>CM035840.1:183906538-186365288 GCA_020510985.1 Pholidichthys leucotaenia | reverse complement strand
TTATCCAACCCAGATGGTAGAGTAATGCAGAGAACCGCCGGGAAGGGGAGCCCGTACTTGATGCCCTGGCAGCCCCGAAGGAGCCGCTTGGCTTCAGAGAAGGCCGCTCTCTTCTTTGCCACGGCAACCATATAGTTCGAGAAAATGCTCACTCTCCTACCTTGGAGGTTAAGCAGAGCCAAACGTAATGCTTTACGGCGGGCCTCCTCTCTCTCCTGAAAATAATGGAATTTTGCCACAATCACCCTAGGGGGTTCTCCCTCCTTAGGTGAAGGGCGTAGGCTGCGATGAGGCCGATCCAGCGTCGGGGTGAAGTCAAGTTTCAGTAGCTACTGTAGGGTCCTAGCAATGGTCACCGTGGACTTCTGGCCTTCACTGTTCTCCAGCCCTTCCTTTATACCAGTGATTTGTATATTGCACAGACATTGTCGCCCCTCCAGGACTTCCAACTTCAGGCTCAGTGCGGCAACTTCTGATTTTAGCTGGCCAACGTCTCCTTGGATGCCAACCGTCTTATCCAAATACGTATTTAGGCCGTCCTCCAGGTCTCCTAAACAGGTCTCTTGCCTTGCCATATCCTGTGTGATAGAATCCATTTTTGCATCCAAATCTTTCATCTTTAAATCTATATGCACCAATATCCTGCTTTCACTGTTGATAATAGCAGCCATCACCTCGGACAGATTGGCCGGTTCCCCCTCAGAGGCCTTAATTAAGCAGGAGGCTTTAGCGGCCTGCTCTTTACCAGCTTTACCCCTGCTCATACAGTAGCACCTTCAGAAAAGTCGTTAGTAAGATATAAGGTCGAAATTCCGGTGCCTAAGCATTTTAGTTTGGTGTATATTCAGCCAGTTTATCTAAAATTGGTCAAAAATGTTGAAATATTCATTAAAAGTTCGCCCTACCCAGGAGCCCAGTAGAAACACGTCCTCACATGATACTGCTCGCCAGCGCGCCTCCCCAGAATGCCATATCTAATGACATACTCGGCCTCAGCCAAACAGTCCACTCTGCCCTGTTTCACACCATCAGTCTCAGAGACCTTTTCAAACCAAGGTTTTAGCAATGGGTCAGCTTTCTGCAGCGCAGCTATGTCAGAAGGAATGTTAAAATCTACTGACTGGCTTAGCTGTGATGTTTCCTCCCCCGAGTTCTTAGCTGTAGCTAAAACCTTGTCTCTTCTCCTCTGAGCCTTGGATTTTGGTTGCTTAAATGGGCCTGCCTCTATCCCAGAATCATAAAAAAGGCAGCTCCTGAAGAACATTGGCAGCCTTCTGAGCTCTGGTTGTAACCATATTACAATTTTTCACCACAGGTGCCTTTACCCTCTGCTCAACAGCACCACCTGCCTGTCTCTCCTCAGTTTGGTGTTCATCCCTAACCTGTTGTATGATGTCCAGTAAAGTTGGAACATCATTGCCAAGAATCACTGAGTATGGCAAATCAGGCACAAGAGCTACAGAAAGGAGATAAGTCTGACCCCCCTCTGTTAAATAGACCTCAGCGGTTGGGAACAACATCGTATCCCCATGGACACAACTGATATTTATTTCAGACTCACTCCACAAATCCCTAGGGACCAAACTGGGCAGCACAACAGTTTGAAAACAACCTGAGTCTAAAACGGCCTCTTCACACTGACCATTAAGCAACACCGTTGTTTTATACATTTCACTGTGCACTGGGGCTGAAAGAGTGGGTCTAGGAACTGAGCATAATAATGACAGTTTACTATTTCTTGTGGCAGGACATGAATACTGTGTGTAGCCAATTCTATTACACTGGTAACAGCGTATATTTTGACTTGAAACAAAACGTGATTTTCTACTACCATTATGTTTGCTAATAGTGACCTGACTGGAGCTGGAATACAGTCTATTTTGCGCTTGACCACCCCTTTCACCCCCATCAAATTTACTCCGTGTCGTGAAAGAGCCATCACGGCTGAGAGTAGGTCTCCTGCTCCCAGACCTGGCTGACAGGAAGACTTCCGCCAGACGAGCCGTGTCCTCCGCAGTCTTCTTCGGGTCCCGCTCTCGTATCAAGACTCCCACTTCCGGGTCCACCATCCACAGAAACTGCTCCAAGATCAACTGTTCCGTGATGTCTTTCACCATTGAGGTCTCCGGTTGAATCCATTTGTTAAACAAGCCTTTTAAACGTACATACAGTTCACGGGGGGTTTCTTCCTGATGAATATCCAGGGTGCAAAACCTTCTCCTATAGGTGTCGGGTGTTATTTCATACTTAGTTAAAATTGCTTCCTTCACTTTATCATAGTTTTCTGTGTGAGCGATGTCCATGAGCACATATGCACTATGTGCGTTACCCGTGAGCAGAGGAACCAAATGAATAGCCCACTCCTCCTTATGCCAGTGTCAGACCATAGCAATCCTCTCGAACGTTGCCAGATAATGCTTGATGTCATCATCGGGAGAGAGCGGATTCAGCCTGGGCTAGCAGTGCAGCTGCGTTGTCCTCGACTGCACCTACAGCTGTAGCTCCTCCTCCTGTGGGCCGACCCGACTGGCCGTCACGCTGGGGTCTCCCCCTGAGGCGCCGTCATCAGCGCTGCGTTCAGCCCGGCTACCCACACTCCTCTCTCAGCTCCATCACTTGTGACTGCATCTGGCGAACTTGATGCTGCACAGTCTGCCACCTTTGTTCTTGCAGAGAGGCTTCTTCCTCCATCTGACGGTCTCTGACTGTCAGTGAACACACCAAAGACTTCACCAAGCTCGTCAATTCTCCTAGCTTGTCTAGTCCACTGGTCCCCTGCTCCTCAATTGCAATGCTAGTTTCCAAGTCGTCTAATTGCTCCTGTTGTTTCTTCATGTTCCTTTTGGCCATCGCTCCTCTTGTCCCGTGTTATCACTCCTTACTTTTGACAACACTTTTTTTTTTACCAATCGTCACCCAGTCCGCTTAATTTGACATCATTGTCATACGTTCCGCTGTCTTTCTTCGTAGCTGCGGTGGGAGTGGAAAATTCCTGACACCACTCGTCCGGCTGTGCTTTCCTCTTCACCACAGCCATGAAACCAGACCACTTCTGTCACCGATTAGCAGGAATGAACCATTTCTGATGCCAAATGTCAAGAAAAGGAACACTTGTGACACCAAAATGTCACGGATGATAGCCGAGCGGTCAAGGCACCAGAGAAAAAGCGGAGGCTTCCAAAGTCTGCAACCAGCAATTTCTATAACTCCAATATTCAATTACCAGACCATACAGTGGCGACACTCTGTCGTCACATCTCCTCCCCTCCCTCTCCAATATGATAGTCAGTTACCAGACCATACATTGGCGACACTCCGTCATCACAGTGCCAATTTGCTCCTCCAACCCATTTTAATGTATTTATTTTGCATGTATGTGCCACCATCATGTTACGACCCGAGCGTCGATCTTGTCCGCGCTCGGGCCATGTATCATCTCTGCTGGCCTTGACAGCTGTGGATTACATTCTGGCTCCACTAGGCTCTTATTGTGACAGCACTCGGTGGGGTTTCCGGCTGTCAAGGTCGATCAGCTGTTTGGCAACACTGCTCGTTAGCGACCGGCTTTATTAGCGGGCGCTGACAGCAGTGAATTGCTGGAGTATCGTCAAACATTCCTGGTCCTCGTTCATGTCAGGTTCATGTTATATTCTTGTTCATGTCATAGTTAAGGTCGTAGTGGCTGGGGTTAGCCCTACGATCCCTTGTATTCTGCAGTGTGTGTTTTTGCCCACAGCGGCTCACAGCTTTGTGTTCTTGTCTTGCCTTGTTAAAATAAAACATCATATGCAAAACTCACTGGAGACTTTTGGCGTCTTATGGTGGCCCACGAGGGTCACCGCATGACAGTATACTCCAGCCAAGGACGTCTAAATGGAGGCACCACACCGAGACGCCTTTCACCGTGAGTTTCTGCCATAGTGGGGAGTTTTTTCCTGTTAGTTGGTCTTGGTAGAGAGATGCCCACCCACGAGTGTGGTTTTTGCCCTGCAAATTGCAAATTGTTTTTGCCCTGAGTGGCTGGAGGAGATTGACGGCTATCTTGCGGAAGTCGCCCGTCTCATGCCCACCGAAGCAGCCGCCCAGCGGGCCCTGCGCAGTTACCACCTTACCTCTACTCCGGATGGAATCGAGAGGTTATCATGGATTGTGGCGCAGTGCAAATTGATGGAAAAAGCGCTCCAGGAAACCCCTCCACCTCCCGCGAGGACAGTGTCCCTGGCGAGAGTGGAGATTCATAGGCTGGAGGGAAAACCCAGCAGGAGACCAGCGGATCGGAATCCAGCTCCTGTTGCCCGTCTAGTCCCAGCGTCATGTGTTCCTGGGTCCCTTGCCGCACCGTTGGCCAGTAGGTCTCATAGCCATGCTCCTACCAAGTCCCAACTTGAATCCCATCCGGATCCAGCTCCGGGTCATTGGAGGAACCCACACTCCCAGTTGGCCACATCACTCACGTCATGACAGGAGGGAACCCCCTGCAGTCGCCGCCCCCGGGTCATCTGTTCCAGCTGCGCTGTCAGCTCCTCATGCCCATATCACCCCGGCTGTCATGTCCTCCTCTTCGACGTCATCCCCAGCGGCTGTGAGTGCTGTGAGTTGTGCTTCGGCGAGGCCCGTCAGCAATCCTTCCCGAGCGGCTCCTCCTCGTCACCCCGAGGGCCCCGCCGTTATCTCCCGGAGGGATAGAAGGAGAACTCCACCCGCTGCAGCAGGCGCCATCTTCTCCCCAGGATGCAGGCAAGTGCAAGTTCATTCATTCCACCATAATTATGATCTGCCTTGTCTGACTTCTGGGGGCGAAGTTTGGGGTTCGCACCCCCCCCCCAGCTCCTGCTGTAACTGTGATAACCAAACCTGCTGCCTCTGTGTCTCCCTCTGCTGAGTGGTCCGAGATGCCAGGTCTACGTCGCGGGGTGAGGAGGGGGCCTGCGGTGCTGGAAAACCTGGATCTGGCCCTGCAGCCATGTCGTGGACAGAGGAGAAGAGCGGACTGCGGCCCGGAACCTGCGCTGACGATGAAGTGTCCCCGGGTCTCCTCGCTGGAGCGGTCCGAGCCAGTGGGTCGAGGGTCCCCTGCCTCCACGACATACAGGTCATCGGCGTGGACATCAGTGCAAGAGGAACCTCAGGCTGCGGAAACCATCTTACCAGCTGCGGAGCCCGACGCAGCTGAGTTGGAGCCTGCGCACGAACTTCTTCGTCCTGAACCCGGATCGACGGAGTCCTGGACGGCAACAGAACCCGAGTGCAGGCAAGTGCTCCCTCTTGTGTCTCTGTCCCCTCTTTTGGAGCATTTTTGCCTGCCTCTCGGGGAGGCGAGTGAGGGGCAGCCTCCTGCTGCGCCCGAGCTCGTCTCGTTGGGTTCTGGTGCTGCCGGTGATACTGATCCCGGTTCTTCTGTGTGTTCTGAGCTTCCTTGCAGTGTCACCGGCGCGGAGCCAGTCAGGGTCGCTGGGTTGGAGGTTCCAGGTTCGGGGGTGGAGGTCGTCAGCGGTGCTGCGCCGACCCAGTCGGGGTCCTTCGCGGAGACTGCTGTGGCCCAATCGGGGTCCGACGTGGATGCGCCCGAGACCCAATCGGGGTCCATTGCGGAAGCTGCTTTGGCCCAATCGGGGTCCGACGTGGGTGCGCCTGAGGCCCAATCGGGGTCCACCGCAGGTGCTGTTCTGGCCCAATCGGGGTCTGACGTGAGTGCAGCCGGGACCCAATCGGGGTCCAGCGGAGGTGCAGCGCCGGTGTGGTCCAAGGACGGTGGAGGAGCTGCATACCCTTGGCCGCCGGACGGAGTTCGGGCTCATCCTTGCCTTAATTCCCCTCTTCTGAGTCATCGGCCATGCTCATCTTCGCCGGGGGCCGTGGGGGTCCTGCTACGCTCGCCCCGGCTCTCCCAAGTTTTGTCCTGGCCAGGGTAGCCGCTGCGGGTCATTTTCCCCCGGTACTGGTGGCTGAGGGACTCGGGTCGGCCGCCTGAGGAACTGTTTCGCCAGTTCGGTGCCTTGGGTCGGCCACCCGATCTGTCATGTGTATTACTGGGCGACCTGGTTTGGCCACCTGAGGAACTGTTTCGCCGGTTCGGCGCCTCGGGTCGGCTACCCGACATGTTATATGTCTTTTTGGCCGACCTGGTTCGAACACCAGAGTGGACTTTCCGAGCCTGGGACCATGATAAGCCACCCGGTCATGTTCCGCCTCCCATGACCACCCGCCGGCTGTTGGACGCAGGGAGACCACCTGAACTGTTCCTGTGGCGCTTGGTCTCCGCCGCTCGGCATAAACTGTCGGGGTGGGGTAGAGGTCATTTCTTTGTGGTAGTCTTATCCAGTATTTGTTCTGTTTTTTTTTTGCTATCCTGTGTTTTGGTTCTTGTAATTGTTATTAGTGTTTATGATATGCAGCTGCCGCATGTGTCCCATGGGTATTCGATTTGTGTATATGGGAATATGGTATTTTTGTCATTTTGCCTAGTATAGTTGTTTTTTTTCCTCCCCTTTTTCTGCCTTGTTTTGATCGTGTTTTTGCTGTAGTGGGTATTTTTTTTTTATCATGTCTGTGCTATGGCGTTTCTTGTACTTTTGTTGTTTTTTTTCTGATTGTCTGTGCCTGGCTTTGCATAGTTGTTTTTCTTGTTTTTTGCCCTAGTGAGTGTTGTATCTTCTGTTATCCTGTCTGTGCTACGGTTTCATGTGTTTTTTGAGTGGGTTTTTCTTCTCTTTGATGGTCTGTGCTGATTTTTGGCTTTTGTCTCGCTCCCGCTGGGCCTGCCCCCACCCGCCCACCCTGGAGGGGGTGGGGGGTGGTGGCATGGATGACTATGGGTGTTCTGGAGGCCGCCCTCGGAGGGAGGGTACTGTTACGACCCGAGCGTCGATCTTGTCCACGCTCGGGCCATGTATCATCTCTGCCGGCCTTGACAGCTGTGGATTACATTCTGGCTCCACCGGGCTCTTATTGTGACAGCGCTCGGTGGGGTTTCCGGCTGTCAAGGTCGATCAGCTGTTTGGCATCACTGCTCGTTAGCGACCGGCTTTATTAGCGGGCGCTGACAGCAGTGAATTGCTGGAGTATCGTCAAACATTCCTGGTCCTCGTTCATGTCAGGTTCGTGTTATATTCTTGTTCATGTCATAGTTAAAGTCCTCGGACGGTGACATTTTTTTATTGAACCAATAAACTGATTGTATGAAAATATTCCATTCTGGCCATTCCCGTGATTTAAAATGTGTCACCAGCCTCCATAAATGACTTTATTTGTTAATAGCCCATATTTCACTTAGTGATGCTGCAGTACCGCCATCTCTCGATAGAGGCGTGCAGCAGTGACGTCAGGTCAGGGAGAAACAGGAAATGGCTGCAGGAAATGGATGATCACCTGCCTGCAGAAATGGCTGAACGACAGCAGAGTGATTCGGACAGCGATTATTTTATCGAGTATGACGACCGCAATATAAGTGATGATATTGAAACTGACGAATCTGATGATGAAGTAGTTTTGGGTGGTGCTGATGGGGTTATTCAGCCGTATTTGTTCGAGCCCGAGGGTGCGGCGCAAGACGCGGACGAAACAGTGACCGGAGCAGAACGAGAGGACGAGAGGCAAGAACGAGAGGCTCGCCGATTTATATTGGTAAAATATGCTTTGAAATTTTTTTTTTAGGCGATATGCATGGTCACACACTTAATTATCAAAATAAAACTGCCAATTTTTCCCTCGCTGCCTTACTTGGCGACTTATAAACATTAGAAACATTTAGAAACATTATCATTGGAAATAAAAGGATAATGTATGTGAGGGATGTGTACTTTACGAGTTTGTTAGGAGATGTTAATCATCATCATGTTAATCCTAGTCTCAAAAGCTACATAATTCTCTTAAGAGATTGATGGATCAACATGATCCATCATGGATCATGATTACTGTGATTCATTATTGTTTTCCTATAACTTCTCTTTCTGCTCAAAATTTTTTACATGTTTTAAATATTTTCTAATCAAACTTCATAGACCAATTTATATAGCACTCCCACGAGCCATTAGTTTATTATAAGCATCTGATTATACCATTTTTTTTAACAGGTGCACTTGTGAGAAATGCAACATTATGCCAACATCAACTGAATCTCGGTGCTGCCAGGAGGTATTGAAGGTGAAGAAGTGAGGGTGATATTGCCTGCCTGTGCTGTGAGCCTCATCAGAGAAGCATTCCCATCTGATCACTACAAGGGATTTTGCCTACCAAGATTAGATTTGTGATCAATGTTATTTAAATAAAGTTTTTTAAAATCATATGTTGAGTTTATTAATGTGCATGTCAATTTTATAATTCTAATATTTCAGCATTCATCAAAGTCGGATGTCATATACATTAGAGTAATTTTTCTACCATTTTATGGTGTAAAATTCGTGTGCAATTTTTAAAAGCACATTTCTCTAAAAATCTTAGGCTTATATTTTTTTGTCTTAGCAAAATATGTTGCTTCCCTAACAATTGAAAGCTGAACTTTCATTGCTAATTGGAAATTTATTCTACTTTTACATGTTTGATTTTGAAAATCTAGATACATGTTGCTCAACAGCATCAGCTTTGATGGGACGCTGAA
Source organism: Pholidichthys leucotaenia (assembly GCA_020510985.1). Classification (NCBI taxonomy): domain Eukaryota; kingdom Metazoa; phylum Chordata; class Actinopteri; order Cichliformes; family Pholidichthyidae; genus Pholidichthys; species Pholidichthys leucotaenia. The sequence continues at coordinate 186,356,692 of CM035840.1, read as the reverse complement.
ATTTGGCACTCAATGTTGCGGGAACTCTGGCTTGTACAGAGTGCCACTGCTCCAATAAGTGGGTTGGATCAACCAAGGTTTTGTCGAAAAGAGTATTCATCAGATCATCCACATATTCTGAAATAAAATTAATTTAATAAAAATTAGAAATCGAAAGCTCCTTGTAAGTGGTCGTGGAAATTCCAACGATACCGGCTGCATTTAGAACTCTGAGGACCTTGACATATGACGCACCAGTGAAGAGAATGGCGGATGAAAGCTGTATGTTACCAGCTGGGATGTCCCTGATCATCGGCTGGCTGTGCCAGGATAGATCCTCAACACAATGTGGACAATGTTGTTTGATCACCAACAGAGAGCCTTTAGTGTGACTTGTTACCTCACATGGATGACTGCAATGAGGACAATTGCTGAATAATCAAATTAAAAAAAAAATCCACAGTATTTGAAGGTTGAGTGACAGTGGATAACATCTGCAAAAACAGTAGATCAACATAATTTCATTCCAGAGGTGTCAAATTGGATTACATATATAGAAATATAACTTGAGCAAACAGGCACAACCACCTCCCTATACAGCACCGAATATTTCATATTTGATTAGTATGAATACCCTAAAATTCTAATATTTGATAAGTTGTTAAGGCAATGAAATTCATTGCTTGTAAATAATTTTAGTAAATATTGGCAGTGAATATTTAAAAAAGAAAAATTACCCTGTTTACTTATCTTTCTGACAGCAGATCGCATCGGTAGATCACCCTTGCTTTTCACGCCACTGTCACTGACACTTGTCTGAGAGTGGGACTTTGAAATGAACGGATATATAGTTGGAACAGCCGATTTTTTTATCAGCAATGTTTTTGCTAATTTCATTTCAAATTGCATCTTATTCTCAAAATCGCTGTCAACAAAATGTCTAATGCACATGTTGGGTGATTTTGCGACATAATTCCAATTTTTTAGCGTTTTCTGAACGAAATTCACCCATGCGGTTCTGATTTTCTCAGGCAGGGGAAACTCATAAACACTCACCGCGTGCTCCTCAGCGTGCTCCTCCTCCTACTCAGGTCGCTCCCTGACCTGACGTCACACAGTCAGTGGCCATTTTAGCCGCTGATCGCTTGGCAGACAGACAGCTCTCAAGGAAATCATACTTCAATAGCGCATTGTCAGCTTATGCGACATTTGTTGACACCAAAACATGTGCGGTTCAAATTAGCTCGTCTCACACATAAATTTAAGATATGATTTAGCGATATTGTAATTTCGTCCGGCCGAGGCCTTTAAGGTCGTAGTGGCTGGGATTAGCCCTACGATCCCTTGTATTCTGCAGTGTGTGTTTTTGCCCACAGCGCCTCACAGCTTTGTGTTTTCGTCTTGCCTTGTTATAATAAAACATCATATGCAAAACTCACTGGAGACTTTTGGCGTCTTATGGTGACCCGCGAGGGTCACCGCATGACACATCATACACTTTTGCAGCTTTAATAAAAAAAAATTCAGACAAAACTAAGAAATTCAAGAGTAATTTAAACAAAAAAAGAAAAACAAAATGATGGTCTGCTACAGTTTCCATTTAGCGCAGCTTAGCATTGTCATTTTAGCATGTTTTTAGCAATGTTACTTACCTCCTATTAAAACAAAGTTAGCGAACTGTCAGACACAGCACAATGGAAAACGGTCCCAAATCCCTGGCAAACAGGAGTAGCAGCTATCTGAACCGGTAGTTTGGAGTTAGCATTAGCAACTCCCGGAGTGAAGCTTAGCCACCCACCACACCTGTTCCGCTGCGCGCAGTTGCTCACTGCAGGGAAGAGACGGGGCGCTGACAAGTAGTGGTGAGATAGGAGCTTCACTGAATAAATGGGGGTATGTGCATTTTAAATACGATATAAGCGACAGAGTATTCTATGAAACGATAGATGTTTTTATATCGTCATCAGATATATATCATCATATCACACAGCCCTAGGAAGGGATTAATTCGGCCTGTTACACCGAGCTTGGGACCGGCACTAGGAGTACACTGGCTTGTGCACCCCTTGTGGCTGGGTTTGGTTTTGTCTCCTTTAAATATTTTTTAATTAAGTCTACAATTCAGTTGTGCTATGAAATCCATCCACCCATTCTCCACCACCCATCCGGGGATCCAGGTGGCGGTGGCATCAGTCCAGGCCAAGTAGCCCAGACTTCCACCCGGTTCACATAGCACCATGATCCCCATGATCCCTCCTTAAGGTAGTGAGCCCACTGGAAGGTGTGCTATAAAACCCTCGCCATTAATTAAAATAAAGAAACAAATGCAAATTGTAAATTTTTGGAGACTTTGAACTTGACTCTGACTCCAAGTTAGTGACTCCTGAACATTGCTCTGATCTGATTGGTCATTTCTGAGGAATGTGATGCCAGTGTTATATTGATGCAAAATCCAATTGACAGTTATTGGAGTTACATAATAGAAGGGGCATGGCTGATGAGACTATTAGGGAGGGTGTTCATTCAGCATTTTGACTGCTTGAGGGAAGAAACTAGAGGTGTGGAACTTTCTCCATTCTTAGGTGCACTGAATCATGGGCCTTTTCAAAGATGCAGCACATTATTGCTTGAGATCTCACCACCTGTGCTATTTGTCAGACCTCTGCTTGTTAATAGAAGAGTACAATAAAGTTACGCTACAATGTTGAAAACTGCTGTCCGCACAGTAAGGAGCTCGTTAACTGCATGGTGGTGAAGGGAAGTGATAAAGTGATAAAAATTCACCTTTCATTTTGAAAGTAGCTGTTTTGGGACATTTTGGATTTTCTGGACTGAGTGGGAAGCATGAGCTGGACAAGACACACGCTGCCCGCCGAACACTGGCACTGTTGGCTGCACCATTACATTTAGCTTTCCCTTTCATGGGCTGTGCTGGAGGCCGAAGCACCAGAGTTATCCCAGACCCATCTTCTAGGACAATAAACCTACCAGGTCCCTTCCCTCAACAACAAAAGTCCACTGTCCAAATGACAAAAGGGGCAGTGAGTAAAACCTTGAAGAAAAAACCCCCAAAACATCTGGACTTTTGCTTTTAAACACACTTGCCTTCTGTGTGTTCATGGTCTTTTGTGTTGATGAACTGGGTTTATTGGATATAGATTTTTGAATTTATTCTACTGTGTTATTTTATATTGTGTGCTTTCTGCGGCTTGTGTTTAAAAAAACTTCAGGTGAAAAAAACATTAGAACAAACTGGAACCCCACTAAACTCACAAACCGTTACAATGTGACTGTAGAGAAGCAGCTGTCTAAGCTCTTTCTAAATTGATGAAAAAGTAGTCATGAAGTAAAGCAAAGAATTTATTTTTAGCTCGACCAACACAGAAATTCAGTGTTTTCATAAATTACAAAAATAAGGGCTGAAAGATTTTAGATTTAAGCATTAGCTGAAGGCAGAGCATAGAAGGCACAGCCTTTAGAAGGCATTAAATGGAAAAAAAAACTGAAGATGCAATAGAGAAGCATGAAGACGCATCATGATTTGTTCTGCATTGGAATCGCTAATTGAATCACGAGACCACTGGAGATTCAAACCTGTAGTAGAAACGGTGGGTTTGGCGTGGATGGATCTTGATCTTCTGTGGTGATAGTTGTGGTGTCCATTTGGCCTGTCCAAGCGGAAACTATCAGCTGCCATGGATTGACAGTCTGATACATGAAATCATGAGAAAATTTCAAGTGTCCAACTTCTCCATTTATTAAAATAGACTCTGAAAATACTAACCAAAATATTAGCCAATAATAGTTTCATCCATCTTTTGCTCTCAGTCAAACCTTTGTCTCCTAATTAGCAGCACCTGTTGATGCTGCAGCAGTCCCTTAAGGTTGGTGAAAGAGGGCCATTGTTGTTCTACTGTGACTGTTCTCCATGACGGTGCCTAATAAGAGGAAGGAACACCCAGAAGGCCTCAGGAAGGGGAGAGGAGACCTCAGTGTCCCCAGACTGGCCAGCTGCACCCTCGGTGGTCCCGGCTTGGGACTGGAGCTCGGCCGCGCCCACGATGAGCCCTGGCTGGGGCTGTGATGGTGCACCTGCAGTGGTCCCGGCCCAGGACAAAGTTGCACCAGTGGTGGTCCTGGCCTGGGACCTCATAGCTCCCGCAGTGAGCCCCGGCTGGGTCTGTGTTGCACCCCCAGAGGACCCCGACCAGGCCATGGTTGCACCCACGGTGGAACCCGGCTGGACCCATGCTGCACCCGAGGTGGACCCCGACTGGGCCATGGTTGCACCCACAATGGAACCCGGCTGGGCCCCTGCTGCACCCGCAGTGGGACCCGACTGGGCCACTGCTGGTCCCAGTGCTGCCTTAATTGTGGGCCAGCCGACCCGCCTGAATACCCGAGCCAGGAGGCGATTAACCATGGGTACCCACATTGCATCCACACTGGGGCGCAGCATCCACGGAGACATGGACTGAGGTGGAACCCAAACCATGGCCTCTGTCAGACGGGGAGCTGGACCCATGGTGACCTCAATGGGGACGGCAGCAGCCACGATGACCTCCAGTGGTAAGCCTGGATCCTCGGACACATCCAGCGATGTTGGACTCTCTCCGGTGACCCTAGAAGAGGACTCGGACAGAAAGGAAGAAGGGTCAGGGTCTCTGGCAGTGGCGGAGCCCGGCGAGGTGAGCTCAGGTGCAGCGTGCGACTGCAGCTAGCTCTCCTCACCTAGAGCTAGGCCAAAATACTCTAACATGGAAAGGAGAAAAACAAAGGAGAACACTTGCCTTAGCTCGAACTCCACCGCCATCCAGGACTCCGACGATCCGGGCGATGTTCTCACGGGCTCGGCCTCCTGGAGGTTCAGCTCGGGCACTAACTCTGCTGCGGTGGCCTCCGCAGCAGGTGTGATGGTCTCTGCAGTCCTCATTACCCCAGCCTGTGTGCTCCATGCAGGAGGTTCCTCCGGCGTGACGGCTGGGGTCTTGCTCACCATTACTGTGGGGGAAGGATCCTCCTGGACCTCTGGCTCCTCCCGGTCCTGGCGGTTAGGCTCCAGCACTGGTGTGCATACAACAGGAAGAGGAGAGAGGGCTGGGGAGCAGTTCAAAACAGCAGCAGGTGGGGAGAACTCAGGGAACTGCTTTCCCCGAGATATTTCATTATTAAAAGAAATGGAATGAAATAAAACTTGCCTGCTTTCCCGGATCATGATGTTGGCTGCTGCTGTAATTTGGGTGTCATCCTCCTTCTGTGTGACAAGGGTGGTGTTGGACCCCTCTGTAGAACATTGGGAGCCGCCCCTCTCACCACAGGAACAGGAGCTTCTGGTGAAGAAATTAAGTGCCCCTTGGCTGCAAGAGGAAGCACTGGGGGAGTTGGCCTCAAAGCGGAAGTGGAGGGACGCGAAGCAGATGGAACTGCTAGCGAAGAAGAACAGGAATGATTGTCCGCTGCGGGAATAGCCGGGCTCAGTGCGGGGTAAACAACTGCCAACAAGATGAAATGGTTTTTCTGGAGATCCGGGACTCAACGCCGCCGTCGCCCTGACGACGGGCTTGCTGGAGCTGGAGGCGAAGCGGGAGGAGAAATGGCCACAGGCTGAGAAGAGCGTCTCCGCTTTGGCTCTGCAAGGAATGCCCCTCTCCTCAGGTCAGGAAATGCCTGCTGGAGCATGCAGACTGTGGATATTAACTCTGCGTATTGTGAATGATTCCAGAGTCCAGGATGCACCTCCAGAATACCCAAAGCTCCATTAAGGCAATTCCACTTTTCACCAGGCCCATAGACTTCGTGGGCATCATTCATGAAACCCTGGATGAACATGACTGCCCACTCTTCCTCTACGCTCAGATGCTCCGCCACTAATCTGCTTCTGCCAGTGTGGGAATGGCACATCGGGGCCACCATGCTCCAAACTCAGGTAAGTGAAAAGCACACACAAAAGGTGAAAAAAGAAACACACACTTCACCGCTGGACTCTAATGTGGTTGTGGCATAGTGTCATGTGCGTGCTTAATTGTGCAGCGCACAGATGAGTTAATGCAAGCCCAAACACAGGGGAAGTGAACATGTTTATTGAACAGAAAAACATACATACAAAGTGTCCATGAAAATCGTCCAAAATGAGTAATAATGACGAGATGACCGGCAACAAATGCCGTTGGCCGTTGAGAGATGCCCCACACGCTCCCAGATGGGACTGGAGCGGGGAGGAAGGGCAGTAATTAATAATGAGAGGAGGAAGACTTACATGCGTGTCGGAGCCCAACTGGGCTCTGGAAACAACAACACCACTAGTCCAGAAAGAGGAAAAACCAACAACGAGGAACCTGGACATCAAATGTAGACTAACGCCTCAACAACGCTCCCACTGCCACCAATAAATACCCCCATAGACTGAGTGGCAAGTGGAAGTAGGTGCACAGTGGCAGCTGGCGCGTGAGTGAGGATGTGAGTAGGAATGAATGTGTGTGCATGTATGTGTACATGAGTGGAAACAGAAGAGGTGATGGCAAACAGCTGGTGAATGTCTGGCAGGGAGAGGAGGCTCAGAGGCTCCAATAACCTGCCAGCTTGGAATAATTAACAACAATCGGGAAACTACAGCTCACAGATCATGGAACGGGGTTTGAGACGCCACCGGAAGGATGATCGAGGGAGGCCAGGCTGCCAGGCAGCTGGTGCGGCAGGCCCACGCCCCAGGGCCCGCCAACCCCCCACCCCCCCAGCGGGGACAACAGCAGCCCCCGTGCCCCAGGAGGCCAGAGCCCCAACCCCTGGGCCGGAGACCAGCCTGTGCCTCCCCCGACGTGAGCCCCCCCCAGGCACCTCTACAGCAAGTCCGCCGCTCCCCAGCACCAGCACCGCACACCCCGGGGACCCCCATGCCCATAGAAGTCCCCCTCCCTGCCCAGGGGAGCCCACATAGCCGAGAGGCACTACCCCCCTCAATCAAGCACCTCCCGACTAGCAGACACACCCATCCCATCACCTACACACCCTCATGCTCTCATATGCACCCACATGCACTCCCTCATTCTCACTCCCCACACAGTCCCACTCTCGCACTCCTGGACCCACCCATTCTCTCTCACTCCTGTACCCATTCAATCTCACTCCCACTCACCTTCAGGGTCACCCACATTCACTCACATTCACCCACACACGCACTCTCACTCACACTCTGACCTACTCACATACATTCATGCTCTCCAACTCACACTCACCAACCCTCATTCAACTTTATTTCTTAGGACAACTGCAATGCAGATGCAGCAAACCTGAACATGCACCAGTGCCCAGCAGTGGCTGGGGAGACCGTCAGCACAGGCCAGTGGCCACGCTCAGTGCCCACAAGAGTGACTGATCAGCAGATTACTGCCGGCGCCCCGAGATGCCACCCGACATGCAAAGTGCCACAAAAAACCAACCCACCATCACCATCTCCACTTATCACTCCCTCACTCTTGCTTACTCTCTTGTTCAGTCACTCTGTCACTCCCTTGCTCGCATCTGTTCATTCGGCAGCACCCAGGGTTTTGACAACATGACAGGCCGCAGGCCCCCGGCAGAAGGAGGGCAACAGGGGTGGGGGAAGACCCCAGAATCAAGGGGAGGAGGGGGGATAACATTGGGAGGGAGGTAGTCCAAAAGCAAGGCTGCCCCCCCGAAACCAGCTAGCAAACTGGTTCAGGAGGCCACCCACTGCCCCCAAATCCCAACACAGGGCGAGGGCTACCAGGCCGAGCAGCCCAGGACCCACCAGCATTGTGAACTGGTGCTTTCAGCACCACAAACATGATGGAGCAGCTTCACTCATTCCCGCTAATCTTGCTCACACAAACATGCACAACAACAATAGTAACAATAGTAAAAAATGGGCTGGACCCACACGGCGCCCCACACGCCAAGTGACACCCATGAGCACCCACCGCAAGCCCACAACAAACCTCCCAAGAAACACACCAGCAGCAGTAGGCCGCCCCACAGCCACAGCCACCCCGGAGCAGCCCGACAGCAACACGGCCGCCAACCCGTGCCAACAGTTCCCACGACGCCAATGACACCAGGGACAATGCGACAAAGTGCCCCACCCCGTAACACAATGGCAGGGTTACCGGGGCAAGCAGGCCCCGAATCGCCAACCCCATGCCACCACACCCCGTTACCCAACGAAGGTCCCCCACCCATACACACATCCACCCACAGGTATCCGCAGCCGTACACACACACACACACACACACACACACTCAACATCACACATGCCCACCTACACACAACACATGTACCCACATGCACACACCCACTTCTGCACCCACTCACACTCATATACGCACATGCACACTAACACCCGCAGGCCCCAGAGGATGCAGGCGCCTGCCCCAGAGCACCGCCATGGCCCTGGGGAGGACATAACCTTGCTGCACGAGGATGCGCCGGAGCTGGCCTGCACCACCGGCACACACCCGACCCCGACTCGGGAAAGGGGGGGGAGACGCACCCCCGCCCAGCACCAGGGGCCCAGGTCTAGACCCAGCCCCAACCGGAAGGCAAGGCCAGCTGGCCGTGGGCCATGGGCCACCCACTGGCCCACTCCGCAGCCCCCCCAGCCAATCCCCCCGGGCCAGGCATACGGCCACCCCGTAACAGGCCGCCCAGACACCGGCCCCTCGTGGTCAGGGCATAGCAAGCTGCCAGAAGTGCCAAGTAGAGTGAGCCACCACCCGCCACCCCTCTGGTTATACAATCAATAAGCCGGGACCAGAGAGAACTGAATTCAGCCAATTGATTATTTGAGAAGGCAGACATTCTCTCCAGGCTAATATAATCTAATAGTAAGTTATTATGGTGAATCATGCATAAATTATTTCTTGATTTCAAATTCATGAGGATGGTTTTCTTTATGATGAATAAGATGGTGAGAACCATGTATGACATCCTTGCCTCTATATTTATTTCACTTAAATCACCTAATATGCAAAGAGTAGGTGAGGATGGGACACCATACCCAAGGCATGCCGACAGGTCCTCACATGTTTCAGAACTTTTGGACCGGTGCACAGGACCACATAGCATGCATATAGCTATTCGGGATGTTGCTGGAGCAGATATTTGTGTGACTCAGGCCCATTTTAAACATCCTTTGTCCTGTGTAATGAATTCTAGAGAGAACTTTATACTGTATGAGTTGAAAATTAGAATTTTAAGTCACCTTAAAAGTGTTTGTGTCCAGAAGCTTTCATCCTTATTGATCGATAAGTCTGTCTCCCATTTTGATATTGGAAGAGATAATGACATCCAGTTTTGATTATAGTCCGTATATTATCAATATCAATTTAGGGGAATGAAGATTTAGAAACTCTGCCACCTTAACTGGTACCTCTGAAGCTGTCTGATTAAAATTAAATCTTGCTTTTATTATGGATTTAAGCTGCTGGTACTCAAGAAACTTTATTGCTGATATCGTACTGTGACACTAATTCCTGAAATTGGATAAAAATTTCCACCTTGAATAAGATGCTCTAAGTTTTTTAATTCCCTTCTCTTGCCATATTGGGAAGTTTAACATCCTCTTTTGTTGCATGATATCAGGATTATTCTAAATAAGATAAGATAAGATAAGCCTTTATTAGTCCCACAATGGGGAAATTCCAGTATTGCAACAGCACAGGGATAGCAACACTCAGAGCAACAATCAGAAGGCAAGAAAAAACAAGAGCAGCTAGTATACATATGTACATATTAATATAAATATATATATATTATGGCGGCACATGGGGAGAGCATAATTGTGTAACATCTTAGACAAGAACAAAGAGCAGAGGTTCCCTGGTGAGATAACAGGGAGGTGTGAAGGATGAATGAAGTGAATGCAGTGTGATCTTTTGTGTGTTAGAAACTTCTAGAGGAATGGTAAAGGATTAAGGAAGTGAATGCAATGTGACCTTTTGTGTGTTAGAAGCTTCTAGAGGAATGCCATGCTATTTAAGAGAGGAGTCTTTGCTGAGATGTCATTCTGTCTATGCTTCTTGTGTGAGTTGTGTAATAAATCGTCTGAAGCCAAATCCGCCTCTTTATTTACACGTTCCACACTGGTGACCCAAGACAAATCATGGAACACAATGAAAGATCCCCGGAGCCAACCTCGAGGGGAACCCCCAGCCACGCATGTGCTGTTGCGATCAAGCTACCGGATTTTTGGCAGCACAACCCGCACTCCTGGTTCCACCTAGTCAAGGCGCAGTTCGCCCTCCGGGGGATATCGGCGGATGACACAAAGTTCCATTATGTGGTCGCAGTGCTCGACGCCCGCACGGCTCAGCATGTAGAGAGCCTGCTCGATCAGCCACCAACCGACGACAAGTACGGCACGCTGAAGGCTGCGCTCATCCAGCACTACACACTCTCGGATGGTGAGAGAGCAGAGAGACTCCTGACGCGGACCGGGTTGGGAGACGGGTTGGCCACAGACCTGATGGAGAAGATGCTGAGGTTAAAGGGCACAGACGACGACCATTTTATTTTTACCCACCTCTTCCTCCGGAACCTTCCATCAGCGGCGAGAGCGACCCTGGCCAATTCGCCATTGCTGGCCAAGTGGGACTATCGTGCGCTAGCCCGGGAAGCAAACCAGATCATCGTCGCCAGCAGGGAGTTCACGACCATTGCGGCAGCGACGGAGCTCGGCGCGACGGCTGGAGGAGGAGAGGAGCCATCGACGGCAGCAGCAGAGCCACCGATGGCAGCAGCAGCGGGGACCAAGGAACGCGGGGGGGGACACGCTTTGTTTCTACCACCGCCGCTTCGCAGAGAGGGCATGCAAATGTATACCACCGTGCCAATTCAAGCGCTCGGGAAACGCTAAGACTGGGGGTCGGTAGCAGCCGCGACCCTCGGGGAGGAGAACAAGCTGCTCTACTTGACGGACGCACGCTCGGGGAGGCATTTCCTCGTGGACACCGGTGCTCAGAAGAGTTTCATCCGGCCGACCTACGCTGACCGGCTGGCAGGATCTAGTGGCCCCGAGATGGCAGCAGCAAACGGCTCGGAGATTAAGACCTTTGGTGAGAGGACTCTACTCTTGTCTCTACACAGTCGTACATTTGAGTGGACTTTTGTCATAGCAGCATTCAATTTCCATATACTGGGGGCTGATTTTCTGTGTGCACATGGTTTGTTGGTAGATGTCGCTAACAGACGCCTAGTTAATGCACTGTCCTTTGACTCTCTCCCCTGTATAGCTCGAGTGACCCGGCCAACAGCACAAGCCAATGTCATAGCTACATGCGATAAGTTCCACACACTGCTCACCCAGTTCCCAGCACTCACTGTCCCGACCTTTTCGGCAGCCATCGCTAAACACGGGGTGGAGCATTTTATCACCACCACCGGGCCGCCCGTTTTTGCAAGACCTCGGCGCTTGGACGCAGCTAAACTGGCCATTGGCATAGGAGTTCGCCAACCTGGAGAGGTTGGGCATCATCAGGCGCTCAAACAGCCCATGGGCTTCCCCGCTACACATGATCCCTAAAGCTAAGGGTTCGTGGCGACCTTGCGGGGATTTCCGCAGGTTGAACAACGCCACAGCGCACGACCGCTACCCAATTCCTCACATTCATGATTTTTCCGTTCACCTTGCAGGAGCACGCATTTTTTCTAAAATAGACCTGGTCCGCGGTTACCACCAAATCCCAGTGCGCGCTGAGGACATACCCAAAACAGCGGTAATAACTCCGTTTGGTTTATTTGAGTTTTTGCGCATGCCATTTGGGCTTAAAGGGGCTGCACAGACGTTCCAACGCATGATGGATGCAGTGCTGCGCGATCTCCCTTTCGTGTTCGTCTACCTGGACGATATCTTAGTAGCCAGCGCGTCCGAAGACGAACACAAAACCCACCTCACGACGGTTTTCCGGAGGTTGGAAGAGCACGGGTTAATAATCAACCCAGCGAAATGTCAGTTCGAGGTGACGAGGATTGATTTTTTGGGGCACCGCATCTCTCCCGAAGGAGCATCCCTCTGCCTGACAAAGTGCGCGCAGTAGCAGATTTTCCCCGGCCGCAAACGGTCAGGGTGCTGCAAGAATTTTTGGGAATGGTGAACTTTTATAACCGTATAACAGAAACCTGCGGATAAGGTCGAATGGACCCCGGAGTGAGAGCGGGCGTTCTCGGAAGACAAAGCAGCCCTGGCAAACGCCGCATTGCTGGCACACCCAGACCCAACGGCCCACATAGCGCTCACCACTGAGGCTTCAGATGTGGCCATAGGGGCGGTCGTGGAGCAGCGCGTAGCCGGGGCTTGGCAGCCGCTCGCCTTTTTCAGCAGGACTTTGCACGACAGTGAACGTAAATATAGCGCGTTCGACAGGGAGTTGCTGGCTCTCCACTTGGCCATTCGCCACTTCCAGTTCTGGCTGGAAGGACGCAGTTTCACCACGTTCGTTGACCACAAGCCGCTAACATTCGCGATGGCCAAGGTTTCAGAACCGTGGTCGGGCCGGCAGCAGAGACAGCTGGCCCCGATCTCAGAGTTTACTACCGATATTCAGCATGTGTTGGGTAAACTGAATGTAGTGGCAGACTGCCTCTCGCGCCCTGTGGTGGCCCCGGTCTGTGTGGGGATAGATTACGCAGCCATGGCCGCGGAGCAGGTTAGTGACACGGACGTGCGTGCGCTCCAGTCTGGACCAACAGGGTTAAGGCTGGAGAGCAGGGTGCTGCAAGACGACATGCCCCCGCTAATCTGCAATGTCTCCACGGGGCGCCCGCGTCCCGTGGTCCCGGCCACGTGGCGCCGCCGCGTGTTTGACTCAATTCATGCTTTGGCACACTCGGGAGTGCGCGCGTCGGTCAAAATGGTAGGGGAGAAATTTGTGTGGCCGAGCCTTCGCAAACAAGTGAAAGAGTGGGCGGCAGCCTGTGTGGCGTGACAACGAGCCAAAGTACACAGACACACGAAGGCTCCCTTGGAGCCGTTTCGTATTCCGGCTAAGAGGTTCGACCATGTTCACGTAGACCTCGTGGGCCCCCTCCCGCCATCACAGGGGTGCACGCACCTCCTGACAATGGTGGACCGCACCACGCGCTGGCCAGAAGCGGTTCTGCTGGCGGCAACCACAGCCGAGGAGGTGGCGCGCGCGTTTTTAACAGCATGGGTGGCGCGTTTTGGAGTCCTGTCGGACATTACGTCTGACAGAGGCCCTCAATTTGTTTCCAAACTCTGGTCAACAATGGCCCGCAGCCTGGGTGTCACAATTCACCGCACAACCGCGTACAATCCACAGGCTAATGGGTTATGCGAACGTTTTCATAGATCATTGAAAGCGGCTCTCAGGGCTTCACTGACGGATGCAAATTGGGTAGACAAGCTACCGTGGGTTTTACTGGGGTTACGTTCTGTGCCTAAAGAGGATCTGGAAGCTTCCCAGGCTGAACTCGTTTTTGCGCAACCACTCCGGCTGCCCGGGGAGTTTCTGCCAGATAATCCCGCGCCGGGCAGCTCCCCGTCTCAGCTGTTGCAGCGTAGCATAGACACAAGCACGCTGCCGGGCCCTGCCCACCACAGTTTTCCGCACGTTTTTGTGCCTAAAACTTTGTAGAACGCGGAGTTCGTGTTTGTCAGACACGACGCCCATCGCCCTCCACTGCGCCCACCTTATGATGGACCGTTCAGAGTGCTGGAAACAGGGGACAAGCATTTTTTGCTAAATTTGGGGTGTAGGAGGGAAAAGATTGGCATAGACAGACTCAAACCCGCTTTTGTGGTGGTGGACGAGCAAGTGCTGTTGGCAAGGGCCCCTCGGCATGGAAGACCCCCACGGGGAGCTCCCCAGAGAAAAGATTCCCCAGAGCACCCACATGGACAGACAAAACGTTTTACCCCCCAAACATCAACCCCCCAGCATGACAGCGCCGCAGAGGCCGTGAATCCTGGTTACAGCAGATACAGGAGAAGACTGAAGCCCAAGCAGCATGTGGATTTATGTTTAATGGTTCTATCACAGCATATGGACTGTTATTCTATTGTTCTATCCAAGATGCTCGGGGCGGCGGGGGGGGGGGTGGTATGGCGGCACATGGGGAGAGCATAATTGTGTAACATCTTAGACAAGAACAAAGAGCAGAGGTTCCCTGGTGAGATAACAGGGAGGTGTGAAGGATGAATGAAGTGAATGCAGTGTGATCTTTTGTGTGTTAGAAACTTCTAGAGGAATGGTAAAGGATTAAGGAAGTGAATGCAATGTGACCTTTTGTGTGTTAGAAGCTTCTAGAGGAATGTCATGCTATTTAAGAGAGGAGTCTTTGCTGAGATGTCATTCTGTCTATGCTTCTTGTGTGAGTTGTGTAATAAATCGTCCGAAGCCAAATCCACCTCTTTATTTACACGCTCCACAATATATATATATATATATACAGAATATACTGTATATATATATATATATATATATATATATATATATATATATATATACACACAGTGCGGAGCATTGTGGTTGGTGGATGTGCAGCAGATGGGTGTGAGTTTACAAGGGACAAGCAAAAACCCCGTTATTTTTAAAAATTTCCACCAGGCTGTCAGAGAGGATCTGATATTAATGCTTTTAAAACAGTCATGGCATTTAATACAGGGACTCATAAAAGGTAAGTCAGAGATAATTAGTGACCCACAGCATCTAACCATGGGTCTCCTAGTGGGGTTGACTTTGTCCATTTCAAACCAAACTGCAATCTATTGGCTAAGAAGTAATTTTAAAAATTGGTAGATCAAAACTTTCGCACTCTTGCTTTTTGAACAGTTTTTACACTGATCTGTGATGGTTTATCCTTCCATAAAAATTTACTTATATTTGAGTCTAAAGACTTAAACCAGGCCATAGATGGTTGGGTAGGAATCATTGACAAAAAATTGTTAATTTTAGGAAGGACCATCATTTTAACAGTTGCGAGTCTTTCCATTAGTATTATAGGTAGTGTCCTCCAGCGCGTAAGGTCATTGTGTATTGTTTTTAAAAGGGGTGTGTGATTTAGTCGTAATAACTTTGAGAGCCTGGGTGAGATATCTATTCCTATGTATTTAATATTACCTGATTGTACTGGAATAATGGATGCATTTGAGAAATTACAATTTATAGGTAAAACTGTTGATTGACCTGTCGGTAAAATGACATGATTGCTCTGTCTTTCTCACACTTCTTTATCTGCTTGCTTCACACGCTACACTGCAGAGTTTAGTTTACACCCTATAATTCATTTGCTGAAATCAGTTAGAATCAGTTCTGCACACAGCCGAGCTGCCACATAAGCGGAAGTGTATTGATACAATGAGGTAAAACCCCTCCCTCTTGCATGAGGGAGTGGTTAAGCTTTATAAAAACTATAGGGCCCAGTTTTTGGGTAACACTCTCTCGGGGTATTTTCCTAAAGAGTTGTGTTCCAGCGCTACTTGTAATTCATATCTCACTTTCAGTAAAATAAGAGAAAGCATACTTCATCTCTCAGTCTGGTTATTTTAGACGCAACAATTTGGTGTTTCCGCCCAGTTACGAGGCTAAATTTTAGTTTTAGTTTCGTAAACGGCGTGAGGATTTTTCTCTACAGACTGGCGGCCGCAACATTATAAGAGGTGAGCAGAAAACCTTTTTCAATAAATTTCTGCCTGTCCCTTTGGGGACAGCCCTTTCTGTAGAGATTAAATACTCATGCACGTGTGATTTTATTTGTGGAATGAAACTGAGATATGGTCTTGAATTCATGATCTGTTGTTTTATAAAATATATTTCCTCAGTTTGATGAGGAAATCTCCAAACGGTTTTAACCCCATGGAATTAGTTATACACGTTAATACTGTTCCAGAAACTAATGTTGCATACATGATAAATTATTTACATATTTATTTAAAGCAATTTTTTGACGTATCACTGACTTTTTCTTTGGCTGAAGCATAACAGTGCACTTTACAGGGAAAAAAGGACACAGGACTAACACAGCTGTCTGAGCCTCCCTCAATGTGATCACAGGTACATAGAACATTAAGTTAAGTACAAATGCTTACATCTTAATCAATGTTACCAGCATGACAATGATGAAATTAATTGAATATTACAATATCATGATGTCACTTAATAATGCCTAATCACTGAAGGCTTTATGTATACCCTATATTACATGATTTAAAGCATACAGGTTCAAAAGAGATTGATAATTAATGTGTTTGTGCATATGATTTGCCAGAGACTATGGATTATCAAGCAGAGGTCTTGGTAATTGTGTGTTATATTGTTGCTTTGTTTAAAAAATACTATATTCACCTTTTAATAAATGGCATATGCAGTCTTATTTACATTTCAATCCTAGGCCCAACCATGTAAAAAAAAAAAGGGAGGAGAACGCGAGAGCAGGATCTGAGATAGTCCATGCTGTGATTTTTTTTTTCCTCCTAAAGAAAATAGCAAGATGATGATGAAGTTTTTATTACTGGGAGATGGTAAATTTATGAACAGAAAAGATAGAAATAGAACAAGAATTCTGATCAAATAGAGAAAGGGAATTTAATTTCAATGGTAAACTGAGACTGATTAGTGAGTTGTGTCAGTCTGACCTAGATAAGAATAGACAGAATCAGCCTTCAAACGGAAAAAACACAAAGGCCATAGATTGAGGTCCTGTGCTATAAATTCCTGAAAACAGAGATTGGGTTTACACCTACAGTTACTACTTCTAAATGCTGCACTGGTCTAAGGCTTTTAATATGGGATACTGTTTTGTTTGAATATAATCCTAAACTAAGTGATTTCCCATGTCAATTGGTAAAACCTTAATTGACTCACAGAATATTTAGCGAATACTTGTTGTGAGTAGCGAACTCACATTTAAATTGTGGAAGCTTTAGGTGTGATTTAAAGGTTTTTCTGCTATTCTTTATTCTTTGTTTTCCAAAAGGAAAGGGAAAAGCATTCACAATTTTTTTTCTTTATTTTAGCTTTCACCAGGAATTAGATTTGCCAAATTAACAAGGAATCATAACATCATCATTACCTTTCAATTTAATAAATCTTTGGTGACATATGCAATATATAATAAAATAATAAAAAACAATAATTGACATTCATTGGCTGGAAGGGGCGACATTGACATTGACTGACCACAGGAGAAAGGACCCCTAAATTGATAAGCATTTTTTGAAGCCAAGTATGACTTTGTATGACATTGTAAATGACAAAGTATAACGATTTAAATGAATTTGACTATACAAATGTAATGTTTATATGATTTTGCACTGCAGGATATATCTGATGTTACTCACCACATCATGGTGTGACAACATCATATTTCAGAAATGTGACAGTAAAAAGGAATGTGTTTTCCCGATGCTCAGCCATGGCCAAGCTGGGCCTTGGGACTACATTCCACCCCATAATTTACCAAGGAATGTATAAAATGAGGCATTCCTTGTACAAAATTAAACCAAATTCTAATTAGGCAATATGCCCACCTTTCCATTGACTGAAAGAGTGTGACACAATCTTTATTCATTTATACAAATTCAACCTATCTGTTGTAGCATAAAATAGAAATATTAATAAATAATAAATATGATCAGGTATGAATTATTTAATTTATATTGATGTATTGGAATCTGAGATCAAATCTCATTTCATATACATCAGAAAAGTTAATAACACTCGTAAGGGGCACCAGCTTCTATCTTTAAGAAGCAATTTAATCTTTAATTTCACTTTATACCTGTTTGATCATTCAATAAATTAATCAATAATCAGTCTCAAAAATTTTCCGTGAATTCGATACCTGGGCTTGAACAGACTCTGAATGAAATAAATTCCCAACAACTTCTCTCATTTTTAAATATTTATTAAACGAAATGATTAACAGACATTGCAGTAATTTCATTAATCATAGAATCAATCTTGTAAATGATAGATTAACAATATTAATATTTTCAGAACCAGGGTTAACTGAGAAACCAATTTCTATCAGTTTGTGTTAACATATTATGGAAACAACGCAAATTTATGGAGAAAGTTTACTAATTATATGAAAAAGTCCTAAATTAATCTTAAGAAAATAAAAACGGAATTTTAATGAAAAGAAGAGTTATGTTAAGGGCTTCTTAATTTGCATCTGATTAGATATACAAATTATTACCGAACCTCAGAAGTTTAATTCAGTAGATGAATTAAAGTTTTTGCAGCTCACGTGATCCTCGGTGATGATGGTTCTGGCGTCGTCCTCAGCCCAAGATTTCGTGGATGTTAGAGGAAATGTCTGCCCGCAGATATTTCAGCGTCCACAGTTCGACCTTTAAAGTCAAGGGGTCGAAGGGTTGGATCTTGGCCGTATGACCCACAGTTGAAACTGGGCTCTAGCCAGATGGTGCCGATGTTTC
The DNA here is from genome assembly GCA_020510985.1 of Pholidichthys leucotaenia. Lineage (NCBI taxonomy): Eukaryota > Metazoa > Chordata > Actinopteri > Cichliformes > Pholidichthyidae > Pholidichthys > Pholidichthys leucotaenia. The sequence continues at coordinate 186,338,300 of CM035840.1, read as the reverse complement.
TTCAGCGTGTGATGGACAGCTGCGTGTTGATTCCTCAGCTGCGTCTTTTCTTCCTGGTAGACAAGCAGCTGCAGAGGTCTTCGGGAATAATTAGAGATATCTAATCCGATCTCAAATTAAAAGAAAAAACTTTCGGACTTTAGATAAAAATAGTAGCTTCTGGTGGGTGCTTGGTCAAGAAAAATATTATGAAATTAAAGTCAAGATTAAAGTTTACATTAAAATTAAACAAACGGTGGTTTTACAGAAAGTTTAACAAAGAAAAGTGATGAATAAAAATTGGAGTTTAACTCCGATTAAGAATTGAGCTCAAAGAAATAGGAATTCCTAGGTATTTAAGAGAAAAAGAAAATACAAAGTTACATAAACAAATTACGAGTTATCTGCTCTGTGTTCAGAAAAGCTACACGTGGTCGAAATCTTTGTTCAGACGGTCCTTTGTTCTTCCTTGCTGTGTGTAGACAATGGAGAAGATGATCAGAGAAAGGGGGAGCCGGAAAAGAGCGATCCGGAAAAGAGAGCAGCCGAAAAGAGACAGAAGCAGGGGTCCCTCTCCTTTATATAAGTCCTGTTGAACTCCGCGGGCTTCCGGGATCTCAGCCAATGAGTGTCCTTCGTGGGCGGGCTCAATGAACCTTTAGTCCAATAACAGGCCTTGTCTGTGAGAGACCAATAGGATGAAGAAGCTGGGGTTCTATGAAGACTGGTGACACGTGATATCAGTCCACCGGAATACACACAATTTTAAATACATTGGAATATACATTACTGTTACACACTTATGTATAACTAAACTGACCTTAGTGTATCTTATAAGCAGTGCTTCTAAATCAACATGCAGGAATAAACATTCATTTAAACATTTTTAACATGCATATATATATATATATATATATATATATAAAATCACAGAATAATGCATTTCACACATATTATTGATTTTCCACATTAAAGACATCAGAGTCCATCTGCATTTTCATAGTTTTGAAAAGAATGAAGGTTTAGAATTGAGTTTATAATAATGTACTTTAAAGTTCACTGGTTAAATCCAGCATGTCCAGAGTTTAAGGAAGTTAACTGAGTTGTGGATCTGTTGCATGTTTTATGGGGGCAATAAAAGTGAAGCCGGACATTGGGGACATTCCTTAGGTTGGTTTTAACAAAAGAAGGGGGATTTCTTCTGTGGCCTGGAGGAAGAAAATCCATTTTTTTGTCTTACTCCTGAGTGAAACAAAAATGTCTTTAAGCAGAAGAATAATTATTGCTGAGCCAAAGTGAGATGATGCTACAGTCCCCCCTCTGGTATCAATGGTGACGTTGATTCAGCGTTGATAGCAATCCTAGGCATCAAATTCCAATTTGGCGAGGCTTGATCCAAATGCTGAACTAAAGTTCTGATGTTGATATGTCTTAAGCTTGTAAACGGTATCTATTCCAAAGTGTAGGTCCTTAAATTTGGTTTTCTGAAAAACTTCTGGAAATTTCAAAAATAATTTGGGCATGACCAAATATAAACATTGTGTAATTGTCTAGGATATACTAAAGTTCTGTATAAGCCTGTAAAGACTTAAAAATTCTGGGTACAAAAAAAAATGAACTAGGAGTATGTGGGTTTTGACATATTTGATATAAATGTTTTGGGTTTGCTGAAAAATATCTATTCAAAATTTCAAAATCAGTTTAAATGTGCATAAAATCTAAATAAAGTATAAAGGATTATTTGTATATACACAAGCATGTATCCAAAAATCTTAGTCAAAAGCAAAAAATAAATTCTTTCATATTTGAGGTAGATTCAGACTAATCAATATTGAGGTGACTCAAGGAGGTTCAAATTGAATTTGTTTAGTTAGACTAAACCATGGTTCCACAGATGTCCAAATCATAGGGTGTTTGAGGCTTTTGTTCAGAAAAACTGAGTGGGCATAGGATGTCGTTATCATTCTTTGGATGGCAATGAGAAGTAAATTTGGATTTACTGCACAAAGGATATGATGAGAGAGCATATTCATTGCTAAAGCGTTAACTGAAAAGCTAATGTTTCTAGCTACTTCTGAGAGTAACATAGACATTGGCTGTGTGTGAGCATAGTCAACCCTTAACACAAAGAGCAAAGAGTTCAAGGCCTTGTTGAGTTTGACTGAAGCTTCGGAGCAAGCATTCAAAACCAACACAGTGTCTTGTAAGATTTTGGTAACGATTTGTGGTTTGACAACCTGGCGTTTTGGTTTAGCGGTGTTGACCGAGTTAACAGTGGGCGTGCTAAGGTTAACAAGAGGCTTTAACGATGAGGCTGTTATTAAGAATCCATCCGAGGATCTTTGACCTTTCGTTTTGGCTTGGCCCAATTCTGACTGGGTAACAGTGGGTGTTATTGCTAGGCAGATGGCTAAACTGATAAACAGGAGGGCCATCATCTTGGCAAACATAAAAGTGAGTGGTTTTGGATCTTAATCTTCTTGTTGATCTTTCTTTAGATACCTGGTTGGCAAATGAAAATTCCTCTTAGAGGTGGAATGATTTCTTTGTACTTTATTGATCCCAAAACTGGGAAATTACAGAATAGAGCTTAAGAGATTGAACTCTAAACCTTGTGCTTGTTTTTCACCTTTGATGGGAGTTTTAAGATTATTAGCTCAAGCTAATGGTGTTGAATGTATTTGCGTGTACTATTTGATAATAGTAAGTTGATTGAAGTTTATTAGATTTTACAGAGGTCTTTGAAATTAGTTTCAGGGCTAATTTGGTTTTAATATACCCTTTCCTTTTCTGGAAGTTTGATGCAGTTAACTGATTTGAGAAATTTGACTGAGTGTACCTGAGGCTAGTAGTTAGCTACAGTTGTTTCTCAGACGTAGGTTTGATTTTAATCTTATTTATGGACTTACTTTGACAGTGTTGTACCCGACAAGTCCCATGGGGTTTTGGTAAAGGTTACTCTGATTTTGGTGAGCCCATTTGAAAATGGGGTCTTGGATTTGGCACTTGAGTGGCCAAAGTTTGTTGGTGACAATGTGTGGATTCATCCACTTGGGCAGGAATTTAGGAGTGATTTTCCTTTCCTGTAAATTTACTTCAGGTGTCTGTGGTACAAATGTGGGGTGGAAGATCTTGTACGCTTTCTGTTGTTTAGCGAGTTGGTCCGAATGGTTTTGAAATACAGCCTTGGGAGCTTTGTATGTCGTTTTGACGCTTTTGTGCTCTGCAGCTGGAATGTTATAGGCATTGGCAGTCATCACCCCCCTCTGGTTTCGAGGAACTCTGAGCAGTGGCGATGATGGTTCATCGGAAGCATGAACAGGAGTGCCATTGCATAGCTGCAGAGAAGAATGTGTCGCATGAAGTAGTTTCAGTTTTGGTATGTTATAGGGTTTAGACGCGGGCAGCGCATGTACCGTTTTATCCGACCGGTGTTTGACGGTTTTATGGATCATTTGGTTGCAAGGTTGGGTGACTGTGCGCCTTGCATTTGCAAAAGTTGCGTTTGTCGCAAAAACTTGAGGTTTCAGAGGGTCTAGAAAGCCGGTTGGTGTGGCTTTTGTGACCATGCAGGCCTCATGGGCGGGTGGGTGGGTATCAAAATGTGACACCACCATTGAATCATGGGTATCAAGGGTTTCAAGGGGGCCGTTTGGGGTTTTCTGCTCGGCCATTGAGTTTTCAAGGTCATTTGAGTGTTTGGCTTGACCTTGTATTTGAAGGTGACTTTTGACTTCTTGTGGACAGTACTCACCTTGGTCTTGGCGGTTGCTTTCACTCGGTTGCAGTTGTTCCAACAGTGCTAGTTGTGTGAGACTTGGGGTGTCCAAGGTGTTCAGAACAAAGCACTGTGATTCAGTTGTTCTTGTTGGGTCAAATGGGTGAGGGTGTTGCGTTTGAGCCCATAGTTTGAGGTTCTTGAAATCAATCAGTGGCTCAAAACGGTTCAGTAGGTCTTTGCCGACAAGTAATGGAATGGCATCAAGTTTGGACACGTAGACCGGATGTGTCAAGGTCATGGGTCCAATGGACATGTTTAGTAGTGATACGCCCAACAGGGTTGTTTTAGTGAGCGCATATGGTCGCACGGCTAATGAACAGGTTTCCAGTTTCAAATATTTGTTAGCGCGATTAGCGGCTACACGTAGTTTGTCAAAAAGGGTGTGCAACATGAGAGTGATGTCAGCAGCGGTGTCTAAAACAGCGTCCTGACACACCATGTCTTCAAGGGTCAGTGGAAGGTAGAATTTCCGTGCCACCCCCCTCTCGTTTAAATTGCATAGAAATTGTGGAACCGGCGGTTTGACACAGAGTTGCAAAATGTCATTAGAGGAGTGGTCTGTGACCTGTGGTTGGGCTGCCATAACAGCACTGGACTGCGTTGAGTCCTTTGGTCCTTCCTCGTTTGCATGAGGGATTTTCTTCTTGCGTTTCCTTCGTTTGGAACGCTTGTTTTGAGTTGGCACAGCTGATATAGCTAGAATGTTAGCAGTTTTATTCTCTTTGTAGTTTTGAATCTCTGCTAGGAGGTGTTGGACAATTTCAATAGCTTCTCTACTGAATGTAGGAGTTTCTTCTTCCTTCCAAGGTTTGTGATAGGTCTCTGCTTCTGAGCTTCTGTGATGGGATGGAGACCATTTGTCGTAGTTACGCGTGTCTTCGTATCGGTATCTGTCATCATGGTAGTCCGTATCGCGTTCTTGTGACCTATCCCATGGATATGGTCTACGACGGTAGTCGGGTTTTCGCAAAGTTGGTCCAAAGTGGTATCCAGAGGACCAAGTGAGGTTTGGACCTTGATGAGGTCGCTTGAAAAAATGCTTCGGCTGTTGATGTACTCGCGGTGTAAGAGGTGGAGTAGAGCGAGGGGCTCCTTCCAACTCCAAGGTGTTAGATGCATCGCTAATAGCTAGCACTGTGGCAGGCTCGGCGTGCTTGTTGCGACTTTGTTGCTGTTTTTGGAACGCATAGTGTGCAAACTCTCTCAGCTGACTTATTGAGTTTGACCTTGGGTTAGCTGCAACTCCTAGATAATGGCTCACAGTGGGATGGAGGTTTTGGATGAAGAGGGTCTTGAAATTGTGGTCTTCTTCCATCCCTGGTGTATTTTGAGATCCAAAATATGCAAGTAGGAGTCTCTGGTAGTAGGCTTGTGTTGGCTCTGAGCGTCCTTGCTTTACGGCTAGGGCTGCGGTTAGCCCTGCGTGTAGGCAGTCGTCAGAGAACTCCTTTTCAATGGCTTCGCGGAGCAACATGTAATCTGCTTTGATGTTTGTTGGCTGTCTGTCTATGAATTTTGATACTGACCTGTTAGATGTTAGCTTAATCAGATAGATGTGATCGTCAATTGTAGCATCAGGATACTTACGCAGGTAGTAATCAATGTCCTGTAAATAGACTTTGGCATCAGGTGAACCCGTAGGTCCTGGATCAAATTTGGTGATATTTCGCGCAATCTTGTCAAGGTCGCGATCTGAAGGGGCACACACACACTGTCCACGCGGTCGTCCGTATTCGAAACGGGAATCGGGCGAGGGAGCACGGTGGATGTCCCGGTGTTCATGTCTTTCCTTTAGGAGCAGTTGACATTCCTTGTAGTCCTTCTTCACATTTTGAAGTTGACCTTCAACTCTTCTGAGTTCCTTCTTTGTGTCTTGAAGGGCATCTTCAAGTTCATTGTTGTCTTGATGAAGCACGTCATTGTTATCTATTAGCCGTTTATTTTCTGACTCTGCACGGTCCACATCTTGTAACGCTTCATCCAGTTGATTTTGAGTTTTGTCATTCTCCTCTTGAGATTGTTCCAAATTTTCCTTCAGTGTTTCATTCTCTTCTTGGAGAGATAAGATTGTTGTTTGTTGATTTGCTAGCTCGTTCTTGGCTGCCTTTAATCTTGCGACTAATGTTAGCGTAAACTTACCTAACACACTGGTGAGGTCCTTGCCTTCTGGTGGTTTTTCAGTGTGTTCATTCAAAAGTTCTTCAGTGAGTTGCTCCAATTCTTCGGGCTGTGTTTCCTTGACCCGTGTTGTGAAGCTAGAAATTAAATTAGAAGTCCATGCTTCCAATGTTGTTTGAAGGTCATCCAGTTTGTTAAATTAGTCGGTTGTCTGATGACTCGTCATGTTTGACCGTTGTTGTTATTTAGCCTTTTTTTAAAAAAAAAAATTCAACTGGTTGATTATTCTTAAATTTGTTCAAGGTTTAACCTTGAGATTTTTATGTTACAACCGTGATAGTTGAAAGTTCCTTTAGAATTTGTTTCAACTTGTAGGCTTGCAGGATGGGAAATAGAATTTTGAAATTAGTTAGAAATGTAGTGATGCTTCAATTAATTTGTTTGTTGAAACTGTATTGATAAATAAAGTTGAATTGAAATTGGATTGAATTTGTTTCACAAAACAAAACAGGAATTTCAATTGTGTGGATTGACTTCTTTCTTTTGATTTTCAAAGTCTAGTATTGGATTTTGTCATCAATAACTAGCTTTGGAATTTTGCAGAATGTCACTTTGAAAGTGAGGATTTTATTTACAAAGAAATACAAAAACAAACGAGGCTAAATGCTTTAAAGATTTAAGATTATAAGTTTCCACTTTCTTTTAAAGTTAAGGCTTTCCTTTGGTTTTATTTGTTAAAGCCTATTTTCATTTGAAGCATTAAATGTTTAAAATATTTACAAATTAGAAACAAGTGAATTGTTTGAATATTTGGTGTCCAAGGATTTCTTAGGAGTGAAGCCAGTAGTGATCTGTCTTGATTGTTGTCTATAAATTTCTTATTTACAGAATAATCAATGTTTGCACCTTTTTGACTTTTCTTTTAAATCCTGGGAAAAATTTGAAAATTATGCTGGTTGGTTAAATGTTTTTCTTTTCCTGTAGAGAAAGCATGAATCAGAAATGATACAATGAGTTTAAATAACACCTAGAGCTTCTCTTAAGTGTTAATTGCTTGATGTGGTTTCCTACATTTGAGAAAGAGGAAAAATTATAAATATTCAACAAGTCTTTAAATTTGTTAAAATGCACAGGACTAATCCTACTTTAATGCTACTCTTGAGTAAACATCAGCATTAGAATCCTTAAGCTAAAACTGGGTTTCTGTGGGAAGGGAATCACACCATATCACATTTAAAAACAGCAAAATAAGCACACATATAGCTTCAAAGTTTGCAACTTTTTGCTTAAAAGTGTGTAGATATGTTTGCTTTTAGCTTAAAAGATTATAATATGTGGTTATATAAGTGATTAAATACAATAGGGGTGTTTGTAAATGTTCCTGCTATAGGTATCTATGCAATGAGTGGGATTTCACCACTGAGAAAAAAACTTTCAGAAGCCAACAGGTCCTTTTCCTTTTATTCTTGGCATAAAAGTTTGGATTAGTGTTAGTTAGTTTATTCCGAATAATATGAATTGCTTTGAAGTTACTTTGAAGACTTAATTTGGTTATAAATCGTCTTTAAAGATTAGAAGTTTAAATAAAAATTGCAGTCCCTATATTTCACCACAAGATGGAGGCAGTTTTCGTCTGCACTTCCAGAAGAGGAAACCCAATGACGTCACAAGGAGTCAAGGATCTCTACTCAAAATGGCGGCTACAGGGAACTCTACCTAGACTTAAGATGGCGTCGCTGAGCCGATCTACACATGTGCAGTTTTTTGCACAGCTTGACGGTCGCGTGCGCGACTGAGCGTGCACGTGCCACGTGGATGCAGCTCAAGCTTCAGTCCATAAAACCACGCCTTGCTTTCCAAAGGCGGGAAAACTTTGGTCTCCCTAAACTTTATTCAACAAGTTTATACAATGGTTAATTCAATTAAATCCCCCCAAGGGTTTGCTTCGCCTGCGGGGTTTGAAGTAATGGGGATAACAAATAGGATTTCTTCGCTATTTTGTTCCCAGGCCTATTTTAATTATTCAGCGTGTAATCACTTTTCTTAAGCATGCATTGAACAACAAAAAAACTAAAAACTGACTAGAGTGGGGTCTCTTCACCCCCACCTTCTCTTGGTCAGCAGACACACACACACACACACACACACAGCAGTAATCAGGGGGGCAAATTCACCTCCTCCCCCTCGTGACACAGAGACAGAGACAATAGACTGGCTGCAGGCAAATGAACCACATTTGTGAGTTAAAATTGACCAAAATCACACACAGCTTATGTATTAATTTTTCATTCTGAGTTGTGTCAAGTTCAACCAGGCCTTCACACGGGAAGCACCAATAAATCTGTAGCATAAAATAGAAATATTAATAAATAATAAATATGATCAGGTATGAATTATTTAATTTATATTGATGTATTGGAATCTGAGATCAAATCTCATTTCATATACAGTACATCAGAAAAGTTAATAACACTCGTAAGGGGCACCAGCTTCTATCTTTAAGAAGCAATTTAATCTTTAATTTCACTTTATACCTGTTTGATCACTCAATAAATTAATCAATAATCAGTCTCAAAAATTTTCCATGAATTCGATACCTGGGCTTGAACAGACTCAGAATGAAATAAATTCCCAACAACTTCTCTCATTTTTAAATATTTATTAAACGAAATGATTAACAGACATTGCAGTAATTTCATTAATCATAGAATCAATCTTGTAAATGATAGATTAACAATATTAATATTCTTGGAACCAGGGTTAACTGAGAAACCAATTTCTATCAGTTTGTGTTAACATATTATGGAAACAACGCAAATTTATGGAGAAAGTTTACTAATTATATGAAAAAGTCCTAAATTAATCTTAAGAAAATAAAAATGGAATTTTAATGAAAAGAAGAGTTATGTTAAGGGCTTCTTAATTTGCATCTGATTATATATCTGATATATTGTTCTCGTGTTGGCTCGGCTCGGAAATCTTGCAAGCTGATTGGCCGAGACGTTTCACCCACCTCCTCTCCCTGCCGAGCGCCCATGAAGGGAAGGAAGACCGCATTCATTGCTCTTTATCGCTCGTGTTACGTAGTCTTGCAGCGTGGAACTTTTTGCTGTTCTCTTGTGCCATTTTGTGCGAAATAGTCTTCCCGTCGAGCCACTACGCCGCCTCATGCAGCTTCTCCAGCTCTATCGGAAGCTGCCCTCGATGATCCTGCGCTTCTAGCACCTGACGATGAGGCGTCACCTGAGGAGCAGTAAAGCTCTCATTAACCTGTGAAGTAAATCATCTTCATCTTGAGTTACGTATCTTGTTATAAGAATAAAAGAGTTCTAAAAACATATTTATGTACACTTTATTTACATCTACGTATGTATGTACATGTACACACACACACACACGTATCATATGAGAGAGAGAGAGTGAGAGAATGAACGTACGTATTATTTATGGATGACGTCATTAGGGGTGACGCTACTTCGCGGTTTTTCACTTTTCGCGGTCGGTTCTGGAACCCATTAACTGCGATAAGTGAGGGATCACTGTACAAATTATTACCGAACCTCAGAAGTTTAATTCAGTAGATGAATTAAAGTTTTTGCAGCTCACGTGATCCTCGGTGATGATGGTTCTGGCGTCGTCCTCAGCCCAAGATTTTGTGGATGTTAGAGGAAATGTCTGCCCGCAGATATTTCAGCGTCCACAGTTCGACCTTTAAAGTCAAGCGGTCGAAGGGTTGGATCTTGGCCGTATGACCCACAGTTGAAACTGGGCTCTAGCCAGACGGTGCCGATGTTTCTTCAGCGTGTGATGGACAGCTGCGCGTTGATTCCTCAGCTGCGTCTTTTCTTCCTGGTAGACAAGCAGCTGCAGAGGTCTTTGGGAATAATTAGAGATATCTAATCCGATCTCAAATTAAAAGAAAAAACTTTCGGACTTTAGATAAAAATAGTAGCTTCTGGTGGGTGCTTGGTCAAGAAAAATATTATGAAAATAAAGTCAAGATTAAAGTTTACATTAAAATTAAACAAACGGTGGTTTTACAGAAAGTTTAACAAAGAAAAGTGATGAATAAAAATTGGAGTTTAACTCCGATTAAGAATTGAGCTCAAAGAAATAGGAATTCCTAGGTATTTAAGAGAAAAAGAAAATACAAAGTTACATAAACAAATTACGAGTTATCTGCTCTGTGTTCAGAAAAGCGACACGTGGTCGAAGTCTTTGTTCAGACGGTCCTTTGTTCTTCCTTGCTGTGTGTAGACAATGGAGAAGATGATCAGAGAAAGGGGGAGCCAGAAAAGAGCGATCCGGAAAAGAGAGCAGCCGAAAAGAGACAGAAGCAGGGGTCCCTCTCCTTTATACAAGTCCTGTTGAACTCCGCGGGCTTCCGGGATCTCAGCCAATGAGTGTCCTTCATGGGCGGGCTCGATGAACCTTTAGTCCAATAACAGGCCTTGTCTGTGAGAGACCAATAGGATGAAGAAGCTGGGGTTCTATGAAGACTGGTGACACGTGATATCAGTCCACCGGAATACACACAATTTTAAATACATTGGAATATACTGTTACACACTTATGTATAACTAAACTGACCTTAGTGTATCTTATAAGCAGTGCTTCTAAATCAACATGCAGGAATAAACATTCATTTAAACATTTTTAACATGCATATATATATATATATATATATATATAAAATCACAGATTAATGCATTTCACACATATTATTGATTTTCCACATTAAAGACATCAGAGTCCATCTGCATTTTCATAGTTTTGAAAAGAATGAAGGTTTAGAATTGAGTTTATAATAATGTACTTTAAAGTTCACTGGTTAAATCCAGCATGTCCAGAGTTTAAGGAAGTTAACTTGAGTTGTGAATCTGTTGCATGTTTTATGGGGGCAATAAAAGTGAAGCCGGACATTGGGGACATTCCTTAGGTTGGTTTTAACAAAAGAAGGGGGATTTCAGCTGTGGCCTGGAGGAAGAAAATCCATTTTTTTGTCTTACTCCTGGGTGAAACAAAAATGTCTTTAAGCAGAAGAATAATTATTGCTGAGCCAAAGTGAGATGATGCTACACTGTGTTCAACTGGACAAACTGACCTTATCAATGCTAAATCATATCAAATCTGCACAGACAGCTATTTTGTTTTTCTAAAATGGAATTTGTAAATTAGTTCAAGAGATATCACAAAAGAAGCCATGATTATTGAAATCTCATTTTGAAGGAGCTGTACTACCCACAAATTTTCATCTAAATTAACCGTGGAACATATAAAAGTGGTAACACGCTTCCTTCCAGTAAAAGATACTACCCATCAAGCAAATACCCTGTAACTTTCCTGCATGTGTGTCTCCATCATCAAAAAGGGGGTATCACCTGCACCAGAGGCGTGCAGGTCGGATCACAGCCGACCCTTCACACCCTGGGTATGCACTGTTTGCTCCCCTCCCCTCAGGCAGGAGACTACGGTCCATTCGGACTAAAACTTCTCGTTACATGAACAGTTTTTTCCCCTCTGCAATCAGACTGCTGAACTCTAAGTGACTTTATTAGACTTTTGTGCACCAGGTACAGCAGCTCAACTGGACTCATGTACAATTATCATTCTTTTTTTCACTGCCGAACTGTACTACGTGGGACTCCACAATATCTGTTGTTTTTTTAATATATTTAAAAATCGTATAGAATAGCATTACCTATTTTTATTCTATTTTTATTGCATGTATAGCTTTCTATTTTTTTTTTATCTCTTGTGTTAATTATGTCTAATGTTGCAGCATTGCACCGGGACAAATTCCTAGTTTGTGTATTACATGAACAATGGCAATAAATCTTATTCTGATTCTGATTCTGATCAAAGAAATTAATTAGCAAAAATAATGAGTAATCCTAAGAAAAATTGATGATACATAAAAATTATCAATAGATGATCAATAATGAAGAGAAAAATACAAATGAAACTGCTTGGTAATGGAATCACAACAATCAATAGGAGAAATTAAAAGTTACATCAATAAATTTCCAGATATTTAAGGAAATATCTGTAGATTATGGTAAAGGAAATATCATGTCTATAAGGAACAAGGAAAACTGATAAGGAAGAAAACCATGCCATTTTTTTTTTTGATTTTGTATACTTTATTGATCCCCAGAGAAGAAATTGAGGGCATCCACCTGGATGGATGAAGCAGCCATGGTATGGCACTATCCCTTTACCATTCACACCTAGGCCACTTAAGAGTCTCCAATTAACCTAACCTGCATGTTTTTGGCCTGTGGGAGGAAACCAGAGAAATCCCAGAGTAAACCCATGCAGACACGGGGACAGCGTGCAAACTCCACACAGATCACTGTTGGTCAGGGGCTGGGATTGAACCAGGGATCCCATGGCCAAGGGTGAATTGCTGTGCTGCTGCAGTGCTAACCACTGTGCCACCGCACCTCCCATATTTATGAGAAAAGTTCCAAATGTCTAAGGAAAGTACAACTTGTGCTGAGTTTATGTTTACTGTGGGACTTGATTTAGAATTTACTACAAAGACAATACAGATTTTTACATTTATTAAAATTGCTTCACAAAAATTAAGTGGGTACTGGCACAAGTCCCACTGTATCAAGTGCACAGTGCCTCCAGGAACTCGGACATTGGCAGAAGTCCGTGATTCATTATCTTTGTAACGCTAAAATTCTAATCAGATGCAAAAAGACATAGGATAACATAAATATACACTTCATAAAATTTTTGAAATTTAAAAGGGCTCTCAGAAAACAGGGGAAAATACAGTCAGCATGGACAAAGAACTGTAAGGTGTGGATAAAACTAGAGATAGTAATAATGTAACTTGTAATAATGATTAGAGAAATGGAGGAATTAGATAAATTTAAACCTTAGTTCTGATGTACGAATAATAGTGCAGTAAGATTATGAGTGGAGATTTTTGTGTTCTTTTTTTCCTTAGTGTTTCTTCTTTTCTTTTTTTCCTTTTCCTTATTTAATAATGGAAGTGTATTAGGGCAAATTGAAGCTGAAACCTTTGTCAATACTGAACAGCAACCACAAGACATTTTAGGAGATACTGACCAAGACAATAACTATTTTAATTATATTAACAATAAGTGTGCTTATTATGATCAACAATTAAATGGAATTATGAATTCAGATCAGACATTGACAATAATACATATTAATAGTCTGAGTCTCTATGCAAACTTGGAGACATAACTTGGAGACATCATAAGATAAAGCCACAGGGCTTCAAGGCCATGAAGCAGTTTACTCCGAGGACAGGAGAAAAGGGAGGTGGGAGTGAGAGCATGAAACCCTTTAGCCGGTCAGTGTGACATAAAACTTCATTTTGGAACACAAAATATAATAGACATATTAAATAGCTTGTTAATATAGCATATTAAAACAGTTCATATATGGATAAAAGTTACAGTCATATTGAAGCGGCATGAAATAAAGCAGCGTTGGTGTAGGTTTTAAGCAGGTTTATTGAATCATACTGTCTTCACGGGAACTCGGCTCCAGCCCATAGCGTGAGCAGGCTGAAGCCGAATTCCTCAGGCTCTCAGAGAGGAGACACGGTGTGTGTCTGCAGCAGCAGCTGAAGAGTGAGTGAATGAGAGAGAGAACATGGATTTCAGTGCAGTACTTATACCCAACTCAGACAATACATCAAAGGGTATTCACAGCAGTTGAGACATTTGCATTTAAGAGACATACATAACAATAGGCAGATTGCTGGCCTCTGCTCCAGCTTGCAGGACAAAGAGGTTACAAGGCACATCTACATATTGATCTCAGTCTCTAGGTCACAGTAAGGACAGGACACATGAACACTATACATGAATGGCACATTAACATCTCAAAGCATGAATGGCACATTACATCTCAGTAGTGCAGCGGAAAAAAACAAGAGAAGCGAGCTGACTGTCCTTAGTCTGTTGTGGGGGTTAACCAAACCGCCACAATATGTTGTAACACACACACACTTATAAAGCATGTGATCTCAACAGATAAATGCATAATTAGTGAATTTCTATTACAAGATAATATTAGATGATTAAAGGCCAAATGTCACGTAATTTTTTTTGGCTTGCTTTTGGCTTGTGACAGCCAGTCCAGACCATGCCCATGTTTTTGACATCACCAGTTGTACCCTGGCTGCCCTGCCTATCCACATTCACACTTATCAACATTGGACAATCATGACGGAAAGTGACAGCGATTGTGAACAAATTAGTTTAGTTTTGTCTTTTTTTTTTGTCAGTGGTTCAGACAGTGACAGAGGCATAGAACCTTACCGGTTCGAGCCGTCCGAGACGGAATCAGATGCTTTGTCTGATGACAACAGTTCCAACGATGACCAGAGAGCAGAACCATTGGAAAATGTCATTGAACTGGACATTAATCGCCTCCAGAATTGCGAAGCCGGAGGGGGTCTGTCGAGGGCGCCCCATAAATATTGATTTTTCGGAAGCCATTATTATTACAGTGGAGGAGAGCCGCTGCTGTCAAGAAATTGACCAGATCAATATGAAAATGGAGGCGCATACCTGTCAAGGGAGACGTTTTCGCCGTATTTTGGTGCCAAGCGCGGCTGTGGGAGACGGCAGAGTGGTTTGGGACACTTTTCTGGGAAATGTTTTAAATGTAGTTTGTGTTGTTATTGTCAAATATTTTAAGGAAAATACGGGGAAAATGCAATTTTAGCAAAAACGGGCGTATTGCCATTTCTGTACGCCCAAAAGAAAAAAATATACTGGAAAAAAACCTGAGTGTCTTGAGGAGCACTCCTGTGTGTGATCACTCACAGCTGGGGCGGGCTGATCGCTCAGCGGGAGCTATTCTCACTACTGTTCGAAGTGTGGAGTCACTCATTAGTTTAATTGTCTGGGCGGGCTGATCGCTCAGCGTGAGCTATTCTCACTACCATGAGAAGTCATTAGGACAATGGTTTAACACGTTGAGCTGTGCAGCGGTTGCGGAACAGACAGAGATCCCAGAGAGGTGTGCCTTGTTGCTCCGCCGTTCCTTATAGCCGCTTTTTACGGTGTTGAAGTACGGCGAAAACGTCTCACTTGACAGGTATGAAAACATTTCCCAGAGAAGTGTCCCTTATTACCCAGCTGTCCCTGATAGTCCCGTTTTAAGGTATGGGTGAAATATCCAATTTTTTCTTTCTTGTTGCTCACTTCAACCTTCCAGTCTCCATATAAACAATCAATTGAAATACCCCAAGCATCAAACTAGGGTACAATCGATTTCGTCACTTCCGCCTTCTTCCCCAGGCAATTCCAGGGGCCGTGTCAGGCCAAGCGCGGCAGTTTTAAATTAACGAATATTCCGTTGTTACTGAAGCATATGCACCAAGACCCGAACGGATCGGTTCCCTTTTATATCTAGTTTCAAGATATTTAAAGTACCCTGTTACGTGACATTTGGCCTTTAAAGTAGTTGGAAACCACACGCCAGATAAATACAAAACAAAGTTGCAAAAAATATTGCAATCATAAATAAAATTAAGACAAATCACTTTATATCTTGTATTGCTCATTGACACGTCCATATTTGACCTATTGTGTAGAGGTCTGGTGTAACAATTATAAAAGTACACTTAAATCATTGTTAACATTATAAAAAGAGCTGTACATGTTATACACAGTCGGGTAACTTGGACATACTAATTTATTGTTTACACATTTAAAGTTTTTGAAATTGTGAGATCTGGTTGATTATTATATAGCACAATTAATGTTTAGAAAAAAGAAAAAGAAAAATCTTTTGCAATTTTAATCAATCAACTTACTAAAATAGTTATAAAATCCATAAGCTGCATATTTTTGATAAAATGATTATAAAGTATAGCTTAAATTTTAGAAAAATGAAAATCTTTATAATAGCTAAAGGCTTTTAGGCCAAGCTAAAGGCTTTTTTTTTTAGGCATTGATAATCTTGTAAGTAGTTGGTTTGATAATATATTTGGCAAATGGGGAAAAATAATTTAAGGAGCCCTTATAAGTATAATTATTAGTTTATTGATCTTTGTTTTTTGTGGATGTTGTTGTATTCCCATGATTAAAGAATAAAAATTAAAAGAATAAAAATAAAAAATCAAAGAAAGATCTATTTTAGTGGCTTTCTCTTCCAAGGATCCGCCTCCATATCAAGGAGTTCAGGAAGCTGCCCACCTGCTCTCCTACTGCCAGGACGATGACGAGGTTGTGCCACGACTGAACCTAAATTGGGATCTAAAAGACACCGAGGAGATAGTTTAGGGTCTACAATGGACATTCACATGGTGTTAGAGTTTGCTTCACTGTGCCCTACAGGTTCCTTTTTGATTAATGAAAGAATAGATGCATGTATATGAATGTATTCATATATGCATATATTCATATATACATATATGCATCTTCACATATAGTTACCTCCGCCAGGCCGAAAAGGCCAGGAGGAGGTAATGTTTTTGCCGGGGTTTGTCTGTCTGTCTGTCTGTCTGTCTGTCTGTTTGTCTGTTGGTTAGCAAGATAACTCAAAAACTTTTGGACGGATTTCCATGAAACTTTCAGGCATTGTTGGAAATGGTACAAGGAAGAACTGATTAAATTTTGGGGATGATCCGCATCACCGTCTGGATACAGGAATTTTTTAAAGCATTTTTTTAACACTGTGACATACGGCCATTTTCAACATGTGCGCAGGCGCAATGGAGGGCGCTGGTCGTCGTGTCTGACCAACACAAATTCCGCGTTCTTCAACGTTTTACGCACAAAAGCACACGGAAAACACTGGTGGCCTGGGCCCGCCAGCATGCCTGTGTTTGCGCGCAGCTGCAAAACCTGACACGGGCAGCTGTCCGCCGCCGGATTATTTGGCAGAAATTCCCCGGCCAGCCATAGGCGCTGCGCAAAAACGAGCTCTCTGCCGGGGAAGCTTCTAAATTCTGTTTTGCCACGGAGCGCAACCCCAATAATATAATATAAAACCCACGGCAACCTGTCTACCCAATCTGCATCCGTCAGTGGAGGAGATGGACACAACAGCAACACTTCAGTTTATTACCTCTGCCAAGGAGGCAATGCTTTTACTACTGAACCACTAATCCTATCACTATCAGATTGATTGTCATTGATTAATTGTCTATGTTTATTCCACTGTCCCTGTCAAATAAACAAATAATCATTGTGAATCCAATTGCTAGTCATATGTTTTCATGGTCAAGGAATCTGAAAACGTACACACAAACACTGTATGGGGGGAACTGTTGCGCTTGGCGGAGGTCTGCGCTCTCCGAGTGCTTTTCTAGTCATATATATGCATAGATGAAGATAGCTTAGTTTTGAATCTATTTTACACATATAGGATTGTTAACTATATTGACTCATAATGTCTGCACCACACCCGATGTCCTCTGGAGAAATGGCAACCTGAGGGGAGGCAGGTCCAAATGACTGCCAGAAAGGGGGCGTCACCCACATATAGAACTTTAGAAACACTACACACAGGGGATAGAATAGGGCTATGAGATGGGTTTAGACCCTATAATTCATTTGCTGAAATCAGTTAGAATCAGTTCTTCACACAGCCGAGCTGCCACATAAGCGGAAGTGTATTGATACAATGAGGTAAAACCCCTCCCTCTTGCACGAGGGAGTGGTTAAGCATTATAAAAACTATAGGGCCCACTTTTTGGGTAACACTCTCTTGGGGTATTTTCCTAAAGAGTTGTATTCCATAGCTGCTTGTAATCGATATATCATTTTCAGTAAAATAAGTGAAAGTATACTTTATCTCTCAGTCTGGTTATTTGGCCTTCGTATAAAAGAACTGGTGGTTAAGGCACTTTAGATGCAACAGACCGCAGATCATAGAGTAGTCTAATGATAAATATTTATCAATGAGAGTCACTGTCTGATAAAGAGATCTTTTTGACTTTTCAAGGAAAATCACTACATCATCAGCATAAAGACTTGTGTTCTTTTTCTCCAGTTTGGATACCTCTGATGTTAACATTCTGTCGTATGGCTGCTGCTAATGGTTCGATAAAGATGGTAAAAAGTGAGGGAGAGAGTGGACAACTCTGCTTAGTACCTCTCTGGAGATTAAAGCTTCGGGAAGTCTGATCATTTGTTTGGACAGACAGTTGGACAGCTATATAGTGTTTTAATCCAGTTTATGAAAGATGACCCAAACTCAAACTTATTTAATACCATAAAAAGAAATTTCCAATTAACACAGTCAAAGGCTTTCTCCTCATCCAGAGATAAAATTGTAGTTTCTAAGTTATTAGTCTTACAGTAGTCTATTAAATTAAATAGCCTGTGTGTATTATTAGCCGAGTGCCTACCCTTGATGAAACCTGTTTGATCTGGGTGAATAATAACTGGAATTATCCTTTTGAGCCTTTTGGCAAGAGCTTTGCAAATTATTTTAAGATCAACATTCATAAGTGAGATGGGATGGTAGCTGGATGGAAGCGTAGGTTCTTTTCCAGGTTAAAGGAGCAGGATAATACTAGCCAAATTCATATTTGGAGGGATTACATTATCTTCATTAATTTGGTTCACCATTTTAAAGGAAGTAGGTGCCATCACAGGCCAGAATTCTTGATAAAATTCTACTGGAAAACCATCTGGTCCCGGAGCTTTGTTGTTTGAGATGTGCTTAAGTGCCTCCTGGGGTTCGGGCACCACAAGAGGTGCATCCAGAGCTGCAATCTGTTCATTATTTTATTGTGGTAAGTTAATACTGTCCAAAAATTTATTTATCTCAGAGTCAGATGGGTTTATCTGAGATGAGTAGAGGTTTTCATAAAACCTTCTAAAGGAGTTATTTATTTCTTCAGGCTCATGGGTAATATTTCCAGTCATCTCCTTAATAGAGTTGATAGTTGTTTTTTCTTTGTTCAATCTAAGCTGGTTTGAAAGATATCGCCCCGATTTATTAGTGTTCAAACTTCTCAAGACATAGTCTTTGTATTAAAAATGGTGTTCTTTTGTTTGTAATTTATTTTAATTCCAGCTTTAATTTTCTCAGATTAAGTGCCTGTTCCTGTGGAGAAATGGCATAGGTCATTTGCAGTGATTTAATTTTCTGTTCTAACTCCAGTGCCAGTGCTTTTTCTTTTTTATTCTTATACGAACAATAAGAGATTATTTTACCTCTCATGACCACTTTTGCTGCTTCCCAAAGAACACATGGGGATATTCCTGGCACATCATTATATTCCAGATATGATTCCCACTCTTAATTAAAGTAGGTAATAAAGTCTTTGTCTTTTAGTAGTGATGTATTAAATTTCAAGCTCCTAGTTTTCCTTTTGCTTTCCTATTTACTAGTGAAAGAGATACTGGATGGTGATCGCTAATAGCTTGATTTGAACATATTTCACTGTCTGTGATGTCCCTCACAATAGAGTTACTGGCTAAAAAGAAGTATAAACGTGAATGTGAACTATGACCTGATGAAAAAAGTGTATTCCCGAAGAGTTGGGTGAGGAGAACGCCATTCTTTGCAAAGACCAAAATCATTCATGTATTGTTTGAGAGTATCAGTAGCCTGTCATCTTCGATAATTCCCTGATGCACTAAAGCTCCTTTTCCACTAGTACCCACTCAGCCCTACTCTACTCTACTTGGCTCGGTTTCTAGCCTTTTCCATTAAAGAAATACCAGTACCAGGTACCAGGTACTTTTTTTAGTACCTAGTCTAGCCCAGGGTACAGCCGCGCTGAGTCAAGCTGAAAATGTGACGTCAACAGACTGCAGGCCACTGATTGGTCAGGGTGTAACATCATGAAAGTGTCAGTCTTCTGTAGAATCTCCGAACGCCATTTGTAAAGTTTTTAGTTCAGCAAATAGACACAGTGAGTGACTAAAAATGCTATTTTTAATACAGATGGCTTTTTCGGAAATGTACCCTGTGGACCAATGAGGAGGTGCAGATTTTTCTATGCTTGTTGGCCAATGAACGTATCCAGAGTGAGTTAGACGGAGCGACTCACAATGAGAAAATATACCAGGAGGTTATACAAGGATGCAGCCGGACTGCCAAACAATGTTGGGAAAAACTAAAAAAAATGAAAAGTGATTACCGGGCAATAAAGGACCACAACGGTCGAAGTGGTGTGAACAGGAAGGACTGGAAGTGGTTCGATCAAATGGACGCGATTTACGGGCATAGGCTGGCCAGCAACGGCAGAATGATTGGGGTCGACATGGTCACGCCATTGTTGGAAACCGTGGATGGTGAGTGTTTTGTGATATTGTGCATCTTTTTCCCAATTTATCCTATTGGTGGCAAGCACACTTTTTTAAGCAATAACAACGCTGTTCTATCATGGGTAATGAGTGTTAGTGAGAAGCGCTAGCTAGCTAATAGCTATCTAGCTAATAGCTATCTAGCTAGCAGCCAACTGCTGATTCACGCTTGCTTTGTCTTAAATATTCGCTTGAGTAAAATGCTGAAATATGCTTATTCTGGTTAAAAAACTTTTGTGTACGTGTTGCACTTTGGTTCTGTGCTTTATGTTGTGTGTATTTTCTTTCTAGAATCACTTTCCCCATCCCAGGGGTCTGCCTCCCTCAGCATGAATCCCCCGGACTCTCCTGCATCTGTGGGAGCACCAGAATTGGAACCAACACCAATGTCAGCCACAACACCAGCTCCGTCAACATCTGGCACGTCACGTTCAAGTGCTGGTAAGGCACAATAAACAGAAGATTACCACCTGGTTGTGTTTATGGATACAGGTCAAGTGGACCCCAGGATCCAAAATCTCAACTAAATATAAGTGCCTTTTCAAACAAGTTATTTACAAAGTGATTAATGTAATTTCCTATAGCCACATATTAATGAATTTAAAATGTCCTTGTACATGTACAAAGTGGATTCTGGGGTGCTCATTTGTCAGGGGTCCACAACCCAGTCCCATTTTTAGCTGTGGTGGCGGAAGTACTGTTATAATTCTTGTTTCTGAAAAACTCATATAGCACATGAACTCACTTTCAAATGTACTTGCAGTCAACGTGCTTCATTGAAATGATTCACGTCAGCTGACTGTATTAACGAATTCAGATATCTGAGGCCATAATACAAATAAATTCTTTTAAACATAACCCATCCATCCATCTTCTTCTGCTTAATCCTTTTCAGGTTGGGGGGGGGGGGCGCTGTAGGCTATCCCAGCAACCCGGCACTTGCAAAATCCGCTCTACTGAGGCGCAGCAACATGACACTTGAGCTTAAATACAACAACAAAGCATAGTCACATCCCACCACTGGCTTTCACAAGTGTATTTCCCTAATATATGTTTTGAACTGGCTTAAACTAACCACCATCCATTTTTGTCTTTCATCTAGCCAAGAGCAAAAGGAACCACCCCAATGCCGACCTTGCAGCTGTCTTGCCCCAGATGCATGGTGACGAGATGCGGCTCCAGGAACGGCTCCAGGAATGGCTCAAACGGCAACTTGAACAGCCCATGAAAAAGGTTGCAGCAGACGCGTGGGAAGCAAGGGAGCAGGAAGCCGCCTTGTGAAGGGAGGAGCTGACACAAACAGCTTCCTTCAACCAAGCTTTCCTGGCCGAATTTGGCAGGCTAGTAGACCTGCTGAGTGGTCAGCATGTGTAACCCTGTCTCCCCACCCCCAGTGTGTATGTGTTTTTCTTTTAACTTGTGCTGCTATAATTAAAAAAGGAGTGTTTGCATCATAACTGTGGTTTGTCTGTTATGACACTGGCAAGAACCCCCTCACGGATCGTCACCTTATCGTGGTGGGGGGGTTTGCGTGCCCCTGTGATCCCAGGAGCTATGTTGTCCGGAGCAATTTGCCTCTGATAGGGTCACCCAAGACAAACTGGTCCTGGGTGAAGGGCCAGACTAAAAAGGATCCATATCAAGGATTCAGTGTACCCTTCCCGGTATGGGGTTACCGGGGCCCCACCCTGGAGCCAGGCCTAGGGGAGGGGCTCAATGGCTAGCGTCTGGTGGCCGGGTTTCCACCCATGGGACCCGGCCGGGCTCAGCCCGAAGGAGTTACATGGGTCTGCCCTCCAGTGGGCTCACCACCTGCAGGAGGGATCATGGGGGTCTGGTGCTATGTGGATTAGGTGGCGGTCAAAGGCGAAGACCTTGGCGTACTGATCCCAAGCTTTCTAAACTGGCTTTTGGTACGTGGAATGTCTCCTCTCTGGTGGGGAAGGAGCCTGAGCTGGTGTACGAGTTTGAGAGATACCGGCTAGATATAGTCGGCCTCATCTCAACACACAGCTCCGGTTATGGAACCAGTCTCCTGGAGAGGGGCTGGAGCTTGGCCTTTTCTGGAGTTGCCCTGGGCGAGAGGCGACGAGCAGGGGTGGGTATTCTTGTATCCCCCCACCTTGCTGCCTCTATATTGGAGTTTTCCCTGGTGCATGAAAGGGTTGCTTCCCTGCACCTTCGGGTTGGGAAACGGGTCCTGACCATCATTTGTGCCTATGCACCAAATGATGTTTCAGAGTACCCACCCTTTTTGGAGTCTGTGACTGGGGTGCTGGAGGGTGCTCCTCTTGGAGACTCCGTTGTCCTACTGGGGGACTTCAATGCGCACGTGGGCAACAACAGTGACACCTGGAGGGGGGTGATTGGGAGGAACGGCCTGCTCGATCTGAACCCGAGTGGTGTTCAGTTATTGGACTTCTGTGCTAACCACAGTTTGTCCATAACGAACACCATGTTCAAACATAAGGGTGTCCATATGTGCACCTGGCACCAGGACACCCTAGGTCACAGGTCGATGATCAATTTTGTTATCGTGTCATCAGACCTGCGACCGTATGTCTTGGACACTCAGGTAAAGAGAGGTGCAGAGCTGTAAACTGATCACCACCTGGTGGTGAGTTGGATCCGATGGCAGGGGAGGAAGCCATTCAGACCTGGTAGACCCAAACGTATAGTGAGTGTGTGCTGGGAATGTCTGGCTGAGGCCCCTGTCCGGGAGGTCTTCAACTTTCACCTCCGGAAGAACTTCAACCACATTCCGAGGGAGTCTGGAGACATGGAGTCTGAATGGGCCATGTTCTCCACCTCTGTTGTTGAAGCGGCGGCCCAGAACTGCGGCTGCAAGGTGGTTGGTGCATCTCGTGGTGGCAACCCCCGAACCAAGTGGTGGACACCAGTGGTGAGGGGGGCCATTAAGCTGAAGAAGGAGTCCTATCAAGCTTGGTTGGCTTATGGGACTCCTGAAGCAGTTGAGGTGTACCGGCAGGCCAAGCAGTTGCAGCTTGGGTGGTTGCTGAAGCAAAAACCCGGGTATGGGAGGAGTTCAGTGAGGCCATGGAACAAGACTTTCGGTCGGCCTCGAAGAGATTCTGGCAAACTGTCCGGCGGCTCAGGAGGGGAAAGCAGCTCCCTGTCCACACTGTGTATGGTGCGGATGGGGCACTGTTGACTTCGACTGGGGATATCGTCGGGCGGTGGAAGGAATACTTCGAGGATCTCCTCAATCCCACTGATAAGCCTTCCACAGAGGAAGCAGGGTTTGTGGACGAGGGGGACTACTCGCCTATCACAGGGGTTGAGGTCGCCAAGGTGGTTAAAAATCTCCTTGGTGACCGGGCCCCGGGGGTGGAAGAGATTCGCCCTGAGTACCTCAAGGCCCTGGATGTTGTTGGGCTGTCATGGTTGACACGCCTCTGCAACATTGCGTGGAGGTCGGGGGCAATGCCTTTGGCATGGCAAACCGGGGTGGTGGTTCCTCTCTTCAAAAAAGGGGACCGGAGGGTGTGTTCCAACTTTAGAGGGATCACACTCCTCAGCCTCCCTGGGAAGGTCTATGCCAAGGTACTGGAGAGGAGAGTCCGGCCGTTGGTCGAACCTTGGATTCAGGAGGAGCAATGTGGTTTTCGTCCTGGCCGTGGCACATCGGACCAGCTCTTTACCCTCTCAAGAATTCTCGACACAAAATTCGGTGTTGACCAGTGTAATAATGGGATAGGATTAAATGGGACTATAACGTGTTTCAACATATAATTCCTAAGTATGTTAGCAGAGTTGCATCAAACCAAAAGTGAATTGTTTAGCTGCTGCATTTTTTGCAGATGGTTTCTCTGGTGTTTTACATGTAATTACCCGTACCTTAACAGATAACCCTTATGAACAACAGAGGAGACGTAGCTGAAAAGGGTACAAAACTTTATTTACAAAATACAGATGTTTGACATGTGTATGCACATGAATAGGAAGGCAATGACATTTCTAGTTATTATTGCTACACAAGTATTGCATCACATCTCGTATATCTACACCCTGCTCAGTGATGACATTCAGTGACAAACAGTGATGACATTCATCACTGTTTTTCTGTTGCATTATCAACTGCACTGTGGTACCCCATATTATCTGCTACTTGCTAATTTATTTAAAACTGCCTTGACTAGTATTACTCTTTATTACTATTATTATTATTATTATTATTATTATTACTTATTTTTCTACACTTATTGCACGTTTTTAGTCCTTTAGTTTTTTAGTTTATCTCTTTATCTCATCATGTTTTTAATGTTGCAGCATGGCACCGAGACAAATTCCTAGTTTGTGTACTACATGAACAATGGCAATAAATCTGATTCTGATTCTGCTCCTCTACACCCTGTGCTGCTGCCACCACCAGTTCACATGCTGCAGTTGCTGCATCATCCAATGTAGTGTCAAAGGCCTCTCCATGACTCTCGCACAGATTATGCAGAGCACAACAAGTCAGCACCATAGCTTTCACCAGTTGGATGTCACAGTCATTCCATTTCAGAAGGCAGCGCCACCTTCCCTTCAGCCTGTCGAAAGCATTCTCCACAACCACCCGTACTCGACTGATGTTTTGGGTGAACATGTGCTGTTCTTCAGTCAGTCGTCCGGTGTCATGGAATGTTTTCAACAGCCAGGTTTGCAAGGGATAAGCTGAGTCTTCGAGGATGTAGTAGACCGCACGTACTGCACCAGTGTTCCTGATGTGAGGTGGGAAGAGGTTTCCCCGGCTGGCTAACTCCCACAGTGTGGACAGTCTCAGCGCTCTAGCATCATGCATGCTCCCTGGAAACCCAGCAAACACATTCCAGAACAACCCCTTTCCATCAACAGCACCTTGAAGGATTATGGAGTGCCAGCCTTTACGATTAAAGTAGTCAGTGTGAAAATGTTGTGATGCTATGATGAGTATGTGGGAGCCATCGATAGCACCAACACACAATGGTAGCCCCCACCTGTTTTCGATGTAGGCCGACGTTTCTGTGAACCTCCCTTCATCAGGAAAATGGAGTTGTTCTGGAACCAGCAATGACTCTGCTGCTACACAAAAGTCCTGCACACACCTGCACACCATTGTGATCCATCCATCCATCTTCTTCCGCTTAATCCTTTCCGGGTCGCAGGGGGGCTGGAGCCTATCCCAGCATCTTTGGGCCAGAGGAAGGGTACACCCTGGACAGATCGCCAGTCCATCGCAGGGCCAACACAGAGAGACAGACAACCATTTACTCTCACAATCATACCTAAGGACAATTTAGAATCCCCAGTTTGATGCCAATTTACCTAACTTGTATGTTTTTGGCATGTGGGAGGAAACCGGAGAAATCCCGGAGTAAACCCACGCAGACACAGAGAGAACATGCAAACTCCACACAGATCACTGTTAGTCAGGGGCTGGGATCGAACCCAGGATCCCCCAGCCAAGGGTGAGTTGCTGTGCTGCTGCAGTGCTAACCACTCCGCCACCGACTCCAAACAGATGGCCAATAGTGTGGTACTCTGAACCGGTAGCAAGCTTCCACAGTGCAATAGCCACTCTCTTCTTCAGAGGCACACATTTTTTTTTTTTTGGACTTATTTTGTACCTGTAGGTAGATTTGTTCTGCAGTCCGGTGACAAGCCACCAGCTGCCGGTCGCTGCATGCGCAAGCGCCCCTTAACTCCCTAACCTGCATGTTTTGGCATGTGGGAGGAAACCGGAGAAATCCCGGAGTAAACCCACGCAAACACGGGGAGAACATGCAAACTCCACACAGATCACTGTTGGCCGGGGGCAGGGATCGAACCCACGATCTCATGATCCCCGCGATCCCCCGGCCGAGGATAAAACTGTGCTGCCGCGGTGCTAACCACTGTGCCACCGTGCAGTGGTTAGCACCGTGCAGTGGTTAGCACCGTGCATCGACATTGGCGGAATGTCGTATATTGACGCTCCATGGATGGACACAATTTGAGGCACAGGTAGGTAAAAGTGTTCTTGGACATCCGGAAGATCTGTAACCACTCCGTGGTTGAGAAGCCGGGAACAATGTCCTCCCATCACTGCAAGGTACGGTTTAATGTCCAGACCAACGGTTTGCAGCGATTATTTCGCAACAAAGCAGCCATCTGAAACACACACACACAGCATACATATTTTAATGCCTTTAATACTGATAACCTGGTGCCCTCACAATGCTGTACGCAGGATTAAAATGAGTATAAAATGACTATCACAAGCATTAGCATTCGTTAGCTTATCGACATCCGCGTCCTCATCGGTCTTCAAGTAGTTAACATCCTCACAGTTGCGGCTTCATATTCTGCTATGGCAACCGAGAGTCTCCTGTACTGTTCCACTGTCTTTTGTCTCAATGCACGTTGTCTTCTCTGGTGATCATGTTTGGCCTTTATTGTGATAAAAAGCCACAGAACGAGCAACGTGTAAATCCTCCCCTCGTCATCCTCAATTTTTTTTTGTGGACGATTTTGCCATGTGCTTTATGTCACAGGAGTGTGGCGCTGCCTTGCTGTAAAAAAATCCCACCCACCCCAGGCGTACCCAGCTGTAATGGAAACACAAGCGAAGTGAGTAGAGTAGAGTAAGGCTGAATGGGTACTAGTGGAAAAGGGCCATAAGCCTGTCATAAATGCCCTTCAGGGCAGAGAGGTGAGACCCACGTACTGAATTGTGAGTTTGGGCAATTTATTTAAAGACAAACAACAAACATAAAGTACAACAAGGTGCTCAAAATACAAAGAAACAAACGAAGAGAAAAACTTACAGATTTAGCACACAAGAGCAAAGCAGGGCTCTGGTGGAGATGAGGAGCTATTAGAGTCACTTGATGAGTCAAGGCAGCGGCAAATGGAAATAAAATAACTCCCCTTAAATACAGTCAAAACCATATACATAAGTGGTTACAGGTGTGGGTTCACATGAGTGGGCAAAAGGGTAACAATGAATGAAAATTGGGATCATCTGGAAGAGATGAGGGAGGAGCAGCTGGACTTGACAGCTGACAGGGCGACGCCCACACAGAGCACCAAACCGGAAACACCGCCTGACAGCTGTCAACCCAGAGAAGGAACACCAAAGGACAAATATAAGGAATAAACATAATCAAAAACAGACCAACAAAGAATTACAAATTGAAATGAAACATGAGCATAACAAAACTGAAGCCTAAACAGAAAAATAGAAAGCAGAACTAAAACTCAAAAGGCACAAAATCCAACAAATATATATAAATACAAGGAAAAAGCAACGAGACTGAGCCTGGCAGAACTTCCAGAGCTCAGCTTGTGACACAGCCTGTTGATTGCAGGGTTTAATACCAGGTTGAAGTCCCCTCCTATTGTGAGTGTAGTGTCCAAATGCTCAGAAAGAGGAGTGAAGAAAGTGTGAAAATAGGATGGGTCGTCAAAATTTGGGCCATAAACGCTTGCAATACATAGATCCAAATTTTGAACTGAGATTTTTAACATTATAAATCTACCTTCCGGATCTGCAATGGTATTATTCACAACAAAGCATATTCTTCTGTTTACCAATATACAGTGGGGGAAAAAGTATTTAGTCAGCCACCAATTGTGCAAGTTCTCCCACTTAAAAGATGAAAGTGGTCTCCAATTTTCATCATAGGTATACCTCAACTATGAGAGACAAAATGAGAAAAAAAAAATCCAGAAAATCACATTGAAGGATTTTTAATGAATTAATTGGTAAATTCCTCGGTAAAATAAGTATTTGGTCACCTACAAACAAGCAAGATTTCTGGCTCTCACAGACCTGTAACTTCTTCTTTAAGAGGCTCCTCTGTCCTCCACTCGTTACCTGTATTAATGGCACCTGTTTGAACTCTTTATCAGTATAAAAGACACCTGTCCACAACCTCAAACAGTCAGACTCCAAACTCAACTATGGCCAAGACCAAAGAGCTGTCAAAGGACACCAGAAACAAAATTGTAGACCTGCACCAGGCTGGGAAGACTGAATCTGCAATAGGTAAGCAGCTTGGTGTGAAGAAATCAACTGTGGGAGCAATTATTAGAAAATGGAAGACATACAAGACCACTGATAATCTCCCTCCATCTGGGGCTCCACGCAAGATCTCACCCCTTGGTGTCAAAATGATCACGAGAACAGTGAGCAAAAATCCCAGAACCACACGGGGGGACCTAGTGAATGACCTGCAGAGAGCTGGGACCAAAGTAACAAAGGCTACCATCAGTAACACACTATGCCGCCAGGGACTCAAATCCTGCAGTGCCAGATGTGTCCCCCTGCTTAAGCCAGTACATGTCCAGGCCCATCTGAAGTTTGCTAGAGAGCATTTGGATGATCCAGAAGAGGATTGGGAGAATGTCATATGGTCAGATGAAACCAAAATAGAACTTTATTGTAAAAACTCAACTTGTCGTGTTTGGAGGAGAAAGAGCACCATACCTACTGTGAAGCATGGGGGTGGAAACATCATGCTTTGGGGCTGTTTTTCTGCAAAGGGACCAGGACGACTGATCCGTGTAAAGGATCGTATATCGTGAGATTTTGAGTGAAAACCTCCTTCCATCAGCAAGGGCATTGAAGATGAAACGTGGCTGGGTCTCAGCATGACAATGATCCCAAACACACCGCCCGGGCAATGAAGGAGTGGCTTTGTAAGAAGCATTTCAAGGTCCTGGAGTGGCCTAACCAGTCTCCAGATCTCAACCCCATAGAAAATCTTTGGAGGGAGTTGAAAGTCCGTGTTGCCCAGCGACAGCCCCAAAACATCACTGCTCTAGAGGAGATCTGCATGGAGGAATGGGCCAAAATACCAGCAACAGTGTGTGAAAACCTTGTGAAGACAAGACTTACAGAAAACATTTGACCTCTGTCATTGCCAACAAAGGGTATATAACAAAGTATTGAGATGAACTTTTGTTATTGACCAAATACTTATTTTACCGAGGAATTTACCAATTAATTCATTAAAAATCCTTCAATGTGATTTTCTGGATTTTTTTTTCTCATTTTGTCTCTCATAGTTGAGGTATACCTATGATGAAAATTGGAGACCTCTCTCATCTTTTAAGTGGGAGAACTTGCACAATTGGTGGCTGACTAAATACTTTTTTTTACCCCACCGTAGCTACCCTCCTTTGTTTAGAATTAAAGCCGGCTGAGTACATGTGGGGGAATTCCAGGGAGGTGAGTGCATCTACAGATGACTTAGAAACATGTGTTTTCTGTAATAAGACAAAGTCTGCCTGTAGATCCTTCAGTCGATGAAAAACTTTTAGCCTCTTCTCCTAAAGGCTAACTAAATGTGCCTGTTGTGGGGAGCCTTGAATAACGAAACTGAATTGCATTTAATTCAAGTTTATTTAAAGCAACCATTCCCACAGTCTGCTCTCATTCTTGAGCAGCGAACAAAGAGAGGGAAACACACCAAAGTCTTCACCTTTAAACATTCTCACATCAAGAAATCTCCCTCGCAGGGGAGGTCACACATCTCCATCATAATCCCTTTATTCACATTCATAATCCCTTTATTTACATTACTCCCCCCTCTCTCCTCTCGAGCCTCAGAGGTCAGGGAGTCTTCTGTCCACACCTATTGTCTTCTCTCGCTGTCCTCCGCAGGTGTCCTAGACTCTGCGTCTCGTGTCCTAGACTCTGCATCTCCTTCATCGTGAGGTTAAATCACATATGTGCTGTCAGCATATCTCTCATATGTCCAACATGTACATGCGCAACTACACAGCCATACCTGTGATTATATGTTCGTAATGTATGCATATGTATGTTGTGTGTAAAATATATACCTACGTATATATGCTTGCGTGTGCGCACATGATCTGAAGAAGGCATTCAACACCATTGACTACAACATCCTTTTAACCAAACTTACTCAGTTTAATTTTTCAGAACATGCCATCAAATGAATGAAATCCCATTTAACTGACAGACGGCAATGTGTAATGGTCAACAATGTAAAACTGCCATATTTGGAATGTCAAATGGGTGTCCCACAAGGCTAAATATGTGGACCAATATTATTCTTCCTATACATAAATGATTTACCAAATAAATGCATGCAGAAACATTCATATAAAAATGTATGCAGATGACAAGGTAATATTCACACCTGCAAAAACACACAAGAAGCCACCTGTATTCTTACAACAGCGATGACCCAAATCCATGACTGGCTATATAATTCATGTCTCCTACTAAACACTAAAAAAAACCTGTTTACATGATGTTTACCAAACAAATATTACAAACTCAAACATTTTCTAAAAAGGGGAGAGGCTGCAATGAGTTGATGAATTTAAGTTCCCCGGCATGATTTTAGACTTGAAGCGGCATGAAAAAATAAGCAGCAGTGCTGTGGTTTTAAGCAGGTTTTATTATATCATGTCGCCTTCACGGGATCCCCTCTCCGGTGCATAGTGGAGCAGCCCGGAGCGGGATCCCTAAGCTCTCAGAGAAGGAGAGGCGGACACGCGTGTGTCTACCAGTTGCAGGATCAGAGTGAGAGAAGAAGAGAGAGATTGCGTTACAGAGTTGCACCTTAAATACTTGATCATAACAATACATCAAAAAGACATACCCCACAGTCTAGAATGATCAAAGGGACAACAGAACAGGCAGGAGGTATTTGCATTTATAAGCCATACATCACAATGGGCAGATTAGCTAGACCTCGCTCTAAGTGCAAGACAAAGAGGCTAACAAGCACATCTACATATTGATCTGAGTCTCTAGGTCACAGTAAGGACAGGACGCATGAGTACAAAGGATGAAAGGCATCGATTAACATCACATAGGTGAGACAGAAGAAACTCGTCTACCTGTAGACATTAATACACCAAAGCACATCTAAGATGCTCAGAAAAAGCACAGTAAGGACAAGCCATATGCACACTATACCGAATGGCGCATTACATCACAACACATGCATGTTTGCATCACAAATACATGAATGGCACATTGCTTCTCAGTAATGCAGCAGAAAAACAGAGAAAAGAGGGCTGAGTGTCCTTAGTCTGTTGTGGGGTTAAAACGAACCGCCACACACGCTCCCCCCCAGAGGACGCGGCAGGGGGTCGCGACCTCGATAATCCATCTGTGTGAGCGAGCTGTGGGAGAAGCTCGCTGCAGGCGGAGGGGGAGGGAGGGGAGGGGTAGTAAGTGCCGGCAGGAGCTGTGAAATCGTCCTGAGCCGTGCAAAAATTGCTTGCTGCTCCGTGACGTCGAGGGCTTGTCCCGTTGCACGTGCGGAGATCACAAGAAGAAAAATTAGTCTCTGACTCCTCTTGTGGCCATGAAGAAAAGCAGGAGCGGCTGTAAGAGAAAAAGTAAACAAAGCATAGGGACTGTTGGCTTTGGGTGCTGAAGCAACCCCAAAGCTCCTGGGAACAGCTGACGGCTGAAATCCCGTTGTGCCGTGGCTAAGACCATTAAAAAATCCAGTGGCGAGCTGCGTGCTTGCTTCAGGTGAACGAGCAGCCCTGAAGGTTCTGTGGGCAGCGGCGGAGGACGATGGCGGTCTGTGGCGGCTGAGACTGTTAACAAATCCTTCCAGTATGCTGCATGCGTGCCTCAGGTGAGCGAGCAGCCCTGAAAGGCAGCGGCGAAGGAGGAAGGCAGTCTGTGGAGCCGTTACTTGTCCCGTGCGTGATGCGCCGTCCTTGTAACTCCCCGATGCGTGCGCGGGGGTTCAGTGCGTGGGTGGGCCGCTGGAGTGGTGAGTCAGGGTGCAGAAACTTGGTGGAGAACGGCGCAGACGGCGCCGGTAAAATCCAGGTTGAGCTGTGGCTGTAGATTGGCCATGGTGCGTTGGAGCGGTGAGAGGAAATAGACGATCTTTAGTCCCTCAGGCCCGTGCAGAGGCGTTGGAGCGGCGGGAGGGAATAGACGATCTTTTGTTCCTCAGGCTCATGCAGCTGCGTTGGAGCGGTGTGAGGAAGTAGACGATCTCCGTCCCTCGGGCTCGTGGAGGCGCGTTGGAGCGGTGCGAGGCAATAGACGATCTTTGTGCCCCGGGCTCGTGCAGCTGCTTTGGAGCGGTGAGAGGGAGGAGACGATCGTTGTCGCTCGTGCGGCCATGGTGCGTTCAGTTCCATGCGCTGCGCTCCCCGTCGGCCCTGGAGGTTGCCGTCGTGGAGAGAGGACGAGGTGCGTGCGCTCTCAGTGAGAGCGGCCGGTCCAGCGTGGTTGTGCAGATCTCAGGCGACGGAGCATTCATGCCCGGGTGTTGCGTTCGCTGGCCGCTCGTTTTTTTCAGCGTCGGTTCGCCAGCGTGGCCAACCAAAACAGAAGGCTGCGTTGCACAAAACGTGTGCGTCTTCAAGGGGCCACCAACGCAGCTGTGTGGTTGTCCAGCTCGGAAGGTTGCTTTCGCACAAAACGTGTGCATGTCCGAGGGGTCACCAGTGAAGCGGCATGAAAAAATAAGCAGCAGTGCTGTGGTTTTAAGCAGGTTTTATTATATCATGTCGCCTTCACGGGATCCCCTCTCCGGTGCATAGTGGAGCAGCCCGGAGCGGGATCCCTAAGCTCTCAGAGAAGGAGAGGCGGACACGCGTGTGTCTACCAGTTGCAGGATCAGAGTGAGAGAAGAAGAGAGAGACTGCGTTACAGAGTTGCACCTTAAATACTTGATCATAACAATACATCAAAAAGACATACCCCACAGTCTAGAATGATCAAAGGGACAACAGAACAGGCAGGAGGTATTTGCATTTGTAAGCCATACATCACAATGGGCAGATTAGCTAGACCTCGCTCTAAGTGCAAGACAAAGAGGCTAACAAGCACATCTACATATTGATCTGAGTCTCTAGGTCACAGTAAGGACAGGACGCATGAGTACAAAGGATGAAAGGCATCGATTAACATCACATAGGTGAGACAGAAGAAACTCGTCTACCTGTAGACATTAATACACCAAAGCACATCTAAGATGCTCAGAAAAAGCACAGTAAGGACAAGCCATATGCACACTATACCGAATGGCGCATTACATCACAACACATGCATGTTTGCATCACAAATACATGAATGGCACATTGCTTCTCAGTAATGCAGCAGAAAAACAGAGAAAAGAGGGCTGAGTGTCCTTAGTCTGTTGTGGGGTTAAAACGAACCGCCACAGACTCCTCATTAACCTTTAAAAAACACATCAAATAAGTCTCAAACATAATCAAATTCAATCAAAGACATTTTAAACAAATTAGACCATTGCTGACAGTGCAGCCAAAATGCTTCTGCATGCAGTGATCTTCTCACACATCAATTACTGTTTTATCAACTGGTCACTCACTGGTGTAACCATAATCGAATCCATTGAATCTTTATACAAAAAAGCCATAAAAATCTTTGATAAGATCCCATATATCATTGTTGTCACATTTACAAGAAATACAGTCTTCTGTCTCTGGAAAATGATAAAACTCTCAAATCTGCCTGTTCAATTTATAAAATATTAAATAGCTATGCCGCTGCCCCCCCCCCCCCTTGGAGAATATGTTAAACTGAGAACTGTCACCGGTACAACCACCAGAGCAATCACTACAGGAGACTGTGAGGTCCCCCACAGATGCACCACATTTGCTCAATCTGTGCTATCAGTGAGGGGCACCAAGGTCTGGAATAATATACCACCTGCAATCAGAGAACGTACCACACTAAACACTGCTAAGACGCATTGTAAAAATTGGCTTTTAACCTCTTGCACTCCGGTGTATCGCGGGCGGGAACGTCTCTGCGTCCCAGTGCGCCCTCGTGTGTCCTAGAACACACTGTGCGCACGGAAAAAAAAAAGCTGCATTGTTCAGCTTTCTTTTCACACAGCCGTGAATATAAAGCCAAAGGAGTGTATGATTGGTTTAGATTTGATTGACCTCTAATAAGAGCCTTGAATTGGGTTACTGAAACCTTGAAGAACCAATGACTGAAAACCTAGCAAGAAGGACCTGCCTACCAACGGCTGCGAATACGAGCCAATTGAAGCAGAGAAGTTTGACAGTTGACGTGCGTCTCCCTGCATAAAATCTCTTTTGCCTAAGCTGCTGGGTGACTGACATTGAGACCTGTGTGGAACGGTAGCATCAGCCAGTCTTTTTTGGATTATTTGTTTGGAAAAATGGTTCGCCAAAACAGCAAGCGTGGAAGCGGAGATGTTTTGACCGGGTCGGGTGACCAGAAGCATGAGTCTGTTACAACCGGACCAGCTTCATGTTCGTCTGACAATGAGGAACTTACTGCTGTTGTGGACAGGTGTTATACGCTAAATTATTCTTTATCGATGAAAATAGTAATAAAAATCACTTTTGACCGATCGGTAATTCCAACGGTGCGTCATGGCCACAAGTTTTTTGGTGTGCAGAGTTCCTCTTTAGCGGGGCAGGGGGGTGGGGTGTTATCCTCTGCATTGCAGATAGATATTATAGCACAATTTTTATTGCACTGTAGGCTATTTTTTCTTGTAAAAAAGGCCACACATTTTTTACGTGGCATGTTTTTTTGTGTGTGTGTGTGGGGGGGGTTGTTTGTTATCCATCCATCCATCCATCTTCTACCGCTTTTCCGGAGGTCCGAGTCGTGGAGGCAGCAGTTCAAGCAGAGAAGCCCAGACTTCCCTGTCCCCAGCCACCTGCTCCAGCTCTCCAGAGAGGATACCAAGGCATTCTCAGACCAGCTGGGAGACATAGTCTCTCCACCGAGTCCTGGGTCTGCCCCAGGGTCTCCTCCCAGTGGGTTGTTACCCTCTAGAAATGTAATAATGTTTTAGTATAATTTTTATTGCACTGTAGGCAATTTTTTCTTGTAAAAAGGCCACACATTTTTTACATGGCCTGTTTTTGTGTGTGTGTGTGTGTGGGGGGGGGTTGTTTGTTATCCATCCATCTTCTACCGCTATTCCGGAGGTCCGAGTCGCGGAGGCAGCAGTTCAAGCAGAGAAGCCCAGACTTCTCTCTCCCCAGCCACCTGCTCCAGCTCTCCAGAGAGGATACCAAGGCGTTCTCAGACCAGCTGGGAGACATAGTCTCTCCACCGAGTCCTGGGTCTGCTCCAGGGTCTCCTCCCAGTGGGTTGTTTGTTACCCTCTAGAAATGTAATAATGTTTTAATATAATTTTTATTGCACTTTAGGCTATTTTTTCTTGTAAAAAACAAAACAAAACAGGAACTGTGCTGTGTATGTGAACTCTGGGAAAATAGGAGAATAGTGAAAAATAAAAATTGAACTTTGTAAATGACTTTATTTTCACATAATAGACAAACTTCAGATGAAGACTGGTGAGGAGTGGGTGCCAGACGAGCACTCTGCCAGCAAGCGCAGAAGAAGGGAGCTGCAGGCGAGCTCGTCAGAAGAGGAAACCCCTACCCCAAAAAGAGGGACACCACTGGGGAGAGGAAGAGGAAGGAGAGGAAGAGGGAGAGGAAGAGGAGGTAGCAGGAGAGGACGAGGAGGCGAGAGTGGTGATGGCAGCCCTCAGCCTGGGACATCGGCCGGCCCTTCATCAGCTGAGGAGAGGTGGCATGATTCCGACACCCCTGACATCATTCCACCACAGCCCATTTTTCGTCCCAAAAATCCACCTGGACCTCAGCTAATTACAACAGCTTCATACACCCCCGTTCAGTTGTTTGAGTTATTTTTCACTCCATCTGTGCTAGACCACATTGTTGAGAACACCAACCTACATGGCTCTGCACACTACAACACACCCACCAGCCCCTGGATTGACCTCACACGCTCCGACCTGCTCTCATTTTTTGGCCTGATTATTTACATGGGTATAGTCAAGTGCAAATCCTTCAGTGATTACTGGCGAGGGGGACACCTGTACAGCCTTCCTTTCCCCAAGAGTGTAATGACCAGGACAAAGTTTCTCCTGATCAGCTGGGCCCTTCACCTCAGCAGGCCAGCAGCAGAAGAGGCTAATGAGCAGAAGAGAGGCACGGATATGCATGACCGCCTCAGCAAAATCTTGACACATTTTCTAGGAATCAGTATGATGATGAGTAGGATTAGAAAATTATATTTGATTGAGAGGGAATTGCTGTCAACTTGTAAAATATCCCGTCGCCAAGTGCTTGCTCACAGGGGATCGCCTGATTGCTGGAGTCTTTTTGCAACTGTGGGGGTTCCCCCTACATTTGATAGTGCTATGAGATGACTGTTGTTGTGAAATGGCGCTATATAAATAAAGTTGAATTGAATTGAATTTGTTGTTTGTAAATAGTATGTTTTGTATATTGACATTTTTGTTCAGTAAAGCGTGTTTAGAATTGAAACTTCATTTTCTCTGCATCATTACTACTGACAGTGTTTCTGGATAGCTAACAAGATAGCCCTGAGTGTCACCTTTCATTAGAGCCCAAGATGAAGCTTCTATGTTGAAGCATTCAAAAGTTGCTGATGTTTTTCCAAACTGTGCCATTCACATATCTATAAGGCACTTTTCCACTTGGCCCAGTTTGGCCTCGTTTGGCCTAGTTTGGCACGGTACAGTTCGGCTCACATGTTTTTCTACTGCACTAGGTGTCATTTGAAGTGGGTGAGAAATAGTTAAAAGGGAGGCGGCGCAACCCTCTCCCTCCCGCTACGTAAAACAAGCGTAACTGGCGTAAATCAAGCGTAACATTACGCAAAACACAAGTTGGCAGGATAGGAGGCGTCTGCGTTCTCTGGCTGTTTTTGCCAGAATAAAGGCAAAAACGGAGAACAGAAGGCAAACCCGCAATACGACACACTCTGGAAAGGTACTGGAGCATTTACAAGCCATGAGAATACCAACTACATTACGTATGACGGTAAGCTAATGATTGCTAATGCTACTTTGCTTTTAAGTCCGCCGTACAACATTGTAATATCGGCAAGTTATCGATATTAGGTCCTAAAATCTGTATTCTGTGTGTGTGTTTCAGATGGCTCTCTTGTGGCAAAAATATTGCTTCAAACGGTCGGCGTTAATGTTCATCACAGTGATGTGACCCCAAGTTCACGAACGCGAAGTGGCTACAATGTCTGTAGAAATGTTTAACTTCCTGTGAGATAAATTGATCTGATCTGTGTCAAAATCATGGAGAGACTGTTGAGACGTCATGGAATTTATCTGCTCTAGCCAGTGGTGTCGTGACAAAACATGGATCAGGTGTCATATAGTAGCATATGAGCCGTTAAATATATATTTCAACAGGTAAACAGTACTGAGTTAGGCATAAGATATATTTAGCAATTATGATGCATTTTAAGCCAAAACAAATGGATCTAGGATTACAAGTAATTAAAATAAAGCAGTCCCAAGGTTACATGGAGAAATACGTGGATTAACTGGAAATATATCGTATTGAGTATTGCTGACTACATGTATACTGTATAAATATATATTCTCTGCATCAACAGTGAACTATACATGTATTCATGTAGTATTGCAATCATTTGCTGTATATACAAAACGACATGTAAAATCACACAAGGATTATCATATCCAGTCTGTGTTGTGCTGTTGCTTATTTTTTGTCACGTTTTGTCTCAGTTTCTTTTTTTTTTACAGTTTGAATTTTGCACATTCTAAATAATCTGTAATTTGCTGCTGATTGGAATAAACAATTTAGTGATTTATGTGTTTGCATCATGATTTTCTATTTTGCCTCTTCAGACACCGGTGGGAAAAGAGTCAATAGTACGAACCATTTATCAGTGACTTTGAAAATAATAGCTCATTTTAAGAAAAGTAACCAACACAATTATTTGCTGAAGACTGCAAAACAAAATAGAGACATCTGCAAAAGTACAAAGGTTTATTGTCAAAATTCCCAGGGCAATACTACATGAATACAAGTATAGTTCACTGTTGATGCAGAGAATATATATTTATACAGTATCTACATGTAGTCAGCAATACTCAATACGATATATTTCCAGTTAATCCACGTATTTCTCCATGTAACCTTGGGACTGCTTTATTTTAATTACTTCTAATCCTAGATCCATTTGTTTTGGCTTAAAATGCATCATAATTGCTAAATACATCTTATGCCTAACTCAGTACTGTTTACCTGTTGAAATATACACTACCGTTCAAAAGTTTGGGGTCACCCAGACAATTATTTTGTGTTTTCCATGAAAAGTCACACTTATTTACCACCATGAGCTG
Organism: Pholidichthys leucotaenia; assembly: GCA_020510985.1. NCBI lineage: Eukaryota > Metazoa > Chordata > Actinopteri > Cichliformes > Pholidichthyidae > Pholidichthys > Pholidichthys leucotaenia. Next base: position 186,299,988 of record CM035840.1, on the reverse strand, counting down.
TAAAATGAATAGAAAATATAGTCAAGACATTGACAAGGTTAGAAATAATGATTTGTATTTGAAATATTTTTTTTTCCTTCAAACTTTGCTTCCGTCAAAGAATCCTCCATTTGCAGCAGTTCCAGCATTGCAGACCTAACATGATTGCACAAGGGTTTTCTAATCATCCATTAGCCTTCTGACGCAATGAGCAAACACATTGTACCATTAGAACACTGGAGTGATAGTTGCTGGAAATGGGCCTCTATACACCTATGTAGATATTGCACCAAAAACCAGACATTTGCAGCTATAATAGTCATTTACCACATTAGCAATGTATAGAGTGCATTTCTGATTAGTTTAAAGTTCTCTTCATTGAAAAAAAGTGCTTTTCTTTCAAAAATAAGGAAATTTCTAAGTGACCCCAAACTTTTGAACGGTAGTGTATATTTAACGGCTCATATGGCACCTGATCCATGTTTTGCCACGACACCACTGGCTGGAGCAGATAAATTCCATGACGTCTCAACAGTCTCTCCATGATATTGACATAGATCATGTATTTTTACCTAACCATCTATTTGTCGAGAAAAGTAATTTTTGATATTCATGCGCTGTGAGCCAATAAATGATTAAAATCTAACAATACTTCACTGTCTGATTAATGATTCTGTATAATATATGGGTCTCACTTTCTGACATGAGTGTCCAAAAATATTTAACTTTTGCATTATTTTTGGAGATGTATTGCTACATGTTTTGAAGTTGATTTTACTGAACAGGAATATGGCGCCGCCTCACGGGGAGCGTAGCGCCGCCTCCAACTCCCTCCTCCGACTCCCTCCTTCTCCCACCCATACTACAGTGATCCTTGTGCTGTGGAAAAACATGCATGCCGAACTGTACCGAACTGTACTGCTCCGTTCCAGGCCAAACGAGGCCAAACTGTTCCAAATGGAAAAGTGCCTATTTTATTGGTGCCGATAAAAGTGGAACAATTCCGAAATAACGGAACTGTTAAGCCATTGGGTGCCGAAAGGAAAAGCGGACAAAGGAGGCAGAACTGTGCGAAACGAGGGCAAAGTGTGCCAAGTGGAAAAGCGCCTTAAGTGTCACCTTTCATTAGCGCCCAAGATGAAGCTTCTTCTATGTTGAAGCATTCAAAAGTTATAGACGTTTTTCCAAACTGTGCCATTTGGCACAGTTTGGCACAATTTGGCACAGTTCAAAAACGCCTGGGAACAACCTGAGAAAAAAGCTGTGTAATATATTCATTTTTTGTGGTATTGTTACCAAATTTGGACCTCAGCTTGATAACTCTTGGTTCTACATTTCTGTTGCATTTTCCAGCCAGATCTGACAGCTGTGTGTTATTTGAAAGCATTTGTATCCAAAAAAACACCCAGGCCAAATTTATTTTCTTCAAGTTCAGTGTGTTTAGATGACTGTTACTCAGTGGCAGGAGCACTTAGAGAGATTATGACTGTTTTGCCAAAAAATTCAAAGTGTTTTCTTTTAAATGAGACCAACCCCATGACGATGCTGCAAAGGGTTGAAGAACAGCTTTTGATTTACTTTGGGTACGTTATTTTTTGGCGTTTTTAGGGAAATTGACCAGAGTGCAAGGGGTTAAACAACCAAAACTGTACCCATAACTAGTGTTCCTCGGCGGCATAGTATATATACAGTGGTGTGAAAAAGTGTTTGCCCCTTCCTAATTTTTTTTTTTTTTCTATGTTTGTCACACCTAAATGATTCAAATCATCAAACAAATTTAAATATTAGACAAAGATAACACACATAAACACAAAATGCAGTTTTTAAATGAAGTTGTTTATGATTAAGGGAAAAATAATTCCAAATCTCCATGGCCCTGTGTGAAAAAAATGATCATTTGTTGTGAAAGACAACAAATTTATAGGAAATAAAATAATTTATTTACAAAAGGAATACTTTTTTAATAAAGAAATAAATTCATGAGAAAAAAATAGCAAAATGACAAGAAAAGCAAAACTGAATTTATAAGATACGCAAGTCACAAATTCATTGGGAAAGTTGAAAATTATTGAGGACAAAGTCACGAGAACAATAAGTCATTGAAAATGTCTCAGAAAACACAGGAAGTTATAAAGATGTACTACATTTGTTAGAAAAGGTTTGACATTCTTGAGGAAAATGTCTCAAAATTACAAGAGAGAAGCAGCACATTTACAAGGAAAAAAATCTAATTTTTAATTACAAAGGATGTAAAGACATAAGACGGCAAATAATTTAGACAAAAATGCAAAGTAGTTAGAAAAAAGATGTGAATTTATGACACAAAAGTCACAAATTCAAGAAAAAAAAATGTAAATTCATGAGTGAAAAGTGGAAACAATTTTGTTTCAAAATTGTGTGAAAAAGCCTCGAATTTTCAAAAAAAAAGAAAAATAATCAGCACTCACCAGTTAATGAGAACTGCCGAATTGATGTAAAAAAATGCACATTTGCAATCAAAAGTCCGTCTGATTTAAGTGGCAGAGTAGCTGAAACTGTACATGAGTAAAAGTATGTTGTCTTTATATTAGTCGTGTTGGCGTGATCGCGTTAATCATCCATTAACGCTTTGCCCCCATTAATGGCAACAAATTTTGTGATTGCGGTTAATGGCAAAAAGTGCAAACAGTACCTTTTGGCCTCGCGACTCTCCATACCAAAGCCACTCTGGCCATAGACACTGTGCGTGCCATGCAGATATTGTGAAGTCAAACAAGATGATTACAGTCATGGAAATCCCCAAAGTGCTGTCATGTTTTAAGCTTACAACGTTATCTGTCGGAGCGCTCACCTGGATAATTGCTACAGCCTCCTTCAAAACTTCGCCTGGATGTTGGGTTGCTCTTCTTCTGTGGAAGCTGGCTAGCTGGTTAGTAGCTACATGCAAGGTTGTAGCCGACCTCCAGCAGCTGACACGGACAGAAATTCGCCTGTTTTCATGCTCATAGCTTTGGGTCCAACTGTTGGCGAGTACCAGTCTAAAAAAATTCTCAAGCTGTGTTTGTAATGTCCATTCACTCTCACGCAGTTTTTGCAGCACGGTGGGGTGTCATCACGGGCGAGATAGTTGTTTATGTTTGCAATTTTTCTGCTAAAAGGGAAATTGTGTCTGTTGTGATGCATGAGGTCCATGGTTTTGTGTTGATCTGCTTAAAAGTTGTGGATATTTGCTATGGGAGAAACAGCAATCTCCATTTGTGGCTGCTGGTTGGATGCTGAGTTGTGTTGTAGTGATGTTATTGAGCTCTGGCATTCCATTGTTTGCAGATGCAGTCTACTTTTGAAAATTTCCTGTAGAATATCCTGGATAGTTTTTGTCATTTTGGATATGTTGACAGCTTTAATAAACCTACAGGTGAAGACAGAAAGCATATTTGTCCACTCCCATGTTCATAACAGTATGACAATCTTGAAAAATTACCAACTTAAGGTACACTGTATCTCTATGGAAAAACACACGATTAAAACATTAGTAATCACGATTACAGGGATGGCAACAGGAAATTCTGATTTCAGCTGAAATCTAATTTGGTCGATTGACTTATGGGGGGGCCGGGGGGGCACAGCCCCCCTGAAGCTGAGAGGTTTTCAGTAAAACAGAAGTAATTTAGACTGAAAAAAATGATTAAAAAAAAATGAAAAACTAGACTTAGATAAATCATTAAATTTAATGAAAGGTTAACTTACTTTTTCTTCAATGTTGTCTCACTGTCTTTAGTCCAACATATTTAACTTCTTGCACTTCGGTGTACCGCGGGCGGACATGTCTCTGCGTCCTAGAGCGCACGAGGGCTCCCTCACTGTGCGTCCTAGTGCACACTGGAAAAAAAAGCTGTATTTCCGTTCTTCCACTACAGACACAGCCGTGAACAGAAAGCCAAAGGAGTGCTTTGATTGGTTTAGATGTGATTGACCTCTCATTTGACTAATAAGAGCCTTGAATTGGGTTTCTGAAACCTTGAAGAACCAATGACTGAAAACCTAGCAAGAAGGACCTGCCTACCAACGGCTGCGAATACAGCCAGCCAATTGAAGCACAGAAGTTCGAAAGCGTGCCTCCCTTGCCTAAAATCTGTTTTGTGTAAGGCTGGGTGACACACAGGCATTCGCCAGTCTTTTTTTCTTACTACTGTTCTTATTTGTTTTGAAAAATCGTTCGCCAAAACTGCAATCATGGAAGCGCAAAACCGCAATAATGGAATTATGGTTTGACCAGAACCACGAGTCCGTAACAAGCGGACCAGCGTCATGTTCGTCTGACAATGAGGAAGAGAAGTTCGTCAGCGACACTGCTGTTGTGGACAGGTAAGTGTTATAAGCTAAACTATTCTCATCCCTGAAAATTGTAATCAAAAATGACTTTTGACCGATCGGTAAATTACAACTGTGCGTAGTAGACCGCGGCGCACCGTGACCGCGGCGCACTGGGCGATGTCTGTTCTCTGTAGCTGGGGTGGGGGGGGAGTTGTTATCTTCTACATTACAGCTATTTTACTATAATTTTTAGTGCACTGTAGGTTATTTTTTCTTGTAAAAAAAGCCACACATTTTTTACGTGGCATGCTTCTTTGTGTGTGGGGGCTTGTTTGTTCATTCATGAATGAATAAACAACCCCCCCCACACACACACAGCCCTGAGTGCCACCTTTCATTAGAGCCCCAGATCAAGCTTCTATATTGAATCATTCAAAAGTTACAGACGTTTTTCCAAACTCTGCCATTTGGCACAATTTGGCACAATTCAAAAACGCCTGGGAACAACCTGTGAAGAAAGCTGTGTAATATATTCATTTTTTGTGGTATTGTTACAAAATTTTGACCTCAGCTGGATAACACTTGGTTCTACATTTCTGTTGCATTTCCAGCCCGAATCTGACAGCTGTGTGTTATTTGAAAGCATTTGTATCCAAAAAAACACCCAGGCCAAATTTATTTTCTTCAAGTTCACTATGTTTAGATGACTGTTACTCAGTGGCCGGAGCACTTAGAGAGATTATGACTGTTTTGCCAAAAAATTCAAAGTGTTTTCTTTTAAATGAGACCAACCCCATGAAGATGCTGCTAAGGGTTGAAGAACAGCTTTTGATTTACTTTGGGTACGTTATTTTTTGGCGTTTTTAGGGAAATTGACCAGAGTGCAAGGGGTTAACAGTTCTATAAGAGTTTATTACACTATTTACACTGGTCACCGAGTCACTTCTAATGTGAAACTTTCTTCCTTTTGGCAGTAAGCTGTGTCAGTCTCTGAACTTTGAACTTCATCTCCTTTTCTGTTTTGTCCGAGTGTTTGCTACCTCGTCGAACTTTGAGCCAATTTTCACCTTTACCGTCACTTTTCTCTCAAGCCAATTCCATCGGAACTTATTTTTGACACTTTTGTCTATTTCTAGCACTGATGACTCCTGATCCTTCGATAAAAATCTCATAATTCCGCTGAAAACGGTACTGAAAGCTCAGAATTCCATCACGAACCAGGGATGTGATTTGGGGTTGGGGAAATTATCTGAAAATTTAGCAGGGGGTCTGGGGGACGCAGTCCCCCAGTGGGGTCCGGGGCAGAGCCCCATTGGGGGGGAGCTCCTGGGTTTTTATGATTTTTAAGTACCAGAACTGTGCTTAAATGACATAAAACAAACAGCTGAATGCCACTTATTACTGTTTAATATTGACTTATGTTCCAAGAAGACAGCATTCCTAAAATATTCCAACAAGCATTATCCACCACATGCTTTAACACTTGATCAAGTCAAAATCAGTTAATTTTATCTATTCCATAATAGAAATAAAATTCCAACATACCATTACTTATTATAATTTCAGCATTCATTTCATATCACCAGTTTCAATCTCCTCTGAGTCTTGAGCAGTTCATTTTGCACAATCACTGATGTAGCAAAGTCTTAGAAATATTCAAAAGTTATGAGTCAATGTCCACTGTGCACTGTCAATTTCAAACTGTTTGAAATCATAAAAGTAATCTAACTAAATTGTTTTGCTATTTTTTCTCCTCAACATCAATGTCAGGGCGCTGCAGGAGTTTTGGGGGATGGTTAACTTTTATAACCGTTCCCTCCCCCGCGGAGCCCAGCTCATACAGCCGTTGTACGCCGCACTCAAGAAACGGAAACCGGCGGACAGAGTCGACTGGACTCCTGAGCAGGAGCAGAGGTTCTGAGGCTAAAACAGCTCTGGCAAACGCTGCACTACTGGCGCACCCAGACCCGGCGGCTCGGATAGCGCTCACTACCGATGCCTCGGACAGTGCCATAGGGGCCGTCGTGGAGCAATGCGTTTCCGGTTCTTGGCAGCCGCTCACCTTTTTTTAGCAGGTCTGTCGCACGACAGTGAGCGTAAATACAGCGTGTTCGACAGAGAGTTAATGGCCATACGCCACTTCCAGTTCTGGCTGAAAGGGCGCACCTTCATTGCATTCGTGGACCACAAGCCGCTAACATACTAACGTACTTTATCTTCCTGGAAGATAAAAAAAAAGCGGAATTCTGCGAATTAGCGGAAAAATCACATCCCTGATGAACACGCCGCCATGAATTTTTGACAAAGCATACAATGAGCCATTTGATTGGTCCAATCGTTTGCAACTATTCAATCGCAAGGCTGTTTACAATACAGCAGTAGCTTGAGTACATAACATCCGGGTTATTGCGGGAGACTTGACCTGGGGAAGCGCCGAGCACTTATGTAATCGTGTTGATTTTCGCTAAAATCGGTAACAATAAGGTACCTTTACCCCCTTAAAAATTTTCTCAACGGACTTAAGACGATTCACAGAAATGATCAATTTGAAAATAAATCGGCGGAAATCCGCGGATCTGCGGAAAATTGCCACCCCTGCGATTAACTCAACATTCCAAAACACTAATCTTGATTAAAAATTTTCATCGTCCAACACCACTAATAATAATGTAACAAGGCACAGCAGTTCGTTTAAATGTTTTTTTTTTCTCCCTTCAGAAGGGCCACTCAGCCAGACAAAGCAAATGGCCTTTTGCCTGGGCAACAAAAGCCTGAATGTGTGCACTTCCTTGCTAAGAAAGATTGAAAAACAATGCGACTGGGGAGCTGTTACTCTTCCGCACAGTGGGCAATTAGCTGCTTTTCTTATTAACCATCATAAAGGAGAAAATGCAAAGCTCCCTGATTGGCTGAGCTGCCCTCAAAGTCATTTTTTTTTTAATTCTGGCAGAGGAAATACTTATCAATGTTTTTATTTTATTCATATCATTTAGATGATATTTGAAAATACATGTAGATCATTGATATTTGACTTGACTTGTAACTTCATCAGGTGCTGAGCTGCAGGAATTTGGACTTTTTTTGGTCATCTTCAATATTTTATTCAGTTTAATGTCAGTATCATTAAACAGTTTTACAGATACTGACCTCAAACACCCACACAACTGTTTTATTTGGCGTCCCCAAACAAATGTAGCCACGCCATGCCACTGTTCACGCCATGATGGTGCAGTGACTACACCTGTGTCTCTTTGTGGGGGGTGATGTCACACATGAAAACTGACCACAGTCACACAGAAGCCAACCGAGGCAGAGGCTGAGCAGTTGTCATTTTAGGTTTTCCAATTTATTTTATTTCTCCATATAACCAGGGATGAGAATGGGGTTTGGGAAAAAAAGAGGAAACTAAGCCGGGGGTCTTGGGGGACGCAGGCCCCTAAGCCGAATCCAAGGCGGAGCCTTGGTGGGGGGTCTGGGGGGCAATGCCCCCCAGAAGCTAACGAAATCTGGTGTTTTAGAATGCTCAAATGTGGTCTTATATTTAAAGTTAGAAGTAAGTACAAATGCATTTATAGTTTACCTTTTTAATCTGCTGCTGCATCACATGTGTAAATTTATGATATCTGAATGGTATGTTGATGTAATAATACTAAATTATATTTTACTACTATTTAATATGTTTACAACTGACAGAAGAATTACATTTACATAGTTCTAGAACAGACAAAATAATTTAACCAAGTAAAATAAATTATAAATATTAACAAAATTCCATCACCAAGTCCATCACCCATTTATTAAAATATACTGACATTCTGCAAACATTTTGATTTATTAATGTGTGCATTTGTTAGTGTTACTAGGAATATAAAAAAAGTTGCATATTAGTATATTTTAATATTTGAAAGATAATCTAAGTAAGTAAGTAAGTTAAACCTAAAAGATGTTTAATATTTTTATGCAATGACCATAAAGAAATTATGTTTACTAATAAAAGCAAAGATATCTTAGGAAAGGCAACCCATCACCACCCATGACAAAAAAACTTACACATGCATTACGTAACTCCTCCTAGTGAAACAAAAATGACAAATTATATTCAAAATTCTTAGATTGCATTTCAAACTGTGAGAAAATATGTAATAACATTTATCTATTAACAATCGATAATCAGCATTCAAATGCAATTAGTGTTTCAAAACAGGCATGACGTCACAACTTACACATGCTATTTCATAACAAATTCATTACGCAAAAATTCTCAAGTACATTACTTATAACGAGAAAAAAATCTTACCTCGTAATGTGTCTTCCGATCACTAACTGCTGTAATCGGGGCCGATTGTGATGAACTTTGATCGACTGGCATCTGAATTTGACCGTGTCCATCGATCGTTTTGAATGCAGCACCGAGCGAGTAGTTCGATCTCCTTGTAGCCACAATTTTGAGATGTTTCTGTTCTGAACAGTGTTCAACTAAGGCAACACAACCACGAGATCCATAACTCAAGAAATCGTTGCAATAAACACACTGCGCTTTCCCTGGTACTTCGCTATGAAGTCGGCCATTTTTTCAACCACAACTTCGGTATTTTTACCGATCTTTAGTCATTGACACAGTTTTTTCAAGCCATTCCCAGCGAAACTTGTTCCTTATCCCTTTGTCGATTTCTAAAATTCTTGCTTTGTTGTCTTTCGTGAGTTTTAGGTTCACCATTTTCATGAAATCGGGAAAACTCGGTTGATTGAACTGTCCGCCATTTGCATTTCGGTCCGCGTGTTGGATATGACAAAGGAAATCTAACAAAATCGTCGATTGGTTGCTTCAATAAGTTTCAGCCAATCAGTGGCCTTGTTACATTACATTACTGATCTCACTGGGTAGCGCGTTCTGCGTGGTGAATTTGAGCAGCCGATCGAAAATACGACTCGCCGCTCATAACATACCCCCCCCAAAAAATTTCTCCTCGAATTTAAACGATTCACGAGAATGACCCTAGACATGATCAAATCCGAGGAATTCCGCGGATCTGCGGAGGATTCTCATCCCTGTATAACAAGTGAACTATAGGTAACCATTTATTCAGACAGACATTTATTGAGAAAGAAACATCCTTACAATTTCAAGTTTTTTTCAAGAACTTGTTGTAAAATTCAATCACTTTTAAAACCCTTCAAATACAAGATTAAAATTCATACATTTTTAAGGATTTCCAGCACCCATGGTAACCCTGGATGTGATTTGGCACTATGCAAACAAAGCTGATTTTAAAATAAATGGAGTGAACTGAGTTGACTGAGCAACAACATCAGAGAAGAAAAAGTCAGACATACAATCAAAATATGGGCAATCTCTGCTTTATAAATGAAATGTTGGTTCAGACATTTTAGGGATCTGAATCCAGGACAGCCTGATCTCAGGGCAGAGGTTGCATTAAATGAAAATTGTCCTTCATTGACAGAAAATTCTGAAAGCTGTCTGTCATTTGACAGATTACACTGAAGGTGATTTAATTAAAATGAGATCATAGATCATAACAGAATTTTTACAACCATGTCTTTCAAAATGATAGTCTAGTGCAACCTGTGTCTCAGGGTTTCTAAACTTGAACCTGTAACCACAGGAGGAGCTTCCTGTCTCACAAGAGATCAAAGTCTATGTGAAAGGTGTCTCACTTTTAACTCTACTGTGGATCATTCCATGTAATTTTAAGAGATTCATTCCAGTAAAAGCCTTTCCACATTCAGCACATCGGTTTATTAGGGATGTGATCTGTGGTTGGGGAAATTATCTGAAAATTTAGCCGTGGGTCTAGGGGACGCAGTCCCCCAGCGGGGTCCGGTGCAGAGCCCCGGTTGGGGGCAAGGGGGGCGAAGCCCCCCGAAGCTCCTGGGTTTTTATGATTTTTAAGTACCAGAACTGTGCTTAAATGACATAAAACAAACAGCTGAATGTCACTTATTACTGTATAATATTGACTTATGTTCCAAGACGATAGCATTCCTAAAATATTCCAACAAGCATTATCCATCACACGTGTGGCGTTAAAAATATTTTTTAAATAAAGTCCAAAACATCTTCAGCAGGCAAGATGAAGAAAAGTGAAAAGTGAACTCCTGTGGCAGATAGAAAGGTCTACATTTAACCATGAGAAACTCCAGGTTAGCTGAGCAGTGTCTCCCAACAGTGACAGAGTTTGTGCACCAAGCCTTGTTAATATAAATGCACACTCCCCCACCTCTGGTCTTACCGGAGTCATCAGCTGCTCTGTCTGCCCGGAGAGTGTGCCGTCCGGCCAGCTCGACAGCACCGTCAAGTACTCCACTATGTAGCCATGTTTCCGTGAAAATCATGATATTGCAGTTCATAAGTTTCTTATTGTTGGTGATCCGAAGCCGTAGCTCATCCATTCTGTTCGCCACTGACCGTACATTAGCGAGGAAAATGCTGGGTAGAGAAAGCCGGTGCGGTGTTAGCTTTAGCTTAGCTTTTAGCCCTCCGCGCTTCCCCCGCCTTTGTTTACGGTCTCTACGCCGCCTGCGAGCACTTCCGGTCGGCCGGGTAGCTTACCTAGCGTCGGGTGTTCTCCAGAGGTCAGGGATGAAATGTAGGTTGCTGATAAAAAAGGTTGTTATTTTGTAATCCAATGTCCAAAAGTTCATTTCGGGTGTAGGATGTAAAAGCGAAGCTGTTCTGAACGAACAGACCCGAAATGAGCAGAAATATCGCTGCTAATCCACAAAATCTGAAGAGACGTTGAGCCTCGCGTTGTGCACGCGCCGCCATCTGGGCTGAAAATTTTTGGAAGGAAAAAAAAAAAAAAAGCGGAATTCCGCGAATTAGTGGAAAAATCACATCCCTAGTTTATTTAACTTTACTGTGGGGAGATGATGTTGTCACGTTACTTTTCTTCATAAAGGCCTTCAAACATTGAACACACGCAAATGGATTACCTCCACTATGGATGAGTTCATGTTTTCTTAAATACTCGTCCGAGTAAAGGTTATTTCCACACTGTTGACATACAAAATGTTAAACTCTAGTGTGGATGAGTTCATGTCTTCTTAAGGTACTCATCACAGTAAAGGCCTTTCCACAGTAACCACACACAAACTGCTTAACTCCAGTGTGGATGAGTTCATGTCTTCTTAAGGTACTCATCACAGTAAAGGCCTTTCCACACTGACCACACACAAACTGCTTAACTCCAGTGTGGATGAGTTCATGTCTTCTTAAGTTACTCATCACAGTAAAGGCCTTTCCACATCGACCACACACAAACTGCTTGACTCCAGTGTGGATGAGTTCATGTTTCCTTAAGCTACCCCTTTCAGTAAAGGCCTTTCCACAATGACCACACACAAACTGCGTAACTCCAGTGTGGATGAGTTCATGTCTTCTTAAGGTACTCCTCTGAGTAAAGGCCTTCCCACACTGACCACACACAAACTGCTTAACTCCAGTGTGGATGAGTTCATGTGTTCTTAAGTTACTCATCATAGTAAAGGCCTTTCCACATCGACCACACACAAACTGCTTGACTCCAGTATGGATGAGTTCATGTTTCCTTAAGCTACCCCTTTCAGTAAAGGCCTTTCCACACTGACCACACACAAACTGCTTAACTCCAGTGTGGATGAGTTCATGTGTTCTTAAGTTACTTATTACAGTAAAGGCCTTTCCACATCGACCACACACAAACTGCTTGACTCCAGTGTGGATGAGTTCATGTTTCCTTAAGTTACCCCTTTCAGTAAAGGCCTTTCCACACTGACCACACACAAACTGCTTAACACCATTGTGGATGAGTTCATGTTTTCTTAAGTTATCCCTTTCAGTAAAGGCCTTTCCACACTGACTACACACAAACTGCTTAACTCCAGTGTGGAAGAGTTTATGTCTTTTTAAGTAACTCATCGAAGTATAGGCCTTTCCACACTGACCACACACAAACTGCTTAACTCCAGTGTGGACAAGTTCATGTGTTCTTAAGTGACTCATTAGAGTAAAGGCCTTTCCACACTGACCACACACAAACTGCTTAACTCCAGTGTGGACAAGTTCATGTGTTCTTAAGTGACTCATTAGAGTAAAAGCCTTTCCACACTGACCACACACAAACTGCTTCACACCAGTGTGGATGAGTTCATGTGTTCTTAAGTTATACATCTGAGTAAAGGCCTTTCCACACTGACCACACACAAACTGCTTAATACCACTGTGGATGAGTTCATGTTTCCTGAAGCGACCCCTTTCAGTAAAGGCCTTTCCACACTGACCACACACAAACTGCTTAACTCCAGTGTGGATGAGTTCATGTGTTTTTAAGTGACTCATCCGAGTAAAGGCCTTTCCACACTGACCACACACAAACTGCTTAACTCCAGTGTGGATGAGTTCATGTGTTTTTAAGTGACTCATCCGAGTAAAGGCCTTTCCACAATGACCACACACAAACTGCTTAACTCCAGTGTGGATGACTTCATGTGTTGTTAAGCTACTCCTCTGAGTAAAGGCCTTTCCACACTGACCACAAACAAACTGCTTAACTCCAGTGTGGATGAGTTCATGTGTTCTTAAGCTACTCATCACAGTAAAGGCCTTTCCACATCGACCACACACAAACTGCTTCACTCCAGTGTGGATGAGTTCATGTCTTCTTAAGCGACTCATTACAGTAAAGGCCTTTCCACACTGATCACACACAAACTGCTTAACACCAGTGTGGATGAGTTCATGTTTCCTTAAGTGACCCCTTTCAGTGAATGACTTTCCACACTGACCACACACAAACTGCTTAACGTCATTGTGGATGAGTTCATGTTTCCTTAAGTTACCCCTTTCAGTAAAGGCCTTTCCACACTGACCACACACAAACTGCTTAACTCCAGTGTGGATGACTTCATGTGTTGTTAAGCTACTCCTCTGAGTAAAGGCCTTTCCACACTGACCACAAACAAACTGCTTAACTCCAGTGTGGATGAGTTCATGTGTTCTTAAGCTACTCATCACAGTAAAGGCCTTTCCACATCGACCACACACAAACTGCTTCACTCCAGTGTGGATGAGTTCATGTCTTCTTAAGCGACTCATTACAGTAAAGGCCTTTCCACACTGATCACACACAAACTGCTTAACACCAGTGTGGATGAGTTCATGTTTCCTTAAGTGACCCCTTTCAGTGAATGACTTTCCACACTGACCACACACAAACTGCTTAACGTCATTGTGGATGAGTTCATGTTTCCTTAAGTTACCCCTTTCAGTAAAGGCCTTTCCACACTGACCACACACAAACTGCTTAACTCCAGTGTGGATCAGTTTATGTCTTTTTAAGCTACCCAACACTGTGAAACCTCTCCCACATTCTTCACAAAAGTATCGTTTATCCCTAGTGCGGTGTTTTCTCTGTATTCTTTTTCTTCTCTTGTCACTGTGTGATTTCACTTCTTTTGCTGCAGTTGGAGGCTCTTCATCTTCCTGAAGCTGCTGGGGTTTCCCTCTATTTTTCCTTTCATGTTCCTGTAGCAACAAGGACAAAGAAAAAGCAGGCTGTGAACATACAGTGCTGTGAAAAAGTATTTCACAAAAGTATTCCACACAAACAAGTTGTGCATCAACTTGATAGACATTGAAAACATTTAATGTTTGATGGAAATATTCATCGTTCAGATATACCAAAACTATATGAAAAGTACAATTACTTTTCAGAAGCAATCGATTGCATTTACAATTATTTTCCAGGATTTCACAAAGTAACTGCTGAGTATTTGGACCCAAATCTACTATTTATATACAGTGGTGCTTGAAAGTTTGTGAACCCTTTTGAATTTTCTGCATAAATATGACCTAAAACCTCATCGGATTTTCACACGTCCTAAAAGTAGAAAAAGAAAATCCAGTTAAATGACAAAATGTTTACTTTTTCATTTATTTATTGAGGAAAATGATCCAATATTAAATACAGTACATCCGGAAAGTATTCACAGCGCTTCACTTTTTCCGCATTTTATGTTACAGCCTTATTCCAAAAGGGATGAATTTTTTTTCCCTCAAAATTCTACACACAATACCCCATTAATGACGATGTGAAAAAAAGTTGTTTTTTTTTTTTTTTTAGATTTTTGAAAATTTATTAAAAAATAACAAAACTAAGAACTCACATCTACACAAGTATTCACAGACTTTGCTCACAACTTTGTTGATGCATCTTTGGCAGTAATTTCAACTTCAAGTATTTTTTAATATGATGCCACAAGCATGGCACACCTACAGTGGTGTGAAAAAGTGTTTGCCCCCTTCCTCATTTCTCATTTTTTTGTATGTTTGTCACACTTAAATGTGTCAGATTATCAAACAAATTTAAATATTAGACAAAGATAACACAAGTAAACACAAAATGCAGTTTTTAAATGAAGGTATTTATTAAGTGTAAAAAAAAAAAAATCGAAACCTACATGGCCCTGAGTGAAAAAGAGCCCCACCCCCACCCCGCCCCGTTAAAACATGCATTTAACTGTGGTTGATCACATCTTTGGAAAACTGAGTTCAATTTCTCTAGCCACACCCAGGCCTGATTACTGCCACACCTGTTCTCAATCAAGAAATCACTTAAAGACCTGCCTGTCAAAGTGAAGTAGACCAAAGGATCCTCAAAAGCTAGACACCATGCTGCAAGCCAAAGAAATTCAGGAAGAAATGAGAAAAAGTAATTGATATCGATCAGTCTGGAAAAGGTTATAAAGCCATTTCTAAAGCTATGGGACCCCGGCAAACCACAGTGAGAGCCATTATTCACAAATGATGAAAACATGGAACAGTGGTACAGTAAACCTTCCCAGAAGTGGCTGGCCGACATAAATTACCCAAAGAGCGCAGCGATGACTCATCCAAGAGGTCACAAAAGACCCCACAACAACATCCAAAGAACTGCAGGCCTCACTTGCCTCAGCTATCGATAAAACCACGCCTTGCTTTTTCAAAACTGGAGAGTTTTAATCGCCAACTTTCCTTTATTCATGCACAAATAATCTTACCCTTCTAATTCCGGGTATAGTTTAGCGCTACTCCCAAAAAGTTTACTCAGTGACTTGATCAGCTGCGTCCAGCCTAATCTGACGTCACCCAACACTTGGGTAATACAAAACTTGGTCGCTTTAATTCGTCCTACCGGGATAATTCGGCGGGAGGTTAAACTGACGAGTAAACAGAATGGTTTTCTTCGCGTTTCTGTCACTCTCGGCCTTATTAATTATTCAGCGTGTAATCACGCTTCTTAAGCATGCATTAAACAGCAAACGAGTGACTGAGTCCAGTGGGGCTCACGCGTTCCCCCCCCCAACACACACACACAGACGGAGCAGTGATCAGGGAGAGTGGCCCGAATTCCCCCCTCCCCCTCATGACACAGAGAAACAATGGCTGCAGGGGTCCTGCACAGACAAACACACCACCGTTTTTTTTTCAAAGTTATAAGTTTGACCAAACCACACACAGCTTATGCCTTAATATTTCATTCTGAGTATGTTCAAAGTTGAACCAGCGTCACACGGCGGCGCCATTAATATATAGCAATATGTGATTAATAATTATGATCAGGTATAAAAATTATTTAATTTATATTAATGTTTTGGGACCTGAGATGTCCTCCGGGTCCACACTCTCAGAAAAAGTTAAACACTTGTGGTGCACCAGCTCCTCTTTAGGGAGCACTTTAATCCTTAATTTCACTTTATACCTGTTTAAGCACTCAATAAATTAATAAATAATCAGTTTTCAAAATTTTAGTGAATTTGATACTGGGGGCTTTTTAGATTAGATTAGATTAGATTCAACTTTATTGTCATTACACATGTGTGAATACAAGGTAACGAAACACAGTTTAGCATCCAATCAGAAGTGCAAAGGACAGCAGTGCAGTATATACGGTAATTAACAGTATGTGCAATTTAAGCAAATATATGCAGCAGTGCAGAAAGTTAAAGAGTACTGTTATGTGCAAATAATGTACAATAAGTTAGATGGGCAGTTATGTAAAGGTGAGGATGGTAAGAGATGATGGTAAGAGAGTCAGCGGGGAACTAAGTTCAATAACGTGACAGCTGTTGGAAAGAAACTGTTCCTAAACCTGCTGGTTCTAGTCCGAAGGCTTCTAAAACGCCTTCTGGAGGGGAGAAGCTGGAACAGTCCATGAGCAGGATGGTTGGAGTCCCTAAGAATGCTGCGTGCCCGGCGCAGACATCTTTTCCTGTAGACGTCCTCTATAACTGGAAGTGGAGTCCCTGTGATGCGTTGGGCGGTTTTCACCACCCGCTGCAGCGCCTTACGGTCAGCGACAGAGCAGCTCCTATACCAGACTGTGACACAGTTGGCCAGAATACTCTCTATCACGCAGCGGTAGAAGTTGCACAGGATGTCAGTTGACAGATGGTTCTTCTTCAGTGTCCTCAAGAAGAAGAGGCGCTGATGGGCCTTCTTGATCAGGCTGGTGGTGTTAACTGACCAGGACAGGTCCTCCGAGATGTGGGTCCCCAGGAATTTGAAGCTGTGGACACGTTCAACAGCTATGCCATTGATATGGATGAGGTCATGTGTCTCTCCCTTCTCCTTCCTGTAGTCCACTATGAGCTCCTTGGTTTTGCTGGTGTTAAGGAGCAGGTTATTGTCAGTGCACCAAGTAGCCAAGTGCTCAACCTCTGCCCTGTAATCTGACTCATCGTTGTCTCTGATGAGTCCAATCACCTTGGTGTCATCTGCGAACTTTATGATGGAATTGGATCCATACATAGGCCTGCAGTCATGGGTGAAGAGGGAGTAGAGGAATGGGCTGAGCACACAGCCCTGTGGTACACCAGTGTTGAGTGTGATGACGGAAGAACGGTTGGGGCCTGACCTAACATGCTGGGGTCTGTTGGTCAGAAAATCCATGATCCAGTTGCAGATGGAGGTACTGATTCCCAGGTCCCCAAGTTTAGTGAGCAACTTGGAGGGGATAACTGTGTTGAATGCTGAGCTGAAGTCAACAAACAGCATTCTTGCGTAGGTGTTCTTGTCATCCAGGTGTGAGAGTACATAGTGCAGCGCTGTAGAAACCGCATCCTCTGTACTCCTGTTGCTCCGGTAGGCAAACTGGTGAGGGTCCAGTGTAGGGGGCAGGCATTTTTTGAGCTGTGCCAAGACCAGTCGCTCAAAGCACTTCATGACTATGGGCGTCAGTGCCACAGGGCGATAGTCATTTAGGCATGATGGTGTTGAATGTTTCGGCACTGGTACTATTGAAGCGGTCTTGAAGCACGCTGGTACCACGGCCTGGGCCAGGGACAGGTTGAAGATGTCTGTGAAGACCCTTGCCAGCTGCTCAGCGCATGCCCTCAGCACACGCCCAGGAATGCCGTCAGGGCCAGCAGCCTTACGTACATTGACATGACTCAGTGTGTTA
The DNA here is from genome assembly GCA_020510985.1 of Pholidichthys leucotaenia. Classification (NCBI taxonomy): domain Eukaryota; kingdom Metazoa; phylum Chordata; class Actinopteri; order Cichliformes; family Pholidichthyidae; genus Pholidichthys; species Pholidichthys leucotaenia. The sequence goes on along the minus strand of CM035840.1, from coordinate 186,282,277 downwards.
CGGACGTCGGTGTGGGTGAGTGTGAGGTGGTGGAGGTCGTCAGAGGGTGGGAAACTGATGTTCTTTTCGTTATTGTCCTTGTCAAAACGAGCATAGAAGTCATTTAGCTCATTGAGAAAGGGCACAGTCATGGCTATAGGTATGGAGTTGCTGGGCTTATAATCAGAGATAGCTTGAATGCCCTGCCACATGCGTCGGGGGTCAGAGTCCCCAAAATGTTCCTCCACCTTCAGCTTGTAGCTGTGCTTGGCCCTCTTGATGCCCCTCTTCAGATCTGCCCTGGATGAGCTGTAGGCCTGTGCATCACCAGATCTAAAGGCATTGTTACGTGCCTTTAGCAGAAGCCACACTTCTCTGTTCATCCACGGCTTCTGATTTGGGTACGTGGTGATCTGTCTTTCCGTGGTGACACTGTCAATAGTGGTGTTGATATGGTCCAGGACTGAGTGGGTGTAAGAGTCGATGTTTATGTGGGAGCCACAGGTTGCCTGAGAGGTGAACATACTCCAGTCTGTGTTCCTAAACTTCTCCTGGAGTACAGAGTCAACCCCCTCTGGCCACACTTTGATGGTCCTCACTGATGGCTTCACCCGGTTGATGAGCGGTACATACTTGGGGGTAAGGAACAAGGATAAGTGATCAGACTGACCTAGGTGGGGGAGGGGAGTTGCTGTGTAGGCTCCCACAATATTGGTGTAAACATGGTCCAATGTTTTGTCCCCTCTTGTGTGACAGGAGACATGCTGGTAGAATTTAGGAAGCACTGTCTTGAGGTTAGAGTGGTTAAAATCACCCGCCACAATAAATGCTGCCTCTGGGTGTGCAGTTTGTTGTTTGCTAATAGCTGCATGCAGTTCTTTCATAGCAAGCTTAGCATTAGCATCCGGAGAAATGTAAGCAGCTGTTATGATGGTACAAGTGAACTCGCGTGGCAGATAGAAAGGTCTACATTTAACCATGAGAAACTCCAGGTTAGCTGAGCAGTGTCTCTCAACAGTGACAGAGTTCGTGCACCAAGCCTTGTTAATATAAATGCACAATCCCCCACCACTGGTCTTACCGGAGTCATCTGCTGCTCTGTCTACTCGGAGCGTGTGTAGGCCGGCTAGCTCAATAGCATTGTTGGGTATTCCACTATGTAGCCATGTTTCGGTGGAAATCATGATATTGCAGTTCATAAGTCTCTTATTGTTGGTAATCTGAAGCCGTAGTTCACTCATTTTGTTCGCCAGTGACCGTACATTAGCGAGGAAAATACTGGGTAGAGAAAGCCGGTACGGTGTTAGCTTTAGCTTAGCTCTTAGCCCACCGCGCTTCCCCCGCCTTTGTTTACGGTCTCTACGCCGCCTGCGAGCACTTCCGGTCGGCCGGGAAGCCTGCCGAGCGTCGGGTGTTCTCCGGAGCTCAGGGATGAGACGTAGGTTGCTGATAAAAAGATCGTTATCGTTACTTTGTAATCCAATGTCCAAAAGCTCCTCTCAGGTGTAAGATGTGAAAGCAAAGCTGTTCTGAACGAACATACCCGAAATGAGCAGAAATAACACTGCTAATCCACAAAATCTGAAAAGACGCTGAGCCTCGCGTTGTGCACGCGCCGCCATCTTGGTCAAACCAGGTGAAACCAGACTCAGAATGAAAAAATTCCCAACAACTTCTCTCATTTTCACATATTTATTAAATGAAGTGATGATTAAAGGACACTGAAATGAGTTTCATTAACCATCAAATTAAACTTGTAAATTTATTTATTTATTTAGCGAATGCAAAGTCCTTAAGCCAAGCAGTTGCCTCCTGGTTTGCTGTATGGAGGGTGTGTAATCCTCCTTCCAGTCTTTGGAGCGGGCAAACCTCTATGATGTGTTCCATTGTTTGCTCCTCTCCACATGCGCACAGTGGGCTAGGGCTACTGCCCCATCTGTGAAGGCTGGCCAAGCAGGGGCCATGTCCAGTCCTGAAGCGATTGAGTGTAGACCACTGTCTCCTTGGGAGGTTGGTGCCCGGGACCTGATGGTTGGGGTTTATCACCAGCTGTTTGTTTGGGACCTCCTTGGTCTCCCATTCCTCTTGCCAAGCTGTCTGGATGGTAAAGTCAGCTGGGGGAGGGTTTTTCCAAATCGGCCGTCTGGATGAAAGTCGGGCAGTGGGTGGGGTGTAGATATCTGCATGGATTGGCAAGTGAGGAAAATCTTTAACTTTTTGGAGCATCCTTTGAGTTAATGCTGCTCGCCGGATGTGTGGAGGGGCTATGTTTGACAGTACAGAGAGCCAGGGGAGTGGTGTTGAGCGGATTGTTCCAATTATAGTTCTCATGGTTGAGTTGAGCTGGGTGTCTACATGGTGTGTGTAAGATGACCTGGACCAGACAGGGGCACAATATTCTGCTACAGAGTATGAAAGGGCCAGTGCTGAGGTGCGCAGGGTGGAGACTGCCGCTCCCCATTTTGCACCAGTGAGCTTGCAGAGCAGGTTGTTTCGTACCTTCACCTTAGCAGCCGTCCCCTTTAGATGTTCCTTGAAGGATAAGGTCCTATCAAGGGTCACTCCAAGATAAGTTGGATTTGGGGCATGCTTAAGCTTGAGTCCGCTCAGGTGAATGTTTAGTTCTCTGGCAGCTTTTGCATTGTGGAGATGGAATACACTGGAGACGGTTTTTGCTGGGCTTGGTTTTAGGTGCCAGATTTTGCAGAACTGGTCCAGTTTGGCAAGATCTTCCGTGAGCACCCGTTCCAGTGGTTCAAAGTCTGGTGCTTGGAATGCCAAACAGATGTCGTCTGCATAGATGAATTTGCGGGATTTTGTAGTAGGCAGGTCGTTTATGTAGAGGTTGAACAGAGTTGGAGCTAGAACTGAGCCTTGTGGGAGTCCGTTTTTCTGCATTCTCCATGCACTTGTGTTCTGACTGAGGTGGACTCTGAACCTTCGGTTGGTCAGCAAGGTTTTTATAATTGCTGTTGCCCAAGCAGGGATCACCTTTATAAGTTTCAGGAGGAGGCCTTTGTGCCAGACCGTATCATAGGCGGCTGTAAGATCGAGAAACACAGCCCAACGCTGATCCATTGCCCAATGGGGGCAATGGATCAGCATTCTCGTCGCGCCCTCCGCCAGTACCCGGGCTCGCCTGGGGAAGCTAATGATCCTACCAGCAGACTAAATTCGAAGAGACGACGCCTCTGTGCCAAGTCAAAGAAGAATCCTAGTCACAGTCCTAAAGCCGAAAGCAAACTTGTAAATGATAGAGTAACAATGTGAACATTTGCAGAACCAGGGTGAAAATGTAAGCTGAATTTAGATCAGTTTGAAGTTAACAGATTATGAAAACTGAATGCAAACTTATGGGGAAAATTAAACTCAATTATATGGAAAATTCTGGATTACTCTTAAGAAAATGAAAATGGAATTTTAAGGAGAAGAAGAGTTATGCTGAGTGCTCTTTAATTTTGCATCTGATCAGATACTGAATTATTCTCAAATCTCAGACGTTTTATTCAGCAGAGGGATAAAGAATGCAGCTCACATGACCAGGTTGAAGCTGAAGGGTCCTTTTGTCGTCCTCAGGAAGCTTTCGATGTAGATAGCACCAAAAGCCAGAATATTTGTCCAGCAAATATTCGGTTGTCACAAGATGAGATTTTGATGTGTTGATCACCTGGGCTGAGGTACAGCCCAAAAGTCTCCCTTGTTCGTGGAGTGTTGATTTCTTCAGCTGCGTGTCGTGGATCAACGACTTCTCACAAGGGAATTTGAGAATTACAAAATCTGATCCAATAGCAAAATTTAAAAGAATTTTCGGATTTTGTGGAGATGAAATTAGCTTCTAGTGTGTAAGTGGTCAATAAAAATTATAAACAAAGTCAAGATTACAAACGGTGAGTTTAAAGAAAGTTTAACTGGAATAAGTTATAAAAATAAACATCTAGAAATGGAGGTGACTCCGAATTGGGATTTGAGCTCAGGAAAGAAAAGGAACAATTCCTAGACGTTTAAAGAGAAACAATAAAACACGTGGGAGAAATGTCCTTTGTTCTGGCAGTGAATGAAGAGTTCTTTGTTCTCCCGTAGTGATCTGCCGTGAAGTTCTTCTGTGAAGTGATGAGAAGCAGGAGAAGTGGAAGAGAGAGAGCGAAAAGAGAGTGTATCTTCTCTTTATCTGCGGATAACTTTCGAGGGCTTACGGGAATGGACAAAAGTTCCAGCCAATCTTCATATGGGACAGTGAAGGCACAGAAACTTTGAGAGGTTGTTTTTCTTGTACCGACTGGGGACTCTTCCATAACTTGGAGTTGGAGGAGGCCACAGATACCATAACTGAGTACATAAAATTCTGTAAAGAAAATGTTTTACCTCAGAAAGTAATCACTATGTTGTGGTGGTGTGAAAATGACGAGACAGAGTTCAGAATCAGAATCAGATTTATTGCCATTTTTTATGTAGTACACAAACTAGGAATTTGTCTCGGTGCAATGCTGCAACATTAAACAGGATAAAATAAAAGAAATAAAAAACTATACATGCAATAAAGTGTAGAATAAGAATGAGTAATACTAGTCAAAGCAGTTTTTAAATATATTAGCGAGCAGCAGATATTGTGGAGTACCACATAGTGCAGTCGGTAATGCAAAAAGAAAAACAGTGATGACTGACATGAGTCTGGTTGAGCTGCTGTACATAGTACACGAGAGTCAATAAGTCACTTAGTGTTCAGCAGTCTGATGGCAGAGGGGAAGAAGCTGTTCGTGTGACGGGAGGTTTTAGTCTGAATGGACCGAAGTCTTCTACCTGAGGGGAGGGGGGCAAACAGTACGTGACCAGAGTGTGAAGGATCGGCTATGATCCGGCCTGCACGCCTCCGGGTCCTGGAGATGTACAGGTCCTGGAGAGATGGGAGCTTGCAGCCGATCACCTTCTCAGCAGCGCGCACGACGCGCTGCAGCCTTAGTCTGTCCCTGGCAGTGGCTCCTGCGTACCACACGGTTATGGAGGTGGTGAGGATGGACTCGATGATGGCCGTGTAGAACTGCACTAACATCTTGGTGGGTAGCTTGAGCTTCCTCAGCTGCCGCAGGAAGAACATCCTCTGCTGGGCCTTTTTGATGAGGGAGCTGATGGTCAGCTCCCACTTGAGGTCCCGGGTGATGGTGGTGCCCAGGAAGCGGAAGGAATCTGCAGTGGTGATGGGAGAGCCTGTGAGGGTGAGAGGGGGGCAGAGGGGTTGTGACTTTCCTGAAGTCCACAATCATCTCCACTGTCTTCAGAGTGTTCAGCTGCAGGTTGTTGTGGCTGCACCAGGACGCCAGCTGGGCCACCTCTCTCCTGTAGACGGACTTGTCGCCGTTGGAGATGAGCCCGATGAGGGTGGTGTCGTCCGCAAACTTGATCAGCTTGACAGACTGGTGGCTGGAGGTGCAGGAGTTGGTATAAAGGGAGAAGAGTAGGGGGAAAAGTACACAGCCCTGGGGTGATCCGGTGCTGATGCCAACAGAGTCTGAGACAGTCTCTCCCAGCCGCACATGCTGCCTCCGGTCCGTCAGGAAGTCGGTGATCCACCTGCAGAGGGAGTCAGGCACGTTGAGCAGGGACAGCTTGTCCCGGAGCAGAGCGGGGCGGATGGTGTTGAATGCAGAGCTGAAGTCCACAAACAGGATCCTGGCGTAGGTTCCCGGGGAGTCCAGGTGCTGCAGGATGGAGTGGAGGGCCAGGTTGACTGCGTCGTGCACAGACCTGTTGGCTCGGTAGGCAAACTGCAGCGGGTCCAGGAGGGGAGTGGTGATGGACTTGAGGTGGGGCAGGACCAGGTGCTCAAAGGACTTCATGACTACAGAGGTGAGCGCTACAGGTCTGTAGTCGTTAAGTCCAGTGATCCGTGGCTTCTTGGGGACAGGGATGATGGTGGAGGATTTGAGGCAGGTCGGCACGTGGCATAGCTTAAGGGAGGTGTTAAAAATGTCTGTGAAGACAGGAGTCAGCTCTTTCGCACAGTGTCTCAGGGTGGAGGGAGACACGCCGTCCGGACCGGGGGCCTTGCGCGGGTTCAGTCTGGAGAACTGTCTGTGCAAGTCCTGCTCACTGATGACAAGGGCAGGGGGGGAGGAGGGGGGGCGCCTTTGATGAAGTAGGGACCGTGGAGGCAGTGGAGCTGGGGGAAGGAGGGGAGATGGACACAGCTGACGAGGTGTCAAAACGGGCATAATGTTGGGACAGTCTCTGACAAAGGGCTTTGTCATCCTGACCTTTAGAAGCCTGAGGCCGATAGTTGGTGATTTGCCTCAGTCCTCTCCACACAGAAGCCGAGTCGTTAGCAGTGAACTGCTGCTGGAGTCTCTCAGAGTACACAGATTTAGCTCTCCTCAGCTCTCTGTTAAACCGATATTTGACCTCCCTGTAGCAGTCCCTGTCTCCACTTTTCAATGCTGCTTCCTTCTCCTTCCTGATCTGTCTGAGCTTAGCAGTGAACCAGGACTTATCACTAGAGTACCTCACCCTGGTGCGCGATGGAAGAATGCTCTCCTCACAAAAGTGGATATATGAGTTCACAGTGTCCGTGTACTCATCCAGATCATGCGTGGCTTCTTTAAACATGCCCCAGTCAGTTATTTCCATGCACGTGATCAGCTTCTCCCCAGCTTCACTGGTCCATTTCTTCGTAGTGCTCACAACAGGTTTAGTGAGCTTCAGCCTCTGTCTGTATGTGGGAATGAGGTGGACCATCACGTGATCAGATAGTCCGAGCGCAGCGCAGGGAACAGCGCGATATGCGTCCTTCACTGTAGTGTAACAGCGATCCAGCGTGTTCTTTCCTCTGGTTGGGCATTTAATAAACTGTTTGTCTCAGGGGAGATTGTGACTTAGGTTGCTCTGGTTAAAGTCGCCAACCACAATAACCAGAGAATCTGGAAAAGTCCGCTCCGTATGTTGAATGTGATCTGCGAGCGCGCGCTGAGCCTTGCGTGCGTCCGCGTCGGGCGGGACGTAAACAGCGGCCAGGATGAATGAAGCGAACTCCCGCGGGGAATAAAATGGCTTGCAGTTAATGAAAAGATATTCCAGGGAGGGAGAACAGTGTTGGGAGAGCACCGTTACATCAGAGCACCAGCTGCTGTTAATGTAAAAGCAGACTCCTCCTCCTGAGGACTTACCGGAGAGCTCTGTGTCACGATCAGCACGAAACAACTGAAATCCCACGAGGAGGAGCGCGCTGTCCAGTGTATTTCCCCTGAGCCAGGTCTCAGTAAAACAGAGGGCAGACGAGGAAGAGAGGTTCTTAAATCGCATCAGCAGTCTCAGTTCATCTACCTTGTTAGAGAGAGAATTGGCATTGGAGAGAAATATGCCAGGCAAAGCCGTGCGCAGTGCCTCTCCTGCGAAGCTGCACGAGAGCGCCCGCTCGCCTTCCTCTCTTTCGCCGTCTCACTTTTTGAGCTAAACAGTGAACCAGATTGGCGGCAGGAGCTAAAAAAACTGGGAGTAGGTCCGTGGGAGTGAAAGTCCTGATATTTAGTAGCTCTTCACGGGTGTAAGAGCAGGCAGACACACAATTGACAAACAAAAACATACAAAGAAGGGCGCAGCGAAACACCATGGCGGCCACTGTGGGCGCTATGGTTCTGACTTTATTCACAACACCATCATCTCATAGCAGAGAGAAAAAAAGAGACTGAAACAGTAAACTCTCGTCCTTAAATATCAGGGACTTCACACTTCGTAGATCACATGTCACACAGACCACTTTGCATTATAAAGACAGTCACAATGCATTTCTCTCCATGATATCACTTCCCTGTCTCCCATGCATCCTTTCCTTAATCCTTTAATTGCACCCCCACAGTCTCAGGCCTTGCATACCAAAGCTAATATTCCTGCAGCTTCCTGCCTTTGTTCTAACCTAAAATGTGAGTCACAGAGTCTCCATGAGTGTGTCCGCCACAATGTACCTCAATAATAAGTCTTACATTTCCAAGGAATTAAAACGGTGCCTAGTACAGAAAGAGATTGCTTTTAAGAATGGGGACATGTTAAGTGTGAAAAATATACAGAAAGAAATTAATTACAAACTAAGAACAGCTAGAGATGAGACGAGGAAGAAATTTGAATCTGAATGCCTAGGAAAAAGTTCTAGGAAATTGTGGGACTCAGTTAAAGTTATGACAAAGCCATCCAAAACCTGCATTAATGTAATGAATGGGGAAGAAAAGGCAAACGAGTTGAATAATTTCTTTTGCAGATTTGAGACTAGAGATTTTTCTCATGAACAAAAAGCTGCTCTGGACGCTGTATCAGTTTCAGGCTCTGCAAAAATTATAGTTGACCAGCATGCTGTGGAAAGATTTTTCTCGCGTATGTTCCCCAGGAAGGCATCTGGACCAGACGGGATCTCTGGGCGCTTACTGAAGTCATACAGTGAGGAGCTAGCAGAAGCCTGGAGTCCCATCTACCAGAAGTCTTTAAATACGTGTTCTGTCCCAGTAATTTGGAAAAGCTCTATTATAATTCCTGTACCAAAAAAAGCAAGCTGCAAAGAGAATAATGACTATCGTCCTGTTGCACTGACCTCACTGGTAATGAAGTGCCTCAAGAATATTGTCATTGACATTCTGAAAACTGATTTTGGAGGACTTTTGGATCCTCTGGAGTTTGATTATAAAAATAATAGAGGTACAGAGGCTGCCATTCTAACCTTAATTCATTCTGTGTTTAAACATTTGGAGGAGACAACCTCATATGCACGTCTTTTATTGGCTGATTTTAGTTCAGCTTTTAACACACTGCAGCCACACCTTTTAATTAAGAGGTTAAATGATTTTAAAGTGCATCCTGTCATTATTACACTACCGTTCAAAAGTTTGGGGTCACCTCAGACAATTTTGTGTTTTCCATGAAAAGTCACACTTTTATTTACCACCATGAGTTGTAAAATGAATAGAAAATACAGTCAAGACATTGACAAGGTTAGAAGGTTAGAAATAATGATTTGTATTTGAAATAATAATTTTTTCCTTCAAACTTTGCTTTCATCAAAGAATCCTCCATTTGCAACAATTACAGCATTGCAGACCTAACATGATTGCACAAGGGTTTTCTAATCATCCATTAGCCTTCTGATGCAATGAGCAAACACATTGTACCATTAGAACACTGGAGTGATAGTTGCTGGAAATGGGCCTCTATACACCTATGTAGATATTGCACCAAAAACCAGACATTTACAGCTAGACTAGTCATTTACCACATTAGCAATGTATAGAGTGTATTTCTGATTAGTTTAAAGTTCTCTTCATTGAAAAAAGTGCTTTTCTTTCAAAAATAAGGAAATTTCTAAGTGACCCCAAAACGGTAGTGTAAATGGTACCACTCATTTTTAACTTATTGTAAACAGCAAGTTAGTGTAAATGGAACTTTATCTAAATCCAGAACCCTCAGCACAGGAGCTCCCCAAGGCTGTGTTAGTTCACCATTTTTGTTCACCTTGTACACTGATGAGTGCAGAAGTGTCTATCCAGGCAATCAAATTATTAAATTTTCTGATGACACTGCTATTTTATCACTACTTCAAAAGACTCATGATCTGACAAGCTATTTTATAGAAATTCAGAGGTTTGTCAATTGGTGTGATGACAGTCATCTCATTTTGAATACTGATAAAACAAAGGACATAGTGTTTGACCCTCGGGGAGTTGGTGACCACAGGCCTGTGGTCATCCACAACCACACTATAACACAGGTTAGTTCCTATAAATATTTGGGAGTATTTATTGACAATTCATTAACCTGGAGCACACATATTGATTACCTCTGTAGTAGACTACAACAGCGGCTGCATTTCTTGCGTAGATTAAGAATACATGGCGTTGATAAAAGGATTATGCTAATATTTTACCAGGCTGTGTTGGAGAGCTGTATTAGATACAGCATTACAGCTTGGTTTGGCAACCTCTCTGTGAAACTAAAGAACAGAGTGTTGCGTTTAATTCATACAGCATGGAAAATTATTGGAGTTAAAGAGTATTTACCCATGCAGATCTTACACGACCAGGCAGCCTGTAGACAAGCTCAAAAAATAATCAGTGACATGAGCCATATACTAAACAGTGAATACAGTTAGACCCAGAAATATTTGGACAGTGACACAATCTTCATGATTTGGGCTCTGCATGCCACCACACTGGATTTGAAATGAAACAACTACAACAGAACTGAAGTGCAGACTTTAAGGTTTAATTCAAGGGGTTGAACAAAAATATATGATTAAACATGTAGGAATTGTAGTTATTTTTATACAAATGCTTCTCATTTCAGGGGCTCAAAAGTAATTGGACAAATAAACATAACCCTAAGTAAAATGTTACTTTTCAATATGTTGTTGAGAATCCTTTGCAGGCAATGACTGCCTGAAGTCTGGAACCCATGGACATCACCCAACGCTGGGTTTCCTCCTTTGTGATGTTTTGCCAGGCCTTTACTGCAGCTGTCTTCAGTTGTTGCTTGTTTGTGGGTCTTTCTGCCTTAAGTTTTGTCTTGAGCAAGTGAAATGCATGCTCGATTGGGTTGAGATCTTGAGATTGACTCGGCCATTGCAGAATATTCCACTTCTTTGCTTTAAAAAACTCCTGGGTTGCTTTTGCAGTATGTTTTGGATCATTGTCCATCTGTACTGTGAAGCGCTGTCCAATCAACTTTGCTGCATTTGTCTGAATCTGAGCAGAAAGTATATCCCTATACACTTCAGAATTCATCCGGCTGCTTCTGTCTTTTGTCACATTATCAATAAACACAAGTGACCCAGTGCCGTTGCAAGCCATGCATGCCCATGCCATCACACTGCCTCCACCATGTTTTACAGAAGATGTGTGCTTTGGATCATGAGCTGTTCCAATTCTTCTCCAAACTCTCTTCTTCCCATCATTCTGGTACAGGTTGATCTTAGTCTCATCTGTCCAAAGAATGCTGTTCCAGAACTGGGCTGGCTTCTTCAGGTGTTTTTTGGTAAAGTCAATTCTGGCCTTTCTATTTTTGAGGCTGATTAATGGTTTGCACCTTGTGGTGAATCCCCTGTATTTACTCTCATGAAGTCTTCTCTTTATTAGATTAGATTAGATTAGATTCAACTTTATTGTCATTACACATGTATGAATACACGGTAACGAAACACAGTTTAGCATCCAATCAGAAGTGCAAAGGACAGCAGTGCAGTATATACAGTAATTTGACAGTATGTGCAATTTAAGCAAATATATGCAAATATATGCAGCAGTGCAGAAAGTTAAGAGTACTGTTATGTGCAAATAATGTACAATAAGTTAGATGGGCAGTTATGTACAGGTGAGGATGGTAAGAGTCAGCGGGGAACTAAGTTCAATAACGTGACAGCTGTTGGAAAGAAACTGTTCCTAAACCTGCTGGTTCTAGTCCGAAGGCTTTATGGTAGACTTCTGGAGAGTGTTCTTCACTTGAGTGGATGTTGTGAAGGGGTTGTTCTTCACCATGGAAAGGATTCTGCGATCATCCACCACTGTTATCTTCCGTAGACGTCCAGGCCTTTTTGAGTTCCCAAGCTCACCAGTGCACTCTTTTTTTCTCAGAATGTACCAAACTGTTGATTTGGCCACTCCTAACATTTCTGCTATCTCCCTGATGAATTTCTTCTTTTTTTTCAGCCTCAGGATGGTCTGTTTCACCTCCATTGAGAGCTCCTTTGACCGCATGTTGTGTGTTCACAGCAACAGCTTCCAAATGCAAACGCCACACCTGGAATCAACTCCAGACCTTTTAACTGCTTAATTCATGACAGGTTAATGAGGTAAGACCCCATGCAGCCTTGTTATTTTTTTTGCAGCCTTCTGAGTCAATTGTCCAATTACTTTTGGTCCCTTGAAAAAGAGGCGGCTACGTATTAAAGAGCTGTAATTCCTAAACCCTTGCTCCAATTTGGATGCGAATACTCTCAAATTACAGCTGAGAGTCTGCACTTTAAGCCCATATTGATTATATAATTGTATCCTGAATATGTTTTCGTAAACAGCTAAAATAACAAAACTTGTGTCACTGTCCAAATATTTTTGGGCCTAACTGTATGTGTGGCTGCACTCAGGGAGGAGATACAGAGTCCCCAAGTGCAGGTTCAATAGATACAAGAACTCATTTATCCCAACGTCAGGGACACTTATAACTCCTGTTCTTAATGACTGCTGTTATATATTTATGTATGTATGTATGTACTTGTATTATTTATTGGGTTTTATTTCATTTATTATGTACTACATCCATTGTGTAAGTGTGGATTGTGTGGTTGCAGCACGGGTGTCAAGCCCAAGACAAATCTCCCCTTGAGGGACAATAAAGTTCATCTTATCTTATCAATAGTTCTCCTTCGTGGGCGGACTTTAAGAACTTTAGTCCAATGAACAAACAGGCTTTTGTCTGTAACAACCAATAACCTTGAGAGAGCCGCTGTCAAGCAGAGATTGGCCACATTTGGTCACATGATTTGAGAGACATTTTTTTGGCAACCTGATACGGTCTTAAAACTGAACATTCATCTATACACTTATGTATAAAATCTAACCTTTTTCAGTGGTTCATGCAACTTTATAACTAGTGCTTTTAAATTAACATGCAAGAATAAACATTCTTTTAAACATTTTAGCATGCACATATTTTAAAATCGAGGATTAATATATTTCAAACCCATTATTCATTGTCCACATCAAACATCAAGAGTCCATTTGCTTTTCCATGGTATCCTGAAAAAGAGAATGTTGAAAAGTTGAGTCTTGTAACAAGAATTGTAGTCAAATAGTTCACTGGTTAAATCCAGCATGTCCCAGAGTTGTCAGTAGAGGGCAATGTTGAGTTGTAGATATTATGTAGTGACCATATGAGGTACTCCACAGAGGTCTGTTCTTTTGTCCACATTTTATTGGGCCATAGAAGGTTCAAGAGGAATTCCTGAGACTGGTTTAACAAAGGAATGTTAGTTCAGCTGTGGTCCTGGGATGAAAGAGCAGTTCTTGACTGTCCTTTTCCTGGGTGAAACAATGTCTTTAAGCTAAAGAAGAACTTTATTGATGAGCCAAAGTGAGATGATGCTACACCGGGAAGTCAAACAGCAGAAATGGACTCTATGTTTGAAGAGAAACTTTGTGAAGAGGTCCACCGTTTCTTCATTGGTGAAAATCCTGGCGCGTCAGTGCCTTGGCGCTACCTATCGGGTGGCAGTGAAACTACAAATGATGGTTGTGCGCATGCATCAACCGCATGGCCTGGGTAGATGAAAAAAGTGAGCATGAACAGTGCCGGGCTCATCCAAAGCGTACACGGACTAAGGCGGACTAGAGGGGAAATGCAGCATGAAGCAGGCTTTACAAGGCAGAGTGTCTCACTAAGTGTGACTGTCCGACAGAAACATGAGTATATTAAAGTACTTTAAACATGGAAAAAAAATCAGAAGAGGTATGTAAGCACAGGAGGCATTTATCATGGTTTTAACCCTTTAACTGCCCTAGGTGCCATGTGGCACCTGGGGCAATGCAAGGCAACGCAAGCCCCCCCCCCCCCCCAGTGGTCAAGAGTGGTAAAAAATTTGTCAATAAAATAGTTCAGATTTCCAAGGCTTTAACTTAAAAGTTACAAGAGATATTGGCTTACTGTCAATTAGAAAGATGTAGAAGATGATCCAAAGTTTCAGATAGGAATAAATTTACGCATTAATTTGCATAATGTCACGGCAGCTATATAAATTACAAAACTCAGTCAAAAGTGGACTTTGGACACATATACATAATGATCCAGTTTTTCTGACACCGATTTGTCTACAGGGATATGTTTTTATCTAATCTTCAAAGTATATGAACCAGAAAATCAATAAAATGTCAAAAAAAAAAAATTTTCTCTTACCTGTTGCCAGGTGGGGGGGCTTGCCTGCCCACGTGACCGGTCCGTTTTCGTCCATTGTTGCCAATGTTTCGCATTTACTTAGTAATTTACACCCGCTTACACATCTACAAACCCTTATGATTATCCCATTTGAATTTCATTTGTATTACGTGGCTATTTTTCCTGTAAAATGCAGTTTTCCTGTGAGAATGCATGACGATCACGGGTGCCGCCATCTTGGTACGGTGAGCTCAGTTTTTTGTAACATCGACCTCGATGGAAAACGTTTACTTAGTAATTTACACCCGTGTACCACATCTACAAACTCTTATGATTATCCCACGTGAATTTCGTTTGTATTACGTGGCTATTTTTCCCGTTTCATGCAGTTTCCGTCGTCATCGCTCCGACTGTGAGCTATACACATTGGTGTGTGAGCTCAAAGCGGAAAAAGGAAGAAGAAGAATGAGGACTTCTCCTTCTTTGCTATATTCCATGTCAGCCATGATTCCTTCGGCGCGTGTCTGCCACCTTCTAAACTGTCAGATCAATAGAGATTAGTACAAATTCTCAGTATAGCCGGGGGACGTCAATAAGTTGACACGTGCAGTTGCTGCACTGTGCCACTGGGGGCGCGTGACCCGTCCATTTAATCTGGGCAGTTAAAGGGTTAACCCGCTGGAAACGGGAGCGATAACGGAAGAGTTGCTTAGCTAAGAGATGTGGTTAGAATTCATACGCAGCCAGCTTCATACGAAGGGAAAGGCAAGGGGGACTACTGAATTGCTGAGTATATTTCACCAGCTACTACAATTTTATGTTCCGTATTATGTACTTGGCAAGTTAAGATGACCAAAATTCACAAAGTCAATGACTTTAATCCGTCAGCAGCCTTCAGACAAACTAAACGTGCCAACATTTGGATTTCAAAATAAGGGAGGTGTGGTGATTCGCTCTGTGTGCCTGCTGCCTTAATTGTCTCCACAGCTGCGTGCACACCTGCTCTTCCCATTAGGCAGCCTTCTTAAGGAGTGCTGCCTCTCATTCTGCACAAAGATGTCAACGCTCCACCTGGATGTAAGAACTCTGTGCTAAGAGTCAAGTACTCCTCCTACTAGGGAGTTTCACCTCCCTCATCCATTCCTTTCCTCATCTTTCCTGCTACGCCTGGTCATCTGGGAGTTTCATCTCCCCAACGCCAAGTAAGCTTCTTTCAAGAAATCATTCATCTTCGCTCCTTCCCTCTTCTCCCCTATGCACAGGTGGATTTCCCTGGGCAGACTTCCTACTCCTGGCGGTGGACCAGGACTCTCACCTACACTCTGTGAATTCACCGTTTTCCATGAATGAACTTTTCTGCACTGCTACATCTGAACCACCGACACCAGCACGGACACACGACGGACCGAGGCAGGTGTACGGTGCAGCTTGGATGTTCTTCGGCGCCACGACTTCCCACCTGCACCGTAAGACTGTTTAACCACTTGTTTATGCAATCCATTTACAGAGAGCTCATACTCTTGTGCTCTTCTTGTACTCTTCTTCACTTCCGCCCTCCCAAGAGAGTAGACGCTTTTTCTTTCTCTCCTGCTCTGACTTTTTTCCTCCCCTCCCAACTACTGGATCCCAGCTTGCTGTTGTCTGTCTGCGTCTAACTGCGACCGTCGAAAAGAAATTATGGAGTTAATAAGCTGGGCTTTGAACACAATTGACACTATTTTTTCAACAAGGAAAAGTGCTCCGGGGGAAGCTGTCTGCCCCGCAGGAACGGCTCCAGCGGGCTATTTACGTGACACAGGTATTTGGAGAATGCTGTGTCTCACTAATCTCTCTATCGAAGATATTGAAGATTTGTTTATCTTCGTAATAATGGTGATCGGGATCTTTCTGATTGGGACTGGAATTGTCCTGGTTTACTGCAAATTGCTGAAGATGGATTCAACCTATCAAAACGCTGGCCAGGCGAGGTGCATCTGTCAAACTGAAAAATTGGAGAAGACCCTGATAGCGACAAATGGAGAACTGTCTCGGAAGGTGGATTACATCATGGTCTCGCTTAGGTCTTTCCACGATGGATTTAAAGCCCCGCAATGAAGGATTAAGTACTGAATCTACAGAAGAAATAAAAAGCCTTCTCTGTGATCAGTTCGATTTGGCTCAATTTCCCCATGAAAATTCCTCCTGGCTGTCTGCAGTCTGTGTTTTCAAAATCATCGAGCATAAGGCCTTGGACAGCCAGCTGGACTCTGCCAAGATAAGGACTCGGCGCCAGCCAGACAAAACATCTCCTGCCAAGAGTCCTTGTTGTCTCTCTTATTATCATCAACACTGCTCAACACCGCACACACATTGATCCATGAACTGAATAAAGATACACACACTGCTCTCTTGTGTCTTGTTAACCCTGTGTAGCGAATGTGCATCGAGCTTTTTTTTCCCTTGAAATCTTAATATTGATTAATTATGTAACCAGTATTTTGAATCAATGATTTTTTTGCTCCTTCCTATTGTTCCTCGTATTATTCTTATTCATGCTACTGTACCCACTATCCTGTTGGCAGGCGCATCTCTGATGCTGCCGCGTCACTGGAAATGCAGGTTCATTTTCTGTGTCAAGTCAAATTCTCTCGTATGTTATCAGTGATCTGTTAATGTACTTGGCAATAAATCTATTCTGATTCTGATTCTGATTCCTCTCTCCTAGGGTTGCCAGACTATAGAAATATTATAACAGAAATAATGACATCCTTGGTCATTTAAGTTAATTTAAATCATGAAATACAATTTTATTAATAATTTTTTCTTTGTAATGAGAGTTAAATTGTTCTGTTCTGACTGCAAAGTTATGGTCAAAAATGTCATGAATCCAGGTTTGGAGGCCAAACCCGATTCTGACTCATGGTTATGCTCTGACCTAGTTTCCTCCTGACAGCTCAGGCAAGCGCCCTCCTCCAGTCAAGCTCCATCAGCTGCACGGTCTGGTGTTCACACACATACACACACCCACATGCACACACACATGTACTCGCTCAATTCATTCTCATTTCACACACTCGCACACACCTGGTGTTAATCAGTTCGGCCCACGCATTCGCACACCAGCAATCTCTTTCCTTGTTAGCTCCTGGAGTATTTGTTGAGTGCGTCAGAGGAAAGAGATTGTCGGGGCATTTGCCTCTATACGTGGCAGTTTGTACTCCCCATATATTGCTTCACTCCCTGCATTAAACTCCAGCCTGTCACGTCTCACCTGTTTGTCTTGTGTGTGTTCTGCTGGCTCTGCATCTCAACTCCATCCTCCAGACTGCATGATTTGCTCTGGATAGCTCCAGTCCTGTAAGTGTTTTCGCCTTTTCTCCTGTGCTAGTAACCTGCAGCACTTGGCTGTTTGCCTTCCTGTTTCGTGCGCCAAGCAGTCCTGCAGCACCTGAGGCTCTGTATTCACCAGGCTGTCGAGCATTTGGCTGGTGCCCTGTATTTTTGGTGGCCAATCCTATCATTGCATTATTCTGTATTGTGTGGACCTGAACTGCATTCTGAGTTTATTGGACTTGTTATTTTGGGTGAACTAAAATAAACTTGTCACTCTCTATTCCTGCTATTGGGTTTCATTCTCTCTCTCTCGCACCGCGTTATGGCACACGGAGGTTTATGACACAAAAATATAAATTGTTATAAGAAAAAGTTAAAAAAAAAAAAAAACACAGTCTGTTTCAAATTTATTTAAAAACAGTAATTTTATTTAAAAAAAAAATAGACAAAAATAAGCCATAAAATAATCCACAAATTTATAATAAAGTTTCAAATGTACATGAAAAGTGAATTTTACAAGAGGAAATTACAAATTTGAAGAAAATTGTTTCAAATTTAGATAAATTTACAGAGAAAAGTAGAAAACTGTAAGAAAATTTTTATAAATTTTTGAGGAAAAACCTCAAACCTTCAAGACTGAAGTCATTACTCAAGCTTTTAAGTGAGTGCTCTTTGTACCCTTAAAGGTCTGAGGACACGTTTTTGACTTCATCTAATTTTTCAACACATAATACAATATGAAAAAATAGGTTGGCCTGTGCAGTTTTAAGTCAAACAGGCTTTTTTTCATGCGAATATCTGACGTTTTCATGAGCGCCACATTACAAATTGCATCAGTGGCTGGAAACCCCCCCCCGCCATGTTGTGACGTCAGCGACAGAACACAGCACTTGGCTGCCCATTGTACACACAGGATGGAAGCGGTAGAAAACATCGACGATGGTTCCAACACATGTAGTCTGGAGTTGGTTTGTGTTGGCCAATCTCCAGATGATTATAGTTCCAAAGAATGGGATGACAATGAAGAATCGAGCTGTGCCAAGCGGGCATCGTGCCTTGCGAGTCAGACTCCGAGAGTGACAGTGGAGAAGCACACATGCCCGCCGCAGCAGCAGCAACAAATGCACGACAGGGGAACACGGGAGTGTTATGCTTTTGTTGCAGATATTGCAACAAATTATTTGTTCATAAATATAATTTATTTAAACCCGATTTTTCAATAAAATCATAGCAGTGTATTCTCTGTGGCTCAGGCATCGGGTTTACTGTGTATTATATTTTGAGTTCTTGTTGTCTTGTTGCTGTCCAAAATTCGCTGGTTCGACCGCGCGCCCTCTCTCTTTGACAGTCAGCTGTTCATGTTTTGTGTGCGTCATCTGCCGTGTTGTCAGCCAGCCGATATTGCCAACACTATCACAACGTGTTAGCCACTCCACACAGCCGTGGTTCTGCTGCGCCTCTTGAAACGATGTTGGCCCTGGGGCGCAACCATGGTTAACACGTCTCCTCTCCATGTTCGCTGGGCGATGTCAGCCCCGATCACCAACTGTGTTTCTGTAAGTCTTCACCTTTTTGGGAACTGTTGTCATCATTGTTACGTTCAATACATGTGCTGTGGTGAATCCTGCGTGTAAATCCATTTATCATGACCCTCTGTGGACTCTTGTGCAGGGCACGGAGTGGGAGGATGAAATAACGAGGATTTGCGTGCAGGGTTCACCACAGCACACTTAATACAGAAACACAGACAATTCCCAAAAAGGTGAAGACGTACAAAAAACACAAACACACTTACTGATGGCATTCGGGGGCCGGCATCGCCCAGAGAACGAATGAGAGGAGAGATGTTAGCCACAGGTGCGCCCCAGAGCCGACACCACTTCAAGGACACACGAGAACCACGGCGAACATGGAGTGACTAACACGTCGTGAAAGTGCTGAAAATGCTGGCAGACTAACAGCACAGATGACAATACTATGGCCCAGCAGTGCGTGACTGGCAAACGGCCGTGAAGGACACACACTGCTAGTGATGGTGTGATGAGAGGCACCTGGGCGAGGACCAGGAAAGATGATCAGCGGGAGTTTGAATCAGCTGATGATAATGAGAGAGGGGATGTGGCCGGACCGGCGAGCGTCAGCATGCGATCACAGAAAGTAGGTCAAAGCTGCGTGTAAATCCATTAATCCTTCCCCTTGCGCTTCTACACAGGAGGAGCGCACGAGGAGCTTCATGACAGTTGGAGCTGAAGCGTGTGATGTGGTCTTTCACGGCCTGCTGTTTATCTAAGCCTGCGACACAACGCAAAGGCATAGCCTTAAAATTAAAACAAGAAACCAGAGAAACTGTGAGCTACAAAGCTGCTGTCATTCCAGTCAACAACACCGGCATCCGTTCCGTCGCTTGCGTCATGGTGGTGCCGACCTTCATTCGGTGGGCGGCACCACAGTCCAGTCAGCGGCTGCGGTTTTTTGATAACTAGTTTATGCAGGTGTGGTTGTAAATATTATATTGATCATCAACAATGACTTTTGGGTTTACACAACATGCTAAAAAATTTCAAAATCGTGTCATCAGACCCTTTAAATCAACTAGAAATTTTTGGTTGTCTACTTTTAATTATTAATTTCATAGCACTGCTTTTACATGAGTAGAATTTCTGGCTATTATACCCACCTCTGATCATATAATTAAAGTATGAGTATTAAAGTAAATTACTAATATGAATGTTTTTTTCCTTCTCTTTCCTACTTTTTCTCAATGGAAAAAACACCAGAATAAAAATACTATGTATATATATGTTTTTTTTTTTGTCATTTATGTAAACCATGGCAAAAAACATCCTGCAGGACAAAACGTGACACTTGATATTTTCTAACCTGTTTGTACACCACCATAGACAGAGAACCTGAAGCAGACAGAGCTCAGAGAGGGAAAGATGAGAAAGGAGAGGAGTCAAGGAGAGGAAAGTGTTCAGGCAGAGGGTCCCAGAGAGGTAAGAGCAGAGGAAGGTGAGAAGGATGACACCAGCAAAAAGTCCAAATACAGGACATCTGGGTGGGACCCCAACTGGCCCAATATTCCAATATTCAAGCATTGGTTGTACAATACTTCAAATGGTAAGTTCCATTATGCAATATTACTGCGCAAAATTTAAAAAAAACAAAACAAAAAAAAAACGGTGTAAAATTAACATATTCTGGTTACAAGCGTGTCATGTGTTTTCTGCCCCCCCCCCCCCCCAGAAAAATATGTTGCCACTGCGCCAAGGTCTTTAAGCCAGAGGAAACACTGAAAGTCCACTTTTGACTGAAAGTTGTGTAATTCGATATGGCTGCTGTGGCATTATGCAAATTAGATGCATAAATTTACTCCTATCTCAAACTTTGGATCATATTCTACATCTTTCTAATTGACAGTAAGCCATTATCTCTTACCACTTTCAAGTTATAGCCTTGGATACCTCTGACATGTGAACGGAATATTTCCTTGAAAAAACCTTGACCTCTCGGGGCTGACAGTGCAACGGAGCGCCTAAGACAGTCAAACAGGTAAGACTTGGTTCTACATTCCTATTGTGTTTTCAAGTATCTAACAGCTGTATGTTATTTTCAGGCATTTGCATAAAAAAAACACCCAGGTAAACTTTACTTTTTTCAAACTTAGTATGTTTAAATTACTGTTGATCAGTAGCTGAAGCACTTGGAGGGATTCTGACAGTTTTGCTAAAAAATTAGTGTTTTCTTTTGAATGAGACCAACCCCATGAAGATAGTGCAAGGGGTTGAAGAACAGCTTTGAATTTAGTTTGGGTATTTTTTTTTCAGGCGTCTCAAAGGGAAATGGGCTGGAACGGAAGGGGTTAAGAATGGTTGTCTGTTCTATGCTTTTATTGTGAAATGTTGTCAACTGGATAAACTTGCCTAAAATAAGACATGCAGCCGACAGTTTTCTCTTACAATTTGTAAATAAAAAAAGGAAAAAAAAAAGAGGAGAGACGATTCTCTGACAGTGATGTAAAGATGAGCCTTTTATTACCTCCGCCAGGCCGAAAAGGCCAGGAGGAGGTTATGTTTTTGCCAGGGTTTGTGTGTTTGTTCTGTTTGTCTGTCTGTTTGTCTGTCTGTCTGTCTGTTTGTCTGTTGGTTAGCAAGATAACTCAAAAAGTCTTGGATGGATTTGCATGAAACTTTCAGGCATTGTTGGAAATGGTACAAGGAAGAACTGATTAAATTTTGGGGGTGATCCGGTTCACCGTCTGGATACAGGAATTTTTTTAAAGCATTTTTCAACACTGTGACATAGGGCCATTTTCAACATGTGCGCAGGCGCAATGGAGGCCGCTGGGCGTCGTGTCTGACCAACACAAACTCCGCCTTCTTCAACGTTTTAGCCACAAAAGCATGCGGAAAACACTGCTGGCCTCGGACCCCCAGCGTGCCTGTGCCAGCCATAGGCGCTGCGCACATTGCGCTGGTCGTCGTGTCTGACCAACACAAACTCCGCGTTCTTCAACGTTTTAGGCACAAAAGCACGCGGAAAACACTGCTGGCCTGGGCCCGCCAGCGTGACTGCTTTTGCGCCACGCTGCAAAACCTGACACGGACACCTGTCCGCCGCCCCATTATTTGCCACAAATTCCCCGCCCAGCTATAGGCGCTGCGTAAAAACGACCTCTCTGCCAGGGAAGACTCTAAATTCTGTTTTGCCGCGGACCGCAACCCCAATATAATATAAAACCCACGGCAACCTGTCTAACCAATCTGCATCCGTCAGTGGAGGAGATGGACACACCAACACTTCAGTTTATTACCTCCGCCAAGGAGGCAATGCTTTTACAACCGTAAAACGGGGCTATAAGGGACGGCAGGGTAATATGGGACACTTTTCTAAATGTAATTCTGCTTTTTTAATTTTGCTTCCGCCTAGATTTGATGAAGGATTCATGGATATTTGACAATAACAACACAACTCAGCGTCCTGCTCAAAATAAAAAAAGCAGAATTACATTTAAAACATTTCCCACAAAAGCATCCCTTATTAACCCGCCGTCCCTTATAGCCCCGTTTTACACTACTGAACCACTAATCCTATCACTATCACATTGATTGTCATTCATTAATTGTCTGTTTATTGCACTGTCCATGTCAAATAAACAAATAATCATTGTGAATCCAATTGCTACTCATATCTTTTCATGCTCAGGGAATCTGAAAACGTACACACAAACACTCTATGGGGGGAACTGTGCCGCTTGGCGGAGGTCTGCGCTCTCCGAGTGCTCTTCTAGTTTTAAGGATGTTTTCAGCTTTTTGTCTAAAGGATAACTGCTAGTTTGTTACCTGTGGGTTTTTGGACAGTGACTTCCAAGTACAGACTGTCTATCAATACCACGCATTTTAAAAAACAATTATAACCAACAGTTGGCTCAGCAGAAGAATGGGGTGAAAAGCGCTATATAAGTGCAGGTTAGTTAGTTAGTTAGTTAGTTAGTTCAAACGATTGATTAAATGATCTGGATCAATCCACATTTGACTGAGCCGCTATCGATCCACAAAATCCATGGATCAATCTTTTAATATAATGCTTTTATGTCTGAACGTCTGCCGAGTCTGATCGGATCGAAACCGGGTCAGTGAGCCAAGAACAGCGGCAAAGAGCCAGAAACACCTGGCGCGCTAACGGAGCTAACAGCTAACAAGCTAACGGAGATGCCGGTTCTTCTTCTGTGGTGTTAAAATGGTTCTCATCCGGCAAGAGTTCCCTATGGCGCATGCACATGTCTTTACTTCCGTGTTTACATGAGCGGAGTTGTTGACATGCGTGTCCCTTAATTTATCAACCAAAGTCACCATAAACACCGTCCTCAACAGTTTACAAATATTTTTCATAAAGTTGGGATAAACGGTTTTGTACTAGGTGCAGCACTGTGTTGGGACATAAAGTCGATGACTGAAACACTTCAAACAGAAAACACACAGAGACTGGCTGAAATTCGTGAACAGAGAGGGAGATTTGGAGCTGCTGAGATTGTAAGTAAAATATCATTTGTTTGCTTTAACATTTGTGTCGTAAATTAATTTATCTGGATGACGGTGTTTTCGTTTACAAACTATGGATACAGTAGTTAACTGTTGGTTAAGTGCTGTGAATAAATGCAGAATAAAGGTATATTTTATGAGATTATGGACTTCTAACACTTAAGTTAAAGATTTGAAGATAATAAATCACAATAAAATGAAAATGACAGAATTAATAAAGTCTGAGCCATTTTTACTCAATAGAACTAAACTGAAATGAACAAATCTTCCCAGGAAATGAATTGAAACCCTTTTCAAAAATTGAAAGTTAATTTGTAGCTAAAATATAAACAACCATAAATACAAGAAACTAAATTATTATACACTACTGTGGTGTGGGGATTTAAAAATATGATTAATTTTACTTTGAAATATAGTCTCCTTTTCATCTTTCTTCTGCCTTCAGAGAGAGCAGTCGCATTTTTTTCCTCCCTCCTCCTATCCTGCCTTCCTGACCTAATCCCAGCTTGCTGCGTCTGAGTGAGTGTCTGTGCCGTCTCACCATCTTGCTGATCTCTACCCAAATGGAAAATACAGAAAATGGATATAAGCTGGGCTTTAAACGCAATTGACACCACCTTTTTAAACAGAAAATTGGGCCCGGGGGAGCCCAAATGTGGGAGACCCATGGATTGGAACTCATGTGTCTGTGTGATTTGACTGAGGATGTGGAAAAACATCTACCTGTTTTGGCTACGATCACAGGATTTCTGCCGATTGGGCTTTGGAGTTCTCCTGGTGTATCGAAAATTTAACTGGAGGAGCTAATCAAAATGCGGACCCGGCGAAGCTGCTTCTCAATAATTCGACCAGATGGGGAGTGCACGAAGTAGCGGCAAATGACCAACATGGAATTTACCATCTGCATGCACTGTAGAGAGATGGACTCTATCGGACATGATCATCTGTGTTTAGAAGGGGAAACATCTGGAGTCGCTTCGTGCTCTCCAGGGAATGATATGAATTTAAAGCCAGTGAATGTTAATTTGAATTGTAAGCTCAGAATATGACAATAGGGAAATCCTACACTCTGTCTGAGCAGATTCGGCCTTGATCGGCGCCCCTGGATAACACTCCTCCAGAGTTGAGATAAGCGGATGTGTCAGCTGGCTCGCTAACCCAAACACCGCTGCTGTGCAATAAACAGAACTCTTCAGGGACAGCGTTCATGAACTATAACATCTATAGTTGCCTAGGAGACTATTTGTTGTGCTCCAGTAACTGATACACTCAACACTGCACACACACTGATATCATCATACTGATATACATACACTGCTCTCCCCCTGCTGTGTGATTTGTCTACTAAATGTCTGCTAAATAAGCATTGAGGGTTTTTTTGCCTGCAATCAAAATTTCGCTTACTTACTTAAGCGTCAATTTGATAAAACATGTTTTTTTCTCTCGCCTACTGTGTCATATCCACTCTTTTTCTTTTTTTCCTTTCTTCTTTATGACTGGCGCCTAGCGGCCGCCCCGGCCTTGGATGCGCTCTGCAGAGCGTGCCCAAATGCCAAGTCACGTTTCGTTACCTTGTATTCATACATGTGTAATGACAATAAAGTTGAATCTCATCTCATCTCATCTCCCCTTAAATCAGTGAAGACTGGGTTTCCATGCCAAGGTCCATCCTGCACCGAGATGTTCTGAAGGGAAGAGGTTGTCAGTGGAGGAGCCACCCCTGCTTTGTTGTGGATTTCAGCACAGAAGAAGACCTCAAGTTTTCAGGGGTCTTAGTTTTCAAATTCAAGATTCAAGAAGGTGCTGCTATAATTTTCTCCATACTCTTTAACATGCATTCAATGCATTTTAGTTGTTGTAATGACTAATTCTTTTATTTCTTTTTTTTTTTAATTTAAGTTCTCAGCAAGAATACAATGTTGGTCATTTTTTGACAACTTTACTAAATATTTAATTCTACATAAATCACTGTTTAACAGGAAATTTTTGGCAATCCTGTGCTTTTCTTGTGGTGTTGCATCGAAAAGCATCACTGTAAACATAGAAAAAGCAGCTACTTTAAAATCTGTACTTCCTCGCACAACTTTCAGTGCAAAAAATCTAGAAATGTCAACTTTTTGGAAAAGCGCTCACAAATTCAGGTGTTCTGGGCCACAACAATCACAAAAACAGCCTATGAAATCCTGGTTGGACTGAAATACAGTGAGAATATGCATATATGCTTCATGCATTGAATTTGTTTACTGACTGGGTTAACTTGACACTACACACCCTTTACACTAAAGAAAGCACTTGTTAGCACTTTGTGAAATTATAAGTTAAGTAATACAAAGTACATGATTGTAAGTGATTTTGGGTCAGTTGTTTGTGATAATTTACAGTGCATCCGAAAAATATTCACAGCGCTTCCACTTTTTCCATATTTTGTTATGGTACAGCCTTATTCCAAAAAGGGATTAAAGTCATTTCTTTCCTCAAAATTCTACACAGAATACCCCATAATGACAACATGAAAAAGTTTTTTGGGGGATTTTTGCAAATTTATTAAAAATAAAAAACTAAGAAATCACATGTACAGAAGTATTCACAGCTTTTGCCATGAAGCTCAAAATTGAGCTCAGGTGCATCCCGTTTCCACTGATCATCCTTGACATGTTTCTACAGCTTAACTGGAGTCCACCTGTGGTAAATTAAGTTGATGGGACATGATTTGGAAAGGCATACTCCTGTCTATATAAGGTCCTACAGTTGACAGCGCATGTCAGAGCACAAGCCAAGCATGATGTCAAAGGAGTCGTCTGTTGACCTCCGAGACAGGATTGTCTCAAGGCACAAATCTGGGGAAGGGTACAGAAAAATTTCTGCTGCTTTGAAGGTCCCAGTGAGCATAGTGTCCTCCATCATCCATACATGGAAGGAGTTTGGAACCACCAGGACTGTTCCTAGAGCTGGCTGGCTGTCTAAACTGAGCAATCGGGGAGAAGGGCCTTAGCCAGAGAGGTGACTAAGAACCCGATGGTCACTCTGCCAGAGCTCCAGCATTCCTCTGTGGGGACAGGAGAACCTTCCAGAAGGACAACCATCTCTGCAGCAATACACCAATCAGGCCTGTATGGTAGAGTGGCCAGATGAAAGCCACCTCTTAGTAAAAGGCACATGGCAGCCTGCCTGGTGTTTGCCACTGTTAAATGTAGGAAATGGATGATATTGTTCAAATTTAAACAATTTATTTATGTGCTGATAATTTTTTAAAAAATGTACAAAAAAACTATTGTCAGATATTCAGATATAGCCTTTTCAGCACAAAACAATTTAACATATTTGTAATACTTTTTATTTCATGAATATACATATCAGTATAAAGCTTGACAGTTTTTTTTCCACTGTTGTAGTATGAATTCATTAATGACATAATATTCCGAGCTATGCATAGATATAAAAAACTTAAAGCAACATAATTTTATTTTAAAGGTCAAATTGCTGTTGCGGCCCTCAGCTACTTCTATTTTAGTTGGAGACTGGAAAAATGGCTCTTTGGTTGGCAAAGGTTGCAGACCCCTGTTCTATACCAGCCATTACATTTTTCTGTAATCCTAAAAAATGTCATCAAAAACAGAAGTTGCTGCACCACAGCAACGTAAAAGTGTGGATGATGATGGACCACAGCCATACCCATACCTGCCCTTCCTGGATGGACGTCTGCTTCCTCCTGGGCAACATGGTGGCGGAAGAAGTTCAGACAAGCGTGTTGTGTGGTCTCTGCATCACTGCTGCTCCGGCACCAGAAGAATTATGGGTTCTCAACCAGAGGAACCAGGCAGAGTGTTCACTGTGTGAGAAAAGAATCAACAGGATGAAGACCATTTTCCCACGCTATGTTTTCTGTTATTAGTAACATTGGATTTTAGCTTTGGAAGGTAAAAACTTGAAAGAAAAAGGTTGTAAATTTATTGGGAAAAGGAAACAAAGTTAAAAACAAAATTTCAAAATAGAGTTGAAAATTTAGAAAAAAAATTTACATTTACAAGAATTAAGATGAGGTTAGATGAAGACCTTAATTAATCCTACATTTGGTAAATCAGGAACTACAGTTTTTTGTCATAAATTTGTGACCTTTTTTCTTGTAAATTTTAGTTTAGTTTTTTTTTTACACTCCAATTCCGAGGAAGTTGGGACATTGTTTAAAATGTAATTAAAAACAAAATAAAATGATTTGCAAATCCTTTTAAAACCTATATTCAGTTGAATATACTACAAAGACAAGATATCTGCACTACTTCCGGGGGCGTTTCACCGTGTGCGACCCAGCAGTCACCCAGTATACGTTTTGTCTTAAGTGTTTTTTTTTTCAAACCAGTTTTAATCGGGGTTTTAAACATCAGCTCTACTGGATTTTGATGTCTGTTAGAAAACTTCAGTGATCGAGTGATGCAATTTATGGGAACACGTGTCGGGTGTTTTGTACTTTATGCAGCGACACTACTTCGATGCTTCTCCACCTCTCATACTGTGGAGCAGGAATGCTGGACACTGGAGAGAACCACTCTTCATCGGAACTTTATTCTCTCCTTTCAGACCTCTACAGCCGGAGTGATACCAGCCAGGATCCCAAGAGAGCTGTGGAAGCAGATCACAATGCGGAAAAGAGGAAGAAGAGGCAGTGTACACCAGAGATTTGATCTCCAGTTAAATGACCGCCACAAGCTACCCCCACTTCCTACTATCCTGCTGTCAAATGTACAGTCTATCAGGAATAAGATTGACAAACTAGAAGCTTGGCTAACTTTAAGCCTGAAATCAGTGAAACTTGTCTACTTGCCTTCACGGGATCATGGCTCAATGAGTCGGACCAGGATGAAAACCTGACAATACGTGGGTTTGGAAGCCCACTTCGTCTGGATCGGTCCTCTAAGATCACCGGGAAAAGTCAAGGAGGAGAAGTGTGCTTTTATATCAACCAAAGGTACTGCAAAACTGAGTCCAGGAAAGAATATGTACTGTGGAAAGGTAACCACTGACAATCTCACTTCGTGCCTTCTACCTGCCTTGTAAGTTTCAACAGCTGATTCATACGCTAGTGTACAGTGCTGTGATAATGCATTTTCCCCCTTCCTGATTTCTTATATTTTTGCATATTTATTTCACCTAAATGTTTCAGATCATCAAACAAATTTTAATAGGAGACAAAGATAACCTAAGTAAATACAAAATAGTTTTTAGATGATTTATTAAGGGAAAAAAATGCCATCCAAACCTACCTGGCCCCATGTGAAAAAGTAACAGCCCCCTAAACCTAATAATTGGTTGTGCCACCATTGCTGCCAATAACTGGCAATGAGTCTTTTACGTCACTGTTGAGGAATTTTGACCCACTCTTCTATGCAGAATTATTTAAATTCAGTCACATTGGAGGGCTTCATGAACTGATGACCGGACATTCTCCTTCAGGATTTTTTGGTAGAGAGCACAATTCATGGTTCTGTCAATTAGGGCAAGTTGTCCAGGTCCTGAAGCAGCAAAGCAGCCCCAGACCATGACACTACCCCCACCATGTTTGACTGCTGATACGATGTTAATTTTATGAAATCGTGTTAGTTTTATACCAAATAAAACAGGACAAGTCTTCCGAAAAGTTCAACTTTTGTCTTGTCAGTCCCCAGAATATTTTCCCAAAAGTTTTGAGGATCATCTGGATGTTTTCTGACAAATGTGTGATGAGTCTGTTCTTTTTGTCCTGCTGCAGTTTTTGTCTTGGAACTCTCACATGGATGCAATTTTTGCCCAGTCTCCTCCTTATTGTTCCATCGTGGACCAGTGTCCAAACTGAGGCAAGTGAGGCCTGCAGATCTTCAGACGTTCTGGATTTTTCTCATCTGTTCTTGAATTTATTTAGATCACAGTGGGATGTGTAGCTTTTTGAGATCTTTTAGCCTACTTCAGGTTGTCACAGGTTCTATTCAAGTGATTTCTTGATTCAACAAGTCTGGCAGTAATCAGGCTTGGGTGAAGCTACTGAAATTGAACTCCACATTTCCAAAAAATGTGGTTAATCAGTTAATTCATGATGTAACACGGAGGGCAATTACTTGTTCCACATAGGACCAGGTAGGTTTGGATAGTTTTTTTTAACTTTCATAAATGAAATCATTTGAAAATTGAATTTTGTATTTATTCAGGTTATCTCTCTGTCTGATATTAAAACATTTGTTTGCTCTGAAACACTGAAGTGTGACAAATATGCAAAAAATATAAGAAATCCAGAAGGGACCAAATACTTTTTCACAGCACTGTATATTCATCCACACATCAATGCATCAGTTGCTGCTCAGCTGACTGCTGATGTCACAAACTTCACACACTTTGCCCAGAGGCACCAAAACTTATCTTTGCAGATTTTAACCACTGTAATTTGAATACTTCATTGAAAACATGAACAGGATGTGACTTGCACTACGACACAAAAAAAGCACCAGGATTGACCTTAGTTAAAGGTCTGTAAAAGGGGCTTATAAATCCATGCCAGGTTGTAACTGTTTGAAATGAGTCTACTGGTCAGCTAATTATCGAAAAAATTTTAATGGTCAAGTCTCAAAAAAAAAACAACAAAAAAAAAAAACCCACAGGTCCTCAGTTCTGTGCATGTGAGCATTTGGAGGGATGGGGGAGGGGCCTCTGACTGCTTGCAGTTCGGATGGCCCAGGGGAAGAAACTGCTCGTCTGTCTGGAGGTGTGGGACCTGATCGATCTGAACCATCACCCAGAGGGAAGCAGGTCGAATAGGTGGTGGGTGGGATGTGAGGGATCTCCTGTGATAACCTTGATCCCTCTGAGACAGGAGGATCTGGAGATGTCTTCCAGGGAGGGCAGAGGGCTGCCGATAATTTTTTTGGGCAGTATAACCTATATGCTTCCTCATTGTCATCGGTGATGAGCCCAACCAAGGCGGTGTCATCCGTGTATTTCACGATGACGGTGGTTGGGTGGGTTGGAATACAGTAGAAGGCTTAGCATGCAGCCCTGGGGGAAGCCAGTGCTGAGTGACTGTGTGGAGGAGTGGTGTGGGCCAAGTCTGACTGTTTGTGGGTGATTGGTGAGAATTTTTTTTTATCCAGCAGCAGGCAGAGGATCTGGAGGAGGGGCAGTTTATTGATCAGGATGTCCGGGATGATGGTGTTGAAAGCTGAGCTGTAGTCCACAAAGAGCATCCTCACGTAGCTGCTTGGGTTCTCCAGGTGGCTCAGCACTCAGTGGAGAGTGGTGGTGATGGGGTGCGTTAGGGAGAGGTTGAACAGCTTGGTGAGGATCCCTCCCAGCTGGTCTGCACAAACTTTGACCACTGCTCCTCGGATGCCACCGGGACCAGCAGCTCTGTGGGGCTTCACTGCTCTCAGTTGCCTCCTCACCTCGTGCACCTGTAGAGGGAGGGGAGAGGGGGTGGGGAGGGGAGGTGTGCTCAAACCGGGCAAAGAAGTTGTTAAGCTCCTCTGCCAGAGTGAGGCTGCTGTCTGATGTAGGGGGGCCCTGGCCCCTGTAGTTGGTGAGGATCTGAACGCCTCTCCACATCTGTCGGGGGGTTGTTGTCTGTGAGGAGGCCCTCCCCCTTCCTCCTATAGGGAATGGGCACGTGACATCACCCGACAAAAAAAATGCAAGGAATTGTGGGAAAAGTGTTCAGTCTGTCCGTGCTTTGTCGTGAGCAATGAATGCGGTTAGGCTGCGTGTCCACCAAATGCGTTTTTTTTTTCTCCTGTGGGCAACTCTTTTCTATTCATTTTCTATGTAGTCCAGCGTTTAATGCACTCTGTGCCCTCAGCGTAAAAACGCTAGCAGTCAGCGCTGTGCTGATGGCACTGAAAGCTGAAAAAAGTTCAACTTTCCCAGCGCTGCAGCGCTCATCAGCTACACACCTCTCTCATCAGCCAATCACAATCTGCTTAAAAGTGCACCATGATCAATATTTAACAGCTAAAGCTTGGAGGGACGTATATTTTCTTACCAGATTGATGTGATTTATTCCAGTGAGTGGAGCGTTTCAGAGCAAAATGTGACCCGTGCTGGCAAAATGAGTCTGAATGCACACTGCGTCATTATGAGCTACAGGTACGAGAAGTCATGACTGTTTGCTAGCGGCAAGTCCCAGGAAAAAACCCATGAGTACCTGGTGTCATTATCTGAAATCCCCGGCACACTGAGTGACAGGTCAGGTGGCTGCCAGGATACCAGGCAGTGTTTTTTTTTTAAAGCACATGAAAAGTGTTGAGGAAAACAGATTGAGAGCATTTTTCCTTTCCCTGTGACCATGCAGCCTTATTAAAATGACACTGAATATGTTATTCAAACATAGGAAATGTAAATACACATATAAAATGTCGACAAAATCCAGGATGACTCAAGAAAGTAAAAACACTCATTTCCAATGTGGTCTTTTCAATCACATTATTCCTCCGAGTACCACGTAACGTTAGAATGGGGAAGGTTTGCTGCGTTATCAAATACAACAACAGCTCTAGAGATTGACGTGGAAAACGACTGATAACTGCGCCCGATTTTTTTAACTTCCCGACTTGGAAGAAAAGTTAAGAATAGGTCTCTGAGCTAAAAAAGAGGTGTGGGATGGAATGGATTGCAGCGGTCAGAAGGAAAGGCATCAGCTCCAACTAGATTCCTTTGTGTGTTCACAGCATTTTCATGAAGCCAAGTTGTGATTTAAAAAAATATTTGGAAGTGCAGAAAGATGTCCCCTCTCCAGAGCAGCTGTCTTGTGCGCCGTGCGCTTTGGCAGCACCTCAGCCAGGCTCTCTGTCATCTCTCAATAATGTGTAAAAACACACAGGGTAAAATCAAATAATTTCCCCACATCATCTCTGCTATTCTCAATTTCTCTTGCTAATCTGGAGCAGTTTTTTGTTTTGTTTTTTTTTAAATAAATGGGAGCTTTTCGGTGTTTTCTTTTGATTTCTTTCTTGAAGTTTTGATGACTTGTTGCCTTCATTACACACGGATTTACAGTAATATTAGCTGGTGACTGAAGTCCATAGAATGTTTGGTATCACTAAATTAAGCAGATTCTCCCCTTTGAGGTGACTAAAAACATCACTGTCCTGACTAAGGATGATTTATAGCAGCTAACTGTACCATTATTATTTTATTTTTTTTTCCCGGTGCACCAGCACGATCAGCTCATTAAGCCACCTCCTCAGGTGTTTTGACATTTTGGCATATTTATCAGAACAGTGAACAGCTTGATGTTACAGACTGTAGTCAAAGACAAAAATCTTTTATCCTGTAGTTTGAAAGTGCTCAGACACATCCCGACAGTTCCCATTACACGTACAAGTACGTGTATTTAGTTCTGTCAGCAGCAGAACCCTCTAAGCTGCAAATATGCCATTATATGGTAGCTGTAAGATAGAAACCTGTTCAATAAGTTACACATGGGTTCAAAGAGTGCTACTTATGTGTTAAATAATTTTGGGGGATGCTAGAAATTAATCTTGACGTATTTCGACTTTGTAGAAGCAATGACTGCTTACCTTTGTGTTAACGACGGTTTTCTGGTCGGTCACCCAGAATATTTGAGGTAGCTGGACCCATCTGTTGGTTAAATGAACAGGAGCCTCTCATGATTTATTTTTAAATTGCTCATGGGTTTATGTGCTCACCCCACAAACCAGGCAGGCAAACGCATCTGACAGCGTGACTCCAGGCAGTTGATAGCGATCCGTGGTCCAGTTCTTGTGCTCATATCGATCTATCCCATTTATTTCTTCAATTTTTTAGAGGTAGCGCTCCTTTGCTTCCTTATTCAGTTTTTCTGAATAAGGAAATTTAATTTTTTGTTTGCGCTGTAACATTGCAAGTATGTCTGTTCACGTTACCAGCTGCAGTGAACTACAAGTAAACAAAGACGCCTAACCCTGAAAATGGCGATGACGACCCTGAATGCAGCACGGCATGACGTCAATGCCGTGTCTCTATAGGCGTTCTTAGCGAGTTTTATGCCTCTCCTCAGGTTGGCTCTGGCAGTGCTGTACAGAGAGATGTCCCTCTCTCTGAAGGCTGAGTTGCGGGCTCTGATCAGAACCTGGACTTTGCTGGTCATCCAGGGTTTGCGATTTGGAAAGACCTGGATCTGTCTGGTGACTGGCATATTTTCTACACAGCATTTAATGTAGAAAAGGACAGACTGTATCAGTTCAGGTCCTGCTGTTCAAAGATGCTCCAATCAGTGCAGGCAAAGCAGCCTTGTAGCTGGAGGAGAGCATTTTCAGGCCAGGTTTTAATTGTTTGGTTGAGGGGGAACTCTTCATGGCAAGGGGGGTTAGGCAGGTATTGGAAGCAGAGAGAGATGGTCTGATAGTCCAAGGTGACGGAGGGGGGTGGCTCTGTAGTTAAGTTTCGTTTAATGTTTATTTGAAAGGGACAATACATACTAATGAACATGAATGAATGAATGAATCTTTATTTCGGATAGATTAAAAGTAAAGACTAAAAAAAAAAAGAACAGAATAATATAATAAAGTGGAAAGGAAAAAACTCTAACAAGGTCAAATTAAACAATAACTCCTCTGATTATACAGTTCAACATAAATTATCCGAAATGGGTGATGGCTGAAGCCGCAGCTTATATTGCCCACCCATATTCCATCCAAGAATTCACAAGAAAAAAACAAAACGAGCGATTACAATTCAGAACAAAGCTAAGACAAACATGACAAAAAACTAAGCAACAGCACAACACAGACTGAATATGATAATTCTAATGTGATTTTACATGTCATCTTGTATATACAATATGTTTGGAGTATTTCTTCCTTTAGTTTTTGTTTAAATTGTCCAAGCGTTGTACATGATTTTAATTCAGGTCCAAAACATTCCTCAATCCTGACTCCTTGCACTGAGACACAGTGTTGCTTGGTAGTAGTTCTCACTGAAGGTTTTTGAAATATACATGTTCCTCTGAAATGACATTGTTTCTCCCTTAAACAACTTTTGGATATTTGCGGGCAGTGATAGATTCTTCACTTTAAACATTATTACTGCAGTTTTAAAGTCAACCAGATCTTTCAACTTGAGAGCTTTTAATTTAAGAAAAAGTGGGTTTGTTAATACAAATGTTAGTATGCCAGATTTAACAATACTGCTAATTTGCATCTGTAGTCCCAAGGCGACTCACAAAAACACACCAACAATCATACACAAGAAGAACTGCAATAAAACTGTACAAAGTGGATATGCTAAAGTGCAAGAGTTCAGGTGTTACAAAACAAGACATTCAAATGTCACATCAGTGAAGTACTGCGTATGCATACACTGGGGCTGAAACGATTAGTCGACGTTGTTGGTAACGTCGACAATAGAAATTTGTCGACAAATATTTTTGTCAACAAATCATTTAATTTTAAAGTTTATATGCATGCTGCGGTATTGTACTTCAGCTCTAACTGCAATGCACAACCGGAACTGGTGAGGGCAGCAGCGCCTCCGTTGTCTGGCATGCGTGAACAATTTCCAGCGAAGAAAAGGAGCAGATTATACGGCTCAGTCTGAGTATAGCGAATGTCAAAGAGGATCAAAAAAAGGCACACTGATAGAAAAATTCCATAGTATTCTTATATTATTCCATGTCTTTTATATTTTCATGTCTGATGCTTATATGTGCATTTCATGTATGGCCTTGTGTAAGCCCAGTCTGTGCATGTGAGTATGCATGAGTTAGCAATTATAAATCACAGTTTTATAATAAGAATGTCCAGTTTGTAAGCGAGTGTGGTGTGAGTGTTTAGATATGACTTAATGATCGCAGCTGTTTTCAATTCATCATGTTCAGTTCTGTGTGACTGTTTCTTGTCTGTGGGAATGAGATTTACACTGGCTCCTGACAACATTTGATAAGGACTGTGTGCTTTGTGGACTCAAGAACAGGACTGTTCGTCTTCTGGACAATCTCTCTTACTCCCCATAGATAAGACAGCTTTAAAAGTTTGACTGGGATATGTTTTTTTTTTAGGGGTATGGATGGTCAGACTTGGGCTGCTTGTCTGTACTCCTCCCTCATTGGCCATGAGAAACAAATCTATTTAGATTCAAATGTTCTGCCTGATTTTTGACTCAGAATGATTACACTGAAAATTAACCTAACACACATCCAAATTTTCTGTTGTTTGGGAACATTTTACAGAAGACAAAAAAAACAAAAGTAAAATGCAGACTTTGCAAGGCAGACCTCTCTTACCACGACAGCACTACAGCGATGCATTAGCATGGCACCCAGAAGCCACAAAATTAGCATCTGCTGGGAAAGTTTTAGCAAGTAAGGACAGTTAGTGCTGCTTATTTCCAATGGCCAACTGTTTCAAGTTTTAGAAAAAAAATGACAATACTGTTAGTACATGCCGTTTATGTTAGCTTATCTTTTTGACAATAAGCTCTCCGATTGCTGAGGGCTGAACTGTCATGGCTAACGTGTTGAATGCAGTAAATGACTGGAGTCACCATCTCTTTTTCATCTTTGTTAATATTAGCCCTCATTCTGAATATTAGTTAAACTGTGTTACACTGTGTCCAGCTGAGACAAAATGACATTTAAATGCCTCCTGCCCACGGGAGATGGAACATTAAGAGGTATTAAACAGCGGCTGAGGTAAAATATGCACTACACGAGAGCCCCAACAAGAAGCAGAGATGGTGGACATGAAAAAAATAAATGCCACAAGTAACCTCGAGTTGCAGCCCGAGTACACACACATGCACGAAGGCACCTCACAGCAACAATAGACAGCAACAAACAAGAGACGGGGCATATGTGTGTGACGCAGGGGCACATGTGTATATATGCGTATGCCGCAGAGCAACCACTAGTTATGGGTACAGTTTTCATTGTTTAAAAGCCAATTTTTACAATGCGTCTTAAAAGTGTTTAGTGTGGTACATTCTCTGATTGCAGGTAGGGCTGTGCGATATGGAAAAAAAAAATCATCACGATCTAAGTCATCTTCCCCATTGTGGGACTAAAAGGCTTATCTTAGATCACAATAACTATATACTAATAATTTTATTTATAAAGCACTTTTCACAGACAAGAGTCACAAAGTGCTTAGCATGATAAAAACAAAGCAAATAAAAATATAAGCGCATGAGACAGTAAAAAACAAAGACAGCAAGAGCACACAAAAATACAATCAACACACAGTTCATTAAAAAAGCCAGGCTGAAAAGGTGGGTCTTTAGTTGCTTATTAAAAAAACAGTGGAAGGTGCAGATCTAAGTTCAACAGGTAAAGAGTTCCAAAGTCTGGGAGCAACAGCAGCAAAAGATCTAGCGCCTTTGGTTCTGAGCCTAGATCTAGGAACTACCAGTAGGTTCTGATTAGAAGACCTGAGAGACCTGCCGGGATGGTGTAGATCAGGAGTGTCAAACTCATTCCATGGAGGGCCAAGACCCTGCATGTTTTGCTTCTACCCAGTGCCTTCAGCAGGCGTTTTCACTGATCAGCAATCAGTGGGAAGAAATTCAGTGAAATCACCTGCTGAAGACACTGGGTGGAGATAAAACCTGCAGGGCCTTGGCCTTCATGGAATGAGTTTGACACCTGTGGTGTAGATAGAGCAAGTCACTAATATAAGAAGGTGCCTCATCACGAATGGCTTTGTAAGTAAGAACAAGAACTTTAAAATCAACTCTATAATTTACAGGAAGATATACAGTATATCATGATATACATTTTCTGTAAAATATACAGTTTAGACAATCATACAAAAAGGACCATCTCTTTTTTTACATATACCATTTTCCCTCGGAATTTTGCAGTGTTATAAAATAGCTGTGTAATGTGCATTTGAGACTCTCATAAATGTCAGTTTTTTCATCTAAATCATATATGAATAAAAAGTAAACATCAATAAGTTAAATATTTCCTGAGCCAGAGGGGACTCGCAAAAAAAAAAAATAAAAAAAAAAATAAAAACATGTCTGAAAATGAGAAAATTACCCATGGCTGTCATCTACAGACATAAGTTCGCTGTCAGTTTAAATAAATGAAAATTTAAGTGTAGACCTGAAGCCTGCCATTCTGGCCTGATTTAACCTGTTTGCTTCTTAGCAAAAATGTTTTAGATTGGTCATGATCTGAAAATCAAAAACACAAAAAGTAATGTCATAAAATACATGTGATGACTTTAATTAGTACTGATAATGAATAAAGTTAAACGACTAATGAAAATGATTAGAAATCAAAATAAATTACATTAAGAGCCAACTTGCTCCTCCGACCGTTTTACTGTATTTATTATTTATTTTGCATGTGTCACCATCATGCACTTTGCAGCTTTAATAAAAAAAATTTCAGACAAAACTAAGACACTCAGCAGTAATTTAAGCCAAAAAAAAAGATTGTCTGCTACATGTTTCCAGTTAGCACAACTTAGCATAGTCTGTACTGTTGCACCCAATGTGACTCGTGTCCTATATTGAGATTCACAGCCAGCTAAACCCTCTCTTGCATCACTTCCTCCAAGGAACAGGCAGGTGTCGTTTTGGACTAGGATTTAATACAGAGAGTGTGAAACTGAAAAATACAGACACAAAGAAATATTTACAAATTAGAAAAATAAATACAATATCCACAAACGGTACATTTAAGGGTCGATACTAGCTAAACAGCGTCATCACACGGACTCGGATACGGCTCCGCTATCATAAACACATCTCCGCTTAGCGTCTATAAACTATCAAACTTATTCTAATAATCAACTATAATTTATCTACTCATCACAACAAACTACTAACTTACTCATATTGCCACTCAAAGGGCTGGAAGTGAACGGATGGCTTTAGAAGGAACAGCGACGCAGACTCGTGTTCCTGTCGACATTCAGTATGCTAGGTCTCTTCTTCTAGTCACCTACTGGCAAGCTTAAAGCTACTACAGAGCCTAGCGCCCTCTAGAGGACTGGACGAACAAATATATTTAAACTGTAACAACACATAGTCATTTAGCATTTTATAATTGGACATGGTGTTAACATTACTTACCTCCTATTAAAACAGGGTCAGCGAACTATCCTCCCTGACACAGCACGATGAAAAACGATCCCATATCCCTGGCAAAGAGGAGGAGCAGCTATCTGAACTGGTAGTTTGGAGTTAGCATTAGCAACCACTGGACTGAAGCCTAGCCACCCACCACACCTGTTCTGCTGCACGCAGTCACACACTGTACAGCAGAGACGGGGCGCTGACAAGTAGTGGTGAGATCGGAGCTTTACTGAATAAACGAGGGTATTTACATTTTAAATACGCTATTGTGGAGAGAGCCAAGAACCAGGCAGAGAGTTCCAGATTATCCATCCATCCATCCATCTTCTACCGCTTTTCCGGAGGTCTGGATCGCGGAGGCAGCAGTTCAAGCAGAGAAGCCCAGACTTCCCTCTCCCCAGCCACCTGCTCCAGCTCTTCAGAGAGGATACCAAGGCATTCCCAGACCAGCTGGGAGACACAGTCTCTCCACCGAGTCCTGGGTCTGCCCCGGGGTCTCCTCCCAGTGGGACATGCCCGAAACACCTCAAGTGGGAGGCGTCCAGGAGGCATCCTGATCAGATGCCCATACCACCTCAACTGACTCCTTTCAATGTGGAGGAGCAGTGGTTCTACTCTTAAGCCTCTCCCGGATGACTGAGCTCCTCACCCTATCTCTGAGGGTGAGTCCAGCAATCCTATGGAGAAAGCTCATTTCAGCCGCTTGTATCCGCGATCTCGTTCTTTCGGTCATTACCCAAAGCTCGTGGCCATAGGAGAGAGTAGGAACGTAGATTGATTGGTAAATCGACAGCTTTGCCTTAGAACTAAGCTCCCTTTTCACCACAACAGACTGGTACAACGTCCGCATCACTGCAGATGCTGCTCCGATCCGTCTGTCAATCTCTCGCTCCATTCTCCCCTTACTCGTGAATAAGACCCCAAGATACTTAAACTCCTCCACTTGGGGCAGGAGCCTGTCCCCAACCCAGAGAGGACAATCCACCGTTTTTCCGGCTGAGGACCATGGACTTGGAGGTGCTGATTCTCATCCCAGCCGCTTCACACTCAGCGGCAAACCGTCCCAGCAAGAGCTGTAGGTCATTGCTGGATGAAGCCAACAGGACAACATCATCTGCAAACAACAGAGATGAGATCCTGTGGTCACCAAGCATGACACCCTCCATTCCCTGGCTGCGCCTAGAAATCCTGTCCATAAAAATTATGAGTTCCAGAGTATATCAAGCTTCATTAAACTCTCTCTCATTTTTCTAGAAACACAAGCAACAAAAGAGTAACAGATCTCAGGCATCTCTGTTCTTATATCCCCTCGCTAGATCAGCCTTCTGTCTGCTGCATTAACATCAAAGCCTTTTTAATTCCCATTCTCTTTGACACTGTTTACATTAACAACCCAACCCCCTGCATGCACACACAAACCCCCTATTACGATTCTCTTCTGTCTGAGTGTTAATATACTGAGGTGGATTCCCACACTGTCCCCACCCCCCCAGACCCAGACTGAGCCCGGACACTCATGTCCTTTGGGTTTCAGCCTACGTCCGAAGCGGCTGTAACGTGGTGTCTGCTGCTTCGAGGTTGGGGGTGCGTCCGTCTGTGGGGGGGGCATTGGAAGGGGGGGGGAACATCATTAGCAGGCCAATGTGATTGATCTGACGAGTCATTTACCTGGGGAGTTCTCAGTGGGGGTTGTCCGCGCCGAGGAGCTCAGGCCAACACCACTTGCTTGTCTGATAACACGAAAGCGAGCTTAAGCCTGTCTATACAGACTGTTTCTCTGTGTCCCAACAAGTCTAACACAAAATATTGCTCCCCGGGTTCCAGCATTCTGAACAGGCCATCGTAAGGCGGGCGCAAGGGGGTCCAGTGGGCATCGTGCCTGACAAATACGAACGCTGCGTCCTTCCAAGCCTTTGGCACAAAAGCGCGTGGAAAACAGTGGTGGACCGGACCGGGTACCGTCCCTGCCACTGTGCTATGCGGTGAAAGCGGGCATGGATCGGTGTTTGGTGCGGGGCTGCAAAAATTCCCCTGGGAGCTGCCGCGGTTGGGAAAAAAAACCAGCTCTGCTGGGGAGGCTGCCAAATCCTCCTTCAGTGCTGAATGCAACCCTAATAGAACCCACGGCAACCGGTCCACCCAATTTGCATCCATGAGTGAAGCCCTGAGCGCTGCTTTGAGCGATCTATGGAAACGCTCGCATAACCCATTGGCCTGTGGGTTGTACGCAGTCGTGCGATGAATTGTGACACCCAGGCTCCGGGCCATGGTGGACCAGGGCTCGGAAACAAATTGCGGGCCCCGATCGGACGTGATATCCGAAGGGGCGCCAAAACGTGCCACCCATGTTATCAAAAAAGCGCGTGCAACGTGGGAGCTAGCGGGACTGCTTCGGGTCAGCGCATGGTGCAGTCCACCACTGTTAGGAGGTGCGTGAACCCCTGCGATGGCGGGAGGGGGCCCACGAGGTCCACGTGAATGTGGTCGAAACGCTTAGCCGGGATATGGAACGGCTCCAAGGGGGCCTTTGTGTGCCTGTGCACTTTGGCTCGTTGGCACGCTACGCAGGCTGCAGCCCACTCATTCACCTGTTTGCGCCAGTTCAGCCAGACGAACTTCGCTCCCACCATCTTGACTGACGCGCACACTCCTGGGTGCGCCAGGGAGTGAACCAACTCAAAAACGCAGCGGCGCCAAGTGCGTGGGACCACCACGCACGGGCGGCCCGTGGAGACGTCACAGATTAGATAAGATAAGCTTTTATTAGTCCCACAATGGGGAAATTCCAGGATTGCAACAGCACAGGGATAGCAACACTCAGAGCAATAATTAAGAAGATACGGAAGATATAAATAAGAGCAGTGGATATACATACAGTGGGGCAAAAAAGTATTTAGTCAGCCACCAATTGTGCAAGTTCTCCCACTTAAAAGATGAGAGAGGTCTCCAATTTTCATCATAGGTATACCTCAACTATGAGAGACAAAATGAGAAAAAAAAATCCAGAAAAATCACATTGAAGGATTTTTAATGAATTAATTGCTAAATTCCTCAGTAAAATAAGTATTTGGTTACCTACAAACAAGCAAGATTTCTGGCTCTCACAGACCTGTAACTTCTTCTTTAAGAGGCTCCTCTGTCCTCCACTCGTTACCCGAATTAATGGCACCTATTTGAACTCGTTATCAGTATAAAAGACACCTGTCCACAACCTCAAACAGTCAGAGTCCAAACTCCACTATGGCCAAGACCAAAGAGCTGTCAAAGGACACCAGAAACAAAATTGTAGACCTGCACCAGGCTGGAAAGACTGAATCTGCAATAGGTAAGCAGCTTGGTGTGAAGAAATCAACTGTGGGAGCAATTATTAGAAAATGGAAGACATACAAGACCACTGATAATCTCCCTCGATCTGGGGCTCCACGCAAGATCCCACCCCGTGGGGTCAAAATTATCACGAGAATGGTGAGCAAAAATCCCAGAACCACATGGGGGGACCTAGTGAATGACCTGCAGAGAGCTGGGACCAAAGTAACAAAGGCTACTTCAGAAACATACTACGCCGCCAGGGACTTAAATCCTGCAGTGCCAGACGTGTCCCCCTGCTTAAGCCAGTACATGTCCAGGCCCGTCTGAAGTTTGCTAGAGAGCATTTGGATGATCCAGAAGAGGACTGGGAGAATGTCATATGGTCAGATGAAACCAAAATAGAACTTTTTGGTAAAAACTCAACTTGTCGTGTTTGGAGGAGAAAGAACACCATACCTACTGTGAAGCATGGGGGTGGAAACATCATACTTTGGGGCTGTTTTTCTGCAAAGGGACCAGGACGACTGATCCGTGTAAAGGAAAGAAGGAATAGGGCCATGTATTGTGAGATTTTGAGTGAAAACCTCCTTCCATCAGCAAGGGCATTGAAGATGAAACGTGGCTGGGTCTTTCAGCATGACAATGATCCCAAACACACCGCCTGGGCAACGAAGGAGTGGCTTTGTAAGAAGCATTTCAAGGTCCTGGAGTGGCGTAGCCAGTCTCCAGATCTCAACCCCATAGAAAATCTTTGGAGGGAGTTGAAAGTCCGTGTTGCCCAGCGACAGCCCCAAAACATCACTGCTCTAGAGGAGATCTACATGGAGGAATGGGCCAAAATACCAGCAACAGTGTGTGAAAACCTTGTGAAAACTTACAGAAAACGTTTGACCTCTGTCATTGCCAACAAAGGGTATATAGCAAAGTATTGAGATGAACTTTTGTTATTGACCAAATACTTATTTTACCGAGGAATTTACCAATTAATTCATTAAAAATCCTTCAATGTGATTTTCTGGATTTTTTTTTCTTATTTTGTCTCTCATAGTTGAGGTATACCTATGAAGAAAATTGGAGACCTCTCTCATCTTTTAAGTGGGAGAACGTGCACAATTGGTGGCTGACTAAATACTTTTTTACCCCACTGTACATACACATCAATATATAAATATATATACAAAGTGCGGAGCATTGTAGCGAGATGGAATAAACAGCATAACCGTCTACTTAGTTATCCTACATAGTATGAATATGTACCCATACATATTGTCACCCTCCGTAGCGACCGATACTGTCCTAGTTGTATATACTGGAGGGGACCATTGTGTAAGTCTATTGCGTCTTTTGCATTCAGTACTATTAGGTCGTCACGTTTTTTTGCTATCTCTGCGAGCAGCCCTGCTTAGGTTATATAGTCTGACTGCCGTAGGTAGGAAGGACCTGCGAAACCTCTCGGTTGCGCACCTAGGATGATGTAGTCTGCTGCTAAATGAACTCCTCAGTGCGTTCAGTAGGTCCTGCATAGGGTGGGACTCAGACTCCAGCAGAGATGACAGTTTAGCCACCATCCTTCTCTCTCCTATCTCCTCCACTGGGTCAGGGCGCTGCCCCAGGACAGAGCTAGCTTTCTTGATCAGTTTGTTCAGTCTCTTCCTATCGGCTGCTGTAATGTCACTACCCCAGCAGACCACGCCAAAAGTGATGGCTGATGCCACCACCGTGTCGTAGAATGTCTTCAGCAGCATCCCTTGTACACCAAAAGACCTGAGTCTCCTCAGTAGGAACAGCCTGCGCTGTCAATTCTTGTAGAGTGCGTCGGTACTGTGTGACCAGTCTAGTTTATTGTTCAGATGAACACCCAGGT
Organism: Pholidichthys leucotaenia; assembly: GCA_020510985.1. Lineage (NCBI taxonomy): Eukaryota > Metazoa > Chordata > Actinopteri > Cichliformes > Pholidichthyidae > Pholidichthys > Pholidichthys leucotaenia. Next base: position 186,238,849 of record CM035840.1, on the reverse strand, counting down.
ACTTGTAGGATGTCACCATCTTGATGTCTGTTCCCTGTATGTTTACTGGTGCTGTGAGGGGTTGTCCTTGCCTGTGGCAGTCCACCACCAGCTCCTTAGTTTTCCTCATGCTGATCTGGAGGCAGTTCCTATGGCACCAGTCCACGAAGTCCTGGATAAGTCCTCTGTACTCAGCTTCATCTCCGTTGGAGATGAGGCCGACGATTGCACAGTCGTCAGAGAACTTCTGTAGATGGCAGTGTGTTGTGTTGTGTGAGAAGTCCGCAGTATAAAGGGTAAACAGGAAGGGAGCCAAAACCGTTCCCTGGGGGGCCCCGGTGCTACCGATGATCGTGTCGGACACACAGTCCGACACGAGGGGGGACCCCATCCTGCAGTACTCTCTCTCCAGCCTTAACCCTGTTGGTCTAGACTAGAGCGCGCAAACGTCCGCATCGCCGATCTGCTCAGCGGCCATGGCCATGTAATCTATCCCTATGTAGACTGGGGCCACTAATGCACGCGAGAGGCAGTCCGCCACCACGTTGAGTTTACCGGCCACATGCTGAACGTCGGTTGTAAACTCCACAGTATTTATGCTCACTGTCGTGCAAAGACCTGCTAAAAAAGGCGAGCGGCTGCCAAGAACCGGCAACGTGCTGCTCCATGACAGCCCCTATGGCCACATCCATTGTGCGTCAAGGGTCACCAGTGTGGAGAGAACCAAGAACCAAGCAGAGAATTCCATATTCTATCAAGCTTTATTAAACTCTCTCTCACATTTTTCTAGAAACACAAGCAACATAAGAGTAACAGATCTCAGGCACCTCTGTTCTAACATCCCCTCACTAGATCAGCCTTCTGTCTGCTGCATTAACATCAAAGCCTTTGTAATTCCCATTCTCTTTGACACTTTTTACATTAACACCCCAACCCCCTGCATGCACACACAAACCCACATTACGATTCTCTTCTGTCTGTAGCATCATCTCACTTTGGCTCAGCAATAATTATTCTTCTGCTTAAAGACATTTTGTTTCACCCAGGAGTAAGACAGTCAAGAACTGATTTTCTCCCAGGCCACAGCTGAAATCCCATTCCTTTGTTAAAACCAGTCTAAAGAATTCAACTAATGAATTTCCTGTTTTGACCCTTTATTGCCTCCATAAACATGGAACAGACATGGAGCCTCATTGCCACACCGATCCACAGCTCAATAAAATTTCCTTAAACTCTGGGACATGCTGGATTTAACCAGTGAACTTTAAAGTATACCATTACAAACTCAATTCTAAACCTTCTCTTCTTTTCAGGACTATGAAAAGCAAATGGACTCTGATGTTTTTAATGTGGAAAATCAATAATATGTGTGAAATGCATTAATCTGTGATTTTATATATATATGCATGTTAAAAATGTTTAAATGAATGTTTATTCCTGCATGTTGATTTAGAAGCACTGCTTATAAGATATACTAAAGTTAACTTAGTTTAATACATAAGGGTATAAAGCACATTCCAGTATGTATCAAAAATTTGCCTCCAATACCATGTGACTCCAGCAGCCAATCTCTGCATGACAACTCTTTCCCAAAAGCTCCAGACAATAGACTGTTTGTTCATTGGACTAAAAGTTCATCAAGCCCGCCCATGAAGGACGCTCATTGGCTGAGATTCCGGTCAACCCGGAAGCCCACGAAAGCTCAACAGAGCTTATAAAGGAGGGAGACCCCCTGCTTCGTCCTCTTTTTCGGCTCGCTCTTTCGTCTCTTCTTTTGCTCCGTTTGTCTCTTTTGTCCATTGTCTACACACAGCAAGCAAGAACTTTGGGAAGAACAAAGACTTCTACCACGTGTCGCTTTTCTTAACACAGAGCAGATAATTCGTAATTTGTTTATGTAACTTAGTATTTTAATGTTTTTCCTTTTTCTCTTAAATGCCTAGGAATTCCTATTTCTTTGAGCTCAATTCTTAATCGGAGTTAAACTCCAATTTTTATTTATCTCTTTTTCTTTGTTAAACTTTCTGTAAAACCACCGCTTGTTTAATTTTAATGTAAGTTTTAATCTTGACTTTATTTTTATATTTTTCTTGACCAATCACACACCAGAAGCTATTATATTTTTTTTCTAAAGTCCGAAACTCTTTAATTTGAGATCGGATTAGATATCTTTAATTAATTATTATCGAAGGCCTCTGAGAAGACGCAGCTCCCCACATCACACACTGAAGAAACGTCGTCACCATCAACGTCCAAGTTACAGCTGTGGGTCATACAGCCAAAATCCAGCCACTTCGACCGCTTGCCTTTAAAGGTCGAACTGTGGACCCTGAAATATCTGGGGGCAGATATTTCCCCCAACATCCACGAAATCTTGGGCTGAGGACGACGCCGAACGAGGAATCACGTGAGCTGCAAACTTTAATTCATTTGCTGAATTAAACGTCTGAGGTTCGGTAATAATTTGTGTATCTAATCACATGCAAATTAAGAAGCCCTTAACATAACTCTTCTTTTCGTTAAAATTCCGTTTTTATTTTCTTAAGATTAATCCAGGACTTTTCATATAATTAGTAAACTTTCTCCATAAATTTGCGTTGTTTCCATAATCTGTTATCTCAAACTGATAGAAATTGGTTTCTCAGTTTAACCCTGGTTCCGAAAATACTGACATTGTTAATCTATCATTTACAAGATTGATTTTATGATTAATGAAATTACTGCAATGTCTGTTAATCATTTCGTTTAATAAATATGTGAAAATCAGAGAAGTTGTTGAGAATTTATTTCATTCTGAGTCTGTTTCAAGCACAGGTATCGAATTCACGGGAAAATTTGAGACTGATTATTAATTAACTTATTGAGTGATTAAACAGGTATAAAGTGAAATTAAAATTAAAATTGCTTCTTAAAGATAGAAGCTGGTGCCCCTACGAGTGTTATTAACTTTTCTGGTTTATATGAAACGAGATTTGATCTCAGATTCCAATACATCAATATAAATTAAATAATTCATACCTGATCATATTTATTAATTATATATTTTACATTACATGTCTGAGTGTTAATATACTGAGTCTTCTGAGTGTTAATATACTGAGGTGGATTCCCACAATATAAATTAAATCACCCTTTATTGTCATTCAACTGTACATGTCATATAGATATCTATATATCTATATCTATCTATCTATCTATATATATAGATTGTGCTTTACCTATCTACTGTGTCAATCACACACACCCCAAGTGTAGAATCAGAGAGCCGCTGCCATGCAAGGCACCACCACAAATTTCCCTCCTCCATTCCATTATTGCTGAGCACCAAGCTGGACGGCAGGAAGTTCCACTTTTATATGGTTTTCGGCATGACCCGGCCAGGATTTGAACCTCTGCTTCCCGGGTGTGGGGCGTATGCTCTACCAACTGAGCCACGACTCCAGTAACTGAGCCACCACTCCGGTATAAACTATATTCTATGAAACTATAGACGTTCTTATATCGTCATACTGTGGTGGACACACATACGGGACCTGTTTTGTGACTCACATTTTAGGTCAGAACAAGGGCAGAGCAGCTCCCTTAGTGATTACTGGGAGCTGCAAGAATCTTAGCTTTGGTATGCAAGGCTTGAGACTGTGGGGGGTTTAATTAAAGGATTAAAGAGGGGATGCATGGGAGACAGTGGAAGTGATATCATAGAGAGAAAATGCATTGTGACTTTCTTTATAATGCAAGGTGGTCTGTGAGACATGTGACCTGTGAAGTGTAAGAGTCCTGATATTTAAGGACGAGAGTTTACTGTGTGGATCTCTTTTTCTGCTTTGAAATGATGGTGTTGTGAATAAAGCTGACTTGAGAGAGAACTCTGCCTCGTCATTTTCACATCACCACACTGGTGACCCGAGACGTATCATGCAAGAGGAGAATTCCCCCGGGCCAGCCTCGTCAGGAGCCCCCAGCCAAGCGAATGCCGCCACAGTCCAGCTACCGGATTTCTGGCAGAACAATCCGCGCTCCTGGTTCAACGCGGTTGAGGCGCATTTCAACCTCCGGGGGATATCGGTAGACGCCACAAAATTCTACCACGTAGTCGCAAAGCTGAACAACAACACCGGCCAGCATGTGGAGAGCCTGATCGACCAGCCGCCGGACAGCGACAAATACGGCACGCTGAAGGCTGCACTCATCCAGCAATTCACCCCCTCGGCGGAGGAGCGAGCAGAGAGGCTCCTGGCACTGACGGAGTTGGAAAATGACATGCCCGCGAACCTGATGGAGAAGTTGTTGAGGTTGAAAGACTCTGACAACGATCACTTCATTTTCACCCGCCTTTTCCTCAGGACTCTACCGTCAGCAGCGAGAGCGACCCTGGCCAGTTCGCCGCTGTTGGCCAAACGGGACTACCGCGCACTGGGCCGAGAGGCGCAGCGGATTGTCAACGCCACCAAGCGGCATGCAGCCACGGCCGCGGCAGCGGAACTCGGCGCGACGACCGGAGACGACAGGGGGCCAGAGGCAGCGGTGCCAGACTCACCGACGACGGCGGCGGCAGGGTCCAGGGAACTCGGATCGGACGTCCTTTGTTTCTATCATCGCCGTTTCGCAGAGAGGGCACGCAAATGTGTACCACCGTGCCAGTTCAGGCGTTCGGGAAATGCCAAAACCGGGGGTCGGTAGCAGCCGCGGCCCTCGGGGAAGAGAACAAGCTGCTCTACTTTTCGGACGCACGCTCGGGGAGGCAGTTCCTCGTCGACACAGGCTCCCAGTTGAGTTTCATCACACCTTCCTACGCGGACAGACTAGCTGGTTCCGGAGGTCCCTGGGTGACGGCAGCGAACGGCTCGGAGATTAAGACCTTTGGTGAGAAGACTCTGCTTCTGTCTCTACACGGCCGTGCATTTGAGTGGACTTTTGTTGTAGCAGCAGTAAATTTCAATATGTTGGGGGCTGATTTTTTTGTGCTCACATGGTTTGTTGGTTGATCTCGCGAACAGGCGCCTGGTTAATGCACTTTCTTTTAATTCTATCCCCTGTACAGCGCGAGTGACCCCGCCAACAGCACAAGCCAACGTCACAGCTGCAAGCGGTAAATTCCACACACTGCTCACTCAGTTCCCAGCACTCACGGTCCCCACATTTTCGGCAACAGTTGCTAAACACGGGGTGGAGCATTTTATTACCACTACCGGACCGCCCGTTTTTGCAAAAGCTCGGCGCTTGGACGCAGTTAAACTGGCCATAGCGCGCAAGGAGTTTGACAACCTGGAGAGGTAACTAACGAACTAACTAACCTGCACTTATATAGCGCTTTTCTAGTCACAAAGACCACTCAAAGCGCTTTCATTAATACTAACCCTCTATTCTAAGGGCCTATAGGAAACAGATATCTAGGGACAATTTAGAACAGCCAATTAACCTAACATGCATGTTTTTGGCATGTGGGAGGAAACCGGAGAAATCCCGGAGTAAACCCACGTAGGTAGGGTATTATCCGACGTTCAAACAGTCCTTGGGCTTCCCCGCTACACATGGTCCCGAAAGCTGACGGAGCATGGCGACCTTGCGGGGATTTCCGCAGGTTAAACAACACTACAGTGCATGATCGCTACCCAATCCCACATATCCAAGATTTTTCCATTCATTTGGCGGGGGCGCGCGCTTTTTCTAAAATAGACTTGGTCCGCGGTTACCACCAAGTCCCAGTGCGCGCTGAGGACATACCCAAAACAGCGGTAATAACTCCGTTTGGCCTAGTCAAGTTTTTACGCATGCCATTCGGACTTAAAGGGGCTGCTTGGACGTTCCAACGCATGATGGACGCGGTGCTTCGCGATCTCCCTTTCGTGTTCGTTTACTTGGACGATATTTTAGTAGCCAGCGTGTCCGAAGACGGACACGAAAAACACCTGGCCACAGTTTTCCGAAGGTTGGGAGATCATGGGTTAATAATCAACCCGGCGAAGTGTCAGTTCGGGGTGGCGCAGATCGATTTTTTGGGACACCGCGTCTCCCCCGAAGGAGCAGTTCCGCTTCCTGACAAAGTGCACGCGGTAGCAGATTTTCCCCGGCCGCAGACGGTCAGGGCGTTGCAGGAGTTTTTGGTAATGGTGAATTTTTATAACCGTTTTCTCCCCCGCGTGGCGCAGCTCATGCAGCCGCGCTCAAAAAAAAAGAAACCCCCGGATAAGATCGAGTGGCCCCCAGAGCGGGACCAGGCGTTCTCGGAGGTGAAAGCAGCCTTGGCAAAGGCTGTGTTGTTGGCACACCCAGACCCAACGGCCCGCATAGCGCTCACCACTGACGCATCAGAGGTGGCCATAGGGGCGGTCGTGGAACAACACGTAGCCGGGGTTTGGCAGCCCCTCGCATTTTTCAGCAGGACCTTGCACGATAGCGAACGTAAATACAGCGCGTTCGACAGGGAGCTGCTGGCTCTCCATTTGGCCATCCGCCACTTTCAGTTCTGGCTAGAAGGACGCTCTTTCACCGCGTTCGTTGACCACAAACAGCTAGCATTCGCGATGGCCAAGGTTTCTGAACCGTGGTCAGGCCGGCAGCAGAGACAGCTGGCCACGATATCAGAGTTTACCACTGATATTCAGCATGTGGCGGGCAAACTCAATGTAGTGGCAGATTGCCTCTCGCGCGCCGTGGCGGCCCCAGTCAGCGTAGGGGTAGATTATGCAGCCATGGCCGCGGAGCAGGTTGGTGACGCGGATGTGCGTGCGCTTCAGTCTGGACCAACAGGGTTAAGGCTAGAGAACAGGGTGCTGCAAGACGGCATGCCCCCCCTAATCTGCGATGTCTCCACGGGACAGCCGTGTCCAGTAGTACCGGCCGCATGGCGCTGCCGCGTTTTTGACTCGGTTCATTCCTTGGCGCACCCTGGAGTGCGCGCGTCGGTCCAAATGGTAGGAGAGAAATTTGTGTGGCCAAGCCTCCGCAAACAAGTCAAAGAGTGGGCAGCAGCCTGCACGGCGTGTCAACGAGCCAAAGTACACAGGCACACGAGGGCTCCTTTGGAGCCGTTTCACATTCCGGCCAAGAGGTTCGATCACATTCATGTGGACCTCGTGGGCCCCCTCCCGCTATCACAAGGGTGCACACACCTTCTGACAATGGTGGACCGCACCACGCGCTGGCCTGAAGTGGTCCTGCTGGCATCAACCACGGCCGAGGAGGTGACGTGCGCGTTTTTAACAGCTTGGGTGGCGCGCTTCGGCGTTCCGTCGGACATTATGTCCGACAGAGGCCCTCAATTTGTGTCCGAGCTTTGGTTGACAATGGCCCGCAGCCTGGGTGTCACAATTCACCGCACAACTGCGTACAATCCGCAGGCTAACGGGTTATGCGAATGTTTTCATAGGTCATTGAAAGCGGCTCTCAGGGCGTCACTGACGGATGCAAATTGGGTTGACAAGTTACTGTGGGTGTTATTGGGGTTGCGTTCTGCGCCTAACGAGGACTTAGAAGCCTCCCCAGCGGAGCTCGTGTTTGCGCAGCCACTCCGGCTGCCTGGGGAGTTTCTCCCAGATAACCCTGCGCCAGACGCCTGCCCGTCTCAGCTGTTAAGATAAGATAAGATAAGATAAGCCTTTATTAGTCCCACAATGGGGAAATTCCAGGATTGCAACAGCACAGGGATAGCAACACTCAGAGCAACAATCAGAAGGCAAGAAAAAACAACATCTAGTAAACATATGTCCATATTACTATAAATGTATATATATAGACACACAGTGCAGAGCATTATGGCTGGTGAATGTGCAGCAGAAAGTCTAAGTTCTCTCTCCGCGGATGCAGCGGGCCAGCTGGAAGTCTTTGGGCATGATGGTGACCCCCTTAGCGAAGAAGAGACCACCAGGTGGGTCTCGCTGGTCTCCTGCAGAGCCATGACGGCGAAACTCAGGAAACGCAGGACGGTCTTGAAGTCCTGAGCGATCTCCCTCACCAGGCGCTGGACGGGCAGCTTACGGATGAGCAGCTCCGTGGATTTCTGGTAGCGACGGATCTCTCTCAGAGCCACGGACCTGTGACGGCGAGGCCTCTTCACTCTGCCGGTGGCCAGAGCGCCTCTCCGAGCAGCCCTGGTGGCTAGCTGTCTCATGGGGGGCTTCTTCCTCCAGTAGATTTTACGGGCGGTCTGCTTGGTTCTTGCCATCGCTCTTTATTATTCTGTCTTATATTTCTTTCACGCCGCCTAAACTCCAGCCCGGCACCCGCTTCGTTTTCGCTACAGCTCCCGGTATGTCGAGTTTCCCATTAGCACCGGGCGGCGGCCAAGTGCTAGCTAGCACTAGCTCCTCCCCGCAGTAACGTCTCCCGCTGCAAACCGTGGCTCCGTCCGCCGACCCGGGAGACCCCCGGGGCGATCCGTGCGTCCGTGATATATATACAGAGTGAAAGGTGTAGAAAGAAGAAGGAAGATAAAAAAAAAGGCTGTTGCAACAGGCAGCCCACTCGTGTGGCGCCGCCGGTCCGGCAGAGCCGGAACCGGAACAATACTACTATGTTGCAGAGCAACATAGAATCAAGCACGCTGCCCGGCCCCGCGCACCACAGTTTTCCGCGCGTTTTTGTGCCTAAAACTTTGAAGAACGCAGAGTTTGTTTTTGTTAGACACCATGCGCATCGAACCCCGCTGCGACCGCCTTATGACGGACCAGAGTGCTAGAAACAGGGGACAAGCAGTTTTTGCTAGATTTGGGGGGTAGGAAAGAGAAAATTGGCATAAACAGACTCAAACCCGCTTCTGTGGTGACAGATGAGCAGGTGCTGTTGGCGAGGGCCCCGCGGCGAGCTAAACCACCGCGGGGGGCTTCACAGAGTAACGTTTCCCCAGAACACCCACAGGTGCTGACAAAAGGTTTCCACCCCCAGACGGCAAACCCCCAGGACAGCGCCGCAGAGACGTTGAATCCAAGCTACAGCAGGAGGCTGAAGCCTATACAGCATGTGGACTGATGTGTATTGATATTATCACGGCATGCATGTGGTTATTCTCTTGTTGTTCTGTTTGTCTAAAATGTTGAGGGGGCTTTGTGTGGTGGACACACATACGGGACCTGTTTTGTGACTCACATTTTAGGTCAGAACAAGGGCAGAGCAGCTCCCTTAGTGATTACTGGGAGCTGCAAGAATCTTAGCTTTGGTATGCAAGGCTTGAGACTGTGGGGGGTTTAATTAAAGGATTAAAGAGGGGATGCATGGGAGACAGTGGAAGTGATATCATGAAGAGAAAATGCATTGTGACTTTCTTTATAATGCAAGGTGGTCTGTGAGACATGTGACCTGTGAAGTGTAAGAGTCCTGATATTTAAGGACGAGAGTTTACTGTGTGGATCTCTTTTTCTGCTTTGAGATGATGGTGTTGTGAATAAAGCTGACTTGAGAGAGAACTCTGCCTCGTCATTTTCACATCACCACAATACGATATACATCGTCATATCACACAGCTCTAATTGCAGGTGGTGTATTATTCCAGATCATGGTGCTCCTCACTGATAGCACAGATTGAGCAACTGTGATACATCTGTGGGGTGACTTCAGTCGCCTGTAGTGATTGCTCTGGTGGTTGTCCTGGTCACAGTTCTTAGTTCAACATATCCTCCCAGGGCAGGTAGTGCACAGCCATTTAATATTTTATGAATTGAAATTAGGCATGACTGTGAGAGTAAATGGTTGTCTGTCTTTCTGTGTTGGCCCTGCGATGGACTGGCGATCTGTCCAGGGTGTACCCTGCCTCTCGCCCAAAGATGCTGGGATAGGCTCCAGCCCCCTGCGACCCGAAAAGGATTAAGCGGAAGAAGATGGATGGATGGATGGATGAATTGAACAGGCAAATTTGAGAGTTTTATAATTTTTCAAAAGACAGATTGTATTTTCTGTATATGTTACAGCAATGATTTGTGTTATCTTTGGTGTCAAGGATTTTTATGGCTTTTTTGTATAAAGATTCAATGGGTTTGGTTATGGTTGCACCAGTGAGTGACCAGTTGCTAAGGCGTGCTTAATGTTGCTGTAAACATGATCCAGTGTTCTTTCCCCTCTTGTGGGACACTGAACCTGTTGGTGGAATTTGGGGAGTACAGTCTTTAAGCATGCTTTGCTAAAATCACCTGCAATAATGTGGACTGCATCAGGGTGATCTTTCCGTTGCCTTCTGACAATGTGCTGGAGATGACTGAGTGCTAAGCTAACATTAGCATCTCAAGGAATATAAACAGCTGTTACAATTACTGCAGTTAGCTCGCAGGGAAGATAAAAAGGCCTACACAGGAAGGCTATGGCCTCTAAGTCCGGTGAGCAGTGGCTTTGAATTATTCTACTGTTATTGCACCGAGTCTGAAGCATATAAACACAGAACCCTCTACCCCTCCCCTTACCAGAATCAGAGCATTTCAAGAAAGCCAAGAAAAATAAAAAGCAAACTTGATTCAATAATTTAAAAAATTACAGAAAATGTGAACAAAAGGGCGGTGCGGTGGCGGAGTGGTTAGCACTGTGGCAGCACAGTAATTCACCCTTGGCCTGGGGATCCTGGGTTCAATCCCAGCCCCAGACCAACAGTGATCTGTGTGGAGTTTGCATGTTCTCCCCATGTCTGCGTGGGTTTACTCCGGGACTTCTCCGGTTTCCTCCCACATGCCAAAAACATGCAAGTTAGGTTAATTGGCATCAAAACTGGGCATTCTAAATTGTCCTTAGGTATGAATGTGAGAGTGAATGGTTGTCTGTCTCTCTGTGTTGGCCCTGTGATGGACTGGCGATCTGTCCAGGGTGGACCCTGCCTCTCGCCCAAAGATGCTGGGATAGGCTCCAGCCCCCCCCCCCCCCCGCGACCCAAAAAGGATTAAGCGGAAGAAGATGAATGAATGTGAACACAATGTCACAAGCACTTCATTAAGACACAAGCGAGCTGTTAAAATGTGAAAAAAGTGTAGTTAATGACCCCTTTAAATATTCACTCATGCTGAATTTGATTCCTGCAGCACTTTCCAAAAAAGCTGGGACAGGGTGAACAAAAGACTGGTAAAGTTGAGGAATGCTCAAAATACACCTTTCTGGAACATTCCACAGCTGAACAGGTTAATTGGAAACCAGCGAGTGTCATGACTGGATCTAAAAGGAGCATCCCCAAAAGGCTCAGTCCTTCACAAGCAAAGATGGGGCAAGGTTCACCACTTTGTGAACAACTCTGTGGGCAAATAGTCCAAAAGTTTAAGAAGAACATTTCTCAGCGTACAGTTGCAAGGAATTTAGGGATTTCATCATTTACAGTCCATAATGCCAAGAGTCAGAATCTGGGGGCATTTCTGCACTGGTGCCTCCGGCTGCTGCTTGTGGCGTCTCAGCTTTGAAGAGCTATCCAATGGTTGATCTGGCTGTGAGGAGGATGAAGGACAGTTGAGCCGGTGACTGAGCATCCCTCAGCACCCTACCGAACTTTGTCTTCCCTTGCTCTGAGGAGATCTCAGTGGAAGCCCGGACCCAGTGAAAGCTGGCTGATGGGACGCTTCAGCAGCCTGGGTGGACCACTCCCAAAGACATAGTCATCGTAAGTGAGTTGAGCATATGTGCTGAAGGTGGGTGTGACTGATCACATAAACACCGACTGCCAATGTAGCTAACTGCTAACTTAGCTTGGTTGGCTAATTTTCTCCTGGTTGTACTAAGGGAATTACACAAATATGCTGCTCCAGGAGCTATTTTCATCTTGGTTTTACAAGTGCAATAAGCTGGAAAAAAACATTAAATGTGACTTGATATATTTCTGTTCCATTTGTTTTATTAAAATATACTGGAAGTGAAGTCATGGGTCATTGACTGAAAAATGGTGTTTGTAGGTTTTAACTGTCTGAAATGTGTCTATTGGTCATGCAATGATCCAAAACATATCAAAACAGTCAGTTCTCTTAAAAACAAACCCCACACAGCCTTTATCTGGGGTTTCTCTCCCAGAAATGCCAGAAACATTTTTGACTCTCCCAAGTAAATCGGATACAGATTTACCTGCGAGGTAAATCCCAAATCGGATACCGATTTACCTTTATATTGGCCCACCTAGTTGTCATATAGAAGTATAGAAGAGGTGATAAAGGTAGCCTATTAGCCCCTGAGCTATTACCCCCCTCAGCTAAAACTGGTACCAGAAGGCTCGCACCAAGCACGGCTTACATTGTTATTTTCTTCAGCTCTTAGTCACCGTAATAACCATCCTTGTTCATAATAATAATACATTTTAGTTGTAGAACAATCCAGCAGTTTGAGAAATCACTTTTGGTTTGGTGTAAGTCTGTCAACAGGATTATGAACCATAAAGCAGTTTGTGTTAAAATGTTAAATCCCATTAAACTTTAACCCACAGGTGTCCAATCATGTGTCATGGAGGGCCAAGACCCTGCAGGTTCTCTCTTCTACCCAGTCTCTTCAGCAGGTGTTTTCACTGATCTGCAGTCAGTGGAAGAAGTTCAGTGGAATCTGCTGTTGAAGACACTGGTTGGAGGTTAAAGCCTGCAGGGTCTTGGCCCTCCATGGCACATGATTGGACACCCCTGCCCAAACCCATTATGATGAAGAGCAGATGCTAATATGACCCAGAATTCCTCCATATACTGGTACTATCACTAAAGTGTGCAGGGTCTTCTGCGGTGGCACATCCAACAATACAGTCTTCAGCTAACCCCTTGCACTCTGGTCAATTTCCCTAAAAACGCCTAAAAATATGGTTCCAAAGTTGTCATAGCCAGGAGCGGCACTGGGGTTAAGCTCCCAGTGCTCATAAAATGCTCCTTAAGGAGTGCGTCTCGAAAAGCCTCTGACAACTAAGTCCAACTCCTAGCCTGCCCGTGTGGTTTAGTCTCCAAGCCTAGCGGAACTGCTTTTACTAATAGGAGAAGGGGCGAGGGCGGATCTCTGGCGCCTTAAAACCAGATGCTTCGGGTAGATGGTGGCTCGTCAACCTGGGAAGGTAGCCCATCTAGGGGAAGGTAAACCCTGATTTCAAACCGCCGCTGCCTTGCGGCACACCCGGTCACAAGAAAGGCTTTGGGAGTCAAACCTGAGGAAAAATCCGGAGTCGGAGCCCCTAATGCAGTTCTTTGTTGTGCTCAACATTGTTCTGGCAGCTCCTGCGACGGTGCTGGTGCCAAACTGTAGCAGCCCTGCTGTTCCTTTGGATTCATCAGTGACGTGGAGAGGGGGGACATGCTGCATGGGCAACATCTTGTCCTCCATATCTTCCTGCCCAGGCTTGAATCCTACCAACGCCCAACGCTGGAAGGTAGAACACCGGATCACTGGAGAGGACACTCCAGCTTCGCCTTTGGCGTAGACAAAACACAGGGAATGACAGTTACCGGTTATAAGCCACTGCTCAATTGGCGTAGAGCGCGGCGCCAGGGGTTGTTCCCGACAGTGGGAGGGATCATCGGATCTCACTGGACAGCTACCGCCCGCCTCAAGCTGGGCAGCCCCCAGCCAATAAGGTGTTGTCCCGCCACAGCTTGCTTTCCTCATTGGGTGCATGGGGATGAGGAGAAGTCCGAACAGCAGGCTGAGAACCTTCGCACCAGGCAAGACAAAAAAACAAAAGAGACCAACTCTAAAACTGGGAACTTGGAACGTCCGCACTATGATGACAGGATTCCCTGCTAACCTCTAGGACATCAACGACACCAGGAAGACTGCCATCATCAATAATGAGCTGAAGAGACTGGGAGTGAATATTGCCACTCTCCAGGAAACACGGTTGGCTGACGCAGACACACAGAGAGAAGGACTACACGTTCTACTGGCAGGGAAAGGGCAGTGACGAACACAGGGAACACGGAGTGGGCTTCGCAGTGAAGAACACCTTGATGAAGATGGTGGAACCGGGCAGCAATGGCTCTGCACGACTCCTCACCCTCTGCCTCAATACCACTCAAGGCCCAGTCACCCTCGTCAGTGTGTATGCCCCAACACTGACAGCCACACCAGAGGCAAAAGACGAGTTCTACGAGAATCTCGCAACAACTGTCAGGATCATCCCCAACTCTGAACTACTCATTCTCCTTGGAGACTTCAATGCCAGAGTGGTTGCTGACCACGACTCCTGGCCCTCCTGTCTTGGACCATTTGGCGTGGGCAGAATGAACGACAATGGACAGCGGCTGCTCGAGTTCTGCACATATCACGATCTGTGCATCACAAACACGTTCTTCAAGACCAAGCCCCAACACAAGGTTTCCTGGCGACATCCGCGCTCAAAGCACTGGCACCAGCTGGACTTGATCCTCACCAGGCGCACCTCACTGAAGAACGTGCTAATCACCTGTTCGTTCCAGAGTGCAGATTGCGACACAGACCGTTCATTGGTGTGTTGCAAGGTCAAGCTGCAGCTGAATTATATTATAATTATAATTATATTATAATTATAATATTATTATATTTATATATAATATTATTAGTAATATATATAATATAATATATTATATATATATATTATATATAATATTAATAATATTATATATATATATTATATAATATATATAATATATTATAATATATAATATTATTACTATTAATATTATTACTATTATTATTATTATATTATATTATTAATATTATAATATTATTATAATATTATTATATTATTAATATTATAATATTATTATTATTATTATATTTATTATTATTATTATTGTATTTTGTATATAAATGACATATGCCAAGTATCAAAAATTCTGAAATTTATTTTGTTTGCAGATGACACAAATATCCTTTGCACTGGTGAGAATTTGCAGCAGGTTTTAGAGGTGGTCACAACTGAAATGAAAAAGTTAATGCAGTGGTTCAACAAAAATAGATTATCTCTAAATCTAAAAAAAACAAAGATTATGTTGTTTGGAAATTATAGAATAAATCATGAAATAATGGTAACGATAGATGATACCAGAATAGAAACAGTACAGGAAAATAAGTTGCTGGGGGTGACGCTAGACAATAAAATCTGCTGGAAACCTCACATCAGTCACATCCGGGCCAAGTTAGCAAAATGTATAGGCATACTGGGGAAGGCAAGACACATCTTGGACTATAAATCATTGATCTTATTGTACAATTCAGTTTTTACCTTATCTTAACTATTGTGTAGAAGTCTGGGGAAACACCTACAAGACCAACCTACAGTCAGTATGCACATTACAAAAAAGAGCTATAAGGATAATGAACAATGTAGGATATAGAGACCATACCAATTCGTTGTTTTTAAAGTCACATGTCATAAAGTTCATCGATTTAGTTAAATTTAAGACAGCACAAGTAATGTACAGGGCAATTAATAATCAACTCCCAACTAATATACAAAAAATATTTTAAAAAAGAGACAATGATCATAATTTGAGAGGAGACTTAAACTTTAGCAAAACCCAAGATACGAACAACCAAGAAAAGTATGTGCATATCTGTCTGTGGGGTGGATTTGTGGAACAGTCTGGAGCCGGAACTGAAACTATGTACAAACAGAAATCAATTCAAAAAGAGGTATAAACACTATTTGCTGAAAGGATATATGTTAGAAGGGTAGTATTTATATGTACGATTCATTATGTTCACTCTGGGACATTACGGGACACTATGGAATGGTGGGTGGGACTGCACTGTGTATATCTGTGTTGTTTGAGGCTGGTTTTGATGTAAGGACATCAATGTATGTTAGGATGGATGGGTGTTAATGTTGATTTGTAAAAAATACAGTAAATTGTTTACTTGGGGCCTTAAAGGTGGTAATTTGTAAAAAAAAAAAAAAAACAAAAAAAAAAAACGCTTCCGCTTCTGAGAGAGAGCAGACGCTTTTCTTCCCTCTCCCTCCTAATCCTCTCCCTTCTGATCCCAGCTTGCAATGTCACTCTTCTCCTGGCTGAATCTTAATCCAAATGGAAATTATGGATCTGGAAAGCGGCTTATATGCGATTGTCACCTTTAAAAGAAGAAGCGGGTCAGGGGGAACCCAAGGGAGACTCATGGCATTGGAACTCATGTGTCTGTGTGATTCGACTGAGATTGAACTGATCACAGGATCTTCTGTTCTGGCCCCTGGAGTTTTCCTAGTGTATCGAAATTATCTGGGTGAGCTAATCAAATGCGGACCCCGGCGTAGCTCCCTTAACAAATTCAACAATTCGTCCAGCTGGGGGGAGCACTGACTGTCAGCGGCAGGATTAACATGGAATTTACTACCTGGCATGCATTGAAGAGAGAACGAACTCTCTGGACATGTTTTACCTATGTTTCGGTAGGTGGATAACATCTGTGGATCGCTGAGTGCTCTCCAGAGAATGATCTAAAGTATGATTCAAGCCTGTATGAAATTGAAGCACAGAATCGAAGAGAGAGAAATTTTTTTTATTCTCTGAGTGCACTGTGCAGATTTGACCTTGTGTTTTGGTACCCTTCTTTACATTCCTCCTCGATAAGATGACGCCAGAGAAGTGGCTTATGTCTACCCATACATCAACAATCAGTTGTTGTCGTCAGCGGATTGGTCTCTCGAGGACAATGCCCATGTGCCTTCTGCAAGGAAGAGGAAAAGAGAGACAGACTCTGATCTCTGGTCTTGTTTATAAGTCACATGATTATAACATCTATCCACTGCCTGGAGGCGCCCTCTGCTGCCCACTAACAACTGTTACACTCACACTACACAATGACATGCAAATATACACACACTGCTCTCCCTCCCTCTGCTGTGTGATTGTATCTATTGTCTGCTAATGCATGAGGGTTTTTTCTGTGTAGTCAAAATTTGGCTCATATACGAGCGTTTATTCTGATTACTATGTTTTTTCTCTCTCCTATTGTGTTTTCCTCCCCCTCCCCTCCCCTCTTTACCTCCACTGTTGACAGGCACCTTGTATGGCGACGCGTCATTGGATGCGCCTAACGTGCGCATCCAATGTCAAGTCACATTCCTCGTGTGTTTACTTGTAAATATACTTGGCAATAAAGCTGATTCTGATTCTGTATATAATTCACATGGGTGTATTTATGGAAAAGAGGAGATGGAATTAATAAGTGTTCACTTCTTCCTTCTCCCTTTCGAACAGTGTATACTGTTACTTTATTGCATTTGTCATTTGTTTTTGTTATACTTTTTTTGTTCGAAATAAAGTATCCATCTATCTATCTATCTATCTAAGAAATTCCATCGCGCTAGACAGCCTGGAAAGGCACGGATTGACACCAGCAAGATGGCCCAACCAGAACTTGTTGAGCAGTTTGCCTCCACCTTTAAGAAGGAACTTGTGGGCCATTTCCATTAGTATCGCCTTGGCCTTACTTGGTTCTACTCCATTCACTTTCTCGCCATTTCCACTATACCCAGCACGCTTTAACCAACACTATTTTCGTGCCGCTTAAGAGGCAGGGTATAACCGTGCGAAAACGAGCCGAGATGTGACGTCAATAGACTGCTAGCCACTGATTGGTCAGGGCATAACGTCACAAAAGGCGTCCGTTTTCTGTTTTCTGTTGAAACTACACGACCGCCATTTGTAATTTCAGCGAGTAACCACGGTGAGCAGCTTCACAATTGTGTTCTCATAATATAACGATGTCCATGCGCAAGTTTATTCCATGGACAAACGAGGAGGTGCGGACTTTTCTGTCCTTCGTAGCCGAGGACGACATCCAGAGCGAGTTGGACGGGGCAACTCGCAATGAAAAAATATTCCAGGAGGTGTCCGACCACATGGCAGCCCAAGGGTACAACCGGACTGCCAAACAGTGTCATGAAAAACGAAAAAAAATGAAGAGCGATTATTGGGCCATAAAGGACCACAACGGACGCAGTGGTGCCAGTAGGAAGGAGTGGAAGTGGTATGAGCAGATGGACGTGATCTACGGACATCGGCCTGCTAGCAATGGCAGAGAATTTGGGCTCGACACAGCCACGCAATTGGAAACCGTTGACGGTGAGTGTCGTTTTGTTATTGTCCGTCTTCTCGCCTTTCGGTCAAAAGCGCACTTTTTTAAGCAATAAAGATAAGATAAGATAAGATAAGATAAGCCTTTATTAGTCCCACAACGGGGAAATTCCAGGATTGCAACAGCACAGGGATAGCAACACTCAGAGCAACAATCAGAAGGCAAGAAAAAAAAACAAGCAAGCAAGAGCAGCTAATAAACATATGTACGTATTACTATAAAATATATATATATACACACACACACAGACACACAGTGCAGAGCATTGTAGCTGGATGGAATAAATATATGAATATATGAACACAGTGCAGAGCATTGTAGCTAGATGGAATAAATATGTAAATATATAAACACCCACAGTACGGAGCATTGCAGCTAGGTGGAATAAATATGCAAGTATATAAACACACACAGTGCGGAGCAATGTAGCTAGATGGAATAATATGTAGATATATAAATATATAAACACACCCAGTGCTGAGCATTGTAGCTAGATGGAATAAATATGCAAATATATAAACACACACAGTGCAGAGCATTGTTGCTAGATGGAATGAAACAGCATAACTGTCTACTTAGTTATCCTACATGGTATGATTATGTGCCCATACATATTCTCACCCTCCATAGCGACCGGTATGTTCCTAGTTGTATGCCGGAGGGGACCATTGTGTAAGTCTATTGCATCTTTTGCATTCAAAAAACTATTAGTTTGTTTGTTTGTTACGTCTTTTGCTATCTCTGCGAGCAGCCCTGCTTAGGTTGTACAGTCTGACAGCCGTTGGTAGGAAGGACCTACGAAACCTCTCGGTTGTGCACCTGGGATGATGTAGTCTGCTGCTAAATGAGCTCCTCAGTGCATTCAGTATGTCCTGCATAGGGTGGAACTCGGACTCCAGCAGAGATGACAGTTTAGCCACCGTCCTTCTCTCTCCTATCTCCTCCATCGGATCAAGGCGCTGCCCCAGGACAGAGCTAGCTTTCTTAATCAGTTTGTTCAGTCTCTTCCTATCGGCTGCAGTAATGCCACTGCCCCAGCAGACCACTCCAAAAGTGATGGCTGATGCCACCACCGTGTCATAGAATGACTTCAGCAGCGCCCCTTGTACACCAAAAGACCTGAGTCTCCTCAGCAGGAACAGCCTGCGCTGTCCCTTCTTGTAGAGTGCATCAGTATTGTGTGACCAGTCTAGTTTATTGTTCAGATGAATACCCAGGTACTTATAGGATGTCACCATCTCGATGTCTGTTCCCTGTATATTTACTGGTACTGTGAGGGGCTGCCCATGCCTGCGGCAGTCCACCACCAGCTCCTTAGTTTTCCTCGCGTTGATCTGGAGGCAGTTCCGATGGCACCAGTCCACGAAGTCCTGGATAAGCCCTCTGTACTCAGCTTCATCTCCATTGGAGATGAGGCCAACGATCGCAGAGTCATCAGAGAACTTCTGTAGATGGCAGTGTGTTGTGTTGTGTGAGAAGTCCGCAGTATAAAGAGTGAACAGGAAGGGAGCCAGCACCGTTCCCTGGGGGGCCCCCGTGCTACTGATGATCGTGTCGGAAACACAGTCCCGGGTTCTCACAAACTGAGGCCGGTTCGTGAGGTAGTCCAGGATCCATGATGACAGGTGCTGGTCCACCCCTGCGCGCAGCAGCTTGTCCTTCAGGATCATCGGTTGGATGGTGTTGAAAGCACTGGAGAAGTCAAAGAACATGATCCTCACCATATTCCCGGGCTTCTCCAGGTGGGACAGAGAACGGTGAAGGAGGAAGATCACCGCATCCTCCACCCCAATGCCATGCTGGTAGGCGAACTGGAGTGGATCCATCGCTGGTTCCACCAGGGGGCGGAGGTGAGCAAGGAGCAGTCTCTCCAGGGTCTTCATCAAGTGGGACGTCAAGGCCACCGGTCTGTAGCTGTTCAGGTCTTTGGGGTGGGAAGTTTTTGGTACAGGTACCACACAAGATGTTTTCCACAGCTGTGGTACCCTCCCCAGTTTCAGGCTCATGTTGAAGATATACGTCACAATCCCACACAGCTGGTCTGCACAGGACTTGAGGAGCTTTGCGCTGATGCCGTCCGGTCCCGGCGCCTTCCTCGCCTTGATCTTCCTCAGCTCCGTCCTCACCTGGGTCCTGGTCAGGGTCAGGATGGGGGGCTGTGTGTTGGGAGTGGGGGGGTGTTGGTGGAGTGGGGAGTGGGCAGCAGGACTTGATTTCTTTAGAGGCAGCAGTGGTTGTTGTGCAGTCAGGGGGGAGGGCGGTTGGTCAAATCTATTGAAAAACAGATTCAGGTTGTTCGCCCACTCCCTGCCCCCTGTGGCCTGGGGGGAGGTATTCTGGAGCCCCGAGATGGTTTTGAGGTTTCTCCAGACCCCGCTGATGTCGCTCTGTTGCAGCTTGTCCTCCATCTTCTTCCTGAAGCTGTCCTTGCCTTCTCTGATCTTTCTCCTCAGCTCCCTCTGTACGGACTTCAGCATCTCCCTGTTCCCTGACCTGAAGATCCTCTTCTTCTCTCTCAGAAGTGTTTTTATCTCAGGGTTGATCCAGGGTTTGTTGTTTGAGTGACGCCGTATGGTCTTGGTGGGAACGGATTTGTCCACACAGAAGCTGAGGTAGCCCGTGAAGGTGTGAATGAGGCCATCGATGTCCTCACCATGTGGATCGCAGAGCTGCTTCCAGGCGGTGGCTTCAAAA
The DNA here is from genome assembly GCA_020510985.1 of Pholidichthys leucotaenia. NCBI lineage: Eukaryota > Metazoa > Chordata > Actinopteri > Cichliformes > Pholidichthyidae > Pholidichthys > Pholidichthys leucotaenia. Next base: position 186,218,206 of record CM035840.1, on the reverse strand, counting down.
CAGCCCTTTAGGGTGTCCATTGTCTCCTCAGACCATAACTCCACAGTGTGCATGGCCGGAGGTTGTCTGTGCACTAGGGGTTTGTACACCGGCCGGAGATGAACCAAGTTGTGATCCGATCTCCCGAGTGGGGGGAGTTGTGATGAGGTGTACGCCTCCTTAGTGTTTGCGTAGAATAAATCCAGTGTTTTATTGTCTCTAGTGTGGCATGTGACATACTGGGTGAACGTGGGTAGAATGGGAGACAGTGAAACATGGTTGAAATCGCCTGAGATGAGGAGAAGAGCATCTGGGTGTTCTGTCTGCAGCCTGCTGGTTACTGAATGGATGACGTCACGTGCTGTCCCAGCGTTCGCCGTCGGATTTGCATAAACAACAATGCAGATCACGTGTGAGTGTTCTCTCGGGAGATATGTAGGCCTCATGCTAACAGCTAGCAACTCAATGTCTTTGCTGCAGTGTCGTTGTTTAACAGTGATATGTCCCGGTCTGCACCAGTTGTTGTTAACATACATTATCACTCCACCGCCCCTAGCCTTGCCACTCTCTGGTGTTCGGTCAGCTCGTATCATGTGAAAACCCTCCAGCTCAATGTTAGCATCTGCTGCTAGTTCAGTTAGCCACGTCTCAGTAAACAAAAGGAGAGAGCACTCCCGGTATGTGCTATCATAACGGGAGATAGCCGCTAGCTCATCTAACTTTCCCAGTATCGACCGTACATTTCCCATGACAACAGATGGAAGGGAGGGTCTGTACCTTATATTTTTTGTCCTCCGCCTTACTCCAGCCCGGCAGCCGCGGCGTTTTCGCCTCAGTTCTCTCGGTATGTCGAGTTTTTCCAATGGGACCGGGTGGCGGTTGAATGCTAGCAGCTGTTCTCTGCTGTATCGTATCCTGCTATAGACAGTGGCTCCGTCCACCGGCTCAGGAGACATTTAGGACGATCTGTGTGTCCGTGATATAAGTGGGGTGAAAAAAAAAGACGGATCAAAAGAGAGAGGAAGGGAAAAAGACTCGGAATCGAGCCGCTGTTGCAAAAGGCAGCCGACTCGTGTGGCGCCGAGAGAGAAAAAGAAAAAAAAAGAAAGAAAGTTGTTTGATTGTGGGAAATGGTTAGTGATGATGGCTAGCCAGCTACCTCCGCACCTTGCTGCTACCTCGCAGCAAGCTGCGGAATCACGCTTTTATTTCAGTATTCACGTGAACAAAACGCTGAAGTAAGCTTATTGTATTCTGGTTAAAAAGTTTTGTGTTTGCGGTACATGTTGCACTTTGTTGGTGAGCTTTATTGTGTGTATTTTCCTTCTAGACTCAGTTTTCACATCCCAGGGGTCCGCCACACTGGACCGCCCAGACACTCCGGCGTCTCTCGAGGGGCCAGAATCGGTGCCGACACCATTGTTTGCCTCATCGCCAGCTCCATCAGCACCTGGCATGTCCCGGTCAAGTGCTGGTAAGGCACAACAAATTGAAAATTACCACCCGGTTGTTTTTATATGTGATTATTGTTATTTTCTATAGACGTATAATAAGAAATTTAAAATGTCTTTGTACGTTTATAAAAATACTAAATTCAGGGGTGTTCATAACACCCAGTTTTAGGTGTGGTGGTGGTGGAAATACTGTTGTATTTTCACAAAAAAAAAAAAAAAAAAAGCAGCACATGTACCGACTTCAAATCAACATGCTTGATTGAAATTCTTCACGTCAGCTAACAGTATTAACCCATTCTGATTTCTGAGGCCACAGTACAAAGAAATTCTTTTAAAAATAACCCATCAAATCAAAAAACTTTCAAATTAATCCTTTTCGAAATGAAGGGGGGGACGTAGCCTAACCACAGCACCCCAGAAATTGCACAATCCACTCTACTGAGGGGCAGCAACATGACAGTTGAGCTTAAATACAGCAACGAAGCATCCCACCACAGGCTTTCACCAGTTTAATTCCATAATATTTTTTCTGACATGTTTTGATCCAGTGTTATCTAAAAACAATGGCTTCTGTCTTTCATCTAGGCAAGAGGAAAAGGTGCCACACCATCGCCGACCTTGCATCAGTGATGGCCCAGAATCATGCTGAGGAGATGCGGATCCAAGAAAGGATGCTCGAAGAGCATCAAATGATGCGCGAACAGCATCAACGGCAGCACGAACGACACCTGCAGTTAACCCAGGAGCAGGAAGCCGCATTAAGAAAGGATGAGCTGACAGAGACAGCTTCCTTCCACCGAGCCTTCCTAACCCATTTTGGCAGTCTGGTCGAAGTACTGAAAGGTCCCCGTTTGTAGACACGTTTTGGGAATATTTGTAATGTAATAAAATGTTAGTGTTTTGGATAAAAGTGTGGTTTGTCTGTTATAACACTGGATGATAAAGGCGAATAATTACACATTCCATTGCCTCATATGACCCAAATGCCGCTGTTTAGCCATAAAGGGGTCAAGATTTTTAATGGTAATGTAATTGTTATTATTAAATTTAATAAACAGTACCACTGCTGTATCCACTTCTCTACATTGGGTACAGTTTTTAAATTAAATTGTAATCATTTGCACAGGTGTAATTTACATTCAGCAGTAGACACTGAAAGGTAAAAGTCGAAGTACGTAAAAGGTAAGTACATGTGAATTGAATGTTCTATCGGCATTCCAAATTCAGAGAATTCCAATACATTATAAGTAGTCTAGTGTGGCGGGTTGATTCAATCCCCCCACAACACACAGGACACTCAGCTCTCTTCTCTCGGTTTTTCCCGCTGCACTACTGAGATGTAATGTGCCATTCATGTATTGTGATGCAATGTGCCACGCATGTATTGTGATGTAATGTGCCATGCATGTATTGTGATGTAATGTGCCATTCATGTATAGTGTTCATGCGTCCTGTCCTTACTGTGACCTAGAGGCTGAGATCAATATGTAGATGTGCTTTGGTGTAAACCCCCACAAACAGACTGATCAGACACAGCGCTCGGCTAGAGCAATTAACAGAACAGTGAAATGTGTATTAATGTCTACAGACAGACCCGTTTCTTCTGGCTCACTTCTGTGATGTTAATGTTGCCTTTCATGCATTGTGTCCATGCGTCCTGTCCTTACTGTGACCTAGGGACTGAGATCAATATGTCTCACAAATGCAAATGTATCATGCCTGTTCTGTTATCTCTTTGATCATACCAACTGCTGGGGAATGCCCTTTGATGTATTGTTGTAGTTGGGTATATATGCTGCAACTCTGTAACGCAAACCCTCTCTCGTTCTGATCCTGCAACTGCTGCTGCAGGACACAGACATTGTGTCCTCCTCTGAGAGCCGTGGGCTCGCTCCCGGCGCGCATGCACGGAGCCGGGAGCGGAGCTCGTGACGGCGGTATGATATAATAAAACTCTGCTTAAAACCTTCACCAACGTTGCTTATTTTTTATCATCCGCTGCACTGGTGACCCCGAAGACGCACACGTTTTGTGCGACGCAGCCTTCTGGTCTGGACATCCACGCTGAACCGGCCGAGGGACACAAGACGTCTCCTCCCTCTCGCCGCCCCAACGCACCATGACCCGAAGGCAGAAGCGAACACAGCAGCCTGACGCAAACGAGCTGCTCTCCCTTCGGCTTCAGGGAGACCTCGACGCGGAGCCAACACAGGCGAGCTGTTCTCCAGACATCACCCACGACCGGGAAAACTGCAGAAAACGTCATGGCGCGACCCTCGCCTGAGATCGGGACGTCCATGCTGGACCAGCCGAGGGACACAGAACGTTTTCTCCCTCTCAACGCTACTCCTCCCTCTCAGCGATCCTACTCATCTACCCGAGCCTGAGGAACAAAGATCGTCTATTCCCTCCCACCGCTCCAACGCATCTGCACGAGCCTGAGGGACAAAAGATCGTCTATTTCCTCTCACCGCTCCAACGCACCATGGCCAATCTGCAGCCACAGCTCAACCTGGATTTTATCGGCGCCGTCTGCACCGATCTCCGCCAAGATTCTGCACCCTGACTCGCCACTCCAGCGGCCCACCCAAGCACGGAACCCCCGCGCGCGCACCGGGGAGTTACGAGGACGGCACACCACGCACGGGACAATAATGGCTTCACTGACCGCCTTCCTTCTGCTGCACACTGGCCCTTCAGGCTTGCTTGTACACCTGAGGCCCGCAGCTTGCTCACTGGATTTTATGGGCTTAGCCACGGCACACAAGGGGAATTCAGCTGTCTGCTGTTCCCGAGGCTTTAGGGTTGCGCCTGCCCTAAAGTCAACATGCCAGTCCCTCTGTTTTTATTTTTTTTTTTCTTACAGCCGCTCCTGCTTTTCTTAATGGCCACGAGAGGAGTCAGAGACAAATTTTTCTTCTTGTGATCTCCGCACGCGCAACGGGACAGCCCCTCGACGTCGCGGAGCAGCAAGCAATTTTTGCGCGGCTCGGACGATTTCACCGCCCCTGCCGGCACTTACTACCCCTCCCCTCCCTCCCCCTCCGCCTGCAGCGAGCTTCTCCCACAGCTCACTCCCATAGATGGATTATCGAGGTCTCGGCCCCCTGCCGTGCCCTCTGGGGGGGGAGCGTGTGGTGGGTTGATTCAACCCCCCCACAACACACAGGACACTCAGCTCTCTTCTCTCGGTTTTTCCCGCTGCACTACTGTGATGCAATGTGCCATTCATGTATTGTGATGCAATGTGCCACGCATGTATTGTGATGCAATGTGCCATTCATGTATTGTGATGTAATGTGCCATTCATGTATAGTGTTCATGCGTTCTGTCCTTACTGTGACCTAGAGGCTGAGATCAATATGTAGATGTGCTTTGGTGTAAACCCCCACAAACACACTGGTCAGACACAGCGCTCGGCTAGAGCAATTAACAGAACAGTGAAATGTGTATTAATGTCTACAGACAGACCCGTTTCTTCTGGCTCACTTCTGTGATGTTAATGTTGCCTTTCATGCATTGTGTTCATGCGTCCTGTCCTTACTGTGACCTAGGGACTGAGATCAATATGTCTCTCAAATGCAAATGTCTCATGCCTGTTCTGTTATCTCTTTGATCATACCAACTGCTGGGGAATGCCCTTTGATGTATTGCTGTAGTTGGGTATATATGCTGCAACTCTGTAACGCAAACCCTCTCTCGTTCTGATCCTGCAACTGCTGCTGCTGGACACAGGTTTTGTGTCCTCCTCTCTGAGAGCCGCTTGGGCTCGCTCCCGGCACGCATGCACGGCGCCGGGAGCGGAGCTCGTGACGGCGGTATGATATAATAAAGCTCTACTTAAAACCTACAGCAATCACTGCTTATTATATTTTATCATCTGCTGCACTAGTATAATATAAAGAGAAAATACCCATACATGTAAACCCAAACATAACATTTTCGATGTTGTAAACGTTGACATGAATATGATAAACCTATGATATTCTGATTCAATACATCCAAAGTGTCGTTGGTTTGAAAAATAAAATTATAATTTGGTGTTGGCCAGTGTGACAATGTCACAGTATTTAATAGGATTCAAAAAAGTTTCATCATAAAATTTCTAGGTCCACTGGCAATTCCATCAAACCAAAAGTGAGTTGTCTAGCTGCAGCATTTTTTTTGCAGTCATTTTCTACGTTGTTTTAGCGTGTAATTAGCCATCACTGAACAAATAGCCCTTATAAATAACAATAGATGGGAAAATGATACTCAAATGATACACAATACACAAAATGGGGCTAGATTTGGATTGGCTTTTTTATAATATTTTAAATTATTTTGTAAGTTAAAGTTAACTGGAAATATAACAAGTTTCCACATATAATTCCAAGGTCAATTGGCAATTTCATCAAACCAAAAGTGAGTTGTCTAGCTGCTGCTTTTTTTTGGCAGTCAGTTTTTACGGTGTTTCAGCGTGTAATTACCCATCCCTGAACAGATATCCACTAAAAACAACAATAGATTGGAAAATGATACTCAAATGATACACAATACACAAAATGGGGCTAGATCTGGATTGGCTTTTTTATAATATTTTAAATTATTTTGTAAGTTAAAGGGAGTTAAGATTAAGCTTATGCATTTTTTGGCGGACAATTACTCCGGTGTTTTAGCATTTAATTACCCGTCCCTTAATAGTTAACCGTTTTGAACAACAGAGGCGACGTAGATGAAAAGTGCACAACATTTTATTTTAAAAAAACACGTTTGACATATGTATGCACATGAAAACTGAACAAATGAAATGTCTACTTATTTCTACATAAGTGCTGCATCACAGCATCTCTTGTATCTCCACCCTGCTCCTCTACTCCCTGTGACGCTGCCACCACCACTTCTTCATCTGCTGCATCATCCAATGTAGTGTCAAAGGCCTCTCCATGACTCACACAGATTATGCAGTGCACAACAAGTCAACACCATCGATTTAACCAGTGCGATGTTACAGTCATTCCGTTTTAGAAGGCAGCGTCACCTTCCCTTCAGCCTGCCGAAAGCATTCTCCACAACCACCCGTCCTCGACTGATGGTCTGGTTGAACGTGTGTTGTTCTTCAGTCAGTCGTCCGGTGTCATGGAATGTTTTCAACAGCCAGTTTTGCAGTGGATAAGCAGAGTCTCCAAGGATGAAGTAGCCCACACGTACCGCACCAATGTTCCTGATTTTAGGTGGGAAGAGGTTTTCCCCGACTGGCTAAATCCCACAGTGTGGACAGTCTCAGCACCCTAGCATTGTGCATGCTCCCAGGCAGCCCGGCAAACACATTCCAGAACAACCCCTTTCCATCAACAACACCTTGAAGGAGTACAGAGTGCCAGCCTTTACGATTAAAGTAGTCGGTGTGATATTGTGTTGGTGCGATGATGGGTATGTGGGATCCATCAATGGCACCAACGCACATTGGTAGCCCCCACCGACTCTCGATGTAGGCCGACATTTCCCTGAACCTCCCTTCATCAGGAAAATGGATTTGTTCTGGAACCAGCAATGACTCTGCTGCTGCACAAAAGCCCTGCACACACCTGCACACCGTTGTGTTGCTGACCCCAAATAGATGTCCAATACTGCGGTACTCTGAACCGGTAGCAAGCTTCCACAGTGCAATGGCCACTCTCTTCCTCAGAGGTACACACTGGCGGAATTTCGTATCTTGAAGCTCCATGCACGGACGCAATTTGTGGCACAAGTATGTAAAAGTGTCCTCGGACATCCGGAAGTTCTGCAACCACTGCGTGCTTGAGAAGCCGGGGACAATATTCTCCCACCAATGCGAGCTACGGTTTACTGCCCAGGCTGATGGTCTGCAGCGTTTATTTTGCAACAACTAACTAACTAACTAACTAACTAACCTGCACTTATATAGCGCTTTTCTAGTCACAAAGACCACTCAAAGCGCTTTCATTAATACTAACCCTCTATTCTAAGGGCCTATAGGAAACAAATATCTAGGGACAATTTAGAACAGCCAATTAACCTAACATGCATGTTTTTGGCATGTGGGAGGAAACCGGAGAAATCCCGGAGTAAACCCACGCAACACGGGGAGAACATGCAAACTCCACACAGATCACTGTTGGTCGGGGGCTGGGACCGAACCCACGATCCCACGATCCCCACAATCTCCCGGCCAAGGGTAAACTGTGCTGCCGCAGTGCTAACCACTGCGCCACCGTGCAGCCCAACTGAAACACACACACAGCATACATATTAATACTGATAACCTGGCAACATCAAAATGCTGTACACAACAATGACATGACGAAAAAATGACAATAGAAAGCATTAGCTTCCCAACATCTGCTCCCTCATGTGCCTCAGGTAACGGGCAATGATCTCTGCTTCATATTCAGCTGCTTCATATTCTGCCTGGTCAACCGCGATTCTCCTGTACTGCTCCAACGCGTGTTGTCTCAATGCACGTCGTCTTCTCCTGTAAAATTCTCTTCTCTCGTTAAACACATTCATTGTGTTAAAAACCCACAGAAGAATAGTGACCAACGTGGAAATCCTCCGCTCGTAATCCGCCATTTTTTTCTTTGTTGTGGAGGATTCGGTCGCGTGCTTTACGTCAGCAGAGTGTGGCACCGCCTCAATCCCACCCACCCCAGCTATACACGGCTTTACACGGTTGTAATGGAGGCACAACCGCGGCTGAAACGAGTAGTAACGAAACGAAACGAGTCGAGCCAAACTTCGATAGTGGAAATGGCCCATTGTTGTACCACAAGAAGGAGAATCAGCAAAGCAGAAGTGGGAAGAGCTGCGAAACACCATCCACCGCACAACCTTGGCTACCTTTGGGAGGAAGACCTCGAAGTCACAGGACTGGCTTGATGCCAAGTTGACCGAGATGACCCCCATCAGTGAAGCCAAGCGCTCAGCACTTGCTGAGTACAAGAAGTACCCAAACGAGAAGAATCTCCAGATTCTCAGGGCTGCGAGAAGCAAAGTTCAGCAGACTGCTCGGCGCTGTGCCAACGAGTACTGGACTCAGCTCAGCCAAGACATTCAAACCGCTGCCATAACAGGGAACATCCGTAGTATGTACAATGGCATCAAGAAAGCACTTGGTCCAGCTCAGAGCAAGACGGCCCCCCTCAAATCCTCCACTGGGGAGATGATCACAGAAAAAAACAAGCAGATGGAGAGATGGGTGGAACACTACTCCGACCTCTACTCCAGACAGAACACCGTGACACCGTCAGCCCTTGATGCCATCGATTGCCTCCTATCCATGGACGAACTTGACGCCGAGCCAACCATCGACGAACTCAGCAAGGCCATTGATAGCTTGGCCGCTGGCAAGGCACCCGGCAACGACGGCATACTCCCCGACCTGATCAAGCACTGCAAGACCGCCCTACTGCTGCCATTACATGACGTCCTCTGCCAGTGCTGGAAGGAAGGTGCCGTACCACAGGACATGAGGGACGCCAAGATCATCACCCTCTACAAAAACAAAGGGGAGAGAAGTGACTGCAACAACTACAGGGGCATCTCCCTCCTCAGCGTTGTTGGCAAAGTCTATGCACAAGTTGCTCTCGTTCGTCTACAGAAGCTTGCCGAATGTGTCTACCCCAAGTCTCAGTGTGGCTTCCGCGCTGAGCGATCAACGGTAGACATGATATTCTCCATCCGCCAACTCCAGGAGAAATGCAGAGAACAGAACATGCCCCTGTACGTCGCCTTCATCGACCTCACCAAAGGGTTGGATCTGGTCAGCAGAGAGGGCCTTTTCAAGATCCTGCCAAAGACAGGATGCCCACCAAAGTTGCAAAGCCTCATCGAATCGTTTCACACCAACATGCAAGGGATAGTGCAGCACGACGGCAACATCTCAGAGCCATTCAACATACGCAGCGGAGTGAAACAGGGCTGTGTACTTGCGCCAACCCTCTTTGGGATTTTCTTTGCTATGCTCCTGAGGCATGCCTTCAGCACAGCAACAGAGGGAATCTACCTGCACACAAGATCTGACTGCAGGCTTTTCAACCTCGCCTGCCTGAAAGCCACAACCAAAGTACGTGAGGCTCTAATCAGAGACATGCTGTTTGCAGACGACGCTGCAGTCGCAACCCACGCACAGCAGGAGCTTCAGACCCTGATGGACCGCTTCTCCCAGGCATGCAAGGACTTCGGGCTTACCATCAGCCTGAAGAAGACTAACGTCTTGGCGCAAGGCACGGAAGCACCACCAACCATCACCATCGACGACTACGAGCTGGAGGTCGTGAATCAGTTCACGTACCTGGGGTCCACGATCAGCAACAACCTCTCCCTTGATACAGAGATCGACAAGAGGATTGGAAAATCAGCCTTCACACTCGCTCGCCTCACCACAAGAGTGTGGGAGAATCCCAAACTCTGTCAAGACGAAGATGGCAGTGTACAACGCCTGCGTCATCAGCACACTGCTCTATGGGAGTGAGACATGGACAACATATGCCCGGCAGGAAAAGAGACTGAACTCCTTCCACTTGCGCTGCATTCGCCACATCCTGGACATATCCTGGCAGGACAAAGTGCCCAACTCAGAAGTTCTGTCCTGTGCCGGCCTTCCCTCCATGTTCACTCTACTCAGGCAGCGCAAGCTCCGCTGGCTAGGCCATGTTCACCGTATGGAGGATGGCAGAATCCCCAAAGACGTCATCTACGGAGAACTGGCGACTGGCAGGAGAGACGTTGGCTGCCCACAGCTGTGCTTTAGAGACGTCTGCAAGAGAGACATGAAGGCCCTGGAGATCAACACAGAGCGCTGGGAGGACCTTGCAACGGACCGCTCCAAATGGAGAGTCACCCTGACCAGACAGCTCAAGGCGGGTGAAGAGAGACTGACTGCTGCAGCAGATGAAAAAAGGACCCGCAGGAAGAACCGCCACAAACCCAGCAGCACGGAGACCACCCACAAGTGCGACCTGTGTGACAGAGACTGCCATTCGTGCATCAGCCTGTTCAGCCACAGGCGGTGCTGTTCCAGCAGAGTAGACGTTTAGGATTCTCTTCCATGGTCATCATAGACCAATGGTGGCTGACGACGAAAGTAAATCAAAAGCTGTTCTTCAACCCTTTGGAGCATCTTCATGGGGTTGGTCTCATTTAAAAGAAAACACTTTGAATTTTTTGGCAAAACAGTCATAATCTCTCTAAGTGCTCCTGCCACTGAGTAACAGTCATCTAAACATACTGAACTTGAAGAAAATAAAGTTCGCCTGGGTGTTTTTTTGGATACAAATGCTTGCAAATAACACACAGCTGTCAGATCTGGGCTGGAAAATGCAACAGAAATGTAGAACCAAGTGTTATCCAGCTGAGGTCAAAATTTTGTAACAATACCACAAAAAATGAATATATTACACAGCTTTTTTGTCAGGTTGTTCCCAGGTGTTTTTGAACTGTGCCAAATGGCACAGTTTGGAAAAACGTCTAACTTTTGAATGATTCAATATAGAAGCTTGATCTGGGGCTCTAATGAAAGGTGACACTCAGGGCTGTGTGTGTGTGTGTGTGTGGGGGGGGGAATTGTTTATTCATTCATTCATGAATGAATGAACAAACAAGCCCCCACACACAAAGAAGCATGCCACATAAAAAATGTGTGGCTTTTTTTTTTTTTTTACAAGAAAAAATAACCTACAGTGCAATAAAAATTATACCAAAATATCTGTAATGTAGAGGATAACCCCCCCCACACACACACACTACAGAGGACGGACATCGTCCATTGCCACATGACGGACCGCGGCCGTGCGCCACGGTCTACTATGCACAGTTGTACTAAAATATCTGCAATCTGCTACAGAGGAGTAGCGGGGGGGGGGGGGGGACGACCGATCACGGTCCGGAGTTGTAATTTACCGATCGGTCAAAAGTCATTTTGATTACAATTTTCAGGGATAAAGAATAATTTAGCTTATAACACTTACCTGTCCACAACAGCAGTGTCGTTAGCAAACATCTCTCCCTCATTGTCAGACGAACATGACGCTGGTCCGCTTGTTACGACTCGTGGTTCTGGTCACGCGACCCGGTCAAACCATGATTCCATTATTGCAGTTTTGCGCTTCCATGATTGTGGTTTTGGCGAACGATTTTTCAAAACAAATAACAGTAGTAAGAAAAAAAGACTGGCGAACGAGTGTGTGTCACCCAGCGGCTTACACAAAACAGATTTTACGCACGGGACGCACGCTTTCAATCGTCGAACTTCTCTGCTTCAATTGGCTCGCTGTATTCGCAGCCGTTGGTAGGCGGGTCCTTCTTGCTAGGTTTTCAGTCATTGGTTCTTCAAGGTTTCAGAAACCCCATTCAAGGCTCTTAGTCGAATGAGAGGTCAATCACATCTAAACCAATCAAAGCACTCCTTTGGCTTTCTGTTCGCGGCTGTGTCTGTAGTGGAAGAACGGAAATGCAGCTTCTTTTTTTTTTCAGTGCACTCTGAGACGCACAGTGTGCGTCCTAGTGCGCACGAGGGCGCGCTAGGACGCAGAAACATGACCGCCTGCGGTATCCCGGAGTGCAAGAGGTTAATAAAATAATTGTTTTGGTTACTTTTCTTAAAAATGAGCCATTATTTTCAAGATCACCCATTAACGGTTTGTACTATTGACTCTTTTCCCACCAGTGTGTTAACAGACAAAAATAGAAATCATGATGCAAACACATAAGTCACTAAATTGTTTATTACAATCAGCAGCAAATTCCAGATTATTCAGAATGTGCAAAATTCAAACTGTAAGACTGGGTCACTCAGCAGCTGGGATGTGCAGCTCACACTGGTCCCAGTTCAGCAGATCTTAGGCCTGCATCTCTGTAAATAGTGACGCAAGGTCCAGTTTGGGGTGGATTGTTTCCCTCTTGCCTAGACAAAAGACAGAAATGGGTGGTGGTTAAATAAAGGAAGTTTAAAACATATTTGGGAAATACACTTGTTGCTAAAAGCCAGTGGTGGAATGTGAATGAATGAATGAATCTTTATTTTGGATAGATTAAAAGTAAAGATTAAAAGAAAATAGAATAATATAACAAAGGGGGAAAAAAAATCTAATAAGGTCGAATTAAACAATAACTCCTCTGATTATACAGTTCAACATAGGTTATCTGAAATGAGTGATGGCTGAAGCTGCAGCTTATATTGCCCACCCATATTCCATCCAAGAATTCAAAAGAAAAACAAAACAGGACCGATTCCAATTCCAATGTGAATATAAAGTACTTCGTTGTTGTATTTAACCACAATTTTCATGTAGCTGCACTTCAGTAAAGTAGATTTTCCAAGGGCTGCGTTACATTTAAAATCATCCGTTTTTACTGTGGCCTCAGCAATCAGAATGAATTAATACATTCACTTGAATGGAATCTAGTACTTTAACTGAGGGTGTGCATCACCGAGTATGGAGTCGCTCAGTCAAAATAGGGAGTTTTTATCAATAAAAGTTTGTCTTGTCTGTAAAAGTGTCTCTTCTTGCCCTGGTTTCAAGTGTGGGCAGTGTTTTGCACTTGTATTAAGATAAGATAAGATAAGCCTTTATTAGTCCCACAATGGGGAAATTCCAGGATTGCAACAGCACAGGGATAGCAACACTCAGAGCAACAATCAGAAGGCAAGAAAAAAAAGAGCAGCGAGTACACATATGTACATATAAACATAAATATATAGGCACACGATGCGGAGCATTGCAGCTAGATGGAATAAATATATGAATATATAAACACACAGTGTGGAGCATTGTAGCTAGATAGAATAAACGTGAATATATAAACACACACACAGTGTGGAGCGTTGTAGTATTGCTAAAATATAAAAGGAAGCACTACAATGGGTCTCAAATATTTGTAATGTGTCCTGTTACTGAATGAGTTTATTGATGATAGATTATAAACTACACATATAAACTAAGTTATATTGATGACTGAACAACTCCCATTCCCCAAAAGATACAGTTATGAACATAACTCAAAGGATCACACAAGTGATATGACAAAAAAATAAATACATTAACAAGCGGTTTATTTTACAGTTGATGTGCCATTCATTTTCAATTATTCTGTAATTAATATTCACACAATCAAATAAATCTCAGTTCAGTCCCTTTTATATTAAGTGGAAATTGTGCTACTTTGGTTGTGCTACTTGGGTTTTGACACTTTACCTATAAAAGCAAAGGATTTCAGTACTTTCCACAGTGGCAAGGTCCGTTGTGGGGCGGCTGCGTTTCCTTTCCTCCTGCCTAGACGAACGACAGAAATGGATGTTGATTAGTTAAAGCAAGTTCAACACTTATACAGGCACATCTCAAAAATTATAATATGAGAAAGTTCAATATTTTTGTGACTCATGTCAGAAAGTGAAACCCATATATAGATTCATTACACGGACAGTGATATATTGCAAGCGTTTATTTTAATTTTGATGATTATGGCTACAGCCCATATTAACCAACACCTCAGCGGCCAACATTTCTATTTAAAAACTTAAATTCTATTAAAATAAATAAATGCTTGAAATATATCACTGTCTGTGTAATGAATGTATATAATATATGGATTTCTCTTTCTGAAATGAGTGACAAAAAATATTGAATTTTTTCATGACATTCTAATTTTTGGAGATGTACCTGTATTAGGGAAATACACAAAGTCAGTGATGGGATGTGACAAAAATGCTTCGTTTCCCTGACAAGCATCGCAGGATCCACTCTGTACAGGTACAAGTACATTATCAATCCAGGGATGTATGGTGGAACAGCACAACAACACTGTTCCAACACCTTTTATGCAAAATCCACAGAATAGGTGTGTGGGTCTATTCTGACGCTTTAGAAAATTATATGAATGACTTTATAAATCACTGGTTTGAAAGAGCACTTTCAATATGTCGAGATTTCAGCTCCTGTGGCCCACTTGACCTGTATCCACAATATAAACACTGACGGAGGCTAAACCCTGGCATGTGGAAACACATTCTAGCATTAAATTGCACACAATTTAATGTGCAGCACCAAAGTGCAATACGTACACAAACCAGGACTTTAACCAGGATTAACATATTTCATCGTTTTGCTCTCACAAGCGAATACTTAGGAGAAAACAAGCACGAATCAGCAGTTGGTACTAGCTAGCAACTAGCTAACACTCGTTAGCCAGCACAGAACGGCGCTGTATCGCTCAAAAAAATGAGCTTACCACCAACAGGATAAATAAGCGAACAGATGCACAATATTACAAATCAGTCACCATCGATGGTTCTCTCACGTTCGTCTTCAGCTTGTCCGTAGTCCGGTTCTATGCTGGGCTCCATCTGTAACGGGGCGGGTTGCTCCTCTCACTGTGGATCTGCCACCAAGCACAGAAAACTCCACACCTCTTCGCTGGACCACGGTGTAGATTTCCGCAAAACCTACAACGCCATCTGTATTAATATCGTATTTACTCGGTGACCGAGTTAGTCCGTGAAATATTGTAAATGGTGGTCGTGCAGATTCCACAGAAGACGGACGCTTTTGTGACGTTATGCCCTTACCAATCAGTGGCTCGCAGTCTGTTGACGTCACATCTCGGCTCGACTCAGCACAGTTGTACCCTGGCCTCGAATAGATACGAAAATAGGACCTGTTAACCGGTGCTGGGTATAATGGAAAAGGCTACAAAGCGAGTCGAGTAGAGTAGGGCATAGTGGGTACTAGTGGAAAAGGGCCATAAAAGATCATAGGATCACCTATGATGTTCCTACGATCTCAACATGATATAGACACCATAGAATAGAGTGATTCAAGAAAAACTGTGTCTGCGTGTGATCAAAGGCAGGCATCACAATCATAGGACTTGCTATGACATCAAAGATCAAAGGCAGGCATCACTCACACTCACTCATGATCAGAGAACTCGCTATGACATAAAACATCAAATGCAGGCATCACTCATGATCATAGGACTCACCATGACAAAGATGAAATGCAGGCATCGTAGGACTCGCTGTGCCTTCATCAAAAATCATAGGACTCACTATGACACCAAAGATCAAAGGCAGGCATCACTGAACGAGTGCTGACGTGCTTGCTTACACCATTGCTTACACCTGCTTTCTACGGGCATGCAGAAATACTTGCCTATACTTGGTTTCTACGGGCATGCACAGGTATGCACTAGTTACTATGAATAGAAAAATCATTTTTTTAATGCCAAGTGGTTTCAGAAGGACTAACTTTTGTCCTAGATTTAGTGAACACTGAAAGACATTGGCTATCATTCGAAGACTTTATTAGGGAATTTGTTTTAAACTGCATAAAAAAAAGACTGCTAGGATCTTTAAAGCAATCCCAACTTCATTACTTCGAATGATCCAAGACAGGATGTCTTGCCTGTCATGTCCCCTTCTTACCTTGCTTGAAAATTAATGAAGTCAATTTGTTAGAAAATGCCACAATAAAACTGTTGCCTTTAAACAAAGAAACTTTGGAGGCTTTAACACAGTCGCTGCACCAGAAAACATACCCAGCTAATGATTTTTTTGCACAAAAGATTTAACACTGAGGTAGTCCTGTGTTTTTTGCACCTCTGAGGTTGAAACCATTGAACATTTATTCTTTTAGCTGTTGACTCAGCAATACTTTTTTGGGTCAACATCCACAGTTGGTTGTCATTAAAAATTGTTAACATCCCTTCTGTTATTTACATTATCAGGGTTTCCTCTGGTAACATTTCTCCGTGGCAGCCCACCTCGCCAGAAATTTTACCGCCACCACAACGTAATATGAATTTATTAATAAAAAAATAAATGAAGCAATGTCTTTCCGTAAGCGTGCACACAAACAACGTGCATGGCCGTCATCCACACGGAGTTTAGAAGTGCCCCGCTCACACGAGTTTTCCAGTCAGTCAGCAGGCAGTGTCTCGCTAAGCGTGATTGTCCGACAGAAACATGATTTCATTAAAATACTTTAAATCTGGAAAAAAAAAATCATAAGAGGTATGTAAGCACTGGCGTTTATCATGGTTTTAACCCACTGGAAACGGGAGCCATAATGGAAGAGTCACTTAGCTAAGAGATGTGGTTAGCAGGGATGTGATTTGGGGTTGGGGAAATTATCTGAAAATTTAGCAGGGGGTCTGTTTTTTTAAGTACCAGAACTGTGCTTAAATGACAAAACAAACAGCTGAATGCCACTTATTACTGTATAATATTGACTTATGTTCCAAGAAGATAGCATTCCTAACATATTCCAACAAGCATTATCCATCACATGCTTTAACACTTGATCAAATCAAAATCAGTTAATTTTATCTATTCCATAATAGAAATAAAATTCCAACATACCATTACTTTTTATAATTTCAGCATTCATTTCAGATCACCAGTTTCAATCTCCATTGAGTCTTGAGCAGTTCATTTTGCACAATCACTGATGTAGCTAAGTCTTCATATTCAAATGTTATGAGTCAATGTCCACTGTGCACTGCGTTAAAAATATTTTTTCAATAAAGTCCAAAACATCTTCAGCAGGCAAGATGAAGAAAATATTAACTAGATGACATGTATACAAAAATATATCTTCACATACCTCAAAATTCACTCCTCTATCCGCAACTGGCACTGGTTGTTGGGGTGGATCATTCCTTTCGATTTCCTTGTCTGATCGTGTCATTAACAAAGGGTGGATGCCGTATGGTTTCGATGGTTTTTTCTGAATACCGAAAGTTCCAGCAATTGAATAATTAGTGGACCTCGATTTGATCTCTTGTACATGTTTTTTGCTCCTAGCATGACTCTCGAGAGACTTAAATCCTCTTCCACCATAGTCAATCGTGTCGTGACACCACGTGCAAATCGCCTTCCCGGCACGGTCAATTTTCTGTATAAAATCGCTAAACAAATTTGTCACAGTTTTCTTCCCAACATCCGTTGCAATCTCCTTTTCTAGCCAATCCCAACGAAATTTGTTTTTCACGATCTTGTCAATTTCTTTAATTCTCGGAGCATCTTTACGTTCAATCACCGACATCACTGCAACAGCCGTGTCCATTGGTCACTGCAAGGATGATCAGCCAATCAGGCACGTTGTTTCATTATGGTTAGGGAATTACTAAAAAGTCAGAATCCGGTATATACTCATAATATTTTTTATTTTATTTTGGAAGATAAAAAAAAATGCGGAATTCCGCGAATTAGCGGAAAAATCACATCCCTGGGTTAGAATTCAAATGCAGCTAGCTTCATATGAAGGGAAAGGCAAGGGACTGATGAATTGCTGAGGATATATTTCACCAGCCACTACAATATTAAGTTATGAGACTGGCAATTTCTCGCTTTTCTTGCACGAGCAGGCGTGCCGTTTTTATTCTCCAACGGCAGTGACAAAGCAACAGCTAAAAATGCTAGCT
Source organism: Pholidichthys leucotaenia (assembly GCA_020510985.1). Taxonomy (NCBI): domain Eukaryota; kingdom Metazoa; phylum Chordata; class Actinopteri; order Cichliformes; family Pholidichthyidae; genus Pholidichthys; species Pholidichthys leucotaenia. The sequence goes on along the minus strand of CM035840.1, from coordinate 186,200,351 downwards.
CTCTTTTCACTCTAAACTGAGGTCCTTCAGCAGCTGCCAAGAGAGGTGCCTGATGCGAAAGCCTGAGAGCACAACTATAACTGATTAAAACAGATCATTCTGTACATGAACACATATTGTGGTGAATTATGTCTTTAGAGTCCGCTAGTTTCCTATTATGTACCTGGCAGGTTAAGATGACCGAAATTTACCAAGTCAATGACTTTAATCTGTCAGCAGCCTTCAGACAAACTAAACGTGTCAACATTCAATTTCAAAATAAGGGAGGTTTTTCCTGCCGTCTGGGTGGTGAGGAGATTTCTAAAAAAAAAATAAAAACAAAACAAACTATAAATATAAAGAAATATTATAAAAGAAATAATGGCATCCTTGGTCATTTAAGTTCATTTATTTCATTAAAAACAATTTTATTAATATTTTTTCTTTGTAATCAGGGTTAAATTGTGGTTCTGTTCTGACTGCAAAATAATGGTAAAAAATGTAAATTGGTATAGGGAAAAAGTTAAAAAAAATTACCACAGTCTGTTTCTAATTTATCTTAAAAAAAAAGAAAGAAAAAAAATTTTATTTAAAAAAAAAAACAGACAAATATTAGTCATAAAATAATCCACAAATTTATAATAAAGTTTCAAATGTACAAGAAAAGTCAATTTTACAAGAGGAAATTACAAATTTGAGGAACATGGTTTCAACTTTAGATTTACAGAGAAAAGTAGAAAACTACAAGAAAATTGTTATAAATTTTTGAGAAAAATTTTTGAGAAAAACTTCAAACCTTGAAGACTGAAGTCATTACTCAAGTTTTTAAGTGGGTGCTCTTTGTACCCTTAACTCAACTAGAAATTTTGGGTTGCCTACTTTTAATTATTAAAGGGCCTATATCATGCAAAATCGACTTTGAGCTTTTAAGCATGTTATAATGTTAATTCCTCATCAGAAACACCCCCAAAAATGGTATTTTGCTCCATTCACGCATCTCTGAGTATTCCTCCTCAACCCTGCTCTCTGAGCTGCTGCTCCGCCCTGTCCCTGATAACGATTGGGTCCGCCCACTCCAGGAAGTGCCTGTGCTGCCAGCACCGCCCCCGGGCTAACGCACACACCCACTTTCTCCGCGCAGCTAACGGAGCGGTGATCGGCAAAACTCTCTCATTTACCAGTCAGAAACTTCCTGTAAACGTCTTTGAGGTCGCTGTGGTATCTCGTGCACCTCAGATTCCCGATCGGCCTCTGGGTCAAGAGTGTAAGGCTCCACAACATGCTCATCCATCTTTTCTAAAGTTTACTGTAGATGTTTTTGTGGGCGGAACCCAGCGACACGCTGCAGCAGCCGGCTCAGGGGTTACGTCATGAAATGGGCGGCAGCCACAAGAAGGAGAGGCAGAGCCTCAGAGATCAAGGGATCTTACTTCCGGGTTGGAAAAGTAGCTTGCGAAAATAACTCATTTCATAAGAAATTCATTCTCCAGTGTACCAAAGGTAATATACTATCACATACATGCATATAGTTTACTCTGAAAGACTTAAAATAGCATAATATAGGCCCTTTAATTTCAAAGCACTGCTTTTACTTGAGTAGAATTTCTGGTCACTATACCCACCTGATCATATAATTTAAGTATGCTTGAGTACATTACTATTATGAAGGTTTCTTTCCCTTCCCTACTCTCAATGGAAAAAAGAAACAAGAATAAAAATACACATTTTTGTCATTTCTGTAAATCATGACAAAAAATCCTGCTGGACAAAACATGACACTTGATATTTTCTAACCTGTTTGTATACCACCATAGACAGAGAGAGAACCTGAATTAGACAGAGCTCAGAGGGCAAGATGAGACAGAAGAGAGGAGCCAAGGAGAGGGAAGTGTTCAGGCAGAGGAAGGAGAGAAGGATAACACCACTAAAAAGTCAAAACAATGTCTGGGTGAGACCCCAACTGGCTCAATATTCAAGCCTCGGTTGTACAATACTTCAAACGGTAAGTTCTATATGCAATGTTACTGTGTAAAATTTTAAAAGATATAAATAGTATCAGATTTATCAGATAGTATGTTCAGATTTGTTATTAACTTTATTTTATTTTTCATTTTTTTGTTCATTCAACCATGGCTCCTACAATATTTCTCACATTTTTTTTTTCTATCTTTCTGTATCTTTCCCAGTCATGTTTTGTAAATTTTATTTTTATTTTAAAAGCAACCCTTTTATGACCACATTCTGAGTGAATCTCCTTGTATAAGTCCTCCCGCGATCTTTAGTCTGTTAAGTGATACATATTACGACGGAGTGATGATATAGAGTGAAGTACGTAGCGGTAATGCACCTATAAGCTGGATGCCAACCGCCATTCATTCATCTTCTTCCGCTTAATTCTTTTCGGGGGTTGGAGCCTATCCCAGCATCTTTGGGCGAGAGGCAGGGTACACCCTGGACAGATCGCCAGTCCATCGCAGGGCCAACACAGAGAGACAAACAACCATTCACTCTCACAGTCATACCTAAGGACAATTTAGAATCCCCAGTTTTGATGCCAATTAATCTAACTTGCATGTTTTTGGCATGTGGGAGGAAACCGGAGAAATCCCGGAGTAAACCCACGCAGACACGGGGAGAACATGCAAACTCCACACAGGACGTCTTTCCACCAAACCAGTTCCAGTGCTTAACTGCAGCCAGAGCGTCATTAGCACCAGTTCTTTGGTTTTCCACCCACTAAAGCACCAGTCCCAGGCTCTCAAAAGTGGGGCTATCATGGCCCCAACTCCTAGCTGGGCCAGCGGCAGCAACAGTTTACGTTGCTTCTTCCCAGCTTCTTCCCCTCTGCCATCAGACTGCTGAACACTAAAGGCCCTTTTCCACTAGCCTCACTTAGCCCTACACCGCACCACTCAGCCCGCTTTAGGCGCTTTTCCATTAGCCCTAGCACCGGTTAGCAGGTACTTTTTTCGTACCTGATCCAGGGCAGGGTCTAACCGGGCTGAGTAGGGCTGAGTAGGGCTGTGATATGACTTTAAGATAAGATAAGATAAGCCTTTATTAGTCCCACAATGGGGAAATTCCAGGATTGCAACAGCACAGGGATAGCAACACTCAGAGCAATAATCAGAAGGCAAGAAAAAAAACAAGAACATCTAGTAAACATATGTACATTAGGGATGGGCATTCGGTGAAATTTTCTTCACCGATCGTCGGGAGAATTAATGATTAATAATCGGTTAATCATTAACATTTTTAGGTAGGTAACAAGGCAGGTAGACTACATTAGAACATCAGGTATCAACACGGAGAGCCGCACAACTCAAATCCACCTCTCTGTTCGCTGTTCTCGTGTTGGCTCGGCTCGGGAATCTCGCAAGCTGATTGGCCGAGATGTTTCACCCCGCAAGCTGATTGGCCGAGACGTTTTACCCAGCTTCTCTCCCTGCCGAGCGGCCACCCAGCAAACGAAGACCGCATTCATTGCTGTTTATCGCTCGTGTTGCTTAGTCTAGCCGCGTGGAACTTTTTGCTGTTCTCTTGTGCCATTTTGTGCGAAATAGTCTTCCCGTCAAGCCACTACGCCGCCTCCTGCAGCTTCCCTCGACGATCCTGCGCCTCTAGCACCTGAGGAGCAGTAAAGCTCTCATTAACCTGTGCAGTAAATCATCTTTATCTTGAGTTACGTATCTTGTTATAAGAATAAAAGAGTACTAAAAACATATTTATGTACACTTTATTTACATCTACGTATGTATGTACACTTACACACACACACACGTATCATATGAGAGAGAGAGAGAATGAACGTACGTATTATTTATGGGTGACGCGATAAGTGAGGGATCACTGTACTCTTATGTATTGAGAATAATAAAAAAAAATACAGAGTGTTTTTCTTCGAGGATGAATTTATTAACAAGACAAGTCTGCAGTAAAACGTGAACACATGTGCACTGCGCAAACGAGGGAGGCTTCAAGTTGCGAGCCAGACAATAACGGGAGACACATACAGGACACATAACGGAACATATATTTCTTTCTTTTACTTTTTTCTTTTGTATGCTGCATTGCAGTGATTGCAGTACACCTGGTCATTTTTTAAATTAAAATGGTCCCACGCAACACTTCGCCGCAACCTCTTCATGATTTGGCGATTGCCCTACGGAAGCTCGCATGTATCAACTGAGGCACGCCAGGGTACGGCGATGGTGTAATGTTGCCCCCTGGTGCCCAAATTTTGCCAGTGGCACAGTTAAATGCATTGCATTGTTTGAGGACGGCCGTGCACTAGGCCTAATAACCTACATTCGGACTGTTTAAAAAAAAAAACAGTTTGTCGACGAAAATGAACTTCCTTGGTGAAATTCTTAATGATCAATTATCGGTTAATCGGTTAATTATGCCCATCCCTAATGTACATGTTACTATAAATATATATATAGACACACAGTGCAGAGTATTATGGTTGGTGAATGTGCAGCAGAAAGTCTAAGCTCTCTCTCCGCGGATGCGGCGGGCCAGCTGGAAGTCTTTGGGCATGATGGTGACCCTCTTAGCGAAGAAGAGACCCACCAGGTAGGCCTCTCTGGTCTCCTGCAGGGCCATGACAGCGAAGCTCAGGAAGCGCAGGTGGGTCTTGAAGTTCTGAGCGATCTCCCTCACCAGGCGCTGGACGGGCGGCTTACGGATGAGCAGCTCCGTGGATTTCTGGTAGTGACGGATCTCTCTCAGAGCCACGGGCCTGTAACGGTGAGGCCTCTTCACTCCGCCGGTGGCCGGAGCGCCTCTCCGAGCAGCCCTGGTGGCTAGCTGTCTCCTGGGGGGCTTCTTCCTCCAGTAGATGTTACGGGCGGTCTGCTTGGTTCTTGCCATCGCTCTTTATTATTCTGTCTTATATTTCTTGCACACCGCCTAAACTTCAGCCCGCCACCCGCGTCGTTTTCGCTACAGCTCCCGGTATGTCGAGTTTCCCATTAGCACCGGGCGGCGGCCAAGTGCTAGCTAGCACCAGCTCCTCCCCACTGCAACGTCTCCCGCTGCAAACAGTGGCTCCGTCCACCGACCCAGGAGATCCCCGGGGCGATCCGAGCGTCCGTGATATATATACAGAGTGAAAGGTGTAGAAAGAAGAAGGAAGATAAAAAAAAAGGCTGTTGCAACGGGCAGCCGACTCGTGTGGCGCCGCCGGTCCGGTGGAACCGGAACCGGAAAAGAACTTTAAGAGACTGGTCGCCGCTGATTGGTCAGGTCGTAACGTCATGAAAGCGACTTTTTCTGCTGAATTTACTCCACGACCGCCATTTGTAATTGTTCAGCCAGTGAACACAGTGCGCCCCTTTAATACGGTATATTATATTAATATACTGTATAATATACTTATATAATAATATACTCCTAATATTATATATTAGGAGGTGCGCAATTTTCTTTCTATATTAGGCGACGATCGCATCCAGCGCGAGTTGGACGGATCTACTTGAAATGCAGGTGTCCGAGCAGATGGCTTCCCAAGGGCACATCCGTACTGCCAAACAGTGTCGGGAGAAGCTGAAAAAGCTGAAAAGCGATTACCGAGCAGTGAAGGACCACAATGCTCGAAGTTCAGCGGATCGGAAGGAGTGGAAGTCGTTCGCTGAGAGACATTGGGCTCGACACGGTCACAGTCACGGTCACGCCCTTGGAAACCGTGGATGGTGAGTGTTTTTTTGATATTGCGCATCTGTTCGCCACTTGATCCTTTCTGTGCCAAGCTCACTGTTTTTAAGAAATAGGAAGGTTGTTAGATTGTGGGTAATGGTTGTTACTGAGGCTTTCCTATTGTTTTGCAGCCAACTGCAGATTCACGCTTGCTTTGTGTTAAGTATTAGCGCGAACAAAACGCTGAATTACGCTTATTGTATTCCAGTTAAAAACTTGAGAGTGTTGTGTACATGTTGCACTTTGGTGTTAAGTTTTAAATTGCGTGCATTTTCTTTCTAGAATCGCATTTCATATCACAGGGGTCCACCTCAGCGGACATGATGGACACAGCGGACTCTCCTGCATCTGCGTCTGCTGGAGCGCCAGCTGAATCGACTCCACATCACCAGCTCCATCTGGATCACGTTCAAGTGCCGGTAAGGCACAATAACCACAATTTTTTTTTTTTGGTTGAAACAGGTCCAGCAGCGGAAACCAGGGTCGAAAATCCATCCATCCATCTTCTACCGCTTAATCCTTTAAAGGTCGCGGGGGGGCTGGAGCCTAACAAGTTATGTACCAAATTGATTAATGCAATTTCCTGTAGCTGCATATTAATTAATTGAAAATGTCTTTTTAAATGTGCAAAAAGGTTATTCTTTGGTCTTCACTTATCGGTGTTCCACAACCATTTTTAGGTGTGGTGATTGAAGTGCTGTTGTAACTCCTGTTTTATAAAAACAAATAAAGCTCATGAACTGCTGTTGAAATCAACATGCTTCATTGAAATGCTTCGCGTCAGCTGACTGTATTAACCCATTCAGATTTCTGCGGCCACACTACAAGCAACTAGTTTAAACATTATCCATCCATCCATCCATCCATCTTCTTAATCTTAATCCTTTTTAGTTTTGCAGGGGGGCTGCAGCCGAAGACAGCACACTGCGTGTTGCAAAATCTGCTCTACTGAGGGGCAGCAACATGACAGTTCCGCTTATATACAGCAATGAAGCATAATATAATAGTGACATTCCACCACAGACTTTCACCTGTGTAATTCCATAATATATGTAGTGATCCAGCTTTAACGACCATGCCTTTCCGTCTTTCCATCTAGGCAAGACGAAAACAGACAACTCCCATCGCTGACCTTACATTAGCGATGGTCAACATGCATGACGAAGAGATGCGGCTCTTGGAACGGCAACATGACCAGCGGCAAGAATCAGGAGTACATGCAGCATTTGAGACAGGTGGCCGCAGATGTGCGGGCAGATGCGCGTGAAGCCCTGGAGCAGGACGCTGCGTTATGAAGGGAAGAGCTCGCAGAGATGTCATCGCCCAGTCTGTTTTTTTGTTTGTAAATTTTGCTTCTGGAATAAAATTGTATTGTTTGCATCAAAAGTCTGGTTTATCTGTTATGACACCGTAGGAGAAAAGCCAATAATTACATACACATTCCATTCTCTGTTCACTCCACATGCTGCTGTTCATCAGGTCAGGTGTATAGCCTTCTAATGGTAATTTAATTTTTAACAACACAACGAAACGTAATGTCTTGGTAGGTTTTTTTTTTATTTTAAACAAATTTGCAATGCTGAATCCATTTCTCTTGAACGGGTACATTTTTTAGGTTATAAGCAGTTGTACAGGTGTGCTTGAACTTGTAGACACTGATAAAGGTAAGTACGTGTAAGTTGAATGTTGTATCACCAGTCAAAATTTAATAAATTAAGAAGGAATCTAGCAAAAATTTGGCACTAATAACAGTAGACAAATCGGACGAGGATACACAACTGTTTTTGTTGCACACAACTGTTGTCACCAACAAGTGCAAAATTTATATTCCCTTTTCCCAAAAATTAAAAATCAATTTGTAAGTAAAAGTGGGAGACCTTTACATGGGAAAATATGACATGTATCAGCACATGATTTATAGTTCAATTTGCATTTCCACCTAAGCAAAAGTGGCTTGTCGAGCTGGATTTTTGTGAAGATGGCCTGTGTGGTGTTTCTACATGTAATTACATACCTGTCAAGTGATACGGTTTCGCCGTATTTTAATACGGGGAAACTGCAATTTTAGCAAATACGGGCGTATTGCCATTTCTGTACGCCAAAGAGAAAAATATACGGGAAAAAAAACTGAGAGTGTGGGGAGGAACACGTCGTGTGTGACCCCCACAGCGTACGGGGCTGTCAGAGCGCTCAGCGTGAGCAATTATCACAACAGAAGTGTGGACTCATCATTAGACTGATGGCTTTGCACCTTCTTAACAGATAAGCGTTATGAACAAGAGGACAGGTAGATGGACCATGCACAACATTTTATTTACAAAAAACATTTTTGAAATATGTATGCGCATAAAATAGACAAGTATTGCATCACAGCATCTCGTATTACATTGTAACGTGCAGCTCGACATGACGACGTCCCACCGGCAGGTTCGAGCTCACGCCTCCCGCTCCGGACTCCCGCACTCTACCTGTGTCGCCAATAGGGTCAACCAACTTGTCAAGCCAAGTAGGGTGCTTATATTGAGTTCGCTACAATATCACTACCCTGCTCCTCTGCTCTCTGTACCGCTGCCACCACTGGTTCATCTACTGCATCATCCAATGTAGTGTCAAACGTCTCTCCATGACACTCTCACAGATTGTGCAGAGCACAACAAGTCAGCACCATAGATTTAACCAGTTTCATGTCACAGTCATTCCTCTCTCCTTCTCTCCTCGTCATCAGCCATGTTTGTTGTGGAGGATTCAGTTGCGTGTTTCACGTCACGAGGGTGTGGCGCCGCCAGCTGTTCAACAAATCCCACCCACAGCAGGTGTGCCAGCAGTAGTTGAAAAGCAACTGAGGCCGAACCGAACCGAAGTGAGTAGAGCCGGGTTTTCAATCGGGGCTGAGCGGGGCTAGTGGAAAAGCGCCTTAAGTGACTTATTAGACTCTCGTGCACTATGTACAGCAGCTCAACCGGTCTCATGACAATTATCACTGTTTTCTTTTTGCACTACCGACTGCACTATGTGAAACTCCACAATATCTGCTGCTGGTTAATATATTTAAAAATTGCATAGATTAGTATTACTCATATTCTACATTTTATTGCATGCATAGTTTTTTATTTTTATCTTTAGTGCTACTCCATGTTTAATGTTGCAGCATTGCACCGAGACAAATTCCTAGTTTGTGTACTACATGAACAATGGCAATAAATCTGATTCTGATTCTGCTTATGTCCACAGCCATGGGCGTGGTTAACTGACCAGCTTCAAAACATGACTGACCGCCATGTTGCTTTCCAAACAGCGGAGCATGCAACGGATTCCAAAACCAAACAGATTTAGAGCGAAGAGGAGACACATTTCTTGGCTCTATGAACATAAGCAGAAGTACAAGATCAGCTGGAGGGGGCCACTCATGTGATGAACTGCTTTGGAGGACAGGCCAGCCAGTCGGACCATCATCATTACCGTGAATTAGTCCGTACAACAAACTGCTTAAAACACGCTGGTAAGTGTATTGTCTTTAAAATGCCAGACGTTAACGAATATATGTATACATATATATCCGCTTGTATTGATATGCAACAGCTAAAGTGCGGATATTTTTTTAGTCACTCTTGTGACTATAGTATTTTCGGTTAGCTATGCTAACAAGCTAACATCACTTTTCCTACGACTTAACGTTTGTCCTTGCCATAAAGAAATGAACAGGCCGTCTCTGCTGACAAATGTATATCGCTTGTATTGATATGTAACGGCCAAAGTACGGATATTTTTTTACTCACTCTTGTGGCTATACTGTTTTTGGTTAGCTATGCTAACAAGCCAACAGTGTTTTTACCACGAATGTTTCTCCTCGCCATAAAGAAATGCGCGTTTGAGAAACTAGAAGAGAAATCTTAGCGTCTTACAGAATACTTTTTTTATAAAGACATCAAGCGCAAAATACGTTTTTTGTGGTATCAGTACTGTGTATGAATGGGTGCCTTGCGTTGTGTTATGGGAGATTTTTCTACCAGACACTAGTAACGTCGTCTTTACCATTTTTGGTAATATTTCCATAATCTTAGGCCATTTTTTTTTTTTTTAATTTCACTCGTGTTTCTGTGTTGTGTAGCCGTATTTTATCTAATCCTCTTACTTTATTGCGCAGTAGCCTGGTGAAGCACCTAAAATGTCATTGTACTGTACAACTGTACAGTGACAATGAAGCTTATTCTATTCCTGTTCTTCTATTCCATAATCAGACATGTAAGCTTTGCTAACATTGATATTGAATAAAATTTCCTTCTATGTCTGCATATTTAATGGAAGGTTTAAGTTGGACACTGCACAAACAAACACTTTTTTGTATTTACAGATTTATCACACCTGGATGATGAGGGAGAACCAGCCAGACCTATGGTGTCCAGCTCACCTTCACCAGCTCCAAGCTTGTCCTCCTCCTGCTCTTCCTCCTCTTCTCATCAGACCAGATTAGGTAATTTATGTCCAGATCATGACCCATTCACACAAAGGAGGGAGTGAATTAAAAGAATTATACACTTGAATTGAATGTTGTGATGCCACTAACAGTAAAATGGATGTTCAATAGACACATTCAATCTTGGATTGACGATTCCTGCATTTTTCAGTGTGTGGTTATTTTATATTGCTTATTTTTGTACTTTAAGTACAAAAATAGGTACAAAATAGGTAAGCTGCTTACCTATTGCAGATTCAGTCTTCCCAGCCTGGTGCAGGTCTACAATTTTGTTTCTGGTGTCCTTTGACAGCTCTTTGGTCTTGGCCATAGTGGAGTTTGGAGTCTGACTGTTTGAGGTTGTGGACAGGTGTCTTTTATACTGATAACGAGTTCAAACAGGTGCCATTAATACAGGTAACAAGTGAAGGACAGAGGAGCCTCTTAAAGTAGAAGTTACAGGTCTGTGAGAGCCAGAAATCTTGCTTGTTTGTAGGTGACCAAATGCTTATTTTCCACCATAATTTGCAAATAAATTCTTTAAAAATTAGACAATGTGATTTTCTGGATTTTTTTTTTTCTCATTTTGTCTCTCATAGTTGAGGTATACCTATGATGAAAATTGGAGACCTCTCTCATCTTTTAAGTGGGAGAACGTGCACAATTGGTGGCTGACTAAATACTTTTTTGCCCCACTGTATAGAATCAGAGGGGTCGCTGCCATGCAAGGCGCCGCCAGATTTCCCTCTTCCATTCCATTATTGCTGAGCACCAAGTTGGACAGCAGGAAGTTCCGCTTTTATATGGTCTTGGGCATGACCCGGCCGGGATTTGAACCCCTGCCTCCCAGGTGTGGGGCGGATGCTCTACCAACTGAGCCACCACTCCGGTGGTACCATAGACAGAGAGAGAACCTGAATTAGACAGAGCTCAGAGGGCAAGATGAAACAGAAGAGAGGAGCCAAGGAGAGGAAAGTGTTCAGGCAGAGGAAGGAGAGAAGGAGAACACCACTAAAAAGTTGAAACACAGGATGTCCCCCAGTGGGACCCCAACTGGCCCAATATTCAAGCCTCGGTTGTACAATACTTCAAATGGTAAGTTCTATTTGCAGTGTTACTGTGTAAAATTAAGCTATAAATAGTATCAGATTTATCAGATGGTATGTTCAGATTTGTTAACTATTTTTAATTTCTTTTTGTTCATTCAACCATGGCTCCTACAATATTTCTCACATTTTTTCCTATCTTTCTGTATCTTTCCCAGTCATGTTTTGTAAATTTTATTTTTATTTTAAAAGCAACCCTTTTATGACCACATTCTGAGTGAATCTCCTTGTATAAGTCCTCCCGCAATCTTTAGTCTGAGTGATACATATTACAACCGAGTGATGATATAGAGTGAAGTAAGTAGCCGTAATGCACCTATAAGCTGGATGCCAACTGCCATTCATTCATTCATTCATCCATCCATCTTCTTCCGCTTAATCCTTTTCGGGTCACGGGGGGGCTGGAGCCTATCCCAGCATCTTTGGGCGAGAGGCAGGGTACACCCTGGACAGATCGCCAGTCCATCGCAGGGCCAACACAGAGAGACAGACAACCATTCACTCTCACAGTCACACCTAAGGACAATTTAGAATCCCCAGTTTGATGCCAATTAATCTAACTTGCATGTTTTTGGCATTTGGGAGGAAACCGGAGAAATCCCACGCAGACAAGGGGAGAACATGCAAACTCCACACAGATCACTGTTGGTCGGGGGCTGGGATCGAACCCAGGATCCCCCGGCCAAGGGTGAGTTGCTGTGCTGCTGCAGTGCTAACCACTCCGCCACCGCGGCGCCGCCGCCAGCCGCCAATCAAATTTAAAAGAAGTCTGTTGCTGGATGATTAAATCTGAACGACCGGTGGTGGTGGGGGGTGATTCTTCCTGAGCGGCTGCTGTGAGCGCGGTTCACCGTAGTTTTAACTCCATTTAAAGCTGAACTCGAACCTTCTCCTGGAAACAGTGTCGTCTCACAAACATTCCTGACGTCTGTTGGTGACACACAAGTCTTTTCAACTGTTTTACTCACCAAATCTCGAACCGTCACGTAACCCCTCCATCAGCCTCGCCTCCATTCGCCCCTTTCACATTCCCCACAATGCAATGCGCAACCGGCAACATCCGGTAGTTTGTTTCCACTGGCTCACATGCATACACAATGGAGACAGAGTTCAAGATACGTCGAAATAAAGCCACAAATCAGGGTTCCAGATGCGTAGTACCTTTCTGTAGTAATCGCCAGGGTACAGACAAGGAACAGGGCATAAGAAGATCATACTCTAGGTTTCCCAGCGGTGAAAAAAACGCAGATCTTCGGCGAATTTGGGAGAGCAAAATCAGGCGTGAAGGATGGACTTCAAGTGCCAGTGTCAGAATTTGTTCAGACCATTTTCAAGGAGGTAAGAGCACTGTTTGAATAATATATTTATCTATATTGTATTACCTGTTATTACTCAATAAAATATTAGCATTTAGTCTAATTTTAGGTTCCAAACTAATCACTGATCAAATCCAATACAAAGTTAACATAGTATCAATTTTCTTTATTTTATTAGTTAATATAGTCTTGTCAGACTTCTGCATTATAAATTATATAGTTGTATGTGTGTGTATTTTGTTTGTTTATTTACATATATATGTATTTGAACTTTATACATATATAATAAAGCTGTCAGTAACTACTGACACTGCCTCCTTTTTTTATTTAAATTCTGGCATAATTAGTATCTGTTAAACTAATTTCTATTTTTATCCAACAGGTGTACGCACACACAAGAAAGGTTCGCTGGGATATATTCCTACGAAGTTTAAATGGACCAGACAAACGAAGAAGCGACAGACGATGACATCAACTTCTGCCTCCCCTGTCATTCCATTGCCATTCTGCAAAGATTCGTGGACTCCAAAGGAAGAATCCCCAAAGAAAGTCAACATATCACATTATCTAGTGACCACTTCCTGAATGCTTTGCCACTTAATTCTTCAGTTATGGCTGATAAGGGTTTCAATGTGTCAAGGGAACTTAGAGACAGGGGGGTGAAACTGATTCTCCCTAACTACAAAGGTAGTGACCGGTCGCAGATGTCGGTGGAAGAAGCTGCAAATTGCGAGGCAATCTCGAGCACACATATTCATGTTGAGAGAATTATCCAGAGAATACGAACATTTCACATTCTGGATGCCACTCTGAAAATTTCACAACAGGATGTGACAGAGCAAATGTTTACAGTTTGTGCCTACTTGTCTAATTTTCAAATGCCTATTGTTAATATTCACAGTGTTCTAGCAAGTCCATTATCAGAGTCTGAAAGTATCTTTGATTTCATTTAATTTGCTTTTTGAACAAGTGGGCAGCTATTTCTTGTAATCACTAGACAACACACTTAAAGACTGTAGTAAAGTAAAATAGTTTTTATTAGATTTCAGAAAAGGAATTTCAAGACATATACAATCAATATTTCTGTACAGCTGTATATAGGATATTGTGGAATGTTAGTCAAAACTGTATTATGTTTTTGTTAATAAATGTATCCATGGTCACTATGGTGTAAACTTTAAACAAAGATTTATTGTTTATATTGTGTATTGTATTTTTGTTCTAGATAAGAATTTGTAGTAATAAAGACCATTTTATTCAACCTGACAAATCTGTATTAAATGCATACATGTATAACACAAAAAAGGCAATGTAATACCTACACAATCAATGCTAAACATATGTGCACTTTTATAGTACAATCATGGAATGATAAGTCCATGGTAGAAACATCCAATGACTAGCTACAAAAAGCCAAAATGACTTGAAAGCTAAAAATATTTCTCATAAGAAGTACATTTGCATCATGACAAAAACTAATAACGTTTCTGAAAGTGACTAGCTATTCACATGAATAAGAACATCACAGAAATTATAGCACCATCCATCAAGAAATACTAAACATTTGGACAATTCCTTACACAGGATATGCAAAACCACAGAATATCTTCATCTACCATGTCTTGGTTCTAGTTCGCACATCTCCAGCATGACCAGGAATCACAGTTGCATGGACATTCACACCCTACACTTGCATCTGAGTTGTCTGGCTTAATGTTCTCCGCTTCAGGCAGTGTTTCAGTGTTTTTGCTGGCAGTGCTTTCACCTCTGTGTACGTTTTAGGGACTTTCCCTGTCACTTTCTGCTAGAATCCATACGACATTATGCACCTGCAAGAAATGAGGAAAAGATGTCACATTGTGTATAGATAAATGTTTGTATAATACTATATATATGTGTAACCACTAGTTGAAAATAAACGTTTAATGTACATCAACACTGAGCAGCTGATAACCTGCTGACATGCACTCACATGGGTTATGCCTCATGAGTCATGGGTGCAACTTACAACTTCTAAATATGTCACAAAAACACGCTGCATACGCGATTAGCATAGCATGGCATACAACCAAAACACAATAGAAAGCTCGAAAATATTACTAGGTATATTACTGCAGCTTGATATGTATAGAAAACTGTTTAACTTACCACAAATAAGTAAAAAATCGCTCCCCCGTTGCTAGATTCAAGCGTGTTTATATTGGGCACTGGGAAACCGGATGTTGCCGGTCGCGCGAGGAATTGTGGGATTGTGAAAGGGGCGAATTTTGAGTCAATGCGCAGACGCTTGAAAATGACGTCACATTCTTACCTTTTATTTTGATGTTGGTGGTTTGATTCCGCCAGTGTTACGTAGTGTCCGTAGAATTGACCAAGTGCATTCTACTGTAGGTACCGTTCGCTGAAATCACGTCAACGCTGGAGACATCGTCACAAAGCAGACATGGGGAAGTCTTGCTGTGTTGTAAACTGTAATAGTCGTTCTCACAACTGCCGTGGAGAAAAGGTAAACCACGGAATAGGCTTTTTTAGTTTTCCAGCATGGAATAAGAACAGCACAGCCCACGTTTCCTGGCCTGGATTGCAGCAGTCAGAAGACCCAACATAACTTTCAAACACACACCTGTATCGATGGTGGTGTGCTCAAAGCATTTTCATAAAGGTACGTTATGATTTATTGTGTATGTCTGTTGTTAAAACTTGCTTGTGTTGTGGTTAAGACTTGCGTGGTCATAGCTTTTACCCTACGTCAGCAGTGCTAAGCTAAGCAGAGCTAAGCTAAAGAAAGACTCCGATATCCTACTAGCTAGAAAAATTTACCACTCACACACCTGTGCACCTGTGCGAGCGGGTTTAATTTCTTCTACACCAGAGTGTTTTCTTACCATTTGCTTTGCTTTAACAGGCAGACCAGCTTATGAAATGCTAGACTGTGATCCTGACTGGGCACCTTCTCTAAACCTTGGGCATGCAGAGCTTCCAGCTGCCACTCCTGACAGGTTTAACCGCTTATGCAGACGGGCGAGATTACGACAAAAAGAATCGGCAGGGCATGCAAGTGACCCCCAACACAGACCCCCAACATCACGGGCCCCGTGACTGAGATGGATAATGTAGCTCCTTCAGGTAGTCTTTTTTTGTTTGTTTGTTTGTTTTTTGTTACCTATGTTTTTCCTTCTATAGTGTGTCTTGGGATTCCTTTTGATTACAAAATATATTAACTACAGTTGTTTATTGTCCTGATCAGCAACAGATGACACCACACCTTTGGCTGAGATGGAGGAGACAACATCTAATGAAGCAGCACAGATCTGTCAGGCTGACGATGCTCCAGAGGAAAATGCACAAGAGCTACAGAACTGCAGCATGTGTCACCTTAGGCTTAAAGAAATTTTACGCTTGCAAGAGGAGAACAGAAAGTTAAAGGGAGAGCTCTCCAGAAAGACCCTGGATGAGAATTTCCTCAAATGACTCAAAGGTGAAATATTACACTGGGCTTCCATCTTTCAGTTTGTTGATGGCTCTGCTGATGCAAATTTTTCCCAGCCTACAAAAGACAGAAAAAAATTCCCATTTTCAAATTCTCCTTTTAACTATGATGTGTTTGCGGCTTAATTTGCCTCTAGAACATATTGCACACCTTTTTGACATAAGCAGACAAACCGCATCCATCCTATTCTGCGACACCATAAATGTGCTCCATGCACACCTCAGCCCTTTGGTGTCCTGGCCAAAGAGACATAGTTTGCAGGCTAGCATGCCACATCAATACGTTGAAATGTTTGGCAGTAAGGTCACAGTTATTATTGACTGCTTTGAACTTTTCATTGAGAAAGCGCAAAATCTAACTGCAAAGGCACAGACGTATTCAAACTACAAAAGCAGGCACACTATGAAATATCTGATAGGGATTACCCCACAAGGATCCATATCTTATTTCCAAAGGGTGGGGGGGGCGTGCCAGTGACAAACGGATAGCAGAGAACTGTGGCATTCTACATAAACTGTCACCAGGAGACATAGTATTGGCAGATCGTGGATTTCACATTAAGGAAAGCATTGCCCTTGTAGGCGCCACACTGAAAATACCTGCATTCTCCAGGGGCCGCAGCCAACTTGATGCCAGAAATGTAGAGGAGACAAGGAAACTAGCTCACGTCAGAATCCATGTGGAGAGAGTAATCGGCTGCATGCGCTCCAAATATACGATACTGAATGACACTATACGTCTTGCATTTGTGGTGCCATGTGAAGGTGACGATATGACTTTACTGGATAAGATTGTTACTGTAACCTGTGCTTTGACCAATATGTGTCCAAGTGTTGTTATGAAGCCAGAGTTTTAGAATGTAGACCATGATATTTTTTTGGTGTGGTTTAGCCTTTTTGACATAATGTCTTTAATATTGTCAATAATATTGAATCAATTAAAGCAGCACCTCTTCAATTTTTCTTATTGCTCAAGCATTTTGATTTCTTTCTCTTAGTTTTATATATGTAAATCACAATGAGTTGCCCTTGTGTATGAAATGTGCTATATAAATACACTTGCTTGCTTTGTAACAACTTTTTTGAATAAAGTACCCAATGGCTTACAAACTCCAGCTCTTTATTTCGAAGATGCAAAATTGTAACCATAACCATAACACAACAATATAGTACATGTATCATTGTTCACACGTTATAGCACATGACTGTTTCATGCTACAGCACTACACTACACGTTTTAGTTCTGCATTTAATATAAACCCTGAGTTTGAAATAAACGTTTGAATTGAATTTGAACTACTCTGATGTGCACGTCGCAGTGTCCAGTAGGCTGTGC
The DNA here is from genome assembly GCA_020510985.1 of Pholidichthys leucotaenia. Classification (NCBI taxonomy): domain Eukaryota; kingdom Metazoa; phylum Chordata; class Actinopteri; order Cichliformes; family Pholidichthyidae; genus Pholidichthys; species Pholidichthys leucotaenia. The sequence goes on along the minus strand of CM035840.1, from coordinate 186,182,972 downwards.
CATCTGTTGGTGTTATATTCCCCCGCAAACGTACAGCTGCATCAATTTTGTACAACAGTGCTGCAACATGTACACACTTCTCTGCAACCCCAGCCATACAGGTGCAGTGAGCACTCTCCACTGGATGTTAGGATAACCCATGGCTGAAGAGGCTGTTGGCCAAGCCGCATGGAGTGATTAACCTAAGAAATACAAAAAAAAAAAAAATTGGGGGAAATATAAAACTTGTGTTACAATATTGTAACGTAGGCAAGGTTCACACAAAGAAAGTGGAGCAAGATGGTTGTGATGAACGGGCTTTATTTTACACACACTCTGAGCACAGGCAGGAGGGGAGGTCATTCTCCCAGACCTCCATTTAAATCACGGTTACACACACATAATAAATCTTGCCTATGAAATACTGCTGGGTCATTATAACGCAGTTATAATTACACAGCAGTATAATAACTCAGTAATAACATTTAATACACACACAGTAACATTTCCAACTGTCAAAGCATGCTGGGAAATCCCTGCCCCCCTTAACATGGCCCCGACGTTACACTGCCCCCCTCCTGGACTGGTTTCTGTCCCCAGAAAAATTAAAGTCCAGTTTAAAAGTCCAATACAAACTCATCCAGGTGTCGGGGCGGCCTTCGGTGCCGGCGACCAACACGTACAGGCCCCCTAGAGTCCATCTGAGTCTCGGTCGGGGTATCTGGTCGGGATGAAAGCTCCGGTTCGTCCTCCAGCGGTGCAGATGGCTGATACGGGGCGAGACGGTCACGATGAAGGACTACAACCCGGTCCCTTTTCCTAAGCCTCACCCTGTACACCACATCCGACAGTCTCTGCAGAATCACGCACGGTCCCGACCAATGGCTCGCCAGCTTCGGTGATCGTCCTCTTTTCCTCTCAGGGCAGAAAACCCAGACTCGATCTCCCGGGGCAAAGCCCCTCCCCTGGCAGCGGGAGTCGTACGCTCGCTTCTGCTGGCCCCCTGCCACTGCCAGGGCCTCTCGAGCCAGTTCGTGCACCGTGTGGAGACGTTCTTTCAAACAAGAAAGATAATCCAATCCGGGTTTTCCCTCCACCTCCGGCTCAGGGGGGGGGACCGAATACCAAATCCACTGGTGTGCACAGCTCGCGTCCAAACATGAGTGCCGCAGGGGTGCACCGAGTAGATTCCTGAGCTGCCGTCCGGTACGCCCACAAAACAAAAGGCAGATGCAGGTCCCAGTCTCGCTGTCGCTGGTCCACTAGGATAGCGAGCTGGGTGGTGAGGGTCCGGTTGAATCGTTCGACCAGGCCGTCGCTCCGTGGATGCAGCGGGGTGGTCCTGGTTTTCCGGATGCCCAGCCGCTTGCAGACCTCTCCGAAGACCTCCGCCTCGAAGTTCCGACCCTGATCGCTGTGTAGCTCCTCCGGTGCGCCAAACCGACAGAACATTTCGTCCACCAGCTTTGACGCCGTCGTAGCGGTGCTTTGGTCCGGGACCGCGTACGCCTCTGGCCACTTAGTGAAATAATCCATCGCGACCAGCACGTAGCGGTTCCCCCGGTCCGTGGTCGGGAAAGGGCCCAGGATGTCCACTCCCACTCGCTCCATCGGCGCTCCCACCCGGTACTGCTGCAGGGGAGCGTGGGATCGCTGAGTTGGCCCTTTCTGAGCTGTGCACGTGTTTCAGCGGTGAACGTGGAGCTCCACGTCCTGATGACAACCGGGCCAGTAGAACCGGGCTCGAAGGCGCTGCAGCGTCTTTGTCACTCTGAAGTGGCCCGCTCCTACCGCCCCATGAACCAGCTGGAGTACTTTGGGCCGGAGTTGACGAGGAACCAGCAGCTGCCAAACGTGCCGCTGCCCAGCTGGAGTCTGCCACTGTCGATACACCACGCCCTCGTAGCAGCGGAGGTTGGCCCACTGGGAGTGTAGGGCCTTAGTCTCTGGGTCCAATACACACTGTCATGTGTATTGGGTGCATAATTCAATTTATGGCATGCACTTTTTTATTTAGTAAATAAATACTTGTAATCAAGACAAGAAATTAAAAAAAAACATACCTTTTTGCGCACAATTGTCTTCACGCCTGCCTTGTACATCTCCAAGTCATGCACCCATCTATCTGTGAACTGCACTTTTGCTTGCTTCAAAGACCGGAAGTTACTAAAAACTTCATGTGTGTAAGGACTGACGCTTAAAATCATATAATTATAAATGAAGCCATGGTCGAAGTTTGGCAGAATGTTTAGGTCCGAACTCCACATGGCATGTTGGTAGGGATCTAGTCCATTAACCCCTTCAAGCTTCGTCAAATAGCGGGCCTTTGCAGTCCCGTTCAGTTTGGCGGAGTACGGTCCCTTTAAATTTTTTTTGCACGGTCCATTTGGTAATTTTTTTTTTTCATTCACAACAAATGCCGAGGCGCTGTGTGCTTGCAGTATGATTAGAATCACCATACCTACCCCACCCAGAATGCATTGCGCGTTTGTCACGTGGGCTGGCGAGGTTAGTTGCCACGGCCAAGCTATGTAGAGTGATGATATAGAGTGAAGTATTATAGACATCATGTAGACATGGAAATCTCACTGTTTGAAGAAAATTGTTCAGAACTCCTTATACAAAGATACAGTGTGAAGAAGACGAAGAAGAAGAAGACTGCTGATGCGTTTTAAGGACCTCGCCTCCTCAGCTGTCCTCTGCTTTACTGAGACCTGGCTCCGGGAAAATATACCGGACAGCGCGCTGCGCCTCGACGGCTTCCAGCTCTTCCGTGCTGATCGTGACACAGAGCTTTCCGGCAAGACCACAGGAGGCGGTGTCTGCTTCTACATCAACTGTAGCTGGTGCTCTGATGTAACGGTAATTTCCAAACACTGTTCTCCTGCCTTGGAATTTCTTGTTATCAATTGCAAGCCCTTCTATTCCCCGCGGGAGTTTGCTTCTTTCATAATGATCGCTGTGTACGCCCCTCCCGACGCGGACACGCGCGAAGCTCAGCGCGTGCTCGCGGATCACATTCAACACACAGAGCGGAGTTTTCCAGACTCGCTGATTATTGTGGCTGGCGACTTTAATCAGTGCAATCTGAGCCACGATCTCCCCCGCTACAAACAGTTTATTAAATGCCCCACCAGAGGATTAAACACACTGGATCACTGTTACACCACAGTGAAAGACGCATATCGCGCTGTCCCTCGAGCTGCGCTGGGATTATCTGATCACGTGATGGTTCACCTCATTCCCACATACAGACAGAGATTGAAGCTCACTAAACCTGTTGTGAGCACTACGAAGATACGGACCAGTGATGCTGAGGAGAAGCTGGAAACGTGCATGGAAATATCTGACTGGGGCATGCTTAAAGGAGCCACGCATGATCTGGATGAGTACACGGACACTGTGAACTCATATATCCACTTTTGTGAAGAGAACATTCTTCAATCACGCACCAGGGTGAGTTACTCTAATGACAAACCCTGGTTCACAGCTAAGCTCAGACAGATCAGGAAGGAGAAGGAAGCAGCGCTGAAAAGTGGAGACAGGGACTGCTACAGGGAGGTTAAATACCGGTTTAACAGAGAGCTGAAGAGGGCTAAATCTGTGTACTCAGAGAGACTCCAGCAGCAGTTCACTGCTAATGATTCGGCTTCCGTGTGGAGAGGACTGAGGCAGATCACCAACTATCGGCCTCAGGCTCCTAAAGGTCAGGATGACAAAGCCCTTTGTCAGAGACTGTCCCAACACTATGCCCGTTTTGACACCTCGTCATCTGTGTCCAACTCCCCCCCTCCCTCCAGCTCCACAGCCTCCACATTCCCTACTTCATTTAAGGCACCCCCCCCTCCTCCCCCCCTCCCCTTATCATCAGTGAGCAGGATGTGCTCAAACAGTTCTCCAGACTGAACCCGCGCAAGGCCCCCGGCCCAGACGGCGTGTCTCCCTCCACCCTGAGACTCTGTGCGAAACAGCTGGCTCCTGTATTCACAGACATTTTTAACACCTCCCTTAAGTTATGCCACGTGCCATCCTGCCTCAAATCCTCCACCATCATCCCTGTCCCCAAGAAGCCACGGATCACTGGACTTAATGACTACAGACCTGTAGCGCTCACCTCTGTAGTCATGAAGTCCTTTGAGCGCCTGGTCCTGTCCCACCTCAAGTCCATCACCACCCCTCTCCTGGACCCGCTGCAGTTTGCCTACCGAGCCAACAGGTCTGTAGACGATGCAGTCAACCTGGCCCTCCACTCCATCCTGCAGCACCTGGACTCCCCGGGAACCTACGCCAGGATCCTGTTTGTGGACTTCAGCTCCGCATTCAACACCATCCGCCCCGCTCTGCTCCGGGACAAGCTGTCCCTGCTCAACGTGCCTGACTCCCTCTGCAGGTGGATCATCGACTTCCTGACGGACCGGAGGCAGCATGTGCGGCTGGGAAAGACTGTCTCAGACTATACTAGCATCAGCACCGGATCACCCCAGGGCTGTGTACTTTCCCCCCTACTCTTCTCCCTTTACACCAACTCCTGCACCTCCAGCCACCAGTCTGTCAAGTTGATCAAGTTTGCGGACGACACCACCCTCATCGGGCTCATCTCCAACGGCGACGAGTCCGCCTACAGGAGAGAGGTGGCCCAGCTGGCGTCCTGGTGCAGCAATAACAACCTGCAGCTGAACGCTCTGAAGACAGTGGAGATGATTGTAGACTTCAGGAAAGTCACTACTCCTCTGCCCCCCCTCACCCTCTCAGGCTCTCCCATCACCACTGCTGATTCCTTCCGCTTCCTAGGCACTACCATCACCAGGGACCTCAAATGGGAGCTGACCATCAGCTCACTCATCAAAAAAGCCCAGCAGAGGATGTTCTTCCTGCGGCAGCTGAGGAAGCTCAAGCTACCCACCAAGATGTTAGTGCAGTTCTACACAGCCATCATCGAGTCCATCCTCACCACCTCCATAACCGTGTGGTACGCAGGAGCCACTGCCAGGGACAGACTAAGGCTGCAGCGCGTCGTGCGCACTGCTGAGAAGGTGATCGGCTGCAAGCTCCCATCTCTCCAGGATCTGTACATCTCCAGGACCCGGAGGCGTGCTGGCCGGATCATAGCCGATCCCTCACACCCTGGTCACGTACTGTTTGCCCCCCTCCCCTCTGGTAGAAGACTTCGGTCCATCCAGACTAAAACCTCCCGTCACATGAACAGCTTCTTCCCCTCTGCCATTAGACTGCTGAACACTAAGTGACTCTCGTGCACCATGTACAGCAGCTCAACCAGACTCATGTCAATCATCACTGTTTTCTTCCTGCATTACCGACTGCACTATATAGTTCTCCACAGTATCTGCTGCTGGCTAATATATATTTTAACTGTTGACCAGTATCACTTAATCTTATCCTACACTTTATTACATGTATAGTTTATTTCTCTTATCTTATCATGTTTAATGTTGCAGCATTGTACCGAGACAAATTCCTAGTTTGTGTACTACATGAACAATGGCAATAAACCTGATTCTGATTCTGATTCTGATTCTGAAGAAGAGGTTGCCAGCCGAGAAGAATTCTGACTTTTGATAGTGATGTTTACTGAGTGAAGTACGTGGCGGTAAGGACTACAGCTTCTGACCAGATAGTGATGATAAAGAGTGAAGTACGTGGCGGTAATGCACCTGAAAGCTGGTTGCCAACCGCCAATCAAATCTAAAAGAAGAAGAATATTCCTTGCAGTTCTTGAAACATTGCATCAGCAGGAATGGGTGCATAAAATAACAGCATTGATTAAGAATATAATAACAATAGAAGAAAAAATTAATGGCTAGGGCTTTTGATATCATTTATATTTATCAAGTAAAAAGGCAAGTTTCACTGCCTTTTTATTTTTCATAATGTCAAGGGGGGCAGCACGGTGGCAGAGTGGTTAGCGCTGCGGCAGCACAGCAACTCACCCTTGGCCGGGGGACCCTGGGTTCAATCCCAGCCCCTGACCAACAGTGATCTGTGTGGAGTTTGCATGTTCTCCCCATGTCTGTGTGGGTTTACTCCAGGATTTCTCCGGTTTCCTCCCACATGCCAAAAACATGCAAGTTAGGTTAATTGGCATCAAACTGGGGATTCTAAATTGTCCTTAGGTATGACTGTGAGAGTGAATGGTTGTCTGTCTCTCTGTGTTGGCCCTGTGATGGACTGGCGATCTGTCCAGGGTGTACCCTGCCTCTCGCCCAAAAATGCTGGGATAGGCTCCAGCCCCCCCCCCCCCCCCCGTGACCCGAAAAGGATTAAGCGGAAGATGATGAATGAATGAATGAATGTCAAGGGCTCTAAAAGAGGAAAGAAACTCATTATGAAAAGTAACATATTGGAGTTTCACTTTGAAGTATTTACATTTGATGAATGTAAAATTTGACCAGGATAAGAATATTATTAATCAGAAAGTCAAATGTCTGTATTGTACATAACAAGTCCATATATTATGTCTGTGCAAGTAAAAGGATGAAATCTAATTATTGTATGAATCCAGTCATCACTCTATATAAATTCAAGAAATCTGTGACGATGACCGTCTTCTTCTATTAGATTTGATTGGTGTTATGTTAGGAATAACACAGAACGGAGAGCTTCTCTGGGAACACACAACAGCACTTTGAGTTCTTATTCCAATTTATATTCCCCACCATAGCCCGCCTGAGGTCACCTACTCCCCCCACCCTGGCGACGCTACGGCAAACCCAAAGTCCAATATCTATATATGACATTCTCTTCCCCCCCCCCCCCACAAGTTCCAAACACAACACACCATCAAAATCAACACAGATTAATATAATAAACTCATTCCTCTTTTTTTGGGGGGGTGGGGGGGTGGGGCATAAACAAGTGAACCTATGGGCTTCTGGGTAGACTGCCAGAGCACTCTGCCAGGTTGGAGTGGGTTATTCTGCCGCTAGATCCAACCGGCACCGTCCATGATAGTTCTAGTGACAATCGTCCAGATATGGAGGCCTCCGACGCCCTCTAGCTGGGCATCCCCTATGAGGGGACTCTGTACCAGGCACCGTCTGTTCAGCCTGTGAGTCCACATCAGGTGGGGCTGCCCAGTCTCAGCTCTCACTGAGACATCCCATGGTATCCAAATTCTTCTGGCCAGGCAACGAGCGTCTCAGTCTGCTGGCATGCCACCTGGACCCATCATCGAGTTCAAAAGTCTCCGGGCCCCTCTGCCTCGCGATCTGCTGTGGTCCTGTCCAAAGCGGCTGCAACTTGTGAGTCCAGACAGGATGCTTGATCCAAACTCGATCCCTCTCCTTCAGGCCATAGTCCCTCGCTCTATGCTTCTTATTGAATCTCTGCTTCATCTTGTGCTGCTGATCAGTGACCCTGCTCCTCAGTGCCTCCATATCCTTCTGGGGAGACACCACCGGTGATCCCAAACGGTTTACCAGCAAAGACAGTTCTCGCCCCAGCATGAGGGCCACCAGGGAAGAGCCCATCGTAGCGTGGACTGACGCCCTGTAATGAAGCAGTGTGTTCTGGAGGGCATCCGAGAAGGTGAACCCATCTGCCAGGTGCGCTCTCAGTCCGTTCTTTAGGGTCTTATTAAACCTTTCAACCCCTCCATTGGCCTGCGGATGATAGAATGCCTTCTTCACATGCTCCACACCCCTGCTGCTCAAAAACTCCTCAAATGCCCCTGATACAAAGTGCGGGCCATTGTCCATTGTGAGCATGTTCGGGGTCCCCCACCTAGCAAACAAGACATCAGGAACCCCGTAACTACTTTTGTTGTTACTGAGCTGGTAGGGAGCACCTCCGGCCACTTTGTGAACATGCCATAGGCCACCAGTAGGAATCGGCTGTTTGAAGGCGCTGCATATTCACCGCAGATGTCCAGCTCAACGTGTTTCTAGGGCCCCTCCGGGTATATGACTGGCCTAAGTGGTGAAGGAGGAGGTCCGCCGGTCTTGCCGCACTCCAGGCATGGCACACAGTACTTCACCATGGCCTTGATGTCTTTATCAATGCCCAGTCACCAGACCAATTCTCTACTACATTGTTTCACTCTCATCACCCCCAGGTGGCCGTCATGCAACATTGCCAGGACCCACGCCCTCAGGGAAGATGGGATCAAGGCGCACTGGCCCCTGGCCACACACACCTCGTTCCAGCAACTTAACTCGTCCTTGAAATGGTGATAGGATGCCAGGTTGCCTCGCACCCTTGCTGGTCATCCCTCTCTGATCACCGCTCGTAATTGTACCAAAACCGGGTCCTGCTCTGACTCCTCCCTGAGCTTCTGGGGAGAAACGACCACCTGGAGAGGTTCGCACAGTGCATTGAGCAGTTCATCCTCAGCTGAGACAGCGTCATCATCGTCCGCTCGGGGAGTCTCCACCGTGGCTTGGGATAGGAGGTCCGCCTGTGACGATGGAGTGTCACCACGGTTATGGTCCACTGTATGTGTGATTATATTATATTTGTAGTATGGTAAATGTTAATGTGATTGTTTGTTAAAATGTACACATTATTCTGGGATCTGTTTCTGACTATGTGGAGTGCCTTTTTGTGAGATTGTGGCGCATATGTTGGGTTCATATTTTCCACAAATGTATGGCTGTATGCTTATTGGGTGCTTCACGTCTCGAGGGACAAAGAAGTCTGGATCTGCAGGAGATAACGAGGAGGTGTGAGATTCAGCCTTTGTCTCAGAGAAGATGCCCCAGAGGGATTTCCGGATCATCGAAGAATAAGAGACAATGGTGAATGATCAAAGAGTTGCATTGTGACTGGGATTAAGTACCATGTGACTGTTTGCTAAAGCACCATGTGACTTAAGTTTCGATGCTCCAGAAGTATTAGAGCGTGATGTGATAGTGTTCTGTCTCTTTTCCTGCTTTGAGAATGCTAGAGATGTGTTCTGTTAATAAAGCTGAACCTGAGAAATAAAACTCAGCCTCATCTTTTGAACACATCTTCTACACTGGTGACCCTACGACAAAGAATGAGCAGAGAGAATTCTCCCGAGCAGAGCTCGGTGGAAGCCAGCCTGATGGCTGCCTCCACACTCCGGCTGCCCGATTTCTGGCAGCATAGCCCGCGCTCCTGGTTCAGCACAGTCGAGGCGCAGTTCACCCTCCGGAGAATCTCGAAGGACGACACAAAATTCTACCATGTGGTGGCGAAGCTGGACAGCCACACGGTCCAGAGGGTGGAAGATCTGGTCAACCACCCACCGGACAGCGACAAGTACAGCGCATTGAAGGATCAGCCATTTCACCCCTTCTGTGCAGCAGCGAGCAGAGGGGCTCCTAACGTTGACAGAGTCGGAGAACGATAGACCTGCGGACCTAATGGTGAAGATGCTGAGGCTGAAAGACGCCGAGGACGGCGAATTTATTTTTGCCCACAGGTACCAGGCGACGCGGAGCTGATGACGGCCTGTGCTTCTACCATTGCCGTTTTGCAGAGAGGGCACACAGGTGCCTTCCACCGTGCCACTTCAAGCGTCCAGGAAATGCCAAGACCAGGGGTCGGTAGCGGCTGCGACCCTCGGGGAGGAGAACAAGCTGCTTTACCTGACAGATGCACACTCAGGGAAACAATTCCTCGTGGACACGGGCTCCCAGCTGAGTTTCGTCACGCCTACCTACGCGGAACGGCTGATGCCGTCTGAAGTTCCCTGGGTGTCAGTGTCAGCAGCAAACGGCTCAGCGATTAAGACCTTCGGTGAGAGGACTATGCTTCTGTCCTTACAGGGCCGTTCATTTGAGTGGACCTTTATTGTAGCGGCAGTCAGTTTCAACATGTTAGGGGATGATTTTCTGTGCTCACATGGTTTATTGGTTGAGCTTGCTAATAGACGTCTGGTTAATGCACTGTCTTTCCATTCTCTTCCCTGCACAGCTCGGGTGGCCCCGCCTGCTGCACTGGCCAACGTCACAGCTGCGGGTGGTAAGTTTCATGCACTGCTCACTCAGTTTCCAGCACTCACAGTCCCAACGTTTTCGGCGATGGTGGCTAAGCATGGGGTGGAGCATTTTATCACTACCACTGGGCCGCCCGTTTTTGCAAAAGCTCGGCGCTTGGACTCAGCTAAACTGGCTATAGCGGGAGAGGAGCTCGCCAACCTGGAAAAACTGGGCATCATTAGACGCTCTAAAAGCTCCTGGGCTTCACCGCTACACATGGTCCCAAAGGCTGATGGCTCGTTGCGACCTTGCGGTGATTTCCGCAGGTTGAACAACGTTTCAGCACACGACCGCTACCCGATTCCGCACATCCAAGATTTTTCAGTTCATTTGGCGGGGGCGCGCATTTTTTCTAAAATTGATTTGGTGCGTGGGTACCATCAAGTCCCAGTGCACGCTCAGGATATACCCAAAACAGCGGTAATAACTCCTTTCGGGCTTTTTGAGTTTTTGCGTATGCCGTTTGGTCTCAAGGGTGCTGCGCAGACCTTTCAACGCATGATGGATGCAGTTTTACGAGACCTCCCTTTCGTGTTCGTCTACTTGGATGACATTTTGGTAGCCAACACGTCCGAAGACGAACACGAAAGCCACCTTACAGCAGTTTTTCGGAGGCTGGCAGAGCATGGGTTAATAATTAACCCAGCGAAGTGCCAGTTTGGGGTGGCGCAAATCGATTTTTTGGGGCATTGCGTTTCGCCAGAAGGGGCGATCCCTCTGCCTGATAAAGTACGCGCAATAACAAATTTTCCCCAGCCTCAAACGGTCAAAGCGCTGCAGGAGTTTTTGGGAATGGTTAATTTTTATAACCGGTTCCTCCCAAGCACAGCGCGGCTCATGCAACCATTGTACACTGCACTAAAAAAACAAAAGCCCACAAATAACGTCGAATGGTCTCCGGAGCGAGAGCGCGCTTTCGCCCAGGTCAAATCAGCCCTGGCAAACGCCGTTTTGTTAGCACACCCAGTTCCAACAGCCCGCATGGCGCTCACTACTGACGCTTCTGATTTAGCGGTGGGGGCGGTCGTTGAACAGTTCGTGGCAGGGACCTGGCAGCTGCTCGCGCTTTTCAGCAAAACCTTGCGCGACAGCGAGCGTAAATACAGCACGTTCGACAGGGAGCTTTTGGCCCTACACTTGGCCATCCGCCATTTCCAGTTCTGGCTGGAAGGGCGCCGTTTCACTGCGTTTGTGGACCACAAGCCGCTAACTTTTGCGATGGCCAAGATTTCAGAACCTTGGTCAGGCTGACAGCAAAGGCAGCTAGCTGTGATATTGGAGTTCACCACCGATATCCAGCATGTCGCAGGTAAACATATTGTAGTGGCAGACTGTCTCTCGCGTGCCGTAGCAACACCAGGCCCCGTGGGGGCAGACTCTGTAGCCGTGGCCGCGGGCCAGGGCAGTGATGCGGAAGCGCTCGCAGGCCCGGTCCGCGTAGGTTTAGATTATGCAGCCATAGCCGCGGAGCAGGTTAGCGATGCGGACATGCGCGCGCTCCAGTCTGGACCAACAGGGTTAAGGCTGGAGCACAGGGTGCAGCAAATTGGTATGCCCCCACTAATCTGCGATGTCTCCACGGGACGGCCCCGCCCCGTGGTTCCAGCTGCGTGGCGCCGCCGCGTTTTCGACTCGATCCATTCTCTCGCGATTAAGATGGTGGGGGAGAAATTTGTTTGGCCTGGATTGCGCAAACAGGTCAAGGAATGGGCGGCAGCCTGCGTAGCGTGTCAGCGAGCCAAAATACACAAGCACACTAGAGCTCCTTTGGAGCCTTTTCACATTCCGGCTAAGCGTTTTGATCATGTGCATGTTGACTTGGTGGGCCCCCTTCCGTCGTCACGGGGGCACACACACCTTTTGACGATGGTGGATCGCACCACGCATTGACCAGAAGCGGTTCCTCTGGCGTCAACCACAGTGGAAGAAGTTGCGCGAGCATTTTTAACAGCTTGGGTTGCGCGTTTTGGAGGTCCGTCGGACATAACGTCCGACAGAGGTCCTCAATTTGTTTCCGAATTATGGTCGTCGATAGCCCGCAGCTTAGGGGTGAAGATACACCGCACTACCGCGTATAACCCCCAAGCTAATGGTTTGTGTGAACGCTTTCATAGGTCGTTGAAAGCAGCCCTCAGAGCGTCACTTACGGATACAAATTGGGTGGACAAACTTCCATGGGTTTTATTGGGGTTGCATTCTGCACCTAAGGAGGATTTGCAGGCCTCTCCAGCTGAGTTAGTTTTTGCACAACCTCTCCGTTTGCCAGGGGAATTTCTTCCCGACAACCCTGCACCAAATTGCCCCCCCGCTCAGCTGTTGCAGAGCGGCACAGGATCAAACACTCTCCCTGGTCCGGTTCATCACAGTTACCCACGAGTTTTTGTGCCGAAGGCTTTAAAAAATGCGGAGTTTGTCTTTGTTAGACATGATGCGCAACGCCCAGGTTTGCGCCCGCCTTACGATGGACCTTTCAGAGTGCTGGACACAGGTGAGAAGCATTTTTTGCTAGATTTAGGTGGGAGAAAGGAGTTGATTTGCATAAACAGACTCAAACCCGCTTTTGTTCTGGCTGATGAACCCGTGCAGTTGGCGAGGACCCCCCACCGTGGCAGGCCTCCGAGAAGGCATTCTCCAGAGCTCCCACAGAGATGTGCTAACAGTTCTAATCCACAGGTGCAGGAAGACGCTGCAGAAGTAGCAAAGCCGGTTTACAGCAGATTCGGCAGGAGGTTAAGACCTAGGCAACGGGTGGATTGATTTTTGGATATGTGATAATGTTTTCATGTCATGCATCTCTGAGTATGTTTTGTCCTATAGTAGACGTTTGGGGGGGTCATGTGGCGCATATGTTGGGTTCATATTTTCCACAAATGTATGGCTTATGTTTATTGGGTGCTTCACCTCTCGAGGGACAAAGAAGTCTGGATATACAGGAGATAACGAGGAGGTGTGAGATTCAGCCTTTGTCTCAGAGAAGATGCCCCAGAGGGATTTCCGGATCATCGAAGAATAAGAGACAATGGTGAATGATCAAAGAGTTGCATTGTGACTGGGATTAAGTACCATGTGACTGTATGTTTGCTAAAGCACCATGTGACTTAAGTTTCGATGCTCCAGAAGTATAAGAGCGTGATGTGATAGTGTTCTGTCTCTTTTCCTGCTTTGAGAATGCTAGAGATGTGTTCTGTTAATAAAGCTGAACCTGAGAAATAAAACTCAGCCTCATCCTTTGAACACATCTTCTACAAGATATTTATTTGGGTAAAACAAGTGGTGATTAAATTCACATACCTTTGCCAATATGCTTCCTGAGGGTGTCCGGGCAAAAGACTCTGTGATGGGCTGAATGCCTTTTAAAGGACACCAGCAGGAAGGAAGCATGTGATGGTGAGTCAGAGAGGTGATTTAGAATTTTGTAAATAGGGGTTTAAATTATTTATTGAATTGTTTATGGTATTATTTATTCTGTGTTATTTATATGTATTTGTAAATAGGTGGGAATTGTTTATGGACTTTTAGATGTTAGTGGGTATGTGTGAAAGATGAAAATGTTTATCGTTTTACCTGGGGTTAGGGTAGGGGCTAATTAGTCCTAATTATCTCAGTTAATATATAACAGGTGCTTATTGTGGGATAAGAGATTCTTTCTTTCACTATTGTTGATGGAGAGTCGTGTCGGTGTGAAGTTTGGGTATGTACACTACCGTTCAAAAGTTTGGGGTCACCCAGACAATTATTTTGTGTTTTCCATGAAAAGTCACACTTATTTACCACCATGAGTTGTAAAATGAATAGAAAATATAGTCAAGACATTGACAAGGTTAGAAATAATGATTTGTATTTGAAATAATAATTTTTTCCTTCAAACTTTGCTTTCGTCAAAGAATCCTCCATTTGCAGCAATTACAGCATTGCAGACCTAACATGATTGCACAAGGGTTTTCTAATCATCCATTAGCCTTCTGATGCAATGAGCAAACACATTGTACCATTAGAACACTGGAGTGATAGTTGCTGGAAATGGGCCTCTATACACCTATGTAGGTATTGCACCAAAAACCAGACATTTGCAGCTAGAATAGTCATTTACCACATTAGCAATGTATAGAGTGTATTTCTGATTAGTTTAAAGTTATCTTCATTGAAAAAAAGTGATTTTCTTTCGAAAATAAGGAAATTTCTAAGTGACCCCAAACTTTTGAACGGTAGTGTACACTGAAGTTGTTACTTGAGAAGATTGAAAATAAAAATGGAAATTTGCTGATTGCAATTGCCTCAAGCCTCCTTTCATGAGAGACTGCTTTACGTCGAATCCACTACGTTACATCGCCACTATGTTTTCCCTGCCTGGAGTGAACTTGGTGGTAAAGTCATAGGCTCTCAATCTCTCAGACCACCTACGTATCCCCAGTGGTCTATGCCCCGACCCAGATGTCTCCAATAGGGTTGTAAGCGCCCGGTGATCAGTCCTCAAGGTGAAACGGTGCCCATAGAGGTATATATGCCACCTCTCACATGTCCAGATACAAGCTAGCACCTCCCTCTCACACACAGCGTATTTTTGTTCCGCCGCTGAGAGGGACCTTGATGCGAATGCCACTGGTCTCTCCATACCCCCCTATACTTGTGACATGACTGGCCCTTGTGCCGAACCAGATGCATCGCAGGTCTCCACCGTCTCAAGGTTAGGGTTAAAGTGCACCAACACCGGTGGGGAGGTGAGCTGACACTTCAATTTGGAGACCGCCACTGAACAGGCCGGTGTCCACTCCCACGGCACATTTTTCTTTAACAGGGCCCGGAGAGGCTCAATCGTTTCCGAATAGGTGGAATGAATCGCCCATAAAAGTTCATCATGCCTTGGAACAATGAGATCTGGGCAGGCGCTGAAGGGTCCGGGATGCGAAGGACCGCCTCCACGTTTGAGTGTAGTGGTTGAAGGCTCCTCCCTGTCAGCCGAAAACCCACAAATTCAATGGCTTCCGCCGCAAAGAGACATTTTTCTCCATTTAGGGTGACCCCGTAGTCCTGCAGCATTTTCAGAACTTTCTCCAGCCTCTCATCATGCTCCTCCCTTGACACGCCATGCACCACGATATCATCCAAATAGGCTACCACGCCCTTAAGACCTGCCAGCATTGTTGACATCACTTTTTGGAAGCAGCTGGAGGCAGAGCTCAGTCCGAACGGCATCCTGGTATACCTAAAGACCCCCATGTGGGTCACGAACACCATCAGGTTCCTGCTGTCCGGGTGGAGCGGCACCTGTAGATAACCCTGTCGGAGGTCCAGCTTTGTGAACACCTGGGATCCACTAAATGTCGCTGTAAGCTCCTCCATGGTTGGAAGGGGGTATTTGTCTGGGACGATCACCTTGTTTACCACCCACAGATCTATACAAGGTCTGATACTTCTGATACTTATCACTTCCGGCGCCACACGAGTCGGCTGCCTTTTGCAACAGCGGCTCAATTCTGAGTTTTTTTCCTTCCTCTCTCTTTCTGATTCAGTGACAACTTTCTGATCCGGCAACACCTTACACTCCATATATATCCCGGACACACAGATCGCCCCAAATGTCTTCCGAGCCGGTGGACGGAGCCACTGTTTATAGCAGGAGATGGTACAGCAGGGGAGAGCTGCTAGCACTCAACCGCCACTCGGTGCTAACGGAAAAACTCGACATACCGGGAGAACTGAGGCGAAAACGACGTGAGTGCCGTGCTGGAGTAAGACGGCGAGCAAGAAATGTAAGGTACACACCCACCCTCCCATCCATTGTTATGGGGAATGTACGATTGATACTGGGAAAGGTAGATGAGCTAGCGGATATCTCCTGCTACAATAGCATATACCGGGAGTGTAGCCTGTTCCTATTCACAGAGACTGGGCTAACAGGACGAGCAGCAGATGCTAACATTGAACTGGAGGGTTTCCACGCGATACGGGCAGACCGAACACCAGACAGTGGCAAAGCAAGGGGCGGTGGAGTGATAATGTATATTAACAACAACTGGTACAGACCGGGACATATCACTGTTAAACAACAACACTGTAGCAAAGACATCGAGTTGCTAGCTGTTAGCATGAGGCCTACATATCTCCCGAGGGAATACTCACACGTGATCTGCATTGTTATTTATGCAAATCCGACGGCAAACGCTAGGACAGCGCGTGACGTCATCCACTCAGTAACTGGAAGGCTACAGACAGAACACCCAGATGCTCTTCTCCTCGTCTTAGGCGATTTCAACCATGTTTCACTGTCTCCCATTCTACCCACGTTTACCCAGTATGTCACATGCCACACTAGAGACAATAAAACACTGGACTTATTCTACGCAAACACTAAGGAGGCGTACACCTCATCACAACTCCCCCCACTTGGGAGATCAGATCACAACTTGGTTCATCTCCGGCCGGTGTACAAACCCCTAGTGCACAGACAACCTCCAGTCATGCGCACAGTGAAGTTATGGTCTGAGGAGGCAATGGACTCTCTAAAGGGCTGTTTTGAAACCACCGCCTGGGAGCAGCTCTGCGATCCACATGGTGAGGACATCGATGGCCTCACTCACACCATCACGGACTACATCAGCTTCTGTGTGGACCACACCGTTCCCACCAAGACCATACGGTGTTGCTCAAACAACAAATCCTGGATCAACCCTGAGATAAAAACACTTCTGAGAGAGAAGAAGAGGATCTTCAGGTCGGGGAACAGGGAGATGCTGAAGTCCGTACAGAGGGAGCTGAGGAGAAAGATCAGAGAAGGCAAGGACAGCTTCAGGAAGAAGATGGAGGACAAGCTGCAACAGAGCGACATCAGCGGGGTCTGGAGAAACCTTAAAACCATCTCTGGGCTCCAGAATACCTCCCCCGAGGCCACGGGGGGCAGGGAGTGGGCGAACAATCTGAATCTGTTTTTCAATAGGTTTGACCAACCGCCCTCCCCACTGACTGCACAACAACCACTGCTGCCTCTGAAGACATCAAGTCCTGCTGCCCACTCCCCACTCCACCAACACCCCCCCCACTCCCAACACACAGCCCCCCAACCTGACCCTCACTAAGACCCAGGTGAGGATGGAGCTGAGGAAGATCAAGGCGAGGGAGGCGTCGGGACCGGATGGCATCAGCGCAAAGCTCCTCAAGTCCTGTGCAGACCAGCTGTGTGGGATTGTGGAGTACATCTTCAATCTGAGCCTGAAGCTGGGGAGGGTACCACAGCTGTGGAAAACATCTTGTGTGGTACCTGTACCAAAGACTTCCCACCCCAAAGATCTGAACAGCTACAGACCAGTGGCCCTGACGTCCCACATGATGAAGACCCTGGAGAGACTGCTCCTTGCTCACCTCCACCCCCTGGTGGGACCAGGGATGGATCCACTCCAGTTCGCCTACCAGCATGGCATTGAGGTGGAGGATGCGGTGATCTTCCTCCTTCACCGTTCTCTGTCCCCCCTGGAGAAGCCTGGGAATGGGGTGAGGATCATGTTCTTTGACTTCTCCAGTGCTTTCAACACCATCCAACCGATGATCCTGAAGGACAAGCTGCTGTGCGCAGGGGTGGACCAGCACCTGTCATCATGGATCCTGGACTACCTCAGAAACTGGCCTCAGTTGGTGAGAACCCGGGACTGTGTGTCCGACACGATCATCGGTAGCACGGGGGCCCCCCAGGGAACAGTTTTGGCTCCCTTCCTGTTCACCCTTTATACTGCGGACTTCTCACACAACACAACACACTGCCATCTACAGAAGTTCTCTGACGACTCTGCGATCGTCGGCCTCATCTCCAACAGAGATGAAGCTGAGTACAGAGGGCTTATCCAGGACTTCGTGGACTGGTGCCATCGGAACTGCCTCCAGATCAATGCGAGGAAAACTAAGGAGCTGGTGGTGGACTGCTGCAGGCAAGGACAACCCCTCACAGCACCAGTAAGCATACAGGGAACGGACATCGAGATGGTGACATCCTACAAGTACCTGGGTGTTCATCTGAACAATAAACTAGACTGGTCACACAATACCAACGCACTCTACAAGAAGGAACAGCGCAGGCTGTTCCTACTGAGGAGACTCAGGTCTTTTGGTGTACAAGGGGCGCTGCTGAAGTCATTCTATGACACGGTGGTGGCATCAGCCATCACTTTTGGAGTGGTCTGCTGGGGCAGTGGCATTACAGCAGCCGATAGGAAGAGACTGAACAAACAGATCAAGAAAGCTAGCTCTGTCCTGGGGCAGCGCCTTGACCTAGTGGAGGAGATGGGAGAGAGAAGGATGGTGGCTAAACTGTCATCTCTGCTGGAGTCCGAGTTCCACCCTATGCACGACATACTGAATGCACTGAGGAGCTCATTTAGCAGCAGACTACATCATCCTAGGACCTAGGATGATGTAGCACCTAGGACCTAGGTGCACAACCGAGAGGTTTCACAGGTCCTTCCTACCTATGGCTGTCAGACTGTACAACCTAAGCAGGGCTGCTCGCAGAGGTAGCAAAAAGACGTGACAACCTAATAGTATTGAATGCAAAAGACACAATAGACTTACACAATGGTCCCCTCCGGTATACAACTAGGAAAATACCGGTCACTATGGAGGGTGAGAATATGTATGGGTACATAATCATACCATGTAGGATAACTAAGTAGACGGTTGTGCTGTTTCATTCCATCTAGCTACAATGCTCCGCACTGCGTGTGTTTATATATTTATATTTATTCCATCTAGCTACAGTGCTCCGCACTGTGTGTGTTTATACAGTATATCTACATATTTATTCCATCTAGCTACAGTGCTCCGCACTGTGTGTCTATATATATATGTATATATATATACTACCGTTCAAAAGTTTGGGGTCACCCAGACAATTATTTTGTGTTTTCCATGAAAAGTCACACTTATTTACCACCATGAGTTGTAAAATGAATAGAAAATATAGTCAAGACATTGACAAGGTTAGAAATAATGATTTGTATTTGAAAAAATAATTTTTTCCTTCAAACTTTGCTTTCGTCAAAGAATCCTCCATTTGCAGCAATTACAGCATTGCAGACCTAACATGATTGCACAAGGGTTTTCTAATCATCCATTAGCCTTCTGACGCAATGAGCAAACACATTGTACCATTAGAACACTGGAGTGGTAGTTGCTGGAAATGGGCCTCTATACACCTATGTAGATATTGCACCAAAAACCAGACATTTGCAGCTAGAATAGTCATTTACCACATTAGCAATGTATAGAGTGTATTTCTGATTAGTTTAAAGTTATCTTCATTGAAAAAAAAGTGCTTTTCTTTCAAAAATAAGGAAATTTCTAAGTGACCCCAAACTTTTGAATGGTAGGGTATACACACACACACACACACACACACACAGTTGTGTTCAAAATAATAGCAGTGTGTTGAAAAATGTGAATAAACGTCAAAATTCTTCAAATACATTGTATTTTAATGAACACAAATGCATTGGGGACACTGCACATCTATTTCAAAGCAAGAAAATTGGAAAAAGTAATTGAATTTGATAATATTTTACAGAAAGTCAAGAAATATAATGTTCAAAAAAATAGCAGTGTTGACATCTGTCTTTAGTGTGTTTGGGGTCATTGTCTTGTTGAAACACCCATTTCAAAGGCATTTTCTCTTCAGCATACGGCAACATGACTTCTTCCAGTATTCTGATGTACTCAAACTGATCCATGATCCCTGGTATGCGATAAATAGGACCAACACCATAGTATGAGAAACATCCCCATATCATGATGCTTGCACCACCATGCTTCACCGTCTTCACTGTGTACTGTGGCTTGAATTCAGTGTTTGCAGGACGTCTGACAAACTGTCTGTAGCCCATAGACCCAAAAAGAACAATCTTACTCTCATCACGAAATCTTACTCTCTATGAAACATTTCAATCTGGATTCCGTTCTCACCACAGCACTGAAACCGCCCTCCTCAGGGTCACCAATGACCTCCTGCTCGCCTCTCACTCTGGCTCCCTCACCATTCTTCTCCTCCTCGATCTCAGCGCTGCTTTCAATACCATCAATCATTCCATCCTGCTCCGTCGTCTGCTTTCTATTGGCATCACTGACTCCGCCCTCTCTTGGTTCACCTCCTACCTGTCTGAGAGATTCCAGTACATCTCCATCAACAATCATAAATCACGCACCACCCCCGTCTCACACGGTGTCCCTCAAGGCTCTGTGCTCAGTCCAACCCTTTTCACTCTCTACATGCTTCCGCTTGGTCACATCATTCGTCAACATGGTCTTCACTTTCACTGCTACGCCGACGACACCCAGCTGTACATCTCCTCTAAATCCATCACCCCCGCCATTCTCTCCACCATCACCAACTGCCTTACAGACATAAAAACCTGGATGACTAACAACTTTCTCAAGCTAAACAGCAATAAAACAGAAATCATCATTTTTGGACCAAAATCTCTTTTACCCTCGTCCCAGAACTTTTCATTCCAAATCGATGGTCACTCAGTCACCCCCTCCCCCCTGGCCAGAAACCTCGGCATTATCATAGACCCCACCGTCTCCTTCAAATCTCACATCAACCATATCACCAAAACATCATTTTTTCATCTTCGTAATATTGCACGCCTCCGTCCAACCCTCTCACCCTCTGCTGCTGAAATACTCATCCACGCCTTCATCACCTCCAGACTTGATTACTGTAACAGCATTCTGTATGGACTTACTTCCACCATCCTTCAAAAACTACAGTATGTCCAAAACTCAGCCGCCCGCCTACTTACTCACTCCCACTCCAGAGACCACATCACTCCTCTCCTCCGTCATCTCCACTGGCTCCCCATTCAACAGCACATCAACTTCAAGATCCTCCTCTTCACCTATAAAGCTCTTCATAACCTCGCCCCCTCATACCTAACGGACCTTCTGTCTCGTCATTCTCCCACTCTTCTCCTCCGCTCTGTTGACGCTCACCTTCTTACCCCCATCACCAAGACAAAATTCCGCACCCTGGGTGATAGATCATTCGCCATCACCGCACCAACCCTCTGGAATTCCTTGCCCCTTCACATCCGGTCTGCCAACACACTTGCTTCTTTTAAAAGTCAACTCAAAACCCATCTTTTCAAATCTCCCTATAAAAACTGACTGCCTCTTCTACCTATGTGTACCTACCTTGTCTGTTTACTCGTTCTCTGTATGTTTGTCCCTATGCTGCTTTGTAAAGCGTCTGAGTATTTAGAAAAGCGCTATATAAGACTGATGTATTATTATTATTATTATTATTATTATTATCAGTCCATAAAATATTACGCCATTTCTTTTTAGGCTAGTCAATGCAAATTGTAACCGCTTCAGCACGTCTTTTTTTTAACGATGGGACTTTGCGGGAGCTTCTTGCTGGTAGCTTGGCTTCACATAGATGTCGTCTGATTGTTACAGTACTCACAGGCAACCTTAGATCTTCTTTGATCCTCCTGGAGCTGATCATTGGCTGAGCCTTTGCCAGTTTGGTTATTCTCCGATCCATTCGGATAGTTGTTTTTCTTTTTCTTCCACGCCTTTCTGGTTTTGGCTGCCATTTTAAAGCGTTTGATATCATTTTAGCTGAACAGTCTATCATTTTCTGCACTTTATAGGTTTTCCCCTCTTATTAATTTCTTAATCAAAGAACGCTCTTCTTCTGAACAGTGTCTTGAATGACCCATTTTACTCTGTTTTTCAAGGACAAATGCACAGCCAGCATATGCAGCGTCAGTTGCCTTGATCCTTAAATAAGGACCACCTGTTTAACACCTATTTTTTTTCACAGAATCAATGACCTCACTAAGTGAACTCAGCACTGCTATTTTTTTGAACACGCCCCTTTCAGTTAATGATTCAATTTCACAGAATCAGCAGCATGCACGTCATGCCTGTTGGGTCTATTGGTTTTCTATACCTTTACTAAACCTTCTAGAAACTTACTTGCAGTGTAGAAGTTGAAATTCTAACAAAAACAGTGATTTATCTTGCTAGTGATGTGGGACTGCTATTATTTTGAACACAACTGTATATATTTATTTATATGTACATATGTATACTCGCTGCTCTTGTTTTTCTCTTGCCTTCTGATTGTTGCTCTGAGTGTTGCTATCCCTGTGCTGTTGCAATCCTGGAATTTCCCCATTGTGGGACTAATAAAGGCTTATCTTATCTTATACCCTCTCCTTTCTTCTTCGCTACCACCAGGTGAGAAATCCAAGGCAAGGCATCCACCTTCTCAATGATCTCGGAATCCAGCAGCCTAGACAGCTCCGCCGAGACCTCGTCATGTAGTGCTAAGGGTAGGCGCTGCAACGGTTGAATCTTAGGTGTCACGGTCTCCTCTACCAGCAGGCGATGATAGAAGGCGTCTATCCGGCCCAGACCCGTGAACAACGCCGGCCAACAAAGTTGCCGGTCAGTGTATACTGTCAACACCACTGAGCCCTCCGGATCCTGTATGGCGAAGCCCAGCTCCCCCAGCAGATCAATCCCTAACAAGTCTGCCCCCAGTTGTGCCACCTGGAAGGTGAATCTAAGCACTATCTTTGGCCCGCACGTCACATCAAACTCTGCTGTGCCCACTATTTCAATCTCTGTGTGGCCATAGCCGAACATTCTCACTGCCCCTGCTTTGACAGTCTTTGCTGGGAACAGCCTCCTCAGTGTAGCCAGACTTAGGATGGATCTACCAGCCCCTGAGTTCACCATAAGGGGCACCTCAATGCCATCGAGCTGTACAACACACCATTTGAATGGCCCTCTTCCCACACGTGCTACACACACACGGCCAGTTTCCCCGGGTCCCGCTCTCACCGGGTCCATAAACGTTTCATGGGCCCCGTCTCGCACCACTGGCCACCTTTTCTTCTTCCTCCTAGCCCGCCCTCGAGGCCTTGTTGACATGTTAACAGTCATCCTTGGCACGGGGCACAGTCTGCTGGCTCCCCGCTAGCTGACATGCTTAGCCTCTGTAGAGACGCGGACTCCCGTAGCTTCACCAAGTCCACCACCCCGTCTAGGGACAAAGGCTGTCAGGCTAACCCAGGGGTGGGCAGTGAGGGCCATTCCACTGCTGTTTTTTTGTTCCACCCAGTCTTTTCAGCAGGTGTGTGCTCTGATCAGCTTCAAGGATTGCTAATCATTGAAAACACCTGCTGAAGAGACTGGGTGGAGCAGAAAACCTGCAGTAGAATGGCCCTCCATGGCACATGATTGCCCACCCCTGGGCTAACCTTAGCATGCTTCCCAGCCACAAACTGGTTGTGCTATGGGCTAACTTGTCCCTCACTAGCTCGTCCGCTAGCAGCCCAAAGGCGCATTTTCCCGCTAGGCTGCGTAGCTCCATAATAAATGGCAGGGTGGACTCACCAGCACGCTGTTGACAGTCAAAAAACTCGTATCTTCTTTCGGTGACTGGAGTGGTTGCCGAAAATATTGTCCATCATTAGCAAACCCTTTTCCAGTGAACCGTCACCACACAGCCCAAAGAAAATGCACTGTCCTTCCGGGCCCAGATGGTGCACCAACAAGCTCTTCTGTCTTTCGTCGGTGATATCGCCGAGTCTGGCCACTGTCACATAGACCTCGAACATATTTTTCCACCGTGCCCATGGTATATCTGGCGTACCCTGGCACTGCAGGAACAGAGGTGGCTCTATGATACACGTGCCCATTTGTTTTCCATTGTCACCAAATGTTATGTCAGGGATAACACAGAACGGAGAGCTTCTCTGGGAACAAACAACTGCACTTTGAGTTCTTATTCCAATTTGTTCCCCACCGTCACCCACCTGACATCATCTATTCCCCCCACCCTGGCGGTGCTACGGAAAACCCCAAAGTCCAATTTCCATACATAACAATTGGCAGTTGGCAACCAGCTTACAAGTGCATTACTGCCACGTACTTCACTCCATCTGGTCAGGAGCTGTAGTCCTTACCGCCACGTACTTCACTCAGTAAACATCACTCTATTCCTCAAAAGTCAGAATTCTTCTCGGTTGGCAACCTGTTCTTCGTCTTCTTCACTCTGTATCTTTGTATAAGGAGTTCTTAACAATCTTCTTCTTCAAACAGTGAGGTTTCCATGTCTACATGATGTCTATAACACCCTTTTCTTCTTATTATTTTAGATTTGATTGGCAGTTGGCAACCAGCTTGCAGGTGCATTACCACCATGTACTCCACTCTTTATTATCACCATCTGGTCAGGAGCTATAGTCCTATCATCATTGCTGTGTCCAATTGAACCTCAAGTCTATCTTCAGACATCACTCTTCTTCGTCTCCTCGTACTTCACTCTATATCATCACTCTACACAGTTCCTGATATCTTCTTCTTCTTCTAGATTTGATTGGCGGTGGGCAACCCGCTTGCAGGTGCATTACCGCTACGTACTTCACTCTATATCATCACTCCATCTGGTCAGGAGCTGTAGTCCTTTTATCATCATTGCTGTGTCCAATCGAACCTCAACTGTATCTTCAGACATCACTCCTCTTCGTCCCACTTCTCCGACGATGTGACTTCTTCTTTTAGATTTGATTGGCGGTTGTCACAACCATAGGACTAGCTAAAAGATCACATGATCGCCTAAGATGTGCCTATGATATCTACATGATGTCTATATGACATCATAGACACCAAAAGGTCAAAGGCAGTCATCACTCACGATTATAGGACTCGCTAGGACATCAAAGATCATATGGTGATTCAAGAAATCTGTGTTTCTGTGTGTGATCAAAGGCAGGCATCACTCACGATCATAGGACATCAAAGATCAAAGGCAGGCAGCACTCTCTTCAGCTCCTGACCAGATAGTGATGATATAGAGTATAGTATGTGGTAGTAATGCACCTGTAAGCTGGTTGCCAAAGAAGAAGAAGAATTTGAGTTTTAAAAAATGGCTTTATTGTACAATTCAAAAATGTAAGAACACCAATATCATGCCCCCAAGTGTGTCACATCTCAAAAGTGCAAACATAACTCATCCCCCTCTCCCACAGAGCACAAAACATTCCCTACAGTCCATCTATTGGTGAATGCCTCCAAATTGTCCACCATTTGATAGTAAGAGAACTCCACCTGGAGTCTGACTTTCAACAAGGCCTTGAAAGCAGACACAGGATCCACATTGCCAGTGTTGGTAGTCCGATTTTTCCTTGTCAGCCAGATGGCAAGTTTAGCAGTACCAGATAGGAAGTTCAAAGTGTGCGCAGACTTCTTTGCCACTTTATACTTTGGACGGTAAATGAACAAACCAAAAGAGAAACATTCACCCAAAGCCTGAAACCACACTCGCAAAAGATCAAAAAGGCCAGATAAACGAAAACATTGAACAAACAAATGCTCCAGGGTCTCAACTTGGGAGCAAAACAAACATTCCTCCCCCACAGTTGAATCCAGGTGTGCTCTGTATTTATTCGTAGCTATTGCCCCGTGAACAATCCTCCACTGGAGATCTGCCGTCTGTTTCTCAATAGGGAGCTTGTACATGCACCTCCAGCTGCCTTTAGGGGGAGACCTCTGGCCCCAAAAAACCTGCCCACTTTGACTCTCTCACGTCCATCAGAGAATGCAGATTCAGAACTTTCACACAGATGTGATACACCTGCTTCGTCCCCACAAACTGGAACCTGCCCAGACGAGGAATTCTGAAGGCCAGCAGGTGATCCTCTCCCCACTGCCACTCCCCCACAGCTGGACTTATGGAAAGGGCAAAAAAGTTGGACACAGTGTCGTCATCCCATTGAGTGGAAAGAGTCTGGTTTTTCGCAAACACTCGAAGCGGTTGTGGCAGGGCGGCGCACACTTCCCCCACCACCCTCTGCAGCAGTCTGACAGATGTAATGTTGGCACTCTGCCTCAGCGTTTCCATCGATGTGGTCGACATCTTCATAAGATGACCAAGCTTGGTACAGCGTGCCTCTTGTAAACAAGTCCGCAGACTGACCGACTGCAGCACCTGAGTGTCGATGAATTGATTGAAAAACAGTGGTTCCTCGAGCAGCCACATGCCCAGTGTCTCGTCAGGGAAGCGGGCTACGGTGAAGACTCGCCATGCATGCAAGACGGATGTGTAAAAAGCACAAAGTCCAGTAAGGTCCACCTCCGCAGATGTCACGAGGAAGAGCTGCTTATCATAGCCCAAGCGGCCAACTCTCCTCAGGAGCAGTTTTGCAGAGTCCATCCAGCAGGGGCCACATCCGTAAAGGAGGCGTTGTGCAGTCTGAAGCCTAAAGCAGGCGATGTTGGAGTGTATGTCCACCAGGCCCTGTCCCCCTCGGCAACAGGCAGGTAGAGAACAGCCACACGGACCCAATGGCGACCAGACCAAAAGAAATCCATGATGATCTTCTGAACCTCCTCCACCAGGCTCCTGGGCAGTGTCAAAGCAACAAGTCTATGCCAAAGAGCCGAAGCAACCAGATTATTGGCGACCAGAACCCTGCCCCTATGACAGCTGTGGTAGCAACCATTTCCATTTAGAAAAGCGAGCACACACCTTGTCCTTAACACCCTCCCAGTTCTTGCGTTCAAATTCCTCCGAACCCAGAAAACCCCCCAACACTTTGAGACCGGCCGTCCCCCACTGAAGACCACCGGGTAGCCGAGGAACGTCCTGATGTGACCACTGGCCCACCAATAGACCCTCACTCTTGGCCCAATTCACCCGGGCAGAAGATGCCCTTTCATAAACAGACAAAGTGTCCACCAGACGCTGTACATCCCTGTGGGACGTGATGAAAACGCTGCCCCTATCTTTACCAAACACTCAGCTCCAGTATATAACAGATTGACCCACCTCAAAAACATATTGCCAAAACCGAACCCCTTCAGTGTTGAAAACAAATAGCAGGCTGATAGACAGCGCAGGCTGTTCCTGCTGAGGAGACTCAGGTCTTTTGGTGTACAAGGCGCGCTGCTGAAGACATTCTTGTCACGCCGCGCCGTTCATCAGCGGCGCCACCTGCTCACACACCTGATCCTCATCAGCGGCGAAGGAGAAAAGCCGCCTCGCCCGGAGGCTCGGCCTGAAGCCGTCAGACTTCGTTCCTCACCGTTGTGAGTCATCTACTATCTTCAGCGCAATTATTTGGGTAAGAAGCCTTACCTTCTCTCTCCAGTCTGCTCCCCTGTGCACAGGTGGATTTCCCGGCGGCGGCGGACGTCTTCTCTCCAACGCCCATTCCTCGCTGTTGCACCGAGCTCTCCAGGTGGCTGTCTCCCGGGTTTCGTCCCTTGCTGTGCCAGCTGACCTGTCATCCAAGTAAGTCCTTCTCTTGCCATCATCCCTCCTGTGTTGGTGTATGCCTGTCACCCTCTCCCTGTGTCTTCTCCATAGGGTTGCCCGGCTGTACGGTCACCTGCCTCTGTGTCTGAAGCGGACACCGCCACCAACACATCTACACCCCGCAGACACGCACTCATTCACGCCCGTTGTTAATAAACTATTTGAACTACTCTGAGCCTGTGTGTGTGCGTCTCCTGAGCCGTGCGTTATGTCAGTACGGCTTCAGCAGAGCGGCTCGGCAGACGGCGGGCTCGCACACCGTCTTACCACTCTCGAGGTTCGAGTAGATCAGATCGCTTATCAACAACAGGTGATCCTGAACCAATTAGTAGCTATAACAAACCGATTGGACCGTCTGGACCCCCAGCAGCCGTTCCCCCCGGCTCCCCAGGGTGGCGCAGCTCCTGCTGTTCCTGCGGCCGTTCAGCCAGCTCCAGTGGCACCGGCCCGTCTCACACCAATTCCGACCCCCGCTCGCTTTAGCGGAAAGCTCGGCGGAGCGCGGGGGTTTGTGATGCAGTGTGAGTCCGTGTTCGACCGTGTGCCCGGGGACTTTCCCTCAGATCACAGCCGAATCGGCTACATAGGTAACCTTCTGGAGGGGCGCGCTTTAACCTGGGCCTACGCTATAATGGCGAGACCCAGTTATGCCACCCTCACCTATGCCGAGTTCGTGAGGCGCTTCCTGGAGGTGTTCGACCATTCTCGCACCGAGACGGTCCAGGTCGATCGGCTTCTCGCTCTCCAGCAGGGAAGCCGGTCAGCCGCGGACTATGCTATCGACTACCGGGTAGCAGCGGAGGAGTTGGGCTGGGACGAACGTTCCCTCTGTGGCCTGTTCCTCCGCAGCCTCAATGACGATCTGAGGGATGAACTGGCTGGACGGGATGTCCCCGGAACGCTAGCGGAGCTAACCTCACTAGCCATTAGCTTGGACAACAGGCTGCGCGAGCGCTCCTCAGGACGGAAGTCGTCTACTTCTCGCCCTCGGGGAGCCTCGCTGCGCCTGCCCCAAGTTCGCCCCCTGGCGACGCCGCCACCATCGCGCCCCGAGGAGTCGGAGCCGATGGTGACGGGCTGGACAAGGCTCTCCCCGGCAGAGAGACAACGCCGCCGTGAGTTGGGTCTCTGCATGTATTGCGGAGACAATCAGCACACGGTGGAGCTTTGTCCGCTGAAGCCAAACGGCGGGGTCCGCGAGTCACTGTAGGGGGCCTCACGGACGTCAATCGGCCAAATCCCCTCACCCAATTGAAGCTGCCCATCCGTTTCTGCCACAACCCCACTGGGCATCTCACCCACGCACTGGTGGATTCGGGCGCAGAAGGCAGCTTCATTTCACAAGGCCTGGCAACCCGATTGGGCATCCGCTGTCAGGCACTGAGAAACCCCATCTCCCTGGTCAATCTCTCTCGTGCCTCCCTTGGGAGAGTCTCACATCAGACCGTCCCCGTCCCGGTCATCATCTCAGGGAACCACCGGGAGGAGATGGTTTTCTACGTCCTGCCCAACTCTGTGTCGCCCGTCATCCTGGGGTATCCCTGGCTACGCCTCCACAACCCTGTCCTGGACTGGAAGTCAGCTGGGGTAGCGGCATGGAGCACGTTTTGTATGGGCACCTGCCTTCAGTCCGCTGCCTGCTCCCCGTCCGCTTCCCCCCCTGTGGCGGACGCAGCACCCCCGGACCTGTCTCTGGTGCCTCCGGAATTTCACGACCTGGGTATGGTGTTCAGCAAGGCGAAAGCTATGTCTCTTCCCCCTCATCGGCCCTATGACTGTGCCATCAACCTCCGCCAGGGGGCCCCCTTACCTTCTGGTCGGCTCTACAGCCTGTCTGCGCCAGAGAAGGAGACAATGAACACCTACCTGAGGGAATCACTGAGCGCTGGGATAATTCGCCCATCGTCGTCACCCGTGGGGGCAGGGTTCTTCTTCGTCGGGAAAAAGGACGGGTCCCTCCGCCCCTGCATAGACTACCGTGCGCTCAACGACATCACTGAGAGGGACCGTTACACCCTGCCCCTCATGGACACTGCCTTCCACTCCCTCCAGGGGGCGACCTGGTTTACCAAGCTGGATCTACGCAGCGCTTACCACCTCGTCAGGATCCGGGAGGGAGATGAATGGAAGACAGCCTTCCGTACCCCGAACGGCCACTTTGAATACCTAGTCATGCCGTTCGGGTTAACCAACGCTCCTGCCGTCTTTCAGCGCCTCATCAACGATGTCCTCCGGGATTTCATCGGCCTCTTCGTGTTCGTCTACCTGGACGACATCCTTATCTTCTCCAGGTCCAGGGACGAGCACCAGGTCCATGTGAGGCGGGTCCTCCAAAGACTGCTGGAGAATCGGCTCTACGTGAAGGCTGAGAAGTGCGAATTCTACGCTAGGACCACATCCTTCCTGGGATTTATCATCTCTCAAGACCAGGTGCTTCCAGACCCAGAGAAGGTGAAGGCGGTGGTGGAGTGGCCTACTCCCGCATCCCGGAAGCAGGTGCAACAATTTGTTGGCTTCGCCAATTTCTACCGCCGCTTTGTGCCCAACTTCAGCTCGATCGTCGGACCACTGACCCGCCTCACGTCCCCGAAGGTCCCTTTCCGGTGGACAGAGGAGGTCGCTGCTGCCTTTAAGGCGCTGAAGGCGGAATTCTCCTCCTCCCGGGTTCTTCGCCAGGTCGACCCCGCGCTGCAGTGCATAGTGGAGGTGGATGCCTCGGACACGGGAGTGGGAGCAGTTCTATCCCAGCGGTCACCGGACGATGGCGCCAAACGACCCTGTGCCTTCTTCTCCCAGCGCTTGTCCCCGGCGGAGAGGAACTACGATGTGGGGGACAGAGAGCTCCTGGCCATCAAACTCGCCTTACAGGAGTGGCGCCACTGGCTAGAGGGGGCGGACCTGCCGTTCGTGGTCCTGACGGACCACAAGAACTTAGAATATTTACGATCTGCCAAGCGCCTGAACGCCCGCCAGGCGCGCTGGTCTTTGTTCTTCGCCAGGTTCCATTTTACCATCACCTTCAGGCCAGGCTCCAAGAACGGCCTGCCTGATGCCCTCTCTAGGCAGTTTACCCCCGTGGGGGCTGAGGAGACGCCCCACACCATCCTGCCCAGGTCGTGCGTCGTGGGTGCCATCTCTTGGGACATCAAGAGCAAGATCCGGAAGGCGCAGGAGGTGGAACCTGATCCTGGCGGCGGACCGGAGGGAAGACTGTTCGTGCCATCTGCGGTCCGAGGAGAGGTCATCCACTGGCTCCACACCTCCCGGCTCACCTGTCATCCCGGCACCTCCCGGATGATCAACCTCCTCCAACGGTCCTTTTGGTGGCCAGGCCTGCGGAGGGATGCAGCCCGCTACGCCCGGGCTTGCCCTATCTGTGCCACCTGCAAGTCGGGAAACGCCCCTCCAGCGGGTCTGCTCCAGCCCCTGCCCGTTCCTGGCAGGCCCTGGTCGCACATCGCGTTGGATTTCGTCACCGGTCTCCCCGTTTCCAACTCCTTTGACTCCATCCTGACCATCGTGGACCGTTTCTCCAAGGCGGCGCACTTCGTCCCCCTGCGAGGTCTCCCTACTGCCCTGGAGACGGCGGATCTCCTCGTCCAACACGTGGTCAGGCTGCACGGGATTCCGGTGGACGTGGTCTCGGACCGGGGTCCCCAATTTTCGTCCGAGGTTTGGAGGTCGTTCTGTAACGCCATCGGAGCCAAGGTGAGCCTCTCCTCCGGCCATCACCCCCAGTCTAACGGGCAGTGTGAGCGGACCAACCAGGAGCTGGAGGCTGCGCTCCGCTGTGTGACCTCATCTAACCCAACGTCCTGGAGCAACCATCTCGCCTGGGTCAAGTATGCTCATAATACCGCTCGCTCTTCTGCTACGGGGATGTCTCCATTCAAGGCGTCCCTGGGTTACGACCCCCCGCTGTTTCCAGAGCAGGAGAGTGAGGTGACCGTCCCCTCGGTTAGAGCACGTCTCAGGCAGTTCCGCTCCATCTGGGCTGCCGCGCGCAAGGCGCTTTTACGCACAGCGGAGCACAACAGGACTGTGGCGGACCGGCATAGAAGACCTGCCCCGGCGTACAGAGTTGGGCAACGTGTTTACGTTTCCACCCAGGACGTCACCCTAAAAGGTGAGAGGAGGAAGCTGGCACAGCGCTTCATGGGTCCCTATCCCATCACCCGGATCATCAACCCGGTGGCTGTGCGCGTGGCTATTCCCCCCTCCCTCCGCGTCCATCCCACCTTCCACGTGTCGAAGGTGAAGCTGGCAGTCACCGACCCCCTTTGCCCCCCTCCTGCTGCGCAACCCGCGCCCCGGATGATTGGTGGCCATCCGGCCTGGTCTGTCGCTTCCATCCTGGACTCTCGACGCCGGGGTCGTGGGTTGCAGTACTTGGTGGACTGGGAGGGCTATGGGCCCAAGCATCGACAGTGGGTACCCTCGTCGTTTGTGTTGGACCCATCGCTCATCGCGGACTTCCACCGAGCGCACCCGGATAAGCCATCGCCAGGAGGCGCTGCTAGAGGGGGGAGTACTGTCACGCCGCGCCGTTCATCAGCGGCGCCACCTGCTCACACACCTGATCCTCATCAGCGGCGAAGGAGAAAAGCCGCCTCGCCCAGAGGCTCGGCCTGAAGCCGTCAGACTTCGTTCCTCACCGTTGTGAGTCATCTACTATCTTCAGCGCAATTATTTGGGTAAGAAGCCTTACCTTCTCTCTCCAGTCTGCTCCCCTGTGCACAGGTGGATTTCCCGGCGGCGGCGGACGTCTTCTCTCCAACGCCCATTCCTCGCTGTTGCACCGAGCTCTCCAGGTGGCTGTCTCCCGGGTTTCGTCCCTTGCTGTGCCAGCTGACCTGTCATCCAAGTAAGTCCTTCTCTTGCCATCATCCCTCCTGTGTTGGTGTATGCCTGTCACCCTCTCCCTGTGTCTTCTCCATAGGGTTGCCCGGCTGTACGGTCACCTGCCTCTGTGTCTGAAGCGGACACCGCCACCAACACATCTACACCCCGCAGACACGCACTCATTCACGCCCGTTGTTAATAAACTATTTGAACTACTCTGAGCCTGTGTGTGTGCGTCTCCTGAGCCGTGCGTTATGTCAATTCTATGACACGGTGGTGGCATCAGCCATCACTTTTGGAGTGGTCTGCTGAGGCATTGGCATTACTGCAGCCGATAGGAAGAGACTGAACAAACAGATCAAGAAAGCTAGCTCTGTCCTGGGGCAGCGCCTTGACCTAGTGGAGGAGATGGGAGAGAGAAGGATGGTGGCTAAACTGTCATCTCTGCTGGAGTCCGAGTTCCACCCTATGCAGGACATACTGAATGCACTGAGGAGCTCATTTAGCAGCAGACTACATCATCCTAGGTGCACAACTGAGAGGTTTCGCAGGTCCTTCCTACCGACGGCTGTCAGACTGTACAACCTAAGCAGAGCTGCTCGCAGAGATAGCAAAAAGACGTAACAAACTAATAGTTTTTTGAATGCAAAGATGCAATAGACTTACACAATGGTCCCCTCCGGCATACAACTAGGAAAATACCGGTCGCTATGGAGAGTGAGAATATGTATGGGCACATAATCATACCATGTAGGATAACTAAGTAGACGGTTGTGCTGTTTCATCCCATCTAGCAACAATGCTCTGCACTGTGTGTGTTTATATATTTACATATTTATTCCATCTAGCTACAATGCTCCGCACTGGGTGTGTTTATATTTATATATCTATATATTTATCCCATCTAGCTACAATGCTCTGCACTGTGTGTTTATATATCTACATATTATTCCATCTAGCTACATTGCTCCGTACTGTGGGTGTTTATATATTTACATATTTATTCCATCTAGCTACAATGCTCTGCACTGTGTGTTTACATATTCATATATTTATTCCATCCAGCTACAATGCTCTGCACTGTGTGTCTGTGTGTGTGTATATATATATTTTATAGTAATATGTACATATGTATATTAGCTGCTCTTGCTTGCTTGTTTTTTTTTTCTTGCCTTCTGATTGTTGCTCTGAGTGTTGCTATCCCTGTGCTGTTGCAATCCTGGAATTTCCCCGTTGTGGGACTAATAAAGGCTTATCTTATCTTATCTTAAATAGGAATGGTCAACCCTATCAAATGCCTTTTCTTGGTCCAAAGACATAATACCGAACTGTAAGTCATAACATTTACTGAGCTGGAGAACGTCACGTATGAGAAAAATGTTGTACATAATGGTTCGGTCAGGAATACAATATGTTTGATCCCTATCTACGATCAAACCCAATACATTGTTCAGTCTATTTGCGAGGGCTTTCGAAAGCACCTTGTAGTCCATGCAAAGAAGAGCCACGGGCCTCCAGTTTTTCAGCAGGGCCAAGTCCCCCTGCTTAGGCAGCAGAGATAGCACTGCACGGCGGCAGGAGACAGGTAAGGTTCCCTTTCTGTAACAGGCAGTTAGAACGTCATAGAAGTCTGAGCCAATAATCTTCCAAAAATGCTTAAAGAAGTCAGAAGAAAGACCATCAAGTCCAGGTGCACGTCCCAGAGCCAGCCACAGTTAACTCATCCAAAGTCAGGGCACAGTCCAGAGCGGCCTTGTCCTCCGGGCTGAACACCGGAAGACCTTCGAAGAGCTGGTTTTGAGATTCCATGCAACACGGTCCTGCACCAAACAGGGCCCCGTAGTAATCCACTGCATGGCGCCGCATCTCGGATGGATTTGTAGTCACTCAACCATCTGGGAGCGTCAAGCAAGCCATCAACTTCTTTTTCGCAGCAGACTTCTCCAGATTGAAGAAGAAGGACGTTGGGGCATCCATGTCCTGCAGGCGAGGGAACCGTGACCTCACAAGTGCCCCCTTCACTCTTTCCTGCATGAATGTGCGCAGGGCTGATCTCTTCTCCTGCAGCAAAGGACCTGCCGTAGAATCCTGACCCGTAACCAAACTGTCCTCCAGCCTCTTGACAGTGTCCTCAAGTTCACTGACCTTGGCCTTGATGATGGAAGTGGAGTTCGCAGAGTACCGTTGACAAAAAATGCGAATTTGCACTTTGCCAACCTCCCACCACTGTTCCAGGGAACTAAAACGAGCCTTTGTGGTCCTCCAGTGTTCCCAGAAACACACAAAATATTGACAAAAGGTGTTGTCCTGAAGGAGCTTGTTATTGAAGTGCCAATAAGATTTAGTCACTTCCCCTGGTGAGTTAAGTAACACCGCAGTGGCCAGGTGATAATCCGTGAAACCGACGGGACTTATGTTACTGTGGAGGATTCCAGGGCCAAAGGTGTTAGAAACATATATCCTGTCTAATCTAGCAGCACTGACAACACCGTCAGTGACTCGGACCCAGGTATACTGTCTAGCGTTTGCATATTTAGACCTCCATGTGTCCAATAAGTCGAACTGTATAGTGAAATTTTCTAAGAGTCGACAAGACTGCAGATGGGGTTCTGCATTAGTGCGATCCAGAGTGAAGTCCAAGGTACAGTTGAAATCACCAGCAACAATAAGTTGGTCTTGGTGATAGCTCTGCAATTCATTTGTCAGTGTATTGAAAAAGGCAACCCTTTCAGAACTGTGGTTTGGAGTGTAAACGTTGACCAGGCAAAACACGGAATTCCCTATTTCGGCCCTAACAAGAAGCAGCCTGCCCCTCACTATCTCCACCACCGATAAAACTGTTGCATTTGCTGATTCCCCAAACAAAATGGCCACTCCTGCACTAAGATTGGTACCGTGACTGAGTGAAAAAGGGCCCTTCCACCACAAGCCCCAGTCCACTTCATCTGTCGAAGTGGTATGAGTTTCCTGCAAAAACAAAATGTTGAGACCTTTCCGTCGGAACAGGTCACTAATTAATCCCCTCTTATGATTGCCCCTCCCACCATTGATGTTTAAGGATCCTAATTTTATGTTTAGCATAGGGCGATAGATGTAAGGAACACCGTACTGTTGCCATGGAAATTATTCCATCTTCACGCGCTTGACCTTTTGTCCCCCTGCTGATTTACGCAGGGCTGTGAGGTGCTTCTTGAGGCGGAAACGTTTTCTTTCATCCAGGAGGTCAAGACCAACCTGCCTTTTCAGCACATTAACAGACCTAATGAAATTATCAGTGTCGCTGAAGTAATCAGTGATTTTAACGGCCCTGTTATTATAGGTCTCATCCAGAAAAGCATTTATTTCTTCCAGTGAATACAAACCTGCGTTTGTACTGCAAGTTGACCCCAATAGACTCAGTTTTAGCAGACACAGTGTCAGAATCACAATCCATTTCCTCGTCAGCACAACTCAGCTGACTGTTGAATTCAGCTGGCATTTCAGCTGGCCCAGCTGATTCATCATTGGCCACATTTTCCTGGGCGGCACCTACAGCAGCCGACCGGTGTTGTTCCATCTGCTGCTCTGAAGCGGCAGCAGCGTCCGGAAGCACAGCCGCTGATGTCACACAGCGAGATTCTGACGCACCGTCAGTGACTGTTTGGGCTCCATCACCAGTGACGCTCCCAGCTGCAAGCTGCGCTGCGGGCGTTACAGGCGGGCTGTCCACAGACACAGCGGCAGGCTCCGGAGCGGCAGGTTCTGGAGCAGGACCGACGGAAGGCCCCGCAACGTTGGCCGCAGCAGCGGCGGGGGCCTCGCCACCGGGCTCTCCGTCCCCGCCGGGCTCAGCTGCGGCGGAAGCCCCCGCAACGCCGTCCGCAGCAGCGGGGCGAGTGGAAGCCGCACCGCCGGCTCCAGCCGCGGCCCCATCAGAGCCCCCTCCGGCTGCCTGTGCAGGCAGGCGAACCGTTTATGGCCCACGTCCCCACATTCAAAAGACTTCATCTGTCCCGAGCTTGCAAACACTATATAGGAGCTGTCCCCGTGTTTGACCCGGAAGGACACTTCCAGAGTTTGTGTGGGCGAGTCTAGAAACATGAACACCTGTTGCCTGAGTGATCTCACATGTTTTAACTTGGCTTCCCTGCATCCCAAACTCACACGTCTAAACGGGCCCGCAAACTTCCCAAATCTGCGGAGCTCCGTCGCCAACTGCTCGTCAGTGATGAAAGGTGGAACACCTGAGACGGTGATACGCGTTGATGGGAAAGATAAGGGGGGATACCTGTAGATACGTGTCCCCGACAACAACACCACTCGCAATCAGAGCGTGGACATTCTCCTCAGCAGCCAGAAACACAACTACAGCTCTATTCATCCTGGACGCATAGTAGATCGCATCATGGCCCACCTGCTCACCCACAGCCATAAGGACCTCCTCAACAGTAACACTGCTGTCCGGGGGAACGATCCGCACCCCCTGGCGGATAGATGGAGATGACATTTCCAAGGTCACCATCCTCCACCCAAAAAACCCCAAAATTGAATATGCGGGCACTGATAGAAAAGCGAAAAAAGTCCAGAAAAACCACACAGTTCCCTATTTCCGCCCTCCTCCTTCGGCCACCGGAAACAGAGAGGAGGAGGAGAAGGAGAAGAAGAAGAAGTGTTTGAGTTGAGTTTTAAAAAATCCCTTTATTGCACAATTCAAGAATGCAAGAGCACCAATATCATTCCACCAAGCGTCTGACATGTCAAAAGTGCAAACATCTCATCCCCCTCTCCCACACAACAGAAAATATGCCCTACAGTCCATCTATTGGTGGATGCCTCCAAATCGTCCACCATTTTATAGTAAGGAAAACAAAAACAGGATCCACAGTGCCAGTGTTAGTAGTCCGATTCTTCCATGTAGTCCGTGCAAAGAAGAGCCACAGGCCTCCAGTTGTTAAGCAAGGCCAAGTCCCCTTCCTTCGGCAGCAGAGACAGCACTGTATGCCCGCAGCCAGTTCCGTAACAGTCAACTAGAATGCCATTAAAGTCTGATCCAATAACATCCCCAAAGTGCTTAAAAAAGTCGGAAGAAAGACCGTCAAGTCCAGGTGCACGTCCCAGAGACATGTGATTAACTGCTACAGTTGACTCATCCAAAGTCAGTTCACAGTCCAGAACAGGCCTGTCCTCTGGGCTGAGCCTGGGAAGACCTCCAAAGAGTTGGTGTTGAGAGTCTATGCAACATGGTTCTGCACCAAACAGGGCCCCGTAAAAATCCACTGCATCTGCATGGCTCCTCATCTCGGATGGATTTGTAGTCCCTTGACCATGTGGGAGTTTTAAGCAGGTCATCTTTGCAGCAGTCTTGTCCAGATTGTAGAAAAAAGATGTTGGGGCATCCATGTCCTGCAGGCGAGTAAACCGTGACCTTGTAGTCCGTGCAAAGAAGAGCCGGGCAGCAGAGATAGTACACGCGCCGGCAGGAGACTGGTAAAGATCCAGTTCTGTAACAGTCAATTAGAACGTCATAAAAGTCTGATCCAACAATATCCCAAAAATGCCTAAAAAAGTCAGAGTAAAGACCGTCATTTATTCCTTCTGTCGGGCACGCTTGACCTTTTGTCCTCCTGCTGCTTTACGCAGGGCTGTTAGGTGCTTTTTGAGGCGAAAACGTTTCCTTTCATCCAGGAGGTCAAGACCAACCTGCTTTTTTAGCACATTAACAGACTTAATAAATTTATCAGTGTCACTGAAGTAACCAGTGACTTTAATGGCCCTGTAATAGGTTTCATCCAGAAAAGCATATATTTCTTCCAGTGAATACAAACTTGTGTTTGTACTGCAAGTTGCCCCAATAGACTCAGTATTAGACACAGTGTCGGAATCAGATTTCATTTCCTCGTCAGCACAACTCAGCTGACTGTTTGATTCAGCTGGCCCAGCAGATTCATCGTGAGCCACATTTTCCTGGACGCCACCCACAGCAGCTAACTGGTGTTGTTCTGTCTGCTGCTCTGAAACTGTAGCAGCCACCAGAAACACAGCCGCTGATGTCACACAGCGAGATTCTGACGCATCATCAGTGACTTTTTGGGCACCATCACCAGCGACACTCCCAGCCGTAAGCTGGGCTGCGGGCACCACAGTCGGGCTGTCCACAGACACAGCGGCAGGCTCTGGAGCAGGACCGGCGGAAGGCCCCACAACATCGTCCGTAGTAGTGGCAGGAGCGGAGGCCGTACCACCGGCCTCAGCTGCGGCGGAAGGCCCCGCCGTGCCGTCCGCAGCAGCGGCGTGAGCGGAGGCCGCACCGCCGGCTCCAGCCGCGGCTCCATCAGAGCCCCCCGCCCGCTGCCCGTGCGGACAGGCGAACCGTTTATGGTCCACGTCTCCACATTCAAAGCACTTCATCTGTCCTGAGCTCGCATAGACAATATAGGAGCCGTCCCCCTGTTTGGACCGTAAATGAACAAACCAAAAGAGAAACATTCACCCAAAGCCCAAAACCACACTTTCAAAAGATCAAAAAGCCCAGATAAATAAACATTGAACAAACAAATGCTCAAGGGTCTCAACTTGGGAGCAAAACAAACATTCCTCCCCCACAGTTGGATCCAGGTGTGCTCTGTATTTATTCGTAGCTATTGCCCCATGAACAATCCTCCACTGGAGATCTGCCGTCCGTTTCTCAATAGGGAGCTTGTACATTCACCGCCAGCTGGCTTTCGGGGAGACCTCTGGCCCCAAAAACCCCGCCCACTTTGACTCCGTCACGTCCATCAGAGAGCACAGATTCAGAACTTTCACACCGATGTGATACACCGTCTTCATCCCCACAAACTGGAACTTGCCCAGAGGAGGATTTCTGAAGGCCAGCAGGTGATCCTCTCCCCCCTGCCACTCCCCCACAGCTGGACTTATGGAAAGGGAAGGAAAGTTGGACACAGTGTCGTCATCCCATTGAGTGGAAAGAGTACGGTTTTCCGCAAACGCCCGGAGCGGTCGTGGCAGGGCGGCGCACACTTCCCCCACCACTCTCTGCAGCAGTCTGACAGATGTAATGTTGGCACTCCGCCTCAGCGTTTCCATCGATGTGGTCGACATCTTCATAAGATGACCAAGCTTGGCACAGCGTGCCTCTTGTAAACAAGACCGCAGACTGACCGACTGCAGCACCTGAGTGTCGATGAATTGATTGAAAAACAGTGGTTCCTCGAACAGCCACATGCCCGGTGTCTTGTCAGGGAAGCGGGCTACGGCGAAGACTTGCCATGCATGCAAGACGGATGTGTAAAAAGCACAAAGTCCAGTAAGGTCCACCTCCCCAGATGTCACGAGGAAGAGCTGCTTATCATAGCCCAAGTGGCCAACTCTCCTCAGGAGCAGTTTTACAGTGTCCATCCAGCAGGGGCCACATCCGTAAAGGAGGCGTTGTGCAGTCTGAAGCCTAAAACAGGCGATGTTGGAGTGCATGTCCACCAGGCCCTGTCCCCCT
Source organism: Pholidichthys leucotaenia (assembly GCA_020510985.1). Lineage (NCBI taxonomy): Eukaryota > Metazoa > Chordata > Actinopteri > Cichliformes > Pholidichthyidae > Pholidichthys > Pholidichthys leucotaenia. The sequence goes on along the minus strand of CM035840.1, from coordinate 186,143,401 downwards.
CGGCAACAGGCAGGTAGAGAACAGCCGCACGGACCCAATGTCGACCAGACCAAAAGAAATCCACGATGATCTTCTGAACCTCCTCCACCAGGCTCCTGGGCGGTGTCAAAGCAACAAGCCTATGCCAAAGAGCCGAAGCAACCAGATTATTGGCGACCAGAACCCTGCCCCTATATGACAGCTGTGGTAGCAACCATTTCCATTTAGAAAAGCAAGCACACACCTTGTCCTTAACACCCTCCCAGTTCTTGCGTTCAAATTCCTCAGAGCCCAGAAAAACCCCCAACACTTTGAGACTGGCTTTCCCCCACTGAAGACCACCGGGTAGCTGAGGAATGTCCTGATGGGACCACTGGTCCACCAATAGACCCTCACTCTTGGCCCAATTCACCTGTGCAGAAGATGCCCTTTCATAAATAGATAAAGTGTCCACCAGACGCTGTACATCCCTGTGGGATGTGATGAAAACCCTGACGTCGTCCGCGTAAGCAGACAAGACGATTGGGCGGCAACTGTTTGAGGGCCCCGGCAGAACCAGACCACCCAGCTGAGTGCGGAACCTGCACAGCAAAGGCTCAATAGCCAAGCTGTACAGTTGACCTGAGATTGGACAACCCTGCCTTATTCCCCGGTGTACAGGGATTGGCCGACTCAGCCCTGCCCCCATCTTTACCAAACACTCAGCTCCAGTATATAACAGATTGACCCACCTCAAAAACATATTGCCAAAACCGAACCCCTTCAGTGTTGAAAACAAATAGGAATGGTCAATCCTATCAAATGCCTTTTCTTGGTCCAAAGACATAATACCAAACTGTAAGTCATAACTTTTACTGAGCTGGAGAACGTCACGTATGAGAAAAATGTTGTACATAATGGTTCGGTCAGGAATACAATATGTTTGATCCCTATCTACGATCAAACCCAATACGTTGTTCAGTCTATTTGCCAGGGCTTTTGAAAGCACCCTGTAGTCCATGCAAAGAAGAGCCACGGACCTCCCGTTTTTCAGCAAGGCCAAGTCCCCCTGCTTAGGCAGCAGAGATAGCACTGCACGGCGGCAGGAGACAGGTAAGGTTCCCTTTCTGTAACAGGCAGTTAGAACGTCATAGAAGTCTGAGCCAATAATCTTCCAAAAATGCTTAAAGAAGTCAGAAGAAAGACCATCAAGTCCAGGTGTGCTTCCCAGAGCCATCTGATTAACAGCCACAGTTAACTCATCCAAGGTCAGGGCACAGTCCAGAGCGGCCCTGTCCTCCGGGCTGAGCACCGGAAGACCTTCGAAGAGCTGGTTTTGAGATTCCATGCAACACGGTCCCACACCAAACAGGGCCCCGTAGTAATCCACTGCATGGCGCCGCATCTCGGATGGATTTGTAGTCATTTGACCATCTGGGAGTGTCAAGCAAGTCATCAACTTCTTTTTCTCAGCAGACTTCTCCAGAATGAAGAAGAAGGACGTTGGGGCATCCATGGGTTGGGGCAGGCAAGTGAACCGTGACCTCACAAGTGCCCCCTTCGCTCTTTCCTGCATTAATGTGTGCAGGGCCGATCTCTTCTCCTGCAGCAAAGGACCTGCCGTAGAATCCTGATCCATAACCAAACTGTCCTCCAGCCTCTTGACAGTATCCTCAAGTTCACTGACCTTGGCCTTGATGGTGGAAGTGGAGTTCGCAGTGTACTGTTGACAAAAAATGCGAATTTGCACTTTGCCAACCTCCCACCACTGTTCCAGGGAACTAAAACAAGCCTTTGTGGTCCTCCAGTGTTCCCAGAAACACACAAAATATTGACAAAAGGTGTTGTCCTGAAGGAGCTTGTTATTGAAGTGCCAATAAGATTTAGTCCCTTCCCCTGGTGAGGTGATTAACACTGCAGTGGCCAGGTGATGATCCGTGAAACCGACGGGACTTATGTTACTGTGGAGGATTCCGGGGCCAAAGGCTTGAGAAACATATATCCTGTCTAATCTAGCAGCACTGACAACACCGTCAGTGACTCGGACCCAGGTATACTGTCTAGGGTTTGCATGTTTAGACCTCCATGTGTCCAATAAGTTGAACTGTACAGTGAGATTTTTTAAGAGTCGAGAAGACTGCAGATGGGGCTTTGCATTAATGCGATCCAGAGTGAAGTCCAAGGTACAGTTGAAATCACCAGCAACAATAAGCTGGTCTTGGTGATAGCTCTGCAATTCATTTGTCAGTGTATTGAAAAAGGCAACCCTTTCAGAACTGTGGTTTGGAGCGTAAACGTTGACCAGGCAAAACACGGAGTTCCCCATTTCGGCCCTAACAAGAAGCAGCCTGCCCCTCTATCTCCACCACCGATAAAACTATTGCATTTGCCGATTCCCCAAAGAAAATGGCCACTCCTGCACTAAGATTGGTACCATGACTGAGTGAAAAAGGGCCCTTCCACCACAAGCCCCAGTCCACTTCATCTGCCGAAGTGGTATGAGTTTCCTGCAAAAACAAAATGTTGAGACCTTTCCGTCGGAACAGGTCACTAATTAATCCCCTCTTATGATTGCCCCTCCCACCATTGATGTTTAAGGATCCTAATTTTATGTTTTGCATAGGGCGATAGATCTAAGGAACACCGTGCTGTGCCCATGTAAGTTATTCCATCTTCGCGCGCTTGACCTTTTGTAGAAGAAGAAGAAGAAAGCAAAGGCTGTCATTACTCACGATCATAGGACTCGCTATGACATCAAAGATCATAGGACTCACTAGGACGCCATCATAGATCAAAGCCAGACATCACTGAATGAGTGCCGATGTGCTTGCTTCCACCCTTGCTTCCACCTGCTTTTTACGGCCATAAATACTTGCTTATACTTGGTTTCTACGGGCATACACAGGAATGCACGGGCATGCTGTAGGGTATATCAATCCAAGAGATTCAGAAAATAAAATCAAAGAATAAATGTTCAGTCGTTTCAATGTCCTCACAAAACACACACTGATTATTATCAAAACCAAAACGTGTGTGTAATAAGTCTGCATATGGATATGCCACAGAGTGGAAGCATTTCATTGTGTTTTTTGGATTTTATATAGTTTTTTTAAATGTATGTTGCATTTTTATTTATAGTTTGCGACCCGAAAAGGATTAAGTGGAAGAAGATGGATGGATGTTTTGTAGTTTTTTTTAATATTTTAATCAGTGTGTTTTTAAATAGGAAATGTTGTCTACTTTGACCCTGTGCTTCCCCTAATTACTGATCAGCAGCACCTGCGTTGCTTGGGGATGTGCAGCACCTGTGGCTGCACACGATAAGGGGTGTTCTGGCAGTCCAGAAGAGAGTTTTTGCCAGGATGAAGGAGCCCTGTTTGAGGAGAGGGCCTCGGGTGGGGGCCCTGCCAGATGAGAGCTTTTTTTGCCAGGAGGAAAGAGCCCTGTCAGGGGAGGAGAGCCCCACCTGAGGAAAGGCCCAGCCAGATGAGGGCCTACTTGGAGGAGAGCCCTGCATAGGGGCCCTGCCAGGACAGGAAGATAGTGATGTTGAAACTGAGGCCTTATGAAGCAATGAGCAACTTTGAGGCAATTGGTTCATGAGCGACACAGTGTTATGAAACATCTAATAAGCCACTGGAGTGGTGGCTCAGTTGGTAGAGTATCCACCCCACACCCGGGAGCCCAGAGTTCCAAATCTCAACCGGGTCATGTCAAAGACCAAATAAAAGCAGAACTTCCTGCTGTCCAGCTTGGTGCCCAGCAATAATGGAACGGAGGAGGGAAATTTTTGGCAGCAGCATGGCAGCAACCCCTCTGATTTTATATATGTGATTAACATTGTAGATAAGAGAAACATAATTTTGTTCTACTGTACATGATTGGCTGTATGGATTGAATGACAATAAAGATGGCTTATCCCTATAAAGACTGCCATTTGGTGACTGAGATTTTTTTCAAGTTTTCCACTCAGATGCAGTTCGGACAGTCAATGCTTTTTTTTTTGAGGATTTGGCCATCTGAGGTCCATTCAAAATTGGATTGCAGGAACAAACAATACAAAGCAAGCAAAAAAAACTAATTCCCTCTCAAACGTCCTGCGAGCCCTCAAGTCACATGATGTGACTGACGTAAAAGGCCTCACTTGCTATGAACGTTTCCGCTATATATTGCTCGAATATTTCTATGCAAACTTTAATAACATTAAAGATTTTTTACACCAGTTTAAAGAGCCCTTCAATATTGTGGCAATATCAGAGACGTGGCTCAGTGAAGAGAAAGGAGTGGATTTTACCATGGATGGCTATGAACTAAATTATATAAATAGAAAAGTGAAAAAAGGAGGAGGAGTTGCAATTTTTGTTGACAAGAGCTTGAAATACAAGGTTGTTGAAAATCTGTCAGTAACTGTGGATGATTTATTTGAATGTATTACAATAGAAATCTGTCTGGACAATGTGAAGAATGTAGTAGTGAGCTGTGTATATAGAACACCTGGATCAAACATTGACTTATTTAAGGACTGGATGGAAAAAATGTATGCAAAACTAACTCATAAAGTTATGTTCATCTGTGGGGATTTCAATATAGATCTGATGAAATCAAAACAACATAGTTTGACAGAAGAATTTATCAACACAATGTACAGTATGGGCTTACATCCAACAATTACCGGACCTAGCAGAATCACGTCACACAGTGCCACACTAATAGATAACATATTCACAAACATTATGGAAAATAATATCAGGAGTGGGCTTTTATTGAATGATATCAGTGACCACCTGCCGATTTTTGTTGTCTATCAATGTGATTATAGGAAGAAAAAGTATACCAAAAATATTAAATATAAAAGAATAAGAACTGAAGAATCAATGCATTTACTGACAAAGGAATTATTAATACAAGATTGGAAGATAGTTTATGATGAAAATGACAGAGCATATGATAAATTTTTACAAATATTTCAATCATTGTACAATAAATACTGTCCTATAAAACAATACAGTGACAGACAATAAAAAAAAATATTCTTTGGGTCACCAAGGGGTTAATAAATGCATGTAAAAAGAAGAATGCATTATATAAACAATTCATTAAATGCAGAATGGTGGAAGCTGAGATCAAATATAAAAGATACAAAAATAAGCTTACTACTATAATGAGGACCTGTAAGAAAGAATATTACAACAGAATACTAGAGGATAACAAAAATAACATAAGGAATATGGCAAGTACTCAATGGGATTATTAGTAATCGTCCTAAGAATGCAAATTATCCAGAATATTTTATCGAAAATGGCAATTTGATAAATAATATGGAAGATGTGGTCAGTGGTTTCAATAAATTTTTTGTAAACGTTGGTCCTGAATTAGCAAAATCAATAGTGACACCAGAAACAAACTACAGTGGTTCTGTGAATGAAATAGAAGATAGAAATCCAAACACAATCTTTTTGGGTGCAGTTACTGAAAAGGAAATTATCGAGACTGTGAGTAAATTTAAGAACAAAAAATCAACGGACTGGAATGAAATTGACATGACAATAGTGAAAAAAGTAATTGAGGGAATTGTTAAGCCCCCACATCTGTAACCTGTCATTTCAAACTGGTACATTTCCAGACAAAATGAAAATAGCAAAAGTAATACCTCTATACAAAACAGGAGACAGTCATCGCTTCACAAATTACAGGCCAGTCTCTTTACTCTCACAATTCTCCAAAATACTTGAAAAAATCTTCACTAAGAGACTGGATGATTTCACTGAAAAACACAACCTCCTTACAGATAGCCAGTATGGTTTTAGAGCAGATAAATCTACATCTTTGGCACTGATCGAACTTATAGAAGAAATTACTAGTTGTATAGATAAAAAAAATGTTGCTGTAGGAGTATTCATAGATTTAAAGAAAGCTTTTGACACCATTGACCACAGAATACTACTAAGAAAACTGGAAAGGTATGGGATAAGAGGGGTTGGACTGAGTTGGGTGGAAAGTTATTTAAGTAACAGACAACAATTTGTACAAATTGGAGAGCACAAATCACCCTTCATGGACATCACTTGTGGTGTGCCCCAGGGGTCAGTTTTGGGACCCAAACTCTTTATTTTATATATAAATGACATATGCCAAGTATCAAAAATTCTGAAATTTATTTTGTTTGCGGATGACACAAATATCCTCTGCACTGGTGAGAATTTGCAGCAGGTTTTAGAGGTGGTCACAACTGAAATGAAAAAATTAACGCAGTGGTTCAACAAAAATAAATTATCTCTAAATCTAAAAAAAACAAAGATTATGTTGTTTGGAAATTATAAAATAAATCATGAAATAATGGTAACGATAGATGATACCAGAATAGAAACAGTACAGGAAAATAAGTTCCTGGGGGTGACGCTTGACAATAAAATCTGCTGGAAACTTCACATCAGTCACATCTGGGCCAAATTAGCAAAATGTATAGGCATGCTGGGGAAGACAAGACACTTCTTGGACTATAAATCATTGGTCTTATTGTACAATTCACTGTTTTTACCTTATCTTAACTATTGTGTAGAAGTCTGGGGAAACACCTACAAAACCAACCTACAGTCAATATGCACATTACAAAAAAGAGCTATAAGGATAATAAACAATGCAGGATATAGAGACCATACCAATTCGTTGTTCTTAAAGTCACATGTCATAAAGTTCATCGATTTAGTTAAATTTAAGACAGCACAAGTAATGTACAGGGCAATTAATAATCAACTACCAACTAATATACAAAAAATATTTAAAAAAAGAGACAACGATCATAATTTGAGGGGAGACTTAAACTTTACAAAACCCAAGATACGTACTACCAAGAAAAGTATGTGCATATCTGTCTGTGGGGTGGATTTGTGGAACAGTCTAGAGCCGGAACTGAAACTATGTACAAACAGAAATCAATTCAAAAAGAGGTATAAGCATCATTTGCTGAAAGTGTATATGTTAGAAGGGTAGTAGTTATATGTACGATTCATTATGTTCACTCTGGGATATTATGGGACACTATGGAATGGTGGGTAGGACAGCACTGTGTATATCTGTGTTGTTTGAGGCTGGTTTTGTTGTATGGACATCATTGTATATTAGAATGGATGGGTGTTAATGTTGATTTGTAAAAAATACAGTAAATTGTTTACTTGGGGTCTTAAAGGTGGTAATTTGTATAAAATTCACGTGGGTGTATCTATGGAAAAGAGGAGATGGAATTAATAAGTGTTCACTTCTTCCTTCTCCCTTTCGAACAGTGTAATGTTACTTTATTGCATTTGCCATTTGCTTGTATTTGTTATATTTTTGTGTTCGAAATAAACTATCTATCTATCTATCTAATCAGTGTCAAGTGGGCAGTGTCGAGCATAATATCACTAGGCTGAAGGAGAGCATGACTGAAGAGGAGGAGCAGTAACAGCTGTTATGTCCATAATGTAGAAATGACGAGTGAGTCTCACCTCGGTTAGCAGGGTTTATTCAGGATAACACACAGACTATGTATAGAGGCTTACGGCACTCTCCTGCTGGCCAGGTGGCTTCATGACGAAAGAGGCAGAGCCTCTTCCGCCCACTCTTTTATACCTTGGGAGGCGTCACCACTGGAAACCGGTAGTAGCCACCCCGGTCTATCCCATAACCAACCCGGCCGCCATCTTGGTAATACCAGCCTATTTACATGCATAACATCCTCCCCCCTCAAAATAATGCCAAGCGCACAAATAACCCACCCAGATTTATCACCTGACACACGCACTAATCCAAAAATATGTACAGAAAACAAACAAAACACCTATCCACTCACACAACTAAGGCTGAGGGGCTGGGTAGACCACCAGCACCCCCTACACGGCTGAGCAGATTACTCTGCCGCTTGGAACAGGGGAATATACAAACAAAATAATAATAAGCCGTGTTTCTAACTGAAAACAATCCCTTAAAAACACACCAAATAAGACATACAATAAAACAAGACATTTCCTATAGGCGGCTCCCCACCCCAACTCCCACCCCACAATGGGCACACAGAGTAAAATGCACAAAAAGGCACAACACAAATAAACAATTCAATTAAACCAAATTCCTACAAATAATCATTACAAGTCATTCAAACCAGGCAAACTCCAGAAAATTACTAACGTAAACCCAAACAGAGATGCCACCGGCCAGACTACCAAAATTTGACACAAATACCAATTCTCCAAAATAACCAAAAGTACAGTGCATATAACAGGCATCTACACATGACACTTAAAACAGACAAAATGCTATCAAACATCAAACGGACGCCTCCCGTACTCCCTCACTCTGAATTTGATACCTTTTCTCCCTTTTTTTTTTTTAATTAAATTACTGGGGTACCAAATAGAAAAACCAACATTAAAACAGGACTGAAGAAACAACACAAACATGCAAAATAAAACCCTCAGTCCCCAGATGGATCCCTTTCAAGGCGTCTCCGTCTCTTCACATCAGGGCTCCTGCTGCGCCGTCTCTTCTCCACATCCGGCAGCCGCAGATCCCTGGGGTATCTCCAGACATGGCTAGACCTGCGCCCATCTTCCTCCATCCAACCGGGTTCCACCTGGAACCGCTTCTGGTTGTCCCACTGCTCGCGTGGACTGTGATCTCTACGTACTTGAGCCTCAGCCTTGGTCTTCAAGGGAGCCCACTTCCTTTTAATCAGATTACCAATCCTGCGACTGGCCCCCGACTCACGGGCTCTCCTGGGTCTCCTCTTGGCAGGTCATTGCTGGGAGCGCTTTATGATAACCACGCTCCACGGTCTAGCCCTGTTTTCTCCCGGCGTTGGCACCTCGTCCTGATGAGCCTCATCGGGGGTCCTGCCGTGACGTCCGGCACCCTCGTCCAGGGCAGCTTGCATGACGGCATTGGGTCCATCCCGAGAGGTCTCCGTGTGGCGCGGTGTGTGTGCACTCCCAAATTCACATTGACCATCCAGTCCAAATCCCACACCTCAGCACCCTCCACAGCAGGAACAGGTTGGCCCCACAGTCCACATCCAGTCCAGTCTTCACTGGAGACGTTCATAATGGAGAACCCAAGGCTGTAAAATAGGTTGCAACCCATAACGTTAACACCGGATTCAGAAACATTAATGCAAACACTGGGCGCCACACTGTCCTTATATCGGGCCTCCATCTTGACGTAGCCCAATATAGCCAACCTGTTCCGCCCATAACCATAATACTCCACTTGTTGCCTTCCTATCTGTCGGTAGGGAAATAGTCTGTCCATGGTTTCAAGATTCAGGACAGAGATCACCGCTCCCGTGTCCACTACGAGCGGGACTTTGACTCCATCCAACGTGACATTGCAACCAATCCTCCCTGTCGTCTCTGGGGAGACGGTATGCACAACTGTCGGAGTCTTCTGCGGAACACCTGGTTCTCTCCCACGGCTCCTGCATACAAAGTTTTCGCACACCCTGGCAAAATGGTTTAAAAGACCACATTTGCCACAACGCTTTCCTTTCGCCAGGCACACTCTGGACTTATAGCGGTGCTCAGTGGACCCACATCCATAACATTTTGGCATACCAGGGGCAGACCTTATCCTGACCACGGAGGCAAAATCATCCTCTCTGCATTCGCCATCACCAGGGTCCAGGCTTAGTGCCTTAGCGCAAGACTCATTCTTCTCCAGAGAGGCCCCTTCAGTAAGGCCCCTCGCAATGGTCTCTGCTGCCTCGTACTGTTGGGCAAGCTTGACAGCCTCAGCTAACGTCATCTCTCCTGGGTGCGTCAACAACCTGGAACAGGCCACAGTGCAACAGACGTGCGCCGCCAACTGGTCCCGAATCATCTCGTCCTCCAAGGCCCCGAATCTGCATTCCCTCACCAGCTCTCGAAGGTCCGTCATGAATCTTCACACGGGCTCTCCCAACCGCTGGCGGTGCTGTTGGAATTGAATGTGTCTCACAATGACATTCTCTGGTGCCCTAAAGTATCGCGCCATTAGCTGCACCACTTCATCAAAACTGTTCACACCTCCAAGATTCTCTAGAATCCTCTACCCTTCCATTCCTCAATTATGTACCAACACAGCTCGGGCACGGAGCTTCTCCAAATCTCCCAAACCCAGGACAACAAGACAGTATGTGTAGATAGCAAACCACCTAGGCCACAGCACGAGTGGCTCGCCCGGAGCCTCGAGGAATGACCAAAAGCTAGCAATAGAGCATTCCATTACCGCTTTTACCTCACTGCCATTTGTTATCTCCATAATGTAGGAATGACGAGTGAGTCTCACCTCGGTTAACAGGGTTTATTCAGGATAACACACAGACTATGTACAGAAGCTTACGGCACTCTCCTGCTGGCCAAGTGGCTTCACGACGAAAGAGGCAGAGCCTCTTCCGCCCACTCTTTTATACCTTGGGCGGCGTCACCACCAGAAACCGGTAGCAGCCATCCCGGTCTATCCCTTAACCAACCCGGCCGCCATCTTGGTAATACCAGCCTATTTACATACATAACGGCCAGGACCACCATGATGCCGGCATTTGGGGGAGGACACTTGCGTGTGGAGCAGTTGGGGGTGCTGCAGGTGAAGGATAGCAAGAGGCAGGGTGAGGAGCTCAGCCTGAGCTGTTAGTATCTGGTTCTCAGATAGCAGCACCCCATGATAATGATGATGATGTTTGATGATGAGCAATATGGGTGTACTGCTGGCAAGTGTAAACCTGTGCAGGTTTCCTGAGGGTGTTGGCGTTGTGGTGGCAGACAGAACCTGGCCAGGAAAAGTGGATCCTCCTCCTCTGCTTTTAAGGACTTTTATTGTTTGTTTTTAGCCCACTTTTAGTCTTTTTTAGCTTTGGTTTTTAGCTAGTGTTTTATTCTATTTTAGCTTAATTTAACTTAATTTTAATTCTTATGTTTTAGGTTAGGCTTTTTATTTAAGTGGGGATTTATTTGTACATATGTTATTTTAATAAAATTCCTTTGAACATCCTCATTTTAAGAGTTTCCCCTTTGACTGCTACCTGTGACTCTTCACCTGGTTTTAAAGAACCTGAAAGTTGTGTTTTTAACTAACTACCCTTGGTCATGTTACATATACATCATTCAAAATTCTAAAACAATTTTCCTTTGCTTTTGGGGTTAAGGGAAATTTTAGGTACTTTGTTCGTAAGGTGATAATGTCTTGAAAAGAATTTGGTAATAGAATTTTGAACGGTAACGAAAAGGTAAGATATGTCATTGTATAATTTTCTAATACAGTATCTCACAAAAGTGAGAACACCCCTCAAATTTTTGTAAATATTTTATTATATCTTTATGGGACAACACTGAAGATATGACACTTTGATACAATGTAGCCGGTGTACAGCTTGTGTAACAGTGTAAATTTGCTGTCCCCTCAAAGTAACTCAACACACAGCCATTAATGTCTAAACCACTGGCAACAAAAGTGAGTACACCCTTAAGTGAAAATGTCCAGATTGTGCCCAAAGTGTCAATGTTTTGTGTGGCCACCATTATTTTCCAGCACTGCCTTAACTCTCTTGACACAAGAGTTAAAGGTCTGATGACACGATTTTGACATTTTTTAGCATGTTGTGTAAACCCAAAAGTCATTGTCGATGATCAATATAATATTTACAACTGCGCCTGCATAAACTAGTTATCAAAAAAACCGCAGCCGCTGACTGGACTGTGATGCCACCCACCGAATGAAGGGCGGCACCCCCATGACATAAGCGACAGAACGGACTCTGGTGTTGGTAACTGTATTGCCTGCAGCTTTGTGGCACATTTTCTTTGTTTTCTTGTTTTAGTTTTACGGCTATGTCTTCGCGTTGTCGCAGGCTTTTGTTCCAAAACTCATAAGGACGGTGTTAGGATCTTTAGGAAACTTAAATAAACTGAGTTACATTCGAAGTGGGTGAAGCAGATCAGACATACCCGTGACAAGTGGGAGCCCTCCCCCAGGTCTCTACTGTGCTCTGATCATTTTGAGTTGGACTGTTTTGATTTTGTTCCCATTTTCTTTCCCGGTCCTCGCCCAGGTGCTTCTCATTACACCATCACCAGCTGTGTGTGTACTTTGAATGAATGAATGAATTTATTTATTTCGGATAGTACATTACAGGTTAAAAGAAACTGTATAATATAACAACAAGGTCAAATTAGACAAAGACTCCTTCTACTATACAATTCCACGTGAGTTATCCGAAATGGGTGATGGCTGAAGCCGCAGCTTATATTGCCCACCCATATTCCATCCAAGAATTCAAAGGAGAAAAAGAGAAAACAAGACAAGAGCGATTACAATTTAAAACAAGGCTAAGACAAAATATGACTGAGAGAAAAGAAAACTGAGCTAGTCTAAGTTAAGCGGTTACTATTCAAAAACAAATCTAAGACATAGTGTCACAGAGAAAAAAGAAAAACTAAGCTATAACACAACACAGGCTGGAAATGTCAATCCTTATGTGAGTTTACATGTCGTCTTGTAAATATGTTTGGAGTATTTCTTCCTTTAGTTTTTGTTTAAATTGTCCAAGCTTTGTACATGATTTTAATTCAGGTCCAAAATCGTTCCATAATCTGACACCTTGCACTGAAATACAGTGTTGCTTGGTAGTTGTTCTCACTGTAGGCTTTTGAAATATACATGTTCCTCTGAAGTGATATCGTTTCTCCCTTGTTTGGAACAACTTTTGGATATTTGCGGGCAGTGATAGATTCTTCACTTTGAACATTATTATTGTGGTTTTAAAGTCGATCAGATCTTTCAACTTGAGAGTTTTTTGTTTAAGAAAAAGTGGGTTTGTTGGTTCCCTGTAAGCTGCTTTGTTGATTATTCTAATAGCTCTCTTTTGAAGCATAAAGAGGGGATATATGTTTGTTTTATATGTATTTCCCCATATTTCATTACAATATGTCATGTATGGGAGTATTAATGAATGATACAAGGTGTATAGTGTGGGTTGATTCAGCAAATTTTTCACTCTGTGTAATATTGCAATTGATTTGGATACTTTACCTTTTATATAATTAATATGTGGCTTCCAACACAGTTTGTTATCAATTATTACTCCAAGGAATTTAGTTTCGGATACCCTTTCAATCTCTTCACCATTTACACTGAGTTTGGGTACTGGGTAGTTGTGATGGTTGTTAAAGACTATAAATTTTGTCTTGCTTAAATTGAGCGTTAATTTGTTTGAATCAAACCACAGTTTCAGCTTTCCTAATTCCTTTCCGAGTGTATCCAGAAGTTGTTCCAAATTGTTTCCACTGCATAGCAGGTTAGTGTCATCAGCAAACAATATTAAGTCCATTTTTTCTGAAACTTTACATATATCATTTATATACATATTGAATAATAATGGTCCCAAAACTGAACCCTGTGGGACTCCACAGGTGACCTTCAGTAGCTCTGAGTTTTTGTTGTTAACACATACAAACTGATATCTATTCTTTAAGTAACTTCTTAACCAGGACAGTGCTACCCCTCTGATACCACAATTTTGTAGTTTCTTTAATAATAGATTGTGATCTACAGTATCAAATGCTTTTTTAAGATCCAGGAATACTCCAACTGAATACTCTTTATTTTCAATGGCTGTTGATATTTTTTCTGTAAATTCCATTAAGGCATATGCTGTTGTCCTTTTGTGTCTGAACCCATATTGCTGCTCACACAATAAATCATTCTTCAGTATGAAGTTGTCAATTCTCTCATAGAATATTTTTTCAAGTATCTTGGAAAATTGCGGTAATAGTGAAATTGGTCTGTAGTTGGAGAGTTCCCCTCTGTCGCCTGTCTTGTAAATCGGAATTACTTTAGCTATTTTCATTGCATTGGGAAATATACCTGATTGGAGAGACAGGTTACAGATATACGTCAGTGGTTTCACTATGCATTCGATAACAGTTTTGACTAGTAGCATATCAATACCATCGCAGTCAGTAGATGTTTTACTTTTGAACGATTTAACAATTTCAATGACCTCTCTTTCGTCTGTGTTCTTTATGAAGATGGTGTCTTTTACAGCAGTGTTATTGCATATTGAATCACCTGTTGGCACCGTAGTGGGTATTTCTCGGGCCAGTTTAGGTCCAATGTTAACAAAAAAATTATTAAATTCATCTGCAGGTGAAGCTATATTCACATTCAGAGTCGATTTATTATTTTTTGGAATGTTAGTTGGGTAGCTGGTATTTCTGCTTTTATTTCCAAGGATACTGTTGATTATTGACCATGTATTTTTAATATTGTCTTTGTTTTTTTCCAGTTCTTTACTGTAATAGTCTCTTTTACTACATCTTATTATATATGTTAACTTATTTTTGTATGTTTTATACCGCTGCTCTGCTTCTTTTGTCCTTTTCTTTATGAAAGCTTTATATAATAAATTTTTCTTTTTACACGCCTTTTGTAGTCCTTTGGTTAGCCATGGTTTGTCAGTAAATTTGTGTTTAAGCTTTTTTTTAACTAATGGGCAGTTTTTTTCATAAAGAGTGGTTACAATGTTTATAAATGTGTCATAGGCTTCATTTACATCTGATACATAGACTTCTGTCCAGTCTTGCTTCAGCAAGTCCTCTTTAAAAGAACTGATTGCGTTTGGTGATTTGTGTCTGAATGATTTTGAGATTTTTTCTGGGTTGGGCCCCTTAGCGGCCATCTGCCAGTCACGCACTGCTGGTCCATAGTATTGTCATCTGTGCTGTTAGTCTGCCAGTATTTTCAGCACTCTCACGACGTTAGTCACTCCATGTTCGCCGTGGTTCTCGTGCATCCTTGAAGTGATGTCTGCTCTGGGGCACACCTGTGGCTAACACGTCTCCTCTCATTCGTTCACTGGGCGATGCCGGCCCCCGAACACCATCAGTAAGTGTGTTTGTGTTTTTTGTATGTCTTCACCTTTTTGGGAATTGTCTGTCTTTCTGTATTAAATGTGCTGTGGTGAACCCTGCACGTAAATCCTCGTTATTTCATCCTCTCTCTCCATGTGCTGCGTAAGAGCGCACGGAGGGTCATGACAAGGAGCGCATGAGGAGGGGAAGGATGAATGGATTTGTGCACAGGATTCACCACAGCACATGTATTGAACAAAAGAATGATGACAACAGTTCCCAAAAAGGTGAAGACTTACAAAAATAAACAGAAACACTTACAGCTGACGTTCGGGGCCGACATCGCCCAGCGAACGCATGGAGGGGAGACGTGTCAACCACGGTTGCACCCCAGGGCCAGCATCGCTTCAAGGGCACAACAGAACCACGGCTGTGTGGAGTGGCTAACACGTCGTGATAGTGTTGGCAATATTGGCTGTCTGACAACACGGCAGATGATGCACACAAAACATGAACAGCTGACTGTCAAAGAGAGGGGGCGTGGTCGGACCGGCAAATCTTGGACAGTGCCCACCTGAAAGTGGGTCAAAATGGCACATAAACCACATGTACAGAACATAAAAACAAGAACTTAAAAGATAATACATAATAAACCCAATGCCTGAGCCACAGAGACTACACTGCTATGATTTTATTGACAAATTGGGTTTAAATAAATTATATTTATGAACAAATAATTTGTTGCAATATCTGTAACAAAAGCATACCACTCGGTGTTCCCCTGCCATGTGTTTGCTGCCGCTGCTGCTGCTGCTGCGGGCATGTGTGCCTCACCACCGTCACTCTCTGAGTCTGACTCGCTAGGCACAATGCCCACTTGGCACGATTCAAACCTATAAGGTCTGATGCCCCCAGATTCTTCATTGTCATCCCATTCTTCTGAACTATAATTGTCTGAAAATTGGACAACACAAACCAATTCCAGACTACATGTACTGGAACCATCGATGTTTTCTACCGCTTCCATCCTGCGTGTACAATGGGCAGCCAAGCACTGCGCTCTGTCGATGATGTTACAACATGGCCAGGGGGGTTTTCCAGCCACTGACGCAATTTATGACATGGTGCTCATGAAAACGTTGAATATTCACGTGAAAAAAAGCCTGTTTGACTTAGAATTGCACAGACCAACCTATTTCATCATATTGAAATTATGTGTTGCAAAATTAGATGAAGTCAAAATTGTGTCAGACCTTTAAGGCAGTGCTGGAAAATAGTGATGGGCAGGCAGGCACCGGTGCTCCAAACTGTGATCTGATCTTATCCAGGAAATATTTGGCGAGGCGTGATTCGAGGCGTGACTCGTGTATTGACGTCGGACCATGTGACTGGGTCAGAGAAAATAAACTGAGCAGCGCTACCCAATGGAAATCCCCGTCCCTCATGTTTTGTCTTGTCATGTTTGACTGTGTAAGGGATTAGTCACAGCCAATTTTCAGATGGAGCCAGCACCAAAGACACTTGGCTCATTTCTCCCATTGATGTATTTTTGACAAATAGTGGCTTCTTATTACAATAAGGGTGATGGTTTAGTGGTAGTGTGTCTGTTTTGCAAGCAGGAGACCTGGTTTCAAATCCCAGCTGTGTCGTTCTTTTAATTTCATTTTTATTTGCAAGGAAGAGCTTGGATCATTATTACGCATCATTATGCTGAGGCACTATTGCTATTGTGCCCTGCATGAGAATCAGGCCAGAGTTAAATTTACTGGGAGAGTATAAAACTGTTGAAAATTTATTATTTCTTAATAAAAATAGATTAGTACAAGCACATGAAGTAACACAGACACATTCACTGTAGTCACCCCAGTTTTATTATTTCTTTTTTCCCTGATGATCATTGATACTTCTTAAAAGATGGCATTTATTGAAATTGAAAACAAACAAAAAAATACACATTAAACCAACAATACCCTTTTAAAAATCAGCATGTTGTATACATTTTGTCCACTAGATGGCCTGGTAGAGAAAATGAAGTCCCACATGAGGCCTTACCTATGTGAACCATTTTGATGAAAGGCCTCAAGTCCTCCAGAAAGCCTCATTTGGCCATCACTGTTGGAAAGTTGTAACTGGCTTACAACTAGTGATGTTACGCTCAACACCACCCACTCGAGACTGACTCGAGCAATATAACATAGAAGTGTCGTGAGCAGAGTGTTGAGCACTGTGTCAATCTGCCTACAGTCACGTGACTGTAGAGAATGAGGCCTCGTCTCATCACGTGATTTGAGACCTGGCGAGAAATTTGAGAGGGCTGGGCGTTGCGTACGTTCCCGCGAGCCCTCAAGTCACAGGCCTCGCTTGCTACGGTTACATGACTCATGATGCAAAAAAAAATTGTAAGAGACATTGGGCAGCTCCTATTACTATAATAAAAAAAAAGACTAAGAATTGTTGTGTTCTTTACTCTCTTTTAATATGCCCCTTTTTTTCTTGTTAATTGGAATGTAAAGTTTGACTGTATATTTTTTGTGAAAGTTCTGATTTTGTAACTCTTTGTAATCTTTATCCTCATCGAGAGTTTGTATGTTGTATTTTATTCTATTAAATTAAAAAAAACTGTTTATGACACTTCCGCTTTATATCCGCTTAGCTTTGTTCTAAATTGTAATCACTCTTGTCTTGTTTACTCTTTTTTCTTTGAATTCTTGGATGGAATATGGGTGGGCAATATAAGCTGCGGCTTCAGCCATCACCCATTTCGGATAACTCACGTGGAATTGTTTAGTAGAAGGAGTCTTTGTCTAATTTGACCTTGTTGTTATATTATACAGTTTCTTTAACCTGTACTGTATTATCCGAAATAAATAAATTCATTCATTCATTCATTCATATTGTGTGAATCAGTGTTGAGTGGGCGGCATCGAGCGTGTAGCTGTCTTACCGGCCACTGCTGAAATTCACCAGCCATTGGCCGGTGTTAATGTCAAGCCCTGCATACCATCTATCTATAAAATCAGGTTTTGTTCACTGAAAATTGTATTTCCAGAGTTTTGCCAACAATGACTACAAATTCTGAAAGCTGTCTATCATTTGACAGATTTCATGGAGGGTAATGTAATTAAAGTCAATTAAAATGATAGATGACAGAATTTTTACAAGGTTGTCTGAGAAAATGACATAAAAAGTGCAGTGCAACCTGTGGTATTGAGTATTGGCTTTTTCCAATTTTTCAATTCCAATGCAGTTCTGACAGTAAGCCACCAGATGGCAGTCTTTATTAGAGGTGTCATAACACTGTCACTCATGAAGCAGTTGTGTCAAAGTTGCTTATTGTTTCATGAGGCCTCGGTTTTAACATCACTACTTACAACTTGTAAGTCGACTTACATGAACTTGGGGGAGGAGGTGGAGATCTGAATTTGATGGTGTTGTCAGGGGAAAAGTCCACGTCCACTGGCAGGGAAGGGTGTATCCTGGCAATATCACAGGAGCGGTTGGAGATAACTTTTCCTTACGTGGTTCCAGGCTCCACACAGGAGAAGGGGGTCCATGATCAGCTGGTGAGAATCCGAAAAGCTCCTTATGACGGAAAAGAGCAGCTTCCAATTAAAGCTTGGTTCTGATTACTGGCAGATGGTGAGTGCAGCTGTGAAGAATGAGATAATTAGTAGAGAGCGTGCATGAGGGAAAACAGTGTGCCAGCCTGGAGCCACTACAGGAAAATGCACGAGATGTGAAGAGAATGCAGGTAGGGCGGAATGGGTGGAGATGAGTATCAGGGGTGATTTGTGACACAAGGATAGCAGCTAGAGTGGAAAAGAAGATTTACAAGGTGGTAATGAGACCTGCTATTATGTATGGTTTGGAGACGGTGGTACTGACAAAAAGACAGGAGGCAGAGCTGGAGGTGGCAGAGTTGAAGATGCTAAGAATCTGAGTGGGAGTGACGAGGAGGGACAGAACTAGAAACGAGTTTATCAGAGGAACAGTTCAGGTTGAGCAATTTAGAGACTAAGTAAGAGAGAGCTGTGTCAGAAGGGTACTTCACAGGGCAAAGGGGCAGATGCTAGAGGACCTCCTGGTGTCTGTCTGTGTATGTGCCTGAAAGAGAGGCAAGGCTGAGATGGTTCAGACATGTGCAGAGGAGGGATAGTGGATATATTGGACAAAGAATGTTGAAGATGGAGCTGCCAGACAGGAGGAAAAGATAAAAACCACCAGCGTCATGTTCGTCTGACAATGAGAAAGAGAAGTTCACCAGCGACACTGCTGTTGTGGACAGGTAAGTGTTATAAGCTAAATTATTCTTTATCCCTGAAAATTGTAATCAAAAATGACTTTTGACCGATCGGTAAATTACAACTGTGTGTAGTAGACCGCGGCGCACCGGGCAATGTCCGTCCTCTGTAGCGGGGGGGGGGGGGGGAGAGTTGTTATCTTCTCCATTACAGATATTTTAGAATAATTTTTAGTGCACTGTAGGTTATTTTTTCTTGTAAAAAAAAAAACCCACACATTTTTTACGTGGCATGCTTCTTTGTGTGTGGGGGCTTGTTTGTTCATTCATTCATTCATGAATGAATGAACAACCCCCCCCCCCCACACACACACACAGCCCTGAGTGTCACCTTTCATTAGAGCCCAAGATCAAGCTTCTATATTGAATCATTCAAAAGTTAGACATTTTTCCAAACTGTGCCATTTGGCACAATTTGGCACAGTTCAAAAACGCCTGGGAACAACCTGTGAAGAAAGCTGTGTAATACCGGTATATTCAATTTTTGTGGTATTGTTACAAAATTTTGACCTCAGCTGGATAACACTTGGTTCTACATTTCTGTTGCATTTTCCAGCCCGGATCTGACAGCTGTATGTTATTTGCAAGCATTTGTATCCAAAAAAAATACCCAGGCGAAATTTATTTTCTTCAAGTTCAGTATGTTTAGATGACTGTTACTCAGTGGCCGGAGCACTTAGAGAGATTATGACTGTTTTGCCAAAAAATTCAAAGTGTTTTCTTTTAAATGAGACCAACCCCATGAAGATGCTGTGAAGGATTGAAGAACAGCTTTTGATTTACTTTGGGTACGTTATTTTTTGGTGTTTTTGGGGAAATTGACCAGAGTGCAAGGGGTTAAAAAAAATGATAAAAATGACAAAATTTACCAAATATTTTTGGAGGGGATGTGACAGAGAGCATATGAAAGATTGGAGGAGCAATGCCAGCTGAAAATCATCACGGCTGATGAGGACAAATGTATTTTTAATGAAGACCTGGATAATATTCTAGCCTCACTAAACTAGTTAACCAATATGATGGCATCTTCCCCCGTTTCAAATTAAAGTGCAGTTTCCATGTGCCCAGAGTGAAAACACCTCCAAGGAACAGTAGCACGTGTTAGAATTATAGGTGTAAAACCATCTAAGTCTACCCTTCAAAGATTGTCTATATGTGTGTAGATGGTTCACCCAGATTCATTTTCAAGGAAGAGATCAATTTACTTGGAAGACGTATTTATTTAAGCAAGTTGAATATAGCAATTACAGCGCTGGGTCAAATGTTCTCTCCCTGACAACAACAGGCAATGTCAGGTCGTGAAGTCTGACTGACTA
The DNA here is from genome assembly GCA_020510985.1 of Pholidichthys leucotaenia. Lineage (NCBI taxonomy): Eukaryota > Metazoa > Chordata > Actinopteri > Cichliformes > Pholidichthyidae > Pholidichthys > Pholidichthys leucotaenia. The sequence continues at coordinate 186,122,972 of CM035840.1, read as the reverse complement.
TGCTGTCCCTGACCCAGTATATTTATGCAGAGTCCAAGCATGCATTATCAGAATCAGAATCAGAATCAGAATGAACTTTATTGCCAAGCATGTTTTTACACATACGAGGAATTTTACTTGACATTAAGGTGCGCTCATGTTAAGCGCTCCCTAATGACGCGGCAGCCGACAGGCGCCTCATTATCAGATGAAAAGCAGGTGCAGTGGTCCGAGGGAGTCAGCAGTCCATTGCTGGCACAGAGTGTAACCACTGAAGGCCATTCCTCCTCCCAGGTCAGAGTAGCTGAGCCTCAGTCACTCCTTATCACAACCGGTTCCTTGTATCCTCCCATAGATCACACGAGACATTGTTATTCTCTGTGCTGAGACAGAGGTCCACTCCTTTTAGCAGGTAATGAGCCACACATTTGGCAATATATATTCCATTATGGTATATTGGTTATAGTACCTACACATATTTTGAGTCACACAAATAACTGTTATATGATTATATTGATCACTTTGTCCCATCAGTTTCCCCCTTTTGGTCTCATCTATAATGAGACCAATACTTCAAACCCTTTAGGCACTCAAAGCCACGTCACAGTCCTTCTCCTCCTCATCTTTATCTCATTCCATTCCATTCTCAATTGATCCATCAGTTCTTAATAATGGCATTTGATATGGAGGGGGTTGTTTGCCTTCCACAGCAATGGTGATGACCCTGAGGCAAAGAGACCGGATACAAGGGACACAACAACACCCACAAAAAGCAAAGATCGCAATGACACTTACAATGGATATGATTATAGAGACAATCACATTTTTCCATTTTCCAAACATTCTCTTCAGCCATCCATCCAGGGGGTTATTTATGCCAGAGAACATTCACCATACAATCACACAGTTATGCAATTACACAGTTCACTCATTACTGATTATGTGATGATTATGATACTTGTTAGCAAGCAAATTGTCATGCGGTGGCTCTCGCGAGCCACCATAAGATGCCACACAGTCACCAGAGAGTTCTGTGAGAGTTTTTATTTACGGTGAAAAGTGACAACACAGGCTGCTGAGGCAATGACACATTTAAGTCTACACACATAAGGAAGCGTAAGGCGAACAGCTCTCTTACAGGTCCAAAGGAGGAGACCATCAAACACAGACAGACAAGGTTGGTGAAGTAATGATTACACAGGCTGCTGAGGCAGAGACACACAAAGTTCCACTCACACCAGGAGGCGTAAGGCTACACAGCTCACTTACTGGTCCACGGGAAGCGACGGTCAACCCACAGACAGACGAGGTAGGAAATAGTCCAAAGTATCCGTAGCTCTGACGGAGAGAGACTGACACTGCTGCAGGGATGCGGCCGCCAGCGTGGGTATAAGAAGTCCACCACTAACAACCGCAAATGCAGAACAGCTGCTCAGGACTTGACAGCTGAGCGGAAGCCTCCCCGAGCACTGTCACAATAAGAGCTCGGAGAGCCAGAATGACAACGCCACTGTCAAGCCCTGACAGGAATAGCCCGAGCACAATGACATAGTGCTCGGGTCATGACAATAGCCCCCCCCCTCACCTGACGGGCTCCGAATGTCTTGTAACACCCAGCCCCCCCCCCCCACAACCACAGGGCGAGTGAATTGAGGAACAGGCAAGGAGGGAGCCAAACAAAACCCAACAAGACCCCAAACGAAAAGGGAAAAGAATACATCAACCGACATATCCATCCAATTCCCCCCAGAACAATGACGAGAGAAAAAAAAAAAAACAGGAAAAAAAAAAACAAAACAAGACAGGACTACAATACAAGGGAAACAAAATCATACAGAGCATAAACACCTGACACCGAAAGTTTTCCCACTAAGACCACAGACAACCCGTCTAACTCCAGAGTACATAACCCCACAGTGTAACACTCAAAGTAAAGGTCCCTTCACGCAAAAAATTAAAAAAAAAAAAATGCCACAATCAATACTCCCAAACCACCCCTGTACTTGAAACCCAGCCAAAATAAACCCAAATAACCTCAAACACACGGTAACTATGGAAACAGAAACAAGAAATAAATGCAAACACACGGTAACTATGGAAACAGGAAGCAAGAAATACATGCTGACACACGGTAACTATGGAAAAAAAAACACAAACGAAACAAGAAATACATGCAAACACATGGTAACTATGGAAAAGAAACAAGAAACGCATGCTAACACGCGGTAACTATGGAAGAAACAAAAAAACACAAACAAAACAAGAAATACATACAAACACCCGGTAACTATGGAAAAAGAAAACACATACTATAGCCCCTCAAAAGGAAGAGGGGAGGACAAAACAAAAACAAGAGCATACTGCAAACACACGAGGCAATCTCAATTGCTTTACATAACCTTTACACCATATGGGCCCAAACAGAAGATGATCGGCGGAGATCCAACGCCCCCAGGCAGAGCTCCGGCGACCTCCCTGCCTCCGATGGCCCACGGATAGTCCCACAAAACAGTACATGATCAGGCGGCCTGCCCCAGTCCCAGGCCCCAAGAAACAAGTCCTCCGGTGGCCGTACCAGGCCACCCAGTAGCAAACACAGTTTATCGGGTGACTAACCCAAGACGCCAAACTCACAAAGCAGTTCCTCGGGTGGCCGACCCGCATCCCTCAGCCACCAGAACCGTGGAGGAATAGCGTGCGGCAGCCCGCCTAATGAAGAAAAAACATGAGCACGCCAGCCTGCTAGACAAAACCCTCCAACGGCCCCCAGCGCTGCCGACCCCAGCTGGTGGCTCCTGAAAGGGGAACAATCAAGAAAATGGGTCCACCATTGGACCTCCTCGAACCCTGATTGGGTCGCAGCCGCACCTGCGCTGGACCCCCACTGGACCTCGTCGGACCCCGATTGGACCTCGTCAGACCCCGATTGGACCTCGTCGGACCCCAATTGGGTCATAGCTGCACCTGCGTCAGACCCCGATTGGACCTCATCGGACCCTGATTGGGTCGCAGCTGCACCTGCGCTGGACCCCTGCTGGATCTCGTCAGGCCCAGATTGGGTCACCGCTGCACCCGCGTCGGATCCCGATTGGATCACAGCAGCACCTGCATTGGACCCCCACTGGATCTTGGCAGGTCCCGATTGGGTCACCGCTGCACCCGCGTTGGGCCCCGATTGGGTCTCCTCGGCCCACGCGTCGGACCCCGACTGGGTCGGTACTGCACCGGCGACGACCTCCATCCCCGAACCTGGGACCTCCAGTCCCGCGACCTCGACAGACTCCAAACCAGTAACACTGTGGAGAGGCTCAGAGAACAAGAGAGGACCGGGATCAGTTTCACCAGCAGCGCCAGAGCCCAGCGAGACGAGCTCAGGTGCAGCAGACGGCTGCCCCTCGCTCGCCTCCCCACGAGGCAGGCAAAAATGCTCTAACACACCACAAAGGAAAACAAAGAAGAGCACTTGCCTACACTCGGGCTCTGGAGCCGTCCAGGACTTCGTCGATCCAGGTTCAGGTAGACGCTCGTCGTCGGGTTCCCACTCGGCTGCGTCGGGTTCCACAGCCGGCCTGATGGTTTCTGCAGCTGGATCCTCTTGGGCCGATGTCCACACCGATAACCCGCACAGCATGGGGGCAGGGGACCCTCGACCCGCTGACTCGGGCTGCATCTCTGTGGAAACCTGGGGACGCTTGCTCGTCGGCTCTGGCTCCTCACCACAGTCCGTTCTCCTCCTCTGTCCAACACAAGGCTGCAGGGCCGAGATATTTCCTGGAGCCGCAGGCCTCCCCCTCGTTCGACGGCGTGGATCTAACGCCGAGGACCGCTCAGCAGGAGGAAACACAGAGGCAGCAGGTTCAGTACAAATGGCTACAGCTGGAGAAGGAAACTCGGGGAGCTGCGAACCCCGAGCTTCACCCCCAGGAGCCAGACAAGACAGATCACCATGATAAGTAGGAAAGTGAAATTGAACTTGCCTGTCTCCCGGAGGGAGGATGGTGCCAGCTGTAGATGACGTTGCTCCTTCCCTCGCTCGCTGGGTGGTAGGACAGGACCCATGGACGGAGCTCGCCAGCGCAGGACTCTGATCACTCTCAGCAGCTGGAAAGAGCGTCAAAGACGAGGGAGCGGCAGCCGCAGCGGGCCGAGCACAGCATGCTGACCATACAGCAGGAGGTGGTGGCCCGAAAAAAGGGACTGCAGGAATTCCCTCTTGAGATGACGCCGAAGAAACAGCTGACTGGTTGAGTGGGTCATTCCGGCGGCCCGGAACTGGATCCGGAAGAGGAACCTGCTGAAAACGTGCTCGGCCGCGGCGCCGACGCCTCCGCCAGCCCCCAGATGGTGCGAACTCCAGAAATGGAATGAGGACGGGATCAGGATCCGTAGGCAAAGAGCAGGAGTGCCTCCTCTCCTGCTTCATGCCGCATTCCTCCTCCAGCATCAGGAATATCTCGCGTTGCGCGGCAATATCCACCCTCCTTGCGTCGACCTCCGGGTGGTCGGCGCAGCGGGGAGAGAGATGACGAAGAACGTCTTCAGCAGCGTCCAGGTACCAATGTATGCCATGATCATAATCCAGCAGGGAAGCGGAGATGAGCATCTCATCCACGACTTCCAGAACGCCTGTCAGCTCGTGGCTCGGACTCCAAGCACGGCCCCTCCGCGACGGCATTCCTCAAACACACAGTACCCAGACGGGAAAAAGCAATGTCCAAAAAACTCAAACTCACTGGTGAATTGCGTCTCGGGTTGGCATCACCGTAAACGCCGTTTTGGCAGCAGTGTACTGTCATGCGGTGGCTCTCGCGAGCCACCATAAGACGCCACACAGTCACCAGAGAGTTCTGTGAGAGCTTTTATTTACGGTGAAAAGTGACAACACAGGCTGCTGAGGCAATGACACATTTAAGTCTACGTAAGGCTAACAGCTCTCTTACAGGTCCACAGGAGGAGACCGTCAAACACAGACAGACAAGATTGGTGAAGTAATGATTACAAAGGCTGCTGAGGCAGAGACACACAAAGTTCCACTCACACCGGGAGGCGTAAGGCTACACAGCTCACTTACTGGTCCACGGGAAGCGACAGTCAACCCACAGACAGACGAGGTAGGAAATAGTCCAAAGTATCCGTAGCTCTGACGGAGAGAGACTGACACTGCTGCAGGGATGCGGCCGCCAGCGTGGGTATAAGAAGTCCACCACTAACAACCGCAAATGCAGAACAGCTGCTCAGGACTTGACAGCTGAGCGGAAGCCTCCCCGAGCACTGTCACAATAAGAGCTCGGAGAGCCAGAATGACAACGCCACTGTCAAGCCCTGACGGGAATAGCCCGAGCACAATAACATAGTTCTCGGGTCATGACACAAATGATAAAATGGTCCTGTCCACCTTGGTTCTGACCACTTCCTTTTAATGCACTTCAGGTGGACCCACTCTGTTGTGTTTGGTTGCGTGGGAATCAAATCACCTCCTGGCTTCTTCTCCTGTACCTGTTGTGAGAAAGCTGACACAAGAGCTCTTAGTTGGTCATAGAATGGTTTATAGCCCATCTTGGGCCCTTCTTCCTCACACAACTGCAATCCAGCTCCCGGTCCCAGAAACTGACGACCTGTTAAAAGTTCATAGGGGATAAAACCTGTTATGCTGTTAACAGAACTTCTAACGGTCAAAAGGGCAATCAGCAAAACATCTAACCAGTTCATTCCTGTCTAGCTACAGATCTTAGCAAGCTTCACCTTAATATTTTGATTCATTCTCTCAACCTTGCCCTGAGATTGAGGACTGTTCCAAATGAATGTTTCAGACCTAACATTTTTTCCCCTTTTTGTAGGTCTTGATTTTTGAAATGTGTCCCATTATCTGATCTAATTCTCTTGGGAAACCCATAAGTAGGGATGTGCTGATTTATCAAAAATTTGATCACTGTCTTACTGTCTTCTTTCTTTGCAGGATCAGCTTCTGGCCATCCTGTAAATGTATCCACTGCCACTAGGAGATATCTGTATCCCCTGATTCTTTCAACCATGTCAGTGTAATCTATGATTATCTCTTGACCTGGCAAAGTCGGCAATGGAAAATGACCTTGATGAACTTTGACTGCCGTATTTGAATTATGGGAAACACAAATGGTGCAACTCTTTACAAAATTTTGAATTATATCTGGGAGGAATGGATGCCACCAGTGACTCAAATGCCTGTTCATTTGTTTAGCTCCTACATGGGCTAAACCATGTGCTTCATGAAGCACATTCTCTCTGATTCCTGGTGGTAACACTGGTCTACCATCTTGTGCTCTCCACAACCCTTCTTTTTGTGTAGCGCCCCTCTGCTTCCATACTGTTTTCTCTTCAGGAGACGCTTTTCTCTGTTCATCTATTAACATACTTACATCAATCTGTGGCAGAATGTCAGATGAATTTAATAATTTTTTTTGTTAACATTGGACCTAAACTGGCCCGAGAAATACCCACTACGGTGCCTACAGGTGATACAATATGCAATAACACTGCTGTAAAAGACTCCATCTTCATAAAGAACACAGACGAAAGAGAGGTCATTGAAATTGTTAAATCGTTCAAAAGTAAAACATCTACTGACTGTGATGGTATTGACATGCTACTAGTCAAAACTGTTATCGAATGCATAGTAAAACCACTGACGTATATCTGTAACCTGTCTCTCCAATCAGGTATATTTCCCAATGCAATGAAAATAGCTAAAGTAATTCCGATATACAAGACGGGCGACAGAGGGGAACTCTCAAACTATAGACCAATTTCACTATTACCGCAATTTTCCAAGATACTTGAAAAAATATTCTATGAGAGAATTGACAACTTCATACTGAAGAATGATTTATTGTGTGAGCAGCAATATGGGTTCAGACACAAGAGGACAACTGCATATGCCTTAATGGAATTTACAGAAAAAATATCAACAGCCATTGAAAATAAAGAGTATTCAGTTGGAGTATTCCTAGATCTTAAAAAAGCATTTGATACAGTAGATCATAATTTATTATTAAAGAAACTACAAAATTGTGGTATTAGAGGGGTAGCACTGTCCTGGTTAAGTAGTTACTTAAAGAATAGATATCAGTATGTATGTGTTAGCAACAAAAACTCAGAGTTACTGAAGGTCACCTGTGGAGTCCCACAGGGTTCAGTTTTGGGACCATTATTATTCAATATGTATAGAAACGATATATGTAAAGTTTCAGAAAAAATGGACTTAATATTGTTTGCCGATGACACTAATCTGCTATGCAGTGGAAACAATTTGGAACAACTTCTGGATACACTCGGAAAGGAATTAGGAAAGCTTAAACTGTGGTTTGATTCAAACAAATTAACGCTCAATTTAAGTAAGACAAAATTTATAGTCTTTAACAACCATCACAACAACCCAGTACCCAAACTCAGTATAAATGGTGTAGAGATTGAAAGGGTATCTGAAACTAAATTCCTTAGAGTAATAATTGATAGCAAACTGTGTTGGAAGTCACATATTAATTATATTAAAGGTAAAGTATCCAAATCAATTGCAATATTACACAGAGTGAAATATTTGCTGAATCAACCCACACTATACACCTTGTATCATTCATTAATACTCCCATACATGACATATTGTAATGAAGTATGGGGAAATACATATAAAACAAACATATATCCACTCTTTATGCTTCAAAAGAGAGCTATTAGAATAATAAACAAAGCAGCTTACAGGAAACCAACAAACCCACTTTTTCTTAAACAAAAAACTCTCAAGTTGAAAGATCTGGTTGACTTTAAAACCGCAATAATAATGTTTAAAGTGAAGAATTTATCACTGCCCGCAAATATCCAAAAGTTGTTCCAAACAAGGGAGAAACGATATCACTTCAGAGGAACATGTATATTTCAAAAGCCTACAGTGAGAACAACCACCAAGCAACACTGTATTTCAGTGCAAGGAGTCAGACTGTGTAACGCTTTTGGACCTGAATTAAAATCATGTACAACGCTTGGACAATTTAAACAAAAACTAAAGGAAGAAATACTCCAAACATATTTACAAGACGACATGTAAACTCACATAAGGATTGACATATCCAGCCTGTGTTGTGTTGTAGCTTAGGTTTTTTTTTTGTTTTTTTTTTTCCTCTGTGACATTTTGTCTTAGATTTGTTTTTGAATAGTAACCGCTTAACTTAGCCTAGCTTAGTTTTCTTTTTTTTTTCTTCTCTCAGTCACATTTTGTCTTAGCTTTGTTATAAATTGTAATCGCTCTTGTCTTGTTTTCTCTTTTTTCTCTTTTGAATCTTGGATGGAATATGGGTGGGTAATATAAGCTGCGGCTTCAGCCATCACCCATTTCGGATAACTCACATGGAATTGTATAGTAGAAGGAGTCTTTGTCTAATTTGACCTTGTTGTTATATTATACAGTTTCTTTTAACCTGTACTGTACTATCCGAAATAAAAATTCATTCAATGTCCTGAACTTCCTTTCCTGTCTGTGTTAATATTAGCAGTGGCTGATATCCTGCTGCCTGCTTTGCTGCTTTGTCTGCCTCATGATTACCTTTTGCCACATTTGTACCCATTTTGTTGTCATGCCCTTTGCACTTAACCACTGCTACTTCTTGTGGTAACATTATTGCTTCTGCCAATTTTTTCATTTCTGTTTCATGCTTTATAGGAGTCTGAGAGGCTGTCAAAAATCCTCCTCAAATCCATTGTGCCAATTCTGTATGAATTGCTCCAACTACATAAGCTGAATCTGTGTAAATAGTGACCTTTTTTCCCGCTGACCACTCCAATGCCTTGATCATAGCTGTCAATTCTGCTAATTGAGCTGATTGTCTGTCTTGCAATGTCCCATTTATCACTTCCTCAAATCCACCTCCCTTTTGCCTCACTACTGCATATCCTGCCTTCAATCCTTCTGTGGGGTGACGAAAACAACATCCATCCGTGAACTACACTTCATCTGGGTCAGTCAATGGTGTCACAGATAAATCTATTCTCACCTTCACATCTTCTCTGACCCTTTTCTCACATTCATGCGGTTCCCCATCCAACATCTGATCTGCCATGTTTATTCCTTCATGTGCAAATGTGATGTGTGGTGCTGATAGGACTTTTTCCATCCTTGTCTGTCTGAGTGAGGTCATAGTGAATGCTGCTGAATTTACATATACCATCACACTATGTGTGGTCAGGACAGTCAATGGATGTCCCATTACCACATGAGCTGTTTTTTGCAAAATTTTTGCCACTCCTGCAGCATGACGTGTGCATGCTGGTTGCCTTTTTTCCATTGGGTCTAATATTATGCCAAAAACATGCAGGTTAGGTTAATTGGAGACTCTAAAGTGGCCCTAGGTGTGAATGTGTGTGTGAATGGTTAAGGGATAGCACCGTATCGTGGCTGCTTCAACCATCCAGGTGGTAGATGACCCTCAATTTCCCCTCTGGGGATCAATAAAGTATACTAAATCTAAAAAAAATAAATAAATTATGCTGACATAGGAGTATCTTTCTCTCTCCCCCTTTTTTCTGAAACAGAACACCATTACTGTGTGTTCTGCTTCAGAAACATCCAAATAGAAACATCTGTTGTAATCAGGTATTGCCAAATCAGCTGCATGTGAGAGTTCATTTTTTAAAGCAATAAATGCTTCCTCAGCTTCCTGTGTCCACAGTAGCTGTGCAGCAAGATTTCTCATGCCTTGCTCATTAACCAGTGCATGTAATGGTTTTGTACATTCACTATATTGTGGAATGTAATGTCTACTGAAACCTGTTAGACCTAAAAATGATAACATGTCTTTGACAGTGCATGGTTCGGGGTGGTGGAGGACGGAATCTCTGTGTGACGCTGACAGGCCAGACCCTGAGGATGTGCTAATGCGTCCCAGAAAAGACACATAGCACCTTGCACACTGTAGTTTTTGCCTAGACACTTTAAACCCACATTCAAACAATCTCAACAACACACTCTTTGTAGCTTCCAGACAACTGTCAGGATTTGGTGCTGCTATCAAAATGTCATCAACATACTGTACCAGACCTACGCCTGGTGGAAGAGGACAGCCCTGTAGTTGTTCCTTCAAGACCTGGTTGAAAATACCCGGTGACAAAATGAAGCCCTGTGGTAGTCAGGTGTAGCACAGCTGTGTGCCCCTGTAGGTGAATGAAAATAAATCTCTGCACTCCTCTGCTAATGGAAGACAGAAAAATGCATTAGCCAAATCAATACATGTAAACCATGAATGTTGTGATGTGAGAGCAGATAATGCAGTGTATGGGTTTGGCACCGGCACTGTGGGGGTGGAGACTCGGGAGTTCAGTTTTCTCAAATCATGTGCCATTCGGTATTTACCAGTGTTGTGCTTCTCAACTGGGAGAATAGGGGTGTTCCAGGCAGAGTGAGAGTTTTCTAATACTCCTGCCTGAAGCAGCCCTTCAGTAGTGTCAGTGATGCCCTCCTCTGCTGCAGGCTTATGAGCATACTGACATTGCCAAACAGGTTCACCTGCAAGGACCTGAAATGAAATGGGAGAAATATTAACACATTTACCAACATCTGTGGGTCCTTGTGACCATAAATTTGGTGGCAGTGAATTCAACATATCTGCCGCTGATTCGTGATCACTGCGCTCCCTGCCGTGATCTCGCTCTATCTGTCGGTGTTCAAACAGAAGCTCATCAGTTGTATCAATTTGGATGCGATAGGCCTGATGTTTTGCAGAGTATTCTACTTTTGGAATTTGTGTCATCTGCCAGTCAGTCGCTTCAGCCAATGTTTTAACCATAGGCCCTAACTCTTTTGCTTGGTGATTAGCATGTATGAGCAAAGTGATGTGTGAAGCTGATTCCTCTGACATTTCATACCACTGTAACTGCTCTGGAGTTAATACAGCATTCCCGGCCACACCCTCCTGTCCTACATACAAAAACTTAGATTTGACGGTCCAAGTTTGACCATCCAGGTGGGAGAAAAATCTATCATAATAAACATCATCCGAATTTCTGTCATAATACAGAGTGACATGTAGGGGATCAATGGGAGGTGTGTAGGGCGCATGAAGAGCAATCCAAGGCTTCCGGGCCATAAATACTGGCAGCAATCCTGTTTTTTCGGGTGAGTCAGGTGATAGTAGGCCCCAATAAATGTCTGTCCAGGTGTTTGGCGCTTGTGGTGTCACATCAGGTTTCAACAACATTTGTCCATGCAATGACAGTCCTTGCACTGAGCAGTTCATAGTGACACCATTGTCATGCGGTGACCCTCGCGGGCCACCATAAGATGCCAAAAGGTGCCAGTGAGTTTTGCATTTGGTGTTTATTTAACAAGACAAGACAAAAACACAAAGCTATGAGCCACTGAGGGCAAAAAACACACACTACAAGGGGTTGTAGGGCTAACCCCAGCTACTACGACCTTAACTATGAGCAAGACATGAACAAGAATAAGCACGAACCTGACATGACGAGGAATGTTTGACGATACTCCAGCATCAACCAGCTGTCAGCGCCCGCTAATAAAGCCGGCAGCTAGCAAGCGGTGATGCCGAACAGCTGATCGACCTTGACAGCCGGAAACCCCACCAAGCACTGTCACAATAAGAGCCCGGTGGAGCCAGAAGGTAATCCACAGCTGTCAAGGCCGGCAGAAATGATACATAGCCCGAGCGTGGACAAGATCAGCGCTCGGGTCATGACAACCATTGGGGAATGATAAGAGGACTCCATCGGCCGAGCACAGCACCGATGCCCCCAATTTAATCAGCAGGTCTCTCCCCATCAAGTTGGTGGGAGAGTTTTATGAGCAGGCATAACGTTGTTTCACAGTCTGACCAGCAATACAACTGTTCAAAGGCTTTGTCACAGGCAGTCTTTCAGGAACCCCAGAGAAACCAACAACCTCCACCGCTTTAGCCGATAACAGTGTAGGCTCAATGTCACAGGTCAAAGTAGAATAGGTTGCCCCCGTATCAACCAGAAAAGGCAGGTCACAATCCATAACCTTCAGAGTGACCATGGGATCTGCCATTCCCACGTCACTTTTTCTCTGTGGGCCCCGTCATTGTTCCTCATATTGTGTGAGGTACACTTCCCCAGCAGTTGAAGTGTATGCTGGAAATTGGCCAGCAGATGGAGCTGCTGCTGCATAGGGTGCTTGATGTCCTTCCCTTGCTTGTGCCACTTGTGATGATGGAACAAAAGGTGGTGGGTAAGGATTAGTTGGGCAATCCTTCCTCCAATGACCACTTTGACCACACCCATGACATGCATTCAGGTCCATGACTTTTCAACCCTGAAGCCTTCTCACACCCCTCCTCGCACGAGAGGCCACACGATAATAATTGAAACCACGTGGTCCACCCTGGTAATATTGTGTTTGGGGTGACCAACCAGTGGGTGCCGGGTACACTGGGGCAGGTAAGACTGCCGGCCCCGGTGATGGTGTGGGCATTGGCCCAGAGGGGATTTCCGGAGCCTGCTGTACCAACTGCTTGGCAGGTTTACTTTGCTTCTTAACCTCATTTATTTCTCTTTTTGCCTTTTCTAACTGTAATTTTAACAGTTGCATTTCCTGACTCTCTTTATCTGCTTTTTTTTTTTTCTTCCTTCTCCTGCTCCTTACGCATGTGATGTGTAAAATGTCTTTCCCACAATTCCACAGTGCTACTGGGAATGTCTGGGTTACTGTCCATAGCCTCTCTCACTGTTTGAGGTACTCCTTTTAACACTGCCTGCCTAAATACGTCTCTTTGAAAATCAGATGTGTTAGGGTGAGAACCTGCTGCTGCTGTCCATTCCATTTTGCATCTACTGAGAAATGCCATAGGACTCTCTCCTGGCTTAATTGAAAAAGTCAAAGCCCTTAAAGCTCCTGGTGGAATTGGAAATTTCTGTCTCATTGCTGTGCCTAAGGCAGTTGCTACAGGGGTGAATGGTGCTGAATCTGAAACCCCCTGAGTTCCTGCCAATTGTACAATTTGAGACACCTCCACTACAGTTAAATGTCTCCCAATTAGAGCTCTAAAGTCTCCCATTGCCACAGTAACTCCTTGAGTTAACTGATCAAATTTTGTCATCCACTGACCTCCACCCTCACAAGGTGGGGGCATTTTTTCTGAAATGCCATTTATGGCTGTCCATGAGAATGGCTGATATGTCCTGCCTCTACTTTTCATCACCAGTGGGGCCTGTGTAAAAGTGCGGTGCTCTGTGGCCACTTTTATGTGCCTGTGTGCAGAATTAAGACTGTGGCCTGTATAAGGATCACATTCATCACCATCCCAAACCCTGCGACATGAGTCTCTATCTCTGAAACTATAGGGCCTGCCTTGCACGTCTTTCTCCTGGTCTCCTGATTCTCTCCTATACTCATCTGTCATTCTGACCTCTCCTATCAATTGATATGATCTGTTCTCCTGCAGTGCCCTGCCTTCTTGTTTCTTTGTATGTTGTATTTGTCTAAGAGTTGCTGTCATGGCATCTGCACTTTCTCTCCACTGCCTACTCCTAAAATCATCTTGACCATAGGGAGTAGATGAAGCAAATACTGTGGGGGGGGGGGGATTTATTTCCTCACTGTGTGTTCACTCAACTGACCACAGTCATCCTTGGGGCCCCTGTGACTTATCTCTTGATAGACTGTACCTTCATCATCTGCCTCCCAGCCACCTGTTCTCACACTGCCTGCATTCGACTGGCTGTTCTGAAGAGTTTCTGTCTGCCTTTCCAATTTATTTATTGTAGCTTCTACATTCTGCAACCATTCTCTCACAGACTTTTCTAATCTCAGTTTTTTAAGCTCTTCCTGTAGTCTTTCCATCTCACGTCTGTCTGCCTGGATTTCCTCTGTCTTACTTTCCAACAAGCCTTTCAGCTGTTCAAATTCCTCCTTTGTTATCACCTTTTCTATCTCCACCAATCATTCTTTAACTCTTACCAAGGGCATTTGGTTCATATAATATGGTGGTGGGGTCTGTTCCTCCTTTAAATCTCCCAAATTAGGTTGGAGGGATGGCACCGTAGGGGCTGTCAGTCCCAACTCCTCTTGCTGTTGTCTACCCTGTTCCTTATCAACCAATAGATCTTTATTTTCCATTTTAATTTCATGTCCAGCTGAGCTGACCATTGCTGAATCATGCATTAAACTGCTCTTTGCACCCACTGTCACTGTCTGCTGTTTTTGTTTTTCCTCCATCACCTGTGCCTTCCTTAATTTCACACCATCTATCTCAGCAGAAAATGTAACCAGATTGTGAATCAGCCTGCGTTCATGCTCACTCTCCTCAATCTTTTGTTTGTGCCTTCTTTTCACCAGAAATCCTGTCACAGCCATATCCTTCATGGCTTGTATTCTATCCAACTTTTTTTTGTTCCAAATCCATCAACACCTGAGTTAAATTGTCCTCCTTATTTGAATTTAGAATGCCGCCTTCTGCCAATTTCTGATACAATTGTCCACACTCCTTCTTAACCTCATCTCTGTCCTTAGGTGAGATTCCACTAAGCATTTGAGTCACTGTCCAATCCCACTGTTTTTTCATATTTTCTTTATATAAATCAGCCTCCTGTACACTGTCTTCTCTCTGAAGCGAACCTGCAGCCGCCTGCTCGGCAAGATCCTCCAGCCCCTCCTTTCGCATTCCACAAACTCTGTGCTGTTCACTGCTCACCCTTCTATTTTTTTTCTACAGAGCAAGCCTGCTGCTCGACCCTCCCCTTTCTGAGGAGAGAGGGAGCCGCTGTTCGCCCCTCTGTTTTTTTTTTGTTTTTGTTTTTTTAAACAGAGTGTTACCTCCACACTCACAGCTTTACAAATATAAAAAGCAATAGCAATCGCAGCAATGATTATAGTATTCTGGGGGCACAAATTCCCCAGGGCCTCTCACCCCATTTATGATTAATGTCTTAATCAAAGGCTTTCAACCTAGTGCGACTGTTCGGAGGGCGCCACTTCCCCCAGGTCGTTAACCCAGACTTCTCTCGTCAGGTTGGATTTGAAAGCATCTCCCCAAGCGCGGACTTTCGGGATCACTACTCCCGGGGTGTCACTATAGGACCCAGTATTTATAGCCTTCGTCAAGGCTAAAGGCCTCCAACCCAGTACCCGTCCTCACAAGTCACGGACCAATTAGTTCAGTTCGTGAACCTGTAGTTGGGCCGGATGACCAGTATATAGTATATGCAGCAATATCATCCGGGCCGGGGGGCCTTTCACCTCCCCGGTCTTTGGCCGTTCCTGTCCCAAGTGATCACAGCCTATTCAATTTCAGATTGTGATTGGTTGATCAAGTCGAGTCTAGCATACCCAAGCTGGGGGCCTTTCACCACTCTCGGTCTTATGGTCTTTTAAGCAAACATGCAAGCATTCATCAAAAAACATTTACTATATTCAACTGCTTTAATCTAGGACACACACCAAACCGCTAGACAACACAAACTTTGGTTATAGTCAAGAGCAGAACTTTGATATAACTGGTGTCTGCTTACCTCTTTATCAGGCCGGCCTAGTGTTGTCAGTCGGCGGTGCAAGTCCATTGTCCAGGCAACCGAAATCCAAATCAGATGATAATCTCCTTCTCCCCGTGGACGAGCCCCCAAATTTGTTAGAATTATAGGTGTAAAACCATCTAAGTCTACCCTTCAAAGATTGTCTATGTGTGTAGATGGTTCACCCAGATTCGTTTTCAAGGAAGAGATCAATTTACTTGGAAGACATATTTATTTAAGCAAGTTGAATATAGCAATTACAGCGCTGGGTCAAATGTTCTCTCCCTGACAACAACAGGCAATGTCAGGTCGTGAAGTCTGACTGACTATGCTGTCCCTGACCCAGTATATTTATGCAGAGTCCAAGCATGCATTATCAGATGAAAAGCAGGTGCAGCGGTCCGAGGGAGTCAGCAGTCCATTCCTGGCACCGAGTGTAACCACTGAAGGCCATTCCTCCTCCCAGGTCAGAGTAGCTGAGCCTCGGTCACTCCTTATCGCAACCGGTTCCTTGTATCCTCCCATAGATCACACAAGACGTTGTTATTCTCTGTGCTGAGACAGAGGTCCACTCCTTTTAGCAGGTAATGAGCCACACATTTGGCAATATATATTTCCTTATGGTATATTGGTTATAGTACCTAAACATAAGCAGAGTACACATATTTTGAGTCACACAAATAACTGTTATATGATTATATTGATCACTTTGTCCCATCACATGCTTGTTAACTATTTCATCTGTGCCAACTACTGTAAATGTCGTCATGACAACAGGACGCCAGTGTGTTACATAAAGTCATTTGGTCGGCTTGGACAAAGAGCAATGTGAAACCAAAGCTAACTGGACCACATGTATACAATGTAACAAAATAAAAACTTTAATCTGGGCCTTGGTGTAGAGTTTCAGGTGTAAAAACACCCTAAGAGTGATGAGTGTTATCTAACTCTGCACTTGAGATGATTTTGGTTGACATAGCAATGCAATTCTATCTTTATAGTATTCTTGGTGCAGAAAGCTGACAATACAGTATCTCACAAAAGTGAGTGCACCCCTCACATTTTTGTAAATATTTTATTATGTCTTTTCATGGAACAACACTGAAGATATGACACTTTGATACAATGTAAAGTAGTCAGTGTACAGCTTGTATTGCAGTGTAAATTTTGCCCCCTCAAAATAACTCAACACCTCAGCCGTTAATGTCTAAACCGCTGGCAACAAAAGTGAGTACACACCTAAGTGAAACTGTCCAAATTGTGTCCTAAGTGTCATTATTTTGTGTGGCCACCATTATTTTTCAGTACTGCCTTAACTCTCTTGGGCATAGAGTTCACTAGAGCTTCACAGGTTGCCATTGGAATCCTCTTCCACTCCTCCATGACGACATCAGAGCTGGTGGATGTTAGAGGCCTTGTGTTCATCCACCTTCCTTTTGAGGATGCCCCACAGATGCTCAATAGGGTTTAGGTCTGGAGACATGCTTGTCCAGTCCATCAGCTTTACCTTCAGTTTCTTTAACAAGGCAGTGGTCGTCTTGGAGGTGTGTTTGGGGTCGTTATCATATTGGAATCCTGCCCTGCGGCCCACTTTCTGAAGGGAGGGGATCATGCTCTGCTTCAGTATGTCACAGTACATGTTGGCATTCATCGTTCCCTCAATGAACTGTAGCTCCCCAGTGCCGGCAGCATTCATGCAGCCCTAAACCATGACACTCCCACCACCATGCTTGACTGTAGGCAAGACACACTTGTCTTTGTACTCCTCACCTGATTGCCGCCACACACGCTTGACACCATCTGAACCAAATAAGTTTATCTTGGTCTCATCAGACCACAGGACACGGTTCCAGTAAGTCATGTCCTTAGTCTGCTTGTCTTACTGCAGGCTTTCTTGTGCATCGTCTTTAACCCCTTGCACTCCGGTCAATTTCCCTAAAAACGCCAAAAAATAACATGCCCAAAGTAAATCGAAAGCTGTTCTTCAACCCTTTGCAGCATCTTCATGGGGTTGGTCTCATTTAAAAGAAAACACTTTGAATTTTTTGGCAAAACAGTCATAATTTCTCTAAGTGCTCCGACCACCGAGTTACAGTCATCTAATCATACTGAACTTGAAGAAAATAAATTTGGCCTGGGTGTTTTTTTGGATACAAATGCTTGCAAATAACACACAGCTTCAGATCCGGGCTGGAAAATGCAACAGAAATGTAGAACCAAGTGTTATCAAGCTGAGGTCCAAATTTTGTAACAATACCACAAAAAATGAATATATTACACAGCTTTTTCCTCAAGTAGTTCCCAGGCGTTTTGGAACAGTGGCAATTTGTGCCAAATGGCACAGTTTGGAAAAACGTCTGTAACTTTTGAATGATTCAATGTAGAAGCTTCATTTTGGGCTCTAATGAAAGGTGACACTCAGGGCTGGACATCGGCCATCGCTACATGATGGAATAGACTCATGTGGCGATGTGGCGACAGCGGCGCAGTCACCGCGGCTTCCCCGCGGCTTCCCCGCCCCTCGCTACAGAAGAGTAGTGGGGGGGGGGGGCGGCGTTCACGTTCTGGACGCGGCGCACGACCCGTGTACCGCGGCGCACGAACTTCAGACTTTGTGCGCCGCACAGTTGTAATTTATCGATCGGTCAAAAGTCATTTTTGATTACAATTTTCAGGGATAAAGAATAATTTAGCTTATAACACCTTACCTCTTCACAGCAGTGTCCTGGCAAACTTCTCTTCCTCATTGTCAGACGAACGCGACGCTGGTCCGCTCGTGGTTCTGGTCTCGCGACCCGATCAAAACATAATTCCATTATTGCGATTTTGTGCTTCCATGATTGCGGTTTTTGGCGAACGATTTTTCAAAACAAATAACAGTAGTAATTAAAAAAAGACTGGCAAATGCGTGTGTGTCACTCAGCCTTCGTCGTCGGCCTCTGTCGGTCTATGATGACCATGGAAGAAAATCATAACGTCTACTCTGCTGGAACAAAAACAAAATAAGCACCGCCTGTGGCCGAACATGCCGATGCGCGAATGGCAGTCGCTGTCACACAGGTTGCACTTGTGGGTGGTCTCCGTGCTGCTGCCGAGGAGGGAAAATGGCTAATTGGGCACAATTTGGACATTTTCGCATAAGATAAGATAAGCCTTTATTAGTTCCACAATGGGGAAATTCCAGGATTGCAACAGCACAGGGATAGCAACACTCAGAGCAATAATTTAGAAGGTATTCTAAATTAGATTAGAAAATAGAGCAGTGAATATACATATGTACACATAAATATATAAATTGTGGCGGTTTGGTGTAACCCCCACAACAGACTGGACAGACACAGCGCTCGGCTAGAGCAATTAACAGAACAGTGAAATGTGTATTAATGTCTACAGGCAGCCCCGCTTCTTGTGGCTCACTTCTGTGATGTTAATGTTGCCTTTCATGCATTGTGTTCATGCGTCCTGTCCTTACTGTGACCTAGAGACCGAGATCAATATGTCTCTCAAATGCAAATGTCTCATGCCTGTTCTGTTATCTCTTTGATCATACCAACTGCTGGGGGAATGCTCTTTTATGTATTGTTGTAGTTGGGTATATATACTGCACTGTAACCCATGCTCACTCTCTCATTCACTCACTCTTCAGCTGCCGCTGCAGACACACACTGTCTCCTCTCTGAGAGCCTGAGGAATTCGGCTTCAGCCTGCTCACACTATGGGCTGGAGCCGAATTCCCATGAAGGCAGTATGATTTAATAAACTCTACTTAAAAACTTTCAACGCTGCCTTATTTCATGCCGCTTCACTGGTGACCCCAAGAATGCACACGCTTTGTGCAACGCAACCTTCTGGTCTGGACGGCCACGCTGGCGACTCGACGCTGAAAAAAACACGCTGCCAGCGAACACAGCAGCCTGATGCAAACGATCCGCCCTCCCTTCTGCTTTAGGGAGACCTCGACGCGGAGCCAACCCAGGCGAGCTGTTCTCTGGACATCACCCACGACCGGGAAAACTGCAGAAAACGTCATGGCGCGACCCTCGCCTGAGATCGGGATGTCCACGCTGGACCGGCCGAGGGACACAGAATGTTTTCTCCCTCTCACTGCTACTCTTCCCTCTCAGCGATCCTACTCATCTACCCGAGCCTGAGGAACAAAGATCGTCTACCTCCCCTCAACGCTCCAACGCACCATGACTAATCTGCAGCCACAGCTCATCATAGATGTTTTTCGGCGCCGTCTGCGCCGATCTCCACCAAGTTTCCTGACCCTGGTTCTCCTCTCCAGCTGGCCCACCCATCACGGAACCCCGGCGCATGCACCGGGGAGTTACGAGGACGGCGCACCACGCACGGGACACATATGGCTACACTGACAGCCTTCCTTCTGCTGCACACTGGCCCTTCAGGCTTGCTCGTACACCTGAGGCCCACAGCTTGCTCACTGGATTTTATGGTCTCAGCCACGGCGCACAAGGGATTCAGCCGTCAGCTTTTCCCACACGCCAGTCCCTCTGCTTTTGTTCTTTTTTTTCTTACAGCCGCTACGCAGCCTCGCCGCTCCTGTTTTTCTTCATGGCCACGAGAGGAGTCAGAGACTAATTTTTCTTCTTGCGGACCTCCGCACGTTCAACGGGACAGCCCCTCGACGTCGCGGACCAGCAAGCAATTTTTGCGCGGCTCGGACGATTTCACCGTCCCCGTCCGGCACGTACTACCCCCCCCCCTCCTCCCTCCCCCTCCTCCTGCAGAGAGCTTCTCCTGCTCGCTGCCCAAGCTGAATGATCGAGACCTCGGCCTCCTGCCAAGCCCTCTGGGATGGAGCATGTGGCGGTTTGGTGTAACCCCCACAACAGACTGGACAGACACAGCGCTCGGCTAGAGCAATTAACAGAACAGTGAAATGTGTATTAATGTCTACAGGCAGCCCCGCTTCTTCTGGCTCACTTCTGTGATGTTAATGTTGCCTTTCATGCATTGTGTTCATGCGTCCTGTCCTTACTGTGACCTAGAGACCGAGATCAATATGTCTCTCAAATGCAAATGTCTCATGCCTGTTCTGTTATCTCTTTGATCATACCAACTGCTGGGGGAATGCTCTTTTATGTATTGTTGTAGTTGGGTATATATACTGCACTGTAACCCATGCTCACTCTCTCATTCACTCACTCTTCAGCTGCCGCTGCAGACACACACTGTGTCTCCTCTCTGAGAGCCTGAGGAATTTGGCTTCAGCCTGCTAACACTATGGGCTGGAGCCGAGTTCCCGTGAAGGCGGTATGATTTAATAAACTCTACTTAAAACCTCTCAACGCTGCCTTATTTCATGCCGCTTCAAAATATATATACACAGTGCAAAGTATTGTAGCTAGATGGAATAAACAGCATAACTGTCTATTTAGTTACACCACATAGTATGAATATGTCCATCCATCCATCCATCTTCTTCCGCTTAATCCTTTTCGGGTCACGGGGGGGCTGGAGCCTATCCCAGCATCTTTGGGCGAGAGGCAGGGTACACTCGGGACAGATTGCCAGTCCATCGCAGGGCCAACACAGAGAGACAGACAACCATTCACTCTCACAGTCATACCTAAGGACAATTTAGAATCCCCAGTTTGAGGCCAATTAACCTAACTTGCATGTTTTTGGCACGTGGGAGGAAACCGGAGAAATCCCGGAGTAAACCCATGCAGACACGGGGCGAACATGCAAACTCCACACAGATCACTTAGTCGGTGGCTGTGATCAAACCCAGGATCCCCTGGCCAAGGGTGAGTTGCTGTGCTTCCGCAGTGCTAACCACTCTACCACCGCAGTATGAATATGCACCCATACATATTGTCACCTTCCATAGCGACTGATATTGTCCTAGTTATATACTGGTGGGGACCATTTGTGTAAGTCTGTTGTGTCTTTTGTATTCAATACTATTAGGTCGTCACGTTTTTTTTGCTATCTCTGCGAGCAGCCCTGCTTAGGTTATACAGCCGTAGGTAGGAAGGACCTGCGAAACCTCTCGGTCGCGCCTCTAGGATGATGTAGCCTACTGCTAAATGAGCTCCTCAGTGCGTTCAGTATGTCCTGCATGGGGTGGGACTCGGATTCCAGAAGAGATGACAGTTTAGCCACCATCCTTCTCTCTCCTATCTCCTCCACTGGGTCAAGGCATTGCCTCAGGACAGAGCTAGCTTTCTTGATTAGTTTGTTCAGTCTCTTCCTATCGGCTGCTGTAAAGCCGTTGCCCCAGCAGACCACTCCAAAAGTGATGGCTGATGCCACCACCGTGTCATAGAATGTCTTCAAGAGCACCCCTTGTACACCAAAAGACCTGAGCCTCCTAAGTAGGAACAGCCTGCGCTGTCCCTTCTTGTAGAGTGCGTCGGTATTATGTGACCAGTCTAGTTTATTGTTCAAATGAACACCCAGGTATTTGTAGGATGTCACCATCTCAATGTCTATTCCCTGGATGTTTACTGGTGCTGTGAGGGGTTGTCCTTGCCTGCGGCAGTCCACCACCAGCTCCTTAGTTTTCCTCGCGTTGATCTGGAGGCAGTTCCGATGGCACCAGTCCACGAAGTCCTGGATAAGTTGGAGATGAGGCCGACGATCACAGAGTCATCAGAGAACTTCTGTAGATGGCAGTATGTTCTGTTGTGTGAGAAGTCCGCAGTATAAAGGGTGAACAGGAAGGGAACCAAAACTGTTCCCTGGGGGGCCCCCGTGCTACCGATGATCGTGTCAGATACACAATCCCGGGTTCTCACAAACTGTGGCCGGTTAGTGAGGTAGTCCAGGATCCATGATGACAGGTGCTGGTCCACCCCAGCGCACAACAGCTTGTCCTTCAGGATCATCAGTTGGATGGTGTTGAAAGCACTGGAGAAGTCAAAGAACATGATTCTTACCGTGTTCCCAGGCTTCTCCAGGTGGGACAGGGAACGGTGAAGGAGGAAGATCACTGCATTCTCCACCCCAATGCCATGCTGGTAGGCAAACTGGAGTGGATCCATCCCTGGTCCCACCAGGGGGCGGAGGTGAGCAAGGAGCAGTCTCTCCAGGGTCTTCATCATGTGAGACGTCAGGGCCACTGGTCTGTAGCTGATCAGGTCTTTGGGGTGGGAAGTCTTTGGTACAGATACCACAAAAGATGTTTTCCACAACTGTGGTACCCTCCCCAACTTCAGGCTCAGCTTGAAGATGTGCTCCACAATCCCACACAGCTGGTCTGAGCAGGACTTGAGGAGCGCTGATGCCGTTCGGTCCCGACGCCTTCCTCGCCTTGATCTTCCTCAGCTCCATCCTCACCTGGGTCTTAGTGAGGGTCAGGTTGGGAGGCTGTGTGCTGGGAGTGGGGGGTGTTGGTGGACTGGGGTGTGGACAGCAGGTCTCGATGACTTTAGAGGCAGCAGTGGTTGGTGTGCAGTCGGGGGTGAGGGCGGTTGGTCAAACCTATTAAAAAACAGGATCAGATTGTTCACCCACTCTCTGCCTCCCATGGCCTGGGAGGAGGTATTCTGGAGCCCAGAGATGGTTTAAAGGTTTCTCCAGACCCCGCTGATGTCGCTCTGTTGCAGCTTGTCCTCCATCTTCTTCCTGAAGCTGTGCTTGCCTTCTTTTATCTTCCTCTTCAGCTCCCTCTGTATGGACTTCAGCATCTCCCTGTTCCCCGACCTGAAGATCCTCTTCTTGTCTTTCAGAAGTGTTTTAATCTCAATGTTGATCCAGGATTTGTTGTTTGAGCAACACCGTATGGTCTTGGTGGGCACAGTGTGGTCCACACAGAAGTTGATGTAGTCCGTGATGGTGTGAGTGAGGCCATCGATGTCCTCACCATGTGAACCGCAGAGCTGCTCCCAGGCAGTGGTTTCAGAACAGTCCTTTAGAGCATCCATTGCCTCCTCAGACCATAACTTCACCGTGTGCATGACCGGAGGTTGTCTGTGTACTAGGGGTTTGTACACCGGCAGGAGATGAACAAAGTTGTGATCCGATCTCCCAAGTGGGGGGAGTGGTGATGAGGTGTACGCCTCCTTAATGTTTGCATAGAATAAGTCCAGTGTTTTATTGTCTCTTGTGTGGCATGCGACATACTGGGTGAAAGTGGGCAGAATGGGGGACAGTGAAATATGGTTGAAATCACCTGAGATGAGGAGAAGAGCATCTGGGTGTTGTGTCAGCAGCCTTCCAGTTACTGAGTGAATGGCATCACGCGCTGTCCCTGCGTTCGCCGTCAGATTTGCATAAATAACAATGCAGATCACGTGTGAGTATTCCCTCAGGAGATAGGTAGGCCACATGCTAACAGCTAGCAACTCAATGTCTTTGTTGCAGTGTTGTTGTTTAACCGTGATATGTCCCAGTCTGCGCCAGCTGTTATTGACATACATTATCACTCCTCCGCCCCTTGCCTTCCCACTGTCTGGTGTCCAGTCTGCCCGTATTGCATGGAAACCCTCCAGTTCGATGTTAGCATCTGTTGCTCATTCTGTTAGCCACATCTCAATAAACAACATCATGCTAATCTCTCTGAAGACGCTCTGGTAACGAGCCATAGCCACTAGCTCATCTGTCTTATTGAATAGCGATCGTACATTCCCCATAATAACGGATGGAAAGACGGGTCTGTACCTTATATTTCTCGCCCACCGTCTTGCTCCAGCACGGCATCCATGTCGTTTTTGTCTTATTTCACCCGGTATGTCGAAGTCTTGCACTAGCATCTTGGTCCGGTTAAGTGCTAACAGCTGGTCTCTGCTGTAACGTATCCTGCTAAAAACAGTGGCTTCGTCTGCCGGCTCAGGAGATATTTGGGTGATCCTTGTCCGTCCGATGGATAAGGTGTCGCCAGATCAGAAAGATTAGCAAGAGAGGCCAGATAGTAAATAGAAATAGGAAGAAACTGATCCGCTGTTGCAAAAAGGCAGCCTACTCATGTGGCGCTGGAAGTGTATCTGATTAGGTGTGTACTCACTTCTGTTGCCAGCGGTTTAGACATTAATGGCTGTGTGTTGAGTTATTTTATTTCACCTAAGTGAAAATGTCCAAACTGTGCCCAATTAGCCATTTTCCCTCCCCGATGTCATGTGACTCGTCAGTGCTACAAGGTGTCAGGTATGAATGGGGAGCAGGTGTGTTAAATTTGGTGTTATCACTCTCACACTCTCTCATACTGGTCACTGGAAGTTCAACATGGCACCTATGGGAAAGAACTTTGAGGATCTGAAAAAAAAGAATTGTTGCTCTACATAAAGATGGCCTTGGTTATAAGAAGATTGCCAACACCCTAAAACTGAGCTGCTGCACGGTGGCCAAGACCATACAGCAGTTTAGCAGGACAGGTTCCACTCAGAACAGGCCTCGCCATGGTCAACCATAGAAGTTGAGTGCTCATGCTCAGCGTCATATCCAAAGGTTGTCTTTTGAAAATGGACATATGAGTGCTGCCAGCATTGCTGCAGAGGTTGAACGGGTGGGGGGGTCAGCTTGTTAGTGCTCAGACCATACGTCGCACCCCGCATCAAATTGGTCTGCATGGCTGTCATCCCAGATGGAAGCCCCTTTTAAAGACGATGCACAAGAAAGCCTGCAAACAGTTTGCTGAAGACAAGCAGACTAAGGACATGTATTACTGGAACCGTGTCCTGTGGTCTGATGAGACCAAGATAAACTTATTTGGTTCAGATGGTGTCATGCGTGTGTGGCGGCAATCAGGTGAGGAGTACAAAGATAAGTGTGTCTTACCTACAGTCAAGCATGGTGGTGGGAGTGTCATGGTTTAGGGCTGCATGAATGCTGCTGGCACTGGGGAGCTACAGTTCATTGGGGGAACGATGAATGCCAACATATACTGTGACATACTGAAGCAGAGCATGATCCCCTCCCTTCAGAAACTGGGCCGCAGGGCAGGATTCCAATATGATAACGACCCCAAACACACCTCTAAGACGACCACTGCCTTGCTAAAGAAACTGAAGGTAAAGGTGCTGGACTGGCCAAGCATGTCTCCAGACCTAAACCCTGTTGAGCATCTGTGGGGCATCCTCAAAAGGAAGGTGGATGAACACAAGGCCTGTAACATCCACCAGCTCTGTGATGTCATCATGGAGGAGTGGAAGAGGATTCCAGTGGCAACCTGTGAAGCTCTAGTGAACTCTATGCCCAAGAGAGTTAAGGCAGTACTGGAAAATAATGGTGGCCACACAAAATAATGACACTTAGGACACAATTTGGACATTTTCACTTAGGTGTGTACTCACTTTTGTTGCCAGCGGTTTAGACATTAACGGCTGCGTGTTGAGTTATTTTGAGGGGACAGCAAATTTACACTGTTATACAAGCTTTACACTGACTACATTACATTGTATCAAAGTGTCATATCTTCAGTGTTGTCCCATGAAAAGACATAATAAAATATTTACAAAAATGTGAGGGGTGTTCTCACTTTTGTGAGGCACTGTATATACAACAGAAATCCAAACATAACAAATATAAAAATGTGGAAACAAATAATTCACAACTCCTGAATTGTAGGAAATGCAAAGTTAAAAAAAAAAAGATACAGAAACTTTATATATATATTTCAGGTCTTTTGGAGTGCATGGGGCACCCCTGGAGACCTTCTATTCAACTTTATTTATATAGCGCCATTTCACAACAACAGTCATCTCATATTCGATGGTGGCATCAGCCATCACATTTGGAGTGGTCTGCTGGGGCAGTGGCATCACGGCAGCCAACAGGAAGAGATTGAACAGGCTGATCAAAAAAGCCAGCTCTGTTCTGGGGTAACGCCTTGACTCAGTGGCTGAGATAGGAGAGAAGAGGATGGTGGCTAAGCTGTCATCTCTGCTGGAGTCCAAGTCCCACCCCATGCAGGACACGCTAAACGCACTGAGGAGCTCATTTAGCGGTAGGCTGTGTTATCCTAGGTGCACGATAGAATGGTTCCGCAGGTCCTTCTTACCTACGGCTGTCAGACTTTATAACATAAAGTCTGACATAAAACAGTCCGAAACTAAATTTCTTGGAGTAATAATTGATAATAAACTGTGTTGGAAGTCACATATTAATTATATTAAAGGTAAAATATCCAAATCAATTGCAATACTACACAGAGTGAAATATTTGCTGAATCAACCCACACTATATACCTTGTATCATTCATTAATACTTCCATACATGACATATTGTACTGAAGTATGGGGAAACACATATAAAACAAACATATATCCAGTCTTTATGCTTCAGAAGAGAGCTATTAGAATAATAAACAAAGCTGCTTACAGAAAACCAACAAACCCACTTTTTCTTAAATTAAAAGCTCTCAAGTTGAAAGATCTGGTTGACTTTAAAACTGCAGTAATGATGTTTAAAGTGAAGAATCTCACTGCCCGCAAATATCCAAAAGTTGTTCCAAATAAGGGAGAAACAATATCATTTCAGAGGAACATGTATATTTCAAAAACCTTCAGTGAGAACTACCACCAAGCAACACTGTGTTTCAGTGCAAGGAGTCAGATTATGGAACGATTTTGGACCTGAATTAAAATCATGTACAACGCTTGGACAATTTAAACAAAAACTAAAGGAAGAAATACTCCAAACATATATACAAGATGACATGTAAAATCACATAAGGATTGTCATATCCAGCCTGCGTTGTGTTGTAGCTTAGTTTTTTGTCACGTTTTGTCTTAGCTTTGTTCTGAATTGTAATCGCTCTTGTTTTGTTTTTCTTTTGAATTCTTGGATGGAATATGGGTGGGCAATATAAGCTGCGGCTTCAGCCATCACCCATTTCGGATAACTTATGCTGAACTGTATAATCAGAGGAGTTATTGTCTAATTTGACCTTGTTGGATTTTCTTCCCCCCTTTGTTATATTATTCAGTTTCTTTTAACCTGTACTTTTAATCTATCCGAAATAAAGATTCATTCATTCATTCATTCATTCATTCATTCATAACATAATCAGGGCGCTCGTTGAGATCGTATTAAATGTACTAAATGTAACAACTTTGCACAATAAAGATTGTTCCCTCCAATACACAACTAGGACAATAACAATCATTAGTGAGGGTGGCAACAACACTGTTGATTCAAATGCGAAATATACTGTCTGGGTAGATATTCATATACTGCAGAGGAATTTAACAAACCGTAATGCTGTTTATTTCATCTAGCTGCAATGCCCCTGCACTGTGTATATACGGTGCATCTGGAAAGTATTCACAGCACTTCACTTTTACCACATTTTGTTATGTTACAGCCTTATTCCAAAAGGGATTAAATTCAATTTTTTTTCCTCAAAATTCTACACACAATACCCCATAATGACAAAGTGAAAGGGTTTTTTTTTTTTTGGAGATTTTTGCAAATTTATTAAAAATAAAAAACTAAGAAATCACAAGTACATAAGTATTCACAGCTTTTGCCATGAAGCTCAAAATTGAGCTCAGGTGCATCGTGTTTCCGCTGATCATTCTTGAGATGTTTCTACAGTTTAATTGGAGTCCACCTGTGGTAAATTCAGTTGATTGGACATGATTTGGAAAGGCACACACCTTTCTGTATAAGGTCCCACAGTTGACAGTACATGTCAGAGCATAAACCAAGCATGAAGTTAAAGGAATTGTCTGTAGACTTCCAAGACAGGATTATCTCAAGGGACAAATCAGGGGAAGGGTACAGAAAAATTTATGCTGCTTTGAAGGTCCCAGTGACCACAGTGGCCTCCATCATCCGTAAATGGAAGAAGTTCGAAACCACCAGGACTCTTCCTAGAGCTGGCCGGCTGTCTAAACTGAGCGATCAGGGGAGACGGGCTTTAGTAAGGGAGGTGACCAAGAACCCAATCGTCACTCTGTCAGAGCTCCAGCATTGCTGTGTGAAGAGAGAAGAACCGTCCAGAAGGACAGCCATCTCTGCAGCAGTCCACCAATCAGGCTTGTATGGTAGAGTGGCCAGATGGAAGCCACTCCTTAGTAAAAGGCACATGGCAGCCCACCTGGAGTTTGCAAAAAGGCACCCGAAGGACTCTTAGACCATGAGAAACAAAACTCTCTGGTCTGATCAGACAAAGATTGAACTCTTAGGCAGGTTTTAATGCCAGGCGTCATGTTTGGAGGAAACCAGGCACTGTTCATAACCACTCCAATGGTGGAGGCAGCATCATGCTGTGGTGATGTTTTTCAGCAGCAGGAACTGGGAGACTACTCAGGATAGAGGGAAAGATGAATGCAGCAATGTACAGAGACATCCTGGATGAAAACCTGCTCCAGAATACTCTTGACCTCGGACTGGGGCGACAGTTCATCTTTCAGCAGACAATGACCCTAAGCACACAGCCAAGATATCAAAGGAGTGGCTTCAGGACAACTCTGAATGTCCTTGAGTGGCCCAGCCAGAGCCCAGACTTGAATCCAATTGAACATCTCTGGAGAGATCTGAAAATGGCTTTGTACCAATGCTTCCCATCCAACCTGATGGAGCTTGAGAGGTGCTGCAAAGAGGAATGGGTCAAACTGCCCATAGATAAGTGTGCCTAGCTTGAGGCATCATATTCAAAATGACTTGAGGCTGTAATTGCTGCCAAAGGAGCATCAACAAAGTATTGAGCAAAGGCTATGAATACTTTGTACATGTGATTTCTTAGTTTTTTATTTTTTTCCCCCTTGTCCTTTCAGGCAGTTGGGTAAGCAGAACAGAGATCTGTTACCCTTATTGTGCCAAAACAGATTTACTTTGCCAAAAGGAGCTTTATACAGTACCTAACTATGTACTGTATACTGTTGTAAACTCCTCCTTTAACTTTTAATACTTTATTTAAATTATTTTACCCATGGAAGACCCGGCAGGATGGGAAATAGGGAAAGGAAGTGCGTGGAGGGGGAAAGAAAAGGGAGGGGAACAGACAAAAAGACAAACAAACCAACGCCTAAAACAAACAGAAGACAAACTGCTTCTTCCACCGAAGCGGTCTCAACATGAGTCTGGTATCCACACCTGTTCAAGGAGAGACATTTGTGCATGTCTGTCCGTGTGCGTATATATGAGAGCGTGCGCAAAATAAGTGTGGGCATGTGAGTGGTTTGTCAGGAAACATACGAAGGCGGGGGGCAGTCGCAGCAACCCTTCCCTCCCCCAGGAACCCCGAGCAGGCAAGGCAGCACTGCCAACCCCCACAGGGCACAAACGCCCAAGGTCAGCAAGCCTCAGGAAAACCAGGCATCCGCCCCCGGAGGGACGATTGAGGGAGGCCAGGCCGCCAGTGCGGCAGGCCCACACCCCTGGGCCCACCAACCCCCCCACACCCCTAGTGGGGCCAGTGTCGGTCCCCAAGCCCCAGGCACCAGGAGGCCAGCGCCCTCACACCCAAGGCCAGAGACCATACCCCGTCCCCTGGCGCAAGCCCCCCCAGACACCCCCAGAGTGAGTCCCCCCACCCCCCAGCGCCACCGCTGTACACCCCGGGGACCCCCATGCCCAAAGAAGTCCCCCCCCCACCCAGGGGAGCCCACATAGCCGAGAGGCACTACCCACCTCAATCCAGCACCTCCCAACTCCCAGACACCCATCGCCATCAATTTATTTTTAATAAATTTGCAAAAATAAAAAAAAAAAAACTTTTTTCATGTTGTCATTATGAGGTATTGTGTGTAGAATTTTGAGGAAAAAAATGATTTTAATCTCTTTTGGAATAAGGCTGCAACATAGCAAAATGTGGAAAAAGTGAAGCACTGTGAATACTTTCCAGATGCACTATATCTGTGTACATACGTATATTCATCTACTGCTTTGGCTAACCAGTTCTTATTTTATTAACTATTGCTCTGAGTGCTGCTATCCCTGTGCTGCTGTAATCCTGGAATTTCCCCATCATAGGACTAATAAGATAAGCTTTTTTCTTATCTTAGCTTATTGTCTATAAAATAAAAAAAACAACAAAAATGAGGAAACAGAAGATTCAAAAGTCTCGGATTGTAGAAAACACACAGATGCACACACACAGTTCCACTGATGCCTCAGCTATGACGTAAATTTAACACTCATGGTTTTTAGTTCTAACATTCAAAACTACTATAATTCTGATACATTTCAACCATAGCACTCAGCCGCCACCCGGTGCTAATGGAAAAACTCAACATACCGGGAGAACTGAGGCGAAAACGCCGTGGGTGCCAGGCTGGAGTAAGGCGGAAGGCAAGAAATTTAAGGTACAGACCCACCCTTCCACCCTTTATGGGGAATGTACGATCGTTACTGGGAAAGGTAGATGAGCTAGCGGCTATCTCCTGTTACGATAGCATATACCGGGAGTGTAGCCTGTTTCTATTCACAGAGACTTGGCTAACCGAATTAGCAGCAGATGCTAACATTGAACTGGAGGGTTTCCACGCGATACGGGCAGACCGAACATCAGACAGTGGCAAAGCAAGGGGCGGTGGAGTGATAATGTATGTTAACAACAACTGGTGCAGACCGGGACATATCACTGTTAAACAACGACACTGCAGCAAAGACATTGAGTTGCTAGCTGTTAGCATGCGGCCTACATATCTCCCGAGGGAATACTCACCCGTGATCTGCATTGTTATTTATGCAAATCCGACGGTGAACGCTGGGACAGCGCGTGACATCATCCATTCAGTAACTGGCAGGCTGCAGACAGAACACCCAGATGCTCTTCTCCTCATGTCAGGCGATTTCAACCGTGTTTCACTGTCTCCCATTCTACCCACGTTCACCCAGCATGTCACATGCCACACTAGAGACAATAAAACACTGGACTTATTCTATGCAAACACTAAGGAGGCTTACACCTCATCACAACTCCCCCCACTCGGGAGATCGGATCACAACTTGGTTCATCTCCGGCCGGTGTACAAACCCCTAGTGCACAGACAACCTCCGGCCATGCGCACAGTGAAGTTATGGTCTGAGGAGGCAATGGACACTCTAAAGGGCTGTTTTGAAACCACCACCTGGGAGCAGCTCTGCGATCCACATGGTGAGGACATCGATGGCCTCACTCACACCATCATGGACTACATCGGCTTCTGTGTGGACAACACCGTTCCCACCAAGACCATACGGTGTTGCTCAAACAACAAACTCTGGATCAACCCTGAGATAAAAACACTTCTGAGAGAGAAGAAGAGGATCTTCAGGTCGGGAAACAGGGAGATGTTGAAGTCCGTACAGAGGGAGCTGAGGAGAAAGATCAGAGAAGGCAAGGACAGCTTCAGGAAGAAGATGGAGGACAAGCTGCAACAGAGCGATATCAGCGGGGTGTGGAGAAACCTTAAAACCATCTCTGGGCTCCAGAATACCTCCCCCCAGGCCACGGGGGGCAGGGAGTGGGCGAACAATCTGAATCTGCTTTTCAATAGGTTTGACCAACTGCCCTCCCCCCTGACTGCACAACAACCACTGCTGCCTCTAAAGACATCAAGTCCTGCTGCCCACTCCCCACTCCCCACTCCACCAACACCCCCCCCTCTCTCAACACACAGCCCCCCAACCTGACCTTCACTAAGACCCAGGTGAGGATGGAGCTGAGGAAGATCAAGGTGAGGAAGGCGTCGGGACCGGACGGCATCAGCCCAAAGCTCCTCAAGTCCTGTGCAGACCAGCTGTGTGGGATTGGGGAGTACATCTTCAATCTGAGCCTGAAGCTGGGGAGGGTACCACAGTTGTGAAAAACATCTTGTGTGGTACCTGTACCAAAGACTTCCCACCACAAAGATCTGAACAGCTACAAACCAGTGGCCTTGACGTCCCACATGATGAAGACCCTGGAGAGACTGCTCCTTGCTCACCTCTGCCCCCTGGTGGGACCAGCGATGGATCCACTCCAGTTCGCCTACCAGCAATGGCATTGGGGTGGAGGATGCGGTGATCTTCCTCCTTCGCTGTTCTCTGTCCCACCTGGAGAAGCCCGGGAATGCGGTGAGGATCATGTTCTTTGACTTCTCCAGTGCTTTCAACACCATCCAACCGATGATCCTGAAGGACAAGCTGCTGTGCGCAGGGGTGGACCAGCACCTGTCATCATGGATCCTGGACTACCTCACAAACCGGCCTCAGTTTGTGAGAACCTGGGACTGTGTGTCCGACACGATCATCGGTAGCACGGGGGCCCCCCAGGGAACGGTTTTGGCTCCCTTCCTGTTCACCCTTTATACTGCAGACTTCTCACACAACACAACACACTGCCATCTACAGAAGTTCTCTGATGACTCTGCGATCGTTGGCCTCATCTCCAATGGAGATGAAGCTGAGTACAGAGGGCTTATCCAGGACTTCATGGACTGGTGCCATCGGAACTGCCTCCAGATCAACGCGAGGAAAACTAAGGAGCTGGTGGTGGACTGCCGCAGGCAAGGACAACCCCTCACAGCACCAGTAAATATACAAGGAACAGACATCGAGATGGTGACATCCTATAAGTACCTGGGTGTTCATCTGAACAATAAACTAAACTGGTCACACAATACTGACGCACTCTACAAGAAGGGACAGCGCAAGCTGTTCCTACTGAGGAGACTCAGGCCTTTTGGTGTACAAGGGGCGCTGCTGAAGACATTCTATGACACAGTGGTGGTATCAGCCATCACTTTTGGAGTGGTCTGCTGGGGCAGTGGCATTACAGCAGCCGATAGGAAGAGACTGAACAAACTGATCAAGAAAGCTAGCTCTGTCCTGGGGCAGCGCCTTGACCCAGTGGAGGAGATAGGAAAGAGAAGGATGGTGGCTAAACTGTCATCTCTGCTGGAGTCCGAGTTCCACCCTATGCAGGACATACTGAATGCACTGAGGAGCTCATTTAGCAACAGACTACATCATCCTAGGTGCACAACCGAGAGGTTTCGCAGGTCCTTCCTACCTACGGCTGTCAGACTGTACAACCTAAGCAGGGCTGCTCGCAGAGATAGCAAAAAGACATGACAACCTAATAGTTTTGAATGCAAAAGACGCAATAGACTTACACAATGGTCCCCTCCAGTATACAACTAGGAAAATACCGGTCGCTATGGAGGGTGAGAATATGTATGGGTACATAATCATATCATGTAGGATAACTAAGTAGATGGTTGTGCTGTTTCATTCCATCTAGCTACAATGCTCCGCACTGTGTGTGTTTATATATTTACATATTTATTCCATCTAGCTACAATGCTCCGCACTGTTTGTGTTTACATATATATTTAGTATATATTTACTCTATCTAGAAACAATGCTCCACACTGTGTTTATATATTTACATATTTATTCCATCTAGCTACAATGCTCCGCACTGTGTTTATATATTCATATATCTATTCCATCTAGCTACAATGTTCCGCACTGTGTGTTTATATATCTACATATTATTCCATCTAGCTGCAATGCTCCGCACTGTGTGTTTATATATCTACATATTTATTCCATTTAGCTACAATACTCCGCACTGTGTTTATATACTCATACATTTTTTTCTACAATATTTTATTGAACCTTTTTTTTTTACAAACATAACACAAACAATCAAACACTAACACTAAGGTAATTAAAAAAATGTACTAAAACACACCAACAACCACTAACAAGAACAGGTCTTCAACAATGCTCCTCTGTTTAGTCTAGGCAATCCATTACATAAGTATACATATTATACATTCACCAGTTTGGAATTTACAAGGTCCACACACATCATTCACCTTCTTCTTCAAAAGTTATGTTTAAATTCTTTACATAATCAATGAAAGGTCTCCATATATTTTCAAACACAATTTCCTTTGATTTCAGTATGTATGTTATTCTTTCTAGTGGAAGGTTTGTTAACATCTGTCTTAACCACTGAGTCACATCTGGTCTATGAGTCTTTTTCCACAATAGTGCAATACATTTTTGGCATTAAGCAAACTGAGGTCTATGAATGCTCTTTCACTCTTATTAAAGTTATGCGTTTCTGGATACAGACCCAACAAAAACAATTTAGGATTTAATATGATTTGTTTTGAAATTATTTTTTCAATTGTTACCCTCACCTCTTCCCAAAACATTCTAATTTTTCTACATTCCCATAAACAATGAAATAGGGTTCCTTTACTTTCCATACATTTTGTGCACGTATCTGGTATGTTTTTGTTATATCTATTTAACTCCACCGGTGTAACAAACATCCGCATTAACCATTTAAAATGTATCAATTTAAGACGTACATTTATTGATTTGGTTTGAGCTTCTGCACAAGCCAATTCCCATTGTTCCTCTGAAATTTCAGTTTGCAGGTCTTCTTTCCAATAATTCAATCTTTTCTGTGAGTTTTCACTTGAGGATAATGTCAATGAGTTATAAAACTCTGAAATAATACCCTTTCTCTTATTATCTTTCGTCAAAATTTTTTCCAAGGATGAATAAGTAGGTCGGATGAGAGCATTGTTTTGATTTGACCGAATAAAGTTCCTAAGCTGAAGATATTTAAAAAAATGTGTTCTATTAAGATTAAATTTGATCCTCAGTTCTTCAAAAGACATTATGTTATCTGAACCTGACAAATATAAGTCTTGAATCTTTTGAATCCCTTTTAAATTCCATACTTTAAATACAGCATCCGCTCTCCCAGGTTTAAAATATTGATTACCCCCTATTGGGCTAAATTGTGACAATAAGTGTGGTTCTTTTAAATATTTTTTGGTTTCACACCAAATTTTGATCATATGCTTTACAAATGGATTTTTAACTTGTTTCTGTAATTTTTTAGCCTCGTCTGAGTATATGAATATGGGAAGAGATAAAGGTAAATTGTATGATTCCATTTCAGTCCAGTGAGGGAGATCATTTGATGAAAAATAATATGTCATAGACCTCAGTTGTGCTGACTAGTAATACAACATAAAGTCTGGACATTTCAGACCTCCACGATCAAATGGTAAATATAGTAAGGACAGACGTAATCTAGCCTTCCTATTGTTCCATATAAATTCCACTAACTTTTTTTTAATTCTTGAGAATAGATCTGAAGGTGGTGGTAAAGGAATGTATTGAAATAAATAAAGTATTTTGGGTAAGATATTACTTTTAAGTATATTAATTCTCCCAATCATCGACATTGGTAGTGACATCCATCTCTGAAGTAACTCATTAATGTCTGTCATTAAGGCTTCATAATTGGCACTAGCGACTGATTCTAGCTTAGGCACAATTTGAATTCCGAAATATTCAAACTGATTTACAACTTTAAATTGATTTACC
Source organism: Pholidichthys leucotaenia (assembly GCA_020510985.1). Taxonomy (NCBI): domain Eukaryota; kingdom Metazoa; phylum Chordata; class Actinopteri; order Cichliformes; family Pholidichthyidae; genus Pholidichthys; species Pholidichthys leucotaenia. Next base: position 186,087,245 of record CM035840.1, on the reverse strand, counting down.
TCAGGAGCTGGGTAATTTCTCTGGGTTTCATTTAGCATTAATATTGAAGATTTAGTTTTATTTATTTTATATCCTGATATTTCCCCATAGTTTTATGTTCTGTTGGTCCTACTTTAATTCCATATATTTGTGGATGTAAACGTACTACCATCGCTAAAGGTTCAATTGCCATAGTAAACAATAAAGGTGAAAGTGGACAGCCTTGTCGACATCCTCTATTGATATTTATTGATTTTGAGATATTGCTGTTTGTTAGGATTTCTGCTGTAGCATTATTGTATATTATCTGAACCCATTTTATGAAATTATTTCCAAGTCCAAACCTTTGTAGGACTTCAAAAAGAAAGGGCCATTCGACCCTATCAAAGGCCTTTTCAGCGTCCAATGATAGGAGAGCTGTATCCGGTGCTTCTTTATTAGAATAGATAATATTAAATAGTCTTCTTACATTATGGAAGCCTTGTCTTCCCTTTATAAAGCCATTCTGATCTCGGTTAATTATATTTGGTAATATTTCTTGTAGTCGTCTTGCTAAAATTTTACAGATTATCTTAAGATCAGCATTTAATAGGCTTATTGGTCTCATATTTTCACATTTATTAGAGGGTTTACCTGGTTTTGGCAACAGTATAATTAAGGCATTATTCATGTATAGTGGTAAATTACTATTTTGATATGCTTCTAAAACCATTTCCAAAAATGGTTTTATTAATTTATTCTTAAATTTTTTATAGAGGTCGACTGGAAGACCATCTGGTCCTGCACTTTTTCCTGATTTCATATTATCAATGGCTAGCCCAACTTCTTCTTGACTAATTTTAGACTCCAGTATCTCCCTGTTTTCATTTGGAATACACGTTATAGATAATCCGTCCAAAAACCCATTTAGTTTTGTTAAGTCAATTTCATTTTTTGTATCATATAGTTTTTCATAATAATCTCTGAAGGCACTGTTAATTTCTAAAGGATCTACAACTGCCTGTCCATTACTTATAATACTGGTAATTGGTGTTTTAAATTCTAACTGTTTAATCTGCCATGCCAATAATTTCCCTGATTTTTCACCTTGTTCATAAAAAGATCTTAGAAGGCTCGAGGCAGCTCTATTCGCTGATTTTTTGTCATATTCAGCTCTCAGAATCAGTAATTCTTTCTCTAACTTTGGGTCACTTCCTGCATACACTTTTTCTTGGAGAATTTTTATTTTATGTTCCAATTGGACTCTCTCCTCTCGAGTCTTCTTAGATTTTGAACCTGTAAAACTAATAATATGCCCCCTAATAAAAGCTTTGAAAGCCTCCCACTTTATACATGCTGATGTTTGTGTAGTATTAATATCAAAGAACTCATCTATCTGTTTTTCTAAGTACTTAACAAATTCCTCATCCTGAAGCCATTTATGCTGAAATTGCCACCTACCTGGTTTCTTTGTCAATTTCTTATCTACATATGAGACAACAGGGTGCATGATCAGAGATCACAATATTATCATAAAAGCAGTTTTGAATCTTGGACCTTAATTCTGTGGAGATCAAAAAATAGTCAATACTTGAGAATGTCTTGTAGGTATTAGAATAACAAGAGTAGGCTTTAACTTGTGGTTTCATTTCTCTCCATATGTCTAGCAATCTCAATTCTTTCATAAAATGCTTAATGATCATCCTGCATCCATTGTGCGTACAGTCCAGTCCTGTTGATCTATCTATACTGGGATTCAATGTACAATTAAAATCCCCTGCTATTATATGTTGCCCTGTAAGTGATGATAAAATAAGAAATAAATTAGCAAAGAACTTTTGATCATCTATATTGGGACCGTATAAGTTCACCAGATTTATATTTTCTAATAACAAAGATCCTTGAATGATTATATATCTTCCAAATTTGTCTCCAAATACATTTTTCACTTGAAATGGGATTGATTTATGTATGAGAGTCATAACTCCCCTGGCTCGGGATGAAAATGATGAGGTGAATACACTTCCTTGCCATCTACTCCTAATTCTTTTTACATCCTCCTCTATTAGATGAGTTTCTTGTAAAAACACAATTTTTGAACCCATGTCTTTTATTTTATTCATAACTTGTTTAAGTTTTTTTTTAAATTTGTAGACCTCTGCAATTCCATGAAGTTAAAGCGTACCTGTGGTGGTCATGAAAAAAAAGATATTATATTGAGCCCCTGTCTCACGTTCTAGTTCAAGTTTAAGTTGAAATTCACGTTCAAAGCAATTTGATATAAATCCATTGCTGATCTGCTGGTTCAGCTATGTCAGCAAAACATGGGTACAGCCATACTAGCGGCTACAGGGACTTCCAGGACGCTTCCTGTGATGTAATTTCGTTGACACCGCGATCTGGATCAGTATTGGCTGAGCCTCAAGTACCCGGATGTGGAGCGGCTTCGGGGATATTCAAATTCAAACGTTTATTTCAAACTCAGGATTCATATTAAATGCAGAAATAAAACGAGTAGAAAATAAATAAATAAATGTTTAAATTCTGCGTGCCGTCTTTTCTGATCTGAGCTCGTAAATGCCGATAATTCGAACACTGCGATCTGAGTACCCGGATGTGCGGCGGCTTCCGGGATATTCAAATTCAAACATTTATTTCAAACTCAGGATTCATATTAAATGCAGAAATAAAACGAGTAGAAGATAAATAAATAAATGTTTAAATTCTGCGAGCCGTCTTCTCTGATCTGAGCTCGTAAATGCCGATAATTCGAACACTGCGATCTGAGTACCCGGATGTGCGGCGGCTTCGGGGATATTCAAATTCAAACGTTTATTTCAAACTCAGGATTCATATTAAATGCAGAACTAAAACGAGTAGAAAATAAATAAATAAATGCTTAAATTCAGCGGCTTGTCTCATCTGATCTCGGAAGATGATTCTAAAACTATCTACAGAACAGCAGACCCTCGTTGCTCTTTTAAAAACAAAAACATACAATGCGATATGGATATCGCAACATGGCGGAATGTAAAGCCTTTGGATGTCTGAATAATAAGCGAAAAAAAACAAAGAAACACTTTTTTTGTGTACCCAAACCCAGCTCACCTTGTCAGAAGATCGGAGCGGAAACAGGGCACAGACGAATAATTTCAGACGAAATTGCGTTGTGTGTGAGGACCACTTCGTCACTTTAACCCTCAGAAGACCTTTCTGGCTCAAACCTGTAGCCATGTTGGACAAATTCTTCCTCAGAGTCCGACAATTCAGCCATAATAGAATAAAAACACTCACAACAGCACCCTAGTCTCTCATACAGGCGGAGCATTGACTGTTGAGTATCAACGAAGTGACGTCACATCCGCATGTGTCATGGCTGCGCCCACAGTTTTCATTGGCTGCCCATGGCCAAGGTCCTATTTGAATATATGTCTGGTGGTATATGGCTGGCAAAAATTATTTACCAAAATAAGAAATACTTTTTCATAATGTTTTCAAGTCAAATGCGTCTTCACGACCACCACAGGTACGCTTTAAATTAAGATTAATGCTTTGGTCTATGATTAATAGGGAGTTTGGGATTACCTCACAGTGTAAACATGCTCATACAGAGAAGCAAAGACATAAGTGGTTGAACATTCATCCTACAAACTACACACAAACAAATTCCCCCTTCCCACATTCGTGGTAATCCCCCCAAAATCAAAAAAAAAATTCCGTCTCCCGCTATCGCCATCGACCGCTCCACACCCACGAGGACCAGTCAAAGCCACTCCTTCTTCACCCTCCCAATTACCCTAACTCTTCTGCTTTTAATGACGTAACATTAACTCTCTTCTGTAGTTTTCCAACTTAACTCCAAAATTTTATAGCAACTTTGTACATCATAGTTTTTTTTTTTTTTTTTTTTTTTTTAATATATAATACAATCTATATTTTGTAAACTTGCTATATGCTTCAGATCAGTTACATGCCTGTGCAAATGCTTAAATATTCTACCTTATATTTTGTTCATGCTTAGCTCCCACCAGTCTCTTCTTGGATCTGCTTGATGAGCACCTGCGCCTCCTCAAGGGTCTTGAAGATGTGTGTTCTGCCCTTATATGTGACCAGCAGTCTTGCAGGATGAATCACTCCATGATGAATCCCAAGGTTGCGTAGCTCTTTACGGACGGGGTCAAACTGTTTCCTTAATTGTTGGATTCCTGTGGCCAAATCTGGGTAGAACCGCACCTGCTGATCCTGGTATTTAATTTCTCCTTTGGCTCGCGCCACGTTGGAGATCGTCATCCTGTCTCTGTAGCTGAGGAACTTCATAATCAGTGTCCTCGGTGATGCCTTGTTATCTCTCGGTGGACCAATTCGGTGGGCGCCTTTCTAAAACGACTGATGATTGCAGCGCCGCGTTATTCAGCGCTTCTGGAATCCACTTTTGCAAAAAGGAACATGGGTCCCGACCCTCGGTTCCCTCCGGTAGACCCACCAGCCTCAGGTTGTTCCGTCTCGACCGGGACCCCAAGTCCAGGACATTATCTTCCAGACGTTTATTTTTTAATTCCAAAGTGTGCACCTTTAATTGAAGGCTGGTGGCGTCATCCTCAGCACTGGAAATTCGAAGCTCCACCTGCGTTACTCGTTCCATACAGTCACTTAATTCCTTTCTCATTCCTTCAATCGCTGCTATAATCCCATCAAATTTAGCGGAAAAGTCTGCTCTCATCGAACTAATGGCAGCAAGCACCGCACCTGTGCCATCGCCAGCAGTCACCGCACCACCGTTAGCTTCCTCCGCCATATCTGGAGCCCTTTCTGCCTCGTCACGGACGCGAAAGTCCGTTAATTTGGACTGTTTCAGCGGTTCAATTTTTCCTCCACCTGATTTCCCAGCCTTAGGCTTCACCGGCATATCCTCGCCCAAACGCTGGGATAGGTTCTGTTCCAAATGAGTTATTTGCCAACTTTTTATCTCTAGGACCAGAGCAGAGTGAGACGTGTCCTCCTACGTAGCCGCCATAACCGGAAGTCATATACTCATGTTTATTCCATCCAGCTACAATGCTCCGCACTGTGTTTATATATTTATATATCTATCCCATCTAGCTACAATGCTCCGCACTGTGTGTCTATATAGGGCTCTGCGCAGTCCAGAGTTCCTCAATGGGGATTCCCAATGCTGAGTTGTATGCAGTCAGACTGTGCGCACGGTTTTCAACCCTGAGAGCGCGTCACCTCTAGCCGTCTCCTGGAGTGTTGTCCATTCGGGTCACGGCACCACGTATGTCATGAATCTGAAAACTCAAAAATGATCGTAGTGTGGAAATGTGAAAATGATGAGGCAGAGTTTATCTCATGAGTCAGGTTTATTCACATCTTCCAACATCAGCAAAGCAGAAAGAGAAAAAACACAGACATTTGTCCTTTATATATCCAGGTCCTTCAAAGCTCACAGTCACATTGCATTTAATCACAAGTAACAATGCATCTTCTCTTAATCCCATAACATCCTCCTCATAGTCTCTGGCAGACCAGGAAATCCCCCAAGGCCGTCTCTTGCATACCAAAGACTAAATTTTCACATCCTCCTGTTATCTCCTAGGAGACCCAGTTCTTTGTTCTCTCTGAGATGTGAAGCTTAAAGTGATACACATGTGTCTGTCCCACATGACCCCCCCCCCCCAAACATCTAAGATGGAACAACAGAATAACAGTCTGCATGTCATGATAAAATCATTACACATTAACCCACGTGCTGCTTGGGCCTCAGTCTCCTCCCGTGTCTGCTGTAAGCAGGCTTTGCCACTTCTGCGGCGCCATCCCGCTGGGGCGCTGCTGTCTTGGGGTGAGAACTGTTTGTCACTCCCTGCGGGTGTCCTGGGGAATGTCCCCGGGGGGGTCTGCCGCGCCGAGGAGCCCCGGCCAACAGCACATCTTCGTCCGCCACCACAAAGGTGGGTTTGAGCCTGTTTATGCCAATCTTTTCCTTCCTGCCCCCCAAATCTAGCAAAAAATGTTTGTCCCCTGTTTCCAGCACTCTAAATGGTCCATCATAAGGTGGTCGCAACGGTGGGCGATGGGCATCGTGTCTGACAAAAACAAATTCCGTGTTTTTCAAAGCTTTAGGCACAAAAACGCGCGGAAAACTGTGGTGAACGGGGCCAGGCAGCGTGCCCGATTCCGTGCCATGCTGCAACCGCTGAGAGGGGGAGCTATCTGGTGCAGGATTATCTGGGAGAAATTCCCCGGGCAGCCGAAGTGGTTGCGCAAAAACTAGCTCAGCCGGGGAGGCTTCCAAGTCCTCTTTAGGTGCAGAACGCAACCCCAATAAAACCCACGGTAGCCTGTCCACCCAATTTGCATCTGTCAGCGACGCTCTGAGAGCCACTTTCAGTGACCTATGAAAACGTTCGCATAACCCATTAGCCTGCGGATTGTACGCGGTTGTGCGATGGATCGTTACCCCCAGGCTGCGGGCCATTGCTGACCAAAGTTCGGAAACAAATTGAGGGTCTCTGTCGGACAATCCGACGGGACTCCAAAGCGCGCTACCCATGTTGTTAAAAACACGCGTGCCACCTCCTCAGCTGTGGTTGACGCCAGTGGGACCACTTCCGGCCAGCGTGTGGTGCGGTCCACCATTGTCAGTAGGTGTGTGCACCCCTGTGACAGTGGGAGGGGGCCTACGAGGTCCACGTGAACATGATCGAACCTCTTAGCCGGGATGTGAAACGGCTCCAAGGGAGCTCTCGTGTGTTTGTGTACCTTGGCTCGTTGACAAGCCATGCAGGCTGCTGCCCACTCCTTAACTTGTTTGCGCAGGCTCGGCCATACAAATTTCTCTCCTACCATTTTGACCGACACGCACACTCCCGGGTGCGCCAGAGAATGAATCGAGTCAAAAACGCGGCGGCGCCACGCGGCCGGTACCACAGGATGTGGTCACCCAGTGGAGACATCGCAGATTAGGGGGGGCATACCGTCTTGCAGCACCCTGTTCTCCAGCCTTAACCCTGTTGGTCCAGACTGGAGCGCACGCACGTCCGCGTCGCTAACCTGATCTGCGGCCATGGCTGCATAATCTATCCCTACGCGGACTGGGGCCACCACGGTGCACGAGAGACAGTCTGCCACTACATTCAGTTCACCCGCCACATGCTGAATATCGGTAGTAAATTCTGAGATAGCGGTCAGCTGACTTTGCTGCCGGCCTGACCACGGTTCTGAAACCTTGGCCATCGTGAATGTCAGTGACTTGTGGTCAACGAATGCAGTGAAACGGCGTCCCTCCAGCCAGAACTGGAAGTGGCGAATGGCCAAGTGGAGAGCTAACAACTCCCTGTCGAATGCGCTGTATTTTCGTTCACTATCGCGCAAAGTCCTGCTGAAAAAGGCGAGCGGCTGCCAAGCCCCGGCTACATGCTGCTCCACGACCGCCCCTATGGCCACATCTGACGCGTCAGTAGTGAGCGCTATGCGGGCCGTTGGGTCTGGATGTGTGAACAACGCAGTGTTTGCCAGGGCTGTTTTGACCTCCAAAAATGCTCGCTCTCGCTCCGGAGACCATTCGATCTTATTTGTGGGTTTTTGTTTTTTGAGTGCAGCATACAATGGTTGCATGAGCTGCGCTGCGCGGGGGAGGAAACGGTTATAAAAATTCACCATTCCCAAAAACTCCTGTAACGCCTTGACCGTTTGTGGCTGGGGAAAATTTGCTACTGGGCGCACTTTCTCAGGCAGCGGAACCGCTCCTTCTGGAGAGACGCGATGCCCCAAAAAATCAATCTGCTTCACCCCGAACTGACACTTCGCTGGGATGGTTATTAAACCGTGCTCTCCCAACCTCCGGAAAACTGCCGTGAGGTGTTTTTTGTGTTCGTCTTCGGACGCGCTGGCTACTAAGATGTCGTCCAGGTAGACAAAAACGAAGGGGAGATCGCGTCCATCATGCGTTGGAACGTCTGCGCAGCGCCTTTAAGCCCAAATGGCATGCGCAAAAACTCGAATAGACCAAACGGAGTTATTACCGCTGTTTTCGGTATGTCCTCAGCGCGCACTGGGACTTGGTGGTAACCGCGGACCAAGTCTATCTTAGAAAAAACGCGCGCCCCCCGCCAAATGAACGGAAAAATCTTGGATATGCGGGATTGGGTAGCGGTCGTGCGCTGTGGCGTTGTTCAACCTGCGGAAATCTCTGCAAGGTCGCCACGAGCCGTCAGCTTTCGGGACCATGTGAAGCGGGGAAGCCCATGGGCTGTTCGAGCGTCTGATGATGCCCAACCTTTCCAGGCTGGCGAACTCCTCGCGTGCTATGGTCAGTTTAGCTGAATCCAAGCACCAAGCTTTTGCAAAAACGGGCGGTCCGGTGGTAGTAATAAAATGTTCCACCCCGTGTTTAGCGATGGCTGCTTAAAATGTGGGAACCATGAGTGCTGGGAACTGAGTGAGCAGTGTGTGGAACTTACCGCTTGCAGCTGTGACGTTGGCTTGTGCTGTTGGCGGGGCCACTCGGGCTGTACAGGGAACAGAATAAAAAAGTGCATTAACCAGGCGCCTGTTAGCAAGATCAACCAACAAACCATGTGAGTACAGAAAATCAGCCCCCAACATATTGAAATTCACTGCAGCTATGACAAAAGTCCACGCAAATGTACGGCCGTGTAGGGACAGAAGCAGAGTCCTCTCACCAAAGGTCTTAATCTCCGAGCCGTTCGCTGCTGACACCCCGGGACCTCTGGAAACTGCCAGCCGGTCAGCAGAGGAAGGTGTGATGAAACTCAACTGGGAGCCTGTGTCCACGAGGAAATGCCTCCCCGAGCGCGCATCCTTTAAGTAGAGCAGCTTGTTCTCCTCCCCTAGGGCTGCAGCTGCTACCGACCCCCGGTCTTGGCGTTTCCTGATCGCTTGAACTGGCACGGTGGTATACATTTGCGTGCCTTCTCTGCAAAGTGGCGATGGTAGAAACAGAGGATGTCTCCTCCGCGATCCTTGGCCCCCGCCGCCGCCGTCGTCGGTGGTTCTGCTACTGCCATCTCCGGCCGTCGCGCCGAACTCCGTCGCTGCTGCGGTGGCCGCGCGCTGTTTGCTGGCGTTGAGAATCCGGTGCGCCTCCTGGGCCAGCGCGCGGAAGTCCTGCTGGGCCAACAACGGCGAACTGGCCAGGGTCGCTCTCGTGGCCGACGGTAGGGTCCTGAGGAAAATGTGGGTGAAGATGAAGTCGTCGTTGTCTGAGCCCCTCAACCTCAGCATGTTCTCCATCAGGTCAATAGGCGTGCCATCTCCCAAGTTGTTTAGAGCCAGGAGCCTCTCCGCTCTCTCCTCAACTGAGAGAGTGAAACGCTGGATAAGTGCAGCCTTCAACCCGTCGTATTTGTCGTTGGCCGGTGGCCGCTCCAATAGGCTCTGCACATGCCGAGCCGTGCGGTTGTCGAGCTTTGCAATCACATGGTAGAACTTCGTGTCATCTACCGTTATCTCAGAACTCAGAACTCAGAAAGGATTTATTGCCAAGTACATTAACAGTAAACAACTGATAACATACGAGGGATTTGACTTGACACAGAAAACGACCTGCATTTCCGGTGACGCGGCAGCGTCTGAAAACGCGCCTGTCATCAGATGGGTACAGGATGCATAGGGAAGAAAAGGATAACACAATAGGAAAGAGCAAAAAAACACTGATTGTCAGAATACTGGTCATATATGATCAATATTATGATTACAAGAAAAAAAGCCCTCAATGCACAATTAGCAGACAAGAATGTACACAAAGACACAAAGGGAGCAGTGAGTGAATGATCTTTTCATCAGTTTATTTGAGTCAGTGTGGGTGTAGTGTTGAGTGTAGGTGTTGTATCAGTTAAGAACAACAAAGTCTCTTTGGCAGGAGATGTTTTGTCTTAGTGGCTGGCATTTGTCCTTGAGCCAGGCAACTGGCTGTCCGTAGAGTCAATGCAGCTCAAATGTTTTGGAAACAAAAAACTGCAGATAATCTGGAGGACTTGTGTGAGGGGGTCAGATTAGTCGAATAGTACTGATCCCAGAGAAAAAGACTTTATATTCTCTTACAGATTCAGTACTTAATCCTTCAGTGCTGGACGTTGAATCCTTCATGGACGGCTCTCAGCGTGATCATGATGTAATCCATTTTCCTAGACAGTTCTCCATTAGCTGCTGTCAGAGTCCTCTCCATTTTTTCAATTTGATGGTTAAGCCTCGCCTGGCCAGCATTTTGATAGGCTACGTCCATCTTCATCAATTTACGGTACACCAGGACAATCCCAGATCCAATCAGAACAATCCCGATGACCATTGCTACGAAGACGTACAAATCTTCGACATCTTCGATAGAAAGATCAGACAGGCACAAGAGTTTCCAATTACTTGTGTCCCTCAAATAGCCCGCAGCCGCAGTTCCTGCGGGGCAAACAACCTCCCCCGGGGCACTTTTCCTCGTTGAAAAAATAGTGTCAATTGCGTTCAAAGCCCAGCTTATTAAATCCATAATTTCGTTCGATAATCAGCAGTAGAGACACGCAGACAAACGATAGCAAGCTGGGATCCAGTCAGTTAGAGGAGGAAGGAGATAAAAAGTCAGAGCTGGAGAGAAGGAAAAAGCATTTGCTCTCTTTGGGAGGTGGAAGTGAAAGTCCTTTCATGGTAGAAACAGTTCGCCCTCCGTTATCCCCCGGAGGGCGAACTGTGCTTCGACCAAGTGGAACCAGGAGCAAGGGTTGTCTTGCCAAAAGTCCGGTAGCTGGACGGTAGCGGCATACGCTTGGCTGGGAGCTCCTGACTCGGCTGGCCCGGGGGAATTTCTTTCATCCATGCTACGTCTTAGGGTCACCAGTGTGGAAATGTGAAAATGACGAGGCAGAATTTATCTCACGAGTCAGGTTTATTCACATCTTCCAACATCTGCAAAGCAGAAAGAGAAAAAACACAGACATTCGTCCTTTATATATCCAGGACCTTCAAAGCTCACAGTCACATTGCATTTAATCACAAGTAACAATGCATCTTCTCTTAATCTCATAACATCCTCCTCATAGTCTCTGGCAGACCAGGAAATCCCCCAAGGCCGTCTCTTGCATACCAAAGACTAAATGTTCACATCCTCCTGTTATCTCCTAGGAGACCCAGTTCTTTGTTCTCTCTGAGATGTGAAGCTTAAAGTGATACACATGTGTCTGTCCCACAGTATATTAGTTCGTTACCTCAATAAAGATTCAAGACACAAGAATATTCTTTTAAGAGTTTTGCTTGCGGCAATTAGTACGAACCTCTGATTATAGGAAGAAGGTACTGAAGGTAATCATCACAGTTCAGAAATTTTATACACAGCAGTTGCATGATCAAACAGATACATCTATCATATACTCCCTTACACAATCATGATGAAATCTGCTGACATTGAAGAAAGAGGAACAATTTCATTTTATCAGAGTGCACCCTGTGCTCTAAGGAGTAACAGTTTCTAAGGCACATCATACTGTGCAGGCCAGGACATCATGTGCTTTAAGATAAATCTACCATGAAAGGACAACTGGAATTTCAACATAATTAAAATTAAGAAAAACAACTTTAGTCTTCATGCATCATGTACAGAACCTCTAGCACACAGACAGTTTTAGTATTTTTCAGCAAATAGTTACATATACACTTCATTGAGTCATATAAAATGATAATGCACATATGTACAATTTTCTGACAACTTGCTGCTCTTGTTTTTTCTCTTGCCTTCTGATTGTTGCTCTGAGTGTTGCTATCCCTGTGCTGTTGCAATCCTGGAATTTCCCCATTGTGGGACTAATAAAGGCTTATCTTATCTTATCTTACATTTCAGAAGCAATGCATTTGATCACATATTTTTTAAATAAATTCTAAGAACAGAATAAAGAACAGTTGAAGCTTTTTTATACTATATTGTGTTTTTACACATTATATTAGTCCTTAACTCAGCAGTCTGTTGTAGCGATGTATGAGCTCATTTTCTTTCAACAAGCATAAATGCAAAAAAAAAAAAGCTTAAAACAAAGGATGTGTGAAACATTTATGTAAACCTAGACAATTTGCTGCTATAATAATACTTATACTATCTCCCTCAAAAACATGCAAGTTAAGTTAATTGGAGACTCTAAAGTGGCCCGAGGTGTGAATGTGTGTGTGAATGGTGAAGGGATTGGTGCCACACCGTGGCTGCCTCATCCATCCATGAATTTCTCTCTGGGATTAATAAAGTATACAAAATTTAAAAAAAAATCAAATCAAAAGTCATTATGTAGTCTTGTAGTCCATTGGTGGCTTGCCCTTGTAGGAACACTAAAAAGATTACAACTAGCACGTTTTATGGCCTGAATCACATTGGCCAATCATAGGGCACAACTTAAGCCACCAACTTGAAAGGCACCTTGTAACCGGTTATTGGGACTCAGGCTGATCAGGCGAGATATGACGAGCTGGAAGGTTGCAGAGTTTTATTTCCTCCAACATCATGAGACACATTGTAGCTCTGTGCTACTGTGCTGCTGAGGCATGTATCGTAAGCTCTTTTATAATTGTTATACAGAAAGACAGAATGCATGGCACATTAGCATATCAGTCAATAGACATGATTAGCATGACATTGGTTGGCTCGAGGACACGTGCATACAGTCCCGTCTGACTGCCTCCTGTGGCTCTTTGTCCGTCTGTGAATTGTCCTTTGTATGCAAATTGTCTTCCGTTTCCTCCAGCCCTGCTGAGTGTGAATTAGTCAATCTGCAGTGTGCTGGGTCACTGCAGGGCTCCCCCCAGAATGCTCAGAAGGGGCTGTGATCCCCCCCACCCCCCCGTCGTTTGGGCTCCAGCTCTGGTAGAACTGTCCTGCTGTAGAGGAGTGTCAGAGGGCATGTCAGTCCGTGGGGTGGGGGGGAAGACAGTGTGCTCCGTTCCAAGTTCCAGCACATTGAACGGCTGTGGATCGTGGGCGCACGGGGCCGGTTCGCGTTGTGCGTAATGGAACAAGACGGCGATCGGCCGGCTTTAGTGAGTGGGGTGCAGGAAGAGCACTGTGGAGGAGGAGGGGGAGGGGGGTGGGAGTAAGTGAGTGCCGGCCTGGGACGTAAAAGGTGTCTGGGCCGCGCAAAAATTGTGCGTGGATCCACGATGGTGAGGGACTTTCCCGGTAAACCAGGGGCAGTGATTCGCAGCGGCTGTGGAAAAAAAAAAAAAAAAAAGTCTCTGACTCCTCTCGCGGTTCGGTCCAGCGAGGATGTGGGGAAGGCAACAGCCAAATTCCCCGAGGATGCGTAGCGGCTGTGAAACAACTGCAGCTGTGTGAGGGGACTTGGCAGTGTGGCTTTAGGGGCGGACGCAGCCCTAAAGCCCTCGGGGACAGCAATCGGCTAGGCTCCCGTTGTGCGCCGTGGCTGAGAAACCCATACAAAGTCCTGTGTGCGGGCTGCACGTCTGCTTCAGGTGCATGAGCAGCCCTGAAGGTTCCGAGGATGGCGATCGGCTGTGTTTCTCAGGCATGTGCAGCGGCGGAGGACACTGTATCAGTCTGTGGAGCCGGTTTGCCCCTGTGCGTGCCACGCGCTTGCCGCAGTAACCACATAGCTGGCAGTTGCGCTGTCCTCATAATCCTGCAGTGTGCGTGCGGGGCTTCTGTGCGTGGGAGGTCTGCTGTCGTGAGGTGAGTCAGGGTCGGGAAGCTTGGTGGAAATCAATGCAGACGGCGTTGATGATTTCCCCGTTCAGTCTGCTTCCTTCGGTTCGCTCGTGTCGCCGTTCATGGTGCATGTCGGTCCCAGCGCTACCGCTGATCCTCATGGGCGTGGATGAAGAGGTTGCAGGCGTTCGCTGGTCCCCTGGAGTCCACAGCACGGTGAGAGGGAGCAGATGGTCATTCTCTCTCGTCAGGTCACCAGTGTAGAGGGAAAAGATCAGGCGAGGGGCGCACCATGACACGTCGGGTCACCAGTGTGGAGGAATAAGATCAGGCAAGATATGACGATCTGGAAGGTTGCAAAGTTTTATTTCCTTCAACATCATGAGACACACATTGCAGCTCTGAGCTACTGTGCTGCTGAGGCATGTATCGTAAGCTCTTTTATAGTTGTTATACAGAAAGAGAGAATGCATGACACATTAGCATATCAGTCAATACACATGATTAGCATGACATTGGTTGGCTCGAGGACACATGCATACAGTCCCGTCTGACTGCCTCCTGTGGCTCTTGGTCTGTTTGTGAATTGTCCTCTGTATGCAAATTGTCTTCCATTTCCTCCAGCCCTGCTGAGTGTGAATTAGAGTCAATCTGCAGTGTGCTTGGTCACCACAAGTGCTGCTTTGATGGACAAAATCAATTTTCAGCATTACTTTTGAATCATTAGAGTATCTAAGTAACTCAGAGAGTACTTCCAAGTGTGCATGACCACAAGAGCATCGTTCCTTTAAAAGTGTATTAAGGTAGCAGTAAAAAGCATCTTAATTAAAAAAAAAAAAAAAAAAAAACTACTCAATTACATACAATTTTGTGGGGAAAAAGTTCCTTGCACTTGGTTAATTAAACTGTGCATGCTTGTTAAGACACCTGGACATCCTATCAAAGTGACCTTGTAACCTTCTAAGTTTATTGTATGGTCTAGAAAATCAACTGATGGTCAAATTTATGTAGAGGAAAAAAAAGGCTACAGGAGTCAAGAATTGAAATTTGTATTTATTTTTAATTTCACCAAAAAAAGTCTTCTGCATAACTACATCCAGCAGCATTCATGGTTGTCGCCACTGTGACTTCAGCAATGCCTGAGCGACAATATTATGACGTCATCAGCACCGCCATGACTTCACAGCCTTAACAACATGGCTCAGGTGGCAGAAAGAAAACAACTGACAGTAAAGTTCATCCCATAAGTTTGTCATCAGCAAAAGCATCTCGCTGCTACCGTGTAAAGCACAAACACTGCACATCAATCTATATCATCACATTCTTTCAAGCCCCCCCATCCCCATCTGTAACACTGAGCCAAATGAAATTATGAAAGTGAGCCTGTACAGTGAGGATGATGAATGAATGAATGATGATGATTGAGGGTGTGACATTTGCTGCAATAGTACCGATGCAGGAGAAGTGTGTGCCTCCATCATGGGCTCCACTGTATGAGCACCATTTAGCCCATAAACAGTAAATGTTTCCTCTGGGATTTACATTTTGAGGCAACAACCTGAAGGGGGAGCTGAAGCAAGGGCTCCGCTGCCCATACACCAAAACCAAAAAATGAAATGACAAAAATGAACCATGAGGATGCAGTTTTTAGCTTTGTGTTCTCAAATTTAAATATTTAAAAAAATATCAGCCTCTTGTTAGAAAACTTTTAAATTAATCATTTACAATGTAAATCCTTCCTTGGGTCATGGATTATATGCATTATCACTGACCATGTCTACATGTACACAAATAAACTGCTTATGACTAGACTTCTGGAGTTACCTGATTATTCAAGTGGTCATGTAAACAGAGTAATCCAAGAATGCCATGTAACCGGGGTCGTTAACTCAGGTGGTTTACCCTCCAATAATCTGTTTAGTCAGTGCATGTAAACACCACAAAACTGATTTCTGCCATTATCGGTTTATTCCCAGTAATCAGTTTATTGTGACCATGTAACCGAGGTCATTGTTAGCTCAACTTTTATATTCAATGAAACCTCTGCAACAGAAAGCACAAGGCATTTTAAATATTACTTATCTAGAATGCATAACCAGCTTTGCACTGATGCCTCGTCTCTGACAAATTTTGGCCTTCTTATAAAAGTGCTCATTTCATGTTAAACTACCTGCTATCTACAAACCCCAATTTCAGTGAAGATGGGACATTGCGTAAGACATAAATAAAAACAAAATACAATGATCTAAAATTTCTATTCAACCTATATTTAATTGAATACACTACAAAGACAAGATATTTAATGTTCAAACTGAAACTTTATTGCTTTTTTCCCCAATATTCACTCAGTTTGAATTTGATTCCTGCAACATATTCCAAAAAAGCTGGGACAGAGGCATGTTTACCACTGTGTTATTTTAACAACACTCAATACGTGTTTAGGAACTGAGGACACTAATTGTTGAAGCCTTGTATCTGGGATTCTTTCCCACTCTTGCTTGATGTACAACTTCACTTGCTCAACAGTCCAGGGGTTCCATGGTCATATTTTGTGCTTCATAATGCGTCACACTTTTTCAATAGGAGACAGGTCTGGACTGCAAGTGGGCCAGTCTATTACAGTACCAGCACTCTTTTACTACAAAGCCACGCTGTTGTAACACATGCAGAATTGTGGTTTGGCATTGTCTTGCTGAAATAAGCAGGGATGTCCCTGAGAAAGACGTTGCTTGAATGGCAGCATACATTGCTCCAAGTCCTGTACGGTTCAGCATTAATGGTGCCTTTACAGATGTGCAAGCTACCCTTTTTTTAAAAATTTTTATTTAACCTTCATTGAAACAGGAGTGGGCAGCGTGGTGGCGGAGTGGTTAGCACTGCGGCAGCACAGCAACTCACCCTTGGCCGGGGGATCCTGGGTTCGATCCCAGCCCCCGACCAACAGTGATCTGTGTGGAGTTTGCATGTTCTCCCCATGTCTGTGTGGGTTTACTCCGGGATTTCTCCGGTTTCCTCCCACATGCCAAAAACATGCAAGTTAGGTTAATTGGCATCAAACTGGGGATTCTAAATTGTCCTTAGGTCTGACTGTGAGAGTGAATGGTTGTCTGTCTCTCTGTGTTGGTCCTGTGATGGACTGGCGATCTGTCCAGGGTGTACCCTGCCTCTCGCCCAAAGATGCTGGGATAGGCTCCAGCCCCCCCCCCCCCCCCCCCGCGACCTGAAAAAGGATTAAGCGGAAGAAGATGAAGATGAAGATGAAACGGGAGTTCCACTGAGAGGCAACCTCTCTTTTTGAAGGCTGCCCTATTCACATTCACACCTGGAAGCTGCCCAGTACAACCACAGATTGACCTGAGGCCGCTGAGCAGCTCCACTGGAGCAGTTGGGGTTAAGGGCCTTGGTCAAGGGCACCACACTGGGGTTAATGAGGGTGGGGCAAACACTGCTATCTGTCCCAACCAGATCTGATCATGGCTGTCCAGGAACTGAACCGGCGACCTTCTGCTCACCAACCCGCATCCCTAGTCATGATGCCACCACTGCCCAGTGTGTTGGGCACAAACATACCCCCATACAATCACAGATGCTGCCTTTTAAATTTTGTGCCAATAACAATCTGGATGGTCCTTTATCTCTTTAGCTTGGATGACATGACATCCATGATTTCCAAAAACAATTTGAAATGTAGACTCATCAGACCACAGCACACTTGTCCACTTTGCATCAGTCCATGACAGGTGAGCTCAAGCCCAGTGCAATCAGCGGAATTTCTGGGTGTTGTTGCTATATGGCTTTTGCTTTGACTTTAAATGTAACAACAAATTGTGTTAACTGACACCGTTTTTCTTAAGTGTTCCTGAGCCCATGTGGTAATATCTTTTTTTTTTTTTTTTTTTTTTTTTTACAGAATGATGTCAATTTTTAATGCAGTGCTGCCTGAGGAATCAAAAGTCACGGGCATTCAATGTTGGTTTTGGCCTTGTTGCTTACATACAGAAATTTCTCCAGATTCTCTGAATCTTTTGATAATATGAACTGTAGATGATGAAATCCCTAATTTCCTTGCAATTGTACATTGAGAAACATTCTTGTTATGACCCGAGCGCTGGGTTCTGTCCGCGCTCAGGCCACGCACAGCTTGCTGCCGGCCTTGACAGCTGTGGGTTGTATTCTGGCCTCACCGGGCTCTTATTGTGAAGGCGCTCGGTGGGGTTTCCGTCTGTCAAGGGCAGTTAACTGCCTATCATCACTGCTCGTTAGTGTTCGCCTTTATAAGGCGGGCACTGACGGCAGTTAGACTGCGGGAGCATAAGTCAACCTAAGTCAACTAATCGTCTTCATTCGTCGTCAGACCTTCATGTCAGGTTCGTTAATATTCTTGTCTTGTCATAGTTTAGCTCATAGTGGCTGGGTTAGCCCTACGAGCCCCTGTACCTCGTAGTATGTTTGCCCTTAGCGGATCATAGCCCATGTCTCGTCTTGTCCTGTCCTGTGAATAAACATCTTGCAAAACTCACCGGTGGACTCTTGGCGTCTTATAGTGATCCGCGAGGATCACTACACATGACAGTATGCTCCCGCCGCCAGACGTCTAAACAGAGACGCCCGACGTCTAAATAGAGACGCCAGACGCCTAAACAGAGACGCCACATCGAGATGCCTTTTTACCATGAGTTTTTGCTGTTGTGTGGTGTTTTCCCCAGTAGTTGGACTTGGCAGGGAGATGTCCGCCAGCGAGGGTGATTATTGGCCGGAATGGCTGGAGGAGGTTGACGGTTGTCTGGCAGAAGCTGCCCATCTAGGACCCACTGCTGAGGCCGAAAATTACTTGTTCCTCGCCCAGCTGGCTGTGCACAGTTACTACCTTACCTATACTCCGGAAGGGAAGAAGAGGTTAGCTTGGATTGTTGCACAGCGCTCATTGAGGGGTCAAATTCTAGCATCTGGCGCCCCCCCAGTCCCAGCGTCAGGTGTTCCTGGGCCTTTCGCCACTCCATTGACCAGTAGGCCCCTTAGCCATGCTCCTACCAGGCCAGAGGCCCAGCCTCCCTGTTGGCCGCATCATTCACGTCACAACAGAAGGGAATCCCCACAGTCGCCACCCACGGGCCATCTGTTCCTGCTGCGCTGTCAGCTCCTCATGCCCGCATTGCCCCGGCTACCATGCCCTCCTCTTTGACGTCATCCCCAGCGGCTAGGAGAACTGGGAGTCGTGCCTTGACGAAACCCGTCAGCTATCCTTCTCGTACGGCTCCTCCTCGTGTCCACGAGGAGTCTGTCCTTTTTCCCCGGAGGGGTAAAAGGAAGACTCCACCTGCTACAGCAGGCACCAACTCTTCTCCAGGAGAAAGGCGAGTGCAAGTTAATTTATTACACCATAATTGTAACCTGCCTTGTCTGACTCCTGGGGGTGGAGTTCGGGGTTCGCAGCCCCCCGAGCTTCCTCCACCTGCTGTAGCGACTATAACTAAACCTGCTGCCTCTGTGTCCCCCCCATTGAGCGGCCCGCGATGCCAGGCCAACGTCGTCGGGTGAAGAGGGGGCCTGCAGTGCTGGAAAGCCTGAATCCGGCCCTGCAGCCACGTTGTGGATGGAGGAGAGCAGCGGACTGCGGCCCAGAGCCTGAGCCGACGATAGAGCGTCCCCGGGTCTCCTCGCCTGAGTGGTCCGAGCCAGTGGGTCAAGTGTCCCCTGCTCCCCACACCAAACGGGTTATCGGCGTGGACTTCAGAGCGGGAGGAACCTCAGGCTGCATATGACATCATGCCAGCTGCGGAGCCTGACGCAGCTGAGTGGGAGCCAGAAGACGATCTCCTCCCATCTGAGCCCGGATCGTCGAAGTCTTAGACGGCGTCAGAACCCGAGATCAGGCAAGTGCTCTGTTTTGTCTTTCTCCTCAATATCTTTGAGCATTTTTGCCTGTCTCTTGGGGAGGCGAACCGGGTGCAGCCGTCCACTGCATCTGAGCTTGTCTCGCCGGGTTGTGGCGCTGCCGGTGATCCTGATCCCAGTTCTTTTTCTTCTGAGCCCTCTCCCAAGGTCGCCAGTGCAGAACAGGTGCCAATCGCTGTGCCGGAGGTTCCGGGTTCGGAGTTGGAGGTCGTTACTGGTGCAGCCCTGATCCAATCGGGGTCCATCGCGGGTGCAGCATCGGCTCAGTCTGAGCTCATCACCTAAGTGGCTCTGACCCAATCGGGGTCCGACGCGGGTGCAGCTATGACCCAATCGGGGTCCATCGTGGGTGCAGCGTCGGCTCGTTCTGAGCAGGTCACCGAAGTGGTTCTGACCCAATCGGGGTCCGACGCGGGTGCAGCTATAACCCAATCGGGCCCCAGCGGAGGTGCAGCGCCGGCGTGGTCGGTCCACGGACGGTGGAGGAGCTGCAGACCCTTCACCATCGGACGGATTACGGGCTCATCCTTGCCTTCTAGTCCCTCTACAAAGTCACCGCCCCTGCGCATCATCGCCAGGGGCCGTGGGGGTCCCTTTTCGCTCGCCTCGGCTCTCCCGAGTTTTGTCCTCGTCAGGGAGGCTGCCGCGGGCTGTTTTCCCCCGAGAATGGTGGCTGAGGGATGCGGGTCGGCCGCCTGAGGAACTGCTTCGCCGGTTTGGCGCCCCAGGTCGACTACCCGACTTGTTATGTGTTTTGCCGGGCGACCTGGTTTGGCCACCAGAGGAGTGGATGTGCTGGGCTTTTTTTTTTTTTATTAAGGGAGCTATTAAATAAACACAGAGATGGAAAAGGTATAATCACTGGGAGTTGAGGACTGAAATTCATAGGGCAGACTCTGGAGACCAATGGGATAAAATCTTAAAAAGTTGGGCCTGAGCCGAGCTCCGGAACTGGGTCATCCTTAGAAGAACCCAGCAGGAGCTCCTTATATGGTCATGTGATCATATAAGAGCAACTCCTTATATTAGGAGTTCTCATAAGGAGTTCTGAACAACTCCTTGCACATACACGTACAACTCCTTTTTAGGTGGTGCACTGAACAACTCTACACGGTCACGTGAACTCATATCAGAACAGTGTGTCTGTTCTTACCTCCTTATAAGAAGGTCTTATAAGGTCATATGAACAACACCTTATAAGCTGTTGTTCAGTTCAGCAGGATCTGAACAACTCCTTATATGGTCATGTGAACTCATATCAGAACATAGTGTGTCTGTGTTCTTAACTCCTTATAAGGAGTTCTTATCAGCACTTCTGAACAACTCCCTGTAAAGTGTTGTTCAGTTCCTGCTGAACTGAACAATCCCTTATATGGTCATGTGACCAGAATTCTATGACTGAACAACACCTTATAAGGAGTTCAGCAGGAACTGAACAACTCCTTATATGGTCATGTGACTGTACCCAACTCCTTATTAGGTGTACTAAACAACTCCTTATATAGTCACATGAACTCATCAGAACATAGTGTGTGCCTGTATTCTTAACTCCTAATAATGAGTTCTTATCAGAATTTCTGAACAGCTACTTAGGTGTTCAGTTCCTGCTGAACTTAACAACCCCTTATACGGTCATGTGACTGGAATTCTATAACTGCTCATCACCTTACAAGGAGTTTAGCAGAAACTGAACAACTCCTTATATGGTCATGTGACCGGGCACTGCACTCGTCTCCTTTTAGTTTAAAAAACCCCCCTGTGTTTACGGTGCTCAAGCACATCCCGTCTCGTTGGGGCAATGGTACTGCACAGCCTTTTATTGTTATTCCCAGCCTTACCCACCTCCCCTGACTGCACATCACCGATGCCCACGCAGATGTTCACAAAGTGGTGAACCTCGCTCCATCCTTGCTTGTGAACAACTGAGCCTTTTGAGGATCCTCTTTATGCCCAATCATGACACTCACCTGTTTCCAATTAACATGTTCACCTGTGGAATGTTCCAAAAATGTGTTTTTTGAGCATTCCTCAACTTTCCCAGTCTTTTCTTGCCCCTGTCCCAGGTTTTTTTGGAATGTGTTGCAGGCATGAAATTCAAAATGAGCAAGTATTTGCAAATAAAGTTTATCAGTTTGAACATTAAATATCATCTTTCATCTTTGTTGTACATTCAACTGAATATAGGTTGAAAAGGATGTTTAAATCATTGTATTTTGTTTTTATACATTTAATGGAGTGGATTGTTTTTTACATTTGCATTTTACACAATGTCCCAACTTCACTGGAATTAAAGTTTGTACATCTACACTATTCCCACTAATGTACTCATTTGGTATTGTTTGCCTTTTGACACAACACTATATCCTGTTGCTTTCATGCCCACTCTGCAAATATATGGCTATAATCTCCTTTAGTACCATCTAACTGATGAGAAGCCCTACATACAGTGTGCTCACACAACTCCAGCTTCCCTCAGTAAAATGAGGGTAAATATATTTTAGACGTTCTCCTTACTAAAAATTGCATTATTTCTACTTTTATGGCTATTAGCTCAGTTCAAACGTGGGGAGTACTGTCACTGAAAGGTTCAACCTAGCCTCTCCATCTGTTTATTTCCTTTTATGCATCAAGCTGTTGATGCAATGAAACAAAGTGATACAGATGATAGTGAAATGTGTGAATCCTTTAACAGTTCAGAGTTTGAAAGTCAGCACAACCTTCTTTTAGCATGGAAAAACTAAGAAGTAGAAGAATGGTGTCAGAATAATGTCAAGCAAATTTTCCCTCCCACACAGCTTCTTGCATAAATCTCTTCATTAAATCTTCTGTTATATACAGCAATACATTTAATCGTTACATATGTGGCTCATGTGAGTCCAGTGAAGTCTCTTGAACAGTCCTGCACCATAGTCAGGCCACCAAATATTCACCCCAACTCCTCAAGACCAAGATAAAAGTCAAAGTTCCTTTTACAGTAGAATACAGTAGATAGCTTTCAAGTAAAATTATTTTTTTCTCTCTAAGAATACTGATGTGTTCACATAACTAACAGACCCGAGTCAAACCACAACTGAAATCACATTTGATGCAGCTGGTGATGTTTTTTTTGTTTTGTTTTTTTAAATATTTTTTTAAAGGAAGCTGAAGTTCAAATACCAAAAGATGCATTTTGTCAAATGGCAACTTGAAGAAGACTCCAAATGTGCACCTGCCTTCTCACTCTGACATGATCGCCTGCATTAGGAATTTGTACTGATTTGCCAGTTTCAAAAGGTGGCAGACATCCGCTGGAGAACTCAGTGGATGACACGTAATACACCAAAGAGAAGAACTCATTTCCTTTTCCTGTTTGTAGCAGTTAGCCCAGAAAGCTAATATGGCCACAATCGTTTTTCGGCTTTGTAGGCGGAAAATAGCCACGGGATACAAGCGGAATTTATGTGGGATAATCATAAGACTTTGTAGATGTGGTAGAGATTTTAAATTACCAGCAGAATGCAAAATATGGACCATGATGGGTGAAAGTGCAGCGGCCTTGCCTCCCAGCCAGCCCCCCCTTTGTCAAAAGTAAGTGAGTAATTTCTGTTTTTTTTTTGTTTTTTTTAAATGTACTGATTTCTTGTTCATAACCTTTGGAGATAAGATGATGAGATACCTCTGTACAAAAAACGGTGTCAAAAGACTGAACCACTTTTTGTGTAAATACGTCCAAAGCCCAGTTTTGACTGAGTTATGGAATTTAAAGAGGTACCACGACAGTTTACAATTAGATGTGTAAATTTATTCCTATCTGAAACTTTGGATCATATTTTATATCTTTCTAATTGACAGTAAGCCATTATCTCTTACCACTTTCAAGTTATAGCCTTGGAAATCTGAACTATTTTATTGACAAAAAATATTTACCACTCTTGACCACTAGGGATTATGTTGCAGTTCAGCAACATACACACTCAGAGGGTTAAATGCTACTCCACTCTTACTGATTGATTTAAAGGGCCTATATCATGCTATTTTAAGCCTTTTAGAGTAAACTATATGCATGTATGTGATAGTATATTACTTTTGGTACACTGGAGAATGAATTTCTTATGAAATATGAGTTATTTTCGCGAGCCCGGAAGTAAGATGCCTCGATCTCTGAGGCTCGGCCTCTCCTTCTTGTGGCTGCCGCCCATTTCATGACGTAACTCCTGAGCCGGCTGCTGCAGCGTGTCACTGGGTTCCACCCACGAAAACAAGGAAGGCTGAACAAACTCCTAAATCTCTCACAGCCAAAGACACATTTACGCCACTTAGAAGACATTGTCTTACGTAAAAAAACAAAGAGTTGTTGTCACTGAGCAGATTAGGTGCGAGAGGAACTGCTTCTTCACAGCGTCAGGGCTAAAGTGAAAGAGTTTTGCCGATCACCGCTCTGTTAGCTGCGCGGAGAAAGTGGGTGTGTGCGTTAGCCTGGGGGCAGTGCTGGCAGCACAGACACTTCCTGGGGTGGGCGGCTCACCCACGTTCATACGTATGAACGTGGGGACCCAGTCATTATCAGGGACAGGGCGGAGCAGCAGCTCAGAGAGCAGGGTTGAGGAGGAATACTCAGAGATGCGTGAATGGAGCAAATTACCACGTTGGGGGTGTTTTTGGTGAGGAATTAACATTATAACATGCTTAAAAGCTCAAAAAAGTCGATTTTGCATGATATAGGCCCTTTAACACTAGGTCAGCCGAAACCGGAAGCTCCGCCCATAATCGGTCCAACAGCGGCACTCCCAGGAATAAGGTGGATAAAAAAGACTTCTTGTAATTTATAACTGTACAGTGAGAGTTTCTAATAGCCAGTATTGATTTTAAAAAGGCTTAAATGTTTTCATCATTAGGTGTTGGGCTCATCAACTATTCTGTTAGCCCTTTGCTAGGCTTCACTAAAGCTAATTCCAGCAGCCAAATTGGACTTCTTGTCTTGAGTTTAACAGCAACAGCACTACCACATGAACACTGTTACTCAGTACATTATTTTGTATAAAGTGTGTTAGCAAAATTAACCAGCATGTAGCCACACTAGCCACAAATGTGTCTTACTTAATGCCTTACAGTGTACTCCACATCTTAGAGAGAACAGAGTGCAGAGTTCCCTTGGAGATAACAGGAAGCTGTGAAAACGTAATCCTTTGTGTGCTGAGAGACTGCTTGGAAGAGCCTTTGTGGGCCAAAGTCTGTGAGGGGGGATGCTAAAGGATTTATGAGGAAATGCATTGTTACTTTTAATGTGAATGAATGTGACTTGTGAACTGTGGGGGACTGGGGTATATATGGAACGAGTTTTTCTGAGATGTTCTCTTTCTACTTTGAGATGTTGGTGAATGTGTAATAAAGCTGCCTTGAGACAAACCTGCCTCATCAATTGCACATTCCCACACTGGTGACCCAAGACGTAGCATGCAGCAAGAAGAGAATTCCCCGGGGCCAGCCTCATCAGGAGCCCCCAGCCAAGTGAATGCCGCTACGGTCCAGCTACCGGACTTTTGGCAGAACAACCCGCGCTCCTGGTTCCACTCGGTTAAGGCACAGTTCAACCTCCGGTGGATATTGGTAGATGACACAAAATTCTACCATGTGGTCACAAAACTGGATAACCACACGGCTCAGCATGTGGAGAGCCTTCTGGAGGAGCCGCCAGCCAGCGACAAATACGGCGTGTTGAAGGCTGCACTCATCCAGCACTACACTCTCTCGGTTGAGGAGAGAACAGAGAGACTCCTGGCGCTGGGAGATGGCACGCCCGTTGACCTGATGGAGAAGATGCTGAGGTTGAAAGGCTCGGACGATGACCACTTCATCTTTACCCACCTCTTCCTCAGGACCCTACCGTCAGCGACGAGAGCGACCCTGACCAGTTCGCCGTTGTTGACCCAGCGGGACTACCGCACGCTGTCGCGGGAGGCGCATCGAATTGTCAACGCCAGCAGATGGCGCGTGGCCACGGCTGCAGCAGCGGAACTCGGCGTGACGGCCGGAGATGGCAGGGGGCCAGGGGCAGCGGTAACAGAACCACCGACGACGGCGGCAGCAGGGGCCAGGGAACGCGGTGGAGACACCCTTTGTTTCTACCACCACCGCTTTGCAGAGAGGGCACACAAATGTGTACCACCATGCCAGTTTAAGCGTTCGGGAAACGCCAAGACCGGGGATCGGTAGCAGCCGCGACCCTCGGGGAGGAGAACAAGCTGCTCTACTTGTTGGACGCATGCTCGGGGAGGCATTTCCTCGTGGACACAGGCTCCCAGTTGAGTTTCATCACACCTTCCTACGCGGACAGGCTGGCAGGTTCCAGAGGTCCCAGGGTGGCAGCAGTGAATGGCTCGGAGATTAAGACCTTTGGTGAGAGGACTCTACTTCTGTCTCTACACGGCCGTACATTAGAGTGGACTTTTGTTATAGCAGCAGTGAATTTCAATATGTTGGGGGCTGATTTTTTTGTGCTCACATGGTTTGTTGGTTGATCTCGCTAACAGGCGCCTGGTTAATGCATTTTCTTTTGATTCTATTCCCTGTACAGCGCGAGTGGCCCGGCCAACAGCACAAGCCAACGTCACAGCTGCAAGCGGTAAGTTCCACACACTGCTCACTCAGTTCCCAGCACTCACGGTCCCCACATTTTCGGCAACCGTCGCTAAACACGGGGTGGAACATTTTATTACCACTACCGGACCGCCCGTTTTTGCAAAAGCTCGGCGCTTGGACGCAGCTAAACTGGCCATAGCGCGCGAGGAGTTCGCCAACCTGGAGAGGTTGGGCATCATCAAGCGTTCGAACAGCCCATGGGCTTCCACATGGTCCCGAAGGCTGACGGCTCGTGGCGACCTTGCGGGGATTTCCGCAGGTTGTTACAATGCTACAGCGCTTGACCGCTACCCAATCCCGCATATCCGAGATTTTTCCATTCATTTGGCAAGGGCGCGTGTTTTTTCTAAGATAGATTTGGTCCACGGTTACCACCAAGTCCCAGTGCGCGCTGAGGACATACCCAAAACAGTGGTAATAACTCCATTTGGCCTATTCGAGTTTTTGCGCATGCCATTCGGGCTTAAAGGGGCTGCACAGACGTTCCAACGCATGATGGACGCGGTGCTGCGTGATCTCCCTTTCGTGTTCGTCTACTTGGACGATATTTTGGTAGCCAGCGCGTCCGAAGACGAACACGAAAACCATCTAGCGGCAGTTTTCTGGAGGTTGGGAGATCACAGGTTAATAATCAACCCAGCGAAGTGTCAGTTCGGGGTGGCGCAGGTCGATTTTTTTTAGGACACCGCGTCTCCCCCGAAGGAGCGGTTCCGCTTCCTGACAAAGTGCGTGCGGTAGCAAATTTCCCCCAGCCGCAGACGGTCAGGGCGTTACAGGAGTTTTTGGGAATGGTGAATTTTTATAACTGTTTCCTCGCCCGCGCAGCGCAACTCATGCAACCGCTTTATGCCGCGCTCAAAAAACAGAAAACCGCGAATAAGGTCGAGTGGTCCCCAGAGCGGGATCGAGCGTTCTCGGAGGTAAAAGCAGCCTTGGCAAATGCTGCGTTGTTGGCACACCTAGACCCAACAGCCCGCATAGCGCTCACCACTGACGCATCAGATGTGGCCATAGGGGCGGTCGTGGAGCAGCATGTAGCCGGGGTTTGGCAGCCCCTCGCCTTTTTCAGCAGGACTTTGCGCGATGGTGAACGTAAATACAGCGCGTTCGACAGGGAGCTGCTGGCTCTCCCTTTGGCCATCCGCCACTTTCAGTTCTGGCTGGAAGGACGCTGTTTCACCGCGTTCGTTGACCACAAGCCGCTAACATTCGCGATGGCCAAGGTTTCTGAACCGTGGTCAGGCCGGCAGCAGAGACAGCTGGCCGCGATCTCAGAGTTTACTACTGATATTCAGCATGTGGCGGGCAAACTGAATGTAGTGGCAGATTGCGTCTCGTGCGCCGTGGCGGCCCCAGTCGGCGTAGGAATAGATTACGCAGCCATGGCCGCGGAGCAGGTTAGTGACGCAGATGTGCGCGCGCTCCAGTCTGGACCAACAGGGTTAAGGCTGGAGAACAGGGTGCTGCAAGACGGTATGCTCCCCCTAATCTGCGATGTCTCCACGGGACGACCGCGTCCGGTAGTACCGGCCGCATGGCGCTGCCGTGTTTTTGACTCGATTCATTCTTTGGCGCACCCGGGAGTGCGCGCGTCGGTCAAAATGGTAGGAGAGAAATTTGTGTGGCCGAACCTTCGCAAACAAGATAAAGAGTGGGCAGCAGCCTGCATGGCGTGTCAACGAGCCAAGGTACACAGGCACACAAGAGCTCCCTTGGAGCAGTTTCACATCCCGGCCAAGAGGTTCGATCATGTTCATGTGGACCTCGTGGGCCCCCTTCCGCCATCACAGGGGTGCACACACCTTCTGACAATGGTGGACTGCACCACGCGCTGGCCGGAAGTGGTTCCGCTGGTGCCAACCACGGCCGAGGAGGTGGCGCGCGCGTTTTTAACAGCATGGGTGGCGCGTTTTGGAGTCCCGTCGGACATTACATCCGACAGAGGCCCTCAATTTGTGTCCGAACTTTGGTCGACAATGGCCCGCAACCTGGGTGTCACAATTCACCGCACAACCGCGTACAATCCGCAGGCTAATGGGTTATGCGAACGTTTTCATAGGTCATTGAAAGCGGCTCTCAGGGCGTCACTGACGGATGCAAATTGGGTAGACAAGCTACCGTGGATTTTATTGGGGTTACGTTCTGCGCCTAAAGAGGACTTAGAAGCCTCCCCGGCTGAGCTCGTTTTTGCGCAACCACTTCGGCTGCCTGGGGAGTTTCTCCCAGATAATCCTGCGCCGGACAGCTCCCCGTCTCAGCTGTTGCAGAGTAGCATAGAATCAAGCACGCTGCCCGGCCCCGTTCACCACAGTTTTCCGCTCGTTTTTGTGCCTAAAACTTTGAAAAATGCAGAGTTTGTTTTTGTCAGACCCGATGCACATCGACCCCCACTGCGACCACCTTATGATGGACCGTTCAGAGTGTTGGAAACAGGGGACAAGCATTTTTTGCTAGATTTAGGGGGTAGGAAAGAAAAAGTTGGCATAAACAGACTTAAACCCGCTTTTGTGGTGGCGGATGAGCAAGTGCTGTTGGCAAGGGCCCCGCGGCGAGGAAGACCCCCACGGGGAGCTTCACAGAGTAATATTTCCCCAGAACACCCGCAGAGACTGACAAAAGGTTTTCACCCCCAGACAGCAGCTCCCCAGCAGGACAGCGCCGCGGAGGCGTTGAATCCTGGTTACAGCAGATACGGCAGGAGACTGAAGCCCAAGCAGCATGTGGACTGATGTGTATTGATTCTATCACGGCATGCATACTGTTATTCTCTTGTTCAATCTAAAATGTTTGGGGGGGAGGTTGTGTAGCCACACTAGCCACACATGTGTCTTACTTAATGCCTTACAGTGTACTCCACATCTTAGATAGAACAGAGTGCAGAGTTCCCTTGGAGATAACAGGAAGCTGTGAAAACGTAATCCTTTGTGTGCTGAGAGACTGCTTGGAAGAGCCTTTGTGGGCCAAAGTCTGTGAGGGGGGATGCTAAAGGATTTATGAGGAAATGCATTGTTACTTTTGATGTGAATGAATGTGACTTGTGAACTGTGGGGGACTGGGGTATATATGGAACTGTGGTGAACACTCAATGGACCTGTTGGACCGGCTCTGTGACTCGCATTTTAGGTCAGAACAAAGGCAGGAAGCTTATGTAGCAGAGTCAATATAAAAGCACCCTACTTGGCTTGCCAAGGGGGTTGACCCTATTGGCGAAACAGGTAGAGTGCGGGACTCTGGAGCGGGAGATCATGAGTTCGAACCTCCCGGTGGGATACGTCTGGCCAAGTACAGTTAAAAAGTGTGTGTACTCAGGCTTGATATACACACCTCTGTGACATTTGGGGGCTCGTCCGGGATGTACTGGCAGCGTATCAGTTCCCAAGCTGTAATGCAGCACTTTGACATCAGGGGACGATGTCAAAAATCAGAGGGGAATGTGTAGCAGAGTCAATATAAAAGCACCCTACTTGGCTTGCCAAGGGGGTTGACCCTATTGGCGAAACAGGTAGAGTGCGGGACTCCGGAGCGCGAGGCGTGAGTTCAAATCTCCCGGTGGGATGCGGCTGGCCAGTACAGTTAAAAAGTGTGTGTACTCGGGGCTGACACACACCTCTGTGACACTTAGCCTTGTTATGCAAGGCTGGAGACTGTGGGGGGTCGATTAAAGGATGCGTGGGAGACAGTGGAAGTGATATCATGGAGGGAAATGCATTGTGATTGTCTTTATTATGCAAGGTGGTCTATGGGACATGTGATCTATGAGGTGTGAAGTCCCTGATATTTAAAGGATGAGAGTTTACTGTTTCAGTCTCTTTTTTCTGCTTTGAAATGATGGAGATGTGAATAAAGCTGACTCTGAGAAAGAACGCTGCCTCGTCATTTTCACATCTTCCACAGAACGAGTTTTTCTGAGATGTTCTCTTTCTACTTTGAGATGTTGGTGAATGTGTAATAAAGCTGCCTTGAGACAAACCTGCCTCATCAATTGCACATTCCCACACTGAGCCTTTGTGGGCCAAAGTCTGTGAGGGGGGATGCTAAAGGATTTAAGAGGAAATGCATTGTTACTTTTGATGTGAATGAATGTGACTTGTGAACTGTGGGGGACTGGGGTATATATGGAACGAGTTTTTCTGAGATGTTCTCTTTCTACTTTGAGATGTTGGTGAATGTGTAATAAAGCTGCCTTGAGACAAACCTGCCTCATCAATTGCACATTCCCACACTGAGCCTTTGTGGGCCAAAGTCTGTGAGGGGGGATGCTAAAGGATTTAAGAGGAAATGCATTGTTACTTTTGATGTGAATGAATGTGACT
Organism: Pholidichthys leucotaenia; assembly: GCA_020510985.1. NCBI lineage: Eukaryota > Metazoa > Chordata > Actinopteri > Cichliformes > Pholidichthyidae > Pholidichthys > Pholidichthys leucotaenia. Next base: position 186,056,816 of record CM035840.1, on the reverse strand, counting down.
TGTGAACTGTGGGGGACTGGGGTATATATGGAACGAGTTTTTCTGAGATGTTCTCTTTCTACTTTGAGATGTTGGTGAATGTGTAATAAAGCTGCCTTGAGACAAACTTGCCTCATCAATTGCACATTCCCACAAGCACTGTTTTTTTTTTTTTGGTCCTGGGCTACATGCTAGCTAAATCTGTAGCATTTGCTGTCCAATTTTATTAGAACATTTAGTATATATACTTTAACAATTTAGGTTTTTATCCTTACGTTTAGTTTACATGTATTAATTTAGATGCAGAAAGAAGTGACTTAAAAAAAATCCCATTAGATTTTTAAATCTGGATGTGACCAAAAGTTAGCTAGTTTCATTATATAAAAAAGAATACTCCATGACTTTCAGAATATTTTTGTGAACTTATCTGATAAATAATAGCTATTTAGACCAAGAGTCCATCTAAAGTTTGTGCTTCACTTTTAATGACAGAAAGTGAAGCAGTTGTTAGTAGCTTAAGTTGGATACCACTACCTGACAGTGTCTGAGATGAGCCCACTTTGTATTGTATTAACTTTAAAAAATTATGTAATTGTCTAAATAGTGGCTATTTACTTATCTACTGCAAAAAAAAAAAAATCAATATTGAGCTAGAGCTGGGTGATACACCAAATATATTCCTTATATCGATACATTCTACTATGTGTGATACATAAAATGCCATTATCGTGGATTAAGTCCTTTGAATCTTCTATTTTTTTGTTCGGTTTTATTGTCTTTAAGAATCAGGTGAATAGGAAGGCCTACCATTAATTATTCTCATTTGTTGAAAATTTGAGTGGGGCTGCCTTGCTGTTTCAATAAAGTTTGCTCAATTTAACTTGATTTTATCCCGTTTCTGCATGCAATTTAAAAAAAAATGCAATACAAGGGTCTGTTTCTACTATGCTGGTGTCATTTTATGCAAAGGATTTAAATGAGCATTTAAACAGTAGTTCAGAGGGGATCTCAAAATATCACAATATATATTGTGTATCACGAAAAAACCCTAAATGTATTGCGATACATGTTAAGTCATATTGCCCAGCCCTATATTGAGCCATACAGCTGAAGTAAAGGCTTCAAAAATGTGAAAAAAAAAAATCACTGAAATGCCATTTCCATTCAGTCCATCCGTTGTACTCGTGTACAACCTATGCAGTGGCTGCTAAGCAACAAGTCGCTGCACGTGAGCTGGATTTCAGTTTTTACCTTTGACCCAGGTCTGCCAAATGGTGGGCAGACTATAATAGAATATAGCAGAATATAATCAAATGATTGACAGAATAGAGTGGCTAATTCTTGTTTTCATTGCTGATAAAGGACAAAGGTAAGAAAAGTAATTTTCTACAGAAACTGCCATCATAACCACAAACAACTATGCGGCCAATTTCTCTGCTTCAGAGAGTGTTTTGTTTTGCCTTGAAGTTAGGTGAGTGAAACAGAAACACTCATTGTGACATGATTTAGGACCCAGGAGACAGACACTGACACGGGCAGATAGTGACAATAATCTTTATTTAATAGTGAGAGAGTGTAGTGCGTGTGTGAGTGCGTGAGTGCGTGGATAGTGTTCTGGTCACTGGAGCTGAGCAGCATGGACGGAGACCCGGCAACCCTGGAACATACAAGCAGAAAACAATTACTTCACACTCGTGATGAGCTGAAGGTGGAGAAGCTTACTTGAGTGTAGCACAGGTTTCGCCCTGCTGAGTTCCAGCGGCCGTGCAGCGTGGAGGTGAAGGTGTCCGTGAACGTGCTGGGGATACCACCCGTAGCTGTGACGAGGGCTGTCCTTGTGATAACGCCGGCTGTGACTCCACAGACCGGGATGATGGTAGTCCTGACGATGACGAGGTTAGTGATTCCACAGAACGTGGTGATGATGATGTAGCAGATAACGATGACAGTGACTCCACTGATAGCGGTGGCCAATACTCCTGCAACTGATATAATAATAGTTCTGGAAGTAGTCGTGGTGGTAGCGAAGCGCTACGTGTGCGAGATGGCGTTACCCCGTCAGCTGGGGACGCAGGTCCACCGCCTAGGAGGTCCACCTGTGCACAGGGGTGTAGACAAGGGGTTGAGTAACAAATTGTTCTCTTACTTGGTTGAAGCTGAAGAGAGGTTCTTGACGAGGCAAGAGAGGTTCTGGACGAGACAAGAGAGGTTCCTGATGAGACCAGAGAGCGGAGTTCAGGCTCATACTCCGACAAGGAGGACAGATGACTCCGTGACGGGCTGTCAGCGACGCTGGCTTTTAACAGCCGTTGATTAACACCTGTTGGTCTGTGCGCAGCTGGAGTTGATGACGTCAATGACGGCCCAGAGGCCGCCATGACAGTACTCCCCCCTCTAGCAGTGCCTCCAGGCACCTGCCCAATTCTACCTGGATTCGCCCGATGGAAATCGCGAATCAGCTGCTTATCCAGGATCAACGCTGGGCGAATCCAAGAACGATCCTCCGGTCCAAAGCCCTCCCAGTCCACCAAATACTGAAGACCACGACCCCGCCTGTGGACATCCAGGATGGCAGTCACCCCCCAGGCCGGATGGCCATCGATCATCCTCGGGGGTGCGGGAGCCGCGGGAACAGGGCACAGGGGATCAGAGACGTACGGTTTGACCTGGGAGACATGAAAGGTGGGGCAGATACGCATCGAAGAGGGGAGAGACAAGCGCACAGACACAGGGTTAATAACACGATTAATGGTGTAGGGGCCAATGAAGCGCTTAGTGAGCTTACGTTTCTCGGCCGGTACACCAACATTCCGGGTTGACAACCAGACTTTCTGACCCACCTTATAGTCCGGGGCGGGTCTCCTATGCCGGTTGGCCACCTGGATATTGCGTTTGGTAGTCTTCAGCAAGGCTTGGCGGGCGACGAGCCAAACTCGCCGGCAGCGCTTGATGTGTGCCTGGAGTGAAGGAACCGCTACCTCCTTTTCCTCCTCCGGGAACAGCGGAGGATCAAACCTGAATGATGCTTTGAACGGGGAGACGCCCGTAGCCGTGGAGATCGTGGCGTTATGAGCGTACTCAATCCAAGGAAGGAACTTGCTCCAGGAGGATGAGCAGGAGGAGATGACACAGCGTAGGGCGGCCTCAAGCTCCTGATTAGCCCGCTTGCACTGGCCATTGCTCTGAGGGTGATAACCAGAGGAGAGGCTGGCTGTGGCTCCCAGTGCCGCGCAGAAAGCCTTCCAAACTTGTGATACAAACTGAGGTCCTCGATCCGACACAATATCAGCCGGGATGCCATGAAGGCGGACCACATGTTGCACAAGGAGATCCACTGTTTCCTGGGCCGAAGGCAAACCCCGAAGTGGCACAAAATGGGCTGCCTTCGAGAACCGGTCCACGATGGTTAAAACCGTGGTGTAGTCATCTGAAATGGATAAACCAGTCACAAAGTCCATAGCTACGTGAGACCAGGGGCGTGAAGGAACCGGCAACGGGTGTAGCAGGCCCGCCGGGGGGGGATGATGTCGTCTTCCCGGTGGCGCACTGAGCGCAGGCCCGGATGTAACCTACAACGTCCTTCCGTAGCCCTGGTCACCAGAAGGTCCTTTGGAGGAGATCCACGGTCCGACCCACTCCAGGATGACAAGCCAACTTGGAAGCGTGACCCCACTCGATCACCTTGCCCCGGATAGCGCGTGGAACAAACAAGCGCCCCCCCCCCCCCCCCCCCGGGGTCCGGCTCGGTCTTCTGAGCCTGGCGAACAGTCTTGCAGATCCCCCAGGACAGGGCGCCCACGACGCAGGAAGGCGGCAGGATAGGGGTCTCCTGGTCCTCAGAGGATGGTGTGTCAAACTGCCGTGAGAGGGCATCCGGCTTACCGTTCTTGCTTCCCGACCGGTAAGTGATGGTAAAGTTAAAACGGCCGAAGAAGAGGGACCAGCGAGCCTGGCGTGCATTCAGGTGCTTCGCCGTCCTGAGGTACTCCAGGTTGCGGTGATCAGTCCAAACCACGAACGGCTGAGCAGCCCCCTCCAGCCAATGTCTCCATTCCTCCAAGGCGAGTTTCACTGCCAACAACTCCCTGTCTCCGATGCTGTAATTCCTCTCTGCAGGGGTGAGACGGTGAGAGAAATAAGCACAAGGGCGAATCTTACCGTCCTCAGGAGAACGTTGGGAGAGTACCGCTCCAACTCCCGAATCAGAGGCGTCCACCTCCACCAAGCACTGCAGCTTCGGGTCCACCTGAGTAAGGACTCGGGCCGAGGCGAACTCCCTCTTAAGCTTCTCAAACGCTCCAGCTGCCTCCTTACTCCAGCAAAACGGGGTCTTAGGGGAGGTGAGAGCAGTCAGAGGATGGGCAATATTACCAAAGTTTGGCACGAACCTCCTATAAAAATTAGCAAACCCCAGGAACCCTTGAAGCTGCTTTCTGGAGGTGGGTGCAGGCCAATCCACTACCGCCTTGACCTTGGCCGGGTCAGGGAGCACCTGGTTCCGAGCTATAATAAACCCAAGGAAAGAGGTTTGGTCAGTGTGGAACTCACATTTTTCAGCCTTGACGAATAGTTGGTTCTCCAGGAGGCGCTGTAGTACCCTGCGGACATGCACCCGATGTTCCTCTAGTGTGCGGGAGAAGATGAGAATGTCATCAAGATAAACAAAAATAAACGAGTTCAGAAAATCCCATAATACATCATTTATCAATCGCTGGAAGACGGCCGGAGCGTTAGTCAACCCAAACGGCATTACCAGATACTCAAAATGTCCGCTAGGGGTCCGAAAAGCCGTCTTCCACTCATCTCCTTCCCTTATGCGCACTAGATGGTAGGCATTCCTAAGGTCCAGTTTAGTAAACCAGGATGCCCCCTGGAGGGAGTCAAAAGCAGTGTTCATCAGAGGCAAAGTATATTTGTCTTTTACTGTTATTTCATTCAGTCCCCGGAAGTCGATGCAGGGGCGTAGTGAACCATCCTTTTTCCCAACAAAAAAAAATCTGGCTCCCACTGCCGAAGACGACGGGCGGATGATACCAGAGGCCAAGGACTCCTTGATGTACGTATCCATGGCCTCGCGCTCCGGGGCTGATAGGCTGTAAAGGCGGCTTGCAGGAAGAGGGGCCCCAGCCTTCAGGTTGATCGCGCAGTCATAAGGACGATGGGGGGGTAAGGACAACGCCCGAGACTTGCTAAACACTAGCCCCAAATCGTGGTAGACCTCTGGCACCTTGGACAAGTCCGGTGGAGATGAATCAGGCAGAGGCACCTTGACGGATGGGGCGCACGCCGCTGATTGGAGGCAGGCACTAAGGCAGAACGTACTCCATGCCGTTACTCTCCCAGCTTGCCAGTCAATAGTGGGGTTATGTAGGCGCAGCCAGGGGTACCCCAGGATAACGGGTGAGGAAGAAACGGGCAGCACTAGAAACTGAATTTCCTCCCTGTGAGTTCCTGATACAATGATTGACACGGGGGCCGTCTGATGGGCAACGGTGGTCAAAGACGCCTTAGACAAGGTGATCAGTTTGACAGGGGGGTCTAGAGTCTGACAGTTGAGGCCCATCCGGGTTGCCAGGTCTCTAGAAATGAAATTTTGCTCAGCTCCAGAATCTACTAACGCTAATGTGGAGTGTTCTGTATGTGTATGGAGTAGTCTGAGGGGTAATCGACAACAAGTGAGGGGTTCTTCTGAGTTCTTGCCCGTGAATCCCCCTACTGCGATCCACGGGCCTTCCCTTTTAACTTACTGGGACATTCGAACACCCCATGTGACTCTTTCCCACAGTAGAAACAAAGGCCCTGATCCCTGCGGCGTTGTTTCTCAGCTGCTGACACTTTAGACCGGCCAATGGTCATAGCCTCTTGATCCGGGGATTCCTCTGACGCGGGTAAAGCGAGAAGAGGAGAGTTAGGGACGCGAGGGCAGAGTTTAACCGAACGGGAAGTAGTACGCCGTTCAGCCGCCCGCTCCCTTAATCTGCTATCCAGACTAACCGCTAAGGCGATCAAATCCCGCAAATTGTCCGGTTTATCCCGTGCCGCTAACTCATCCTTTAGCTCATCATTAAGACTACGTAGGAAAATACCACACAGTGATGGCTCCCCCCACCCAATCTCTGCAGCCAGGACCCGGAAGTCAATAGCGTAATCAGCAGCTGATCTTTTTCCCTGTTGTAAGCTCAGCAGTCGTTCTGTCAACACCTCACGCCTATCAGTATGGTCAAACACGGACATAAACTCAGTCACAAACTCCTGGTAAGTAAGCAGGGAATAGCTTGGTTTAGCCATGATAGAATACGCCCAGTCTAAGGCCCTTCCTGCCAGCAAATTTGACATAACCAATCCGACTTGAATCAAGGGTGAAATCCCCCGGAACGCGAAGAAAAACTGATTCACATTGTAATAGGAATCCTCGAGCTTCCCCGAGTTTTCTGCTGAACCAGGCAGGTGTGGGAATAGGGGTGAGGCGAGAGGACGAGGAGGTGTTAGCTTGTCCAGATGCTAAGCCTGCAGGGGCTGAGATATTTGCGGTCGGGGGAAACGTCTGGTGTCCTTCCAGACGATCCAGCCGACCATTAATTGAGGTTAACTGATTCAAGATTACTGTCTGTTGGTGAGCTAGTAAATCTACCCGGGCGCTAAGAGTGTTGATTTGGCGCGACAGTGAACTGTCCGCTGGGTCAACGTGACGGAGTCGTACTGACATGATTTAGGACCCAGGAGACAGACACTGACACGGGCAGATAGTGACAATAATCTTTATTTAATAGTGAGAGAGTGTAGTGCGTATGTGAGTGCGTGGATAGTGTTCTGGTCACTGGAGCTGAGCAGCCTGGACGGAGACCCGGCAACCCTGGAACATACAAGCAGAAAACAATTACTTTTGCTCCACACTCGTGATGAGCTGAAGGTGGAGAAGCTTACTTGAGTGTAGCACAGGTTTCGCCCTGCTGAGTTCCAGCGGCCGTGCAGCGTGGAGGTGAAGGTGTCCGTGAACGTGCTGGGGATACCACCCGTAGCTGTGACGAGGGCTGTCCTTGTGATAACGCCGGCTGTGACTCCACAGACCGGGATGATGGTAGTCCTGACGATGACGAGGTTAGTGATTCCACAGAACGTGGTGATGATGATGTAGCAGATAACGATGACAGTGACTCCACTGATAGCGGTGGCCAATACTCCTGCAACTGATATAATAATAGTTCTGGAAGCTGAGGAGCAAGACGTACCGGTAGTCGTGGTGGTAGCGAAGCGCTACGTGTGCGAGATGGCGTTACCCCGTCAGCTGGGGACGCAGGTCCGCCGCCTAGGAGGTCCACCTGTGCACAGGAGTGTAGACAAGGGGTTGAGTAACAAATTGTTCTCTTACTAACTAACTAACTAACTAACCTGCACTTATATAGCGCTTTTCTAGTCACAAAGACCACTCAAAGCGCTTTCATTAATACTAACCCTCTATTCTAAGGGCCTATAGGAAACAGATATCTAGGGACAATTTAGAACAGCCAATTAACCTAACATGCATGTTTTTGGCATGTGGGAGGAAACCGGAGAAATCCCGGAGTAAACCCACGCAACACGGGGAGAACATGCAAACTCCACACAGATCACTGTTGGTCGGGGGCTGGGATCGATCCCACGATCCCCACAATCCCCCGGCCAAGGGTAAACTGTGCTGCCGCAGTGCTAACCACTGCGCCACCGTGCAGCCGCCACCGTGCAGCTTCTTACTTGGTTGAAGCTGAAGAGAGGTTCTTGACGAGGCAAGAGAGGTTCTGGACAAGACAAGAGAGGTTCCTGACGAGACCAGAGAGCGGAGTTCAGGCTCATACTCCGACAAGGAGGACAGACGACTCCGTGACGGGCTGTCAGCGACGCTGGCTTTTAACAGCCGTTGATTAACACCTGTTGGTCTGTGCGCAGCTGGAGTTGATGACGCCAATGACGGCCCAGAGGCCGCCATGACACATTGCACAATAATCCACTGATAATAATCAATGCACAAAAGTAAAAGACAAAAGCACACAAATATCCCAAAACTGAAATTAAGACAGCTCAAGACAAAAGTTTTTTTTTCTTTTTTCCTTTGATTTTTTTTTCCACTAAAGTTTAAAATATACATATTAACCAGCTGTTAAAGCTTTACATAGGAATTTGGATTTTTCAAGAGAAAAAAAAAAGCACAGTTTTAAGTCCATCCAGCTTTCCTGGCTTTTAGGTCAACCTTGGGAGCAAGTCCAGAAAGGTCCTTTCCAATCCAGTCCAGACCAGAAGAAGAGTAGACTACTGGACTTGGCTGGGGCACTAACTGTACTGGTACCGCAGTGCTGTAGGCCATCATGTACTGGTTAGAGGGCAGTTACTCTGCGATGATTGCTGGCTGAGAGAACTCGTCACGCTGGATTGTACATAATGCATTGGTTCGCACTGCACATGTGGTCTTAAGCAGGGAAGCACAACACAGCTTCACACAGCTCAGTTCAGCAGTACAAGGGGGGCTTCTTTGTGGTGGTGGCCACAGAAGAGGCAGTCTATATGGAGACAAGCCCAAAAGGGTACGAGCTGGTGAGGCTGGGGTTCAGGATACAGACAAAGAGGGAACTATGGCTGAACGTTTCATTTGTAAGAAGACTGAAAAGGAGCACTGATCAGAGGGAGGTGGGTTATGGGGCAGGAGGAGTCCTGGAGGATGCTTTGAGCTTCTGATGGATTGGAGTGAGACGGGATAAGATGGAGGCCAGGTAGCTGGGGGAAAAGGTGAAGGAAGACAGGGGGGCACTGGTGGAAAATTTAATTTATCAGATGAAGGCTGTGCCAAAACCAGGAAGAGAGGAGGTGAAACTCCAGAGATTTTTTGAGTGTGAAGGAGGTCCTCTGTCCATCTAAAGAGACAGAGTAGATAAGGCAAAATTACAGAGAAACTCAACTTTCATAATTTTCATACATGTTTTGTCCACCTGCATATTGTGGGAATAGAAAAGAATCAGCCCCCTTCAAAATAATCACAGGTTGTTGTTTTGCAGCCTGAAAAGTTCAAGTGTTAACTTCTTCCTTCTCCTTTTCAAGCACTGTATACTGTCACTTTTATTGCACTTGTCATTTGTTTTTGGTTTTTTTGTTCAAAATAAAGTATCTCATCATCATCATCAAAAGAGGATGGACACAATGTTTGGTTCATCCAGCTTTATTTACTCAGTGCAGCTTATAACATCCAACTGAAAGATTTGACAGCAACAGATCAGAAAAATCAGAACCACTAAGCTGGGTAAAGATAAGATAAGATAAGATAAGCCTTTATTAGTCCCACAATGGGGAAATTCCAGGATTGCAACAGCACAGGGATAGCAACACTCAGAGCAACAGTCAGAAGGCAAGAAAAAACAAGAGCAGCGAGTATACATATGTACATATAAACATAAATATATAGACACACGGTGCGGAGCATTGCAGCTAGATGTAATAAATATATAGATATATAAACACACACACAGTGTGGAGCGTTGTAGCTAGATGGAATAAATATGTAAATATACACAGTATATATTTATATGTTCATATGTATACTCGCTGCTCTTGTTTTTTTCTTGTCTTCTGATTGTTGCTCTGAGTGTTGCTATCCCTGTGTTTTTGCAATCCTGGAATTTCCCCATTGTGGGACTAATAAAGGCTTATCTTATCTTTTCTATACCCACTGTAAAAGTAGGAGAGGGAGCAAAGGTCTCCAGCCAGACTTTCCACGCTGACTTTAAAATGCATTATTCCAGCTGCAGTGCTGTTTCCCTCCGAGTATGATTACAGAGATTTGACCCTGTTATCACTGAGCTGCAGGCTCTCTGAACTCAAGCACATCATTTTGTTGTCTGGGTAGAACAACCTGCCAGAGGCTGTTAGAGTATGTAAGAAACATTTCTACTGCAGCTGTTTTTCTTGCAAAAACAGTAACAAAAGCTTCTGAAAGTTCTTAAAATGTGCTTGCTGTATAATTTGTGATTGTGGAAAAACAACAATTTGCAAAAAGATTTCATGACATCTTATTTATTTAGCGAATAGTATAAGGGAAAAATGAATTAAATATTAAAATATGCAGCAAGCTAAAATAATGAATCATTTTGAAGTAAGCCAATTTGCTTTGCATTTAATTATTAACCAACTTTATTATCATATTATATGAACTAATAAAATAAGAAATGAGCTAGTAGAATAAAAAATATAGCTCTACATTAAAGGATAAGGACTTTTCTAATCTCAAAGACCACTCACAGCGCTTCACTAGTACTAACCCTCTATTCTAAGGGCCTGTAAGAGACAGGTACTTAGGGACAATTTAGAATGACCAATTAATCTAACATACATGTCTTTCGATTGTGGGAGGAAACCCACACGGCACAGGGAGAACATGCAAACTCCACACAGAAAGGCTCCTGCCAGCCTTGGGATTCAAACCCGGAACCTTCTAGCTGTTAGGCAGCAGTGCTAACCACTGTACCCCCGGCAGCCCAAATGAATCTCCTGTTACATATACGTATATATATATAAAAAATTCTATTTTGAATCACCATTATCAAATTCTACAGAATCAAAATCATAAGCATCTAAAGATAAATATATTCCTACTTCAATGTGTCAATAAAATCAGCCAAAAGTTGGAAGATGTTTCAGCAGAGATGAGCTCACCTACCAATCTACTGCTTCCACTCAGATGGGCAGTTTCAGCAGATGGTCTCAAGGTGACGGGAGTTCTGCAGGTACAGGTGGGAGAAATGCATCACACACACATGCATGCATACAATTGATATATTTTTTACATGAGCTGATCATGGAATACTGTCATCTATAGAGGAGATGTGATTCTCATGGGCGTGTCGTTCCACTGCCGTGGCAGTTCTTCTGGCTCAGGTGGGTAGGACATCCAGGACGGGCTCCGATAAGACGAGGGTGGCGACATGACAAAGTAGTCCGAGTACCCTGGACGGTTCGCTGATATAGCATAGACCGCTGTTATTGGGTTTCCTGTGGTTTAGATCTTATTTTTCTGATAGGCTCCAGTTTGTTCATGTAAATGAGTTTTCTTTCAACTCAAAGCTTAGTCATGGAGTTCCACAGGGATCTGTGCTAGGCCCTACTCTTTTTAGTTTATATATGCTTCCGTTAGGCAACATTATTAGAAACCACTGTATACATTTTCATTGTTATGCAGATGACACACAATTATACCTGTCAATGAAGCCAGATGATAGTAATCAATTAGCCAAGTTAGAAGCCTGTCTTAAGGAAATCAAAGCTTGGATGACTTGTAATTTTCTGCTATTAAATTCAGATAAGACTGAAGTCATTCTTGTTGGTCCAAAAAACCTTAGAAATTCCTTTCCAAATCAAACTTTCAGTTTGGATGCAGTTACTCTTTCTCTTAATAGCTCTGTGAGGAACCTTGGAGTTATTTTTGATCAGGATTTGTCCTTCAATTCACATATTAAATTTGTTTCTAAGACTGCCTTCTATCATTTGCGTAATATTGCCAAGATTAGGAGCATCTTGTCTCAGAGTGATGCTGAGAAGCTGATCCACACTTTTGTTAGCTCGAGATTAGATTATTGTAATTCTTTATTATCAGGCTGTCCTAAAACATCTTTAAAAAGTCTTCAGCTGATCCAAAATGCTGCAGCAAGAGTTTTAACAGGTACTAGAAAGAGAGATCATATCTCTCCGGTTCTTGCCTCCCTTCATTGGCTTCCCATAGAGTTTAGAATTAAGTTTAAAATCCTTCTTCTTACTTACAAAGCTCTAAACAATCAGGCTCCTTTTTATTTAAAAGATCTGATACTACCGTATTATCCTAACAGAGCACTACGCTCCCAAAATGCAGGATTACTTGTAATACCTAGAATCTCCAAAAGTACAATGGGAGGCAGAGCCTTCAGTTATCAAGCTCCTCTCCTGTGGAATCAGCTGCCAATCTGGATTCGGGAGTCAGACTCGATCTCTGTTTTTAAGAATAGGGCTAAAACCTACCTTTTTGATATAGCCTACAATTAGGGAGGGATCATGTGTTTCTGAACCCTCCCTTAGTTATACTGCTAATAGGTTTAGTCAGCCGGGGGACCTCCAGTAATGCACTGGGCCTCACTCCTTTCCTCACTCTCCATGAATTTTTTTTTTTTGCTTGGTCATTAACATTTGTTTGTTCTCTCCCATAGATTGAGTCCCCATCGTGCTGTTTGCTCTCTACATGTCTGTTCTTTTCTTCTTCTCTATCCCCTCACCCCCCAGCCAGTCGCAGCAGATGACTGCCCCTCCCTGAGCCTGGTTCTGCTGGAGGTTTCTTCCTGTTAAAAGGGAGTTTTTCCTCTCCACCGTCGCCAAGTGCTTGCTCACAGGGGATCGCCTGATTGCTGGGGTCTTTCTGCAGCTGTGGGGGTTCCCCCCTACAGTTGATAGTGCTATGAGATGACTGTTGTTGTGAAATGGTGCTATATAAATAAAGTTGAATTGAATTGAATTGAATCCTCAATAATGGAGTAGCTTATTTAGGCCTGATGAAAGACACCCCAAGGTCACATTTAGCCTTCACTTCTTAATCTATATAGACATGCCTAAAGCCTGCATCTACTCAAAACTGACACCCACCTATGGATGAATATGTGAGTTAAGGGTGCATCTGGGCGACTGGCAGGTGTTCATCTGGGATTCTTACAAAATGTGAATGGGTGGACAAAAAAACAGATAAATGAAACACCCTGGGATTATTACATCCGCTAATGAATGGCGAAAGGTAATTTTTTGCCGGCATTTGTCTGTTAGCAGGCTAACACAAAACTACTGAACGAATTTGGATGAAATTTCACCAGAGGTGGCCCTTGGGCTACAGATGAACCTATTACACTTTGGCGCCGCTCTGCCCTATCCTGCAATGTTAAAGGAAAGGAAAAAGTGATCCAGAATCCACAACCCAACATGGATGACCTGCAAAATTTAATGAGTTCATTCGTAGCCCAGTTTTCACCTCTGGTGCAAATTTCATCCAATTTGTCCAGTAGTTTGGTATTATCCTGCTAATAGACTGACAGACACACCCCTTGGAAGAGGTAAGTGCTCTCTGAGTGCCCTCTTCTCTGATTCAGATTTTGTTTGAATGAGCTGAAAATTTAAACTGTTTCTTCTTGCTACCTTTGCCATGGAGGTCATTTTCACTGTCATTTGTCTGTCTGTACAAATGAGTTTTAAATTAAGACAGGGATTACCAGGATTTTTTTTTTTTGACAGTTCTGTTTTTGACATTTATTTCTCAGAACATCACAAATGGAAGTTGAAGTAAAAAAAAAAAAAATCAGGAATACATGGGAGGTTGGAACGGTTGAGGTCAAAATTTTACCCACCTCTATACAGCATCTATGTCACGGCAGCACTGACTTTGGACTTGATAAAACACGGTGGACCAACACCAGCAGATGACATGGCTTCCCAAATCAGGGGCCAAGTCCTGTCATGCAGAAATCAAAGTAGCAGATTAAAGAGGAAGATTGGAGAGGTACAGAACAAAGTTGCTTGAGGTCCAGTGTGAAGTTTCCACAGTCAGTTATGATTTGATTAGCCATGTCATCTACTGGTGTTGGTCCACTGTGTTTTATCAAGTCCAAGGTCAGTGTAGCCATCTACCTGGAAATTCTGGAGCACTTCATGCTTCTCTCTGCTGACAAACTTAATGGAGATACTGATTTCATTTTCCAGCAGGACTTGGCACCTGCCCACACTGCCAAAAGTACCAATACCTGGTTTAATGACAATAGTATCACTGTGCTTGATTGGCAAGCAAAACTCACTTGACCTAAACCCCATAGAAAATCTATGGAATATTGTCAAGAGGAAGATGAAAGACACCAGACCCACCAATGCAGATGAGCTGCAGGCCGCTATCAAAGCAACCTGGGATTCCATAACACCTCAGCAGTACCGAAGACTGATTGCCTCCATGACACTGATGCAGTAATTAATGCAAAAGGAGCTCCAACAAAGTAGCGAGTGTGTACATGGACATACTATTCAGTCAGCCAACATTTCTATTAAAATCAATTTGTAGTAATCTGGACAGGGTTGCAGCCCTGTCTATGCTTTGTATTCCTTTTTTGGACTCATTATTATTATTGTCTTCATTATTATTATCTTTACTCCTGTCTGATTCATCATTTTGTGTTTACTTGTGGTGACAGCACTCTGTTTACTTCTCCTTGTTATTGGTCCATTGGTGTTGTTGATTGTTCATAGCTGTGTCTGATTGTTATTATTAATCACTGGGTGCTCCATGTATTCAGCTCTCATCTCAGTGTGGTGATCTACTGTTATTTTCACTACTCCTCTCACACGCACAGCGAACTGTTTTTTCCTCCAAGCTAGACACGATTTAGGTTCACCTCATTTATCCTGCGGTGCAGTTTGTGTTGTTTTTCAAGCCCTCATGCTTTACTCTATTATTTTGGTAATAAAACCATGTTTGAACTTCACCACATGATTGGGTCCTCTTCTTCACACGGTAGAGGCCAACATGACAGAAGATCGCCACCAGTGAAGGATCCTGCAACCAAAGGTAGGTCGGTGGCTGGTGGTCCCAATGTGGATGAGCAGTGGGCAGCCCATTTCATCCAGGACTTTGTCTTGGACACCCGTGCCTCCCACATGCCGGAGGAGGCCCTGGAGTGCCTGGATGCTGCAGCTGGGAATGTGGAGGTGCACCCAGTCTGTCGAGATACCCTGAGCTGGCAAGACTACTGGGCACCGTTTCCAACTTCTACCGGACTATTATTATTTTGGTAATAAAACCATGTTTGAACTTCGCCATGCGATTGGTTCTTCTTCTTTGCTCCATAGGAGCCAACACAACACAATTTTTTAAAACTGATTTTATGTAATAGTCTATTTTTCTAAGAAACTGAATTTTGGGTTTTCATTAACTATAGGCCAAAATCATCAAAATTAAAAGAAATAAGCAATTTACATATATCACTCTTTAAAGAATCTGTATAATATTGGAGTTTCACTTTTTGAATTGAATTATTGAAATTAACTTTCCAATGATTTTCTAATTTATTGAGATGCCCCTGTAATCCAGTCCCTCCTAGTCACTCCCAGTGAGAATCTCAGCATCTTCAGTTCTGCCACCTGCAACTCTGCCCCCTGTCTTTTTGTCAGTGCCACTGTCTCCGAACTACACATAGCAGGTCTCAAATCAAATCAAATCAAATTTTGTCATATTGCTGTACATACAACTGTAGTGCAGGCAAGATGAAATTGCATTTCTCTCGGCATCCATATAAATAGAAGCAGCATGATTCAAGACACACTCACACATAGCTTCACCCCCCCCCCCCCCCACCCCCCATCCATTCACACATCCCTGAGACATACTTGGGTAAAAAAAAAACCCTAACTATAATATACAAATAATATACAAAAATGTCCGTAGGTGCTGTAGTGTGTATGAGAGATTCCGGGTCAACTGTTCAGCATCCTGACAGCTTGTGGAAGGAAGCTGTTGATCAGTCTGGTGGTTCTGCCTCTGATGCTCCGGAATCGTTTACCAGATGGAAGAAGTTCAAAGTGTTTATGCAGAGGGTGAGAACGGTCCTTGACAATGTTCAGTGCCCTGCTCCTACAACGGTTCTGAAAAAGTTCTTCGACAGAGGGGAGGGAGACTCCAATTACCCTCTCAGCCCCCTTGACTATCCTCTGCAGGGCTTTTTTGTCTGACATACTGCAGCTGGAGTACCATGTAGCAATGCAGTACATCAGAACACTCTCCACCACACCTCTGTAGAAGGTCCTGAGGATGCAGATGGGGAGAGAGGCCTGTTTGAGTTTCCTCAAGAAGTGCAGTCTCTGCTGAGCCCGCTTCCTGATCCCCAAGGAATTCTTGCTCCAGGTCAGGTCCTGCGAGATCTGCACTCCAGGGAACTTGATGTTCTCCACTCTCTCCACTAAACGGCCGCCAATGCTGAGGGGGACGTGCTCAGGCTGTGACCACCGGAAGTCGATAATTATCTCCTTCATTTTGTCCACGTTGAGCACCAGATTGTTCTCCCTGCACCAGCCCTCCAGGTCTCTCACTTCTTCCCTGTACATTGATTCCTCATCCCTCTGAATAAGTCCCACCACCGTGGTGTCGTCTGCAAACTTAATAATCTGGTTCCCCTCGTGTCTGGATACACAGTCATGTGTTAGAAGTGTAAACAACAGTGGACTGAGTACACAGCCTTGAGGGGATCCGGTACTCAGCGTGACAGAGTTGGAGATGTTGTTTCCAACCCGGACAGACTGAGGTCTCTCAGTCAGGAAATCCAGGATCAGAATCAGAATCAGAATCAGAATCAGATTTATTGCCATTGTTCATGTAGTACACAAACTAGGAATTTGTCTCGGTGCAATGCTGCAACATTAAACATGATAAAATAAAAGAAATAAACTATACATGCAATAAAGTGTAGAATAAGAGAGTAATACTGGTCAGCAGTTAAAATATATTAGCGAGCAGCAGATAATGTGGAGAACCATATAGTGCAGTCGGTAATGCAGGAAGAAAACAGTGATGATTGACATGAGTCTGGTTGAGCTGCTGTACATAGTGCACGAGAGTCAATAAGTCACTTAGTGTTCAGCAGTCTGATGGCAGAGGGGAAGAAGCTGTTCATATGACGGGAGGTTTTAGTCTGGATGGACCGAAGTCTTCTACCTGAGGGGAGGGGGGCAAACAGTACGTGACCAGGGTGTGAGGGATCGGCTATGATCCGGCCAGCACGCCTCCGGGTCCTGGAGATGTACAGATCCTGGAGAGATGGGAGCTTGCAGCCGATCACCTTCTCAGCAGTGCGCACGACACGCTGCAGCCTTAGTCTGTCCCTGGCAGTGGCTCCTGCGTACCACACGGTTATGGAGGTGGTGAGGATGGACTCGATGATGGCTGTGAACTGCACTAACATCTTGGTGGGTAGCTTGAGCTTCCTCAGCTGCCGCAGGAAGAACATCCTCTGCTGGGCCTTTTTGATGAGGGAGCTGATGGTCGGCTCCCACTTGAGGTCCCTGGTGATGGTGGTGCCTAGGAAGCGGAAGGAATCAGCAGTGGTGATGGGAGAGCCTGTGAGGGTGAGGGGGGGGCAGAGGGGTTGTGACTTTCCTGAAGTCCACAATCATCTCCACTGTCTTCAGAGCGTTCAGCTGCAGGTTGTTGTTGTTGCACCAGGACGCCAGCTGGGCCACCTCTCTCCTGTAGGCGGACTCGTCGCCGTTGGAGATGAGCCTGATGAGGGTGGTGTCGTCCGCAAACTTGATCAACTTGACAGACTGGTGGCTGGAGGTGCAGGAGTTGGTATAAAGGGAGAAGAGTAGGGGGGAAAGTACACAGCCCTGGGGTGATCCGGTGCTGATGCTAGCAGAGTCTGAGACAGTCTTTCCCAGCTGCACATGCTGCCTCCGGTCCGTCAGGAAGTCGGTGATCCACCTGCAGAGGGAGTCAGGCACGTTGAGCAGGGACAGCTTGTCCCGGAGCAGAGCGGGGCGGATGGTGTTGAATGCGGAGCTGAAGTCCACAAACAGGATCGTGGCGTAGGTTCCCGGGGAGTCCAGGTGCTGCAGGATGGAGTGGAGGGCCAGGTTGACTGCGTCATCTACAGACCTGTTGGCTCGGTAGGCAAACTGCAGCGGGTCCAGGAGGGGGGTGGTGATGGACTTGAGGTGGGGCAGGACCAGGCGCTCAAAGGACTTCATGACTACAGAGGTGAGCGCTACAGGTCTGTAGTCGTTAAGTCCAGTGATCCGTGGCTTCTTGGGGACAGGGATGATGGTGGAGGATTTGAGGCAGGACGGCACGTGGCATAGCTTAAGGGAGGTGTTAAAAATGTCTGTGAAGACAGGAGCCAGCTCTTTCACACAGTGTCTCAGGGTGGAGGGAGACATGCCGTCCGGACCGGGGGCCTTGCGCGGGTTCAGTCTGGAGAACTGTTTGAGCACGTCCTGCTCACTGATGACAAGGGCAGGAGGGGAGGAGGGGGGGGGGGCGCCTTTGATGAAGTAGGGATCGTGGAGGCTGTGGAGCTGGAGGGAGGGGGGGAGTTGGACACAGATGACGGGGTGTCAAAACGGGCATAGTGTTGGGACAGTCTTTGACAAAGGGCTTTGTCATCCTGACCTTTAGGAGCCTGAGGCCGATAATTGGTGATTTGCCTCAGTCCTCTCCACACAGAAGCCGAGTCATTAGCAGTGAACTGCTGCTGGAGTCTCTCAGAATACACAGATTTAGCTCTCCTCAGCTCTCTGTTAAACCGATATTTAACCTCCCTGTAGCAGTCCCTGTCTCCACTTTTCAGCACTGCTTCCTTCTCCTTCTTGATCTGTCTGAGCTTAGCTGTGAACCAGGGCTTATCATTAGAGTACCTCACCCTGGTGCGCGATGGAAGAATGCTCTCCTCACAAAAGTGGATATAAGAGTTCACAGTGTCCGTGCACTCATCCAGATCATGCGTGGCTCCTTTAAACATGCCCCAATCAGTTATTTCCATGCACGTTTCCAGCTTCTCCTCAGCTTCACTGGTCCGTTTCTTCGTAGTGCTCACAACAGGTTTAGTGAGCTTCAATCTCTGTCTGTATGTGGGAATGAGGTGGACCATCACGTGATCAGATAATCCGAGCGCAGCGCGGGGAACAGCGCAATATGTGTCTTTCACTGTGGTGTAACAGTGATCCAGCGTGTTGACATGTGGCAGTGTTCAGACCGAGAAGGAATAATTTCTCCATCAGTCTCTGGGGAATAATGGTGTTGAATGCTGAACTGAAATCAATGTACAGGAGTCTGGCGTAGGTGTCTTTCTGGTCCAGGTGGGTGATGACAGAGTGTAGGGTGGTGACTATAGCATCCTCCGTGGAGCGGTTTGAACGATATGCAAACTGGAGCGGATCATGTGATGCAGGGAGGCAGGCTGTAATGTGTGGTTTGACAAGCCGTTCAAAACACTTCATCACAATTGGTGTCAGTGCAACAGGACGATAGTCATTCAAACAGGACACAACTGGTTTCTTTGCCACCGGTACAATGATAGAGGTCTTGAAGCATCTGGGAACGATGGCCTGACTCAGGGAGATGTTATAAATGTCAGTCAGGACATCCGCCAACTCGCTCACGCAGTCTCGGAGCACACGTCCCAGAATATTGTCCGGACCTGCAGCTTTGTGTGGGTTGACTCTGGTTAGGGTCCTCCGTGTGTCCTCTGTGTTGAAGGTAAAAGCTGGTCCGACCGATGGTGGGGGTGGGCCAGCCCTCCCTCTGGTTGTCGAGTTTGATGCTTCACAACGTGCAAAGAAGTCGTTGAGCCTGTCTGGAAGTGAAGCGTCGTCATCATCGACCCCCTGCCTAGACTTATAGCCCGTCAGTGTCCAAACTCCCTGCCACATCTGCTTGGTGTTCCTAGTGTCACAGCAGTGTCCCTGGATTTTCTCCACATAGGCGCGCTTCGCTGCCTTAATTCCCTTTGAGAGCACAGACCTGGCTGAGCGGAGGGCAATCCTGTCCTTCGCTCTGAAGGCTGCATCCCTGGCTGTAAGCAGCGAGCGCACTTCTGCAGTCATCCAGGGCTTATGGTTACCCCGCATAGTGATGGTCTTCACTGTTGTGACATCCTCTGTGCACTTCGCGATGTAGCTGGTGACCGTTTCAGCATACTCCTCCACATCTGTCTTGTCTTCCTGGGAGGCTTCTATTTTGAGGACCTCCCAGTCTGTGTGCAGAAAACAGTCTTTCAGTGCCAAGGTTGCACTCTCTGGCCAAATCCTGATTTGTTTCACTGTCGGCCTGCTGTGCTTCAATAAAGGTTTGTAGCCAGGCAGCAGCATCACGGATATGTGGTCAGAAAGGCCGAGATGGGGACGGGGTATAGCCTTATATGCATCTGTGTTTGTGTACACTAAGTCCAACATATTCTCTCCTCTGGTCTTAAAGTCTACACATTGTTTAAACTTGGGGAGCACAGTCTTTAAGCTGGTGTGGTTAAAATCCCCCACAACCACCACAAAACTGTCCGGGTGTGAAGTTTGGATTTCACTAATCGTATTGTGCAGTTCCCCGAGTGCCTTCTTAGCATTAGCGTTAGCATTAGTGCTCGGCGCTATGTAAACAGCCGCTTCAAACACGTTGCTGAATTCCCTCGGCAGATAATATGGCCAACAATTTACAATAAGGAACTCTGCCAATGGAGAGCAGTGTTTAGGCACTAACGTGGCATTAACGCACCAGTTCTTGTTAACATAGATGCATAGCCCACCCCCCCGGCTCTTACCGGAGCTCGCCGTTTCCCTGTCGGCACGGAACATCGCTATATCTTCCAGTTGAATGGCCTCGTCAGGGATGTTGTCGTGGAGCCATGTCTCCGTGAACACAAGCACACAGCAGTCTCTCCACTCTCTCCGGGTTTCTCTCAGCAGACGCAGCTCGCCCAGCTTGTTGTCAAGGGTGCGGACGTTAGAGAGAATGAGCGACGGTACCGCTGGTCTGGAGGGGTTAGCCTTTAGCCTAGCATGGATCCTGGCCCTTTTTCCACGCTTTTTCTTGCGTTCGCTCCGCTTACACCTCCTCCTCTCTCGGGTAGCTTCCAGCGGGGACTCCGCCAGAATTCCATGCTGGCGTAGAATGTCCAAATCACAACCGATCGCCGCGATTCTTGCAGCGTGCAGTACCTTGATGTTTAATAAGGTCTCACGGTTGTAAGTTTTACAGAATGTACGTCTGGGATGATCAAAACACTCAAAACTCTCACACTCGCTGATGCCTAGAGGGGCCACTGCGTCCATGCACGCTGCCGCCTCACTACCATCTTGTAAACCTTCCCTTTCACTCTAGCTGCTATCCTGTCACAAATCAACCTGGACACTTGTTTGCACCCACTAGACACTCTCTTCACCTCTTCTATGCTCTGTCAATTGCTTTAGATAGATGGTTGACCCCTGACCCTGACACCTATACAGTGCTGAAACAGTACTAATTACTAAGGATGTTACACTTCAGCAAAGGACGAGAGGACAGATGTCACTTGCAGATCCTGTGACCGTATTGCACTGTGAATGCTGATGAGGCCTCAGAGTACATGATAAAGAGGAATTAACAGGCTTCACTTGTCCACCCCCTGGGACCACAGTAGTGCTGAGTGATTAACTACTAACATTACTGTTTAATGACTATGATTCAAAATGTCATGAGTAGTAACTGTAGAAAAATAACTCAAGTGAAGCTGTCCCTGTCAATCACAAAATAATATTTAAAACAAACCCCATTTTTAGATAAATCTTTATTTTTTCCTCACAGAGAGCTACTCCCAACACTTCTCAGCTGGAACAGTTTTCGGTGATTGTTTACTGCCCCATTATCTCCACTAGATGGCAAGCATGCCCCTTCCTGCAAGCAAAAACAGTGAACACTCAGTCGCTCTCTGCAGCGCCAAAGTGCCTGGCAATGTATTGTGCACAGCAGTGGTGTTACAGCATCCATCCATCCATCTTCTTCCGCTTAATCCTTTTCGGGTCACGGGGGGCTGGAGCCTATCCCAGCATTTTTGGGCGAGAGGCAGGGTCCACCCTGGACAGATCGCCAGTCCATCGCAGGGCCAACACAGAGAGACAGACAACCATTCACTCTCACAGTCAGAATCAGAATCAGAATCAGATTTATTGCCATTGTTCATGTAGTACACAAACTAGGAATTTGTCTTGGTGCAATGCTGCAACATTAAACATGGAGTAGCACTAAAGATAAAAATAAAAAACTATGCATGCAATAAAATGTAGAATATGAATGAGTAATACTAATCTATGCAATTTAAAATATATTAACAAGCAGCAGATATTGTGGAGTTCCACATAGTGCAGTCGGTAGTGCAAAAGAAAACAGTGATAATTATCATGAGTCCGGTTGAGCTGCTGTACGTAGTGCACGAGAGTCTAATAAGTCACTTAGTGTTCAGCAGTCTGATGGCAGAGGGGAAGAAGCTGTTCATGTAGTGGGAGGTTTTAGTCTGAATGGACCGAAGTCTTCTACCTGAGGGGAGGGGGGCAAACAGTGCGTGTCCAGGGTATGAAGGGTCAGCTATGATCCGACCTGCACGCCTCCGGGTCCTGGAGATGTACAGGTCCTGGAGGGATGGGAGCTTGCAGCCGATCACCTTCTCAGCAGCGCGCACAACGCGCTGCAGTCTTAGTCTGTCCCTGGCAGTGGCTCCTGCGTACCACACGGTGATGGAAATGGTGAGGATGGACTCGATGATGGCCGTGTAGAACTGCACCAACATCTTGGTGGGTAGCATGAGCTTCCTCAGCTGCCGCAGGAAGAACATCCTCTGCTAGGTCTTTTTGATGAGGGAGCTGATGGTTGGCTCCCACTTGAGGTCATACCTTGAGTCATACCTAAGGACAATTTAGAATCCCCAGTTTTGATGCCAATTAACCTAATTTGCATGTTACAGCAGAAGCATTTAAATGAAGGAGACCAACATATGGGAGTGAGAGAGAGAAAAAGAAAGAGAGGGAGGATGGAGTCACTTCTAATGATGCTGATAGGGACTTTTTTTTAAAAACCTCTGACAAATTCCTGTGTGTGCTCCACTGCGTCTACCTGATCCACTGATTAGCCCCAGAGCTGCAGGCTCTTTTCTTTTCTTTTTATCTCTGAATATATTAACCAGCAACATGGTCAAGCTCGTGGATGTTTTTTTTTCCAGATCAATTTGAATACTTGGTTGTCTGTCAGTCTGTCTGTCAGGGTTCCCACACCTTTTCAAGGTCAAATTCAAGCACTTTCAAGTACTATTTAAGTTTTTCCAGCACCTTATGGCTGTGATAAATTATATTCTATTTATACAAATACATACTTTATACTAACGATAATTTTGCTCCTGTATTACGATAAAAGATGGTTTTGTGCTATTATATGCCCGTGCACAAGCAGCCCACCTCCAAACAAAAGATCTTACAAATGCAAAATTTAATATACTCTAGAGCGGTAATAGAATTAATAACCATGTAATTACAAGCAGTTTAAGCAAAGTAAACAATCTATAATTCAAAGTGGAACAAATTCTGAGAAAATATCAAAAAAATATTTAACATCCAAAATATCCTCTCCTAATCCAATCCTCTCATTACAGAGAGGAGAGAGACTGTTAAGGTCAGCACCAGAATATCTGAGACTACCACAGTGAGTACTAGATCACCACAGGGATGTGTTTTGAGCCCACTACTGTTTACGCTGCTGACTCACGAATGCTCTGCATCCCACAACATCAACTATATAATCAAATCTGCTGATGACATGATGGTTGTTGGTCTCATCACAAATGGTGATGAATCAGCATACAGGGATGGGTTGGAGAAGTTAGTGATTTGATGTAACTTCCACAACCTCTGTCTCAATGCAGCAAAAACAAAAGAAATTATCATCAATTTTAGAAAGGACCAGCCATTTCATCACTCTCCGTTAATTATTTGTGGTTCGGCTGTTGAAAGAGTACAGAGTACCAAATTTCTTGGACTTCATCTGAGTGACAACCTAACCTCCACAGATAACACCACAGCTGTGATCAAAAAGGCGCAGCAGCGCCTTCATTGCCTCTGGAGACTGAAGAGGTCAGGCCTCTCTAAGCCAGTCATGACATTGTTCTATCGTGGCACCACTGAAAGCGTCTTCACATACTGCATTACCTCCTGGTATGGGAAGAGCATAGCAGAGGAGAGACAGAGACTGGGTAGAGTCATCAGGACTGCAGAGAGGATTATTGGCACCCAACTACCATCAACGACTGACATTTACAGCCACAGATGCAGGTGCAGAGGCCGCTGCATCTTAGGGGACCTCTCTCACCCCTCACACAGTCGCTTCTCTCTGATGCCATCAGGAAGGAGATACAGAAGCATTCAAGTGAGGACATCCAGGTTAAAGGACAGTTTCTTCCCTGCTGCGATAAGGCTATTAAATGAAGAGTAACAGTTGATGTTTTTTTTATTTGTAATATTTTATTTATTTATATCATTTTAAGTGAACTAATGATGCTTATCTACTTACTTCATATTAGGTAGGCTTGTTAAGCTGGGTTCACACTATAACTTTTGGACCAACCTTTACTGACATTTTGAAAAATCAGAAATCAGTCCAAATGTTGGTGAAATTACGTTCGTGAGAACACACCAATTTTTACAAACTTTTACAAACTTTAATGAACTTTTGCTAGCATTTCCCAGCGTTGCATTCAGCGTTGTCAAACTTTTGCCAGCTTAGGCTAGCGTATGTGTAGCAGTTGCCAACTTAGATTAACTTAAGCTAAGAATACTCAGCGCAGGTCAACTGACATCAGCGTCAGGTGACACTCGTATAAAGATCAACATTTGTGGAGGTTTTCTGCCATCCTGGATCTGCTTTTTGGGGTGGATTCACACTACAACGTTTGGACCAACTTTTACTGACATTTTGGCAAACGTCTGGCTCTTTTGGCAAAAGTTGATAGTTAATGGTGGTTGGTGTATGTTGGCAAATGCTGGCGAAAGTTGTATTCGTTGAGAATTTTCAGCATGCTGAAAATTTGGCGACGTTTTGAAATAAACGTTGGTGAAAGTTGTGCTCAATTTGTAAACGTTCCTAAGCGCTGGGCTAAGTTATGCAGAGTTCGCCCACGTCAGCCTAAGTTAAGCTCCTTCGGCAAACATTGACTGAAATGTGGGTGAAAACAGATGTTTTTAGATCAAAACTCAGTTCAGACATGCAGGAATGAAAGAGAAATGGAGAGAAGTTGGAATTTACAAAAAAGAAAATATATATGTAAGAGGACAATGTACAGTATTTGTTTGCTGATAACGGTGTGTATGACTTTTTTTTAAATTTTTTAATGTATGGGATATATACTGTATGTATGTATATACACGCAGTGGTGTGAAAAGGTGTTTGCCCCTTCCTGATTTCTCTTTTTTTTGTATGTTTGTCACACTTAAATGTTTAAATGTTTCAGATGGCTGTGTTGTGAGACATGTATATGTTGGACACTGCATATGTGATTTAACCACGATGAAGGAGAGCCAGCCCCCTGCGGTGCGGAGCCACAGAGCCTGGACCCCCTGCGGAGGACAGGGGACAGAAGACTTCCTGACCACTGAGGCTCGGGAAGAGAGAAGGGGGAGTTATGTAAATAAAAGGCTAATGAATGTGAATAAAGAGACTTTGATATAGATGTGTGATTTCCCCCGCGAGGGAAATGGTTTGATGTGAGAAGGTTTAAATGAGAGAACTTTGGTGTGTTCACTCTCTTTGTTCGCTGCTCAAGAATAAGAGCAGACAGTGGAATGATTTCTTGAATAAACTGAAATGAAAGACAATTCGGTTTCGTTATTCAAGTCTCCCCACATTGGTGACTGACGACGTTGAGAATGAACGAAGAAATTCTCAGGGTCCCGGACTCACAGCGCTCAGAGCTGGCGAGCGCAGTGGCCGTTAAGCTGCCTGATTTCTGGCAGGATAACCCACGGTCGTGGTTTCTGCAAGCAGAGTCGCAGTTCGCGCTCGCAGGAGTAACGGTGGATGACACTAAGTTCCACCATGTCATCGCTAAACTGGACAACAGCACAGCTCGGTGCGTGCAAAGCTTGGTGGAGCAGCCACCCGCGACCGACAGGTACAGCAAGCTGAAATCCACCCTCATCAAGTTTTTCACCCCCTCGGCTGAAGTGAGGGCGAGGAGGATCCTGTCTTTGCTAGACCAAGGTGGACACAGGCCGAGCGCCCTGATGGAGGAGATGATACAGCTGAGAGGGTTGGACAACGATGATTTCATTTTTCAGTTCATCTTCCTCTCCAACCTCCCGGCGCATGCGAGAAGCACGCTGGCCGGCAAAAAGTGTCACACCCTGGAGGAGTTCCGGGAGCTGGCCCAGGAGGCAGACGGGATCCTGGACGCCTGCGGCGGGCAAGCAACCACAGCAGCGACCCGAGACAGCGGGGAGCCAGAGGCGGCAGAACCAGACTGGCCGACGATGGCGGCAACACGGCCGCGACGAGGGGGAGCCAATAGCCCGGCGACAGAGGCGCGGGCACGACACAGCGGAGGAGAAGATCTCTGCTTTTACCATCGGAGGTTCGCAGAGAAGGCACGCAGGTGTGTGCCGCCCTGCATCTTCAGGAGTTCGGGAAACGGCAAGACCGGGGGTCGCTAGCAGCTTCGACCCTCGGAGAACGCAACAAGCTGCTCTACATCACGGATGCGCGCTCCGGACGAGTGTTCCTCATTGACACCGGAGCACAAGTGAGCTTCATCACCCCAACATACGCGGACCGGGTAGCTGGACCCCACGGTGACGGAGCTACAGCGGCAAATGGCTCGAACATCAACACCTACGGGAGAAGGACCTTGCCTTTATGCTTACATGGCCGCACATATGAATGGACTTTTGTAGTAGCGGCGGTGAGTTTCAACATGTTGGGCGCGGATTTTTTGTGTTCACACAATCTGTTAGTTGATCTTGCTAATAGACGGCTGGTAAATGCACTCTCTTTTTACTCTCTCCCCTGTTCAGCTCGAGTGTCCCCGCCACCAGTACAGACCCACGTCGCTACAGCAGGTGGTAAGTTTCACACACTCCTCACCCAATTTCCAGCGCTCACTGTGCCCACTTTTTCAGCGACGGTCGCGAAGCACGGGGTGAAACACTTCATCCCCACTTCTGGTCCTCCCGTGTTTGCAAAAGCTCGGCGCTTGGATGCAGTTAAGCTCGCCATTGCGCGCGAGGAGTTCGCCAGCCTGGAGAGGCTGGGCATCGTTCGTAGGTCGAAGAGCCCGTGGGCTTCGCCGCTGCACATGGTACCGAAAGCCGATGGCTCCTGGAGACCGTGCGGGGATTACCGCAGGCTAAACAACGCTACGGCACACGATCGTTATCCCATCCCGCACATTCAGGATTTTTCGGTGCACCTGGCGGGGGCGCGCATTTTTTCAAAGATTGATCTAGTTCGCGGCTATCACCAAGTCCCGGTCCAACCGGAGGACATTCCTAAAACAGCGGTAATAACCCCGTTCGGACTTTTCGAATTTTTACGCATGCCGTTTGGTCTCAAAGGGGCGGCGCAAACATTTCAGCGGATGATGGATGCCGTGTTACGCGATCTCCCTTTCGTGTTTGTGTACCTCGACGACATTTTGGTCGCGAGTACTTCAGAGGACGAACACGAAACGCACCTCACAGCAGTTTTTAGGAGGCTGGGAGAGCACGGCTTAATAGTTAACCCAGCCAAGTGCCAGTTCGGCGTTGAGCGGATTGATTTTTTGGGTCACCGCGTCTCCCCGGAGGGAGCGGTTCCGTTACCAGAGAAAGTACGCGCGGTAGCGGATTTTCCCCGTCCACAAACGGTCAAATCACTACAGGAATTCTTGGGGATGGTGAATTTTTATAACCGGTTCCTGCCCCACGCAGCTCAAATCATGCAACCGTTATACGCCGCGCTCAAAAAACAAAAGCCGACCCAGGCGGTCGAATGGTCCCCGGAGCGGGAGCGCGCGTTCACAGAGGTTAAAAAAGCCTTGGCTGACGCTGCGCTCCTGGCCCACCCAGACCCTGCAGCACGTATCGCGCTGACGACAGACGCTTCAGATTTAGCCATAGGGGCCGTTATTGAGCAACAGGTAGCCGGAGTTTGGCAGCCTTTGGCTTTCTTTAGCAAATCTTTAAGCGCGGCTGAGCGAAAATACAGCGCGTTTGACAGAGAACTGTTGGCGCTGCATTTGGCTATTCGTCATTTCCAGTTCTGGCTGGAAGGACGGTGCTTCACCGCTTATGTGGACCACAAGCCGCTCACATACGCCATGGCCAAAATTTCAGATCCGTGGTCCGGCAGGCAGCAGAGGCAGCTGGCCGCAATCTCGGAATTTACCACTGACATTAGGCACGTCGCGGGCAAATTCAATGTAGTAGCGGATTGTCTCTCACGCGCGTTCACGACCCCGACACGCGCAGAGGCAGAACGGGCCACCGTGACCGCGCCGCAGGAGAGCGGCACGGTGGCGCGCGCAGCCCCGGTGCACGTGGGTATAGATTACGCAGCCATGGCAGCGGACCAGGGGGCGGACGCAGACGTGCGCGCGCTCCAGTCTGGACCAACAGGGTTGAGGCTGGAGAGCAAGTGTTTACAAACCGGTATGCCCCCCCTGATCTGCGACATGTCGACGGGGCGCCCGCGTCCGGTGGTTCCGGCCACGTGGCGCCGCCGTGTTTTTGACTCGGTCCACTCACTGGCGCACCCGGGGGTGCGCGCGTCGGTGAAACTAGTGGCGGAAAAGTTTGTTTGGCCGTGCCTGCGCAAGCACGTGAAGGAATGGGCAAAAACCTGCATTTCCTGTCAACGGGCCAAAATTCACAGGCACACAAGAGCCCCGTTAGAACCGTTCCGCATTCCGGCCAGAAGGTTCGACCATGTGCACGTCGACCTTGTGGGCCCCCTACCGGCATCGCAGGGGTTCACGTATCTTTTGACAATGGTGGACCGCACCACACGTTGGCCGGAAGTGGTCCCACTTGCGACGACCACGGCCGCGGAGGTGGCTCGCGTTTTTTTAACGGCTTGGGTGGCGCGCTTCGGGGTTCCGTCGGACATTACGTCCGATAGAGGACCGCAATTCATCTCTGAGCTGTGGTCAGCGATGGCCAACGGCTTAGGAGCCAAAATTCACCGCACTACGGCTTACCACCCTCAGGCTAATGGTTTATGCGAGCGTTTTCATAGGTCTTTGAAGGCAGCACTCAGAGCGTCGCTCACGGATGCAGATTGGGTAAATAAACTCCCATGGGTTTTATTAGGGTTGCGTTCTGCGCCTAAAGAGGACTTAGACGCCTCCCCAGCGGAGCTGGTATTCGCACAAACTCTGAGGCTGCCGGGCGAGTTTTTACCAGAGCACCCAGAGCCCCCACCTCTCTCTGCTCTGGGACCGTTAGTTGGCACGGGGGCAGACACGCTCCCGGGTCCGGTTCATCACGCTTTTCCACGAGTTTTCGTCCCCAAGGCTTTGAAAAATGCCGATTTCGTTTTTGTCAGGCGCGAAGCCCTTAAAGCAACGCTCAAACCACCTTACGAAGGGCCATTTCGAGTGCTGGAGGCAGGTGATAAGCAATTTGTGCTAGATTTTGGGGACAGAAAAGAGACAATCAGTATTGACAGACTAAAACCTGCTTTTGTCATGAAGGACGTGTCTGTACCGGTCGCGGTGGCGCCTCGACGAGGCAGGCCCCCGCAGAGGGCAATTAACCACTCTCTTCCTCAGTCAACAGACCCGAAGCAGAACAGCACCGCAGGCAAGGCGGGGCCAACGCACAGCAGATTCGGCAGACGGCTGAAGCCCAAGCGGCGCACAGACTGAATGTTGGTGTTGATTATTCAGTAGTGAGTAAGGTGCTATTAAATTTTGGGAATTAGTCTGTTCTTCATCGTTTGGGGGGGGGTTATATGGCTGTGTTGTGAGACATGTATATGTTGGACACTGCATATGTGATTTAACCACGATGAAGGAGAGCCAGCCCCCTGCGGTGCGGAGCCACAGAGCCTGGACCCCCTGCGGAGGACAGGGGACAGAAGACTTCCTGACCACTGAGGCTCGGGAAGAGAGAAGGGGGAGTTATGTAAATAAAAGGCTAATGAATGTGAATAAAGAGACTTTGATATAGATGTGTGATTTCCCCCGCGAGGGAAATGGTTTGATGTGAGAAGGTTTAAATGAGAGAACTTTGGTGTGTTCACTCTCTTTGTTCGCTGCTCAAGAATAAGAGCAGACAGTGGAATGATTTCTTGAATAAACTGAAATGAAAGACAATTCGGTTTCGTTATTCAAGTCTCCCCACAGCGAAAGTTGTATTCGTTGAGAATTTTCAGCATGCTGAAAATTTGGCGACGTTTTGAAATAAACGTTGGTGAAAGTTGTGCTCAATTTGTAAACGTTCCTAAGCGCGGGGCTAAGTTATGCAGAGTTCGCCCACGTCAGCCTAAGTTAAGCTCCTTCGGCAAACATTGACTGAAATGTGGGTGAAAACAGATGTTTTTAGATCAAAACTCAGTTCAGACATGCAGGAATGAAAGAGAAATGGAGAGAAGTTGGAATTTACAAAAAAGAAAATATATATGTAAGAGGACAATGTACAGTATTTGTTTGCTGATAACGGTGTGTATGACTTTTTTTTAAATTTTTTAATGTATGGGATATATACTGTATGTATGTATATACACGCAGTGGTGTGAAAAGGTGTTTGCCCCTTCCTGATTTCTCTTTTTTTTGTATGTTTGTCACACTTAAATGTTTCAGATCATCAAACAAATTTAAATATTAGACAAAGATAACACAAGTAAACACAAAATGCAATTTTTAAAAGAAGGTGTTTATTATTAAGGGTAAAAAAAATCGAAACCTACATGGCCCTGTGTGAAAAAGTGATTGCCCCCCTGTTAAAACATAAATTAACTGTGGTTTATCACATCTTTGGAAAGCTGAGTTCAATTTCTCTAGCCACATCCAAGCCTGATTACTGCCACACCTGTTCTCAATCAAGAAATCACTTAAATAGGACCTGCCTGACAAAGTGAAGTAGATGAAAAGATCCTCAAAAGCTAGACATCATGCTACAATCCAAAAAAATTCAGGAACAAATGAGAAACAAAGTAATTGAGATCTATCAGTCTGGAAAAGGTTATAATGTGGAAGTTGTGTTCAATGACGAGACTTGAGTTTATTCCTCAGGTTCAGCTTTATTGCAGAACACAATCATCCAACATTCTCAAAAAGCAAGAAGAGGCAGAATCATGTTACATCACATTCTTATACCTCCGGGGGATTAAGAACTCAAGTCATATGGTGCTTTTGCAAACATTTAATCACAATGCAAGTCTCTGAAGATTCACCATTGTCTCTTATTCTCTGATGTTCCGGGGATGCCCCCAGGGCCTCCTCTCTGAGACAAGGGTCCGACTTCACACCTCCTCGACATCTCCTGTCGGCCCCCATCGATCCAGACTCTTTGTTCCTCCAGACGTGAAGCCCCAATCCACATAAGCCATACATTTGTGGGAGATATGAACCAGACATATGAGCCACACTCTTGTGGAAAATATGAACCAAACATATGTGCCACATGACCCCCCCCCCCCCAAACGTCTGCATGGGACAAACATACTCGTAAATGCATAACATAAAAGACATTACCACATAACCAACAATCAATCCCCCAATCTCTTAGGTCTTAACTTCCTGCCGAATCTGCTGTAAGCCGGCTTCGCTGCGTCTGCAGCGTCTCCTCGCACCTGGGGATTAGATTTGTTAGCACATCTCTGTGGGAGCTCTGGAGCATGCCTTCTCGGTGGCCTGCCCCGGTGGGGGGCTTTCGCCAACTGCACGTGTTCATCAGCCAGAACAAAAGCGGGCTTGAGTCTGTTTATGCAAATTAGCTCCCTTCTGCCCCCCAAATCTAGCAAGAAATGCTTCTCATTTTTTTCCAGCACCCGGAACAGTCCATCATAAGGCGGACGCAGCCCTGGGCGTTGTGCATCATGTCTAACAAAAACAAACTCTGCGTTTTTTAAAGCCTCTGGCACAAAAACGTGTGGAAAACTGTGATGCACTGGGCCAGGCAGCGTGTTTGATCCTGTGGAGCTCTGCAACAGCTGAGCGGGGGGATAATTTGGCGCAGGATTTTCCGGAAGAAATTCCCCCGGCAAACGGAGAGGTTGTGCGAAAACTAACTCCGCTGGGGAGGCCTGCAAATCCTCCTTAGGTGCAGAACGCAACCCCAATAAAACCCATGGCAGTTTGTCCACCCAATTTGTATCCGTGAGCGATGCTTTGAGGGCTGCTTTCAATGACCTATGAAAGCGTTCACATAAACCGTTGGCCTGCGGGTTATATGCGGTAGTGCGGTGTACCTTCACCCCTAAGCTGCGGGCCATAGACGACCACAGTTCGGAAACAAATTGAGGGCCTCTGTCGGACGTTATGTCTGACGGAACTCCAAAACGCGCGACCCAAGTTGTTAAAAACGCGCGCGCAACCTCTTCCGCCGTTGTTGACGCCAGAGGTACCGCTTCCGGCCAACACGTGGTGCGGTCCACCATCGTCAAAAGGTGTGTGTGCCCTTGAGACGAGGAAAGCGGGCCCACCAGATCAACATGCACATGATCGAACCGCTTAGCCGGGATGTGAAAAGGCTCCAAAAGGGCCCTCGTGTGCTTGTGTATGTTAGCCCTCTGGCACGCTACACAAGCTGCTGCCCATTCCTTGACCTGTTTGCGCAATCCCGGCCAGACAAATTTCTCCCCCACCATCTTGATCGATGCGCGCACCCCCGGGTGTGCCAGCGAATGGACCGAGTCAAAAACGCGGCAGCGCCACGCGGCTGGAACCATGGGACGAGGCCGTCCCGTGGAGACATCACATATTAAGGGGGGCATACCCATTTGCTGCACCCTGTGCTCCAGCCTTAACCCTGTTGGTCCAGACTGGAGCGCGCACACATCTGCGTCACCAACCTGCTCTGCAGCCATGTCTGCATAATCCAAACCTACGTGGACCGGGGCTGCGCGCGCTCCCGCGTCACTGCCCTGGCCCACAGCCACCGAGTCTGCCCCCACATGGCCTGGCGTTGCCACAGCACATGAGAGACAGTCTGCCACTACATTGTGTTTACCTGCGACATGCTGGATATCGGTGGTGAACTCCGATATTGCGGCTAGCTGTCTTTGCTGTCGGCCTGACCAAGGTTCTGAGATCTTGGCCATCGCAAAAGTTAACGGTTTGTGGTCCACGAAAGCGGTGAAACGACGCCCTTCCAGCCAGAACTGGAAATGGCGGATGGCCAAGTGTAGGGCTAAAAGCTCCCTGTCAAACGCGCTGTATTTAAGCTCATTATCACGCAAGGATTTGCTAAAGAACGCGAGCAGCTGCCAGGTCCCTGCCACACACTGCTCAATGACTGCCCCCACCGCTAGATCAGAAGCGTCGGTGGTGAGTGCCAAATGGGCTGTTGGAACCGGGTGCGCTAACAAAACGGCGCTTGCAAGGGCTGATTTGACCTGGGAGAAAGCGCGCTCCCGCTCCGGAGACCATTCGACCTTATTCGTGGGTTTTTGTTTTTTTAGTGCCGTGTACAGTGGCTGCATGAGCCGCGCTGCGCTCGGAAGGAACCGGCTGTAAAAATTAACCATTCCTAGAAACTCCTGCAGCGCTTTTATCGTTTGAGGTCGGGGGAAATCTGTTATTGCGCGCACTTTCTCAGGCAGGGGAACCGCTCCTTCTGGCGAAACGCAATGCCCCAAAAAATCAATTTGCGCCACCCCGAACTGGCACTTCACTGGGTTAATTATCAACCCGTGCTCTGCCGGTCTCCGAAAAACCACTGTGAGGTGGGTTTCGTGTTCGTCTTCGGACGTGCTGGCTACCAATATGTCGTCTAAATAGACGAACACAAAAGGCAGGTCGCGTAAAACCACATCCATCATGCGTTGGAAAGTTTGCGCGGCGCCCTTTAACCCAAACGGCATGCGCAAAAACTCAAAAAGCCCAAACGGAGTTATTACCGCGGCTTTGGGAATATCCTGCGCGCGCACGGGGACTTGATGGTAGCCACGCACCAAGTCTATTTTAGAAAAAATGCGCGCCCCCGCCAAATGAACTGAGAAATTCTGGATGTGCGGAATCGGGTAGCGGTCGTGCGCTGAGACGTTGTTCAACCTGCGGAAATCGCCACAAGGTCGCCACGAGCCATCAGCCTTTGGGACCATGTGTAACGGTGAAGCCCAGGGGCTGTTCGAACATCTAATTATGCCCAGTTTTCCAGGTTGGCAAATTCCTCGCACGCTATTGCCAGTTTAGCTGAGTCCAAGCGCCGGGCTTTTGCAAAAACGGGCGGCCCAGTGGTGGTGATAAAATGCTCCACCCCGTGTTTGGCCACTGTCGCCGAAAATTTTGGGACTGTGAGTGCTGGAAAGTGAGTGAGCAGAGCATGAAACTTACCACCTGCAGCTGTGACGTTGGCGTGTGCAGTCGGTGGGGCCACCCGAGCTGTGCAGGGGATAGAATGAAAAGACAGTGCATTAACCAGACGTCTATTAGCAAGATCAACCAATAAACCATGTGAGCACAAAAAATCAGCTCCTAACATGTTAAAACTGACTGCCGCTACAATAAAGGTCCACTCAAACGAACGGCCCTGTAAGGACAGAAGCATGGTCCTCTCACCGAATGTCTTAATCGCTGAGCCATTCGCTGCTGATACTGACACCCAGGGAGCTTTAGACGGCATCAGCCGTTCCGCGTAGGTAGGCGTGACGAAACTCAGCTGGGAGCCCGTGTCCACGAGGAATTGTTTCCCCGAGTGTGCATCTGTCAGGTAAAGCAGCTTGTTTTCTTCTCCGAGGGACGCAGCTGCTACCGGCCCCCGGTCTTGGCATTTCCCTGACGCTTGAAGTGGCACAGTGGGAGACATCTGTGTGCCCTCTCCGCAAAACGGCGGTGGTAGAAGCACAGGCCGTCTTCAGCTCCGCGTCGCCTGACGCCTGTCGCTGCCGTCGTCGGTTCATCTGGAGCCGCCACCACTGGCTCCAAACCATCTCCGGGCGCCGTACCCTGCTCAGCTGCCGCGGCCGAAACCGCGCTCCGCTTGTGGGCGTCGACGAGTCGCGGCGCCTCCTTGCTGAGCCCATGGTAGTCCCGCTTGGCCAATCGGGGTGAGTCCGCCAGGGTCACTCTCACTGCTGGCGGCAGAGTCCGGAGGAAAAGGTGGGCGAAAATAAATTCGCCATCCTCGGAGTCTTTCAGTCTCAGCATCTTCACCATCAGGTCCACCGGTCTGTCGTTCTCCGACTCCGTCAACGCTAGGAGCCCCTCTGCTCGCTGTTGCACCGAGGGGGTGAAATGGCTGATCAGTGCCTCCTTCAATGCGCCGTACTTGTCGGTGTCCGGTGGGTGGTTAACCAGGTCTTCCACCCTCTGGACCGTGTGACTGTCCAGCTTCGCTACCACATGGTAGAACCTCGTTTCATCCTTTGAGATTCTCCGGAGGTTGAACTGCGCCTCGACAGCGCTAAACCAGGAGCGCGGGCTGTGCTGCCAGAAATCGGGCAGCCGGAGCGTGGAGGCAGCCATCAGGCTGGCCTCTGATGAGCTCCGCTCGGGAGAATTCTCTCTGCTCATTCTTTGTCGTGGGTCACCAGTGTGGAAGTTGTGTTCAATGACGAGACTTGAGTTTATTCCTCAGGTTCAGCTTTATTGCAGAACACAATCATCCAACATTCTCAGAAAGCAAGAAGAGGCAGAATCATGTTACATCACATTCTTATACCTCCGGGGGATTAAGAACTCAAGTCACATGGTGCTTTTGCAAACATTTAATCACAATGCAAGTCTCTGAAGATTCACCATTGTCTCTTATTCTCTGATGTTCCGGGGATCCCCCCAGGGCCTCCTCTCTGAGACAAGGGTCCGACTTCACACCTCCTCGACATCTCCTGTCGGCCCCCATCGATCCAGACTCTTTGTTCCTCCAGACGTGAAGCCCCAATCCACATAAGCCATACATTTGTGGGAGATATGAACCAGACATATGTGCCACACTCTTGTGGGAAATATGAACCAAACATATGTGCCACAATAAAACCATTTCTAAAGCTTTGGGACTCCAGCAAACCACAGTGAGAGCCATTATCCACAAATGGCGAAAACATGGAACAGTGGTGAACCTTTCCAGGAGTGGCCGGCCGACCAAAATTACCCCAAGAGCACAGCGAAAACTTATCCAAGAGGTTGCAAAAGACCCCAAAACAACATCCAAAGAACTGCAGGCCTCACTTGCCTCAGTTAAGGTCAATGTTCATGACTCCACTATAAGAAAGAGACTGGGCAAGAATGGCCTGCATGGCAGAGTTCTAAGACGAAAACCACTACTGTGATTGAGATTGGAACTGAAAGTTTTTGAATATACAGATCACAACCCACAGGACATAGAATATGACATAGACCCTGATAATAATTTATTTAGCTCCATCAATAATAACTGTAGTTACTACACGGATGAACAGTTTAACACAATGGTCACATCTGATTTCAATATTTCTATGATCCACTTCAACAGCAGAAGTCTCTATGCCAGCTTTAATAACATTAAAGATTATTTACATCAGTTTAAAGAGCCATTCAATATTGTGGCAATATCAGAGACGTGGCTCAGTGAAGAGAAAGGAGTGGATTTTACCATGGATGGCTATGAATTAAATTATATAAATAGAAAAGTGAAAAAAGGAGGAGGAGTTGCAATTTATATTGACAAGAGCTTGAAATACAAGGTTGCTGAAAATCTGTCAGTAACTGTGGATGATTTATTTCAATGTATTACAATAGAAATCTGTCTGGACAATGTGAAGAATGTAGTAGTGAGCTGTCTATATCGTCGGCCTCCGTCGGTCTATGATGACCATGGAAGAGAATCCTAAACGTCTACTCTGCTGGAACAGCACCGCCTGTGGCTGAACAGGCCGATGCGCACCGGTGTTCTACCTTCCAGCGTTGGGCGTTGGTAGGATTCAAGCCTGGGCCGGAAGATATGGAGGACAAGATGTTACCCATGCAGCATGTCCCCCCTCTCCACGTCAGTGATGAATCCAAAGGAACAGCAGGGCTGCTACAGTTTGGCACCAGCGCCGTCGCAGGAGCTGCCAGAACGATGTTGAGCACAACAGAGAACTGCCTTAGGGGCTCCGACTCCGGATTTTTCCTCAGGGTTGACTCCCGAAGCCTTTCCCGTGACCGGGTGTGCCGCAAGGCAGCGGAGGTTTGAAATCAGGGTTTACCTTCCCCTAGATGGGCTACCTTCCCAGGTTGACGAGTCACCATCTACCCGAAGCATCTGGTTTTAAGGTGCCAGAGATCCGCCCTCGCCCCTTCTCCTATTAGTAAAAGCAGTTCCGCCGGGCTTAGAGACTAAACCACACAGGCAGGCTAGGAGTTGGACTTAGTTGTCAGAGGCTTTTCGAGACGCACGCCGTAAGGAGCATTTTATGAGCACTGGGAGCTTAACCCCAGTACCACTCCTGGCTATGACAACCTTGGAACCAAGGCTGTGTATATAGAACACCTGGATCAAACATTGACTTATTTAAGGACTGGATGGAAAAAATGTATGGAAAACTAACTCATAAAGTTATGTTCATCTGTGGGGATTTCAATATAGATCTGATGAATTCAAAACAACATAGTTTGACAGAAGAATTTATCAACACAATGTACAGTATGGGCTTACATCCAACAATTACCGGACCTAGCAGAATCACGTCACACAGTGCCACACTAATAGATAACATATTCACAAACATTATGGAAAACAATATCAGGAGTGGGCTTTCTTTTTGTGTACTTTATTGATCCCCAGAGGGGAAATTGAGGGCTTCCACCTTTTAGGGCATCCACCCTTTTATTGAATGATATCAGTGACCACCTGTCGATTTTTGTTGTCTATCAATGTGATTATAGGAAGAAAAAGTATACCAAAAATATTAAATATAAAAGAATAAGAACCTATGAATCTATGTATTTACTGACAAAGGAATTATTAATACAAGATTGGAAGATAGTTTATGATGAAAATGATATAAATAAAGCATATGATATATTTTTACAAATATTTCAATCATTGTACAATAAAAACTGTCCTATAAAACAATACAGTGACAGACAACAAAAGAAAAATATTCCTTGGGTCACCAAGGGGTTAATAAATGCATGTAAAAAGAAGAATACATTATATAAACAATTCATTAAGTGCAGAATGGTGGAGGCTGAGATCAAATATAAAAGATATAAAAATAAGCTTACTAATATAATGAGGACCTGTAAGAAAGAATATTACAACAGAATATTAGAGGATAATAAAAATAACTTAAGAGGAATATGGCAAGTATTCAATGGGATTATTAGTAATCAACCTAAGAATGCTAATTATCCAGAATATTTTATTGAAAATGGCAATTTGATAAATAATATGAAGGATGTGGTCAGTGGTTTCAATAAATTTTTTGTAAACATTGGTCCTGAATTAGCAAAATCAATAGTGACAACAGAAACAAACAGCAGTGGTTCTGTAAATGAAATAGAAGATAAAAATCCAAACACAATCTTTTTGGGTGCAGTTACTGAAAAGGAAATTATCGAGACTGTGAATAAATTTAAGAACAAAAAATCAACGGACTGGAATGAAATTGACATGACAATAGTGAAAAAAGTAATTGAAGGAATTGTTAAGCCACTCACCCACATCTGTAACCTGTCATTTCAAACTGGTAAATTTCCAAACAAAATGAAAATAGCAAAAGTAATACCTCTATACAAAACAGGAGACAGTCATTGTTTCACAAATTACAGGCCAGTCTCTTTAATCTCACAATTCTCCAAAATACTGTACTTGAAAAAATCTTCACTAAGAGACTGGATGATTTCATTGAAAAACACAACCTCTTTACAGACAGCCAGTATGGTTTTAGAGCAGATAAATCTACATCTTTGGCACTGATCAAACTTATAGAAGAAATTACTAGTTGTATAGATAAAAAAAATTTGCTGTAGGAGTATTTATAGATTTAAAGAAAGCTTTTGACACCATTGACCACAGAATATTACTAAGGAAACTGGAACGGTATGGTATAAGAAGGGTAGGACTGAGATGGGTGGAAAGTTATTGAAATAACAGACAACAATTTGTACAAATTGCTGAGCACAAATCACCCTTCATGGACATCACTTGTGGTGTGCCCCAAGGGTCAGTTTTGGGACCCAATCTCTTTATTTTGTATATAAATGACATATGCCAATTATCAAAAATTCTGAAATTTATTTTGTTTGCGGATGACACAAATATCTTTTGCACTGGTGAGAATTTGCAGCAGGTTTTAGAGGTGGTCACAACTGAAATGAAAAAGTTAACGCAGTGGTTCAACAAAAATAAATTATCTCTAAATCTAAAAAAAACCCAAAGATTATGTTGTTTGGAAATTATAAAATAAATCATGAAATAATGGTAACAATAGATGATGCCAGAATAGAAAGAGTACAGGAAAATAAGTTTCTGGGGGTGACACTAGACAATAAAATCTGCTGGAAAGCTCATATCAGTCACATCCGGGCCAAACTGGCAAAATGTATAGGGATACTGGGGAAGACAAGACACATCTTGGACTATAAATCATTGGTCTTACTGTACAATTCACTGTTTCTACCTTATCTTAACTACTGTGTAGAAGTCTGGGGAAACACCTGCAAGACCAACCTACAGTCAATATGCACATGACAAAAAAGAGCTATAAGGATAATGTCATCACCCGCGGCTCACGGGCTGCCGCCTCAGCTGCGCACACACCTGCTCCTCGTTAGTGTGCCACTATTTATTCCATCCTGCCCTGAGCTTCAGCCTGGAGCCGTCTGTCTCCCTACATGGATATTCCCCAGCAGCTACCTTCTCATCAGGCCTGCTGATCCTCGCTAAGGACACGTAAGCTCTCAATCTTCTTCTCATCATCTCCTATCAGCCTCCCCTGTGCACAGGTGGATTACCTGGCGGCGGACTTACCTCTCATTGTCCCTCCGCTCCTCTGCCTCACCGCTTTGCCCAGACGCACAGCAGGACGTTGTCTCCCAGGCTTGGAACCTGCCAACGCCAGCCACCGCTTCTCTGCAAGTAAGCACAACTCTAGATCACGTTCCCATGTGGTTGCCTAGCTAACCCCTTTTCTCCTCTCTCCCATAGGGTTGTCTGGCCGCACGACGTGCTGCTCTGTCCTGGCTTGCATTCTCCACCCGCATCACATACTAATCTCTCACACACGCATCCATACACTCACCATGTTGTTAATAAAGCTATCAAATCTACCTGAGCCTGCGTGCGTTGTTTCCTGGGCTGACAATATGTCAGTACGGCTCCAGCACAGCGGCCCAGCGGACAGCGGGCTCGCACGCCGTTTTTCCACCCTCGAGGCTTGGGTGGATATGATAGCTCACCAACAGCAGGTGATATTAAATCAATTAACTTTAATCACTGACCGGTTAGACCACCTGGATCCTCCGCGGTCCTTCCCTCCGGGTCTTCTTGGTGCCGCGGCTCCAGTTGTCTCTTCGGCCGGCCAGCCAGGCTCAGGGGCGCCAACCCATCTCACACCCATTCCGACCCCCACTCGCTTCAGCGGGAAACTCAGTGGAGCGAAGGGGTTCATCCTGCAGTGTGAGTCGGTGTTTTTGCGTGTCCCCGGGAATTTCCCCTCAGACCACAGCCGAATCGGTTATATGGCCAATCTACTCGAGGGGCGAGCGCTAACTTGGGCTTATGCCATAATGATGAAGCCCAGTTACGCTAACCTCTCGTATGACCGGTTCGTGCGGGACTTTTTAGAGGTTTTTGACCATTCCCGGCTCGATAGCGTCCTCGCTGATCGGCTCCTTGGTCTCCAACAGGGAGTCCGGTCAGCGGCGGAATACGCGGTCGACTTCCAGGTGGCAGCGGAGGAGGTGGGCTGGGATGAGGCATCACTCTGCAGCATCTTCCTCCGAAGCCTCAACTCTGGTCTGAGGGATGAACTAGCTGGTCGGGATCTCCCAGGGCGACTGTCAGAGCTAATCGCGCTCACGATTAGCCTGGACAACAGGCTACGTGAGCGGGCTGCGGAGCGGAAGTCTGCCAGCCGCTCACGCAGATCTTCCCTCCATCCAGCTCAGTCTCGCCCCCTGGCGTTACCGCCTCCGGAGTCCGTCGATGAACTAGAGGCCATGGCTATCGGGCGCACTAGGCTCCCTCTAGCGGAGAGACAACGCCGGCGGGAACGGGGTCTCTGCATGTATTGCGGAGACGACCGACATCCCGTGGAGCTGTGCCCGGTTAAGCCAAACGGGGAGGTCCGCGGGTCACAATAGGGGGCCTCGCGGACTCTAACCGGTCTAACTCCCTATCCTCTTGCACATTGCCCTTACGATTCTGCCACAACTCCACTGGGCATTCCATTCATGCACTGGTGGATTCCGGGGCAGAGCAGAGTTTTATTTCCAAAAGCCTGGCAACCCATTTGGGCATACCAAGTCAACCACTGCCATCCCCCCTAAACTTGGTCACACTCTCCCGTTCTCCTCTGGGAACGGTTACACATTGCACTAAGCCAGTGCCCATCATCATCTCCGGCAACCACCGGGAGGATTTGTCCTTCTACGTCCTGCCCTCCCTGTCAGACCGTGTCATCCTGGGATACCCCTGGCTGCGGCTGCATAACCCCGTCCTGGACTGGAGGACCGGCAGGGTCTTGTCCTGGAGCACCTTCTGCTTGGGCACCTGTCTCCAGTCGGCGCCCTGTGCACCGTCCTCCCCTCCATCAACGCCCGCCGAACCTCCGGACCTGACCCTGGTGCCGCAGGAGTTCCACGACTTAGGAGCGGCGTTCAGTAAGTCCAGAGCCTTGTCTCTTCCCCCGCATAGACCTTATGACTGCGCAATCAACATCCGCCCGGGGGCCCCCCTGCCGTCTGGCCATCTGTACAGCCTTTCAGCACCGGAGCGAGAAGCTATGGACACGTACATAAAGGAGTCACTCAGTGCGGGAATTATCCATCCCTCCTCATCTCCACTGGGCGCGGGATTTTTCTTCGTGGGAAAGAAGGATGGATCTCTCCACCCCTGTATTGACTTCCGAGCCCTTAATGACATCACCATCAAGGACCGTTACACCCTGCCCCTGATGGTCACTGCCTTCCACTCCCTCCAGGGGGTGACCTGGTTCACCAAGCTTGACCTCCTCAGCGCTTACCATCTTGTTAGGATCCGGGAGGGAGACTAGTGGAAGACGGCCTTTAAGACGCCCAGCGGCCACTTCGAGTACCTCGTGATGCCGTTTGAACTCACCAACGCACCTGCCGTCTTCCAGCGTCTAATCAACGACGTCCTCCGGGACTTTCTGGGAGTATTCGTCTTTGTGTATCTGGATGATATTCTCATCTTCTCCAAGGCACGAGATGAACACCAAGTCCATGTGAGGCGGGTCCTGCAGCGGCTGCTGGAGAACCGGTTGTTTATTAAAGCCGAGAAGTGCGAATTTTATGCCCGTACCACCTCCTTCCTGGGGTTTGTCATTTCACACAATCAGATCCTCCCCGACCCTGCGAAGGTTAAAGCGGTGGTCGAGTTGCCCACGCCTACGTCCAGAAAGCAGGTGCAGCAATTTATTGGCTTTGCAAATTTCTACCGGCGCTTCATCCTCAAATTCGGCGCCATCGTCGCCCCCCTGACCCGCCTCACATCATCGAAGGTGCCTTTCCAGTGGTCCGAGGAAGCGGCCACCGCCTTTAAGACCCTCCAGGTGGAATTCTCGTCCTCCCGGGTCCTGACCCAGGTCGATCCTGCGCTTCAGTGCTTAGTGGAGGTTGACGCATCTGACACGGGGGTGGGGGCGGTGCTCTCTCAACGCTCGCTGGTGGATGGAGTCAAGCGCCCCTGCGCTTTCTTCTCTCAACGGCTGACGGGGCGGAACGCAATTATGACGTCGGCGACAGGAAGCTTCTCGCTGTCAAACTCGCCTTAGAAGAATGGCGTCACTGGTTGGAGGGGGCAGCCCAACCCTTTGCGGTCTGGACGGACCACAAAAATCTTGAGTACCTGAGGTCAGCGAGGCGTCTGAATGCCCGCCAGGCGCACTGGTCTCTATTTTTTGCTCGATTTAATTTCACCATCACGTACCGTCCAGGCTCGAAGAATGGATTGCTCGACGCCCTCTCCAGACAGTTTGCCCCCAAGGGTCCTGAGGAGTCCAGTCATACCATCCTGCCCAAGTCGTGCATCATAGGAGTGATTGCCTGGCCCATCAAGGATAAGATCCTGGACGCACAGAAGACGGAACCGGATCCTGGCGGGGGGTCGGAGGGGAGGCTTTTTGTTCCATCTGCAGTTCGGGGTGAAGTGATCCATTGGGCCCACACCTCCAGACTCGTCTGTCACCCCGGCGTCACCCGCCTGGTGAGCTGGCTGCAGCGCTCGTTTTGGTGGCCTGGGCTCCATAAGGACGTTACCAACTATGTCCGGGCCTGTCCCCAGTGCGCAACCGGCAAGAACCAGAACTCTCCACCTGCGGGCCTACTCCAGCCTCTGCCGATCCCGGACAGGCCCTGGTCACACATCGCCCTTGATTTCGTCACGGGGTTACCAGTCTCTAACACCTATGACACGGTCCTGACAATTGTGGACAGATTCTCCAAGGCCGCCCATTTCGTGCCCCTTCAGGGTCTCCCTTCAGCACGCGAAACGGCCAATCTACTGGTCCACCATGTCGTCAGACTGCATGGTATCCCGCTGGACGTGGTCTCGGACAGGGGTCCGCAGTTTGTCTCCCAGGTCTGGAGGAGTTTTTGCAACGCCTTAGGGGCCACGGTGAGTCTCTCCTCAGGTCACCACCCCCAATCTAACAGGCAGTGCGAGCGCACGAACCAGGAGTTGGAAGCCGCTCTGTGCTGCGTAACATCCTCCAATCCTTCATCCTGGAGCTCCTACCTGACCTGGGTAGAGTACGCCCATAATTCAGCCCAGT
This sequence comes from Pholidichthys leucotaenia, assembly GCA_020510985.1. Taxonomy (NCBI): domain Eukaryota; kingdom Metazoa; phylum Chordata; class Actinopteri; order Cichliformes; family Pholidichthyidae; genus Pholidichthys; species Pholidichthys leucotaenia. The sequence continues at coordinate 186,013,216 of CM035840.1, read as the reverse complement.
CCACGGCTACTGGGGTGTCCCCCTTTGAAGCGTCTTTGGGGTATAACCCCCCTGTTTTCCCTGAGCAGGAGTGTGAGATAGCCGTTCCCTCTGTCCAGGCGCACATTGGGCGCTGTTGGAAGATTTGGGCCAAGACAAAGGACGCACTTTTACGCACGGCGGCGTGCAACAGCTCCACCGCTAATCGGCACAGAAAACCAGCTCCTGCCTACCAGGTGGGTCAGTGGGTATGGCTGTCGTCACATGACATCAACCTGAAGGGAGAGAAGAGGAAGTTGGCCCCGAGATTCCTCGGCCCCTTCGTGATCACTAAAATCATCAGCCCGGTGGCTGTGCGTTTGGCCCTCCCCCCCCTCCCTGCGGGTGTGCCCTACTTTCCACGTTTCCAAACTTAAGCCTATTGTGTCCAATTCACTCTGCCCTCCTCCTAGGTCTCCTCCCGCGCCTCGTATGATCGATGGTGACCCGGCGTGGGGTGTTTCTGCCATCCTGGACTCCCGGCGTCGCGGTCGTGGGCTGCAATACCTGGTTGACTGGGAGGGCTATGGGCCAGAGTGGAGATCCTGGGTGCGCTCTTCGTGGGTGTTGGATCCAGACCTCATCGCGGAGTTTCACCGGACACACCCAGGTAAGCCAGCGCCAGGAGGCGCTGGTAGGGGGGGGAGTACTGTCATCACCCGCAGCTCACGGGCTGCCGCCTCAGCTGCGCACACACCTGCTCCTCATTAGTGTGCCACTATTTATTCCATCCTGCCCTGAGCTTCAGCCTGGAGCCGTCTGTCTCCCTACATGGATATTCCCCAGCAGCTACCTTCTCGTCAGGCCTGCTGATCCTCGCTAAGGACACGTAAGCTCTCAATCTTCTTCTCATCATCTCCTATCAGCCTCCCCTGTGCACAGGTGGATTACCCGGCGGCGGACTTACCTCTCATCGTCCCTCTGCTCCTCTGCCTCACCGCTTCGCCCGGACGCACAGCAGGACGTTGTCTCCCAGGCTTGGAACCTGCCAGCGCCAGCCATCGCTTCTCTGCAAGTAAGCACAGCTCTAGATCACGTTCCTGTGTGGTTGCCTAGCTAACCCCTTTTCTCCTCTCTCCCATAGGGTTGTCTGGCCGCACGACGTGCTGCTCTGTCCTGGCTTGCATTCTCCACCCGCATCACATACTAATCTCTCACACACGCATCCATACACTCACCTTGTTGTTAATAAAGCTATCAAATCTACCTGAGCCTGCGTGCGTTGTTTCCTGGGCTGACAATATGTCAGATAATAAATAACGTAGGATATAAGACCATACCAATTCGTTGTTTTTAAAGTCACGTCATAAAGTTCATCGATTTAGTAAAATTTAAGACATCACAAGTAATGTACAGGGCAATTAATAATCAACTCCCAACTAATATACAAAAAATATTTAAAAAAAGAGACAATGATCATAATTTGAGAGGAGACTTAAACTTTACAAAACCCAAGATACGAACAACCAAGAAAAGTATGTGCATATCTGTCTGTGGGGTGGATTTGTGGAACAGTTTGGAGCCGGAACTGAAACTATGTACAAACAGAAATCAATTCAAAAAGAGGTATAAACATTATTTGCTGAAAGGATATATGTTAGAAGGGTAGTATTTATATGTACAATTCACTATGCTCACTCTGGGACACTCGGTCGGAGTCATTCCCAGTGAGAGTTGGACTCCGCCAGGGCTGCCCTTTGTCACCGATCCTGTTCATAATTTTTATGGACAGGATTTCTAGGCGCAGCCAGGGAATGGAGGGTGTCATGCTTGGTGACCACAGGATCTCATCTCTGTTGTTTGCAGATGATGTTGTCCTGTTGGCTTCATCCAGCAATGACCTACAGCTCTTGCTGGGACGGTTTGCCGCTGAGTGTGAAGCGGCTGGGATGAGAATCAGCACCTCCAAGTCCGAGTCCATGGTCCTCAGCCGGAAAAAGGGGGATTGTCCTCTCCGGGTTGGGGACAGGCTCCTGCCCCAAGTGGAGGAGTTTAAGTATCTTGGGGTCTTGTTCACGAGTGAGGGGAAAATGGAGCGAGAGATCGACAGACGGATTGGAGCAGCATCTGCAGTGATGCGGATGTTGTACCGGTCTGTTGTGGTGAAGAGGGAGCTTAGTTCTAAGGCAAAGCTGTCGATTTACCAGTCAATCTACGTTCCTACTCTCACCTATTGTCACGAGCTTTGGGTAATGACCGAAAGAACGAGATCGCGGATACAAGCGGCTGAAATGAGCTTTCTCCGTAGGATTGCTGGGCTCACCCTCAGAGATAGGGTGAGGAGCTCAGTCATCCGGGAGAGGCTCAGAGTAGAACCGCTGCTCCTCCACATTGAAAGGAGTCAGTTGAGGTGGTATGGGCATCTGATTAGGATGCCTCCTGGACGCCTCCCACTTGAGGTGTTTCAGGTACGTCCCACTGGGAGGAGACCCCGGGGCAGACCCAGGACTCGGTTGAGAGACTATGTCTCCCAGCTGGTCTGGGAACGCCTTGGTATCCCCTCTGAAGAGCTGGAGCAGGTGGCTGGGGAGAGGGAAGTCTGGGCTTCTCTGCTTGAACTGCTGCCTCCGCGACCCGGACCTCCGGAAAAGCGGTAGAAGATGGACGGATGGATGGACTCTGGGACACTATGGGACACTTTGGAATGATGGGTGGGACAGCACTGTGTATATCTGTGTTGTTTGAGGCTGGTTTTGATGTATGGACATCAATGTATGTTAGGATGGATGGGTGTTAATGTTGATACTATGGCGCACATTTAGGGCGCATATATGGCATGCTTGTATGGTACGCATTTTCTCTCACATGTATTTAGTAGGCATGACGGTGCATACTCTACAGACTTCAAACGTCCAAAAGGACCTGACCCGGCAGAGACCTCGGCAGGTGTGAAGTGGTTTCTGGAGAGACGGGAAGTCAGAGAGAATGTCCCAGCAGGAGTCCCCGAGGCGGAAGAGACAATAGAGACGCCAACGAGCCTCGGAGGCTATATGTTTACTGAAGGACTGTGGGTTCATATGTTTACTGAAGGACTGTGGGTTGAGGGTGTGATTTTTGATGTGGGGGGGGTTGTGTCTCTGGGGGTATAAGAGCCGTGAGGAAAGATTGTCCTGCCTCTTTTGTTGAGATACTTGCTGTTAGAGGATGAGACTGCAAATAAACCTTTCCTGAGAAATAAACTCAGTCTCGTTTGTGAAGGCATCCTCTACACTGGTGACCTACGACAAACCATGGCCGGTGACGGCGAGCTTTCCGCACCGGACTCTTCAGGAGCCAACCGGGTTAACGCAGCTACCACACTACAGCTGCCCGATTTCTGGCAACATAACCCGCGCTCCTGGTTTACCACTGTGGAGGCGCAGTTCCACCTTCGGGGAATCTCAGCGGACGCAACGAGGTTCTACCATGTCGTCGCGAAGCTGGACAGCCTCACAGTGCAGCGGGTGGAGAGCCTGACCAACCACCCGCCCCGAGACGACAAATATGGCGCACTGAAAGCCGCCCTCATTCGAGCCTTCACTCCCTCGCTGGGAGAGCGAGCAGAGAAGCTCCTGGCGCTGACAGAAGGGGAAGCAGATAGGCCGGCAGATCTGATGGCGAAGATGATGAGGCTGAGAGGCGAGGATGACGACAGCTTTATCTTTGCCCACCTCTTCCTCAGAACGCTCCCGCCAGCAGTGAGAGTCACCCTGGCCAGCTCACAGCTACTCCACAACCATGACTACCACGAGCTGGGCCAGGAGGCGCAGCGGCTCGTCGACGCCCATAGACGGCACGCAGCCACGACGGCAGCGGCAGAGCTGAACGCCCCCCCGCGAGACGAGGGGAGACCAGAGGCTGCGGCACCGGATCCACTGACGGCAGCAGCGGCAGAGGCCAGGAGAAGCGGGGCTGACAACACCCTCTGTTTCTACCATCGGCGCTTCACCAAGAGAGCGCGCAGATGCGTCCCACCGTGCTGGTACCAGCGCCAGGGAAACGCCAAGACCGGGAGCCGGTAGCAGCTGCGACTCTCGGCACGAAGAACAAGCTGCTTTTCGTGACAGACGCGAATTCAGGGAAAGAATTCCTGGTGGACACAGGCTCCCAGCTAAGTTTTGTCAAGCCTGCCTATGCGGACATGCTGACGCCTGCCAGCGGACCCCTGGTGTTAGTGGCGAACGGCTCCACGATCAAAACCTATGGGGAGAAGACGCTCCTCCTGTCCCTCCACGGCCGCACCTTCGAGTGGACCTTCGTTGTAGCTGCAGTTAACAACAACATGCTAGGTGCTGACTTTTTATGCTCAAACAGTTTGTTAGTTGATCTTGCTAATAGACGTATTGTAAATGCACTGTCTTTCTACTCTATCTCCTGCACAGCTCGGGTGGCCCTGCCTTCTGCACATCCCAATGTCACAGCTGCAGGTGGTAAGTTTCATGCATTACTCAACCAGTTCCCAACACTCACGGTCCCAACATTTTCAGCGTCAGTTGCCAAACACGGGGCCGAGCATTTCATAACTACCTCTGGCCCCCCTGTTTTTGCAAAAGCTCGGCGCTTGGACCCAGCTAAACTGGCCATCGCGCGCGAGGAATTCGCCAACTTGGAAAAACTGGGCATTGTTAGGCACTCGAACAGCTCTTGGTCGTCACCCCTGCACATGGTGCCCAAGGCTGACGGCTCGTGGCGCCCTTGCGGTGATTTCTGCAGATTAAATAATGCTTCAGCACACGACCGCTACCCGATTCCGCACATCCAAGATTTTTCGGCACATTTGGCGGGGGCGCGCATCTTTTCCAAAATAGATTTGGTGCGCGGTTATCACCAAGTTCCAGTCCGCGCGCAAGACATACCCAAAACGGCAGTTATAACCCCTTTTGGGCTTTTCGAGTTTTTGCGCATGCCTTTCGGCCTCAAAGGCGCCGCGCAGACGTTCCAACGCATGATGGATGCAGTGCTGCGCGGCCTCCCTTTCGTGTTCGCTTATTTGGATGATATTTTGGTAGCCAGTGCATCCGAAGCCGAGCACGAATGCCACCTCACAGCCGTTTTTCAGAGGCTGACAGAGCACGGGCTGATCATTAACCCAGCGAAGTGCCAATTCGGGGTAGCGCAAATCGATTTTTTGGGACACCGCGTGTCTCCAGAGGGCGCGGTCCCGCTGCCGGATAAAGTGCGCGCGATAACGGATTTCCCCCAACCGCAGACAGTTAAGGCACTGCAAGAATTTTTGGGGATGGTCAGTTTTTATAACCGTTTCCTCCCCAACGCGGCACAGCTCATGCACCCATTGTATGCGGCATTAAAGAAACAAAAACCTGCATCTAAGGTCGAGTGGTCCCCGGACCGGGAGCGCGCTTTCTCACAGGTCAAATCGGCCCTCGCGAACGCTGCGTTATTGGCACACCCGGTGCCAGCAGCTCGCATGGCGTTAACCACCGACGCTTCCGACGTGGCAGTGGGAGCGGTTGTCGAGCAACTGGTAGCAGGGAGCTGGCAACCACTTACGTTTTTCAGCAAAACATTGCGCGATAACGAGCGTAAATACAGCGCGTTTGATAGGGAGCTTTTAGCCCTGCATTTGGCCATCCACCACTTCCAGTTCTGGTTGGAAGGGCGCCGTTTCACCGCGTTTGTAGACCATAAACCATTAACTTTTGCAATGGCTAAAATTTCAGAGCCTTGGTCGGGCCGACAACAGAGACAGCTGGCCGCAATTTCGGAGTTTACCACCGACATTCAACACTTGGCGGGTAAACACAATGTAGTGGCAGATTGTCTCTCGCGTGCAGTTGCAATGCCAGGCCCCCAGGGGGCAGACTCGGCGGCTGTAGACTCGGGCCAGGCTTGTGGCGCCGAAGCGCTCACAGCCCCGGTCTGCGTTGGATTAGATTATGCAGCCATGGCCGCTGAGCAGGTTAACGATGCGGACGTGCGCGCGCTCCAGTCTGGGCCAACAGGGCTAAGGCTGGAGCACAGGGTGCATCAAAGAGGTATGCCCCCTCTAATCTGTGATATCTCCACGGGGCGCCCCCGCCCCGTGGTCCCGGCTGCGTGGCATCGCCGTGTTTTTGACTTAATACATTCGCTGGCACACCCGGGCGTTCGCGCGTCGATCAAAATGGTGGGAGAGAAGTTTGTTTGGCCGGGGCTGCGTAAACAGGTCAAAGAATGGGCTGCAGCCTGCGCAGCGTGTCAAAGAGCAAAGGTACACAAGCACATGCGGGCCCCTCTAGAACCTTTTCACATCCCAGCCAAACGCTTCGACCACGTGCATGTCGACTTGGTGGGACCCCTCCCGCTGTCACAGGGGTTCACACACCTTCTAACTATGGTGGAACGCACTACGCGCTGGCCAGAGGCAATTCCCCTGGCGTCAACCACAGCAGCAGACGTTGCGCGCGCTTTTTTAACGGCTTGGGTCGCGCGCTTTGGAGTCCCGTCAGAGATAACGTCTGACAGAGGACCCCAGTTTGTTTCCGAGCTCTGGTCATCCATGGCACTCAGCCTGGGGGTGAAAATTCATCGCACAACTGTGTATAACCCCCAGGCCAACGGTTTGTGCGAACGCTTTCACCGGTCATTGAAAGCAGCCCTCAGAGCGGCTCTCACGGACAACACAAATTGGGTTGATAAGCTTCCATGGGTTTTATTAGGGTTGCGTTCAGCACCTAAAGAAGATTTGCAAGCCTCTCCGGCCAAACTTGTCTTCGCCCAACCTCTCCGGTTACCGGGAGAATTCCTTCCTGAGAACCCCGCACCAGATCGCCCCCCCCGCTCAGCTGCTGCAGAGCGACGCGGGATCAAACACCCTCCCCGGTCCAGTTCATCACAGTTTTCCACGCGTTTTTGTGCCTAAAACCTTAAAGAATGCAGAATTCGTCTTTGTTAGACACGACGCACAGAGGTTAGGTTTAAGACCACCTTACGATGGACCGTTCAGAGTGTTAGAAACCGGGGAAAAGCATTTTTTGCTCGATTTGGGAGACAGGAGGGAATTAGTCTGCATTAACAGACTCAAACCTGCTTTTGTGTTAGCTGATGAACAGGTACAGTTGGCCAGGGCCCCCCGCCGCGGCAGGCCGCCGGGGAGACACTCTGCTAAGCTTTCACAATGATGTGCTAATGACTCTGATCCACAGATGCAAGAGACAGCCACAGGCAGAGCGAGACCTGCTCACAGCAGATATGGCAGGGAGTTGAAGTCCAGGCAGTTGGATGTATGATCTGTTGTGCCAATTTTTTTTTTTCTCGTTCTGTGTGATATGTCATGATTCTATGCATTTGAGGCATAACTTGTCCTTATTTAGACGTTTGGGGGGGGTTATATGGCGCACATTTAGGGCGCATATATGGCATGCTTGTATGGTACGCATTTTCTCTCACATGTATTTAGTAGGCATGACGGTGCATACTCTACAGACTTCAAACGTCCAAAAGGACCTGACCCGGCAGAGACCTCGGCAGGTGTGAAGTGGTTTCTGGAGAGACGGGAAGTCAGAGAGAATGTCCCAGCAGGAGCCCCCGAGGCAGAAGAGACAATAGAGACGCCAACGAGCCTCGGAGGCTATATGTTTACTAAAGGACTGTGGGTTGAGGGTGTGATATTTGATGTGGGGGGTTTTGTGTCTCTGGGGGTATAAGAGCTGTGAGGAAAGATTGTTCTGCCTCTTTTGTTGAGATACTTGCTGTTAGAGGATGAGACTGCAAATAAACCCTTCCTGAGAAATAAACTCAGTCTCGTTTGTGAAGGCATCCTCTACAATACGTACAAAATACAGTTAATTGTTTACTTGGGGTCTTAAATGTGGTAATTTGTATATAATTCACATGGGTGTATTTATGGAAAAGAGGAGATGGAATTAATAAGTGTTCACTTCTTACTTCTCCCTTTCGAACACTGTATACTGTTACTTTATTGTATTTGTCATTGTTTTGTTTTGTGTCAGAAAATTGTTTATCATGCATGTTCAATCATTTATCATTTTATAATTACTAACATCATTATCATTATCATTGCATAACCATCTTATATGATTAAAATGTATACTGCATGCATCTTCTATGAGTTTATAGCATACTGTATTGTTTCTCTGTAATAAGTGGACCCATTGAGTGTCCTTCATTAAGATGTGCTTAGAAGTCAAAGTGTCTCACCAGACCAGACTATGTATATGATAAGGGGTCTGGGAGTGAGGGAGAATTGATCTTGTTTTCCTATGAAATGCTGTGACTATGATTAACTTGGAGTCTGGGGCACACCTGCAAGGCCATGTTTTCAGTCCAGGCCAATGTTTTGTATACTCATATTATGACTGTGAATTGTATCCAGTAGATGTTTGTGTGACTGACTATGTATAAATACTTCCTGATTGTTTTTTATTGCCAGTGCTGCATTTTCTGTTAAAACTATGGCACTCCTTGCAAGTAAAGAGCTCATATGAGGAATATACTTGTGTCATGAATCATATTTGAGGTAACGAACCAACATACGATCACTCTAAAGTTTCCAGATTCTGACATACTTGGTGCCGGTGACCCGGATGGGCAATATCTGGACGACAGATGGAGGCGACGCGCTCTCCAGGTTGGAAATCCATGCGCATGGTCTGACTGCATACAGTCAGTATTGGACTCCCCATTGAGGAAATCTGGATTGTGCGGGACTCTAGACGTCGTCTAGTGAAGCCCATCCTCCTCAATTAAAAGAAAGAAAAGTAAGTGACGTCTTTTTTATTTACTATATGTGCATTTAGAAGATTCTCTAAAATCGAGCCTTGAGTGAGTAATGTTAAACATGTTACAAGAATCTCCAAATCCAACTACGAGTGACTAACGCGAAAAGTAAATAAAGGTAAATAAAGTGCGCGGAAGTAGTTGCAACAAGGTAAAAGGTTTGGGTTGAAATCCCCGGTCAGGGACAAAAATAAGTTTTTGGGTTGAGATCCCCGAGTTTTGGAACTAAAAATAGAATATCAGGTCGCGGTTATGCTGTAATGGTAGTGTGACGGCGTTTCACACTTTTCCTGGTAAAGCATCTTAATTCCTGTGGAATTACCAAGAGGTTTAAAAAAATAATAAAAACAGCAGAAAAAAGGGAAAAATGGGTAACTGTGTGGGGAAAAAAGAGAATAAGCAAAAAACTAAACAGCAGAAAAGGGAGCAGACAGCGCATTACAATGACCGGTTAAAAGATAGAGAACAGATAAAGGATCCTGAAAAATATCTGAGCAAATGGGAAAAGGACTATTCCTTCAAACCCACATTAGATGTGGATGAGTGCACAGTCTTAGTGTCGACGGCAAAATTAGTGACCAAAGGAAATAAGAGAAAGCCAGATTTGGAACTTAAATGTGCAAATCTTTGGCAGCAGCTGCAGATGCCCGAATAAAAGCCAACCAAGGATGCAAAAAATAGTAAGAAAGGAGTGGATCAGAAAAAAACCATGTGAGAATCAAAACAGTGAAAATTCTCTGTCACAGTTGGACAGAAGAAAACTGAGCGCTCCCCCCCTTATCCTGTAACAGATCCTAAGGAGGGTCCATACAGCAAATTATTAAAAGAAGCCCAAGAGGTTGGGAGAAGGAGGAAGTAAATAAAATCATAATAATAACTTTACTCTATGTTATAAGATATTGATACTAGACTATAAGATCTAAAGACGGTCGGGTTAAGTGGCAACGGAACCGGATAACGCTAAAACGGACAATGAGAAACAGTTATTTTATTTTTGTGTGTGTGTGAGCCTTAGAGGCAGCTGCAGCTTGGATTGTTTTTTGTTTCTGTAAACGGCTCCAGTGTGAGGAAAAGGGAGGAGAGTTCTGAGTTCTCTGCGAAGGCGGAGGGAGCAGGTTTTTAAACTGTTTGTAATTTTTGGTATAAAAGGATTGGTTGTCTAATTGTTATCCTTCTGAGAAATGTTTGAAATTATAGGTATCTGAAAATAGTGGCCTTGAGCAGAAGGAGTTGACTAGTTTTGTGTTATGGCTGAGTTGAGAGAATGGAAGGAGCTGCGTCGACCTTGTGGAAATAAAAACAATCCTCTGTAGGTGTGTGGTTGATCTGTGTGGAAAAAGTGGTCTAAATATGGGTATTTTTACAAGGTTTGGGATTTTTATCTTTTCAATCTAACTTTGTGGGGTCTTGATTAATGTTGCGTACGTGATAAACTGTTTACATATTTTTAAAAGCAATTTTGACGCACTACCGACCTTTTTTCCTTTGACTGAAACATGACAGTGCAGGACTGACGTGTGACACATATGATTTGCCAGGGGCTATGGATTATCAGACAAAGATCTTGGAGAAAGGATCCTTGTTGATAAACATTTTTTGAAGCCAAGTATGACTTTGTATGACATTGTAGATAACATAAGGTATATTGATTCAAATGACTTCGACTTTACAAATGTAATGTTTATATGATTTTATATTGATATTACTCACCACAAATGGTGCAGCAACATCATATTTCAGAAATGTGACAGTAAGGAGGAATGTGCTTTTTCCTGATTCGGCAGTGGCCAAGCTGGGTCAGGGTAAACTACATTCACCCCATAATTTACCAAGGAATATATAAAAATCATTTTGTATATTCCTGGTAAAAATTTAAATCAAATTCTAATTAGGCAAAAGGTCCACCTTTCCGTTGACTGAAAGAGTGTAATACAATCTTTATTCATTTATTCAAATTCAACCCATCTGTGTTCAACTGGACAAACTGATCTTATTCATCAATGCTGAAGCATATCAAAAATGCACAGATAGTTATTTGTTTCTGTGGTGTAATCTAAGGATTACATATGTGGAGCCACTAGGGGGCGACACAGACCGGATGTTGTCAGGAGTACAGCATGACGGATATTAATATGGCGGAGTTCGTGTGTTAATGTTGTTGCAGCCAGTTAATAAAGGAGGCTCCGTGTTCACCCAAAGCAGCAGTCTTTATTTATAAAAAAACCCAACACAACATGGTGTCAGAAGTTGGTGCGCTTTGAGGTGAGAAAAGTCAGCTTTGCAACCGGCTAGCGGCTATGCCAGACGAAGTTCAAAGAGCTGCAGCTGCGCCAATTGATCCAGTAATGGCGGCGGCTACTCCAGCGGCAACCTTCACCATTAAACCACCGGAGCCCTTCGACTTTGCGAGACCCCAAGAGTGGGAAAAGTGGATAAGACGTTTTGAGCGTTTTAGACTGGCAAGTAACCTGAATAACTCAGCTGAGGCGAACCAAGTAAATACGCTGGTTTATTGCATGGGAGATGAGGCTGACGACGTGCTAAGAGGGCTCGAGCTAACGAGTGTGCAGCGCCAGCAGTACGATGCCGTTAAAACAGCTTTTGATAGACATTTCGTTCCCAGAAAGAACGTGATTTACGAACGAGCAAAATTCAACAAGCGAGTGCAACAGCCGGCAGAACCAGTAGACTCGTTCATAACAGCACTCTATGCGCTGGCAGAAAACTGTGAGTACGGTGCACTTCATGATGACCTTTTGAGAGACAGGCTTGTAGTGGGTCTAAAAGATTCGTCGCTGTCAGAAAGAATGCAGCTTGACAAAGATCTTACCCTAGCTAAAGCTATAACAATGGCAAGACAATCTGAAGAAATAAAACGACAACAAACTGACCTAAGAGGTGAAACTAGCATTAACAGAACAGCCGTGGATGCGGTACACATCAGAAAAGCCAAGCCAAATAAGTTCATAATTAAGGAACAAAAACAGATTAAGTCCTCAAGGCCTCAGCAGACAAAACAAGACAGTAAAGCTTGTTCCAAGTGTGGCAAAGCACCAGCACATGCAGCAGTACAGTGCCCAGCTAAAAACGCGGAATGCCATAACTGTAAAAAACGTGGACACTATATTAGAGTCTGTAGGTCCAACCCAACTGTGAATGAGGTCACTGACAATGCAGACAGACTTTTTCTGGGTGAAGTGGATCTAGGAGAGGATCCATGGCTGGCAGACATAAATGTGAGAGGAAATAAAGTGACTTTTAAGTTAGATTCCAGAGCGGACGTCACAGCGGTTTCTGACCAAACATTTGAAATCTTCAAGAAGAAAAATGAACAGTTGGAAAAGGCACAAAAACCACTCTACGGACCGGGTGGAACTGCACTAACCGTGTTGGGGTCTATGACAGAGACTATTACATACGGTAACAAGAGCGCTACTGAGAAAATCTATATTGTCAAAAATCTGCGCATGGCACTACTGAGTAGAACAGCTTCCGTGAGACTGAAACTAATTGCCAGAGTTGACACTATAGACCAAGAGACAGTGAGAAAAGCGTACCCCAAGTTATGCGATGGACTTGGGCTTGTTCAAAAGCCATACACAATTAAACTGAAACCTGATGCTAAGCCCTTTTCGCTCAAGGTGCCAAGGCGTGTGCCACTGCCGCTCATGGGTAAAGTGAAAGAAGAGCTCGAGAGGATGGAAAAGTTGGGAGTCATCAGTCGCGTGGAGCAGCCAACAGATTGGTGCTGTGGCATGGTTGTAGCTCCCAAAAAGGACAAAGAAAAGGTGCGTATCTGTGTGGACATGACACCTTTAAATGAGTCAGTGTGTCGCGAAAGATACATCCTCCCGTCTGTGGACCAAACGCTAGGCATGCTCACAGGTGCTCAGTATTTTTCAAAGCTTGATGCAAATATGGGATTTTGGCAAATACCACTGTCTAAAGAGTCGGCCTTTCTCACCACATTCATTACGCCATTTGGCAGATACCACTTCAACCGTTTGCCATTTGGTATTTCCAGTGCTCCTGAACATTTCCAAAACATGATGGTAACAGAGGTTACAGCGGGTCTCGACGGAGTCGTCTGTCACATGGACGATATCCTGGTCTGGGGATCCACCAAGGAGCAGCACGACGCAAGACTGCACGCTGTCTTGAAGCGCGCGGAGAAAGCCGGCGTTACGTTGAATATGTCAAAATGTGAGTTTGGCAAAAGAGAGGTTAAATTTCTTGGGTTTATTGTTTCAGCAGAAGGAATGAGGCCTGATCCAGACAAAACCAAAGCTGTTCAGGACATGAAAGAGCCAAGCAACGTGAGTGAGCTCAGGAGCTTTCTCGGAATGGTGAACCAGCTGGGGAAGTTCATTCCGAACCTTTCTGAAAAGGACAAACCATTGAGAGACTTGCTTTCAACAAAGAACATGTGGTACTGGGGGCATGAACAACAAAATGCGTTTTGTAATCTCAAACAAGAACTGTCCTCTGCTCCTGTATTGCAGCTCTATGACCCAAACAAACGACAGAAAATATCTGCAGATGCCTCTTCATACGGATTGGGGGCAGTCATGCTACAGAAGGAGAGAGACATGTGGTCACCAGTTGCTTACGCTTCTCGATCATTGACACCTACAGAGCAGCGCTACGCACAGCTGGAAAAAGAAGCGCTGGCTCTCACGTGGGCCTGCGAAAGATTCAATGACTTTATCCTGGGTCTGCACTTTGAACTAGAAACTGATCATAAGCCACTAGTGAGTCTACTGGGAGGACAAGCTTTGGATGTGCTTCCACCGCGTATACAGAGATTTCGTATGCGCCTAATGAGGTACTCATACACTATAAAGCACATCCCTGGCAAAAGTCTCACCACTGCCGACATGCTCTCACGCTTACCGCTCACAAACAGTGTTACTCACACAGACACAGATCTTATGGAGGACACTAACATTTATGTTGACTCTGTGCTAGAGGGACTCCCTACAAGCAGCAAATATCTTGCAGATCTCCAAGAGCAACTGCAGTCCGACAGCGTCTGTTCACAAGTCATGAAATACTGCACAGAAGGCTGGCCGGATCGTAACCAGCTACAGGGAGCGGTGAAGCACTACTGGTCTGAGAGAGCCGTTTTGAGTGTGCATAACGGACTACTACTGAGAGGCACGAGGTTAGTTATCCCTGCTAACATGAGAAATGCAGTTTTGGATAAGATACATGAGGGCCACCAGGGGGTGGTTAAATGCAGAGAGCGCGCCCGTCAGGCTGTATGGTGGCCAGGTTTAAGCAACCAGATCAGTGAAGTTGTACTCAAATGTAGACAGTGCATACAGGAAAGAGTTAATGTGAGAGAGCCTTTAATGCCCACAGATTTACCAGAAAGGCCATGGCAGAAGTTGGGAGCTGATTTGTTCACGCTGCAAGACAAAAACTACCTGTTATTAGTGGACTACTTCTCTAGGTATATAGAGGTTGCCCAGCTCAGCCCAACTCGCTCTGCCAATGTCATTGTGCATTTAAATCAATGTTTGCACGTCACGGAATACCGGAGATACTGATCACGGATAACGGCCCACAGTTCCCAAGTCAGGAAATGGAAGACTTTGCAAAGGAGTACTGTTTTGAGCACGTGACCAGTAGTCCCAGGTACCCCCAAAGTAACGGTGAGGCAGAAAGAGCTGTCAGAACAGTCAAAAATCTTATCAAGAAAGCCAGTGATCCATACCGAGCACTGTTAGCCTACAGAACCACAGCGTTGGCAAATGGCTACAGCCCAGCACAGCTTCTCATGGGGCGTAGACTTCGTACCACCCTGCCAATGCTTCCAGAGGCCTTGCAGCCATGCGTGCCGAATCTGCAACAAATTCGTCACATGGAAAAGGAGAGACGGATGAGGCAAACAGAATGTTTCAACAAAAGACACAGAACGAGAGATTTGGATAAACTGTTACCCGGAAACTCTGTTTGGATTACAGGTGCAAAAGCACAGGGCACAGTGACATCTGTCCACAAAACTCCACGGTCCTATGTCATTAGTGGACCACAAGGGACAATCAGGAGGAATCGCACTCATCTTGTGCCTATGTCGATACCAGAGACTGAGATGGAACCACAACGGACCCAGTCAAATGGAAAAGACACTCCTACAGAAACTGTTTCTGAGCCCAATGCACAGGAAACACCAGGTGTTGTTAGAACCAGGTCTGGTAGAGAAGTGATAAAACCAAAGAGACTGGATCTGTAGAGTTGCATGTTAATATTTGTGAAAACAGTGTTGAAGAGAAAAAAAAAAAAGAAATGTTATATTTTGTGTTTTCAGCCAAAAGGGGTCAACTTGGCTTCAGTAAGGGGGATGTGGTGTAATCTAAGGATTACATATGTGGAGCCACTAGGGGGCGACACAGACCGGATGTTGTCAGGAGTACAGCATGACGGATATTAATATGGCGGAGTTCGTGTGTTAATGTTGTTGCAGCCAGTTAATAAAGGAGGCTCCGTGTTCACCCAAAGCAGCAGTCTTTATTTATAAAAGAACCCAACACAACAGTTTCTCTTAAATGGAATCTGTAAATTAGTTCAAGAAAAGTCACAAAAAAAGGCTATGATTATTGAACTCTTATTTTTGAAGGAATTGGGCTACCCACACTTTTTATCAAGCAAATACCCTGTAACTTTGCTGCATGTGCGTCTTCATGTATCAAAGCAGGGTGTATCAAAGAAATTAATTTGCAAATAATTAGTAACCCTCAGAAAAATAGATAATGCATAAAAATTATCAATAAATGAATAAATAAATGAATTCAATTCAACTTTATTTTCATAACACCTCATTGCACTTTGAGCTATAGGGGGAACCCCCATACTTGCACCTCCCATAGTTGCACCCCCATACTTGCAGAACTGACAGCCTAGCTACAGTGCTGAGAAAAGAAGAAAGAAAAAACTGAGATTTCCTTTGTTTTCTTCTATTAATGCAGACTAATGCAGACTAATGACTTATTTTATCTTTTCTAAAAATAAAAATAAAATAAAGAAATTCTTCAAGTTAAATAGATTTCATCTAAATAAATGAAGTGTCATTTTCTCTAAGGAGGAGGGAAAATGAAGAAAAATTGCTACAGCATATGACATTTTGAGGAGAGAGGGAAAAAAAAAACGTTACACCAGCCTCCAATTTAGAATTGAGGACTGAACTTAAAGAGCTTATTGATGCTTATGTGTGTTAGCTTTGCTAAATTAGGACAGAACTTTTATTTTATTTCATTCTCTGTTTTTCTGCTCATCTTTAAAAAAGCCCGACAGGTCAACATCCACTGCTTATGCTGTGACAACATTGTCTGGGGTCCTGATTGTGTAAAATTCCACAACCTGCATCACCTCCAATGGCTGAACTATTGGACATGAGCTACTAACCTAAAAGCAACTATATGTACAGACAGTAAATATGCTTATAACGCATGCTGCCTGCATACCGCTACCTTGAACCTGCGGGGTTTGTCACCTCCACAGGAAAACCAGTAAACGCTTGGCTGATATCGCTGCTCATTATACTGCTATTGATTTTTTAAGAACCGTCTGTTTTTTAATAATGTTGATGTTGATGTTTTAAAAGACTGTTAAAATAATTTGGACCTCCCTCCTGTTACATGTGGCTTGCCTGATGGAAAAATTGTTTTGCCACCCATGTTATACAAATGGGCTGCCCTGGTGGCACATCAGAATCAGAATCAGAATCAGCTTTATTGGCCAAGTATGCACAACACATACAAGGAATTTGACTTTGGCTAAAAACTTGCTCTCATTGTTCAGGTGGAGGATTTAAATAAGGATTCAATGACAACAGAGTATGTACAGTAAATTACAGTCTGTCCACGTTTCTATAAAATGATGCAAATATATACAGGAATATATGCAGTTATTTACTCAGACTAACCACACTTTGCAGAAATATATGAAAAAATATACAGTCACACAGTATTTCAATGTGAACTCAGATTCAGTGATATAATGTGAATGAAGTAAAAAGCAGTGTGAGAGTTATGTGCAATGTAATAATGGATGAAAAGTCATGAGTACAGCAACAGGTAGGACTAGGTGAATGTTAGGAGTTCATCAGAGTGATGGCTTGAGGAAAGAAACTGTTCCTGTGACGGGTGGTTTTGACCACCCGTCAAAACCACATGAACTATTGGCACTATTTGGCACATGAACTATTCATGTGCCAACAGCAGGGAATGATGAGGATGTTGGGAAAACTGTCCTAATATTTTGAAAGAAGTAACAAAAACATGCCAAAAGTGCATCATTTGTTTATAAAATAATGCTCAAGGAGGAATGAGAAGCTACGATATTGCTTGGTGTTGATTGACACCCTCCCAAGGTGGACAGAAATTCACCCCACATCCTCAGCAAACGCAGCACATGAATCACGTTTTTCCCGCCGTTGGGGTTCCAGAACTGATTTATGCAGATAATGGAACTCATTTTACGGCACAAACAGTTCAAGACTTAATCCAAGCTGTAAGAAGTAAGATCAAATTTCATAGTACCTACCACCCACAAAGTACAGGTTTTGTTAAAAAGAAAAATGGTACAATCAAACTAATGATTAACCCTATACCATCCTTATGTATTGCCTGACCTCTCACCACTAATCACATCTAACAAATACATCTCAGAGCACATTGATTCTGTCAAGAGCTCTCTCTACTCCACAGAAAGAAAGCGAATAACCCATTGCAACCTGGAGACTATGTCTTCATAAAGAACCACCACCGACAACACTGGACACTCCCACCCCCACTGCCATACGTATTGCTGAACGACCATCTTGGATTCACCTTTCACACGTTAAGAGACTGCGGGTGCCTGTAAGTGAACTAACTTGTTTCCCTGAGTAAGTCCAGTTACAAAGGGGGCTTTGTCCTTCTAAGGACAGAGCCGTCTCAAACCTGGTGAAGATAGGGGCCCAGATGGATACTCTCTCAGGTGGAGGCATGGCACCAAAGGTACTGATGACTCTGTGTTCCATACTTTTCATGACTGTGGGGTGGGGGACCATTTCTGATTCCAGGACGAGGAGCCCGCAAAACATGGACCGCAAGACATGGACAATGGACAATGGACAATACGTGGACTATACGCACAACCTGTGGTACCAAACAATGGTGGTTTCGGTGAGAGGACTGGGAATCAACACTTCCTGCTATGTGTGTTCATTGCTACCCCATTCACACAAGACTGCAATCCCCATGATCCCTGTGCCGCTGAGCGAAGAGGAGACAGCTGGAGTGACAATAGCGATGACCTCACGTCTCAATCTGCTAAATTCAAGTAATGGTGTTAGACATTGGTTGGTAAGAAATTTGTCTGAAGGGTATTTTAATAAATTGAATGTCACTGTTACTGATTACACTGGGTCTAAGTTAAGAATATTCAACACTACTGGAATTGGGAAGTCTTTGCTTGCTGTTAAAAAGTCCTTGATGAAGGTAAATCCTACACTGTTTACTTCACCAATCTGTTTTAATAAAGCTAAGATAAGATAAGATAAGCCTTTATTAGTCCCACAAAGGGGAAATTCCAGGATTGCAACAGCACAGGGATAGCAACACTCAGAGCAACAATCAGAAGGCAAGAAAAAAAAACAAGCAAGCAAGAGCAGCTAATATACATATGTACATATTACTATAAAATATATATATACACACACACAGACACACAGTGCAGAGCATTGTAGCTGGATGGAATAAATATATGAATATATAAACACACAGTGCGGAGCATTGCAGCTTGTAATGAAAATAATTTCAGTCTAGGTTTTTCACCAAGGTGTAATGATGTGAAGACGGCAACCTGTGGAGTAAGATACCATGATTCTGTTTGTAGAAATGCATTTCACTTTCCCTATATTGCTACTGGAAATTTTACCTTAAAGAGCAAAAATTATACTTTTAACTGTAGCAATAATCCTACTGTTTTTTGGCCAAATGATGATGGGTATGGATGTTTAGGGTCTAATGTTTACTCATTACTTCCTCCAGGGTGGTGTGGCAGATGCTACATGGCTATTTTGATCCCACACATTAGCATAAGTTCAAATCTCACACATAAAATGAAGACATCATACTCCCATTATTATCATCCTGATCAAACTGAAATTCACACCAGGGCACGGAGAAGTACAACCCCAGATATGCAACAACTAATAGGTAGGCTGTCTGGGAAACAGAGGATTAGTGATTTCAAAATTGTAATGAGTACTCTTTTTCCAATGTATGGCAGTTACCTGGCTACATATCACATAAATGTGTTAGCATGGACAGTGAAAAATCTAACTGTATTAACGGAACAAGGTTTCACAGCTTTAACTGAGGAGCAGAAATTCTCAAGGATGATGACATTGCAAAACAGGATGGCTTTAGATTTAACATTAGCTGCACAAGGAGGAGTGTGTCATGTTATTGGCAAGGAGTGCTGCATACATCCCAGATTTTAATCAGAATCTCTCTCACATTATTAGCCATTTAAATGACATTTTACACTTACAACACACTTTAGATGAAGATAAGGGTTGGAGCCCCTGGGATTGGTTTCAAAGTGGAACTTGGTGGCAAATTCTTTTGAAGTGGTTGACCCCATTGATTGTGATATTGGTCTTATTCAGTGTGCCCTTCATGTGTGTTATTCCCTGTATGGGATCTATGATTACACAGGCCATTGCTCATCATACTTTTCTGTTGCAAACTGACTGTATTCACAAAGAGGACTGTGAGGACTGTGAGTAATCTCCTGTGTAATCGGAATATGATGCAAATGATGGGCATGTAGAAAATCGAGAGAAGTTACATGTTTCTGATGAATAAAAGCATCCCTAAATGAAAACTGTGATAAAAAATGATAAAACAGGAGGGAAATGTCAGAAAATTGTTTATCATGCATGTTCAATCATTTATCATTTTATAATTACTAACATCATTATTATTATCATTGCATAACCATCTTATATGATTAAAATGTATACTGCATGCATCTTCTATGAGTTTATAGCATACTGTATTGTTTCTCTGTAATAAGTGGACCCATTGAGTGTCCTTCATTAAGATGTGCTTAGAAGTCAAAGTGTCTCACCAGACCAGACTATGTATATGATAAGGGGTCTGGGAGTGAGGGAGAATTGATCTTGTTTTCCTATGAAATGCTGTGACTATGATTAACTTGGAGTCTGGGGCACACCTGCAAGGCCATGTTTTCAGTCCAGGCCAGTGTTTTGTATACTCATATTATGACTGTGAATTGTATCCAGTAGATGTTTGTGTGACTGACTATGTATAAATACCTCCTGATTGTTTTTTATTGCAGTGCTGCATTTTCTGTTAAAAGTATGGCACTCCTTGCAAGTAAAGAGCTGAGGTAACGAACGTGTCGAATGTGAGCCACATCTCGACCGCGCCCTTTCCAATTTTAACTGTGTCAGCTTTTCTCTGTCCTTCTTACTCTCCTTTTCCCTTGTTTGTACCTCCTGAATTCCAACATTTATTTTATCCCTCAGAGTAATAATAATTTCTACAGAAAGCGACTCCCCAGAAGGAAACTCAGCCCCACAGATCCATTTTTTTTTTCCCAAAAAACTCCACACTGTCAGGACCATAGTTATCAGTGATGTATTTCACCTTCGGTCCCATCACGCCGGATGAACCCCATCTGGGCTTGGACTTGCAAGACTCCATTTTAGCCGATTTGACTGCTCAGTGACCACAAAACGTCTCAAGTGCGTCCCAGCACGTCCTTTACTAGACCGTGGTCACCCCAGGCGTCCCCACACGTCTGACTGTGCAATTTAATCCTGCCACGAGATAAACCCGCCAGACCCAGAAATTGATCCTGCCACGAGATAAACCCACCAGACCCAGAAATTGATCCTGCCATGAGATAAACCCGCCGGACCCAGAAATTATGCACAGGAATCGGTCTAAAATCGGTCTATCAAGGTGAACTACACAACCGATATTTTATCAATAAACTTCTAGAAACACAGCAAAATTCACTTACTGAGATTTGGAGGCTTCTGAGACCGTTCCCTGTATAATGTGTCACAATTCCATCAAGTGACGTGCTCACGTCGCCTATAAAGGCGGAAAGAGCCGAACTTCGGTCGGGTGATCAGTCCACGTCAGCCACTGGAAATTGGTGATCAATTATCCCACCTTCTGACACCAGTATTGTAGCCGAATTTTATCTAAACACTTAGAAAGGTCCTGGAGTAAAATAATCAATCGGATCTGTGAGGTGAATCTTCCTTTTATTGTTGCAACAATAAGAGGTAAGATCAGAAAAAGACAGCTCTAAGGTCAAAATACAGCTCTGCTCTCTCCTGAGGGGAGACAGAAACACACACACATTTATATCTTCCAGACTACAGAAAAAAAGGAAAAAAGGCACAAAGCACTCTGTGCTACTGAGGAATATCACAGGTGGGGGCCCTCAAGGTCAAAACCGTCAGCAAGAGAAGGAAGTGAGCCTGAATACCTAAGCTGGTTACTGTGACATACAAGTTTTATCTTGGGACACAAAGCATCATAAAATCATCAAACAGCTTGTTAATATAGCACAATAAAACAGTTCATATAAGGACAAAAGTTATAGTCATATGTTGTAACACACACTTATAAAACATATGATCTCAACAGATAAATGCAAAATCAGTGAATTTCCATTACACCACCTACACACAACACATGTACCCACGCGCACACACCCACTTCTGCACCCACTCACACTCACATACACACATGCACACTAACACCCGCAGGCCCCAGAGGATGCAGGCGCCTGCCCCAGAGCACCGCCATGGCCCCGGGGAGGACACGACCTCGCTGCACGAGGATGCGCCGGGGCTGGCTTACACCACCGGTGCACACCCGACCCCGACTTGGGAGGGGGGGGGGGATGCGCCCCCCCCCCCCCCCAGCAC
This sequence comes from Pholidichthys leucotaenia, assembly GCA_020510985.1. NCBI lineage: Eukaryota > Metazoa > Chordata > Actinopteri > Cichliformes > Pholidichthyidae > Pholidichthys > Pholidichthys leucotaenia. The sequence goes on along the minus strand of CM035840.1, from coordinate 185,991,513 downwards.
CAGGGGCCCAGGGCCAGACCCAGACCCACCCGGAAGGCAAGGCCAGCTGGCCGTGGACCATGGCCCACCCACTGGCCCACCCTGCAGCCCCCCCAACCAATCCCCCCGGGCCAGGCATACGGCCACCCCGTAACAGGCCCCTCAGACACCGGCCCCTCATCGTCAGGGCGTAGCAAGCTGCCAGAGGTGCCAAGGAGAGTGAGCCACCACCCGCCACCCCTCTGGTTATACAATTAATAAGCCGGGACCAGACAGAATTGAATTCAGCCAATTGATTATTTGAGAAGGCAGACATTCTCTCTAGGCTAATATAATCTAATAGTAAGTTATTATAGTGAGTCATGCATAAATTATTTCTTGATTTCAAATTCATGAGGATGGTTTTCTTTGCAATGCATGAAGATGGTGAGAACCATGTATGACGTCCTTGCCTTTAGATTTATTTCACTTAAATCACCTAATATGCAAAGAGTAGGTGAGGATGGGACACCATACCCAAGGCATGTCGACAGGTTCCCACATGTTTCAGAACTTTTGGACCGATGCACAGGACCACATAGCATGCATATAGCTATCTGGGATGTTGCTGGAGCAGATATTTGTGTAACTCAGGCCCATTTTAAACATCCTTTGTCCTGTGTAATGAATTCTAGAGAGAACTTTATACTGTATGAGTTGAAAATTAGAATTTTTAGTCACCTTAAAAGTGTTTGTGTCCAGAAGCTTTCATCCTTATTGATCGATAAGTCTGTCTCCCATTTTGATATTGGAAGAGATCATGACATCCAGTTTTGATTATAGTCCGTATATTTTCAATATCAATTTAGGGGAATGAAGATTTAGAAACTCTGCCACCTTAACTGGTACCTCTGAATCTGTCTGATTAAAATTAAATCTTGCTTTTATTATGGATTTAAGCTGCTGGTACTCAAGAAACTTTTTATTGCTGATATCGTACTGTGACACTAATTCCTGAAATTGGATTAAATTTCCACCTTGAATAAGATGCTCTAAGTTTTTTATGCCCTTCTCTTGCCATAGTGGGAAGTTTAACATCCTCTTTTTTTGCAAGATATCAGGATTATTCTAAATGGGTGTGAGTTTACAAGGGACAAGCAAAGACCCCGTTACTTTTAAAAATTTCCACCAGGCTGTCAGAGAGGATCTGATATTAATGCTCTTAAAACAGTCATGGCTTTAATACAGGAACTCATAAAAGGTAAGTCAGAGATAATTCGTGACCCACAAAGAGCCTGTTCAGCATCTAACCATGGGTCTCCTAGTGCGGTTGACTTTGTCCATTTCAAACCAAACTGCAATCTATTGGCTAAGAAGTAATTTACAAAATTGGTAAATCAAAACCTCCACACTCTTGCTTTTTGAAGTTTTTACACTGATCTGTAATGGTTTATCCTTCCTTAAAAATTTACTTATATCTGAGTCTAAAGACTTAAACCAGGCCATAGATGGTTGGGTAGGAATGATTGAGAAAAAATAGTTAATTTTAGGAAGGACCATCATTTTAACAGTTGTGAGTCTTCCTATTAGTGATATAGGTAGTGTCCTCCAGCGCGTAAGGTCGTCTTGTATTGTTTTTAAAAGGGGTGTGTGATTTAGTCGTAATAACGTTGAGAGCCTGGGTGAGATATCTATTCCTATGTATTTAATATTACCTGATTGTATTAGAATAATCAATGCATTTGAGAAATTACAATTTATAGGTAAAACTGTTGATTGACCTGTCGGTAAAATGACATGATTGCTCTGTCTTTCTCACATTTCTTTATCTGCTTGCTTCACACGCCACACTGCAGAGTTTAGTTTACACCCTATAATTCATTCGCTGAAATCAGTTAGAATCAGCTGTGCACACAGCTGAGCTGCCACGTAAGCAGAAGTGTATTGATACAATGAGGTAAAACCCCTTCCTCACTTTCAGTAAAATAAGTGAAAGTATACTTCATCTCTCAGTCTGGTTATTTGGCCTTCATATAAAAGAACTGGGGGTTAAGGCATTTTAGACGCAACAATTTGGTGTTTCCGCCCGGTTATGAGACTAAATTTTAGTTTTAGTTTTGTAAACCGCGTGAGGATTTTTCTCTACAGACTGGCGGCTGCAACATTATAAGAGGTGAGCAGAAAACCTTTTTCAATAAATTTCTGCCTGTCCCTTCGGATAACATAAATATACACTTCATAAAATTTTTGAAATTTAAAAGGGCTCTCAGAAAATAGGGGAAAATACAGTCAACATGGACAAAGAACTGTAAGGTGTGGATAAAACTAATGATAGTAATAATGTAACTAGTAATAATGATTAGAGAAATGGAGGAATTAGATAAATTTAAACCTTAGTTCTGATGTACGGATAATAGTGCAGTAAGATTATGAGTGGAGATTTTTGTGTTCTTTTTTTCCTTAGTGTTTCTTCTTCTTTTTTTTTTTTTTCCTTTTCCTTATTTAATAATGGAAGTGTATTAGGGCAAATTGAAGCTGAAACCTTTGTCAATACTGAACAGCAACCACAAGACATTTTAGGAGATATTGACCCAGACAATAACTATTTTAATTATATTAACAATAAGTGTGCTTATTATGATCAACAATTAAATGGAATTATGAATTCAGATCAGACATTGACAAAAATACATATTAATAGTAGGAGTCTCTATGCAAACTTGGAGCCATAACTTGGAGACATCATAAGATAAAGCCACAGGGCTTCAAGGCCATCAAGCAGTTTACTCCCAGGACAGGAGAAAAGGGAGGTGGGAGTGAGAGCATGAAACCCTTTAGCCGGTCAGTGTGACATAAAACTTCATTTTGGAACACAAAGTATAATAGACATATTAAACAGCTTGTTAATAAAGCATATTAAAACAGTTCATATATGGATAAAAGTTACAGTCATATGTTGTAACACACCCACACCCACACTTATAAAACATGTGATTTCAACAGATAAATGCACAATTAGTGAATTTCTATTACAAGGTAAAAGATGACAAAAGTAGTTGGTGTGGGGAGCGTGAAATGAAGAAGCTGAATCGTTTCATAATTCAGGTTTTAATGTTGTAGTCACATCCCCAACATATCTCTCAGAAACAGAAGAGGCTGAACTCAGTCAGAACCCCCTTATTTATACATACAACATCAAAAGCCAAATCACACATCCTTGTCAAATCCCCTTATTGACCATAACTCCCCCTCAATGTCCTTCAGTCCTCCACCTGGCCCCAGGGGGTCAGGAAGTCCTTTCAGATCCTTACCGCCGTGTCTCCGTCTCCCTGCTGTTCTCCTCAGGCGGTTCAGACCTATTGTCCTCCTCTAAGACGTGAGGTCAGTCCACATATGCAATCTTAAACAACCCCTTGTGCTTATACATATGTAGGCATGAATACATGAGCCACAGTTGGAAACCACACATCAGATAAATACAAATCAAAGTTGCAAAAAATATTGCAATCATAAATAAAATTAAGACAAATCACTTTATATCTTGTATTGCTCATTGATACTTCCATACTTGACCTATTGTATAGAGGCCTGGTGTAACAATTATAAAAGTACACTTAATTCATTGTTAACATTATAAAAAGGGCTGTCCATGTTATACACAAAGTCGGGTAGCTTGAACATACTAATTTATTGTTTACACATTTAAAGTTATTGAAATTGTGGGATCTGGTTTTTTATTTTATAGCACAATTAATGTTTAGAAAAAAGAAAAACCTTTTGCATTATTAATCAATCAACTTACTAAAATAGTTATAAAATCCAAAAGTTGCATATTTTTAATAAAATTATAAAGTATAGCTTAAATTTTAGAAAAATGAAAATCTTTATAAGAGCTAAAGGCTCAATAAAGCTTAATCTGGCATTGATAATCTTGTAGGTAGTTGGTTTGATAATATATTTGGCAAATGGGGAAAAATCATTTAAGGAGCCCTTATAAGTATAATTATTAGTTTATTGATCTTTGTTTTTTGTGGATGTTGTTGTATTCCCATGATTAAAAAATAAAAAATAAAAGAAAGATATTTTAGTGGCTTTATCTTCCAAGGATCGGCCTCCATATCAAGGGGTCCAGGAAGCTGCCCACCTGCTCTCCTATTGCCAGGACGATGACGAGGTTGTGCCACGACTGAACCTAGATGGGGATCTAGAAGACGCCGAGGAGATAGTTTAGGGTCTACAATGCACATTCACTTGGTGTTAGATTTTGCTTTGCTGTGCCCTACAGGTTTCCTTTGTGATAAATGATTAATGAAAGAATAGATGCATGTATATGAATGTATTCATATATGCATATATGCATCTTCACATATATTTATATATATGCATAGATGAAGATAGCTTAGTTTTGAATATATTTTACACATATAGGATTGTTAGCTATATTGACTCATAATGTCTGCACCACACCCGATGTCCTCTAGAGAAATGGTGACCTGAGGGGAGGCAGGTCCAAATGACTGCTGAAAAGGGGGCATCACCCAGATATAGAACTTTAGAAACACTACATACAGGGGATAGAATAGGGTTATGAGATGGGTTTAGACCCATCTTAACAGGGGGAGATGCAAAAACGTAAATTTAGGTTACTAGGCTATAGATAGATAGATAGATAGTGAGGTGCCCTAACAGGACACCTCAACAGGGGGTATTGTTGGTAAAATGACATGATTGCTCTGTCTTTCTCACACTTTTATCTGCTTGCTTCACACGCTACACTGCAGAGATTAGTTTACACCCTATAATTCATTTGCTGAAAACAGAATCAGTTCTGCACACAGCCAAGCTGCCATACAAGCAGAAGTGTATTGATACAATGAGGTAAAACCCCTCCCTCTTGCACAAGGGAGTGGTTAAGCTTTATAAAAACTATAGGGCCCACTTTTTGGGTAACACTCTCTTGGGGTATTTTCCTAAAGAGTTGTGTTCCAGCGCTGCTTGTAATCCATATCTCACTTTCAGTAAAATAAGTAAAAGTATACTTCATCTCTCAGTCTGGTTATTTAGCCTTCGTATAAAAGAACTGCGGGTTAAGGCATTTTAGACGCAACAGACCGCAGTTCATAGAGTAGTCTGATAATGATGAAAATTTATCAATGAGAACTACTGTCTGATGAAGAGATCTTTTTGACTTTTCAAGGAAAATCACTACATCATCAGCATAAAGACTTACTTGTGTTCTTTTTCTCCAGTTTGGATACCTTTGATGTTAACATTCTGTCGTATGGCTGCTGCTAATGGTTCGATAAAGATGGTAAAAAGTGAGGGAGCGAGTGGACAACTCTGCTTAGTACCTCTCTGAAGATTAAAGCTTCAGGAAGTCTGATCATTTGTTCGGACAGACAGTTGGACAGCTATATAGTGTTTTAATCCAGTTTATGAAAGATGAACCAAACCCAAACTTATTCATAAAAAGAAATTTCCAATTAACACGGTCAAAGGCTTTCTCCGCATCCAGAGATAAAATTGTAGTTTCTAAGTTATTAATCTTACAGTTAGGGGTGGGTTCAAAAGATCAATATATCGATATGTATCGATACATGTTTGACTGAGCCGATATCGATCCACAAAATCCGCGGATCGATCTTTTAATATTAATATGTTTTAATATAATATTTTTACGTTTGTGAACGTCTGCTGAGTATAATCGGGTCGAAACCGGGTCAGTCAGCCAGGAACAACGGCCGAGAATCATAAACAACTGATGCGCTAACGGAGCTAGCAAGCTAACGGATATGCTAGTTCTTCTTCTGTGGTGTTAAAACGGTTCTCATCCGGCAAGAGTTTCTTGCCGCGCGTGCTCTTTCGTGTTTACACGAGCGGCGATATTAACGTGCGTCTCTTAATTTAGCAACAAAAGTCACCGTAAAGATTGTCCTCAACAGCTTCTGAATATTTTTCATAAATAAAACTTCTGTGTTCCCTGCGGCGCGGGCACACGTCTTTTGTGTTTACATGACGCGGAGTTAATAACGTGCGTCTCTTAATTTAGCAGCAAAAGTCACCGTATAGACTGTCCTCAACAGCTTCTGAATATTTTTCATAAAGCGGGGATAAACGGACTTTTACTCCATGCAGCGCTGTGTTGGAACATCAAGTTGACGACTGATAAAGGGAAAATGCGGAGACTGAAACCCGTGAAGCAGAGACTTGGAGCTGCTGAGACTGTAAGTATAATATTTGTTTGTTTTAACGTTTATGTCGTCAATTAATAATTTATCTGGCATGATGGTGGTTTCTTTTACAAACTATGGACACAGAGAGAACTGTTGGTTAAGCGCTGTGAATAAATGCAGAATTAAGGTATATTTTATGAGATTATGGACTTCTGCCACTTAAGCGATGTGAAGAGAATAAATCACAATAAAATTAATAAAGGCTGCAGTACAACAAGCTATTGTTACTCAGTAGAACTAAGTTGAAATGAACAAACCTTCTCAGGAAATGAACTGAAACCCTTTTCCAACATTGAAAGTTAATTTGTAGTTAAAATATTAAAAAAAAAACCTAAATTATTAAACCCTACTGTGGTGTCGCGATCTAAAAATATGAATGTTAATTTTACTGTGAAATCTGTTCTTTTTATCTGCCTTCAGATGTGTGAAGACTGGAAGCTTCATCCTCACTGAGACCTTCTGAAGGTCAGAGGTTGTCAGTGGAGGAGCATCCCTGCTTCATGTGGATTTCAGCACAGAAGACCTTCAACTTCAAGATTCAAGGAGGTGCTGCCATCATTTTCTCCACACTAACATGCATTCAATGCAATTTAGTTGTTGTAATGACAAATTCTTTTATTTCTTTTTTTAAAGTTCTCAGCAAGAACACAATATTGGTCTTTTTTTTTTTTTTTTACAATTTTACTGAGCATTTAATTCTAAATAAATCACTGTTTAACAAGAAATTTTTGGCAATCCTGTACTTTTCTTGTGGTGTTACATAGAACAGCATCACTGTAAACTATGGAAAAAGCAGCTGCTTTAAAATCTGTACTTCCTCACACAACTTTGAGTGCAAAAAAACTCTAAAAGTGCCATAACTTTTTGGAAAAGCTCCCACAAATCCAGGCTTTTGGGGCCACAACAATCACAAAAACAGCTGACAAAATCCTGGAGGGACTGAAATACAATGAGATTATGTCTGCATGGTTCATGCATTGAATTTGTTTACTTACTCTGGGTGGTTAACTTGACACGACACACCCTTTGCACTAAAGAAAGCACCTGTGAGCACTTTATGAAATGATAAGTTAAATAATAAAAAGTGCATTATTGTAACTGATTTTGGGTCAGTTCTATATGTGATAATTTATGAATTAACAAAGTTAGAAGATTCTTGGTACAATTTGCAGCATTAGGTCTCGAAGATTTTTGTTTCATGGGAAGTAAAATGGCTATTAAAATGGTAATTCTCCAGATCGAATCGGGATTGAATCGGAATTGAATCGATTCAGAATCTCAAGAATCGGAATCGAATCGATTCTGGAAATTAGGGATCGTTCCCAGCCCTACTTACAGTAGTCTATTAAATTAAAGAGCCTGTGTGTCTTATTAGCTGAGTGCCTACCCTTGATGAAACCTGTTTGATCTGGGTGAATAATAATTGGAATTATCCTTCCGAGCCTTTTGGCAAGAACTTTGCAAATTATTTTAAGATCAACATTCATAAGTGAGATGGGACGGTAGCTGGATGGAAGCGTAGTGTGGCGGGTTGATTCAACCCCCCCACAACACACAGGACAGTCAGCTCTCTTCTCTTGGTTTTTCCCGCTGCACTACTGAGATGTAATGTGCCATTCATGTATTGTGATGTAATGTGCCATGCATGTATTGTGATGTAATGTGCCATTCATGTATCGTGATGCAATGTGCCATTCATGTATTGTGATGTAATGTGCCATTCATGTATAGTGTTCATGCGTCCTGTCCTTACTGTGACCTAGAGGCTGAGATCAATATGTAGATGTGCCTTGTAACCTCTTTGTCCTACACCTGGAGCAGAGGCTAGCAAATCTGCCTATTGTTATGTAGGTCTTTCAAATGCAAATATCTCATGCCTGTTCTGCAGTCCCTTTGATCGTACCAACTGCTGTGAATCTGCTCTTTGATGTATTGTGGTAGTTGGGTATATATGCTGCAACTCTGTAACGCAAACTCTCTCTCAATCTCACTTCTGCAACTGCTGCTGCTGGACACACAGACTTTGTGTCCCTCTTCTCTGAGAGCCGTGGGCTCGCTCCCGGCGCGCATGCACGGCGCTGGGAGCGGAGCTCGTGACGGCGGTATGATTAATAAAACCAGCTTAAAACCTCAGCATCGCTGCTTATTTTTTACATCCGCCGCACTGGTGACCCCGAAGATGCACACGCTTTGTGCGACGCAGCCTTCTGGTCTGGACATCCACGCTGAACCGGCCGAGGGACACAAGATGTCTCCTCCCTCTCGCCGCCCCAACGCACCATGACCTGAAGGCAGAAAAGAGCACGTTGCCAGTGAACGCTTCACTGGTTACCCCGAACATGCACACGTTTTGTGCAAAGTAACCTTCTGATCTGGACAGCTGCACTGGTGACCCGTTCTTCAGGATGAGATCTGCACATCTGAGATCTGCTCATCCATGCTGGACCGGCCGCGCTCGCAGCTCCTCCACACGAGAGCGCAGGCACCTCGTCCCTTCTCCACGACGGCGTCCTCCATGGCCGGCGGAGAATGCAACGCGTGGACCTGAACGCACCATGGCCGAGCGGTGCCAAAGATCGTCTATTTCCTCCCACCACTCCAACGCACCATGGCCAAGCTGCAGCCACAGCTCAAACCTGGATTTTATCGGCGCCATCTGCGCCGATCTCCACCAAGATTCTGCACCCTGACTCACCACTCCAGCGGCCCACCCACGCATGGAACCCCCGCGCGCGCACCGGGAAGTTACAAGGATGGCACACCACGCACGGGACAATAACGGCTTCACTGACCGCCTTCCTTCTGCTGCACACTGGCCCTTCAGGCTTGCTTGTACACCTGAGGCCCGCAGCTTGCTCACTGGATTTTATGGTCTTAGCCACGGCACACAAGGGGAATTCAGCTGTCTGCGGTTCCCGAGGCTTTAGAGTTGCGCCTGCCCTAAAGTCAACACGCCAGTCCCTCTGCTTTTATTTTTTTTTTTCTTACAGCCGCTCCTGCTTTTCTTCATGGCCACGAGAGGAGTCAGAGACAAATTTTTCTTCTTGTGATCTCCGCACGCGCAACGGGACAGCCCCTCAACGTCGCGGAGCAGCAAGCAATTTTTGCGCGGCTCGGATGATTTCACCACCCCTGCCGGCGCTTACTACCCCTCCCCTCCCTCCCCCTCCGCCTGCAGCGAGCTTCTCCCACAGCTCGCTCCCATAGATGGATTATCGAGGTCTCGGCCCCCTGCCGTGCCCTCTGGGGGGGGGGGGGGCGTGTGGCGGGTTGATTCAACCCCCCCACAACACACAGGACAGTCAGCTCTCTTCTCTTGGTTTTTCCCGCTGCACTACTGAGATGTAATGTGCCATTCATGTATTGTGATGTAATGTGCCATGCATGTATTGTGATGTAATGTGCCATTCATGTATCGTGATGCAATGTGCCATTCATGTATTGTGATGTATTGTGCCATTCATGTATAGTGTTCATGCGTCCTGTCCTTACTGTGACCTAGAGGCTGAGATCAATATGTAGATGTGCCTTGTAACCTCTTTGTCCTACACCTGGAGCAGAGGCTAGCAAATCTGCCTATTGTTATGTAGGTCTTTCAAATGCAAATATCTCATGCCTGTTCTGCAGTCCCTTTGATCGTACCAACTGCTGTGAATCTGCTCTTTGATGTATTGTGGTAGTTGGGTATATATGCTGCAACTCTGTAACGCAAACTCTCTCTCAATCTCACTTCTGCAACTGCTGCTGCTGGACACACAGACTTTGTGTCCCTCTTCTCTGAGAGCCGTGGGCTCGCTCTCGGCGCGCATGCACGGCGCCGGGAGCGGAGCTCGTGACGGCGGTATGATTAATAAAACCAGCTTAAAACCTCAGCATCGCTGCTTATTTTTTACATCCGCCGCAGTAGGTTCTTTTCCAGGTTAAAGGAGCAGGATAATACTAGCCAAATTCATATTTGGAGGGATTATATTATCTTCATTAATTTGGTTCACTATTTTAAAGGAAGTAGGTGCCATCACAGGCCAGAATTCTTGATAAAATTCTACTGGAAACCCATCTGGTCCCGGAGCTTTGCTGTTTGGGATGTGCTTAAGTGCCTCCTGGAGTTCGGGCACCAGAAGAGGTGCATCCAGAGCTGCAATCTGTTCATTATTTAATTGTGGTAAGTTAATACTGTCCAAAAATTTATTTATCTCAGAGTCAGATGGGTTTATCTGAAATGAGTAGAGGTTTTCATAAAACCTTCTAAAGGAGTTATTTATTTCTTCAGGATCATGGGTAATATTTCCAGTCATCTCCTTAATAGAGTTGATAGTTGTTTTTTCTTTGTTCAATCTAAGCTGGTCTGAAAGATATTGCCCCAATTTATTAGTGTTCAAACTTCTCAAGATGCAGTCTTTGTATTAAAAACTGTGTTCTTTTGTTTGTAATTTATTTTAATTCCAGCTTTAATTTTCTCAGATTAAGTGCTTGTTCCTGTGGAGAAATGGCATAGGTCATTTCCAGTGATTTAATTTTCTGTTCTAACTCCAGTACTTGTGCTATTTCTTTTTTTATTCTTATACTAACAATAAGAGATGATTTTACCTTGCATGACCACTTTTGCTGCTTCCCAAAGAACACACAGGGATATTCCTGGCACATCATTATATTCCAGATATGATTCCCACTCTTAATTAAAGTAGGTAATAAAGTCTTTGTCTTTTAGTAGTGATGTATTAAATTTCCAGCTCCTAGTTTTCCTTTTGCTTTCCTATTTACTAGTGAAAGAGATGCTGGATGGTGATCGCTAATAGCTTGAGTTGAACATATTTCAGTGTCTGTGATGTCCCTCACAATAGAGTTACTGGCTAAAAAGAAGTCTAACCATGAATGTGAACTATGACCTGATGAAAAAAGTGTATTCTCGAAGAGTTGGGTGAAGAGAATGCCATTCTTCGCAAAGACCAAAATCATTCATGTATTGTTTGAGAGTATCAGTAGCCTGCCATCTTCGATAATTCCCTGATGCACTAAAGCCCCTTTTCCACTAGTACCCACTCAGCCCTACTCTACTCTACTCGGCTCGGTTTCTAACCTTTTCCATTAAAGAAATACCAGTACCAGGTACCAGGTACTTTTTTAGTACCTAGTCTAGCCCAGGATACAGCCGCGCTGAGTCGAGCCGAAAATGTGACGTCAACAGACTGCAGGCTACTGATTGGTCAGGGCGTAACATCATGAAAGCGTCCGTCTTCTGTAGAATCTCCGACCGCCATTTGTAAAGTTTTCAGTTCAGCGAGTAAACACAGTGAGCGACTAAAAACGCTATTTTTAATACAGATGGCTTTGCGTAAATGTACCCCGTGGATCAATGAGGAGGTGCAGACTTTTCTATGCTTGTTGACCAATGAACGTATCCAGAGCAAGTTAGACAGAGCGACTCACAATGAGAAAATATACCAGGAGGTTGCCGAGCAAATGGCAGCACAAGGATACAGCCGGACTGCCAAACAATGTTGGGGAAAAACTAAAAAAAATGAAAAGTGATTACCGGGCAATAAAGGACCACAATGGTCGAAGTGGTGTGAACAGGAAGGACTGGAAGTGGTTCGCTCAAATGGACGCGATTTACGGGCATAGGCTGGCCAGCAATGGCAGAGAGATTGGGGTCAACACGGTCACGCCATTGTTGGAAACCGTGGATGGATGGAACACAGACGAAAGAGAGGTCATTGAAATTGTTAAATCGTTCAAAAGTAAAACATCTACTGACTGTGATGGTATCGACATGCTACTAGTCAAAACTGTTATCGAATGCATAGTAAAACCACTGACGTATATCTGCAGCCTGTCTCTCCAATCAGGTATATTTCCCAATGCAATGAAAATAGCTAAAGTAATTCCGATATACAAGACGGGCGACAGAGGGGAACTCTCAAACTATAGACCAATTTCACTATTACCACAATTTTCCAAGATACTTGAAAAAATATTCTATGAGAGAACTGACAACTTCATACTGAAGAATGATTTATTATGTGAGCAGCAATATGGGTTCAGACACAAGAGGACAACTGCATATGCCCTAATGGAATTTACAGAAAAAATATCAACAGCCATTGAAAATAAAGAGTATTCAGTTGGAGTATTCCTAGATCTTAAAAAAGCATTTGATACAGTAGATCATAATTTATTATTAAAGAAACTACAAAATTCTGGTATTAGAGGTGTAGCACTGTCCTGGTTAAGTAGTTACTTAAAGAATAGATATCAGTATGTATGTGTTAGCAACAAAAACTCAGAGTTGCTGAAGGTCACCTGTGGAGTCCCACAGGGTTCAGTTTTGGGACCATTATTATTCAATATGTATATAAACGATATATGTAAAGTCTCAGAAAAAATGGACTTAATATTGTTTGCCGATGACACTAATCTGCTATGCAGTGGAAACAATTTGGAACAACTTCTGGATACACTCGGGAAGGAATTAGGAAAGCTTAAACTGTGGTTTGATTCAAACAAATTAACGCTCAATTTAAGTAAGACAAAATTTATAGTCTTTAACAACCATCACAACAATCCAGTACCCAAACTCAGTGTAAATGGTGTAGAGATTGAAAGGGTATCTGAAACCAAATTCCTTGGAGTAATAATTGATAACAAACTGTGTTGGAAGTCACATATTAATTATATTAAAGGTAAAGTCTCCAAATCAACTGCAATATTACACAGAGTGAAATATTTGCTGAATCAACCCACACTATACACCTTGTATCATTCATTAATACTCCCATACATGACATATTGTAATGAAGTATGGGGAAATACATATAAAACAAACATATATCCACTCTTTATGCTTCAAAAGAGAGCTATTAGAATAATAAACAAAGCAGCTTACAGGGAACCAACAAACCCACTTTTTCTTAAACAAAAAACTCTCAAGTTGAAAGATCTGGTTGACTTTAAAACCGCAATAATAATGTTCAAAGTGAAGAATTTATCACTGCCTGCAAATATCCAAAAGTTGTTCCAAACAAGGGAGAAACGATATCACTTCAGAGGAACATGTATATTTCAAAAGCCTACAGTGAGAACAACCACCAAGCAACACTGTATTTCAGTGCAAGGAGTCAGATTATGGAACGATTATGGACCTGAATTAAAATCATGTACAACACTTGGACAATTTAAACAAAAACTAAAGGAAGAAATACTCCAAACATATTGTAACGTGCTGCTCGACATGGTGACGTCCCACCGGGAGATTCGAACTCACGCCTCCTGCTCTGGAGTCCCGCACCCTACCTGTGTCGCCAATAGGGTCAACCCACTTGGCAAGCCAAGTAGGGTGCTCATATTGAGTTCGCTACAATATTTACAAGACGACACGTAAACTCACATAAGGATTGACATATCCAGCCTGTGTTGTGTTGTAGCTTAGTTTTTTTTTTTTTTTTTTTTCTCTCTGTGACATTCTGTCTTAGATTTGTCTTGAATAGTAACCGCTTAACTTAGCTTAGCTTAGTTTTCTTTTTTTTTCTCTCAGTCACACTTTGTCTTAGCTTTGTTCTAAATTGTAATCACTCTTGTCTTGTTTACTCTTTTTTCTTTGAATTCTTGGATGGAATATGGGTGGGCAATATAAGCTGCGGCTTCAGCCATCACCCATTTCGGATAACTCACGTGGAATTGTTTAGTAGAAGGAGTCTTTGTCTAATTTGACCTTGTTGTTATATTATACAGTTTCTTTAACCTGTACTGTATTATCCGAAATAAATAAATTCATTCATTCATTCATTCATTCATGGTGAGTGTTTTGTGATACTGTGCATCTTTTCGCCAATTTATGTTATTGGTGGCAAGCACACTTTTTTAAGCAATAACAACGCTGTTCTATCATGGGTAATGAGTGTTAGTGAGAAGCGCTAGCTAGCTATTAGCTTGTAGCTAGCTAATATTAGTAGCTAGCTAGCTAATATTAGTAGCTAGCTAGCAGCTAGCTAATATTAGCTAGCTAATAGCTAGCTGCTAGCTAGCTATTAGCTAGCTAGCAGCCAACTGCTGATTCACGCTTGCTTTGTCTTAAGTATTCACTTGAGAAAAATGCTGAAATATGCTTATTCTGGTTAAAAACTTTTGTGTACGTGTTGCACTTTGGTGCTGTGCTTTAAGTTGTGTATTTTCTTTCTAGAATCACTTTCCACATCCCAGGGGTCTGCCTCCCTCAGCATGAACCCTCTGGACTCTCCTGCGTCTGTGGGAGCACCAGAATTGGAACCGACACCGATGTCAGCCACATCACCAGCTCCGTCAACATCTGGCACGTCACGTTCAAGTGCTGGTAAGGCACAATAAACAGAAGATTACCACCCGGTTGTGTTTATGGATACAGGTCAAGTGGACCCCAGGATCCAAAATCTCAACTAAATATAAGTGCCTTTTCAAACAAGTGATTTACAAAGTGATTAATGTAATTTCCTATAGCCACATATTAATGAATTTAAAATGTCCTTGTACATGTACAAAGTGGATTCTGGGGTGCTCACTTGTCAGGAGTCCACAACCCAGTCCCATTTTTAGCTGTGGTGGCGGAAGTAATGTTATAATTCTTGTTTTTGAAAAATTGATATAGCACATGAACTCACTTTCAAATGTACTTGCAGTCAACGTGCTTCATTAAAATGATTCACGTCAGCTGACTGTATTAACCCATTCAGATTTCTGAGGCCACAATACAAACAAATTCTTTTAAACATAACCCATCCATCCATCTTCTTCTGCTTAATCCTTTTCAGGTTGGGGGGGGGGGGCTGTAGGCTATCCCAGCAACCCGGCACTTGCAAAATCCTCTCTACTGAGGTGCAGCAACATGACACTTGAGCTTAAATACAACAACAAAGCATAGTCACATCCCACCACTGGCTTTCACAAGTGTATTTCCCTAATATATGTTTTGAACTGGCTTTAACTAACCACCATCCATTTTTGTCTTTCATCTAGCCAAGATGAAAACGAACCACCCCAACGCCGACCTTGCAGCTGTCTTGCCCCAGATGCATGGTGATGAGATGCGGCTCCAGGAACGGCTCCGGGAATGGCTCGAACGGCAGCTTGAGCAGCGCCTGCAGCACATGAAAGAGGTCGCAGCAGATGCGTGGGAAGCAAGGGAGCAGGAAGCCGCCTTCCGAAGGGAGGAGCTGACACAAACGGCTTCCTTCAACCAAGCTTTCCTGGCCGAATTTGGCAGGCTAGTAGACATGCTGAGTGGTCGGCATGTGTAACCCTGTCTCCTCACCCCCAGTGTGTGTGTGTGTGTGCGCGTTTTTTTTAACTTGTGCTGCTATAATAAAACAGTAGTGTTTGCATCATAACTGTGGTTTGTCTGTTATGACACTGGCAAGAAAAGCCAATAATTACATACACATTCTCTCTTCTGACCAAATGCTGCTGTTCATCAGGTTAGGTGTCTGTAGCACATTACCATTGTAGCAAATAGTTTCAGAAAAAAAGGGGTAGGTAGGCAATTGTATTGGAGGAAATTATGGAGTCCAATTAAACTTAAACATCCTATAGAAGTCGTGGGAGCAATTTTGTACCCACAAGTTATGGTGCTACATTTATTAGTTTTTAATAACACAACATAATGTTTTTGTAAGTTGTCTGTGTTTTTCAACTAATTTAAGACAGATTTGCACCGCTGAATCAGAAAATGACATCAGTTTCTCTCGATCAGGTCAGGTTTTTATGCTAAGTTGTAAGCAGTTGTACAGCAGTTGTACTGTTGTACTGTAAATTGAATAGTAAACATTGATAAAGGTAAGTACATGTAAATTGAATGTTGCATCATCATTGTTCAAAATTCAGAGAATTTCAAGAAATAAAAAAGAATTTTGCATCATATAAAGCGAAAATACCCGTATATGTAAACAAAAACGTAAAAAACGTGGCCATAGTTCACAAATTTGACCTGATTGAAGAAAACCAATGTGATTTTTGGATTCAGCACATCAAAATTGTCCGAAATCAGATAAAAATAAACTTAGACACAAAATTTGGTGTTGACCAGTGTAATAATGAGATAGGATTAAATGGGACTATAACATGTTTCAACATATAATTCCTAAGTATGTCAGCAGAGTTGCATCAAACCAAAAGTGAATTGTTTAACTGCTGCATTTTTTGCAGATGGTTTCTCTGGTGTTTTACATGTAATTACCCGTACCTTAACAGATAACCCTTATGAACAACAGAGGAGACGTAGCTGAAAAGGATACAAAATTTTATTTTCAAAATACAGATGTTTGACATGTGTATGCACATGAATAGGAAGACAATGGTATTTCTAGTTATTATTGCTACACAAGTATTGCATCACATCTCGTATATCTCCATCCTGCTCCTCTACACCCTGTGCTGCTGCCACCACCAGTTCACGTGCTGCAGCTGCTGCATCATCCAATGTAATGTCAAAGGCCTCTCCATGACTCTCACACAGATTATGCAGAGCACAACAAGTCAGCACCATAGCTTTCACCAGTTGGATGTCACAGTCATTCCATTTCAGAAGGCATTGGCTGCACGGTGGCGCAGTGGTTAGCACTGCAGCAGCACAGTTTACCCTTGGCCGGAGGATTGTGGGGATCGTGGGATCGTGGGTTCGATCCCAGCCCCCGACCAACAGTGATCTGTGTGGAGTTTGCATGTTCTCCCCGTGTTGCGTGGGTTTACTCCGGGATTTCTCCGGTTTCCTCCCACATGCCAAAGACATGCATGTTAGGTTAATTGGCTGTTCTAAATTGTCCCTAGATATCTGTTTCCTATAGGCCCTTAGAATAGAGGGTTAGTATTAATGAAAGCGCTTTGAGTGGTCTTTGTGACTAGAAAAGCGCTATATAAGTGCAGGTTAGTTAGTTAGTTAGTAGTGCCACATTCCCTTCAGCCTGCCGAAAGCATTCTCCACAACCACCAGTACTAGACTGATGTTTTGGTTGAACATGTGCTGTTCTTCAGTCAGTCGTCCGGTGTCATGGAATGTTTTCAACAGCCAGTTTTGCAAGGGATAAGCTGAGTCTCCGAGGATGTAGTAGACCGCATGCACTGCACCAATGTCCCTGATGTGAGGTGGGAAGAGGTTTCCCCGGCTGGCTAATTCCTACAGTGTGGACAGTCTCAGCACCCTAGCATCATGCATGCTCCCTGGAAGCCCAGCAAACACATTCCAGAACAACCCCTTTCCATCAACAGCACCTTGAAGGATTATGGAGTGCCAGACTTTACGATTAAAGTAGTCAGTGTGACATTGTTGTGATGCTATGATGGGTATGTGGGAGCCATCGATAGCACCAACACACAATGGTAGCCCCCACCTGTTCTCGATGTAGGCCGACATTTCTGTGAACCTCCCTTCATCAGGAAAATGGAGTTGTTCTGGAACCAGCAATGACTCTGCTGCTGCACAAAAGTCCTGCACACACCTGCACACCGTTGTGATGCTGACTCCAAACAGATGGCCAATAGTGAGGTACTCTGAAAAGTAGCAAGCTTCCACAGTGCAATAGCCACTCTTTTCTTCAGAGGCACACATTGGTGGAATGTCGTATCTTGACGCTCCATGGATGGATGCAATTTGAGGCACAGGTAAGTAAAAGTGTTCTCAGACATCCGCAAGTTCTGTAACCACTCCGTGGTTGAGAAGCCGGGAACAATGTCCTCCCACCACTGCAAGGTACGGTTTAGTGTCCAGGCCAACGGTTTGCAGCGATTATTTCGCAACAAAGCAGCCATCTGAAACACACACACACACAGCATACATATTTTAATGCCTTTAATACTGATAACCTGGTGCCATCACAATGCTGTACACAGGATTAAAATGAGTATAAAATGACTATCGCAAGCATTAGCATTCGTTAGCTTATCGACATCCGCGTCCTCATCAGTCTTCGAGTAGTTAACATCCTTAATATCCTCACAGTTGCGGCTTCATATTCCGCTATGGCAACCGAGAGTCTCCTGTACTGTTCCACCGTCTTTTGTCTCAATGCACGTTGCCTTCTCTGGCGATCCTGTTTGGCCTTTATTGTGATAAAAAGTCACAGAACGAGCAATGTGTAAATCCTCCCCACGTAATCCTCAATTTTTTTTTTGTGGAGGATTTTTGCCACGTGCTTTACGACACAGGAGTGTGGCGCTGCCTTGCTGTAAAAAAATCCCACCCACCCCAGGCGTACCCAGCTGTAATGGAAACACAAGGGAAGTGAGCAGAGTAGAGTAAGGCTGAGTGGGTACTAGTAGAAAAGGGCCATAAGGCTGTCATAAATGCCCTTCAGGGCAGAGAGGTGAGACCCATGTGCTGAACTGTGAGTTTGAACAATTTATTTAAAGACAAACAACAAACGTGAAGTACAACAAAGTGATCAAAATACAAAGAAACAAACGAAGAGAACAACTTACAGATTTAGCACACCAGAGCAAAGCAGGGCTCTGGTGGAGATGAGGAGCTATTAGGGTCACTTGATGAGTCAAGGCAGCGGCAAATGGAAATAAAATAACTCCCCTTAAATACAGTCAAAACCATATACATAAGTGGTGACAGGTGTGGGTTCACATGAGCAGGGATGAGAATGGGGTTTGGGAAAAGAAAGAGGAAACTAAGCCGGGGGTCTTGGGGAACGCAGGCTCCCAAGCCAGATCCAAGGCGGAGCCTTGGAGGGGGGTCTAGGGGGGCAACGCCCCCCAGAAGCTAACGAAATCTGGTGTTTTAGAATGCTCAAATGTGGTCTTATATTTAAAGTTAGAAGTAAGTACAAATGCATTTATAGTTTACCTTTTTAATCTGCTGCTGCATCACAAGTGTAATCATGTTCAATACTGTTTTGATTCAGTGTCACACTTGATTGAGAAATAGAAAATGTCACTTCCATATTTACATGCCTGTGCTACTACTCTATGAACTTATGTACAAGTCAATGTATTCTTCACATCTTATTGTGCAATTTCTTCTTCTTGGGTACCAAAGCCTGGAGCCATTCTTTAGCCTTCCTCTTCTCTGATTTTCTGTGGGCAAGCAGTGCCTGCTTCAGGGATGTGATTTGGGGTTGGGGAAATTATCTGAAAATTCAGCAGGGGGTCTGGGGGACACAGTCCCCCAGGGGGGTCGGGGCAGAGCCCTGGTAGGGGGGCAAGGGAGCGAAGCCCCCCGAAGATCCTGGGTTTTTATGAATTTTAAGTACCAGAACTGTGCTTAAATGACATAAAACAAACAGCTGAATGCCACTTATTACTGTATAATATTGACTTATGTTCCAAGAAGATAGCATTCCTAAAATATTCCAACAAGCATTATCCATCACATGCTTTAACACTTGATCAAATCAAAATCAGTTAATTTTATCTATTCCATAATAGAAATAAAATTCCAACATACCATTACTTTTTAAAATTTCAGCATTCATTTCATATCACCAGTTTCAATCTCCATTGAGTCTTGAGCAGTTCACTGATGTAGCTAAGTCTTAGAAATATTCAAAAGTTATGAGTCAATGTCCACTGTGCACTGTCAATTTCAAACTGTTTGGAATCATAAAAGTAATCTAACTAAATTGTTTTGCTATTTTTTTTCTCCTCAACATCAATGTCAGGGCACTGCAGGAGTTTTTGGGGATGGTTAACTTTTATAACCGTTTCCTCCCCCGCACAGCCCAGCTCATACAGCCGTTGTACGCCACACTCAAGAAACGGAAACCGGTGGACAGAGTCGACTGGACTCCTGAGCGGGAGCAGGCATTCTCTGAGGTTAAAACAGCTCTGGCAAATGCTGCACTACTGGCGCACCCAGACGCGGTGGCTCGGATAGCGCTCACTACCGACGCCTCGGACATGGCCATAGGGGCTATCGTGGAGCAATGCGTTGCCGGTTCTTGGCAGCCGCTCACCTTTTTTTAGCAGGTCTTTGCACGACAGTGAGCGTAAATACAGCGTGTTCAACAGAGAGTTACTGGCTCTCCACCCGGCCATACGCCACTTCCAGTTCTGGCTGAAAGGGCGCACCTTCACTGCGTTCGTGGACCACAAGCCGCTAACGTACTTAACATACTTTATCTTCCTGGAAGATAAAAAAAGCGGAATTCCGCGAATTAGCGGAAAAATCACATCCCTGCATGAGCGGGCAAAAGGGTAACAATGAATGAAAATTGGGATCAGCTGGAAGGGAGGAGCGGCTGGACTTGACAGCTGACAGGGCGACGCCCACACAGAGCACCAAACTGGAAACGCTGCCTGACAGCTGTCAACCCAGAGAAAGAACACCAAAGGACAACTATAAGGAATAAATATCATCAAAAACAGACCAACAAATAATTACAAATTGAAATGAAACATGAGCATGACAAAACTGAAGCCTAAACAGAAAAATAGAAAGCAGAACTAAAACTTAAAAGGCACAAAATCCAACAAATATATATAAATACAAGGAAAAAGCCACGAGACTGAGCCTGGCAGAACTTCCAGAGCTCAGCTCGTGACACAGCCTGTTGATTGCAGGGTTTAATACCAGGTTGAAGTCCCCTCCTATTGTGAGTGTAGTGTCCAAATGCTCAGAAAGAGGAGTGAAGAAAGTGTGAAAATAGGATGGGTCGTCAAAATTTGGGCCATAAACGCTTGCAATACATAGATCCAAATTTTGAACTGAGATTTTCATCCATTCATCTTCTTCCACTTAATCCTTTTCAGGTCACGGGGGGGGGGGGGGCTGGAGCCTATCCCTGCATCTTTGGGCAAGAGGCAGAGTACACCGTGGACAGATCACCAGTCCATCGCAGGGCCAACACAGAGAGACAGACAACTATTCACTCTCACAGTCATACCTAAGGACAATTTAGAATCCCCAGTTTTGATGCCAATTATCCTAACTTGCATGTTTTTGGCATGTGGGAGGAAACCGGAGAAATCCCGGAGTAAACCCATGCAGACACGGGGAGAACATGCAAACTCCACACAGGTCACTGTTGGTCGTTGGCTGGGATCATACCCAGGATCCCCCGGCCAAGGGTGAGTTGCTGTGCTGCCGCAGTGCTAACCACTCCGCCACTGCGCTGCCCTGAACTGAAATTTTTAACATTATGTTAAACATAATGCTAAAAACATAATGTTATGTTATGTTATGTTAAACATAATGTTATGTTAAAAACACACAACATTATGGGTGTGTTTATATATTTACATATTTATTCCACCTAGCTACAATGCTCTGCACTGTGTCTGTGTGTGTGTATATATATATTTTTATAGTAATATGTACATATGTATATTAGCTGCTTTTGCTTGCTTGTTTTTTTTCTTGCCTTCTGATTGTTGCTCTGAGTGTTGCTATCCCTGTGCTGTTGCAATCCTGGAATTTCCCAGTTGTGGGACTAATAAAGGCTTATCTTATCTTATAAATCTACCTTCCGGATCTGCAATGGCATTATTCACAACAAAGCATATTCTTCTGTTTACCAATATAGCTACCCTCCTTTGTTTAGAATTAAAGCCGAATGAGTACATGTGGGGGAATTCCAGGGAGGTGAGTGCATCTACAGACGACTTAGAAAAATGTGTTTTCTGTAATAAGACAAAGTCTGAGTGTAGGTCCTTCAGTCGATGAAAAACCTTTTCTCCTAAAGGCTAACTAAATGCGCCTATGTGATCATATGTTCGTAATGTACAGTGGGGCAAAAAAGTATTTAGTCAGCCATCAACTGTGCAAGTTCTCCCACTTAAAAGATGAGAGAGGTCTCCAATTTTCATCATAGGTATACCTCAACTATGAGAGACAAAATAAGAAAAAAAAAAATCCAGAAAATCACATTGAAAGATTTTTAATGAATTAATTGGTAAATTCCTCGGTAAAATAAGTATTTGGTCACCTACAAACAAGCAAGATTTCTCGCTCTCACAGACCTGTAACTTCTTCTTTAAGAGGCTCCTCTGTCCTCCACTCTTTACCTGTATTAATGGCACCTGTTTGAACTCGTTATCAGTATAAAAGACACCTGTCCACAACCTCAAACAGTCAGACTCCAAACTCCACTATGGCCAAGACCAAAGAGCTGTAAAAGGACACTAGAAACAAAATTGTAGACCTGCACCAGGCTGGGAAGACTGAATCTGCAATAGGTAAGCAGCTTGGTGTGAAGAAATCAACTGTGGGAGCAATTATTAGAAAATGGAAGACATACAAGACCACTGATAATCTCCCTCGATCAGGGGCTCCATGCAAGATCTCACCCCATGAGGTCAAAATGATCATGAGAACGGTGAGCAAAAATCCCAGAACCACACGGGGGGACCTAGTGAATGACCTGCAGAGAGCTGGGACCAAAGTAACAAAGGCTACATCAGTAACGCACTACGCCGCCAGGGACTCAAATCCTGCAGTGCCAGAGTTGTCCCCCTGCTTAAGCCAGTACAGTGATCCCTCGCTACTTCGCGCTTCACCTTTTGCGCCCTCAGTGCATCACGAATTTTTCAGAAATATTCATCAAAAATTCAAAATTGAGAAAAAATGGGCGGGCGCTACCAGAAGGCAGGGAGACTACATTAGAACATCAGGTATCAACACGGAGAGCCCGCACAACTCAAAATCCACCTCTCTGACCACCGCTCCACTCCTCTCCGCCCACCTCTTCACTGCTCGGGAATCTCGCAAGCTGGTTGGCCGAGACGTTTTACCTCGCAAGCTGATTGGCCGAGACGTTTTACCCAGCTTCTCTCCCTGCCGAGCGCCCATACCCAGCGAAGGAAGACCGCATTCATTGTTCTTTATCGCTAGTCTCGCCGCGTGGAACTTTTCACTGTTCTCTTGTGCCTTTTTGTGCGAAATAGTCTTCCTGTCGAGCCACTACGCCGCCTCCTGCAGCTGCCCTCGACGATCCTGCGCCTCTAGCACCTGACGATGAGGCGTCACCTGAGGAGCAGTAAAGCTCTCATTAACCTGTGCAGTAAATCATCTTCATCTTGAGTTACGTATCTTGTTATAAAAATAAAAGAGTTCTAAAAACATATTTATGTACACTTTATTTACATCTACGTATGTATGTACACTTACACACACGTATCATATGAGAGAGAGAGTGGGAGAATGAACGTACGTGTTATTTATGGGTGACGTCATTAGGGGTGACACTACTTCGCGGTTTTTCACTTTTCGCGGTCGGTTCTGGAACCCATTAACCGCGATAAGTGAGGGATCACTGTACATGTCCAGGCCCGTCTGAAGTTTGCTAGAGAGCATTTGGGTGATCTAGAAGAGGATTGGGAGAATGTCATATGGTCAGATGAAACCAAAATAGAACTTTATTGTAAAAACTCAACTTGTTGTGTTTGGAGGAGAAAGAACACCATACCTACTGTGAAACATGGGGGTGGAAACATCATACTTTGGGGCTGTTTTTCTGCAAAGGGACCAGGACGACTGATCCATGTAAAGGAAAGAATGAATGGGGCCATGTATCGTGATATTTTGAGTGAAAACCTCCTTCCATCAGCAAGGGCATTGACGATGAAACGTGACTGGGTCTTTCAGCATGACAATGATCCCAAACACACCGCCCGGGCAACGAAGGAGTGGCTTCGTAAGAAGCATTTCAAGGTCCTGGAGTGGCCTAGCCAGTCTCCAGATCTCAACCCCATAGAAAATCTTTGGAGGGAGTTGAAAGTCCGTGTTGCCCAGCAACAGCCCCAAAACATCACTGCTCTAGAGGAGATCTGCATGGAGGAATGGGCCAAAATACCAGCAACAGTGTGTGAAAACCTTGTGAAGACTTACAGAAAACGTCATTGCCAACAAAGGGTATATAACAAAGTATTGAGATAAACTTTTGTTATTGACCAAATACTTATTTTACCGAGGAATTTACCAATTAATTCATTAAAAATCCTTCAATGTGATTTTCTGGATTTTTTTTTTCTCATTTTGTCTCTCATAGTTGAGGTATACCTATGATGAAAATTGAAGACCTCTCTCATGTTTTAAGTGGGAGAACTTGCACAATTGGTGGCTGACTAAATATTTTTTTCCCCACTGTATGCATACTGTATGTGTGTATATGCATGTTGTGTGGAAAATATATACCTGCGTATATATGCTTGCGTGTGCGCACATCATCTGAAGAAGGTGTGAACGTGTGGCAAGAAGCGGCGAGGCAGATTTCTTCTTTTTCAATTATTCCAATTTATTCTCAACTCACAAGTAATATCTCCAGTCTCTCAGGAAAATCTTCTGACACAGTTTTTCAAAACAAAAATGTACTTCCTCGAACAAGAAGCATATCAAGCAATAACACATTCCTCAATAACCATTCATCGATGCAACTCCTTACTCTCACACCTGTTATATAATGGAGATAATTAGAGGTGATTAGCCCCTACCATAATCCCAGGTAAACACTCATCCTTCCTTATTCTAAACACATACCCACTAACATCTAAAAATACATAAATAGTTTCCCCTAACATACACAATATAAATATATAAATAACACACAATAAATAGTCATAAATAATTCAATAAATAACCTTAATCCCTATTTACAAATATTAAACCACCCCCTGACTTACCAGACATATTTGCTCCCTGCAGGTGTCCTATATAAGACCCTCAACTCCTAACGGAGTCTTTTGCCTGGACACGCACAGGAAGCATGTTGGCAAAGGTATGTGCAATAAATCTTTCAATAATTATTTCACCAGATTCTTAATCATACTAATTATCTCCCAGGGCATTCAAATTAACCAAGACAAATCCTAAACTATTATGTGCATCTTACCAAACAATCATACAACAATACAGATACAACATAATCACACAATATAACCTGACATACAGTGGTGACATCCCATCGTCACAGAAGGCATTCAACACCATTGACTACAACATCCTTTTAACCAAACTTAGTTTAATTTTTCAGAACATGCTATCAAATGAATGAAATCCCATTTAACTGACAGACAGCAATGTGTAATGGTCAACAATGTAAAATTGCCATATTTGAAATGTCAAATGGGTGTCCCACAAGGCTAAATACGTGGACCAATATTATTCTTCCTATACATACAGTAAATGATTTACCAAATGCATGCAGAAACATTCATATACAAATGTATGCAGATGACACGGTAATATTCACACCTGCAAAAACACACAAGAATAAGCCACCTGTATTCTTACAACAGCGATGACCCAAATCCATGACTGGCTGAATAATTCATGTCTCCTACTAAACACTAAGAAAAACTGTTTACATGATGTTTACCAAACAAATATTACAAACTCAAACATTTTCCAAAAAGGGGAGGAGCTGCAATGAGTTGATGAATTTAAGTACCCCGGCATGATTTTAGACTCCTTATTAACCTTTAAAAAACACATCAAATAAGTCTCAAACATAATCAAATTCAATCAAAGACATTTTAAACAATGAGACCATCGCTGACAGTGCAGCCAAAATGTTTCTGCATGCAGTGATCTTCTCACACATCAATTACTGTTTTATCAACTGGTCACTCACTGGTGTAACCATAATCGAACCCATTGAATCTTTATACAAAAAAGCCATAAAAATCTTTGATAAGATCCCATATATCATTGCTGTCACATTTACAAGAAATACAGTCTTCTGTCTTTTGAAAATGATAAAACTCTCAAATCTGCCTGTTAATTTATAAAATATTAAATAGCTACCCCCCCCCCCCCCCCCCGAGGAGAATATGTTAAACTGAGAACTGTTACCGGTACAACCACCAGAGCAATCACTACAGGAGACTGTGAGGTCCCCCACAGATGCACCACATTTGCTCAATCTGTGCTATTAGTGAGGGGCACCAAGATCTGGAATAATATACCACCTGCAATCAGAGAACGTACCACACTAAACACTGTCAAGACGCGTTGTAAACATTGGCTTTTAAACAGGCAAAACTGTACTCATAACTAGTGATTCCTCGGCAGCATAAGTATATATACAGTGGTGTGAAAAAGTGTTTGCCCCCTTCCTAATTTTTTTTTGGTATGTTTGTCACACTTAAATGATTCAGCTCATAGAACAAATTTAAATATTAGACAAAGATAACACACGTAAACACAAAACACAGTTTTTAAATGAAGTTTTTTATGATTAAGGGCAAAATAATTCCAAATCTACTTCGCCCTGTGTGAAAAAATGATCGTTTGTTGTGAAAGACAACAAATTTATAGGAAATAATTTATTTACAGAAGGAATACTTTTTTAATGAAGGAATAAATTCATGAGAAAAAATTAGCAAAATGACAAGAAAAGCAAAACTGAATTTATAAGATATGCAAGTCACAAATTCAATGGGAAAGTTGAAAATTATTGAGGACAAAGTCACGTGAACAATAAGTCATTGAAAATGTCTCAGAAAACACAGGAAGTTATAAAGATGTACTACATTTGTTAGAAAAGGTTTGACATTCTTGAGGAAAATGTCTCAAAATTACAAGAGAGAAGCAGCACATTTACACGGAAAAAATTCTAATTTTTAATTACAAAGGATGTAAAGATAAGACGACAAATAATTGAGACAAAAATGCAAAGTAGTTAGAAAAAAGATGTGAATTTGTAACACAAGTCACAAATTCAAGAAAAAAAAAATGTAAATTCATGAGTGAAAAGTGGAAACAATTTTAATAGTTTCAAAATTGTGTGAAAAAGCCTCGAATTTTCAACAAAAAAGAAAAATAATCAGAAGTCACCAGTTAATGAGAACTGCCAAACTGATGTAAAAAAATGCACATTTGCAATCAAAAGTTCGTCTAATTTAAGTGGTAGAATAGCTGAAACTGTACATGAGTAAAAGTATGTTGTCTTTATATTAGTGGTGTTGGCGTGATCGCGTTAATCATCCATTAACGCTTTGCCCCCATTAATGGCAACCAATTTTGTGATTGCGGTTAATGGCAAAAAGTGCTAACAGTACCTTTTGGCCTCGCGGCTCTCTGTACCAAAGCCACTCGCCATAGACACTGTGTGCGCCATGCAGACATTGTGAAGTCAAACAAGATGATTACAGTCATGGAAATCCCCAAAGTGCTGTCATGTTTTAAGTTTACAACATTATCTGTCGGAGCGCTCACCTGGATAATTGTTACAGCCTCCTTCAAAACCCTCGCCTGGAGGTTGGGTTGTTCTTCTTCTGTGGAAGCTGGCTAGCTGGTTAGTAGCTACATGCAAGGTTGTGGCCGACCTCCAGCAGCCGACACGGACAGAAATTCGCCTGTTTTCATGCTCATAGCTTTGGGTCCAACTGTTGGCGAGTACCAGTCTAAAAAAATTCTCAAGCTGTGTTCGTAATGTCCATTCACTCTCACGCAGTTTTTGCAGCACAGCGGGGTGTCATCACGGGCGAGATAGTTGTTTATGTTTGCAATTTTTCTGCTAAAAGGGAAATTGTGTCTGTTGTGATGCATGAGGTCCATGGTTTTGTGTTGATCTGCTTAAAAGTTGTGGATGTTTGCTATGGGAGAAACGGCAAGCTCCATTTGTGGCTGCTGGTTGGATGCTGAGTTGTGTTGTAGTGATGTTATTGAGCTCTGGCATTCCATTGTTTGCGCATGCAGTCTACTTTTGAGAATTTCCTGTAGAATATCCTGGATAGTTTTTGTCATTTTGGATATGTTGACAGCTTTAATAAACCTACAGGTGAAGACAGAAAGCATATTTGTCCACTCCCATGTTCATAACAGTATGTCAATCTTGAAAAATTACCAACTTAAGGTACACTATATCTGTACGGAAAAACACACTTTTAAAGCATTAGTAATCACAATTAACTCAACATTCCAAAACATTAATCTTGATTAAAGATTTTCATCGTCCAACACCACTAATAATAATGTAACAAGGGACAGCAGTTGGTTTAAATGGGTTTTTTTTTCCCCTTCAGAAGGGCCGCTCAGTCAGACAAAGCAAATGGCCTTTTGCCTGGGCAACAAAAGCCTGAATGTGTGGACTTCCTTGCTAAGAAAGATTGAAAAACAATGCGACTGGGGTGCCGTTACTCTTCCACACAGTGGGCTATTAGCTGCTTTTCTTATTAACCATCATAAAGGAGAAAAAGTAAAGCTCCCTGATTGATTGCGCTGCCCTCAATTAAAGTATTTTTTTTTTCTGGCAGAGGAAATTCTTAATGTTTTTATTTTATTCAGATCATTGAGATGATATTTGAAAATACATGTAGATCATTGATATTTGATTTGACTTGTAACTTCATCAGGTGCTGAGCTGCAGGAATTTTGACTTTTTTTTGGTCATCTTCAATATTTTATTCAGTTTAATGTCAGTATCATGAAGCAGATTTACAGATACTGACCTCAGAAACACCCACACAACTTTTATTTGGCGTCCCCAAACAAATGTAGCCACACCATGCCACTGTTCACGCCATGATGGTGCAGTGACTACACCTGTGTCTCTTTGTGGGGGGTGATGTCACACATAAAAACTGACCAGTCACACAGAAGCCAACCGAGGCACAGGCTGAGCGGTTGTCATTTTAGGTTTTCCAATTTATTTTGTTTCTCCATATAACAAGTGAACTATAGGTAACCATTTATTAAGACAGACATTTATTGAGAAACAAACATCCTTACAATTTCAAGTTTTTTTCAAGAACTTTTTGTAAAATGCAATCACTTTTAAAACCCTTAAAATACAAGATTAAAATTCATACGTTTTTTAAGGATTTCCAGCACCCATGGCAACCCTGGTTGTGATTTGGCACCATGCAAATGAAGCTGATTTCAAAATAAATGAAGTGAACTGAGTTGATTGAGCAACATCAGAGAAGAAAAAGTCAGACATACAATCAAAATATGGACAATCTCTGCTTTCTAAATGAAATGTTGGTTCAGACATTTTAGGGATTTGAATCCAGGACAGCCTGATCTCAGGGCAGAGGTTGCATTAAATGAAAATTGTCCTTCATTGACAGAAAATTCTGAAAGCTGTCATTTGACAGATTACACTGAAGGTGATCTAATTAAAATGAGATCATAGATCATAACAGAATTTTTACAACTATGTCTTTCAAAATGACAGTCTAGCACAACCTGTGTCTCAGGGTTTCTAAACTTGAACCTGTAACCACAGGAGGAGCTTCCTGTCTCACAAGAGATCAAAGTCTATGTGAAAGGTGTCTCACTTTTAACTCTACTGTGGATCATTCCATGTGATTTTAAGAGATTCATTCCAGTAAAAGCCTTTCCACATTCAGCACATGGGTTTATTTAACTTTATGAAGAAAAGTAACGTGACAACATCATCACAGTAAAGGCCTTCAAACATTAAACACACGCAAATGGATTACCTCCACTATGGATGAGTTCATGTTTTCTTAGAGTACTTGTCCGAGTAAAGGCTTTTCCACACTGTTGACATACAAAATGTTAAACTCTAGTGTGGATGAGTTCATGTCTTCTTAAGTGACTCATCCGAGTAAAGGCCTTTCCACACTGACCACACACAAACTGCTTGACTCCAGAGTGGATGAGTTCATGTCTTCTTAAGGTACTCATTTCAGTAAAGGCCTTTCCACACTGACCACACACAAACTGCTTAACACCATTGTGAATGAGTTCATGTTTCCTGAAGCTACCCCTTTCGGTAAAGGCCTTTCCACACTGACTACACACAAACTGCTTAACTCCAGTGTGAATGAGTTTATGTCTTTTTAAGTGACTCATCCGAGTAAAGGCCTTTCCACACTGACCACACACAAACTGCTTGACTCCAGTATGGATGAGTTCATGTGTTCTTAAGTGACTCATCAGAGTAAAGGCCTTTCCACACTGACCACACACAAACTGCTTAACTCCAGTGTGGATGAGTTCATGTCTTCTTAAATGACTCATTACAGTAAAGGCCTTTCCACACTGACCACACACAAACTGCTTAACACCAGTGTGGAGGAGTTCATGTGTTCTTAAGTAATTCATCCGAGTAAAGGCCTTTCCACACTGACCACACACAAACTGCTTAACTCCAGTGTGGATGAGTTCATGTCTTCTTAAGTTACTCATCAGAGTAAAGGTCTTTCCACACTGACCACACACAAACTTCTTAACTCCAGTGTGGATGAGTTCATGTGTTCTTAAGGTATACATCTGAGTAAAGGCCTTTCCACACTGACCACACACAAACTGCTTAATACCATTGTGGATGAGTTCATGTTTCCTGAAGCTACCCCTTTCAGAAAAGGCCTTTCCACACTGACCACACACAAACTGCTTAACTCCAGTGTGGATGAGTTCATGTGTTTTTAAGTGACTCATCCGAGTAAAGGCCTTTCCACACTGACCACACACAAACTGCTTAACTCCTGTGTGGATGAGTTCATGTGTTGTTAAGGTACTCATCTGAGTAAACGCCTTTCCACACTGACAGCACACAAACTGCTTGACTCCAGTGTGGATGAGTTCATGTGTTCTTAAGCTACTCATCACAGTAAAGGCCTTTCCACATCGACCACACACAAACTGCTTAACTCCAGTGTGGATGAGTTCATGTCTTCTTAAGTGACTCATTACAGTAAAGGCCTTTCCACACTGTCCACACACAAACTGCTTAACACCAGTGTGGATGAGTTCATGTGTTCTTAAGTAATTCATCCGAGTAAAGGCCATTCCACACTGACCACACACAAACTGCTTAACTCCAGTGTGGATGAGTTCATGTGTTCTTAAGGTACTCATCTGAGTAAAGGCCTTTCCACACTGACCACACACAAACTGCTTAACACCAGTGTGGAAGAGTTCATGTGTTCTTAAGTGACTCATCAGAGTAAAGGCCTTTCTGCACTGACCACACACAAACTGCTTAACTCCAGTGTGGATCAGTTTATGTCTTTTTAAGCTACCCAACACTGTGAAACCTCTCCCACATTCTTCACAAAAGTATTGTTTATCCCTAGTGTGGTGTTTTCTTTGTATTCTTTTTCTTCTCTTGTCACTGTGTGATTTCACTTCTTTTGCTGCGGTTGGAGGATCTTCATCTTCCTGAAGCTGCTGGGGTTTCCCTCTATTTTTCCTTTCATGTTCCTGTAGCAACAAGGACAAAGAAAAAAAGCAGGCTGTGAACATACAGTGCTGTGAAAAAGTATTTCCAAAAAAGTATTCCACACATTCAGTGATGTGGAAACAAACTTGTGCATCAACTTGATAGACACTGAAAACATTTAATGTTTGATGGAAATGTTCATCGTTCAGATATACCAAAACTACATGAAAAGTACAATTATTTTTCAGAAGCAATCGATTGCATTTACAATTATTTTCCAGGATTTAACAAAGTAACTGCTGAGTATTTGGACCAAAATCTGCTATTTATATACAGTGGTGGTTGAAAGTTTGTGAACCCTTTAGAAGTTTCTGCATAAATATGACCTAAATCCTCATCAGATTTTCACACGTCCTAAAAGTAGAAAAAGAAAATCCAGTTAAATGACAAAATTTTTACTTTTTCATTTATTCATTGTCACCTTATCGTGGTGGTGGGGTTTGCGTGCCCCAGTGATCCCAGGAGCTATGTTGTCTGGGGCAATTTGCCTCTGATAGGGTCACCCAAGACAAACTGGTCCTGGGTGAAGGGCCAGACTAAGAACGATCCAACAGACTCTCATGAAAAATTCTATATCAAGGATTCAGTGTACCCCACCCGGTATGGGGTTACCGGGGCCCCACCCTGGAGCCAGGCCTGGGGGAGAGGCTCGAAGGCTAGCGTCTGGTGGCCGGGTTTCCATCCATGGGACCCAGCCGGGCTCAGCCCGAAGGAGTTACATGGGTCCGCCCTCCAGTGGGCTCACCACCTGCAGGAGGGATCATGGGGGTCCGGTGCTATGTGGATTAGGTGACGGTCAAAGGCGGAGACCTTGGCGGACTGATCCCAAGCTTTCTAAACTGGCTTTTTGTACGTGGAATGTCACCTCTCTGGCGGGGAAGGAGCCTGAGCTGGTGTACAAGGTTAAGAGATACCGGCTAGATATAGTTGGCCTCACCTCAACACACAGCTCCGGTTCCAGAACCAGTCTCCTGGAGAGGGGCTGGAGCTTGGCCTTTTCTGGAGTTGCCCCAGGCGAGAGGCGACGAGCAGGGGTGGGTATTCTTGTATCCCCCTCACCTTGCTGCTTCTATATTGGAGTTTTCCCCGGTAGACGAAAGGGTTGTTTCCCTGCGTCTTCAGGTTGGGAAACGGGTCCGGACCATTATTTGTGCCTATGCACCAAATGATGTTTCAGAGTACCCACCCTTTTTGGAATCTGTGACTGGGGTGCTGGAGGGTGCTCCTCTTGGAGACTCCATTGTCCTACTGGGAGACTTCAATGTGCACGTGGGCAATGACAGTGAAACCTGGAGGGGGGTGATTGAGAGGAACGGCCTGCCCGATCTGAACCCGAGTAGTGTTCAGTTATTGGACTTCTGTGCTAACCACTGTTTGTCCATAACGAACACCATGTTCAAGCATAAGGGTGTCCATATGTGCACCTGGCACCAGGACACCCTAGGTCACAGGTCGATGATCGATTTTGTTATCGTGTCATCAGACCTGTGACCGTATGTCTTGGACACCCGGGTAAAGAGAGGTGCAGAGCTGTCAACTGATCACCACCTGGTGGTGAGTTGGATCCGATGGCAGGGGAGGAAGCCATTCAGACCTGGTAGACCCAAACGTATAGTGAGGGTGTGCTGGGAACATCTGGCTGAGGCCCCTGTCCGGGAGGTCTTCAACTCCCACCTCCGGAAGAACTTCAACCACATTGCGAGGGAGTCTGGAGACATGGAGTCTGAATGGGCCATGTTCTCCACCTCTGTTGTTGAAGCAGCGGCCCAGAGCTGCGGCCGCAAGGTGGTCGGTGCATCTCGTGGTGGCAACCCCCGAACCAAGTGGTGGACACCAGTGGTGAGGGGGGCCATTAAGCTGAAGAAGGAGGCCTATCAAGCTTGGTTGGCTTGTGGGACTGCCGAAGCAGCTGAGGTGTACCGGCAGGCCAAGTGGAGTGCAGCTCGGGTGGTTGCTGAAGCAAAAACACAGGTATGGGAGGAGTTTGATGAGGCCATGGAACAAGATTTTTGGTCGGCCTCGAAGAGGTTCTGGCAAACTGTCCGGCAGCTCAGGAGCGGAAAGCAGCTCCCTGTTCACACTGTGTATGGTGCGGATGGGGCACTGTTGACTTCGACTGGGGATATCGTCGAGCGGTGGAAGGAATACTTCGAGGATCATCTCAATCCCACTGATACGCCTTCCACAGAGGGAGCAGGGTTTGGGGACGAGGGGGATGACTCGCCTATCACAGGGGCTGAGGTCGCCAAGGTGGTTAAAAATCTCCTTGGTGGCCGGGCCCCGGGGGTGGTACCTCAAGGCCCTGGATGTTGTTGGGCTGTCATGGTTGACACGCCTCTGCAACACTGCGTGGAGGTCAGGGGCAGTGCCTTTGGTATGGCAAACCGGGGTGGTGGTTCCTCTCTTCAAAAAAGGGGACCGGAGGGTGTGCTCCAACTTTAGAGGGATCACACTCCTCAGCCTCCCTGGGAAGGTCTATGCCAAGGTACTGGAGAGGAGAGTCCGGCCGTTGGTTGAACCTCAGATTTAGGAGGAGCAATGTGGTTTTCGTCCTGGCCGTGGCACATCAGACCAGCTCTTTACCCTCTCGAAAATTCATGAGGGTTCGTGGGAGTTTGCCCAACCAGTTTACATGTGTTTTGTGGACTTGGAGAAGGCATTTGACCGCGTCCCTCGTGGTTTTTTGTGGGGGGTGCTTCGGGAGTATGGGTTATCAGGCTTGTTGTTACGAGCTATTCGGTCTCTGTACGACCGTTGTGAGAGTTTGATTCGTAATGCCAACACTCGGTCAGAGTCATTCCCAGTGAGAGTTGGACTCCGCCAGGGCTGCCATTTGTCACCGATCCTGTTCATAATTTTTATGGACAGGATCTCTAGGTGCAGCCAGGGAATGGAGGGTGTCATGCTTGGTGACCACAGGATCTCATCTCTGTTGTTTGCACATGATGTTGTCCTGTTGGCTTCATCCAGCAATGACCTACAGTTCTTGCTGGGGCAGTTTGCCGCTGAGTGTGAAGCGGCTGGGATGAAAATCAACACCTCCAAGTCCGAGTCCATGGTTCTCAGCCGGAAAAAGGTGGATTGTCTTCTCTGGGTTGGGGACAGACTCCTGCCCCAAGTGGAGAAGTTTAAGTATCTTGGGGTCTTGTTCACGAGTGAGGGGAAAATGGAGCGAGAGATTGACAGACGGATTGGAGCAGCATCTGCAGTGATGCGGACGTTGTACCGGTCTGTTGTGGTGAAGAGGGAGCTTAGTTCTAAGGCAAAGCTGTCGATTTACCAGTCAGTCTACGTTTCTACTCTCACCTATGGTCACGAGCTTTGGGTAATGACCGAAAGAACAAGATCGCGGATACAAGCGGCTGAAATGAGCTTTCTCCGTAGGATTGCTGGACTCACCCTCAGAGATAGGGTGAGGAGCTCAGTCATCTGGGAGAGGCTCAGAGTAGAACCGCTGCTCCTCCACATTGAAAGGAGTCAGTTGAGGTGGTATGGGCATCTGATTAGGATGCCTCCTGGACGCCTCCCACTTGAGGTATTTCAGTCACGTCCCACTGGGAGGAGACCCCGGGGCAGACACAGGACCCAGGACTCGGTGGAGAGACTTGGTGGAGCCCCCTTCCTCATTTCTCATTTTTTTGTATGTTTGTCACACTTAAATGTGTCAGATCATCAAACAAATTTAAATATTAGACAAAGAAAACACAAGTAAACACAAAATGCAGTTTTTAAATGAAGGTATTTATTAAGGGTTAAAAAAAAATCGAAACCTACATGGCCCTGAGTGAAAAAGTGCCACCCCCGTTAAAACATACATTAACTGTGGTTGATCACATCTTTAGAATGCGGCCACATCTGGCCACACCCAGGCCTGATTAATGCCACACCTGTTCTCAATCAAGAAATCACTTAACAAAGACCTGCCTGACAAAGTGAAGTAGACCAAAGGATCCTCAAAAGCTAGACACCATGCTGCAAGCCAAAGAAATTCAGGAAGAAATGAGAAAAATTAATTGATATCGATAAGTCTGGAAAAGGTTATAATGTAGGAGCATGTTCAAATAACGAGGCTGAGTTTCAGTCATAAACCAGCTTTATTTGACAGAACACAAGCTCCTAGCATTCTCAAAGCAGGAAAGAGAAAGAATCATATCCCCACACCCCTTATATACATTTCCAGCATCAGGATTCAAGTCACATGGTGTCTTCCGTAAACATACAGTTACAAAGCATCCCTTTGAAGCTTCACCCATTGTCTCTCATCTCCTGATGAACCGGAATTCCCTCCGGGGCATCTTCTGTGGGACAAAGAGACAAATCTCGCACTTCCTTGTCATCTACTGCAGATTCGAGTCTTCTTGTCCTTGCAGACGTGACACCCCGCAATACACATACAGTCCCGTCTCTGTGGCAACGTGAGCCCACAATGTGTGTCGGCCACACTACCCCCCCCCAAACGTCTAGTAAGGCAGAACCTGCATGGCATAAAAAAAAAGAAAAAAAAAGAAGGACACAAAGCACTCCATACATCGCTAATCAATCCACCAACTGCCTAGGTTTTAACCTTCTGCCGAATCTGCTGCAACTTGGCTTGGCTGCCTCTGCAACATCTCTCTGCCTCTGTGGATTAAAGCTGTTAGCACCTTTCTGTGAAGACTTTGGAGACTGTCGTCTCGGCGGCCTGCCCCGGCGGGGGGGCCTCGCGAGCTGCACCCCCTCGTCAGCCAGAACAAAAGCAGGTTTGAGCCTGTTAATACAAATCAGCTCCCGTCTGCCCCCTAAATCTAGCAGAAAATGCTTCTGCCCGGTCTCCAGCACTCGAAACGGTCCATCGTAAAACGGCCGCAAACTTGGGCGCTGGGCGTCATGTTTAACAAAAACAAACTCTGCAAAACAATGTTTTGCCGCTGAGTGTGAAGCGGCTGGGATGAGAATCAGCACCTCCAAGTCCGAGTCCATGGTCCTCAGCCGGAAAAAGGTGGATTGTCCTCTCCGGGTTGGGGACAGGCTCCTGCCCCAAGTGGAGGAGTTTAAGTATCTTGGGGTCTTGTTCACGAGTGAGGGGAAAATGGAGCGAGAGATCGACAGACGGATTGGAGCAGCATCTGCAGTGATGCGGACGTTGTACCGGTCTGTTGTGGTGAAGAGGGAGCTTAGTTCTAAGGCAAAGCTGTCGATTTACCAGTCAATCTACGTTCCTACTCTCACCTATGGTCACGAGCTTTGGGTAATGACCGAAAGAACGAGATCGCGGATACAAGCGGCTGAAATGAGCTTTCTCCGTAGGATTGCTGGACTCACCCTCAGAGATAGGGTGAGGAGCTCAGTCATCCGGGAGAGGCTCAGAGTAGAACCGCTGCTCCTCCACATTGAAAGGAGTCAGTTGAGGTGGTATGGGCATCTGATTAGGATGCCTCCTGGACGCCTCCCACTTGAGGTGTTTCAGGCACGTCCCACTGGGAGGAGACCCCGGGGCAGACCTAGGACTCGGTGGAGAGACTATGTCTCCCAGCTAGTCTGGGAACGCCTTGGTATCCCCTCTGAAGAGCTGGAGCAGGTGGCTGGGGAGAGGGAAGTCTGGGCTTCTCTGCTTGAACTGCTGCCTCCGCGACCCGGACCTCCGGAAAAGCGGTAGAAGATGGATGGATGGATGGAACTCTGCATTTTTCAGAGCCTTGGGCACAAAAACGTGTGGGAAACTGTGATGGACTGGGCCAGGGAGCGTGTTTGCTCCTGAGCCGCTCTGCCACGGCTGAGTGGGGAGGCCATTAGGTGCGGGATTATCAGGAAGAAATTCCCCGGGCAAACGGAGTGGTTGAGCGAACACCAATTCAGCCGGGGAGGCGCGCAAATCTTCTTTAGGTGCTGAACGCAACCCTAATAAGACCCATGGGAGTTTGTCTACCCAATTTGTATCCATCAGCGACGCTCTGAGGGCTGCTTTCAATGACCTGTGAAAGCGTTCGCATAAACCATTAGCCTGGGGGTTATACGCGGTGGTGCGATGAATCTTCACCCCCAAGCTGCGGGCCATCGATGACCATAGCTCGGAAATAAATTGGGGACCCCTGTCGGACGTTATGTCTGACGGTACACCAAAACGCGCAACCCACGCTGCTAAAAATGCTCGCGCAACTTCTTGGGCTGTGGTTGATGTCAGAGGAATTGCCTCTGGCCAGCGCGTGGTGCGGTCTACCATCGTCAAAAGATGTGTGTGCCCGTGTGATAATGGAAGCGGGCCGACCAGGTCAACATGCACATGATCAAAACGCTTAGCGGGGATGTGGAAAGGTTCTAACGGGGCCTTAGTGTGTCTGTGTATTTTGGCTCGCTGACACGCTACGCAGGCTGCTGCCCATTCCTTAACCTGTTTGCGCAACCCGGGCCAAACAAATTTCTCCCCCACCAATTTGATCGATGCGCGCACCCCTGGGTGCGCGAGCGAATGGACCAAGTCAAAAACACGGCGACGCCACGCGGTTGGCACCACAGGGCGGGGCCGTCCCGTGGAGACATCGCAGATTAGCGGGGGCATACCGTTTTGTTGCACCCTGTGCTCCAGCCTTAGCCCTGTTGGTCCAGACTGGAGCGCGCGCACGTCCGCGTCGTTAACCTGCTCCGCAGCCATGGCAGCATAATCTAACCCAACACAGACCGGGGCTGCGCGCGCTCCCGCGTCGCTGCCCGGGCCCGCGGCCATGGCTACAGAGTCTGCCCCTATGGGGCTTGGCGGTGCTACTGCACGCGAGAGGCAGTCTGCTACCACATTGTGTTTACCCGCGACATGCTGAATATCAGTAGTGAACTCCGATATTGCGGCTAGTTGCCTTTGCTGCCGGCCTGACCAGGGTTCCGAAATTTTGGCCATCGCAAACGTTAGCGGTTTATGATCCACAAAAGCGGTGAAACGTCGCCCCTCTAACCAGAACTGAAAATGACGGATGGCCAAGTGTAGGGCCAAAAGCTCCCTGTCAAACGCGCTGTATTTCCGTTCACTATCGCGCAAAGTCCTGCTGAAAAACACGAGGGGTTGCCAGGTACCTGCCACAAACTGTTCAACTACCGCCCCCACCGCTACATCGGAAGCGTCAGTGGTGAGCGCCATGCGGGCCGTTGGAACTGGGTGCGCTAACAAAACTGCGTTTGCCAGGGCTGATTTGACCTGGGCAAAAGCGCGCTCCCGCTCCGGAGACCATTCGACTTTATTTGCGGGCTTTTGTTTTTTTAACGCGGTGTACAATGGCTGCATGAGTCGTGCTGCGCTTGGGAGGAAACGGTTGTAAAAATTAACCATCCCTAGAAACTCCTGAAGCGCCTTAACCGTTTGAGGTTGCGGAAAATCCGTTATGGCACGCACTTTATTTGGAAGGGGAACTGCTCCCTCTGCCGAAACTCGATGTCCCAAAAAATCAATCTGCGCCACCCCAAACTGGCATTTCGCTGGGTTCACTATTAACCCGTGCTCTGCCAACCTCTGGAAAACTGCTGTGAGGTGTTTTTCATGTTCGCCTTCGGACGTACTGGCTACCAAAATATCGTCCAAATAAACGAACACGAAAGGCAGGTCGCGTAAAACTGCATCCATCATGCGTTGGAAAGTCTGCGCGGCCCCCTTGAGGCCAAAAGGCATGCGCAAGAACTCAAACAGGCCGAAAGGAGTTATGACCGCTGTTTTGGGTACATCCTGCGCGCGCACTGGAACCTGGTGATAGCCGCGCACCAAGTCTATTTTAGAAAAAATGCGCGCCCCCGCCAAATGAACAGAAAAATCCTGAATGTGCGGAATCGGGTAGCGGTCATGAGCTGAAATGTTGTTCAACCTGCGGAAATCGCCGCAAGGCCGCCACGAGCCGTCAGTCTTTGGGACCATGTGTAACGGCGAAGCCCAAGCGCTCTTGGAGCGTCTAACAATGCCTAGTTTTTCCAGATTAGTGAACTCCTCGCG
The DNA here is from genome assembly GCA_020510985.1 of Pholidichthys leucotaenia. NCBI lineage: Eukaryota > Metazoa > Chordata > Actinopteri > Cichliformes > Pholidichthyidae > Pholidichthys > Pholidichthys leucotaenia. Next base: position 185,952,280 of record CM035840.1, on the reverse strand, counting down.
CGCGATGGCCAGTTTAGCTGGGTCCAAGCGCCGAGCCTTTGCAAACACGGGAGGGCCTGTGGTTGTTATGAAATGTTCTACCCCATGTTTGGCCACCGTTGCTGAAAAAGTGGGGACTGTGAGTGCTGGAAACTGAGCAAGCAGAGTGTGAAACTTACCACCCGCGGCTGAGACGCTGGCATGTGCAGTTGGCGGGGCCACCCGAGCTGTGCAGGGAATAGAATGAAAAGACAGTGCATTAATCAGACGTCTATTAGCAAGATCAACCAATAAACCATGTGAGCACAAAAAGTCAGCCCCTAACATGTTGAAACTGACTGCTGCTACAATAAATGTCCACTCAAATGAACGGCCTTGTAAGGACAGAAGCATGGTCCTCTCACCAAACGTTTTAATTGTGGAGCCGTTCGCTGCTGACACTGACACCCAGGGGGCTTTAGAAGGCGAGAGCCGTTCCGCGTAGGTGGGTGTGACGAAGCTCAGCTGCGAGCCCGTGTCCACGAGGAACTGTTTCCCCGAGCGTGCATCCGTCAGGTAAAGCAGCCTGTTCTCATTGCCGAGAGTCGCGGCTGCTACCGGCCCTTGGTCCTGGCGTTTCCCTGGCGCTTAAAATTGCACGGTGGGACGCACCTGTGCGCTCTGTCTGCAAAACGGCGGTGGTAGAAGCACGAGCCGTTCTCCGCTTCGCGTCGTCTGGCTCCGGTCACCGCCGTTGTTGGTGCGTCTGGCGCCGCGGCCGCTGGACCCAAGCTGTCTCCGGACGCCGTTCCCGAACTAGCCGCCGCGGCCGAAACCGCGTTCTGCTTGTGGGCGTCGACCAACTTCTGCGCCTCCTTGCTCAACCCATGGTAGTCTCGCTTGGCCAATCGGGGTGACTCTGCCAGGGCCACTCTCACCGCTGGTGGTAGGGTTCGAAGGAAAAGGTGGGCGAAAATGAATTCGCCATCCTCGGAGGCTTTGAGCTGCAGCATCTTCACCATCAGGTCCGCAGGTCTATCGTTTTCTGCCTCCGTCAGCGCCAGGAGCCCCTCTGCTCTTTGTTGGACTGAGGGGGTGAAATGGCTGATCAGCGCGTCTTTCAATGCGCTGTACTTGTCGCTGTCTGGTGGATGATTAACCAGATCCTCCACTCTCTGGACCGTGTCGCTGTCCAGTTTCGCTACCACGTGGTAGAATCTTGTGTCGTCGTTGGAGATTCTCCGGAGGTTGAACTGCGCCTCGATTGCGCTAAACCATGAGCGCGGGCTGTGCTGCCAGAAATCGGGCAGCCGGAGCGTGGAGGCGGCCATCAGGCTGGCTTCCACCGAGCCCGGTTCGGAAGAATTCTCATTGCTCATTCTCCGTCGTAGGTCACCAGTGTAGGAGCATGTTCAAATAACGAGGCTGAGTTTCAGTCATAAACCAGCTTTATTTGACAGAACACAAGCTCCTAGCATTCTCAAAGCAGGAAAGGGAAAGAATCATATCCCCACACCCCTTATATACATTTCCAGCATCAGGATTCAAGTCACATGGTGTCTTCCGTAAACATACAGTTACAAAGCATCCCTTTGAAGCTTCACCCATTGTCTCTCATCTCCTGATGAACCGGAATTCCCTCCGGGGCATCTTCTGTGGGACAAAGAGACAAATCTCGCACTTCCTTGTCATCTACTGCAGATTCGAGTCTTCTTGTCCTTGCAGACGTGACACCCCGCAATACACATACAGTCCTGTCTCTGTGGCAACGTGAGCCCACAATGTGTGTCGGCCACAATAAAGCCATTTCTAAAGCTATGGGACTCCAGCAAACACACAGTGAGAGCCATTATCCACAAATGATGAACACATGGAACAGTGGTAAACCTTCCCAGAAGTGGCCGGCTGACAAAAATTACCCCAAGAGCGCAGCGACGACTCATCCAAGAGGTCACAAAAGACCCCACAACAACATCCAAAGAACTGCAGGCCTCACTTGCCTCAGCTATCGATAAAACCACGCCTTGCTTTTTCAAAACTGGAGAGTTTTAATTGCCAACTTTCCTTTATTCATGCACAAATAATCTTACTTTTTTAATTCCGGGTATAGTTTAGCGCTACTCCCAAAAAGTTTACTCAGTGACTTGATCAGCTGTGTCCAGCCTAATCTGACATCACCGAACACTTGGGTAAAACAAAACTTGGTCGCTTTAATTCGTCCCACCGGGATAACTCGCCGGAAGGTTAAACCGACGAGTAAACAGAATGGTTTTCTTCGCGTTTCTGTCACTCTAGCCGTTTTTAATTATTCAGCGTGTAATCACGCTTCTTAAGCATGCATTAAACAACAAATGAGTAACTGAGCCCAGTGGGGCAAAGGCGTTCCCCCCCCCCCCCCACACCGTCAGCACACACACACACACACACACACAGACGGAGCAGTGATCAGGGAGAGTGGGCCGAATTCCCCCCTCCCCCTCGTGACACAGAGAAACAATGGCTGCAGGGGTCCTGCACAGACAAACGCACTACCGTTGTTTTTAAAAGTTATGTTTGACCAAACCACACACAGCTTATGCCTTAATATTTCATTCTGAGTATGTTCAAAGTTGAACCAGCGTCACACGGCGGTGCCATTAATATATAGCAATATGTGATTAATAATTATGATCAGGTATAAAAATTATTTAATTTGTATTAAAGTATTGGGACCTGAGATGCCTTCCGAGTCCACATTCACAGAAAAAGTTAAACACTTGTGGGGCACCAGCTCCTCTTTAGGGAGCACTTTAATCCTTAATTTCACTTTATACCTGTTTAATCAGTCAATAAAATAATAATCAGTCTCAAAATTTCAGTGAATTCGATACTGGGGGTTTTGAAACCAGACTCAGAATGAAATAAATTCCCAACAACTTCTCTCATTTTCACATATTTATTAAATGAAATGATGATTAAAGGACACTGAAATGAGTTTCATTAACCATTAAATTAAACTTGTAAATGATAGAGTAACAATGTGAACATTTGCAGAACCAGGGTGAAAATGTAAGCTGAATTTAGATCAGTTTGAAGTTAACAGATTATGAAAACTGAACGCAAACTTATGGGGAAAATTAAACTATTTATATGGAAAATTCAGGATTACTCTTAAGAAAATGAAAACGGAATTTTAAGGAAAAGAAGAGTTATGTTGAGTGCTCTTTAATTTTGCATCTGGTCAGATACTGAATTATTCTCAAATCTCAGACGTTTTATTCAGCAGAGGAATAAAGAATGCAGCTCACGTGACCAGGTTGAAGCTGAAGGGTCCTTTTGTCGTCCTCAGGAAGCTTTCGATGTAGACAGCGCCAAAAGCCAGAATATTTGTCCAGCAAATATTCGGTTGTCACAAGATGAGATGTTGATGTGTTGCTCACCTGGGCTGAGGTACAGCCCAAAAGTCTCCCTTTTTCGTGGCGTGTTGATTTCTTCAGCTGTGGATCGTGGATCAAAGACTTCTCACGAGGGAATTCGAGAATAATTACAAAATCTGATCCAATAGCAAAATTTACAAGAATTTTCGGACTTTGTGGAGATGAAATTAGCTTCTAGTGTGCAAGTGGTCAATAAAAATTATAAACAAAGTCAAGATTACAAACGGTGAATTTAAAGAAAGTTTAACTGGAAAAAGTTATAAAAATAAACATCTAGAAATGGAGTTTGACTCCGAATCGGGATTTGAGCTCAGGAAAGAAAAGGATTAATTCCTAGACGTTTAGCAGGGTATCTGCAGGTTTAAGGAAGTTAAATTTAAGACTTTTTAAGACCATTTTTAAGGCCACTTTAATCAAATTTAAGACCGTTCATCTGCGAAATAGCAAAAAGTGTGACCACATTGCAAATAGTTTTGTCCACAGATTTAATGGAACTGAAAGTGCTGAAAAATAAACATACATTAAAGAACATTACACAGCAAGATCTCTAAACTGAATATAGTTGCTGTCCCATGCTGTCCTCACTCCAATAATTATGGCATGGATCTGAGTTCTGTGGCCTTTGTCTCCAGCTCTGCTTCCACTTGTTTTAATTTGCACAGTTTTTCTTTGTATCTCTTCCTCAGCATGTTTGATTTTGTGATGAGCTGGGCCATTAAGGTTCCAGTCTTTGCTTCAGCTTCTTCTGCAAGCTGATCACCATCCCTGTGTAGTCTGGTGGATACCTGGATCAGAGTTTGCCTCTTTTTCTTAAGTTCCTCTAAGTCTTCCTCTGCAGCTTTTCGCTTCTGTGCCTGGACATCAGTGATTTGATTATGTACAGTGTGGGGGCCACAACTCCCCACCACAATCAGCTGAGCCCCCCACACTGCTCACGCTGCTCTTGTTGAAGCAGTTCCAGGAACTTCCAGCTGACATTGGGTTCATCCATGGAGACTGAGAGCAGCTTTTGCAAGTCCAGCTGCTGAGTATATTCCTGAGGATGAAATGAGTGTCATTTATCAAGCAGCATTACAAGGTGCTTAACATGTAGAAATAAAATAGCAGTTAGGAAAAGAATGAAGTACTAACTAACTAACCTGCACTTATATAGCGCTTTTCTAGTCACAAAGACCACTCAAAGCGCTTTCATTAATACTAACCCTCTATTCTAAGGGCCTATAGGAAACAGATATCTAGGGACAATTTAGAACAGCCAATTAACCTAACATGCATGTTTTTGGCATGTGGGAGGAAACCGGAGAAATCCCGGAGTAAACCCACGCAACACGGGGAGAACATGCAAACTCCACACAGATCACTGTTGGTCGGGGGCTGGGATCGAACCCACGATCCCATGATCCCCACAATCCCCCGGCCAAGGGTAAACTGTGCTGCCGCAGTGCTAACCACTGCGCCACCGTGCAGCCCTAAGTACATAACAGTTGCATAAAAATTAAGTATATAATAAAACAGAAATATATACAGTATATAACAAGTAAACAAACTGATGGGCATCATACCTGCTGCATGGCAATGCCATGTGTAATGTCGAACACAAATGTGACATTTTCAGAAATGTTCTTTTTAAATGTTTTAACTTAATTTTTCAGTTGAAAAATAAAATTTGTTCTTAATGAAGGATTAAAACAACAGAACTGCAATAATGATAACATCATGTCATCAAGACATATGTAAACAGAACAACAACATTTAAACATTTAAATATTTACATATTTATTCCATCTAGCTACAATGCTCCGCACTGTGTTTTTATATATCTACATATTATTCCATCTAGCTACATTGCTCCGCACTGTGTGTGTTTATATACTTGCATATTTATTACACCTAGCTGCAATGCTCCGTACTGTGGGTGTTTATATATTTACATATTTATTCCATCTAGCTACAATGCTCTGCACTGTGTGTTCATATACTCATATATTTATTCCATCCAGCTACAATGCTCTGCACTGTGTGTCTGTGTGTGTGTGTGTATATATTTATTTTATAGTAATATGTACATATGTACAGTATATTAGCCGCTCTTGCTTGCTTGTTTTTTTCTTGCCTTCTGATTGTTGCTCTGAGTGTTGCTATCCCTGTGCTGTTGCAATCCTGGAATTTCCCCGTTGTGGGACTAATAAAGGCTTATCTTATCTTATCTTATCTTAACAACAACAATAACAAGCATCAACGATGTGTAACACTTTTTCTTATGTGTTCTACTGAGAGAAAAAAAAAATGCTGTAGCTAGATTACTGGTAATTTCTTAGTGTGGGGTTCTTACTTATTTGAAAGTGGTGCAGTAAATCCTGAGCTGTTCCGTGACCCATGAACTGGGAGCCCAGGTATCTGGATTGGACTCGGATCATCTTTGAAGTAACGGACATGTAGGTCCAGCTGCTTCGTTTTAGTTGTTTGGTTGAGGGTTTCGTCAAACATCAAAGTAACGCTGTCTTTGTTAACTTCGGTGACGAGGAGTTTAATGATGTGTGGAGCCAAACCAAATTTTGAGATGTAGGCTGATTTGTCTTTACCGCACGTAAAGTTTTTAGCAATTTCTGAGTCAGTAAACATAGCTCGGAAAATGTCTCCGACTCCTTCGTTGGCGTTATAGGACTAGTGTTTGGTTACTGTGTGCAGACACCACAGTACCTCTGCTTGAAGTGTAGCGGCGGACCCAAAGGTTACTCTGAGGTCTGTTGCTGTGGTTGGAGCTGCTGTTGCTGCTGGTATCGGAGACGGAGCTGAAGTCTGTGGTACTGATGAGACGGAACAGTACTGAAAAATGGCAGGTGTTTGTTGGCGGGTTTTTGTGGCCGTTTTGTGCTTCTCGCTCTGCATATGCAATTCCACAGCTTTAATTCTCATCGAGCTGAGTTTAAAGAGCTTCTTGCACAGTGTACAATGGGCCTCAGTTATTTCCTTGAACCGGTCTTAACCATGCCATAAATGTCGGTTTATCCATCCAGCTAAGATTAAATTTACATTTCCCCATGACTGACGTTGCCAACAGCTACTGAAGTGCAAGCTGCGAACGTGTAAACCTGAAAGTAGCCCCCTCCCCCCACAAAAAATTGATTGCTTTTGGTTCCGCTCACTTTCGCTCTGTGGTGCTAAAATGCAGAGTAGTAATTACAAATTTGCCAAATTCCTTACAAAGATTTCACTGTACAACATAAGAAAATATTGCAATTTTGTTCATTGTGTTTGTGTCATTTTTAAGACCTTTGAAAGGCGGATTTAAGGATTAACTGTCATTTTTAAGGATAATTAAGGCCTTAATTTTGGACAAACACTTAAGACTTTTTAAGGACCCGCGGACAGCCAAAAAGAGAAACAAAAAAAACACGTGGGAGAAATGTCCTCTGTTCTGGCAGTGAATGAAGAGTTCAGAATCAGAATCAGAATCAGAATCAGCTTTATTGCCAAGTATATTTACAAGTAAACACACAAGGAATTTGACTTGACATTGGATGCGCACGTTAGGCGCATCCAATGACGCGTCGCCATACAAGGCGCCTGCCAACAGTGGAGGTAAAGAGGGGAGGGGAGGGGGAGGAAAACACAATAGGAGAGAGAAAAAAACATAGTAATCAGAATAAACGCTCGTATATGAGCCAAATTTTGACTACACAGAAAAAAACCCCTCATGCATTAGCAGACAATAGATACAATCACACAGCAGAGGGAGGGAGAGCAGTGTGTGTATATTTGCATGTCATTGTGTAGTGTGAGTGTAACAGTTGTTAGTGGGCAGCAGAGGGCGCCTCCAGGCAGTGGATAGATGTTATAATCATGTGACTTATAAACAAGACCAGAGATCAGAGTCTGTCTCTCTTTTCCTCTTCCTTGCAGAAGGCACATGGGCATTGTCCTCGAGAGACCAATCCGCTGACGACAACAACTGATTGTTGATGTATGGGTAGACATAAGCCACTTCTCTGGCGTTATCTTATCGAGGAGGAATGTAAACAAGGGTACCAAAACACAAGGTCAAATCTGCACAGTGCACTCAGAGAATAAAAAAATTTCTCTCTCTTCGATTCTGTGCTTCAATTTCATACAGGCTTGAATCATACTTTAGATCATTCTCTGGAGAGCACTCAGCGATCCACAGATGTTATCCACCTACCGAAACATAGGTAAAACATGTCCAGAGAGTTCGTTCTCTCTTCAATGCATGCCAGGTAGTAAATTCCATGTTAATCCTGCCGCTGACAGTCAGTGCTCCCCCCAGCTGGACGAATTGTTGAATTTGTTAAGGGAGCTACGCCGGGGTCCGCATTTGATTAGCTCACCCAGATAATTTCGATACACTAGGAAAACTCCAGGGGCCAAAACAGAAGATCCTGTGATCAGTTCAATCTCAGTCGAGTCACACAGACACATGAATTCCAATGCCATTCTTTGTTCTCCTGTAGTGATCTGCCGTGAAGTTCTTCTGTCAAGTGACGAGAAGCAGGAGAAGTGGAAGAGAGAGAGTGAAAAGCGAGTGTATCTTCTCTTTATCTGCGGATAACTTTCGCGGGCATCCAGGAATGGACAAAAGTTCCAGCCAATAGTTCTCCTTCATGGGTGGGCTTTAAGAACTTTAGTCCAATGAACAAACAGGCTTTTGTCTGTAACAACCAATAACCTTGAGAGAGCCGCTGTCAAGCAGAGATTGGCCGCGATCGGTCACATGATTTGAGAGACATTTTTTTGGCAGCCTGATACAGTCTTAAAACTGAACATTCATCTATACACTTACTGTATGTATAAAATCTCACCTTTTTCAGTGGTTCATGCAACTTTATAACTAGTGCTTTTAAATTAACATGCAAGAATAAACATTCATTTAAACATTTTAGCATGCAGATATTTAAAATCAAGGATTAATATATTTCAAACCCATTATTCATTGTCCACATCAAACATCAAGAGTCCATTTGCTTTTCCATGGTATCCTGAAAAAGAGAATGTTGAAAACTGAGTCTTGTAACAAGAATTGTAGTCAAATAGTTCACTGGTTAACCCCTTGCACTCCGGTCAATTTCCCTAAAAACGCCAAAAAATAACGTGCCCAATGTAAATCGAAAGCTGTTCTTCAACCCTTTGCAGCATCTTCATGGGGTTGGTCTCATTTAAAAGAAAACACTTTGAATTTTTTGGCAAAACAGTCATAATCTCTCCAAGTGCTCCGGCCACTGAGTTACAGTCATCTAAACATACTGAACTTGAAGAAAATAAATTTGGCCTGGGTGTTTTTTTGGATACAAATGCTTGCAAATAACACACAGCTTCAGATCCGGGCTGGAAAATGCAAAAGAAATGTAGAACCAAGTGTTATCCAGCTGAGGTCAAAATTTTGTAACAATATATTACACAGCTTTTTCCTCAGGTAGTTCCCAGGCGTTTTGGAACTGTGCCAAATTTTGCCAAATGGCACAGTTTGGAAAAACGTCTGTAACTTTTGAATGATTCAATATAGAAGCTTCATCTTGGGCTCTAATGAAAGGTGGCACTCAGGGCTGTGTGTGTGTGTGGGGGGGTTTCTCCCCCCCCTCGCTACAGAGGACGGACATCAGCCATCACTACATGACGGAATAGTCATGTGGCGACAGCGGCGCAGTCACCGCGGCTCCCCCCCCCCCACTCGCTACAGAAGAGTAACGGGGGGGGCCGCGTTCACAGTCTGGACGCGGCGCACGACCCGTGTACCGCGGCGCACGAACTTCAGACTTCATGCGCTGCACAGTTGTAATTTACCGATCGGTCAAAAGTCATTTTTGATTACAATTTTCAGGGATAAAGAATAATTTAGCTTATAACACCTTACCTCTTCACAGCAGCAGTGTCCTGGCGAACTTCTCTTCCTCATTGTCAGACGAACGCGACGCTGGTCCGCTCGTGGTTCTGGTCTCGTGACCCGGTCAAAACATAATTCCATGATTGCGGTTTTGGCGAATGATTTACGACCTTCGTCGTCGGCCTCCGTCGGTCTATGATGACCATGGAAGAGAGGATCCTAAACGTCTATTCTGCTCGAATAAAAAAAAAAAAAAAGCACCACCTGTGACTGAAGAGGTCGATGCGCGAATGGCTGTCCCTGTCACACAGGTAGCACTTGTGGGTGGTCTCCGTGCTGCTGGGTCTGTGACGGTTCTTCCTGCGGGTCCTTTTTTTATCTGCTGCAGCAGTCAGTCTTCACCCAGCCTTACAAAAAACAGCTCGCGAACTTCTGTGCTTTAATTGGCTCACTGTATTCACAGCTTTGGTAGGCGGGTCCTTCTTGCTAGGTTTTCAGTCATTGGTTCTTCAAGGTTTCAGAAACCCAATTCAAGGCTCTTATTAGTCGAATGAGAGGTCAATCAGATGAACTAATCTGTTCGCGGCTGTGTCTGTAGTGGAAGAACTTTTTTTTTTTCAGCGCGTGCTTGGCGGCAGCGCCCTCGTGCATCCTAGAGCGCACAAGGGCGCACGAGAGCGCCCTCGCCTGCTCTGGGACACAGAGACTTGCCTGCCCGCGGTACAACGGAGTGCAAGAGGTTAAATCCAGCATGTCCCAAAGTTGTCAGTAGAGGGCAATGTTGAGTTGTGGATATTATGTAGTGACCATATGAGGTACTCCACAGAGGTCTGTTCTTTTGTCCACATTTTATTGGGCCATAGAAGATTCAGGAGGAATTCCTGAGACTAGTTTAACAAAGGAATGTTAGTTCAGCTGTGGTCCTGGGATGAAAGAGCAGTTCTTGACTGTCTTTTTCCTGGGTGAAACAATGTCTTTAAGCTGAAGAATAATTTTATTGATGAGCCAAAGTGAGATGATGCTACACCGGGAAGTCAAATAGCAGAAATGGACTCTATGTTTGAAGAGAAACATTGTGAAGGGGTCCGCCGTTTCTTTGGTGTTTGTGATTTTCGTTGGTGAAAATCCTGGTGCATCAGTGCCTTGGCGCGACCTATCGGGTGGTAGTGAAACTACAAATGATGGTTGTGCGCATGCATCAACCGCTTGGCCTGGGTAGATGAAAAAAATGAGCATGAACAGCGCCGGGCACGTCCAAAGCGTACACGGACTAAGGCGGACTAGAGGGGAAATGTAGCATGAAGCAGGCTTTACAAGGCAGAGTGTCTCACTAAGTGTGACTGTCCAACAAAAACATGAGTATATTAAAGTACTTTAAACGTGGAAAAAAATCAGAAGAGGTATGTAAGCACTGGAGGCTTTGATCATGGTTTTAACCCTTTAACTGCCCTAGGTGCCATGTGGCGCCTGGGGCAATGCAAGGCAACTCAAGGCCCCCCCTAGTGGTCAAGAGTGGTAAAAAATTAGTCAATAAAATAGTTCAGATTTCCAAGGATTAACTTAAAAGTTACAAGAGATATTGGCTTACTGTCTTCAGTAAGCCAATGTCTTACTGTCAATGTCTTACTGTCTTACTTCACTTCCGCCTTCCAAAGAGAGCAGATGCTTTTCTTCCCAGCTCCGGCTCCGCTCCTTATCTCTCTCCTTCCCTAACTGACTGGATCCCAGCTTGCTATCGTCTGTCTGCGTGTCTTTACTGCTGATTTATCGAACGAAATTATGGATTTAATTAGCTGGGCTTTGAATGCAATTGACACTGTCTTTTCAACGAGAAAATCTGGCCCGGGGGAGCCGATCTGCCCCGCAGGCACTGCTGCTGCGGGTTATTTGAAGGACACAAGCAATTGGAAACTCTTGTGCCTGTGTGATCTTTCTATTGAAGATATTGAAGATTTTACCTTTTCGGAGCAATGGTCATCGGAATTCTACTGATTGGATCTGGGATTGTTCTGGTGTACCGCAAACTGAAGAAGATGGATAGAGCCTATCAAAAAGCGGACCCGGCGAGGCTCACCCATCAAATTGACCAACTGGGCAGGACTCTGACAGCGGCTAATGGAGAACTGTACAGGAAAATGCATTACATCACGATCACGCTGAGAGCTGTCCATGAATCGATTTCAATGGCTGGCCATGAAGGATTGGAGCACTGAATCTGTAAGAGAATAGAAAGTTTTTTCTCTGAAGTCAGTGCTATTCGACCTGTTTCTTTCGGCGCCCTCAGCACTCAGTCCTCCAGATAATCTACAGTATATTTGTTTTCATAACACTGGCGGGCAGCATTTGACTCTCAAGGACAGCTGTCTGGCAAACTATTCCATCTGCAGTGCTCAAGGACATGTGCCCTCTGCTTCAGACTGTAGTCATAACATCTGCTGCGGGAAGAGACTTTTGTTGTCCTCCAACTGATTGCCACTGATTGCACCCAACTCACACACAACTGATACACTATACTGACTTGAAGATATTCATTTATTGCTCTCTTTGTGTCATTGTGTGGATTCTATTGTCTGCTAATTGTGCATTGAGTTTTTTTCTTGTAATCATAATATCGGTCATATATGAACTACATTCTGATAAACAATGCTTTTTTCTCTCTCCTATTGTGTCTACCCCCCCCTTTCCCCCATTGCTTCCTGTTCCCCTCCTGCTGACAGGCGCCTCCATGGCTGCCGCGTCATTAATAATGTCATTCATGACGTTCTCAGTGTCAAGTCAAATCCCTCGTATATTTACCTGTTATTTACTTGTAAATGTGCTTGGCAATAAATCTTTTTCTGATTTCTGATTTTCTGTCAATTAGAAAGATGTAGAAGATGATCCAAAGTTTCAGATAGGAATAAATTTACGCATCTAATTTGCATAATGTCACGGCAGCTATATAAACTACAAAACTCAGTCAAAAGTGGACTTTGGACACATATAAATAATGGTCCAGTTTTTCTGACACTGATTTGTCTACAGGGATGTTTTTATCTAATCTTCAAAGTATATGAACCAGAAAATCAATAAAATGTCAAAAAAACATTTCTCTTACCTGTTGCCAGGTGGTGGTGGGGGGGGGGGGGTCGCCCGCCCACGTGACCAGTCCATTTTCGTCCATTGTTGCCAATGTTTCGCGTTTACTTAGTAATTTACACCAGCTTACACATCTACAAACCCTTATGATGATCCCATGTGAATTTCATTTGTATTACATGGCTATTTTTCCTGTAAAATGCAGTTTTCCTGTGAAAATGCATGACGATCGCGGGTGCCGCCATCTTGGTAAGGTGAGCTCAGTTTTTTGTAACATCAACCTCAATGTAACACGTTTACTTAGTAATTTAAACCCGTGTACCACATCTACAAACTGTTATGATTATCCCACATGAATTCTGTTTGTATTACGTGGCTATTTTTCCCGTTTCATGCAGTTTCTGTCATCATCGCTGCCGCGATGACCGATTGTGAAGGTATGCACATTGGTGTGTGAGCTCAAAGCAGAAAAAGGAAGAAGAAAAATGAGGACTTCTCCTTCTTTGCTATATTCCATGTCAGCCATGATTCCTTCGGCGCGTGTCTGCCACCTTCTAAACTGTCAGATCAATAGAGATTAGTACAAATTCTCAGTATAGCCGGGGTCGATAAGTTGACACGTGCAGTTGCTGCGCTGTGCCAATGGGGGCGCGTGACCCGTCCATTTAATCTGGGCAGTTAAAGGGTTAACCTGCTGGAAACAGGAGCGATAATGGAAGAGTTGCTTAGCTAAGAGATGTGGTTAGAATTCATACACAGTAAGCTTCATATGAAGGGAAAGGCAAGGAGGACGTACTGAATTGCTGAGTGTATTTCACCAGCCACTACAATATTATGTTCCCTATTATGTACTGTACTTGGCAAGTTAAGATGACCGAAATTCACAAAGTCAATGACTTTAATCCGTTAGCAGCCTTCAGTGCCAACATTTGGATTTCAAAATAAGGGAGGTGTGGTGATTCGCTCTGTGTGCCTGCTGCCTTAATTGTCTCCACAGCTGCGTGCACACCTGCTCTTCCCATCAGGCAGCCTTCTTAAGGAGCGCTGCCTCTCATTCTGCACGAAGACATCAGTGCTCCACCTGGATGTAAGAACTCTGTGCTAAGAGTCAACTGCTCCTCCTACTAGGGAGTTTCACCTCCCTCATCCATTCTTTTCCTCATCTTTCTTGCTACGCCTGGTCAATCTCGCTTCTCTCGCTAATCTTTCTGATCCGGAAAGAAAGTACACCTTATACATCGGACGGACACACGGATCTCCCAAATGTCTCCTGAGCCGGCAGACGGAGCCACTGTTTTTAGCAGGATACGTTACAGCAGAGACCAGCTGCTAGCACTTAACCGGACCAAGATGCTAGCACAAGACCTCGACATACCGGGTGAAATAAGACAGAAACGACCTGGATGACGTGCTGGAGCAAGATGGCGGGCGAGAAATATAAAGTACAGACCCGTCCTTCCATCTGTTATTATGGGGAACGTTTGATCGCTACTCAATAAGACCGACGAGCTAGCGGCCATCTCCCGCTACGAGAGCGTCTTCAGAGAGAGTAGCTTGATTTTGTTTACTGAGATGTGGCTAACCGAACTAGCAACAGATGCTAACATCGAACTGAAGGGTTTCCACGCAATACGGGCAGACCGGACACCAGACAGTGGGAAGGCAAGGGGCGGAGGAGTGATAATGTATGTCAATAACAGCTGGTGCAGACCGGGACATATCACGGTTAAACAACATCACTGCAGCAAAGATATTGAGTTGCTAGCTGTTAGCATGCGGCCTACCTATCTCCCGAGGGAGTACTGACACGTGATCTGCATCGTTATTTATGAAAAACCGACGGCGAACGCGGGGACAGCGCGTGATGTCATCCACTCAGTAACTGGCAGGCTGCTGACAGAACACCCAGATGGTCTTCTCCTCATCTCAGGTGATTTCAACCATATTTCACTGTCCTCCATTCTGCCCACATCCACCCAGTATGTCACATGCCACACTAGAGACAATAAAACACTGGACTTATTCTATGCAAACACTAAGGAGGTGTACACCTCATCACCACTCCCCCCACTCGGGAGATCGGATCACAGCTTGGTTCATCTCCGGCCGGTGTAAAAACCCCTAGTACACAGGCAACCTCCGGTCATGCGCACGGTGAAGATATGGTCGGAGGAGGCAATGGACGCTTTAAAGGACTGTCTTGAAACCACTGCCTGGGAGCAGCTCTGCGATCCACATGGTGAGGACATCGATGGCCTCACTCACACCATCACGGACTACATCAACTTCTGTGTGGACAACGCTGTACCCACCAAGACTATACGGTGTTGCTCGAACAACAAACCCTGGAACAACCCTGAGATAAAAACACTTCTGAGAGAGAAGAAGAGGATGTTCAGGTCGAGGAACAGGGAGATGCTGAAGTCCGTACAGAGGGAGCTGAGGAGGAAGATCAGAGAAGGCAAGGACAGCTTCAGGAAGAAGATGGAGGACAAGCTGCAACAGAGCGAAATCAGCGGGGTCTGGAGAAACCTCAAAACCATCTCTGGGCTCCAGAATACCTCCTCCCAAGCCACGGGGGGGGCACGGAGTGGGTGAACAATCTGAACCTGTTTTTTAATAGGTTTGACCAACCGCCCTCACCCCCGACTGCACAACAACCACTGCTGCCTCTAAAGTCATCGAGACCTGCTGTCCACACCTCAGTCCACCAACACCCCCCCACTCCCAGCACACAGCCCCCCAACCTGACCCTCACTAAGACCCAGGTGAGGACGGAGCTGAGGAAGGTCAAGGCGAGGAAGGCCTCGGGACTGGACGGCATCAGCGCGAAGCTCCTCAAGTTCTGCGCAGACCAGCTGTGTGGGATTGTGGAGCACATCTTCAACCTGAGCCTGAAGCTGGGGAGGGTACCGCAGTTGTGGAAAACATCCTGTGTGGTACCTGTACCAAAGACTTCCCACCCCAAAGACCTGAACAGCTACAGACCAGTGGCCCTGACGTTTCACATGATGAAGACCCTGGAGAGACTGCTCCTTGCTCACCTCCGCCCCCTGGTGGGGCCAGCAATGGATCCACTCCAGTTCGTCAGCATGGCATTGGGGTGGAGGATGCAGTGATCTTCCTCCTTCACCGTTCTCTGTCCCACCTGAAGAAGCACAGGAATGCGGTGAGGATCATGTTCTTTGATTTCTCCAGTGCTTTCAACACCATCCAACCGATGATCCTGAAGGACAAGCTGCTGTGCGCAGGGGTGGACCAGCACCTGTCATCATGGATCCTGGACTACCTCACTAACCGGCCACAGTTTGTGAGAACCCAGGATTGTGTGTCGGACACGATGATCGGTAGCACGGGGGCCCCCCAGGGAACGGTTTTGGCTTCCTTCCTGTTCACCCTTTATACTGCAGACTTCTCACACAACACAACACACTGCCATCTACAGAAGTTCTCTGACGACTCTGCGATCGTCAGCCTCATCTCCAACGGAGATGAAGCTGAGTACAGAGGACTTATCCAGGACTTCGTGGACTGGTACCATTGGAACTGCCTCCAGATCAACACGAGGAAAACTAAGGAGCTGGTGGTGGACTGCCGCAGGCAAGGACAACCCCTCACAGCACCAGTGAACATCCAGGGAACAGACATTGAGATGGTGACATCCTACAAGTACCTGGATGTTCATCTGAACAATAATCTAGACTGGTCACACAATACTGACGTACTCTACAAGAAGGGACAGCGCAGGCTGTTCCTACTGAGGAGGCTCAGTTCTTTTGGTGTACAAGGGGTGCTCTTGAAGACATTCTACGACACGGTGGTGGCATCAGCCATCAATTTTGGAGTGGTCTGCTGGGGCAACGGCATTACAGCAGCCGATAGGAAGAGACTGAACAAACTGATCAAGAAAGCTAGCTCTGTCCTGGGGCAGCGCCTTGACCCAGTGGAGGAGATAGGAGAGAGAAGGATGGTGGCTAAACTGTCAGTTCTGCTGGAGTCCGAGTCCCACCCTATGCAGGACATACTGAACGCACTGAGGAGCTCATTTAGCAGGAGACTACATCATCCTAGATGCGCGACCAAGAGGTTTTGCAGGTCCTTCCTACCTACTGCTGTCAGACTGTATAACCTAAGCAGGGCTGCTCGCAGAGATAGCAAAAAAACGTGACGACCTAATAGTATTGAATGCAAAAGATGAAAAAGACTTACACAAATGGTCCTTTCCAGTATACAACTAGGACAATATCAGTCGCTATGGAGGGTGACAATATGTATGGGTACATATTCATACCATGTAGGGTAACTAAATAGACGGTTATGCTGTTTAGTCCATCTAGCTACAATGCTCCGCACTGTGTATATATACAGTATATTTATATATTTATGTGTACATATTTATATTCACTGCTCTTGTTTTCTTATCTTCTAAATCATTGCTCTGAGTGTTGCTATCCCTGTGCTGTTGCAATCCTGGAATTCCCCAGTGTGGGACTAATAAAGGCTTACCTTATCTCATCTTATCTGGGAGTTTCATCTCCCCAACGCCAAGTAAGCTTCTTTCAAGAAATCATTCCTCTTCGCTCCTTCCCTCTTCTCCCCTATGCACAGGTGGATTCCCTTGGGCGGACTTCCTACTCCTGGCGGTGGACCGGGACTCTCACCTACACTCTGTGAATTCAGTTTTCCATGAATGAACTTTTCTGCACTGCTACACCTGAACCATTGACACCATCACGGACACACGATGGACCGAGGCAGGCGTACGGTGCTGCTTGGATGTTCTTCGGTGCCACGACTTCCCACCTGCACCGTAACACTGTTTAACCACTCGTTTATGCAATCCATTTACACAGAGCTCATACTCTTGTCTCTCCTCTCTCCTAGGGTTGCCAGACTATAGAAATATTATAACAGAAATAATGACATTCTTGGTCATTTAAGTTAATTTAAATCATGAAATACAATTTTATTAATATATTTTTCTTTGTAATGAGAGTTAAATTGTTCTGTTCTGACTGCAAAGTTATGGTCAAAAATGTCATGAATCCAGGTTTGGAGGCCAAACCAGATTCTGACTCATGGTTATGCTCTGACCTAGTTTCCTCCTGACAGCTCAGACACGCCCCCTCCTCCAGTCAAGCTCTGTCAGCTGCACAGTCTGGTGTTCACACACACACACACACCCACACACACATGTACTCGCTCAATTCATTCTCATTTCACACACTCGCACACACCTGGTGTTAATCAGTTCGGCCCACGCATTCGCACACCAGCAATCTCTTTCCTTGTTAGCTCCTGGAGTATTTGTTGAGTGCGTCAGAGGAAAGAGATTGTCGGGGCATTCGCCTCTATACGCAGCAGTTTGTACTCCCCGTATATCTGATATCTGTCTCCTATAGGCCCTTAGAATAGAGGGTTAGTACTAGTGAAGCGCTTTGAGTGGTCTTTGAGACTAGAAAAGCGCTATATAAGTACAGGTCCTTATACTGCTTCACTCCCTGCGTTAAACTCCAGCCTGTCACGTCTCACCTGTTTGTCTCGTGTGTGTTCGGCTGGCTCTGCATCTCAACTCCATCCTCCAGACTGCATGGTTTGTTCCAGATAGCTCCAATCCTGTAAGTGTTTTCGCCTTTTCTCCTGTGCTAGTAACCTGCAGCACTTGGCTGTTTGCCTTCCTGTTTCGTGCGCCAAGCAGTCCTGCAGCACCTGAGGCTCTGTATTCACCAGGCTGTCGAGCATTCGGCTGGTGCCCTGTATTTTTGGTGGCCAATCCTATCATTGCATTATTCTGTATTGTGTGGACCTGAACTGCATTCTGAGTTTATTGGACTTGTTATTTTGGGTGAACTAAAATAAACTTGTCACTCTCTATTCCTGCTATTGGGTTTCATTCTCTCTCTCGTGCACCGCGTTATGGCGCACGGAGGTTTATGACACAAAAATATAAATTGTTATAAGTAAACAAAAAAAGTACCACAGTCTGTTTCAAATTTATTTAAAAACAGTAATTTTATTTCAAAAATAGACAATAAGCCATAAGATAATCCACAAATTTATAATAAAGTTTCAAATGTACAAGAAAAGTGAATTTTACAAGAGGAAATTACAAATTTGAGGAAAATTGTTTCAAATTTAGATAAATTTACAGAGAAAAACTATAAGAAAATTGTTATAAATTTTTGAGGAAAAACCTCAAACCTTCAAGGCTGAAGTCATGACAAGTTTTTAAGTGGGTGCTCTTTGTACCCTTAAAGGTCTGATGACACGCTTTTGACTTCATCTAATTTTTCAACACATAATACAATTTGACAAAATAGGTTGGCCTGTGCAGTTCTAAGTCAAACAGGCTTTTTTTCATGCGAATATCCAACGCTTTCATGAGTGCCACATCACAAATTGCGTCAGTAGCTGGAAACCCCCCCGGCCATGTTGTGACGTCAGCGACAGAACACAGCACTTGGCTGCCCATTGTACACACAGGACGGAAGCGGTAGAAAACATCAACCATGGTTCCAACACATCCATCCATCCATCCATCTTCTTACGCTTAATCCTTTCCGGGTCATGGGGGGGCTGGAGCCTATCCCAGCATCTTAGGGCAAGAGGCAGGGTCCACCCTGGACAGATCGCCAGTCCATCGCACGGCCAACACAGAGAGACAGACAACCACTCACTCTCACAGTCATACCTAAGGACAATTTAGAATCCCCAGTTTTGATGCCAATTAACCTAACATGCATGTTTTTGGCATGTGGGAGGAAACCGGAGAAATCCCGAAGTAAACCCACGCAGACACGGGGAGAACATGCAAACTCCACATAGATCACTGTTGGTCGGAGGCTGGGATCGAACCCAGGATCCCCCGGCCAAGGGTGAGTTGCTGTGCTGCCGCAGTGCTAACCACTTCGCCACCGCGCTAACCTAGGGATCTATTTTATTCTGTAAATCATCCTTGGTTATAATTTTGAATATGAATAGGGTTAGGGAACATGAAATAATACAAAGTACATGATTGTAAGTGATTTTGGGTCAGTTGTGATAATTTACAGTGCATCCGGAAAGTATTCACAGCACTTCCACTTTTTCCACATTTTGTTATGGTACAGCCTAATTCCAAAAGGGATTAAAGTCATTTCTTTCCTCAAAATTCTACACAGAATACCCCATAATGACAACATGACAAAATTTTGGGGGGGATTTTTGCAAATTTATTAAAAATATAAAAATAAGAAATCACACGTACAGAAGTATTCACAGCTTTTGCCATGAAGCTCAAAATTGAGCTCAGGTGCATCCCGTTTCCACTGATCATCCTTGAGATGTTTCTACAGCTTAACTGGAGTCCAACTGTGGTAAATTCAGTTGATGGGACATGATTTGGAAAGGCATACTCCTGTCTATATAAGGTCCTACAGTTGACAGCGCATGTCAGAGCACAAGCCAAGCATGATGTCAAAGGAGTCGTTTGTAGACCTCCGAGACAGGATTGTCTCAAGGCACAAATCTGGGGAAGGGTACAGAAAAATTTCTGCTGCTTTGAAGGTCCCAGTGAGCACAGTGTCCTCCATCATCCATACATGGAAGGAGTTTGGAACCACCAGGACTGTTCCTAAAGCTGGCTGGCTGTCTAAACTGAGCAATCAGGGGAGAAGGGCCTTAGCCAGGGAGGTGACTAAGAACCCAATGGTCACTCTGCCAGAGCTCCAGAATTCCTCTGTGGGGACAAGAGAACCTTCCAGAAGGACAACCATCTCTGCAGCAATACACCAATCAGGCCAGTATGGTAGAGTGGCCAGATGAAAGCCACCTCTTAGTAAAAGGCACATGGCAGCCTGCCTGGTGTTTGCCAAAAGGCTGAAAGTAGTGTTTGCCACTGTTAAAAGTAGGAAATGGACGATATTGTTCAAATTTAAACAATTTATTAATGTGCTGATAATTTAAAAAAAAAAAACTATTGTCAGATATTCAGATATAGCCTTTTCAGCACAAAACACTTTTTAACATATTTGTAATACTTTTTATTTCATGAATTATCAGTATAAAGCTTGACAGTTTTTTTCACTGTTGTAGTATGAATTCATTAATGCAACATAATATTCAGAGCTATGCATATATATAAAAAACTTTAAGCAACATAATTTTTATTTTAAAGGTCAAATTGCTGTTGCGGCCCTCAGCTACTTCTATTTTAGTTGGAGACTGGCAAAATGGCTCTTTGGTTGGCAAAGGTTGCAAACCCCTGTTCTATACCAGCCATTACATTTTTCTGTAATCCTAAAAAATGTCATCAAAAACAGAAGTTGCTGCACCACAGCAACGTAAAAGTGTGGATGATGATGGACCACAGCCATACCCATACCTGCCCTTCCTGGATGGACGTCTGCTTCCTCCTGGGCGACATGGTGGCGGAAGAAGTTCAGACAAGCGTGTTGTGTGGTCTCTGCATCACTGCTGCTCCGGCACCAGAAGAATGATGGGTTCTCAACCAGAAGAACAGGACAGAGTGTTCACTGTGTGAGAAGAGAATCAAGAGGATGAAGACATTTTCCCACGCTATGTCGTCTGTTATTAGTAACATTGGATTTTAGCTTTGGAAGATGAAAACTTGAAAGAAAAAGCTTGTAAATTTATTGGGAAAAGGAAGCAAAGTTAAAAACAAAATTTCAAAATAGAGTTGAAAATTTAGAAAAAAAAATTACATTTACAAGAATTAAGATGAGGTTAGATAAGATAAGATAAGCCTTTATTAGTCCCACAATGGGGAAATTCCAGGATTGCAACAGCACAGGGACAGCAACACTCAGAGCAACAATCAGAAGGCAAGAAAAAACAACATCTAGCAAACATATGTCCATATTACTATAAATGTATATATATAGACACACAGTGCAGAGCATTATGGCTGGTGGATGTGCAGCAGAAAGTCTAAGCTCTCTCTCCGCGGATGCAGCGGGCCAGCTGGAAGTCTTTGGGCATGATGGTGACCCCCTTAGCGAAGAAGAGACCACCAGGTGGGTCTCGCTGGTCTCCTGCAGAGCCATGACGGCGAAACTCAGGAAACGCAGATGAAGATCTTAATAAGATAAGATAAGCCTTTATTAGTCCCACAATGGGGAAATTCCAGGATTGCAACAGCACAGGGATAGCAACACTCAGAACAACAATCAGAAGGCAAGAAAAAAAAGCAAGAGTAGCTAATATACATATGTACATATTACTATATATATACTGTATATATATATATATATATATATATACTGTATATATATATACACACAGACACACAGTGCAGAGCATTGTAGCTGGATGGGATAAATATATGAGTATATAAACACACAGTGCAGAGCACTGTAGCTAGATGGAATAAATATGTAGATATATAAACACCCACAATACGGAGCATTGCAGCTAGGTGGAATAAATATGTAAATATATAAACACACAGTGCGGAGCAATGTAGCTAGATGGAATAATATGTAGATATATAAACACAGTGCGGAGCATTGTAGCTAGATGAAATAAATATATAGATATATAAGTATAAACACACCCAGTGCGGAGCATTGTAGCTAGATGGGATGAAACAGCACAACCGTCTACTTAGTTATCTTACATGGTATGATTATGTGCCCATACATATTCTCACCCTCCATAGCGACCGGTATTTTCCTAGTTGTATGCCGGAGGGGACCATATATAATATATAATCCCACATTTGGTAAATCAGGAACTAGTTTTTTGTCATAAATTTGTGACTTTTTTCTTGTAAATTTTAGGGGGGGGGGGGGGGTTACACTCCGAGGAAGTTGGGACATTGTTAAAAATGTAATTAAAAACAAAATAAAATGATTTTCCAATCCTTTTAAAACCTATATTCAGTTGAATATACTACAAAGACAAGATATCTGCGCTACTTACGGGGGCGCTTCACCGTGTGCGACCTCGCAGTCACCCAGTGTATATTTTGTCTTAAGTGGGGTTTTTTGTTATTTTTTTAAACCAGTTTTAATCAGGGTTTTAAACATCGCCTCTACTGGATTTTGATGTCTGTGAGAAAACTTCAGTGATTGAGCGATGCAATTTATGGGAACACGTGTCGCGTGTTTTGTACTTTATGCAGCGACACTACTTCGGTGCTTCTCCACCTCTCATACTGTGGAGCAGGAATGCTGGACACTGGAGAGAATCACTCTCCGTCGGGACTTTAGTCTCTCCTTTTGGACCTCTACAGCCGAGGTGATACCAGCCAGAGCTGTGGAGGCAGATCACAATGCGGAAAAGAGGAAGAAGAGGCAGTGTACACCAGAGACTTGATCTCCAGTTAAATGACCGCCACAAGCTTCCCCCACTTTCTACTATCCTGCTGTCAAATGTACAGTCAATCAGGAATAAGATCGACAAACTAGAAGCATAGCTAACTTTAAGCCTGAAATCGGTGAAACTTGTCTACTTGCCTTCATGGGATCATGGCTCAATGAGTCGGACCAGGGTGGAAACCTGACAATAAGTGGGTTTGGAAGCCCACTTAATCTGGATCGGTCCTCTGAGATCACTGGGAAAAGTCAAGGAGGAGAAGTGTGCTTTTATATCAACCAAAGGTACTGTAAAACTGTGAGTCCAGGAAAGCATATGTACTGTGGAAAGGTAACCACTGACAATCTCACTTCGTGCCTTCTACCTGTCTCGTAAGTTTCAACAGCTGTTTCATAAGCTAGTGTACAGTGCTGTGATAAAGTATTTTCCCCCTTCCTGATTTCTTATATTTTTGCATATTTATTTCACCTAAATGTTTCAGATCATCAAACAAATTTTAATAGGAGACAAAGATAACCTAAGTAAATACAAAATACAGTTTTTAGATGATTTACTAAGGGAAAAAAATGCTATCCAAACCTACCTGGCCCTATGTGAAAAAGTAACAGCCCCCTAAACCTAATAACTGGTTGTGCCACCATTGGTGCCAACAACTGGCAATGAGTCTTTTATGTCACTGTTGAGTAATTTTGACCCACTCTTCTATGCAGAATTATTTAAATTCAGTCACATTGGAGGGCTTCATGAATTGATGACCGGACATTCTCCTTCAGGATTTTTTGGGAGAGAGCAGAATTCATGGTTCTGTCAATTAGGGCAAGATGTCCAGGTCCTGAAGCAGCAAAGCAGCCCCAGACCATGACACTACCCCCACCATGTTTGACTGCTGATACGATGTTCTTTTTAAGAAATCATGTGTTAGTTTTATACCAGATAAAACAGGACAAGTCTTCCGAAAAGTTCAACTTTTGTCTTGTTAGTCCCCAGAATATTTTCCCAAAAGTCTTGAGGATCATCTGAATGTTTTCTGACAACTGTGCAATGAGTCTGTTCTTTTTGTCCTGCAGCAGTTTTTGTCTTGGAACTCTCACATGGATGCAATTTTTGCCCAGTCTCCTCCTTATTGTTCCATCATGGACCAGTGTCCAAACTGAGGCAAGTGAGGCCTGCAGATCTTCAGACGTTCTGGATTTTTCTCATCTGTTCTTGAATTTCTTTAGATCACAGTGGGATGTGTTGCTTTTTGAGATCTTTTAGCCTACTTCAGGTTGTCACAGGTTCTATTTAAGTGATTTCTTGATTCAACAAGTCTGGCAGTAATCAGGCTTGGGTGTAGCTACTGAAATTGAACTCCACATTTCCAAAAAATGTGGTTAATCAAATAATTCATGAAGTAACATGGGGGAAAATTACTTGTTCCACATAGGACCAGGTAGGTTTGGATAGTTTTTTTCCTTTCATAAATGAAATCATTTGAAAATTGAATTTTCTATTTATTCAGGTCATCTCTCTGTCTGATATTAAAACATTTGTTTGCTCTGAAACACTGAAGTGTGACAAATATGCAAAAATATAAGAAATCAAGAAGGAAGCAAATACTTTTTCACAGCACTGTATATTCATCCACATATCAATGCATCAGTTGCTGCTCAGCTGATTGCTGATGTCACAAACTTCACACACTTTGCCCAGAGGCACCAAAACTCATCTTTGCAGACTTTAACCACTGTAATTTGAATACTTCATTGAAAACAGACAGTATGAACAGGATGTGACTTGCGCTACAACACAAAAAAGGACCAGGATTGACCTTTGTAAAAGGGTCTGTAAAAGGGGCTTATAAATCCATGCCAGGTTTTAACTGTTTGAAATGAGTCTACTGGTCAGCCAATTATCCAAAAATTTTTAATGGTCAAGTCTTAACTCCACCCCACCCCCCCCCCAAAAAAACCCAAAAAAACAGGTCCTCAGCTCTGTGCATGTGAGCGTTTGGAGGGATGGGGGAGGGGCCTCTGACTGCTTGCAGTTCGGATGGCCCAGGGGAAGAAACTGTTTGTCTGTCTGGAGGTGTGGGACCTGATCGATCTGAACTGTCACCCAGAGGGAAGCAGGTCGAATAGGTGGTGGGCGGGATGTGAGGGATCTCCTGTGATAACCTTGATCCTTCTGAGACAGGAGGATCTGGAGATGTCTTCCAGGGAGGGCAGAGGGATGCCGTTAATTTTTTGGGCGGTATAACCTATATGCTTCCTCATTGTCATCGGTGATGAGCCCAACCAAGGTGGTGTCATCCGTGTATTTCACGATGACGGTGGTTGGGTGGGTTGGAATACAGTAGAAGGCTTAACATGCAGCCCTGGGGGAAGCCAGTGCTGAGAGACAGTGTGGAGGAGTGGTGTGGGCCAAGTCTGACTGTTTGTGGGTGATTGGTGAGAATTTTTTTTATCCAGGAGCAGGCAGGGGATCTGGAGGAGGGGCAGTTTACTGATCAGGATGTCCGGGATGATGGTGTTGAAAGCTGAGCTGTAGTCCACAAAGAGCATCCTCACGTAGCTGCTTGGGTTCTCCAGGTGGCTCAGCACTCAGTGGAGAGTGGTGGTGATGGGGTGCCTCAGGGAGAGGTTGAACAGCTTGGTGAGGATCCCTCCCAGCTGGTCTGCACAAACTTTGACCACTGCTCCTCGGATGCCACCAGGACCAGCAGCTCTGCGGGGCTTCACTGCTCTCAATTGCCTCCTCACCTCGTGCACCTGTAGAGGGAGGGGAGAGGGGGTGGGGAGGGGAGGTGTGCTCAAACCGGGCAAAGAAGTTGTTAAGCTCCTCTGCCAGAATGAGCCTGCTGTCTGATGTAGGGGGGCCCTGGCCCCTGCAGTTGTTGAGGATCTGAACGCCTCTCCACATCTGTCGGGGGTTGTTGTCTGTGCGGAAGCCCTCCCCCTTTTTCCTATAGGGAATGGGCACGTGACATCACCCGACAAAAAAAATGCAAGGAATTGTGGGAAAAGTGTTCAGTCTGTCCGTGCTTTGTCGTGAGCAATGAATGCGGTTAGGCTGCGTGTCCACCAAATGCGTTTTGTTTTTTTTCTGCTGTGGGGAACTCTTTTCTATTCATTTTCTATGTAGTCCAGCGTTTAATGCACTTGGTGCCCTCAGCATAAAAACGCTGTCAGCAGTCAGCGCTGTGCTGATGGCACTGAAAGCTGAAAAAAAGTTCAACTTTTCCAGCGTTACAGCGCTCATCAGCTACACGCCTCTCTCATCAGCCAATCACAATCTGCTTAAAAGTGCACCATGATCAATATTTAATAGCTAAAGCTTGGAGGGACGTATATTTTCTTACCAGATTGATGTGATTTATTCCAGTGAGTGGAGCATTTCAGAGCAAAATGTGACCCGTGCTGGCAAAATGAGTCTGAATGCACACCGCGTCATTATGAGTTACAGGTACGAGAAGTCATGACTCTCGTTTGCTAGCGGCAAGTCCCAGGAAAAAAACCTATGATAGGGATGTGATTTGGGGTTGGGGAAATTATCTCAAAATTTAGCAGGGGTCTGGGGGACACAGTCCCCCAGCGTGGTCCGGGGCAGAGCCCTGGTGGGGTGGCAAGGGGGGCAAAGCCCCCCGAAGCTCCTGGGTTTTTATGATTTTTAAGTACCAGAACTGTGCTTAAATGACATAAAACAAACAGCTGAATGTCACTTATTACTGTATAATATTGACTTATGTTCCAAGAAGATAGCATTCCTAAAATATTCCAACAAGCATTATCCATCACGTGTGGCGTTAAAAATATTTTTTAAATAAAGTCCAAAACATCTTCAGCAGGCAAGAAGAAGAAAAGTGAAAAGTGAACTCCTGTGGCAGCTAGAAAGGTCTACATTTAACCATGAGAAACTCCAGGTTAGCTGAGCAGTGTCTTCCAACAGTGACAGAGTTCGTGCACCAAGCTTTGTTAATATAAATGCACACTCCCCCACCTCTGGTCTTACCGGAGTCATCAGCTGCTCTGTCTGCCCGGAGAGTGTGCCGTCCGGCCAGCTCGACAGCACCGTTAAGTACTCCACTATGTAACCATGTTTCCGTGAAAATCATGATATTGCAGTTCATAAGTTTCTTATTGTTGGTGTTCCAAAGCCGTAGCTCATCCATTCTGTTCGCCACTGACCGTACATTAGCAAGGAAAATACTGGGTAGAGAAAGCCGGTGCGGTGTTAGCTTTAGCTTAGCTCTTAGCCCTCCGCGCTTCCCCCGCCTTTGTTTACAGTCTCTACGCTGCCTGCAAGCACTTCTGGTCGGCCGGGTAGCTTACCTAGCGTCGGGTGTTCTCCAGAGCTCAGGGATGAAACGTAGGTTGCTGATAAAAAGGTCGTTATTTTGTAATCCAATGTCCAAAAGTTCATTTCGGGTGTAGGATGTAAAAGCGAAGCTGTTCTGAATGAACAGACCCGAAATGAGCAGAAATATCGCTGCTAATCCACAAAATCTGAAGAGACGTTGAGCCTCGCGTTGTGCACGTGCCGCCATCTGGTCTGAAAATTTTTGGAAGATAAAAAAAGCGGAATTCCGCGAATTAGCAGAAAAATCACATCCCTACCATGAGTGCCTGGTGACATTATCTGAAATCCCCGGCACACTGAGTGACAGGTCAGGTGGCTGCCAGGATACCAGGCAGAGTGTTTTTTTTTTTTTTCATAAGCACATGAAAAGTGCTGAGGAAAACAGATTGAGAGCATTTTTACTTTCCCTGTGGGCATGCAACCTTATTAAAATGACACTGAATATGTTATTCAAACATAGGAAATGTAAATACACATATAAAATGTCGACAAAATCCAGGATGAATCAAGAAAGTAAAAACACTCATTTCCAATGTGGTCCTTTCAATCACATTATTCCTCCGAGTTCCACATAACGTTAGAATGGGGAAGGTTTGCTGCGTTATCAAATACAACAACAGCTCTAGAGACTGACGTGGAAAACGACTGATAACGGCATACGATTTTTTTAACTTCCCGACTTGGAAGAAAAGTTGAGAATAGGTCTCTGAGCTAAAAAAAGAGGTGTGGGATGGAATGCATTGCAGCGGTCAGAAGGAAATGCATCAGCTCCAACTAGATTCTTTTGTGTGTTCACAGCATTTTCATGAAGCCAAGTTGTGATTTAAAAAAATATTTGGAAGTGCAGAAAGATGTCCCCTCTCCAGAGCAGCTGTCTTGTGCGCCGTGCACTTTGGCAGCACCTCAGCCAGGCTCTCTGTCATCTCTCAATAATGTGTAAAAACACACAGCGTAAAATCAAATAATTTCCCCACATCATCTCTACTATTCTCAATTTATCTTGCTAATCTGGAGCAGTTTTTTTTTTTTTTTTTTAAATAAATGGGAGCTTTTCGGTGTTGATTTTCTTTTGATTTCTTTCTTGAAGTTTTGATGACTTGTTGCCTTCATTACACACGGATTTACAGTAATATTAGCTAGTGACTGAAGTCCATAGAATGTTTGGTATCATTAAATTAAGCAGATTCTCCTCTTTGAGGTGACTAAAAACATCACTGTCCTGACTTCGGACGATTTATAGCAGCTAATTGTACCACTGTTTTGTATTTTTTCCCCCCGGTGCACCAGCACGATCAGCTCATTAAGCCACCTCCTCAGGTGTTTTGACATTTTGGCATATTTATCAGAACAGTGAACAGCTTGATGTTACAGACTGTAGTCAAAGATAAAAATCTTTTATCCTGTAGTTTGAAAGTGCTCAGACACATCCCGACAGTTCCTATTACACTTACAAGTACGTGTATTTAGCTCTCTGTCAGCAGCAGAACTCTCTAAGCTGCAAATACGCCATTATATGGTAGCTGTAGGTTAGAAACCTGTTCAATAAGTTACACATGGGTTCCAAAGAGTGCTACTTATATGATAAATAACTTTGGGGTATGCTAGAAATTAATCTTGACGTATTTCGACTTTGTAGAAGCAATGACTGCTAACCTTTGTGTTAACGACGGTTTTCTGGTCGGTCACCCAGAATATCTGAGGTGGCTGGACCCATCTGTTGGTTAAATGAACATGAGCCTCTCATGATTTATTTTTAAATTGCTCATGGGTTTATGTGCTCACCCCACAAACCAGGCAGGCAAACACATCTGACAGCATGACTCCAGGCAGTTGATAGTGATCCGTGCTCCAGTTCTTGTGCTCATATCAATCTATCCTGTTTATTTCTTCAATTTTTTAGAGATAGCGCTCCTTTGCTTCCTTATTCAGTTTTTCTGAATAAGGAAATTTAATTTTTTGTTTGCTCTGTAACATTTCAAGTATGTCTGTTCACATTACCAGCTGCAGTGAACTACAAGGAACAAAGATGCTTAACCCTGAAAATGGCGATGACGACCCAGAATGCAGCATGGCATGACGTCAATGCCCAGTCTCTATAGGCGTTCTTAGCGAGTTTTATGCCTCTCCTCAGGTTGGCTCTGGCAGTGCTGTACAGAGAGATGTCCCTCTGTCTGAAGGCTGAGTTGCGGGCTCTGATCAGAACCTGGACTTTGCTGGTCATCCAGGGTTTGCGGTTTGGAAAGACCTGGATCTGTTTGGTGACTGGCACATTTTCTACACAGCATTTAATGTAGAAAAGGACAGACCGTATCAGTTCAGGTCCTGCTGTTCAAAGATGCGCCAATCAGTGCAGGCAAAGCAGTCTTGTAGCTGGAGGAGAGCATTTTCAGGCCAGGCTTTAATTGTTTGGTTGAGGGGGAACTCTTCATGGGAAGGGGGGTTAGGCAGGTATTGGAAGCAGAGAGAGATGGTTTGATTGTCCAAGGTGGCGGAGGGGGGTAGCTCTGTAGTTAAGTTTAGTTTAATGCTTATTTGAAAGGGACAATACATACTAATGAACATGAATGAATGAATCTTTATTTCGGATAGATTAAAAGTAAAGATTAAAAAAAAGGAACAGAATAATATAATAAAGTGGAAAGGAAAAAAATCTAACAAGGTCAAATTAAACAATAACTCCTCTGATTATACAGTTCAACATAAATTATCCGAAATGGGTGATTGCTGAAGCCGCAGCTTATATTGCCCACCCATATTCCATCCAAGAATTCACAAGAAAAAAACAAAACGAGCGATTACAATTCAGAACAAAGCTAAGACAAAACGTGACAAAAAACTAAGCAACAGCACAACACAGACTGAATATGATAATTCTTATGTGATTTTACATGTCATCTTGTATATATGTTTGGAGTATTTCTTCCTTTAGTTTTTGTTTAAATTGTCCAAGCATTGTACATGATTTTAATTCAGGTCCAAAAGCATTCCACAATCCTGATTCCTTGCACTGAGACACAGTGTTGCTTGGTAGTAGTTCTCACTGAAGGTTTTTGAAACATAGTACATGTTCCTCTGAAATGACATTGTTTCTCCCTTATTTGGAACAACTTTTGGACATTTGCGGCCAGTGATACAGATTCTTCACTTTAAACATTACTGCAGTTTTAAAGTCAACCAGATCTTTCAACTTGAGAGCTTTTAATTTAAGAAAAAGTGGGTTTGTTAATATAAATGTTAGTATGCCAGATTTAGCAATACTGCTAATTTGCATCTGTAGTCCCAAGGCGGATCACAAAAACACACCAACGATCATACACAAGAAGAACTGCAATAAAACTGTACAAAGTGGATATGCTAAAGTGCAAGAGTTCAGGTATTACAAAACAAGACATTCAAATGTCACATCAGTGAAGTACTGCGTATGCATACATTGGGGCTGAAACAATTAGTCAACGTTGTTGGTAACGTCGACAATAGAAATTTGTCGACAAATATTTTTATTGTCAACAAATCATTTAATTTTAAAGTTTAGATGCATGCCGTGGTATTGTGCTTCAGGTCTAACTGCAATACACAACCGGAACTGCTGAGGGCAGTAGCGCCTCCGTTGTCCGGCATGCGTGAACAATTTCCAGCGAAGAAGAAGAGGAGCAGATTATACGGCTCAGTCTGAGTATAGCAAATGTCAAAGAGGATTAAAAAAAAAAAGGACACTGATAGAAAAATTCCATAGTATTCTTATATTATTCCATGTCTTTTATATTTTCATGTCTGATGCTTATATGTGCATTTCATGTATGGCCTTGTGTAAGCCCAGTCTATGTGTGTGAGTATGCATGAGTTAGCAATTATAAATCACAGTTTTATAATAAGAATGTCCAGTTTGTAAGCGAGTGTGGTGTGAGTGTTCAGATATGACTTAATGACCGCAGCCGTTTTCAATTCATCATGTTCAGTTCTGTGTGACTGTTTCTTGTTTGTGGGAATGAGATTTACACTGGCTCCTGACAACATTTGATAAGGACTGTGTGCTTTGTGGACTCAAGGACAGGACTGTTCTTCTTCTGGACAATCTCTCTTACTCCCCATAGATAAGACAGCTTTAAAACTTTGACTGCGATATGTTGTTTTTTTTGTTTTTTTTGTTTTTTTTTTAGGGGTATGGATGGTTAGACTTGGGCTGCTCGTCTGTACTCCCTCATTGGCCATGAGAAATAATTTATTTACACTACCGTTCAAAAGTTTGGGGTCACTTAGAAATTTCCTTATTTTTGAAAGAAAAGCACTTTTTTTCAATGAAGATAACTTTAAACTAATCAGAAATACACTCTATACATTGCTAATGTGGTAAATGACTATTCTAGCTGCAAATGTCTGGTTTTTGGTGCAATATCTACATAGGTGTATAGAGGCCCATTTCCAGCAACTATCACTCCAGTGTTCTAATGGTACAATGTGTTTGCTCATTGCGTCAGAAGGCTAATGGATGATTAGAAAACCCTTGCGCAATCATGTTAGGTCTACAATGCTGTAATTGCTGCAAATGGAGGAATCTTTGACGAAAGCAAAGTTTGAAGGAAAAAATTATTATTTAAAATACAAATCATTATTTCTAACCTTGTCAATGTCTTGACTACATTTTCTATTCATTTTACAACTCATGGTGGTGAATAAGTGTGACTTTTCATGGAAAACACAAAATAATTGCCTGGGTGACCCCAAACTTTTGAACGGTAGTGTACATTCAAATATTCTGCCTGATTTTTGACTCAGAATGATTACACTGAAAATTAACCTAACACACATCCAAACTTTCTGTTGTTTCGGAACATTTTACAGAAGACAAAAAAAACAAAAAAAACAAAAGTAAAATGCAGACTTTGCAAGGCAGACCTCTCTTACCACAGCAGCACTACAGCGATGCATGAGCATGGCACCCGGAAGCCACATTAGCATCTGCTGGGAAAGTTTTAGCAAGTATGTACAGTTAGTGCTGCTTATTTCCAATGGCCAACTGTTTCAAGTTTTAGAAAAATGACAATACTATTAGTACATGCCGTTTATGTTAGCTTGCCTTTTTGACAGTAAGCTCTCCGATTGCTGAGGGCTGAACTGTCATGGCTAACGTGTTGAATGCAGTAAATGACTGGAGTCGCCATCTCTTTTTCATCTTTGTTAATATTAGCCCTCATTCTGAATATTAGTTAAACTGTTACACTGTGTCCAGCTGAGACAAAATGGCATTTAAATGCCTCCCGCCCACGGGAGATGGAACATTAAAGGTGATGGACAGTGACATTTTTTTATTGAACAAATCAAATGATTGTATGAAAATATTACATTCAGCCCATTCCCCTGATTTAATATGTGTCACCATCCTCCATAAATGACAATAAATGGTCATAGCCCATTTTTCACTCAGTGATGCTGCAGTACCGCCATCTCCCGATAGGTGCGGGCAGTCGTGACGTCAGTTCGGTTTGGCCGAGAAAATGGCTGAACAAGAGCAAAGTGATTCCGACAGCGATTACTTTCTCGACTTTGACGACCACAATATAAATGATGACATTGACAACGAAGAATCTGAAGATGAAGTAGTTTTGGGTGGTGCTGAGAGGGGTATTCAGCCTTATTTGTTCGAGGCAGAGGGAGAGGAGAAAGACGCAACACGGACGGGAAAAGAACACGTTTACGATCGGCTGTAAGATATTTCTAGGTAAAAGATGCTTACAAATATTTTTCTTTGGCGACATGCATGGTCACACACTTAATTTTAAA
Source organism: Pholidichthys leucotaenia (assembly GCA_020510985.1). Lineage (NCBI taxonomy): Eukaryota > Metazoa > Chordata > Actinopteri > Cichliformes > Pholidichthyidae > Pholidichthys > Pholidichthys leucotaenia. The sequence continues at coordinate 185,919,559 of CM035840.1, read as the reverse complement.
AATCAAACTACCCATTGGTCACTCGCTACATCTTCTCAGTCGCTGATTAGCACCTGCTGGTCTGTGCGCAGCTGGACTTTGACGACCTCAATATAAATGATTACAAATGATTACATTGACAATGAAGACGTTTTGGGTGGTGTGTGGCCTGTCAGCCTTATTTGTTCGAGGCAGAGGGAGAGGAGAGACGCAACACGGACGGGAAAAGAACACGTTTACGATCAGCTGTAAGATATTTCTAGGTAAAAGATGCTTACAAATATTTTTCTTTGGCGACATGCATGGTCACACACTTAATTTTAAAAATAAAACTACCCATTGGTCACTCGCTGCCTGATGACATGTCATCTTCTCAGCCGCTGATTAGCACCTGCTGGTCTGTGCGCAGCTGGAGCTGATGAGAGATGAGCGGCCGTCATCGTCCACACGAGTGAGTTTATAAACAATATTTATTCATTTGATTTAATTTCCCAGATGAATTATGAAGAAACCATTCAATACATTCAATAATCAATGCAAACGGAATAATCAATGCCAACCCCATATTTTTCAGGCGATACAGATTCATAGTGTTGGGGATTTTTTTGGAGAAGAAGTGAGGGTGATGCCTGCTTGTGCGGCGAGCCTCATCAGAGAAACCTTCCCATCTCATCACTACAAGGGATTTTGCCTACCAAGATTAGATTTGTGAACAATGTTATTTAAATAAAGTTTTGTAAAATCATATATTGAGTTTCTTAATGTTCATGTCAGTGTTATAGTTCTCATAGCTCAGCATTCATCAGAGTCGCATGTCATATACATTTCAATAATTTTTCTACCATTTTATGGTATAAATTTGGATTTACATAAGTCATGTTCATCAGGTTCCTCTGCTTGGTCAGAAACATCAACATTGAGTGACAGTTGATAAAATCTGCAAAAAAAGTAGATCATAATTTTATCCCAGAGGTCTCAAATTGGATTACATACATAGAAATATAAATTGATCAAACAGGCACAACCACCTCCCTATACAGCACTGAATACTTCATATTTGATGAGTATGAACACCCTAATATGCTAATATTTGATAAGTTGGTAAGGCAATGCAAACCATGGCTTGGAATTCATTTAAGATGTTTAGTAAACATTCGCAGTGAATATTAAAAATAAAAAAATTACCCTGTTTCCTTTAAGTGTTCTGACAGTTGATCGCAACTGTCACTGACCCCGTTCTCAGAGTCACACTTGGAAATCGAGGCATATATAGTTGGAATAGCAGTTTTCTTTATCAGCAATCTTTTGGCAAATTTCATTTCAAATTGACATGTCTGGCCCAGGAAACACGCACGCAGGCTCAGGATAGATTTAGCAGCTTTATTCAAAAAGCAGGTGTGTGTGAATGGATGTGCTGACGAGGGGCAGGTGTGCGCCCAGCTGACGCCGCTGAGGAGCGGCGAGTTGTGACACAAATTGCATCTTATTCTCGAAATCGCTGTCAACGAAATCTATACTGCACATTTTTGGTGTTTTACCGACGTAAGTCCTTTTTTTTTTACGTTTTCTGAACGAATTTCACCCAGGCCGTTCTGATATTCACAGGGACGGGACATTCAAAAACACTCACAGCATGCTCCTCTGGTATAACGTCGCACCCGTACACAACACAACGACAAACCATAATTAATTCGATTCCTGAAATCCGAATGTTAATAAATAATCTATTTGTAATCCAAAAGTATTCCGAGAAATATCCGTAATCGCCGATTTTAAAATGTAAAAAAAGTAAAAAAAAAAGCAATGTCCGCTGACTGTGTGACACACCGAACTGACGTCACACAGTCAGCGGCCATTTTAGCTGCTGATCTTGGCTGGGTCAGACAGCTCTCCACAACAGCGTACTTCAAGAGCGCATTGTCACCTTATGCGACATACGTTGACACCAAAACATGTGGGGTTCCAATTAGCTCGTCTCAGACAACAATTTGAGATATGATTTAGCGATTTTGAGTTTTCCTCTGTCCGTCACCTTTAAGAGGTATTAAACAGCGGCTGAGGCAAAATATGCACTACACTAGAGCCCCAACAAAAAGCAGAGATGGTGGACATGAAAAAAATAAATGCCATAAGTTGAAGAAAAATTGGTCATTAGTTGACTACTAAAATAACCTCGAGTTGCAGCCCGAGTACACACACATGCACCTCTCAGCAACAATAGACGGCAACAAACAAGAGACGGGGCATATGTGTGTGACGCAGGGGCGCATGTGTATATATGCGTATGCCGCAGAGCAACCGCTAATTATGGGTACAGTTTTCATTGTTAAAACAACAATTTTTACAATGCGTCTTAAAAGTGTTTAGTGTGGTACATTCTCTGATTGCAGGTAGGGCTGTGCGATATGGAAAAAAAAAAAGAAATATCACGATATAAGTCATCCTCCCCATTGTGGGACTAAAAGGCTCATCTTAGATCACAATAACTATATAATAATACATTTATTTATAAAGCACTTTTCACAGAGTCACAAAGTGCTTAGCATAATAAAAACAAAGCAAATAAAAATAAAAATATAAGCACATGAGACAGTAAAAAACAAAGACAGCAAGAGCACACAAAAATACAATCAACACACAGTTCATTAAAAAGCCAGGCTGAAAAGGTGGGTCTTTAGTTGCTTATTAAAAAACAGTGGAAGGTGCAGATCTAAGTTCAACGGGTCAAGAGTTCCAAAGTCTGGGAGCAACAGCAGCAAAAGATCTATCGCCTTTGGTTCTGAGCCTAGATCTAGGAACTACCAGTAGGTTCTGATTAGAAGACCTGAGAGACCTGCCGGGATGGTGTACCGGGAGTGTCAAACTCATTCCATGGAGGGCCAAGACCCTGCATGTTTTGCTTCTACCCAGTGTCTTCAGCAGGCGTTTTCAGTGATCAGCAATCAGTGGGAAGAAATTCAGTGAAATCACCTGTTGAAGACACTGGGTGGAGGTAAAACCTGCAGGGCCTTGGCCCTCCATGGAATGAGTTTGACACCTGTGTAGATAGAGCAAGTCACTAATATAAGAAGGTGCCTCATCATGAATGGCTTTGTAAGTAAGAACAAGAACTTTAAAATCAACTCTATAATTTATAGAAAGATATATATCACAATATACATTTTCTGTAAAATCTACAGTTTAGACATTCATACAAAAAGGACCATCTCTCTTTTTTTACATATACCATTTTCCCTCGTAATTTTGCAGTGTTATAAAATAGCTGTGTAATGTGCATTTGAGACTTTATTCTCATAAATTTCAGTTTTTTCATCTAAATCATATATGAATAAAAAGTAAATATTCATTTATTCATCTTCTTCCGCTTAATCCTTTTTTCGGGTCATGGGGGGGCTGGAGCCTATCCCAGCATCTTTTTGGGCGAGAGGCAGGGTCCACCCTGGACAGATCGCCAGTCCATCGCAGGGCCACACAGAGAGAAAGACAACCATTCACTCTCACATTCATACCTAAGGACAATTTAGAATCCCCAGTTTTGATGCCAATTAACCTAACTTACATGTTTTTGGCATGTGGGAGGAAACCGGAGAAATCCCGGAGTAAACCCACGCAGACACGAGGAGAACATGCAAACTCCACACAGATCACTGTTGGTCGGGGGCTGGGATCGAACCCAGGATCCCCCGGCCAAGGGTGAGTTGCTGTGCTGCCGCAGTGCTAACCACTCCGCCACCGCGCCACCCAAAAGTAAACATCAATAAGTTAAATATTTCCTGAGCCAGAGGGGACTCACAAAAAAAAAAAAAAAAAAAAAAAAAAAACATGTCTGAAAATGAAAAATTTACCCATGTCTGTCATCTACAGACATACTGTAAGTTCGCTGTTAGTTTAAATCAATGAAAATTTAAGTGTAGACCTGCAGCCTGCCATTCTGGCCTGATTCTTAGTAAAAATATTTTAGATTGGTCATGATCTGAAAATCAAAAACACAAAAAGTAATGTCATAAAATACATGTGATGCCTTCAGCCTCCCTGGGAAGGTCTATGCCAAGGTACTGGAGAGGAGAGTCCGGCCGTTGGTCGAACCTCGGATTCAGGAGGAGCAATGTGGTTTTCGTCCTGGCCGTGGCACATCGGACCAGCTCTTTACCCTCTCGAGAATTCTTGAGGGTTCGTGGGAGTTTGCCCAACCAGTTTACATGTGTTTTGTGGACTTGGAGAAGGCATTTGACCGCGTCCCTCGTGGATTTTTGTGGGGGGTGCTTCGGGAGTATGGGGTATCGGGCTTGTTGTTACGAGCTATTCGGTCTCTGTACGACCGTTGTGAGAGTTTAGTTCGCATTGCCAACACTCGGTCGGAGTCATTCCCAGTGAGAGTTGGACTCCGCCAGGGCTGCCCTTTGTCACCGGTCCTGTTCATAATTTTTATGGACAGGATTTCTAGGCGCAGCCAGGGAATGGAGGGTGTCATGCTTGGTGACCACAGGATCTCATCTCTGTTGTTTGCAGATGATGTTGTCCTGTTGGCTTCATCCAGCAATGACCTACAGCTCTTGCTGGGACGGTTTGCCGCTGAGTGTGAAGCGGCTGGGATGAGAATCAGCACCTCCAAGTCCGAGTCCATGGTCCTCAGCCGGAAAAAGGTGGATTGTCCTCTCCGGGTTGGGGACAGGTTCCTGCCCCAAGTGGAGGAGTTTAAGTATCTTGGGGTCTTGTTCACGAGTGAGGGGAAAATGGAGCGAGAGATCGACAGACGGATTGGAGCAGCATCTGCAGTGATGCGGACGTTGTACCGGTCTGTTGTGGTGAAGAGGGAGCTTAGTTCTAAGGCAAAGCTGTCGATTTACCAGTCAATCTACGTTCCTACTCTCACCTATGGTCACGAGCTTTGGGTAATGACCGAAAGAACGAGATCGCGGATACAAGCGGCTGAAATGAGCTTTCTCCGTAGGATTGCTGGACTCACCCTCAGAGTTAGGGTGAGGAGCTCAGTCATCCGGGAGAGGCTCAGAGTAGAACCGCTGCTCCTCCACATTGAAAGGAGTCAGTTGAGGTGGTATGGGCATCTGATTAGGATGCCTCCTGGACGCCTCCCACTTGAGGTGTTTCAGGCACGTCCCACTGGGAGGAGACCCCGGGGCAGACCCAGGACTCGGTGGAGAGACTATGTCTCCCAGCTAGTCTGGGAACGCCTTGGTATCCCCTCTGAAGAGCTGGAGCAGGTGGCTGGGGAGAGGGAAGTCTGGGCTTCTCTGCTTGAACTGCTGCCTCCGCGACCCGGACCTCCGGAAAAGCGGTAGAAGATGGATGGATGGATGGATGGACTTTAATTAGTACTTGTCACGATTGGCTCTTGCGAGCCATTAATAAGAGCCAAGGGCCAACCAATGAGTCTGCGTAGTTTATTAATAAAGGGAAATAAAGGAAAAGAGCCTTGTGGGGCAAAACACAAATAACACAAGAGGTACATTTACAGATCACGATGAGGGAAGAGAGAAGGGCTGGAGCCGGACGTAGGGACTCCAGCCTAATCCACAGCGAGAGGTTCGTGTGGATAGAGTGAGGTCGCAGCCCTGAGCAAACAGGGCCGCTCCCTTATGTAGTGGTTGACAGCGCCTCAGCTGATGAGAGGTAGTTGGCCTCCAGCCGTCCCGTGGAGCTTGACAGCCGGAAGCCCGCTGAGACGCTGTCATAACAAAAGCCGGGCTGAGAAGATGTATGGCCTGAGCGCGGACGACATCGGCGCACAGACCGTGACAGTACCTCCCCATCAAGGCCGGGCTCAGACCGGCCAGCAACACCCAAGCCCCCGACCCCGACCCCCTCTAGGGTGGGCGGATGGGGCACAGGCCAGGAAGGAGGGAGTCAGAAAAAGAGAAGGAAAAAAAAAAACCCATGACAATGACAGGAAACAAACGAAGCAACTACAGAGTATGGAAGAGGGAGAAAAAAAATAAACAAAACACAATATTCCATAAAATGCGGACAATATATAGACCAGACCCTAAAAAAAAAAGGATGCAACAACAAGAGGAGGCCTAGAAAGAAAACAAGGGCATGCTAACTGTGATGAGGTGCCTGAAACACAAAAACACGCTAACAGCGATGAGATTACATGAAATCATAATAACATACCCGTACATCCACAAAATTACAAAGGAGTACAAGGCACAGGAATGACAGGCAAGATAACACAGTTCCGCCCCCCCCCCCCTCGCACCCAGTGTCCAAACCGCTAACAGGGGTAACGGGAAGAGTTCAGGTGGCCTAAACGAATCCCAGGCCAGGAAAAACCGTGCTTCAGGTGGCCGGACTAGGCCGCCGAATAGAAAGTCCAGTGGGTCGGGTGGCCGGCCCAGAGAGCCAAATGGGCGCAACAGTCCTTCTGGCGGTCGACCCGCATCGCTCAGCCACCAGGACCGCAGGGGAGAGAAAGGCAACGGCTTCCCTGTAGAGGGGAATAGCGAGGGCGAGCCGGGCCGAAAGTGAGGGGTCCAAACGGCACCTGGTGGAGACAGCTTGGGGGGAAGATGAGGGTGAAGATGAGGAGGAAGATGAGCCGGTCCAGTGTCCGGTGGCAGGGGATCTGCAGCTCCCTCACCGAACTTGGATCCTGCTGGTGCTGCACCCTCGTGGGACCCCGATTGGGTCACGGTTGCACCCGCGTCGGACCCCGACTGGGTCGGCACCACACCAGAACCTACCTCCAACCCCGAACCCGGGACCTCTGGCACAGTGGGTGAAATCAGCTCCTCGCCAGTGACCCTGGGAGAAGGCTCGGGAGAGAGAGAAGAACTGGGATCAGGATCACCGGCAGCGCCAGAACCCGGTGAGACAAGCTCGGATGCAGCAGGCGGCTGCACCCAGCTCGTCTCCCCGAGAGACAGGCAAAAATGCTCTAGAATGGAAAGGAGAAAGACAATACAGAGCACTTGCCTGATCTCAGGTTCTGACGCCGTCCAGGACTCCAATGATCCAGGCTCAGAAGGCAGGAGGTTGTCATCAGGCTCCCACTCAGCTACGTTGGGCTCCGCAGCTGGCACGATGGTGTCCACAGCCTCAGGATCCTCCAGCACCGATGTCCATGACGATGGCCCAGACGGCGTGGTGGCAGGGGACCCTCGACCCGCTGGACCGGACCGCTCGACAGTGGAGACCCGGGAACGCTTCCTCATCGGCGCAGGTTCCACGCTACAGTCCGCTCTCCTCCTCCACCCACAACGTGGCTGCGGGACCGGATCCAGGCTCTCCAGAACCGCAGGCCCCCTCCTCATCCGGCGACGTTGGCTTGGCGTCGAGGACCGCTCAGCGGAGGGAGACACAGAGGATGCGGGATTAACAATTAAAGCTACAGCAGGTGGTGGGAGCTCGGGGAACTGTGAACCCCGAACTCCACCCCCAGGAGTCTGACAAGGCAAATCACAATAATGAGAATATAAATGAACTTGGACTTGCCTGTCTCCTGGAGGCTGGATGGTGCCTGCTGCAGCGGACGTTGCTCCTCCCTTTCCCCGCCGAATGGTGACAGAGGGCCCCCTGGGAGGACGAGGGGGAGCCGCTCGAGAAGGTTCCGGGACGGGGCTTGCCGAAACAGGACTCCGGGTACACACAGCAGCCGGGATAGGCGTCGAGGAGGAGGGGGCGACAGCTGAGACGAGCCGGGCACGGAGCGCTGACGGGACAGCAGGAGAAGATGGCCCGGAAGGAGAGGCTGCGGGGATTCCCCTCTGATGAGGCGCAGGAGTGACAGCTGTGTGGGAAATTGAGCCCTTGCGGCGACCCGGAACTGGATCCGGACAGGATTCAAGCTGAGGTTGACAACCGGTGTGACGACGGTTTCTTGCAGGGGGGAAGGCTAAGGTGAGGTCCGGGAATCGCCGCTCCTGTGCAGAAACAGAGGCAAGCAGGTCAGCGAACTCAGGGAAGTCACACAACTCTGGGCTCCTCTCCACCAGTCTGACTGCTGCCGTCACATGCTTAATGATTTCAGAAGGATGCACAGCAAAGCAAGCAGCAGCCACTCGGTCCCAGATGTTAATTGCTGTCAGCTGCAATTCCTCTGGGGGAATCCCGACTGACATCATGCGCGATGGGAAAAGACCCCTGGACGGTGCGAACTCCCGGGCCGGAACGGAGGCAGGAGCGGTTTCCCGAAGCGAGGGGCGACGATTCCTCCTCTTCGGCTTCCTGCCGGGACTTCCCTCCAGCCCACGGAGTATCTTGCGCTGTGCGGCGATGTCATCTCTCCTCACGCTTACTTCAGGGTGATTAGCGAAGCAGGGGAGATGATTTATAATGTCCTCAGCTTGGTCCAGGTACCAGTGCACGTCGCTGTTGAAGTCGAGGAGAGAGGCGATGATGAAGATTTCATCAACGCACTCGAGGGCGTCTGCCAGATCGTCACTCCGACTGAGTGCAGGCCCTCCGTGACAGCATGCTTCCAGCACGGTACTCAGACAGGTAGGAGCAAAGTCCAATTTATGCACAAACTCACGGTGGCCGGCAACTCACTGGCTGCGACCTACTGTCACGAATGGCCCTTGCGAGCCATTAATAAGAGCCAAGGGCCAACCAGTAAGTTTGCGTAGTTTATTAATAAAGGGAAATAAAGGAAAAGAGCCTCGTGGGGCAAAACACAAATAATACAGGAGGTACACTTAAAGATCACAATGAGGGAAGAGAGGAGGGCTGGAGCCGGACGTAGGGACTCCAGCCTAATCCACAGCGAGAGGTCGCAGCCCTGAGCAAACAGGGCCGCTCCCTTATATAGTGGTTAACAGCGCCTCCGCTGATGAGAGGTAATTGGCCTCCAGCCATCCCGTGGAGCTTGACAGCCAGAAGCCCGCTGAGACGCTGTCATAACAAAAGCCGGGCTGAGAAGATGTATAGCCTGAGCGCGGACGACATTGGCGCACAGACCGTGACAGTACTGATAATGAATAAAGTTAAACAACTAATGAAAATGATTAGAAATCAAATAAATTGCATTAAGAGCCAACTTGCTCCTCCGACCCGTTTTAATGTATTATTTATTTTGCATGTGTCAACATCATGCACTTTGCAGCTTTAATAAAAAAAAATTCAGACAAAACTAAGAAACTCAGCAGGAATTTGAGCCAAAAAAAAAAAGATCATCTGCTACATGTTTCCAGTTAGCACAACTTAGCATAGTCATTTAGCATTTTATAATTGGACATTGTGTTAACATTACTTGCCTCCTATTAAAACAGGGTTAGCGAACTATCCTCCCTGACACAGCACGATGAAAAACAATCCCATATCCATGGCAAACAGGAGGAGCAGCTATCTGAACTGGTAGTTTGGAGTTAGCATTAGCAACCACTGGACTGAAGCCTGTTCTGCTGCACGCCGTCACACACTGTACAGCAGAGACGGGGCGCTGTCAAGTAGTGGTGAAGTCAGAGCTTTACTGAATAAACGAGGGTATGTGCATTTTAAATACACTATTGTGGAGAGAGCCAAGAACCAGGCAGAGAGTTCTAGATTATCCATCCATCCATCCATCCATCTTTTACTGCTTTTCCGAAGGTCCGGGTCGCAGAGGCAGCAGTTCAAGCAGAGAAGCCCAGACTTCCCTCTCCCCAACCACCTGCTCCAGCTCTTCAGAGGGGATACCAAGGCGTTCCCAGACCAGCTGGGAGACATAGTCTCTCCACCGAGTCCTGGGTTTGCCCTGGGGTCTCCTCCCAGTGAGACGTGCCCAAAACACCTCAAGTGGGAGGCGTCCAGGAGGCATCCTAATCAGAAGCCCATACCACCTCAACTGACTCCTTTCAATGTGGAGGAGCAGTGGTTCTACTCTGAGCCTCTCCCGGATGACTGAGCTCCTCACCCTATCTCTGAGGGTGAGTCCAGCAATCCTACGGAGAAAGCTCATTTCAGCCGCTTGTATCCGCGATCTCGTTCTTTCGGTCATTACCCAAAGCTCGTGACCATAGGTGAGAGTAGGAACATAGACTGACTGGTAAATCGACAGCTTTGCCTTAGAACTAGGCTCCCTCTTCACCACAACAGACTGGTACAACATCCGCATCACTGCAGATGCTGCTCCAATCCGTCTGTCAATCTCTCGCTCCATTTTCCCCTCACTCATGAATAAGACCCCAAGATACTTAAACTCCTCCACTTGGGGCAGGAGCCTGTCCCCAACCCACAGAGGCCAATCCACCTTTTTCCGGCTGAGGACCATGGACTTGGAGGTGCTGATTCTCATCCCAGCCGCTTCACACTCAGCGGCAAACCATCCCAGCAAGAGCTGTAGGTCACTGCTGGATGAAGCCAACAAGACAACATCATCTGCAAACAACAGAGATGAGATCCTGTGGTCACCAAGCATGACACCCTCCATTCCCTGGCTGCGCCTAGAAATCCTGACCATAAAAATTATGAGTTCCAGATTATATCAAACTTTATTAAACTCTCTCATTTTTCTAGAAACACAAGCAACAAAAGAGTAACAGATCTCAGGCACCTCTGTTCTTATATCCCCTCACTAGATCAGCCTTCTGTCTGCTGCATTAACATCAAAGCCTTTGTAATTCCCATTCTCTTTGACACTGTTTACATTAACAACCCAACCCCCTGCATGCACACACAAACCCCCTATTACGATTCTCTTCTGTCTGAGTGTTAATATACTGAGGTGGATTGCCACACCGCACCCCCCCCCCCCCCCCCCCAGACTCAGACTGAGCCTGGACGCTCATGTCCTTTGGGTTTCAGCCTACGTCCGAAGCGGCTGTAACGTGAGGTCTGCGGCTTCAAGGTTGGGGGTGCGTCCGTCTGTGGGGGGGCATTGGGAGGGGGGGGAACATCATTAGCAGGCCAATGTGATTGATCTGACGAGTCATTTACCTGGGGAGTTCTCAGTGGGGGTTGTCCGCACCGAGGAGCTCAGGCCAACACCACCTGCTCATCTGATAATACGAAAGCGAGCTTAAGCCCGTCTATACAGACTGTTTCTCTGCGTCCTAACAAGTCTAACACAAAATGTTTCTCCCCGGGTTCCAGCACTCTGAACGGGCCATCGCAAGGTGGGAGCAAGGGGGTCCGGTGGGCATCGTGCCTGACAAATACGAACGCTGCGTCCTTCAAAGCCTTTGGCACAAAAGCACGTGGAAAACAGTGGTGGACCAGACCGGGTACCGTCCCTGCCACTGCGCTACGCAGTGAAAGCAGGTATGGATCGGTGTTCGGCGCAGGGCTGTCCGACAAAAATTCCCGTTAGCCGCAGCGGCTGGGAAAAAACCCCAGCTCTGCTGGGGAGGCTGCCAAATCCTCCTTCGGTGCTGAACGCAACCCTAATAGAACCCACGGCAACCAGTCCACCCAATTTGCATCTGTGAGTGAAGCCCTGAGCGCTGCTTTAAGCAATCTATGGAAACGCTCACATAACCCATTGGCCTGTGGGTTGTACGCAGTCGTGCAATGAATTGTGACACCCAGGCTCCGGGCCATGGTGGACCAGGGGTTAGAAACAAATTGCAGGCCCCGATCAGGCGTGATATCTGAAGGGGCGCCGAAACGTGCCACCCATGTTGTCAAAAAAGCACGTGCAACGTCTGCGGATGTGGTGGAAGCTAGCGGGACTGCTTCAGATCAGTGCGTGGTGCGGTCCACCACTGTTAGGAGGTGCGTGAACCCCTGCGATGGCGGGAGGGGGCCCACGAGGTCCACGTGAATGTGGTCGAACCGCTTAGCCGGGATATGGAACGGCTCCAAGGGGGCCTTTGTGTGCCTGTGCACTTTGGCTCGTTGTCACGCTACGCAGGCTGCAGCCCACTCTTTCACCTGTTTGTGCCAGTTCAGCCAGACGAACTTCGCTCACACCATCTTGACTGACGTGCACACTCCTGGGTGCGCCAGGGAGTGAACCAACTCAAAAACAAGTGCGTGGGACCACCGGGCACAGACGGCCCGTGGAGACGTCACAGATTGGGGGGACCCCATCCTGCAGTACTCTGCTCTCCAGCCTTAACCCTGTTAGTCCAGACTGGAGCGCGCAAACATCCGCATTGCTGATCTGCACAGCGGCCATGGCCGTGTAATCTATCCCCACGTAGACTGGGACCACTAATGTGCGTGAGAGGCAGTCCGCCACCACTTTGAGTTTACCGGCCACATGCTGAATGTTGGTTGTAAACTCTGAGATTGCGGCCAGCTGTCTCTGCTGCCAGCCCAACCATGGTTCCGAAACCTTGGCCATCGCACACATTAGTGGCTTGTGGTCCACGAACGCAGTGAAGGTGTGCCCTTCCAGCCAGAACTGGAAGTGGCGTATGGCCAGGTGGAGAGCTACTAACTCTCTGTTGAACGCGCTGTATTTACGCTCACTGTCGCGCAAAGACCTGCTAAAAAAGGCGAGCGGCTGCCAAGAACCGGCGACGTGCTGCTCCACGACGGCCCCTATGGCCACATCCATTGTGCGTCAAGGGTCACCAGTGTGGAGAGAGCAAAGAACCAAGCAGAGAGTTCCAGATTCTATCAAGCTTTATTAAACTCTCTCTCACATTTTTCTAGAGACACAAGCAACAAAAGAGTAACAGATCTCAGGCACCTCTGTTCTTACATCCCCTCGCTAGATCAGCCTTCTGTCTGCTGCATTAACATCAAAGCCTTTGTAATTCCCATTCTCTTTGACACTGTTTACATTAACACCCCAACCCCCTGCATGCACACACAAACCTCCTATTACGATTCTCTTCTGTCTGAGTGTTAATATACTGAGTCTTCTGTCTGAGTGTTAATATACTGAGGTGGATTCCCACAATATAAACTATATTCTATGAAACGATAGATGTTTTTATATCGTCATACGATATATATCGTCATATCGCACAGCTCTAATTGCTGGTGGTGTATTATTCCAGATCATGGTGCCCCTCACTGATAGCACAGATTGAGCAATTGTGGTACATCTGTGGGGTGACTTCAGTCTCCTGTAGTGATTGCTCTGGTGGTTGTCCTGGTCACAGTTCTTAGTTCAACATATTCTCCCAGGGCAGGTAGTGCATAGCCATTTAATATTTTATGAAGTGAACTTAGGTCTGACTGTGAGAGTGAATGGTTGTCTGTCTCTCTGTGTTGGCACTGCGATGGACTGGCGATCTGTCCAGGTGTACCCTGCCTCTCGCCCAAAAATGCTGGGATAGGCTCCAGCCCCCCCACGACCCGAAAAGGATTAAGATAAGATAAGATAAGATAAGATAAGCCTTTATTAGTCCCACAACGGGGAAATTCCAGGATTGCAACAGCACAGGGATAGCAACACTCAGAGCAACAATCAGAAGGCAAGAAAAAAAACAAGCAAGCAAGAGCAGCTAATAAACATATGTACGTATTACTATAAAATATATATATATACACACACACACAGACACACAGTGCAGAGCATTGTAGCTGGATGGAATAAATATATGAATATATGAACACACAGTGCAGAGCATTGTAGCTAGATGGAATAAATATGTAAATATATAAACACCCACAGTACGGAGCATTGCAGCTAGGTGGAATAAATATGCAAGTATATAAACACACACAGTGCGGAGCAATGTAGCTAGATGGAATAATATGTAGATATATAAATATATAAACACACCCAGTGCTGAGCATTGTAGCTAGATGGAATAAATATGCAAATATATAAACACACACAGTGCAGAGCATTGTTGCTAGATGGAATGAAACAGCATAACCGTCTACTTAGTTATCCTACATGGTATGATTATGTGCCCATACATATTCTCACCCTCCATAGCGACCGGTATATTCCTAGTTGTATGCCGGAGGGGACCATTGTGTAAGTCTATTGCATCTTTTGCATTCAAAAAACTATTAGTTTGTTACGTCTTTTTGCTATCTCTGCGAGTAGCCCTGCTTAGGTTGTACAGTCTGACAGCCGTTGGTAGGAAGGACCTACGAAACCTCTCGGTTGTGCACCTGGGATGATGTAGTCTGCTGCTAAATGAGCTCCTCAGTGCATTCAGTATGTCCTGCATAGGGTGGAACTCGGACTCCAGCAGAGATGACAGTTTAGCCACCGTCCTTCTCTCTCCTATCTCCTCCATCGGATCAAGGCGCTGCCCCAGGACAGAGCTAGCTTTCTTAATCAGTTTGTTCAGTCTCTTCCTATCGGCTGCAGTAATGCCACTGCCCCAGCAGACCACTCCAAAAGTGATGGCTGATGCCACCACCGTGTCATAGAATGACTTCAGCAGCGCCCCTTGTACACCAAAAGACCTGAGTCTCCTCAGCAGGAACAGCCTGCGCTGTCCCTTCTTGTAGAGTGCATCAGTATTGTGTGACCAGTCTAGTTTATTGTTCAGATGAATACCCAGGTACTTATAGGATGTCACCATCTCGATGTCTGTTCCCTGTATATTTACTGGTACTGTGAGGGGCTGCCCATGCCTGCGGCAGTCCACCACCAGCTCCTTAGTTTTCCTCGCGTTGATCTGGAGGCAGTTCCGATGGCACCAGTCCACGAAGTCCTGGATAAGCCCTCTGTACTCAGCTTCATCTCCATTGGAGATGAGGCCAACGATCGCAGAGTCATCAGAGAACTTCTGTAGATGGCAGTGTGTTGTGTTGTGTGAGAAGTCCGCAGTATAAAGAGTGAACAGGAAGGGAGCCAGCACCGTTCCCTGGGGGGCCCCCGTGCTACTGATGATCGTGTCGGACACACAGTCCCGGGTTCTCACAAACTGAGGCCGGTTCGTGAGGTAGTCCAGGATCCATGATGACAGGTGCTGGTCCACCCCTGCGCGCAGCAGCTTGTCCTTCAGGATCATCGGTTGGATGGTGTTGAAAGCACTGGAGAAGTCAAAGAACATGATCCTCACCATATTCCCGGGCTTCTCCAGGTGGGACAGAGAACGGTGAAGGAGGAAGATCATCGCATCCTCCACCCCAATGCCATGCTGGTAGGCGAACTGGAGTGGATCCATCGCTGGTTCCACCAGGGGGCGGAGGTGAGCAAGGAGCAGTCTCTCCAGGGTCTTCATCAAGTGGGACGTCAAGGCCACCGGTCTGTAGCTGTTCAGGTCTTTGGGGTGGGAAGTTTTTGGTACAGGTACCACACAAGATGTTTTCCACAGCTGTGGTACCCTCCCCAGTTTCAGGCTCATGTTGAAGATATACGTCACAATCCCACACAGCTGGTCTGCACAGGACTTGAGGAGCTTTGCGCTGATGCCGTCCGGTCCCGGCGCCTTCCTCGCCTTGATCTTCCTCAGCTCCGTCCTCACCTGGGTCCTGGTCAGGGTCAGGATGGGGGGCTGTGTGTTGGGAGTGGGGGGGTGTTGGTGGAGTGGGGAGTGGGCAGCAGGACTTGATTTCTTTAGAGGCAGCAGTGGTTGTTGTGCAGTCAGGGGGGAGGGCGGTTGGTCAAATCTATTGAAAAACAGATTCAGGTTGTTCGCCCACTCCCTGCCCCCTGTGGCCTGGGGGGAGGTATTCTGGAGCCCCGAGATGGTTTTGAGGTTTCTCCAGACCCCGCTGATGTCGCTCTGTTGCAGCTTGTCCTCCATCTTCTTCCTGAAGCTGTCCTTGCCTTCTCTGATCTTTCTCCTCAGCTCCCTCTGTACGGACTTCAGCATCTCCCTGTTCCCTGACCTGAAGATCCTCTTCTTCTCTCTCAGAAGTGTTTTTATCTCAGGGTTGATCCAGGGTTTGTTGTTTGAGTGACGCCGTATGGTCTTGGTGGGAACGGATTTAAGCGGACGAAGATGGATGGATGGATGAATTGAACAGGCAAATCTGAGAGTTTTATAATTTTTCAAAAGACATATTTTTTGTAAATGTTACAGCAATGATTTGTATTATCTTTGGTGTCAAGGATTTTTATGGCTTTTTTGTATAAAGATTCAATGGGTTTGGTTATGGTTGCACCAGTGAGTGACCAGTTGGTAAGGCATGCTTAATGTTGCTGTAAACATGATCCAGTGATCTTTCCCCTCTTGTGGGACACTTAACATGTTGGTGGAATTTGGGGAGTACAGTCTTTAAGCATGCTTTGCTAAAATCCCCTGCAATAATGTGGACTGCATCAGGGTGATCTTTCCGTTGCCTACTGACAATGTGCTGGAGGTGATTGAGAGCTAAGCTAACGTTAGCATCTCAAGGAATGTAAACAGCTGTTACAATTACTGCAGTTAGCTCGGAGGGAAGATAAAAAGGCCTACACAGGAAGGCTACCACCTCTAAGTCCGGTGAGCAATGGCTTTGAACTATTCTACTGTTATTGCACAGTCTGACGCATATAAACACAGAGCCCTCCACCCCTTCCCTTACCAGAATCAGAGCATTTCAAGAAAGCCAAGAAAAAGAAAAAGCAAATTTGATTCAATAATTTAAAAAATTAAAGAAAATGTGAACAAAATGTCACAAGCACTTCATTCAGACACAAGCGAGCTGTTAAAATGTGGAAAAAAGTGCAGTTAATGATCCCTTCAAATATTCACTCATGTTGAATTTGATTCCTGCAGCACTTTCCAAAAAAGCTGGGACAGGGTCAAAAAAAGACAGGTAAAGTTGAGGAATGCTCAAAATACACCTTTCTGGAAAATTCCACAGCTGAACAGGTTAATTGGAAACCGGCGAGTGTCATGGCTGGATCTAAAAGGAGCATCCCCAAAAGGCTCAGTCCTTCACAAGCAAGGATGGGGTGCGGTTCACCACTTTGTGAACAACTCTGTGGGCAAATAGTCCAACAGTTTAAGAACATTTCTCAGCGTACAGTTGCAAGGAATTTACGGATTTCCTAATTTATAGTCCATAATGCCAAAAGAGTCAGAATCTGGGGGCATTTCTGCACTGGTGCCTCCGGCTGCTGCTTGTGGCGTCTCAGCTTTGAAGGGCTATCCAATGGTTGATCTGGCTGTGAGAAGGATGAAGGACAGTTGAGCCGGTGACTGAGCATCCCTCAGCACCCTACCGAACTTTGCCTTCCCTTGCTCTGAGGAGGTCTCAGTGGAAGCCTGGACCCAGTGAAAGCTGGCTGATGGGACGCTTCAGCAGCCTGGGTGGACCACTCCCAAAGACATAGTCATCGTAAGTGAGTTGAGCATATGTGCTGAAGGTGGGTGTGACTGATCACATAAACACCGACTGCCAATGTAGCTAACTGCTAACTTAGCTTGGTTGGCTAATTTTCTCCTGGTTTCTCTAAGGGAATTACACAAATATGCTGCTCCAGGAGCTATTTTCATCTTGGTTTTACAAGTGCAATAAGCTGGAAAATGTAACATTAAATGTGACTTGATATATTTCTGTTCCATTTGTTTTATTAAAATATACTGGAAGTGAAGTCATGGGTCATTGACTGAAAAATGGTGTTTGTAGGTTTTAACTGTCTGAAATGTGTCTATTGGTCATGCAATGATCCAAAACATATCAAAACAGTCAGTTCTCTTAAAAACAAACCCCATACAGCCTTTATCTGGGGTTTCTCTCCCAGAAACGCCAGAAACATTTTTGACTCTCCCAGGTAAATCGGATACAGATTTACCTGCGAGGTAAATCCCAAATCAGGTACCGATTTACCTTTATGTTGGCCCACCTAGTTGTCATACAGAAGTATAGAAGAGGTGATAAAGGTAGCCTATTAGCCCCTGAGCTATTACCCCCCCACCCCACCCCAGCTAAAACTGGTACCAGAAGGCTCGCACCAAGCACGGCTTACATTGTTATTTTCTTCAGATCTTAGTCACCGTAATAATCATCCTTGTTCATAATAAGATAAGATAAGATAAGATAAGATAAGCCTTTATTAGTCCCACAATGGGGAAATTCCAGGATTGCAACAGCATAGGGATAGCAACACTCAGAGCAACAATCAGAAGGCAAGAAAAAACAACATCTAGTAAACATATGTCCATATTACTATAAATGTATATATATAGACACACAGTGCAGAGCATTATGGCTGGTGAATGTGCAGCAGAAAGTCTAAGCTCTCTCTCCGCGGATGCAGCGGGCCAGCTGGAAGTCTTTGGGCATAATGGTGACCCCCTTAGCGAAGAAGAGACCCACCAGGTGGTAATAATAATACATTTTAGTTGTATAGCACTTTCCAAGGCACTCAGATGCTTTACATTAGAGAGAAAAAACCCTGCACAATTAAAATTAAAGATTAAAAGCAAGTCTGAACAGCTGGGTTTTGACAAATGATTTCAAGGAGATTAAGTCTGTGCAGTCACAGATGTGTTGGGAGAGCGTTCCAGAGGGAGGGGTAGTGATGGAAAAGGCTTTGTTCCCCCAGGTTGTTACCACCTGGTGAATCAATCCACAGTCAACAATACATTTCATGTCACTCCGGCCCATCTCCAAGTAACTTTGCCATGATTCTACATCAAATCACCAGCACCGGCACGCCAGTCGCAGTAATGGACCTGGAACATGAGGTTGCTGACTCTCACGATTAGCTCCAACACCATCTTCCAGGGCGTGGCACGAGTCTGCTCCACTTTGGCGGGCAACATGACAGGGCGTCCCCCAGTTGCCCATGGGAGTGCAGCAGCGCCCCACAGAGCGAGACACTGTTGTTTGACACCCTGTGGCTCAGCCAGGAGCCTTGGGTCCTGGGCCAGGTCAGCTGCAGTGATCGGGGATGCATGGGGCTAGCAATCTGTTGTGGAATCATGGCAAAGTTATTGGGAGATAGGCCGGACTGATGCAAGACACACCATCGACTGTGGATCAGTCAGCCAGTACTGATCATCCAAGCTAGGAGGCTAGAAGCTAGTCAGCTACTGGCTAACTGACGTAAGAGGGAGGGCAGAGTTGAATAGGTGAACAATGTTTCTTAAAGTGATGGGCTTTAAATCAGAACATTTCAAGAAAGCCAGGAAAAATACAAAACAAATTTCCTTAAATAATTAAAAAAAAAAATAAAGAAAATGTGAACAAAATATGTCAAACACTTCATTAAGACATCAGTGAGCTATTAAAATGTGGAAAAACTGCAATGGCCACCGTTACATGGGCAAAATTTCTTCAATCTGATTACAATTCAGATCAGAATTTTACCGTTTGCATGGATCCTGAAAAAGCTGATCTGATTAGGACGTGCGTTTCCATGTGTCACACGTTTGGATGGAATAAATCATTTTGACATGCACACGTCGACATTCCAAAAATAGTAGAAGAAGCAACTTCCGGTGTTAGCAAGCCCCGCTTCGTGTCGAAATTGACCTGTATCGTGTTATTTAGACTGTACTTTTGCTTCTGTTGGTCTCCGGTTAATGAAGCTACAAGTACATACTTCTGCATATGACGAACTGAGGGAGACAGCAGGACGATACAGACCAGTTTTGTTTTACTCCCGCTATGTTTTCCGCTAGCTGCTGCTAAGGTGGAAATATGTCACGTCAACGTGCGGCTGGTGTACAGATATGCGCAGTAAACACATTTTCTGGCCTACGTTCAGAATAAGTGTTTTCATGCGCACCATTCGGATTAACAATCGACATAACCCACCCCTCTCAATCGGAATGAAATTTTGATCCGAATGAGCGTGATAGGGTTAGAATATTCAGATTGCCATCTTTACATGTGAGCATTTTTATTCTGATCAGGCTTTTAATCCAGTTACTTGTGTCCATGTAAACATAGCCAATGACCCCTTCAAAGGGTCATTGCAAATATGTTGCTTTAAAAGTACCAGGTTGTCACATTTAGAGGGCCAGGAGTGACAAAATAAAATGAATAAATAAATACACTCTTTATGAAGCTGACAGATACAATAAGTCAATGAACACGCTGAAGCACAGCAACCATGAAATAATTACCTCTGCCAAGGGAGGAGGGAATGTTTTTGCTGGCATTGGTTGGTTTGCTGTCTGTTAGCAACATAACTCAAAAAGTTATGAACAGATTTTGATGAAATTTTCAGGAAAGGCGTGTAATGGCATGGGGAACAGACAATTAGATTTTGGTGGTGATCTGAGAATGCATACCTCCACCAAGGGCTTTGAATTTGTGCAGCAGGGTGACACAAAAACTACCGGATGAATCTGGATGAAATTTTCACCAGAGGTGGTTCTTGGGCTAGAGAGGAAGCCATTACATTTTGGTGATCCGAGAATGCATACCTCTGCCAAGGAGCTTAACCCCTTGCACTCTGGTCAATTTCCCTAAAAACGCCTAAAAATAACGTATCCAAAGTAAATCAAAAGCTGTTCTTCAACCCTTTGCAGCATCATCATGGGGTTGGTCTCATTTAAAAGAAAACACTGAATTTTTTGGCAAAACAGTCATAATCTCTCTAAGTGCTCCGGCCACTGAGTAACAGTCATCTAAACATACTGAACTTGAAGAAAATAAAGTTCGCCTGGGTGTTTTTTTGGATACAAATGCTTGCAAATAACACACAGCTGTCAGATCCGGGCTGGAAAATGCAACAGAAATGTAGAACCAAGTGTTATCCAGCTGAGGTCAAAATTTTGTAACAATACCACAAAAAAATGAATATATTACACAGCTTTATACTCCGGTTGTTCCCAGGCGTTTTTGAACTGTGCCAAATGGCACAGTTTGGAAAAACATCTGTAACTTCTGAATGATTCAATATATAGGGATGTGATTTGAGGTTGGGGAAACTATTTCGAAATTTAGCAGGGGGTCTGGGGGACATAGTCCCCCAGTGAGGTCCGGGGCAGAGCCCTGGTGGGGGGGCAAGGGGGGCAAAGCCCCCCGAAGCTCCTGGGTTTTTATGATTTTTAAGTACCAGAACTGTGCTTAAATGACATAAAACAAACAGCTGAATGTCACTTATTACTGTATAATATTGACTTATGTTCCAAGAAGATAGCATTCCTAAAATATTCCAACAAGCATTATCCATCACGTGTGGCATTAAAAAAATATTTTTTAAATAAAGTCCAAAACATATTGAGCAGGCAAGATGAAGAAAAGTGAACTCCTGTGGCAGCTAGAAAGGTCTACATTTAACCATGAGAAACTCCAGGTTAGCTGAGCAGTGTCTCCCAACAGTGACAGAGTTCGTGCACCAAGCCTTGTTAATATAAATGCACACTCCCCCACCTCTGGTCTTACCGGAGTCATCAGCTGCTCTGTCTGCCTGGAGAGTGTGCCGTCCGGCCAGCTCGACAGCACCATCAAGTACTCCACTATGTAGCCATGTTTCCATGAAAATCATGATATTGCAGTTCATAAGTTTCTTATTGTTGGTGATCCGAAGCCGTAGCTCATCCATTCTGTTCGCCACTGACCGTACATTAGCGAGGAAAATACTGGGTAGAGAAAGCCGGTGCGGTGTTAGCTTTAGCTTAGCTCTTAGCCCTCCGCGCTTCCCCCGCCTTTGTTTACGGTCTCTACGCCGCCTGCGAGCACTTCCGGTCGGCCGGGTAGCTTACCTAGCGTCAGGTGTTCTCCAGAGCTCAGTGATGAAACGTAGGTTGCTGATAAAAAGGTCGTTATTTTGTAATCCAATGTCCAAAAGTTCAATTTGGGTGTAGGATGTAAAAGCGAAGCTGTTCTCAACGAACAGACCTGAAATGAGCAGAAATATTACTGCTAATCCACAAAATCTGAAGAGACGCTGAGCCTCGCGTTGTGCACGTGCCGCCATCTGGTCTGAAAATTTTTGGAAGATAAAAAAAGCGGAATTCCGCGAATTAGCGGAAAAATCACATCCCTAAATATAGAAGTTTCATCTTGGGCTCTAATGAAAGGTGAAGGGCTGTGTGTGTGTGTCTGTGTGTGGGGGGGTGTTTATTCATTCATGAATGAATGAATGAACAAACAAGCCCCCACACACAAAGAAGCATGCCACATAAAAAAATGTGGCTTTTTTTTTTTTTACAAGAAAAAATAACCTACAGTGCACTAAAAATTATACTAAAATATCTGTAATGTAGAAGATAACAACTCCCCCCCCCCCCGCTACAGAGGACAGACATCGCCCTTCGCTACATGACGGACAGCGGGGACGGTGCGCCGCAGTTTACTACACACAGTTGTACTAAAATATCTCCACTAACATCTGCAATCCGCTACAGAAGAGTAGCGGGGGTGGGGCCTTCACGGTCCGTGCGCCGTGACGGTCCGTCACCATGACGGTCCGTCATGTTGCGATGACGCACAGTTGTAATTTACCAATCAGTCAAAAGTCATTTTGATTACAATTTTCAGGGATAAAGAATAATTTAGCTTATAACACTTACCTGTCCACAACAGCAGTGTCGCTGGCGAACTTCTCTTCCTCAATGTCAGACGAACATGAAGCTGGTCCGCTTGTTACAGACTCGTGGTTCTGGACACGCGATCCAGTCAAACCATAATTCCATTATTGCGGTTTTGCGCTTCCATGATTGCGGTTTTGGCGAACGATTTTTCAAAAACAAATAAGAACAGTAGTAAGAAAAAAAGACTGGCGAACGCGTGTGTGTCACCCAGCGGCTTACACAAAACAGATTTTAAGCACGGGACGTACGCTTTCTAACTAACTAACTAACTAACCTGCACTTATATAGCGCTTTTCAATCGTCGAAGTTCTCTGCTTCAACTGGCTCGCTGCATTCGCAGCCATTGGTAGGCGGGTCCTTCTTGCTAGGTTTTCAGTCATTGGTTCTTCAAGGTTTCAGAAACCCAATTCAAGGCTCTTATTAGTCGAATGAGAGGTCAATCAAATCTAAACCAATCAAAGCACTCCTTTGGCTTTCTGTTCGTGGCTGTGTCTGCAGCTTTTTTTTTTTTCAGTGCGCCCTAGGACACAGAGACGAGACCGCCCGCGGTACACCGGAGTGCAAGAGGTCAACTTCTCACAGAGTGTTAGCAACAGTAGACCAAAACTAATGGACAGACTTTGATGCAGTTTTCACCAGAAGTGATTCTAGGTGTACACACACACCCATTACATTTTGGAGGTTATCCATGAGGCATGGAAGGAGCCTTGGCAGAGGTATGCGCTCTGAGTGCTTTTCTAGTTTAATATGTAATAAAATAAATAATTGTTTAAATGAATTAAACAATTTAAATACCTTTATATGCATTAACAAAATATTTATTTCCAACTGTAAATAACTGGCACTTGTTTAATTCAAGATCTTTTCATTTCCAATTAGAAATTATAAATAATTCATGACCCATTTAATTAAGTGTATTTATTTCAATAGTCACACAGTGGGAGGAAAAAAAAATCCTGAATAGAAAAAAATAAAGATTAATCGAGAATTGTGATCAGCTCGAATCGAGAGGTGCCTAAAGACTCCAACCCCTAGTGTGGGGATGTGTTAGTGCCCATGGCATGGGTAACTTGGATATCTGTGATGGCACCATTAATGCTGAACGGTACAAAGAAGTTTTGGAGTAACATATGCTGCCATGCAAGCAATGTCTTTCAGGCACATCCCTGCTTATTTCAACATGACAATGGCAAGCCACATTCTGCACGTGTTAAAAAAGCATGGCTTCATAGTAAGAGTGCGGGTACTAAGGCATAAGGATTGTTAACCTTGACCTTTTGACCCCAAACCCAAAGAGGTCAGGATCCTAAGGTTAACCTGTGTAGCAGGTTTGGTGGCCCTAGCTTTACACTTTTTATAGTAGGGATGTGTGTAGCAGAAGGTATTAAGAGTATCACAGCCATAGTTAGTATAACAGTCCCTCCAGAACTTTGTGATCGTGTTGTGGTGGACACACATACGGGACCTGTTTTGTGACTCACATTTTAGGTCAGAACAAAGTAAGAGGCTTCCTTGGTGATTACTAGAAGCTGCAAGAATCTTCGCTTTGGTATGCAAGGCTTGAGACTGTGGGGGGTTTAATTAAAGGATTAAAGAAGGGATGCATTGTAGACAGTGGAAGTGATATCATGGAGAGAGGATGCATTGTTGCTGTCTTTATAATGCAAGGTGGTCTGTGATACATGTGACCCGTGAACTGTAAGAGTCCTGATATTTAAAGACGAGAGTTTCCTGTGTGGCTCTCTTTCTGCTTTGAGATGATTATGTGAATAAAGCTGACTTGAGAGAGAACTCTGCCTCGTCATTCTCACATCTCCACTCTGGTGACCCGAGACGTATCATACAAGAGGAGAATTCCCCCGGGCCAGCCTCGTCAGGAGCCCCCAGCCAAGCGAATGCCGCTACAGTCCAGCTACCGGACTTCTGGCAGAACAATCCGCGCTCCTGGTTCAACGCGGTTGAGGCGCAGTTCAACCTCCGGGGAATATCGGTAGACGCCACAAAATTCTATCACGTAGTCGCAAATCTGGACAACAACACGGCCCAGCATGTGGACAGCCTGATCGACCAGCTGCCGGACAGCGACAAATACGGCACGTTGAAGGCTGCACTCATCCAGCAATTCACCCCCTCGGTGGAGGAGCGAGCAGAGAGGCTCCTGGCGCTGACGGAGTTGGAAAATTACATGCCCGCGAACCTGATGGAGAAGTTGTTGAGGTTAAAAGACTCTGACGACAATCACTTTATTTTCACCCACCTCTTCCTCAGGACTCTACCGTCAGCAGCGAAAGTGACCCTGGCCAGTTCGCCACTGTTGGCCCTACGGGGACTACCGCGCGCTGGGCCGAGAGGCGCAGCAGATTGTCAACGCCACCAAGCGGCGCGCAGCCACGGCCGCTGCAGCGGAACTCGGCGCGACGACCGGAGACGATAGGAGGCCAGAGGTAGCGGTACCAGACTCACCGACGACGGCGGCAGCAGGGGCCAGGGAACGCGGATCGGACGTCCTTTGTTTCTACCATCGCCGCTTCGCAGAGAGGGCACGCAAGTGTGTACCACCGTGCCAGTTCGGGCGTTCAGGAAACGCCAAGACCAGGGGTCGGTAGCAGCCGCAGCCCTCGGGGAGGGGAACAAGCTGTTCTACTTGTCGGACGCACGCTCGGGGAGGCAGTTCCTCGTCGACACAGGCTCCCAGTTGAGTTTCATCACACCTTCCTATGCGGACAGACTAGCTGGATCCGGAGGTCCCCGGGTGACAGCAGCGAACGGCTCGGAGATTAAGACCTTTGGTGAGAAGACTCTGCTTCTGTCTCTACACGGCCGTACATTTGAGTGGACTTTTGTTGTAGCAGCAGTAAATTTCAATATGTTGGGGGCTGATTTTTTGTGCTCACATGGTTTGTTGGTTGATCTCGCTAACAGGCGCCTGGTTAATGCACTTTCTTTTGATTCTATCCCCTGTACAGCGCGAGTGGCCCCGCCAACAGCACAAGTCAACGTCACAGCTACAAGCGGTAAGTTCCACACACTGCTCACTCAGTTCCCAGCACTCACGGTCCCCACATTTGAGGCAACAGTCGCTAAACACGGGGTGGAGCATTTTATTACCACTACCGGACCGCCCGTTTTTGCAAAAGCTCGGCGCTTGGACGCAGTTAAACTGGCCATAGCACGCGAAGAGTTTGCCAACCTGGAGAGGTTGGGCATTATCCGACGTTCAAACAGTCCTTGGGCTTCCTCCCTACACATGGTCCCGAAAGCTGACGGATCATGGCGACCTTGCGGGGATTTCCGCAGGTTAAACAACGCTACAGCGCACGACCGCTACCCAATCCCACATATCCAAGATTTTTCCCGTTCATTTGGCAGGAGCGCATGTTTTTTCTAAAATAGACTTTGTCCACGGTTACCACCAAGTCCCAGTGCGCGCTGAGGACATACCCAAAACAGCGGTAATAACTCCGTTTGGCCTATTCGAGTTTTTACGCATGCCATTCGGAATTAAAGGGGCTGCTCAGACGTTCCAACGCATGATGGACGCGGTGCTTCGCGATCTCCCTTTCGTGTTCGTCTACCTGGACGATATTTTAGTAGCCAGCGCGTCCGAAGCCGAACACGAAAAACACCTGGCCACAGTTTTCCGAAGGTTAGGAGATCACGGGTTAATAATCAACCCAGCGAAGTGTCAGTTCGGGGTGGCGCAGATCGATTTTTTAGGACACCGCGTCTCCCCCGAAGGAGCAGTTCCGCTTCCTGACAAAGTGCGCGCGGTGGCAGATTTTCCCCGGCCGCAGACGGTCAGGGCGTTGCAGGAGTTTTTGGGAATGGTGAATTTTTATCACCGTTTTCTCCACCGCGCAGCGCAACTCATGCAGCCGCTGTATGCCGCGCTCAAAAAGAAGAAACCCGCGGATAAGATCGAGTGGCCCCCAGAGCGGGACCAAGCGTTCTCGGAGGTGAAAGCAGCCTTGGCAAAGGCTGCGTTGTTGGCACACCCAGACCCAACGGCCCGCATAGCGCTCACCACTGACGCATCAGAGGTGGCCATAGGGGCGGTCGTGGAGCAACATGTAGCTGGGGTTTGGCAGCCCCTCGCCTTTTTCAGCAGGACCTTGCGCGATAGCGAACGTAAATACAGCCCATTCGACAGGGAGCTGCTGGCTCTCCATTTGGCCATCCGCCACTTTCAGTTCTGGCTAGAAGGACGCTCTTTCACCGCGTTCGTTGACCACAAACCGCTAACATTCGCGATGGCCAAGGTTTCTGAACCGTGGTCAGGCCGGCAGCAGAGACAGCTGGCCGCGATATCAGAGTTTACCACTGATATTCAGCATGTGGCGGGCAAACTCAATGTAGTGGCAGATTGCCTCTCGCGCGCTGTGGCGGCCCCAGTCAGCGTAGGGGTAGATTATGCAGCCATGGCCGCGGAGCAGGTTGGTGACGCGGATGTGCGCGCGCTTCAGTCTGGACCAACAGCGTTAAGGCTGGAGAGCAGGGCGCTGCAAGACGGTATGCCCCCCCTAATCTGCGATGTCTCCACTGGACGGCTGCATCCAGTAGTACCGGCCGCGTGGCGCCACCGCGTTTTTGACTCGGTTCATTCTTTGGCGCACCCTGGAGTGCGCGCGTCGGTCAAAATGGTAGGAGAGAAATTTGTGTGGCCGAGCCTCCGCAAACAAGTTAAAGAGTGGGCAGCAGCCTGCACGGCGTGTCAACAAGCCAAAGTACACAGGCACATGAGGGCTCCTTTGGAGCCGTTTCACATTCCGGCCAAGAAGTTCGATCACGTTCATGTGGACCTCGTGGGCCCCCTCCCGCCGTCACAAGGGTGCATACACCTTCTGACAATTGTGGACCGCACCACGCCCTGGCCTGAAGTGGTCCCGCTGGCATCAACCACGGCCGAGGAGGTGGCGCGCGCGTTTTTAACAGCTTGGGTGGCGCGCTTCGGCGTTCCGTCGGACATTACGTCCGACAGAGGCCCTCAATTTGTGTCCGAGCTTTGGTCGACAATGGCCTGCAGCCTGGGTGTCACAATTCACCACACAACCGCGTACAATCCGCAGGCTAACGGGTTATGCGAACGTTTTCATAGGTCATTGAAAGCGGCTCTCAGAGCGTCACTGACGGATGCAAATTGGGTTGACAAGTTACCGTGGGTGTTATTGGGGTTGCGTTCTGCGTCTAAAGAGGACTTAGAAGCCTCCCCAGCGGAGCTCGTGTTTGCGCAGCCACTCCGGCTGCCTGGGGAGTTTCTCCCAGATAACCCTGCGCCAGACGCCTCCCCGTCTCAGCTGTTGCGGAGTAACATAGAATCAAGCACGCTGCCTGGCCCCGCGCACCACAGTTTTCCGTGCGTTTTTGAGCCTAAAACTTTGAAGAACGCAGAGTTTGTTTTTGTTAGACACGATGCGCATCGAACCCCGCTGCGACCGCCTTATGACGGACCATTCAGAGTGCTAGAAACAGGGGACAAGCAGTTTTTGCTAGATTTGGGGGGTAGGAAAGAGAAAATTGGCATAAACAGACTCAGACCCGCTTTTGTGGTGGCAGATGAGCAGGTGCTGTTGGCGAGGGCCCCGCGGCGAGGTAGACCACCGCGGGGGGCTTCACAGAGTAATGTTTCCCCAGAACACCCACAGGTGCTGACAAAAGGTTTCCACCCCCAGACGGCAAACCCCCAGCGTGACAGTGCCGCAGAGACATTGAATCCCAGCTACAGCAGATACGGCAGGAGACTGAAGCCTAGGCAGCATGTGGACTGATGTGTATTGATACTATCACAGCATGCATGTTGTTATTCTCTTGTTTGTTCTGTTTGTTCTAAAATGTTGGGGGGGCTTTGTGTGGTGGACATACATACGGGACCTGTTTTGTGACTCACATTTTAGGTCAGAACAAAGTAAGAGGCTTCCTTGGTGATTACAAGAAGCTGCAAGAATCTTAGCTTTGGTATGCAAGGCTTGAGACTGTGGGGGGTTTAATTAAAGGATTAAAGAAGGGATGCATTGTAGACAGTGGAAGTGATATCATGGAAAGAGGATGCATTGTTACTGTCTTTATAATGCAAGGTGGTCTGTGATACATGTGACCTGTGAACTGTAAGAGTCCTGATATTTAAGGACGAGAGTTTCCTGTGTGGCTCTCTTTCTGCTTTGAGATGATGGTGATGTGAATAAAGCTGACTTGAGAGAGAACTCTGCCTCGTCATTCTCACATTTCCACAGTGTCAATTCAAGCAAAATCAGCACAACTATTGCACGACCTTGCAACTTTGTACAATCACCGCAACTTTCCAGCAATTTTGGTCAATCCGTGTCAACTTCCGCCAATTTCACCAATCAAATTTGTCTGAGTGGCAGCAAAACGCTCAGTCTAGCCAATCAAATGCATCACTATACCGCATTCACTTCCGTGTTTACAGTAAATATAAACGGAGCACTTCAGCAAAAAACTGATTAAAAAAACAAACAAAAAACACTCACCCACGAGGTTTCCAACACCGTCCCTTCCTCCGTCTCCCCCAGCCTGCCGGTGGACATCAAGCCACGTCTCCGTCCTGACCGCGTGTACGAAGTGCTGGGTTTGTGTTGAAAAAAGTCCAACTGCACCAAAAGCACCCTGTCACGGGAGCACACGTGAGGAGATTCCATGAAACCACAAACAAACGAGCAAATCTAACACGACAGCCAGTGTTTGATCATTTCATACATCTTTAGAGGTAAAATCATTACCATATCTTGTCAATGAGCTTTCAACCTGTGAATCTTTGGTCTGGACACCTCTCCCCCTCCCCCCGTAAATGAAAGATGTGTGTCAAGATGCGCAGCAGACAGACAGGTAGGAGTGAGGCACCGATAGAGAGAGAATATATATATATATATATATTTTTTTTTTTTTTTTTTTTTTTTAAGAAAAGCAGACTCCAATAGACAACACAGAGCAACAGAATAAATTATTTTTTTCCTCTCCACTCAGTACTGAGTGGTTGGGGACTGTAGGGAGTTTTCAAAAGAAGGCACTGCCAATAATTTCCAAATCTATACTCTTTAACTTGCATTCAATGCAATTTAGCTGTTGTAATAGATACTGGTTTAAAGTCTGTATTTGCTGTTGCACAAAAGAGTTTCTGTATAGCAGAAGTTTCTGCTTAATTTACAAATCACTGTAATAGGAAATTTTTGACAATCCTGTGCTTTTCTTGTATTATTATATAGAATATCACTGCAGTAAACTGGAAAAAAACATCCGCTTAAAAAATTTGTAATTCTTCCCACAACTTAAGTGCAAAAAAAAAAAAACCCTCAAAACATTGCAACTCTTTTCACAACTTTTAAAAAAAAGCTCCCTCAAAATCCTGGAGGGACTGGTATAATCTTGATACCGTAACAACGTCAAGTGTAATATTGCTTTTATACAACAGCTCCGGCAAACACAATTTATTAACTGACAGCCAAACTAGACAAAATATTAAGATTTATTTGTTTAATCAATTATTTTGTGCAGCTGAGAAAAAAAATTTGACCCTTCTAAATGTAGACAGTAACTGATGCTAAACGTCTCAATCAACATGAAGATGTCTATCGTCATTTTACACACATGTAAACACATTAAATATTGTCAAGTGCAAAAGTAATACGCGTTTATAAAACATACCTGTTGAGACGTACTGTATAAGACTGGAGATCAAACCCTGGGGCACAACACCAGAAGCTAGCCGATAGCTCGTAGTTGGCATGCGAGAGAGATTTCTTCGGCACACTTTGCTCACTTTTCTTGGCATTTTCAGATGAAAAAAAGGGTCCATCACCACAAAAGTACTGCGGGTTTAACATGCTATCCTCGTTTTTGTTTTTCCTCCCAGGTCAGCTGATGAAATTCGTGCACACCGGGAGGTTTCCATGGAAATAGCCTGGCTTCTTCCTTCTCCTCCTTTTCTGATGGCCATTCATAATTTAACTCAACTGTTATATTCGGAAAAATGTCCATCATTTTGCCATATTCCATTAATGCTGCCTTAAAGTGCCAACCAGGAGTCGACAGTAAATAACGGTTAGTAATTAACGGTTACTAGAACACTGCTGAAGCATGGTGATACATATCCGGTGAAACTGGGGTGCAATTATTGTGGATTTTAGTAACTCCTGGAATCCCTATTGTCCAATCAAATCGCTCGGTCGGAACTAAATGCTGTACAAGTAATCTTATTTGACGATAATGATATACACCACGATATACATTTTCTGTAAATTCTGTAGTTTATATATAATAACTAGGGACGAGCTGATTCATACCGCTGTATCGGTTTCGATACAGGCAAAATGGCTGGATCTGTATCGGTAAGGAATAAAAGAAATTTAACAATTCGATACATTAATAGTATTAAAATGAAGGCGTGATTATGTTCTCAGCCACGCTGTGCATGGGTTCTGTGAACAAAGGCAATGAGTGTCACATTACTGGAACCTGTCTGTGGGACTCCCCTCAGTATGTTGCTGTGTGGTACCAGCATTTACAATTTTACATCACCAACTTGATAAAACACTTGCAAAAGTATCATGGCAAAAAAGGATGCTGAATTCTGCTAAGAACCGAGCAGAAGGAAGTGTCGTGAAGCAGCAGCTGCTGCTTTTCCAGCTCGGGAGGGTGGACGCTAAAAGTGAAACCTAAAAAGAATGAAACAAAGCAAAAACAAGTAAAAAACTGGAGCGTACCTCTCGGGGAGAGTTAATAGTTGATGAGAAGTAACTGACAGAAACATATATTTTTTTTGTATACCTTATCAATTCCAGAGGGTGCAAGGCTACATGAAAATAAAATGGAACAGGAATGACTTCAAAATCTAAGAATTGTTAAGGTATGTTCACACCAAACGCGAACGGGCAGCGCAAATCCATACAAAGTGAATGGGAAGATGCATCCCCTAGCAAGCTAGCTACTAGCTTTGAGATTCTGCTGTCACCATTGCAGAGTAAACTAATTAGAAAATGAAACTCACCAGGAGACAGGAGCACCAGGAACTCAATAGCTAAATCAGGATTTTGGAGTTTTTTTACCCACAGTTTCTGGCCACGGATGTCCTAGCAAGCTAGCAACGTAAACATCCCTCATCTTGTGAACTTTTGGAGGCTTGAGACAATATTTTCAGGTGAGCCCCCCGGTTGGATAATGTAAACCCTAAGCATGACGTTATTTTGGCAATTTCCACAGCAGGTTGAACACAGCTGCAGAAGTTTTAAAGACAACTTTGCCTGTCTGCATCTCACTATTTATGTCTGTTTGCGTGTTTACATTGAGTTATACTGTAATCGTGCCGCACGGAAAATTTGCCCGATCGCATTTGGTGTGAACGCACCTTAAGAATGAACAGAGAATATCAGAAACACTACTAAATAAACAGAGGACCAGGAGAATACTTATAATAATGGATGACAAAAATACAACTTTAAGGGTTTGTGCCTTTATTTTCAGATCTACAGCATTTTTTACCTCATGCATAAAGTGGCACTTTGAATTTCCTCTGAATGTTTATTTAAATCAATCTCTCCAAGTGGTCTGTCTAAAGGCAGGTCCTGCACATGTCAGCTGTCTCCACTCCTCCTTGTCTAGCGCCGTGTTTTTCATTTCATGGTCTTTCTTTCCTTGCCTGATGTTATCCACCATCATCACTCTCTCCCTCTTTATCGTTTCCCCTCGACTCTTCCCTCCAACACCGTTTGTAGTACCCCTTCTGATCTTATGTGTCCAATCCACCGAGCTTTTCTTTCCCAGATGGTATCCAGCAAAGCTCTTTTCTCCCACTCTTCTCAGCACATTATCATTTCCCACCCTGTCTGTCTGTGAATGTGATAACCTCCCACTTTCAAGCACTCTTCAACTTCCTCCATGGCTTTTTTCATCATTGGTTCTGCACAGATGTTAAACAGCGAGGGTGATAGCCAACAACCTTGACGTAGCCCTCTTCCAATGGTGCATTGTCCTGCCACTTCTTGATCTGTTCTTACTGTTGCTGTCTGTTCCATGTACAAGGCTGTGATAAGACATCTATCTCTCAAGTCCACTCCCAGATCTTTCAGAATCCTCATCAGTGTTGTCCAATTGACCCTGTCAAATGCCTTTTCAAAGTCGACAAAGCATACATATACACTACCGTTCAAAAGTTTGGGGTCACCTCAGACAATTTTGTGTTTTCCATGAAAAGTCACACTTTTATTTACCACCATGAGTTGTAAAATGAATAGAAAATATAGTCAAGACATTGACAAGACTAGAAAAGCACTCGGAGAGCGCAGACCTCCGCCAAGCGGCACAGTTCCCCCCATACAGTGTTTGTGTGTACGTTTTCAGATTCCCTGAGCATGAAAAGATATGACTAGCAATTGGATTCACAATGATTATTTGTTTATTTGACATGGACAGTGCAATAAACAGACAATTAATGAATGACAATCAATGTGATAGTGATAGGATTAGTGGTTCAGTAGTGTAAAATGGGGCTATAAGGGACGGCGGGTTAATAAGGGACACTTTTCTGGGAAATGTTTTAAATGTAATTCTGCTTTTTTTATTTTGAGCAGGACGCTGAGTTGTGTTGTTATTGTCAAATATCCATGAATCCTTCATCAAATCTAGGCGAAAGCAAAATTAAAAAAGCAGAATTACATTTAGAAAAGTGTCCCATATTACCCCGCCGTCCCTTATAGCCCCGTTTTACGGTTGTAAAAGCATTGCCTCCTTGGCGGAGGTAATAAACTGAAGTGTTGGTGTGTCCATCTCCTCCACTGACGGATGCAGATTGGTTAGACAGGTTGCCGTGGGTTTTATATTATATTGGGGTTGCGCTCCGCGGCAAAACAGAATTTACAGTCTTCCCCGGCAGAGAGGTCGTTTTTACGCAGCGCCTATAGCTGGGCGGAGAATTTGTGGCAAATAATCGGGCGGCGGACAGGTGGCCGTGTCAGGTTTTGCAGCGTGGCGCAAAAACAGGCACGCTGGCGGGCCCAGGCCAGCAGTGTTTTCCGTGTGCTTTTGTGCCTAAAACGTTGAAGAACGCAGCGTTTGTGTTGGTCAGACACGACGACCAGTGCAATGTGCGCAGCGCCTATGGCTGGCACAGGCACGCTGGGGGGCCCAGGCCAGCAGTGTTTTCCGCATGCTTTTGTGGCTAAAACGTTGAAGAAGGCGGAGTTTGTGTTGGTCAGACACGACGCCCAGCGCCCTCCATTGCGCCTGCGCACATGTTGAAAATGGCCGTATGTCACAGTGTGGAAAAATGCTTTAAAAAATTCCTGTATGCAGACGGTGATGCGGATCATCCCCAAAATTTAATCAGTTCTTCCTTGTACCATTTCCAACAACGCCTGAAAGTTTCATTGAAATCCGTCCGCAAGTTTTTGAGTTATCTTGCTAACCAACAGACAAACAGACAGACAGACAGACAAACAGACAAACACACAGACAAACCCCGGCAAAAACATTACCTCCTCCTGGCCTTTCGGCCTGGCGGAGGTAATTAGAAACAATGATTTGTATTTGAAATAATAATTTTTTCCTTCAAACTTTGCTTTCGTCAAAGAATCTTCCATTTGCAGCAATTACAGCATTGCAGACCTAACATGATTGCACAAGGGTTTTCTAATCATCCATTAGCCTTCTGACGCAATGAGCAAACACATTGTACCATTAGAACACTGGAGTGATAGTTACTGGAAATGGGCCTCTATACACCTATGCATACCTGCCAACTTTTCAAACCTGAAAAGCCTAGTAGTAGGATGGCCCCTGGCCGATGCTAATGCTAATAATGCTAATGCTAATAATAATAATAATACTAATATTTGCCAAACAAATATTAGCATTAAATCTAGTTAAATGTAGCTAACAACCTCATATTTCTTCAACTTTCAAACCTGAAAAGCCTAGTAGCTAGCCGGGGTCCAGGGGCCGCAGTGTCAAACAAATATTAGCATTTGACATAGAAGTCACATATTAATTATATTAAAGGTAAAATATCTAAATCAATTGCAATACTACACAGAGTGAAATATTTGCTGAATCAACCCACATCATATACTTTGTATCATTCATTAATACTCCCATACATGACATATTGTACTGAAGTATAGGGAAATACATATAAAACAAACATATATCCAGTCTTTATGCTTCAGAAGAGAGCTATTAGAATAATAAACAAAGCTGCTTACAGGGAACCAACAAACCCACTTTTTCTTAAATTAAAAGCTCTCAAGTTGAAAGATCTGGTTGACTTTAAAACTGCAGTAATAATGTTTAAAGCTAAGAATCTATCACTGCCCGCAAATATCCAAAAGTTGTTCCAAATAAGGGAGAAACAATATCATTTCAGAGGAACATGTATATTTCAAAAACCTTCAGTGAGAACTACCACCAAGCAACACTGTGTTTCAGTGCAAGGAGTCAGATTATGGAACGATTTTGGACCTGAATAAAAATCATGTACAACGCTTGGACAATTTAAACAAAAACTAAAGGAAGAAATACTCCAAACATATATACAAGATGACATGTAAAATCACATAAGGATTGTCATATCCAGTCTGTGTTGTTACTTAGGGTTTTTTTTGGTCACATTTTGTCTTAGCTTTGTTACCTCCTCCAGGCCGCAGGCCAGGAGGTTATGTTTTTGCCAGCGTTTGTCTGTTTGTTTGTCTGTTTGTCTGTCTGTTGGTTAGCAAGATAACTCAAAAAGTTTTGGACGGATTTCGATGAAACTTTCAGGCGTTGTTGGAAATGGTACAAGGAAGAACTGATTAAATTTTGGGGATGATCCGGATCACCGTCTGGATACAGGAATTTTTTAAAGGATTCTTTAACATTGTGAGATACGGCCATTTTCAACATGTGTGCAGGGGCAATAGAGGGCGCTGGTCGTCATGTCTGACGAACACGAACTCCGCATTCTTCAAAGTTTTAGGCGCAAAAGCACATGGAAAACAGTGGTGGGCCGGGCCCGGCAGCATGCCTGTGTTTGCGCTACGCTGCAAAAGCTGAGACGGGCAGCTGTCCGGCGCCGGATTATTTGGCAGAAATTCCCCGGGCAGCCATAGTGCCTGCGCCAAAAAAACCTCTCTGCCGAGGAAGCTTCCAAATCCTCTTTTGCCGCGGAGCGCAAACCCAATAAAACCCACGGCAACCTGTCTACCCAAGTTGCATCCGTCAGTGAAGCCCTCAGTGCTGCTTTCAGTGATCTATGCAGGGATGAGAATGGGGTTTGTGAAAAAAAGAGGAAACTAAGCCGGGGGTCTTAGTTAGGCCTGCGTCCCCCTAGCCGGATCCAAGGCTGAGCCTTGGTGGGGGGTCTGGGGGGCGTTGCCCCCCAGAGGCTAATGAAACCTGGTGTTTTAGAATGCTCAAATGTGGTCTTATATTTAAAGTTAGAAGTAAGTACAAATGCATTTATAGTTTGCCTTTTTAATCTGCTGCTGCATCACGTGTAAATTTATGATATCTGAATGGTATGTTGATGTAATAATACTAAATTATATTTTACTACTATTTAATATGTTTAGAATGGTAAATGGCATTCACTTATATAGCGCTTTTTCTCATCTCTGGATGACCAAAGCGCTTTACAGATCCTGTTATCCACCCATTCACGCACCCATTCACGCACTGATGGCGGCAGAGCTGCCATACACACACAGGCGCTAGCCTGGCCACCAGGAGCAACTGGGGGTTCAGTGTCTTGCTCAAGGACACTTTGACATGCAGACTTCAAACAGAGTGGGAATCGAACCCATGACCCTCCGATCAGTACAGTAGTCGGTCACACTACACCTGCGCCACAGCCGCCCCTAGAACTGACACAGAATTACATTTACATAGTTCTAGAACAGACAAAATAATTTAACCAAGTAAAATAAATTATAAATATTAACAAAATTCCATCACCAAGTCCATCACCCATTTATTAAAATATACTGACATTCTGCAAGCATTTTGATTTATTAATGTGTGCATTTGTTAGTGTTACTAGGAATATAAAAAAGTTGCATATTAGTATATTTTACTATTCGAAAGATAATCTAAGAAAGTAATTAAAACCTAAAAGATGTTTAATTAGTGTTTCAAATTATCAAGTGTTTCAAAACAAGCATGACGTCACAACTTACACATGCTGCTATTTCATAACAAATTCATTACGTGAAAATTCTCAAGTACATTACTTATAACGAGAAAAAAATCTTACCTCGGAATGTGTCTAACGATCACTAATTGCTGTAATCGGGGCCAATTGTGATGAACTTTGACTGGCATCTGAATTTAACCGTGTCCATCGATCGTTTTGAACGCAGCACAAGCGAGTAATTCGATCTCCTTGTAGCCACAATTTTGAGATGTTTGTTTTTTTTCGAGCCATTCCCAACGAAACTTGTTCCTTATCCCTTTGTCTTCTTGCTTTGTTGTCTTTTGTGAGTTTTAGGTTCACCATTTTCACGAAATCGGGAAAACTCGGTTGATTGAATTGTCCGCCATTTGCATTTCGCTCCGCGTGTGGGATATGACAAAGGAATAACAAAATCGTCAATTGGTTGCTTCAATAAGTATCAGCCAATCAGTGGCCTTGTTACATTACATTACTGATCTCGCTGGGTAGCGCGTTCTGTGCGGTGGATTTGAGCAGCCGATTGAAAATACAACTCGCCGCTCATAACAGACCCCCCCACCCCACCCCAAAATTTTCTCCTCGAATTTAGACGATTCACAAGAATGACCCTAGACATGATCAAATCCGAGGAATTCCTCGGATCCGCGGAGGATTCTCATCCCTGTCTATGAAAACATACCTGTCAAGTGATACGGTTTCGCCGTATTTTAATACGGGGAAAATGCAATTTTAGCAAATACGGGCGTATTGCCATTTCTGTACGCCAAAAAGAAAAATATACGAGAAAAAAAAATTATTGAGAGTGTGGAGGAACACCTCGTGTGTGACCCCCACAGCGTACGGGGCTGGCAGAGCGCTCAGCATGAGCAATTATCAATTATTGCACCTTCTTTTGTCCTGCTGCTCCGGAACAGAGAGGAATCCCGGCGCCAGTAATGCTGCGCCTGATATGTGTGACTCTAATGCTAAAAGTGACTGCATCAGAGATTTTCGACCTGAAGTCGCACTTTGCTACACAGGGCCACAAAAACTGTGTAGCCAAATTCGATCGATGGATGAACATTTTCAGCCAGTGAGAGAACCGACGCCTTCTAAATCCAATGCATCACTAGCAGAAGTGATGTTTTGTCAATTTGTGGCAGAGCACAATCTACCCCCATTGGTGGCAGATCACTTGAGTGATTTGGTGCCAACATTGTTTCCTGACAGCAAGAGCACTCAATTTTTTTGTGCTACTTGGCTTATTATTTTCACATTACCAAAAAGTTATGGCTCAAGATTGTGTCCATATAAGTGTACATTTGAATAAATATGTTTGAAATAGTTCATGTTGCAGTTGCTGTTTGTTTAGTTTTTGTTTGTTTGTTTGTTTTTGCTTCAGTTTTCTTTCATCTGCCGATAAATACAGTTTTTAAGTACTCAGTACAGGTGTGAAAGCCCCCCCAATAAGGGAGGCATGAGGTATGCCTTGACAGGTCGCAGCCTGGCACTTTGCAGATGGAGGAGATGGACACAACAGCAACACTTCAGTTTATTACCTCCGCCAAGGAGGTAATGCTTTTACTACTGAACCACTAATCCTATCATTGTGAATCCAATTGCTAGTCATATGTTTTCATGGTCAAGGAATCTGAAAACGTACACACAAACACTGTATGGGGGGGAACTGTGGCGCTTGGCGGAGGTCTGCGCTCTCCGAGCGCTTTTCTAGTTCTGAATTGTAATCGCTCTTGTTTTGTTTTTCTTTTGAATTCTTAGATAGAATATGGGTGGGCAATATAAGCTGCGGCTTCAGCCATCACCCATTTCAGATAACTTATGTTGAACTGTATAATCAGAGGAGTTATTGTTTAATTTGACCTTGTTGGATTTTTTCGCCTTTGTTATATTATTCTGTTTCTTTTTAATCTTTACTTTTAATCTATCCGAAATAAAGATTCATTCATTCATTAAATTTGCATTCAAAACACTATCTTAACACTGCATAGAAGTTCGAATAGGCCAGATGTGATGTATTATGAATACTAGAAAAGCACTCGGAGAGTGCAGACCTCCGCCAAGCGCCACAGTTCCCCCCATACGGTGTTTAACATCATAAATAAAATATTGAAAATGGCCCTATCTCGCAATGTTAAATTTAAAAAAAAAAAAAAGGAAAAAAAAAAAAAGAATCATTTAAAAAATTCCTGGATCCAGACGGTGATCCGGATCACCACCAAAATCTAATCATCTGTAGGATACCCCATTTCTGACAATCTGTGAAAATTTCATGAAAATCCGTCCATAACTTTTTGAGTTATCTTGCTAACAAACAAACAGACAAACCAACGCTGATGATCACATAACCTCCTTGGCGGAGGTAACTAGAAGACTAGAAATATCAGCAGGGTATACTAGCACTGTATAACAGACAACGTGCGTAAAAGACGGCAAAATCGCTCTGATATTTTATGTGTTTACATGATACACCAAGCATGACAAGGCTTGCAATTACACAGCACATGTTCTTCAGAATCTTAGGCATTATATAAAATGTATTCTCCCTTTAGATGTCGAATCCATGGTCCATTTGCAAGGGTTGAAGTGCAGTCGTGCGAACGTCTGCAGCAGTTTACATCGTGTTTACATCTTGCCATGTACGCACGCCTCTCGGGGATTTCGCACGACAATAGAAACCTCAATACCCTCAATAGCGATAGCGTTAGCTTAGCAAACGCTTCAGGTAAAGCGTAGCAGCGAACCACGAAAAGAAACGCTACTCCGTTTACTCACAGAGCACGGTGTAAGGCGAATAAAGGGGTATTTCTACTTCAAAAGCTGGTTCAGCCAAGGTGGAAATTCAGCCTGTGCGTCACAAATGTTGATCCGATATTCGCTGTTGGTTAGTTATTTTAGTGGCAAAATCAGCAACTTTGTCTCAGCACTGAAAAAGTGTGACCATCCCTGCCGCCATCACGAGTTGCTATGTTCTAAATTTAGATACGATTCCTAGCGATCTCGTGTTTGGAATTGCTTTCGTGTTTTTTTTACGATTTAAAATTTTTGACTGAATTTTTTGTGAAAAACCGTAATTTTGATTAATAAAGCCGTAACCCGGAATGGGGTCTTGAAAACCGTAACCATTACGGCAAAACCAGAGTAGTTGGCAGGTATGCCCATGTAGATATTGCACCAAAAACCAGACATTTGCAGCTAGAATAGTCATTTACCACATTAGCAATGTATAGAGTGTATTTCTGATTAGTTTAAAGTTATCTTCACTGAAAAAAAGTGCTTTTCTTTCAAAAATAAGGAAATTTCTAAGTGACCCTAAACTTCTGAACGGTAGTGTATGTCTTGATTGTGCTCTATACTGTGTTCTCCTATTGTTCTCATCATTGCTATTGCCTCTCGGGTGTTCATACCTTTCCTGAAACCGAATTGATCACTTCTGATGTACTCAAATGTTTTGGTTCTCAATCTGTTGTTCAGCACCCTCAACATGAGTTTAGATGCGTGGGATATGAGGCTGATTGTCCGATGGTCTTCACACCCCTGTACATTTGGTTTCTTTTGTAGTGGAACGATAATACTGCGTAGGAAGTCTGGAGGGCATTCTCCAGTATTGTACATGGTCTTGCAAAGCTTCATCAGGTGTTTTCATCACTTCTGGGCTCAGTGCCTTGAGTAGCTTTGCTGGAATGCCATCTTCACCTTTGCCTGTCTTCAGCTCATCCATTGCTTGCTCTATTTCTCTGTCCACCACTGTCTTGTCTTCCAGGTCAATCTCTTCTGGCTTCCCTTCCTTGTTGTAAAGCTCCTCTATGTATTTCTTCCATCTGCAGTTCTTCCATTCTCTTCTTTCATCCATTTTTCTTTTTACACCTGTGATCCAGGGTTTCTTTGCTGGTCTTCTCTGTTCATGGCTGATATTCTCCTCTGCACTCTCAATTACTGCTCACTTCAGGTGGTTCCACTGAGCATTGATATCTGTCTGATGGTGCTCAAGGTACACCGGACAAGTTTTCACACCATCACTTCGTTTCTCCTTTATCCCTCCTCTCAATGCATCCAGCTTCCATTGGCACTGGGGGATTGGCTTCTTCAAGCGTTTCAGCTTCAATCTGGTTTTCATGGCAACGAGGTTATGGTCTGAGTCAGCGTCTGTACCAAGGAAAGCATGTGCATTCTTGACGCTGTTTTGGTAACGTTGCTTCACCATGATATAATGCAACTGCATCCTTCTCAAGTCTCCAGGTGCTAACCAGGTATAGATTCTGCGCTTATGACGCTTGTGCCATGTGTTGGTGATGCAGTGCTTATTCCTCTGGCAGAATTCTACCAGTATTTGTCCTCGCTCATTTCTGTTTCCCATGTCATACTTGCCAGTCACGTTGTCTTTACTTTGGTTTCCCCATAACGCGTTCAGGTCACCCATCATTATCACATAGTCATCCCCTCTTCCACGTCAGATGGAATCCTCCACTTGCTCATAAACTGCTTCCACTTGTTTGTCTTCATAGTCTGTTGCTGGCATGCAGACCATAATCACCACAGTGTCAACCGGTGACCCACTTAGTCTCACTCTCATCAGTCTGTCGTTTGCACACTGTACTTCAGTCACACTCTTTCTTGTCGTTTGATCCATCAAAAGCACCACTCCACACCTTTCTCCACGTTTTCTAGCTTTTCTGGCCTCAACATCCTACGAACGTTCCATGTCCCAATCTTGAGGACGTTGGTGTTGCAAGGGTTTCGCAGGTTGACGAACAGAAAGACCTTGCTCCAATCTATAAAATCATTCCAGTGTTTCCTCTGGCTTAAAGACCTTGGCGCGGTGGCAACACATTTTTCCCGGGGGGTGGGTGTTGACATACCGGAATATTTTAATTTTATACTATTTATTTCTTTTTAAAATTTTACACAATAACGTTGCATATGAAACTTACCATTTGAAGTACTGTACAACCGAGGCTTGAATATTGGGCCAGTTGGGGTCCCACCCAGACAACCTGTGTTTCGACTATTTAGTGGTGTTATCCTTCTCTCCCTCCTCTGCCTGAACACTTTCCTCTCCTTGGCTCCTCTTTTCTATCTCATCTTGCCCTCTCTGAGCTCTGTCTAATTCAGCTTCTCTTTCTGTCTATGGTGGTATACAAACAGGTTAGAAAAGATCAAATGTTTTGTCCCGTTTCTTTTATTCCATTGAGAGAGTAGGGAAGGGAAAGAAACATTCATAACAGTAATGTACTCATGCATACTCATGTAAAGTTACAAGTTCAATTTCCTCGGAGTGCAGATCTCGCAGGACCTGACCTGGAGCAAGAATTCCTTGGGGATCAGGAAGCGGGCCCAGCAGAGACTGCACTTCTTGAGGAAACTCAAACAGGCCTCTCTCCCCACAGGACCTTCTGCATAGGTGTGGTGGAGAGTGTTCTGACGTACTGCATTGCAACATGGTACTCCA
This sequence comes from Pholidichthys leucotaenia, assembly GCA_020510985.1. Classification (NCBI taxonomy): domain Eukaryota; kingdom Metazoa; phylum Chordata; class Actinopteri; order Cichliformes; family Pholidichthyidae; genus Pholidichthys; species Pholidichthys leucotaenia. The sequence goes on along the minus strand of CM035840.1, from coordinate 185,877,756 downwards.
GCTGCAGTATGTCAGACAAAAAAGTCCTGCAGAGGATAGTTAAGGGAGCTGAGAGGGTAATTGGAGTTTCCCTCCCCTCTGTCCAAGAACTTTTTCAGAGCCGTTGTAGGAGCAGGGCACTGAACATTGTCAAGGATCACTCTCACCCTCTGCATAAACACTTTGAACTGCTGCCATCTGGCAAATGATTCCGGAGCATCAGAGGCCGAACCACCAGACTGATTAACAGCTTCCTTTCACAAGCTGTTAGGATGCTGAACAGTTGATCCAGAATCTTTCATACATACTACTGTCATCGTCATCGGCCTCCGTCGGTCTATGATGACCATGGAAGAGAATCCTAGATGTCTACTCTGCTGGAACAGCACCGCCTGTGGCTGAACAGGCCAATGCGCGAATGGCAGTCCCTGTCACACAGGTCGCACTTGTGGATGGTCTCCGTGCTGCTGGGTCTGTGGCAGTTCTTCTTGCGGGTCCTTTTTTCATCTGCTGCATCAGTCAGTTTCTCTTCACCCGCCTTGAGCTGTCTGGTCAGGGTGCCTCTCCATTTGGAGTGGTCCGTTGCAAGGTCCTCCCAGCGCTCTGTGTTGATCTCCAGGGCCTTCATAGCTCTCTTGCAGACGTCTCTGAAGCGCAGCTGTGGGCGGCCAGCGTCTCTCCTGCCAGTTGCCAGTTCTCCATAGAGGACGTCTTTGGGGATTCTGCCATCCTCCATACGGTGAACATGGCCTAATCAGCGGAGCCTACGCTGCCTGAGTAGAGTAAACATGGAGGGAAGGCCGGCGCGGGACAGGATTTCTGTGTTGGGCACTTTGTCCTGCCAGGATATGTCCAGGATGCGGTGAATGCAGCACAAGTGGAAGGAATTCAGTCTCTTTTCCTGCCGGGCGTATGTTGTCCACGTCTCACTCCCATAGAGCAGTGTGCTGATGATGCAGGCGTTGTACACTGCCATCTTCGTCTTGACAGAGAGTTTGGGATTCTCCCACACTCGTGTGGTGAGGCGAGCGAGTGTGGAGGCTGATTTTCCAATCCTCTTGTCGATCTCTGTATCAAGGGAGAGGTTGCTGCTGATCGTGGACTCCAGGTACGCGAACTGATTCACGACCTCCAGCTCGTAGTCGTCGATGGTGATGGTTGGTGGTGCTTCCGTGCCTTGCGCCAAGACGTTAGTCTTCTTCAGGCTGATGGTAAGCCTGAAGTCCATGCATGCCTGGGAGAAGCGGTCCATCAGTGTCTGAAGCTCCTGTTGTGTGTGGGTCGCGACTGCAGCATCGTCTGCGAACAGCATATCTCTGATTAGAGCCTCACGTACTTTGGTTCTGGCTTTCAGGCGGGCAAGGGTGAAAAGCCTGCCGTCAGATCTTGTATGCAGGTAGATTCCCTCTGTTGCTGTGCTGAAGGCATGCCTCAGGAGCATAGCAAAGAAAATCCCAAAGAGGGACGGCGCAAGTACACAGCCCTGTTTCACTCCGCTGTGTATATTGAATGGCTCTGAGAGGTTGCTGTCGTACTGCACCATTTCTTCGATGTTGGTGTGAAACGATTTGATAAGGCTTTGCAACTTTGGTGGGCATCCTATCTTTGGCAGGATCTTGAAAAGGCCCTCTCTGCTGACCAGATCGAACTTCTTCTGATCGAATCTGCTTCTTCTTCTTGCCTTGAGAGAGAGCAGTCGCATTTTTCTTCCCTCCTCTCGTCTGCCTTCCTGACCTATTCCCAGCTTTGCAATGTTGCGTTTTTGTCTGCGTTTAGTCGCTCTTCTTCTGCTGAATCTTAATCTAAACGGAAATTTTGGATTTGGAAGCGGCTTAAATGCGCTATTGTCACTATTTTTCAACAAGAATCGGGCCAAGGGGGAGCCCAAGGATTGGAACCTGCGAGGAGACTCATAGACATTGGAATTCATGCGTCTGTGGAAACATTATTGGTTATGATCTCAGGACTTCTATTTTTGGCTGTGAAGTTCCCTGATGCATCAGAAATTGGAGGAAGGTGAGAGAGCTGATCAAAGCGGACCCGGCAAGCTCCTTCATCAAATTCGACCAGTTGGGGAGGGCACGAGTAGCGGCAAATGGTGAACTGAATGACAGTGATTCAGTGGAGGAATACATCTGGAGCCCTGTGCTCTCCATGGAAAAAAGTTTAAGCCTGCACATGGAAATTATGAAAGCACAGAATTGCACGGGTGAGGAAAAATTCTATTCTCTGAGTGCACTGTGCGGATTTGATTTGACCTTGTCTTTGGTGCCCCGTATTTACATTCCTCCTGAAGAAGATAAGCGGAAGGAGCGGCTCTGCCTGCTAACCCAAACAACGACACAGTTGTTATTGTTTCAGCAGATAACGCTCGAGGACAGTGCACCATGTGACAATTACCATCTGCAAGCAAGAGCGAGAGACTCTAGACCAGGGGTGGGCAGCGAGGGCCATTCCACTGCAGGTTTTCTGTGCCATCCAGTCTCTTCAGCAGGTGTATGCTCTGATCAGCCTGAAGGATTGCTCATCAGTGAAAACACCTGTTGAAGAGACTGGGTGGAACAGAAAACCTGCAGTGGAGTGGCCCTCCATGGCACATGATTGCCCACCCCTGCTCTAGACTGTTTAGATCACATGACTCTAACATTTATCCACTGCCAGGAGGCGCCCTCTGCTGTTCACTAGCAATTGACACACCTACACTTGCATTCAACATTACACTACTGACACAATTACTGATATACGTATATTCACAATACACTGACTCTCTCAACTACTGCTTTGTCATTGTGTGATCTATTGTCTGCTAATTGTGCATTTGAGAGTTTTTTTTTCTTGTAATCAAAATTTTGGTCATAAAATGAGCTCTATTTTGATCAACAATGCTTTTTTCTCTCTCCTATTGTGTTTTTCCCTATCCTTCCCCCCTCCCCCCTCTTCACCCCCCCCCCCCCCATATGACAGGCGCCCCTCATGGCTGCCGTGTCATTGGGATGCGCCTTTCGTGCGCGCCCAATGTCAAGTCAAATTCCTCGTGTGTTTACTTGTTTACATGTAAATGTGCTTGGCAATAAATCTGATTCTGATTCTGAACGCTTTGGTGAGGTCGATGAAGGCGACGTACAGGGGCATGTTCTGTTCTCTGCACTTCTCCGGCAGAGAACAGAACTTCTCCGGTTGGCGGATGGAGAATATCATGTCCACCGTCGATCGCCCAGCGCGGAAGCCACACTGAGACTCGGGGTAGACACGTTCGGCAAGCTTCTGGAGACGAGCAAGGACAACTCGTGCATAGACTTTGCCAACGATGCTGAGGAGGAAGATGCCCCTTTCGATGTTGCAGTCGCTTCTCTCCCCTTTGTTTTTGTAGAGGGTGATGATCTTGGCGTCCCTCATGTCCTGTGGTACAGCACCTTCCTTCCAGCACTGGCAGAGGATGTCATGCAATGGCAGCAGTAGGGCGGTCTTGCAGTGCTTGATCAGGTCGGGGGGTATGCCGTCGTTGCCATGTGCCTTGCCAGTGGCCAAGCTATCAATGGCTTTGCTGAGTTCGTCAATGGTTGGCTCGGCGTCAAGTTCATCTATGGATGACAGGCAATCGATGGCATCAAGGGCTGACTGTGTCATGGTGTTCTGTCTGGAGTAGAGGTCGGAGTTGTGCTCCACCCATCTCTCCATCTGCTTGTTCTTTTCTGTGATCATCTCCCCAGTGGAGGATTTGAGGGGAGCCGTCTTACTCTGAGCCAGACCAAGTGCTTTCTTGATGCCGTCGTACATACCACGGATGTTCCTTGTTATGGCAGCGGTTTGAATGTCTTGGCTGAGCCGAGTCCAGTACTCGTTGGCGCAGTGCAAAGGGATTACCCATAGAAAGGAAAACTACCTAAATAGCTTATATACATCATTGATGTATATAAGTTAGCATGTGAATGGGTGGAGAGCAGGATCTGTAAAAGCACTTTGGTCATCCAGAGATGAGTAAAACGCGCTATATAAGTGTACACCATTTACCATTGGGGCTGGGCAATTCAACCTTAAATCAGCATCATGGTTTATTGAATCTTTCAGGTCAGTTTTTGAGATTTTTTTCCCCTCCTCTCTCCTCCCTTATAGTTTACTGACAAGGTTCATAATTATTGAGCAATATAACCAACAGTGCAGTATCATATCACTGCAGTGTGTATAACATAACAGAACAGAACAGGCTTATTGTGAATTCACAAACAAAACTTGAAAAGCACTCAGAGCGCATACCTCCGCCAAGGTTCTTTCTGTCCTTCATTGATCACCTCCAAAATATAATGGGTTTGTGTGTAGGCAACAAGCCAATTCTGATGAAAAGTGCATCAGAGTCTATCCAGTAGTTTTGGAGGATTCATGCTAACACACTGTGAGAAGATAAAAGCTTTGGTTATGACCTGAGCATGGGGGATATTCTGTCGTGCTCTTTCCCTTTTTTTGACATTTGCACGGTGGTGTATTTTCTTATTCCTGTCATTTTATCTTCGGTTGATTTTCACATATTCTGTATTGTTTCTGAGTATGATTTATTTTCCTGTTTACGTTCATTAGTTTTGTTATTTATATATTTGAGGTACCTGTCTTTATTTGCCATCATATCATAATTGAATCCTGCTGTGATTTTCTCTCCCTCTCCAGGGCTGCAGCTGTCAGTGGCACTTCCAGGTTTTTTGCTCTGTTGTGGGCGGTGCTCTTGTCAGCCGTCACTCCCGTCTTTTCCCTCTCATTACTCCCAGCTGATCTCTATTGTAATTTTTGTTACCCCTTGCCCCCTCTTGTGATCCACACCTGCATCCAGTTGTATTAATTTACTCCATGTCCTATTTAAGTTCCTTGTTTCTGTCATTCTTCTTTGTCTTTTAGATTTGATTGGTGGTTGGCAACCAGCTTCCAGGTGCATTACCGCCACGTACTTCACTCAGTAAACATCAAAAGTCATTCACTGCTGGAGCCTCTGCTTTCTGTCGCTGTGCATCAGAATCCATTCCCTGTTCTGGTGCAATTTCCTGATTAATCCCGCCTTCTCCGTTACCTTCTCTGCCTGTAAGTTATTTTGTGCATTATTGGGATTTTTGTGTTTTGCGTACCGTTTGGATTTTTTGTTTCCTTCAATAAATATCACAACTACAGTTCAGCGTGTGGGTCTTCGTTCCTGCCTCGAGGGGCAATTCATGACATGGCGGAGATATGCATTCTTGGATCATGACTAAAATGTAATGGGTTGCTCTCTAGGCCAAGAACTACCTCTGGTGAAAATTTCATTACAATCTGTCCAGGAGTTTTTGCGTAATCATGTTAACAAATTGACAACCCCAATTACATTAGCTCCTTGGGGGAGGTCATTATAATTACAAAAGATACAATTAAAAGAACTGATTCAAATACTGTTCCCAGAACTACGGGGGCGGCAGTGGCTCAGGAGGTAGAGCAGGTCGTCCAATAACCACATGGTTGGCGGTTCGAATCCCACTCTCCCCAGATATCCTGCCGTTGTGTCCCTGGGCAAGACACTTCACCCCAATTGCTCCTGGTAGGTCTGGAAGCGCCATGTTAGGTAGCATGCCGCCATCAGTGTGTGAATGTGTGTGTGAATGGGTGGATAGCAGGATCTGTAAAGCGCTTTGGTCATCAAGAGATGAGAATAAAAGCGCTATAGAAGTGAATGCCATTTACCATTACCATTTTACAGATGTAAAGAAATTGTTAAATCACTGGCTTAACAAGAGACCTCTCTCTACTGGGCCAAATTCTTCTGTCTAAAGCTGAAGGTTTCTCTAGACTTTTGTATCCATGACACTCTTCATACACATCCTCTAAAGTAATCGAGACATCTAACTCCATTATATTTAAATTTATCTGGAAAAATAAAACTCACTATATTTGTCAATCTCAATTTGTTAGAGATTATGACAAAGGGGGATTAAAAGCCATGGAATTTGAATCAGTTATTGCATCTCTGAGATTGAAATGTTTGAAAGACTGTCTCTCCCAGCCCCATTCCATGTGGTATCATACCCCAAATAAATTATTCAACAAAGTTAGCGACATCAACTTCCTACTTAAATGTGATTTTGAAGTTAAAACATTCCCATTAAGTTATCTAACTTCTGCAAAAAAGCAGTGAACTATCCACCTTATTCCTAGGCCCCATGATGCCTTGTGTGAATTACGGTAGCAACTTCTGTTACAAGTTTAGAACATATTGTTTTCACTGAAACGAGACACTTTTCCTTGTTTAAAAAAAAAACAAACAAAAAAAACAATGACTTCAGCATCAAAAATGCGGGAACACAGCCTTTTGCACCTCAAAAACAGTAATATAATCATACCACATCCCACGACGATGGAGGGATGAGAAGATGACCTTAAAAAGTGGCCAGTAGCTCTGTTAGTTAGCTCCGCTGCAAACATGCCAAAGCTGTAAACAAATAAAAGCTCTGAGATATATCAATGTTTCCACCGCAATAAAGTCGGCTGCATTTTGTTAAAATATGTTGGACATAATCAAATTTACCTCAGAGTAGATGTAGTCTAGTCAAAGCCACAAAGAACCACAACACTGTGCTTGGGCATTTTAAATTTGGGGTAAAACGTCAAATCTGTGACATTCATACAGTGGGGCAAAAAAGTATTTAGTCAGCCACCAATTGTGCAAGTTCTCCCACTTAAAAGATGAGAGAGGTCTCCAATTTTCATCATAGGTATACCACAACTATGAGAGACAAAATGAGAAAAAAAAATCCAGAAAATCACATTGAAGGATTTTTAATGAATTAATTGGTAAATTCCTTGGTAAAATAAGTATTTGGTCACCTATAAACAAGCAAGATTTCTGGCTCTCACAAACCTGTAACTTCTTTAAGAGGCTCCTCTGTCCTCCACTCGTTACCTGTATTAATGGCACCTGTTTGAACTCGTTATCAATATAAAAGACACCTGTCCACAACCTCAAACAGTCAGACTCCAAACTCCATTATGGCCAAGACCAAAGAGCTGTCAAAGGACACCAGAAACAAAATTGTAGACCTGCACCAGGCTGGGAAGACTGAATCTGCAATAGGTAAGCAGCTTGGTGTGAAGAAATCAACTGTGGGAGCAATTATTAGAAAATGGGAGACGTACAAGACCACTGATAATCTCCCTCGATCTGGGGCTCCACGCAAGATCTCACCCCGTGGAGTCAAAATGATTATGAGAACAGTGAGCAAAAGTCCCAGAACCACACGGGGGGACCTAGTGAATGACCTGCAGAGAACTGGAACCAAAGTAACAAAGGCTACCATCAGTAACACACTACGCCGCCAGGGACTCAAATCCTGCAGTGCCAGACGTGTCCCCCTGCCCCTTGATGCCTATTGTTGTGAATTTGCATCAATCAAAAAAAAAAAAAAAGATTTTCAATTATGAAAAAAATAAATAAAAATTTAAAAAAAATTGTTAACAGTTGGAAATAAATTCAGGCGTCAAGGGGTTAAGCCAGTAAATGTCCAGGCCCGTCTGAAGTTTGCTACAGAGCATTTGGATGATCCAGAAGAGGATTGGGAGAATGTCATATGGTCAGATGAAACCAAAATAGAACTTTTTGGTAAAAACTCAACTTGTCGTGTTTGGAGGAGAAAGAATGCTGAGTTGCATCCAAAGAACACCATACCTACTGTAAAGCATGGGGGAGGAAACATCATGCTTTGGGGCTGTTTTTCTGCAAAGGGACCAGGATGACTGATCCGTGTAAAGGAAAGAATGAATGGGACCATGTATCGTGAGATTTTGAGTGAAAGTCTCCTATCAGCAAGGGCATTGAAGATGAAACGTGGCTGGGTCTTTCAGCATGACAATGATCCCAAGCACACCACCAGGGCAACAAAGGAGTGGCTTTGTAAGAAGCATTTCAAGGTCCTGAAGTGGCCTAGCCAGTCTCCAGATCTCAACCCCATAGAAAATCTTTGGAGGGAGTTGAAAGTCTGTGTTGCCCAGCGACAGCCCCAAAACATCACTGCTCTAGAGGAGATCTGCATGGAGGAATGGGCCAAAATACCAGCAACAGTGTGTGAAAACCTTGTGAAGACTTACAGAAAACGTTTGACCTCTGTCATTGCCAACAAAGGGTATATAACAAAGTATTGAGATGAACTTTTGTTATTGACCAAAATACTTATTTTCCACCATAATTTGCAAATAAATTCTTTATAAATCAGACAATGTGATTTTCTGGATTATTTTTTTTTTTCTAATTTTGTCTCTCATAGTTGAGGTATACCTGTGATGAAAATTGGAGACCTCTCTCATCTTTTAAGTGGGAGAACTTGCACAATTGGTGGCTGACTAAATACTTTTTTGCCCCACTGTACAAGTGAAAACATACCTGGTGCTGCTATGTCTGTACCACCGATCACACGAACAATGCTTTAGTTTTCAGTGCATGAGTTACTCATTGCTGTTGAAGCCACAGATTTAGCTGTGCTTATCTGTGAGGAGCCTCACACCACAAACAGCAGCAAGTACTAGAACTACAGAAAAACATTCAAAATCTACAAGTGCTGAAATTAGCTGCCACTTGAGTGCAAAACACATATGTGGAGTATAGATTAAAATGAATTTGAAAAACTTAAAAACACTATTTTAAATGCCCCTGCTACTCCACTCTTACTGACTGATTTAACACTAGGTCAGCCGAAACCGGAGGCTCCGCCCATAATCGTTCCTACAGCGGCACCCCCAGGAATAAGGTGGATAGCAAAATGATATTTACCCACTTCTCCCCACACATTGTGTGTCTTTCTTCTTCTTCCTTTAGATTTGATTGGCGGTTGGCAACCAGTTTACAGGTGCATTACCACCACGTACTTTACTCTATCACCATTCTATCTGGTCAGGAGCTGTAGTCCTTACAAATTCACTCTATATCACTCCATCACTCTATACATCCAGCATCACTGTCCCGTCTCTTGTCTGTCTGTCATGACCATAGGACTCTCTAAAAGATCATAGGATCGCCTATGATGTTCCTACGATCTCAACATGATATAGACGCCATAGTATCGAGTGATTCAAGAAAATCTGTTTCTGTGTGTGATCAAAGGCAGGCATCACTCACAATCATAGGACTTGCTATGACATAAGAGATCAAAGGCAGGCATCACTCACACTCACTCACGATCATAGGACATCAAACATCAAATGCAGGCATCACTCATGATCATAGGACTCACTATGACAAAGATCAAATGCAGGCATCATAGGACTCGCTATGCCTTCATCAAAGATCATAGGAATCACTATGACACCATCAAAGATCAAAGGCAGGCGTCACTGAACGAGTGCTGACGTGCTTGCTTACACCTGCTTTCTACGGGCATGCAGAAATACTTGCCTATACTTGGTTTCTACGGGCATGCACAGGTATGCACTAGTTACTAAGAACAGAAAATCATTTTTTTCATGCTGAGTGGTTTCAGAAGAACTAACTTTTGTCCTAGATTTAGTGAACACTGAAAGACATCTGTTATCATTCAAAGACTTTATCAGGGAATTTGTTTTAAACTGCATAAAAAAGACTGATAGGATCTTTAAAGCGATCCCAACTTCATTACTTCGAATGATCCAAGACGGGATGTCTTGCCTGTCATGTCCCCTTCTTACCTTGCTTGAAAATTAATGAAGTCAATTTGTTAGAAGACACAACAATAAAACTGTTGCCTTTAAACAAAGAAACTTTGGAGGCTTTAACACAGTCGCTGCACCAGAAAACATACCCAGCTAATGATTTTTTGCACAAAAGATTTAACACTGAGGTAGTCCTATGTTTTTTGCACCATTCAACATTTATTCTTCTAGCTGTTGACTCAGCAATACTTTTTTGGGTCAACATCCACAGTTGGTTGTCACTAAAAATTGTTAACATCCCTTCTGTTATTTACAATATCAGGGTTTCCTCTGGTAACATTTCTCCGTGGCAGCCCACCTCGCCAGAAATTTTACCGCCACCGCAATGCAATATGAATTTATTAATAAATATATGGGCGGCACGGTGGGGGAGTGGTTAGCACTGTGGCAGCACAGCAACTCACCCTTGGCCTGGGGATCCTGGGTTCGATCCCAGCCCCCGACCAACAGTGATCTGTGTGGAGTTTGCATGTTCTCCCCTTGTCTGCGTGGGTTTACTCCGGGATTTCTCTGGTTTCCTCCCACATGCCAAAAACATGCAAGTTAGGTTAATTGGCATAAAAACTGGGGATTCTAAATTGTCCTTAGGTATGACTGTGAGAGTGAATGGTTGTCTGTCTCTCTGTGTTGGCCCTGCGATGGACTGGCAATCTGTCCAGGGTGTACCCTGCCTCTCGCCCAAAGATGCTGGGATAGGCTCCAGCCCCCCCGCGACCCGAAAAGGATTAAGCGGAAGAAGATGAATGAATGAATGAAGCAATGTCTTTCCGCAAGCGCGCACACAAACAACGTGCGTGGCCGTCATCCATGCCGAGTTTAGAAGTGCCCCGCTCACACGACTTTTCCAGACAGTCTGCAGGCAGTGTCTCGCTAAGCGTGATTGTCAGACAGAAACATGACTTCCTTAAAATACTTGAAATATGGAAAAAAAATCATAAGTATGTAAGCACTGGCTTACATGGTTTTAACCCGATGGAAACGGGAGCCGTAATGGAATAGTCGCTTAGCTAAGAGATGTGGTTAGAATTCAAATGCAGCCGGCTTCATATAAGATAAGATAAGATAAGATAAGCCTTTACTAGTCCCACAACGTGGAAATTCCAGGATTGCAACAGCACAGGGATAGCAACACTCAGAAGGCAAGAAAAAAAAAGCAAGCAAGCAAGAGCAGCCAATATACATATGTACATAAAAATATACACACACAGACACAGTGCGGAGCATTGTAGCTAGATGGAATAAATATGTAGATCTATAAACACCCACAGTACGGAGCATTGCAGCTAGGTGGAATAAATATGTAAATATATAAACACACACAGTGCGGAACAATGTAGCTAGATGGAATAATATGTAGATATATAAACACACAGTGCGGAGCATTGTAGCTAGATGAAATAAATATATAGATATATAAACACACCCAGTGCGGAGCACTGTAGCTAGATGGAATAAATATGTAAATATATAAACACACACAGTGCAGAGCATTGTTGCTAGATGGGATGAAACAGCACAACCGTTTACTTAGTTATCCTACATGGTATGATTATGTGCCCATACCTATTCTCGCCCTCCATAGCGACCGGTATTTTCCTAGTTGTATGCCGGAGGGGACCATTGTGTAAGTCTATTGCGTCTTTTGCATTCAAAAAACTATTAGGTTGTTACGTCTTTTTTGCTATCTCTGCGAGCAGCCCTGCTTAGGTTGTACAGTCTGACAGCCGTTGGTAGGAAGGACCTGCGAAACCTCTCGGTTGTGCACCTGGGATGATGTAGTCTGCTGCTAAATGAGCTCCTCAGTGCATTCAGTATGTCCTGCATAGGGTGGAACTCAGACTCCAGCAGAGATGACAGTTTAGCCACCGTCCTTCTCTCTCCTATCTCCTCCAACGGATCAAGGCGCTGCCCCAGGACAGAGCTAGCTTTCTTGATCAGTTTGTTCAGTCCCTTCCTATCGGCTGCAGTAATGCCACTGCCCCAGCAGACCACTCCAAAAGTGATGGCTGATGCCACCACCGTGTCATAGAATGTCTTCTGCAGCGCCCCTTGTACACCAAAAGACCTGAGTCTCCTCAGTAGGAACAGCCTGCGCTGTCCCTTCTTGTAGAGTGCGTCAGTATTGTGTGACCAGTCTAGTTTATTGTTCAGATGAACACCCAGGTACTTGTAGGATGCCACCATCTCAATGTCTGTTCCCTGTATATTTACTGGTGCTGTGAGGGGTTGTCCTTGCCTGCGGCAGTCCACCACCAGCTCCTTAGTTTTCCTTGCGTTGATCTGGAGGCAGTTCCGATGGCACCAGTCCACGAAGTCCTGGATAAGCCCTCTGTACTCAGCTTCATCTCCATTGGAGATGAGGCCAACGATCGCAGAGTCATCAGAGAACTTCTGTAGATGGCAGTGTGTTATGTTGTGTGAGAAGTCCGCAGTATAAAGAGTGAACAGGAAGGGAGCCAACACCGTTCCCTGGGGGGCCCCCGTGCTACCGATGATCGTGTCGGACACACAGTCCCGGGTTCTCACAAACTGAGGCCGGTTCGTGAGGTAGTCCAGGATCCATGATGACAGGTGCTGGTCCACCCCTGCGCGCAGCAGCTTGTCCTTCAGGATCATCGGTTGGATGGTGTTGAAAGCACTGGAGAAGTCAAAGAACATGATCCTCACCACATTCCCGGGCTTCTCCAGGTGGGACAGAGAACGGTGAAGGAGGAAGATCACCGCATCCTCCACCCCAATGCCATGCTGGTAGGTGAACTGGAGTGGATCCATCGCTGGTTCCACCAGGGGGCGGAGGTGAGCAAGGAGCAGTCTCTCCAGGGTCTTCATCAAGTGGGACGTCAAGGCCACCGGTCTGTAGCTGTTCAGGTCTTTGGGGTGGGAAGTTTTTGGTACAGGTACCACACAAAATGTTTTCCACAGCTGTGGTACCCTCCCCAGCTTCAGGCTCAGGTTGAAGATGTACGTCACAATCCCACACAGCTGGTCTGCACAGGACTTGAGGAGCTTTGCACTGATGCCGTCTGGTCCCGACGCCTTCCTCACCTTGATCTTCCTCAGCTCCGTCCTCACCTGGGTCCTGGTCAGGGTCAGGATGGGGGGCTGTGTGTTGGGAGTGGGGGGGGCGTTGGTAGAGTGGGGAGTGGGCAGCAGGATTTGATGTCTTTAGAGGCAGCAGTGGTTGTTGTGCTGTCTGGGGGGAGGGCGGTTGGTCAAACCTATTGAAAAACAGATTCAGATTGTTCGCCCACTCCCTGCCCCCCGTGGCCTGGGGGGAGGTATTCTGGAGCCCAGAGATGGTTTTGAGGTTTCTCCAGACCCCGCTGATGTCGCTCTGTTGCAGCTTGTCCTCCATCTTCTTCCTGAAGCTGTCCTTGCCTTCTCTGATCTTTCTCCTCAGCTCCCTCTGTACGGACTTCAGCATCTCCCTGTTCCCCGACCTGAAGATCCTCTTCTTCTGTCTCAGAAGTGTTTTTATCTCAGGGTTGATCCAGGGTTTGTTGTTTGGGCAACATGAACACATATTGTGGTCAATTATGTCTTTAGAGTCCGCTAGTTTCCGATTATGTACCTGGCAGGTTAAGATGACCGAAATTTACCAAGTCAATGACTTTAATCCGTCAGCAGCCTTCAGACAAACTAAACGTGTCAACATTCAATTTCAAAATAAGGGAGGTCACTTCCGGTTATGGCTGCCACGTAGGACGGACGTGTCTCGCTCTGTTCTGCTCCTGGAAAAAAAAAAAAATCGGCAAATAACTCTCTCATTTGGGACAGAACGTATCCCAGCATTTGGGCGAGGATATGTCGGCGAAGCCTAAGGCTGGAAAACCAGGAAAAGGAAAAAGCGAGCCGCCAAAACAGTCCAAATTAACGGACTTTCAGGTCTGTGACGCAGCAAACAAAACTCCATATATGGCGGAGGAGGCTGGCAACGGTGCGATATTTGCGGGGAATGGCGCAGATGCGCTGATGGCTGCCATGAGTTCAATGAGAGCGGACTTTTCCTCTAGATTTGATGGGATTATGACAGCGTTGGAAGGAATAAGAAAGGAATTGGGTGACTGTGTAGAACGAACGGCGCAGATGGAGCTCCGTCTCGCTAGTGCTGAAGATGACGTCACCCGTCTTCAATTAAAGGTGCGCACTTTGGAAAAAAAAAATAAATCTCTGGAAGATAATATTTTGGATTTGGAATCTCGGTCGAGACAGAATAATTTGAGGCTGGTGGGTCTTCCAGAGGAATCAGAAGGTCGGGACGTATGTTCCTTTCTGGAAAAGTGGATTCCGGAGGTGCTGGGCAGCGAGGAGTTGCAATCAGCAGTGATTCTGGAAAAAGCACATCGTATTGGCCCACGGAGAGATAAGGGACCGCCGAGGACCTTAATTATGAAGTTTCTTAGCAACAGAGACAGGATGAAGATCTTCAACGCTGCACGAGCTAAAAAAGGAGAGATTAAACACCAGGACCAGCAGGTGCGGTTCTACCCAGATTTGGCCACAGGAATCCAGCAATTGAGGAAGCAGTTTGATCCCATACGTAAGGAGCTGCGCAACCTTGGGATTCGTCATGGTGTAATCTATCCTGCGAGACTGCTGACCACGTATGAGGGCAGAACCCACATCTTCAAGACCCCAGAGGAGGCGCAGGAGTTCATCAAGAAGATCAAAGAAGAAGAAGAGACTGGTGGGAGCTAAGCATGAACAAAATATAAGGTAGAATAATTAAGCATTTGCACAGGCATCTGACTGACTTGAAGTAAATAGTAAGTTTACAAAATATAGATTGTATTATATATTAAAAAAACAAAACAAAAACAAAACAAACAAAAAAAAAAACTATGATGTACAAAGTTGTTAAAAATTTTGGAGTTAAGTTGGAAAACTACAGAGGAGAGTTAATGTTACGTCATTAAAAGCAGTAGAGTTAGGGTGATTGGGAGGATGAAGAAGGAGTGGCTTAGGCTGTTCCCCGTGGGTGTGGAACGGTCGATGGCTATATCGGGAGACAGAATTTTTCTTTTGATTTTGGGGGGTTTGCCACAAGTGTGGGAAGGGGAAATTTGTTTGTGTGTAGTTTGTAGGATGAATGTTCAACCACTCATGTTTTTGCTTCTCTGTATGAGCATGTTTACACTGCAAGGTAATCCCAAACTCTCTATTGATCATGGACCAAAGTGTTAATCTTAATTTAACTTCATGGAATTGCAGAGGTCTACAAAATTTAAAAAAACTTAAACAAGTTATGAATAAAATAAAGGACATGGGTTCAAGAATTGTGTTTTTACAAGAAACTCATCTGATAGAGGAGGATGTTAAAAGAATTAGGAGTAGATGGCAGGGAAGTGTATTCACCTCTTCATTTTCATCCCGAGCCAGGGGAGTTATGACTCTCATACATAAATCAGTTCCTTTTCAAGTGAAAAATGTAATTGGAGACAAATTTGGAAGATATGTAATCATTCAAGGTTCTTTGCTATTAGAAAATATAAATCTTGTGAACTTATATGGTCCCAATATAGATGATCAGAAGTTCTTTGCTAATTTATTTCTCATCTTATCATCACTTACAGGGCAACATATAATAGCAGGGGATTTTAATTGTACATTGAATCCAGGTGTGGATAGATCAACAGGACTGGATTGTACGCACATTGGATGTAGGATGACTATTAATCATTTTATGAAAGAATTGAGATTGTTAGATATATGGAGAGAAATGAAACCACAAGTTAAAGCCTATTCTTGTTATTCCAGTACCTACAAGACATTCTCACGTATTGATTATTTTTTGATTTCCACAGAATTAAGGTCCAAGATTCAAAACTGCTTTTATGATAACATCGTGATCTCTGATCATGCACCCTGTTGTCTAATATATGTAGATAAAAAATTGACAAAGGAATCAGGTAGATGGCAATTTCAGCATAAATGGCTTCAGGATGAGGAATTTGTCAAGTATATAGAAAAACAGATAGACGAGTTCTTTGACATCAATACTACACAAACATCAGCATGTGTAAAGTGGGAGGCTTTCAAAGCTTTTATTAGGGGACATATTATTAGTTATACAGGATCAAAATCTAAGAAGACTCGAGAGGAGAGAGCTAAATTGGAACATAAAATAAAAAGTCTTCAGGAAAAAGTGTATGCAGGAAGTGACCCAAGGTTGGAGAATGAATTACTGATTTTGAGAGCTGAATACGACAAAAAATCAGCGAATAGAGCTGCCTCGAGTCTTCTAAGATTGAAACAATCTTTTTATGAACAAGGTGAAAAATCAGGAAAATTATTAGCATGGCAGATTAAACAATTGGAAATTAAAACACCAATTACCAGTATTATAAGTAAGGGACAGGTAGTTATAGATCCTTTAGAAATTAATAGAGCCTTTAGAGATTACTATGAAAAATTATATGATACCAAAAATGAACCTGATTTAACAAAACTAAATGGGTTTTTGAACGAACTATCTATACCGTGTATTCCAAATGAAAACAGGGAGATATTGGAGTCTAAAATTAGTCAAGAAGAAGTTGGGCTAGCCATTGATAATATGAAATCAGGAAAAAGTGCAGGACCAGATGGTCTTCCAGTTGACCTTTATAAAAAATTTAAGAATAAATTAATAAAACCTTTTTTGGAAATGGTTTTAGAAGCATTTCAAAATAATAATTTACCATCATACATAAATAATGCCTTAATTATACTGCTGCCAAAACCAGGTAAGCCCTCTAATAAATGTGAAAATATGAGACCAATAAGCCTATTAAACGCCGACCTTAAGATAATCTGTAAAATTTTAGCAAGACGAATACAAGAAATTTTACCAAATATTATTAATCGAGATCAGAATGGCTTTATAAAGGGTAGACAAGGCTTCCATAATGTAAGAAGACTATTTAATATTATTTATTTTAATAAAGAAGCACCGGATACAGCTCTCCTATCATTGGACGCCGAAAAGGCCTTTGATAGAGTTGAATGGCCCTTTCTTTTTGAAGTCCTACAAAGGTTTGGACTTGGAAATAATTTCATAAAATGGGTTCAAATAATATACAATAATGCTACAGCAGAAATCCTAACAAATAACAATATTTCAAAACCAATAAAAATCAATAGAGGATGTCGACAAGGCTGTCCACTTTCACCTTTACTGTTTACTCTGGCAATTGAACCTTTAGCGATAGCGATACGTTTACATTCACAAATATATGGAATTAAAGTTGGACCAACAGAACATAAAATCTCCCTGTACGCCGATGATATAATTTTGTTTATGTCGAATCTAAAAAAATTAATTCCAACCTTGTTGAATTTAATAAAGAATTTTGGGGAAATATCAGGATATAAAATAAATAAAACTAAATCTTCAATATTAATGCTAAATGAGACCCAGAGAAATTACCCAGCCCCTGAGGTAAATCAATTCAATGTTGTAAATCAGTTTAAATATTTAGGAATCCAAATTATGCCTAAGCTAGAATCAGTCGCCAGCGTCAACTATGAAGCCTTAATGTCAGATATCAATGAGTTAACTCAGAGATGGATGTCACTACCAATGTCGATGATCGGGAGAATCAATATACTTAAAAGTAATATTTTACCTAAAATACTTTATTTATTTCAATACATTCCCTTATCACCACCTTTAGATCTATTCTCAAGAATAAAAAAAAAGTTAGTGGAATTTATATGGAACAACAGGAGGGCTAGATTACGTTTGTCTTTATTATATTTACCATTTGATCGTGGAGGTCTGAAATGTCCAAATTTTATGTTGTATTATTGGTCGGCACAACTGAGGTCTATGACATATTATTTTTCATCAAATGATCTCCCTCACTGGACTGAAATGGAATCATACAATTTACCTTTACCTCTTCCCATATTCATATACTCAGATTCGGCAAAAAAATTACAAAAACAAGTTAAAAATCCATTTGTAAAGCATATGATCAAAATATGGTGTGAAGCTAAAAACTATTTAAAAGAACCACAGTTATTGTCACAATTTAGTCCAATATGGGGTAATCAATATTTTAAACCAGGGAGAGCGGACGCTGTATTTAAAGTATGGAATTTAAAAGGGATACAAAAGATTCAGGATTTATATTTGCCATGTGCAGACAACATAATGTCTTTTGAAGAGCTGAGGATCAAATTTAATCTCAATAGAACACATTTTTTTAAATATCTTCAACTTAGAAACTTTATTCGATCAAATCAAAATAAAGCTCTCACTCGACCTATTTATTCATCCTTGGAAAAAATGATGATGAAAGATAGTAAAAGAAAGGGTATTATTTCAGAGTTTTATAACTCATTGACACTATCTTCAAGTGAAAATTCACTGAAAAGATTAAACTACTGGAAAGAAGATCTGCAAATTGAAATTTCAGAGGAACAATGGGAATTGGCTTGTACAGAAGCTCAAACCAAATCAATAAATGCACGCCTTAAATTGATACATTTCAAATGGTTAATGCGGATGTATGTTACACCGGAGGAGTTAAATAGATATAACAAAAATATACCAGATACATGCACAAAATGCATGGAAAGTAAAGGAACCCTATTTCATTGTTTATGGGAATGTAGATTAATAAGAATGTTTTGGGAAGAGGTGAGGGTAACAATTGAAAAAATAATCTCAAAACAAATCATACTGAATCCTAAACTGTTTTTGTTGGGTCTGTACCCAGAAAAGCATAATTTTAATAAAAGTGAAAGAACATTCATAGACCTCAGTTTGCTTAATGCCAAAAAATGTATTGCACTATTATGGAAAAAGACTCATAGACCAGATGTGACTCAGTGGTTAAGACAGATGTTAACAAACCTTCCATTAGAAAGAATAACATATATACTGAAATCAAAGGAAATTGTGTTTGAGAATATATGGAGACCTTTTATTGATTATGTAAAAAATTTAAACATAACTCTTGAAGAAGAAGGTGAATGATGTGTGTGGACCTTGTAAATTCCAAACTGGTGAACATAATATGTATACTTATGTATTGGATTGTCTAGACTAAACAGAGGAGCATTGTTGAAGACTTGATTTTGTTGGTGGTTGTTGGTGTTTTTAGTGCATTTTTTTTTTTTTTTGTAGTACTTTAGTGTTAGTGTTTGATTGTTTGTATCATGTTTGTTAAAAAAAAAAAAAGGTTCAATAAAGATATTGTGGAAAAAAAAAAATAAGGGAGGTTTTTCCTGCTGTCTGGGTGGTGAGGAGATTTCTAAAAAAAAACAACAAAACAAACTATAAATATAAAGAAATATTATAACAGAAATAATGGCATGCTTGGTCATTTAAGTTAATTTATTTCATTAAATACAATTTTATTAATATTTTTCCTTTGTAATCAGGGTTAAATTATTGTTCTGTTCTGACTGCAAAATTATGGTCAAAAATGTAAATTGTTATAGGGAAAAAGTTAAAAAAAATACCAGTCTGTTTCTAATTTATCTAAAAAAACTAATTTTATTTTAAAAAATAGACAAAAATTAGTCATAAAATAATCCACAAATTTATAATAAAGTTTCAAATGTACAAGAAAAGTCAATTTTACAAGAGGAAATTACAAATTTGAGGAACATGGTTTCAACTTTAGATTTACAGAGAAAAGTAGAAAACTATAAGAAAATTGTTATAAATTTTTGAGAAAAACCTCAAACCTTGAAGACTGAAGTCATTACTCAAGTTTTTAAGTGGGTGCTATTTCTGGTCACTATACCCACCTGATCATATAATTTAAGTATGCTTGAGTACATTACTATTATGAATATTTCTTTCCCTTCCCTACTCTCATTGGAAAAAAGAAACACTAGAATAAAAATACACATTTTTGTCATTTATGTAAACCATGACAAAAAAAATCCTGCAGGACAAAACATGATATTTGATATTTTCCAACCTGTTTGGATAATAATAATCACCCTTTATTGTCATTCTATCCATACAGCCAATCATGTACAGTAGAATGAAATTGTGTTTCTCCTATCTACAGTGTTAATCACACACACACCCATATATAGAATCAGAGGGGTCGCTGCCATGCAAGGAGCCGCCACAGATTTCCCTCTTCCATTCCATTATTGCTGAGCACCAAGCTGGACGGCAGGAAGTTCCGCTTTTATATGGTCTTCGGCATGACCCGGCCGGGATTTGCATACCTGCCAACTTTTCAAACCTGAAAAGCCTAGTAGCTAGCCGGGGTCCAGGGGCCGCAGGCCCCTAATGCTAATGCAAATGCTAATAATGCTAATGATAATAATGCTAATAAATCTAGTTAAATGTAGCCAACAACCTCATATTTCTTCAACTTTCAAACCTGAAAAGCCTAGTAGCTAGCCAGGGTCCAGGGACCGCAGGCCCCGATACGTCCAAGACAAAGTCCTGGTGGGGGGTTCAGGGGGGCGAAGCCCCCCCGATGCCAAACAAATATTGGCATTAAATCAAGTTAGAATGTAGTTAACAACCTCATATTTCTTCAGTTTTCAAACCTGAAAAGCCTAGTAGCTAGCCGGGGTCCAGGGGCCGCAGTGTCAAACAAATATTAGCATTAAATCAAGTTAAAATGTGGCTAACAACCTCATATTTCTTCAACAATCATGTTTCTATTTTCCTTAAATTGTCAATGCAGATATGCTGATGGAAAAGATCAAGGACAAACTCTATGGTAACTCTCAAGCATTGTTGTTTTCCATGGTGCACCCCTTAGCTTTCTTCAGTTGGTCTTTTGAATGGAACACACTGTGGCACTTGTTACCCAAAGCTGTCATCATTTTCCTGGTCATGAGGTTGCCCAGAACTCTAGTTGACAGACTGGACCTGAACTCAGCTTTGTTCTTGTTCACATGGCTGAATATGCCCCCGGGGGGGGGGGGGGGGCAAGGGGGGCGAAGCCCCACGAAGCTCCTGGGTTTTTATGATTTTTTAAGTACCAGAACTGTGCTTAAATGACATAAAACAAACAGCTGAATGCCACTTATTACTGTATAATATTGACTTATGTTCCAAGAAGATAAAATCTCTGAACTTAGTTCAGAGATTTTTTTTCTCTCTTCCATTTCCTCCTTCTTTGGTGGCATTTTTACTGACCTGTTGACAGTAAAACAATCTCTGCTGGTGTCGCCGGTATCCGATCCGACCGACCTCGAATCCAGCCGGGCCTCAGCTAGCCCCCTCCGCTGCTAGTCCTGCTGCTTACCGCCGCTGCAATTGAGCTCCTGTCCAGCCGGGGTACTGGCAGCTCCTCCACCGAGTCCCACCCCCCACCGCCGCTGTAGCTGAGCTCCGATCCGGCTCCTGTCCAACTGTTGCCTCGGTTGGTTCCTCCGACGAGCCCCAATCACCGGGGACGGAGTCTCTTCTTTGTATCAGTGTTAGGTGCGACGACTAGCTATGGCGTTAGCTATAGCGTTAGCTTAGCAAATGCTTCAGGTAAATTTAGATATGATTCCTAGCGATCTCGTGTTTGGAATTGCTTTCGTGTTTTTTTTACGATTTAAAATTTTTGACTGAATTTTTAGTGAAAAAACATAATTTTGATTAATAAAGCCGTAACCCAGAATGGGGTCTTGAAAACCGTAACCATTACGGCAAAACCGGAGTAGTTGGCAGGTATGGATTTAAACCCCTGCCTCTCGGGTGTGGGGCGGATGGTCTACCAACTGAGCCACCACTCCTGTGGTACCATAGACAGAGAGAGAACCTGAATTAGAGCTCAGAGAGGGCAAGATGAAACAGAAGAGAGGAGCCAAGGAGAGGGAAGTGTTCAGGCAGAGGAAGGAGAGAAGGATAACACCACTAAAAAGTCGAAACACAGGATGTCCCTCAGTGGGACCCCAACTGGCCCAATATTCAAGCCTCGGTTGTATAATACTTCAAATGGTAAGTTCTATTTGCAGTGTTACTGTGTAAAATTTTAAAAGATATAAATAGTATCAGATTTATCAGATAGTATGTTCAGATTTGTTATTAACTTTATTCTATTTTTCATTTCTTTTTGTTCAACCATGGCTCCTCCAATATTTCTCACATTTTTTCTATCTTTCTGTATCTTTCCCAGTCATGTTTTGTAAATTTTATTTTTATTTTAAAAGCAACCCTTTTATGACCACATTCTGAGTGAATCTCCTTGTATAAGTCCTCCTGCAATCTTTAGTCTGTTGAGTGATACATATTACGACCGAGTGATGATACAGAGTGAAGTACGGAGCGGTAATGCACCTATAAACTGGATGCCAACCGCCATTCATTCATTCTTCCGCTTAATCCTTTTCCGGTCGCGGGGGAGCTGGAGCCTATCCCAGCATCTTTGGGCGAGAGGCAGGGTCCACCCTGGACAGATGGCCAGTCCATCGCAGGGCCAACACAGAGAGACAGACAACCATTCACTCTCACAGTCATACCTAAGGACAATTTAGAATCCCCAGTTTTGATGCCAATTAATCTAACTTGCATGTTTTTGGCACGTGGGAGGAAACCGGAGTAAACCCACGCAGACACGGGGAGAACATGCAAACTCCACACAGATCACTGTTGGTCAGGGGCTGGGATCGAACCCAGGATCCCCCGGCCAAGGGTGAGTTGCTGTGCTGTCGCAGTGCTAACCACTTCTCCATCGCGGCGCCGCCAATCAAATTTAAAAGAAGTCTGATGCTGGATGATTAAATCTGAACGACCGGTGGGGGGAAAAAAAAAAAAAAATTCTTCCTGAGCGGCTGCTGTGAGCGCCGTTCACCGTTGTTTTAACTCCATTTAAAGCAGAACTCGAACCTTCTCCTGGAAACAGTGTCGTCTCACAAACATTCCTGACGTCTGTTGGTGACACACAAGTCTTTTCAGCTGTTTTACTCACCAAATCTCAAACCGTCACGTAACCCCTCCATCAGTCTCGCCTCCATTTTGAGTCAATGCGCAGACGCTTGAAAATGACGTCACATTCTCACCTTTTATTTTGATGTTGGTGGCAGTTGCCACCATAGATATCAAATGCTAGATTGGCAGCTCTGGCCAGTCCGTGCTTGCGGTGGCGTGACGCGCGTCCGCCATCTTGGTACAGGATATGTGTAGCACATCCCTGTGGTCCAGTGCAGACACCTGCTTGGGTCATTCTCCTTTGTTAAACGTTTGACAGGCTTCAGTGAACATGTTTACAACACAGCGCATAGTGGTTTACTTTCAGCATAATCTGCATAAATATTAGGTGTTTAAGAGCCTCATAATTATTAAATTATGGCATTTTGCAGTGTCTCAATCAAGAACTGTCAAATGAGCTGAAAAAGAAGTTACCATACCCCCTGATTAATAATTAAGCCTACCTCTTTCATTGTGGCCATTTATGCATAAATATATGGCCGAAATTGATTAATTCATACTTTGTCCTGGGCTGTATTTGTTATATTTGCTACCCCAGGCAACCAGCTTATTGCCCCCCCCCAATTGTCAAAAATGTTTATCAAAGAAATATTTCAGCCTGTGCTATACAAATTGGCCTAGATATGTCAACTTTGAAATAAATAAAGAGAATAAAAAAAATTACAAATCAATTATTCAAGTTTCTTCATTTAACTAGACAGACATTATACACTCCCCCCCCCCCCCATCTACCTGGATCTGTATAGCAGTTGTTTAAAATCAATTTGAAATTCTTATTGATTTTAGGCCCACATAACAAATTTATACAATACACCAATGTTCATTACAAATTTATTAAATTTATTGCATAGAATAATGCACTCAACATGAAAGTAGCAAGCTCATATTAATCAACTGCAAAGTGAGGTGAAGTGTTAATTGAATCAAAACACAGTTTAAAGCAGTAGATGTAGGCTTTATTAATTTAACCCAGAGCCCAGCCCATCGTCATCACCATCATCACACGTAATATCCACCCTGTCCCCTCCTATCCATCATAGCAAATATTTATAGTAATGTCAGGCAAAATGTAATATAAGACAGAAATAGTAATGTCTATGAGATATGACTGCATTAATCATCACCAGATCTTCTTGTACCCCCTCCCTGTAATAGACAAATGTGAAATAGGTAATGTAAAATTCTATCTGTAAAGTTTCAATTTTCAAATAACATATTGTGGAAGTTGTGTTCAATGATGAGACTGAGTTCATTCCTCAGGTTCGGCTTTATTGCAGAACACAATCATCCAACATTCTCAAATAGAAAGAAGAGGCAGAATCATGTCACATCACATTCTTATACCTCCGGGGGATTAAGAACTCAAGTCACATGGTGCTTCTGCAAACATTTAATCACAATGCAAGTCTCTGAAGATTCACCATTGTCTCTTATTCTCCGATGTTCCGGGGATGCCCCCAGGGCCTCCTCTCTGAGACAAGGGTCCGACTTCACACCTCCTCGACATCTCCTGTCGGCCCCCGTCGATCCAGACTCTTTGTTCCTCCAGACGTGAAGCCCCAATCCACATAAGCCATACATTTGTGGGAGATATGAACCAAACATATGTGCCACAATATCTGTAAATTACTATCTGCAAACCTTCATGATGTTGGTCTGATACAGGACATAGATGTTTGTACACATATATGTGTAATTATTGTGTAAAGACGGTTTGATAAACCTAAATCTTTCATTAGGCCAAGTGTATACAGGAAAAAGAAAAACTATCCTCACGCTATTTGAGTAACTACCAAACTAGTTACAAGAACCCAAAGTTCATTGTTGATAATATTGGCTACCAATACTGACCCAGTAACAAAGAACACAATGTAACACTGTATACTAATATCACATGAGAAATATTGCCATAACTATCGATACTGAATTACAATATACTGTATATTACACTCATGGCAGTCATGCATGTACAGAAATCAGTGACCTCCCAAATGAAAATCAGAGTTTTTACCTTTATTTTTGACAACACGCCATTAAATTATTTAAAAACAAATACTCGACACTTACCGTAAGGGTTCCAGCATAACAGTGCTTAAGTCGCAGCCCATAGTGATCAAAGCTGCTCCTTTTTATCCTCATTAGCAGCGCCTCAGCTGATGAGGATTAATTGGGCCCCAGCCGTCCTGTAACGCTGCCCAATGAGAGACAGCGATGAGAAGGGACATGGTCTGAGCGCCGGAAAACCCGGCGTCTCATCCCATGGTGACAGAAATGAAGACTTAATCAGAGTGTTGTGCGTTAAGCTGAGCTGTGGATTTGTTGTGATTCCTGTACCAATATGGCGGCCGTAAATCTTGCGCTCCAGTGACCTACTGCCAATCTCGCATTTAATATCTATGGTTGCCACGGCCAAGCTATGTAGAGTGATGATATAGAGTGAAGTATTATAGACGTCATGTAGACATGGAAATCTCACTGTTTGAAGAAAATTGTTCAGAACTCCTTATACAAAGATACAGCGTGAAGAAGACGAAGAAGAGGTTGCCAACCGAGAAGAATTCTGACTTTTGATAGTGATGTTTACTGAGTGAAGTACGTGGCGGTAAGGACTACAGTTTCTGACCAGATAGTGATGATATAGAGTGAAGTACATGGCGGTAATGCACCTGAAAGCTGATTGCCAACCGCCCATTAAATCTAAAAGAAGAAGAATATTCCTTGCAGTTCTTGAAACATTGCATCAGCAGGAATGGGTGCATGTGACGATGAGATGTCACCACTATTATGATTTATTGTTTGTGTGACTATGTTATTTTTGTAATGGTAAATGTTATTTGTTAAAGTACACACATTTGTTTGTGATCTGTCTTTGTTTAATTTGAATGCCTTGGGAGATAATTGTATGATTAAGTATTTGGGTAAAATGATGGATAATAAGTGAGGATAGAATAAGAGAGGTCATTGAAATTGTTAAATCGTTCAAAAGTAAAACATCTACTGACTGCGATGGTATTGATATGCTACTAGTCAAAACTGTTATCGAATGCATAGTGAAACCACTGACGTATATCTGTAACCTGTCTCTCCAATCAGGTATATTTCCCAATGCAATGAAAATAGCTAAAGTAATTCCGATTTACAAGACAGGCGACAGAGGGGAACTCTCCAACTACAGACCAATTTCACTATTACCGCAATTTTCCAAGATACTTGAAAAAATATTCTATGAGAGAATTGACAACTTCATACTGAAGAATGATTTATTGTGTGAGCAGCAATATGGGTTCAGACACAAAAGGACAACAGCATATGCCTTAATGGAATTTACAGAAAAAATATCAACAGCCATTGAAAATAAAGAGTATTCAGTTGGAGTATTCCTGGATCTTAAAAAAGCATTTGATACAGTAGATCACAATCTATTATTAAAGAAACTACAAAATTGTGGTATCAGAGGGGTAGCACTGTCCTGGTTAAGAAGTTACTTAAAGAATAGATATCAGTTTGTATGTGTTAACAACAAAAACTCAGAGCTACTGAAGGTCACCTGTGGAGTCCCACAGGGTTCAGTTTTGGGACCATTATTATTCAATATGTATATAAATGATATATGTAAAGTTTCAGAAAAAATGGACTTAATATTGTTTGCTGATGACACTAACCTGCTATGCAGTGGAAACAACTTGGAACAACTTCTGGATACACTCGGAAAGGAATTAGGAAAGCTGAAACTGTGGTTTGATTCAAACAAATTAACGCTCAATTTAAGCAAGACAAAATTTATAGTCTTTAACAACCATCACAACTACCCAGTACCCAAACTCAGTGTAAATGGTGTAGAGATTGAAAGGGTATCCGAAACTAAATTCCTTGGAGTAATAATTGATAACAAACTGTGTTGGAAGCCACATATTAATTATATAAAAGGTAAAGTATCCAAATCAATTGCAATATTACACAGAGTGAAAAATTTGCTGAATCAACCCACACTATACACCTTGTATCATTCATTAATACTCCCATACATGACATATTGTAATGAAGTATGGGGAAATACATATAAAACAAACATATATCCACTCTTTATGCTTCAAAAGAGAGCTATTAGAATAATCAACAAAGCAGCTTACAGGGAACCAACAAACCCACTTTTTCTTAAACAAAAAACTCCCAAGTTGAAAGATCTGATCGACTTTAAAACCGCAATAATAATGTTCAAAGTGAAGAATCTATCACTGCCCGCAAATATCCAAAAGTTGTTCCAAGCAAGGGAGAAACGATATCACTTCAGAGGAACATGTATATTTCAAAAGCCTACAGTGAGAACAACTACCAAGCAACACTGTATTTCAGTGCAAGGTGTCAGATTATGGAACGATTTTGGACCTGAATTAAAATCATGTACAAAGCTTGGACAATTTAAACAAAAACTAAAGGAAGAAATACTCCAAACATATTTACAAGACGACATGTAAACTCACATAAGGATTGACATTTCCAGCCTGTGTTGTGTTATAGCTTAGTTTTTCTTTTTTCTCTGTGACACTATGTCTTAGATTTGTTTTTGAATAGTAACCGCTTAACTTAGACTAGCTCAGTTTTCTTTTTCTCTCAGTCATATTTTGTCTTAGCCTTGTTTTAAATTGTAATCGCTCTTGTCTTGTTTTCTCTTTTTTCTCCTTTGAATTCTTGGATGGAATATGGGTGGGCAATATAAGCTGCGGCTTCAGCCATCACCCATTTCGGATAACTCACGTGGAATTGTATAGTAGAAGGAGTCTTTGTCTAATTTGACCTTGTTGTTATATTATACAGTTTCTTTTAACCTGTAATGTACTATCCGAAATAAATTCATTCATTCATTCAAGTTATTGCACATACCTTTGCCAATATGCTTCCTGTGGGTGTCCAGGCAAAAGACTTCTTCTTCTTCTTCTTCTTCTTCTTCTTCTTCTTCTTCTTCTTCTTCTTCTTCTTCTTCTTCTTCTTCTGTTTTTTTTTGGCGGGGGCACCCAACTTAAAGGCGCATTACCGCCATCCAGCGTTGGAGTGTGGACCAGACATTATACCCCAAGGGAAAAACAAAACAAAACAAAAAAAACACTATATTCTATTAATTAGCCCCGTATCTTTAAGGTAGACCAACAACTTTCTTACCCCATCCCCCACCATCATGCTTAAGTTAGCATCACCCACCCCTAATTCTCTAATTCCCTCCACTAATCTGTTTCTCTCCTGGGTATACTTCTGGCAGTAGAAAATGACATGCTCCACACTTTCTTCCTCTCTCTCTCACAATAATCGCACATCCCTGTCGGGTGCTTACCTACCAGACGCAAAGTTTTGTTTAACCTAGTGTGTCCCATCCTTAGCCTAGATAAAATATTCTCTTCCTTTGTATTTCTTGTCCCCATCCTGCCCTTCACTCCAACCGCACTCTGAATAGCATACAAATGTCGCCCTGTTTCCCCTGTGTCCCACCTATGCTGCCACTCCTGCCTAATACACTCTTTAATCAGCATTTTTGCCTCAGATTTACTCAGTGAAATATCCCACACCTCCCAGTGTCCCAGAGCCTGTTTAGCCAATTTATCTGCGACCTCATTTCCCTTAACCCCCCTGTGAGCTGGAACCCACATAAACACCACAGCCACCCCTTTGTTTCTGAGTCTATATAAAGTCTCATATATCTCATAGGCCAAGTCCTGTCTGCTGTCAGATGACCCTGATTTTATTGACAGCAAGGCTGCACTGGAATCCGAACAAAGGACATCAGCTCCTCAATCCTCTGCAATGCAGACACCAAAGCCAACAATTCGACTGTATACGCAGACAGATGGGAAGATGTTCTTCTGTTAGCAGATATTTTTAAGGCAGGGATATGGAAAGCAAACCCAGTGCAGCCCGTGTCAGGATCCTTTGATCCATCTGTGAATACTGGGGTAAGGGAATGATATATTGTACCCAACCGATCCTCTACTAAAATTGCAGCGTTTCCAAATTCTCTGCACCCTCGCATCTTTTCCAAAAAAAACAAATCAACTGACACTGGGTAGAAAAACCATGGAAGAGTGACTGGCAAAGGAACTGATGGGATATACGTTCTATCCCATAACTTCATATCCCTAGCCACTCTCCCAGCGTGAAATGCAAAATTCTCCCCTTTACCTCTTTCCCCCTCCCAACAAGGCAACAACACTCTGACTGTAGGGTGTTTCTCTAGAGCGTGCCCCTGCAGATTGACCCAGTAACTCATCATCATCTGCTTACGCCTGATACTTAATGGCATTTCCCCCATTTCCACCTGGAGGACAGCAACAGGAGTTGTTTTAAAAGCCCCACAGCAGATCCTCAGTGCCTGGGCCTGGATGACATCCAACTTGCTCAACGTGGTTTTAGCAGCAGATCCATATACAATACACCCATAATCCAATATAGACCTAATTAACGCAACATAAATGTTTCTCATAGCCGTTCTGCTAGCACCCCACTCAACCCCTGTCAAACACCTCATCACATTCGGTACCTTTTTGCACCTAGCTGACATCTTCTGAATATGCTCCCTCCAAGTTAGATTAACATCAAACCAGATACCCAGAAACCTGAAAACTTTGACTTGTTCCAATTCCTGAGCGTACAGTGTTAACTGGGCATCAGCTACCCTTTTCCTTGTAAACACTACCACCTTTGTTTTCTCAACAGAGAATTTAAATCCCCAGGAATATGACCATCCCTCCACTGCACTTATCGCTTCTTGTATTTTCCCCCTTATATACTTAAAATTACTCCCTCTTTTCCATAATGCCCCATCATCAGCAAATAAAGAACGGCCAATGTCATTGTTCACAACAGAAAAGACATCATTTATCATAATAGAAAAAAGTACTGGGCTTATAACACTACCCTGGGGGGTGCCATTTTCCACCAAGTACCTATCTGACATGGCTCTGCCCACTCTAACTTGGATGTACCTATTAAACAAAAAATCCTTTATCCAGTTAAATGTTCTCCCAGATATTCCTATCATACTTAGCTTTATCATCAGCCCCTCCTTCCACAACATGTCATACGCTTTTTCCACGTCAAAGAATACCGCAATTACCGACTCTTTGTTTACCTGAGCCTTCCGTACCTCTGTCTCCAAACACACAACAGGATCCATAGTTCCCCTTCCTTTTCTAAATCCACTCTGATGTGGTGACAGAATTCCCCTACTTTCAAGATAAAAAGCAATCCTATCTGTGATCATTCTCTCCATTATTTTCCCCAAATGCGACGTTAAAGCTATAGGCCTGTAACTCGCTGGGTCTGAGGGATCCTTTCCAGGTTTCACAGCTTCTTTCCATGCAGTTGGGAGCTTTCCCTTTTCCCACACTTTGTTGTAAACTTCCAATAGTTTCCTCCTTGCCAAAGTCCCTAAGTGTTTCACCATGACGTAACAGATACTGTCTTTCCCAGGGGATGTTAATCCTGATTTGTTTACCGCTCTTTCCATTTCATCTAAAGTGAAAGGAGAATCCAACGGGCTACTAAAATCACACCTTTCCTCCAAAAGGGCGCATGCGCACGCAGCGACCAGCAGCTGGTGATATAGTGCGTGTGTGCGTGTGTGTGTTTTTTGTACTTTTTTACGTTTTTAGAAAATCCTCTGTGTCGTTTCTGCCCTGGAGCGTTTGTGGAATATATGACGAAGAGCTCCCTGGCATCCATAACATGGATTTCCTCTCCTATCTCGCATTGCTGCTATCTGTGCTGTGGCTCTTTGTCTCTGAGGTAAACGCGTTTGGCTCCATGGCGAGCAGAATAGCGGGCAGAATACAATATTCCAGGGACGTGTTGCTGCGCTTTAACACAGCTGGTGCAGAGTCTCTGATTGCGCCCAAATTTCAGCTGCCGGACTTTATTTTGAGAGACGGACACAGCGGTGAAAAGAAAGATGGCAGAAGGAAGCGTGGAAGACGTGGAGGTGTGAAATTGCGCCTTAGGAGACGTCAGTTTGGTAACATTCCTCTTCCTTCGATCATTTTTGGGAATGCACAGTCTGTGAGAAACAAGGTGGAGGAAATTCAAGGCAACGTACGTTACCAGAAGGATTTTAAGAACTGCTGCGTCATGGCTTTCACTGAATCTTTGCTTACTGCGCATGATCGAGATGCAGAGCTGTGGATTGACGGCTTTGGAGCCCTGCTGCGCTCGGATCGACAGGAAGAGGTAACGGGGAAACGTCAGGGGGGCGGCGTATGTTTATACATTAATAAGCAGTACTGCACATCTGTCACGGTCAGAGAGCGCATCTGTATACCCGATGTGGAACTGCTGTCTGTGTCACTACACCCCTTTTATTTGCCTTGAGAGTTTCCCCAACTTTTCATCACAACTGTGTACATTCATCCGAGGGCAGACGCTGACTCCGCCTCCAGCACCATCTCTGACGTGGTGCAGCGGCTGCAGTCAATCTCTCCAGAGGCGCCAAACTTCATTCTTGGGGATTTTAACCATGTTTCTTTAAAGAAGACACTTAAAAACTTTCATCAGTATGTCTCCTGCCCAACCAGGCGAAAAAAGACATTGGACCTGTGCTATGGATCCATAGAGAGGGCCTATAAATCACTCCCCCTTCCTCCTTTAGGATCCTCAGATCACAACTGTGTTCATTTGCTGCCCACATATAAAACTGCTCTCAGAAGAGGCAAGGTGGAGATGAGAGACATTGATGTGTGGACAGAAGATTCAGAGCACAGCCTCCAGGAATGCTTTGACTGTACAGACTGGAAGATGTTCATAATGGCCTGCGGGGATGACTTGGACTCTCTGGCTGAGCTCACATGCTCATACATGGCTTACTGTCAAAATAAGATTGTTCCACGTAAACGTGTCAAAATATACCCCAACAACAAACCATGGGTTACTAAATCAGTTAAATCCTGCTTACAGAGGAAAGCTCTTGCCTTTAAACAGGGGTCTGTTTCTGAACTACAGGTTGCCACCAAGGAGCTGAAGGCTGAAATTTTAAGAGCAAAACAGAATTATAAATCAGAATTGGAAATCAAGATGGCAGCAAATAAACTGGGTTCGGCCTGGGCCAGTATGAAAACTATTGCAGGCCTTCAGAGCACAGAGCGCAGTAATCGTGTGTTTTTAGATGGTTTTAGTTCAGACACAGAGCTGGCTAATGCTCTTAATTGTTTTTATGGTCGTTTTGACTCCTTTGATTTTAGCACAGAAATCCAAGATTTGAAACAGAAACTCAAAGACAATCAGCACTTTAATATTGAGATGCAGGATGTTGAAAGGGAGTTCCGCGCTGTAAAAGTGAACAAAAGTCAGGGCCCTGATAATATATGTGGGCGCTTGGTAAAGTCCTGTGCACATGAACTGAGTCCTATATTTCATTACATTTTCAATAAGTCCTTACAGACACAACATGTGCCTAAGATCTGGAAAGATGCCGTGGTTGTTCCCGTTCCAAAATCCAGCTGTCCTAAAACGGTAAATGACTTTAGACCAGTTGCTTTGACTTCAATTTTAATGAAAATTTTTGAAAAACTGGTCAGATGTGAGGTCCTAAGGCAGACTGAACATGCATTGGATCCTCTGCAGTTTGCCTATAGGCCTCACAGAGGAGTGGAGGATGCCACTGTCACTCTGTTTGACATGCTTTTTAAACATCTGGATTTTAATGGGACACACGCCAGGCTTTTATTTGTGGACTTTTCTTCTGCCTTTAATACAATCCAACCTCATATTTTAGTTGAAAGGCTCCTGCAACAATTTGATTTAAGCAATAATCTGGTGGGTTGGATTCTGGATTTCTTAACCAACAGGACGCAGAGAGTAAGGGTCAATGGCACATTGTCTGACCTAAAGTGCTCTTCTACTGGCTCCCCTCAGGCGTGTGTGTTGTCACCACTACTCTTCATCCTGTACACAAACATGTGTCGGAGTAGACATGACAACAGACACATTATAAAGTATGCTGATGACTCAGTCATTGTCAGTCTCCTCCAGGATGGTGAGAGTGGCCACAGCCCAGTAGTTGATGACTTTGTTCACTGGTGTGAGGATTCCTACCTGCAGCTGAATACAACAAAAATGAAAGATATGATTATTGACTTTAGGAGGAAAACTCCCAGGCACAAAGTCACCATACTAAAAGGCCAGACCACCGAATGTGTACAATCGTACAAATATCTTGGGACGATTATTGATAGTGGATTGAACTTTGAGGTGAACTGTGAAAGGGTGTGCAAAAAGGGTCAGCAAAATTTGCATTGTTTGAGGAAACTTGCACGCTTCTAAATTGACCGACCCATAATGACTATGTTTTATCGGGCTTTTATTGAATCTGTTTTATCCTTTTCTTTAATGTCATGGTTTGGTCAGATAAAACTGAAACAGAGGAAATCCTTGGATCAGGTAGTCAGATGGTCCAGTCATTTGCTTGGTGAGTCACAGCTGAGCCTGGCATCCCTGTACGCCAAACAAGTACAGAGGATGGCCGACTCGATTTTAAATGATGACTCCCACCCTTTGCACTGCAACTTTCAGCTTCTTCCCTCCAGACGGAGGTTTGCTGTCCCAAAAAGTAGAACCCAGCGCTACAAAAACAGCTTTGTCCCTGCTGCTGTCAAAGAGTTGAACAAGCTATAAAATTATATTGTACATATTCTATATTTACCTATTTTGTAAGATGTGTGCCTGTGTTTGTGTCTATGTTGAATGTAATTAGTGGCTTGTAAATATGGATGTCACCAACTGCAAAACAAATCTACCTATGGGTACAAATAAAGTAACCTGAACCTGAACCTGAAACCCCAGGGTGTGCTAAACTCGTCTTACTTCTTCCTCTTTTACCCTCTTCAGTCAGATTACCTGAGCTATGAATTTGAGTCAGGCTCTTTGCTATCATTGTTGCCTTCTCCCCATCAGTTATTGCAATCTCTCCCCCACTTTTTAATATTGGGTACTGCCATTCCCTCCTGACTCCCCTCATAGCCTTGATCATGCTCCATACATCTCCCACGGCTGTTGATCTACCTACAGTGCTGCAGTATCTCTGCCAGCTTTCTCTCTTGGCCCTCCGGATAGTTTTCCTGACTTTTGCCAGTGCTCTCTTATAATTAATCAGGTTTTGCCAATTGTGAGTTCTCCTTAGGACCTTAAGCATCTTATTCCTCTCTTTAAATAGCTCTAGTGCACTCCTCTGTCCACCAAGGCACTGCTTTCTTTAATCTTTTCCCTTTACTTTTAGAAATTGACTGATTGGCTGCTTCCAGAAAAATAGTTTTAATACTTTCCTCCATGCTTTCGATGTCTTCACTGACCTCTACTAGGGGAAGGTCTCTCTCACAAATAAACTTAAATAATTTCCAATTAGCAGTGCTAAAAACCCACCTCCCTTCCCTGTGACCACTTACCCTATTCACTGAAATGAAAAGATTACAATATACTGGAAAATGATCACTTCCCACTGAAGACTCCTCCAAAACCTCCCACTCACACACACTTGCAATATTACTAGTCACCAATGTCAAATCAAGAACTGAACCACTCCCCGTATGTACATCAATTCTAGTTGCTCTACCATTATTCAAACACACTAGCTTCTTCTCTTCCAAGAGTTCCTCAATAATCTCACCATTTATGTCTGTATAATTTGCCCCCCATAACACATTATGGGCATTAAAGTCCCCACAAACTACCACCCTGCTCCCATCTATCCCCTCCATCTGAGATAACTGACTCAATGTCAGTCTCCTACAAGGATTGTACAAATTAACGACTACTAATTCCCCCTCTTTAGTCCAAATTTCAACTACCACATATTCCAGCTCATCCCCTTTACCTACCTCTCTAAACTGAATTCCCTCCCTCACAAATGTTGCACACCCACCTCCCATTCCCTCCTTCCTATCATTCCGAATAGAAACATATCCCATTATTTTAAAATCCAGATTAGGTTTCAACCACGTCTCCTGAACACAAATGACATCTGGTTTGTCTGAAAGTTCCTCAATATATCTTTTAAATTCCTGCCCATTTGCCACCAAACTTCTTGCATTCCATTGAATCACTATAACCATCCTCACAATTCCTTTCCAGTCGATGCTTGATCCTGACTTATCTGGCTACTGAGCCCACTCCTCACCTCCTCCCAAGTTAAACCACTGAAACCAAGATGATTAGCTGCTGCCTTCACTATTATTTGAATTCTTTCAGTTTTAGACTTTACTTCCATTGTGGCATTCACAACTCCTGCTATAAAGATAACCAGTCTCTTCAAATCAACCTGAATTTCCCCATTCCGTACCAGCTCTCTTTCCCCTGCAGGCAGCCTCCCCCCAGTCCTTTGCCCATTCCCTCCTCCCTGGTCCGTCCTTTTCACTGCTTCAGCATATGAAACTTTACTCTGTACTCTGACTCGCTGAATTTCCCTTTCTCTCATCATACTTTCACAGCCTCCATAGGCCACACTATGATTCCCGCCACAGCTACAACACTTTGGCGTTTCTTGCTTACATTCTCCATACTGGTGGTTGTCCCCACACCTTGCACACCTTTTCCTCCATCTACAAGTGTTAGCTATGTGCCCAAACCTTTGGCAATTATAGCACCGAATTGGATTAGGGACAAATTCTCTTACCCCATACCTCAAAAAGCCCAAACTTACACTTTTGGGGAGCACTTCTCCTTCAAACTCAACCACCACGCCCTCAGTGTCTCTCCTCTGTCCTTCCCGGGTGGCCTGTAGCCTACGAGCTGCCTTTACTACCCCCCCTTTTAAATTAGCTTTAACTTCTTCCATTGTCATTCCTATCGGCACCCCCCAAATTACACCCTTGTTCCACTTTGATCCGTTATCAATAATGCTTGTATTTTTCACTTTAAATCGCCCAACCTCCCTCATTTTTTCAGCTGTTTCCCTTTGCTCCTCACTCCTGCACACAATCAGTAGATTTCCGTCTCTCAATACCTTTGCCATGTATATATCTCCTACCTGATTTTTCAATATTGTTGTTAACTTAATTGGACTCATTGTGGATATCCCCTTTTCATCCTCAAACCTTACAATAATTTTTAACTCGGCTCCTTCCTGCCCTCCTCCCTCCGCACCACCACCACTTCCACTACTTCTAACCTTCTTTGCATTATTACCGGGAAAGTTATTCTCCCTTTTCTCTTTTCCTTTCCCGCTTCCCTGCCCAGTATCCATACTATCCTCACTGTCCCACAAATCAGAATCTCCCCAGTCTGGCCCATTCACAACGCTGCTGCGCCGACCCGCCACACCTGTCTTTACTCTGCTCCTCCTCTCCATTTTCCCATGCCCGCAGACTCCAGTCCCGTCACCCAACCTCCTTGCCAAACCGCCCGACAAACTTCTCTGGCTCTCTCTCAGAGATCTAACCATCCGTCGCTTCCTTTCGTTTGATGAGGTTCAAAATTTCGGCCGAAAATCTCGCTGCTTCTCCTTCGCTCCACCTCCCAAAAGACTCCTTTAGGGAGTGGAAGGCCTTTATAGGACACCTGCAGGAAGGAAACATCTATGGTGAGTTAGAGGGGTGGTTTAGTTTTGTAAATAAAGTTTTGAACTATTTATTGGATTATTTATATTATCGTTGTCATTGATTGTTATTTATTATATGTTATTTATATTGTATAGTGGGGAAAATATTTATGTATTTTAGAACTAGTGGGTATTGTGTAAATGATGGAAGGTTTGTTGTTTTACCTGGGATTATGGTAGGAGCTAATTAGCCCTAATTATCTGTTAATATATAACAGGTGTGAGAGATCTAGTAGTGTGCTTATTGTTCATGGTATAGTTGATTGACAAAGTGCATTCTTGTGAAGAACTGTGTCAGATGATTTCCTGAGAGACTGGAGACCAATTCCTTGCAAGTTTAAATAAATGGACTAATTGAAAACTGAAATCCGCCTCGCCTCGCCGTGCTACTGTTTCACATTTGGTGGCAGCGGTGATCCGTGTTGAGGACGTCGTAGCGTTCGGTGGACGAAAGAACCAATGGCGAGAAGGAAAGTGAGGCAAGAGGAGCGGTCTGACCTGGACGTAGATATGACGGAGGAGGAGCCGGGAGTCAGCGGACTGGGCGAGCTCGAGGAGCTAACGAGCCTGGTGAGATCTGTGGTGCGTTCGCTGACTCTTAGAGACCGCCAGCTGGAGGAGG
Source organism: Pholidichthys leucotaenia (assembly GCA_020510985.1). Taxonomy (NCBI): domain Eukaryota; kingdom Metazoa; phylum Chordata; class Actinopteri; order Cichliformes; family Pholidichthyidae; genus Pholidichthys; species Pholidichthys leucotaenia. The sequence goes on along the minus strand of CM035840.1, from coordinate 185,841,015 downwards.
AAGCCGCTCTTCATGACCAAAGGTGGCAGGCTGTGAATGAACAAATTCATCGGATGGAGTTGCAGGTTACGGAGCTGAGAGAGGAGTACGGGAGCCGGGCGGAGCATGGTGGTGACGTCAGAGCTCCGGGGGAGGACCCCAGGGTGACGGCCAGTCGGGTCGGCCCGCAGGAGGAAGATTTGCCGCTGCAGGTGCAGCCGAGGAGAACACCAGTGCACCACGAGCCCAGGCTGAATCCTCTCTCACCCGAGGACGACATAGAACACTACCTGACAACGTTCGAGAGGATCGCTACAGTCTGCCGCTGGAGGGAAGAAGAGTGGGCTATCCATCTAGCACCTTTACTTACAGGTAAAGCGCGGAGCGCATATGTTCTCATGGATGTTGCTGACACTGATAATTATGGAAAAGTGAAAGAAGCTATTTTGAAGAAATATGAAATCACATCTGACACATATAGGAGGAGGTTTCGGTCATTGGACATTTATCAGGACGAAACCCCTCGTGAACTTTATGTACGCTTGAGAGATTTGTTATATAAATGGATAAAACCAGAGACCCTATTGTTAAGGCATTATGGAACAGCTAATTTTGGAACAGTTTTTGCGTATGGTGAACCTGGAACTGGGAGTCTGGATACAAGAGCGGGACCCGAAGACTGCAGAGGATGCTGCTTGTCTGGCAGAGGTTTTTCTGTCAGCCAGGTCTGGGAGCAGGAGAACTACTCTCGGCCGTGACAGATTTTTCACCCCCCGGAGTGAGCTTAATGAGGGTGAAAGGGGTGGTCCAGCTCAAAGTAGGTTGTATTCCAGGCCCAGTCAGATCACGAATAGCAGATTTAATGATGGCAAAAAGTCACGTGTTGTAAGTAAAGATATTTGCTGCTATCAGTGCAATAAAATCGGTCACACCCAATATTCATGCCCTGCCATAAAGAATCAAAAATAACAGCTGTGGGACACATATGTGGGTTCTGTATGCACAAATGTATGTAACCTGATGCTTCATATGTATACCACTATATGCTTACTGTGTGCTTCACGTCTCAGAGGAACAAAGGACTGAGCCTCCTGGAGATAACGGGGAGATGTGAAATGTGGTGCAAAGAGATGGCCTTGGGGAGATTTCCTGACTCCCAGTGACTTTGGGTGAAGAGGATAAAGGCTGAAAGGGATGCATTGTTACGTAGGATTAAAATACAATGTTACTGTGTGCTTTGATGTCCTGGGGTATAAAAGGGACGAATGTCTGGAGTTCATTCTTTTTCTGTTCTGCTGATGTTAGAGAACGTGAATAAATCTGGCTTGTGAAATAAACTCAGCCTCGTCATTATCACATCCTCTACACAGCATTGATTAAGAATATAATAACAATAGAAGAAAAATTCAAACTTTTATTTCAAACTCAGGGTTCATATTAAATGCAGAACTAAAACGTGTAGAAAATAAAAGTATATACAGTTCAGCAGTCACTCGGCGCTCTTGTAACAGCAATAACATACAATATTGAACTCAGTATAAAATAGAACGTCACCACTTCCAAATGCTGGAGTGAAGTGTGAGTGACGAGTTGACAATTGCTGATATAAGATGATTGTTACATGCCAGCAACCTTCTCATAAAACTGTAAACATTCTTTCGTATCAACTCGCCAAAAGACGGAATGTTCAAGGACACAAACATCTTGCTTGCACTCGACCTACGAAGTATATCTAACAACCTTCTTAGGGAGTTATTATATGCAATGCGGATTTTGTTCCTAACAGCAACATTGCTATTAAACCATAAAGGCGAGCAATACATTGAGGTACAGAAGGTCTTGAACAGCATACATTTGACATCAGGAGAACATCTATGGAAATTTTGCAACAGTAAATTTGTTTGAGCATAGAGTTTCCTGAGTTGCCTGTTACAATCAACATTGGTCTTATCAGATTCAATCCACACACCTAGGTATTTGACTTTTTCAACAAAGTTCAAGCTATTACCACAAAGTGGCATAACAGGATTCGAAGTATTGACACCCTTCGGTTTGAAAGCCATACACATAGATTTAGTACAGTTGAACAAGATGTCATTTTTTTTTCACCAAATTTCTCACATTCCGAGAGGAGATGTTGCATCGCTGCAGTAGACAAACTTAACAGAGATCATCAGCATAGAAAATGTGATTTAACAGTGCACCATTAAAGGAGCCACCCACATTAGTATTGTTCAACAGTACACTGAGATCATCAACATAGACATTAAACAACAAGGGTGACAGTATACCACCTTGTTTAACACCATTGGTCACATGAAATTTGGATGAGGTAACATTGCCCCACCTAACAACCATAGACTGCCTTCTGTACCAGTATAACAGGATGCTAACAATGTAAATAGGAATACCTCGATCGATCAGTTTTCTAAACAAACACCAGTGGTTAATCCTATCAAAAGCTTTGCTAGCATCTAAAAACGTAGCATAGACACTAGTGGATTGGCTTCTGAAGTAGTCAACAAATTCATGGAGTAGGTAAACAGCCTTATCAGTTGAATGGGCTGACTTGAAACCAAACTGATTGTCGTTTGTCCACAGATAATCCTCAATTCTGTTCAGAATTAAGCCCTCTAACAATTTAGATATAACATTTGCAATAGCTATAGGTCTGTAGTTGTTCATATCAGACAGACTGGCACACTTGTTTTTCACCAAGGGAATAATAACAGAGTCCATCAACATATCTGTCATGTAACCATGAACAAACATACAGTTAAAACACAATGACAACAGAATACACAAATTGAAATTGGCATTGATGAGGCATTCACTGGTGAGACAATCAGGGCCAGCTGATTTGCCTTTCTTGAGAACTTTGATCAGTGAAGCAACTTCAACAGGAGTAACAGCAGAAATATCAGAGGTATCAAACATGTCATTATACAGGCAAACATCATGCATAACAGAATCCTTCATTGAAACATTCTTGACTGAGTTGAAAATAGCTTCATATTGACATTTCCACTTTTCAGCAATATTAACATCACCAGTCACACCATCAATAGTGTTTGACCTAACACACCGGTGGGAGCTCATAGCCTTCATTTGTTTCCAGAATTCTACCATGTTCAGTTCACTCATATGACTAGCTAACTGGTCACATTTGATACTTTCTTCATTGCGCCTACATGCTCGTAGAGCATATTTGAACCCAGCCCTACAACTTTTCATGCTATCAAATATTGGACCATAACGTGGTTTGCTATTACTCCTCCACCACAAAAAAGCATCCCGAGCAGCTGTGTGAGCCTCGCTAATAACATCATTCCAGCCTGGGACGTTATATTGGGTGGCCACACTGTGACTAGGAATGCATTCACTCACACAAAAATTTAAAGCATCAACAATATCGCTGTAAAACCTATCGATATCATCCCTGTGTGCCGCACAGTTACGGTCATGACACCTGATGGCATCCGTAGGAGCACGGATGATACAGAGTTTCCTACGAGTAAGTTCCTTATATCTGGACAGGTCTGACGCTGTGGCATCATGCCATTTGTATGTCCTACTACCCATTGTGGCCAAGGGAGCTCCCCTGGGGCCACTTACAGCACTTGATACCTCAATATCCATAGATAAAGGTAAATGATCGGAACTCACATAACCATACAGAACTCTGATATTGGACATGTTATCATGGCCTGAGGATGTAGTCACACAGTGATCAAGCCATGATGTAGAGCCATGAGCCATGCTAACATGAGTAAAGGTATCACCTGGTAAGATAATCCTGTCCGAGATGTGTAAAGAGTATCTCTCACAAAAAGACACCAGTTCATTTCCAAAACAACTTGAACGTGATATATTAGCGTTGAAGTCACCAAGTATATACACAAATGGAGTTGGAAAATCCTCAGTGATACGTTTAACAAGACTCATGCAGTGCAAGTATTCATCAAAGTTTTCAACACTGTCACAGGGGAAATATACACACAATATAAGACAGTGAAAGTCACCCAGGTTGACTTCAATACCTGTAACTCTTTCACACTCGTAAGTTTTCACAACACAACTGTTAGCAAGTGACTTCCGCCATAGGATACCAACGCCGCCATAGGGGCGACCTAAGATAACACGTTCTTCCGTATCCATAAAAGAAACACCTTGTCCTATAAAATCACCATGTATTCTGCTCAGAATAGACAATTCATGTTCAAACAACCAATGTTCCTGCAACAACACAATGTCATGGTTATCACATAAACTGGAGATCTCATTAGTTGAAGTTTTTACATTCTGGCAGTTGAATGAACATACAGTATTCTTAGGTTGGTCCTACTACTGAATGGATACGATGACAAACACAATAATGACAATCACAAGTAGTTCATTTCTTCTCAAAAAACTGTCGATAGTATAAACCAGATGGCCACACATTTTTTCCAAGCAATTTCTTGCTACAACTAGCAGGACATGTAATTTTGAAAGAGAAAAAAATAATGGCTAGGGCTTTTGATATAATTTATATTTATCAATTAAAAAGGCAAGTTTCACTGCCTTTTTATTTTTCATAATGTCAAGGGCTCTAAAAAAGGAAAGAAACTCATTATGAAAAGCAACAAATTGGGGTTTCACTTTGAAGTATTTACATTTGTGTATGTAAAATTTGACCAGGATAAGAATATTATGAATCAGAAAGTCAAATGTCTGTATTGTACATAACAAGTCCATATATTATGTCTGTACAAGTAAAAGGATGAAGTCTAATTACTGTATGAATCCAGTCATCACTCTATCTCTGTCGTCGGCCTCCGTCGGTCTATGATGACCATGGAAGAGAATCCTAAACGTCTACTCTGCTGGAACAGCACCGCCTGTGGCTGAACAGGCCGATGCGCGAATGACAGTCCCTGTCACACAGGTCACACTTGTGGGTGGTCTCCGTGCTGCTGGGTCTGTGGCGGTTCTTCCTGCGGGTCCTTTTTTCATCTGCTGCAGCAGTCAGTCTCTCTTCACCCGCCTTGAGCTGTCTGGTCAGGGTGCCTCTCCATTTAGAGCGGTCCGTTGCAAGGTCCTCCCAGCGCTCTGTGTTGATATCCAGGGCCTTCATGTCTCTCTTGCAGACATCTCTAAAGCGCAGCTGTGGGCGGCCAACGTCTCTCCTGCCAGTTGCCAGTTCTCCATAGAGGACGTCTTTGGGGATTCTGCCATCCTCCATACGGTGAACGTGGCCTAGCCAGCGGAGCCTGCGCTGCCTGAGTAGAGTGAACATGGAGGGAAGGCCGGCGCGGGACAGAACTTCTGTGTTGGGCACTTTGTCCTGCCAGGATATGTCCAGGATGTGGCGAATGCAGCGCAAGTGGAAGGAGTTCAGTCTCTTTTCCTGCCGGGCGTATGTTGTCCACGTCTCACTCCCATAGAGCAGTGTGCTGATGACGCAGGCGTTGTACACTGCCATCTTCGTCTTGACAGAGAGTTTGGGATTCTCCCACACTCGTGTGGTGAGGCGAGCGAGTGTGAAGGCTGATTTTCCAATCCTCTTGTTGATCTCTGTATCAAGGGAGAGGTTGTTGCTGATCGTGGACCCCAGGTACGTGAACTGATTCACGACCTCCAGCTTGTAGTCATCAATGGTGATGGTTGGTGGTGCTTCCGTGCCTTGCGCCAAGACGTTAGTCTTCTTCAGGCTGATGGTAAGCCCGAAGTCCTTGCATGCCTGGGAGAAGCGGTCCATCAGGGTCTGAAGCTCCTGCTGTGTGTGGGTTGCGACTGCAGCGTCGTCTGCGAACAGCATGTCTCTGATTAGAGCCTCGCGTACTTTGGTTCTGGCTTTCAGGCGGGCGAGGTTGAAAAGCCTGCCGTCAGATCTTGCGTGCAGGTAGATTCCCTCTGTTGCTGTGCTGAAGGCATGCCTCAGGAGCATAGCAAAGAAAATCCCAAAGAGGGTTGGCGCAAGTACACAGCCCTGTTTCACTCCGCTGCGTATGTTGAATGGCTCTGAGACGTTGCCATCGTGCTGCACTATCCCCTGCATGTTGGTGTGAAACGATTCGATGAGGCTTAGCAACTTTGGTGGGCATCCTATCTTTGGCAGGATCTTGAAAAGGCCCTCTCTGCTGACCAGATCGATCGCTTTGGTGAGGTCGATGAAGGTGACGTACAGAGGCATGTTCTGTTCTCTGCATTTCTCCTGGAGTTGGCGGATGGAGAATATCATGTCTATCGCCGATCGCTCAGCGCGGAAGCCACACTGAGACTCGGGGTAGACACGTTCGGCAAGCTTCTGTAGACAAACGAGAACAACTCGTGCGTAGACTTTGCCAACAACGCTGAGGAGGGAAATGCCCCTGTAGTTGTTGCAGTCGCTTCTCTCCCCTTTGTTTTTGTAGAGGGTGATGATCTTGGTGTCCCTCATGTCCTGTGGTACGGCACCTTCCTTCCAGCACTGGCAGAGGACATCATGCAATGGCAGCAGTAGGGTGGTCTTGCAGTGCTTGATCAGGTCAGGGGGTATGCCGTCGTTGCCGGGTGCCTTGCCAGCGGCCAAGCTATCAATGGCCTTACTGAGTTCGTCGATGGTTGGCTCGGCGTCAAGTTCGTCCATGGATGGCAGGCAGTCGATGGCATCAAGGGCTGACGGTGTCACGGTGTTCTGTCTAGAGTAGAGGTCGGAGTAGTGTTCCACCCATCTCTCCATCTGCTTGTTCTTCTCTGTGATCATCTCCCCAGTGGAAGATTTGAGGGGGGCCGTCTTGCTCTGAGCCGGACCAAGTGCTTTCTTGATGCCATCGTACATACCACGGATGTTCCCTGTTATGGCAGCGGTTTGAATGTCTTGGCTGAGCTGAGTCCAGTACTCGTTGGCACAGCGCCGAGCAGTCTGCTGAACTTTGCTTCTCGCAGCCCTGAGAATCTGGAGATTCTTCTCGTTTGGGTACTTCTTGTACTCAGCAAGTGCTGAGCGCTTGGCTTCAATGACGGGGGTCATCTCGGTCAACTTGGCATCAAACCAGTCCTGTGACTTCAAGGTCTTCCTCCCAAAGGTAGCCAAGGCTGTGCGGTAGATGGTGTTTCGCAGCTCTTCCCACTTCTGCTCTGCAGATTCTCCTCCTTGTGGTACACCAAGTTCCTTCTCAAAGGTGGAGGCAAACTGCTCAACAAGTTCTGGTTGGGCCATCTTGCTGGTGTCAATCCGTGCCTTTCCAGGTTGTCTAGCACGATGGAATTTCTTCAGCTGCAGCTTGACCTTGCAACACACCAATGAATGGTCTGTGTCGCAATCTGCACTCTGGAACGAACGGGTGATTAGCACGTTCTTCAGTGAGGTGCGCCTGGTCAGGATCAAGTCTAGCTGGTGCCAGTGCTTTGAGCGCGGATGTTGCCAGGAAACCTTGTGTTGGGGCTTGGTCTTGAAGAACGAGTTTGTGATGCACAGATCGTGATATGTGCAGAACTCGAGCAGCCGCTGTCCGTTGTCGTTCATTCTGCCCACGCCAAAAGGTCCAAGACAGGAGGGCCAGGAGTCGTGGTCAGCACCCACTCTGGCCTTGAAGTCTCCAAGGAGAATGAGTTGTTCAGAGTTGGGGATGATCCTGACAGTTGTTGCGAGATTCTCGTAGAACTCGTCTTTTGCCTCTGGTGTGGCTGTCTGTGTTGGGGCATACACACTGACGAGGGTGACTGGGCCTTCAGTGGTGTTCAGGCGAAGGGTGAGGAGTCGTGCAGAGCCAGTGCTGCCCGGTTCCACCATCTTCAGCAAAGTGTTCTTCACTGCGAAGTCCACTCCGTGTTCCCTGTGTTCGTCACTGCCCTTTCCCTGCCAGTAGAACGTGTAGTCCTTCTCTTTCAGTGTGCCTGCATCAGCTAACCGTGTTTCCTGGAGAGTGGCGATATCCACTCCCAGTCTCTTCAGCTCATTATTGATGATGGCAGTCTTCCTGGTGTCGTTGATGTCCTTTAGGTTAGCAGCGAGTCCTGTCATCATAGTGCGGACGTTCCAAGTTCCCAGTTTTAGAGTTGGTCTCTTTTGTCTTATTGTCTTGCCTGGTGCGAAGGTTCTCAGCCTGCTGTTTGGATTTCTCCTTATCCCCATGCACCCAATGAGGAAAGCAAGCTGTGGCGGGACAACACCTTATTGGCTGGGGGCTGCCCAGCTTGAGGCGGGCAGTAGCTGTCCAGTGAGATCTGATGATCCCTCCCACCGTCGGGAACAACCCCTGGCACCACGCTCTACGCCAATTGAGCAGTGGCTTATAACCGGTAACTGTCATTCCCCGTGTTTTGTCTACGCCAAAGGCAAAGCTGGAGTGTCCTCTCCAGTGATCCGGTGTTCTACCTTCCAGCGTTGGGCGTTGGTAGGATTCAAGCCTGGGCAGGAAGATATGGAGGACAAGATGTTGCCCATGCAGCATGTCCCCCCTCTCCACGTCACTGATGAATCCAAAGGAACAGCAGGGCTGCTACAGTTTGGCACCAGCGCCGTTGCAGGAGCTGCCAGAACGATGTTGAGCACAACATAAAACTGCCTTAGGGGCTCCGACTCCGGATTTTTCCTCAGGGTTGACTCCCGAAGCCTTTCCCGTGACCGGGTATGCCGCAAGGCAGCAGAGGTTTGAAATCAGGGTTTACCTTCCCCTAGGTGGGCTACCTTCCCAGGTTGACGAGCCACCATCTACCCGAAGCATCTGGTTTTAAGGCGCCAGAGATCCGCCCTCGCCCCTTCTCCTATTAGTAAAAGCAGTTCCGCCGGGCTTAGAGACTAAACCACACGGGCAGGCTAGGAGTTGGACTTAGTTGTCAGAGGCTTTTCGAGACGCACGCCATAAGGAGCATTTTATGAGCACTGGGAGCTTAACCCCAGTGTCGCTCCTGGCTATGACAACCTTGGAACCCATCACTCTATATAAATTCAAGAAATCTGTGACAATGACTGTCTTCTTCTTTTAGATTTGATTGGTGTTATGTCAGGAATAACACAGAACGGAGAGCTTCTCTGGGAACATACAACAGCACTTTATTGAGTTCTTATTCCAATTTATATTCCCCACCATAGCCCGCCTGACGTCACCTACTCCCCCACCCTGGCGGTGCTATGGCAAACCCAAAGTCCAATTTCCATACCTGGCATCCCCCCCCCCAAGTTCTAAACACAACATACCATCAAAATCAACACAAATTAATATAATAAACTCATTCCTCTTTTTTTGGGGGGGGGCATAAACAAGTGAACCTATGGGCTTCTGGGTAGACTGCCAGAGCACTCTGCCAGGTTGGAGCGGGTTATTCTGCCGCTAGATCCAACCGGCACCGTCCATGATAGTTCTAGTGACAATCGTCCAGATATGCAGGCCTCCGACGCCCTCTAGCTGGGCATCCCCTATGAGGGGACTCTGTACCAGGCACCGTCTGTTCAGCCTGTGAGTCCACACCAGGCGGGGCTGCCCAGTCCCAGCTCTCACTGAGACGTCCCATGGTATCCAAATTCTTCTGGCCAGGCAACAAACGTCTCAGTCTACTGGCATGCCACCTGGACCCATCAACGAGTCCAAAAGTGTCCGGGCCCCTCTGCCTCACGATCTGCTGTGGTCCTGTCCAAAGTGGCTGCAACTTGTGAGTCCAGACAGGATGCTTGATCCAAACTCGATCCCTCTCCTTCAGGCCGTAGTCCCTCGCTCTATGCTTCTTATCGAACCTCCACTTCATCTTGTGCTGCTGACCAGTGACCCTGCTCCTCAGTGCCTCCATATCCTTCTGGGGAGACACCACCGGTGGTCCCAAATGGTTTACCAGCAAAGACAGTTCTAACACCAGCATGAGAGTCACCAGGGAAGAGTCCATCGTGGCGTGGACTGACGCCCTGTAGTGAAGCAGTGTGTTCTGGAGGGCATCCGAGAAGGTGAACCCATCCAACAGGTGCGCTCTCAGTCCGTTCTTTAGGGTCTTATTAAACCTTTCGACCCCTCCATTGGTCTGCGGATGATAGAATGCCGTCTTCACATGCTCCACACCCCTGCTGCTCAAAAACTCCTCAAATGCCCCAATACAAAGTGTGGGCCATTGTCCGTTGTGAGCATGTTCGGGGTCCCCCACCTAGCAAACAAAGACGTCAGGAACCCCGTAACCACTTTTGTTGTTACTGAGCTGGTAGGGAGCACCTCCGGCCACTTTGTGAACATGTCATAGGCCACCAGTAGGAATCGGCTGTTTGAAGGCGCTGCATGGAGTTCACCGCAGATGAACGTCCAGCTCAACGTGTTTCCAGGGCCCCTCCGGGTATATGACTGGCCTAAGTGGTGAAGGAGGAGGTCCGCCGGTCTTGCCGCACTCCAGGCATGGCACACAGTGCTTCACCATGGCCTTGATGTCTTTATCAATACCCGGTCACCAGACCAATTCTCTACTACGTTGTTTCACTCTCATCACCCCCAGGTGGCCGTCATGCAACATTGCCAGGACCCGCGCCCTCAGGGAAGATGGGATCAAGGCGCACTGGCCCCTGGCCACACACACCTCGTTCCAGCAACTTAACTCGTCCTTGAAATGGTGATAGGGTGCCAGGTTGCCTCGTACCCTCGCTGGCCATCCCTCTCTGATCACCGCACGTAATTGTACCAAAACCGGGTCCTGCTCCGACTCCTCCCTGAGCTCCTGGGGAGAAACGGCCACCTGGAGAGGTTCACACAGTGCATTGAGCAGTTCATCCTCAGCTGAGACAGCGTCATCATCATCAGCTCGGGGAGTCTCCACCGTGGCTCAGGATGGGAGGTCCGCCACTATGTTTTCCCTGCCTGCAGTGAACTTGGTGGTAAAGTCATAGGCTCTCAATCTCTCAGACCACCTATGTATCCCCAGTGGTCTATGCCCCGACCCAGACGTCTCCAGCAGGGTTGTAAGCGCCCGGTGATCAGTCCTCAAGGTGAAACGGTGCCCGTAGAGGTACAGTGGAGCAAAAAAGTATTTAGTCAGCCACCAATTGTGCAAGTTCTCCCACTTAAAAGATGAGAGAGGTCTCCAATTTTCATCATAGGTATACCACAACTATGAGAGACAAAATGAAGAAAAAAATCCAGAAAATCACATTGCCTGATTTTTAAAGAATTTATTTGCAAATTATGGTGGAAAATAAGTATTTGGTCACCTACAAACAAGCAAGATTTCTGGCTCTCACAGACCTGTAACTTCTTCTTTAAGAGGCTCCTCTGTCCTCCACTCGTTACCTGTATTAATAGCACCTGTTTGGACTCGTTATCAGTATAAAAGACACCTGTCCACAGCCTCAAACAGTCAGACTCCAAACTCCACTATGGCCAAGACCAAAGAGCTGTCAAAGGACACCAGAAACAAAATTGTAGACCTGCACCAGGCTGGGAAGACTGAATCTGCCATAGGTAAGCAGCTTGGTGTGAAGAAATCAACTGTGGGAGCAATTATTAGAAAATGGAAGACATTCAAGACCACTGATAATCTCCCTCGATCTGGGGCTCCACGCAAGATCTCACCCTGTGGGGTCAAAATGATCATGAGAACGGTGAGCAAAAATCCCAGAACCACATGGGGGGACCTAGTGAATGACCTGCAGTGAGCTGGGATCAAAGTAACAAAGGCTACCATCAGTAACACAGTACGCCGCCAGGGACTAAAATCCTTTAGTGCCAGACACTTAAGCCAGTACATGTCCAGGCCTGTCTAAAGTTTGCTAGAGAGCATTTGGATGATCCAGAAGAGGATTGGGAGAATGTCATATGGTCAGATGAAACCAAAATAGAACTTTTTGGTAAAAACACAACTTGTCGTGTTTGGAGGAGAAAGAATGCTGAGTTGCATCCAAAGAACACCATACCTACTGTGAATCATGGGAGTGGAAACATCATGCTTTGGGGCTGTTTTTCTGCAAAGGGACCGGGACGACTGATCCGTGTAAAGAAAAGAATGAATGGAGCCATGTATTGTGAGATTTTGAGTGAAAACCTCCTTCCATCAGCAAGGGCATTGAAAATGAAACGTGGCTGGGTCTTTCAGCATGACAATGATCCCAAACACACCACCTGGCCAATGAAGGAGTGGCTTCATAAGAAGCATTTCAAGGTCCTGGAGTGGCCTAGCCAGTCTCCAGATCTCAACCCCATAGAAAATCTTTGGAGGGAGTTGAAAGTCTGTGTTGCCCAGCGACAGCCCCAAAACATCACTGCTCTAGAGGAGATCTGCATGGAGGAATGGGCCAAAATACCAGCAACAGTGTGTGAAAACCTTGTGAAGACTTACAGAAAACGTTTGACCTCTTTCTTTGCCAACAAAGGGTATATAACAAAGTATTGAGATGAACTTTTGTTATTGACCAAATACTTATTTTCCACCATAATTTGCAAATAAATTCTTTAAAAATCAGACAATGTGATTTTCTGGATTTTTTTTCTTCCTCATTTTGTCTCTCATAGTTGAGGGATACCTATGATGAAAATTGGAGACTCTCTCATCTTTTAAGTGGGAGAACTTGCACAGTTGCCACCTCTCACATGTCCAGACACAAGCTAGTGCCTCCCTCTCACCTACAGCGTATTTTTGTTCCGCCGCCGAGAGGGACCTTGACGCGAATGCCACTGGTCTCTCCATACCCCCCTGTACTTGTGACATGACTGCCCCCAGTGCCGAACCAGATGCATTGCAGGTCACCACCGTCTCAAGGTTAGGGTTAAAGTGTGCCAACACCGGTGGGGAGGTGATCTGACACTTCAATTTGGAGACCGCCGCCGAACAGGCCGGTGTCCACTCCCACGGCGCATTTTGCTTTAACAGGGCCCGGAGAGGCTCAATTGTTTCCAAATAGTGTGGAATGAATCGCCCATAAAAGTTCACCATGCCTAGGAACAACGAGATCTGGGCAGGTGTAGAAGGGTCCGGGATGCGAAGGACCGCCTCCACGTTTGAGTGTAGTGGTTGAAGGCCCCTCCCTGTCAGCTGAAAACCCACGAATTCAATGGCTTCCGCCGCAAAGAGACACTTTTCTCCATTTAGGGTGACCCCGTAGTCCTGCAGCATTTTCAGAACTTTCTCCAGCCTCTCATCATGCTCCTCCCTTAACACGCCATGCACCACGATATTGTCCAAATAGGCTACCACGCCCTTAAGACCTGTCAGCATTGTTGACATCACTTTTTGGAAGCAGCTGGAGGCATACCTCAGTCCAAACGACATCCTGGTATACCTAAAGACCCCCATGTGGGTCACGAACACCAACAGGTTCCAGCTGTCCGGATGGAGCGGCACCTGTAGATAACCCTGTCAGAGGTCCAGCTTCGTGAACACCTGGGATCCACTAAATGTCGCTGTAAGCTTCTCCATGGTTGGAAGGGGGTATTTGTCTGGGATGATCGCCTTGTTTACCACCCGCAGATCTATACAAGGTCTGATCCCCTCTCCTTTCTTCTTCGCTACCACCAAGTTAGAAATCCAAGGCAAGGCATCCACCTTCTCAACGATCTCGGAATCCAGCAGCCTAGACAGCTCCGCCGAGACCTCGTCATGTAGTGCTAGGGGTAGGCACTGCAACAGTTGAATCTTAGGTGTCACGGTCTCCTCTACCAGCGGGCGATGATAGAAGGCGTCTATCTGGCCCAGACCCATGAACAACGCCGGCCAACGAAGTTGCCGGTCAGTGTATACTGTCAACACCACTGAGCCCTCCGGATCCCGTATGGAGAAGCCCAGCTCCCCCAGCAGATCAATCCCTAACAAGTCCACCCCTTGTCATGCCACCTGGAAGGTAAATCTAGGCACTATCTTTAGCCCGCACGTCACATTAAACGCCGCTGTGCCCACTATTTCAATCTCTGCGTGCCCATAGCCGAACATTCTCACTGCCCCTGCTATGACAGTCTTTGCTGGGAACAGCCTCCTCAGTATAGCCAGATTTAGGATGGATCTACCAGCCCGAGTCCACCATAAGGGGCACCTCAATGCCATCGAGCTGTACAACACACCATTTGAATGGCCCTCTTCCCACACATGCTACACACACACGGCCAGGTTCCCCGGGTCCCACTCTCACCGGGTCCATAAACGTTTCATGGGCTCCATCTCGCGCCACTGGCCGCCTTTTCTTCTTCCTCCTAGCCTGCCCTCGAGGCCTTGTTAGCATGCTAACAGTCATCGTTGGCATGGGGCACAGTCTGCCGGCTCCCCGCTAGCTGACATGCTTAGCCTCTATAGAGATGCGGACTCCCGTAGCTTCACCAAGTCCACCACCCTGTCTAGGGACAAAGGCTGTCAGGCTAACCTTAGCATGCTTCCCAGCCACAAACTGGTTGTGCTATGGGCTAACTTGTCCCTCACTAGCTCGTCCGCTAGCAGCCCAAAGGTGCATTTTCCCGCTAGGCTGCGTAGCTCCATAATAAATGGCAGGGTGGACTCACCAGCACGCTGTTGACAGTCAAAAACTCGTATCTTCTTTCGGTGACTGGAGTGGTCGCCGAAAATGTTGTCCATCATTAGCAAACCCTTTTCCAGTGAACTGTCACCACACAGCCCAAAGAAAATGCGCTGTCCTTCCGCGCCCAGATGGTGCACCAACAAGCTCCTCCGTCTTTCGTCGGTGATATCGCCGAGTCCGGCCACTGTCACATAGACCTTGAACATATTTTTCCACCATGCCCATGGTATATCTGGCGTACCCTGGCACTGCAGGAACGGAGGTGGCTCTATGATACACGCGCCCATTTGTTTTCCGTTGTCGCCAAATGTTATGTCAGGAATAACACAGAACGGAGAGCTTCTCTGGGAACATACAACTGCACTTTGAGTTCTTATTCCAATTTGTTCCCCACCATCGCTCACCTGACGTCATCTACTCCCCCCACCCTAGCGGTGCTACGGCAAACCCCAAAGTCCATTTTCCATACATAACAATTGGCAGTTGGCAACCAGCTTACAGGTGCATTACCGCCAGTAAACATCACTCTATGCATCAAAAGTTAGAATTCTTCTCGGTTGGCAACCTCTTCTTCGTCTTCTTCACTCTGTATCTTTGTATAAGGAGTTCTTATAAGGAGTTCTAAACAATCTTCTTCAAACAGTGAAGTTTCCATGTCTACATGATGTCTATAACACTCTTTTCTTCTTCTTCTTATTATTATTATTTTAGATTTGATTGGCAGTTAGCGACCAGCTTGCAGGTGCATTACCACCACATACTCCACTCTATATCATCACTCTATCTCTGGGGTCTCCAATCATGTGCCATGGAGGGCCAAGACCCTGCAGGTTTTCCCTCCAGCCAGTGTCTTCAACTGCAGATTTCACTGAACTTCTTCCCACTGATTGCTGATAAGTGAAAACACCTGCTGAAGAGACTGGGTAGAAGAGAAAACCTGCAGGGTCTTGGCCCTCCATGGCACATGATTGGAGACCCCTGCTCTATCTGGTCAGGAGCTATTGTCCTATCATCATTGCTGTGTCCAATTGAACCTCAAGTCTATCTTCAGACATCACTCTTCTTCGTCTCCTCGTCTCCTCTTATTTCACTCTATATCATCACTCTACACAGTTCCTGATTTCTTCTTCTTCTAGATTTGATTGGCGGTGGGCAACCAGCTTGCAGGTGCATTACCACCACGTACTTCACTCTATATCATCACTCCATCTGGTCAGGAGCTGCAGTCCTTTTATCATCATTGCTGTGTCCAGTCGAACATCAACTGCATCTTCAGACATCACTCCTCTTTGTCCCAGTTCTCCGACGATGTGTCTTCTTTTAGATTTGATTGGTGGTTGTCACAACCATAGGACTAGCTAAAAGATCACATGATCGCCTAAGATGTGCCTATGATATCTACATGACGTCTATATGACATCATAGACACCAAAAGGTCAAAGGCAGGCATCACTCACAATCATAGGACTCGCTATGACATCAAAGATCAAATGCAGGACTCATAGGACTTGCTATGCCATCATCAAAAATCATAGGACTCACTATGACATCATCAAAGATCAAAGGCAGTCATCACTCACAATCATAGGACTTGCTAGGACATCAAAGATCATAGGATTCGCTATGAGACCATCAAAGATCATATGGTGATTCAAGAAATCTATGTTTCTGTGTGTGATCAAAGGCAGGCATCACTCACGATCATAGGACATCAAAGATCAAAGGCAGGCAGCACTCTGTACAGCTATTGACCAGATAGTGATGATATAGAGTGAAGTATGTGGCAGTAATGCACCTGTAAGCTGGTTGCCAACTGCCAATCAAATTTAAAAGAAGAAGAGGAGAGCAAAGGTTGTCATTACTCACGATCGTAGGACTCGCTATGACATCAAAGATCATAGGACTCGCTAGGACGCCATCATAGATCAAAGGCAGGCATCACTGAATGGCTGCCGATGTGCTTGCTTACACCTTTGCTTCCACCTGCTTTTTACAGGCCTAAATACTTGCTTATACTTGGTTTCTATGGGCATACACAGGAATGCACGGGCATGCTGTAGTGTATATCAATCCAAGCGATTCAGAAAACAGAATCAAAGAATAAATGTTCAGTAGTTTCAATGTCCTCACAAAACAAACACTGATTATTATCAAAACCAAAACGTGTGTGTAGTAAGTCTGCATATGGATATGTCACAGGGTGGAAGTATTTCATTGTGATTTTTGGATTTTATATAGTTTTTTAAATGTATGTTGCATTTTTATTTATAGTTTGCGACCGGATGTTTTGTAGTTTTTATATTTTAATAAGTGCGTTTTTAAATAGGAAATGTTGTCTACTTCGACCCTGTGCTTCCCCTAATTACTGATCAGCAGCACCTGTGTTGCTTGGAGATGTGCAGCATCTGTGGCTACACACGATAAGAGGTGCTCTGGCAGTCCAGAAGAGAGTTTTTGCCACCCGGGGCCCTGTTTGAGGAGAGGGCCCTGGGTGGGGGCCCTGCCAGATGAGAGCTTTTTTTGCCAGGAGGAAAGAGCCCCGTCAGGGGAGAAGAGCCCTACCTGAGGGAAGGACCAGCCAGATGAGGGCCTACTTGGAGGAGAGCCCTGGATGGGGGCCCTGCCAGGACAGGAAGATAGTGATGTTGAAACTGAGGCCTTATGAAACAATGAGCAACTTTGAGGCAATTGGTTCATGAGCGACACAGTGTTATGAAACATCTAATAAGCCACTGGAGTGGTGGCTCAGTTGGTAGAGTATCCACTCCACACCCAGGAGGCCAGGGTTCAAATCCCAGCCGGGTCATGCCGAAGACCAAATAAAAGCAGAACTTCCTGCTGTCCAGCTTGGTGCTCAGCAATAATGGAATGGAGGAGGGAAATTTTTGGCGGCGGCATGGCAGCAACCCCTCTGATTTTATATATGTGATTAACATTGTAGATAAGAGAAACATGTTCTACTGTACATGAATGGCTGTATGGCCTGAATGACAATAAAGATGGCTTATCCCTATAAAGACTGCCATCTGGTGACTGACTGTCCGAACTGCATCTGAGTGGAAAACTTGAAAAAAATCTCAATGCTTTTTTTTTGAGGATTTGGCCAATCGAGGTCCATTCAAAATTGGATGGCAGGAACAAACAATACAAAGTAAACAAAAAAAACCTAATTTCCTCTCTAACATCCTGCGAACCCTCAAGTCACATGTGACCGACGTAAAAGGCCTCGCTTGCTATGGACATTTCTGCTATATATTGCTCGAATCAGTGTCAAGTGGGCGGTGTCGAGCATAATATCACTAGGCTTAAGGAGAGCATGACTGAGGAGGAGGAGCAGTAACAGCTGTTATGTCCATAATGTAGGAATGATGAGTGAGTCTCACCTCGGTTAACAGGGTTTATTCAGGATAACACACAGACTATGTATAAAGGCTTACGGCACTCTCCTGCTGGCCAGGTGGCTTCACGACAAAAGAGGCAGAGCCTCTTCCGCCCACTCTTTTATACCTTGGGTGGCGTCACCACTGGGAACCGATAGTAGCCGCCCCGGTCTATCCCATAACCAGCCCAGCCGCCATCTTGGTAATACCAGCCTATTTACATACATAACATCCTCCCTGTCATGCGGTGGGTCTCGCGAGCCACCATAAGATGCCACACAGTCACCAGAGAGTTATGTGAGAGTTTTTATTTACGGTGAAAAGTGACAACACAAGCTGCTGAGGCAATGACACATATACGTAAGTCTACACACATAAGGAGGCGTAAGGCTAACAGCTCTCATACAGGTCCACAGGAGGAGACGGTCATACACAGACAGGCAAGGTTGGTGGAGTAATGATTACACAGGCTGCTGAGGCAGAGACACACAGAGGTCTACTCACACCGGGAGGCGTAAGGCTACACAGCTCAATTACTGGTCCATGGGAAGCGACGGTCAAACCACAGACAGACAAGGTAGGAAATAGTCCAAAGTATCCGTAGCTCTGACGGAGAGAGACTGACACTGCTGCAGGGATGCGGCCGCCAGCGTGGGTATAAGAAGTCCACCACTAACGACCGCAAATGCAGAACAGCTGCTCAGGACTTGACAGCTGAGCGGAAACCTCCCCGAGCACTGTCACAATAAGAGCTCGGAGAGCCAAAATAACAACGCCGCTGTCAAGCCCTGACAGGAATAGCCCGAGCACAATGACATAGTGCTCAGGTCATAACAGTAGCCCCCCCTCAACCGACGGGCTCCGAACGTCTTGTAACACCCAGCCCCCTCCCCCCCCACAACCACAGGGCGAGTGAATTGAGGAACAGGCAAGGAGGGAGCCAAACAAAACCCAACAAGGCCCCAAACAAAAAGGGAAAAGAATACATCAACCGACATATCCATCCAATTCCCCCCAGAACAATGATGAGAGAAAAAAAACCCAGGAAAAAAAAAAAACAAGACAGGACTACAATACAAGGGATACAAAATCATACAGAGCATAAACACCTGACACCGAAAGTTTTCCCACTGAGACCACAGACAACCCGTCTAACTCCAGAGTACATAACCCCACAGTGTAACACTCAACGTAAAGATCCCATCACGCACAAAATTAAAAAAAATACCACAGTCATACTCCCAAACCACCCCTGTACATGAAACCCAGCCAAAATTAAACCCAAACAACCTCAAACACACGGTAACTATGGAAACAGAAACAAGAAATAAATGCTAACACACGGTATCCAAAGGAAAAGAAACAAGAAATACATGCTAACACACGGTAACTATGGAAAAACAAAAAAAACACAAACAAAACAAGAAATACATGCAAACACACGGTAACTATGTAAAGAAACTACTTCTACTTCCGCCCTCCCAAGAGAGCAGACGCTTTTTTCTTCTCTCCTGCTGATTTTTTCCTCCCCTCCTGTTATTACTAGATCCCAGCTTGCTGTTGTCTGCCTGCGTCTAACTGCGACCGCCGAAAAGAAATTATGGAGTTAATAAGCTGGGCTTTGAACACAATTGACACTATTTTTTCAACAAGGAAAAGTGCTCCGGGGGAAGCTGTCTGCCCCGCTGGAACGGCTCCAGTGGGCTATCTATGTGACACGGGTAAATGGAAAATGCTGTGTCTCTCTAATCTTTCTATCGAAGATATTGAAGATCTGTTTATCTTCGTAATCTTGGTGATTGGGATAATTCTGATTGGGACAGGAATTGTCTTGGTTTACCGCAAATTGCTGAAGATGGATTCAACCTATCAAAATGCTGGCCAGGCGAGGTGCATCCAACAAATTGAGAAACTGGAGAAGACCATGATAGCGACTACTGGAGAACTGTCTCGTAAGGTGGATTACATCATGGGTTCGCTCAGGTCTTTCCACGACGAATTCAAAGCTGCGCAATGAAGGATTAATGTACTGAATCTACAGAAGAAATACAAGTCTTCTCTGTGATCAGTCCTATTTGGCACTATTATTCCCCATGAAAATTCCTCCTGGCTGTCTGCAGTCTGTGTTTTTTTCAAAATCATGAGCACAAGGCCTTGGACAGCCAGCTGCAGCGCCAGATAAGACTGGGCGCCAGACAGACAAAACATCTTCTGCCAAGGGTCCTTGGGTCTCTCTTATTATCATCAACACTGCTCAACACCGCACACACATTGATTCATGAACTGATTAAAGATACTGTACACTGCTCTCTTGTGTCTTGTGAATTCTATTGTATGCTAATGCATGAGGGTTTTTTTCTGTGTAGTCAAAATTTGGCTCACATATGAGCGTTTATTCTGATTACTATGTTTTTTCTCTCTCCTATTGTGTTTTCCTCCCCCTCCTCCCCCCTCTTTACCTCCACTGTTGACAGGCGCCTTGTATGGCGACGCGTCATTGGATGCGCCTAACGTGCGCGTCTTATGTCAAGTCAAATTCCTTGTGTGTTTACTTGTAAATATACTTGGCAATAAAGCTGATTCTGATTCTGATTCTGATTCTGATTCTGAAACAAGAAATACATGCTAACACACGGTAACTATGGAAAAACAAAAAAAACACAAACAAAACAAGAAATACATGCAAACACCCGGTAACTATGGAAAAAGAAAACACATACTATAGCCCCTCAAAAGGAAGAGGGGAAGACAAAACAAAAACAATAGCATACTGCAAACACACATGAGGCAATCACAATTGCTCTACATAACCTTTACACCATATGGGCCCAAACAGAAGATGATCGGCGGAGATCCAACGCCCCCAGGCAGAGCTCCGGCGACCTCCCTGCCTCCGATGGCCCACGGATAGTCACACAAAACAGTACATGATCAGGCGGCCTGCCCCAGTCCCAGGCCCCAAGAAACAAGTCCTCCGGTGGCCATACCAGGCCACCCAGTAGCAAACACAGTTTATCGGGTGACCAACCCAAGACGCCAAACCCACAAAGCAGTTCCTCGGGTGGCCGACCCGCATCCCTCAGCCACCAGAACCGTGGAGGAATAGCGTGCAGCAGCCTGCCTGGCGAAGAAACGACATGAGAGCGCCAGCCTGCCAGAAAAAAACCTCCAACGGCCCCCAGCGCTGACAACCCCAGCTGGTGGCTCCTGAAAGGGGAACAATCAAGAAAATGGGTCCACCTCACATCAGGCGGCAGAGGGTCTGCGGCTCCTCCACCGATCTCGGTCCAGACCAATGCAATCGTTGCAGCTCCGCCTGTATCAGATCCCGGCTGGATCACAGCTGCAACCGCGTCGGACCCCGATTGGGTCACAGCAGCGCCAATGTCTGACCCCCACTGGACCTCGCCGGACCCCGATTGGGTCACCGCCGCACCAGCGTCAGACCCCGATTGGACCTCCTCGAACCCTGATTGGGTCGCAGCCGCACCTGCGCTGGACCCCCACTGGACCTCGTCGGACCCCGATTGGGTCATAGCTGCACCTGCATCAGACCCCAATTGGACCTTGTCGGACCCCGATTGGGTCGCAGCCGCACCTGCGCTGGACCACCGCTGGATCTTGTCAGGCCCTGATTGGGTCATCGCTGCACCCGCGTCGGAACCCGATTGGATCACAGCAGCACCTGCGTTGGACCCCCACTGGATCTTGGCAGGTCTTGATTGGGTCACCGCTGCACCTGCGTCGGACCCCGATTGGGTCACCTCAGCCCACGCGTCGGACCCCGACTGGGTCAGAACAGACCCCGATTGGGTCACCGCTGCACCCGCATTGGACCCCGACTGGGTCACCTCAGCCCATGCATCGGACCCCGATTGGGTCACCTCAGCCCACGCGTCGGACCCCGACTGGGTCAGGACGGACCCCGATTGGGTCACCGCTGCACCCGCGTTGGACCCTGATTGGGTCACCTCGGCCCACGCGTCGAACCCCGACTGGGTCTGGGCGGACCCCGACTGGGTCGGTACTGCACCGGCGACGACCTCCATCCCCGAACCTGAGACCTCCAGTCCCGCGACCTCGACAGACTCCAAACCGGTAACACTGTGGAGAGGCTCGTAGAACAGGAGAGGAGCAGGATCAGTCTCACCGGCAGCGCCAGAGCCCAGCGAGACGAGCTCGGGTGCAGCAGACGGCTGCCCCTCACTCGCCTCCCCACGAGGCAGGCAAAAATGCTCTAACACACCACAAAGGAAAACAAAGAAGAGCACTTGCCTGCACTCGGGCTCTGGAGCCGTCCAGGACTTCGTCGATCCAGGTTCAGGTAGACGCTCGTCGTCGGGCTCCCACTCAGCAGCGTCGGGTTCCACAGCCGGCCTGATGGTTTCTGCAGCTGGATCCTCTTGCGCCGATGTCCACACCGATAACCCGCACAGCGTGGGGGCAGGGGACCCTCAACCCGCTGGCTCGGGCTGCATCTCTGTGGAGACCTGGGGACGCTTGCTCGTCGGCTCTGGCTCCTCACTGCAGTCCGTTCTCCTCCTCTGTCCAACACAAGGCTGCAGGGCCGGGATATTTCCCAGAGCCGCAGGCCTCCCCCTCGTTCGACAGCGTGGATCTAACGCCGAGGACCGCTCAGCAGGAGGAAACACAGAGGCAGCAGGTTCAGTGCAAATGACTACAGCTGGAGAAGGAAACTCGGGGAGCTGCGAACCCCGAGCTTCACCCCCAGGAGTCAGACAAGACAGATCACTATGATAAGTAGGAAAGTGAAATTGAACTTGCCTGTCTCCCGGAGGGAGGATGGTGCCAGCTGTAGACGACGTTGCTCCTCCCCTCGCTCGCTGGGTGGTAGGGAAGGACCCATGGATGGAGCTCGCCGGCGCAGGACTCTGATCACTCTCAGCAGCTGGGGAGAGCGTCAAGAATGAGGGAGCGGCAGCCGCAGCGGGCCGAGCACAGCATGCTGACCATACAGCAGGCGGTGGTGGCCTGAAAAAAGGGACTGCAGGAATTCCCTCTTGAGATGACACCGAAGAAACAGCTGACTGGTTGAGTGGGTCATTCCGGCGGCCCGGAACTGGATCCGGAACAGGAGCTTGCTGAAGACGTGCTCGGCCGCGGCGCCGACGCCTTCGCGGGGCCCCAGATGCCAGATGGTGCGAACTCCAGAAATGGATCGAGGACGGGATCAGGATCCGTAGGCAAAGAGCAGGAGTGCCTCCTCTCCTGCTTCACGCTGCGTTCCTCCTCCAGCATCAGGAATATCTCGCGTTGCGCGGCGATATCCACCCTCCTTGCGTCGACTTCCGGGTGGTCGGCGCAGCGGGGAGAGAGATGACGAAGAACGTCTTCAACAGCGTCCAGGTACCAGTGTATGCCGTGATCGTAATCCAGCAGGGAAGCGGAGATGAGCATCTCATCCACGACTTCCAGAACGCCTGTCAGCTCGTGGCTCGGACTCCAAGCGCGGCCCCTCCGCGACGGCATTCCTCACACACACAGTACCCAGACGGGAAAAAGCAAATGTCCAAAAAACTCTAACTCACTGGTGAGTCTCCCACGTCACCGTAAACGCCATTTTTGGCAGCAGTGTACTGTCATGCGGTGGCTCTCGCGAGCCACCATAAGACGCCACACAGTCACCAGAGAGTTATGTGAGAGTTTTTATTTACGGTGAAATGTGACAACACAAGCTGCTGAGGCAATGACACATATAAGTCTACACACATTAGGAGGCGTAAGGCTAACAGCTCTCATACAGGTCCGCAGGAGGAGACAGTCATACACAGACAGGCAAGGTTGGTGGAGTAATGATTACACAGGCTGCTGAGGCAGAGACACACAGAGGTCTACTCACACCGGGAGGCGTAAGGCTACACAGCTCACTTACTGGTCCACGGGAAGCGACGGTCAAACCACAGACAGACGAGGTAGGAAATAGTCCAAAGTATCCGTAGCTCTGACGGAGAGAGACTGACACTGCTGCAGGGATGCGGCCGCCAGCGTGGGTATAAGAAGTCCACCACTAACAACCGCAAATCCAGAACAGCTGCTCAGGACTTGACAGCTGAGCGGAAGCCTCCCCAAGCACTGTCACAATAAGAGCTCGGAGAGCCAAAATAACAACGCCGCTGTCAAGCCCTGACAGGAATAGCCCGAGCACAATGACATAGTGCTCGGGTTATAACACTCCCTCCCCAAAAAAATGCCAAGCGCACGAATAACCCACCCAGATTTATCACCCGACACACGCACTAATCCAAAAATATGTACAGAAAATAAACAAAACACCTATCCACTCACACAACTAAGGCTGAGGGGCTGGGTAGACCACCAGCACCCCCTACACGGCTGAGCGGATTACTCTGCCACTTGGAACAGGGGAATATACAAACAAAATAATAATAATAAGCTGTAATCTAACTGAAAACAATCACACACCAAATAACACATACAATAAAACAAGACATTTCCTATAGGCGGCCCCCCCACCCCAGCTCCCACCCCACAATGGGCACACAGAGTAAAATGCACAAAAAGGCGCAACACAAATAAACAATTCAATTAAACCAAATTCCTACAAATAATCATTACAAGTCATTCAAACCAGGCAAACTCCAGAAAATTACTAGCGTAAACCCAAACAGAGATGCCACCAGCCAGATTACCAAAATTTGACGCAAAACCAATTCTCCAAAATAACCAAAAGTACAGTGCATATAACAGGCATCTACACATGACACTTAAAACAGACAAAATGCTATCAAACATCAAACGGACGCCTCCCGTACTCCCTCTCACTCTGAATTTGACACCTTTTCTCTCTCTTTTTTTAAATTAAATTACTGGGGTACCAAATAGGAAAACCAACATTAAAACAGGACTGAAGAAACAACAAAGATGCAAAATAAAACCCTCAGTCCCCAGATGGATCCCTTTCAAGGCGTCTCCGTCTCTTCACATCAGGGCTCCTGCTGCGCCATCTCCTCTCTATATCCAGCAGCCGCAGATCTCTCGGGTGTCTCCAGACATGGCTAGACCTGCGCCCATCTTCCTCCATCCGACTGGGCTCCACCTGGAACTGCCTCTGGTTGTCCCGCTGCTCGCGTGGACTGTGATCTCTACGTACTTGAGCCTCAACCTTGGTCTTCAAGGGAGCGGCCCCCGAGTCGCGGGCTCTCCTGGGTCTCCTCTTGGCAGGTCGTTGCTGGGAGCGCTTTACGATAACCACGCTCCGCGATCTAGCCCCATTTTCTCCCGGCGTTGGCACCTCGTCCTAATGAGCCTCATCGGGGGTCCTGCCGTGCCGTCCGGCACCCTCGTCCAGGGCAGCTTGCATGACGACATCGGGTCCATCACGAGAGGTCTCCGCGTGGCGCGGTGTGTGTGCACTCCCAAATTCACATTGACCATCCAGTCCGAATCCCACACCTCAGCACCCTCCACAGCAGGAACAGGTCGGCCCCACAGTCCACATCCAGTCCAGTCTTCACTGGAGACATTCATAACGGAGAACCCAAGGCTGTAAAATAGGTTGCAACCCATAACATTAACACCGGATGCAGAAATGTTAATGCAAACACTGGGTGCCACACTGTCCTGATATCGGGCCTCCATCTCGACGTAGCCCAATATAGCCAACCTGTTCCGCCCATAACCATAATACTCCACTTGTTGCCTTCTTATCTGTCGGTAGGCAAACAGTCTGTCCATGGTTTCAAGATTCAGGACAGAGATCACCGCTCCCGTGTCCACTACGAGCGGGACTTCGACTCCATCCAATGTGACATTGCAACCAATCCTCCCTGTCGTCTCTGGGGAGACGGTATGCACAATTGTCGGAGTCTTCTACGCAACACCTGGTTCTCTCCCACGGCTCCTGCATACGAAGTTTTCGCACACCCTGGCAAAATGGTTTAAAAGACCGCATTTGCCACAACGCTTTCCTTTCGCCAGGCACACTCTGGACTTATAGCGGTGCTCAGTGGACCCACATCCATAACATTTTGGCATACCAGGGGAAGACCTTATCCTGACCACGGAGATAAAATCATCCTCTCCGCATTCACTATCACCAGGGTCCAGGCTTAGTGCCTTAGCGCAAGACTCATTCTTCTCCAGAGAGGCCCCTTCAGTAAGGCCCCTCGCGATGGTCTCTCCTGCCTCATACTGTTGGGCAAGCTTGACAGCCTCAGCTAACGTCATCTCTCCTGGGTGTGTCAACAACCTGGAACAGGCCGCCGTGCAACAGACGTGCGCCGCCAACTGGTCCCGAATCATCTCGTCCTCCAGGGCCCTGAATCTGCATTCCCTCGCCAGCTCTCGGAGGTCCATCACAAATCTTTGCACGGGCTCTCCCGACCGTTGGTGGCGCTGTTGGAATTGAATGTGACTCACAATGACGTTATCTGGCGCCTTTAAGTATTGTGCCATTAGCTGCACCACTTCGTCAAAACTGTCCGCACCTCCAAGATTCTCTAGAATCCTCTACCCTTCCATTCCTAAATTATGTACCAACACAGCTTGCGCGCGGAGCTTCTCCAAATCTCCCAAACCCAGGACAACAAGATAGTGTGTGTAGATAGCAAACCACCTAGGCCACAGCAAGAGTGGCTCGCCCGGAGCCTCGAGGAACGGCCAAAAGCTAGCAATAGAGCATTCCATTACCGCTTTTACCTCATCGCCATTTGTTATGTCCATAATGTTGGAATGACGAGTGAGTCTCACCTCGGTTAACAGGGTTTATTCAGGATAACACAGAGACTATGTACAGAAGCTTACGGCACTCTCCTGCTGGCCAAGTGGCTTCACGACGAAAGAGGCAGAGCCTCTTCCGCCCACTCTTTTATACCTTGGGCGGCGTCACCACCAGAAACCGGTAGTAGTCATCTTGGTCTATCCCATAATCAACCCGGCTGCCATCTTGGTAATACCAGCCTATTTACATACATAACAACGGCCAGGACCACCATGATGCCGGCATTTGGGGGAGGACACTTCTGTGTGGAGCAGTTGGGGGTGCTGCAGGTGAAGGATAGCAAGAGGCAGGGTGAGGAGCTCAGCCTGAGCTGTTAGTATCTGGTTCCCAGATAGCAGCACCCCATGATAATGATAATGATGTTTGATGATGAGCAATATGGGTGTACTGCTGGCAAGTGTCTTCCCCTGTGCAGGTTTCCTGAGGGTGTTGGCGTTGTGGTGGCAGACAGAACCTGGCCAGGAAAAGTGAATCCTCCTCCTCTGCTTTTAAGGACTTTAATTGTTTGTTTTTAGCCCACTTTTAGTCTTTTTTAGCTTTGGTTTTTAGCTAGTGTTTTATTCTATTTTAGCTTAATTTAACTTAATTTTAATTCTTATGTTTTAGGTTAGGCTTTTTATTTAAGTGGGGATTTATTTGTACATATGTTATTGTAATAAAATTCCTTTGAACATCCTCATTGTAAGAGTTTCCCCTTTGACTGCTACCTGTGACTCTTCACCTGGTTTTAAAGAACCTGCAAGTTGTGTTTTTAACTAACTACCCTTGGTCATGTTACATATACATCATTCAAAATTCTAAAACAATTTTCCTTTGCTTTTGGGGTTAAGGGAAATTTTAGGTACTTTGTTCGTAAGGTGATAATGTCTTGAAAAGAATTTGGTAATAGAATTTTGAACGGTAACGAAAAGGTAAGATATGCCATTGTATAATTCTCTAATACAGTATCTCACAAAAGTGAGAACACCCCTCAAATTTTTGTAAATATTTTATTATATCTTTATGGGACAACACAGAAGATATGACACTTTGATACAAAGTAGCCGGTGTACAGCTTGTGTAACAGTGTAAATTTGCTGTCCCCTCAAAGTAACTCAACACACAGCCATTAATGTCTAAACCACTGGCAACAAAAGTGAGTACACCCTTAAGTGAAAATGTCCAAATTGTGCCCAAAGTGTCAATATTTTGTGTGGCCACCATTATTTTCCAGCACTGCCTTAACTCTCTTGACACAAGATTTAAAGGTCTGATGACACGATTTTGACATTTTTTAGCATGTTGTGTAAACCCAAAAGTCATTGTCAATGATCAATATAATATTTACAATTGCGCCTGCATAAACTAGTTATCAAAAAAAACGCAGCTGCTGACTGGACTGTGGTGCCACCCACCGAATGAAGGGCGGCACCCCCATGACATAAGCGACAGAACGGACTCTGGTGTTGGTAACTGTATTGCCTGCAGCTTTGTGGCACATTTTCTTTGTTTTCTTGTTTTAGTTTTACGGCTATGCCGTCACGTTGTGTCACAGGGTTTTGTTCCAAAACTCAAGGACGGTGTTAGTTTATTTAAGTTTCTTAAAGATCCTGAGTTACATTTGAAGTGGGTGAAGCAGATCAGACATACCCGTGAGAAATGGGAGCCCTCCCCCAGGTCTCTTCTGTGCTCTGATCATTTTGAGTTGGACTGTTTTGATTTTGTTCCCATTTTCTTTCCCGGTCCTCGCCCAGGTGCTTCTCATCACACCATCACCAGCGGTGTGTGTACTTAGCGGCCGTCTGCCAGTCACGCACTGCTGGTCCATAGTATTGTCATCTGTGCTGTTCGTCTGCCAGTATTTTCAGCACTCTCACGACGTTAGTCACTCTATGTTCGCCGTGGTTCTCGTGCATCCTTGAAGCGATGTCAGCTCTGGGGCACACCTGTGGCTAACACGTCTCCTCTCATTCGTTCACTGGGTGATGTCGGCCCCCGAACGCCATCAGTAAGTGTGTTTGTGTTTTTTGTACGTCTTCATCTTTTTGGGAATTGTCTGTCTTTCTGTATTAAATATGCTGTGGTGAACCCTGCATGTAAATCCTCATTATTTCATCCTCCCTCTCCATGTGCTGCGTAAGAGCGCACGGAGGGTCATGACAAGGAGCGCATGAGGAGGGGAAGGATGAATGGATTTGTCCACAGGATTCACCACAGCACATGTATTGAACATAAGAATGATGACAACAGTTCCCAAAAAGGTGAAGACTTACAAAAATAAACAGAAACACTTACAGTTGACGTTCGGGGCCGACATCACCCAGCAAATGCATGGAGAGGAGACATGTTAACCACAGTTGCGCCCCAGGGCCAACATCGCTTCAAGGGGCGCAACAGAACCACGGCTGTGTGGAGTGGCTAACACGTCGTGATAGTGTTGGCAATATTGGCTGGCTGTCAACACGGCAGATGATGCACACAAAACATGAACAGCTGACTGTCAAAGAAAGGGGGCGTGGTCAGACCGGCAAATCTTGGACAGTGCCTACCTGAAAGTGGGTCAAAACGGCACATAAACCACATGTACAAAACATAAAAACAAGAACTTAAAAGATAATACATAATAAACCCAATGCCTGAGCCACAGAGAATACACTGCTATGATTTTATTGACAAATTGGGTTTAAATAAATTATATTTATGAACAAATAATTTGTTGCAATATCTGTAACAAAAGCATACCACTCGGTGTTCCCCTGCCGTGTGTTTGCCGCCGCTGCTGCTGCGGCAAACTGACAGTGGTGAGGCATGTGTGCCTCACCACTGTCACTCTCTGAGTCTGACTCGCTAGGCACAATGCCCGCTTGGCACGATTCAAACCTATAAGGTCTGATGCCCCCAGTTTCTTCATTGTCATCCCATTCTTCTGAACTACAGTATAATCGTCTGAAGATTGGACAACACAAACCAATTCCAGACTACATGTACTGGAACCATCATCGATGTTTTCTACCACTTCCATCCTGCATGTACAATGGGCAGCCAAGCACTAAGCTCTGTCGATGACGTTACAACATGGCCAGGGGGTTTTCCAGCCACTGACGCAATTTATGACATGGCGCTCATGAAAATGTTGAATATTTGCGTGAAAAAAGCCTGTTTGACTTAGAATTGCACAGACCAACCTATTTCATCATATTGAAATTATGTGTTGCAAAATTAGATGAAGTCAAAATTGTGTCAGACCTTTAAGGCAGTGCTGGAAAGTAGTGATGGGCAGGCAGGCACCGGTGCTCTGAACGGTGATCTGATCTTATCCAGGAAATATTTGGCGAGGCATGTTTTGAGGCATGACTCATGACGTACGTGTTGACGTTGGACCATGTGACTGGGTCAGGAGAAAATAAACTGAGCAGCGCTACCCAATGGAAATCCCCGTCCATCATGTTTTGTTTTGTCTTGTCATGTTTGACTGTGTAAGGGATTTGTCACAGCCAATTTTCAGATGGAGCCAGCACCAAAGACACTTGGCTCGTTTCTCCCATTGATGTATTTTTGACAAATAGTGGCTTCTTATTACAATAGGGGTGATGGTTTAGTGATAGTGTATCTGTTTTGCAAGCAGGAGACCTGGTTTCAAATCCCAGCTGTGTCGTTCTTTTAATTTCATTTTTATTTGCAAGGAAGAGCTTGTATGGCGCATATTTAAGGCGCATATATTGTATTCATATCCCCCGCATTCACCTAGTAGGAATGACGGTGCATATTCCAGAAGCTTCACGTCTTAAGGACCAAAGAGGACCTGACCCTGTGAGGACCTACAGGAGGTGTGAAGTTGGCCTTGCAGGAGATGTGAAGCTGGAGAGAATGCCCCAGCAGGAGCCCCAGACGCTAGAGGGTCAGAGGACAATGGAGACGCCAAGGAGCCTCGGGCGCTGGATGTTTACCTAAGACTGTGGGTTGGGGGTGTGTGATTTGATGTGGGGGGATTTGTGTCTGGTGAGACTATAAGAGCTGTGTTGGACGATTGCTCTGCCTCTTTTCCTGAGATCCTGTTCTTGTTAGAGGATGTGACCTTGCAATAAACCAACCCTGAGAAATAAACTCAGTCTCGTTTGTGAAAGTCATCCTCTACACTGGTGGCCTACGACAAACCATGACCGGTGGCGACGGTCTTTCCGCACCGAACTCTTCAGGGGCCAACCGGGTTAACACAGCTACCACACTACAGCTGCCCGATTTCTGGCAACATAACCCGCGCTCCTGGTTTACCACTGTGGAGGCGCAGTTCCACCTTCGGGGAATCTCAGAGGATGCAACGAGGTTCTACCATGTCGTCACAAAGCTGGACAGCCTCACAGTACAGCGGGTGGAGAGCCTGACCAACCACCCGCCCCAAGACGACAAGTATGGCGCACTGAAAGCCGCCCTCATTCGAGCCTTCACTCCCTCGCTGGGAGAGCGAGCAGAGAAGCTCCTGGCGCTGACAGAAGGGGAAGCAGACAGGCCGGCAGATCTGATGGCGAAGATGATGAGCCTGAGAGGCGAAGATGACGACAGCTTTATCTTCGCCCACCTCTTTCTCAGAACGCTACCGCCAGCAGTGAGAGTCACCCTGGCCAGCTCACAGCTACTCAACAACCGTGACTACCACGAGCTGGGCCAGGAGGCGCAGCGGCTCGTCGACACCCATAGATGGCACGCAGCCATGACGGCAGCAGCAGAGCTGAACGCACCCCCGCGAGACGAGGGGAGACCAGAGGCTGCAGCACCGGACCCACTGACGTCAGCAGCGGCAGAGGCCAGGAGAAGCGAAGCTGACAACACCCTCTGTTTCTACCATCGACGCTTCGCCGAGAGAGCGCGCAGATGCGTCCCACCGTGCCGATACAAGCGCCAGGGAAACGCCAAGACCGAGAGCTGGTAGCAGCTGCGACTCTCGGCGTGAAGAACAAGCTGCTTTTCGTGACAGATGCAAATTCAGGGAAAGAATTCCTGGTGGACACAGGCTCCCAGCTAAGTTTTGTCAAGCCTTCCTTCGCGGACCTGCTGACACCTGCCAGCGGACCCCTGGTGTTAGCGGCAAATGGCTCCACGATCAAAACCTATGGGGAGAAGACGCTCCTCCTATCCCTCCACGGCCGCACCTTCGAGTGGACCTTCGATGTAGCTGCAGTTAGCAACAACATGCTAGGTGCTGACTTTTTATGCTCAAACAGTTTATTAGTTGATCTTACTAATAGACGTATTGTAAATGCACTGTCTTTCCACTCTATCTCCTGCACTGCTCGGGTGGCCCTGCCTTCTGCACATCCCAATGTCAC
Source organism: Pholidichthys leucotaenia (assembly GCA_020510985.1). Classification (NCBI taxonomy): domain Eukaryota; kingdom Metazoa; phylum Chordata; class Actinopteri; order Cichliformes; family Pholidichthyidae; genus Pholidichthys; species Pholidichthys leucotaenia. The sequence continues at coordinate 185,809,161 of CM035840.1, read as the reverse complement.
AGCTGCGGGTGGTAAGTTTCATGCACTACTCAATCAGTTTCCAGTACTCACGGTCCCAACATTTTCAGTGTCAGTTGCCAAACACGGGGTCGAGCATTTCATAACTACCTCTGGCCCCCCTGTTTTTGCAAAAGCTCGGCGCTTGGACCCAGCTAAACTGGCCATCGCGTGCGAGGAATTCGCCAACTTGGAAAAACTGGGCATTGTTAGACGCTCTAACAGCCCTTGGTCGTCACCCCTGCATATGGTCCCCAAGGCTGATGGCTCGTGGCGCCCTTGCGGTGATTTCCGCAGATTAAATAATGCTTCAGCACACGACCGCTACCCGATTCCGCACATCCAGGATTTTTCGGCACATTTGGCGGGGGCGCGCATCTTTTCCAAAATAGATTTGGTGCACGGTTATCACCAAGTCCCAGTCCGCGCGCAAGACATACCCAAAACGGCAGTTATAACCCCTTTCGGGCTTTTCGAGTTTTTGCGCATGCCTTTCGGCCTCAAAGGCGCCGCACAGACGTTCCAACGCATGATGGATGCAGTATTGCGCGGCCTCCCTTTTGTGTTCGCCTATTTGGATGATATTTTGGTAGCCAGTGCATCTGAAGTCGAACACGAACGCCACCTCACAGCCGTTTTTCAGAGGCTGACAGAACACGGGCTGATAATTAACCCAGTGAAATGCCAATTCTGGGTAGCGCAAATCGATTTTTTGGGGCACCGCGTGTCTCCAGAAGGCGCGGTCCCGCTGCCTGATAAAGTGCGCGCGATAACGGATTTCCCCCAACCGCAGACAGTTAAAGCACTGCAAGAATTTTTGGGGATGGTCAATTTTTATAACCGCTTCCTCCCCAACGCGGCACTGCTCATGCACCCATTGTACGAGGCACTAAAGAAGCAAAAACCTGCAACTAAGGTTGAGTGGTCCCCGGACCGGGACCGCACTTTCTCCCAGGTCAAATCGGCCCTCGCGAACGCTGCGTTATTGGCACACCCGGTGCCAGCAGCTCGCATGGCGCTAACCACGGACACTTCCGACGTAGCAGTGGGGGCGGTTGTCGAGCAACTGGTAGCAGGGAGCTGGCAACCACTCGCGTTTTTCAGCAAAACATTGCGCGATAACGAGCGTAAATACAGCGCGTTTGATAGTGAGCTTTTAGCCCTGCATTTGGCCATCTGCCACTTCCAGCTCTGGTTGGAAGGGTGCCGTTTCACCGCGTTTGTAGACCACAAACCATTAACATTTGCAATGGCTAAAATTTCAGAGCCTTGGTCGGGCCGACAACAGAGACAGCTGGCCGCGATTTCGGAGTTTACCACCGACATTCAACATGTGGCGGGCAAACACAATGTAGTGGCAGATTGTCTCTCGCACGCAGTTGCAATGCCAGGCCCCCAGGGGGCAGACTCGGCAGCTGTAGACACGGACCAGGCTTGCGGCGCGGAAGCGCTCGCAGCCCCGGTCTGCGTTGGGTTAGATTATGCAGCCATGGCCGCCGAGCAGGTTAATGATGCGGATGTGCGCGCGCTCCAGTCTGGGCCAACAGGGCTAAGGCTGGAGCACAGGGTGCATCAAAGAGGTATGCCCCCTCTAATCTGCGATATCTCCACGGGGCGCCCCTGCCCCATGGTCCCAGCTGCGTGGCGTTGCCGCGTTTTTGACTTAATACATTCGCTGGCACATCCGGGCATTCGCGCATCGATCAAAATGGTGGGAGAGAAATTTGTTTGGCCGGGGCTGCGTGAACAGGTCAAAGAATGGGCCGCAGCCTGTGCAGCGTGTCAAAGAGCAAAGGTACACAAGCACACGCGGGCCCCTCTAGAATCTTTTCACATCCCAGCCAAAAGCTTCGACCACGTGCATATCGACTTGGTGGGACCCCTCCCGCTGTCACAGGGGTTCACAGACCTTCTAACTATGGTGGACCGCACTACGCGCTGGCCAGAGGCAGTCCCCCTGGCGTCAACCACAGCAGCAGATGTTGCACGCGCTTTTTTAATGGCTTGGGTCGCGCGCTTTGGAGTCCCGTCAGACATAACGTCTGACAGAGGACCCCAATTTGTTTCCGATCTGGTCATCCATGGCACTCAGCCTGGGGGTGAAAATTCATCACACAACTGCGTATAACCCCCAAGCCAACGGTTTGTGCAAACGCTTTCACCGGTCATTGAAAGCAGCCCTCAGAGCGGCTCTCACGGACACAAATTGGGTTGATAAACTTCCATGGGTTTTATTAGGGTTGCGTTCAGCACCTAAGGGAGATTTGCAAGCCTCTCCGGCCGAGCTAGTCTTCACCCAACCTCTCCGGTTACCGGGAGAATTCCTTCCTGAGAACCTCGCACCAGATCGCCCCCCCGATCAGCTGCTGCAGAGCGACGCGGGATCAAACACCCTCCCCGGTCCAGTTCATCACAGTTTCCCACGCGTTTTTGTGCCTAAAGCCCTAAAGAATGCAGAATTCGTCTTTGTTAGACACGACGCACAGAGGTTAGGTTTAAGACCACCTTATGATGGACCGTTCAGAGTGTTAGAAACCGGGGAAAAGCATTTTTTGCTCGATTTGGGAGACAGGAGGGAATTAGTCTGCATTAACAGACTCAAACCCGCTTTTGTGTTAGCTGATGAACAAGTTCAGTTGGCCAGGGCCCCCCGCCGCGGCAGGCCGCCGGGGAGACATTCTGCTAAGCTTTCACAAGGATGTGCTAACGACTCTGATTCACAGATGCAAGAAGTGGCTACTGGAAGGTCGAAACCGGCATACAGCAGATATGGCAGGCGATTGAAGCCCAAGCAGCCGGAAGTGTGATGTGTTGTGCCTTTTTTTTTTTGCTGTTCTGTGTATTATGTTATGATGCTATGCATATTGGGGTGCACTTTGTCCTTATTTAGATGTTTGGGGGGGGTTATATGGCGCATATTTAAGGTGCATATATTGTATTCATATCCCCCGCGTTCACCTAGTAGGAATGACGGTGCATATTCCAGAAGCTTCACGTCTTAAGGACCAAAGAGGACCTGACCCTGTGAGGACCTACGGGAGGTGTGAAGTTGGCCTTGCAGGAGATGTGAAGCTGGAGAGAATGCCCCAGCAGGAGCCCCAGACGCTAGAGGGTCAGAGGACAATGGAGACGCCAAGGAGCCTCGGGCGCTGGATGTTTACCTAAGACTGTGGGTTGGGGGTGTGTGATTTGATGTGGGGGGATTTGTGTCTGGTGAGACTATAAGAGCTGTGTTGGACAATTGCTCTGCCTCTTTTCCTGAGATCCTGTTCTTGTTAGAAGATGTGACCTTGCAATAAACCAACCTTGAGAAATAAACTCAGTCTCGTTTGTGAAAGTCCTCCTCTACACTTGGATCATTATTACGCATCATTATGCTGAGGCACTATTGCTATTGCGCCCTGCATGAGAATCAGGCCAGAGTTAAATTTACTGGGACAGTATAAAACGGTTGAAAGTTTATTATTTCTTAATAAAAATAGATTAGTACAAGCACACGAAGTAACACAGACACATTCACTGTAGTCACCCCAGTTTTATTTCTTTTTTTCGCTGATGATCATTGATACTTCTTAAAAGATGGCATTTACTGAAATTGAAAAAAATACACATTAAACCAACAATACCCTTGTAAAAATCAGCATGTTGTATACATTTTGTCCACTAGGTGGCCTGGTAGAGAAAATGAAGTCCCACATGAGGCCTTACCTATGTGAACCATTTTGATGAAAGGCCTCAAGTCCTCCAGAAAGCCTCATTTGGCCATCACTACTGGAAAGCTGTAACTGGCTTACAACTAGTGATGTTACGCTCGACATCGCCCACTCAAGACTGACTCGAGCAATATAACACGAAAGTGTCGTGAGCAGAGTGTCGAGCACTGTGTCAATCTGCCTACAGTCACGTGACCGTAGCGAATGAGGACTCGTTGTTTCATCACGTGATTTGAGACCTGGCAAGAAATTTGAGAGGGCTGGGCATTGCATACGTTCCCGCGAGCCCTCAAGTCACAGGCCTCGCTTGCTACGGTCACATGACTCATGATGCAAAAAAAATTGCAAGAGACATTGGGCAGCTCCTATTACTATAATAAAAAAAGACTAAGAATTGTTGTACTCTTTACTCTCTCTTTTAATATGCCCCTTTTTTTCTTGTTAATTGGAATGTGAAGTTTGACTGATTGTATATTTTTTGTGAAAGTTCTGATTTTGTAATTCTTTGTAATTTTTATCCTCATCGAGAGTTTGTATGTTGTATTTTATTCTATTAAATTAAAAAAAAAAACTGCTTATGACACTTCCGCTTTATATTGCGTGAATCAGTGTTGAGTGGGCGGCGTCGAGCGTGCAAGTGTCAAGAGTTAAGGTTATTTTTAGCTAACAGTTGTAAGAGTGTGGACTTTAGCTTATACAATGTTTTTCTGTGTGGTTCCCAGCTCTTACGGTGAATTTGAGGGTTTACTGCCATTAAACCTAAAAAATCATCAGTAAAGTGTCAACCTTCATTCGGGGGGTATGCTACAGTAAGAGTTTACCTCCGGGAGAGGTGAAGGCCTGTCGCCTGGTCGAGGCCAAGAGGAGACGCTTCACCCAACGTGCTACAACGAGCTGCCCGCGATTTCAAGGAACGGCATGGAAACGACGCGGAGCAGCGAGCTGCAGCAACGGTCTAAGGATACGGTGACAAGCAATTGCTCTCAAAATGGAAGATAATAAATCAGAACAGATAAATGAAAAGGAACAACAAGAGGAAACAGTTAATGAAACGTTACCAAGGCGGTCAGAAAGGCCTAGTGTGCCTACAGAGAAAATGCTGTTATATCAGAAGGATGAACAGACTAAAAGAGAGAAAAGGCTGTTAACTATCTATGAACATTGGAAAGGTCAGGTCAGAATTTACAGAGCAGACCTCAAAAGTGATCTGTCAGATTCACAGTTAGCAGAAATGGCTGATGATATTGAAAGGACAGTAAATGACATGACAAAAGCATACAGTGAACTAAGAGAGCATAATGCACCATCCCATGTCATAAGGCGTAAAATGGACTCCTGTGAATCTGTGACAAAAGACATTATGGAAATCATTTCAGAGCGTTTGGCAGCCATAGATGAATATGATGCAGATAGAGAAAAGCAGCGCCTCCATCAACTCTTAACTTATGACCATGCTAAGTCCATTTTTGGCACTTCATCACAGTCCAGTTATCACTCTGAAGCGAGCATCACTGCCAAAAGAATTGATGCAGCTGCAGAATTAGCTGCTGAGGAAGCTCAGTATAAAATCACACAAGAGGAAATCAAACAAAAGGAAAAATTAAGAGAAATGGAAGAGAAACACAGGAGAGAATTGGATGCACAAAAGTTTGAACTAGAGCGCTTACAAGCAGAAAAGGAAAGGCAAGCTGCACGTGCAAAATTAGAGATTTATGACAAGGAATTGAAAGTTGATACGGACAGTCAATGTATGTTACAGAACAATGGGACTTCTCCTGTCAACCAAAGCTTTGCACAACCAGTCCCATTGCTCTCCACAGGTTCATACCACCCGCTCATGCAACAATATGCATCCTTTCAAAAGGTTCCAGAATGGCTCGCAACACGTTGGAATCGTCAGGTCACAGTTGCTCTCATGGAAGGTAAAGATTTCCCCTCTTTCAAGGATTTTGCAGAGTTTGTAGCACTCGAGGCGGAAATTGCATGTAATCCTGTGACTTCTTCCTATGCACTCCATTCATGCAGTTCATCTCTGGAAAAAGGACATGCAAAAGAGATTAAACCAAACAGATTTGCAGCCCAAGTCTTTACAACACAAGCTACAGCACATGCAGATAAAGCAAAGTTAAATGACACAAAGTTAAAGGTACCCTGCATGTTCTGCAAAGATGAAAGGCATCAGTTGTCAAAGTGCCCAAGCTTCTCAGAAAAGTCACTAGACGACAAACGGACATTTGTAAAGGACAATAAACTGTGCTACGGGTGCTTAAAGGTGGGCCACAATGCCAAAGACTGTCGTCATCGCCACACATGTGACACTTGCAAAGGACGACACCCCACTTGTTTGCACAATGAGAATCACAAGGCAAATGAAGGACCTCAGAGCTCCACAAACATTACACCAACCACAGAAAATGATACTATGGCAGTCACAGCTCTGAACGTCACAAAGGTGGGTCAATCAGGTAGTACCTCCATGATTGTTCCTGTGTGGGTTTCCACTACCCAGAGACCTTCTAAAGAGCAGTTAGTGTATGCTTTATTAGACACACAAAGTGACAATACAGTTGTTAGTGAAGAGGTAACTAACCAGTTACAAGCAGACTCTCATCCAGTTAATCTAAAACTAACCACAATGCTGGGAGTTCACATGACAGTCAAAAGTCAGAGAGTACCAGGGTTATGTGTGAGAGGTTACAACTCAGATGTTTGTATTGACCTTCCGCCCTCTTACACAAAGGACTATATTCCATTTAATTATGACAACATACCCACGAACGAAACTGCAAAGCAATGGCCCCATCTGTCAGAGATTGTTGATAAGATACCTCCTCTTCTGAGCTGTGATGTTGGACTACTCATTGGATTTAACTGTTCCAGAACTCTAGCTCCAAAACAGGTTCTACTTGGAAAGGACAATGAGCCATTTGCAATCCAGACAGAGCTAGGGTGGAGCATTGTCGGTGGCTCCACATCAGAGTCAAATGAAACTGAAACAAGTCTGTGCCACAGAGTCATGGTAAAAGAACTACCTCCTGTAACACCTATGGATGTTATCAAAGTTCTTGAGTCTGATTTTAAGGATGCAAAGGCAAGCGACAAAATAGTCTCACAAGAGGATTTCATTTTTCTAGACAAACTCAAGGAAGGAATAAAGAAAAATGAACTGCCCACACCACAAACTGTTGAGCCGGATCTATCCATAGGAGATCCAGAAGTCAGAAAAGTACAGACAATGTTAACTAAAGTCACAAACACTGCGAGTCTTGCTGAACGTCTAAGTAAGTTCTCGTCATGGTCCAGAGCAATCAAAGCTGTAGCACATCTTATAAGAAGGGCTAAACATATCAAGTCAAATGCACCAGCTACAGTGAGTGAACAGGAAAATGCTGAACTTGTGATCATTTGTGATGTGCAGCATCAAGCATACGAACAAGAAATAAAACTGTTGAACAAAGGAAAACAGCTCCCACGTCACAACAAACTGTTTAAACTGGACATTTTCATGGACACAGATGGTCTCCTCAAGGTGGGAGGGAGACTTCGACATTCACCAACGAGTGACACCTTCAAACATCCAATCGTGATCCCAAAGGATCACTGTGCAGCTAAGCTCATAATATCTCACTGTCATAACAAGGTAAAACACCAAGGAAAGGGATTTACCATAAATGAAATCAGATCTAGTGGCTACTGGATTCCAGGAATGAGTAAAACAGTTGCTTCATACATCGGTCAGTGTGTGACCTGCCGCAGACTCCGCAGGGCTCCAGAGGGTCAGAGGATGAGTGACCTACCTCCACAGCGCTTAGAGCCCTCTCCTCCCTTCACACACTGCGGCATGGACTGTTTTGGTCCATTTGTGACAACAGAAGGAAGGAAACAACACAAACGGCATGGACTGTTATTTACTTGCTTTTGCTCTCGTGCCATCCACATCGAGCTATTAGAGGACTTGTCTACTGATGCATTCATTAACGCATTAAGGTGTTTCATTTCAATCAGAGGTGCAGTTAGACGAATCCAATGTGACCAGGGAACAAACTTTGTTGGCGCTCAAAATGAGTTTAAAGCAGCCCTAAATGAACTAGTCACTCAGAAACTAAGTACTTACTTATCCGAAAGACAATGTGACTTTGTGATGAATGCACCCCACTCCAGTCATGCAGGGGGAGTGTGGGAGCGTCAGATAAAGACTATCAGAAGTGTACTGAATACCACTGTGTCACTTGCTCATGGTAGACTCAATGATGCTTCATTAAGGACTCTATTCTATGAAGCCATGACTATAGTCAACAGCAGACCCCTAACTATAGATAACTTGAACAACCCTGACAGCTTAGAACCACTTACGCCCAATCACCTGCTCCACATGAAATCCAACGCACCGTTGCCCCCACCTGGCACGTTTCCAAAGGAGGACCTATATGGCAAAAACAGATGGCGCCACGTGCAGTTCCTTGCAGAGCAGTTCTGGAGCCGCTGGAGACGGGAATATGTTCACAACATCATTTCAAGGCAAAAATGGCATTCACCAAAAAGGAATCTAAAAGTAGGTGATGTTGTGTTAGACATGGATGAACTAGCGCCCAGAGGTGAATGGAGACTTGCAAGAGTTTTAGAGACTGTTAGTGGAAAAGATGGACTTGTGCGAAGAGCAAAGATTTCACTTGGAGAAAAGAGACTAAATAACAAAGGTCAGCGCTCTAGTAAGCTATCAGTTGTAGAGCGTCCAGTACAAAAACTGGTCTTGTTGTTAGAAAGTTCTTAAGGCGGCCTCTTTATATGGGTTCTTTTGCTTGAGAAAATTATTTGTTGATGTTCTTATGGAACCCAAATACTCATAATTTTGGTGGGAGTGTAAATAACCCTATGTACATTTCTTCATTTGCTTATATTTTATTTTGGAGCTTATTACTTTTATGTACTATCAGTTACGGTTAGCTTCCTGTTTGATATTCGGTGCTTTTATTTTGAAGGAACTTCCGGTTATAACCGTTAGCGTGAGCATACTAACGGCGGCAAAAGACGGGGAAGAAAAGGTTGTGACAAAAATAAAACGTATTTGTTATTAGCAGCTCCCTTGATAGAGGCACAAGGTATGTTTAATATGTAAATATGACAATTTGAATTTTCGTGTTAACATGTATGTATATTTTGTAGTATTTAGTGTCAAGAGTTAAGGTTATTTTTAGCTAACAGTTGTAAGAGTGTGGACTTTAGCTTATACAATGTTTTTCTGTGTGGTTCCCAGCTCTTACGGTGAATTTGAGGGTTTACTGCCATTAAACCTAAAAAATCATCAGTAAAGTGTCAACCTTCATTCGGGGGGGTATGCTACACCCATCTATCTATAAAATCAGGTTTTGTTCACTGAAAATTGTATTTCCAGAGTTTTGCCAACAATGACTACAAATTCTGAAAGCTGTCTATCATTTGACAGATTTCATGGAGGGTGATGTAATTAAAGTCAATTAAAATGATAGATGACAGAATTTTTACAAGGTTGTCTGAGAAAATGACATAAAAAGTGCAGTGCAACCTATGATATAGAGTATTGGCGCCCACAGTGGCTGCCATGGTGTCTCGCTGCGCCCTTCTTTGTTTGTTTTTGTTTGTCAATTGTGTGTCTGCCTGCTCTTACACCCGTGAAGAGCTTCTAAATATCAGGACTTTCACTCCCACGGACCTACTCCCAGTTTTTTTAGCTCCTGCCGCCGATCTGGTTCACTGTTTAGCTCAAAAAGTGAGACGGCGAAAGAGAGGAAGGCGAGCAGGTGCTCTTGTACGGCTTCGCAGGAGAGGCACGCGCACGGCTTCGCCTGGCATATTTCTGTCCAATGCCAATTCTCTCTCTAACAAGGTAGATGAACTGAGACTGCTGATGCGTTTTAAGGATCTCTCTTCCTCGTCTGCCCTCTGTTTTACTGAGACCTGGCTCAGGGAAAATACACCGGACAGCGCGCTGCTCCTTGAGGGTTTTCAGCTGTTTCGTGCTGATCGTGACACAGAGCTCTCCGGTAAGTCCTCAGGAGGAGGAGTCTGCTTTTACATTAACAGCAGCTGGTGCTCTGATGTAACGGTTATTTCCAAACACTGTTCTCCCGCCCTGGAATATCTCTTTATTAACTGCAAGCCATTTTATTCCCCGCGTGAGTTTGCTTCATTCATCCTGGCCGCTGTTTACGTCCCGCCCGACGCGGACGCGCGCGAGGCTCAGCGCGCGCTCGCAGATCACATTCAACATACGGAGCGGACTTTCCCGGACTCTCTGGTTATTGTGGTTGGTGACTTTAACCAGAGCAATCTGAGCCACGATCTCCCCCGTTACAAACAGTTTATTAAATGCCCCACCAGAGGAAAGAACACGCTGGATCACTGTTACACTACAGTGAAGGACGCGTATCGCGCTGTTCCCCGTGCTGCGCTCGGACTATCTGATCACGTGATGGTCCACCTCATTCCCACATACAGACAGAGACTGAAGCTCACTAAACCTGTTGTGAGCACTACGAAGAAATGGACCAGCGAAGCTGAGGAGAAGCTGAACACGTGCATGGAAATAACTGACTGGGACATGTTTAAAGGAGCCACGCATGATCTGGATAAGTACACGGACACTGTGAACTCATATATCCACTTTTGTGAGGAGAGCATTCTTCCATCGCACACCAGGGTGAGGTACTCTAATGATAAGCCCTGGTTCACAGCTAAGCTCAGACAGATCAGGAAGGAGAAGGAAGCAGCGTTGAAAAGTGGAGACAGGGACTGCTACAGGGAGGTTAAATATCGGTTTAGCAGAGAGCTGAGGAGAGCTAAATCTGTGTATTCTGAGAGACTCCAGCAGCAGTTCACGGCTAATGACTCTGCTTCTGTGTGGAGAGGACTGAGGCAAATCACCAACTATCGGCCTCAGGCTCCTAAGGGTCAGGATGACAAAGCCCTTCGTCAAAGACTGTCCCAACACTATGCCCGTTTTGACACCTCGTCAGCTGTGTCCATCCCCCCCCCCTCCCCTCAGCTCCACTGCCTCCACGGTCCCTACTTCATCAAAGGCGCCCCCCTCTCCTCCCCCCTGCCCTTGTCATCAGTGAGCAGGACGTGCACAGACAGTTCTCCAGACTGAACCCGCGCAAGGCCCCTGGTCCGGATTGCATGTCTCCCTCCACCCTGAGACACTGTGCGAAAGAACTGGCTCCTGTCTTCACAGACATTTTTAACACCTCCCTTAAGCTATGCCACGTGCCGACCTGCCTCAAATCCTCCACCATCATCCCTGTCCCCAAGAAGCCACGGATCACTGGACTTAACGACTACAGACCTGTAGCACTCACCTCTGTAGTCATGAAGTCCTTTGAGCGCCTGGTCCTGCCCCACCTCAAGTCCATCACCACTCCCCTCCTGGACCCGCTGCAGTTTGCCTACCAAGCCAACAGGTCTGTAGACGACGCAGTCAACCTGGTCCTCCACTCCATCCTGCAGCACCTGGACTCCCTGGGAACCTATGACAGGATCCTGTTTGTGGACTTCAGCTCTGCATTCAACACCACCCGCCCTGCTCTGCTCCGGGACAAGCTGTCCCTGCTCAACGTGCCTGACTCCCTCTGCAGGAGGATCACCGACTTCTTGACGGACCGGAGGCAGCATGTGCGGCTGGGAAAGACTGTCTCAGACTCTGTTAGCATCAGCACCAGATCACCCCAGGGCTGTGTACTTTCCCCCCGCTCTTCTCCCTTTATACCAACTCCTGCACCTCCAGCCACCAGTCTGTCAAGCTGATCAAGTTTGCGGACGACACCACCCTCATCGGGCTCATCTCCAACGGCGACGAATCCGCCTACAGGAGTGAGGTGGCCCAGCTGGCGTCCTGGTGCAGCCACAACAACCTGCAGCTGAACGCTCTGAAGACAGTGGAGATGATTGTGGACTTCAGGAAAGTCACAACCCCTCTGCCCCCCCTCACCCTCACAGGCTCTCCCATCACCACTGCAGATTCCTTCCGCTTCCTAGGCACCACCATCACCAGGGACCTCAAGTGGGAGCCGACCATCAGCTCCCTCATCAAAAAGGCCCAGCAGAGGATGTTCTTCCTGCGGCAGCTGAGGAAGCTCAAGCTACCCACCAAGATGTTAGTGCAGTTCTACACAGCCATCATCGAGTCCATCCTCACCACCTCCATAATCATGTGGTACGCAGGAGCCACTGCCAAGGACAGACTAAGGCTGCAGCGCGTCGTGCGCGCTGCTGAGAAGGTGATCGGCTGCAAGCTCCCATCTCTCCAGGACCTGTACATCTCCAGGACCCGGAGGCGTGCTGGCCGGATCATAGCCGATCCTTCACACCCTGGTCACGTACTGTTTGCCCCCCTCCCCTAAGGTAGAAGACTTCGGTCCATTCAGACTAAAACCTCCCGTCACATGAACAGCTTCTTCCCCTCTGCCATCAGACTGCTGAACACTAAGTGACTTATTGACTCTCGTGCACTATGTACAGCAGCTCAACCAGACTCATGTCAATCATCACTGTTTTCTTTTTGCATTACCGACTGCACTATGTGGTACTCCACAATATCTGCTGTTCGCTAATATATTTAAAAACTGCTTTGACTAGTATTACTCATTCTTATTCTACACTTTATTGCATGTATAGTTTTTTATTTCTTTTATTTTATCATGTTTAATGTTGCAGCATTGCACCGAGACAAATTCCTAGTTTGTGTACTACATGAACAATGACAATAAATCTGATTCTGATTCTGATTGGCTTTTTTCCAATTTTTCAACTCAAATGCAGTTCTGACAGTATGCCACCAGATGGCAGTCTTTATTAGAGGTGTCATAACACTGTGTCACTGATGAAGCAGTTGTGTCAAAGTTGCTTATTGTTTCATGAGGCCTCGGTTTTAACATCACTACTTACAACTTGTAAGTCGACTTACTTGAACTTGGGGGAGGAGGTGGAGATCTGAATTTGATGGCATCGTCAGGGGAAAAGTCCACGTCCACTGGCAGGGATGGGTGTATCCTGGCGATATCACAGGAGCGGTTGGAGACAACTTTTCCTTACGTGGTTCCAGGCTCCACACAGGAGAAGAGGGTCCATGATCAGCGGGTGAGAATCTGAAACGCTCCTTATGACGGAGAAGAGCAGCTTCCAATTAAAGCTTGGTTCTGATTACTGGCAGATGGTGAGTGCAGCTGTGAAGAATGAGATAATTAGTAGAGAGCACACATGAGGGAAAACAGTGTGCCAGCCTGGAGCCACTACAGGAAAATGCACGAGATGTGAAGAGAATGCAGGTAGGGTGGAGTGGGTGGAGATGAGTATCGGGGGTGATTTGTGACAACGATAGCAGCTAGAGTGGAAAAGAAGATTTACAAGGTGGTAACGAGACCTGCAATTATGTATGGTTTGGAGATGGTGGTACTGACAAAAAGACAGGAGGCAGAGCTGGAGGTGGCAGAGTTGAAGATGCTAAGAATCTGAGTGGGAGTGACGAGGAGGGACAGAACTAGAAACGAGTATATCAGAGGAACAGTTCAGGTTGAGCAATTTGGAGACCAAGTAAGAGAGAGCTGTGTCAGAAGGGCACTTCACAGGGCAAAGGGGCAGACGCTAGAGGACCTCCTGGTGTCTGTCTGTGTGTGTGCCTGTAAGAGGGGCAAGGCTGAGATGGTTCAGACATGTGCAGAGGAGGAATAGCAGATATATTGGACAAAGAATGTTGAAGATGGAGCTGCCAGACAGGAGGAAAAGATAAAAACCACAGAGAAGATTCATGGATGTAGTGAAGGAGGACATGGAGATGGTTGGTGTTACAGAGGAAGATGAAGAGATAGGGTGAGATGGAGGCAGATGATCCACTGTGGAGACCAATAAATGGTATAAATAGTAAATTAAAAAAATCATAAAAATGACAAAACTTACCAAATATTTTTGGAGGGGATGTGACAGAGAGCACATGAAAGATTGGAGGAGCAATGCCAGCTGAAAATCATCACGGCTGATGAGGACAAATGTGTTTTTAATGAAGACCTGGATAATATTCTAGCCTCACTAAACTAGTTAACCAATATGATGGCATCTTCCCCCGTTTCAAATTAAAGTGCAGTTTCCATGTGCCCAGAGTGAAAACACCTCCAAGGAACAGTAGCGTGCTTGTTAACTATTTCATCAGTGTCAACTACTGTAAATGTCATCATGACAACAGGATGTCAGTGTGTTACGTAAAGTCATTTGGTTGGCTTGGACAAAGAGCAATGTGAAACCAAAGGTAACTGGACCAAATGTATACAATGTAACAAAATAAAAACTTTAGTCTGGGCCTTGGTGCAGAGTTTCAGGTGTAAAAACTGTTATGATCCGAGCACCGACCTCGTCCGCGCTTGGGTCATATGTCATCCCCTGCAGGCTTGACAGCAGTGATTTCCTTCTGGCTCCCCAGGCTCTTATTGTGACAGCGCTCGGAGGAGCTTCCTGCTGTCAAAGCCTGCCAGCTGTGCTGCATTCAGGGCTCATTAGTGGCCAACTTTTAAGCGGACGCTGAATGCAGCCCAATGCAGCAGCCTCGTCAAACATTCCCTCATCGGACGTCGAGCGAGCGTTCCTTGTCTCAGACGTCCTTATTGATTTCCACATCTACGATCTTCCCTCATCCTTGTATCGTAAGTGAGCTTGCTCAGCCTCACAGTCTCTGTTTCCTTTGTAGTGTGTTTTTGCCCATTGAGGCTCGTTACTCTGTTACTTTGTGACATCCCTAACCCTTAATAAACATCACGGCAAACTCATCGGTGACTTGTGGCGTCTTATGGTGGCTCACGAGGGCCACCCTTGACAGTAGGCTGCTGCCAGGACGCCTAAACAGAGGCGCCACACCGAGACGCCATTCCTGGTGAGTTTGCATTTGGTCTTTGCTCTTTCCTGTCTTGGTACTGCGTGCTGAAAGCATGCCATCGTGGAGGGGCCGCGCTCGTAGTCAGAGCTATGAGCTGGCGGACGCCCTGGAATACATGGATGAAATGCTCATCTCCACCTCCCTCCTCGACTTTCACAGTGACGTGCGCTGGTACCTGGACTGTGTTGAGGACGTTTTGAATCATCTTCCCCGCTACGCCGACCACCCCGAAGTCAGTGCGAGAAGGGATGACATCGCCGCACAGCGCGAGATACTCCGTGGGCTGGAGGGAAACCCTCACGCCATGTCCGGATCCCATTCCTGTCTGTATTCCGGTCCAGGAGTTCGCACCGCCCAGGGGTGATCCCCGCTGTAGTGTGTCATCATTCGGGAATCCCCTGGAGAAACTACAACTCACAGCTGCTTCCATCCGGGACCAAGTGGCGGCAGCTCGTTCCGCTGGTCACCCCACGCAGATAATTAAGCATGTGACGGCGGCAGTCAGACTGTTGGAGAGGAACCCAGAGTTGTGTCACTTCCCTGAGTACGCCGAACTGCTCGCTTCAGTTTCCACACAGGAGCGGTGATTCCAGGACCTCACCTTTGCCTCGCCCCCTGCAAGAAACCGTCGTCACACCAGTTATAGACCTCAGTCAGAACCCCGTCCGGATCCTGTTCCGGGCCGCCAGAGAGACTCAATCCCACAGTCAGCTGTTTCCTCGGCGTCTCGCCAGGAGGGAATCCCCGCAGCCTCTTCCCCCGGGTCATCTTCTCCTGCTGTCCCGTCAGTGCTCCGTGCCCGGTTTGTCTCGGCTGTCACCCCCTCCTCCTCAATGCCTTCCCCGGCTGCTGTGAGTGCCCAGAGTCCTGTTCCGGTAAGCCCCATCCCAGATCCACCATGAGTGGCTCCCCCTCGTCCTCCCAGGGGGCCCTCTGTCACCGTCCGGCGGGAAAAGGGAGGAGCAACGTCCGCTACAGCAGGCAACATCCTTCCTCCAGGAGACAGGCAAGTACAAGTTCACTCATCTCCTCATAATTGTGATTTGCCTTGTCTGACTCCTGGGGGTGGAGTTCAGGGTTCACAGTCCCCCGAGCTCCTACCACCTGCTGTAGCTTCTATTATTAAACCCGCTGCCTCTGTGTCTCCCTCCGCTGAGCAGTCCTTGACGCCAGGCCAACGTCGCCGGATGAGGAGGGGGCCTGCGGTTCTGGAGAGCCTGGTTCCAGCCCCGCAGCCACGTCGTGGGCAGAGGAGGAGGGCAGACTGCAGCGTGGAGCCTGCGCCGACGACGAAGCATCCCCAGGTCTCCACAGATGAGCGGTCCGGTCCAGCGGGTCGAGCGTCCCCAGCCACCACGCTGTGCGGGTCATCGGCGTGGACGTCTGTGCCGGAGGGTCCTCAGGCTGCGGAAGCCATTATGCCAGCTGTGGAGCCCTACGTAGCTGAGTGGGAGCCAGAATATGATCTCCTTCCGTCTGAGCCCGGATAGTCGGAGTCCTGGATGGTGACAGAACCCGAGTACAGGCAAGTGTTCTACTTTGTTTTTCTCCTTTCTATTCTGGAGCACTTTTGCCTGTCTCTCGGGGAGACGAGCCAGGGGCAGCCATCCGCTGCGCCCAAACTCATCTCGCTGGGCTCTGTCGCTACCGGTGATCCTGATCCCGGTTCTTCTCTCTCTCCTGAGCCTTCTCCCAGGGTCACCGGCGCGGAGCTGATTCTGGTCGCTGTGCCAGAGGTTTCGGGTTCGGGGTTGGAGGTCGGTTCTGGTGTGGCGCCGACCCAGTCGGGGTCCGACACGGGTGCAGCCATGACCCAATCGGGGTCTGACGCAGGTGCAGCCGTGACCCAAACAGGGTCCATCGCGGGTACAGCCGTGACCCAATCGGGGTCCATTGCGAGTGCAGCACCAGCAGAAGTCAAGGTCGGTGAGGGAGCTGCAGATCCCCTGCCACCCGACACTGGACTGGCTCATCTTCTTCATCATCATCCTCACCCACAGGATCTTCATCCCAGCTCATCTCCACCGGGGGCCGTTGGGGTTCCTAATACTCCGCTCGGCTCTCCCTTGTCTTCCCCCTCTCCAGGGAGGCCGCCTTCAACTTCTCCCCTTTGGTCCTAGTGGCTGAGTGATGCGGGTCGGCCGCCTGATGAGCTGTTCCGCCAGTTTGGCATTCTGGGTCGGCCACCCGACAAACTTTCTTGTCCATTCGGCGACCTGGCCCAGCCGCCAGAAGAATTGTGTTTCCTGGTTTGGGACTGGGGTAGGCCACCCGAACTATTCCTTTTTCCCCTGCCAGAGATATGGACGCTAGACGCAGGGTGGCCCCCCCGAACTTTCGGCTTTCATGCCGTGGGGTTTAGACTGCCTTCATCCCTGAATTGCATTTCTGTCCTCCTGTAACCTTTTGGGATGTGTGGGGGTCTTGTATTTGTTATTGTGCATCTTAGCCCTTCCTAGTGGGTGTTTTCTTTGTTCATCTTTCCTCTGTTAAATGTCCATTCATTGCCTGTAACAGTTGGTGTGTTTTTGCCTTTGGGAATATGGTATTTTCTGTTGTCGTGCCCTGTAATTATTTTATTTTTCCCAGTCTGCCTTGATCACGGTTTGTACATTTGTGATTATCCTGTTTTCTGTTATTTTGCCCTGTGGTCGTCTCCCTTATGCTCTGCCTTGGTTATATTTTGTGCATGGGAGTGTCGGTTTTTTTTGGGTTTTTTTCTTTCTCTGACTGTCTGTGTGCTCCTATTTTCATCATGGTTTTTTTGGTCTGTGCTGGTCCTCTCCCCCCTGACCTGTCCCCCCATCCGCCCACCCTGGGGGGGGGGGGGGGCCTTGGGTGGCTCTGGGCATTTGGAGCCCGCCCTTGGGGGGAAGGTACTGTTATGATCCAAGCGCCGACCTCATCCGCGCTCAGGTCATACGTCATCCCCTGCAGGCTTGACAGCAGTGATTTCCTTCTGGCTCCCCGGGCTCTTATTGTGACAGCGCTCGGAGGAGCTTCCTGCTGTCAAAGCCTGCCAGCTGTGCTGCATTCAGGGCTCATTAGTGGCCGGCTTTTAAGCGGACGCTGAATGCAGCCCAATGCAGCAGCCTCGTCAAACATTCCCTCATCGGACGTCGAGCGAGTGTTCCTCGTCTCAGACATCCTTATTGATTTCCACGTCTACGATCTTTCCTCGTCCTTGTATCGTAAGTGAGCTTGCTCAGCCTTACAGTCTCTGTTTCCTGTGTAGTGTGTTTTTGCCCATCGAGGCTTGTTACTGTGTTACTTTGTGTCATCCCTAACCCTTAATAAACATCATTGCAAACTCATTGGTGACTTGTGGCATCTTATGGTGGCTCGCGAGGTCCACCCTTGACAAAAACACCCTAAGAGTGATGAGTGTTATCTAACTGCACTTGAGATGATTTTGGTTGACATAGCAATGTAATTCTATCTTTATAGTATTCTTGATGCAGAAAGCTGACAATACAGTATCTCACAAAAGTGAGTACACCCCTCACATTTTTGTAAACATTTTATTATATCTTTTCATGGAACAATACTGAAGATATGACACTTTGATACAATGTAAAGTAGTCAGTGTACAGCTTGTATAACAATGTAAATTTGCTGTCCCCTCAAAATAACTCAACACACAGCCCTTAATGTCTAAACCGCTGGCAACAAAAGTGAGTACACACCTAAGTGAAAATGTCCAAATTGTGCCCTAAGTGTCATTATTTTGTGTGGCCACCATTATT
Organism: Pholidichthys leucotaenia; assembly: GCA_020510985.1. Classification (NCBI taxonomy): domain Eukaryota; kingdom Metazoa; phylum Chordata; class Actinopteri; order Cichliformes; family Pholidichthyidae; genus Pholidichthys; species Pholidichthys leucotaenia. The sequence goes on along the minus strand of CM035840.1, from coordinate 185,790,811 downwards.
TTACAGTACTGCCTTAACTCTCTTGGGCATAGAGTTCACTAGAGCTTCACAGGTTGCCAATGGAATCCTCTTCCACTCCTCCATGACGAAATCACAGAGCTGGTGGATGTTACAGGCCTTGTGTTCATCCACCTTCCTTTTGAGGATGCCCCACAGATGCTCTATAGAGTTTAGGTCTGGAGACATGCTTGGCCAGTCTATCACCTTTACCTTCAGTTTCTTTAGCAAGGCAGTGGTCATCTTGGAGGTGTGTTTGGGGCCGTTATCATATTGGAATCCTGCCCTGCGGCCCAGTTTCTGAAGGGAGGGGATCATGCTCTGCTTCAGTATGTCACAGTACATGTTGGCATTCATCGTTCCCTCAATGAACTAGCTCCCCAGTGCCAGCAGCATTCATGCAGCCCTAAACCATGACACTTCCACCACCATGCTTGACTGTAGGCAAGACACACTTGTCTTTGTACTCCTCACCTGATTGCCGCCACACACACTTGACACCATCTGAACCAAATAAGTTTATCTTGGTCTCATCAGACCACAGGACACGGTTCCAGTAATTCATGTCCTTAGTCTGCTTGTCTTCAGCAAACTGTTTGCAGGCTTTCTTGTGCATCGTCTTTAAAAGGGGCTTCCATCTGGGATGACAGCCATGCAGACCAATTTGATGTGGGGTGCGGCATATGGTCTGAGCACTAACAAGCTGACCCCACACCTCTTCAACCTCTGCAGCAATGCTGGCAGCACTCATATGTCCATTTTCAAAAGACAACCTCTGGATATGACGCTGAGCATGTGCACTCAACTTCTATGGTTGACCATGGCGAGGCCTGTTCTGAGTGGAACCTGACCTGTTAAACTGCTGTATGGTCTTGGCACCATGCAGCAGCTCAGTTTTAGGGTGTTGGCAATCTTCTTTTAACCAAGGCCATCTTTATGTAGAGCAGCAATTCTTTTTTTGTCAGATCCTCAGAGTTCTTTGCCATAGGTGCCATGTTGAACTTCCAGTGACCAGTATGAGAGAGTGTGAGAGTGATAACACCAAATTTAATACACCTGCTCCCCATTCATACCTGACACCTTGTAACACTAACGAGTCACATGACACTGAGGAGGGAAAATGGCTAATTGGGCACAATTTGGACATTGTCACTTAAGATAAGATAAGCCTTTATTAGTCCCACAATGGGGAAATTCCAGGATTGCAACAGCACAGGGATAGCAACACTCAGAGCAATAATTTAGAAGATAAGAAAATAAGAGCAGTGAATATACATATGTACACATAAATACATAAATATATATATACACAGTGCAGAGCATTGTAGCTAGATGGAATAAACAGCATAACCGTCTATTTAGTTACCCCACATAGTATGAATATGTCCATCCATCCATCCATCTTCTTCCGCTTAATCCTTTTCAGGTCACTGGGGGGCTGGAGCCTATCCCAGTATCTTTGGGCGAGAGGCAGGGTACACCCTGGACAGATCGCTAGTCCATCACACGGCCAACACAGAAAGACAGACAACCATTCACTCTCACAGTCATACCTAAGGACAATTTAGAATCCCCAGTTTGATGCCAATTAACCTAACTTGCATGTTTTTGGCATGTGGGAGGAAACCGAAGAAATCCCAGAGTAAACCCACGCAGACACGGGGAGAACACGCAAACTCCACACAGATCACTGTTGGTCGGTGGCGGGGATCGAACCCAGGATCCCCTGGCCAAGGGTGAGTTGCTGTGCTGCCGCAGTGCTAACCACTCCGCCATCGCAGTATGAATATGTACCCATACATATTGTCACCCTCCATAGCGACTGATATTGTCCTAGTTGTATACTGGAGGGGACCATTTGTGTAAGTCTGTTGTGTCTTTTGCATTCAATACTATTAGGTCGTCACATTTTTTTTGCTATCTCTGCAAGCAGCCCTGCTTAGGTTATACAGTCTGACAGCTGTAGGTAGGAAGGACCTGCGTAACCTCTCAGTAGCGCATCCAGGATGATGTAGCCTACTGCTAAATGAGCTCCTCAGTGCGCTCAGTATGTCCTGCATGGGGTGGGACTCGGATTCCAGCAAAGATGACAGTTTAGCCACCATCCTTTTCTCTCCTATCTCCTCCACTGGGTCAAGGCATTTCCCCAGGATAGAGCTAGCTTTCTTAATTAGTTTGTTCAGTCTCTTCCAATCGGCTGCTGTAACACCGTTGCCCCAGCAGACCACCCCAAAAGTGATGACTGATGCCACCACGGTGTCGTAGAATGTCTTCAAGAGCACCCTTTGTACACCAAAAGACCTGAGCCTCCTCAGTAGGAACAGCCTGCGCTGTCCCTTCTTGTAGTGGGCGTCGGTATTATGTGACCAGTCTAGTTTATTGTTCAGATGAACACCCAGGTATTTATAGGATGTCACCATCTCAATGTCTGTTCCCTGTATGTTTACTGGTGCTATGAGGGGTTGTCCTTGCCTGCAGCAGTCCACCACCAGCTCCTTAGTTTTCCTCGCGTTGATCTTGAGGCAGGTCCGATGGCACCAGTCCACGGAGTCCTGGATAAGTCCTTTGTACTCAGCTTCATCTCTGTTGGAGATGAGGCCGACGATCGCAGAGTCATCAGAGAACTTCTGTAGATGGCAGTGTGTTGTGTTGTGTGAGAAGTCTGCAGTATAAAGGGTGAACAGGAAGGGAGCCAAAACCGTTCCCTGGGGGGCCCCCGTGCTGCCGATGATCGTGTCGGACACACAATCCCGAGTTCTCACAAACTGTGGCCGGTTCGTGAGGTAGTCCAGGATCCATGATGACAGGTGCTGGTCCACCCCTGTGCACAGCAGCTTGTCCTTCAGGATCATCGGTTGGATGGTGTTGAAAGCACTGGTCAAGTCAAAGAACATGATCCTCACCGCGTTCCCGGGCTTCTCCAGGTGGGACAGGGAACGGTGAAGGAGGAAGATCACTGCATCCTCCACCCCAATGCCATGCTGGTAGGCGAACTGGAGTGGATCCATTGCTGGTCCCACCAGGGGGCGGAGGTGCGCAAGGAGCAGTCTCTCCAGGGTTTTCATCATGTGAGACGTCAGGGCCACTGGTCTGTAGCTGTTCAGGTCTTCGGAGTGGGAAGTCTTTGGTACAGGTACAAGAGGTTTTCCACAACTGTGGTACCCTCCCCAGCTTCAGGCTCAGGTTGAAGATGTGCTCCACAATCCCACACAGCTGGTCTGCACAGGACTTGAGGAGTTTCCCGCTGATGCCGTCCAGTCCCGAGGCCTTCCTCGCCTTGATCTTCCTCAGCTCCGTCCTCACCTGGTTCTTAGTGAGGGTCAGGTTGGGGGGCTGTGTGCTGGGAGTGGGGGGGGTGTTGGTGGACTGGGGTGTGGACAGCAGGTCTCGATGACTTTAGAGGCAGCAGTGGTTGGTGTGCAGTCGGGGGTGAGGGCGGTTGGTCAAACCTATTGAAAAACAGGTTCAGATTGTTCTCCCACTCCCTGCCTCACGTGGCCTGGGAGGAGGTATTCTGGAGCCCAGAGATGGTTTTAAGGTTTCTCCAGACCCCGCCGATGTTGCTCTGTTGCAGCTTGTCCTCCATCTTCTTCCTGAAGCTGGCCTTGCCTTCTCTGATCTTCCTCCTCAGCTCCCTCTGTACGGACTTCAGCATCTCCCTGTTCCTCGACCTGAAGATCCTCTTCTTCTCTTTCAGAAGTGTTTTAATCTCAGGGTTGATCCAGGGTTTGTTGTTTGAGCAACACCGTATGGTCTTGGTGGGTACGGTGTTGTCCACACAGAAGTTGATGTAGTCCATGATGGTGTGAGTGAGGCCATCGATGTCCTCACCATGTGGATCGCAGAGCTGCTCCCAGGCAGTGGTTTCAAGATAGTCCTTTAAAGCGTCCATTGCCTCCTCAGACCATAACTTCCCTGTGCGCATGACCGGAGATTGTCTGTGTACTAGGGGTTTGTACACCGGCAGGAGATGAACCAAGTTGTGATCCGATCTCCCGAGTGGGGGGAGTGGTGATGAGGTGTACGCCTCCTTAGTGTTTGCATAAAATAAGTCCAGTGTTTTATTGTCTATTTTGTGGCATGTGACATACTGGGTGAACGTGGGCAGAATGGGGGACAATGAAATATGATTGAAATCACCTGAGATGAGAAGAAGAGCATCTGGGTGTTCTGTCAGCAGCCTGCCAGTTACTGAGTGATTGGCGTCACGCGCTGTCCCAGCGTTCGCCGTCGGATTTGCATAAATAACAATGCAGGTCACGTGTGAGTATTCTCTCGGGAGATAGGTAGGCCACATGCTAACAGCTAGCAACTCAATGTCTTTGTTGCAGTGTTGTTGTTTAACCGTGATATGTCCCGGTCTGCACCAGCTGTTATTGACATACATTATCACTCCTCCGCCCCTTGCCTTCCCACTGTCTGGTGTCTGCCTGGTGTCTGGTGTCTTTCCCGTATTGCATGGAAACCCTCCAGTTCGATGTTAGCATCTGTTGCTAGTTCTGTTAGCCACGTCTCAATAAACAACATCATGCTAATCTCTCTGAAGATGCTCTGGTAACGAGCCATAGCCGCTAGCTCATCTGTCTTATTGCGTAACAATTGTACATTCCCCATAATAACGGATGGAAGGACGGGTCTGTACTTTATATTTCTCGCCTGCCGTTTTGCTCCAGCATGGCATCCATGTCGTTTCTGTCTTATTTCACCCGGTATATCGAAGTCTTGCGCAAGGATTTTGGCCCGGTTAAGTGCTAACAGCTGGTCTCTGCTGTAACGTATCCTGCTAAAAACAGTGGCTTCGTCTGCCAGCTCAGGAGACATTTGGGTGATCCGTGTCCGTCTGATAGATAAGGTGTCGCTGGATCAGAAAGATTAGCAAGAGAGGCCAGATAGTAAATAGAAATAGGAAGAAATTGATCCGCTGTTGCAAAAAGGCAGCCTACTTGTGTGGCGCCGGAAGTGTATCTGATTAGGTGTGTACTCACTTTTGTTGCCAGTGGTTTAGATATTAATGGCTGTGTGTTCAGTTATTTTATTTCACCTAAGTGAAAATGTCCAAATTGTGCCCAATTAGCCATTTTCCCTCCCCGGTGTCATGTGACTTGTTAGTGTTACAAGGTGTCAGGTATGAATGGGGAGCAGGTGTGCTAAATTTGGTGTTATCACTCTCACACTCTCTCATACTGGTCACTGGAAGTTCAACATGGCACCTATGGCAAAGAACTCTGAGGATCTGAAAAAAAAGAATTGTTGCTCTACATAAAGATGGCCTTGGTTAAAAGAAGATTGCCAACACCCTAAAACTGAGTTGCTGCATGGTGGCCAAGACCATACAGCAGTTTAACAGGACAGGTTCCACTCAGAACAGGCCTCGCCATGGTCAACCATAGAAGTTGAGTGCACATGCTCAGCGTCATATCCAGAGGTTGTCTTTTGAAAATGAACATATGAGTGCTGCCAGCATTGCTGCAGAGGTTGAAGGGGTGTGGGGTCAGCTTGTTAGTGCTCAGACCATACGCCGCACCCTGCATCAAATTGGTCTGCATGGCTGTCATCCCAGATGGAAGCCCCTTTTAAAGACGATGCACAAGAAAGCCTGCAAACAGTTTGCTGAAGACAAGCAGACTAAGGACATGAATTAAATGAAATGAAATGAATGAAAACTCAACATACCGAGAGAACTGAGGCGAAAACGCCGCGGCTGCCGGGCTGGAGTAAGGCGGAGGACAAAAAATATAAGGTACAGACCCTCCCTTCCATCTGTTGTCATGAGAAATGTACGCTCTATACTGGGAAAGGTAGATGAGCTAGCGGCTATCTGCCGTTATAATAGCACATATCGGGAGTGCTCTCTCCTTTTGTTTTCTGAGATGTGGCTAACTGAACTAGCAGCAGATGCTAACATTGAGCTGGAGGGTTTCCACATGATACGGGCTGACCGAACACCAGACAGTGGCAAAGCAAGGGGCGGTGGAGTGATAATGTATGTTAACAACAACTGGTGCAGACCGGGACATATCACTGTTATACAACGACACTGCAGCAAAGACATTGAGTTGCTAGTTGTTAGCATGAGGCCTACATATCTCCCGAGAGAACACTCACACGTGATCTGCATTGTTGTTTATGCAAATCCGACGGCGAACGCTGGGACAGCGCGTGACGTCATCCATTCAGTAACCAGCAGGCTGCAGACAGAACACCCAGATGCTCTTCTCCTCATCTCAGGCGATTTCAACCATGTTTCACTGTCTCCCATTCTACCCACGTTCACCCAGTATGTCACATGCCACACTAGAGACAATAAAACACTGGACTTATTCTACGCAAACACTAAGGAGGCGTACACCTCATCACAACTCCCCCCACTCGGGAGATCGGATCACAACTTGGTTCATCTCCGGCCGGTGTACAAACCCCTAGTACACAGACAACGTCCGGCCATGCGCACAGTGGAGTTATGGTCTGAGGAGACAATGGACACTCTAAAAGGCTGTTTTGAAGCTACCGCTTGGAAGCAGCTCTGCGATCCACATGGTGAGGACATCGATGGCCTCATTCACACCTTCACGGGCTACCTCAGCTTCTGTGTGGACAAATCCGTTCCCACCAAGACCATACGGTGTTGCTCAAACAACAAACCCTGGATCAACCCTGAGATTAAAACACTTCTGAGAGAGAAGAAGAGGATCTTCAGGTCGGGGAACAGGGAGATGTTGAAGTCCGTACAGAGGGAGCTGAGGAGAAAGATCAGAGAAGGCAAGGACAGCTTCAGGAAGAAGCTGGAGGACAAGTTGCAACAGAGCGACATCAGCGGGGTCTGGAGAAACCTCAAAACCATCTCTGGGCTCCAGAATACCTCCCCCCAGGCCACGGGGGGCAGGGAGTGGGCGAACAACCTGAATCTGTTTTTCAATAGGTTTGACCAACCGCCCTCCCCCCCGACTGCACAACAACCACTGCTGCCTCTAAAGAAATCAAGTCCTGCTGCCCACTCCCCACTCCACCAACACCCCCCCACTCCCATCACACAGCCCCCCATCCTGACCCTGACCAGGACCCAGGTGAGGACGGAGCTGAGGAAGATCAAGGCGAGGAAGGCGTCGGGACCGGACGGCATCAGCGCAAAGCTCCTCAAGTCCTGTGCAGACCAGCTGTGTGGGATTGTGACGTGCATCTTCAACCTGAGCCTGAAGCTGGGGAGGGTACCACAGCTGTGGAAAACATCTTGTGTGGTACCTGTACCAAAAACTTCCCACCTCAAAGACCTGAACAGCTACAGACCGGTGGCCTTGACGTCCCACTTGATGAAGACCCTGGAGAGACTGCTCCTTGCTCACCTCCGCCCCCTGGTGGAACCAGCGATGGATCCACTCCAGTTCGCCTACCAGCATGGCATTGGGGTGGAGGATGCGGTGATCTCTCTCCTTCACCGTTCTCTGTCCCACCTGGAGAAGCCCGGGAATATGGTGAGGATCATGTTCTTTGACTTCTCCAGTGCTTTCAACACCATCCAACCGATGATCCTGAAGGACAAGCTGCTGCGCGCAGGGGTGGACCAGCACCTGTCATCATGGATCCTGGACTACCTCACGAACCGGCCTCAGTTTGTGAGAACCTGGGACTGTGTGTCCGATACGATCATCAGTAGCACGGGGGCCCCCCAGGGAACGGTGCTGGCTCCCTTCCTGTTCACTCTTTATACAGCGGACTTCTCACACAACACAACACACTGCCATCTACAGAAGTTCTCTGATGACTCTGCGATCGTTGGCCTCATCTCCAATGGAGATGAAGCTGAGTACAGAGGGCTTATCCAGGACTTCGTGGACTGGTGCCATCGGAACTGCCTCCAGATCAACGCAAGGAAAACTAAGGAGCTGGTGGTGGACTGCCGCAGGCATGGGCAGCCCCTCACAGCACCAGTAAATATACAGGGAACAGACATCGAGATGGTGACATCCTATAAGTGCCTGGGTGTTCATCTGAACAATAAACTAGACTGGTCACACAGTACTGACGCACTCTACAAGAAGGGACAGCGCAGGCTGTTCCTGCTGAGGAGACTCAGGTCTTTTGGTGTACAAGGGGCGCTGCTGAAGACATTCTATGACACGGTGGTGGCATCAGCCATCACTTTTGGAGTGGTCTGCTGGGGCAGTGGCATTACTGCAGCCGATAGGAAGAGACTGAACAAACTGATTAAGAAAGGTAGCTCTGTCCTGGGGCAGCGCCTTGATCCGGTGGAGGAGATAGGAGAGAGAAGGACGGTGGCTAAACTGTCATCTCTGCTGGAGTCCGAGTTCCACCCTATGCAGGACATAGTGAATGCACTGAGGAGCTCATTTAGCAACAGACTACATCATCCCAGGTGCACAACCGAGAGGTTTCGTAGGTCCTTCCTACCAACGGCTGTCAGACTGTACAACCTAAGCAGGGCTGCTCGCAGAGATAGCAAAAAGACGTAACAAACTAATAGTTTTTTGAATGCAAAAGATGCAATAGACTTACACAATGGTCCCCTCCGGCATACAACTAGGAAAATACCGGTCGCTATGGAGGGTGAGAATATGTATGGGCACATAATCATACCATGTAGGATAACTAAGTAGATGGTTATGCTGTTTCATCCCATCTAGCAACAATGCTCTGCACTGTGTGTGTTTATATATTTACATATTTATTCCATCTAGCTACAATGCTCAGCACTGGGTGTGTTTATATTTATATATCTATATATTTATTCCATCTAGCTACAATGCTCCGCACTGTGTTTTTATATATCTACATATTATTCCATCTAGCTACATTGCTCCGCACTGTGTGTGTTTATATACTTACATATTTATTCCACCTAGCTGCAATGCTCCGTACTGTGGGTGTTTATATATTTACATATTTATTCCATCTAGCTACAATGCTCTGCACTGTGTGTTTATATATTCATATATTTATTCCATCCAGCTACAATGCTCTGCACTGTGTGTCTGTGTGTGTGTGTGTATATATATATTTTATAGTAATATGTACATATGTATATTAGCTGCTCTTGCTTGCTTGTTTTTTTTCTTGCCTTCTGATAGTTGCTCTGAGTGTTGCTATCCCTGTGCTGTTGCAATCCTGGAATTTCCCCGTTGTGGGACTAATAAAGGCTTATCTTATCTTATCTTATCTTAATTACTGAAGCCATGTCCTGTGGTCTGATGAGACCAAGATAAACTTATTTGGTTCAGATGGTGTCAAGCGTGTGTGGGAGCAATCAGGTGAGGAGTACAAAGACAAGTGTGCTTGCCTACAGTCAAGCATGGTGGTGGGAATGTCATGGTTTAGGGCTGCATGAATGCTGCCGGCACTGGGGAGCTACAATTCATTGAGGGAATGATGAATGCCAACATGTACTGTGACATAACTGAAGCAGAGCATGATCCCCTCCCTTCAGAAACTGGACCGCAGGGCAAGATTCCAATATGATAACGACCCCAAACACACCTCCAAGACGACCACTGCCTTGCTAAAGAAACTGAAGGTAAAGGTGATGGACTGGCCAAGCATGTCTCCAGACCTAAACTCTATTGAGCATCTGTGGGGCATCCTCAAAAGGAAGGTGGATGAACACAAGGCCTGTAACATCCACCAGCTCTGTGGTGTCGTCATGGAGGAGTGGAAGAGGATTCCATTGGCAACCTGTGAAGCTCTAGTGAACTCTATGCCCAAGAGAGTTAAGGCAGTACTGTAAAATAATGGTGGCCACACAAAATAATGACACTTAGGGCACAATTTGGACATTTTCACTTAGGTGTGTACTCACTTTTGTTGCCAACGGTTTAGACATTAACGGCTGCATGTTGAGTTATTTTGAGGGGACAGCAAATTTACACTGTTATACAAGCTGTACACTGACTACTTTACATTGTATCAAAGTGTCATATCTTCAGTGTTGTCCAATGAAAAGACATAATAAAATATTTACAAAAACTTGAGGGGTGTACTCACTTTTGTGAGACACTGTATATACAACAAAAATCCAAACATAACGAATATAAAAATGTGGAAACAAATAATTCACAACTCCTGAACTGTAGGAAATGCAAAGTTAAAAAAAAGATGCAGAAACTTGTGGAAAAAAAAAAATACAGAAACTTTATATATATATTTCAGGTCTTTTGGAGTGCAAGGGGCACCCCTGAAGACCTTCTACCATTCGATGGTGGCATCAGCCATCACATTTGTAGTGGTCTGCTGGGTCAGTGGCATCACAGCAGTCAACAAGAAGAGAATGAACAGGCTGATCAAAAAAGCCAGCTCTGTTCTGGGGTGACGCTTTGACTCAGTGGCTGAGATAGGAGAGAAGAGGGTGGTGGCTAAGCTGTCATCTCTGCTGGAGTCCAAGTCCCACCCCATGCTGGACACGCTGAACGCACTGAGGAGCTCATTTAGCGGTAGGCTGTGTCATCTTAGGTGCACGATAGAATGGTTCCGCAGGTCCTACCTACGGCTGTCAGACTTTATAACATAATCAGGGCTGCTCGTCGAGGTCATATTAAATGTACTAAATGTAACAACTTTGCACAATAAAGACTGTTCCCTCCAATACACAACTAGGGCAAGGACTAGGACCACTGTTTTGAAACCACTGCCTGGGAGCAGCTCTGCAATTCACATGGTGAGGACATCGATGGCCTCACTCACACCATCACAGACTACATCAGCTTCTGTGTGGACAACACCATACCCACCAAGACCATACAGTGTTGCTCGAACAACAAACCCTGGATCAACCCTGAGATTAAAACACTTCTGAGAGAGAAGAAAAGGATCTTCAGGTCGGGAAACAGGGAGATGCTGAAGTCCGTACAGAGGGAGCTGAGGAGGAAGATCAGAGAAGGCAAGGACAGCTTCAGGAAGAAGATGGAGGACAAGCTGCAACAGAGCAACATCGGTGGGGTCTGGAGAAACCTTAAAACCATCTCTGGGCTCCAGAATACCTCCCCCCAGGCCACGTGAGGCAGGGAGTGGGCGAACAATCTGAACCTGTTTTTAGTTTTTTTTAGTGAGTCCTTCCAGTTATTCTTTTGTTTCTCCGTGAGTGTCTTCAACATCTGAATCAAAGTCCGGTTAAAGCGTTCAACTTGCCCGTTTCCTTGTGGGTGATAGGGACTGGTTCGCAAGCTTGCGACTCCACAATACTCTTTGAGTTGGGCAAAAAGCTGGTTCTCGAATTCACCACCTTGGTCATGGTGAAGTCTCAGGGGAAACCCAAACTTTAAAGCAAAGTCATTAAAGATTTTGTCTGCCGCTGTTTTTCCAGACTTGTTTGTGGTGGCGTAAGCCTGGGCAAAACGCGTAAAATGGTCAACAAGAACAAGTACATGCTCATAACCACCCTTACATTTGTCTAAGTGTAAAAAGTCAACTGAGACAACTTCAAAAGGCTGAGTAGTAACTATGTTAGTTAGCGGAGCTCTAGTCTCGTGGCTTGGTCTCCTGTTTTTAAGGCACACACACTGTCTCAATACATAGTCTTCTATCTGCTTTTGCATGAAGGGCCAGTAGAAATGATCCTGTATCAAAGAAGTAGTTCTTTCTACACCATGGTAGCCCATTTCATCATGCAGTTCTCTTAACACTGTTGGCCTGTGTTTTTCTGGTAGCACAAGTTGCTTTCTGTTTGTCATTTGTCTATATAAAAGGCATTCTAGACAGACTGTCTGCATCTATGTTCTCTCTGCCAGGGCGATACTTCACAGTAAAATGGAAATCGGCAAGTTCTGCAACCCATCTACACCCTGTAGCATTCAACTTTGCTGTCGACAAAACATAAGTAAGCGGGTTATTGTCGCTGAACACAGTAAAGGAAGGTGCATAGTACAAGTAATCGCGAAACTTGTCCGTGACCACCCATTTAAGAGCTAGAAATTCTAACTTGCCTGAGTGTAAATTGTAATTTTTCTAAGCCGCAGTTAGGGTTCTAGAGTCATAAGCTATTACACGGAGTTTACCATTTTGCCTTTGATACAATACAGCTCCTAACCCCTGGTTAGAGGCATCTGTATATAAGATAAAGGGTTGTGAAAAGTCCGGGAAACCAAGAACAGGAGGCTGGACCAAACAGTCTATCAACTGCTCCAAAACTGACTGATGTACATCACTCCACCGAATAGGAGTACTCGAGGGGACACTGTTGTTCTGTTTCATTGTTCTTTTTCTTGTATAGTTCTGTGTCTTTGCTTCCAAAGGGGCTTTAAGCAGGTCATACAAAGGGCTAGCAATACAAGAGAAATCTTTGATGTACTACTGCCTATAGTAGCTTAACAGTCCTGGTATTGCTCGGAGCTCACCAACAGTACCTGGCTGATTGTTTTTCAGTGCTCGCACTGCAGCTGTGTCTGCCGGGTCCATTTTGCTTCCTTCAGCAGAGACAATTCTGCCAAGGTACCTCACCTCTGGTTTGAAAAAGTCACATTTTTGTGGCTTGAGTTTTATCCCATTGTCTCTGAGATGTCGCAGTACTCTCCTGACGTCCTCAACATGGTCTTCAAAAGTCCTGCTGAACACTAGAATATCGTCCAGGTAAGGAACACATATCTCGTCCCGCAGCCCTTCCAGGCATTGCTCCATACATCGCTGGAATGCTGCTGGTGCGTTCATAAGGCCAAAAGGAATCTTGATCCATTCGTAAAGGCCCCAGGGGGTCACAAAGGCGGTCAGGTGTCTGCTGTCATTGGACAGGAACCCCTGGTGATACGCTTTACCCTGGTCCAGTAGTGAGAAGATGGTGTTCCCCCCCAGGCTGTCCATAATATCCTGTAGCCTGGGTATGGGGTGTCGATCTGGGTGTGTCCTGCGGTTCAGCTCTCTGTAATCGATACATAAGTGCAGCGAACCATCCTTTTTTCTTACACAAACAACAGGAGACGAGTAGGAGGAAGTAGACTTTTCCACCCATCCCTGTGGTATCAAGTCCTGTAAGTAGTCCTTCATCTCCCTGTACAGTGGCCTTGGTACAGACTTTTTGAAACTGGCTCAGTGTCCTTTAACAAAATGTTCATTTGCAGATTTTTCACACACCCTGTGTCATTGTCTGTCTTTGAAAATGATGCTGATTCCTCTCTTAACATCTGCTGAATAGTCTTCCTTTTATCTTCATCCAGGTGGGACAAGTCAACAGGAGGGTCCCATTGCTCACTGGTGGGGGTGCATCCTGTGGGTTCCTGTATGTGGATCTCATTGATGGTTGCAGACGGGAGGTCCCTCGTGAAGATGTTAGCAGGATAGACTGACCCCATTGACTGCACAGTACCAATAGTGGTTCTTCCTGATAGAGTGATGTCATGGTTGGTAGGGTTTTGGACACTAACAGTAATCTCTGGAATAGACCCTGCTTTCACTGAAACTAATGTGTCACAAAACTCTAAACTGTCTGGCCACTGTGGGTTTTCACAGGGCTCAAAAATCAGTGTAATGTCCTCTTTAAATGTCTTGGCCTGCGCCCTACATTCAATAAACACTGAACTCTGGCTGGGTGCAGTCACTCTCTCTTTTGTTGTCCTCACATTGTACTCGTGTGTTTGTCCAACACTAACTGCTTTTATGAAAGTTATAGCTTTGTTTTTCTTAAGATGTGGAAAAGCTACTTTCACTGCTCTCAGAAGTTTCTCTTTTTCCCCTGAATTATTTTCACCTTTCATACTTTCTGAAATCAAGTGCTCAATAGCATTAAACCCAATAATTGGACATTGTTGCTGGTTATCTTTAAGCACTAGAACAGGTATGAGTAACTCAGAGTCATTGACTGTAAGTTTAAATGGTACCTCAACCCACCCCACGTATGGCATGTCTGTACCATTGGCTGCTTCAAGATGGAGGGGTTCATTTGGATTGATAAGCTCACTCACATTTCTCAGCAGTAACTCAGGTAAATTAGTGTCTTTCCATGACTCATCAATAGCACAAACTTGTGAGCCAGAGTCCCAAAGTGCTTCAACCTTTTTGTTGCCTAAAAAGCACCGAATGAGACATTTTCTCCCCACTAACTGTCTAACAGACGGTATTTTGTCTTTTTCACAGAATTTCCTTTTGACCTGTTTCTCAGGGAACTTTCTACCCCCCTTACGAATACCACCATAGGTGTAGGGCTTATATTTGGCTTTGTGTATGGGCCAGTGCTCTCCTTGACACTTTTTGGAGCAGTACAAGGCGCTTTTACACACTGAACAACATTTCAAACTCTGGTTTTCACCCTGTGTAGCACAGCTATAACATCACTGGGACCTTTTTATGTCACTGGTCACACCATGTCCCGCTGGAGTGATCCCTTCTAGTTTAAAGAGTTACCTCTGGCTGGTTTCACTAGCTTCTGTGCTTTACAGCCTGTTCTAAAATGCTCGCTGCTCCCACAGCGAAAACAATGCTGGCAAAACTCTTCACCTGTCTGAATGCAATAATAACACCTTGGTTGTGGGCGGGGCATGTGATACCGCTGAGGGGCGAAGCGCTGCTGGAATTGTGCAGTGCCTCTCATCGGTGCCAGGCCTTGCGCTGGATAGTGCTGCTGAAGAGCTGCTTGGGGCTGCTGCTGAGGAGAGTAGTGCTGAGCAGATGGGTCCAGCTGGTATTGTGGGTATGGCGTGAAAGTCGGCACTGGGGAGTGGTCTTCAGGTCCTCTGCTGGTGGTGGGTTGTGCTGTGGCTGAAGACTTCTCCATGGTTTCTCGGATTTGGGACACTTCAGCTCGCAAGTCCTTTAAAAATACCATCTCAGACCGCAACTCTTTAATCTCTGCCAGCAGATTAGGTGACGGAACGGCTGTGCTTTGTTTTTGAACTGTCCTTTTTTCTGAAGGTGCAGGAGTGTCACTGGGCTGAACAGCATTCACAGCGGCCGCTCGCTGGGGGATAGCATGTTTCTTCTTGACTTGTCTTTCCTTTTCATTTGCACATGCAATATTCACCCTTTCCAATAAAACTTCATCAGGTGTCGTGGGCTGAAGAAGGTACGGCTGCATGTCACTCTTAACATTGTCACTCTGCAAACCTGTTAGGATGGTGTGCATGAATAAACTTTGGACCAAGGCGGGGTCATATTTTAGACCCGACTCATCTTCCTGGAATGCGAAAAGAATCTTCTGACGAAGGTCCATGGCTCTCAGAACGAAGTTTTGAGGAGTCTCTTTACTGCTCTGAGCTTCTGAAGAAAGCTGCTTGTACAGTTCAGTAGCCCCTCTCTCCTGACAGTGAGACCTTAGGATCCTCCGCAGGGCAGGAAGAGTAAGATTGCCTTTGCCTTCTAGGAAACTTTTCAGCTGCAGGCCTGGTGTGATGGCGCGAATGACTGCATCGATGATCTCATCTTCATGGTAGCCTTTACTGAGTCCACTTTCAATCTGCCTGGCCAAACTGGAAAATGTGAGCTTGTCTTTTTGTCCCGGCTCCCTATTTAGCCTGATATCTTAAAGTCTTTACACCACATGAAGTTATCTGGAGGCGCTAAAGTTTGTCTGTGCATTGGTGTGCTCTGTAGGCTCAGTTTATTACTCACTAGCTGATGCATAGCCTCTTCTTTGGCTTGAAGTGTGGCCCATAAAGCATGTACTTCTTTCTGCAGGTCTTCTTTCTGTTTATCTTCATCCACTATCACTAACTCTGGCATCTTTGCATTTTCAATCAAGTCCTTTATATTTAGCAAATGAGACATTTCCTCATCTTCCAGCTCAGCGAACTCAGCTCTTTCAACATAACTTGTGACAAATGTGATTAGCTGGCCTCGACTTTTGTCTGCAAATTGCTCTTTTCCCATTCCAGATATTTGTAGTCCATTGCATACATTAAGCAGTTGTTCAACATTCAGTTCATATAATGCACCTTTAACTTCAAACAGCACTTCCCTCAATTCCATTTTCATCAGAGAAGTGGACATGAACAGTTCAACGTAGGCCTCTTTAACCTTCGTGGTGTAGCGGTGGCCTCTAGTGGTGATTGTGGCACTAGAGTTACAACCTTTGCACGTGGTGTCAAAGCCACGGTGAATGTCGGCGGTGCCTTACATCTCCGATGCCAGGGTTTGGGGGTGGGGGGTATTCGGCTCGAGTTTCCACTTCGGCTGGCGGATTTTTCTCTCACCAAAATATCCCAAGCGGTGCCTCCAAAATGTTGCGCCCTCTGCTCCACAGTTCGGGAGAGGTACGTGGTGCTTTTGAGCAAGAAATAATGAAGAGAGTCGCGGTCTACGTCTTCACTCCATTTTACTTTATTCAAAAAGAATATGGACACTTCTGCGCAAGCGCACAACACAGTTCCCTCTCCGGGCAAAAGCAATCAATTTGTGAATCATCTAACTCTCAACAAACCGTAAACAGTGCACACAGCATCCAACCCCCCCCAGTACGGTACTGATGTTTTTAAATGTAACAATCATGTGCAAAAACAATAATGAAACATTAATCTTTTTAACTCTCATCCCTAACTGTATATATTGTCTACAATCTGCTTCTTAACCCATGTATGATATGCTTTTAATTAACCCATTAATCCCCATTTTTAACCTGTCACATTAGCCACCATCCTTCTCTCTCCTATCTCCTCCACTGGGTCAAGGCGCTTCCCCAGGACAGAGCTAGCTTTCTTGATCAGTTTGTTCAGTCTCTTCCTATCGGCTGCTGTAATGCCACTGCCCCAGCAGACCACTCCAAAAGTGATGGCTGATGCCACCACCGTGTCGTAGAATGTCTTCAGCAGCGCCCCTTGTACACCAAAAGACCTGAGTCTCCTCAGTAGGAACAGCCTGCGCTGTCCCTTCTTGGAGAGTGCATCGGTATTGTGTGACCAGTCTAGTTTATTGTTCAGATGAACACCCAGGTACTTGTAGGATGTCACCATCTCAATGTCTGTTCCCTGTATGTTTACTGGTGCTGTGAGGGGTTGTTCTTGCCTGCAGCAGTCCACCACCAGCTCCTTAGTTTTCCTCACGTTGATCTGGAGGCAGTTCCGACTGCACCAGTCCACAAAGTCCTGGATAAGCCCTCTGTTCTCAGCTTCATCTCTTGGAGATGAAGAGATGAGGCCAATGATGTTGGAGATGAGGCCAATGATCGCAGAGTCATCAGAGAACTTCTGTAGATGGCAGTGTGTTGTGTTGTGTGAGAAGTCCGCAGTATAAAGGGTGAACAGGAAGGGAGCCAAAACTGTTCCCTGGGGGGCCCCCATGCTACCGATGATCGTGTCGGACACACAGTCCCGGGTTCTCACAAACTGAGGCTGGTTTGTGAGGTAGTCCAGGATCCATGATGACAGGTGCTGGTCCACCCCTGCGCACAGCAGCTTGTCCTTCAGGATCATTGGTTGGATGGTGTTGAAAGCACGAGAGAAGTCAAAGAACATGATCCTCACCGCATTCCTGGGCTTCTCCAGGTGGGACAGAGAACAGTGAGGGAGGAAGATCACCACATCCTCCACCCCAATGCCATGCTGATAGGCGAACTGGAGTGGATCCATCGCTGGTCCCACCAGGGGGTGGAGGTGAGCAAGGAGCAGTCTCTCCAGGGTCTTCATCATGTGGGACGTCAGGGCCACTGGTCTGTAGCTGTTCAGATCTTTGGGGTGGGAAGTCTTTGGTACAGGTACCACACAAGATGTTTTCCACAACTGTGGTACCCTCCCCAGCTTCAGGCTCAGGTTGAAGATGTGCTCCACAATCCCACACAGCTGGTCTGCACAGGAGTTGAGGAGCTTTGCGCTGATGCCGTCCGGTCCCGACGCCTTCCTCGCCTTGATCTTCCTCAGCTCCATCCTCACCTGGGTCTTAGTGAGGGTCAGGTTGGGGGGCTATATGTTGGGAGTGGGGGGGGTGTTGGTGGAGTGGGGAGTGGGCAGCAGGACTTGATGTTTTCAGAGGCAGCAGTGGTTGTTGTGCAGTCGGGGGGGAGGGCGGTTGGTCAAACCTATTGAAAAACAGATTCAGATTGTTTGCCCACTCCCTGCCCTCCGTGGCATGGGGGGAGGTATTCTGGAGCCCAGAGATGGTTTAAAGGTTTCTCCAGACCCCGCTGATGTCGCTCTGTTGCAGCTTGTCCTCCATCTTCTTCCTGAAGCTGTCCTTGCCTTCTTTGATCTTTCTCCTCAGCTCCCTCTGTACGGACTTCAGCATCTCCCTGTTCCCCAACCTGAAGATCCTCTTCTTCTCTCTCAGAAGTGTTTTTATCTCAGGGTTGATCCAGGGTTTGTTGTTTGAGCAACACCGTATGGTCTTGGTGGGTATGGTGTTGTCCACACAGAAGCTAATGTAGTCCGTGATGGTGTGAGTGAGGCCATCGATGTCCTCACCATGTGGATCGCAGAGCTGCTCCCAGGCGGTGGTTTCAAATTACAGTGTAACAGCAGCATGACATTAGACAACCAAACAACAGAAACACACACATGACAGACAAAGGGATTACCCATGGAAAGTAAAACTAACACGACTATAAAACCTATATACAGTGATCCCTCGCTACTTCGCGCTTCACCTTTCGCGCCCTCAGTGCATCGCAGATTTTTCAAAAATATTCATCAAAAATTCAAAATTGAGAAAAAATGGGCGAGCGCTAGCAGAAGGCAGGGAGACTACATTAGAACATCAGGTATCAACACGGAGAGCCGCACAACTCAAAATCCACCTCTCTGACCACCGCTCCACTCCTCTCCACCCACCTCTTCACTGCTCGGGAATCTCGCAAGCTGATTGGCCGAGACGTTTTACCCAGCTTCTGTCCCTGCCGAGCGCCCATAGCCAGCGAAGGAAGACCGCATTCATTGTTCTTTATTGCTAGTCTTGCCGCGTGGAACTTTTCGCTGTTCTCTTGCGCCTTTTTGTGCGAAATAGTCTTCCCGTTGAGCCACTACGCCGCCTCCTGCAGCTGCCCTCGATGATCCTGCGCCTCTAGCACCTGACGATGAGGCGTCACCTGAGGAGCAGTAAAGCTCTCATTAACCTGTGCAGTAAATCATCTTCATCTTGAGTTATGTATCTTGTTATAAAAATAAAAGAGTTCTAAAAACATATTTATGTACACTTTATTTACATCTACGTATGTATGTACGCTTACACACACACACACACACACACGTATCTAAGAGAGAGAGTGAGAGAATGAACGTACGTGTTATTTATGGGTGACGTCATTAGGGATGACGCTACTTCGCGGTTTTTCACTTTTCGCGGTCGGTTCTGGAACCCATTAACGGCGATAAGTGAGGGATCACTGTACATCATAGCTTAATATGTGATGACCCGTATAAACACATGAATCATCCCATTGCACAAAGAAGGACTATCAGGAGCAGAGTGAAAATGTGAGGTACCAGTTAGTCTGTAAGGTGCAGTGTGGCAGCATTGCTATGACCAGAATACAACATCATAGTGAGTTATTGTACAGTGAAATTGCATGTGGCAGGAAAGATTTCCTGTACCTGGCCGTTCGACAGCGAAGTTGTAGTAGTCTACTGGAGAAAGTGCTTCTCCAGTAGCACTTTCTCCAGTAGACTACTACAACTTCGTGTGGTGGACTTCCATCCACCACACACTTCGTATCTAGTGTGTGGTGGATAGGGTGATCAGGATTGTCCATGATGGATTGCAGTTTATTTAGTGCTCTCCTCTCCACCACTGTCTCAAAGGTCTCCGGTCTGAGACCAATTAAGGCGCTTTTCCACTAGCCCCGATTAGAAAACCCGACTCAACTCACTTCGATTCGGTTCTGCCTCGGTTGCTTTTCAACATTACTGCTGGCACACCTGCTGGCACACCTGCGGTGGGTGGGATTTCTTGAACAGCGAGGCGGCGCCGAGGCGGCGCCACACTCTCGTGACGTGAAACACGCGACCGAATCCTCCACAACAAAGAAAATGGCTGATGACGAGGAGAGAAGGAAGGAGGAAGGAGAGAGGAATGACTGTGACATGAAACTGGTGAAATCTATGGTCCTGACTTGTTGTGCTATGCACAATCTGTGTGAGAGTCATGGAGAGACGTTTGACACTACATTGGATGATGCAGTTGATGAACCAGTGGTGGCAGCGGCACAGGGAGAAGAGGAGCTTGGTGCCGATATACGAGATGCTGTGATGCAGTACTTGTCTAGCAATAGGTAGAAATGTAATTTCGCCCACATTTATGTGCATACATATTTCAAAAATGTTTTTTGTAAATAAAATGTTGTGCATGTTCCATCTACCTGTCCTCTGTTGTTCATAACGCTTATCTGTTAAGCCATCAGCATAATGATCAGTCCACACTTCTCACTGTTGTGATAATTGCTCACGCTGAGCGCTCTGACAGCCCCGTAAGCTGTGGGGGTCACACACACGACGTGTTCCTCCACACTCTCAATAATTTTTTTTCCCGTATATTTTTCTTTTTGGCGTACAGAAATGGCAATACGCCCGTATTTGCTAAAATTGCATTTTCCCCATATTAAAATACGGCGAAACCGTATCACTTGACAGGTATGTAATTACATGCAGAAACACCGCACAGGCCATCTTCACAAAAATCCAGCTCGACAAGTCACTTTTGCTTAGGTGGAAATGCAAATTGAACTATAAATCATGTGCTGATACATGTCATATTCCCATGTAAAGGTCTCCCACTTTTACTCACAAATTGATTTTTAATTTTTGGGAAAAGGGAATATAAATTTTGCACAGCTTGTTGGTAACAACAGTTGTGTGCAACAAAAACACAGTTGTGTCTAATGTTATTAGTGCCAAATTTTTGCTAGGTTCCTTCTTAATTTATTAAATTTTGACTGGTGATGCAACATTCAATTTACATGTACTTACCTTTATCAGTGTCTACTGTACAAGTTAAAGTACACCTGTACAACTGCTTATAACATAAAAAATGTACCCGTTCAAGAGAAATGGATTCAGCATTGCAAATTTGTTTAAAATTTAAAAAAAAACTACCAAGACATTACGTTTCGTTGTGTTGTTAAAAATTAAATTACCATTAGAAGGCTATACACCTGACCTGATGAACAGCAGCATGTGGAGTGAACAGAGAATGGAATGTGTATGTAATTATTGGCTTTTCTCATATGGTGTCATAACAGATAAACCAGACTTTTGATGCAAACAATACAATTTTATTCCAGAAGCAAAATTTACAAACAAAAAAACAGACTGGGCGTGGGGAGACATGGTTAGACACGCCGACTGCTAAATGCGTCCACAAGCCTGCCAAATAGGGTCAGGAAATCTCTGTTGAATGTTGACATCTCTGCGAGCTCTTCCCTTCGGAACGCAGCGTCCTGCTCCAGGGCTTCACGCGCATCTGCCCGCACATCTGCGGCCACCTGTCACAAATGCTGCATGTACTCCTGATGGTGTTCTTGCCGCTGGTCATGTTGCCGTTCCAAGAGTCGCATCTCTTCATCATGCATGTTGACCATCGCTGATGTAAGGTCAGCGATGGAGTTGTCCGTTTTCCTCTTGCCTAGATGGAAAGACAGAAAGGCATGGTTGTTAAAGCTGGATCACTACATATATTATGGAATTACACAGGTGAAAGTCTGTGGTGGAATGTCACTATTATATTATGCTTCATTGCTGTATATAAGCTGAACTGTCATGTTGCTGCCCCTCAGTAGAGCAGATTTTGCAACACGCAGGGTGCTGTCTTCGGCTGCAGCCCCCCTGCAAAACTAAAAAGGATTAAGATTAAGAATATGGATGGATGGGTAATGTTTAAAATAGTTGCTTGTAGTGTGGCCGCAGAAATCTGAATGGGTTAATACAGTCAGTTGACGCGAAGCATTTCAATGAAGCATGTTGATTTCAACGGCAGTTCATGAGCTTTATTTGTTTTTCTAAAACAGGAGTTACAACAGCACTTCAATCACCACAACTAAAAATGGGACCGCGTTGTGGAACACCGGTAAGTGAAGACCAAAGAATAACCTTTTTGTACATTTAAAAAGGCATTTTCAATTAATTAATATGCAGCTACAGGAAATTGCATTAATCAATTTGGTACATAACTTGTTAGGCTCCAGCCCCCCTGCGAACCGTAAAGGATTAAGCGGTAGAAGATGGATGGATGGATGGATGGATGGATGGATGGATGGATGGATGGATGGATTTTCGACCCTGGTTTCCGCTGGACCTGTTTCACCAAAAAAAAAATCGTGGTTATTGTGCCTTACCGGCACTTGAACGTGATCCAGATGGAGCTGATTATGTGGCTGACATCGTAGTCAACCCAGCTGGCGCTCCGCCAGACGCAGACGCAGAGGCAGAGGCAGACGCAGGAGAGTCCGCTGTGTCCATGTCCACTGAGGTGGACCCCTGTGATATGAACTGCGATTCTAGAAAGAAAATGCACGCAATTTAAAACTTAACACCAAAGTGCAACATGTACACAACACTCTAAAGTTTTTAACTGGAATACAATAAGCGTAATTCAGCATTTTGTCCGTGCTAATACTTAACACAAAGCAAGCGTGAAGCTGCAGTTGGCTGCAAAACAATAGACAAGCCTCAGTGACAACCATTACCCACAATCTAACAACCTTCCTATTTCTTAAAAACAGTGAGCTTGGCACAGAAAGGATAAATTGGCGAAAAGACGCGCAATATCAAAACAACACTCGCCATCCACGGTTTCCAAGGCCGTGACTGTGGCCGTGTCGAGCCCAATGTCTCTGCCTATGTCCATAGATCGCGTCCATCTCAGCAAACCACTTCCACTCCTTCCGATCCGCTCCACTTCAAGCATTGTGGTCCTTCACTGCTCGGTAATCGCTTTTCAGCTTTTTCAGCTTCTCCCGACACTGATTGGCAATACGGATGTGCCCTTGGGAACCCATCTGCTCGGACACCTGCTGGTATATTTTTTCATTTCGAGTAAATCCGTCCAACTTGCGCTGGATGCGATCGTCGACTAATATAGAAAGAAAATTGCGCACCTCCTCGTTTGACCAGGGGATAGCCTTACGAGAAGACATCTTCAAAGTGTGAAAATACAGTATTAAAGGGGCGCACTGTGTTCACTGGCTGAACAACTACAAATGGCGGTCGTGTAGTAAATTCAGCAGAAAAAGTCGCTTTCGTGACGTTACGACCTGACCAATCAGCGGCGACCAGTCTGTTAAAGTCATATCACAGCCATACTCAGCCCTACTCAGCTCGGTTAGACCCTGCCCTGGATCAGGTACTAAAAAAGCACCTGCTAACCGGTGCTGGGGCTAATGGAAAATGCTCAAACGTGGGCTGAGTGGTGCGGTGTAGGGCTAAGTGAGGCTAGTGGAAAAGGCCCTTTACAGAGCCAGCCCTCTTGATAATCTTGTCAAGTCTGTTGGTGTCTCTGGCCCTGATACTGCTACGCCAACAGACAGCAGCAAAGAAGATGGTGACAACGGTCTGGTAGAAAAGCTCCAGCATCCTGCTGCACATGTTGAAGGATCTCAGCTTTCTCAGGAAGTAGAGTCTGCTCATCCCCTTCTTGTGCGCAGCATCAGTGTTGGACCTCCAGTCCAACCTGCTGCTGAATTTGAACAATTTATCAGTGTTTCCTCTGGCTTAAAGACCTTGACGCAGTGGCAACATATTTTTCTGGGTTGGGGGGTGAAAACACATTTGTATGAATATGTTAATTTTATACTTTTTTTAAATTTTGCACAGTAACTTTGCATATAATAATAATGCATCAGATTTATATAGCGCTTTATCATAGACACTCAAAGACACTTTTTACAGATATATTATTCATTCACTCCAGACAGACAATGGTAGTGGCAAGCTACTACTGTTGCCACAGCTGCCCTGGGGCAGGCTGACGGAAACGTGGCTGCCAACCCGGATCAATGGCCTCTCCGGCCACCACCAAACTTTTATACACATTCATACCCAGTGTAATGGACACTGGAGGCAATGTGGGTAAAGTGTCTTGCCCAGGGACACAACGGCAGGATATCTGGGGAGAGCGGGATTTGAACCGCCAACCATCCAGTTACTGGACGACCCGCTCTACCTCCTGAGCCACTGCCGTGGATATGGAACTTACAATTTGAAGTATTGTACAACCAAGGCTTGAATGTTGGAATATTGGGCCATTTGAGGTCCCACCCAGACGTCCTGTGTTTGGACTTTTTACTGCTGTCATCCTTCTCTCCTTCCTCTGCTCCCACCTCTCCTGGACCCTCTGCCTGAACACTTTCCTCTCCTTGGCTCCTCTCTTCTGTCTCATCTTGCCCTCTCTGAGCTCCGTCTAATTCAGCTTCTCTCTCTGTCTATGGTGGTATACAAACAGGTTAGAAAATATCTGTTACGTGTGGCTCTCGTGAGCCACACAATGAGAGCCGAGGGCGAGCCAGTGAGTTTGCGATGTTTTATTGTGAAGAGGGAAAGGGAAAGGGAATAAGGAACACGGCCTCGTGGGGCCAAAAAGCACAAATAATCATACAGGTGTAACACTCACATCTAATGCAGAAATGATGAGCAGGTGGCTGGCGCCAGGCGAAGGGGTTCCAGCCTACGATGTGCGAAGTCACAGCCCCGAATGATCGGAGCTGCTCCCTTTTATCCTCATTAGCAGCGCCTCAGCTGATGAGGGTTAATTGGGCTCCAGCCGTCCCGTATAACTGACAGCTGGGAGCCCGCTGAGACGCTGTCACAGAAAGAACCAGGCTGAGGGGGAATATGGTCTGAGCGGCGGATGACACGCCGTCTCACCCCATGTGACAATATCAAGTGTCATGTAAATGAAAGGAGACAACCAAAAATTTCTAGTTAAGGGTACAAAGAGCACCCACTTAAAACTTGAGTAATGACTTCAGTCTTGAAGGTTTGCGCTTTTTCTCCAACATTTATAACAATTTTCTTATAGTTTTCTACTTTCCTCTGTAAATTTATCTAAATTTGTGGATTATTTTATGGCTTATTGTTGTCTATTTTTTTAAAATAAAATTACTGTTTTTTTTAAATAAATTTGAAACACACTGTTTCTTTTTTTTTTTTACTTTTTCCTTATAACAGTTTATATTTTTGACCATAACTTTGCTGTCAGAACAGAACAATAATTTAACTCTCATTACAAAGAAAAAAATATTAATAAAATTGTATTTAATGATTTAAATTAACTTAAATGACCAAGGATGCCATAATGCCGTAATTTCTGTTTTATTTCTACATATTTATAGTTTTTTTTTTGAAGGCTGCTGACAGATTAAAGTCACTGACTTTGTGAAGTTCGGTCATCTTAACTTGCCAGGTACATAATTGGGAACATCACTTAATATTGTAGTGGCTGGTGAAATATATCCTTGTGGAGAGTGTGAATAACGAGGCCGGTTTATGAACAGACGATTTTATTACACTCTTTCATCAGCCATACACAGAAAAAGCATGGTACACTCAGGCACGGTTTCTCCTTTTATCCCATCCGCTCATCTCACATCTGCATGACATTTCAAAATCATCACATTGCATGACAGTTAACATCACAATACATTCACCCTTAAACCCCCCGACTCCAACTCCCCATGATCTCCCTGACTATTGTCCTCCTCTGTTTACCCTCTGCATCCTGTCTGAGACGCTGTCTGAGCTGACTCACCCAAGTCTCTACACCCCCCCCCCCCCAAGATAGAGTTTCAGTCCTCACACCTTTTGGGCTTCAGTCTCCTCCCATATCTGCTGTAACGGGGGTTTCTGTGCTGGCGGGGGGCTGCTGGAAGTGTGTCTGACTGCGGGTGGATAAAAACTCTGAGATAAAAACTCCGCTTTGCCCGTGTGGCCGTTCTGGTGAATCGTTTGCCTGGGGAGTTCTCAGTGGGGGTCTTCCACGCCGAGGGGCCCGAGCCAGCAGCACTTGCTCGTCCGCCACTACAAAGGCGGGCTTAAGTCTGTCTATGCATATTTTCTCCCGACGACCCCCAAGTCTAACAAAAAATGCTCATCCCCTGTTTCCAGCACTCTGAACGGGCCATCATAGGGTGGGGAGGGCGGTGGGCATCGTGCCTGACGAACACGAACTCCACGTTCTTCAAAGTTTTTGGCACGAAAGCGCGTGGAAAACAGTGGTGGGCCGGGCCGGGCAGTGTGCCTGTGTCTGCACTATGCCGCAAATGCAGAGACGGGCAGCCTTAACCCTGTTGGTCCAGACTGGAGCGTGCGCACGTCCGTATCGCCAATCTGCTCTGCGGCCATGGCTGTATAATTTATCCCTACGCAGACCGGGGCCACTACCGCACGCGAGAGGCAGTCCGCCACCACATTCAGTTTACCTGACACATGCTGACTATCTGTCGTAAACTCCGAGATCGCGGCCAGCTGTCTCTGCTGCCGGCCCGACCATGGTTCCGCAACCTTGGCTATTGCGAACATCAGCGGCTTGTGGTCCACGAAAGCGGTGAAGCTGCGCCCTTCCAGCCAGAACTGGAAGTGGCGTATGGCCAGGTGGAGAGCCAGCAACTCCCTGTCAAACGCGCTGTATTTACGCTCACTGTCGCGCAAAGCCCTGCTGAAAAAAGCGAGCAGCTGTCAAGAACCGGCGACACGTTGCTCCACGACGGCCACTATGGCCACATCCAAGGCATCGGTAGTGAGCGCTATCCGGGCCTCCGGGTCTGAGTGCGCCAACAGTGCGGTGTTTGCCAGGGCTGTTTTAACTCAGAGAACGCCTGCTCTCGCTCCGGAGTCCATTCGACTCCATCCGCGGGTTTCCGTCTCTTGAGCACAACGTACAATGGCTGCATGAGTTGAGTTGCGCGGGGGAGGAAACGGTTATAAAACTTAACCACCCCCCAAAATTCTTGCAGCGCCCTGACCATCTGAGGCCGGGGAAAGTTCGCCACGGCGCGCACTTTGTGGGACAAGGGTATCGCTCCCTCCGGTGAGACGCGGTGCCCCAAAAAGTCAATCCCCATCACGCCGAACTGGCACTTCGCCGGGTTGATGATTAACCCGTGCTCCTCCAACCTCCGGAAAACCGTCGTGAGGTGGGTTACGTGTTCGTCTTCGGACACACTGGCTACCAGGATATCATCCAGATAGACGAACACAAACGGGAGATCGCGCAGCACTGCATCCATCATGCGCTGGAACGTCTGTGCCACTCCTTTTAATCCGAATGGCATGCGCAGAAACTCGAACAAGCCGAACGGGGTTATTACCGCTGTTTTGGGTACGTCCTCCGTGCGCACTGGGACCTGGTGGTAACCGCGGACCAGGTCTATTTTAGAAAAAATGCGTGCTCCGGCGAGGTGAATGGAAAAATCCTGAATGTGGGGAATCGGGTAGCCGTCATGTGCTGTGGCGTTATTCAATCTGCGGAAATCACCGCACGGTCGCCACGACCCCTCAGCCTTAGGGACCATGTGTAGTGGGGATGCCCATGGGCTGTTCGAACGCCTGATGATGCCCAACCTTTCCAGGTTGGCAAACTCCTCGCGCGCTATGGCCAGTTTAGCTGCGTCCAAGCACCGAAGTCGTGTGAAAACGGGCGGCCCGGTGGTGGTTATAAAGTGCTCCACCCCGTGTTTAGTGATGGCCGCTGAAAACGTCGGGACCGTGAGTGCTGGGAACTGAGTGAGCAGTGTGTGGAACGTACTGCCTGGAGCTGTGACGTTGGCTTGTGTTACTGGCCCGGCCCCTCAAGCTGTACAGGGGAGAGAGTCAAAGGACAGTGCATTAACCAGGCGCCTGTTAACAACACCAACTAGTAAACCATGTGCACACAGAAAATCAGCCCCCAGGATTGGGAAACTCAGTGCTGCTATGACAAAAGTCCACTCGTATGTACGGCCGTGTAGAGATAAAGCCACTGTTCTCTCACCAAAGGTCTTAATGTCCGAGCCGTTCACAGCCACCAGCCCGGGGCCGCTAGGTCCTGCCAGCCGGTCAGCGTAGGTCGGAAGGATGATGCTCTTCTGGGCTCCGGTGTCTATGAGGAAACGCCTCCCTGAGCGCGAGTCCGTCACGTAGAGCAGCTTGTTCTCTTCGCCGGCGGTCGCAGCTGCTACCGACAGCCGGCCTTGGCATTTCCCGAGCGCTTGAATTGGCTCGGTGGCGCACATCTGTGTGCATTCTCTCCGAAGCGGCAGTGGTAGAAGCAGAGCGTATCTCTCTGGCGCTCCTTGGCCCCCGCTGCCGCTACCGTCGGTGGCTCCTCGCCTCCTCTGGTCGTCTCGCTGGGTTCCGACGCCGCTGCGTTGACTGTGAGCGCTCTGGTGGTGAGGATGATCTGGTCTGCCTCCTGGGCTAGCGCACGGTAGTCAGGCGTGGCCAGCAACGGCAAATTGGCCAGTACCGCTCTCGCCTCTGTTGGAAAGCACTTATGAAATACAAATTTGGCAACCACCAACGAGAGTCTATTGCCCCAAGACTGCATTCATTTTCCTCCTATAAAAATCTACCATTCTTCCATGGAACAACAATCACATAAGTGTCTTTTCACACTCTTCAGTGACAAGAAAACAACAGTAGTCTCGACTTTTTCACCACCGTAAGCTGTGAAAATGTTAAAGGAACAATTGCTCTAAGCTTATTACAAAACATTTGGTTGTACAGCAAATAATATTTTTAAACATCTTAAACTATAGATGTAATATTCATTTTTAAATACAGTCCATAGTAAATGAAATAAAACCTTTGCTAATCATTACAGCTCTAAAAACAACCTCCTCCTATGTAAAACCTAGCCAGATTTAACATCGGAGGTGCGGCGGCATGAAATAAAGCAGCGTTGGTGAAGGTTTTAAGTAGAGTTTATTAATCACACCGCCTTCACAGGATCCCCGCTCCGGAGCATAGTGAGAGCAGCCCGGAGCGGGATCCTCAGGCTCTCAGAGAAGAGAGACACACAGTGTGTGTGTCCAGCAGCAGCAGTAGAAGTGAGAGTGAGAGAGCATGGATTTCAGTGCAGTACTTATACCCAACTCAGACAATACATCAAAGGGTATTCACAGCAGTTGAGACATTTGCATTTAAGAGACATACATAACAATAGGAAGATTGCTGGCCTCTGCTCCAGCTTGCAGGACAAAGAGGTTACAAGGCACATCTACATATTGATCTCAGTCTCCAGGTCACAGTAAGGACAGGACGCATGAACACTATACATGAATGGCACATTAACATCTCAAAGCATGAATGGCACATTACATCTCAGTAGTGCAGCGGAAAAAACCAAGAGAAGCGAGCTGACTGTCCTTAGTCTGTTGTGGGGGTTAACCGAACTGCCACAGGAGGGTTAGCATGTCAAGCTAGCGCAACAATTTATCACTAATTTTGCACTTTAAACACACATAAACCACAGATTCATCATTCACCATCAAGCAGCAACCAATGGCAAGGGAACCGGGACCTTTGCTAACCGTTACAGCTCTGAAAAATGTTTTTTTCCGATGAAAAAACTAGCCAAAATTAGCATCGGCGGTTAGCATTACAAGCTAACAATTAGCATTCCCATACACAATGAATGGCACTTACCAAGCTAAGTGACACGTGCATCATGGGGTTCCCGCGATCAATGGCGTTAACAGCCTTTGGATCCAAATCTTAAAATTTAACAAACGGGGTATTAGAATTTGATAATACAGCAATGTCTCATTGCAGGTGTTTGTTTAGGCTTACCAATCTCAGGTTTTATCCGAGACAAAGGCTGCTACTAGCACGTTAGTGTCGCCATATCATCAAGGACCGTCCCTCTCTCTGGTCTGTGTCTTTTCAGCGTCTGGCATGACTGAGCCAAAAAATGCAAGTCATACCCAGAGTCCTCAGAAAGCAGGAGAGGGTCAAACCGCCAGGTGCATTGGGGTCTAGGGCAATCTGTGTGTGTGTGTTTTGCACAGGGCATGTGATGCGTCAGTGCAGTAGTGTTGGAGTAGTAGTGCCTGTAGTTAGTGCATGCTGCATGCTGCTTCTGCTTGCTACTTTCTGCTTTCAGCTACTGCCACCGGCTAGCCCTCTGTTTTCGGGGGTGAAAAGAGGAGCCGAGTGCGTAAGTCTCCTCAGCCGTTACATAGCCTCTCCACTGCCAAGACTCGTACATGCCTCCTCGTGGCCTCACACGGTAACTGGTACCTTGCAGTTTACAGGCCAAGTTGTACGGGATCTCGGAGCAGCAGTGGGCCCCAGAGTCGCAGCATGCAGGCTCACTGGTATGTGGATATGCCCTGCTGCCCATCAACCACTGCCCCGGTTGTGGGTAAACAGCCCCAGTTATGGGTAAATAGCAAAGACCTCAACGGTGGACCAGGCGGAGGATGATGGTTGACCTTTGGGAAACATCACAACGGCTGGGAAGGCGGACGAAGGCTGCAGCAGAAACGGGTCACCAGTCGTCTTGGAGTCCATGCCACTGGATCCTGACCCCGATCTGTCAAGGTCTGTGTGGTGGCCGTATGTGCACCAGCCTCCCCACACTAAACAAATTCACGCACAGGCGTCTTCTTCATGGGAATCCACCTAATATCCCGGGTTAAGTCCTGTGGCGACCAGTAAGTGGCGACGGGGGCAGGATTGTGAAGTCTGGAAGCCCCTAGTCACAAGCTGGCACATCAGGCGGTGGATGCCAGATGATCACTGGGCTCTTGGACTGAGGCAGAAAGAGCCTTTCGGTAGCTACATCCACGACTGAGTAGTCCTTTTTAGGATCCACACTGCTCACCCTTGATAGGGAAGGGGCTAGAAAAGGTGCCTTAAAAATAGTCTGCCTCAAACCTCCCGTCTGGATTACCGCATCCAGAGGGATCACCAATTTGCGGTCAGAAACACAGAACTATGAATTTTGGAGCCAGGAATGTGCGCACACTGATGGACAGTGCAACCAGTGACAGGCCGGAGAGGAGAACCGCCATCATTGCCAGAGAGCTGAGGAGATGCCGGATTGACATAGCTGCTCTCTCAGAAACACGACGGGCAGAGGAAGGCCATCTGAAGGAGGAGAAGGGTGGCTATACTTTCTTTTGGAAAGGAAAAGCAGCAGATGGATCCAGGATCCATGGGGTTGGGTTTGCTGTCAGGAACCAACTGATCAGTCATCTCTCTGAACCTCCTGCGGGAATCAGTGAACGTCTGATGACTCTCAGTCTGGTGCTTGCCAAAAACCAGATGGCAACAGTCGTGAGTGCCTACGCATCTACCCTTGTCTCCGAGGAGGAAGTGAAAGAGACCTTCTATGCCTGTCTGGATGAGACACTGTCAAAAATCCCCAAGGAGGATAAGATCATTCTTCTGGGAGATTTCAATGCCAGAGTTGGCCGAGACCACCACCTCTGGAAGGGCACCATTGGCAAGGAAGGCATTGGAAACATCAACTCCAATGGAGTTCTGCTTCTCGGCAAATGTGCTCAGTATGATCTTACCATCACTAATACCATCTTTCGCCAGAAGAACAAATTTAAGGCTTCATGGAGACACCCTCGTTCTAAACAGTGGCATCTTATCGATTATGTCATTGTCAGAACCAGGGATCTGCGCAATGTAAACATCACTAAGGCCATGATTAACTCCGACGATTGCTGGGCAGACCACCGCCTTATACGATCCATGATGTCCATCAAACTTAAGAGGAAGAGGAGATTGCAGAAGAAGCAGAACCGGCTGAGACTAAACCTTGAAAGCCTTAATGAAACTGCCATCCAGCAGCAGTTTCAGGCTTCTCTTGGAGAAAGTCTCAAACAGGAATATCCAGAGAACATCAAAGAGCACTGGAACCTGCTTAAGTTCACTATCCTCAATACCTAGCAAACCACCCTTGGGTACAAATCCAGAAAACATCAGGATTGGTTTAATGAAAATAATGCAGAGATAGAACTGCTCATCTCCAAAAAAAAGGGAAGCCTTTCATGCCTGGCAAAACGATATTACCTGCAAGGCCAAGAGAGTGGCTCACTCTAGAGCTAAGGCTGATGTCCAGAGCTGGGTGAGACAGATTAGGAACTCCTGGTGGACAGAAAGGGCAATGGAAATCCAGCGTCTGGTAGACTCTGGAGACACCAGAGGCTTTTTCAGTGCCATTAAGGCTGTCTACGGCCCAAGCCGTCGTGGCTTGAACCTATTACGCTCAAAGGATGGACAGGAGCTGTTGAAGGACAATGAGTCTATTAATAAGCAATGGAAAGAGCACTTTAAGGAACTCCTCAACCGTAACACTGTAACCCAATCTAATTTCATCTGTTACATCCCTCAGAGTCCCATCAGGGAAGACATAGGGGCACCTCCCACCTTATCCGAGGTCCAAGATGCCATCAGGAGCCTGAAGAACAACAAGGCCACCGGTCCAGATGGGATCCCAGCTGAGGTCCTAAAGGAAGGTGGTCCAGAACTACTGTGCCGTCTCCATGCCCTCCTTCTGAAGGTCTGGGAAAAGAAAGAACTCCCTTCAGAGCTCAGGGATGCTCTGATCGTGGCCATATTTAAGAAGGGGGACAAAGCTGATTGTGGAAACTACAGAGGCATCTCACTCCTGTCAACAACTGGCAAGGTACTTGCTCGTGTTCTCGCTAACCGTTTACTGCCACTTTCTGAGGAAATACTCCCAGAATCACAGTGCGGCTTTCGTCCATCTAGAGGCACAGCAGATATGATCTTTACTACCCGCTAACTTCAGGAGAAATGCCGTGAGCACAAGTTGCCATTGTATATGGCTTTTATAGACCTGACAAAGGCCTTTGACTCAGTAGATCGCCAGGCTCTGTGGAACATACTGTTGAGGTATGGCTGCCCAGAGAAACACATCAGGATTCTGAGGCGACTGCATGATGGAATGATAGCCACGGTGCTAAGTAAAAGCGGCTCCATGTCTGAGCCTTTCACCGTGGAGACAGGGGTTAAACAGCGATGCATCATTGCACCCACCCTGTTTTCTCTCTTTATTGCTGCCATACTTCACCTCATTGGCAAAGACCTACCACAGAGAATTCCGATCCAGTACAGAACCGACGGTAGGCTCTTTAACCTTGCCAGGTTCAAAGCCAAAAGCAAGGTTAGAAATACCACCATTACGGAGCTCCAGTATGCAGATGACAACGCCATAGTAGCACACTCCGCAGAAGACCTACAGGGTATCCCGAATGCCTTTGTCAAGGCATATAGAGTCCTGGGTCTAACCTTAAACATCAAGAAGACCCAGGTGCTACATCAACCTCCACTCAATCAGCCATTTATTTCACCCATTATAAAAGTGGACAACACCCCTCTCAAAAATGTTGACCACTTCCCCTACCTCAGCAGTCTTCTCTCCTCCAAAGTGGACATTGACTCTGAGATCAACCATCGTCTGAGCTGTGCCAATGGAGCATATGCCAGACTCAGGAGGAAGGTCTTTGAAGATCGAGATCTCAGGATCGATACCAAGCTCTTGGTCTACAAGGCTGTGGTTCTCCCCACCTTGCTGTATGGGGCAGAATCATGGACCATCTACAGCAGGTACCTGAGAGCTCTGGAGCAGTTCCACCAAAGAACTTTGAGAAAGATTCTGAGGATTAAATGGGAGGACCGACACACAAACATCAGCGTTCTGGAAGAGGCCAAAATGCCCAGCATTTCCACCACAATAATAAAACACCAACTACGATGGACTGGCCATCTAATTCGCATGTCTGACATCCGTCTCCCAAAACAAATTCTTTATTCTGAACTGGAGAGAGGTTTGCGGGCTCCAGGAGGGCAAAGGAAACAGTTCAAGGGCAATATTAAAACAAACCTTAAAAAATTCAATATCTGATCTCCTGACTGGGAGCACATGGCTCTAAACAGGCACCGATGGAAGGAAGCGGTGCAAGAAGGTGCTGCACTCTATGAGAAGGAAATCCACTGTGTTGCAGAAACAAAACGACAGCTCCGCAAGGAAAGACAGAAAAAGGCTTCAGTACGACCACAACCCACTACCATTTTCCCATGCCAACATTGCACCAAAATATGCGGGTCACGGATCGGCCTCTACGCCCACCTGAAGACCCACAAGTAAACGTCCCCACGAGGAATGACTGTCATACTCGCTCCGAGTGACCGCAGATGAGGGCAATCTGGGAAGCTCATATCCAATTGTACAGGGCTATGATCAGAGATAACAATAGCATTATATTAGCACCCCTTAACCATGGAGGAGGTTCTGCCATCTAAAAGAAAAAAATCAATTCTAGAGTAAGAGTGATGTACAGGGGAGAAAAAAGAGAATTGTTTTGTAGTTGGATTATTTTTCCTCCAGGGGTCAAAAAGAGCATACGAGTCCATATACGACTGAATGACCCTACCTGCCCTTGAAATCTTACTGTTGGGTCTTGGATTGGACCTATCTAAAAAAAAGGGTGTAATACACAGTTAAAGTCTCCCCCCAGTATCAGTAGATAATCGTTAAGATCAGGGACGGCTGTTATAAAATTACTGAAGAAAGAGGGATCATCCCAGTTTGGCCCATAAATATTCGCTAAAACCACTCGTGTACCAAATATATTGCCCGTGACCACTACATACCTTCCACGTGGGTCAGAGATGGTTGATGAAAAGACAAATGGAACACCCTTCTTGATCAGAATGGCTGTGCCCCGTGCTCTGCTCTCATATCTCAAACTAAAAATCTGTCCAATCCAGGCTTTTTTTAGTCTCGCATGTTCAGTTGAGAGGAGGTTCGTTTCCTGTAGAAACATGATATTAGAACCAAGAAATTTTAAATATCCCAGAACCCTATTACGTTTCACAGGATTATGAATTCCTTTCACATTCCAACTCAGGAAATGAATAGAGCGTAGAGTATGAGTGTCAGACATTGAACCTTTATCAAAACACAAAGAAAGAAAAGCAAGTGATCCTGTCTACAAATAAATGAAAAAAAAAAAAAGAAATAAAAAATAAAGCCTTAAGACCCCATGCCAATCCAACAAATCCTTTGCATTTCCCTTTGCTGGTAAGACACAGTCAATGCACATAGAAAAAAAGAAAAAACTCTCCTAGCAGGCCTTGGCTAGGGGAAACAGTCCACAGATAGGAATAATAGGAAAACAGGAGAAAAAAAAATGTTACACTTGGAACATGGGACATTTTAAATTTCAACCCTTGGATTGACATTTGTCAAATTTGAAATTGAAAAGGAATTAAATTCATTTTTTTCCCTCAAGATTCTACACACAATACCCCATAATGTCATTGAAATCTTATTTAAATCTTACACCTGAACAACGAGAGCAAGTTTTAGCCAAAGTCAAATTCCTTGTATGTGTTGTGCATACTTGGCCAATAAAGCTGATTCTGATTCTGATTAACAATTTTGGCCTGGCTCTCTGATGGTGGGTAAAGTTTAAATTAAATTATCTGCAATAATGTCTAAGAAAAAAAAAAGGGGGGGAGCGGGGAGAAAACAACTCAATCCAGAAGCACTTTGGGGTTAATCCATTCTTTGTCTTCATTTAGTTCAATTTTTTTCTTTTCTTTCCCCCCTTCCTTTCTCTACTTCCCCCTCTCTCCCCTCCTCTGCGCTCTAAGTAGAAACAGCAGATCACGAGTCCAGCCACCTAAGTATTGTTATTCATTTTAGCCATATATATATATATATATATATATATATATATATATATATATAGATAGATATACAGTTTTACCCTTGGCCGGGGGATCGCGGGGATCATGAGATCGTGGGTTCGATCCCAGCCCCCGACCAACAGTGAGCTGTGTGGAGTTTGCATGTTCTCCCCGTGTTGCGTGGGTTTACTCCGGGATTTCTCCGGTTTCCTCCCGCATACCAAAAACATGTAGGTTTAGGGCGCTCGCACACGCAGCGACCGGCAGCCGGTGGCTTGTCACCAGACTGCAAACCAAATCTACCTACGGGTACAAATAAGTAACAAAAAAAAAATACACACACACACACACACACACACACACACACACACACACACACATATATATACACAGGTTCAGGTTCAGGTTACTTTATTTGTACCCGTAGGTATATTTGTTTTGCAGTCTGGTGACATCCATATACACAAGCCACAAATTACATTCAACATAGACACAAGCACAGGCACATATGAAGCTGACTATAAACATGATAAAAATACTCAAGGCTCCATCAATCAGGGTATAAAAAGACAAAGAGATGAGAGAAAAACCAGAGGTATGAGAGAAGGGTCATATTAAAAGTTAAAAACTAGTCAAAGAGGTTAAAAACTCAAAGGTCTAAAACCCAATAAAATATTTAGAACCCAAGTGACATCCTACAAAAAATAAGTAAATATAAAATGGAGTTAATAAATAGCTTGTTCAACTGTTTGACAGCAGCAGGGACAAAGCTGTTTTTGTAGCGCTGGGTTCTACTTTTTGGGACAGCAAACCTCCGTCTTGAGGGAAGAAGCTGAAAGTGGCAGTGCAAAGGGTGGGAGTCATTATTTAAAATGGAGGTAGCCATCCTCTGTACTTGTCTGGTGTACAGGGATGTCAGGCTCAGCTGTGGCTCACCAAGCAAACGACTGGACCATCTAACTACCTGATCCAAGGATTTCCTCTGTTTCGGTTTTATCTGACCAAGCCATGACACTAAAGAAAAGGATAAAACAGATTCAATAAAAGCCCGATAAAACATTGTCATTATGGTTCGGTCAACTTGGAAGCGTGCAAGTTTTCTCAAGCAATGCAAATGTTGCTGACCCTTTTTGCACACCCTTTCACAGTTCTCTTCAAACTTTAAATTACTATCAATAATCGTCCCAAGATATTTGTAGGATTGTACACATTCGTTGGTCTGGCCTTTTAGTACGGTGACTTTGTGCCTGGGAGTTTTCCTCCTAAAGTCAATAATCATGTCTTTAGTTTTTTCGTATTCAGCTGCAGGTAGGAATCCTCACACCAGTGAACAAAATCATCAACTACTGGGCCGTGGCCACTCTCACCATCCTGGAGGAGACTGACAATAACTGAGTCATCAGCATACTTTATAATGTGTCTGTTGTCATGTCTGCTCTGACACATGTTTGTGTACAGGATGAAGAGTAGTGGTGACAACACACACCCCTGAGGAGAGCCAGTAGAAGAGCACTTTAGGTTCGACAATGTACCATTGACCCTTACTCTCTGAGTCCTGTTGGTTAAGAAATCCAGAATCCAACCCAACAGATTATTGCTCAAATCAAATTGCTGCAGGAGCCTTTCAACTAAGATATGAGGTTGGATTGTATTGAAGATGGAGGAAAAGTCCACAAATAAAAGTCTGGCGTGTGTCCCATTAAAATCCAGATGATTAAAAAGCATGTTAAACAGAGTGACAGTGGCATCCTCCACTCCTCTGTGAGGCCTGTAGGCAAACTGCAGAGGATCCAATGCATGCTCAGTCTGCTTTAGGACCTCACATCTGACCAGTTTTCAAAAATTTTCATTAAAATTGAAGTCAAAGCAACTGGTCTAAATTCGTTTACCGTTTTAGGACAGCTGGATTTCGGAACAGGAACAACCACGGCTTCTTTCCAGATCTTAAGCACATGTTGTGTCTGTAAGGACTTATTGAAAATGTAATGAAATATAGGACTCAGTTCATGTGCACAGGCCTTTACCAAGCGCTACCAAGCCCTGACTTTTGTTCACTTTTACGGCGCAGAACTCCCTTTTAACATCCTGCACCTCAATATTAAAGTGCTGATTGTCTTTGAGTTTCTGTTTCAAATCTTGGGTTTCAGTGCTAAAATCAAAGGAGTCAAAACGACCATAAAAACAATTAAGAGCATTAGCCAGCTCTGTGTCTGAATTAAAACCATCTAAAAACACACGATTACTGCACTCTGTGCTCTGAAGGCCTGCAATAGTTTTCATACTGGCCCAGGCTGAGCCAAGTTTCTTTGTTGCCATCTTGCTTTCCAACTCTGATTTGTAATTCTGTTTTGCTCTTAAAATTTCGGCCTTCAGCTCCTTTGTAGCAACCTGTAGCTCAGAAACAGACCCCTGTTTAAAGGCAAGTGCTTTCCTCTGTAAGCAGGATTTAACTGATTTTGTAACCCATGGTTTGTTGTTGGGATATATTTTGACACGTTTACGTGGAACAATCTTATTTTTACAGAAAGCCATGTATGAGCATGTGACGTCCACCAAAGAGTCCAAATCATCCCCACAGGACAGTGTGAACATCTCCCAGTCTGTACAGTCAAAGCATTCCTGGAGGCTGTGCACTGAATCTTCTGTCCACACATCAATGTCTCTCGTCTCCACCTTGCCTCTTCTGAGAGCAGTTTTATATGTGGGCAGCAAATGTACACAGTTGTGATCTGAGGATCCTAAAGGAGGAAGGTGAAGTGATTTATAGGCCCTCTCAATGGATCCATAGCACAGGTCCAATGTCTTTTTTCGCCTGGTTGGGCAGGAGACATACTGATAAAGGTTTTTAAGTGTCTTCTTTAAAGAAACATGGTTGAAATCAGCAAGAATGAAGTTTGGCGCCTCTGGAGAAATTGATTGCAGGTGCTGGATCACATCAAAGATTGTGCTGCAGGCGGATTCAGCGTCTGCCCTCGGATGAATGTACACAATTGTGATGAAAAGTTGGGGGAACTCGCGAGGCAAATAAAAGGGCCGTAGTGACACAGACAGCAGCTCCACATCGGGTGTACAGATGATGACCGTGACAGATGTGCAGTACTGCTTATTAATGTATAAACATACGCCGCCCCCCCTGACGTTTCCCCGTTACCTCTTCCTGCCGAGCCGAGCGCAGCGGGGCTCCAAAGCCGTCAATCCACAGGTCTGTGTCTCGGTCATGTGCAGTAAGACAAGATTCCGTGAAAGCCATGACACAGCAGTTCTTAAAGTCCTTCTGGTAGCATACATTCCCTTGAATTTCATCCACCTTGTTTCTCAGAGACTGTACGTTCCCAAAAATCATCAAAGGAAGAGGAATGTTACCAAACTGACGTCTCCTCAGGCGCAATTTCACACCTCCATGTCTTCTGCGCTTCCTTCTGCCGTCTCTCTTTTCACCGCTATGTCCGTCTCTCAAAATAAAGTCCCGCAGTTGCGGCTTAGGCTCAATCATAGCCGCTGCATCAACAGTGTTTAAATGCAGCAACGTGTCCCTGGAATTATGCATTCTGCCCGTCATGGTGCCGAACGCGTTTACCTCATAGACAAAGAGCCGGAGGAAAAGTAGCAGCAATGCAAGAGAGGGGAGGCAGTCCATGTTGTAGGAACCAGGGAGCTCTTCGCCATACAGTCCACAAACACTCCAGGGCAGAAACGACACAGAGGATTTTGTAAAAACATATAAAAGTACATAAAAACACACACACAGACAACGTATTTTTTCACCAGCTGCCGGTCGCTGCGTGCGCATGTGCCCAATGCCACATACATACACACGCATATACACTACCGTTCAAAAGTTTGGGGTCACTTAGAAATTTCCTTATTTTTGAAAGAAAAACACTTTTTTTCAATGAAGATAACTTTAAACTAATCAGAAATACACTCTATACATTGTTAATGTGGTAAATGACTATTCTAGCTGCAAATGTCTTGTTTTTGGTGCAATTTCTACATAGGTGTATAGAGGCCCATTTCCAGCAACTATCATTCCAGTGTTCTAATGGTTCAATGTGTTTGCTCATTGCGTCAGAAGGCTAATGGATGTTTAGAAAACCCTTGTGCAACCATGTTAGGTCTGCAATGCTGTAATTGCTGCAAATGGAGGATTCTTTGACGAAAGCAAAGTTTGAAGGAAAAAATTATTATTTCAAATACAAATCATTATTTCTAACCTTGTCAATGTCTTGACTATATTTTCTATTCATTTTACAACTCATGGTGGTAAATAAGTGTGACTTTTCATGGAAAACACAAAATATTTGTCTGGGTGACCCCAAACTTTTGAACGGTAGTGTATATATATACTGTATATATATATATATATATATATATTTGCATCCTTTTATAGAAACGTGGACAGACTGTAATTTACTGTACATACTCTGGTTGTCATTGAATCCTTCTTTTTAATCCTTCACCTGAACAACGAGAGCAAGTTTTTAGCCAAAGTCAAATTCCTTGTATGTGTTGTGCATACTTGGCCAATAAAGCTGATTCTGATTCTGATTCTGATTCTGATATATACGTATATATACTGTATATATATACTACATAATATACTATAATACCTATATTCTTCTATATGGCTACACATGTGCATAAAGATGCATACACACATTTGCAAACTCAGATAACTTCATACACCCTGCTACGCACTCAATAGTAAACAAAACAAAAAAAGGGGGAGTAATAAAAAAAGACAAATTTACAGTGAGAGAATTAATGAACTTATAAGAAAACCTGTACCTATAAGAAACTTAAAAAAAGAAAATTCAAATTTAAAAAAAAAATAATTTTTAAAACCGTGTAAAAAAAAATAAGAGGAAAAATATACGTATATAGAACATTCTTTTGAGAAAAAATAAAATAAACACAAAATTAACTAATTTAAACTGAGAAAAATATGACAATTTCTTGGATGCAAGGAATTTTAAACAGCATTACCAATAGAGGGGCACGTTATAAAAGATAGGAAAGACCACTAGGTGAGATCATTGATTGTTTGTTAGTCACCGTTCCATCTGGAGAACCATACCAGTCACTGTCCTTTAGCCATCTGTGCCCGTTAACAGCCGGAATCCGTTAACCACTACCGACACTTTGCGTTCTTATTTAATATTTCCGTGGTGTCATGTTTTATGGCTGCAGGTTTTCCCTGATATAATCCATCGCTGCAGATGGGTCCTCGAAGTGTTTATCCAACCCAGATGGTAGAGTGATGCAGAGAACCGCTGGGAAGGGGAGCCCGTACTTGACGCCCTGGCAGCCCCGAAGGAGCCGCTTGGCTTCAGAGAAGGCCGCTCTCTTCTTCGCCACGGCAACCGTATAGTTCGAGAAAATGCTCACTCTCCTACCTTGGAGGTTAAGCAGAGCCAAACGTAATGCTTTACGAAGGACCTCCTCTCTCTCCTGAAAATAATGGAATTTTGCCACAATCACCTTAGGGGGTTCTCCCTCCTTAGGTGAACAGCGTAGGCTGCGATGAGCCCAATCCAGCGTCGGGGTGAAGTCAAGTTTCAGTAGCTCCTGTAGGGTCCTAGCAATGGTCACCGTGGACTTCTGGCCTTCACTGTTCTCCGGCCCTTCCTTTATACCAGTGATTCGTATATTGCACCGACATTGTCGCCCCTCCAGGTCTTCCAACTTCAGGCTCAGTGCAGCAACTTCTGATTTTAGCTGGCCAACGTCTCCTTCGATGCCAACCGTCTTATCCAAATACATATTTAGGCTGTCCTCCATGTCTCCTAAACAGGTGTGCCTTGCCATATCCTGTGCGATAGAATCCATTTTTGCATCCAAATTTTTCATCTTTAAATCTATATGCACCAATATCCTGCTTTCACTGTTGATAATAGCGGCCATCACCTCGGACAGATCGGCCGGTTCTCCCTCAGAGGCCTTAATTATGCAGGAGGATTTAGCGGCCTGCTCTTTACCAGCTTTATTCCTGCTCATACAGTAGCACCTTCAGAAAAGTCGTTAGTAAGATATAAGATCGAAATTCTGGTGCCTAAGAATTTTAGTCTGGTGTATATTCAGCCAGTTTATCTAAAATTGGTCAAAAATGTTGAAATATTCATTAAAAGTTCGCCCTAGCCAGGAGCCCAGTAGAAACACGTCCTCACATGATACTGCTCGCCATCGCGCCCCCCCAGAATGTCATCTCTAATGACATACTTGGCCCCAGCCAAGGAGTCCACTCTGCCCTGTTTTACACCGTCAATCTCAGAGACCTTTTCAAACCAAGATTTTAGCAATGGGTCAGCTTTCTGCAGCGCAGGTATGTCAGAAGGAATGTTAAAATCTACTGACTGGCTTAGCTGTGATGTTTCCTCCCCCGAGTTCTTAGCTGTAGCTAAAACCTTGTCTCTTCTCCTCTGAGCCTTGGATTTTGGTTGCTTAAATGGGCCTGCCTCTATCCCAGAATCA
The DNA here is from genome assembly GCA_020510985.1 of Pholidichthys leucotaenia. NCBI lineage: Eukaryota > Metazoa > Chordata > Actinopteri > Cichliformes > Pholidichthyidae > Pholidichthys > Pholidichthys leucotaenia. The sequence continues at coordinate 185,748,851 of CM035840.1, read as the reverse complement.
TAAAAAAGGCAGCTCCTGAAGAACACTGGCAGCCCTCTGAGCTCTAGTTGTAACCATATCACAATTTTTCACCACAGGTGCCTTTACCCTCTGCTCAACAGCACCACCTGCCTGTCTCTCCTCAGTTTGGTGTTCATCCCTAACCTGTTGTATGATGTCCATTAAAGTTGGAACATCATTGCCAAGAATCACTGAGTATGGCAAATCAGGCACAATAGCTACAGAAAGGCGATAAGTCTGACCCCCCACTGTTAAATAGACCTCAGCGGGTGGGAACAGCTTCGTATCCCCATGGACACAACTGATATTTATTTCAGACTCGCTCCACAAATCCCTAGGGACCAAACTGGGCAGCACAACAGTTTGAAAACAACTTGAGTCTAAAAGGGCCTCTTCACACTGACCGTTAAGCAACACCGTCGTTTTATACATTTCACTGTGCACTGGGGCTGAAAGAGTGGGTCTAGGAACTGAGTATAATAATGACAGTTTACGATTTCTTGTGGCAGGACATAATACTGTGTGTGGCCAATTTTATTACACTGGTAACAGCGTATATCTTGACTCGAAACAAAACGTGACTTTCTACTACCATTATGTTTGCTAATAGTGACCTGACTGGAGCTGGAATGCAGTCTATTTTGCGCTTGACCACCCCTTTCACCCCCATCAACTTTACTCCGTGTGGTGAAAGAGCCGTCACGGCTGAGAGTAGGTCTCCTGCTCCCAGACCTGGCTGACAGGAAGACTTCCGCCAGATGAGCCACGTCCTCCGCAGTCTTCAGGTCCCGCTCTCGTATCAAGACTCCCACTTCCGGGTCCACCATCCGCAGAAACTGCTCCAAGATCAACTGTTCCGCGATGTCTTTCACCGTTGAGGTCTCTGGTTTAATCCATTTGTTAAACAAGTCTTTTAAACGTACATACAGTTCACGGGGGGTTTCGTCCTGATGAATGTCCAGGGCGCAAAACCTTCTCCTATTGGTGTCAGGTGTTATTTCATACTTAGTTAAAATTGCTTCCTTCACTTTATCATAGTTTTCTGTGTGAGCGATGTCCATGAGCACATCCGCACTATGTGCTTTACCCGTGAGCAGAGGAACCAACTGAATAGCCCACTTCTCCGTACGCCAGCGGCAGACCGTAGCAATACTCTCGAACGTCGCCAGATAATGCTTGATGTCATCGTCGGGAGAGAGCGGATTCAGCCTGGGCTCGCGGTGCATCTGCGTTGTCCTCGACTGCACCTACAGCGGTAGCACCTCCTCCTGCGGGCCGACCCAACTGGCCGTCACCCTGGGGTCTCCCCCCGAAGCGTTGTCGTCACCACTGTTTTCAGCCCGGCTACCCACACTCCTCTTTCAGCTCCATCACTTGTGACTGCATCTGGCGAACTTGATGCTGCACAGTCTGCCACCTTTGTTCTTGCAGAGAGGCTTCTTCCTCCATCTGACGGTCTCTGACTGTCAGTGAACACACCAAAGACTTCACCAAGCTCGTCAATTCTCCCAGCTTGTCTAGTCCACTGGTCCCCTGCTCCTCAATTGCCATGCTAGTTTCCAAGTCGTCTAATTGCTCCTGTTGTTTCTTCATGTTCCTTTTGGCCATCACTCCTCTTGTCCTGTGTTATCACTCCTTACTTCTGACAACACTTTTTTTTTTGACCAATCGTCACCCAGTCCGCTTAATTTGATATCATTGTCATACGTTCCGCTGTCTTTCTTCGTAGCCGCGGTGGGAGTGGAAAATTCCTGACACCACTCGTCCGGCTGCGCTTTCCTCTTCACCACAGCCATGAAACCGTACCACTTCTGTCACCGATTAGCAGGAACAAACCATTTCTGACACCAAATGTCAAGAAATGGATCACTTCTGACACCAAAATGTCATGGACGATAGCCGAGCGGTCAAGGCACCACAGAAAAAGCGGAGGCTTCCAAAGTTTGCAACCAGCAATTTCTGTTTATTCCAATAATCTTCACAGGCAATAACTGCAACACACATCCGACACCCCACACAAACCAAATGAAAACACCTTTTAATATACTCAGTGATATAATTAACCTAATTGGCACATACCATAAACCCAGGTAAGACAATGAACATTTCATCTTCCCACATATGCCCAGTAATATCTAAAAAGGGCATAAATATATCAATAATTTCCCCACAATATTTACAGAATAAATAACACCATAAATACACCATAAATAACACAATAAATAATTTAAACCCCTATTTACATATTAAATGCCCCTTTTACTCCACCATCCTATACTACCTCCTGCTGGTATCCTTTAAAGGCCCTCAAACCCCTGAGGAGTCTTTTGCCCGGATACCACCAGGAAGCATACTGGCAAAGGTACGTGGTTCCAAGATTAATCAATTGCCTCACCCAATTAACATAATTAGTATTAACAAATATCTCACAAAAGGATTCAATTCAGTCAAAACACATTCTACAATTATATGTGCATTTTTACAATCCAATACATGTTAACATTTGCAAATATAAATCCTTTGACACATACAATATAATATTCAGTTACCAGACCATACATTAGCGACACTTCGTTGTCACAGCGCCAATTTGCTCCTCCAACCCATTTTAATGTATTTATTTTGCATGTATGTGCCACAATCATACATTTTTGCAGCTTTAATAAAAGAAATTCAGACAAAACTAAGAAACTCAGGAGTAATTTAAACCAAAAAAGAAAAACAAAATGATGGTCTGCTACGGTTTCCATTTAGCACAACTTAGCATTGTCATTTTAGCATTTTTTAGCAATGTTACTTACCTCCTATTAAAACGAAGTTAGTGAACTATCCGACACAGCATGATGGAAAACAGTCCCAAATCCCTGGCAAACAGGAGTAGCAGCTATCTGAATCGGTAGTTTGGAGTTAGCATTAGCAACTCCCGGAGTGAAGCTTAGCCACCCACCACACCTGTTCCGCTGCGCGCAGTCACTCACTGCAGGGAAGAGACGGGGCGCTGACAAGTAGTGGTGAGATAGGAGCTTTACTGAATAAATGGGGGTATGTGCATTTTAAATATGATATAAGCGACAGAGTATTCTATGAAACGATAGATGTTTTTATATCGTCATCAGATATATATCATCATATGACACAGCCCGAGGAAGGGGTTAATTCGGCCTGTTACACCGAGCTTGGGACCGGCACTAGGAGTACACTGGCTTGTGCACCCCTTGTGGCTGGGTTTGGTTTTGTCTCCTTTAAATATTTTTTCATTAAGTCCACAATTCAGTTGTGCTATGAAACCCATCCACCCATTCTCCACCACCCATCCGGGGATCCAGGTGGCGGTGGCATCAGTCCAGGCAAAGTAGCCCAGACTTCCACCCGGTTCACATAGCACCATAATCCCCATGATCCTTCCTGAAGGTAGTGAGCCCACTGGAAGGTGTGCTATAAAACCCTCACCATTAATTAAAATAAAGAAACAAATGCAAATTGGAAATTTCTGGAGACTTTGAACTTGACTCTGACTCCAAGTTAGTGACTCCTGAACATTGCTCTGATCTGATTGGTCATTTCTGATGAATGTGATGCCAGTGTTGTATTGATGCAAAATCCAATTGACAGTTATTGCAGCTATGTAATAGAAGGGGCATGACCAATGAGACTATTAGGGAGGGTGTTCATTCAGCATTTTGACTGCTTGAGGGAAGAAACTAGAGGTGTGGAACTTTCTCCATTCTTAGGTGCACTGAATCATGGGCCTTTGCAAAGATGCAGCACATTATTGCTTGAGATCTCACCACCTGTGCTGTTTGTCAGACCTCTGCTTGTTAATAGAAGAGTGCAATAAAGTTGCGCTGCAATGTTGAAAACTGCTGTCCGCACAGTAAGGAGCTTGTTAACTGCATGGTGGTGAAGGGAAGTGATAAAGTGATAAGAATTCACCTTTCATTTTGAAAGCAGCTGTTTTGGGGCATTTTGTATTTTCTGGACTGAGTGGGAAGCATGAGCTGGACAAGACACACGCTGCCCGCCGAACACTGGCACTGTTGGCTGCACCATTACATTTACCTTTGCCTTTCATGGGCTGTGCTGGAGGCCGAAGCACTAGAGTTATCCCAGACCCATCTTCTAGGACAATAAACCTACCAGGTCCCTTCCCTCAACAATGAAAGTCCACTGTCCAAATGACAAAATGGGCAGTGAGTAAAACCTTGAAGAAAAAAAAAAAGCATCTGAACTTTTGCTCTTAAACACACTTGCCTTCTGTGTGTTCATGGTCTTTTGTGTTGATGAACTGGGTTTATTGGATATAGATTTTTGAATTTATTCTACTGTGTTATTTTATATTGTGTGCTTTCTGCGGTTTGTGTTTAAAAAAACTTCAGGTGAAAAAAACATTAGAACAAACTGGAACCCCACTAAACTCACAAACCGTTACAATGTGACTGAAGAGAAGCAGCTGTCTAAGCTCTTTCTAAATTGATGAAAAAGTAGTCATGAAGTAAAGCAAAGAGTTTATTTTTAACTCGACCAACACAGAAATTCAGTGTTTTCATAAATTACAAAAATAAGGGCTGAAAGATTTTAGATTTAAGCATTAGCTGAAGGCAGAGCATAGAAGGCACAGCATTTAGAAGGCATTAAATGGAAAAAAAAAAAAACCTGAAGATGCAATAGAGAAGCATGAAGATGCATCATGATTCATTCTGCATTTGAATCGCTAATTGAATCACGAGACCACTGGAGATTCAAACCTCTAGTAGAAACCGTGGGTTTGGCGTAGATGGATCTTGATCTTCTATTGTGATAGTTGTGGTGTCCGTTTGGCCTGTCCAAGCGGACACTATCAGCTGCCATGGACTGACAGTCTGATACATGAAATCATGAGAGAATTTCAAGTGTCCAACTTCTCCATTTATTAAAATAGACTCTCAAAATACTAACCAAAATATTAGCCAATAATAGTCTCATCCATCTTTTGCTCTCAGTCAAACCTTTGTCTCCTAATTTATCAGCACCTGTTGATGCGGCAGCAGTCCCTTAAGGTTGGTGAAAGAGGGCCATTGTTGTTCTACTGTGACTGTTCTACATGACGGTGCCCAATAAGAGGAAGGAACACAGAGAAGGCCTCAGGAAGGGGAGAGGAGACCTCAGTGTCCCCAGACTGGCCAGCTGCACCCTCGGTGGTCCCGGCTTGGGACTGGAGCTTGGCCACACCCACGGGGAGCCCTGGCTGGGGCTGCGATGGTGCACCCGCAGTGGTCCCGGCCCAGGACAAAGTTGCACCAGCGGTGGTCCCGGCCTGGGACCTCATAGCTCCCGCGGTGAGCCCTGGCTGGGTCTGTGTTGCACCCCTAGAGGATCCCGACCAGGTCATGGTTGCACCCACAATGGAACCCGGCTGGGCCCCTGCTGCACCCACAGTGAGACCCGACTGGGCCACTGCTGGTCCCAGTGCTGCCTTAATTGTGGGCCAGCCGACCCGCCTGAACACCCGAGCCAGGAGGCGATTAACCACAGGCACCCACGTTGCATCCACACTGGGGCGCACCATCCAGGGAGACCTGGACTGAGGCGGAACCCAAACCATGGCCTCCGTCAGACAGGGAGCTGGATCCATGGTAACCTCAACGGGGGTGGCAGCAGCCACGATGACCTCCAGTGGTGAGCCTGGATCCTCGGTCACGTCCAGCGACATTGGACTCTCTCCGGTGACCCTAGAAGAGGACTCGGACAGAAAGGAAGAAGGGTCAGGGTCTCCGGCAGTGGCGGAGCCCGGCGAGGTGAGCTCAGGTGCAGCGTGCAACTGCAGCTAGCTCTCCTCACCTAGAGCTAGGCCAAAATACTCTAACATGGAAAGGAGAAAAACAAAGGAGAACACTTGCCTTAGCTCGAGCTCCACCGCCGTCCAGGACTCCGACGATCCGGGCAATGTTCTCACGGGCTTGGCCTCCTGGAGGTTCAGCTCAGGCACTAACTCTGCTGCGGTGGCCTCCACAGCAGGTGTGATGGTCTCTGCAGTCCTCATTACCCCAGCCTGTGTGCTCCACGCAGGAGGTTCCTCCGGCGTGACGGCTGGGGTCTGGCTCACCATTACTGTGGGGGAAGGATCCTCCTGGACCTCTGGCTCCTCCCGGTCCTGGCGGTTAGGCTCCGGCACTGGTGTGCGTACAACAGGAACAGGAGAGAGGGCTGGTGAGCAGTTCAAAACAGCAGCAGGTGGGGGAGAACTCAGGGAACTGCTTTCCCTGAGTCTCCCTACTGGGAATCAGGCAAGACATTTCATTATTAAAAGAAATGGAATGAAATAAAACTTGCCTGCTTTCCCGGATCATGATGTTGGCTGCTGCTGTAATTTGGGTGTCATCCTCCTTCTGTGTGACAAGGGTGGTGTTGGACCCGTCTGTAGAACATTGGGAGCCACCTATCTCACCACAGGAACAGGAGCTTCTGGTGAAGAAATTAAGTGCCCCTTGGCAGCAGGAGGAAGCACCGGGGGAGTTGGCCTCACAGCGGAAGTGGAGGGACACAAAGCAGACGGAACTGCTAGTGAAGAAGAACAGGAATGATTGTCCGCTGCGGGAATAGCCGGGCTCGGTGTGGGGTAAACAACTGCCAACAAGATGGAATGGTTCTTCCGGAGATCCGGGACTTGATGCCGCCATCGCCCTGACAACGGGCTTGCTGGAGATGGAGGCGAAGCGGGAGGAGAAATGGCCGCAGGCTGAGAAGAGCGTCTCTGCTTTGGCTCTGCGAGGAATGCCCCTCTCCTCAGGTCAGGAAATGCCTGCTGGAGCATGCAGACCGTGGATATTAGCTCTGCGTATTGTGAATGATTCCAGAGTCCAGGATGCACCTCCAGAATACCCAAAGCTCCATTAAGGCAATTCCACGTTTCACCAGGCCCATAGACTTCCTGGGCATCATCCATGAAACCCTGGATGAACATGACTGCCCACTCTTCCTCTACGCTGGGATGCTCCGCTACTAATCTGCTTCTGCCGGTGTGGGAATGGCACATCGGGGACACCATGCTCCAAACTCAGGTGAGTGAAAAGCACACACAAAAGGTGAAAGAAGAAACACACACTTCACCGCTGGGCTCTAATGTGGTTGTGGCATACTGTCATGTGTGTGCTTAATTGCGCAGCGCAAAGATGAGTTAATGCAAGCCCAAACGCAGGTGAAGTGAACGTGTTTATTGAACAGAAAAACCTACATACAAAGTGTCCATGAAAACAGTCCAAAATGAGTAATAATGACGAGATGGCCAGCTACAAACGCCGTTGGTTGGAGGAGAGATGCCCTACATGCTCCAAGATGGGACTGGAGTGGGAAGGAAGGGCAGTAATTAATAATGAGAGGAGGAAGACTTACATGCGTGTCGGAGCCCAACTGGGCTCTGGAAACAACAACACCACTAGTCCAGAAAGAGGAAAAACCAACAACGAGGAGCCTGGACATCAAATGTAGACTAACGCCTCAACAACGAGTGCTCTCACTGCCACCCATAAATACCCCCATAGACTGAGTAGCAAGTGGAAGTAGGTGCACGGCGGCAGCTGGTGCGTGAGTGACGATGTGAGTAGGAATGAATGTGTGTGTGTGTGTGTGTGCATGTACGTGTGCATGAGTGGAAACATAAGAGGTGATGGCAAATAGCTGGTGAATGTCTGGCAGGGAGAGGAGGAGGTGGCGCTGTAGACTGGCAGAGAGCCCAGGCTCAGAGGCTCCAATAACCTGCCAGCTGGGAATAATTAACAACGATCAGGAAACTACAGCCACAGATCATGGAACGGGGTTGAGACACCACTGGAAGGATGATCGAGGGAGGCCAGGTTGCCAGGCAGCTGGTGCGGCAGGCCCACACCCCAGGGCCCACCAACCCCCCCCCCCCCCCAGCGGGGACAACACCAGCCCCCGTGCCCCAGGAAGCCAGAGCCCCAACCCCTGGGCCGGAGACCAGCCTGCGCCCCCCTGGCACGAGCCCCCCCCAGGCACCCCTGCAGCAAGTCGGCCCCTCCCCAGCACCAGCACCGCACACCCCGGGGACCCCCACGCCCAAAGAAATCTCCCCACCCAGGGGAGCCCACATAGCCGAGAGGCACTACCCCCCCAATCCAGCAACTCCCGACTAGCAGACACACCCATCCCATCACCTTCACACCCTCATGCTCTCATATGCACCCACATGCACTCCCTCATTCTCACTCCCCCACACAGTCCCACTCTCGCACTCCCGGACCCACCCATTCTCTCTCACTCCTGTACCCACTCAATCTCACTCCCACTCACCTTCAGGGTCACCCACATTCACTAACATTCACCCACACACGCACTCTTACTCACACCCCGACCTACTCACATATATTCACGCTCTCCAACTCACACTCACCAGCCCTCATTCACCTTTATTTCTTAGGGCAACTGCAATGCAGATGCAGCAAACCTGAACATGCACCAGTGCCCGGCAGTGGCTGGGGAGACCGTCAGCGCAGGCCAGCGGCCACGCTCAGTGCATACAAGAGTGACTGATCAGCAGATCACCGCCGGCACCCTGAGATGCCACCCGACATGGAAAGCACCACACAAAACCAACCCACCATCACCATCTCCACTTATCACTCCCTCACTCTTGCTTACTCTCTTGTTCAGTCACTCTGTCACTCCCTTGCTTGCATCTGTTCATTCGGCAGCACCCAGGGTTTTGACAACATGACAGGCCCCTGACCCCCTGCAGAAGGAGAGCAACAGGGGTGGGGGAAGACCCTAGAATCAAGGGGAGGAGGGGGGGATAACATTGGGAAGGAGGTAGTCCAAAAGCGAGGCTGCCCCCACCCCCCGAAGCCAGCTCGCAAACTGGTTCAGGAGGCCACCCACTGCCCCCAAATCCCAACACAGGGCGAGGGCTACCAGGCCGAGCAGCCCAGGACCCACCAGCGTTGCAAACTGGCGCTCTCAGCACCACAAACATGATGGAGCAGCTTCACTCATTCCCACTAATCTTGCTCACACAAGTATGCACAACAACAATAGTAACAATAGTACACAATGGACTGGACCCACACGGCGCCCCACACGCCAAGTGACACCCATGAGCACCCACCGCAAGCCCACCGACAAACCTCCCCAGAAACACACCGGCAGCAGCAGGCCGCCCCACAGCCACAGCCACAGCCACCCTGGAGCAGCCCGACAGCAACACGGCCGCCAACCCGTGCCAACAGCCCCCATGACACCAGTGACACCAGGGACAATGCAACAAAGTGCCCCACCCCGTGACACAATGGCAGGGTGGCCGGGACAAGCAGGCCCCGAATAGCCAACCCCATGCCACCCCACCCCCGTTACCCAACGAAGGTCCCCCACCCATACACACATCCACCCACAGGTATCTGCAGCCGTACACACACACACACACACTCAACATCACACATGCCCACCTACACACAACACATGTACCCACGTGCACACACCACTTCTGCACCCACTCACACTCACATACACACATGCACACTAACACCCGCAGGCGCCTGCCCCAGAGCACCACCATGGCCCCGGGGAGGACACGACCTCACTGCATGAGGATGCGCCGGGGCTTGCCTGCACCACCGGCACACACCCGACCCCAACTCGGGGGGGGGGGGGACGCACCCCCCCCCAGCACCAGGGGCCCAGGGCCAGACCCAGCCCCACCCGGAAGGCAAGACCAGCTGGCCATGAGCCATGGCCCATCCACTGGCCCACCCCGCAGCCCCCCCCAACCAATCCCCCCGGTCCAGGCATATGGCCACCCCGTAACAGACCCCCCAGACACCGGCCCCTCGTGATCAGGGCATAGCAAGCTGCCAGAGGTGCCAAGGAGAGTGAGCCACCACCCGCCACCCCTCTGGTTATACAATTAATAAGCCGGGACCAGAGAGAATTGAATTCAGCCAACTGATTATATGAGAAGGCAGACATTCTCTCCAGGCTAATATAATCTAATAGTAAGTTATTATAGTGAGTCATGCATAAATTATTTCTTGATTTCAAATTCATGAGGATGGTTTTCTTTGCGATGCATAAGATGGTGAGAACCATGTATGACATCCTTGCCTCTATATTTATTTCACTTAAATCACCTAATATGCAAAGAGTAGGTGAGGATGGGACACCATACCCAAGGCATGCCGACAAGTCGTCACATGTTTCAGAACTTTTGGAACGGTGCACAGGACCACATAGCATGCATATAGCTATCCGGGATGTTGCTGGAGCAGATATTTGTGTGACTCAGGCCCATTTTAAACATCCTTTGTCCTGTGTAATGAATTCTAGAGAGAACTTTATACTGTATGAGTTGAAAATTAGAATTTTAAGTCACCTTAAAAGTGTTTGTGTCCAGAAGCTTTCATCCTTATTGATCGATAAGTCTGTCTCCCATTTTGATATTGGAAGAGATCATGACATCCAGTTTTGATTATAGTCCATATATTTTCAATATCAGTTTAGGGGAATGAAGATTTAGAAACTCTGCCACCTTAACTGGTACCTCTGAATCTGTCTGATTAAAATGAAATCTTGCTTTTATTATGAACTTAAGCTGCTGGTACTCAAGACACTTTTTATTGGTGATATCGTACTGTGACACTAATTTCTGAAATTGGATAAAATTTCCACCTTGAATAAGATGCTCTAAGTTTTTTATTCCCTTCTTTTGCCATAGTTGGCAAAAGGGAAGTTTAACATCCTCTTTAGTTGCAAGATATCAAGATTATTCTAAATGGATGTGAGTTTACAAGGGACAAGCAAAAACCCCGTTATTTTTAAAAAAATTTCCACCAGGCTGTCAGAGAGGATTTGATATTAATGCTTTTAAAGCAGTCATGGCATTTAATACAGGGACTCATAAAAGGTAAGTCAGAGATAATTAGTGACCCACAGAGAGCCTGTTCAGCATCTAACCATGGGTCTCCTAGTGGGGTTGACTTTGTCCATTTCAAACCAAACTGCAATCTATTGGCTAAGAAGTAATTTAAAAAAACTGGTAGCTCAAAACTTCTGCACTCTTGCTTTTTGAAGAGTTTTTACACTGATCTGTGATGGTTTATCCTTCCATAAAAATTTACTTATATTTGAGTCTAAAGACTTAAACCAGGCCATAGATGGTTGGGTAGGAATCATTGAGAAAAAATAGTTAATTTTAGGAAGGACCATCATTTTAACAGTTGTGAGTCTTCCCATTAGTGATATAGGTAGTGTCCTCCAGCGCGTAAGGTCATCTTGTATTGTTTTTAAAAGGGGTGTGTGATTTAGTCGTAATAACTTTGAGAGCCTGGGTGAGATATCTATTCCGATGTATTTAATATTACCTGATTGTACTGGAATAATCTATGCATTTGAGAAATTACAATTTATAGGTAAAACTGTTGATTGACCTGTCGGTAAAATGACATGATTGCTCTGTCTTTCTCACACTTCTTTATCTGCTTGCTTCACACGCTACACTGCAGAGTTTAGTTTACACCCTATAATTCATTTGCCAAAATCAGTTAGAATCAGTTCTGCACACAGCCGAGCTGCCACATAAGCGGAAGTGTATTGATACAATGAGGTAAAACCCCTCCCTCTTGCATGAGGGACTGGTTAAGCTTTATAAAAACTATAGGGCCCAGTTTTTGGGTAACACTCTCTCGGGGTATTTTCCTAAAGAGTTGTGTTCCAGCGCTGCTTGTAATCCATATCTCACTTTCAGTAAAATAAGTGAAAGTATACTTCATCTCTCAGTCTGGTTATTTGGCCTTCATATAAAAGAACTGGGGGTTAAGGCATTTTAGATGCAACAATTTGGTGTTTCCGCCCGGTTCCGAGGCTAAATTTTAGTTTTAGTTTTGTAAACCGTGTGAGGATTTTTCTCTACAGACTGGCGGCTGCAACATTATAAGAGGTGAGCAGAAAACCTTTTGCAATAAATTTCTGCCTTTCCCTTCGAGGACAGCCCTTTCTGTAGAGATTAAATACTCATGCACGTGTGATATTATTTGTGGAATGAAACTGAGATATGGTCTTGAATTCATGATCTGTTGTTTTAAGAAATATATTTACTGAGTTTGATGAGGAAATCAAACAGTTTTAACCCCGTGGAATTAGTTATACGCCTTAATACTGTTCCAGAAAGTAGAGTTGGAGAGAGCTTGGGTAATTGGTTTAAACCCCGCAGTGGCAAGTATTTATTTGGGTCACTGAAAAGTAGAGTTACCCCGTTGCACATTGTACAGTCCAGATAAAAGGTTCAAATCCCAGGGTGACTGATATAGGGTTACGAAAAAGAGGTGTTATTCGGCAGGTACATAGCTTTGCCAAAAGGTTTAAACCCCTTGAGATCGTTGCTTGATTTCAAAAAGTAGAGTTGGCACCCCTAGCGTATTTAGCTCAGACCAAAAGGTTATAAAATATAGTCTATCTCTAAAATATAGTTGGTCTTACCGCATTAGATAGGGACCTACTGTGTGTGAAATAAACACATGAGTTTTAAGTAACCCAATCAGGACGATCGGTTCATAGGTGATATATAATGATATAATTACACTAATTATAGTAAAAAATACGGTGATGTGTGAGGCAATATTGTCATGAGGAAGTGGAAATAAATAAGATCATAATAATAATTCCATTCTATGCTATAAGATATTGATATTAGACGATAACATTTAAACTAGATGAAGAGCGAAAACAGCTTAAAACATGGGTAAAATGGTTACAAAGAGATGGCTTGTTTGGCAATATGGGGGCCCCCTACCAAATAAATCAGACAAAGCTGTTTATGTAAATTATTGCCATTTGGGTTGTTTTGTCTTTCTGGAAGGACCTTCATGCTGCTTCAACCTTGTGGAGATAGGAGAGAGAGAAGCAATTCTGTGTCTGTGTGTGTATGTGTGTGTGTGGTTGCTTTAGAAAAAAAGAAAAAAAGAGGCTGTGTGACAGGATGGGTATTTTTACAAAGTTTTGGGGTTTTACTTTTTCAGTCTAACTTTGCGGGTTTTTAACTAATGTTGCGTACGTGATAAATTATTTACCTATTTCTTCAAAGCAATTTTTTGACGTATCACTGACTTTTTCTTTGACTGAAGCATAACAGTGCACTTTACAGGGAAAAAAGGACACAGGACTAACACAGCTGTCCGAGCATCCCTCGACGTGATCACAGGTACATAGAACATTAAGTTAAGTACAAATGCTTACATCTTAGTCAATGTTACCAGCATGACAATGATGAAATTAATTGAATATTACAATATCATGATGTCACTTAATAATGCCTAATCATTGAAGGCTTTATGTATACCCTATATTACATGATTTAAAGCATACAGGTTCAAAAGAGATTGATAATTAATGTGTTTGTGCATATGATTTGCCAGAGACTATGGATTATCAAACAGAGGTCTTGGTAATTGTGTGTTATATTGTTGCTTTGTTTAAATAATACTATATTCACCTTTTAATAAATGGCATATGCAATCTTATTTACATTTCGACCCTAGGCCCGACCATGTAAAAAAAAAAAAAAAGGAGGGGGAGAACACGAGAGCAGGATCTGAGATAGTCCATGCTGTGATTTTTTTCCTCCTAAAGAAAATAGCAAGATGATGATGAAGTTTTTATTATTGGGAGATGGTAAATTATGAACAGAAAAGATAGAAATAGCACAAGAATTCTGATCAAATAGAGAAAGGGAATTTAATTTCAATGGTAAACTGAGACTGATTAGTGAGTTGTGTCAGTCTGACCTAGATAAGAATAGACAGAATCAGCCTTCAAACGGAAAAAACACACAGGCCACAGATTGTGGTCCTGTGCTATAAATTTCTGAAAACAGAGATTAGGTTTACACCTACAGTTACTAATTCTAAATGCTGCACTGGTCTAAGGCTTTTAATATAGGATACTGTTTTGTTTGAATATAATCCTAAACTAAGTGATTACCCATGTCAATTGGTAAAACCTTAATTGATTCACAGAATATTTAGCGAATACTTGTTGTGAGTAGCGAACTCACATTTAAATTGTGGAAGCGTTAGGTGTGATTTAAAGGTTTTTCTGCTATTCTTTATTCTTTGTTTTCCAAAAGGAAAGGGAAAAGCATTCACAATTTTTTTTAATTTATTGTAGCTTTCACCAGGAATTAGATTTGCCAAATTAACAAGGAATCATAACATCATCATTACCTTTCAATTTAATAAATCTTTGGTGACATATGCAATATATAATAAAATAATAAAAAACAATAATTGACATTCATTGACTGGAAGGGATGACATTGACATTGACATTGACTGACCACAGGAGAAAGGACCCTTAGTTGATAAGCATTTTTTGAAGCTAAGTATGACTTTGTATGACATTGTAAATGACATAAAGTATAACGATTTAAATGACTTTGACTTTACAAATGTAATGTTTATATGATTTTGCACTGCAGGATACATCTGATGTTACTCACCACATAATTGTGTGACAACATCACATTTCAGAAATGTGACAGTAAAAAGGAATGTGTTTTCCCGATGCTCAGCCGTGGCCAAGCTCGGCCTTGGGACTACAGTCCATCCCATAATTTACCAAGGAATGTATAAAATGAGGCATTCCTTGTACAAAATTAAACCAAATTCTAATTAGGCAATATGCCCACCTTTCCATTGACTGAAAGAGTGTGACGCAATCTTTATCCATTTATACAAATTCAACCTATCTGTGTTCAACTGGACAAACTGACCTTATCAATGCTAAATCATATCAAATCTGCACAGACAGCTATTTTGTTTTTCTAAAATGGAATTTGTAAATTGTTCAAGAGACATCACAAAAGAAGCCATGATTATTGAAATCTCATTTTGAAGGAGCTGTACTACCCACAAATTTTCATCTAAATTAACTGTGTAACACATAAAAGTGATAACACGCTTCCTTCCAGTGAAAGATACTACCCATCAAGCAAATACCCTGTAACTTTGCGGCATGTGCATCTCCATCATCAAAAAGGGGTTATCAAAGAAATTAATTAGCAAAAATAATTAGTATGTCACAACTCGGTCTCGCCCGTCATCAG
The DNA here is from genome assembly GCA_020510985.1 of Pholidichthys leucotaenia. Classification (NCBI taxonomy): domain Eukaryota; kingdom Metazoa; phylum Chordata; class Actinopteri; order Cichliformes; family Pholidichthyidae; genus Pholidichthys; species Pholidichthys leucotaenia. Next base: position 185,733,769 of record CM035840.1, on the reverse strand, counting down.
CTCCAGTGGCGCGCACACCTGCATCTCATCAGCCACGGACTATTTAATCCGCTCTGCCTACAGCCTCGGTCTGGAGCCGTCTGCTCGTCTACGCTCCCAAACTACAGCGCATGACCCACTCTCCCCGGCCTGCGCCATCCTTCACCCAGCACGTAAGCTGTTTGTTTCCTTACCTGCCCTTCAGTCTCTCCCCTGTGCACAGGTGGACCCTCCAGGCGGCGGACTTCCCATCCTCGCCTCAACCTCCACAGCTCTCTCCTCTCCCCACCAAGTGTGCACCAGAGTGCTGTCTCCCAGGCAGAAGTCCTGCGTCAGCCAACGCCAGCCACCACAACACCTGCACGTAAGCAGTACACCGAGTGTTAACCCCACGGGGTGTGTGACTGTCTTTAACCTACATCTCTGCTCTGCCCGTAGGATTGCCTGGCTGCACAGCGAGCTGTTCCGCTCTCGGCGCTTCCTGTTCACCATCAATCCATCCACATTCCTCACACACGCACCCACACACCCACTGTTGTTGAATAAAGCTTTGAATCTAACTCGAGCCTGTGTGCGTGTTCCCTGAGCCCAATATCATGTCAGTACGGCTCCAGCAAAGTGGCTCAGCGGACAGCGGGCTCGCACGCCGACTTTCCACTCTTGAGGCTCGAGTAGATCTAATTGCTCATCAACAACAGGTGATGCTGAATCAACTCACCCAAATTTCTCACCGGTTGGATCGCCTGGATCCTCAACAGGTGTTTCCCCCAGCTCTGCATAGCCGACCAGCTCCCACCGCCTCCCCGGCTAGCCAAGCCAGCCTGGGACCACCACCACAGATCACACCCATCCCAACGCCCACGCGCTTCAGCGGGAAACTCGGCGAAGCGCACGGGTTCCTCCTCCAGTGTGAGTCGGTGTTTCAGCGTTTCCCCGGGGATTTCCCATCCGATCATAGTCGAATTGGGTATGTGGCTAACCTCCTGGAAGGGCGAGCGTTAGCTTGGGCCTACGCCGTTATGGCGAGGCCCAGCTACGCGAACCTAACCTACGCCCAGTTCATGCACGATTTCAACGAGGTTTTTGATCACTCGGATTGGGACAACATTTTAACCACCCGGCTACTTAATCTTCGTCAGGGTAGTCGGTCAGCCGCTGACTACGCTGTCAACTTCCGGTGGTTGCGGCGGAAGTCAGGTGGGGCAATGCCGCACTTTGCAGCATTTTCACCCGTAGTCTGAGTTCCAGTCTACAGGACGAGCTGGCCAGCCGGGATTTGCCTGAATGGCTACCCGAATTAATTTCCCTTGCTATTAGCTTAGATAACAAGCTGAGGGAGTGGGCCGCCGAGCGGAAAGCTTACAGCCGCTCGAGCGGGACTTCCACCCGCGCTCCTCGGTCTCGCCCCCTGGCATTACCCGCTCCAGAGTCCGCCAATGAATCTGAGGCAATGCTAATTGGGCGGACCAAGCTCCCACTAGCGGAGAAACAGCACCGCAGGGAGCTGGGCCTCTGCATGTATTGCGGGGATGACCAGCACTCCGTGGAGGACTGCCCAGTCCGGCCAAAAGGAGGAGTCCGCGAGTCGCTGTAGGGGGCCTCGCGGACGCAACCCTTTCCAATCCCCTCACCAAATGCCTCCTCCCGGTCAGGTTTTGTCATAACCCCATTGGCCATGTCACTCACGCACTGGTGGACTCGGGGGTGGAACAAAACTTTATTTCTCAAAGCCTGGCAACCCACCTGGGCATTCCGTGCCAAGCGCTGCCAGCCCCTCTTAACTTGGTCACTCTCACCCGTACCCCACTCAAGAGGTTCACCCACAGAACCAAGCCTATCTGTCATCATTTCTGGCAATCACAAGGAAGATCTCAGCCTCTTTGTCCTGCCCACCTTGGCTTCTCCCGTCATCTTGGGCTACCCCTGGCTGTGTCTCCACAACCCAACGTTTGATTGGCAGTCCGGCAGCGTCCTCTCCTGGAGCACTTTCTGTATGAACGCCTGCCTCCAGTCTGCTGCCTGCGCCCCGTCGGTGCCGCTCCCCGCTCCCAACTCGCCCCCACCGGACCTCTCCCTGGTGCCCCCGGAGTTCCACAATCTGGGGCTCATTTTCAGCAAGTTCAAGGCACTGTCCCTTCTCCCCCCACTGCCTGTATGACTGTGGTATAAGCCTCCGCCCGGGGACGCCCTTGCCATCTGGTCATCTCTACAGCCTGTCAGCCCGGGAGCGTGAATCCATGGATGCCTACATCAAGGAGTCGCTCAGCGCAGGCATCATCCGGCCTTCCTCGTCCCCAGTCGGAGCCGGGTTTTTCTTTGTGGCCAAGCAGGATGGGTCCCTGCAGCCTTGTATTGACTTCCAGGCCCTAAACGACATCACTATAAAGGATAAATACACGCTGCCCCTTATGGACACAGCCTTCAATTCCCTCCAAGGGGCCTCCTGGTTTACTAAGCTGGACCTTCGCAGTGCGTACCACCTCGTTCGGATCCGGGAGGGCGATGAGTGGAAGACAGGGTTTCAGACGTCCAGCGGCCATTTTGAGTACCTGGTCATGCCGTTTGGGCTCACCAACGCTCCGGCCATCTTCCAGCGACTCATTAATGACGTTCTTCACGACTTCTTGGGGGTCTTTGTCTTCATCTACCTGGACGACATCCTGATCTTCTCCTGGTCTCGGGTGGAGCATCAGGCTCATGTGAGGCGGGTCCTTCAGTGACTCCTCGAAAACAGGTTGTATGTTAAGGCGGAGAAATGTGAATTTTATACCAGCAAGACCTCCTTCCTGGGTTTCGTCGTCTCCCACAATAACATTCTTCCCGACCCTGCCAAGAACAAAGCGGTGGTGGAGTGGCCTGTCCCTTCATCGAGGAAACAGGTGCAACAATTTTTAGGATTCGCCAACTTCTACAGCTGTTTTGTGCCAAAATACAGTCCCATCGCCTCTCCCCTGACCCGCCTCACCTCTCCCAAGGTGCCGTTCCAGTGGACGGAGGACGCGACGTCTGCCTTTGAGAAACTGAGGACGGAATTCTCCTCCTCCCGGATCCTGACCCAGGTAGACCCGACACTCCAGTGCCTGGTCGAGGTGGATGCATCTTATACGGGGGTGGGGGCAGTGTTATCACAGTGATCTCCGGTGGACGGGGTGGTGCATCCCTGCGCCTTCTTCTCTCGGCGCCTATCCGCAGCGGAGCAAAACTACGACGTCGGTGACAGGGAACTGGCGGTGAAGCTCGTGCTACAGGAGTGGCGTCATTGGTTGGAGGGAGCAGCGCAGCCTTTTGTGGTCTGGACCGACCACAAGAATCTGGAATATCTGAGGTCGGCCAAGCGTCTGAATGCCCACCAGGCACGTTGCTCACTCTTTTTCGGCCGCTTCAGATTTACCATCACCTATCGCCCAGGCTCCAAGAACGGCAAACCTGACGCGCTTTCCAGGCAGTTCACCCCAGAGGAACCAGAGGACCGTGACCACTCCATCCTGCCAGCCTCATGCGTCGAGGGCGCCCTTTCATGGGCGATCAAGGATAAGGTCCAGAAGTCACAAGAAGCTGAACCCGATCCTGGCGGTGGTCCGGCTGGGAAACTGTTCGTGCCATCATATGTCCGGGGTGGCGTCATCCACTGGGCACACACTGCAAAGTTCGCCTATCACCCTGGTATCTCCCGGCTGGTAGAACTCCTCCAACGATCCTTCTGGTGGCCCGGACTCCGGAGTGACATCACCAATTACATCCGTGCCTGTCCCCAGTGCGCAACGGGTAAGACCTCGACCTCCCCCCCAGCTGGTCTCCTCCACCCACTGCCGGTTCCCGGGAGGCCCTGGTCTCATGTAGCCCTGGATTTCGTCACCGGCCTCCCCACGTCCAACTCCTACGACACCATCCTGACCATAGTGGACCGGTTCTCTAAAGCGGCCCAAGTCATGCTGCTCTGCCGCCTCCCTATGGCGCAAGAGACGGCCGACTTGCTAGTTCAACATGTGGTCAGGCTGTATGGGATCCCGGTGGACGTAATCTCTGACCAGGGGCCTCAATTCGTGTCCAGGGTCTGGAAATGCTTTTGCAACGCACTGGGGGCCATGGTGAGTTTGTCCTCCGGCCACCACCCACAGTCTAACGGGCAGTGCGAGTGCACCAACCAAGAGCTGGAAGCGGCGTTGCGCTGCATCACCTCTTCAAGTCCTTCTTCCTGGAGCACCTGTCAACCCTGGGTGGAGTACGCCCACAACTCCACCTTATCATCGGCCACGGGAATGTCCCCTTTCCGGGCGTCCCTGGGGTACGACCCTCCGTTGTTTCCCGAAGAAGAAGGTGAGGTGGCAGTTCCCTCGATCCAGGCTCATCTCAGACGCTGCTGGCGCATTTGGACCAAGACGCGCCAGGCGCTTTTACGCATGGCAGCGCGCAACTCCAGAGTCAAGAATCGCCACAGGAGAGCTGCTCCTTGCTACCAGGTGGGCCAGCAGGTTTGGTTGTCGACCTGGGACATTAACTTAAAGGCAGAGAAGAAGAAGTTGGCTCAGCGCTTCATTGGACCCTTTGCTGTGACGAAGGTAATCAATCTGGTGGCTGTGCGTTTGGCTCTCCCCCCCCCCCCCCGTGTCTGTCCTACATTCCACGTCTCCCATATTAAGCCCGTGGTTTCTGATCCTCTCTGTCATCCTCCCAGAGCTCCTCCTCCTCCCATGATGATCGGTGGTGACCCGGCGTGGGGGGTCACTGCCATCCTGGACTCCCGCCGCCGGGGTCGCGGACTCCAGTACCTGGTGGACTGGGAGGGATATGGCCCTGAGTGGAGGTCCTAGGTACACCCTTCCTGGGTGCTGGATAAACATCTCATCACGGAGTTCCACCGGGTGTATCCAGATAAGCCAGCGCCGGGAGGCGCTGCTCGGGGGGGGGGGGGGTACTGTCACAACTCGCTCTTGCCCATCATCGGCTCCAGCGGCGTGCACACTTGCATCTCATCAGCCGTGGATTATTTAACCCGCTCTGCCTACAGCCTCGGTCTGGAGCCGTCTGCTCGTCTACGTTCCCAAATTCCAGCGCATGACCGACTCTCCCTGGCCTGCGCCATCCTTCACCCAGCACGTAAGCTGTTTGTTTCCTTACCTGCTCTTCAGTCTCTCCCCTGTGCACAGGTGGACCCTCCAGGCGGCGGATTTCCCATCCTCGCCTCAACCTCCGCAGCTCTCTCCTCTCCCCGCCGAGTGCGCACCGGAGCGCTGTCTCCCAGGCAGAAGTCCTGCGCCAGCCACCACAACACCTGCACATAAGCAGTACATTGAGTGTTAACCCCACGGGGTGTGTGACTGTCTCTAACCTGCATCTCTGCTCTGCCCGTAGGGTTGCCTGGCTGCACGGTGAGCTGTTCCTCTCTCGGCGCTTCCTGTTCACCATCAATCCATCCACATTCCTCACACACGCAGCCACACACCCACTTTTGTTGAATAAAGCTTTGAATCTAACTCGAGCCTGTGTGTGTGTTCCCTGAGCCCAATATCATGTCATAGTAATCCTCAGAAAAATAGATGATACATAAAAATTATCAATAGATGATCAATAATGAAGAGAAAAATACAAATGAAACCACTTGGTAATGGAATCACAACAATCAATAGGAGAAGTTAAATGTTACATCAATAAATTTCCAGATATTTAAGGAAATAGCTGTAGATTATGGTAAAGGAAATATCATGTCTATAAGGAACAAGGTAAACTGATAAGGAAGAAAACCATGCAAACTTTTTTTTTTTTGATTTTGTATACTTTATTGATCCCCAGAGGGGAAATTGAGGGCATCCACCTGGATGGATGAAGCAACCATGGTACGGCGCTATCCCTTTAACATTCACACCTTTGGCCACTTTAGAGTCTCCAATTAACTTAACCTGCATGTTTTTGGCCTGTGGGAGGAAACCGGAAAAATCCCAGAGTAAACCCACACAGACACGGGCAGAACATGCAAACTCCACACAGATCACTGTTGGTCAGGGGTTGGGATCGAACCAGGGATCCCATGGCCAAGGGTGAATTGCGGTGCTGCCGCAGTGCTAACCACTGCGCCACCGCACCTCCCATATTTATGAGAAAAGTTCCAAATGTCTAAGGAAAGTACAACTTGTGCTGAGTTTATGTTTACTGTGGGACTTGATTTAGAATTTACTACAAAGACAATACAGATTTTTATATTTATTAAAATTGCTTCACAAAAATTAAGTGGGTACTGGCACAAGTCCCACTGTATCAAGTGCACAGTGCCTCCAGGAACTCGGACATTGGCAGAAGTCCGTGATTCATTATCTTTGTAATGCTAAAATTCTAATCAGATGCAAAAAGATGCAAAAAGACATAGGATAACATAAATATACACTTCATAAAATTTTTGAAATTTAAAAGGGCTCTCAGAAAACAGGGGAAAATACAGTCAACATGGACAAAGAACTGTAAGGTGTGGATAAAACTAGTGCTAATAATAATGTAACTAGTAATAATGATTAGAGAAATGGAGGAATTAGATACACTACCGTTCAAAAGTTTGGGGTCACTTAGAAATTTCCTTATTTTTGAAAGAAAAGCACTTTTTTTCAATGAAGATAACTTTAAACTAATCAGAAATACACTCTATGCATTGCTAATGGGGTAAATGACTATTCTAGCTGCAAATGTCTGGTTTTTGGTGCAATATCTACATAGGTGTATAGAGGCCCATTTCCAGCAACTATCACTCCAGTGTTCTAATGGTACAATGTGTTTGCTCATTGCGTCAGAAGGCTAATGGATGATTAGAAAACCCTTGTGCAATCATGTTAGGTCTGCAATGCTGTAATTGCTGCAAATGGAGGATTCTTTGACGAAAGTAAAGTCTGAAGGAAAAAATTATTATTTCAAATACAAATCATTATTTCTAACCTTGTCAATGTCTTGACTATATTTTCTATTCATTTTACAATTCATGGTGGTGAATAAGTGTGACTTTTCATGGAAAACACAAAATAATTGTCTGGGTGACCCCAAACTTTTGAACGGTAGTGTAAATTTAAACCTTAGTTCTGATGTACGAATAATAGTGCAGTAAGATTATGAGTGGCGATTTTTGTGTTCTTTTTTCCTTAGTGTTTCTTTTTTTTTTTTTTCTTTTCCTTATTTAATAATGGAAGTGTATTAGGGCAAACTGAAGCTGAAACCTTTGTCAATACTGAACAGCAACCACAAGACATTTTAGGAGATACTGACCAAGACAATAACTATTTTAATTATATTAACAATAAGTGTGCTTATTATGATCAACAATTAAATGGAATTATGAATTCAGATCAGACATTGACAATAATACATATTAATAGTAGGAGTCTCTATGCAAACTTGGAGACATAAGTTGGAGACATCATAAGATAAAGCCACAGGGCTTCAAGGCCATCAAGCAGTTTACTCCCAGGACAGGAGAAAAGGGAGGTGGGAGTGAGAGCATGAAACCCTTTAGCCGGTCAGTGTGACATAAAACTTCATTTTGGAACAAAAAATATAATAGACATATTAAATAGCTTGTTAATATAGCATATTAAAACAGTTCATATATGGATAAAAGTTACAGTCATATGTTGTAACACACCCACACACACACTTATAAAACATGTGATCTCAACAGATAAATGCATAATTAGTGAATTTCTATTACAAGGTAATATTAGATGATAAAAGTAGCTGGAAACCATATGCCAGATAAATACAAAACAAAGTTGCAAAAAATATTGCAATCATAAATAAAATTAAGACAAATCACTTTATATCTTGTATTGCTCATTGACACTTCCATACTTGACCTATTGTATAGAGGCCTGGTGTAAAAATTATAAAAGTACACTTAATTCATTGTTAACATTATAAAAAGGGCTGTCCATGTTATACACAAAGTCGGGTAGCTTGAACATACTAATTTATTGTTTACACATTTAAAGTTATTGAAATTGTGAGATCTGGTTGATTATTATATAGCACAATTAATGTTAAGAAAAAAGAAAAAGAAAAACCTTTTGCAATATTGATCAATCAACTTACTGAAATAGTTATAAAATCCATAAGTTGCATATTTTTAATAAAATGATTATAAAGTATAGCTTAAATTTTAGAAAAATGAAATCTTTATAAGAGCTAAAGGCTCAATAAAGCTTAATCTGGCATTGATAATCTTGTAGGTAGTTGGTTTGATAATATATTTGGCAAATAGGGAAAAATAATTTAAGGAGCCCTTATAAGTATAATTATTAGTTTATTGATCTTTGTTTTTTGTGGATGTTGTTGTATTCCCATGATTAAAGAATAAAAATTAAAAGAATAAAATAAAAAATAAAAGAAAGATCTATTTTAGTGGCTTTCTCTTTAAAAGGATCCGCCTCCATATCAAGGAGCTCAGGAAACTGCCCACCTGCTCTCCTATTGCCAGGACGATGACGAGGTTGTGCCATGACTGAACCTAAATGGGGATCTAAAAGACGCCGAGGAGATAGTTTAGGGTCTACAATGCACATTCACATGGTGTTAGATTTTGCTTAGCTGTGCCCTACAGGTTTCCTTTGTGATAAATGATTAATGAAAGAATAGATGCATGTATATGAATGTATTCATATATGCATATATTCATATATGCATATATGCATCTTCACATATATTCATATATACAGTGGGGCAAAAAAGTATTTAGTCAGCCACCAATTGTGCAAGTTCTCCCACTTTAAAGATGAGAGAGGTCTCCAATTTTCATCATAGGTATACTTCAACTATGAGAGACAAAATGAGAAAAAAAAAATCCAGAAAATCACATTGAAGGATTTTTAATGAATTAATTGGTAAATTCCTCAGTAAAGTAAGTATATGGTCACCTACAAACAAGCAAGATTTCTGGCTCTCACAGACCTGTAACTTCTTCTTTGAGAGGCTCCTCTGTCCTCCACTCGTTACCTGTATTAATGGCACCTGTTTGAACTCGTTATCAGTATAAAAGACACCTGTCCACAACCTCAAACAGTCAGACTCCAAACTCCACTATGGCCAAGACCAAAGAGCTGTGAAAGGACACCAGAAACAAAATTGTAGACCTGCATCAGGCTGGGAAGACTGAATCTGCAATAGGTAAGCAGTTTGGTGTGAAGAAATCAACTGTGGGAGCAATTATTAGAAAATGGAAGACATACAAGACCACTGTTAATCTCCCTCGATCTGGGGCTCCACGCAAGATCTCACCCCGTGGGGTCAAAATGATCATGAGAACAGTGAACAAAAATCCCAGAACCACAAGGGGGGACCTAGTGAATGACCTGCAGAGAGCTGGGACCAAAGAAACAAAGGCTACATCAGAAACACACTACGCCACCAGGGACTCAAATCCTGCAGTGCCAGACGTGTCCCCCTGCTTAAGCCAGTACATGTCCAGGCCCATCTGAAGTTTGCTAGAAAGCATTTGGATGATCCAGAAGAGGAATGGGAGAATGTCATATGGTCAGATGAAACCAAAATAGAACTTTTTGGTAAAAACTCAACTTGGCGTGTTTGGAGGAGAAAGAACACCATACCTACTGTGAAGCATGGGGGTGGAAACATCATACTTTGGGGCTGTTTTTCTGCAAAGGGACCAGGGCGACTGATCCGTGTAAAGGAAAGAATGAATGGGGCCATGTATCGTGAGATTTTGAGTGAAAATCTCCTTCCATCAGCAAGGGCATTGAAGATGAAACGTGGCTGGGTCTTTCAGCATGACAATGATCCCAAACACACCGCCCGGGCAATGAAGGAGTGGCTTCGTAAGAAGCATTTCAAGGTCCTGGAGTGGCCTAGCCAGTCTCCAGATCTCAACCCCATAGAAAATCTTTGGAGAGAGTTGAAAGTCTGTGTTGCCCAGCGACAGCCCCAAAACATCACTGCTCTAGAGGAGATCTGCATGGAGGAATGGGCCAAAATACCAGCAACAGTGTGTGAAAACTTACAGAAAACGTTTGACCTCTGTCATTGCCAACAAAGGGTATATAACAAAGTATTGAGATGAACTATTGTTATTGACCAAATACTTATTTTACCGAGGAATTTACCAATTAATTCATTAAAAATCCTTCAATGTGATTTTCTGGATTTTTTTTTCTTATTTTGTCTCTCATAGTTGAGGTATACCTATGATGAAAATTGGAGACCTCTCTCATCTTTTAAGTGGGAGAACTTGCACAATTGGTGGCTGACTAAATACCTTTTTACCCCACTGTATGCATAGATGAAGATAGCTTAGTTTTGAATCTATTTTACACATACAGGATTGTTAGCTACAGTATACTGACTCATAATGTCTGCACCACACCCGATGTCCTCTGGAGAAATGGCGACCTGAGGGGAGGCAGGTCCAAATGACTGCCGGAAAGGGGGCGTCACCCACATATAGAACTTTAGAAACACTACACACACGGGACAGAATAGGGTTATGAGATGGGTTTTGACCCATCTTAACAGGGGGAGATGCAAAACGTAAGTTTAGGTTACTAGGTTATAGATAGATAGATAGATAGATAGATAGATAGATAGATAGATAAAAAAACAGGACACCTCAACAAATGGGTATTGCTGGTAAAATGATTGTTCTGTCTTTCTCACACTTTATCTGCTTGCTTCACACGCTACACTGCAGGGTTTAGTTTACACCCTATAATTCATTTGCTGAAATCAGTTAGAATCAGTTCTGCACACAGCCGAGCTGCCACATAAGCGGAAGTGTATTGATACAATGAGGTAAAACCCCTCCCTCTTGCACGAGGGAGTGGTTAAGTGTTATAAAAGCTATAGGGCCCACTTTTTGGGTAACATTCTCTTGGGGTATTTTCCTAAAGAGCTGTATTCCAGAGCTGCTTGTAATCCATATATCACTTTCAGTAAAATAAGTGAAAGTATACTTCATCTCTCAGTCTGGTTATTTGGCCTTCGTATAAAAGGACTGGAGGTTAAGGCATTTTAGATGCAACAGACCGCAGGTCATAGAGTAGTCTAATGATAAAAATTTATCAATGAGAGCCATTGTCTGATAAAGAGATCTTTTTGACTTTTCAAGGAAAATCACTACATCATCAGCATAAAGACTTGTGTTCTTTTTCTCCAGTTTGGATACCTCTGATGTTAACATTCTGTCATATGGCTGCTGCTAATGGTTCGATAAAGATGGTAAAAAGTGAGGGAGAGAGTGGACAACTCTGCTAAGCACCTCTCTGGGGATTAAAGCTTCGGGAAGTCTGATCATTTGTTCGGACAGATAGTTGGATAGCTATATAGTGTTTTAATCCAGTTTATGAAAGATGACCCAAACTCAAACTTATTTAATACCATAAAAAGAAATGCCCAATTAACACGGTCAAAGGCTTTCTCCGCATCCAGAGATAAAATTGTAGTTTCTAAGTTATTAATCTTACAGTAGTCTATTAAATTAAATAGCCTGTGTGTATTATTAGCTGAGTGCCTACCCTTGATGAAACCTGTTTGATCTGGGTGAATAATAATTGGAATTATCCTTTTGAGCCTTTTGGCAAGAGCTTTGCAAATTATTTTAAGATCAACATTCATAAGTGAGATGGGACGGTAGCTGGATGGAAGCGTAGGTTCTTTTCCAGGTTAAAGGAGCAGGATAATACTAGCCAAATTCATATTTGGAGGGATTACATTATCTTCATTAATTTGGTTCACTATTTTAAAGGAAGTAGGTGCCATCACAGGCCAGAATTCTTGATAAAATTCTACTGGAAAACCATCTGGTCCCGGAGCTTTGTTGTTTGGGATGTGCTTAAGTGCCTCCTGGAGTTCAGGCACCAGAAGAGGTGCATCCAGAGCTGCAATCTGTTCATTATTTAATTGTGGTAAGTTAATACTGTCCAAAAATTTATTAATCTCAGAGTCAGATGGGTTTATCTGAGATGAGTAGAGGTTTTCATAAAACCTTCTAAAGAAGTTATTTATTTCTTCAGGCTCATGGGTAATATTTCCAGTCATCTCCTTAATAGAGTTGATAGTTGTTTTTTCTTTGTTCAATCTAAGCTGGTTTGAAAGATATCGCCCCGATTTATTAGTGTTCAAACTTCTCAAGACATAGTCTTTGTATTAAAAACTGTGTTCTTTTGTTTGTAATTTATTTTAATTCCAGCTTTAATTTTGTCAGATTAAGTGCCTGTTCCTGTGGAGAAATGGCATAGGTCATTTCCAGTGATTTAATTTTCTGTTCTAACTCCAGTGCCAGTGCTTTTTTCTTTTTTATTCTTATACGAACAATAAGAGATTATTTTACCTCGCATGACCACTTTTAATGCTTCCCAAAGAACATACAGGGATATTCCTGGCACATCATTATATTCCAGATATGATTCCCACTCTTAATTAAAGTAGGTAATAAAGTCTTTGTCTTTTAGTAGTGATGTATTAAATTTCCAGCTCCGAGTTTTCCTTTTTCTTTCCTATTTACTAGTGAAAGAAATACTGGATGGTGATCCCTAATAGCTTGATTTGAACATATTTCACTGTCTGTGATGTCCCTCACAATAGAATTACTTGCTAAAAAGAAGTCTAAACGTGAATGTGAACTATGACCTGATGAAAAAAAGTGTATTCCCGAAGAGTTGGGTGAAGAGAACGCCATTCTTCGCAAAGACCAAAATCATTCATGTATTGTTTGAGAGTATCAGTAGCCTGCCATCTTCGATAATTCCCTGATGCACTAAAGCCCCTTTTCCACTAGTACCCACTCAGCCCTACTCTACTCTACTTGGCTCGGTTTCTAGCCTTTTCCATTAAAGAAATACCAGTACCAGGTACCAGGTACTTTTTTAGTACCTAGTCTAGCCCAGGGTACAGCTGCGCTGAGTCAAGCCAAAAATGTGACGTCAACAGACTGCAGGCCACTGATTAGTCAGGGCGTAACATCATGAAAGCGTCCATCTTCTGTAGAATCTCCAACCACCATTTGTAAAGTTTTTAGTTCAGCGAATAGACACAGTGAGCGACTAAAAACGCTATTTTTAATACAAATGGCTTTGTGTAAATGTACCCCGTGGACCAATGAGGAGGTGCAGACTTTTCAGAATCAGAATCAGAATCAGAATCAGCTTTATTGCCAAGTATATTTACAAGTAAACACACAAGGAATTTGACTTGACATTGGGCGCGCACATTAGGCGCATCCAATGACACGGCAGCCATAGAGGCGCCTGTCTGCAGTGGGGGTAAAGGGGGGAAGGGGGGGAAACACAATAGGCAGAGAGAAAAAACATAGTTATCAGAATCACGCTCATATAAGCTCATATAAGCTCATGAGCCAAATTTTGATTACACAGAAAAAAACCCTCTATGCACATTAGCAGACAATAGATACAATCACACAGCAGAGGGAGGGAGAGCAGTGTGTGTATATTTGCATGTCATTGTGTAGTGTGAGTGTAACAGTTGTTAGTGAGCAGCAGAGGGCGCCTCCAGGCAGTGGATAGATGTTATAATCATGTGACTTATAAACAAGTCAGAGATCAGAGTCTGTCTCTCTTTTCCTCTTCCTTGCAGAAGGCACATGGGCAATGTCCTTGAGAGACCAATCCGCTGACGACAACAACTGATTGTTGATGTATGGGTAGACATAAGCCACTTCTCCGGCGTTATCTTCATCGAGGAGGAATGTAAACAAAGGCACCAAAACACAAGGTCAAATCTGCACAGTGCACTCAGAGAATAAAAAATTTCTCTCTCTTCGATTCTGTGCTTCAATTTCATACAGGCTTGAATCATACTTTAGATCATTCTCTGGAGAGCACTCAGCGATCCACAGATGTTATCCACCTACCGAAACATAGGTAAAACATGTCCAGAGAGTTCGTTCTCTCTTCAATGCATGCCAGATAGTAAATTCCATGTTAATCCTGCCGCTGACAGTCAGTGCTCCCCCCAGCTGGACGAATTGTTGAATTTGTTAAGGGAGCTACGCCGGGGTCCGCATTTGATTAGCTCATCCAGATAATTTCGATACACTAGGAAAACTCCAGGGGCCAAACAGAAGATCCTGTGATCAGTTCAATCTCAGTCGAATCACACAGACACATGAATTCCATTGCCATGAGTCTCCCTTGGGTTCCCCCTGACCCGATCTTCTTCTTTTTAAAGTGGTGACAATCGCATATAAGCCGCTTTCCAGATCCATAATTTCCATTTGGATTAAGATTCAGCCAGGAGAAGAGTGACATTGCAAGCTGGGATCAGAAGGGAGAGGATTAGGAGGGAGAGGGAAGAAAAGCGTCTGCTCTCTCTCAGAAGCGGAGAGAGATGTTGCTTGTTGGCCAATGAACGTATCCAGAGCAAGTTAGACAGAGCGACTCATAATGAGAAAATATACCAGGAGGTTGCCGAGCAAATGGCAGCACAAGGATGCAGACGGACTGCCAAACAATGTTGTGAAAAACTAAAAAAAAAATGAAAAGTGATTACTGGGCAATAAAGGACCACAACGGTTGAAGTGGTGTGAACAGGAAGGACTGGAAGTGGTTTGATCAAATGGACGCGATTTACGGGCATAGGCTGGCCAGCAATGGCAGAATGAGTGGGGTCGACACGGTCACGCCATTGTTGGAAACCGTGGATGGTGAGTGTTTTGTGATATTATGTATCTTTTCGCCAATTTATCCTATTGGTGGCAAGCACACTTTTTTAAGCAATAACAACGCTGTTCTATCATGGTTATGAGTGTTAGTGAGAAGCGCTAGCTAGTTAATAGCTAGCAGCCAACTGCTGATTCACGCTTGCTTTGTCTTAAGTATTCGCTTGAGCAAAATGCTGAAATATGCTTATTCTGGTTAAAAACTTTTGCGTACGTGTTGCACTTTGGTGCTGTGCTTTAAGTTGTGTGTATTTTCTTTCTAGAATCACTTTCCACATTCCAGGGGTCTGCCTCCCTCAGCATGAGTTCCCCGGATTCTCCTGCATCTGTGGGAGCACCAGAATTGGAACCGACACCAATGTCAGCCACATCACCAGCTCCGTCAACATCTGGCACGTCACGTTCAAGTGCTGGTAAGGCACAATAAACAGAAGATTACCACCTGGTTGTGTTTATGGATACAGGTCAAGTGGACCCCAGGATCCAAAATCTCAACTAAATATAAGTGCCTTTTCAAACAAGTGATTTACAAAGGGATTAATGTAATTTCCTATAGCCACATTTTAATGAATTTAAAATGTCCTTGTACATGTATAAAGTTGATTCTGGGGTGCTCACTTGTCAGGGGTCCACAACCCAGTCCCATTTTTAGCTGTGGTGGCGGAAGTACTGTTATAATTCTTGTTTTTGAAAAACTGATATAGCACATGAACTCACTTTCAAATGTACTTGCAGTCAACGTGCTTCATTGAAATGATTCACGTCAGCTGACTGTATTAACCCATTTGGATTTCTGAGGCCACAATACAAACAAATTATTGTAAACATAACCCATCCATCCATCTTCTTCCGCTTAATCCTTTTGAGGTTGCGGGAGGGGGGGGGGGGGGCTGTAGGCTATCCCAGCAACCCGGCACTTGCAAAATCCGCTCTACTGAGGCGCAGCAACATGACACTTGAGCTTAAATACAACAACAAAGCATAGTCACATCCCACCACTGGCTTTCACAAGTGTATTTCCCTAATATATGTTTTGAACTGGCTTAAACTAACCACCATCCATTTTTGTCTTTCATCTAGCCAAGAGCAAAAGGAACCACCCCAACGCCGACCTTGCAGCTGTCTTGCCCCAGATGCATGGTGACGAGATGCGGCTCCAGGAACGGCTCCAGGAATGGCTCGAACGGCAGCTTGAACAGCACATGAAAAAGGTTGCAGCAGACGCGTGGGAAGCAAGGGAGCAGGAAGCTGCCTTCTGAAGGGAGGAGCTGACACAAACGGCTTCCTTCAACCAAGCTTTCCTGGCCGAATTTGGCAGGCTAGTAGACGTGCTGAGTGGTTGGCATGTATAACCCTGTCTCCCCACCCCCAGTGTGTGTGTGTGTGTGTTTTTAACCTGTGCTGCTATAATTAAAAAAAGGAGTGTTTGCATCATAACTGTGGTTTGTCTGTTATGACACTGGCAAGAACCCCCTCACGGATCGTCACCTTATGGTGGTGGTGGTGGTGGTGGGGGGGGGGGGGTTGCGTGCCCCTGTGATCCCAGGAGCTATGTTGTCCGGAGCAATTTGCCTCTGATAGGGTCACCCAAGACAAACTGGTCCTGGGTGAAGGGCCAGACTAAGAACGATCCAACAGACTCTCATGATAAATTCTATATCAAGGATTCAGTGTACCCTTCCCAGTATGTGATTACCGGGGCCCCACCCTGGAGCCAGGCCTAGGGGAGGGGCTCAATGGCTAGCGTCTGGTGGCCGGGTTTCCACCCATGGGACCCGGCCGGGCTCAGCCCGAAGGAGTTACATGGGTCTGCCCTCCAGTGGGCTCACCACCTGCAGGAGGGATCATGGGGGTCTGGTGCTATGTGGATTAGGTGGCGGTCAAAGGCGGAGACCTTGGCGGACTGATCCCAAGCTTTCTAAACTGGCTTTTGGTATGTGGAATGTCTCCTCTCTGGTGGGGAAGGAGCCTGAGCTGGTGTACGAGGTTGAGAGATACCGGCTAGATATAGCCGGTCTCACCTCAACACACAGCTCCGGTTCCGGAACCAGTCTCCTGAAGAGGGGCTGGAGCTTGGCCTTTTCTGGAGTTGCCCCGGGCGAGAGGCGACGAGCAGGGGTGGGTATTCTTGTATCCCCCCACCTTTCTGCCACTATATTGGAGTTTTCCCCAGTGGATGAAAGGGTTGCTTCTCTGCGCCTTCGGGCTGGGAAACGGGTCCTGACCATCAATTGTGCCTATGCACCAAATGATGTTTCAGAGTACCCACCCTTTTTGGAGTCTGTGACTGGGGTGCTGGAGGGTGCTCCTCTTGGAGACTCCATTGTCCTACTGGGGGACTTCAGTGTGCATGTGGGCAACAACAGTGACACCTGGAGGGGGGTGATTGGGAGGAACGGCCTGCTCGATCTGAACCTGAGTGGTGTTCAGTTATTGGACTTCTGTGCTAACCACAGTTTGTCCATAACGAACACCATGTTCATACATAAGGGTGTCCATATGTGCACCTGGCACCAGGAAACCCTAGGTCACAGGTCGATGATCAATTTTGTTATCGTGTCATCAGACCTGGGCTGCACGGTGGCGCAGTGGTTTAGCACTGTGGCAGCACAGTTTTACCCTCGGCCGGGGGATCGCGGGGATCATGAGATCGTGGGTTCGATCCCAGCCCCCGACCAACAGTGAGCTGTGTGGAGTTTGCATGTTCTCCCCGTGTTGCGTGGGTTTACTCCGGGATTTCTCCGGTTTCCTCCCGCACACCAAAAACATGTAGGTTTAGGGCGCTCGCGCACGCAGCAACCAGCAGCCGGTGGCTTGTCACCAGACTGCAAACCAAGTCTACCTACGGGTACAAATAAGTAACAAAAAAAAAAAAAACAAAAAAAAAAAAGACCTGCGACCGTATGTCTTGGACACTCAGGTAAAGAGAGGTGCAGAGCTGTCAACTGATCACCACCTGGTGGTGAGTTGGATCCGATGGCATGGGAGGAAGCCATTAAGACCTGGTAGACCCAAACGTATAGTGAGGGTGTGCTGGGAATGTCTGGCTGAGGCCCCTGTCCGGGAGGTCTTCAACTTCCACCTCTGGAAGAACTTCAACCACATTCCTAGGGAGTCTGGTGACATGGAGTCTGAATGGGCCATGTTCTCCACCTCTGTTGCTAAAGCGGCGGCCCAGAACTGCGGCCGCGAGGTGGTCGGTGCATCTCGTGGTGGCAACCCCCGAACCAAGTGGTGGACACCAGTGGTGAGGGGGGCCATTAAGCTGAAGGAGTCCTATCAAGCTTGGTTGGCTTATGGGACTCCTGAAGCAGCTGAGGTGTACTGGCAGGCCAAGTGGAGTGCAGCTCGGGTGGTTGCTGAAACAAAAACCTGAGTATGGGAGGAGTTTGGTGAAGCCATGGAACAAGACTTTTGGTCGGCCTCGAAGAGATTCAGGCAAACTGTCCGGCGGCTCAGGAGGGGAAAGCAGCTCCCTGTCCACACTGTGTATGGTGCGGATGGGGCGCTGTTGACTTCGACTGGGGATATCGTCGGGCGGTGGAAGGAATACTTCGAGGATCTCCTCAATCCCACTGATAAGCCTTCCACAGAGGAAGCAGGGTTTGTGGACGAGGGGAACGACTCGCCTATCACAGGGGCTGAGGTCACCAAGGTGGTTAAAAATCTCCTTGGTGGCCGGGCCCTGGGGGTGGACAAGATTTGCCCTGAGTACCTCAAGGCCTTGGATGTTGTTGGGCTGTCATGGTTGACACGCCTCTGGAACATTGCGCGAAGGTTGGGGGCAGTGCCTTTGGCATGGCAAACCGGGGTGGTGGTTCCTCTCTTCAAAAAAGGGGACCGGAGGGTGTGCTCCAACTTTAGAGGGATCACACTCCTCAGCCTCCCTGGGAAGGTCTATGCCAAGGTACTGGAGAGGAGAGTCTGGCCATTGGTCGAACCTCGGATTCAGGAGGAGCAATGTGGTCTTCGTCCTGGCCGTGACACATCGGACCAGCTCTTTACCCTCTCGAGAATTCTTGAGGGTTCGTGGGAGTTTGCCCAACCAATTTACATGTGTTTTGTGGACTTGGAGAAGGCATTTGACCGCATCCCTCGTGGTTTTTTGAGGGGGGTGCTTCGGGAGTATGGGGTATTGGGCTTGTTGTTACGAGCTATTCGGTCTCTGTACGACCTTTGAGAGTTTGGTTCATATTGCCAACACTCGGTCGGACTCATTCCCAGTGAGAGTTGGACTCCACCAGGGCTGCCCTTTGTCACCGATCCTGTTCATAATTTTTATAGACAGGATTTCTATGCACAGCCAGGGAATGGAGGGTGTCATGCTTGGTGACCACAGGATCTCATCTCTGTTGTTTGCAGATGATGTTGTCCTGTTGGCTTCATCCAGCAATGACCTACAGTTCTTGCTGGGACGGTTTGCCGCTGAGTGTGAATCAGCTGGGATGAGAATCAGTACCTCCAATCCCGAGTCCATGGTCCTCAGCTGGAAAAAGGTGGACTGTCCTCTCTGGGTTGGGGACAGGCTCCTGCCCCAAGTGGAGGAGTTTAAGTATCTTGGGGTCTTATTCACGATCTCGATCTCGATCCAAGATGGCGCCCACAGTGGTCGCCATGGTGCTTCGCTGCGCTTTTTTTTGTTTGTTTTTGTTCGTCAGTTGTGTGTCTGCCTGCTCTTACACCCGTGAAGAGCTACTAAATATCAGGACTTTCCCTCCTATGGACCTACTCCCAGTTTTTTTGGCTCCTGCCGCCGATCTGGTTCACTTTTTAGCCCAAAAAGTCAGACGGCGAAAGAGAGGAAGACGAGCGGGCGCCCTTGTGCGACTTCGCAGGAGAGGCACGCGCACGGCTTTGCCTGGAATCTTTCTGTCCAACGTCAATTCTCTTTATTACAAGGTAGATGAACTGAGACTGCTGATGCGATTTAAGGACCTCTCCACCTCGTGTGCCCTCTGCTTCACTGAGACCTGTCTCAAGGAAAAGACACCGGACAGCGCGCTCCTCCTCGAGGGATTTCAGCTGTTTCGTGCTGATCGAGACACGGGGCTCTCTGGCAAGACCACAGGAGAAGGAGTCTGCTTCTACATCAACAGCACCTGGTGCTCCGATGTGACTGTGATCTCCCAACACTGTTCTCCCACTCTGGAATATTTATTCATCAACTGCAAGCCATTTTATTCCCCGCGTGAGTTTGCTTCATTCATCCTGGCCGCTGTTTACGTCCCGCCCGACGCAGACGTGCGTGAGGCTCAGCGCGCGCTCGCGGATCACATTCAGCAAGCGGAGCGGACTTTTTCGGACTCTCTGGTTATTGTGGTTGGCGACTTTAACCAGAGCAACCTGAGCCACGAACTCCCCCGGTACAAACAGTTTATTAAATGCCCCACCAGAGGAGAGAACACGCTGGATCACTGTTACACTACAGTTAAGGACACGTATTGCGCTGTTCCCCGCGCTGCGCTCGGACTATCTGATCACGTGATGGTCCACCTGATTCCCACATACAGACAGAGACTGAAGCTCACAAAACCTGTTGTGAGCACTACGAGGAAATGGACCAGTGAAGCTGGGGAGGAGCTGCGCACGCGCTTGGAAATAACTGACTGGGATATGTTTAAAGGAGCCACGCATGATCTGGATGAGTACACGGACACTGTGACCTCATATATCCACTTTTGTGATAAGAGCATTCTTCCATCACGCACCAGGGTGAGTTACTCCAACGACAAGCCCTGGTTCACAGCTAAGCTCAGACAGATCAGGAAGGAGAAGGAAGCAGCATTGAAAAGTGGAGAAAGGGACTGCTACAGGGAGGTCAAATACCGGTTTAGCAGAGAGCTGAGGAGAGCTAAATCTGTGTATTCTGAGAGACTCCAGCAGCAGTTCACTGCTAACGACTCTGCTTCTGTGTGGAGAGGACTGAGGCAAATCACCAACTATCGGCCTCAGGCTTCTAAGGGACAGGATGACAAAGCCCTTTGTCAAAGACTGTCCCAACACTATGCCCGTTTTGACACCTCGTCAGCTGTGTCCAACTCCCTCCCTCCCCCCAGCGCCACTGCCTCCATGGTCCCCACTTCATCAAAGGCGCCCCCCCTCCTCCCCCCCTGCCCTTGCCATCAGTGAGCAGGACGTGCACAGACAGTTCTCCAGACTGAACCCGCACAAGGCCCCCGGTCCGGACGGCGTGTCTCCCTCCTGTCTTCACAGACATTTTTAACACCTCCCTGAAGTCATGCCACGTGCCGGCCTGCCTCAAAACCTCTACCATCGTCCCTGTCCCCAAGAAGCCATGGATCACTGGACTTAATGACTACAGACCTGTAGCGCTCACCTCTGTAGTGAAAGGGTTAATGTAAAGTTAGTGCCAGAATAATAATTCTGTAGGTAATCTCCCATTATGCTCTACACATATTCCATACAAATTCTGTTTGCATGCTTATGAACAATTATGTTATGGTAAACTGATAAAACAGGAATGAGACAAAGCTATAGAGCTCTCTCTTTTCTCCCTCTCTCTTTTAAGTCAGGTCTTTCACATTAGATACACACCCAGACTCAACACCCATGCACACTGTTGATAGAACATTCTAGAATGAAGTGGCGTTCAGTGGATGGCCTGTTCCCGCCATAGGTAGACTAGCCAATCAGACGGTCGCATACAAGCCCATCCTATTGTACAGGGGATTGGTCCAATTGGCCAAACCAAGAAGAGAAATGTAATGTGCATGCGGAAGTCTTGGTCAGGGTGGCGACGCTCCAGAGGGAGCTGCGTCACGCTGCACCCAGCGCTGCTTGCTTTACATGTGACTTCTAAATAAATGTACCATCCTTAAAATTGAAGAAATCTCCAGCTTGTTCTTGGATCTTTCAATCAAAGAATCGGGTATTTTTCTAACAGTAGTCATGAAGTCCTTTGAGCGCCTGATCCTGCCCCACCTCAAGACCATCACCACTCCCCTCCTGGACCCGCTGCACTTTGCCTACAGAGCCAACAGGTCTGTGGACGACGCAGTCAACCTGGCCCTCCACTCCATCCTGCAGCATCTGGACTCCCCGGGAACCTACGTCAGGATCCTGTTTGTGGACTTCAGCTCTGCATTCAATACCATCCGCCCCGCTCTGCTCCAGGACAAGCTGTCCCTGCTCAACGTGCCTGACTCCCTCTGCAGGTGGATCACCAACTTCCTGACGGACCGGAGGCAGCATGTGCGGCTGGGAAAGACTGTCTCAGACTCTGTTAGCATCAGCACCGGATCACCCCAGGACTGTGTACTTTCCCCCTGCTCTTCTCCCTGTACACCAACTCCTGCACCTCCAGCCACCAGTCTGTCAAGCTGATCAAGTTTGCGGACGACACCACCCTCATCAGGCTCATCTCCAACGGCGACGAGTCCATCTACAAGAGAGAGGTGGCCCAGCTGGCGTCCTGGTGCAGCCACAACAACCTGCAGCTGAACGCTGTGAAGACAGTGGAGATGATCGTGGACTTCAGAAAAGTCACAGCCCCTCTGCCCCCCTTACCCTCACAGACTCTCCCATCACCACTGCGGATTCCTTCCGCTTCCTGGGCACCACCATCACCCGGGACCTCAAGTGGGAGCCGACCATCAGCTCCCTCATCAAAAAGGCCCAGCAGAGGATGTTCTTCCTGCGGCAGCTGAGGAAGCTCAAACTACCCACCAAGATGTTGGTGCAGTTCTACACGGCCATCATCGAGTCCATCCTCACCACCTCCATCATCGTGTGGTATGCAGGAGCCACCGCCAGGGACAGACTAAGACTGCAGCGCGTTGTGCGCGCTGCTGAGAAGGTGATCGGCTGCAAGCTCCCATCCCTCCAGGACCTGTACATCTCCAGGACCCGGAAGCGTGCAGGTCGGATCATAGCCGACCCTTTACACCCTGGACACGCACTGTTTGCCCCCTCCCCTCAGGCAGAAGACTTTGGTCCATTCAGACTAAAACCTCCCGCTACTTGAACAGCTTCTTCCCCTCTGCCATCAGACTGCTGAACACTAAGTGACTTATTAGACTCTCGTGCACTACGTACAGCAGCTCAACCGGACTCATGACAATTATCACTGTTTTCTTTTTGCACTACCGACTGCACTATGTGGAACTCCACAATATCTGCTGCTTGTTAATATATTTAAAAATTGCATAGATTAGTATTACTTATTCATATTCTACCTTTTATTGCATGCATAGTTTTTTTATTTTTATCTTTAGTGCTACTCCATGTTTAATGTTGCAGCATTGCACCGAGACAAATTCCTAGTTTGTGTACTACATGAACAATGGCAATAAATCTCATTCTGATTCTGATTCTGATTCTGAGTGAGGGGAAAATGGAGCGAGAGATTGACATACGAATTGGAGCAGCATCTGCAGTGATGCGGACGTTGTACCAGTCTGTTGTGGTGAAGAGGGAGCTTAGTTCTAAGGCAAAGCTGTCGATTTACCAGTCAATCTACGTTCCTACTCTCACCTATGGCCATGAGCTTTGAGTAATGACCAAAAGAACGAGATCGCGGATACAAGCAGCCGAAATGAGCTTTCTCCGTAGGATTGCTGGACTCATCCACAGAGATAGGGTGAGGAGCTCAGTCATCTGGGAGAGGCTCAGAGTAGAACCACTACTCCTCCACATTGAAAGGAGCCAGTTGAGGTGGTATGGGCATCTGATTAGGATGTCTCCTGGACGCCTCCCACTTGAGGTGTTTTGGGCACGTCCCACTGGGAGGAGACCCCGGGACAGTCCCAGGACACGGTGGAGAGACTATGTCTCCCAGCTGGTCTGGGAACGCCTTGGTATCCTCTCTGAAGAGCTGGAGCAGGTGGCTGGGGAGAGGGAAGCCTGGGCTTCTCTGCTTGAATTGCTGCCTCCGCGACCTGGACCTCCAGAAAAGCGGTAGAAGATGGATGGATGGACACTGGCAAGACAAGCCAATAATTACATACACATTCTTTCTTCTGACCAAATGCTGCTGTTCATCAGGTTAGGTGTCTGTAGCACATTACCATTGTAGTAAATAGTTTCAGAAAAAAAGGGGTAGGTAGGCAATTGTATTGGAGGAAATTATGGAGTCCAATTAAACTTAAACATCCTATAGAAGTCGTGGGAGCAATTTTGTACCTACAAGTTATGGTGCTACATTTATTAGTTTTTAATAACATGTGGGGCACATACTGTATATGCACATATGTACGTATATCACTGCATGATTCATACGTATGCCACCTTAGGCTTCACATCTGAGACGGAACAAAAGACTGAGCCGCTCTGGAGATAACACAAGGTGTGAAAGTCTGGTCTTTGGCATGCAAAGAGACAGCTGTGAGGGATTTCGCCCAGCGGCCAGAGACTGGGAGGAGGAGGTGTTAAGATCGGGGGGAAGTTACATTGTTACTGGGATTAAGTACCATGTGACTGTGTGTTTGATGTCCTGGGTATAAAAAGGACAGATGTTGGGTGATTCATGCTCTTTTCTGTTTTTGGATGAAGATGGAGAATGTGAATAAATCAGACTTGAGAAATAAACTCAGCCTCGTCCTTCCACATTCTCTACAAACACAACATAATTTTTTTGTAAGTTGTCTGTGTTTTTTCAACTAATTTAAGACAAATTTGCACCGCTGAATCAGAAAATGACATCAGTTTCTCTCGATCAGGTCAGGTTTTTATGCTAAGTTGTAAGCAGTTGTACAGCAGTTGTACTGTTGTACTGTAAATTAAATAGTAGACATTGATAAAGGTAAGTACATGTAAATTGAATGTTGCATCATCGTTCAAAATTCAGAGAATTTCAAGAAATAAAAAGGAATTTTGCATCATATAAAGCAAAAATACCCGTACATGTAAACAAAAATGTAAAAAACGTGGCCATAGTTCGAAAATTTGACCTGATTGAACAAAACCAATGTGATTTTTGGATTCAGCACATCAAAATTGTCCTAAATGAGATTAAAAAAAAAACTTAGACACAAAATTTGGTGTTGACCAGTGTAATAATGGGATAGGATTAAATGGGACTATAACATGTTTCAACATATAATTCCTAAGTATGTTAGCAGAGTTGCATCAAACCAAAAGTGAATTGTTTAGCTGCTGCATTTTTTTGCAGATGGTTTCTCTGGTGTTTTACGTGCAATTACCCGTACCGTAACAGATAACCCTTATGAACAACAGAGGAGACGTAGCTGAAAAGGATACAAAATTTCATTTACAAAATACAGATGTTTGACATGTGTATGCACATGAATAGGAAGGCAATGACATTTCTAGTTATTATTGCTACACAAGTATTGCATCACATCTCATACATCTCCACCCTGCTCCTCTACACCCTGTGCTGCTGCCACCACCAGTTCACGTGCTGCAGCTGCTGCATCATCCAATGTAATGTCAAAGGCCTCTCCATGACTCTCACACAGATTATGCAGAGCACAACAAGTCAGCACCATAGCTTTCACCAGTTGGATGGCTAACTCCCACAGTGTGGACAGTCTCAGCGCCCTAGCATCATGCATGCTCCCTGGAAACCCAGCAAACACATTCCAGAACAACCCCTTTCCATCAACAGCACCTTGAAGGAGTATGGAGTGCCAGCCTTTACGATTAAAGTAGTCAGTGTGAAATTGTTGTGATGCTATGATGAGTATATGGGAGCCATCGATAGCACCAACACACAATGGTAGCCCCCACCTGTTCTCAATGTAGGCCGACATTTCTGTGAACCTCCCTTCATCAGGAAAATGGAGTTGTTGTGGAACCAGCAATGACTCTGCTGCTGCACAAAAGTCCTGCACACACCTGCACATCGTTGTGATCCATCCATCCATCTTCTTCCGCTTAATCCTTTTCGGGTCGCAGGGGGGCTGGAGCCTATCCCAGCATCTTTGGGCGAGAGGCAAGGTACACCCTGGACAGATCACCAGTCCATCGCAGGGCCAACACAGAGACAGACAACCATTCACTCTCACAATCATACCTAAGGACAATTTAGAATCCCCAGTTTGATGCCAATTTACCTAACTTGCATGTTTTTGGCATGTGGGAGGAAACCGGAGAAATCCCGGAGTAAACCCACGCAGACCCGGGGAGAACATGCAAACTCCACACAGATCACTGTTAGTCGGGGGCTGGGATCGAACCCAGGATCCCCCAGCCAAGGGTGAGTTGCTGTGCTGCCGCAGTGCTAACCACTCCGCCACCGACTCCAAACAGATGGCCAATAGTGCGGTACTCTGAACCGGTAGCAAGCTTCCACAGTGCAATAGCCACTCTCTTCTTCAGAGGCACACATTGGCAGAATGTCGTATATTGACGCTCCATGGATGGATGCAATTTGAATCACAGGTAGTTAAAAGTGTTCTCGGACATCCAGAAGATCTGTAACCACTCCGTGGTTGAGAAGCCGGGAACAATGTCCTCTCATCACTGCAAGGTACGGTTTAATGTCCAGACCAACAGTTTGCAGCGATTATTTCGCAACAAAGCAGCCATCTGAAACACACACACAGCATACGTACATATTTTAATGCCTTTAATACTGATAACCTGGTGCCATCACAACACTGTACGCAGGATTAAAATGAGTATAAAATGACTATCGCAAGCATTAGCATTCGTTAGCTTATCGACATCCGCATCCTCATCGGTCTTCGAGTGGTTAACATCCTCACAGTTGCAGCTTCATATTCCGCTATGGCAACCGAGAGTCTCCTGTACTGTTCCACCGTCTTTTGTCTCAATGCACGTTGTCTTCTCTGGCGATCCTGTTTGGCCTTTATTGTGATAAAAAGCCACAGAACGAGCAACGTGTAAATCCTCCCCTCATAATCCTCAATATTTTTTTTTTGTGGAGGATTTTGCCACGTGATTTATGTCACAGGAGTGTGGCGCTGCCTTGCTGTAAAAAAAATCCCACCCACCCCAGGCGTACCCAGCTGTAATGGAAACACAAGTGAAGTGAGTAGAGTAGAGTAGACTAAGGCTGAGTGTGTACTAGTGGAAAAGGGCCATAAGCCTGTCATAAATGCCCTTCAGGGCAGAGAGGTGAGACCCACGTGCTGAACTGTGAGTTTGGGCAATTTATTTAAAGACAAACAACAAACATAAAGTACAACAACGTGCTCAAAATACAAAGAAACAAACGAAGAGAAAAACTTACAGATTTAGCACACCAGAGCAAAGCAGGGCTCTGGTGGAGATGAGGAGCTATTAGAGTCACTTGATGAGTCAAGGCAGTGGCAAATGGAAATAAAATAACTCCCCTTAAATACAGTCAAAACCATATACATAAGTGGTGACAGGTGTGGGTTCACGTGAGTGGGCAAAAGGGTAACAATGAATGAAAACTGGGATCAGCTGGAAGAGATGAGGGAGGAGCAGCTGGACTTGACAGCTGACAGGGCGACGCCCACACAGAGCACCAAATCGTAAACGCTGCCTGACAGCTGTCAACCCAGAGAAGGAACACCAAAGGACAAATATAAGGAATAAACATCATCAAAAACAGACCAACAAATAATTACAAATTGAAATGAAACATGAGCATAACAAAACTGAAGCCTAAACAGAAAAATAGAAAGCAGAACTAAAACTCAAAAGGCACAAAATCCAACAAATATATATAAATACAAGGAAAAAGCCACGAGACTGAGCCTTGCAGAACTTCCAGAGCTCAGCTTGTGACACAGCCTGTTGATTGCAGGGTTTAATACCAGATTGAAGTCCCCTCCTATTGTGAGTGTAGTGTCCAAATGCTCAGAAAGAGGAGTGAAGAAAGTGTGAAAATAGGATGGGTCGTCAAAATTTGGGCCATAAACGCTTGCAATACATAGATCCAAATTTTGAACTGAGATTTTTAACATTATAAATCTACCTTCCGGATCTGCAATGGTATTTTTCACAACAAAGCATATTCTTCTGTTTACCAATATAGCTACCCTCCTTTGGGTAGCCGGCTGAGTACATGTGGGGGAATTCCAGGGAGGTGAGTGCATCTACAGATGACTTAGAAACATGTGTTTTCTGTAATAAGACAAAGTCTGCCTGTAGATCCTTCAGTCGATGAAAAACTTTTAGCCTCTTCTCCTAAAGGCTAACTAAATGTGCCTGTGATTATATGTTCGTAATGTATGCATATGTGTGTATATGGATGTTGTGTGTAAAATATACAGTATACCTACGTATATATGATCTGAAGAAGGCATTCGACACCATTGACTACAACATCCTTTTAGCCAAACTTACTCAGTTTAATTTTTCAGAACATGCTATCAAATGAATGAAATCCCATTTAACTGACAGACAGCAATGTGTAATGGTCAACAATGTAAAATTGCCATATTTGAAATGTCAAATGGGTGTCCCACAAGGCTAAATACGTGGACCAATATTATTCTTCCTATATATAAATGATTTACCAAATGCATGCAGAAACATTCTTATACAAATGTATACAGATGACACGGTAATATTCACGCCTGCAAAAACACACAAGAAGCCACCTGTATTCTTACAACAGCGATGACCCAAATCCATGGCTGGCTGAATAATTCATGTCTCCTACTAAACACTGAAAAAAACTGTTTACATGATGTTTACCAAACAAATATTACAAACTCAAACATTTTCTAAAAAGGGGAGGAGCTGCAATGAGTTGATGAATTTAAGTACCCTGGCATGATTTTATTTTTCATATTCCGCTATGGGACATGATTTTAGACTCCTCATTAACCTTTAAAAAGCACATCAAATAAGTCTCAAACATAATCAAATTCAATCAAAGACATTTTAAACTAGAAAAGCACTTGGAGAGCGCAGACCTCCGCCAAGTGCCACAGTTCCCCCCATACAGTGTTTGTGTGTACGTTTTCAGATTCCTTGACCATGAAAACATATGACTAGCAATTGGATTCACAGTGATAGGATTAGTGGTTCAGTCGTTATTCACAAAAATCGCATTTTCCGTAATGGTGGTTTTCGCCACAGTTCCCCCGATACAGTGTTTGTGTGTACGTTTTCAGATTCCTTGACCATGAAAACATATGACTAGCAATTGGATTCACAATGATAGGATTAGTGGTTCAGTAGTTATTCACAAAAATCGCATTTTCCGTAATGGCGGTTTTTGCCACAGTTCCCCCCATACAGTGTTTGTGTGTACGTTTTCAGATTCCTTGACCATGAAAATATATGACTAGCAATTGGATTCACAATGATAGGATTAGTGGTTCAGTTGTTATTCACGAAAATCGCATTTTCCGTAATGGCGGTTTTCGCCACAGTTCCCCCCATACAGTGTTTGTGTGTACGTTTTCAGATTCCCTGACCATGAAAACATATGACTAGCAATTGGATTCACAATGATAGGATTAGTGGTTCGGTAGTTATTCACGAAATCGCATTTTCCATAATGGCGGTTTTCGCCACAGTTCCCCCCATACAGTGTTTGTGTGTACATTTTCAGATTCCTTGACCATGAAAACATACGTATGACTTGTAATTGGATTCACAATGATAGGATTAGTGGTTCAGTAGTTATTCACGAAAATCGCATTTTCCGTAATGGCGGTTTTCGCCACAGTTCCCCCCATACAGTGTTTGTGTGTACGTTTTCAGATTCCTTGACCATGAAAACATATGACTAGCAGTTGGATTCACAACGATAGGATTAGTGGTTCAGTAGTTATTCACGAAAATCGCATTTTCCGTAATGGTGGTTTTCACCACAGTTCCCCCCATACAGTGTTTGTGTGTACGTTTTCAGATTCCTTGACCATGAAAACATATGACAAGCAATTGGATTGACAATGATAGGATTAGTGAGTCAGTAGTTATTCACGAAAATGGCATTTTGCGTAATGGCGGTTTTCTTGTGGACGGTGATCCGGATTACCACCAAAATCTAATCATCTGTAGGATACCCCATTTCTGACAATCTGTGAAAATTTCATGAAAATCCGTCCATAACTTTTTGAGTTATCTTGCTAACAAACAAACAGACAAACAAACAAACAGACAAACCAACGCCGATGATCACATAACCTCCTTGGCGGAGGTAACAAATTAGACCATCACTGACAGTGCAGCCAAAATGTTTCTGCATGCAGTGATCTTCTCACACATCAATTACTGTTTTATCAACTGGTCACTCACTGGTGTAACCATAATCGAACCCATTGAATCTTTATACAAAAAAGCCATAAAAATCTTTGATAAGATCCCATATATCATTGCTGTCACATTTACAAGAAATACAGTCTTCTGTCTTTTGAAAATGATAAAACTCTCAAATCTGCCTGTTCAATTTATAAAATATTAAATAGCTATACCCCCCCTTCCCCAGGAGAATATATTAAACTGAGAACTGTCACCGGTACAACCACCAGAGCAATCACTACAGGAGACTGTGAGGTCCCCCACAGATGCACCACATTTGCTCAATCTGTGCTATCAGTGAGGGGCACCAAGGTCTGGAATAATATACCACCTGCAATCAGAGAACGTACCACACTAAACACTGTTAAGACGCATTGTAAAAATTGGCTTTTAAACAACCAAAACTGACTTCCGGTCTGGACGCCATGGTGATAGCAACCTAACGCTGAAACTCCCAGACTCAATCCAAGGAAAACAACTTCAAAATCAGACCTAACGGATTTTTGGAAGATTAAAAATCAAAAGACAATAACACCATGCCTAACCACAAGCAGAAGAAACTGACATTCCCCAGGTCAGGACGCACAGCGGCTGTAGAATCGGAACCAAAGGACCTCCGTTCAGAAGACAAAGACCTGGGCCTAGCTAACAAAAGGATTAGCTTGAAATCGCTATTTGACGAAATACGACGATTTCGGGCCGAATTTCTTGAATTCAGAGAGGATCTAAAAAGGGCGAACAGCAGAATGGACCAGGCCAAAAACCGAATCTTGGAAGCTGAAGAAAGAGTAAAAGTGCTTGAAGATTCTGTGCTGGATTTACACAGAAAACAGTCATGGCTGGAGGCTAAGCTAACCGACCAAGAAGGAAGACAGAGACGAGATAACATCAGAATTCACGGTCTTAAAGAAGGAGCTGAAGAGAGTTTCAACACAGTGGCGGAATGCGTGGAATCCTTATTGAGAGAGAAGTTGGATATTCCACAAACCACCGATTTGAAGATAGAAAAAGCCCATCGTACATCAGCCGCAAAGCCAGCCCCGGAAGCGCCCCCACGTTCTGTGGTGGTAAGATTCGCCAATTTCAAAATAAAACAAGAGGTTGTAAGACGGGCTTGGCAGAAAAAAGGATTTATGCATCTTGAGAGAAAAGTCTTCGTGGAGCACAATTACGCCCCTGAGGTTCTTAAAAAACAACGGGAATATAACGACGCCAGAAAGGTTTTACGGGAACAGAATCTACGCTTTCAGACGCCATTTCCGGCGAAGCTAAGGGTCTTTTACGGGGAAGAGTCATGTCTCTATAACTCAGCGGAAGAAGCAACAACTGACATGGCAAGAAGAGGACTTTCGGTAACGGTGTTTAAACCTGCAGCGGATCTGAGCGAGAAGATCAGAGCTCAAACGTGGTCCACTCAGAGACCTTCAAAATCCACGGGCCAGCAGCGGGAAACCCAGCCCCAGAGCTACAAAGATAAGCTTTCCAGTTCCAGGAAGGAATAGCGACCTTTTTGTTGTTTTTTTTTTTCTTTTCAGTCACTCTGCACTTCCACCCCCCCTCCTACAAGGTAACAAACATTAAAGGAGATGCAGAATCAGCATGTGGTAAAACCTTTCATGGAGCAGTTATAGCATTAGAAACAAATGTCTTCTTAATTTAAAGGGGAAAAAAAAATCATGTTAAAATAGAAATGTAACAATGACCCACATGTTCTCTCCATACTAACAAATACTGTATTAGAGTGAATGCTTGCTGTGATGGGGGTGGGAGGGTGCACACAATCTCAGGGTATAGGCATAAAAAAAAAAAAAAAAAAAAAATCATTACAAATTCGGATTGGGATCTGAAATTCACGTTAAAAACATGGGACAACTTACAGGGGTAAGAGAGGGCCCTCAACACGTAACAGAGTTTGAGGAATTTCCCTCAGAGCCTACACTCCATCAGGGCTTTTACAGGGTCTTTAAAGAGACCCCAGCTCAGGAAGTTTTTTTGACAGTTTTTTGTTTTAAAGTTTCGTACACTATGTTCTTAATGTTTTTTATGTTCTTAATGTTCTTTCAGTTTCTGAGTAGCAAAAAAGAGGGCCACCACACTGTTATACTAAATAAGAAAATACAATGGAGAAACAGGGTGTAACCAAAATAGCCTCATATAATGTAAAAGGGATCCTGAATCCAGTTAAAAGATCCAAGATTCTACGCAAAATGAAAAAAGACAAAGCAGAAATAATATTTTTACAAGAAACCCACCTAACAGACGTGGAACACACTAAACTCAATAGACAAGGGTTTAAAATGATCTCTTCATCTTCATATAAATCAGGGAGGAGGAGGGGAGTAGCGACATTGATATCAACCAAAATTACATTTGAAAAAAAATCAGAACACAAAGATAAAGAAGGGAGGTACAGTTTGGTAACTGGGCGGCTAGAGGGAGAAGATATCACCCTGCTGAATGTATATGCACCACCAGGGGCTAAATGGAAATTTTATAAAAATGTGTTCGACCTTATGATAACTAAAGCCCAAGGTTTAGTGATATGTGGTGGAGACTTCAATCTAAGACTGAATCCATACTGGGATGCGACAGGTAATTCTTCACATCAAAATAACACCCAAAGTAAGAATACTCGGATGCTACTAAAAGAAATGGGAATCTGTGACGTATGGAGGGAATTCAACCCCAATGTAAAAGATTATACTTTTTATTCAACGCCACATTCATCTTACTCAAGGATTGATTACTTTTTTATGTTTAATAGAGACATTGGAAGAGTAAAAACATGTAAAATAGGACTGATGGATCTCTCCGACCACAGTCCGATCTATATGGACTTAAACATCCAAAAATACACAAATAATACATTTTCCTGGAGGTTGAATTCAAGTGTCCTGAAAGGACCACTGAAAGATGAATTGGAATCAGATATTCTCAGATATTTGGAAGAAAACGATAATGGAGAAGTATTTCCTTTAATACTGTGGGATGCGTGTAAAGCTGTAATAAGGGGAAAAATTATTGCAAAACTGGCAACCCAAAAGAAACTGAGACAAGAAAAACTAATCACACTAGAGTCAGAACTCAAGAACCTAGAAAAAGAACACAAAGACAACACTCATTCTAATGGCTCGCTCAAGATTAAAGAAATTAAAAATCAAATAAATGAGATCTACACAATAGAAATCCAGAAGAAACTTACATTTCTGAAACAAAAACACTATGAAGCAGGCAGTAAATCGGCAAAATTACTAGCCTATAAATTGAGGAAACAACAAACGGAAAGAGCAATCTACAAAATCAGAGACCCAGTATCAAAGGAAATAAAATTCAGAATTCAGGATATTCTTAAAAGCTTCGAGAATTACTACAAGAACTTATACTCCCACAAAAAACATAAAAACGCATCCGAGACATTACTAAACACATTAAACCTTCCCCAA
This sequence comes from Pholidichthys leucotaenia, assembly GCA_020510985.1. Classification (NCBI taxonomy): domain Eukaryota; kingdom Metazoa; phylum Chordata; class Actinopteri; order Cichliformes; family Pholidichthyidae; genus Pholidichthys; species Pholidichthys leucotaenia. Next base: position 185,700,517 of record CM035840.1, on the reverse strand, counting down.
CTTACGGAATCACAAAATAAAACCATACTGTCAGAAATACAACCTAAAGAATTGGAAAAAGCAATTATGAAACTTAAAGCTAACAAATCCCCAGGAGCAGATGGCTATACAGCAGAATGGTACAAAACCTTTAAACAGCAACTATCTCCTCTCCTCCTGAAAACATTTAACTACGTCCTCCACACAGGGGAAATCCCCCCCTCCTGGAGAGAAGGGGTCATTGCAGTTATACCTAAACCTGAAAAGGATAAACTAGAATGCTCCAACTACAGACCAATCAGTGTATTAAACCAGGACTATAAGCTTTTTACCACTATCCTTGCCAAAAGGTTAGAAAACATACTGACAGACTTAATTCACTTAGACCAAACAGGTTTTATAAGACAAAGACAGACACAAGACAACATTCGGCGCACTTTACACATAATTCATCATATAAAAAAATATAACTTAAATGCAGTCATATTGGGATTAGATGCTGAAAAAGCATTCGATTCGGTTGACTGGTCTTTCCTATATAGAATCTTATCCAGTTTCAATTTTCATAACAACTTCATTAGAACTATACAGGCATTATATAAAAAACCAACAGCTAAAATAAGGATTAACGGTAATTTATCATCATCTTTTGAGCTGGAAAGAGGATGTCGTCAAGGCTACCCCCTGTCTCCACTGCTCTTTGCAATCTTCATAGAACCTCTGAGCCAATGGATAAGACAAAATCAAGAAATTCAAGGTATTACACTTGGTCAGAAGGAACATAAAATAGCACTCTTTGCTGATGACATTTTAATATACCTAGGGCAGCCAGACACTTCTCTACCAGAACTAATCTCAGTTTTTTCAGACTATGGAGATTTATCGGGGTACAAATTAAACATGCATAAAACCCAAGTCTTAACATTCAACTATGACCCAAATCATTTTTCACTAAATGAACTCAAAACTAACTGGGAGTTGGAATCTATGAAATATCTGGGGGTCAATATCCCGAAACAACTCGACAAAATTATAACACTAAACTATGATCCACTGGTGACAAAAATAAAATCTGACCTAGCAAGATGGAATATGATACCATTCTTAGGTACTGCACAAAGAATTGAAGCAGTCAAAATGAATATACTTCCACGTCTTCTATACCTTTTCCAAACAATACCGGTAGAACCTCCCAAAAAAACATGGCAGGAGCTGGACAGAAGGATCTCAAGATTCATATGGCAGGGTAAGAGACCGAGAATCAGATATAGAACCCTACAGCTAAACAAAGACAAAGGTGGGCTCGCGCTGCCAAATATCAGGGACTATTTTATAGCTGCACAAATTAAAACTTTAGTAGAGATATGTAACCCAGTCTACACTGCACAATGGAAGGAGATGGAATGCCAAATAACAAGTGACATCCCCCTACAGGCGATAATAGGGAACAATGCCTTAACTAAACTCTTGAATAACACCAACCCGTGGATAGAGACCCCGCTAAAAATTTGGTTTAAGATAGTCAGAGAGAATCAAGCTAAAGAGCCCTATCGACTTCTGCAATGGATTACCTATGACCAAGACTTTACCCCCAATAAAACAGACACTAGATTTAAAGAGTGGAAAGAGAAAGGGCTGATAAAATATTATGATTTTTTTAAGGGGCAAACTTTAAGAAGTTTTGAAGATTTGAAAAAACAAGGTCTAATAAATCAAGATCTTTACAGGTTCTTTCAGCTTAGACACCACATAAACAATATACTTAAAAAGGAGGATTTGGAAAGGGCCCAGTCAGGTGTTCTGAAGGTCTTCTTAATGGCATATAAAGGGATCCCAGGGATCAGATACATTTCTAAAATATACCAAGGTCTTCAAGACTTAAAAGGAGACAACACATCATATATAAAAGAGAGATGGGAAAAAGAGGGGAATTTCACTTTACAATTGGAAATATGGGAAAAGCTAAATAAACAGCAATGGAAAAGTACCTCATCCCTGCAGTGGAGAGAATTTGGATGGAAAAACTTGGTAAGATTTTTCAGGACACCTGCACAAAACAAATTTACCCATAAGGGGTTGAACTGTTGGCGCTTGTGTGGTGAAAAGACTGCAAATCATTTTCATGTGTTTTGGTCATGCCCAGTTATCCACCAATATTGGACCAACGTACAGACAATATTGGGGAAAATATTCAAAATAACAGTTCCCTTTTCTTTTGTAACTATGTATTTGGGTTTACTACCGGACTCACTGGAAAGACGAGGAGATAAATACTTATTCAATGTTTTAATATTGGCAAGTAAAAAAGCCCTAACTAAAAAATGGATGCTGAAGGACTGTCCTACACCTGAAGATTGGATTAACGTGATTCAAGACATTTACTCGATGGAAAAGTTGACATTCGCACTGAGACAGGACATGGATGGGTTCATGAACTTTTGGCAACCCTGGATCGCATATGTGTCTTCCATTAGATCTAATCTTTGACAAATACCATTTCAATAATGGTCCCGCTCTTTGTTCCAACGCTACTCAGATGCTCTTTTACTTTTAATTACTTAATTTTCTGTTTGTTTGTTTTTTGCTGTTCTGTTTGTTTGTTTATTCGTTTGTTTGTTTTTTGTTTTTATTTAATTCTCCTTAATTTCACTTTTTCTTTCACTTTAAAAAAAAAAAGGGGGGGTGTTGTAATAACTATCCTACCAATGTTGTCAAATAGCAAAAAATAAGGGAACATGTGATGAAAATGTAAACAATGCAATGCTGTAATGACCTGTATACCCTTTACAAAAACTTAAATAAAAAAAACAAAAAACAACCAAAACTGTACCCATAACTAGTGATTCCTCGGCGGCATAGTATATATACAGTGGTGTGAAAAAGTGTTTGCCCCTTCCTAATTTTTTTTTGTATGTTTGTCACACTTAAATGATTCAGATCATCAAACAAATTTAAATATTAGACTGTGGGACACATATGTGGGTTTCGTATGCACAAATGTATGTAACCTGATGCTTCATATGTATACCACTATATGCTTACTGTGTGCTTCACGTCTCAGATGAACAAAGGACTGAGTCTCCTGGGAGATAACAGGGAGATGTGAAATGTGGTGCAAAGAGATGGCCTTGGGGAGATTTCCTGACTCCCAGTGAATTTGGGTGAAGGGGATAAAGGCTGAAAGGGATGCATTGTTACTTAGGATTAAAATACAATGTTACGGTGTGCTTTGATGTCCTGGGGTATAAAAGGGACGAATGTCTGGAGTTCATTCTCTTTCTGTTCTGCTGATGTTAGAGAATGTGAATAAGCTTGACTTGTGAAATAAACTCAGCCTCGTCATGATCACATCCTCTACAAGACAAAGATAACACACGTAAACAAAAAATGCAGTTTTTAAATGAAGTTGTTTATGATTAAGGGAAAAATAATTCCAAATCTACATGGCCCTGTGTGAAAAAATGATCATTTTGTGGAGAATGGCGAATGACGAGGCTGAGTTTATTTCTCAAGTCAGTTTTATTCACATTCTCCAACATCATCCAAAAACAGAGAGAGAGTGAATCTTCCAACATCTGTCCCTTTTATACCCAGGACATCAAACATACAGTCACATGGTACTTAATCCCAGTCACAATGTAACTTCCTCCAGGTCTTCTCACCTCCACCTAAAGTCACTGGTGGTCAGGAAATCCCTCAAGGCCATCTCTTTGCATACAAAAGGCCAGATCTCACACCCTCCTGTTACCCGTAGGAAGTTCAGTCCTTTTATTCCTCTGAGACGTGAAGCATACAATAAGCATACAGTAATATATGTGTGAAGCATATGAAACCCACATATGTGTCCCACATGACCCCCCCCCCCCAAACGTCTAAGATGGAACAACATAATAACAGATTGCATGTCATAATAAAATCACTACACATCAGTCCACGTGCCGCTTAGGCCTCAGTCTTCTCCCGTATTTGCTGTAAGCAGGCTGTACCACCTCCGCGGCGTCTCCCTGCTGTGGAGCGCCTGCCTGAGGATGAGAACTGTTAGTCAATCTCTGTGGGTGTTCTGGGGAATACTCTCTAGGGGGTCTGCCACGCCGAGGAGCCTTAGCCAACTGCACACCTTCGTCAGCTACCAAAAAAGCGGGTTTGAGCCTGTTTATGCCAATTCTTTCTTTTCTGCCCCACAATTCTAGCAAAAAAATGCTTATCCCCTGTTTCCAGCACTCTATATGGTCCATCATAAGGTGGTCGTAAAGGTGGGCGATGGGCATCATGTCTGACAAAAACAAACTCCGCATTTTTTAAAGCCTTAGGCACAAAAACACTCGGAAAACTGTGGTGAACGGGGCCAGGTAGCGTGCTCGGGCCCGTGCTACTCTGTAACCGCTGAGCAGGGGAGCACTCTGGCACCGGATTATCTGGGAGAAATTCCCCAGGCAGCCGAAGTGGCTGTGCGAAAACTAGCTCAGCTGGGGAGGCTTCTAAATCCTCTTTAGGTGCAGAACGCAACCCCAATAAAACCCATGGTAGCTTGTCCACCCAATTTGCATCCGTAAGCGACGCTCTGAGAGCCGCCTTCAATGACCTGTGAAAACGTTCGCATAACCCGTTAGCCTGCGGGTTGTACGCGGTCGTGCGGTGGATCGTTGCCCCCAGGCTGCGCGCCATCACTGACCAAAGTTTGGAAACGAATTGGGGGCTTCTGTCAGACGCAATGTCCGACGGGACTCCAAAACGCACTACCCATGCCGTTAAAAACGCGCGTGCCACCTCCTCGGCTGTGGTTGACAACAGCAGAACCACTTCCGGCCAGCGTGTGGTGCGGTCAACCATTGTCAGAAGATGTGTGTACCCTTGTGAGGGCGGGAGGGGGCCTACGAGGTCCACGTGGACATGATCAAACCTTTTAGCTGGAATGTGAAACGGCTCCAAGGGAGCTCTCGTGTGTCTGTGAACCTTGGCTCGTTGACAAGCCATGCAGGCTGCCGCCCACTCTCTAACTTGTTTGCGCAGGCTTGGCCATACAAACTTCTCTCCTACCATTTTGACCAACGCGCGCACTCCTGGGTGCGCCAGAGAATGGATTGAGTCAAAAACACGGTGGCGCCATGCGGCTGGTACCACAGGACGCAGTCGCCCCGTGGAGACATCGCAGATTAGGGGGGGCATACCGTCTTGCAGCACCCTGTTCTCCAGCCTTAACCCTGTTGGTCCAGACTGGAGCGCGCGCACATCCGCGTCGCTAACCTGTTCCGCGGCCATGGCTGCATAATCTATCCCCAAGCGGACTGGGGCTGCATGCACTTCCGCGTCGCTAACCTGATCCGCGGCCATGGCTGCAAAATCTACCCCTAAGCGGGCTGGAGCCACCACGGCGCGCGAGAGGCAGTCTGCCACTACATTAAGTTTACCCGCCACATGCTGGATATCGGTAGTAAACTCCGATATCGCGGCCAGCTGTCTCTGCTGCCGGCCCGACCAAGGTTCTGAAATCTTGGCCATTGCGAAAGTCAGCGGCTTGTGGTCAACGAACGCGGTGAAACGGCGTCCTTCCAGCCAGAACTGGAAGTGGCGGATGGCCAAGTGGAGGGCTAACAACTCCCTGTCGAATGCGCTGTATTTTCGTTCGCTATCGCGCAAGGTCTTGCTAAAAAAGGCGAGCGGTTGCCAGGCTCCGGCTACATACTGTTCCACGACCGCCCCTATGGCCACCTCTGACACGTCAGTAGTGAGCGCCATGCGGGCCGTTGGGACTGGGTGTACCAACAACGCAGCGTTTGCCAGGGCTGTTTTGACTTCAGCAAATGCGCGCTCCCGCTCCAGAGACCATTCGACCTTATTTGTGGTTTTTGCTTTTTTAGTGCAGCATACAATGGTTGCATGAGCTGCGCTGCGCGGGGGAGGAAACGGTTATAAAAATTCACCATTCCCAAAAACTCCTGTAACGCTTTGACCGTTTGTGGTTGGGGAAAATTTGTTACTGCACGCACTTTGTCAGGCAGAGGAACCGCTCCTTCTGGAGAGACGCGATGCCCCAAAAAAATCAATCTGCGTCACCCCGAACTGACACTTCGCTGGGTTGATTATTAACCCGTGCTCTGCCAACCTCCGGAAAACTGCCGTGAGGTGGTTTTCATGTTCCTCTTCGGACGCGCTGGCTACCAATATATCGTCCAGGTAGACGAACACAAAGGGGAGATCGCGCAGAACCGCGTCCATCATGCGTTGGAACGTCTGCGCCGCGCCTTTAAGCCCAAACAGCATGCGCAAAAACTCGAAAAGCCCGAAAGGAGTTATTACCACTGTTTTGGGTATGTCCTCAGCGCGCACTGGGACCTGGTGGTAACCGCGTACCAAGTCTATTTTAGAAAAAACACGCGCTCCCGCCAAATGAACTGAAAAATCTTGGATGTGCGGGATCGGGTAGCGGTCGTGCACTGTAGCGTTGTTCAATCTGCGGAAATCACCGCAAGGTCGCCACGAGCCATCAGCTTTTGGGACCAGGTGAAGCAGTGAAGCCCATGGGCTCTTTGAACGCCTGATGATGCCCAACCTTTCCAGGTTGGCAAACTCCTCACGCGCTATGGTCAGTTTAGCTGAATCCAAGCGCCGAGCTTTTGCAAAAACGGGTGGTCCGGTGGTAGTAATGAAATGCTCCACCCCGTGTTTAGCCACGGTCACCGAAAATGTTGGGACCATGAGTGCTGGGAACTGAGTGAGGAGTGTGTGGAACTTACCACCTGCAGCTGTGACGTTGGCTAGTGCTGTTGGCGGGGCCACTCAAGCTGTACAGGGAATAGAATAAAAAGAGAGTGCATTAATCAGGCGTCTGTTAGCAAGATCAACCAACAAACCATGTGAGCACAAAAAAATCAGCTCCTAACATGTTGAAATTGACTGCCGCTATGATGAAAGTCCACTCGAATGTACGGCTGTGTAAAGACAGAAGCAGAGTCCTCTCACCGAAGGTCTTAATCGCCGAGCCGTTCGCTGCTGACACCCCGGGACCACTGGAAGGCGCCAGCTGGTCAGCGTAGGAAGGTGTGATGAAACTCAGCTGGGAGCCTGTGTCCACGAGGAAATGCCTCCCCGAGCGCGCATCCCTCAAGTAGAGCAGCTTGTTCTCCTCTCCGAGGGCCGCAGCTGCTACCGACCCCCGGTCTTGGCGTTTCCCCGAGTGCTTGAAATGGCATGGTGGAATGCACTTGTGTGCCCTCTCTGCGAAGCAGCGATGATAGAAGCAAAGGACGTCGTCTGCTCCGTGTCTCCTGGCCCCTGCCGCCGCCGTCGTCGGTGAGTCTGGTGCTACAGCCTCTGGCCCCCTGCCATCTCCGGACGTTGCGCCGAGCTCCGCTGCCGCGGCCGTAGCTGCGCACCGTTTATTGGCGTTGACGAGTCGTTGCGCCTCCTGGCCCAGCTCGCGGTAGTCTCGTCGGGCCAACAGTGGTGAACTGGCCAGGGTCACTCTCACCGTTGACGGTAGGGTCCTGAGGAAAAGGTGGGTGAAGATGAAGTTATCATCTTCGGAGTCTCTCAACCTCAACATCTTCTCCATCAGGTCTGCAGGTCTGTCGCTCTCAAATTCAGTCACCGCCAGGAGCCCCTCTGCTCGCTCCTCCACCGAGGGGGTGAAGTAACAGATAAGTGCAGCCTTCAACGTGCTGTACTTGTCGCTGTCCGGCGGGTGGTTGATCAGGCTCTCCACCCGCTGGGCTATGTGGTTATCCAACTTTGCAACCACATGGTAGAACTTTATGGCGTCTACCGAAATCCTCCGGAGGTTGAACTGTGCCTCGACTGCATTAAACCAGGAGCGCGGATTGTTCTGCCAGAAGTCCGGTAGCTGAACTGTGGTTGCATTCGTTTGGCTGGCTCTTGACGAGTCTGGCTCGGGAGAATTACTTCTGCTCATGATATGTCTTAGGGTCACCAGTGTGGAGAATGGCGAATGACGAGGCTGAGTTTATTTCTCAAGTCAGTTTTATTCACATTCTCCAACATCATCCAAAAACAGAGAGAGAGTGAATCTTCCAACATCTGTCCCTTTTATACCCAGGACATCAAACATACAGTCACATGGTACTTAATCCCAGTCACAATGTAACTTCCTCCAGGTCTTCTCACCTCCACCTAAAGTCACTGGTGGTCAGGAAATCCCTCAAGGCCATCTCTTTGCATACAAAAGGCCAGATCTCACACCCTCCTGTTACCCGTAGGAAGTTCAGTCCTTTTGTTCCTCTGAGACGTGAAGCATACAATAAGCATACAGTAATATATGTGTGAAGCATATGAAACCCACATATGTGTCCCACAATTTGTTGTGAAAGACAACAAATTTATAGGAAACTAGAAAAGCACTCAGAGAGTGCAGACCTCCGCCAAGCGCCACAGTTCCCCCCATACAGTGTTTGTGTGTACATTTTCAGATTCCTTGACCATGAAAACATATGACTAGCAATTGGATTGACAATGATAGGATTAGTGGTTCAATAGTTATGTGGAGAGTTGTGAAGGACGAGACTGAGTGTATTCCTCAGGTTCAGCTTTATTCACAATGACATTCTCCAACATTCAAAAGCAGAAAAAGAGGATGACTCTTCTCACATCTGTCCTTTTATACCAGGACATCAAACATACAATCACATAGTGCTTAATCAAACATACAGTCACATGGTACTTAATCCCAGTCACAATGTAACTTCCCCCGGTCTTCACACCATCCACCTCCTAGTCTCCGGTGGTCAGGAAATCTCTCAAGGTCATCTCCTTGAAACAAAAGGCCAGATCTCACACCCTCCCGTTACCTCTGGAAGGCTCAGCCTCTTTGCTCTCCTGAGACGTGAAGTATACAATAAGCATACAGTGGTATATCTGTGGAGCATCTGAAATCAACATATGTGCATATATGTGTGCCACATGACCCCCCCCCCCCCCAAATGTCTAAGATGGAACAAATGTAATACAGTTTGCAAGTCATGGTCACATTATTACACATCAGTCCAAATGTTGCTTGGGCCTCAGTTGCCTTCCATATCTGCTGTAAGCGGGCTTTACCACCCCCGCGGTGTCTTCCCGCTGTGGAGCTGCTGTTTGAGGATTAGAACTGTTAGTCAATCTCTGTGGGTGTTCTGGGGAATGCTCTCTAGGGGGTCTGCCACGTCGAGGAGCCCTCGCCAGCTGCGGCACTTCGGCAGCCAGCACAAAAGTGGGTTTGAGCCTGTTTATACAAATCATTTCTTTCCTGCCCCCCAAATCTAGCAAAAAATGCTTGTCTCCTGTTTCCAGTACTCTGTATGGTCTGTCATAAGGTGGGCGTAAGGGTGGGCGGTGTGCATCATGTCTGACAAAAACAAACTCCACATTTTTTAAAGCTTTAGGCACAAAAACGCGCGGGAAGCTGTGATGAACTGGGCCAGGAAGCGTGCTCGCTCCTGTGTCGCTCTGCAACTGCTGAGCAGGGGGGCACTCTGGCGCAGGATTATCCGGGAGAAACTCCCCGGGCAGCCGGAGTGGCTGCGCAAAAACCAACTCAGCTGGGGAGGCCTTCAAATCCTCTTTAGGTGCAGAACGCAACCCCAATAAAACCCATGGTAGCCTGTCCACCCAATTTGCATCCGTAAGCGACGCTCTGAGGGCTGCTTTCAATGACCTACGGAAACGTTCGCATAAACCATTAGCCTGCGGGTTGTATACGGTAATGCGGTGGATCGTTATCCCCAGGCTGCGGGCCATTGCTGACCAGAGCTCAGAAACAAATTGAGGACCTCTGTCAGATGTAATGTCCAACGGAACTCCGAAACGCGCTACCCATGCTGTTAGAAATGCGCGTGCCACCTCCTCGGCTGTGGTTGATGCCAGTGGGACCACTTCCGGCCAACACGTGGTGCGGTCCACCATTGTCAAAAGGTGTGTGCACCCCTGTGACGGCGGGAGGGGGCCTATGAGGTCGACATGCACGTGATCGAACCGCTTAGCCGGGATGTGAAAAGGCTCCAAGGGAGCTCTAGTGTGTTTGTGTATTTTGGCTCACTGACAAGCCACGCAGGCTGTTGCCCACTCCTTGACTTGCTTGCGCAGGCACGGCCGCACAAATTTCTCTCCTACCATTTTGACCGACGCGCGCACCCCCGGGTGCGCCAGAGAATAAATTGAGTCAAAAACGCAGCGGCGCCACGTGGTCGGCACCACCGGGCGCGATCGCCCCGTGGAGACATCGCAGATTAGGGGGGGCATACCATCTTGTAGCACCCTGTTCTCCAGCCTTAACCCTGTTGGTCCAGACTGGAGCGCGCACACGTCCGCGTCGGTAACTTGATCTGCGGCCATGGCTGCATAATCTATCCCTACGCGGACTGGGGCCGCGCGCACTTCCGCGTCGCTAACCTGGTACACGGCCATGGCTGCAAAATCTACCTCTGCGCGGGCTGGAGCCGCCACGGCGCGCGAGAGGCAGTCCGCCACTACATTAAGTTTACCCGCTACATGCTGGATATCGGTAGTAAACTCCGAGATGGCGGCCAGCTGTCTCTGCTGCCGGCCCGACCACGGTTCTGTAATCTTGGCCATCGCGAAAGTCAGCGGCTTGTGATCCACGAATGCGGTGAAACTGCGTCCCTCCAGCCAAAACTGGAAATGGCGAATGGCCAAGTGGAGAGTTAACAACTCCCTGTCGAATGCACTGTATTTTCGTTCACTATCGCGCAAGGTCCTGCTGAAAAAGGCGAGCGGTTGCCAAGCTCCTGCTACATACTGTTCCACGACCACTCCTATGGCCACGTCTGACGCATCAGTAGTGAGCGCTATGCGGGCCATTGGGTCTGGATGTGCCAACAATGCAGCGTTTGCCAGGGCTGTTTTGACTTCAGCGAATGCGCGCTCCCGCTCCGGAGATCATTCGATTTTGTTTGTGGGTTTTTGTTTTTTTAGTGCAGCATACAATGGTTGCATGAGCTGCGCTGTGTCTTCCCCCGGTCTTCACACCGTCCACCTCCTAGTCTCTGGTGGTCAGGAAATCTCTCAAGGCCATCTCCTTGGAACAAAAGGCCAGATCTCACACCCTCTCGTTACCTCTGGAAGGCTCAGTCTCGTTGTTCCCCTGAGACGTGAAGTATACAATAAGCATACAGTGGTATATCTGTGGAGCATCTGAAATCAACATATGTGCATATATGTGTGCCACAGTTATTCACGAAAATGGCATTTTCCGTAATGGCGGCCACAGTTCCCACCATACAGTGTTTGTGTGTACGTTTTCAGATTGCTTGGCCATGAAAACATATGACTAGCAATTGGATTGACAATGATAGGATTAGTGGCTCAGTAGTTATTCACGAAAATGGCATTTTCCGTAATTGCGGTTTTCTTCTGGATGGTGATCCGGATCACCACCAAAATGTAATCATCTGTAGGATACCCCATTTCTGACAATCTGTGAAAATTTCATGAAAATCCGTCCATAAGTTTTTGAGTTATCTTGCTAACAAACAAACAGACAAACAGACAGACAGACACAAACCAACGCCGATGATCACATAATCTCCTTCCTTGGCAGAGGTAATAAAATAATTTATTTACAAAAGGAATACTTTTTTATAATAAAGAAATAAATTCATGAGAAAAAATTAGCAAAATGACAAGAAAAGCAAAACTGAATTTATAAGATACGCAAGTCACAAATTCTTGGGAAAGTTGAAAATTATTGAGGACAAAGTCACGTGAACAATAAGTCATTGAAAATGTCTCAGAAAACACAGGAAGTTATAAAGATGTACTACATTTGTTAGAAAAGGTTTGACATTCTTGAGGAAAATGTCTCAAAATTACAAGAGAGAAGCAGCACATTTACAAGGAAAAAATTCCAATTTTTAATTACAAAGGATGTAAAGACATAAGACGACAAATAATTGAGACAAAAATGCAAAGTAGTTAGAAAAAATATGTGAATTTATGACACAAAAGTCACAAATTCAAGAAAAAAAATGTAAATTCATGAGTGAAAAGTGGAAACAATTTTAAGTTTCAAAATTGTGTGAAAAAGCCTCGAATTTTCAACAAAAAAGAAAATATAATCAGAAATCACCAGTTAATGAGAACTGCCAAATTGATGTAAAAAAAATGCACATTTGCAATCAAAAGTCTGTCTAATTTAAGTGGTAGAGTAGCTGAAACTGTACATGAGTAAAAGTATGTTGTCTTTGTATTAGTGGTGTTGGCGTGATCGCGTTAATCATCCATTAACGCTTTGCCCCCATTAATGGCAACAAATTTTGTGATTGCGGTTAATGGCAAAAAGTGCAAACAGTACCTTTTGGCCTCGCGGCTCTCCATACCAAAGCCACTCTGGCCATAGACACTGTGTGCGCCATGCAGACATTGTGAAGTCAAACAAGATGATTACAGTTGTGGAGAGCGTGAAAAGATGAGGCTGAGTTTATTTCTCAATTCAGGTTTATTAATCATTCACGTATCTCCAACATCCTCTCAAACAGAAAAGAGGTCCATCCTCCCACATCTGTCCCTTTTATACCTGGGACATCAAAGTACAGAGTCACATTGTCTTTAATCCCAAGACACAATACATAAACCCCCAGGTCTTCTCCTCTCCCCCAAAACCCTGGTGGTCAGGAAGTCTCTCAAGGCCATCTCAAAAGATCACATTTCACATCCTCCTGTTATCCCCAGGAGGTCCAGACTTATTGTTCATTCTGAGACATGGGCAACAGTAATATACATATGCAGCCTAAGCAACTCAAATATGTGTGCCACATGACCCCCTCCCCCCCAAACGTCCAAAATGAAACAATACAACACAGTCTGCACATTATGGTAAAATCACAAACATCAGTCCAAGTGCTGTTTGGGTTTCAATCGTCTTCCGAACTTGCTGTAAGCGGGCTTTACCACTCCCGCGGCGCCATCCTGCTGTGAATCTGCTATCTGAGGATGAGAACTGTTAGTCAATCCCTGTGGGGGCTCTGGGGCATGCTCCCTGGGAGGTCTGCCGCGTCGAGGAGCTCTCGCCAACGGCACAGCCTCGTCAGCCATCACAAAAGCAGGTTTGAGTCTGTCTACGCCAATTGTTTCCCTCCTGCCTCCCAAATCTAGCAAAAAATGCTTATCACCTGTTTCCAGCACTCTATATGGGCCATTATAAGGAGGTCGCAGGGTTGGGCGTTGAGTATCGTGTCTGAAAAAAACAAACTCGGCATTTTTTAAAGCCTTAGGTACAAAAACGCACGGAAAAGTGTGATGAACGGGGCCAGGAAGCGTGCTCGCTCCTGTGTCGTTGAGTAACCGCTGAGCAGGGGGGCACTCCGGCGCAGGATTATCTGGGAGAAACTCCCCAGGCAGCCGAAGCGGCTGCGCAAACACCAACTCAGCTGGGGAGGCTTTTAAATCCTCTTTAGGTGCAGAACGCAACCCCAATGAAACCCACGGTAGTCTGTTTACCCAATTTGCATCCGTAAGCGACGCTCTGAGGGCTGCTTTCAATGACCTATGGAAACGTTCGCATAAACCATTAGCCTGGGGGTGGTACGCGGTAGTGCGGTGGATCGTTACCCCCAGGCTGCGGGCCATCGCCGACCAAAGCTCAGAAACAAATTGAGGACCTCTGTCGGATGTAATATCCGACGGAACTCCAAAACGCGCTACCCAAGCCGTTAAAAACGCACGCGCCACCTCCTCGGCTGTGGTTGATGCCAGTGGGACCACTTCAGGCCAGCGCGTGGTGCGGTCCACCATTGTCAAAAGATGTGTGCACCCCTGTGACGGTGGGAGGGGGCCTACGAGGTCAACGTGCACATGATCGAACCTCTTAGCCGGGATGTGAAACGGCTCTAAGGGGGCTTTAGTGTGTTTGTGTATTTTGGCCCGCTGGCAAGCCATGCAGGCTCTTGCCCACTCCTTAACGTGTTTGCGCAGGCTCGGCCACACAAATTTTTCTCCTACCATTTTGACCGACGCGCGCACCCCCGGGTGTGCCAGAGAGTGAATGGAGTCAAAAACACGGTGGTGCCATGCGGTCGGGACCACCGGGCGCGGTCGCCCGGTGGAGACGTCGCAGATTAGTGGGGGCATACCATTTTGCAGCACCCTGCTCTCCAGCCTTAACCCTGTTGGTCCAGACTGGAGTGCGCACACGTCCACATCGCTAACCTGATCGGCGGCCATGGCTGCAAAATCTATCCCCACGCGGACTGGGGCCGCGCGGACTTCCGCGCCACTATTTTGCTCCGCACCCATGGCAGTATAATCTACCCCTGCGCGGACTGGAGCAGTTACGGCGCGTGAGAGACAGTCTGCCACTACATTAAGTTTACCTGCTACGTGTTGAATATCGGTAGTAAACTCTGAAATTGCAGCCAGCTGCCTCTGCTGCCGGCCCGACCACGGCTCTGAAACCTTGGCCATCGCAAAAGTCAGCGACTTGTGGTTGACAAACGCGGTGAAACGCCGACCTTCCAACCAGAACTGGAAGTGGCGAATGGCTAAGTGGAGCGCCAACAACTCCCTGTCGAACGCACTGTATTTTCGCTCGGCATCGCGCAAAGTCCTGCTGAAAAAGGCAAGCGGCTGCCAAGCCCCGGCAACATGCTGCTCTACAACCGCCCCTATGGCCACGTCTGATGCGTCAGTAGTGAGCGCTATGCGGGCCGTTGGGTCTGGATGTGCCAACAACGCAGCATCTGCAAGGGCTGCTTTAACCTCCGAGAATGCGCGTTCCCGCTCCGGGGACCATTCGATTGCATTTGTGGGTTTTTGTTTTTTTAGCGCGGCATACAATGGTTGCATGAGCTGCGCTGCGCGGGGGAGGAAACGGTTATAAAAATTCACCATTCCCAAAAACTCCTGTAATGCTTTGACCGTTTGTGGTTGGGGAAAATTTGTTACTGCACGCACTTTGTCGGGCAGCGGGACCGCTCCTTCTGGAGAGACGCAGTTCCCCAAAAAATCAATCTGCGTCACCCCGAACTGACACTTCGCTGGGTTGATTATTAACCCGTGATCTCCCAACCTCCGGAAAACTGCCGTGAGGTGTTTTTCGTGTTCCTCTTCGGACGCGCTGGCTACCAAAATGTCGTCCAGGTAGACAAACACAAAAGGGAGATCGCGCAACACCGCGTCCATCATGCGTTGGAACGTCTGTGCGGCGCCTTTAAGCCCAAACGGCATGCGCAAAAACTCAAAAAGGCCAAACGGAGTTATTCCCGCTGTTTTGGGAATGTCCTCAGCGCGTACTGGGACTTGATGGTACCCGCGAACCAAGTCTATTTTAGAAAAAATGCACGCCCCCGCCAGATGAACGGAAAAATCTTGAATATGGGGGATTGGGTAGCGGTCATGCGCTGTAGCGTTGTTCTACCTGCGGAAATCACCGCAAGGTCACCACGAGCCGTCCGCTTTAGGGACCATGTGAAGCGGGGAAGCCCATGGGCTATTCGAACGCTGGATGATGCCCAGCTTTTCAAGGTTGGCAAACTCCTCGCGCGCTATGGTCAGTTTAGCTGCATCCAAGCGCCGAGCTTTTGCAAAAATGGGGGGACCGGCAGTAGTAATAAAATGCTCCACTCCGTGTTTAGCGACGGCTGCTGAAAATGTGGGAACTGTGAGTGCTGGAAACTGAGTGAGGAGAGTGTGGAACTTACCGCCTGCCGTAGCAACGTTGGCTTGTGCTGTGGGCGGGGTCACTCGAGCTGCACAAGGGATAGAGTAAAACGAGAGTGTATTAACCAAGCGTCTATTAGGAAGATCAACCAACAGCCCATGTGAGCACAGAAAATCAGCACCTAACATGTTGAAACTCACCGCAGCTATAATAAAAGTCCACTCATATGTACGGCCGTGCAGGGACAGAAGCAGAGTCCTTTCACCAAAGGTCTTAATGCTCAAGCCGTTCGCTGCTGATGCTCCGTGACTCCCGGGGCCTGCCAGTCGGTCAGCGTAGGTTGGTATGATGAAACTCACTTGGGAGCCCGTGTTCACGAGGAATTGTCTCCCAGAACGCGCATCTGTCAAGTAGAGCAGCTTGTTCTGTTCACCGAGGGCCGCAGCTGCTACCGACTCCCGGTTCTGGCGTTTCCCGAGCTCTTGAACTGACACGGTGGAATACACTTGCATGCCCTCTCTGCGAAGCGGCGAATGGTAAAAACAGAGGTCGTCTCCTCCGCGATGTTTGATCTTCACTGCCGCCGTTGCCGGTGGTTCTGCCTCCGCCGCCTCTGGCCCCCTGCCATTCCCGGCCGTCGCGCCGAGGTCTGTCGCTGCTGCGGTGGCCGTGTGCCGTCTGCTGGCGTTGAGAATCCGCTGTGCCTCCCGGGCCAGCGCGCGGAAGTCCCGCTGGGCCACAAACTGTGAAGCTACCAGGTTCGCCCTCATCTCCGACGGTAGGGTTCTCAGGAAAATGTGGGCGAAAAGGAAATCGTCGTCGTCTGAGCCTCAGCATGTCTTCCATCAGGTCGACAGGCGTGCTTTCTCCCAAGTCGTTCAGGGCCAGGAGTCGCTCAGCTCTCTCCTGGGCTGAGGGAGTGAAACGCTGAATGAGCGCAGCCTTCAACGTGCCGTATTTGTCGCCAGTGGGTGGGTGCTGCACCAGACTCTGCACATGTCGAGCTGTGCGGTTGTCGAGCTTGGTGATAACATGGTAGAATTTCGTGTCATCTGCCGTTATTCCCCCGAGAGCGAACTGAGCCTCGGCCAAGAGGAACCAGGAGTCCGGGTTGTCCTGCCAGAATTCTGGTAGTTTGACTGAGACTGCGTTTGCCCGGCTGGTTCCTGGCGAGTCCGGTTCGGGGGAATCGTTTCTGCCCATGATACGTCGTAAGGTCACCAGTGTGGAGAGCGTGAAAAGATGAGGCTGAGTTTATTTCTCAATTCAGGTTTATTAATCATTTACGTATCTCCAACATCCTCTCAAACAGAAAAGAGGCCCATCCTCCCACATCTGTCCCTTTTATACCTGGGACAGCAAAGTACAGAGTCACATTGTCTTTAATCCCAAGACACAATACATAAACCCCCAGGTCTTCTCCTCTCCCCCAAAACCCTGGTGGTCAGGAAGTCTCTCAAGGCCATCTCAAAAGATCACATTTCACATCCTCCTGTTATCCCCAGGAGGTCCAGACTTATTGTTCATTCTGAGACGTGGGCAACAGTAATATACATATGCAGCCTAAGCAACTCAAATATGTGTGTCACACAGTCATGGAAATCCCCAAAGTGCTGTCATGTTTTAAGTTTACAACGTTATCTGTCGGAGCTCTCACCTGGATAATTGTTACAGCCTCCTTCAAAACTTTGCCTGGAGGTTGGGTTGTTCTTCTTCTGTGGAAGCTGGCTAGCTGGTTAGTAGCTACATGCAAGGTTGTAGCCGACCTCCAGCAGCTGACAGAAATTCGCCTGTTTTCATCCTCATAGCTTTGGGTCCAACTGTTGGCGAGTACCAGTCTAAAAAAATTCTCAAGCTGTGTTCGTAATGTCCATTCACTCTCATGCAGTTTTTGCAGCACGGTGGGGTGTCATCACGGGTGAGATAGTTGTTTGCAATTTTTCTGCTAAAAGGGAAATTGTGTCTGTTGTGATGCATGAGGTCCATGGTTTTGTGTTGATCTGCTTAAAAGTTGTGGATGTTTGCTATGGGAGAAACAGCAAGCTCCATTTGTGGCTGCTGGTTGGATGCTGAGTTGTGTTGTAGTGATGTTATTGAGCTCTGGCATTCCATTGTTTGCACATGCAGTCTACTTTTGAGAATTTCCTGTAGAATATCCTGGATAGTTTTTGTCATTTTGGATATGTTGGCAGCTTTAATAAACCTACAGGTGAAGACAGAAAGCATATTTGTCCACTCCCATGTTCATAACAGTATGACAATCTTGAAAAATTACCAACTTAAGCTAAACTGTATCTCTATGGAAAAACACACAATTAAAACATTAGTAATAACGATTAACTCAACATTCCAAAACATAAATCTTGATTAAAGATTTTCATCGTCCAACACCACTAATAATAATGTAACAAGGGACAGCAGTTTGTTTAAATGTTTTTTTCCCCTTTCAGAAGGGCCACTCAGCCAAAGCAAATGGCCTTTTGCCTGGGCAACAAAAGCCTGAATGTGTACACTTCCTTGCTAAGAAAGACTGAAAAACAATACGACTGGGGACTGTTACTCTTCCACACAGTGGGCAATTAGCTGCTTTTCTTATTAACCATCATAAAGGAGAAAATGTAAAGCTCTCTGGGCCTCTTTCCACCAAACCGGTTCCAGTGCTTAACAGGAGCCATTGCGTCATCAGCACCAGTTCTTTGGGTTTCCACCGACTTAAGCACCAGTCCCGGGCCCCCAAAAGTGGGGCTATCGTGGCCCCAACTCCTAGCTGGGCCAGCGGCAGCACCAGTTTACGTTGGTTAGGTCCACAGCCATGGGCGTGGTTAACTGACCAGCTTCAAAACATTACTGACCGCCATGTTGCTTTCCAAACAGCAGAGCACGCAACGGATTCCAAAACCAAACAGATTTAGAGCGAAGAGGAGAAATATTTCTTGGCTCTATGGACATAAGCAGAAGTACAAGATCAGCTGGAGGGGGCCACTCATCTGAACTGTTTTGGAGGATCGGCCAGCCAGCTGGACCATCGTCACTGCCGTGGATTAGTCTGGACAACAAACTGCTTAAAGCACGCTGGTAAGTGTATTGTCTATAAAATGCCAAACGTTAACCAATATACAGTATGTATACATATATATCCGCTTGTATTGATATTGTGACGTTTGCGGGATTCACACAAAGAAAGAGGAGCAAGATGGTTGTGATGAATAGGCTTTATTTACACACCACCGACCCCCAACCTACTTCTGAGCACACAGAGGAGGGGAGGTCATTCTCCCAGACCTCCGTTTCAATCATGGTTACACACACATGATACATCTTGCCCTAATCCTGCTAAACACTGCTGGTCATTATAACGCAGTTATAATGACACAGCAGTATAACTCAGTAATAATACATTTAATACACACACACACAGTAACGTTTTCAACTGGCAAAGCATGCTGGGAAATCCCTGCCCCCCTTAAAATGGCCCCGACGTTACAATATGTAACGGCCAAGTGCGGATTTTTTTTTAGTCACTCTTGTGGCTATAGTATTTTCGGTTAGCTATGCTAACAAGCTAACAGTACTTTTACTACGACCAAACGTTTGTCCTCACCATAAAGAAATGAACAGGTTGTCTCTGCTGACAGATCTATATCGCTTGTATTGATATGTAACGGCCAAAGTGCGGATTTTTTTTTTTTTTACTCACTCTTGTGGCCATAGTATTTTCGGTTAGCTATGCTAACAAGCTAACTGTTTTTAGCACGAACGTTTCCTCGCCATACAGAAATGCGCGTTTGAGAAACTAGAACAGAAATCTTAGCATCTTACAGAATACTTTTTTTATAAAGACATCCAGCGCAAAATACATTTTTTGTGGTATGAATACTGTGTATGAATGGCTGCCTTGCGTTGTGTTATGGGAGATATTTCTACCAGACACTAGTAACGTCGTCTTTTTTACTATTTTGGTAATATTTCCATAATCTTGGGCCATTTTTTTTAAAAATTTCACTCGTGTTTAATTGTATGTTGTGTAACCGTATTTTATCTAATCCTTCTCTTACTTTATTGCGCACTAGCCTGGTGGAACACCTACAGTTTCATTGTACTGTACACCTGTACAGTACAATGAAGTTTCATCTATTCCTATTCTTCTATTCCATAATCAGACATGTAAGCTTTGCTAACATTGATATTGAATAAAATTGTCTTCTATGTCTGCACATTTAATGGAAGGCTTAAGTTGTTCACTGCACAAACTAAAACACTTTTTTTTTTTTTATAGATTTATCACAGCTGGATGATGAGGGAGAAGCAGCCAGACCTGTGGTGTCCAGCTCACCTTCACCAGCTCCAAGCTTGTCCTCCTCCTGCTCTTCTAATCAGACCAGATTAGGTAATTTATGTTCAGATCATTTTGATTTTGTGTACTTTATTGATCTCCAAAGGGGAAATTGAGGGCATCCACCTGGATGGATCATGACCCATTCACACAAAGGAGGGAGTGAATTAAACCAATTATACACTTGAATTGAATGTTGTGATGCCACTAACAGTAAATGGATGTTGAATAGACACATTCAATCTTGGATTGACGATTCCTGCATTTTTCAGTATGTGGTTATTTTATATTGCTTATTTTTGTACTTTAAAACAGGGAAACAGAAGTGTGACACAAACATGGACCTCCTTCTTGATTACGGTCCGATGAGACAGCAGGAGCAGAGCAGGGGGGAGGAGCAGCTGAACTTCGCTTTGCTGCAAAGCAGACCAACACCCTTGTTGGACTGATGGGACGTGTTGTCTGTGCTTGAGGGACTGTAAAAAAAAGTAACTATCACAGCATTGATATTTTTGTCTGTGTGTACATAATATTTCATATGTAGCAGTCTGAAGTTTTTGCACATTTTGGAAATAAAAGCTTTCTTTCCTTAAGTGTTTTTCTGCTTCTACAGTGTTATCCTCACACCAAACATATTCAGGTTCAGGTTCCTTTATTTGTAGCCGTAGGTAGATTTGTTTTGCAGTCAGGTGACATCCATGTTTACAAACTACAGTTACATTCAACATGAACACAAACACAGGCACACATGAAGCTGACTACAGACATGACAAAAGTGCTCAAGGCTCCACCAATCAGGACATAAGACAAAGAGAGAAGAGAAAAAACATAAGAGAGAAGGGTCATATTAAAAAGTTAAAGACTTTACATTTCATATGCATGAAATATAAAGTTATTTAGGACAATGCAAATCACTATAACATTGTAGTGGTGGGAAGTGAAAGTACAAGTACTGAATTACTGCACTTAAGTTCATTTTTCCAGGTATTGGACAATATATCAGGTATTTGTGGACTTACTCATATTTTTGACAACTTCTTTCACATTTTTTAAAGAACAAGCAGCAACAAACTTTAAATCTATGTACTTTTTCTGTGGAAAATGTTCCAAGTTGCCAGCTTCAAAAATGATGAGTTTATCTTGTTTTGACAACGTCCCACATGACATTCTGTCAGCCCTGGACAAGATCATTTCTGGGGAAAGAACTTTGAACACTTTACAGTCTGTCTCTTGTTATCCCTACATGAATAAAAACTTGAATCAGTACTTTAACCAGAATAGATGACACAAGTACAGAAGGGTATACCTTTCACAACTCTGTAGTTTGGAGGTGCATAGAATATGCATTTATACAGTATCTTCATGTATATATGCAGTAAATCTATACATTTTTCCATGTAACCTTGTGACTGCATTATTTTAATTGCTTTTAATCCCAGATCAAGTTTGTTTTGGGTTCAAAATGCATCGTAAGTGTTAAATATATCTTGTTATACCTAACTAAGTACTGTTTATCTGTTGAAATATATATATTTACCGGCTAATATAAACCCATAACAATATGGCCCCTGGCGATCATTTTTTTGGACAGCTGATCACTTTTTGGCATGACATAACAGGCGACCTCTGTCTCGTAATGCGCCGTAACACCACCTATTACAGAAATGACATAAATATTATGTTTAAAAGTGTAGTCAATGCTCGCGCTACAGACTTTATCTAACAACGGCTGATAACTGAAATACTGATGATTACCGGTGTCCTTAAACGTAGCCGCCGTTCTCTGCCATTAAGAATAAAACTGTTTTTGGATGGTAATACAGGTTTGGAATAAAAGCAGCGCTCCCAAAGAGACAATAAACTCCTACATGTTGACAAGCTAGCGCTGCTACTTCTTCTTCTTCTCTCGGTTACTGGCGGATAGCAAACAAGTGAGAGGTGCATACCGCCACCTTCCGTCTTCTCTGGTGTTCTGCGGGGGTTGGGCGCTTCACACTACGTAATGACGTAGCATTGACATAATTCCCAACTAGCTCCATAGCGGTGGAAAGACAACTGGTTCTTATGAGCACTCTGGTTAAGCACTAGCACCAGCACCAAACTAGCACTGGAACCGGTTTGGTGGAAAGCTGGCCTCTGATTGGCTGAGCTGCCCTCAATTAAAGTCTTTTTTTTTTTTAAATTCTGGCAGACTAAATACTTATCTGTGGCGAAGATATTGAGCTCATATCTCCCCACAAATATGTGACTGTATGTGTATTGGTGACTCCAAGTCTGGTGGGACAAAAGAGGCCTGGACCTGCAGAGCTCTACAGGAGATGACGAGTAGGTGTGAGTCTTGACCTTTGTCGCGGAGAGGATGTCCCAGGAAGATTCCCAGACCACCGTAGGACAAGAGACAATAGTGAGACATGAAAGAGTGCATTGTGACTGAGACTATGTGCCATGTAATTATATGTTTGCTTAAGTAACATGTGACCGAGGGTTGTGGCCCCAGCAGAGTATAAGAACGTGGTATTCGATCGCTCAGTCTCTTTTCCTGCCTAGAGATTGATAGAGCATGTGTTCACTCAATAAAGTTGGCTCTGAGAAATAAACTCAGCCTCATTCTTGAACGCATTCTCTACACTGGTGACCCTACGACTAAGTATGGACGAACTTCATACAGCAGACTCATCAGGAGCCAACCAGGCTAGTGCAGCTACCGCAGTCCAGCTGCCCGAATTCTGGCAGCACAGCCCACGTGCCTGGTTCAACACGGTCGAGGCGCAGTTTCACCTCCGGAGAATTTCAGCAGATGCAACGAAATTCTACCCTGTGGTAGCAAAGCTGGACAGCCTCACAGCACAGCGGGTGGAGAGCCTGACTAACCATCCACCAGAAGTCGACAAGTACGGCGCATTGAGAGCTGCGCTCATCCGTGCTTTCACCCCCTCGCTGGGAGAGCGGGCAGAGAAGCTCCTGATGTTGACCGAAGGCGAAGCAGACAAGCCCGCTGACCTGATGGCGAGGATGCTGAGTCTGAGAGGCGAGGACGATGACGGCTTTATCTTCGCCCATCTTTTCCTCAGGATACTACCGCCAGCGGTGAGAGTCACCCTGGCCAGCTCGCAGCGGCTGACCAACCGAGATTACCACGAGCTGGGCCAGGAGGCACAGCGACTTGTCGACGCCCATAGACGGCACACGGCCACGACGGCGGCAGCAGAGCTGAGCGCAACGCCCGGAGACGGCAGGGGGCCAGAGGCTGCAACACCAGATGCACTGAAGTCAGCAGCGGCGGAGACCAGGAGACGCGGGGCGTGCGACGCCTTCTGCTTTTATCATCGACGCTTCGCCGAGAGGGCACACAAATGCATTCCCCCGTGCCAGTTCAAGCGCTTGGGAAAACGCCAGGCCCGAGGGTCGGCAGCAGCTGCTGCTCTCGGCGCGAAGAATAAGCTGCTCTACCTCACGGACGGGAAATCAGGGAGGCAGTTCCTGGTGGACACGGGCTCCCAGCTGAGTTTCATCACACCCCTCCACACTGATCGGTCGGCGCCTTCCAGCGGACCCCTGGTGTTGGCGGCGAACGGTTCAACGATCAAGACCTTCGGGGAGAAGACCCTCTCAGACTCAGAAAGGATTTATTGCCAAGTACATTAACAGATATGAAAACTGATAACATACGAGGGATTTGACTTGACACAGAAAACGACCTGCATTTCCGGTGACACGGCAGCATCTGTGAACGCGCCTGTCATCAGATGGGTACAGGATGCATAGGGAAGAAAAGGATAATACAATAGGAAGGAGCAAAAAACCATTGATTGTCAGAATACTGGTCATATATGATCAATATTATGATTACAAGAAAAAAAGCCCTCAATGCACAGTTAGCAGACAAAAAAGTACACAAGGACACAAAGAGAGCAGTGAGTGAGTGATCTTTTTCATCAGTTTTTTGAGTCAGTGTGGGTGTAGTGTTGAGTGTAGGTGTTTGTATCAGTTAAGAACAACAAGGTCTCTTTGGCAGGAGATGTTTTGTCTAGCTGCTGGCATTGTCCTTGGGCCATGCAGCTGCTGTCCGTGAAGGCCGTGAAGCTCAAATGTTTTGAAAACAAAAAACTGCAGATAATCTGGAGGACTTGTGTGAGGGGAGTCAGATTAGTCGAATAGTACTGATCCCAGAGAAAGAAACTTTATATCCTCTTACAGATTCAGTACTTAATCCTTCATTGCTGGACGTTGAATCCTTCATGGACGGCTCTCAGCGTGATCATGTCATCCATTTTCCTAGACAGTTCTCCATTTGCCGCTGTCAGAGTCCTCTCCATTTTTTCAATTTGATGGTTAAACCTCGCTTGGCCAGCATTTTGATAGGTTATATCCATCTTCATCAATTTACGGTACACCAGGACAATCCCAGATCCAATCAGAACGATCCCAATGACCATTACTACGAAGACGTACAAATCTTCGACATCTTCGATGGAAAGATCAGACAGGCACAAGAGTTTCCAATTACTTGTGTCCCTCAAATAGCCCGCAGCAGCCGTTCCTGCGGGGCAA
The DNA here is from genome assembly GCA_020510985.1 of Pholidichthys leucotaenia. Lineage (NCBI taxonomy): Eukaryota > Metazoa > Chordata > Actinopteri > Cichliformes > Pholidichthyidae > Pholidichthys > Pholidichthys leucotaenia. Next base: position 185,676,050 of record CM035840.1, on the reverse strand, counting down.
ACAACCTCCCCCGGGGCACTTTTCCTCGTTGAAAAAATAGTGTCAATTGCGTTCAAAGCCCAGCTTATTAATTCCATAATTTCTTTCGATAATCAGCAGTAGAGACACGCAGACAGACGACAGCAAGCTGGGATCCAGTTAGTTAGGGGAGGAAGGAGCTAAGTCAGGCAGGAGAGAAGAAAAAGGCGTCTGCTCTCTTTGGAGGGCGGAAGTGAGGCCCTGTCTTTTCACGGTCGGACATTTGAGTGGACCTTTGTTGTGGCAGCAGTCAGTCATAACATGTTAGGTGCTGATTTTTTGTGCTCGAATGGTTTATTGGCTGATCTTGCTAATAGACGTCTTTTCACAGCATTTCCTGCACAGCCCGGGTGGTCCCGCCCACTGCACAGCCCAACCTCACAGCTGCGGGTGGTAAGTTTCAAGCACTGCTCACTCAGTTTCCAGCACTCACAGTCCCAACGTTTTCGGCGTCAGTGGCTAAACATGGGGTGGAGCACTTTATAACTACTACCGGTCCCCCCGTTTTTGCAAAAGCTCGGCGCTTGGACCCAGCTAAACTCGCCATAGCGCGCGAGGAATTCGCCAACCTGGAAAAACTGGGCATCATTAGACGCTCTAACAGCCCCTGGGCATCGCCACTACATGTGGTCCCCAAGGCTGATGGCTCGTGGCGGCCTTGCGGTGATTTCCGCAGGTTGAATAACGTTTCAGCTCATGACCGCTACCCGATCCCACACATCCAAGATTTTTCGGTACATTTAGCGGAGGCGTGTATTTTTTCTAAAATAGATTTGGTGCGCCGGTACCACCAAGTCCCAGTTCGTGCTCAGGACATACCCAAAACAGCGGTAATAACTCCTTTTGGACTTTTCGAGTTTTTGTGTATGCCGTTTGGTCTCAAAGGGGCTGCGCAGACGTTCCAGCGCATGATGGATGCAGTCCTACGCGACCTCCCTTTCGTGTTCGTCTACTTGGATGATATTTTAGTAGCCAGCACGTCCGAAGACGAACATGAAAGCCACCTCACAGCGGTTTTTCGGAGGCTGGCAGAGCACGGGTTAATAAGTAACCCAGCGAAGTGCCAGTTTGGGGTTGCGCAAATCAATTTTTTGGGGCATCGCATTTCACCAGAAGGAGCGGTCCCTCTGCCCGATAAAGTATGCGCAATAACTGATTTTCCCAAACCTCAGACGGTCAAAGCATTGCAGGAATTTTTGGGAATGGTCAATTTTTATAACCGCTTCCTCCCAGGCGCAGCGCAGCTCATGCACCCATTGTACGCAGCACTTAAAAAGCAAAAACCTACGAACAAGACCGAGTGGTCCCCGGAGCGGGAGCGCGCATTCTCCCAAGTCAAATCAGCCCTGGCGAACGCCGTTTTGTTGGCACACCCGGTGCTCACCACGGACGCTTCTGATTTAGCGGTGGGGGCGGTCGTTGAACAGTTCGTGGCGGGGAGCTGGCAACCCCTCACGTTTTTCAGCAAAACCTTGCGCGATAACGAGCGGAAGTACAGCGCGTTCGACAGGGAGCTTTTGGCCCTGCATTTGGCCACCCGCCATTTCCAGTTCTGGCTCGAGGGGCGCCATTTTACCGCGTTCATGGACCATAAGCCGTTAACTTTCGCGATGGCCAAGATTTCAGAGCCTTGGTCAGGCCGGCAGCAAAGACAGCTGGCCGCGATATCAGAGTTCACCACCGATATTCAGCATGTCGCGGGCAAACATAATGTGGTGGCAGACTGCCTTTCGCGTGCAGTAGCAGCGCCAAGCCCCATGGGGGCAGGCTCGGCAGCCGTGGCCGCGGGCCAAGTCTGTGGCGCAGAAGCACTCGCAGCCCCGGTCCACGTTGGTTTAGATCACGCAGCCATGGCTGCGGAGCAGGCTAACGACGCGGATGTGCGCGCGCTCCAGTCTGGTCCAACAGGGTTAAGGCTGGAGCACAGGGAACTGCAGATGGGTATGACCCCTCTAATCTGCGATGTCTCCACTGGGCGGCCTCGCCCTGTAGTTCCAGCTGTATAGCGCCGCCGCGTTTTCGACTCAATCCATTCTCTGGCGCACCCGGGGGTGCGCGCATCAATTAAAATGGTGGGTGAAAAATTTGTTTGGCCGGGGTTGCGTAAACAGGTCAAAGAATGGGCAGCGGCCTGCGTAGCGTGTCAACGAGCCAAAATACACAAACACACTAGGGCTCCTTTAGAACCTTTTCACATCCCGGCTAAACGTTTTGATCATGTGCATGTCGACTTGGTGGGCCCCCTCCCGTTGTTGCAGGGGTGCACACATCTTTTGACGATGGTAGATCGCACCACGCGTTGGCCGGAAGTGGTCCCTCTAGCGTCAACTACGGCGGCAGACGTTGCACGCGCGTTTTTAACGGCTTGGGTCACGCGTTTTGGAGTCCCGTCGGACATAACGTCCCACAGAGGTCCTCAATTCGTTTATGATCTCTGGTCATCCATGGCCCGCAGCCTGGGGGTGAAGATCCACCGCACTACCGCGTATAACCCTCAGGCTAACGGTTTGTGCGAACGCTTTCATAGGTCATTGAAAGCAGCCCTCAGAGCGTCTCTCACGGATACAAATTGGGTGGATAGACTTCCATGGGTTTTATTGGGGTTGCGTTCTGCACCGAAGGAGGATTTGCAAGCCTCCTCGGCTGAATTAGTTTTTGCTCAACCCCTCCGTTTGCCGGGGGATTTCCTCCCTGACAACCCCGCACCAAATTGCCCCCCCGCTCAGCTGTTGCAGAGCGGCACAGGATCAGACACCCTCCCTGGCCCAGTGCATCACAGTTTTCCACGCGTTTTTGTGCCAAGAGCTTTAAAGAATGCGGAGTTTGTTTTTGTTCGACATGATGCCCAAAGACCAGGTTTACGACCCCCTTACGACGGGCCTTTCAGAGTGTTGGAAACAAGAGAGAAACAATTTTTGCTTGATTTGGGAGACAGAAAAGAGTTGATTTGCATTAACAGACTCAAACCCGCTTTTGTTCTGGCTGATGAACACGTGCAGTTGGCCAGGGCCCCCCGCCGTGGCAGTCCGCCGAAAAGGCATTGTTTGTTGACATCACAGAGATGTGCTAACAAGTCTGATTCACAGATGCAGGGAGCCGCTGCAGAAGGAACAAAGCCGGCTTACAGCAGATTTGGAAGGAGATTTAAACCCAAGCAATTGGTGGATTGATTTGTGTTATGTTGTGATGTTTCTGCCATACAGCTCTGATTAGATTTTGTCCCTGAAAAGACGTTTGGGGGGGGGGGGGGTTATGTGGCGAAGATATTGAGCTCATATCTCCCCACAAATATGTGACTGTATGTGTATTGGTGACTCCACGTCTGGTGGGACAAAAGAGGTCTGGACCTGCAGAGATCTACAGGAGATGACGAGTAGGTGTGAGTCTTGACCTTTGTCGCGGAGAGGATGTCCCAGGAAGATTCCCGGACCACCGTAGGACAAGAGACAATAGTGAGACATGAAAGAGTGCATTGTGACTGAGACTATGTGCCATGTAATTATATGTTTGCTTAAGTAACATGTGACCGAGGGTTGTGGCCCCAGCAGAGTATAAGAGCGTGGTATTCGATCGCTCAGTCTCTTTTCCTGCCTAGAGATTGATAGAGCATGTGTTCACTCAATAAAATTGACTCTGAGAAATAAACTCAGCCTCATTCTTGAACGCATTCGCTACATATCAATGTTTTTATTTTATTCATATCATTTAGATGATATTTGAAAATACATGTAGATCATTGGTATTTGATTTGACTTGTAACTTCATCAGGTGCTGAGCTGCAGGAATTTTGACTTTTTTTGGTCATCTTCAATATTTTATTCAGTTTAATGTCAGTATCATGAAACAGTTTTACAGATACTGACCTCAAACACCCACACAACTCTGTTTTATTCGGCGTCCCCAAACAAATGTAGCCACACCATGATGGTGCAGTGACTACACCTGTGTGTCTTTGTGGGGGGTAATGTCACACATGAAAACTGACCACAGTCACACAGAAGCCAACCGAGGCAGAGGCTGAGCGGTTGTCATTTTAGGTTTTCCAATTTATTTTGTTTCTCCATATAACAAGTGAACTATAGGTAACCATTTATTCAGACAAACATTTATTGAGAAAGAAACATCCTTACAATTTCAAGTTTTTTTCAAGAACTTTTTGTAAAATTCAATCACTTTTAAAACCCTTAAAATACAAGATTAAAGTTCATACATTTTTAAGGATTTCCAGCACCCATGGCAACCCTGGTTGTGATTTGGCACTATGCAAATGAAGCTGATTTCAAAATAAATGAAGTGAACTGAGTTGATTGAGCAACAACATCAGAAAAGAAAAAGTCAGACATACAATCAAAATATGGGCAATCTCTGCTTTCTAAATGAAATGTTGGTTCAGACATTTTAGGGATCTGAATCCAGGACAGCCTGATCTCAGGGCAGAGGTTGCATTAAATGAAAATTGTCCTTCATTGACAGAAAATTCTGAAAGCTGTCTGTCATTTGACAGATTACACTGAAGGTGATTTAATTAAAATGAGATCATAGATCATAACAGAATTTTTACAACCATGTCTTTCAAAATGACAAAGTCTAGCGCAACCTGTGTCTCAGGGTTTCTAAACTTGAACCTGTAACCACAGGAGGAGCTTCCTGTCTCACAAGAGATCAAAGTCTATGTGAAAGGTGTCTCACTTTTCACTCTACTATGGATCAACCCATGTGATTTTAAGAGATTCATTCCAGTAAAAGCCTTTCCACATTCAGCACATGGGTTTATTTAACTTTACTGTGGGGATATGATGTTGTCACGTTACTTTTCTTCATAAAGGCCTTCAAACATTGAACACACACAAATGGATTACCTCCACTATGGATGAATTCATGTTTTCTTAAAGTACTCATCTGAGTAAAGGTTATTTCCACACTGATGACACACAAAATATTAAACTCTAGTGTGGATGAGTTCATGTCTTCTTAAGCTACTCATCATAGTAAAGGCCTTTCCACATCGACCACACACAAACTGCTTGACTCCAGTGTGGATGAGTTCATGCTTCCTTAAGCCACCCCTTTCAATAAAGGCCTTTCCACACTGACCACACACAAACTGCTTAACTCCAGTGTGGATGAGTTCATGTGTTCTTAAGGTACTCCTGTGAGTAAAGGCCTTTCTACACTGACCACACACAAACTGCTTAACTCCAGTGTGGATGAGTTCATGTGTTCTTAAGGTACTCCTGTGAGTAAAGGCCTTTCCACACTGACCACACACAAACTGCTTGACTCCAGTGTGGATGAGTTCATGTTTCCTTAAGCCACCCCTTTCAGTAAAGGCCTTTCCACACTGACCACACACAAACTGCTTAACTCCAGTGTGGATGAGTTCATGTGCTCTGAAGGTACTCCTCTGAGTAAAGGCCTTTCCACACTGACCACACACAAACTGCTTAACTCCAGTGTGGATGAGTTCATGTGTTCTTAAGTGACTCATCCGAGTAAAGGCCTTTCCACATCGACCACACACAAACTGCTTAACTCCAGTGTGGATGAGTTCATGTGTTCTTAAGTGACTCATCTGAGTAAAGGCCTTTCCACACTGACCACACACAAACTGCTCATCTCCAGTGTGGATGAGTTCATGTGCTGTTAAGCTACTCATCACAGTAAAGGCCTTTCCACACTGACCACAAACAAACTGCTTGACTCCAGTGTGGATGAGTTCATGTCTCCTTAAGCCACCCCTTTCAGTAAAGGCCTTTCCACACTGACCACACACAAACTGCTTAACTCCAGTGTGGATGAGTTCATGTGTTGTTAAGCTACTCATCCGAGTAAAGGCCCTTCCACACTGACCACACACAAACTTCTTGACTCCAGTGTGGATGAGTTCATGTGTTCTTAAGTGATTCATCAGAGTAAAGGCCTTTCCACACTGACCACACACAAACTGCTTAACACCAGTGTGGATGAGTTCATGTGTTCTTAAGTTACTCATTTGAGCAAAGGCCTTTCCACACTGACCACACACAAACTGCTTCACACCAGTGTGGATGAGTTCATGTGTTCTTAAGTTATACATCTGAGTAAAGGCCCTTCCACACTGATCACACACAAACTGCTTAATACCACTGTGGATGAGTTCATGTTTCCTGAAGCGATAACTTTCAGAAAAGGCCTTTCCACACTGACCACACACAAACTGCTTAACTCCAGTGTGGATGAGTTCATGTCTTTTTAAGTGACTCATCCGAGCAAAGGCCTTTCCACACTGACCACAAACAAACTGCTTAACTCCAGTGTGGATGAGTTCATGTGTTCTTAAGCTACCCATCATAGTAAAGGCCTTTCCACATTGACCACACACAAACTGCTGAACTCCAGTGTGGATCAGTTTATGTCTTTTTAAGCTACCCAACATTGTGAAACCTCTCCCACATTCTTCACAAAAGTATTGTTTATCCCTAGTGTGGTGTTTTCTCAGTATTCTTTTTCTTCTCTTGTCACTGTGTGATTTCCCTTCTTTTGCTGCGGTTGGAGGATCTTCATCTTCCTGAAGCTGCTGGGGTTTCCCTCTATTTTTCCTTTCATGTTCCTGTAGCAACAAGGACAAAGAAAAAAGCAGGCTGTGAACATACAGTGCTGTGAAAAAGTATTTCAAAAAAGTATTCCACACATTCATTGATGTGGAAACAAACTTGTGCATCAACTTGACAGACAATGAAAACATTTAATGTTTGATGGAAATATTCATTGTTCAGATATACCAAAACTATATGAAAAGTACAATTACTTTTCAGAAGCAATCGATTGCATTTACAATTATTTTCCAGGATTTCACAAAGTAACTGCTGAGTATTTGGACCCAAATCTGCTATTTATATACAGTGGGGCTTGAAAGTTTGTGAACCCTTTAAAATTTTCTGCATAAATATGACCTAAAACCTCATCAGATTTTCACACTTCCTAAAAGTAGAAAAAGAAAATCCAGTTAAATGACAAAATTTTTACTTTTTCACTTATTTATTGAGGAAAATGATCCAATATTAAATACAGTGCATCCGGAAAATATTCACAGCGCTTCACTTTTTCCACATTTTATGTTACAGCCTTATTCTAAAAGGGATGAATTTTTTTCCTCAAAATTCTACACACAATACCCCATTAATGACGATGTGAAAAAAGTTTTTTGGGTTTTTTTTAGATTTTTGTAAATTTATTAAAAAATAAAAAAACTAAGAACTCACATCTACACAAGTATTCACAGACTTTGCTCACAACTTTGTTGATGCATCTTTGGCAGTAATTTCAACTTCAAGTATTTTTGAATATGATGCCACAAGCATGGCACACCTACAGTGGTGTGAAAAAGTGTTTGCCCCCTTCCTCATTTCTCATTTTTTTGTATGTTTGTCACACTTAAATGTGTCATATCATCAAACAAATTTAAATATTAGACAAAGATGACACAAGTAAACACAAAATGCAGTTTTTAAATGAAGGTATTTATTAAGGGTAAAAAAAAAAAAAAAAAAAAAAAAAAATCGAAACCTACATGGCCCTAAGTGAAAAAGTGCCCCCCCCACCCCCCCGTTAAAACATGCATTAACTGTGGTTGATCACATCTTTGGAAAACTCAGTTTAATTTCTCTAGCCACACCCAGGCCTGATTACTGCCACACCTGTTATCAATCAAGAAATCACTTAAAGACCTGCCTGACAAAGTGAAGTAGACCAAAGGATCTTCAAAAGCTAGACACCATGCTGCAAGCCAAAGAAATTCAGGAAGAAATGAGAAAAAGTAATTGAGATTGATCAGTCTGGAAAAGGTTATAAAGCCATTTCTCAAGCTATGGGACCCCGGCAAACCACAGTGAGAGCCATTATCCACAAATGATGAAAACATGGAACAGTGGTAGAGTAAACCTTCCCAGAAGTGGCCGGCCGACAAAAATTACCCCAAGAGCGCAGCAACGACTCATCCAAGAGGTCACAAAAGACCCCACAACAACATCCAAAGAACTGCAGGCCTCACTTGCCTCAGCTATCGATAAAACCACGCCTTGCTTTTTCAAAACTGGAGAGTTTTAATCGCCAACTTTCCTTTATTCATGCACAAATAATCTTACCCTTCTAATTCCGGGTATAGTTTAGCGCTACTCCCAAAAAGTTTACTCAGTGACTTGATCCAGCCTAATCTGACATCACTGAACACTTGGGTAATACAAAACTTGGTCGCTTTAATTCGTCCTACCGGGATAATTCACCGGGAGGTTAAACTGACGAGTAAACAGAATGGTTTTCTTTGCGTTTCTGTCACTCTAGGACTTATTAATTATTCAGCGTGTAATCCCGCTTCTTAAGCATGCATTAAACAACAAACGAGTGACTGAGCCCAGTGGGGCTCAGGCGTCCCCCCCCCCCCCCCAACACACACACACATCCGGAGCAGTGATCAGGGAGAGTGGCCCCAATTCCCCCTCCCCCTCGTGACACAGAGAAACAATGACTGCAGGGGTCCTGCACAGACAAACACACCACCGTTGTTTTTAAAAGTTATAAGTCTGACCAAACCACACACAGCTTATGCCTTAATATTTCATTCTGAGTATGTTCAAAGTTGAACCAGCGTCACATGGCGGTGCCATTAATATATAGCAATATGTGATTAATAATTATGATCAGGTATAAAAATTATTTAATTTGTATTAATGTATTGGGACCTGAGATGTCCTCCGGGTTCACACTCACAGAAAAAGTTAAACACTTGTGGGGCACCAGCTCCTCTTTAGGGAGCACTTTAATCCTTAATTTCACTTTATACCCGTTTAATCACTCAATAAATTAATTAATAATCAGTCTCAAAAATTTTAGTGAATTCGATACTGGGGGCTTTGAAACCAGACTCAGAATGAAATAAATTCCCAACAACTCTCATTTTCACACATTTATTAAAGGAAGTGATGATTAAAGGACACTGAAATGAGTTTCATTAACCATTAAATTAAACTTGTAAATGATAAAGTAACAATGTGAACATTTGCAGAACCAGGGTGAAAATGTAAGCTGAATTTAGATCAGTTTGAAGTTAACAGATTATGAAAACTGAACGCAAACTTACGGGGAAAATTAAACTAATTATATGGAAAATTCTGGATTACTCTTAAGAAAATGAAAATGGAATTTTAAGGAAAAGAAGAGTTATGCTGAGTGCTCTTTAATTTTGCATCTGATCAGATACTGAACTATTCTCAAATCTCAGACGTTTTATTCAGCAGAGGAATAAAGAATGCAGCTCACGTGACCAGGTTGAAGCTGAAGGGTTCTTTTGTCGTCCTTGGGAAGCTTTCGATGTAGATAGCGCCAAAAGCCAGAATGTTTGTCCAGCAAATATTCGGTTGTCATAAGATGAGCTTTTGATGTGTTGATCACCTGGGTTGAGGTACAGCCCAAAAGTCTCCCTTGTTTGTGGCGTGTTGATTTCTTCAGCTGCGTGTCGTGGATCAACGACTTCTCACGAGGGAATTTGAGAATAATTACAAAATCTGATCCAATAGCAAAATTTAAAAGAATTTTCGGACTTTGTGGAGATGAAATTAGCTTCTAGTGTGTAAGTGGTCAATAAAAATTATAAACAAAGTCAAGATTACAAACGGTGAGTTTAAAGAAAGTTTAACTGGAATAATTTATAAAAATAAACATCTAGAAATGGAGGTGACTCCGAATTGGGATTTGAGCTCAGGAAAGGATTAATTCCTAGACGTTTAAAAAGAAACAATAAAACACGTGGGAGAAATGTCCTTTGTTCTGGCAATGAATGAAGAGTTCTTTGTTCTCCCGTAGTGATCTGCTGTGAAGTTCTTCTGTGAAGTGACGAGAAGCAGGAGAAGTGGAAGAGAGAGAGCGAAAAGAGAGTGTATCTTCTCTTTATCTGCGGATAACTTTCACGGGCTTCTGGGAATGGACAAAAGTTCCAGCCAATAGTTCTCCTTGGTGGGCGGGCTTTAAGAACTTTAGTCCAATGAACAAACAGGCTTTTGTCTGTAACAACCAATAACCTTGAGAGAGCCGCTGTCAAGCAGAGATTGGTCGCATTTGGTCACATGATTTGAGAGACATTTTTTTTGGCAACCTGATACAGTCTTAAAACTGAACATTCATCTACACACTTATGTATAAAATCTAACCTTTTTCAGTGGTTCATGCAACTTTATAACTAGTGCTTTTAAATTAACATGCAAGAATAAACATTAATTTAAACATTTTAGCATGCACATATTTAAAATCAAGGATTAATATATTTCAAACCCATTATTCATTGTCCACATCAAACATCAAGAGTCCATTTGCTTTTCCACGGTATCCTGAAAAAGAGAATGTTGAAAAGTGAGTCTTGTAACAAGAATTGTAGTCAAATAGTTCACTGGTTAAATCCAGCATGTTCCAGAGTTGTCAGTAGAGGGCAATGTTGAGTTGTGGATATTATGTAGTGACCATATGAGGTACTCCACAGAGGTCTGTTCTTTTGTCCACATTTTATTGGGCCATAGAAGGTTCAGGAGGAATTCCTGAGACTGGTTTAACAAAGGAATGTCAGTTCAGCTGTGGTCCTGGGATGAAAGAGCAGTTCTTGACTGTCCTTTTCCTGGGTGAAACAATGTCTTTAAGCTGAAGAATAATCTTATTGATGAGCCAAAGTGAGATGATGCTACACCTGGAAGTCAAACAGCAGAAATGGATTCTATGTTTGAAGAGAAACTTTGTGAAGAGGGCCACCGTTTCTTCGTTGGTGTCATGCCTTGGCGCTACCTATCGGGTGGCAGTGAAACTACAAATGATAGTTGTGCGCATGCATCAACCGCATGGCCTGGGTAGATGAAAAAAGTGAGCATGAACACTGCCGGGCTTGTCCACAGTGTACACAGACTAAGGAAGGACTAGAGGGGAAATGCAGCATCAAGTAGGCTTTACAAGGCAGAGTGTCTCACTAATGGCCCTTTTCCATTAGTATCGCTTTGGCCTTACTCACTTCTACTCGACTCGCATTCTAGCCTTTTCCACTGTACCCAGCACGGTTTAACAGGCGCTATTTTCTTGCCTGTTCGAGGGCAGGGTACAACCGTGCTGAAGTGAGCCGAGATGTGACGTCAACAGATGTTGACGGCAACGTTGTTGCCGCTGATTGGTCAGGGCGTAACGTCACGAAAGCGTCCGTCTTCAGTGGAATCTATACGACCGCCATTTGCAATATTTCACGGACTAACTCGGTCACGGAGTAAATACGATATTAATACAGACAGCGTTGTAGGTTTTGCAGAAATCTACACCGTGGTCCAACTAAGAGGTGCGGAGTTTTCTCTGCTTAGTGGCAGATCCACAGTGAGGAGCAACCCGCACCGATACAGATGCAGCCCAGTATAGAACCGGACTACGGACAAGCTGAAGACGAACATGAGAGACCCATCGATGGTGAGTGATTTGTAATAATGTGCATCTATTTGCTTATTTATCCTGTTGGTGGTAAGCTCACTTTTTTTGAGGGTGCTGGCTAACGAGTTTTAGCTAGTAGCTAGCTAGTACCAACTGCTGATTTGTGCTTGTTTTGTCCTAAGTATTCGCTTGTGAGAGCAAAACAATTAAATATGTTAATCCTGGTTAAAGTCCTGGTTTGTGTACGTGCTGCACTTTGGTGCTGCGCATTAAATTGTATGCAATGTGTTTCCACACGCCAGGGTTTAGCCTTCCTCAGTGTTTATATTGTGGATACTGGTGAAATGAACCACAGGAGCTGAAATCTCACCAATATAAAAGTGCTTTTTCAAACCAGTGATTTATAAAGTCATTCATATAATTTTCTAAAGCATCAGAATAGACCCACACACCTATTCTGTGGATTTTCCATAAAAGGTGCTGGAACAGTATTGTGCTGTTCCACCATAAATCCCTGGATTGAAAATGTACTTGTACCTGTACAGAGTGGATCCTGCGGTGCTTGTCAGGGAAACGAAGCATTTTTCGTCACATCCCACCACTGACTTTCACAAGTGTCTTTCCCTAACACAGGTACATCTCCAAAAATTAGAATGTCATGAAAAAAATTCAATATTTTTTGACACTCATTTCAGAAAGAGAAATCCATATATTATATAGATTCATTACACAGACAGTGATATATTTCAAGCGTTTATTTTAATTTGGATGATTATGGCTTACAGCCCCTGAAAACCCCAAATTCAATTTGGCAAAAAATTAGAATATTACATAAATTAACTTTAAAAAAATAGTTTTTAAATATAAATGTTGGCCGCTGAGGTGTTGGTTAATATGGGCTGTAGCCATAATCATCAATATTAAAATAAACACTTTCAATATATCACTGTCCCTGTAATGAATCTATATATGGGTTTCACTTTCTGAAATGAGTGACAAAAATATTGAACTTTTTCATGATATTCTAATTTTCGAGATGTGCTTGTACAAGTGTTGAACTTGCTTGAACCTAACCACCATCCATTTCTGTCGTTGTTCTAGGCAGGAGGAAAGCAGCCGCCCCACAACGGACCTCGCCACTGTGGAACGTACTGAAATCCTTTGCTTTTTTAGGTCAAGTGTCAAAACCAAAGTAGCACAATTTCCACTTAATATAAAAGGGACTGAACTGAGATTTATTTGATTGTGTGAATATTAATTACAGAATAACTGAAAATGACTGGCACATCAACTGTAAAATAAACCGCTTGTTAATGTATTTATTTTTTTGTCAGATCACTTGTGTGATCCTTTGTGAGTTATGTTCACAACTGTATCTTTTGGGGAATGGCAGTTGTTCAGTCATCAATATAATTTAGTTTATATGTGTAGTTTATAGTCTATCATCAATATACTCATGCAGTAACAGGACACATTACAAATATCTGAGACCCATTGTTGTGCATCCTTTTATATTTTAGCAATAAAAGTACAAAACACCGCCCACACTTGAAGCCAGGGCAAGAAGAGACACTTTTAAAGACAAGACAAACTTTTATTGATAAAAACTCCACATTTTGACTGAGCGACTCCATACTCGGTGGTGCACACCCTCAGTTAAAGTATTAGATTCCTTTCAAGTGAATGTATTAATTCATTCTGATTGCCAAGGCCACAGTAAAAACAGATGATTTTAAATGTAACCCAGCCCTTGTAAAATCGACTTTACATCAGTGCAGCTACATGAAAATTAAGATAAGATAAGCCTTTATTAGTCCCACAATGGGGAAATTCCAGGATTGCAACAGCACAGGGATAGCAACACTCAGAGCAACAATCAGAAGGCAAGAAAAAAAACAAGAACAGCTAGTAAACATATGTACATATATATATATATATATATATATATATATATATATATATATAGACACACAGTGCGGAGCATTATGGTTGGTGAATGTGCAGCAGAAAGTCCAAGCTCTCTCTCCGCGGATGCGGCGGGCCAGCTGGAAGTCTTTGGGCATGATGGCGACCCCCTTAGCGAAGAAGAGACCACCAGGTAGGCCTAGCCGGCCTCCTGCAGAGCCATGACGGCCAAGCTCAGGAAGCTTAGGTCGGTCTTGGAAGTCCTGAGCGATCTCCCTCACCAGGCCTGGATGGGCAGCTTACGGATGAGCACCTCCATGGATTTCTGGCAACGACGGATCTCTCTCGGAGCCACGGGCCTGTAACGGTGAGGCTTCTTCACTCCGCCGGTGGCCGGAGCGTTTCTCCAAGCAGCCTTGGTGGCCAGCTGCCTCCTGGGGGGCCCCCTCCTCCAGCAGATTTTACGGGCGGTCTGCCTGGTTCTTGCCATCGCTCTTTATCATTCCGTCGTATATTTCCCGCACGCTGCCCAAACTCCAGCCCGGCACCCGCGTCATTTTCACTACAGTTAACGGTATATCGAGTCTCTCCGCTAGCATCGGGTGGAGGTTGAGTGCTAGCTAGCACTAGCTCTTCCCTGCTGTAACGTCTCCTGCTGTAAACAGAGGCTCCGTCCGCCGACTCGGGAGACCTTTGGGGCGATCTGTGTGCCCGTGATATATATATAGAGTGAAAGGTGTAGAAAGAAGGAAGATAAAAAAAAAGGCTGTTGCAACGGGCAGCCAACTCGTGTGGCGCCACCGGTCCGGCGGAACCGGAACCGAAAAATTGTGGTTAAATACAACAACGAAGTACTTTATTGTCACATTAGAATTGGAATTGCTCCTGTTTTGTTTTTCTTTTGAATTCTTGGATGGAATATGGGTGGGCAATACAAGCTGCAGCTTCAGCCATCACCCATTTCAGATAACCTATGCTGAACTGTATAATCAGAGGAGTTATTGTTTAATTCGACCTTGTTAGATTTTTTTCCCCTTTGTTATATTATTCTATTTTCTTTTAATCTATCCGAAATAAAGATTCATTCATTCATTCACATTCCACCACTGGCTTTTAGCAACAAGTGTATTTCCCAAATATGTTTTAAACTTCCTTTATTTAACCACCACCCATTTCTGTCTTTTGTCTAGGCAAGAGTTAAACGATCCACCCCAAACTGGGCCTTGCGTCACTATTAACAGAGATGCAGGCCTAAGATCTGCTGAACTGGGACCAGTGTGATCTGCACATCCCAGCTGCTGAGTGACCCAGTCTTACAGTTTGAATTTTGCACATTCTGAATAATCTGGAATTTGCTGCTGATTGTTTATTACAATTTAGTGACTTATGTGTTTGCATCATGATTTCTATTTTTGTCTGTTAACCTCTTGCGCTCCGTTGTTCCGCGGGCGGGCAAGTCTCTGCGTCCTAGGACGCACGAGGGCGCCCTCGTGCGCCCTCGGACGCATAGTCCAGATTGTGGTGATGTAGGTGGTGTTGGCGTCCAAGCGCCACAGAAAAAAAAAGCTGCAGCCACAGCCGCGAACAGATTACTTCATCTGATTGACCTCTCATTCGACTAATAAGAGCCTTGAATTGGGTTTCTGAAACCTTGAAGAGCCAATGAATGAAAACCTAGGAAGGAGGACCCGCCTACTGTGAATGCAGGATCCAACTGAAGCACAGAAGTTCAGGCTGGGTGAAGAGAGACTTAATGCTGCAGCAGATGAAAACAAAGGACGCTGGACAAATCTGCTACAGACCCCGCAGCATGGAGAACACCCACAAGTGGGACCTGCACTCATTCCAGCAGAATAGACATTTAGGATTCTCTTCCGTCATCATAGACCGACGGAGGCCGACGACAAAGGTCGTAAATCATTCACCAAAACCGCAATATTGGAATTATGTTTTGTTCGGGATCCACGAGCGGAGCAGCGTCGCGTTCGTCTGACAATGGGGAAGAGAAGTTCGCCAGGACTCTGCTGCTGTGAAGAGGTAAGGTGTTATAAGCTAAATTATTATTTCTCCCTGAAAACTGTAATCCAAAAATGACTTTTGACCGATCGGTAAATTACAACTGTACGGCGCACGCACTTCGTACGCCGTGATAAACGGTTCATTTGCCGTGTTCGGACCGTGAATGCCCCCCCCCCCCCGCTGCAGAAGAGGAGCGGGGGGGGGGGGCGTTCACGGTCCGAACGCCCCCGGTCCGCTGGGGGAAGCCACGGTGACTGCGCAGCGGTCGTCACATAGACATATGAGTCTATTCCTTCATGTAGCGATGGCCGTCCTCTGTAGTGCCAACCTTGTCTGTAGGGACAACCCCCCCCCCCCACACACACACACAGTAGCAAGGGGGGGGGGGAAGCCGCTGTGACAGCGTTGCTGTGGAAACATGCAACGAGTGTAATCCGTCATGTAGCGAGGGCCGAACTCCGTCCTTGGTAGCGGGGGGGTACGACCCCCCCCCCCCCCACACACACACACAGACACAGCCCTGAGTGTGACCTTTCATTAGAGCCTAAAATGAAGATTCTACATTGAATTATTCAAAAATTACAGATGTTTTTCCAAACTGTTCCATTTGGCACAATTTGGCACAGTTCCAAAATGCCTGGGAACTACCTGACAACAAAGCTGTGTAAAATATTCATTTTTTGTGGTACTGTTACCAAATTTGGATCTCAGCTTGATAACACTTGGTTCTACATTTCTGTTGCATTTTCCAGCCGGATCAGATAGCTGTGTGTTAATTGCAAGCATTTGTATCCAAAAAAACACCATGTCCAAATTTATTTTCTTCAAGTTCAGTATGTTTAGATGACTGTAACTCAGTGGCCGGAGCACGTAGAGAGATTATGTTTTTTTTGCCAAAAAATTCAAAGTGTTTTCTTTTAAATGAGACCAACCCCATGAAGATGCTGCAAAGGATTGAAGAACAGCTTTCGATTTACTTTGGGCACGTTATTTTTTGGCATTTTTAGGAAAATTGCCCGGAGTGCAAGGGGTTAATACACTGGTGGGAAAAGAGTCAATAGTACAAACCATTAATGGGTGACCTTGAAAATAATGGCTCATTTTTAAGAAAAGTAACCAAAACAATTATTTTATTAACTGAAGACTGTATTGTTGGATGTGCCACCGCAAAAGACCCTGCATACTTTAGTGATAGTACCAGTATATGGAGGAATTCTGGGTCATATTAGCATCTACTCTTCATCATAATGGGTTTGGGCAGGGGTGTTCAATCATGTGCCATGGAGGCCCAAGACCCTGCAGCCTTTACCTCCAACCAGTGTCTTCCACAGCAGATTCCACTGAACTTCTTCCACTGACTGCAGATCAGTGAAAACACCTGCTGAAGAGACTGGGTAGAAGAGAGAACCTGCAGGGTCTTGGCCCTCCATGACACATGATTGGATACCTGTGGGTTAGAGTTTAATGGGATTTAACATTTTAACACAAACTGCTTTATGGTTCATAATCCTGTTGACAGACTTACACCAAACCAAAAGTGATTTCTCAAACTGCTGGACTGTTCTTAGACAGCTTTTCCAATCTGTCAGTATTAAATTTATGTCACATGGTGTTAACCTTCACATATAAAAAAAGAGACATCTGCAAAAACTTCACAGGTTTATTGTCAGTGCAATTCCCAGTGCAATACTACATGAATGCATGTATAGTACATTGTTGAGGCAGAGAATATATATTTCTACAGTATATGTATCTAGTAAATCAAGCATTTTACATGTAACCTTGTGACTGCATTATTTTAATTGCTTTTAATCCTAGATCAAGTTTGTTTTAGCCTAAAATGCATCATAACTGTCAAATATATCTTATTATACGTAACTCAGTACTGTTTACTTTTTGAATATATATTTTGTGGCTAATATAGTTATTAACATGGCGATCAAGTTGTGTCAGCTGATCATTTTTTGCTATGACACCACCTCAGACTCAGTGCAGCTGCAGCAGGTACGTCCCATCATGTCTCAACAGTCTCTCCATGATTTTCACGCAGATCAGAGCAATTTGTTGCACAGGAAATAAACGTTTCTACAGACATTCTTAAGCTCTATAACCACTGATCGTTTGTGAAGCTGTGTTGACATCAGTGACAGGCTGTGCTGAACGCCAGACTGACCGTTTGAAGCGGTAATTTTCCCACAACAGAGCCATCTGAAACACACACAGCATACATATTTTAGTACCTAACAGCGATAACTTGCAGAGATTACAGTGTAGTACGACGTACTTATAGCAAACTAGCATTAGCAACCATTAGCTTACCGTCATATATGACCTAGTTTGTATCCTCATGTCTTCGGCTCTCCCAGAAACCGCAGTACTATTCCAGAGTGTTTCGTCTCACTGCCTGTACCCTTGTTTGGCGGTCCTTTTTGGCATTTACGGTGAAAAAAGCCACAGATCGAGGAGTCGCCTTGTACAGCCGCCATGTTATGTTTGGCTTGGGTCGCGTGTTTTACGTCACGGGAGTGTGGCGCCGCCTTGCTGTAAAAAAAATCCCGCCCACCACAGCTTAACCCCGCTTTACCCGGCTGCTATGGAGACACAACCGAGGCCGAACCGAGTAGTAGCGAAACGAAACGAGGCGAGGCGAGCTGGGCTAGTGGAAAAGCGGCTTAAGTGTGACTGTCCGACAGAAACATGAGTATATTAAAGTACTTTAAACGTGGAAAAAAATCAGAAGAGGTATGTAAGCACAGGAGGCATTTATCATGGTTTTAACCCTTTAAACTGCCCTAGGTGCCATGTGGCGCCTGGGGGAATGCAAGGCAACGCAAGGCCCTCCCTAGTGGTCAAGAGTGGTAAAAAATTTGTCTATTGACCATTTGCTGTGACGTCACATCCTTTTGTTTAGCCGCCATATTGGACGGCAGAAGCGAGTGGACGGCGCATTCAGCAGCTGTTCAGCGGTGTACCAGATCTCGATATATTTACCTGATTTCAACCTACATCTTTGTTTTATTTTATGTTGGCATTGGATTAGACTATGGTGTTTCACTGCTGTGCCTTTGGGTGTACAAATCGCCAGAAAAAGGGATCCAACTTGAAGTTTTACCGGTTCCCAGCTGACCAAGACAGGCGCAGGAGGTGGGTGGCAGCGCTGAAGAGGAAAGATTGGTCCACGTCGCCTTACTCGCGGCTATGCAATCAACATTTTATATCGGGTATGTCTGATGTATCAGTGTCTATAGATGTAATGTTATATCATTGTAAACGCTGGTAAATGGGTATGTCCCTCCCTGTGTGCACCACCAAGGCCTACCATCTGTGACCTAGCACTAGACAACTGCTAGATGACAAGATAATGATTATGAATGCATGCTCCTGTTTGAAATTTAATGTGTTGATCAATATGGCTGAGTTTATTTTGCAATGAATAAAAAATTTATTAAATTTACCAAAAAAAGGACTATTTTTACAATAATTCACATTCACCGATACAGTTAAACCTCCCACCATTGTTTATTACTTTGTACTTCAATGTACCACATAAATAGGTCTACATGGATTAAAAGAATGATATAAACATGATAAATCGTTATATTGCTTCTGAAACTGTATAAACTATATATTCTACCTACTCCATATTCCTGGTGAGAAGAGCAGTGACCCTCTTTCCCCAGATTACATACCATCAGTCTTCACCTTCACGTCTACTCCAACGAAAGACAGAAACAACGCCAGCTTCCATCGGTACATTAAAACACAAGCAAGGAAAAAAAGACAGAGAGAGAACTTGGATCGCTCACTTGCTGCCAGTGTACTCGTAGAAATGTCTTCTGGAGTTTGTTGTGCATTGATAAATGTAAATGATTCTGTTGTGCCTTTCAATTAAACTGATTTGGCGTTTAATTTTTGGTCAAAACAGAAAGTGTGAAGACAATATGACACCATCTTGCTTCATGATCACCCAGGGTTTCAGTGGGGGGGTCTGACATCTTCTGGGAGTGATGTACCTGTAGTGGATAAATATTCTTAAAATTAATATGTGGGTATGATGACTTTTTATCTGGATATAAGTCTTTCTTGTATAGACTGGACAATAAAATTTGTAATATATCTAATAGTGTTGGGAGTTGTTTATCCAGTATTCTATTGATACGACAAATATTTATAAATCCTCTTACAGAATATATAGATCTATAAAAATATTTAATTATTTTTAATTAATTTAATTGAGATATTATATATGCTGCTAATAATAATAATAATTGAATATTTTATAAAATTTTAATAATTTATCACTTAATAGATTCTATATAACATGACAAATCTATACAGTAGGGCCTTCACGACATAGTGGACCGCTGAAGTGATGACTGGGGATATCAGCACATTTCTCACAAGCCCAGCAACAAAATAACTAGAAGCGTCCAAACTTTTGTAGGCTTTCAGAGACTCTCCAGTGTACCAAGACGGTGTGTTGACCAGGTAGTTGTAGATGTCCATATAGCGTACGTCAGGTTTGGGGCAAAAATCTATGAAACTGGTGAATTTTTCAAGCGACAAGTTGTAAGGGTCCACGCCGATAACACTGATCTTTTCCGTGTACCTGTCACGATGTTTTTTATCTAGTAGTTGCGCTACATCGGACAAAGCCGGCACATCTGACTGAGCGGACGCCATGCTGAAACGCACTCACACAGCGCCCGAGTTGCCGTCCAATGTGGTGGTATCAACAAAAATCACGTGACGTGGGACGTCACTGGCAAAAGGTTAATAAAATAGTTCAGATTTCCAAGGCTTTAACTTAAAAGTTACAAGAGATATTGGCTTACTGTCAATTAGAAAGATGTAGAAGATGATCCAAAGTTTCAGATAGTAATAAATTTACGCATTAATTTGCATAATATCACGGCAGCTATATAAATTACAAAACTCAGGCAAAAGTGGACTTTGGACACATATACATAATGGTCCAATTTTTCTGACACCGATTTGTGTACAGGGATGTTTTTATCTAATCTTCAAAGTATATGAACCAGAAAATCAATAAAATGTCCAAAAAAAAATAAAAAATTCTCTTACCTGTTGCCAGGTGGAGGGGCTCGCCTGCCCATGTGACCGGTCCGTTTTCGTCCATTGTTGCCAATGTTTCGTATTTACTTAGTAATTTACACCCGCTTGCACATCTACAAACCCTTATGATTATCCCATGTGAATTTCATTTGTATTACGTGGCTATTTTTCCTGTAAAATGCAGTTTTCCTGTGAGAATGCATGACGATCACGGGTGCCGCCATCTTGGTACGGTGAGCTCAGTTTTTTGTAACATCGACCTCAATGGAAAATGTTTACTTAGTAATTTACACCCGTGTACCACATCTACAAACTCTTATGATTATCCCACGTGAATTTCGTTTGTATTACATGGCTATTTTTCCCGTTTCATGCAGTTTCCGTCATCATCGCTACCATGATGACCGATTGTGAGGTATACACATTGGTGTGTGAGCTCAAAGCAGAAAAAGGAAGAAAAATGAGTACTTCTCCTTCTTCGCTATATTCCATGTCAGCCATGATTCCTTCGGCACGTGTCTGCCACCTTCTAAACTGTCAGATCAATAGAGATTAGTACAAATTCTCAGTATAGCCGAGGAACGTCAATAAGTTGACAGGTGCAGTTGCTGCACTGTGCCACTGGGGGCGCATGACCCGTCCATTTAATCTGGGCAGTTAAAGGGTTAACCTGCTGGAAACGGGAGCGATAACGGAAGATTTGCTTTGCTAAGAGATGTGGTTAGAATTCATACGCAGCCAGCTTCATATGAAGGGAAAGGCAAGGGGGACTACTGAATTGCTGAGTATATTTCACCAGCTACTACAATTTTATGTTCCGTATTATGTACTTGGCAAGTTAAGATGACCGAAATTCACAAAGTCAATGACTTTAATCCGTCAGCAGCCTTCAGACAAACTAAACGTGCCAACATTTGGATTTCAAAATAAGGGAGATGTGGTGATTTGCTCTGTGTGCCTGCTGCCTTAATTGTCTCCACAGCTGCGTGCACACCTGCTCTTCCCATTAGGCAGCCTTCTTAAGGAGCGCTGCCTCTCATTCTGCACGAAGATGTCAACGCTCCACCTGGATGTAACAACTCTGTGCTAAGAGTCAACTACTCCTCCTACTAGGGAGTTTCGCCTCCCTCATCCATTCCTTTCCTCATCTTTCCTGCTCCACCTGGTCATCTGGGAGTTTCATCTCCCCAACACCAAGTAAGCTTCTTTCAAGAAATCATTCCTCTTCGCTCCTTCCCTCTTCTCCCCTATGCACAGGTGGATTCCCCTGGGCGGACTTCCTACTCCTGGCGGTGGACCAGGACTCTCACCTACACTCTGTGAATTCACCATTTTCCATGAATGAACTTTTCTGCACTGCTACACCTGAACCACCGACACCAGCACGGACACACGACGGACCGAGGCAGGCGTACGGTGCAGCTTGGATGTTCTTCGGCGCCACGACTTCCCACCTGCACCGTAAGACTGTTTAACCACTTGTTTATGCAATCCACAGGGATGAGAATGGGGTTTGGGAAAAAAAGAGGAAACTAAGCCGGGGGTCTTAGTTAGGCCTGCGTCCCCCAAGCCGGATCCAAGGCGGAGCCTTGGTGGGGGGTCTGGGGGCCAACGCCCCCCCGAAGCTAACGAAATCTGGTGTTTTAGAATGCTCAAATGTGGTCTTATATTTAAAGTTAGAAGTAAGTACAAATGCATTTATAGTTTACCTTTTTAATCTGCTGCTGCATCACGTGTAAATTTATGATATCTGAATGGTATGTTGATGTAATAATACTAAATTATATTTTACTACTATTTAATATGTTTAGAATGGTAAATGGCATTCACATATAGCGCTTTTTCTCATCTCTGGATGACCAAAGCACCAAGCACAGATCCTGCTATCCACCCATTCACGCACACATTCACACACTGATGGCGGCAGAGCTGCCATACACACACAGGCGCTAGCCTGGCCACCAGGAGCAACTGGGGGTTCAGTGTCTTGCTCAAGGACATTTTGACATGCAGACTTCAGACAGAGTGGGAATCGAACCCATGACCCTCCGATCAGTAGTCGGTCACACTACACCTGCGCCACAGCCGCCCCATAAACTGCTGCCCCTAGAACTGACACAGAATTACATTTACATAGTTCTAGAACAGACAAAATAATTTAACCAAGTAAAATAAATTATAAATATTAACAAAATTCCATCACCAAGTCCATCACCCATTTATTAAAATATACTGACATTCTGCAAGCATTTTGATTTATTAATGTGTGCATTTGTTAGTGTTACTAGGAATATAAAAAAGTTGCATATTAGTATATTTTAATATTTGAAAGATAATCTAAGAAAGTAAGTAAAACCTAAAAGATGTTTAATTAGTGTTTCAAATTATCAACAGTGTTTCAATACAGACATGACGTCACAACTTACACATGCTATTTCATAACAAATTCATTATGCAAAAATTCTCAAGTACATTATAACAAGAAAAAAATCTTACCTCGGAATGTGTCTTCCGATCACTAATTGCTGTAATCGGGACCGATTGTGATGAACTTTGACTGCATCTGAATTTAACCGTGTCCATTGATCGTTTTGAACGCAGCACGAGTGACTAATTCGATCTCCTTGTAGCCACAATTTTGAGATGTTTCTGGGTTTTTTCGAGCCATTCCCAACGAAACTTGTTCCTTATCCCTTTGTCTTCTTGCTTTGTTGTCTTTCTTGAGTTTTAGGTTCACCATTTTCACGAAATCGGGAAAACTCGGTTGATTGAATTGTCCTCCATTTGCATTTCGCTCTGCGTGTGGGATAGGACAAAGGAATAACAAAATCGTCGATTGGTTGCTTCAATAAGTATCAGCCAATCAGTGGCCTTGTTACATTACATTACTGATCTCGCTGGGTAGCGCGTTCTGCACGGTGGATTTGAGCAGCCGATCGCAAATACGACTCGCCGCTCATAACAGACCTCCAACCACCCCCCCCCCCCAAAAAAAAAAAAAAAAAAAAATTTCTCCTCAAATTTAGACGATTCATGAGAATGACCCTAGACATGATCAAATCCGAGGAATTCCTCGGCTCCGCGGAGGATTCTCATCCCTGAATCCATTTACAGAGAGCTCATACTCTTGTCTCTCCTCTCTCCTAGGGTTGCCAGACTATAGAAATAACAGAAATAATGACATCCTTGGTCATTTAAGTTAATTTAAATCATGAAATACAATTTTATTAATATTTTTTTCTTTGTAATGAGAGTTAAATTGTTCTGTTCTGACTGCAAAGTTATGGTCAAAAATGTCATGAATCCAGGTTTGGAGGCCAAACCCGATTCTGACTCATGGTTATACTTTGACCTAGTTTCTTCCTGACAGCTCAGGCACGCCCCCTCCTCCAGTCAAGCTCCGTCAGCTGCACGGTCTGGTGTTCACACATATACACACACCCACACACATGTACTCGCTCAATTCATTCTCATTTCACACACTCGTACACACCTGGTGTTAATCAGTTCGGCCCACACATTTGCACACCAGCAATCTCTTTCCTTGTTAGCTCCTGGAGTATTTGTTGAGTGCGTCAGAGGAAAGAGATTGTCGGGGCATTTGCCTCTATACGTGGCAGTTTGTACTCCCCGTATATTGCTTCACTCCCTGCATTAAACTCCAGCTTGTCACGTCTCACCTGTTTGTCTTGTGTGTGTTCGGCTGGCTCTGCATCTCAACTCCATCCTCCAGACTGCATGATTTGCTCTGGATAGCTCCAGTCCTGTAAGTGTTTTCGCCTTTTCTCCTGTGCTAGTAACCTGCAGCACTTGGCTGTTTGCCTTCCTGTTTCGTGCGCCAAGCAGTCCTGCAGCACCTGAGGCTCTGTATTCACCAGGCTGTCGAGCATTCGGCTGGTGCCCTGTATTTTTGGTGGCCAATCCTATCATTGCATTATTCTGTATTGTGTGGACCTGAACTGCATTCTGAGTTTACTGGACTTGTTATTTTGAGTGAACTAAAATAAACTTGTCACTCTCTATTCCTGCTATTGGGTTTCATTCTCTCTCTCGTGCACCGCGTTATGGCACACGGAGGTTTATGACACAAAAATATAAATTGTTATAAGAAAAAGTTAAAAAAAAATACCACAGTCTGTTTCAAATTTATTTAAAAACAGTAATTTTATTTTAAAAAAATAGACAAAAATAAGCCATAAAATAATCCACAAATTTATAATAAAGTTTCTAATGTGCAAGAAAAGTGAATTTTATAAGAGGAAATTACAAATTTGAGGAAAATTGTTTCAAATTTAGATAAATTTACAGAGAAAAGTAGAAAACTAAGAAAATTTTTATAAATTTTTGAGGAAAACCTCAAATCTTCAAGACTGAAGTCATTACTCAAGTTTTTAAGTGGGTGCTCTTTGTACCCTTAAAGGTCTGAGGACACATTTTTGACTTCATCTAATTTTTCAACACATAATACAATATGACAAAATAGGTTGGCCTGTGCAGTTCTAAGTCAAACAGGCTTTTTTTCATGCGAATATCTGACGTTTTCATGAGCGCCACATCACAAATTGCGTCAGTGCTGGAAAACCCCCCGGCCATGTTGTGACGTCAGCGACAGAACACAGCACTTGGCTGCCCATTGTACACACAGGATGGAAGCGGTAGAAAACATCAACGACGGTTCCAACACATGTAGTCTGGAATTGGTTTGTGTTGGCCAATCTCCAGATGATTATAGTTCCAAAGAATGGGATGACAATGAAGAATCGAGCTGTGCCAAGCGGGCATCGTGCCTTGCGAGTCAGACTCCGAGAGTGACAGTGGAGAGGCACACATGCCCGCCGCAGCAGCAGCAACAAACGCATGGCAGGGGAACACGGGAGTGTTATGCTTTTGTTACAGATATTGCAACAAATTATTTGTTCATAAATATAATTTATTTAAACCCGATTTTTCAATAAAATCATAGTGTATTCTCTGTGGCTCAGGCATCAGGTTTACTGTGTATTATATTTTGAGTTCTTGTAGTCTTGTTGCTGTCCAAAATTCGCTGGTCCGACCACACACCCTCTCTCTTTGACAGTCAGCTGTTCATGTTTTGTGTGCGTCATCTGCCGTGTTGTCAGCCAGCCGATATTGCCAACACTATCACAACGTGTTAGCCACTCCACACAGCCGTGGTTCTGCTGCGCCCCTTGAAACGATGTTGGCCCTGGGGCGCAACCGTGGTTAACACGTCTCCTCTCTATGTTCGCTGGGCGATGTCAGCCCCGAACACCAACTGTGTGTCTGTTTATTTTTGTAAGTCTTCACCTTTTTGGGAACTGTTGTCATCATTGTTATGTTCAATACATGTGCTGTGGTGAATCCTGCGCGTAAATCCATTTATCATGACCCTCCGTGGGCTCTTGTGCAGGGCACGGAGTGAGAGGATGAAATAACGAGGATTTTGCGTGCAGGGTTCACCACAGCACACTTAATACAGAAAGACAGACAATTCCCAAAAAGGTGAAGACGTACAAAAAACACAAACACACTTACTGATGGCGTTCGGGGGCCGGCATCGCCCAGAGAACGAATGAAAGGAGACATGTTAGCCACAGGTGCGCCCCACAGCCGATACCACTTCAAGGACACACGAGAACCACAGCGAACATGGAGTGACTAACACGTCGTGAGACTGTTGAAAATGCTGGCAGACTAACAGCACAGATGACAATACTATGGCCCAGCAGTGCGTGACTGGCAAACAGCCGCGAAGGACATGCACTGCTGGTGATGGTGTGATGAAAAGCACCTGGGCGAGGACCAGGAAAGATGATCAGCGGGAGTTTGAATCAGCTGATGATAATGAGAGAGGGGACGTGGCCGGACCGGCGAGCATCAGCATGCGATCACAGAAAGTAGGTCAAAGCTGCGCGTAAATCCATTAATCCTTCCCCTTGCGCTTTTACGCAGGAGGAGCGCACGAGGAGATTCATGACAGTTGGAGCTGAAGCGTGTGATGTGGTCTTTCACGGCCTGTTTATCGAAGCCTGCGACACAACGCAAAGGCATAGCCTTAAAATTAAAACAAGAAACCAGAGAAACTGTGAGCTACAAAGCTGCTGTCATTCCTTCCAGTCAACAACACCGGCATCCATTCCGTTGCTTGCGTCATGGTGGTGCCGCCCTTCATTCGATGGGCAGCACCACAGTCCAGTCAGCGGCTGCGGTTTTTTGATAACTAGTTTATGCAGGTCTGGTTGTAAATATTATATTGATCATCGACAATGACTTTTGGGTTTACACAACATGCTAAAAAATTTCAAAATCGTGTCATCAGACCTTTTAACTCAACAAGAAATTTTTGGTTGTCTGCTTTTAATTATTAAAGTAGAACTGAACCCACCTTTTTGCCGAAAAAGTAGAATAGCAGATTAATTCCTTATTACCTATTGTATTTTTCAACACATAAAAGAAATTTTTAGGCCGTGCGATGGCCAAGCTATAAGCCGATAAACTTTTGCCTCTGGCTGGCAGTGCCAAACAAACCGGAAGTAGTGCAGACGACGCTGCGTGACGTCACGAGTGTGACCCTTATCAAAACAACAATGGCAGATGATAGCAGTTCCAGCAGTCAAGAACACCAGAGTTTTCAGAGTGAAGAGGCATTCAGGATCGGTGACAAGACAGAGGAGGATGCAGGAGTGTCAAGTGAACAGGAAGAGAGCGAGGGAGGCATCGAACCGTACAGATTAGAGCCAGAATTTTCGGGGGATTCCGGCACCGACTCAGACCGCAGCAGTGATGGGGAGGAGAGTCGCTTATTGAATACAGAATGGTGAGTCTTTACTTTGGCATGTTTGGGGTGTCAGGATAAGGAAAATTAACAATAAAAAAGAAAGGAAAAAAAACCCAGCATTTTTCCAACTTATTACAGTGATCCCTCACTTATCGCGTTTAATGGGGACCAGAACCGACCGCGAAAAGTGAAAAACCGCGAAGTAGCATCACCCCCCCCCCCAAGGGCGTCACAAGCACTATTTTGCACAAAAAGGCACAAGAGAACAGCGAAAAGTGCCACTAAGCAACACGAGCGATAAAGAACAATGAATGCGGTCTTCCTTCGCTGGGTATGGGCGCTCGGCAGGGAGCGAAGCTGGGTAAAACGTCTCGGCCAATCAGCTTGCGAGATTCCCGAGCGGTGAAGAGGTGGGCGGAGAGGAGTGGAGCGGTGGTCAGAGAGGTGGATTTTGAGTTGTGCGGGCTCTCCGTGTTGATAACTGATGTTCTAATGTAGAAGGCAGGGAGACTACATTAGAACATCAGGTATCAACACGGAGAGCCCGCACAACTCAAAATCGACCTCTCTGACCACCGCTCCACTCCTCTCCGCCCACCTCTTCACCGCTCGGGAATCTCGCAAGCTGATTGGCCGAGACGTTTTACCCAGCGAAGGAAGACCGCATTCATTGTCCTTTATCGCTCGTGTTGCTTAGTGGCACTTTTCGCTGTTCTCTTGTGCCTTTTTGTGCAAAAAAGTGCTTGTGACGACCTTGGGGGGGGGGGTGACGCTACTTCGCGGTTTTTCACTTTTCTCGGTCAGTTCTGGTCCCCATTAAACGCGATAAGTGAGGGATCACTGTATATCTAGAAACGCATCGCTTCCCGGTCGCTTTTCCTCCCCCTTTCTTTTCTTTCGTCGCCATGACAGCTTTCCTTGGCCACTGAACAGATCTTCCCAGGTGTTGGAAATGTTTTGTAGTCGACTATCACGACAAAATGCACCAAAAACAACCAGTGTCGACGTGCTCGCAATGGTAAACATGAGGACTGGGTCACACTCGTGACGTCACGCGGAACTCCGGCTGCACTTCCGGTTAATCGGCGGATTCGTCTGATTTTTCAGGGCGGGAAATTCAAAATCGCGATTTTCTCCAAGATTCCGGGATTTGTGGAGGGGGTGCCAATGATAAATTATCTTTATAATTGTATGTACTATCACCCAGTGCCGTTCACTGCCGTTCAGTTCAGTTCACCTTTAATTTCATAGCACTGCTTTTACATGAGTAGAATTTCTGGCTATTTTACCCACCTCTGATCATATAATTAAAGTATGCATGAGTAAATTACTAATATGAATGTTTTTTCCTTCTCTTTCCTACTTTTTCTCAGTGGAAAAAATACCAGAATAAAAATACTCTATATATATATATATATATATATATATATATATATATATATATATATATATATATATATATATATATATGGGGTTTTTTTTGTCATTTATGTAAACCATGGCAAAAAACATCCTGCAGGACAAAACGTGACACTTGATATTTTCTAACCTGTTTGTATACCACCATAGACAGAGAACCTGAAGCAGACAGAGCTCAGAGAGGGAAAGATGAGAAAGGAGAGGAGTCAAGGAGAGGAAAGTGTTCAGGCAGAGGGTCCCAGAGAGGTAAGAGCAGAGGAAGGTGAGAAGGATGACACCAGCAAAAAGTCCAAATACAGGACATCTGGGTGGGACCCCAACTGGCCCAATATTCCAATATTCAAGCATTGGTTGTACAATACTTCAAATGGTAAGTTCCATTATGCAATATTACTGCGCAAAATTTAAAAAAAAAAATAAAAACGGTGTAAAATTAACATATTCTGGTTACAAGCGTGTCATGTGTTTTCTGCCCCCTCCCCCAGAAAAATATGTTGCCACCGCACCAAGGTGTTTAAGCCAGAGGAAACACTGAAAGTCCACTTTTGACTGAAAGTTGTGTAATTCGATATGGCTGCTGTGGCATTATGCAAATTAGATGCATAAATTTACTCCCATCTCAAACTTTGGATCATATTCTACATCTTTCTAATTGACAGTAAGCCATTATCTCTTACCACTTTCAAGTTGTAGCCTTGGATATCTCTGACATGTGAACAGAATATTTTCTTTGAAAAAAACCTTGACCTCTAGGGGCTGACAGTGCAACGAAGCGCCTAAGACAGTCAAACAGGTAAGACTTGGTTCTACATTCCAATTGTGTTTTCAAGCCAGTATCTAACAGCTGTATGTTATTTTCAGGCATTTGCATAAAAAAAACACCCAGGTAAACTTTATTTTTTTCAAACTTAGTATGTTTAAATCACTGTTGATCAGTGGCTGAAGCACTTGGAGGGATTCTGACAGTTTTGCTAAAAAATTAGTGTCTTCTTTCGAATGAGACCAACCCCATGAAGATAGTGCAAGGGGTTGAAGAACAGCTTTGAATTTAGTTTGGGTAATTTTTTTTCAGGCGTCTTGAAGGGAAATGGGCTGGAATGGAAGGGGTTAAGAATGGTTGTCTGTTATATGCTTTTATTGTGAAATGCTGTCAACCGGATAAACTTGCCTAAAATAAGATGTACAGCCGACAGTTTTCTCTTACAATTTGTAAATAAAAAAAGGAAAAAAAAAAAAGAGACGATTCTCTGACAGTGATGTAAAGATGAACCTTTTATTTTAAGGATGTTTTCAGCTTTTTGTCTAAAGGATAACTGCTAATTGGTTACCTGTGGGTTTTTGGACAGTGACTTCCAAGTGCAGACTGTCTATCAATGCCATGCATTTTAAAAAACAATTATAACCAACAGTTGGCTCAGCAGAAGAATAGGGGTGAGTTCAAACGATTGATTCAATGATCTGGATCAATCCACATTTGACTGAGCTGCTATCGATCCACAAAATCCGTGGATCAATCTTTTAATATAATGCTTTTACGTCTGAACGTCTGCCGAGTCTGATCGGGTCGAAACTGGGTCAGTGAGCCAGGAACAGCGGCAAAGAGCCAGAAACACCCGGAGCGCTAATGGAGCTAACAGCTAACAAGCTAATGGAGATGCCGGTTCTTCTTCTGTGGTGTTAAAATGGTTCTCATCCAGCAAGAGTTCCCTGCGGCGCATGCACATGTCTTTACTTCCGTGTTTACATGAGCGGAGTTGTTGACGTGCGTGTCCCTTAATTTATCAACCAAAGTCACCATAAACACCGTCCTCAACAGTTTACAAATATTTTTCATAAAGTTGGGATAAACGGTTTTGTACTAGGTGCAGCACTGTGTTGGAACATAAACTCGATGACTGAAACACTTCAAACAGAAAACTCACAGAGACTGGCTGAAATTCGTGAACAGAGAGGGAGACTTGGAGCTGCTGAGATTGTAAGTAAAATATCATTTGTTTGCTTTAACATTTGTGTCATAAATTAATTTATCTGGCATGATGGTGTTTTCGTTTACAAACTATGGATACAGTAGTTAACTGTTGGTTAAGTGCTGTTGTGGCGCATGTATTTTTGCCTACATATGTATGAGTATAAAGTGAGATGCTTAGGATTGCTTATGTGGATTGACCTCATGTCTTAGGATGAGACAATATGTCTGGACCGCCTGTGGATAACAACAAGAGGACGGAGGTACCGTGAATAGGAGCTGAAAGGACTTCCTGACCTCCTGGGGCCAGGCGGAGGACTAAGAGACTCGGGGGAGAGTTATTGTCAATACGGGGTTTTGACAGAGATGTGTGATTCTTCCCTTGATGTTGATGTATAAATGTGAGGGTTCTGATGCAGCTCTTCCTCTTTTGTGCTTGAGAGATCGTTGGGGATGTGAAAGCTACATTAAAACCTGAATTGAGAAATAATTCAGCCTCATTATTTCACGCTCCCCACACTGTGAATAAATGCAGAATAAAGGTATATTTTATGAGATTATGGACTTCTAACACTTAAGTTAAATATTTGAAGATAAATCACAATAAAATGAAAATGACAGAAATACGGGTACAAATAAAGTAACCTGAACCTGAGCCATTTTTACTCAATAGAACTAAACTGAAATGAACAAATCTTCCCAGGAAATGAAATGAAACCCTTTTCAAAAATTGAAAGTTAATTTGTAGCTAAAATATAAACAACCATAAATACAAGAAACTAAATTATTATACCCTACTGTGGTGTGGGGATTTAAAAACATGATTAATTTTACTTTGAAATATAGTCTCCTTTTCATCTCCCCTTAAGATCAGTGAAGACTGGGTTTCCATGCCAAGGTCCATCCTGCACCGAGATGTTCTGAAGGGAAGAGGTTGTCAGTGGAGGAGCCACCCCTGCTTTGTTGTGGATTTCAGCACAGAAGAAGACCTCAAGTTTTTCAGGAGTCTTACGTTTTCAAATTCAAGATTCAAGAAGGTGCTGCTATAATTTTCTCCATACTCTTAACATGCATTCAATGCATTTTAGTTGTTGTAATGACTAATTCTTTTATTTCTTTTTTTAATTTAAGTTCTCAGCAAGAATACAATGTTGGGGACTTCCGGTTATGGCTGCCACGTAGGACGGACGTGTCTCGCTCTGCTCTGCTCCTGGGGAAAAAAAATCGGCAAATAACTCTCTCATTTGGGACAGAACGTATCCCAGCATTTGGGCGAGGATATGTCGGCGAAGCCTAAGGCTGGAAAACCAGGAAAAGGAAAAAGCGAGCCGCCGAAACAGTCCAAATTAACGGACTTTCAGGTCTGTGACGCAGCAAACAAAACTCCATATATGGCGGAGGAGGCTGGCGGCGGTGCGATGTTTGCGGGGAATGGCGCAGATGCGCTGATGGCTGCCATGAGTTCAATGAGAGCGGACTTTTCCTCTAGATTTGATGGGATTATGACAGCGTTGGAAGGAATAAGAAAGGAATTGGGTGACTGTGTAGAACGAACGGCGCAGATGGAGCTCCGTCTCGCTAGTGCTGAAGATGACGTCACCCGTCTTCAATTAAAGGTGCGCACTTTGGAAAAAAAAAATAAATCTCTGGAAGATAATATTTTGGATTTGGAATCTCGGTCGAGACAGAATAATTTGAGGCTGGTGGGTCTTCCAGAGGAATCAGAAGGTCGGGACGTATGTTCCTTTCTGGAAAAGTGGATTCCGGAGGTGCTGGGCAGCGAGGAGTTGCAATCAGCAGTGGTTCTGGAAAAAGCACATCGTATTGGCCCACGGAGAGATAAGGGACCGCCGAGGACCTTAATTATGAAGTTTCTTAGCAACAGAGACAGGATGAAGATCTTCAACGCTGCACGTGCTAAAGGAGAGATTAAACACCACGACCAGCAGGTGCGGTTCTACCCAGATTTGGCCACAGGAATCCAGCAATTGAGGAAGCAGTTTGATCCCATACGTAAGGAGCTGCGCAACCTTGGGATTCGTCATGGTGTAATCTATCCTGCGAGACTGCTGACCACGTATGAGGGCAGAACCCACATTTTCAAGACCCCAGAGGAGGCGCAGGAGTTCATCAAGAAGATCAAAGAAGAAGAAGAGACTGGTGGGAGCTAAGCATGAACAAAATATAAGGTAGAATAATTAAGCATTTGCACAGGCATCTGACTGACTTGAAGTAAATAGTAAGTTTACAAAATATAGATTGTATTATATATTAAAAAACAAAACAAAAACAAAACAAACAAAAAAAAAAAACTATGATGTACAAAGTTGTTAAAAATTTTGGAGTTAAGTTGGAAAACTACACAGGAGAGTTAATGTTACGTCATTAAAAGCAGTAGAGTTGGGGTGATTGGGAGGATGAAGAAGGAGTGGCTTAGGCTGTTCCCCGTGGGTGTGGAACGGTCGATGGCTATATCGGGAGACAGAATTTTTCTTTTGATTTTGGGGGGTTTGCCACAAGTGTGGGAAGGGGAAATTTGTTTGTGTGTAGTTTGTAGGATGAATGTTCAACCACTCATGTTTTTGCTTCTCTGTATGAGCATGTTTACACTGCAAGGTAATCCTAAACTTTCTATTGATCATGGACCAAAGTGTTAATCTTAATTTAACTTCATGGAATTGCAGAGGTCTACAAAATTTTAAAAAACTTAAACAAGTTATGAATAAAATAAAGGACATAGGTTCAAGAATTGTGTTTTTACAAGAAACTCATCTGATAGAGGAGGATGTTAAAAGAATTAGGAGTAGATGGCAGGGAAGTGTATTCACCTCTTCATTTTCATCCCGAGCCAGGGGAGTTATGACTCTCATACATAAATCAGTTCCTTTTCAGGTGAAAAATGTAATTGGAGACAAATTTGGAAGATATGTAATCATTCAAGGTTCTTTGCTATTAGAAAATATAAATCTTGTGAACTTATATAGTCCCAATATAGATGATCAGAAGTTCTTTGCTAATTTATTTCTCATCTTATCATCACTTACAGGGCAACATATAATAGCAGGGGATTTTAATTGTACATTGAATCCAGGTGTGGATAGATCAACAGGACTGGATTGTACGCACATTGGATGTAGGATGACTATTAATCATTTTATGAAAGAATTGAGATTGTTAGATATATGGAGAGAAATGAAACCACAAGTTAAAGCCTATTCTTGTTATTCCAGTACCTACAAGACATTCTCACGTATTGATTATTTTTTGATTTCCACAGAATTAAGGTCCAAGATTCAAAACTGCTTTTATGATAACATCGTGATTTCTGATCATGCACCCTGTTGTCTAATATATGTAGATAAAAAATTGACAAAGGAATCAGGTAGATGGCAATTTCAGCATAAATGGCTTCAGGATGAGGAATTTGTCAAGTATATAGAAAAACAGATAGACGAGTTCTTTGACATCAATACTACACAAACATCAGCATGTGTAAAGTGGGAGGCTTTCAAAGCTTTTATTAGGGGACATATTATTAGTTATACAGGATCAAAATCTAAGAAGACTCGAGAGGAGAGAGCTAAATTGGAACATAAAATAAAAAGTCTTCAGGAAAAAGTGTATGCAGGAAGTGACCCAAGGTTGGAGAATGAATTACTGATTTTGAGAGCTGAATACGACAAAAAATCAGCGAATAGAGCTGCCTCGAGTCTTCTAAGATTGAAACAATCTTTTTATGAACAAGGTGAAAAATCAGGAAAATTATTAGCATGGCAGATTAAACAATTGGAAATTAAAACACCAATTACCAGTATTATAAGTAACGGACAGGTAGTTATAGATCCTTTAGAAATTAATAGAGCCTTTAGAGATTACTATGAAAAATTATATGATACCAAAAATGAACCTGATTTAACAAAACTAAATGGGTTTTTGAACGAACTATCTATACCGTGTATTCCAAATGAAAACAGGGAGATATTGGAGTCTAAAATTAGTCAAGAAGAAGTTGGGCTAGCCATTGATAATATGAAATCAGGAAAAAGTGCAGGACCAGATGGTCTTCCAGTTGACCTTTATAAAAAATTTAAGAATAAATTAATAAAACCTTTTTTGGAAATGGTTTTAGAAGCATTTCAAAATAATAATTTACCATCATACATAAATAATGCCTTAATTATACTGCTGCCAAAACCAGGTAAGCCCTCTAATAAATGTGAAAATATGAGACCAATAAGCCTATTAAACGCCGACCTTAAGATAATCTGTAAAATTTTAGCAAGACGAATACAAGAAATTTTACCAAATATTATTAATCGAGATCAGAATGGCTTTATAAAGGGTAGACAAGGCTTCCATAATGTAAGAAGACTATTTAATATTATTTATTTTAATAAAGAAGCACCGGATACAGCTCTCCTATCATTGGACGCCGAAAAGGCCTTTGATAGAGTTGAATGGCCCTTTCTTTTTGAAGTCCTACAAAGGTTTGGACTTGGAAATAATTTCATAAAATGGGTTCAAATAATATACAATAATGCTACAGCAGAAATCCTAACAAATAACAATATTTCAAAACCAATAAAAATCAATAGAGGATGTCGACAAGGCTGTCCACTTTCACCTTTACTGTTTACTATGGCAATTGAACCTTTAGCGATAGCGATACGTTTACATTCACAAATATATGGAATTAAAGTTGGACCAACAGAACATAAAATCTCCCTGTACGCCGATGATATAATTTTGTTTATGTCGAATCTAAAAAAATCAATTCCAACCTTGTTGAATTTAATAAAGAATTTTGGGGAAATATCAGGATATAAAATAAATAAAACTAAATCTTCAATATTAATGCTAAATGAGACCCAGAGAAATTACCCAGCCCCTGAGGTAAATCAATTCAATGTTGTAAATCAGTTTAAATATTTAGGAATCCAAATTATGCCTAAGCTAGAATCAGTCGCCAGTGTCAACTATGAAGCCTTAATGTCAGATATCAATGAGTTAACTCAGAGATGGATGTCACTACCAATGTCGATGATCGGGAGAATCAATATACTTAAAAGTAATATTTTACCTAAAATACTTTATTTATTTCAATACATTCCCTTATCACCACCTTTAGATCTATTCTCAAGAATAAAAAAAAAGTTAGTGGAATTTATATGGAACAACAGGAGGGCTAGATTACGTTTGTCTTTATTATATTTACCATTTGATCGTGGAGGTCTGAAATGTCCAAATTTTATGTTGTATTATTGGTCGGCACAACTGAGGTCTATGACATATTATTTTTCATCAAATGATCTCCCTCACTGGACTGAAATGGAATCATACAATTTACCTTTACCTCTCCCCATATTCATATACTCAGATTCGGCAAAAAAATTACAAAAACAAGTTAAAAATCCATTTGTAAAGCATATGATCAAAATATGGTGTGAAGCTAAAAACTATTTAAAAGAACCACAGTTATTGTCACAATTTAGTCCAATATGGGGTAATCAATATTTTAAACCAGGGAGAGCGGACGCTGTATTTAAAGTATGGAATTTAAAAGGGATACAAAAGATTCAGGATTTATATTTGCCATGTGCAGACAACATAATGTCTTTTGAAGAGCTGAGGATCAAATTTAATCTCAATAGAACACATTTTTTTAAATATCTTCAACTTAGAAACTTTATTCGATCAAATCAAAATAAAGCTCTCACTCGACCTATTTATTCATCCTTGGAAAAAATGATGATGAAAGATAGTAAAAGAAAGGGTATTATTTCAGAGTTTTATAACTCATTGACACTATCTTCAAGTGAAAATTCACTGAAAAGATTAAACTACTGGAAAGAAGATATGCAAATTGAAATTTCAGAGGAACAATGGGAATTGGCTTGTACAGAAGCTCAAACCAAATCAATAAATGCACGCCTTAAATTGATACATTTCAAATGGTTAATGCGGATGTATGTTACACCGGAGGAGTTAAATAGATATAACAAAAATATACCAGATACATGCACAAAATGCATGGAAAGTAAAGGAACCCTATTTCATTGTTTATGGGAATGTAGATTAATAAGAATGTTTTGGGAGGAGGTGAGGGTAACAATTGAAAAAATAATCTCAAAACAAATCATATTGAATCCTAAACTGTTTTTGTTGGGTCTGTACCCAGAAAAGCATAATTTCAATAAAAGTGAAAGAACATTCATAGACCTCAGTTTGCTTAATGCCAAAAAATGTATTGCACTATTATGGAAAAAGACTCATAGACCAGATGTGACTCAGTGGTTAAGACAGATGTTAACAAACCTTCCATTAGAAAGAATAACATATATACTGAAATCAAAGGAAATTGTGTTTGAGAATATATGGAGACCTTTTATTGATTATGTAAAAAATTTAAACATAACTCTTGAAGAAGAAGGTGAATGATGTGTGTGGACCTTGTAAATTCCAAACTGGTGAACATAATATGTATACTAATGTATTGGATTGTCTAGACTAAACAGAGGAGCATTGTTGAAGACTTGATTTTGTTGGTGGTTGTTGGTGTTTTTAGGGTTTTTTTTTTTTTTTGTAGTACTTTAGTGTTAGTGTTTGATTGTTTGTATCATGTTTGTTAAAAAAAAAAAAAAGGTTCAATAAAGATATTGTGGAAAAAAAAAAGAATACAATGTTGGTCATTTTTTGACAACTTTACTAAATATTTAATTCTACATAAATCACTGTTTAACAGGAAATTTTTGGCAATCCTGTGCTTTTCCTGTGGTGTTGCATTGAAAAGCATCACTGTAAGCATAGAAAAAGCAGCTACTTTAAAATCTGTACTTCCTCACACAACTTTCAGCACAAAAAATCTAGAAATGTCAACTTTTTGGAAAAGCGCTCACAAATTCAGGTGTTCTGGGCCACAACAATCACAAAAACAGCCTATGAAATCCTGGAGGGACTGAAATACAGTGAGATTATGCATATATGCTTCATGCATTGAATTTGTTTACTGACTGGGTTAACTTGACACTACACAGCCTTTGCACTAAAGAAAGCACTTGTCAGCAATTTGTGAAATTATAAGTTAAATAATACAAAGTACATGATTGTAAGTGATTTTGGGTCAGTTGTTTGTGATAATTTACAGTGCATCCGGAAAATATTCACAGGGCTTCCACTTTTTCCACATTTTGTTATGGTACAGCCTTATTCCAAAAGGGATTAAAGTCATTTCTTTCCTCAAAATTCTACACGGAATACCCCATAATGACACAGGGATGAGTATGGGGTTTGGGAAAAAAAGAGGAAACTAAGCCGGGGGTCTTGGGGGACGCAGGCCCCCAAGCCGGATCCAAGGCGGAGACTTGGTGGTGGGTAAACGCCCCCCAGAAGCTAATGAAATCTGGTGTTTTAGAATGCTCAAATGTGGTCTTATATTTAAAGTTAGAAGTAAGTACAAATGCATTTATAGTTTACCTTTTTAATCAGCTGCTGCACCACATGTGTAAATTTATGATATCTGAATGGTATGTTGATGTAACAATACTAAATTATATTTTACTACTATTTAATATGTTTAGAACTGACACAGAATTACATTTACATAGTTCTAGAACACACAAAATAATTTAACCAAGTAAAATAAATTATAACTATTAAAAAAATTCCATCACCAAGTCCATCACCCATTTATTAAAATATACTGGCATTCTGCAAACATTTTGATTTATTAATGTGTGCATTTGTTAGTGTTACTAGGAATATAAAAAAAGTTGCATATTAGTATATTTTAATATTTGAAAGACAATCTAAGAAAGTAAGTAAAGCCTAAAAGATGTTTAATATTTTTATGCAATGACCATAAAGAAATTATGTTTACTAATAAAAGCAAAGATATCTTAGGAAAGGCAACCCATCACCACCCATGACAAAAAAAAAAAAACAACTTACAAAGGCATTATGTAACTCCTAGTGAAACAAAAAATGATAAATTATATTCAAAATTCTTAGATTGCATTTCAAATTGTAAGAAAATATGTAATAACATTTATCTATTAACAATTGATAATCAGCATTCAAATACAATTAGGGTTTCAAAACAGACATGACATCACAACTTACACATGCTATTTCATAACAAATTCATTAAGGGAAATTCTCAAGTACATTACTTATTACGAGAAAAAAAATCTTACTTCGGAATGTGTCTTCCGATCACTAATTGCTGTAATCGGGGCCGATTGTGATGAACTTTGATTGACTGGCATCTGAATTTGACCGTGTCTATTGATCGTTTTGAATGCAACACCGAGCGAGTAGTTCGATCTCCTTGTAGCCACAAGTTTGAGATGTTTCTGTTTTGAACAGTGTTCAACTAAGGCAACACAACCACGAGATCCATAACTCAAGAAATCGTTGCAATAAACACACTGGGCTTTCCCTGGTACTTCGCATTTCGCTATGAAGTCGGCCATTTATTCAACCACAACTTCGGTATTTTTACCGATCTTTACAGTCATTGACACAGTTTTTTCGAGCCATTCCCAACGAAACTTGTTCCTTATCCCTTTGTCGATTTCTAAAATTCTTGCTTTGTTGTCTTTCGTGAGTTTTACGTTCACCACTTTCATGAAATCGGGAAAACTCGGTTGATTGAACTGATTGAACTGTCCGCCATTTGCATTTCGCTCCACGCGTTGGATATGACAAAGGAAATTAACAAAATCGCCGATTGGCTGATACTTATTGAAACAACCAATCAGTGGACTTGTTACATTACATTACTGTTCTCGCTGGGTAGCGCATTCTGCGCGGTGGATTTTAGCAGCCGATCGAAAATACGACTCACCGCTCATAACAAACCTCACCCCCCCCTCCTAAAATTTTCTCCTCGAATTTAGACGATTTACGAGAATGACCCTTGACATGATCAAATCCGCGGAATTCCACGGATCCACGGAGGATTCTCATCCCTGAATGACAACATGAAAAAGTTTTTTGGGGGATTTTTGCAAATTTATTAAAAATAAAAAACTAAGAAATCACACGTACAGAAGTATTCACAGCTTTTGCCATGAAGCTCAAAATTGAGCTCAGGTGCATCCCGTTTCCACTGATCATCCTTGAGATGTTTCTACAGTTTAACTGGAGTCCACCTGTGGTAAATTAAGTTGATGGGACATGATTTGGAAAGGCATACTCCTGTCTATATAAGGTCCTACAGTTGGCAGTGCAGGTCAGAGCACAAGCCAAGCATGATGTCAAAGGAGTTGTCTGTAGACCTCCGAGACAGGATTGTCTCAAGGCACAAATCTGGGGAAGGGTACAGAAAAATTTCTGCTGCTTTGAAGGTCCCAGTGAGCACAGTGTCCTCCATCATCCATACATGGAATGAGTTTGGAACCACCAGGACTGTTCAAGAGCTGGCTGGCTGTCTAAACTGAGCAATCAGGGAAGAAGGGCCTTAGCCAGAGAGGTGACTAAGAAACCGATGGTCACTCTGCCAGAGCTCCAGCATTCCTTTGTGGGGACAGGAGAGCCTTCCAGAAGGACAACCATCTCTGCAGCAATCAGGGATGAGAATGGGGTTTGGGAAAAAAAGAGGAAACTAAGCCGGGGGTCTTAGTTAGGTCTGCGTCCCCCAAGCCGGATCCAAGGCGGTGCCTTCGTGGTGGGTCTGGGGGGCAACACCCCCCAGAAGCTAACGAAATCTGGTGTTTTAGAATGCTCAAATGTGGTCTTATATTTAAAGTTAGAAGTAAGTACAAATGCATTTATAGTTTACCTTTTTAATCTGCTGCTGCATCACATGTGTAAATTTATGATATCTGAATGGTATGTTGATGTAATAATACTAAATTATATTTTACTACTATTTAATATGTTTAGAATGGTAAATGGCATTCACTTATATAGCGCTTTTTCTCATCTCTGGATGACCAAAGCGCTTTACAGATCCTGCTATCCACCCATTCACGCACACATTCACACACTGATGGCGGCAGAGCTGCCATACACACACAGGTGCTAGCCTGGCCACCAGGAGCAACTTGGGGTTCAGTGTCTTGCTCAAGGACACTTTGACATGCAGACTTCAGACAGAGTGGGAATCGAACCCCTGCTCCGATCAGAAGTCGGTCACACTACACCTGCGCCACAGCCGCCCCTAGAACTGACACAGAATTACATTTACATAGTTCTAGAACAGACAAAATAATTTAACCAAGTAAAATAAATTATAAATATTAACAAAATTCCATCACCAAGTCCATCACCCATTTATTAAAATATACTGACATTCTGCAAGCATTTTGATTTATTAATGTGTGCATTTGTTAGTGTTACTAGGAATATAAAAAGGTTGCATATTAGTATATTTTAATATTTGAAAGATAATCCAAGAAAGTAAGTAAAACCTAAAAGATGTTTAATTAGCATTTCAAATTATCAAGTGTTTCAAAATGGGCATGACGTCACAACTTACACATGCTATTTCATAACAAATTCATTACGCGAAAATTTTCGAGTACATTACTTATAACGAGAAAAAAATCTTACCTCGGAATGTGTCTAACGATCACTAATTGCTGTAATCGGGGCCGATTGTGATGAACTTTGACTGGCATCTGAATTTAACAGTGTCCATCGATCGTTTTGAACGCAGCACGAGCGAGTAGTTCGATCTCCTTGTAGCCACAATTTTGAGATGTTTGGTTTTTTTCGAGCCATTTCCAATGAAACTTGTTCCTTATCCCTTTGTCTTCTTGCTTTGTTGTCTTTCGTGAGTTTTAGGTTCACCATTTTCACGAAATCGGGAAAACTCGGTTGATTGAATTGTCCGTCATTTGCATTTCACTCCGCGTGTGGGATATGACAAAGGAATAACAAAATCGTCGATTGGTTGCTTACATTACATTACATTACTGATCTCACTAGGTAGCGCGTTCTGCGCGGTGGATTTGAGCAGCCGCTCAAATCCGTCTGTTATGAGCAACTCGCCGCTCATAACAGACCCCCCCACCCCACCCCAAAATTTTCTCCTCGAATTTAGATGATTCACGAGAATGACCCTAGACATGATCAAATCCGAGGAATTCCTCAGATCCGCGGAGGATTCTCATCCCTGAGCAATACACCAATCAGGCCTGTATGGTAGAGTGGCCAGATGAAAGCCACCTCTTAGTAAAAGGCACATGGCAGCCTGCCTGGTGTTTGCCAAAAGGTTGAAAGTAGGAAATGGATGATATTGTTCAAATTTAAACAATTTATTAATGTGCTGATAATTTTTAGAAAAAATATACAAAAAAACTATTGTCAGATATTCAGATATAGCCTTTTCAGCACAAAACAATTTTTAACATATTTGTAATACTTTTTATTTCATGAATATACATATCAGTATAAAGCTTGACAGTTTTTTTCCACTTGTAGTACGAATTCATTAATGACACATAATATTCAGAGCTATGCATATATATAAA
Organism: Pholidichthys leucotaenia; assembly: GCA_020510985.1. Taxonomy (NCBI): domain Eukaryota; kingdom Metazoa; phylum Chordata; class Actinopteri; order Cichliformes; family Pholidichthyidae; genus Pholidichthys; species Pholidichthys leucotaenia. The sequence continues at coordinate 185,633,968 of CM035840.1, read as the reverse complement.
AAACTTAAAGCAACAATTTTATTTTAAAGGTCAAATTGCTGTTGCGGCCCTCAGCTACTTCTATTTTAGTTGGAGACTGGCAAAATGGCTCTTTGGTTGGCAAAGGTTGCAAACCCCTGTTCTATACCAGCCATTACATTTTTCTGTAATCCTAAAAAATGTCATCAAAAACAGAAGTTGCTGCACCACAGCAACGTAAAAGTGTGGATGATGATGGACCACAGCCATACCCATACCTGCCCTTCCTGGATGGACGTCTGCTTCCTCCTGGGCGACATGGTGGCAGAAGAAGTTCAGACAAGCGTGTTGTGTGGTCTCTGCATCACTGCTGCTCCGGCACCAGAAGAATGATGGGTTCTCAACCAGAGAAACCAGGCAGAGTGTTCACTGTGTGAGAAAAGAATCAAGAGGATGAAGACATTTTCCCACGCTATGTCGTCTGTTATTAGTAACATTGGATTTTAGCTTTGGAAGGTGAAAACTTGAAAGAAAAAGGTTGTAAAATTATTGGGAAAAGGAAGCAAAGTTAAAAACAAAATTTCAAAATAGAGTTGAAAATTTTGAAAAAAAAATTACATTTACAAGAATTAAGATGAGGTTAGATGAAGATCTTCATTAATCCTACATTTGGTAAATCAGAAACTACAGTTTTTTGTCATAAATTTGTGACTTTTTTCTTGTAAATTTTAGGTTTTTTTGTTTTGTTTTTTTTTTAAACTCCAATTCCGAGGAAGTTGGGACATTGTTTAAAATGTAATTAAAAACAAAACAAAATGATTTGCAAATCCTTTTAAAACCTATATTCAGTTGAATATACTACAAAGACAAGATATCTGCGCTACTTCCGGGGGCGTTTCACCGTGTGCGACCCAGCAGTCACCCAGTGTACGTTTTGTCTTAAGTGTTTTTTTTCAAACCAGTTTTAATCGGGGTTTTAAACATCGGCTCTACTGGATTTTGATGTCGTCTCTGAGAAAACTTCAGTGTTCGAGCAATGCAATTTATGGGAACACGTGTCAGGTGTTTTGTACTTTATGCAGCAACACTACTTCGATGCTTCTCCACCTCTTATACTGTGGAGCAGGAATGCTAGACACCGGAGAGAACCCCTCTCCGTCGGGACTTTATTCTCTCCTTTCAGACCTCTACAGCCGGAGTGATACCAGCCAGGATCCCAAGAGAGCTGTGGAGGCAGATCACAATGCGGAAAAGAGGAAGAAGAGGCAGTGTACACCAGAGACTTGATCTCCAGTTAAATGATCGCCACAAGCTACCCCCACTTCCTACTATCCTGCTGTCAAATGTACAGTCTATCAGGAATAAGACTGACAAACTAGAAGCTTGGCTAACTTTAAGCCTGAAATCAGTGAAACTTGTCTACTTGCCTTCACGGGATCATGGCTCAATGAGTCGGACCAGGATGAAAACCTGACAATAAGTGGGTTTGGAAGCCCACCTTGTCTGGATTGGTCCTCTGAGATCACCGGGAAAAGTCAAGGAGGAGAAGTGTGCTTTTACATCAACCAAAGGTACTGCAAAACTGTGACAGTCCAGGAAAGAATATGTACTGTGGAACGGTAACTATTGACAATCTCACTTTGTGCCTTCTACCTGCCTCGTAAGTTTCAACAGCTGATTCATACGCTAGTGTACAGTGCGGGGCCGGAGGGGCTCCCCGCCGCCCTCCGCTGTGAACCTTCGCCCGCCGAGGGCCGCTTTCTCTCCCCTCCCCCGCGTGGGGGAGGCGGGGGGAGCGTCCCGAGGCTCTGCCCGGCCCTCCGTCCCAGTCCCTCCGCCGGGAGGGAAGGAGGAGGGCGGGCCGGCGGCGGCCGGGCTGTGATAATGTATTTTCCCCCTTCCTGATTTCTTATATTTTTGCATATTTATTTCACCTAAATGTTTCAGATCATCAAACAAATTTTAATAGGAGACAAAGATAACCTAAGTAAATACAAAATACAGTTTTTAGATGATTTATTAAGGGAAAAGGTGCTATCCAAACCTACCTGGCCCTATGTGAAAAAGTAACAGCCCCCTAAACCTAATAATTGGTTGTGCCACCATTGGTGCCAATAACTGGCAATGAGTCTTTTACGTCACTGTTGAGGAATTTTGACCCACTCTTCTATGCAGAATTATTTAAATTCAGTCACATTGGAGGGCTTCATGAACTGATGACCGGACATTCTCCTTCAGGATTTTTTGGTAGAGAGCAGAATTCATGGTTTTGTCAATTAGGGCAAGATGTCCAGGTCCTGAAGCAGCAAAGCAGCCCCAGACCATGACACTACCCCCACCATGTTTGACTGCTGATACAATGTTCTTTTTAAGAAATCAGGTGTTAGTTTTATACCAGATAAAACAGGACAAGTCTTCCCAAAAGTTCAACTTTTGTCTTGTCAGTCCCCAGAATATTTTCCCAAAAGTCTTGAGGATCATCTAAATGTTTTCTGACAAATGTGCAATGAGTCTGTTCTTTTTGTCCTGCAGCAGTTTTTGTCTTGGAACTCTCACATGGATGCAATTTTTGCCCAGTCTCCTCCTTATTGTTCCATCGTGGACCAGTGTCCAAACTGAGGCAAGTGAGGCCTGCAGATCTTCAGACGTTGTTCTGGATTTTTCTCATATGTTCTTGAATTTCTTTAGATCACAGTGGGATGTGTAGTTTATTGAGATCTTTTAGCCTACTTCAGGTTGTCACGGGTTCTATTTAAGTGATTTCTTGATTCAACAAGTCTGGCAGTAATCAGGCTTGGGTGAAGCTACTGAAATTGAACTCCACATTTCCAAAAAATGTGGTTAATCAGTTAATTCATGATGTAACACGGGGGGCAATTACTTGTTCCACATATGACCAGGTAGGTTTGGATAGTTTTTTTTAACTTTCATAAATGAAATCATTTGAAAATTGAATTTTGTATTTATTCAGGTTCTCTGTCTGATATTAAAAAATGTGTTTGCTCTGAAACACTGAAGTGTGACAAATGTGCAAAAATATAAGAAATCAAGAAGGGAGCAAATACTTTTTCACAGCACTGTATATTCATCCACACATCAATGCATCAGTTGCTGCTCAGCTGATTGCTAATGTCACAAACTTCACACACTTTGCCCAGAGGCACCAAAACTTATCTTTGCAGATTTTAACCACTGTAATTTGAATCCTTCATTGAAAACATATGAACAGGATGTGACTTGCGCTACGACACAAAAAAAGCACCAGGATTGACCTTTGTTAAGGGTCTGTAAAAGGGGCTTATAAATCCATGCCCATGCCAGGTTTTAACTGTTTGAAATGAGTCTACTGGTCAGGTAATTATCCAAAAATTTTTAATTAAAAAAAAACCCCCACAGGTCCTCAGTTCTGTGCATGTGAGCGTTTGGAGGGATGGGGGAGGGGCCTCTGACTGCTTGCAGTTCGGATGGCCCAGGGGAAGAAACTGTTCGTCTGTCTGGAGGTGTGGGACCTGATCGATCTGAAACTTCACCCAGAGGGAAGCAGGTCGAATAGGTGGTGGGCGGGATGTGAGGGATCTCCTGTGATAACCTTGATCCTTCTGAGACAGGAGGATCTGGAGATGTCTTCCAGGAAGGGCAGAAGGCTGCCGATAATTTTTTTGGGCAGTATAACCTATATGCTTCCTCATTGTCATCGGTGATGAGCACAACCAAGGTGGTGTCATCCGTGTATTTCACGATGACGGTGGTTGGGTGGGTTGGAATACAGTAGAAGGCTTAGCATGCAGCCCTGGGGGAAGCCAGTGCTGAGCGACTGTGTGGAGGAGTGGTGTGGGCCAAGTCTGACTGTTTGTGGGTGATTGGTGAGAAATTTTTTTATCCAGGAGCAGGCAGGGGATCTGGAGGAGGGGCAGTTTACTGATCAGGATGTCCGGGATGATGGTGTTGAAAGCTGAGCTGTAGTCCACAAAGAGCATCCTCACGTAGCTCAGCACTCAGTGGAGAGTGGTGGCGATGGGGTGCGTCAGGGAGAGGTTGAACAGCTTGGTGAGGATCCCTCCCAGCTGGTCTGCACAAACTTTGACCACTGCTCCTCGGATGCCACCGGGACCAGCAGCTCTGTGGGGCTTCACTGCTCTCAGTTGCCTCCTCACCTCGTGCACCTGTAGAGGGAGGGGAGAGGGGGTGGGGAGGGGAGGGAAGGGAAGGGAAGGGAAGGGAAGGGAAGGGAAGGGAAGGTGTGCTCAAACCAGGCAAAGAAGTTGTTAAGCTCCTCTGCCAGAGTGAGGCTGCTGTCTGATGTAGGGGGGCCCTGGCCCCTGTAGTTGGTGAGGATCTGAACGCCTCTCCACATCTGTCGGGGGGTTGTTGTCTGTGAGGAAGCCCTCCCCCTTTCTTCTATAGGGAATGGGCACGTGACATCACCCGACAAAAAAAAACGCAAGGAATTGTGGGAAAAGTGTTCAGTCTGTCTGTGCTTTGTCATGAGCAATGAATGCGGTTAGGCTGCGTGTCCACCAAATGCGGGTTTTTTTTTCTCCTGTGGGCAACTCTTTTCTATTCATTTTCTATGTAGTCCAGCGTTTAATGCACTCTGTGCCCTCAGCGTAAAAACGCTGTCAGCAGTCAGCGCTGTGCTGATGGCAATGAAAGCTGAAAAAAGTTCAACTTTCCCAACGCTGCAGCGCTCATCAGCTACACACCTCTCTCATCAGCCAATCACAATCTGCTTAAAAGTGCACCATGATCAATATTTAACAGCTAAAGCTTGGAGGGACGTATATTTTCCAGTTTGATGTGATTTATTCCAGTGAGTAGAGCGTTTCAGAGCAAAATGTGACCCGTGCTGGCAAAATGAGTCTGAATGCACACCGCGTCATTATGAGCTACAGCTACGAGAAGTCATGACTCTTTGTTTGCTAGCGGCAAGTCCCAGGAAAAAACCCATGAGTGCCTGGTGTCATTATCTGAAATCCCCAGCACACTGACAGGTCAGGTGGCTGCCAGGATACCAGGCAGTGTTTTTTTTTTTTTTTAAAGCACATGAAAAGTGCTGAGGAAAACAGATTGAGAGCATTTGTACTTTCCCTGTGGCCATGCAGCCTTATTAAAATGACACGGAATATGTTATTCAAACATAGGAAATGTAAATATACATATAAAACATCGACAAAATTCAGGATGACTCAAGAAAGTAAAAACACTCATTTCCAATGTGGTCTTTTCAATCACATTATTCCTCCGAGTACCACGTAACGTTAGAATGGGGAAGGTTTGCTGCGTTATCAAATACAACAACAGCTCTAGTGATTGACGTGGAAAACGACTGATAATGGCGTACGATTTTTTTTTTAACTTCCCGACTTGGAAGAAAAGTTGAGAATAGGTCTCTGAGCTAAAAAAAGAGGTGTGGGATGGAATGGATTGCAGCGGTCAGAAGGAAATGCATCAGCTCCAACTAGATTCCTTTGTGTGTTCACAGCATTTTCATGAAGCCAAGTTGTGATTTAAAAAAATATTTGGAAGTGCAGAAAGATGTCCCCTCTCCAGAGCAGCTGTCTTGTGCGCTGTGCACTTTGGCAGCACCTCAGCCAGGCTCTCTGTCATCTCTCAATAATGTGTAAAAACACACAGGGTAAAATCAAATAATTTCCCCACATCATCTCTACTATTCTCAATTTATCTTGCTAATCTGGAGCAGTTTTTTTTTTTTTTTAAATAAATGGGAGCTTTTCAGTGTTGATTTTCTTTTGATTTCTTTCTTGAAGTTTTGATTACTTGTTGCCTTCATTACACACGGATTTACAGTAATATTAGCTGGTGACTGAAGTCCATAGAATGTTCGGTATCATTAAATTAAGCAGATTCTCCCCTTTGAGGTGACTAAAAACATCACTGTCCTGACTTAGGACGATTTATAGCAGCTAACTGTACCATTATTATTCCCCCCCCCCCCCCCCCCCCGGTGCACCAGCACGATCAGCTCATTAAGCCACCTCCTCAGGTGTTTTGACATTTTGGCATATTTATCAGAACAGTGAACAGCTTGATGTTACAGACTGTAGTCAAAGATAAAAATCTTTTATCCTGTAGTTTGAAAGTGCTCAGACACATCCCGACAGTTCCCATTACACGTACAAGTACGTGTATTTAGTTCTCTGTCAGCAGCAGAACTCTCTAAGCTGCAAATATTCCATTATATGGCAGCTGGAAACCTGTTCAATAAGTTACACATGGGTTCAAAGAGTGCTACTTATATGTTAAATAATTTTGGGGTATGCTAGAAATTAATCTTGACGTATTTCGACTTTGTAGGAGCAATGACTGCTTACCTTTGTGTTAATGACGGTTTTCTGGTCGGTCACCCAGAATATCTGAGGTGGTTGGACCCATCTGTTGGTTAAATGAACAGGAGCCTCTCATGATTTATTTTTAAATTGCACATGGGTTTATGTGCTCACCCCACAAACCAGGCTGGCAAAAACATCTGACAGCGTGACTCCAGGCAGTTGGTAGCGATCCGTGGTCCAGTTCTTGTGCTCATATCGATCTATCCCGTTTATTTCTTCAATTTTTTAGAGGTAGCGCTCCTTTGCTTCCTTATTCAGTTTTTCTGAAATGGTTTGGAAAGACCTGGATCTGTTTGGTGACTGTCACATTTTCTAAACAGCATTTAATGTAGAAAAGGACAGACTGCATCAGTTCAGGTCCTGCTGTTCAAAGATGCTCCAATCAGTGCAGGCAAAGCAGGCTTGTAGCTGGAGGAGAGCATTTTCAGGCCAGGTTTTAATTGTTTGGTTGAGGGGAAACTCTTCATGGCAAGGGGGGTTAGGCAGGTATTGGAAGCAGAGAGAGATGGTCTGATAGTCCAAGGTGGCAGAGGGGCGTGGCTCTGTAGTTAAGTTTAGTTTAATGTTTATTTGAAAGGGACAATACATACTAATGAGAATGAATAAATGAATGAATCTTTATTTCGGATAGATTAAAAATAAAGATTTAAAAAAAAGGAACAGAATAATATAATAAAGTGGAAAGGAAAAAAAATCTAACAAGGTCAAATAAAGCAATAACTCCTCTGATTATACAGTTCAACATAAATTATCCGAAATGGGTGATGGCTGAAGCCGCAGCTTATATTGCCCACCCATATTCCATCCAAGAATTCAAAAGAAAAAACAAAACGAGCGATTACAATTCAGAACAAAGCTAAGACAAAACGTGACAAAAAACTAAGCAACAACACAACACAGACTGAATATGATAATTCTTATGTGATTTTACAGGTCATCTTGTATATACAGTGGGGCAAAAAAGTATTTAGTCAGCCACCAATTGTGCAAGTTCTCCCACTTAAAAGATGAGAGAGGTCTCCAATTTTCATCATAGGTATACCTCAACTATGAGAGACAAAATGAGAAAAAAAAAAAAGACAGAAAATCACATTGTCTGATTTTTAAAGAATTTATTTGCAAATTATGGTGGAAAATAAGTATTTGGTCAATAACAAAAGTTCATCTCAATACTTTGTTATATACCCTTTGTTGGCAATGACAGAGGTCAAACGTTTTCTGTAAATCTTCACAAGGTTTTCACACACTGTTGCTGGTATTTAAGATAAGATAAGCCTTTATTAGTCCCACAATGAGGAAATTCCAGGATTGCAACAGTACAGGGATAGCAACAATCAGAAGGCAAGAGAAAAAACAAGAGCAGTGAGTATACATATGTACATATAAATATATACACACACATATACATACACACACACATATATATATATACATATATATATATACACACACACACACATATACACAGACATACATACACACACACACACATATATATATATATACTGTATATATACTGTATATATAAAGACAGTGCGGAGCATTGTAGCTAGATGGGATAGATATATAAATATATAAAAGTGCGGAGCATTGTAGCTGAATGGAATAAATGTATGAGTATATAAACACAGCGTGGGGCATTGTTGCTAGATGGAATAAATATATAAATATATAAACACACATAGTGTGGAGCATTGTAGCTAGATGGAATGAAACAGCACAACCGTCTACTTAGTTATCCTACATGGTATGATTATGTACCCATACATATTCTCACCCTCCATAGCGACCGGTATTTTCCTAGTTGTATACCGGAAGGGACCATTGTGTAAGTCTATTGCGTCTTTTGCATTCAATACTATTAGGTTGTCACGTCTTTTTGCTATCTCTGCGAGCAGCCCTTCTTAGGTTGTACAGTCTGACAGCCATAGGTAGGAAGGGCCTGCGAAACCTCTCGGTTGTGCACCTAGGATGATGTAGTCTACTGCTAAATGAGCTCCTCAGTGCATTCAGTATGTCCTGCATAGGGTGGAACTCGGACTCCAGCAGAGATGACCGTTTAGCCACCATCCTTCTCTCTCCCATCTCCTCCACTGGGTCAAGGCGCTGCCCCAGGACAGAGCTAGCTTTCTTGATCAGTTTGTTCAGTCTCTTCCTATTGGCTGCTGTAATGCTACTGCTGCAGCAGACCACTCCAAAAGTGATGGCTGATGCCACCACCATGTCATAGAATGTCTTCAGCAGCGCCCCTTGTACACCAAAAGACCCGAGTCTCCTCAGTAGGAACAGCCTGCGCTGTCCCTTCTTGTAAAGTGCATCAGTATTGTGTGACCAGTCTAGTTTATTGTTCAGATGAACACCCAAGTACTTATAGGCTGTCACCATTTCGATGTCTGTTCCCTGTATATATACTGGTGCTGTGAGGGGTTGTCCTTGCCTGCGGCAGTCCACCACCAGCTCCTTAGTTTTCCTCGCGTTGTTCTGGAGGCAGTTCCGATGGCGCCAGTCCACCATGCAGATCTCCTCTAGAGCAGTGATGTTTTGGGGCTGTCGCTGGGCAACACGGACTTTCAACTCCCTCCAAAGATTTTCTATGGGGTTGAGATCTGGAGACTGGCTAGGCCACTCCAGGACCTTGAAATGCTTCTTACAAAGCCACTCCTTCGTTGCCCGGGCAGTGTGTTTGGGATCATTGTCATGCTGAAAGACCCAGCCACGTTTCATCGTCAATGCCCTTGCTGATGGAAGGAGGTTTTCACTCAAAAGCTCACGATACATGGCCCCATTCATTCTTTCCTTTACACGGATCAGTCGTCCTGGTCCCTTTGCAGAAAAACAGCCCCAAAGCATGATGTTTCCACCCCCATGCTTCACAGTAAGTATGGTGCTCTTTGGATGCAACTCAGCATTCTTTCTCCTCCAAACACGACAAGTTGAGTTTTTACCAAAAAGTTCTATTTTGGTTTCATCTGACCATATGACATTCTCCCAGTCCTCTTCTGGATCATCCAAATGCTCTCTAGCAAACTTCAGACGGGCCTGGACATGTACTGGGGACACGTCTGGCACTGCAGGTTTTGAGTCCTTGGCGGCGTAGTGTGTTGCTGATGGTAGCCTTTGTTACTTTGGTCCCAGCTCTCTGCAGGTCATTCACTAGGTCCCCCGTGTGGTTCTGGGATTTTTGCTCACCGTTCTCGTGATCATTTTGACCCCATGGGGTGAGGTCTTGTGTGGAGCCCCAGATCGAGGGAGATTATCAGTGGTCTTGTATGTCTTCCATTTTCTAATAATTGCTCCCACAGTTGATTTCTTCACACCAAGCTGCTTACCTATGGCAGATTCAGTCTTCCCAGCCTGGTGCAGGTCTACAATTTTGTTTCTGGTGTCCTTTGACAACTCTTTGGTCTTGGCCATAGTGGAGTTTGGAGTCTGACTGTTTGAGGTTGCGGACAGGTGTCTTTTATACTGATAACGAGTTCAAACAGGTGCCATTAATACAGGTAACGTGTGGAGGACAGAGGAGCCTCTTAAAGAAGAAGTTACAGGTCTGTGAGAGCCAGAAATCTTGCTTGTTTGTAGGTGACCAATTACTTATTTTCCACTATAATTTGCAAATCAATTCTTTAAAAAAAAAAAAAAAAAAAATCAGACAATGATTTTCTGGATTTTTTTTCCCTCATTTTGTCTCTCATAGTTGAGGTATACCTATGATGAAAATTGAAGACCTCTCTCATCTTTTAAGTGGGAGAACTTGCACAATTGGTGGCTGACTAAATACTTTTTTGCCCCACTGTATGTTTGGAGTATTTCTTCCTTTAGTTTTTGTTTAAATTGTCCAAGCGTTGTACATGATTTTAACCCCTTGCACTCCGGTCAATTTCCCTAAAAACGCCAAAAAAATAACGTGCCCAAATTAAATCCAAAGTTGTTCTTCAACCCTTTGCAGCATCTTCATGGGGTTGGTCTCATTTAAAAGAAAACACTTTGAATTTTTTGGCAAAACAGTCATAATCTCTCTAAGTGCTCCGGCCACTGAGTTACAGTCATCTAAACATACTGAACTTGAAGAAAATAAATTTGTCCTGGGTGTTATTTTGGATACAAATGCTTGCAAATAACACACAGCTTCAGATACGGGCTGGAAAATGCAACAGAAATGTAGAACCAAGTGTTATCCAGCTGAGGTCCAAATTTTGTAACAATACCACAAAAAATTAATATATTACACAGCTTTTTCCTCAGGCTGTTCCCAGGCATTTTGGAACTGTGCCAAATTGTGCCAAACGGCACAGTTTGGAAAAACGTCTAACTTTTGAATGCTTCAATGTAGAAGCTTCATTTTGGGCTCTAATGAAAGGTCACACTCAGGGCTGTGTCTGTGTGTGTGTGTGGGGGGGGGGACACACACACACAGAGGATGGACATCGGCCATCGCTACATGACGGATTAGCCTCATGTGGCGATGTGGGACAGCAGCGCAGTCACCGCGGCCCCCCCCCCCCCGCTACAGAAGAATAGCGGGGGGGGGGGGCGCCTTCACGGTCTGGACGCGGCGAACGACCCCTTGTACCGCGGCCCATGAACTTCAGACTTCGTGTGCCGCACAGTTGTAATTTACCGATCGGTCAAAAGTCATTTTGGATTACAATTTTCAGGGATAAAGAATAATTTAGCTTATAACACCTTACCTCTTCACAGCAGTGCCCTGGCGAACTTCTCTTCCTCATTGTCAGACAAACGCGACGCTGGTCCGCTCGTGGTTCTTGTCTCGCGACCCGATCAAACCATTATTGCGGTTTTGTGCTTCCATGATTGCGGTTTTTGGCGAACGATTTTTCAAAACAAATAACAGTAGTAATTAAAAAAAAGACTGGCGAACGCATGTGTGTCGCTCAGCCTTCATCGTCAGCCTCCGTCGGTCTATGATGACCATGGAAGAAATCATAATGTCTACTCTGCTGGAACAAAAACAAAATAAGCACCGCTTGTGGCCGAACATGTCGATGCGCGAATGCTGTCACACAGGTTGCATTTGTGGGTGGTCTCTGTGCTGCTGGGTCTGTGACGGTTCTTCCTGCGGGTCCTTTTTTGATCTGCTGCAGCAGTCTCTCTTCACCCAGCCTTAAAAAAAACAGCTTGCAAACTTCTCTGCTTCAATTGGCTCACTGCATTCACAGCGTTGGTAGACGGGTCCTTCTTGCTAGGTTTTCAGTCATTGGTTCTTCAAGGTTTCAGAAACCCAATTCAAGGCTCTTATTAGTCGAATGAGAGGTCAATCAGATGAACTAATCTGTTCGCGGCTGTGTCTGCAGCTTTTATTTTCAGTGCGCGCTTGGACGCCATCACCATCTCCATCTCCATCATGCGTCCTAGAGCGCACGAGGACCCACGAGAGCGCCCTCGTGCGCTCTGGGACACAGAGACTTGCCCGCCTGCGGTACAACGGAGTGCAAGAGGTTAATTCAGGTCCAAAAGCGTTCCGCAATCTGACTCCTTGCACTGAGACACAGTGTTGGTTGGTAGTAGTTCTCACTGAAGGTATTTGAAATATACATGTTCCTCTGAAATGACACTGTTTCTCCCTTATTTGGAACAACCTTTGGATATTTGCGGGCAGTGATAGATTCTTCACTTTAAACATTATTACTGCAGTTTTTAAGTCAACCAGATCTTTCAACTTGAGAGCTTTTAATTTAAGAAAAAGTGGGTTTGTTAATACAAATGTTAGTATGCCAGATTTAGCAATACTGCTAATTTGCATCTGTAGTCCCAAGGCGGCTCACAAAAACACACCAACAATCATACACAAGAAGAACTGTAATAAAACTGTACAAAGTGGATATGCTCAAGTGCAATAGTTCAGGTGTTACAAAACAAGACATTCAAATGTCACATCAGTGAAGTACTACGTATGCATACACACTGGGGCTGAAACGATTAGTCAACGTTGTTGGTAATGTCGACAATAGAAATTTGTCGACAAATATTTTTGTCAACAAATCATTTAATTTTAAAGTTTATATGCATGCCGCGGTATTGTACTTCAGCTCTAACTGTAATGCACAACCGGAACTGCTGAGGGCAGTAGTGCCTCCGTTGTCTGGCATGTGTGAACAATTTCCAGCAAAGAAGAGGAGCAGATTATACGGCTCAGTCTGAGTATAGTATCAAGAATCTCCATAACTCAAATGATCGTATATTGGTTTGTTACCTCAAAAAAGATTCAAGACACGGAATATTCCTTCATTCTGTTTACTTGCAGCAAGGAGTACGCAGCAAGGAGTACAGACCTCTGTAACAGCAAATTTGCACTGAGGGCAGTCCTCAGTGAGCAGACATTTTATACACACAGTGGTTGCATAATTCAATCAACATTCACCAGGTTTGAGACGATCTCCCTAATTGGAGGAGGCACTCTATGACCTCACACACCAAGTTGTGTATCCCCTTTGTAGCTGGACTTACTCAGGGAAGCAGGTTAGTTCACTTACAGGCACCCGTAGTCTCTTTACGTGTGAAAGATGAACCCAAGATGGTCGTTCAGCAATACGCACTGCAGTGGGGGTGGTAAACAGCACCTGATATGGCCCAAACCACCTTACTGAGTTCCAGGGCTGGCGGTGGTGGTTTTTGATGAAGATGTAATCACCAGGTTGCAGAGGGTTATCTTGTCCCTCATCAGACGACGAGCAAAGGGAGCCATCTCTGCCAGAATTCTCTTCTTCTCTGTCCTAGTGATTCACACATCAGCTCCTTGTCATTCTGCTGCTCCTCTTCCCCTGCAGCTGCCTTAATACTGCTCAGGGAATGGTTGTCTGTCGTACGGCATGCTGGGGGCGTACTCTTCATGCATCTTGTTTACATCCAGGGGCATTTCACCTTGGTAACCGTAGCCTGATTCCAAAGGTTGGGAAAATATTATTTTGCAATACCTTACAAACAAATTTTGCATCTGCTTTAGCAGTAGGATGAATTTCTGTCCACTTTGTGAAAGTGTCAATCAGTACAAGACAATATTGGAGCTGACCCACTTTTGATAGTTCTATAAAATCCATGCACCATTGAGAAAAAGGTGTCTTTGGTTGTGGGAAGCTTCCTTGCCTTGTTCTCATTGCACCCTGAGCACTGTTTTCTATGCACACTGTGCATTGACTGCAAACCTTTTTCATTTCTTTCTGTATTCCTGGACAGAAAAAGTGTTTTTCAGCTTGCTTAATCATCCCTCCTGTTGACACATGGCAAGAGCCATGAGTCACCAGCGCCACCCAGCGGTACAATGAGGGTGGAAGGATGACCTTTCCATCAGCAGTGCAATAAATGTTTTTATCATTTAAGACAGCATCAGATGGAAGTGTCATTTTGTCTTGCGCATCATGCAAAATGTCCAGATCAAGTGAAGAATGTGTTTGCAAAAGTGTTGTGGCCATGTGGTCTTCAGCAGCACACCGCGCAGCATGATCAGCCAATGCGTTGCCCTTAGTTAACAGGTCTGTTCCTCGTGTGTGTGCAGGGCAATGAACAATGGACACTGATTTGGGTAAAGTTAGCGCTTTGGTTAGTTCAATGAGACAGTCATAATGCTGAACTGGTTTTCCCGTGGAAGTGACAAATCCTCTTAATTTCCAGACTGCAGTGTGTGAGTGGGCAGAGTTAAAAGCAAACTTAAGCCCCATTTCCACCAGTATCGCCTGGGCTTTACTTTTTTTTACTTGTTTCGGTTTTTCGCCATTTCCACCCAAGTCCTCACGGTTTAACCGTTACGATTTTCGGGCCTGTTCAGAGGCAGGGTACAGGCGAGCGAAAAGCGAGGTGTGAATTGACGTCAATCGACTGCTAAACGCTGATTGGTCAGGGCGTAACGTCACCAAACGCGTCCGTTTGTTTTCTGTTGAAGCTACACGTCCGCCATTTGTAATTTCAGCGAGTAACCGCGGTGACTGGATTCAAAATTGTGTTCTCATATAACGATGTCCACGCGCAAGTTTATTCCATGAACAAACGAGGAGGTGCGGACTTTTCTGTCCCTCGTAGCCGATGACTACATCCAGAGCGAGTTGGTGGGGCAACTTGCAATGAAAAAATATACCAGGAAGTGTCCGGCCTGCTATTATTGGCAGAGAATTTGGACTCGACACGGCCACGGAATTGGAAAACGGTGACGGTGAGTGTTGTTTTGTTATTGTCCGTCTTCTTGCCTTTCGGTCAAAAGCGCACTTTATTTTAGCAATAAAGAAAGTTGTTTGATTGTGGGCTATTGTGGTGATGGCTAGCCCACTAATAGCTAGCTACCTCTGTACCTTGCTGCTACCTGGCATCAAGCTGCAGAATCGCGCTTTTATTTCAGTATTCACGGGAACAAAACGCTGACGTAAGCTTATTGTATTCTGGTTAAAAAGTTTTGTGTTTGCGGTACATGTTGCACTTTGTTTGTGAGCGTTATTGTGTGTTTTTTTCCTTCTATACACAGTTTTCAAATCCCTTGGGTCCGCCTCACTGGACTGCCCCGGCATCTCACAGTCAAGTGCTGGTAAGGCACAACAAACTGAAAATTACCACCCGGTTGTTTTTATATGTGATTGTTTTCTATAGACGCATAACAAGGAATTTAAAATGTCTTTCTGCGTTTATAAAAATACTAGATTCAGGGGTGTTCATAGCCACAGTGGCCCAGTGTTATAGGTGTGTTGGTGGTGGAAATACTGTTGTATTTTCACAAAAAAAAAAAGGAGCACATGTACAGACTTCAAATCAAAATGCTTGATTGAAATTCTTCAAGTCAGCTAACACTATTAACCCATTCTGATTTATGAGGCCACAGTACAAAGAAATTCTTTTAAAAATAACCCATTAAATCAAAATACTTTTTACAATTAATCCTTTTTGAAATGAAGGGGGGCCTAACCACATCACCACAGAAGTTTCTTATAGTCCACTCTACTGAGGGGCAACAACATGACAGTTGAGCTTAAATACAGCAACGAAGCATCCCACCACAGGCTTTCAACAGTTTAATTCCATAATATTTTTTCTGACATGTTTTGATCCGGTGTTATCTAAATACAATGACTTCTGTCTTTCATATAGGCAAGCTGAAGAGGTCCAGCAACATTGCAGAACTTGCATCACTGATGGCCCAGAATTATGCTGAGGAGATGCGGATCCATGAAAGGATGCTCGAACAGCGCGAAAGACACCTGCAGTTAGCCGCATTAAGAAGGGATGAGCTGACAGAGACGGCTTCCTTCCACGGAGCCTTCCTAAACCATTTTGGCAGTCTGGTCGAAGTACTGAAAGCTCCCCATTTGTTAACATGTTTTGGGAATATTTGTAATGTAATAAAATGTTAGTCTTTTGGATAAAAGTGTGGTTTGTATATTATAACACTGGATGATAAAGGCGAATAATTACATACACATTCCATTGCCTCATATGACCCTAATCCTGCTGTTCAGCCATAAAGGTGTCAAGATTTTTAATGGTAATGTAATTGTTATTGTTAAATTTAATAAATATTACCACTGCTGTATCCATTGCTCTACATTGGGTACAGTTTTTAAGTAAAATTGTAAGCAGTTGCACAGGTGTAATTTACATTCAGCAGTAGACACTGATAAAGGTGAAAGTCGAATTGGGTAAAAGGTAAGTACATGTGAATTGAATGTTATATCGGCATTCCAAATTCTGAGAATTCCAATAAATTATAAGCAGTCTAGTATAATATAAAGCGAAAATACCCATACATGTAAACCCAAATATAACATTTTCGATGTTGTAAACGTTGACATGTATATGATAAACCTATGCTATTGTGATTCAATAGATCCATAGTGATCTTTGGTTTGAAAAAGAAAATTATAATTTGGTGTTGGCAGTGTGACAATGTCAGTGTATTTAGTAGGATTAAAAAAAGTTTCATCATAAAATTTCTAGGTTCATTGGCAATTCCATCAAACCAAAAGTGAGTTATCTAGCTGCAGCATATTTTTTTTGAGTCATTTCTACGTTGTTTTAGTGTGTAATTAGCCACCACTGAACAGATAAACCTTACAAATAACAATAGATTGGAAAAATGATACACAATGGGCCTAGATTTGGATTGGCTTTTTTTTATAATATCAATTATTTGGTAAGTTAAAGTTAACTGGAAGTATAACAAGTTTCCACATATAATTCCAAGGTCAATTGGCAATTCCATCAAATCAAAAGTGACTTGGCTAGCTGCAGCATTTTCTTTGCAGTCATTTTCTATGTTGTTTTAGTGTGTAATTAGCCACCACTGAACAGATAACCCTTATAAATAACAATAGATTGTACAATGATACTCAAATGATACACAATACAAAAAATGGGCCTAGATTTGGATTGGCTTTTTTATAATATTTTTAATTATTTTGTAAGTTAAAGTTAACTGGAAGTATAACAAGTTTCCACATATAATTCCAAGGTCAATTGGCAATTCCATCAAACCAAAAGTGCATTGTATAGCTGCTGCTTTTTTTGGGAAGTCAGCTTATCATCAGTGTATCATTATTACACAATATACAAAATGGGTCTAGATTTGGATTGGCTTTTTTTTATAATATTATAAATTATTTGGTAAGTTAAAGGGGTTTAGGATTAAGCTTCTGCATAATTTTAAATTACCCCGGTGTTTCAGCATTTAATTAACCGTCTGTTAACATTTAACCGTTTTGAACAACAGAGGCGACGTAGTTTAAAAGTGCACAACATTTTATTTAAAAAAGACGTTTGACATATGTATGCACATGAACACTGAACAAATGAAATGATCTCTGAATGATCTCTGCTTCATATGCAGCTGCTTCAGATTCCTCCTGGGCAACCGCTATTCTCCTCTCCTGCTCCAACGTGTGTTGTCTCAATCCACGTCGTCTTATATAAGTGCAGGTTAGTTAGTTAGTTAGTTCTCCTGTAAAATTCTCTTGTCTCGTTAAAGACATTCATTGTGTTAAAAACCGTGGAAATCCTCCGCTCGTAATCCGCTATTTTTTTCTGTGTTGTTGAGGAGTCAGTCTCGTCCTTTATACGTCAGCAGTGTAGCGCCACCTCGATCACGCCCACCCCAGCAATTCTCGGCTTTCCGCGGTTGTGATGGAGGCGCAGCCGCGGGAGAAACAAGTAAAAAAGAAAAGAAAAGAGTAGCGCAGAACTATATAGTGGAAATGTGGCTTTACTGTCTGTACAAATGGTGACATCCAGGCCTTTGGACCATTTTAATGCTGCAATGAGGGCCAAAAGCTCAGCTTTCTGAGCAGATGCAGGTTGGGGAACATTTTTCACTATCAAAATTTCAGTCAATGTGGTGACAGCATAAGCTGTTGAGGTGTTGCCATCAGATAGTTTAACAGACGAACCATCAGAAAAAAGCCAAAGAGAATTTGGGTTTATTGTTTGAGAGAGGTCAGGCCTAGGTAAAAATTCTCTCAATGATTGTTGAACACAGTCATGGTCCATGGACTCTGGAGTGTCACCACCAGAGGGCAGCAGGGTTGCAGGGTTCAATGATGTGCAACTTTTAAAGGTGAGGTGTGGTTGCGATAATAATGTCATTGTATATCGTAGACAACGTGCATTAGAAAGCATGGTATAACCATTTTCAGAAAGTAATACTTCAACGGCATGAGGTACATGCACAACCAAAGGATGGTAGAGGATCACATCAAGAACTGTGGTTACAGCATCAGCTGTGGCTGCTACTGCTTGCATGCATGGAGGTAATCCGGCAGCAAGAGTCCAGCTTTCGGGAGTAATAAGACATAGGTTTGTAATTTCCGGCATGGATTTGTGTCAGAACAGCAGACATGTGACCATTAACAGCATCACAGAACAGATGAAATGGTTCTTCATAATTTGGAATTTGTGATGCACAAAGAGATGACGGCATGTTCTTGAGGCTGCGGATTGATTGCAAATTATCGGAACTCAACTGGACTCTACCGTGCAGGTCACCATGAGGGCCCCGAAGTAGAGCGTACAGTGGTGCGGTGTGCTTCGAGTAATTAGGAATCCACTGTCTGCAATAATTCAGGGTTCCCAACAAAGACATTAACTCCTTTTTTGTTTGTGGAATGGGCAAATTTTGAATGGTTTTTATTCTTTTTTCCAACCTTTTCCCTTCCGCTGTGAGGGTATGCCCCAAGAATTTCACTTCAGATTTGCAAAATTGTAGCTTATTTCTGCTACATTTCAGTCCATTGTTATGCGGAAACTGCAGAAGAGCAACGGTATCCTGTGTGCATTGTTCCTCATTAGAGGATGCAACCAGGACATCATCCACATACAACAGAATCTTAGATCCTGCAGGCGGATTAAACTTTGCCATTAAAGATGGCATTTCTTGGGAGAAGATGGTTGGACTCTCACAATAACCCTGAGGTAATCTGGTGTAAGTATATCTTTTACCATTAAAAGTGAATGCAAACCAAAACTGGATATCCTTGTGAATAGGAATGGTAAAAAATGCATTACTGAGATCTACAACTGAAAAAATTGATGATTCATGTCCCACAGAGTTCAACAATGTGTGTGGGTCTGGAACGGAGGGAGCGCGAGGGATTACAGCTGCATTTACAGCTTGTAAGTCTTGCACTAACCTCCAACCAGCACTAGATGGCGCCTTCTTAACAGGAAATAGTGGAGTGTTCACTGGTGAGTCCTGACAAGGAATTATCACTCCACTCTGTAAAAGATCTGTAATGATTGGCTTAATTCCTTCAATTGCTTCAGGTTTTAGAGGATATTGTTTCTTATAAGGAAATCCTCTCCTGTTAGATCTTATTATGACAGGAGTAGCATATTTTAATAGGCCTACATCTACCTGTCCGGTAGACCACAGTCCAGAGGGCAGAGAGTCTAGTTCTCAAGTTGAGATAACAAAATTTGGGTGTACCAACCTGTCAGAATGAGCAGTGGGAAACTCAGTGCCACACAGGTAATGTATTTGAAAATGTAGAGTCATCATAACTCGCAATGATGTTTTATTAAGCCCTGTGGCTTGTGAGTGTACCACCCCTCGCTCCGCAGTGCTGGTCCAATCAGTGGCATTGTTTGCAGCGACTACCATTTGTCCACAATGGGCCCAGAAATATCCCTCTGGGGCCCAGAGTGACATGTGAGGAGGGGTTGTCATGAGCTGTAGTGGAGCAATTTCAACCGGCAGGTCCAGTGACATCACAGACACTCCGTCCTTATTGAAAATCAAATCTCTTGTACATACATTTATGCCACAATGTTCTTACAATTTATCGGCCAATGATGAATCAAAGGGTTTGCCTTCTTCAATGTACTTCATGGTGACATGTAAAGGCTGGGGTCTCACCATGGTTTCAATTTTGTTTGTTGGCAATAAATCAGAAATCACAGTCACGCTGTGGATGCATAGAGCGGTCACAGCCATACTTTCTTCAAACAAACCATAACTGAATAAAGTGCCCAAGCCTCCATCACCACAATCCCGATCATCATCAACAAAAAATTTGTGATCTTTTCTTAACACAGTGTAATCATCCTTTTTCAAATCTGGACCCAATGTTATGTCGAGTCTGAACAAAACATCGCGTCCGAGCAGGTGGGAGCCACAACCACCTCTGCAACACAGGAATTTCCTGTTGTATTGTTTACCAGGGTAACAGGGCCATACAGGCTTTCAGTGGTAGTACCTCCTCCTGCATTTTGAACCTTGATCGTCTTTCCAGTGAATTTAGCACTTTTGGGAATTTTGCGTACATAAGTGCGGGTAGCCCCAGTGTCACAGAGGAATTCAACCTCTTTTCCATTTACCAGTAACCAAATCGTAGGGGCAGACATTGCACTACTGTACATGGTCAAATCTAAAATTTCATTAGGTCTGAACATAGCTTTTGATAGTCTTTGTTTTTGGTTTAGGACTATTTGTCTGTCTTCAGGAGAGAGTCGGTCAATGTCTGAGTCAGTTAGTTATGCTCTCCTGTCTATGAGTTCTTGACCCCCTAAGGGTCCCTGTCTATAGTCCTCTCTATCATTTCCTTCTCTATTTTGCTGAAATCTTCCTCTTTGGTCATTCTGAACCCTTCCTCTACCTCTGCCTCGCCTTCTGCCTCCGAAACCTCTCATTTGGTCGACCCCGCAGTCACGGGCCCAGTGACTGGGCTGACCACACCTATAACAAACACCTTGATCACCTTTCCACCTAGGTTCTACATCCCGTTGCATTCGTCCCTTTGGACGTGCTCCGCCCTGGATCATTTCAGCCACATACACTTCACCATCAGTTTCTTCACTTACAAAAATT
Organism: Pholidichthys leucotaenia; assembly: GCA_020510985.1. NCBI lineage: Eukaryota > Metazoa > Chordata > Actinopteri > Cichliformes > Pholidichthyidae > Pholidichthys > Pholidichthys leucotaenia. The sequence goes on along the minus strand of CM035840.1, from coordinate 185,613,370 downwards.
TCCACCTTTTTCTTACCCTTATCTCTCTTCTGCTTGGCTTCAGCCACATGGAATACATGCTGTTTAAAGTCCTCCATGGTGCATGTTTTCAATGTTACACAAGATACTTTTATAGCCTCCTTAAGGTCAGGAGGTAATGTGTCTAAGAAGGTATGTTTAAACCGCAAGAAATTGCTTGGAAAGTCATTGCTTCATATATTTTTCTTAATAAAATCATATCGCCTTGGGGTGGTGGTACAATTTCTGGTGAGGTGGGCTGCCACGGAGAAATGTTACCAGAGGAAACCCTGCATTCTTTGCTGAAGAAAAATTGTTTCAACTGCTAAGTCAGGTCATTTATTTATTTAGCGAATGCAAAGTCCTCAAGCCAAGCAGTTGCCTTCTGGTTTGCTATATGGAGGGTGTGTAATCCTCCTTCCAGACTTTGGAGCAGGCAAGCCTCTATGATGTGTTCCATTGTTTGCTCCTCTCCACATGCGCACAGTGGGCTAGGGCTACTGCCCCATATGTGAAGGCTGGCCAAGCAGGGGCCATGTCCAGTCCTGAAGCGATTGAGTGTAGACCAGTCTCCTTGGGAGGTTGATGCCTGGGACCTGTTGGTTGGGGTTTGTCACCAGGTGTTTGTTTGGGACCTCCTTGGTCTCCCATTCTTCTTGCCAAGCTGTCTGGATGGTGAAGTCAGCTGGGGGAGGGTTTTTCCAAATCGGCCGTCTGGATGGAAGTCGGGCAGTGGGTGGGGTGTAGATATCTGCATGGATTGGTAAGTGAGGAGAGTCTTTGGCTTTTTGAAGCATCCTTTGAGTTAGTGCTGCTCGCCGGATGTCTGGTCATGAACTGCTTCTATCACCAAAGAACCAGAGCTGTAACACTATGCATCGGCCATAAAGTGGAAGTTAATCCCTTCTCCAGGACTTAGTCATTCTCCCTTTTCTGCCCTTTGGTAAAGGAACGTTTCAATCGACAGGTTTATGGTTGATATAATCAAAACTTGGGAGTCAAGATTCTCCAGTAAACAATCAGTTTCACAGTGCCATCTGGTGGATGAATCAGGAATATTTATTTTTTTCTCTTTGCAGTGGAATTTATGCATTGTGGACAAATACATTAATTCATGTTCTTTCTCTCAAGACAGTATCTGCTACTGAAGACACGATTGAACTCTTGGGATGAACAATGGGGTTTCAAATGCTTTTGATATGAATTGATGTGTTGCTTTATTTTCAGGAAAAAAATCATTTTTACCTGCTTATTATCACAAATTAATTACAGTTACAATGTAGAGACACTGTGTGCTCATTTATCAAGTAGAATATCTTAGTCACTAAAGTTTAAAGAATTTATGCTTTCATGGACAGCACACCTACTTTAGGATTTCACTCTCATATCAAATGCCCCCCCACCCCCCTTTCTGCTGGAAGACCCACAGAGCCCTGAACTTTGAACTGACCAATGGGCTCCCAAACCAATCTTCATTGCCTTTTTAGCAAGTTTATGACTTCTGCCAAACAAAGAAGCTCAAATGTAATTGGTTCAGCCCAGCTGTCATGAAATTTAGAACCATCATGCCACACCCGAGAAAAACTTGCTTTTTGTTTCCTTTGTTCAGTTTTGGGGTGATGGTCAAGCTGTAAGGAGCATTTTCTGCTCTTCCATTTTCCCCCCCTATCTTTTAAGTAGGCCCAGAGTCTTCCAGGCTCTGTGAAAATCCTGTTTATTTTCTTTAAAATTCACTCTTAATTTTAATCTTTTTCTTTAACTTACTGTGCAAGAAGATTTTTTTTTTGCTTAAACCAACTCATTCCAGCCACAATACATTGGAAGAAATCGATTTGGGATGTGTCTTTTCCTCAGTTTGAATTTCTGGTGGGACTTTGTACAATAAACAAATTCCTTTTCAGTGCATCAGAGGAGACCTCACCCAGCTTGCTGAAGAACAGCCCGATTGCAATCTCAGGAGCACGGCCTTGTGGGACAATCTATCAGCCTCTCCAACAGAATCCACGGACATCCAGCTGAATCAAGGTTGGTACGTGGGGGCCCTGCTGCCACCAGGGACGCAATGACTCTGGCTGACGGTCTGTTTAAACTTAATTCTTCAGAATATTCCTGGTATAACTTCTTTAAACTTAATTTCACGTAAACCCCTATCAGAATTTCAATTGTATTTTGTCCTTTCATTAATTTACGTTCTTTTCAGAGTAACACTAATTTTCTATTTTTATAAATAGTTTATTCATTTTCTTCATAAAACTGCATCCACTTTTCTTAACCAATGCTATTTTATGGTTTTCCAATTTCCAGTATATCGGAAAGATAAACTGTGCTTTATTTGGTTCCACAAATGTTTGATTCACAAGTAACTCAGTTATAGTCTATGGTGCCCACAATACATGTTGAATTCTCCGTTTTAAAGTTATCCAAATAGGTTAACCTATTTTGACATTCTTATTAAACCACTGAAAGGCATATGGGAGTTATTGTTTGATTTCTTGTCCATCTTCTTGATTATCAGCAGACAAGAACTCAAGGGTTTTTTTTTTTAGACTGATTCATAATTGGTCAAACATCCATCCATCCATCTTCTATCGCTTTTCCAGAGGTCTGGGTTGCAGAGGCAGCAGTTCAAGCAGAGAAGTCCAGACTTCCCTCTCCCCAGCTCTTCAGAGAGGATACCAAGGCGTTCCCACACCAGCTGGGAGACATGGTCTCTCCAGCGAGTACTGGGTCTGCCCCGGGGTCTCCTCCCAGTGGGACGTGCCCGAAACACCTCAGGTGGGAGGCGCCCAGGAGGCATCCTGATCAGATGCTCATACCACCTCAACTGGCTCCTTTCAATGTGGAGGAGCAGTGGTTCTACTCTGAGCCTATCCCGGATGACTGAGCTCCTCACCCTTAGGGTGAGTCCAGCGATCCTACGAAGAAAGCTCAATTCAGTCGCTTGTATCCGCAATCTCATTCTTTCGGTCATGTACCAATTACCGAAAGAATAATTGGTACAAACAAAGAATTGTTAATAAAAGTGTCCATTATCTGGACTGGTGCCCTACGAGGATATGTTTGTGTATGGAAAGGAAATTTTCATCCCTACTCACATTCATATTTACACCAATACTTGTACCAACAATAAAACACCTATCCTGTAAATCCACCATAATGTACTTTATTGATCCCAAACTGGGAAATTACAGTGTAACAGCAGCATGACAGTAGACAGAAACACACAGCATAACAGACAAAGGGATTACCCATAGAAAGGAAAACTACCTAAATAGCTTATATACAGTACATCATTGATGTATGTAAGTCAGTATGTGAATGGGTGGAGAGCAGGATCTGTAAAAGCACTTTGGTCATCCAGAGATGAGTAAAACGCGCTATGTAAGTGAACACCATTTACCATTGGGGCTGGGCAATTCAACCTTAAATCAGCATCATGGTTTATTGAATCTTTCAGGTCAGTTTTTGAGATTTTTTTCCCCTCCTCTCTCCTCCCTTATAGTTTACTGACAAGGTTCATAATTATTGAGCAATATAACCAACAGTGCAGTATCATATCACTGCAGCGTGTAGTAAACATAACAAAACAGGCTTATTGTGAATTCACAAACAAAACTAGATGGCAACAGGAAATTCTGATTTCAGCTGAAATCTAATTTGGTCGATTGACTTATTAGGGGGCTGGGGGGGGGGGGCGCAGCCCCCCTGAAGCTGAGAGGTTTTCAGTAAAACAGAAGTAATTTAGACTGAAAAAAATGATTAAAAAAAATGAAATACTAGACTTAGATAAATCATTAAATTTAATGAAAAGTTAACTTACTTTATCTTCAATGTTGTCTCACTGTCTTTAGTACAACATATTTAACAGTTCTATAAGAGTTTATTACACTATTTACACTGGTCACCAAGTCACTTCTAATGTGAAACTTTCTCCCTTTTGGCAGCAAGCTGTGTCAGTCTCTGAACTTTGAACTTCATCTCCTTTTCTGGTTTCTTCAGAAACTGTCCAAGTGTTTCTGTTACCTCGTCGAACTTTGAGCCAATTTTCACCTTTACTGTCACTTTTCACTCAAGACAATTCCATCGGAACTTATTTTTGACACTTTTGTCTATTTCTAGCACTGATGACTCCTGATCCTTCGATAAAAAATCTCACAATTCCGCTGAAAATAATACCGAAAGCTCAGAATTCGAATCCCCAGGCTGGCAGGGGTTGGAACCTTTCTGTATGGAGTTTGCATGTTCTCCCTGTGCTGTGTGGGTTTACTCCGGGGGCTCCGGTTTCCTCCCACAATCCAAAGACATGCATGTTAAGTTAATTGGTTGTTCTAAATTGTCCCTAGATATCTGTTTCCTATAGGCCCTTAGAATAGAGGGTTAGTACTAGTGAAAGCGCTTTGAGTGGTCTTTGTGACTAGAAAAGCGCTATATAAGTGCAGGTTAGTTAGTTAGTTAGAATTCCAACACGAACCAGGGATGTGATTTGGGGTTGGAGAAATTATCTGAAAATTTTGCAGGGGGTCTGGGGGACATAGTCCCCCAGCAGGGTCCGGAGCAGAGACCCGGTGGGGGCGCAAGGGGGGCGAAGCCCCCCGAAGCTCCTGGGTTTTTATGAATTTTAAGTACCAGAACTGTGCTTAAATGACATAAAACAAACAGCTGAATGCCACTTATTACTGTATAATATTGACTTATGTTCCAAGAAGATAGCATTCCTAAAATATTCCAACAAGCATTATCCATCACATGCTTTAACATTTGATCAAATCAAAATCAGTTAATTTTATCTATTCCATAATAGAAATAAAATTCATTCATACCATTACTTTTTATAATTTCAGCATTCATTTCAGATCACCAGTTTCAATCTCCATTGAGTCTTGCGCAGTTCATTTTGCACAATCACTGATGTAGCCAAGTCTCAAAATATTCAATATTCAAAAGTTATGAGTCAATGTCCACTGTGCACTGTCAATTTCAAACTGTTTGGAATCATAAAAGTAATCTAACTAAATTGTTTTGCTATTTTTTTCTCCTCAACATCAATGTCAGGGCACTGCGGTTTTTTTGGGGATGGTTAACTTTTATAACCGTTTCCACCCCCGCGCAGCCCAGCTCATACAGCCATTGTATGCCGCACTCTAGAAACGGAAACCGGCGGACAGAGTCGACTGGACTGCTGAGTGGGAGCAGGCGTTCTCTGAGGTTAAAACAGCTCTGGCAAACGCTGCACTACTGGCGCACCCAGACCCGGCGGCTCGGATAGCGCTCACTACCGACGCCTCGGACATGGGCATAGCGGCCGTCATGGAGCAATGCGTTGCCGGTTCTTGGCAGCCGCTCACCTTTTTTAGCAGGTCTTTGCACGACAGTGAGCGTAAATACAGCGTGTTCGACAGAGAGTTACTGGCTCTCCACCTGGCCATACGCCACTTCCAGTTCTGCTTGAAAGGGCGCACCTTCACTGCGTTCATGGACCACAAGCCGCTAACGTACTTAACGTACTTTATCTTCCTGGAAGATAAAAAAAAGCGGAATTCCGCAAATTAGCAGAAAAATCACATCCCTGAAAACACACCACCATGAATTTTTGACAAAGCATACAACGAGCCATTTGATTGGTCCAATCGTTTGCAACTATCCAATCGCAGGGCTGTTTATAATACAGCAGTAGCTTGAGTACAAAACATCCAGGTTATCGCGGGAGACTTGACCCGGGAAGCGCCGAGCGCTTATGTAATCATGTTGATTTTCACTAAAATCAGTAACAATAAGGTACCTTACCCCCCCTTAAAAATTTTCTCAACGGATCTAGACGATTCACAGAAATGATCAATTTGAAAATAAATCGGCGGAAATCCGCGGATCGGCGGAAAATTGCCATTCCTGATACCTCCGCCAAGGTTCCTTCTGTCCTTCATTGATCACCTCCAAAATATAATGGGTTCGTGTGTAGGCAACAAGCCAATTCTGGTGAAAAGTGCATCAGAGTCTATCCAGTAGTTTTGGAGGATTCATGCTAACACACTGTGAGAAGATAAAAGCCTTGGTTATGACCTGAGCATGGGGGATATTCTGTCATGCGCTTTCCCTTTTTTTGACATTTGCATGGTGTTGTACTTTCTTATTCCTGTTATTTTATCTTTGGTTGATTTTCACATATTCTATATTGTTTCTGAGTATGATTTATTTTCCCGTTTACGTTCATTAGTTTTGTTATTTATATATTTGAGGCACTTGTCTTTATTTGCCATCATATCATAATTGAATCCTGCTGTGATTTTCTCTACCTCTCCAGGGCTGCAGCTGTCAGTGGCACTTCCGGGTTTTTTGCTCTGTTGTGGGCGGTGCTCCTGTCAGCCGTCACTCCCGTCTTTTCCCTCTCATTACTCCCAGCTGATCTCTATTGTAATCTTTCTTACCCCTTGCCCGCTCTTGTGATCCACACCTGCATCCAGTTGTATTCATTTACTCCATGTCCTATTTAAGTTCCTTGTTTCTGTCATTATTCTTTGTCTTTTAGATTTGATTGGTGGTTGGCAACCAGCTTACAGGTGCATTACAGCCACGTACTTCACTCAGTAAACATCAAAAGTCATTCACTGTTGGAGCCTCTGCTTTCTGTCGCTGTGCATCAGAACCCATTCCCTGTTCTGGTGCAATTTCCTGATTAATCCTGCCTTCTCCGTTACCTTCTCTGCCTGTAAGTTATTTTGTGCACTATTGGGATTTTTGTGTTTTGCACACCGTTTGGATTTTTTGTTTCCTTCAATAAATATCACAACTACAGTTAAGCATGTGGGTCTTCGTTCCTACCTCGAGGGGCAATTCATGACACTGGCGGAGATATGCATTCTTGGATCATGACTAAAATGTAATGGGTTGCTCTCTAGGCCAAGAACTCCCTCTGGTGAAAATTTCATTAAAATAAGTCCAGTAGTTTTTGCGTAATCATGTTAACAAACTGACCACCCCAATTACATTAGCTCCTTGTGGGAGGTCATTATAATTACCTCCGCCAGGCCAAAGGCCAGGAGGAGGTTATGTTTTTGCCAGCGTTTGTCTGTCTGTCTCATGGATCGTCACCTTATCGTGGTGGGGGGGTTTGCGTGCCCCAGTGATCCCAGGAGCTATGTTGTCCGGGGCAATTTGCCTCTGATAGGGTCTCCCAAGACAAACTGGTCCTGGGTGAAGGGCCAGACGAAGAACGATCCAACAGACTCTCATGATAAATTGTATATCAAGGATTCAGTGTACCCCGCCCGGTATGGGGTTACCGGGGCCCCACCCTGGAGCCAGGCCTGGGGGAGGGGCTCGAAGGCTAGCGTCTGGTGGCCGGGTTTCCACCCATGGGACCCGGCCGGGCTCAGCCCGAAGGAGTTACATGGGTCCGCCCTCCAGTGGGCTCACCACCTGCAGGAGGGATCATGAGGGTCCGGTGCTTTGTGGATTAGGTGGCGGCCAAAGGCGGAGACCTTGGCAGACTGATCCCAAGCTTTCTAAACTGGCTTTTGGTACGTGGAATGTCACCTCTCTGGTGGGGAAGGAGCCTGAGCTGGTGTACGAGATTGAGCGATACCGGCTAGATATAGTCGGCCTCACCTCAACACACAGCTCCGGTTCTGGAACCAGTCTCCTGGAGAGGGGCTGGAGCTTGGCCTTTTCTGGAGTTGCCCCGGGCGAGAGGCGACGAGCAGGGGTAGGTATTCTTGTATCGCCCCACCTTGCTGCCTCTATATTGGAGTTTTCCCCGGTGGACGAAAGGGTTGCTTCCCTGCGCCTTCGGGTTGGGAAACGGGTCCTGACCATCATTTGTGCCTATGCACCAAATGATGTTTCAGAGTACCCACCCTTTTTGGAGTCTGTGACTGGGGTGCTGGAGGGTGCTCCTCCTGGAGACTCCATTGTCCTACTGGGGGACTTCAATGCGCATGTGGGCAACGACAGTGAAACCTGGAGGGGGGTGATTGGGAGGAACGGCCTGCCCGATCTGAACCCGAGTGGTGTTCAGTTATTGGACTTCTGTGCTAACCACAGTCTGTCTATAACGAACACCATGTTCAAGCATAAGGGTGTCCATATGTGCACCTGGCACCAGGACACCCTAGGCCGCAGGTCGATGATCGATTTTGTTATCGTATCATCAGACCTGCGACCGTATGTCTTGGACACCCGAGTAAAGAGAGGTGCAGAGCTGTCAACTGATCACCACCTGGTGGTGAGTTGGATCCGATGGCAGGGGAGGAAGCCATTCAGACCTGGTAGACCCAAACGTATAGTGAGGGTGTGCTGGGAGCGTCTGGCTGAGGCCCCTGTCCGGGAGGTCTTCAACTCCCACCTCCGGAAGAACTTCAACCACATTCCGAGGGAGTCTGGAGACATGGAGTCTGAATGGGCCATGTTCTCCACCTCTGTTGTTGAAGCGGCAGCCCAGAGCTGCGGCCGCAAGGTGGTCGGTGCATCTCGTGGTGGCAACCCCCGAACCAAGTGGTGGACACCAGTGGTGAGGGGGGCCATTAAGCTGAAGAAGGAGTCCTATCAAGCTTGGTTGGCTTGTGGGACTCCCGAAGCAGCTGAGGTGTACCGGCAGGCCAAGCGGAGTGCAGCTCGGGTGGTTGCTGAAGCAAAAACCCGGGTATGGGAGGAGTTCGGTGAGGCCATGGAACAAGACTTTCGGTCGGCTTCAAAGAGATTCTGGCAAACTGTTCGGCGACTCAGGAGGGGAAAGCAGCTCCCCGTCCACACTGTGTATGGTGCGGATGGGACACTGTTGACTTCAACTGGGGATATCGTCGGGCGGTGGAAGGAATACTTCGAGGATCTCCTCAATCCCACTGATACGCCTTCCACAGAGGAAGCAGGGTTTGGGGACGAGGGGGATGACTCGCCTATCACAGGGGCTGAGGTCGCCAAGGTGGTTAAAAATCTCCTTGGTGGCCGGGCCCCGGGGGTGGACGAGATTCGCCCCGAGTACCTCAAGGCCCTGGATGTTGTTGGGTTGTCATGGTTGACACGCCTCTGCAACATTGCGTGGAGGTCGGGGGCAGTGCCTTTGGCATGGCAAACCGGGGTGGTGGTTCCTCTCTTCAAAAAAGGGGACCGGAGGGTGTGCTCCAACTTTAGAGGGATCACACTCCTCAGCCTCCCTGGGAAGGTCTATGCCAAGGTACTGGAGAGGAGAGTCCGGCCGTTGGTCGAACCTCGGATTCAGGAGGAGCAATGTGGTTTTCGTCCTGGCCGTGGCACATCGGACCAGCTCTTTACCCTCTCGAGAATTCTTGAGGGTTCGTGGGAGTTTGCCCAACCAGTTTACATGTGTTTTGTGGACTTGGAGAAGGCATTTGACCGCGTCCCTCGTGGATTTTTGTGGGGGGTGCTTCGGGAGTATGGGGTATCGGGCTTGTTGTTACGAGCTATTCGGTCTCTGTACGACCGTTGTGAGAGTTTAGTTCGCATTGCCAACACTCGGTCGGAGTCATTCCCAGTGAGAGTTGGACTCCGCCAGGGCTGCCCTTTGTCACCGGTCCTGTTCATAATTTTTATGGACAGGATTTCTAGGCGCAGCCAGGGAATGGAGGGTGTCATGCTTGGTGACCACAGGATCTCATCTCTGTTGTTTGCAGATGATGTTGTCCTGTTGGCTTCATCCAGCAATGACCTACAGCTCTTGCTGGGACGGTTTGCCGCTGAGTGTGAAGCGGCTGGGATGAGAATCAGCACCTCCAAGTCCGAGTCCATGGTCCTCAGCCGGAAAAAGGTGGATTGTCCTCTCCGGGTTGGGGACAGGCTCCTGCCCCAAGTGGAGGAGTTTAAGTATCTTGGGGTCTTGTTCACGAGTGAGGGGAAAATGGAGCGAGAGATCGACAGACGGATTGGAGCAGCATCTGCAGTGATGCGGACGTTGTACCGGTCTGTTGTGGTGAAGAGGGAGCTTAGTTCTAAGGCAAAGCTGTCGATTTACCAGTCAATCTACGTTCCTACTCTCACCTATGGTCACGAGCTTTGGGTAATGACCGAAAGAACGAGATCGCGGATACAAGCGGCTGAAATGAGCTTTCTCCGTAGGATTGCTGGACTCACCCTCAGAGATAGGGTGAGGAGCTCAGTCATCCGGGAGAGGCTCAGAGTAGAACCGCTGCTCCTCCACATTGAAAGGAGTCAGTTGAGGTGGTATGGGCATCTGATTAGGATGCCTCCTGGACGCCTCCCACTTGAGGTGTTTCAGGCACGTCCCACTGGGAGGAGACCCCGGGGCAGACCCAGGACTCGGTGGAGAGACTGTGTCTCCCAGCTAGTCTGGGAACGCCTTGGTATCCCCTCTGAAGAGCTGGAGCAGGTGGCTGGGGAGAGGGAAGTCTGGGCTTCTCTGCTTGGGCTGCTGCCTCCGCGACCCGGACCTCCGGAAAAGCGGTAGAAGATGGATGGATGGATGGATGTCTGTCTGTCTGTCTGTTTGTTTGTCTGTTGGTTAGCAAGATAACTCAAAAAGTTTTGGACGGATTTCGATGAAACTTTCAGGCGTTGTTGGAAATGGTACAAGGAAGAACTGATTAAATTTTGGGGATGATCCGGATCACCGTCTGGATACAGAAATTTTTTAAAGGATTCTTTAACATTGTGAGATACGGCCATTTTCAACATGTGTGTAGGGGCAATAGAGGGCGCTGGTCGTCGTGTCTGATGAACACAAAACTCCGCCTTCTTCAAAGTTTTAGGCACAAAAGCACGCGGAAAACTGTGGTGGGCAGGGCCCGCCAGCGTGCCTGTGTTTGCGCGATGCTGCAAAAGCTGAGACGGGCAGCTGTCCGCCGCCGGATTATTTGGCAGAAATTCCCCGCCCAGCCATAGGGGCTGCGCAAAAACCAGCTCTCTGCTGGGGAAGCTTCCAAATCCTCTTTTTTTTTTCCGCGGAGCGCAAACCCAATAACACCCACGGCAACCTGTCTACCCAATTTGCATCCATCAAAACAGTGGTGGGCCGGGCCCACCAGCGTGCCTGTGTTTGCGCTACGCTGCAAAAACTGAGACGGGCAGCTGTCCGGTGCGGGATTATTTGGCAGAAATTCCCCGGCCAGCCATAGGGGCTGCGCAAAAACCAGCTCTCTGCCGGGGAAGCTTCCAAATCCTCTTTTTTTCCGCGGAGCACAAACCCAATAAAACCCACGGCAACCTGTCTACCCAATTTGCATCCGTCAGTGAAGCCCTGAGTGCTGCTTTCAGTGATCTATGAAAACGCTCGCAGCCTGGGACTTTGCGCATGAAGGAGATGGACACAACACCAACACTTCAGTTTATTACCTCCGCCAAGGAGGTAATGCTTTTACTACTGAACCACTAATCCTATCATTGTGAATCCAATTGCTAGTCATATGTTTTCATGGTCAAGGAATCTGAAAACGTACACACAAACACTGTATGGGGGGGAACTGTGGCGCTTGGCGGAGGTCTGCGCTCTCCGAGTGCTTTTCTAGTTACAAAAGATACAATTAAAAGAACTGATTCAAATACTGTTCCCAGAACTACCGATGTACAGAAATTGTTAAATCACTGGCTTAACAAGAGACCTCTCTCTACTGGGCCGAATTCTTCTGTCTAAAGCTGAAGGTTTCTCTAGACTTTTGTATCCATGACACTTTTTATACACATCCTCTAAAGTAATCGAGACATCTAACTCCATTCATCCATCCATCCATCCATCATCTACCGCTTTTCCGGAGGTCCGGGTCGTGGAGGCAGCAGTTCAAGCAGAGAAGACCAGACTTCCCTCTCCCCAGCCACCTGCTCCTGTTCTTCAGAGAGGATACCAAGGCGTTCCCAGACCAGCTGGGAGACATAAGGGTCTTTTCCACTAGCCCCGCTTAGCCCAACACAGCACCACTCAGCCCGCGTTTGAGCAATTTCCATTAGCCCCAGCACCGGTTAGCAGGCGCTATTTTCGTAACTGATCTAGGGCAGGGTCCATTCGAGCCGAGTCGGGCCGTGATGTGACGTCAACAGACTGCTCGCCGCTGATTGGTCAGGTCGTAACGTCACGAAAGCGACCGTCTTCGCCGTCTTCTGATGACCGCCATTTGCAATATTGTCATGGACTAACTCGGTCACGGAGTAAATATGATATTAATACAGACAGCGTTGTAGGTTTTGCGGAACTCTACACCGTGGTCCAACGAAGAGGTGCGGAGTTTTCTCTGCTTTGTGGCAGATCCACAGTGAGGAGTGACCCGGACCTATATGGCTGCACAGCATAGAAACCGGACTATGGACAAGCTGAAGACGAACGTGAGAGAACCATCGATGGTGACTGATTTGTAATAATGTGCATCTGTTTGCTTATTTATCCTGTTGGTGGTAAGCTCACTTTTTTTGAGCCATACAGTGCTGTTCTGTGCTGGCTAACGTTTTTTAGCTAACGTTTTTTTTGCTAGTAGCTAGCTAATACCAACTGCTGAATCGCGCTTGTTTTCTCCTAAATATTCGCTTGTGAGAGCAAAACGATGAAATTCCATCTATATATGGGTTTCACTTTCTGAAATGAGTGACAAAAATATTGAATTTTTTCATGGTATTCTAATTTTTGAGATGTGCCTGTATATGTATTGAACTTGCTTGAAACTAACCAACATCCATTTCTGTCGTTTGTCTAGGCAAGACGAAATCAGCCGCCCCACAACCTACCTCGCCACTGTGGAAAGTACTGAAATCCTTTGCTTTTATAGGTAAAGTGTCAAAAGCACAATTTCCACTTAATATAAAAGGGACTGAACTGAGATTTATTTGATTGTGTGAATATAGCACATCAACTGTAAAATAAACCGCTTGTTAATGTATTTATTTTTTTGTCAGATCACTTGTGTGATCCTTTGTGAGTTATGTTCATAACTCTATGTTTTGGCGAATGTGAGATGTTCAGTCGTCAATATAATTTACTTTATATGTGTAGTTTATAGTCTATCATCAATAAACTCATGCAGTAACAGGACACATTACAAATATTTGAGACCCACTGTAGTGCTTCCTTTTATATTTTAGCAATGCTAGTACAAAACACCGCCCACACATGAAGCCAGGGCAACAAGAGACACTTACAGACAAGACAAACTTTTATTGATAAAAACTTCATATTTTGACTGAGTGACTCCATACTCGGTGATTCACAGCATCAGTTAAAGTACTAGAGTCCATTCAAGTGAATGTATTAATTCATTCTGATTGCTGAAGCCACAGTAAAAGCAGATGATTTTAAATGTAACCCAGCCCTTGTAAAATCTAGTGAAGCGCAGCTACATGAAAACTGTGGTTAAATACAACAACGAAGTACTTTATTGTCACATTCAAATTGTAACCCCTCCTGTTTTGTTTTTCTTTTGAATTCTTGGATGGAATATGGTGGGCAATATAAGCGGCAGCTTCAGCCATCACCCATTTCAGATAACCTATGTTGAACTGTATAATCAGAGGAGTTCTTGTTTAATTTGAACTTGTTAGATTTTTTCCCCTTTGTTATATTATTCTATTTTCTTTTAATCTTTACCTTTAATCAATCCGAAATAAAGATTCATTCATTAATTCACATTCCACCACTGGCTTTTAGCAACAAGTGTATTTCCCAAATATGTTTTACACTTGCTTTAACTAACCACCACCTATTTGTCTTTTGTCTATGCAAGAGGGAAAATGTCCACCCCAACTGGACCTTGCCTCAATATTTACAGAGATGCAGGCTGAAGATCTGCTGGACCAGTACCAAGGGCCGATCCAGTTGCTTCTCAGTGAGGGAGCGTGGCAGCCGTGTGTGACCCATTACAGTTTTATTCTTTTTTACAGTTTGAATTTTGCACATTCTGAATAATCTGGAATTTGCTGCTGATTGTAATAAAGAATTTAGTGACTTAAGTGTTTGCATCATGATTTTCCATTTTGTCTGTTAAGACACCGGTGGGAAAAGAGTCAACTGTACAAAGGATTTATTGGTGACCTTGAAAATAATGGCTCATTTTTAAGAAAAAAGTAACCAAAACAATTATTTTATTAACTGAAGACTGTATTGTTGGATGTATATGGAGGAATTCTGGGTCATTAGCATCTGCTCTTCATCATAATGGGTTTGGGCAGGGGTGTCCAATCATGTGCCATGGAGGGCCAAGACCCTGCAGCCTTTACCTCCAACCAGTGTCTTCAACAGCAGATTCCACTGAACTTCTTCCACTGACTGCAGATCAGTGACAACACCTGCTGAAGAGACTGGGTAGAAGAGAGAACCTGCAGGGTCTTGGCCCCCCATGACACCTGACTGGAAGCCCCCGGATTAGGTTTAATGGGATTTAACATTTTAACACAAACTGCTTTATGGTTCATAATTTTGTTGACAGACTTACACCAAACCAAAAGTGACTTCTCAAACTGCTGGACTGTTCTTAGACTGCTTTTCCAATCTTTCAGTATTTAATTTGTGCCACATGGTGGTAACCTTCACATATATAAAAAAGAGACATCTGCAAAAACTTCACAGGTTTATTGTCAGTGCAATTCCCAGTGCAATACTACATGAATGCATGCATAGTACGTTGTTGATGCAGAGAATATATATTTCTACAGTACATGTATCTAGTAAATCAATTATTTTCCATGTAACCTTGTGACTGCATTATTTTAATTGCCTTTAATCCTAGATCAAGTTTGTTTTGGCCTAAAATACATCCTAACTATCAAATATATCTTATTATACGTAACTCAGTACTGTTTACTTTTTGAATACATATTTTGTGGCTAATACAGTTATTAAACTGTCGATCAAGTTGTGTCAGCTGATCATTTTTTTCTATGACCACACCTCAGACTCTGCTGCAGAAGCAGGTACGTCCATGATGTCTGAACAGTCTCTCCATGATTTTCATGCAGAGCAGAGCAATTTGTTGTACAGGAAATAAACGTTTCTACAGACATTCTTAAGCTCTATAACCACTGATCGTTGGTGAAGCTGTGCTGACATCAGTGACAGGCTGATGACATCAGTGACAGGCTGATGATATCAGTGAGAGGCTGTGTTGAACGCCAGACCGACCGTTTGAAGAGGTAATTTCCCAACAACAGAGCCATCTGAAACACATGCACACAGCATACATATTTTAGTACCTAACTTGCAGACATTACAGTGTAGCACGACGTACTTACAGCAAACTAGCATTAGCAACCATTAGCTTACCGTCATATATGACCTAGTTTGTATCCTCATGTCTTCGGCTCTCCCAGAAGCTGCAGAACTATTCCAGAGTGTTTCGTCTCGCTGCCTGTACCCTTATCTGGCGGTCCTTTTTGGTATTTACGGCGAAAAAAGCCACAGACCGAGGAGTCGCCTTGTAGAGCAACCATGTTGTGTTTGCTTGGGTTGCGCGCTTCACGTCACGACAGTGTGGCGCCGCCTTGCTGTTCAAGAAATCCCACCCACCCCAGGCGTGTCAGCAGTAATGTCGAAACGCAATCGAGGGTGAATCGAGTCATTGTGAAACGAGTCGTGTTCTCAAATCGAGGCTAAGCGGGGCCAATGGAAAAGAGCCAATAGTCTCTCCACCGAGTCCTGGGTCTATGCCAACCCTCAGACTTGGGAAAGTGGAGTAATGCCTGGCTGAAAGCCAGGCCCGAGCACCGTAGGTGCGAGGTGGGGGTATTCACAAGAGGGGGTATCCCCCTCTTGCTGGTGGGGGTCTGGGGGGCCTCCCCCAGAAAATTTTTTTAAAATTACCATTAAAATAAGCCATATCCTGCACTTTCTGGGCACATCCAACAAGATAAGATACAACACAAAATTAACATTTTTGTTGGAATATTTACTATGATTTGGTTTAACATTCTAATTCATTAAGTCTTTGGTCACAACATTTATAAGAGACCTGCACAAATAGTAATTAGGTTCATCTTAGCAATATAAAACAAAATATAAACAAAGAACCCAAAATAAAGAGAGCATCTACAGCTCTCAATAATCACAACTACATCAGTCAGTCAATGTCACTAGCATAGATATTTCTGCTTGAAGTTAGTGTGTTCATGTGAAGAATGTAAAGAACGATCACAAGAAGTTCCATGACATCCACAAATTCTTGTTACTCTTGTTACTACTTACAGGAGAAACTAGAACGTCCGTTCTACACACTTGGCAAAAACCATAAGTTTCACCGATTTTCGATGCAGTAAAACACGGATATGTCTTCCGATATTCCTCTTTGAACCTTTGGTTGTGTGCATTTACTCTTTGTTTCTTCGTCGGCGGCGTGGTGGCCTCCGCCATTTTTCTTCGTTTACATACGGGTTCTCTCATGCATTCGGAAAACATCGATAAACCTTGGCACACTGATGCGCAGTTTATACCCTCAAGGCCCTATCATACGCGGACATTCAAAATGCTCTTAGCACATCGATGTCTGCTTCTTTTATCCACCGTCAAAATTTATTTATTTTTGACAAAAAAAAAGCGGAGTTTTTCAATGGTAAAGCGGAGGGCGGATTTTATGTCTGGAAATCGGAGTAACTCCGCCAAAATCGGAGTGATTGGCATCTCTGTCCTCCCAGTGGGACGTGCCTGAAACACCTCAAGTGGGAGGCATCCAGGAGGCATCCTAATCAGATGCCCATACCACCTCAACTGACTCCTTTCAATGTGGAGGAGCAGCGGTTCTACTCTGAGCCTCTCCCGGATGACTGAGCCCCTGACCTCATCTCTGAGGGTGAGTCCAGCAATCCTACGGAGAAAGCTCATTTCAGCAGCTTGTATCCGCGATCTTGTTCTTTCGGTCATTACCCAAAGCTCGTGACCATAGGTGAGAGTAGGAACGTAGATTGACTGGTAAATCGATAGCTTTGCCTTAGAACTAAGCTCCCTCTTCACCACAACAGACTGGTACAACGTCTGCATCACTGCAGATGCTGCTCCAATCAGTCTGTCAACCTCTCGCTCCATTTTCCCCTCACTCGTGAACAAGACCCCAAGATACATAAGGCCCTTTTCCACTAGCCTCACTTGGCCCTACACCGCACCACTCAGCCCGCTTTAGGCGCTTTTCTACTAGCCCCAGCACCGGTTAGCAGGTACTTTTTTCGTACCTGATCCAGGGCAGGGTCTAACCGGGCTGAGTAGGGCTGTGATATGACTTTAAGAGACTGGTCGCCGCTGATTGGTCAGGTCGTAACGTCATGAAAGCGACTTTTTCTGCTGAATTTACTCAACGACCGCCATTTGTAATTGTTCAGCCAGTGAACACAGTGCGCCCCTTTAATACGGTATACTATATTAATATGCTGTATAATATACTTATATAATAATATACTCCTAATATTATATATTAGGAGGTGCGCAATTTTCTTTCTATATTAGGCGACGATCGCATCCAGCGCAAGTTGGACGGATCTACTTGAAATGCAGGTGTCCGAGCAGATGGCTTCCCAACGGCACATCCGTACTGCCAAACAGTGTCGGGAGAAGCTGAAAAAGCTGAAAAGTGATTACCGAGCAGTGAAGGACCACATTGCTCCAAGTTCAGCGGATCGGAAGGAGTGGAAGTGGTTCGCTGAGAGACATTGGGCTCGACACGTCACTGTCACGGTCACGGTCTTGGAAACCGTGGATGGTGAGTGTTTTTTTGATATTGCGCATCTTCTCGCCACTTGATCCTTTCTGTGCCAAGCTCACTGTTTTTAAGAAATAGGAAGGTTGTTAGATTGTGGGTAATGGTTGTTACTGAGGCTTGCGTATTGTTTTGCAGCCAACTGCAGATTCACGCTTGCTTTGTGTTAAGTATTAGCGCGAACAAAACGCTGAATTACGCTTATTGTGTATTCCGGTTAAAAACTTTAGAGTGTTGTGTACATGTTGCACTTTGGTGTTAAGTTTTAAATTGCGTGCATTTTCTTTCTCGAATCGCAGTTCATATCACAGGGGTCCACCTCAGTGGACATGATGGACACAGCGGACTCTCCTGGCGCTGCGTCTGCGTGTGCGTCTGGCTGAGCGCCAGTTGGATCGACTCCCATGTCAGCCACATCACCAGCTCCATCTGGATCACATTCAAGTGCCGGTAAGGTACAATAACCACGATTTTTTTTTTTTTGGTTGAAACAGGTCCAGCAGCGGAAACCAGGGTCGAAAATCCATCCATCCATCTTCTACCGCTTAATCCTTTACAGGTCGCGGGGGGGCTGGAGCCTAACAAGTTATGTACCAAATTACAGTGGTACCTCTACTTACGAACGTCTCTACATACGGAATTTTCAGGTTACGAGACGCCTCAACGGGAAAATATTGCCTCTAGTTACGAACGAAATTTCAGGATACGAAAGGCAAAAAATTACGCGCTCCTCGCAGCTTCCGTAGTTTACCGAACGTAAACATACCTGTAGCTGCTCTGCCATTGGCTATCGCCTAGCATCTTCCTGGTATCCCATTGGCCACGAAGTTTTTTTTTTTTTTCCAAAACTTTATTAAGAACAAGGTGAAAGTTTTACGTGTGTGTACAGTACAGAATTAACATTTATTCGCTATGGGCCCCAAGAAAGTGACGGAGATAAGTGGAAAAGGAGAAAAGAAGAGAGTTTTTTTGTCCATACAAACAAAGAAAGGAGATAATCGAAAGGTATGAAAAGGGGATGCGTTTGGTTGATCTCGCCAAAGAATATGGCCGTAATACATCAACGATCAGCACGGTATTAAAACAAAACGAAGCACTTACAAGCCGACAAAAGCAAACGTCCTTGGATCAGAACATGAACCCAAAGAAGGCAAAAGGTGACGACGTCGACGACGATAGCAGTTAAAGGGTAAATGAACATAATTTTTATTATTCTTTCTCTTTTATTATTCTCTTTTTTTATTCTCTCTCTCATTTTAAACTCTCATTTTATGTTTATTGTGCAGTAATCTAATTGTAACATGTATTTGTTACATGTTTTGATGCGTTTTTACGATTTATAAAAAATTTATGCCCGAATTTTGGGGGCTTGGAACGGATTACGGCATTTACATGTAAAACGCGCCTCTACTTACGAATTTTTCACGTTACGAGAATTCTTCCGGAACGAATTAAATTCGTAAGTAGAGGTACCACTGTAATTAATGCAATTTCCTGTAGCTGCATATTAATTAATTGAAAATGTCTTTTTAAATGTACAAAAAGGTTATTCTTTGGTCTTCACTTATCGGTGTTCCACAACCATTTTTAGGTGTGGTGATTGGTGCTGTTGTAACTCCTGTTTTAGACAAAGTGCATGAACTGCCGTTGAAATCAACATGCTTCATTGAAATGCTTCGCGTCAGCTGACTGTATTAACCCATTCAGATTTCTGCGGCCACACTACAAGCAACTAGTTTAAACATTACCCATCCATCCATCCATCCATATTCTTAATCTTAATCCTTTTTAGTTTTGCAGGGGGGCTGCAGCCGAAGACAGCACACTGCGTGTTGCAAAATCTGCTCTACTGAGGGGCAGCAACATGACAGTTCAGCTTATATACAGCAATGAAGCATAATATAATAGTGACATTCCACCACAGACTTTCACCTGTGTAATTCCATAATATATGTAGTGATCCAGCTTTAACGACCATGCCTTTCTGTCTTTCCATCTAGGCAAGACGAAAACAGACAACTCCCATCGCTGACCTTACATTAACGATGGTCAACATGCATGACGAAGAGATGCGGCTCTTGGAACGGCAACATGACCAGCGGCAAGAATCAGGAGTACATGCAGCATTTGCGACAGGTGGCCGCAGATGTGCGGGCAGATGCGCGTGAAGCCCTGGAGCAGGACGCTGCATTACGAAGGGAAGAGCTCGCAGAGATGTCATCGCCCAGTCTGTTTTTTTGTTTGTAAATTTTGCTTCTGGAATAAAATTGTATTGTTTGCATCAAAAGTCTGGTTTATCTGTTATGACACCGTAGGAGAAAAGCCAATAATTACATACACATTCCATTCTCTGTTCACTCCACATGCTGCTGTTCGTCAGGTCAGGTGTATAGCCTTCTAATGGTAATTTAATTTTTAACAACACAACAAAACGTAATGTCTTGGTAGGTTTTTTTTTTAATTTTAAACAAATTTGCAATGCTGAATCCATTTCTCTTGAACGGGTACATTTTTTAGGTTATAAGCAGTTGTACAGGTGTGCTTGAACTTGTAGACACTGATAAAGGTAAGTACATGTAAGTTGAATGTTGCATCACCAGTCAGAATTTAATAAATTAAGAAGGAATCTAGCAAAAATTTGGCACTAATAACAGTAGATAAATCGGACAAGGATACACAACTGTGTTTTTGTTGCACACAACTGTTGTCACCAACAAGTGCAAAATTTATGTTCCCTTTTCCCAAAAATTAAAAATCAATTTGTAAGTAAAAGTGGGAGACCTTTACATGGGAAAATATGACATGTATCAGCACATGATTTATAGTTCAATTTGCATTTCCACCTAAGCAAAAGTGGCTTGTCAAGCTGGATTTTTGTGAAGATGGCCTGTGCGGTGTTTCTGCATGTAATTACATACCTGTCAAGTGATACGGTTTCGCCGTATTTTAATACGGGGAAAATGCAATTTTAGCAAATACGGGCGTATTGCCATTTCTGTATGCCAAAGAGAAAAATATACGGGGAAAAAAATGAGAGTGTGGGGAGGAACACGTCGTGTGTGACCCCCACAGCATACGGGGCTGTCAGAGCACTCAGCGTGAGCAATTATCACAACAGAAGTGTGGACTCATCATTAGACTGATGGCTTCGCACCTTCTTAACAGAGAAGCGTTAGGAACAAGAGGACAGGTAGATGGACCATGCACAACATTTTATTTACAAAAAACATTTTTGAAATATGTATGCACATAAATGTGGATGAAATAGACAAGTACTGCATCACAGCATCTCGTATTATATTGTAACGTGCAACTCGACGTCCCACCGGCAGGTTTGAACTCACGCCTCCCGCTCCAGAGTCCCGCACTCTACCTGTGTCGCCAATAGGGTCAACCCACTTGGCAAGCCAAGTAGGGTGCTTATATTGAGTTCGCTACAATATCACTACCCTGCTCCTCTGCTCTCTGTGCCGCTGCCACCACTGGTTCATCTACTGCATCATCCATTGTAGTGTCAAACGTCTCTCCATGACTCACACAGATTGTGCAGAGCACAACAAGTCAGCACCATAGATTTAACCAGTTTCATGTCACAGTCATTCCTCCTTCCTTCTCTCCTCGTCATCAGCCATGTTTGTTGTGGAGGATTCAGTCGCGTGTGTTTCACGTCACGAGGGTGTGGCGCCGCCTGCTGTTCAACAAATCCCACCCACAGCAGGTGTGCCAGCAGGTGCGCCAGCAGTAGTTGAAAAGCAACTGAGGCTGAACCGAACCGAAGTGAGTAGAGCCGGGTTTTCAAATCGGGGCTGAGCGGGGCTAGTGGAAAAGGGCCTTTAAACTCCTCCACTTGGGGCAGGAGCCTGTCCCCAACCCAGAGAGGACAATCCACCTTTTTCCGGCTGAGGACCATGGACTCGGACTTGGAGGTGCTGATTCTCATCCAGCCGCTTCACACTCAGCGGCAAACCGTCCCAGCAAGAGCTGTAGGTCATTGCTGGATGAAGCCAACAGGACAACATCATCTGCAAACAACAGAGATGAGATCCTGTGGTCACCAAGCATGACACCCTCCATTCCCTGGCGGTGCCTAGAAATCCTGTCCATAAAAATTGTGAACAGGATCGGTGACAAAGGGCAGCCCTGGCGGAGTCCAACTCTCACTGGGAATGAATCTGACCGAGTGTTGGCAATACGAACCAAACTCTCACAACGGTCGTACAGAGACCGAATAGCTCGTAACAACAAGCCCGATACCCCATACTCCAGAAGCACCCCCCACAAAAAACCACGAGGGACGCGGTCAAATGCCTTCTCCAAGTCCACAAAACGCATGTAAACTGGTTGGACAAACTCCCACGAACCCTTGAGAATTCTCAAGAGGGTAAAGAGCTGGCCCGATGTGCCACGGCCAGGACGAAAACCACATTGCTCCTCCTGAATCCGAGGTTCGACCAACGGCCGAACTCTCCTCTCCAGTACTTTGACATAGACCTTCCCAGGGAGGCTGAGGAGTGTGATCCCTCTAAAGTTGGAGCACACCCTCCGGTCCCCTTTTTTGAAAAGAGGAACCACCACCCTGGTTTGCCATGCCAAAGACACTGCCCCCAACCTCCACGCAATGTTGCAGAGGCGTGTCAACCATGACAGCCCTACAACATCCAGGGCCTTGAGGTACTCAGGGCGAATCTCGTCCACCGCCGGGGCCCGACCACCAAGGAGATTTTTAACCACCTTGGTGACCACAGCCCCTGTGATAGGCGAGTCATCCCCCTCGTCCACAAACCCTGCTTCCTCTGTGGAAGGCGTATCAGTGGGATTGAGGAGATCCTCGAAGTATTCCTCACACCGCCCAACGATATCCCCAGTTGAAGTCAACAGTGTCCCATCCGCACTATACACAGTGTGGACAGGGAGCTGCTTTCCCCTCCTGAGCCGCCGGACAGTTTGCCAGAATCTCTTTGAGGCTGACCGAACGTCTTGTTCCATGGCCTCACCGAACTCCTCCCATACCCGGGTTTTTTCTTCAGCAACCACCCGAGCTGCACTCGGCTTGGCCTGCCGGTACACCTCAGCTGCTTTGGGAGCCCCACAAGCCAACCAAGCTTGATAGGACTCCTGGGCCACTGCTTCAACAACAGAGGTGGAGAACATGGCCCATTCAGACTCCATGTCCCCAGACTCCCTCGGAATGTGGTTGAACTTCTTCCGGAGGTGGGAGTTGAAGACCTCCCGGACAGGACCCTCAGCCAGACGTTCCCAGCACACCCTCACTATACGTTTGGGTCTACCAGGTCTGAATGGCTTCCTCCCCTGCCATCGGATCCAACTCACCACCAGGTGGTGATCAGTTGACAGCTCTGCACCTCTCTTTACCCAGGTGTCCAAGACATACGGTCGCAGGTCTGATGACACGATAACAAAATCCATCATCGACCTGTGACCTAGGGTGTCCTGGTGCCAGGTGTACATATGGACACCCTTATACTTGAACATGGTGTTTGTTATGGACAAACTGTGGTTAGCACAGAAGTCCAATAACTGAACACCACTCGGGTTCAGATCGGGCAGGCCGTTCCTCCCAATTACTCCCTTCCAGGTTTCACTGTCGTTGCCCACGTGCGCATTGAAGTCCCCCAGTAGGACAATGGAGTCTCCAAGAGGAGCACCCTCCAGCACCCCAGTCACAGACTCCAAAAAGGGTGGGAACTCTGAAACATCATTTGGTGCATAGGCACAAATGATGGTCAGGACCCGTTTTCCAACCCGAAGGTGCAGGGAAGCAACCCTTTCGTCCACCGGGGAAAACTCCAATATAGTGGCAGCAAGATGGGGGGATACAAGAATGCCCACCCCTGCTCGTCGCCTCTCGCCCGGGGCGACTCCAGAAAAGGCCAAGCTCCAGCCCCTCTTCAGGAGACTGGTTCCAGAACCGGAGCTGCGTGTTGAGGTGAGGCCGACTATATCTAGCCGGTATCTCTCAACCTCGTACACCAGCTCAGGCTCCTTCCCCACCAGAGAGGTGACATTCCACGTACCAAAAGCCAGTTTAGAAAGCTTGGGATCAGTCTGCCAAGGTCTCCGCCTTTGGCCGCCACCTAATCCACAAAGCACCGGACCCTCATGATCCCTCCTGCAGGTGGTGAGCCCACTGGAGGGCGGACCCATGTAACTCCTTCGGGCTGAGCCCAGCCGGGTCCCATAGGTGGAAACCCGGCCACCAGACGCTAGCCTTCGAGCCCCTCCCCCAGGCCTGGCTCCAGGGTGGGGCCCCGGTAACCCCATACCGGGCGGGGTACACTGAATCCTTGATATAGAATTTATCATGAGAGTCTGTTGGATCGTTCTTAGTCTGGCCCTTCACCCAGGACCAGTTTGTCTTGGGTGACCCTATCAGAGGCAAATTGCCCCGGACGACATACAGTTAGGCCCAAAAATATTTGGACAGTGACACAAGTTTTGTTATTTTAGCTGTTTACGAAAACATATTCAGGATACAATTATATAATCAATATGGGCTTAAAGTGCAGACTCTCAGCTGTAATTTGAGAGTATTCAATCCAAATTGGAGCAAGGGTTTAGGAATTACAGCTCTTTAATACGTAACCGCCTCTTTTTTAAGGGACCAAAAGTAATTGGACAATTGACTCAGAAGGCTGCAAAAAAAAAAAAAATAAAAAAATAACAAGGCTGCATGGGCTCTTCCCTCGTTAACCTGTCATCAATTAAGCAGTTAAAAGGTCTGGAGTTGATTCCAGGTGTGGCGTTTGCATTTGGAAGTTGTTGCTGTGAACACACAACATGTGGTCAAAGGAGCTCTCAATGGAGGTGAAACAGACCATCCTGAGGCTGAAAAAAAAAGAAGAAATCCATCAGAGAGATAGCAGAAATGTTAGGAGTGGCCAAATCAACAGTTTGGTACATTCTGAGAAAAAAAAGTGCACTGGAGAGCTTGGGAACTCAAAAAGGCCTGGATGTCCACGGAAGACAACAGTGGTGGATGATCGCAGAATCCTTTCCATGGTGACGAACAACCCCTTCACAACATCCACTCAACTGAAGAACGCTCTCCAGGAAGTAGGTGTATCAGTATCTAAGTCTACCATAAAAAGAAGACTTCATGAGAGTAAATACAAAGGATTCACCACAAGGCGCAAACCATTAATCAGCCTCAAAAATAGAAAGGCCAGAATTGACTTTGCCAAAAAACACCTGAAGAAGCCAGCCCAGTTCTGGAACAGCATTCTTTGGACAGATGAGACTAAGATCAACCTGTACCAGAATGATGGGAAGAAGAAAGTTTGGAGAAGAATTTGAACAGCCCATGATCCAAAGCACATCACATCTTCTGTAAAACATGGTGGAGGCAGTGTGATGGCATGGGCATGCATGGCTTCCAATGGCACTGGGTCACTTGTGTTTATTGATGATGTGACAAAAGACAGAAGCAGCCGGATGAATTCTGAAGTGTATAGGGATATACTTTCTGCTCAGATTCAGCCAAATGCAGCAAAGTTGATTGGACGGCGCTTCACAGTACAGACAGACAATGATCCAAAACATACTGCAAAAGCAAGCCAGGAGTTTTTTTAAAGCAAAGAAGTGGAATATTCTGCAATGGCCGAGTCAATCACCAGATCTCAACCCAATCGAGCATGCATTTCACTTGCTCAAGACAAAACTTAAGGCAGAAAGACCCACAAACAAGCAACAACTGAAGACAGCTGCAGTAAAGGCCTGGCAAAGCATCACAAAGGAGGAAACCCAGCGTTTGGTGATGTCCATGGGTTCCAGACATCAGGCAGTTATTGCCTGCCAAGGATTCTCAACAACATATTGAAAAGTAACATTTTACTTAGGGTTATGTTTATTTGTCCAATTACTTTTGAGCCCCTGAAATGAGGAGCATTTGTATAAAAACAGCTACAATTCCTACATGTTTAATCATATATTTTTGTTCAACCCCTTGAATTAAACCTTAAAGTCTGCACTTCAATTCCATTGTAGTTGTTTCATTTCAAATCCAATGTGGTGGCATGCAGAGCCCAAATCATGAAGTTGTGTCACTGTCCAAATATTTCTGGGCCTAACTGTAGCTCCTGGGATCACTGGGGCACGCAAACCCCCCCACCACGATAAAGTGACGATCCATGAGGGGGACATCTAACTCCATTATACTTAAATTCATCTGGAAAAATAAAACTCACTACCTTCGTCAATCTCAATTTGTTAGATTATGACAAAGGGGGATTAAAAGCCATGGAATTTGAATCAGTTATTGCATCTCTGAGATTGAAATGTTTGAAAGACTGTCTCTCCCAGCCCCATTCCATGTGGTATCATACCCCAAATAAAATATTCAACAAAGTTAGCGGCATCAACTTCCTACTTAAATGTGATTTTGAAGTTAAAACATTCCCATTAAGTTATCTAACTTCTGCAAAAAAGCAGTGAACTATCCACCTTATTCCTCGGCCCCATGATGCCTTGCGTGAATTACGGTAGCAACTTCTGGTACAAGTTTAGAACATATTGTCACTGAAACGGGACACTTTTTCTTGTTAAATAAAAAAAAAACAATGACTTCGGCATCAAAAATGTGGGAACACAGCCTTTTGCACCTCAAAAACAGTAATATAATCATACCACATCCCACGACAATGGAGGGATGAGAAGATGACCTTAAAAAGTGACCCGTAGCTCTGTTAGCTAGCTCCGCTGCTAACATGCCAATGCTGTAAACAAATAAAAGCTCTCAGATATATCAATGTTTCCACCGTAATAAAGTCAGCTGCATTTGGTTAAAATATGTTGGACATAATCAAATTTACCTCAGAGCAGATGTAGAGTCTAGTCAAAGCCACAAAGAACCACAACACTGTGCTTGGGCATTTTAAATTTTGGGTAAAACGTCAAATCTGTGATATTCATACAAGTGAAAACATACCTGGTGCTTCTATGTCTGTACCACCGATTACATGAACAATGCTTTAGTTTTCAGTGCATGAGTTACTCATTGCTGTTGAAGCCACAGATTTAGCTGTGTTTATCTGTGAGGAGCCTCACAACACGAACAGCAGCAAGTACCAGAACTACGCAAAAACATTCAAAAACTACAAGTGCTGAAATTAGCTGCCACTTGAGTGCAAAACATGTATGTGGAGTATAGATTAAAATGAATTTGAAAAACTTAAAAACACTATTTTAAGTGCCCCTGCTACTCCACTCTTACTGACTGATTTAACACTAGGTCAGCCGAAACCAGAAGCTCCGCCCATAATCGTTCCTACAGCGGCACCCCCAGGAATAAGGTGGATAGCAAAATGATATTTACCCACTTCTCCCCATACACTGTGTGTCTGTCTTCTTCTTCCTTTAGATTTGATTGGCAACCAGCTTACAGGTGCATTACCGCCACGTACTTCACTCTCACCAGTCTATCTGGTCAGGAGCTGTAGTCCTTACAAATTCACTCTATATCACTCCATCACTCTATACATCCAGCATCACTGTCCCGTCTCCTGTCTGTCTGTCACGACCATAGGACTCTCTAAAAGATCATAGGATCGCCTACGATGTTCCTACGATCTCAACATGATATAGACACCATAGTAGAGTGATTCAAGAAAATCTTTGTCTGTGTGTGATCAAAGGCAGGCATCACTCACAATCATAGAACTTGCTATGACATCAAAGATCAAAGGCAGACATCACTCACACTCACTCACGATCATAGGACATCAAACATCAAATGCAGGCATCACTCATGATCATAGGACTCACTATGACAAAGATCAAATGCAGGCATCATAGGACTCGCTATGCCTTCATCAAAGATCATAGGACTCACTATGACACCATCAAAGATCAAAGGCAGGCATCACTGAACGAGTGCTGACGTGCTTGCTTACACCATTGCTTACACCTGCTTTCTACGGGCATGCAGAAATACTTGCCTATACTTGGTTTCTACGGGCATGCACAGGTATGCACTAGTTACTATGAATAGAAAATCATTTTTTTCATGCCGAGTGCCTTCAGAAGGACTAACTTTTGTCCTAGATTTAGTGAACCCTGAAAGACATCTGTTATCATTCGAAGACTTTATTAGGGAATTTGTTTTTAACTGCATAAAAATGTCACGGTGGCCCTCGCGAGCCACCATAAGACGCCACAAGTCACCGGTGAGTTTGCAATGATGTTTTATTAAGACACAGAGAACAGAAGGATAACACAAAGTGACAAAGTAATAAGCCACGGTGGGCTAAAACACACAACACTGGAGCAGAGACAGTAAGGCTGAACAAGCTCACTTACAATACTGCCCGTGGGCGAGGGATGCTCGTTAACGTTGAGAAAACCAGGAATGAAAAGGGAAGTTTGACAGAGACTGCTGCATCGGGCTGCATTCAGCGACCGCTTTAAATGCCGGCCGCTAATGACCCCTAAATGCAGCCCAGCTGGCAGGCTTTGACAGCAGGCTCCGAGCGCTGTCACAATAAGAGCTCGGGGAGCCAGAGGGTAATCACTGCTGTCAAGCCTGCAGGAGATGACGTATGACCCGAGCGCGGACAAGATCAGCGCTCGGATCATAACAAAAAAAAAGACTGATAGGATCTTTAAAGCAATCCCAACTTCATTACTTCGAATGATCCAAGACGGGATGTCTTGCCTGTCATGTCCCCTTCTTACCTTGCTTGAAAATTAATGAAGTCAATTTGTTAGAGGATGCAACAATAAAACTGTCGCCTTTAAACAAAGAAACTTTGGAGGCTTTAACACAGTCGCTGCACCAGAAAACATACCCAGCTAATGATTTTTTTGCACAAAAGATTTAACACTGAGGTAGTCCTGTGTTTTTTGCACCTCTGAGGTTGAAACCATTGAACATTTATTCTTTTAGTTGTTGACTCAGCAATACTTTTTTGGGTCAACATCCACAGTTGGTTGTCATTAAAAATTGTTAACATCCCTTCTGTTATTTACAATGAATGAATGAATGAATGAATTTATGATATTTAACAATATCAGGGTTTCCTCTGGTAACATTTCTCCGTGGCAGCCCACCTCGCCAGAAATTTTACCGCCACCGCAACGCAATATGAATTTATTAATAAATATATGAAGCAATGTCCTTCCGCAAGCACGCACAAAAACAACGTGCGTGGCCATCATCCACACGGAGTTTAGAAGTGCCCCGCTCACACGAGTTTTCCAGTCAGTCAGCAGACAGTGTCTCGCTAAGTGTGATTGTCCAACAGAAACATGACTTCATTAAAATACTTTAAATATGGAAAAAAAATCATAAGAGGTACGCAAGTACTGGTGTTTATCATGGTTTTAACCCGCTGGAAACGGGAGCCATAATGGAAGAGTCGCTTAGCTAAGAGATGTGGTTAGAATTCAAATACAGTCGGCTTCATATGAAGGGAAAGGAAAGGGACTGATGAATTGCTGAGGATATATTTCACCAGCCACTACAATATTAAGTTATGAAACTGGCAATTTCTCTCTTTTCTCGCACGAGCAGGCATGCCGTTTTTATTCTCCAGCGGCAGTGACAAAGCAACAGCTAAAAATGCTAGCTCTCTTTTCACTCTAAACTGAGGTCCTTCAGCAGCTGCCAAGAGGTGCCTGATGCGAAAGACTGAGAGCACGACTATAACTGCCTAAACAGATCATTCTGTACATGAACACATATTGTGGTCAATTATGTCTTTAGAGTCCGCTAGTTTCCTATTATGTACCTGGCAGGTTAAGATGACCGAAATTTACCAAGTCAATGACTTTAATCTGTCAGCAGCCTTCAGACAAACTAA
This sequence comes from Pholidichthys leucotaenia, assembly GCA_020510985.1. Taxonomy (NCBI): domain Eukaryota; kingdom Metazoa; phylum Chordata; class Actinopteri; order Cichliformes; family Pholidichthyidae; genus Pholidichthys; species Pholidichthys leucotaenia. The sequence goes on along the minus strand of CM035840.1, from coordinate 185,583,939 downwards.
ACGTGTCAACATTTGATTTCAAAATAAGGGAGGTTTTTCCTGCTGTCTGGGTGGTGAGGAGATTTCTAAAAAAAAAACCAACAACAAAACAAACTATAAATATAAAGAAATTTATAACAGAAATAATGGCATGCTTGGTCATTTAAGTTCATTTATTTCATTAAATAAAATTTTATTAATATTTTTTCTTTGTAATCAGAGTTAAATTATTGTTCTGTTCTGACTGCAAAATTATGGTCAAAAATTTAAATTGTTATAGGGAAAAAGTAAAAAAAAAAATTACCACAGTCTGTTTCTAATTTATCTAAAAAAAAAAGTAATTTTATTTTTAAAAATAGACAAAAATTAGTCATAAAATAATACACAAATTTATAATAAAGTTTCAAATGTACAAGAAAAGTCAATTTTACAAGAGGAAATTACAAATTTGAGGAACATGGTTTCAACTTTAGATTTACAGAGAAAAGTAGAAAACTATAAGAAAACTGTTATAAATTTTTGAGAAAAACCTCAAACCTTCAAGACTGAAGTCATTACTCAAGTTTTTAAGTGGGTTCCATTTCTGGTCACTATACCCACCTGATCATATAATTTAAGTATGCTTGAGTACATTACTATTATGAATATTTCTTTCCCTTCCCTACTCTCAATGGAAAAAAGAAACACTAGAATAAAAATACACATTTTTATCATTTATGTAAACCATGACAAAAAAATCCTGCAGGACAAAACATGATACTTGATATTTTCCAACCTGTTTGGATAATAATAATCACCCTTTATTGTCATTCTATCCATACAGCCAATCATGTACAGTAGAATGAAATTGTGTTTCTCCTATCTACAGTGTTAATCACACCCACCCCATATACAGAATCAGAGGGGTCGCTGCCATGCAAGGCGCCGCCAGATTTCCCTCTTCCATTCCATTATTGCTGAGCACCAAGCTGGACGGCAGAAAGTTCCGCTTTTATATGGTCTTCGGCATGACCCGGCCGGGATTTGAACCCCTGCCTCCCGGGTGTGGGGTGGATGCTCTACCAACTGAGCCACCACTCCGGTGGTACCATAGACAGAGAGAGAACCTGAATTAGAGCTCAGAGAGGGCAAGATGAAACAGAAGAGAGGAGCCAAGGAGAGGAAAGTGTTCAGGCAGAGGAAGGAGAGAAGGATAACACCACTAAAAAGTTGAAACACAGGATGTCCCCCAGTGGGACCCCAACTGGCCCAATATTCAAGCCTCGGTTGTACAATACTTCAAATGGTAAGTTCTATTTGCAGTGTTACTGTGTAAAATTTTAAGCTATAAATAGAATCAGAGTTATCAGATAATATGTTCAGATTTGTTATTAACTTTATTTTTCATTTCTTTTTGTTCATTCAACCATGGCTCCTACAATATTTCTCACATTTTTTCTATCTTTCTGTACCTTTCCCAGTCATGTTTTGTAAATTTTATTTTTATTATAAAAGCAACCCTTTTATGACCACATTCTGAGTGAATCTCCTTGTATTAAGTCCTCCCGCAATCTTTAGTCTGTTGAGTGATACATATTACGACCAAGTGATGATATAGAGTGAAGTAAGTAGCGGTAATGCACCTATAAGCTGGATGCCAACTGCCATTCATTCATTCATTCATCTTCTTCCGCTTAATCCTTTTCGGGTCGCGGGGGGGCTGGAGCCTATCCCAGCATCTTTGGGCGAGAGGCAGGGTACACCCTGGACAGATCGCCAGTCCATCGCAGGGCCAACACAGAGAGACAGACAACCACAGGGATGGCAACAGGAAATTCTGATTTCAGCTGAAATCTAATTTGGTCATTTGACTTATGAGGGGGCTGAGAAGCTGAGAGGTTTTCAGTAAAACAGAAGTAATTTAGACTGAAAAAAATGATTTAAAAAAATGAAATACTAGACTTAGATAAATAATGAAATTTAATGAAAAGTTAACTTAGTACATACAGTGGGGCAAAAAAGTATTTAGTCAGCCACCAATTGTGCAAGTTCTCCCACTTAAAAGATGAGAGGTCTCCAATTTTCATCATAGGTATACCTCAACTATGAGAGACAAAATGAGAAAAAAAAAATCCAGAAAATCACATTGAAGGATTTTTAAAGAATTTATTTGCAATTATGGTGGAAAATAAGTATTTGGTCACCTACAAACAAGCAAGATTTCTGGCTCTCACAGACCTGTAACTTCTTCTTTAAGAGGCTCCTCTGTCCTCCACTCATTACCTGTATTAATGGCACCTGTTTGAACTCGTTATCAGTATAAAAAACACCTGTCCACAACCTCAAACAGTCAGACTCCAAACTCCACTATGGCCAAGACCAAAGAGCTGTCAAAGGACACCAGAAACAAAATTGTAGACCTGCACCAGGCTGGGAAGACTGAATCTGCAATAGGTAAGCAGCTTGGTGTGAAGAAATCAACTGTGGGAGCAATTATTAGAAAATGGAAGACATACAAGACCACTGATAATCTCCCTCGATCTGGGGCTCCACGTAAGATCTCACCCCATGGGGTCAAAATGATCACGAGAACGGCGAGCAAAAATCCCAGAACCACACGGGGGGACCTACTGAATGACCTGCAGAGAACTGGGACCAAAGTAACAAAGGCTACCATCAGTAACACACTACGCCGCCAGGGACTCAAATCCTGCAGTGCCAGACATGTCCCCCTGCTTAAGCCAGTACATGTCCAGGCCCATCTGAAGTTTGCTAGAGAGCATTTGGATGATCCAGAAGAGGACTGGGAGAATGTCATATGGTCAGATGAAACCAAAATAGAACTTTTTGGTAAAAACTCAACTTGTCGTGTTTGGAGGAGAAAGAATGCCGAGTTGCATCCAAAGAACACCATACCTACTGTGAAGCATGGGGGTGGAAACATCATACTTTGGGGCTGTTTTTCTGCAAAGGGACCAGGACGACTGATCCGTGTAAAGGAAAGAATGAATGGGGCCATGTATTGTGAGATTTTGAGTGAAAACCTCCTTCCATCAGCAAGGGCATTGAAGATGAAATGCGGCTGGGTCTTTCAGCATGACAATGATCCCAAACACACCGCCCGGGCAACGAAGGAGTGGCTTCGTAAGAAGCATTTCAAGGTCCTGGAGTGGCCTAGCCAGTCTCCAGATCTCAACTCCATAGAAAATCTTTGGAGGGAGTTGAAAGTCTGTGTTGCCCAGCGACAGCCCCAAAACATCACTGCTCTAGAGGAGATCTGCATGGAGGAATGGGCCAAAATACCAGCAACAGTGTGTGAAAACCTTGTGAAGACTTACAGAAAACGTTTGACCTCTGTCATTGCCAACAAAGGGTATATAACAAAGTATTGAGATGAACTTTTGTTATTGACCAAATACTTATTTTCCACCATAATTTGCAAATAAATTCTTTAAAAATCCTTCAATGTGATTTTCTGGATTTTTTTTTCTCATTTTGTCTCTCATAGTTGAGGTATACCTATGATGAAAATTGGAGACCTCTCTCATCTTTTAAGTGGGAGAACTTGCACAATTGGCGGCTGACTAAATACTTTTTTGCCCCACTGTACCTCCGAATGTACCTGTCTATCGGGAAGAGGTGTTAATGGAGCAGACTCGTTGTTTGGTTCAGCCAAAGTGCCCCAGTGTGTAACATTTTTGACTGCTTTATCCACTGTCGAAGATTGTTTCGAAAACGCCGATCCCAAAGAATAGTTGCTCAGCCGAATGGCAAGGTAGTCTGTATGTTTCTTCACTTTTGATGCATGGTCTTAGGGATGTGATTTTGGGTTGATGAAATTATCTGAAAATTTTGCAGGCGGTCTGGGGGACACAGTCTCCCAGTGGGGTCCGGGGCAGAGCCCCATTGGGGGGGTGGGGGGGTCGGGGGGCTATGCCCCCCCGAAGCTCCTGGGTTTTTATGATTTTTAAGTACCAGAACTGTGCTTAAATGACATAAAACAGCTGAATGCCACTTATTACTGTATAATATTGACTTATGTTCCAAGAAGATAGCATTCCTAAAATATTCCAACAAGCATTATCCATCACATGCTTTAACACTTGATCAAATCAAAATCAGTTAATTTTATCTATTCCATAATAGAAATAAAATTCCAACATACCATTACTTTTTATAATTTCAGCATTTATTTCAGATCATCAGTTTCAATCTCCACTGAGTCTTGAGCAGTTGATTTTGCACAATCACTGATGTATCTAAGTCTTAGAAATATTCATAAGTTATTAGTCAAAGTCCACTGTGCACTGTCAATTTCAAACTGTTTGGAATCATAAAAGTAATCTAACTAAATTGTTTTGCTATTTTTTTCTCCTCAACATCAATCCATATCTGATATATGTGATATTAATTAGGGAAGACAGAAAAGCACAAACATAAACGTAATTCTAAGTACGTGTGGCGTTAAAAATATTTATTAAATAAAGTCCAAAACATCTTCAGCAGGCAAGATGAAGAAAACATTCACTAGATGACATGTATACAAAAATATATCTTCACATACCTCAAAATTCACTACTCTATCCGCAACTGGCACTGGTTGTTGGGGTGGATCCTTCCTTTCGATTTCCGGGTCCGATCGTGTCGTTAACAAAGGGTGGAGGCCGTATGGTTTCGATGGTTTTTTCTGAACACCGAAAGTTCCAGCAATTGAATAATTAGAGGACCTCGATTTCACCTGTTGTGCATGTTTTCTGCTCTTAGCATGACTCTCGAGAGACTTAAATCCTCTTCCACCATAGTCAATGGTGTCGTTACATCACGTGCATATCGCCTTCCCAGCACGGTCGATTTTCCGTATGAAATCGCTAAATAAATTTGTCACAGTTGTCTTACCAACATCCGTTGCAATCTCCTTTTCTAGCCAATCCCAACGAAATTTGTTTTTCACGATCTTGTCAATTTCTTTGGCTCTCGGAGCATCTTTATGTTCAACCACCGACATCACTGCAATGCAAGTCCGCTATGGGAGAGCAAGGAAAACAAAGGATTAAGAATAAAATAGGATTAAGATAAGAAACAGCCGTGTTCATTGGTCACTGCAAGGACGATCAGCATCAGCCAATCAGGTGCGTCGTTAGGGGATTACTAAGGGATTTTTTTTTTTTTTAAGGACGATCAGCATCAAGTCAGGCGTGCCGTTAGGGGATTACTAAGGGAATTTTTTTTTTTTATTTTGGAAGATAAAAAAAAAGCGGAATTCCGCGAATTAGCGGAAAAATCACATCCCTATGGTCTGACAGCGCCACACATCCACGCGATCCATAGTTAATCAAGTCTTTACAATACACACAAAAAGCTTTTCCGGCCACGTCTGGTTTCTTCAGAAAGTGTTTCTGTTACCTCGTCAAACTTTGAGCCAATTTTCACTTTTGTCACTTTTCTCTCAAGCCAATTCCATCGGAACTTATTTTTGACACCTTTGTCTATTTCTAGCACTGATGACTCCTGATCCTTCGATAAAAATCTCATAATTCCGCTGAAAACGATACCGAAAGCTCAGAATTCCAACACAAACACGCCGCCATGAATTTTTGACAAAGCATACAACGAGCCATTTGATTGATCCAATCGTTTGCAACTATCCAATCGCAGGGCCGTTTACAATACAGCAGTAGTTTGAGTACAAAACATCAGGGTTATCGTGGGAGACTTGACCTGCGGAAGCGCCGAGCGCTTATGTAATTGTGTTGACTTTTGCTAAAATCGGTAACATCGGTGACAATAAGGTACCTTACCCCCCCCAAAATTTCCTCAACAGATTTAGACGATTCACAGAAATGATCAATTTGAAAATAAATCGGTGGAAAATTGCCATCCCAGCAACCATTCACTCTCACAGTCATACTTAAGAACAATTTAGAATCCCCAGTTTTGATGCCAATTAATCTAACTTGCATGTTTTTGGCATGTGGGAGGAAACCGGAGAAATCCCGGAGTAAACCCACGCAGACACGGGGAGAACATGCAAACTCCACACAGATCACTGTTGGTCGGGGGCTGGGATCGAACCCAGGATCCCCAGGCCAAGGGTGAGTTGATGTGCTACTGTAGTGCTAACCACTTCGCCACCGCGGCGCCGCCACCAGCCGCCGATCAAATTTAAAAGAAGTCTGTTGCTGGATGATTAAATCTGAACGACCAGTGGAAAAAAATAAATAAATAAAAATTCTTCCTGAACGGCTATGCTAGGCTACTTCAGTTAGCTGCTGTGAGCGCCGTTCACCGTAGTTTTAACTCCATTTAAAGCTGAACTCGAACCTTCTTCTGGAAACAGTGTCGTCTCACAAACATTCCTGACGTCTATTGGTGACACACAAGTCTTTTCAACTGTTTTACTCACCAAATCTCGAACCGTCACGTCACCCCTCCACCAGTCTCGCCTCCATTTTGAGTCAATGCGCAGACGCTTGAAAATGACGTCACATTCTTAACTTTTATTTTGATGTTGGTGGCAGTTGCCACGGCCAAGCTATGTAGAGTGATGATATACAGTAGAGTGAAGTATTATAGACATCATGTAGACATGGAAATCTCACTGTCTGAAGAAGATTGTTCAGAACTCCTTATACAAAGAAGATATAGAGTGAAGTATGTGGTAGTAATGCACCTGTAAGCTGGTTGCCAACTGCCAATCAAATCTAAAAGAAGAAGAAGAAAGCAAAGGCTGTCATTACTCACGATCATAGGACTCGCTATGACATCAAAGATCATAGGATTCGCTAGGACGCCATCATAGATCAAAGGCAGGCATCACTGAATGACTGCTGATGTGCTTGCTTACACCCTTGCTTCCACCTGCTTTTTACGGGCATAAATACTTGCTTATACTTGGTTTCTACGGGCATGCACAGGAATGCACGGGCATGCTGTAGTGTATATCAATCCAAGAGATTCAGAAAACAAACTCAAAGAATAAATGTTCAGTAGTTTCAGTGTCCTCACAAAACACACTCTGATTATTATCAAAACCAAAACGTGTGTGTAGTAAGTCTGCATATGGATACTGTATGTCACAGGGTGGAAGTATTTCATTGTGTTTTTTGGATTTTATATAGTTTTTTTAAATGTATGTTGCATTTTTATTTATAGTTTGCGACCCGAAAAGGATTAAGCGGAAGAAGACGGATGGATGTTTTATAGTTTTTAATATTTTAATCAGTATGTTTTTAAATAGGAAATGTTGTTTACTTCGACCCTGTGCTTCCCCTAATTACTGATCAGCAGCACCTGCGTTGCTTGGGGATGTGCAGCACCTGTGGCTGCACACAATAAGAGGTGTTCTGGCAGTCCAGAATGTGGGCTATATTAATCATATATTCCATAACCTACATATGTTGAAGCATGTGGAAATGTTTGGTGATTACATATGTAAGGCGACTTCACACCTCTGAAAGGACAAAGACTCTCAACCGCCAGTGAAGAACAAAGACGTTCCCAGACACTGCGGTGGAGACCGGAGGAGCTACCCTCACCCCCCCAGGGCGAAGAGAGGAAGTACCAAGACAATGGGGGGATTATGATAATGAGGGATATCAGCCTTTGATATGCATGTCTTTTGTTATGTGCAAGTATAAAGTCAGAGAGCTGGAGGTATTCGGTCTCTCTTTTCCTTCTGCTGCTTCTGCACTTAGATGAGACTTGTTAGGAGAGCTGATAATAAACTTTGGTTTATATATCATACCGCCTCGTTCTTTCAAGCTCTTCTACACTGGTGACCCCTGACGCGAGTATGGACCTGAGGCGTTCCCCTGCAATCGACTCATCTGTGGCGACCCAGGCAGACGCCAGCGCCCACGCAGACAGGGCAACAGATGGACGACTTTCCCCCCCGGCAGAAGGGATTGAGAGGGCTCAACCGAGCACCAGCGCCGCTGAGAGCCGAAGCAAGGCACTCTCACCCTGCGGACACATCAGTGACGGTCTACACGAATGCCGTCGCTGTCAAGCTGCCGGACTTCTGGCAGGAAGACCCCGCCTCGTGGTTTCAACAAGCTGAAGCCCAGTTTACACTGGCGGGCATCACAGCTGACGATACGAAATTCTATCATATCGTCTCCAAACTCGACGCCGCCACTTCGAGGTGTGTGCGGAGCATGATCCGGCGGCCGCCGGCCCAAGACAAATATGAAACACTGAAAGCAACTATCGTGGCAAATTACGTCCCCTCAGCTGAAGAGAGAGCCGAGAAGATCCTGGCGGTCTACGGCCACAGAGGGTGCAAACCTAAAGCCCTCATGGAGGATTTGCTGCAGCTTAAAGAAGAGAACAATGACAACTTCCTCTTCCAATTCATATTCCTCAGCACGCTGCCGCCACACATGAGAGGGACACTCGCCAACATGAGATGCAGCACCCAGCAAGACTTCCGCGTGCTCGCCAACGAAGCTCAACGGCTCATCAACGCCTGCAAGGAGCAGACACCCACAGCAGCATCCGCAGACCTCAACGCTGATGCCCAGAACCACGAAGAGCCACAACCCACTGAGCAGATCCAGCCCGCGGTGACAGCGACACGGCCAAAACGTAACAGACGGAGCGACGTCTGTTATTATCACCACCGCTTCGCCGAGAAGGCCCGCAAATGCGTTCCCCCCTGCAAATTTACGATTTTGGGAAACGCCAAAGCCGAGAGCCGTTAACAGCAGCGGTTCTCGGCGAGAAGAGTAAGCTGTTATATGTGACGGATGGACACACCGGCAAGCAGTTCCTTATTGACACAGGAGCTCAGCTGAGTTTCGTCATGCCCTCCCAAGCAGATCGAGCCATGGGCACACGGGGCAACGGAGCGGTGGCAGCCAACGGCTCCAACATTGACACCTTCGGCGAAAAGAGCCTGCACCTCCACATCCACGGCCGCAACTACAGATGGACATTTGTTGTAGCGGCGGTGAGGTTTAACTTGTTAGGCGCAGATTTTTTGTGTGCACATGGGTTATTAGTGGATCTAGCGAATAGACGCTTGGTTAATCTTTTGCTTCTATTCCCTGCTCAGCCCGAGTTTCTCCACCACCTGTGCAGGCTAGCGTCACCACGGCAGGAGGTAAGTTTGAGCAACTCCTCACCCAATTTCCAGCACTCACAATTCCCAAATTCTCAGCCACTGTGGCTAAACACGGGGTTGAACACTTTATTCCCACAACGGGCCCACCCATATTTGCCAAAGCTCGCCGCTTAGACGCGGCCAAGCTCAACATAGCTCGGGACGAGTTTACTACCCTTGAAAAATTAGGCATTGTTAGACGCTCGAAGAGCCCTTGGGCCTCACCACTTCACATGGTTCCAAAACCCGACGGTTCTTGGAGACCGTGCGGAGATTACCGCAGATTAAACAATGCGACAGCGCATGACCGCTACCCAATTCCTCACATTCAGGATTTTTCACTACATCTGGCGAGTGCGCGCATTTTTTCAAAAATAGACCTGGTCCGCGGTTATCATCAAGTCCCAGTTCGAGCAGAGGACATTCCTAAAACAGCTGTAATAACCCCTTTCGGCCTTTTTGAATTCCTGCGAATGCCTTTCGGCCTCAAAGGCACTGCTCAAACTTTTCAGCGGATGATGGACGCGGTATTACGCGACCTTCCTTTTGTTTTCGTCTACCTCGACGACATGCTGGTAGCCAGCTCGTCTGAGGAAGAACACGAGCAGCACCTCACTACGGTTTTTCAGAGACTAGAAGAGCACGGGTTAATAATCAATCCAGCCAAATGCAAATTTGGTGTGTCACAAATTGATTTTTTAGGACACAGAGTCTCTCCGAACGGGGCAGTTCCACTTCCAGACAAAGTTCAAGCGATAAAAAGTTTCCCACGACCACAAACGGTCAAATTGCTGCAAGAATTTTTAAGAATGGTTAATTTTTACAACCGTTTCCTCCCCCACGCAGCTCAGCTCATGCAGCCCCTATATGACGCACTCAGAAAAAAGAAAGCTTCCAACGCGGTCGAATGGACCTCGGAGCGCGAACGCGCCTTCGCGGAAGTAAAGAGCGCCCTAGCTAATGCCACGTTGTTAGTTCACCCCGATCCCTCGGCCCGCATTGCGCTAACCACAGACGCTTCGGACCTAGCTATAGGGGCAGTTGCAGAACAACATGTCAGCGGGATCTGGCAACCTTTAGCATTCTTCAACAAATCGCTAAACCAAACTGAGCGTAAGTACAGCACTTTTGACAGGGAGCTGCTAGTGCTTCATTTATCCATCCGCCACTTCCAGTTCTGGTTAGAAGGGCGGAGTTTCACGGCTTTTGTAGACCACAAACCGCTCACCTTTGCTATGGCTAAAATTTCAGAACCATGGTCAGGCAGGCAACAAAGACAGCTGGCTGCGATTTCAGAGTTCACCACAGACATTCGACATGTGGCAGGCAAACTTAACATGGTAGCAGACTGCCTCTCTCGCGCTGTGACATCACCAGAGCGCGAGGAGACAGATTATACTGCCTCAGCCGCAGAACTTTTCACTAACGCGGACACATACGCAGCACCTATCCATGCAGGGATAGATTATGCAGCCATGGCAGAGGAACAAAGCAGTGACGCGGACGTGCGCGCACTCCTGTCTGGACCAACAGGGTTAAGGCTGGAGGAAAAGGGTTTACGCGACGGCGTGCCCCCCCTAATATGCGATATTTCAACCAGCCGACCTCGCCCGTTAGTCCCAGCTACATGGCGCCGCCGTATTTTCGACTCAATTCACTCCCTCGCGCACCCAGGTGTGCGCGCCTTGGTTAAAATGGTCGCCGAAAAGTTTGTGTGGCCAGGCCTGCGCAAAAACGTAAAAGAATGGGCAAAAACTTGCATTTCTTGTCAGCGCGCCAAAATACACAAACACACTAAAGCGCCTCTGGAGCCTTTTCCGATCCCGGCTAGAAGGTTCGACCACGTTCATGTCGACCTAGTGGGGCCACTACCTTCCTCCCAAGGTTTCACACACCTGTTAACAATGATAGACCGCACCACGCACTGGCCAGAGGCAGTCCCTCTAGCGTCAACTACAGCAGAGGAAGTCGCTCGCGTTTTTTGACAAACTGGGTGGCACGTTTCGGCGTCCCATTGGACATCACGTCCGATAGAGGACCTCAATTTGTCTTGGAGCTTTGGTCAACCATGTCCAGCAGCTTAGGGGCAACAATTCATCGCACCACCGCTTATCACCCTCAGGCTAATGGGTTATGCGAGCGTTTTCACAGGTCTTTAAAAGCCGCCCTCAGAGCCTCACTAACGGATACAAATTGGGTAAATAAACTTCCCTGGGTTTTATTGGGGTTGCGTGCTGCGCCTAAAGAGGATCTAGACGCCTCTCCGGCAGAATTAGTTTTTGTACAACCTCTCAGGCTCCCAAGTGAATTTTTACCAGAGAACCCAGAGCCAGGGCATCTTCCAGTCCCAAGGTTTTTAGGCAGCAACGGACCGGACTCTCTCCCTGGTCCAGCTCATCACTCCTTTCCACGGGTTTTTGTCCCTCAAGCTTTAAAGAACGCTGAATTCGTTTTTGTTAGGCATGAAGCTTTAAAACCAACTTTCCGCCCAGCATACGATGGGCCATTCAGAGTGCTGGAACCTGGTGATAAACACTTTGTGCTTGATTTTGGGGATAGAAAAGAAACAGTCAGCATTGACAGACTTAAACCTGCCTTCTTGTTGAAAGACGAGCCTGCACAGTTGGCGAGAGCACCTCGGCGGGGTAGACCCCCCAAGAGAAAAGACTCAGCCCCCCTGCAAGGAACAATTAACCACTCTCCTTCCCACGCTGCAGATTCCTTACAAGAAGGTCCCAGCAGGACGCCTAAACAAACCCACAGCAGTTTTGGGAGAAGATTAAAACCCAGACAGCACAGGGACTGATGCAAACTACTCCACAGTTGTTCACTAATTGTGCTGTAACAGTTTAGGACTGACTTATGATTTTACTATGCTGCTATGATTACCAATGAACTCTCTTAGGGGCATGGCTGCTGGAAAGTTTCTTCTGTGGCAAGAGGTGTAACAGTTAGTATGTCATAGTAATTATCTTAAACTGTGAATTTTTCTATTGTCCTTTCTTAGTCGTTTTTTTTGGGGGGGGGCTGTGGGCTATATTAATCATATATTCCATAACCTACATATGTTGAAGCATGTGGGAATGTTTGGTGATTACATATGTAAGGCGACTTCACACCTCTGAAAGGACAAAGACTCTCAACCGCCAGTGACGAACAAAGACGTTCCCAGACACTGCGGTGGAGACCGGAGGAGCTACCCTCACCCCCCCCCCCAGGGCGAAGAGAGGAAGTACCAAGACAATGGGGGGATTATGATAATGAGGGATATCAGCCTTTGATATGCATGTCTTTTGTTATGTGCAAGTATAAAGTCAGAGAGCTGGAGGTATTCGGTCTCTCTTTTCCTTCTGCTGCTTCTGCACTTAGATGAGACTTGTTAGGAGAGCTGATAACAAACTTTGGTTTATATATCATACCGCCTCGTTCTTTCAAGCTCTTCTACACAGAAGAGAGTTTTTGCCAGGATGAAGGAGCCCTGTTTGAAGAGAGGGCCTCGGGTGGGGGCCCTGCCAGATGAGAGCTTTTTTTGCCAGGAGGAAAGAGCCCTGTCAGGGGAGGAGAGCCCTACCTGAGGGAAGGCCCAGCCAGATGAGGGCCTACTTAGAGGAGAGCCCTGGATGGGGGCCCAGCCAGATGAGGGCCTACTTGGAGGAGAGCCCTGGATGGGGGCCCTGCCAGGACAGGAAGATAGTAATGTTGAAACTGAGGCCTTATGAAACAATGTGCAACTTTGAGGCAATTGGTTCATGAGCGACACAGTGTTATGAAACATCTAATAAGCCACTGGAGTGGTGGCTCAGTTGGTAGAGTATCCACCCCACACCCAGGAGGCCAGGGTTCCAAATCCCAGCCGGGTCATGCCGAAGACCAAATAAAAGCAGAACTTCCTGCTGTCCAGCTTGGTGCTCAGCAATAATGGAACAGAGGAGGGAAATTTTTGGCGGCGGCATGGCAGCAACCCCTCTGATTTTATATATGTGATTAACATTGTAGATAAGAGAAACATAATTTTGTTCTACTGTACATGATTGGCTGTATGGATTGAATGACAATAAAGATGACTTATCCCTATAAAGACTTCCATCTGGTGACAGATTTTTTTCAAGTTTTCCACTCAGATGCAGTTCGGACAGTCAATGCTTTTTTTTGAGGATTTGGCCATCCGAGGTCCATTCAAAATTGGATGGCGGGAACAAACAATACAAAGCAAGCAAAAAAACCTAATTCCCTCTCAAACGTCCTGCGAGCCCTCAAGTCACATGATGTGACTGACATAAAAGGCCTCGCTTGCTATGGACATTTCCGCTATATATTGCTCGAATCAGTGTCAAGTGGGCGGTGTCGAGCATAATATCATTAGGCTGAAGGAGAGCATGACTGAGGAGGAGGAGCAGTAACAGCTGTTATGTCCATAATGTAGGAATGACGAGTGAGTCTCACCTCAGTTAGCAGGGTTTATTCAGGATAACACACAGACTATGTATAGAGGCTTACGGCACTCTCCTGCTGGCCAGGTGGCTTCACGATGAAAGAGGCAGAGCCTCTTCCGCCCATTCTTTTCTACCTTGGGCGGTGTCACCACCAGAAACCGGTAGTAGCCATCCCAGTCTATCCCTTAACCAACCCGGCCGCCATCTTGGTAATACCAGCCTATTTACATATATAACAACGGCCAGGACCACCATGATGCTGGCATTTGGGGGAGGACGCTTGCGTGTGGAGCAGTTGGGGGTGCTGCAGGTGAAGGATAGCAAGAGGCAGGGTGAGGAGCTCAGCCTGAGTTGTTAGTATCTGGTTCTCAGATAGCAGCACCCCATGATAATGATGATGATGTTTGATGATGAGCAAAATGGGTGTACTGCTGGCAAGCGTCTTCCCCTGTGCAGGTTTCCTGAGGGTGTTGGCGTTGTGGTGGCAGACAGAACCTGGCCAGGAAAAGTGGATCCTCCTCCTCTGCTTTTAAGGACTTTAATTGTTTGTTTTTACCCCACTTTTAGTCTTTTTTAGCTTTGGTTTTTAGCTAGTATTTTATTCTATTTTAGCTTAATTTAACTTAATTTTAATTCTTATGTTTTAGGTTAGGCTTTTTATTTCAGTGGGATTTATTTGTACGTATGTTATTGTAATAAAATTCCTTTGAACATCCTCATTTTAAGAGTTTCCCCTTTGACTGCTACCTGTGACTCTTCACCTGGTTTTAAAGAACCTGAAAGTTGTTTTTAACTAACTATTCTTGGTCATGTTACATATACATCATTCAAAATTCTAAAACAATTTTCCTTTGCTTTTGGGGTTAAGGGAAATTTTAGGTACTTTGTTCGTAAGGTGATAATGTCTTGAAAAGAATTTGGTAATAGAATTTTGAACGGTAACGAAAAGGTAAGATATGTCATTGTGTAGAGGATGCATTCAAAGATGAGACTGAGTTTATTTCTCAGGATCAGTTTTATTAACAGGACACATCCTCTATCAAATCTCCAAAAGCAGAAGAGGGAGAACAATCACATCTCACAGTTCTTATACCTGCAGAAGCCACACAAACCCAAGTCACATGGTGCTTATGCAAACATACAGTCCCAATGTCTCCTTGTTCTTCTCCCATTGTTTCTTATCCTTCGATGTTCCGGGGCTCCCCCTGGGACATCCTTGTCGAGACAAAAGCCCGACTTCACATCTCCTTGTCATCTCCTGTAGATCTCTGCAGACCCAGACCTTCTTTGTCCTCTTGAGACGTGAAGCCCTCAATACACATACAGTCATGCATATGTGGGAAATATGGGTTCCATATATGCGCCATATAACCCCCCCCCCAAACGTCTAGTCAAGGACAAAGTACCCCCAAGATGCATAGCGGAGAATGTCACCTCATATCACACAAAACAGAAAACAGCACAACATATCACAACTCCAATTGCTTGGGCTTTAACCTCCTGCCATATCTACTGTAAGCAGGCTTCGCTCCGTCTGCAGCAGTTCCTTGCACCTGTGAATCAGAGTCATTAGTGCATCCCTGTGAAAGCTTGGAACAGCGTCTCCCTGGCGGCCTGCCACGGCGGGGGGCCCTGGCCAACGGCACTTGTTCATCAGCCAAAACAAAAGCGGGTTTGAGTCTGTTAATGCAGACCAACTCCTTTCTGTCACCCAAATCAAGCAAAAAATGCTTTTCCCCGGTCTCCAACACTCGGAAAGGCCCGTCATAAGGCGGTCTCAGCCCCAACCTTTGAGCATCGTGTCTGACAAAGACAAACTCTGCATTTTTTAGAGCTTTAGGCACAAAAACGCGCGGGAAACTGTGATGAACTGGGCCAGGGAGGGTGTGTGATCCCGTGTCACTCTGCAACAGCTGAGCGGGGGGGGGGGGCAATTTGGAGCGGGGTTGTCTGGAAGGAACTCACCCGGCAAACGGAGGGGCTGAGCAAAAACTAGTTCAGCCGGAGAGGCTTGCAAATCTTGCAGAACGCAACCCTAATAAAACCCATGGAAGTTTATCCACCCAATTTTTGTCCGTAAGAGCTGCTCTGAGAGCTGCTTTCAATGACCTATGAAAGCGTTCGCACAAACCGTTAGCCTGGGGGTTATACACGGTAGTGCGGTGAATTTTCACCCCCAGGCTGTGTGCCATGGATGACCAGAGCTCGGAAACAAATTGGGGACCTCTGTCCGACGTTATGTCCGATGGGACTCCAAAACGCGTGACCCAAGCCATTAAGAACGCGCGCGCAACGTCTGCTGCTGTAGTTGACGCCAGAGGAACCGCTTCTGGCCAGCGCGTGGTGCGGTCCACCATTGTTAAAAGGTGTGTGAACCCCTGCGACAACGGGAGGGGTCCCACCAAGTCGACATGCACATGATCAAAACGTTTAGCCGGGATGTGAAAAGGCTCCAGAGGGGCTCTAGTGTGCTTATGTATTTTGGCTCGTTGACACGCTACGCAGGCTGCAGCCCATTCTTTGACCTGTTTACGCAACCCCGGCCAAACAAATTTTTCCCCCACCATTTTGATCGACGCGCGCATCCCCGGATGCACCAGAGAATGAATTGAGTCAAAAACGCGGCGGTGCCATGCAGCTGGAACCACGGGGCGGGGGCGCCCCGTGGAGACATCGCAGGTTAGAGGGGGCGCACCTATTTGCTGCACCCTGTGCTCCAGCCTTAACCCTGTTGGTCCAGACTGGAGCACGCGCACATCCGCGTCGCCAACCTGCTCCGCGGCCATGGCTGCGTAATCTAAACCCACGCAGACTGGGGCTGCGAGCGCCTCGGCGCCACAAGCGCGGCCCCTGGGGGCCTGGCATTGCAATTGCACACGAAAGACAATCTGCCACTACATTATGTTTGCCCGCAACATGTTGAATATCGGTGGTGAACTCCGAAATCGCGGCCAGCTGTCTTTGCTGTCGGCCTGACCAAGGTTCTGAAATCTTGGCCATCGGAAATGTTAATGGTTTGTGGTCAACAAACGCGGTGAAACGGCGCCCTTCCAGCCAGAACTGAAAATGGTGGATGGCCAAATGCAGGGCCAACAGCTCCCTATCGAACGCGCTGTATTTCCGCTCGTTATCGCGCAATGTTTTGCTGAAAAACGCGAGCGGTTGCCAGCTCCCCGCTACCAGCTGCTCAACGACCGCCCCAACTGCTACGTTGGAAGCGTCCGTGGTGAGCACCATGCCAGCCGTTGGCACTGGGTGTGCCAACAAAACAGAGTTCGCCAGGGCTGATTTGACCTGGGAGAAAGCGCGCTCCCGCTCCGGGGACCACTCGACCCTATTTGCAGGTTTTTGTTTTTTAAGTGCCGCGTACAGTGGGTGCATGAGCTGTGCTGCACTGGGGAGGAAACGATTATAAAAATTAACCATTCCCAAAAATTCTTGCAATGCTTTGACCGTCTGAGGTTGGGGAAACTCTGTTATTGCGCGTACTTTATCAGGCAGTGGGACCGCTCCTTCTGGAGAAACGCGATGCCCCAAAAAAATCAATTTGCGTCACCCTGAACTGGCATTTTGCTGGGTTAATTATTAACCCGTGCTCTGTCAGCCTCCGAAAAATCGCTGTGAGATGGCGTTCGTGTTCGTCTTCGGATGTGCTGGCTACCAAAATATCATCCAACTAGACGAACACGAAAGGGAGGTCGCGTAAAACCGCATCCACCATGCGTTGGAACGTCTGCGCGGCACCCTTGAGGCCAAAAGGCATGCGCAAAAACTCAAAAAGTCCAAAAGGAGTTATTACGGCCGTTTTGGGTATGTCCTGAGCGCGGACCGGGACTTGGTGGTAACCGCGCACCAAATCTATTTTGGAAAAAATGCACGCCCCCGCTAAATGCACCGAAAAATCCTGGATGTGCGGAATCGGGTAGCGGTCATGTGCCGAAGCATTATTTAACCTGCGGAAATCACCGCAAGGTTACTACGAGCCGTCAGCCTTGGGGACCATATGCAGTGGCGAGGACCAGGGGCTGTTCGAGCGCCTAATAATGCCCAGTTTTTCCAGGTTAGCGAATTCCTCACGCGCAATGGCCAGTTTAGCTGGGTCCAAGCGCCGAGCCTTTGCAAAAACAGGGGGGCCAGAGGTAGTTATGAAATGCTCGACCCCGTGTTTAGCTACCGACGCCGAAAAGGTTGGGACCGTGAGTGTTGGGTACTGAGTGAGTAGTGCATGAAACTTACCACCCGCAGCTGTGACATTGGGATGTGCAGTAGGCGGGGCCACCCGAGCTGTACAGGAAATAGAGTGGAAAGACAGTGCATTCACTATACGTCTATTAGCAAGATCAACCAATAAACTATTTGAGCACAAAAAATCAGCACCTAACATGTTATTGCTGACTGCAGCCACGACGAAAGCCCACTCGAATGTGCGACCGTGGAAAGACAGGAGGAGTGTCTTCTCCCCGTAGGTCTTGATCGTCGAGCCGTTCGCTGCCAACACCAGGGGTCTGCTGGAAGGCGCCAGCAGGTCGGCGTAGGAAGGCTTGATGAAGCTCAGTTGGGAGCCTGTGTCCACCAGGAATTGCCTCCCTGAATTCGCATCTGTTATGAAGAGCAGCTCGTTCTTCGTACCGAGAGCAGCAGCTGCTACCGACTCTCGGTCTTGGCGTTTCCCGGGCGCTTGAACCGGCACGGTGGAATGCATTTGCGCGCCCTCTCGGCGAAGCGTCGATGGTAAAAACAGAGGGTGCCGTCCGCTCCGCTTCTCCTGGTCTCCGCCGCTGCTGACGTCAGCGAATCCGGTGCCGCAGCCCCTGGCCTCCCACCGTCTCCCGGGGATGCGCTCAGCTCCGCTGCTGCCGTCGTGGCCGTGTGCCGTCTGTGGGCGTCGACGAGCCGCTGTGCCTCCTGGCCCAGCCCGTGGTAGTCTCGGTTGGTGAGCAGCTGTGAGCTGGCCAGGGTGACTCTCACCGCTGGCGGTAGTGTTCTGAGGAAAAGATGGGCGAAGATAAAACTGTTGTCATCCTCGCCTCTCAGATTCATCATCCTCGCCATCAGGTCTGCCGGCCTGTCCGCTTCGCCTTCGGTCAATGCCAGAAGCTTCTCTGCTCGCTCTGCCCGCGACGGGGTGAAGGCACGGATGAGGGCGGCTTTCAGTGCGCCGTACTTGTCGTCTTGAGGCGGGTGGCTAGTCAGGCTTTCCACCCGCTGCACTGTGGAGCTGTCCAGCTTTGCGACCACATGGTAGAATCTCGTTGCGTCCGCTGAAATTCCCCGAAGGTGGAACTGCACCTCCACAGTGGTAAACCAGGAGCATGGGTTGTGTTGCCAGAAGTCGGGCAGCTGGAGTGTGGTAGCTGCGTTAACCCGGTTGGCTCCTGAAGAGTCCGGTGCGTCAAGGTCGTCGCCACCGGCCATAATTTGTTGTAGGTCACCAGTGTAGAGGATGCATTCAAAGATGAGACTGAGTTTATTTCTCAGGATCAGTTTTATTAACAGGACACATCCTCTATCAAATCTCCAAAAGCAGAAGAGGGAGAACAATCACATCTCACAGTTCTTATACCTGCAGAAGCCACACAAACCTAAGTCACATGGTGCTTATGCAAACATACAGTCCCAATGTCTCCTTGTTCTTCTCCCATTGTTTCTTATCCTTCGATGTTCCGGGGCTCCCCCTGGGACATCCTTGTCGAGACAAAAGCCCGACTTCACATCTCCTTGTCATCTCCTGTAGATCTCTGCAGACCCAGACCTTCTTTGTCCTCTTGAGACGTGAAGCCCTCAATACACATACAGTCATGCATATGTGGGAAATATGGGTTCAATATATGCACCATAATTGTATAATTTTCTCATACAGTATCTCACAAAAGTGAGAACACCCCTCAAATTTTTGAAAATATTTTATTATGTCTTTATGGGACAACACTGAAGATATGACACTTTGATACAATGTAGCCGGTGTACAGCTTGTGTAACAGTGTAAATTTGCTGTCCCCTCAAAGTAACTCAACACACAGCCATTAATGTCTAAACCACTGGCAACAAAAGTGAGTACACCCTTAAGTGAAAATGTCCAAATTGTGCCCAAAGTGTCAATATTTTGTGTGGCCACCATTATTTTCCAGCACTGCCTTAACTCTCTTGACAAGAGAGTTAAAGGTCTGATGACACGATTTTGACATTTTTTAGCATGTTGTGTAAACCCAAAAGTCATTGTCGATGATCAATATAATACTTACAACTGCGCCTGCATAAACTAGTTATCACAAAACCGCAGCCGCTGACTGGACTGTGGTGCCACCCACCAAATGAAGGGTGGCACCCCCATGACATAAGCGACAGAACGGAATCTATTGTTGTTAAGTGTATTGCCTGCAGCTTTGTGGCACATTTTCTTTGTTTTCTTGTTTTAGTTTTACGGCTATGCCTTCGCGTTGTGTCGCAGGCTTTTGTTCCAAAACTCATAAGGACGGTGTTAGTTTATTTAAGTTTCCTAAAGATCCTGAGTTACATTCGAAGTGGGTGAAGCAGATCAGACATACCCGTGAGAAGTGGGAGCCCTCCCCCAGGTCTCTACTGTGCTCTGATCATTTTGAGTTGGACTGTTTTGATTTTGTTCCCATTTTCTTTCCCGGTCCTCGCCCAGGTGCTTCTCATCACACCATCACCAGCTGTGTGTGTACTTAGCGGCCGTCTGCCAGTCACGCACAGCTGGTCCATAGTATTGTCATCTGTGCTGTTAGTCTGCCAGTATTTTCAGCACTCTCACGACGTTAGTCACTCTATGTTCGCCGTGGTTCTCGTGCATCCTTGAAGCGATGTCAGCTCTGGGGCACACCTGTGGCTAACACGTCTCCTCTCATTCGTTCACTGGGCGATGTCGGCCCCCGAACGCCATCAGTAAGTGTGTTTGTGTTTTTTGTACGTCTTCACCTTTTTGGGAATTGTCTGTCTTTCTGTATTAAATATGCTGTGGTGAACCCTGCACATAAATCCTCGTTATTTCATCCTCTCTCTCCGTGTCCTGCGTAAGAGCGCACGGAGGGTCATGATAAGGAGCGCATGAGGAGGGGAAGGATGAATGGATTTGTGCACAGGATTCACCACAGCACATGTATTGAACATAAGAATGATGACAACAGTTCTCAAAAAGGTGAAGACTTACAAAAATAAACAGAAACACTTACAGTTGACGTTCGGGGCCGACATCACCCAGCGAACGCATGGAGAGGAGACGTGTTAACCACGGTTGCGCCCCAGGGCCAACATTGCTTCAAGAGGTGCAACAGAACCATGGCTGTGTGGAGTGGCTAACACGTCATGATAGTGTTGGCAATATTGGCTGGCTGACAACACGGCAGATGATGCACACAAAACATGAACAGCTGACTGTCAAAGAGAGGGGGCGTGGTCAGACCGGCAAATCTTGGACAGTGCCCACCTGAAAGTGGGTCAAAACGGCACATAAACCACATGTACAATACATAAAAACAAGAACTTAAAAGATAATACATAATAAACCCAATGCCTGAGCCACAAAGAATACACTGCTATGATTTTATTGACAAATTGGGTTTAAATAAATTATATTTATGAACAAATAATTTGTTGCAATATCTGTAACAAAAGCATACCACTCGGTGTTCCCCTGCCGTGTGTTTGCCGCCGCTGCTGCTGCGGCGGGCATGTGTGCCTCACCACTGTCACTCTCTGAGTCTGACTCGCTAAGCACAATGCCCACTTGGCACGATTCAAACCTATAAGGTCTGATGCCCCCAGATTCTTCATTGTCATCCCATTCTTCTGAACTATAATCGTCTGAAGATTGGACAACACAAACCAATTCCAGACTACATGTACTAGAACCATCGTCGATGTTTTCTACCACTTCCATCCTGCGTGTACAATGGGCAGCCAAGCACTAAGCTCTGTCGATGACGTTACAACATGGCCGGGGGGGTTTCCAGCCACTGATGCAATTTATGACGTGGCACTCATGAAAACGTTGAATATTCGCGTGAAAAAAAGCCTGTTTGACTTAGAATTGCACAGACCAACCTATTTCATCATATTGAAATTATGTGTTGCAAAATTAGATGAAGTCAAAATTGTGTCAGACCACTTGCACGCCGTTGTTCCGCGGGCGGGCAAGTCTCTGCGTCCTAGGGCGCACGAGGGCGCACGAGGGCGCACGAGAGCGCACTCGTGCGCGCTTGGACGCATGACGCATGATGGTGGTGATGTAGGTGGTGTTGCCTCCAAGCGCCACTGAAAAAAAAAGCTGCAGTCACAGCCGCGAACAGATTAGTTCATATGATTGACCTCTCATTTGACTAATAAGAGCCTTGAATTGGGTTTCTGAAACCTTGAAGAGCCAATGAATGAAAACCTAGGAAGGAGGACCCGCCTACTTTGAATGCACGAGCCAATTGAAGCACAGAGATTCGGGCTGGTGAAGAGAGATTTACTGCTGCAGCAGATGAAAACAAAGGAAGCTGGACGAACCTGCTACAGACCCAGGCTCACCCAGCAGCATGGAGACCACCCACAAGTGGGACCTGCACTCATTCCAGCAGAATAGACGTTTAGGATTCTCTTCCGTCATCATAGGCCGACGGAGGCCGACGACAAAAGTCGTAAATCATTCGCCAAAACAGCAATAATGGAATTATGTTTTGATCGGGATCCACGAGCGGAGCAGCGTCGCGTTCGTCTGACAATGGGGAAGAGATGTTCGCCACGACTCTGCTGCTTTGAAGAGGTAAGGTGTTATAAGCTAAATTATTATTTATCCCTGAAAACTGTAATCCAAAAATGACTTTTGACCGATCGGTAAATTACAACTGTACTGTGCACGAAGTACGAAGTGCGTGCGCTGCGATAAATGGTTCATTTGCCGTGTTCGGACCGTGAACGCCCCCCCCCCCCGCTGCAGAAGAGGAGCGGGGTGGGGGGGGCATTCACGGTCCGAACGCCCCCCGGTCCGTGGGGGGAAGCATATGAGTCTATTCCATCATGTAGCGATGGCCCTCTTCTGTAGCGAGGGGGGGGGGGGCGTTCACGGTCCGTTCATGGTTCCCCCCCACACACACACACACAGTAGCGAGGGGGGGGAGCCGCTGTGAAAACATGCAAGGAGTGTAATCCGCCATGTAGCGAGGGCCGAACTCGGTCCTTGGTAGCGGGGGGGGGGGGGACGACCCCCCACCCACACACACACACACACAGACACAGCCCTGAGTGTGACCTTTCATTAGAGCCTAAAATGAAGATTCTACATTGAATTATTCAAAAGTTACAGATGTTTTTCCAAACTGTGCCATTTGGCACAATTTGGCACAGTTCCAAAATGCCTGGGAACAGCCTGAGAACAAAGCTGTGTAAAATATTCATTTTTTGTGGTATTGTTACCAAATTTGGATCTCAGCTGGATAACACTTGGTTCTACATTTCTGTTGCATTTTCCAGCCGGATCGGACAGCTGTGTGTTATTTACAAGCATTTGTATCCAAAAAAACACTGTGTCCAATTTTTTTTTCTTCAAGTTCAGTATGTTTAGATGACTGTAACTCAGTGACCAGAGCACGTAGAGAGATTATGTTTTTTTTGCCAAAAAATTCAAAGTGTTTTCTTTTAAATGAGACCAACCCCATGAAGATGCTGCAAAGGGTTGAAGAACAGCTTTCGATTTACTTTGGGCACGTTATTTTTTGGCATTTTTAGGAAAATTGCCCGGAGTGCAAGAGGTTAAGGCAGTGCTGGAAAGTAGTGATGGGCAGGCAGGCACCGGTGCTCTGAACGGTGATCTGATCTTATCCAGGAAATATTTGGCGAGGCGTGTTTCGAGACGTGACTCTTGATGTATGTGTTGACGTCGGACAATGTGACTGGGTCAGGAGAAAATAAACTGAGCAGCGCTACCCAATGGAAATCCCCGTCCCTCATGTTTTGTTTTGTCTTGTCATGTTTGACTGTGTAAGGGATTTGTCACAGCCAATTTTCAGATGGAGTCAGCACCAAAGACACTTGGCTCCTTTCTCCCATTGATGTATTTTTGACAAATAGTGGCTTCTTATTACAATAGGGGTGATGGTTTAGTGGTAGTGTATCTGTTTTGCAAGCAGGAGACCTGGTTTCAAATCCCAGCTGTGTCGTTCTTTTAATTTCATTTTTATTTGCAAGGAAGAGCTTGGATCATTATTACGCATCATTATGCTGAGGCACTATTGCTATTGCGCCCTGCATGAGAATCAGGCCAGAGTTAAATTTACTGGGACAGTATAAAACTGTTGAAAGTTTATTATTTCTTAATAAAAATAGATTAGTACAAGCACACAAAGTAACACAGACACATTCACTGTAGTCACCCCAGTTTTATTATTTCTTTTTTTCCCTGATGATCATTGATACTTCTTAAAAGATGGCATTTACTGAAATTGAAAAAAATACACATTAAACCAACAATACCCTTGTAAAAATCAGCATGTTGTATACATTTTGTCCACTAGGTGGCCTGGTAGAGAAAATGAAGTCCCACATGAGGCCTTACCTATGTGAACCATTTTGATGAAAGGCCTCAAGTCCTCCAGAAAGCCTCATTTGGCCATCACTGTGGCCCATATATTCTTGCCAACATATGTATAAGCACAAGGAGAAGCTTAGGACTGCAGGTGTTGATTGACCTCACGTCTTGGATGGGACAATACGTCTGGACCCCCTGTGGATAATGGCAGGAGGATGGAGGTGCTGTTGAGAGGACACTGAAAGGACTTCCTGACCTCCTGGAGCCAGACGGAGGACTAAAGGACTCGAGGGAAGAATTATTGTCAAATGGGGGTTTTGACAGCAATGTGTGATTCTGCCTTTGATGTTCATGTATAAGAGCGAGGGTTTTGACGCAGCTCAGTCTCTTCTGTTCTTGAGAGAAAAGCTGGGGATGTGATTTCTGCAATAAACCTGAATTGAGAAATAATTCAGTCTCTTCATTTCACGCTCCCCACATTGGTGACCAGTAACGTGAGAATGCCTAGAGATGATTTCCCCGACCCAGACTCGTCGGAGTCTGCCCGAGCGAGCGCCGTCTCCATCAAACTACCAGAATTCTGGCAGGACAACCCGGACTCGTGGTTCCTCCAGGCCGAGGCACAGTTCGCTCTCGGGGGAATAACGGCGGATGACACTAAATTCTACCACGTCATCACAAAGCTCGACAACCGCACAGCGCGATGCGTGCGGAGCCTGGTACAGCAGCCGCCCGCCGACGACAAATACGACGAACTGAAGGCTGCACTCATCCAGTGTTTCACGCCCTCACCCGAGGAGAGGGCTAGAAGACTCCTCGCTATGCACGACCGGGGAGGACGCAGGCCAGTCGACCTGATGGAAGACATGCTGCAGCTGAGAGACACAGACAACGACGATTTTCTTTTCAAGCGTATCTTCCTGAGAAACCTCCCGATGCAGATGAGAGGGACCCTGTCCAGCATGCGTTGTGTGACCCAGCGGGACTTCCGTGCGCTGGCCCGAGAAGCGCAGCGGCTCCTTGACTCCTGCGGTGAGCAGACAGCCACGACGGCAGCGGCAGACCTCGGCGCGGTGACCGGGAGCAGCGGAGAGCCGGAGGCAGCGGAACCAATCACACCAATGATGGCAGTGGCGCGGCCCCGACGCAGCGGAGGAGATGGCCTCTGCTTCTGCCATCAGCGCTTCGCAGAGAAGGCGCACAGATGTGTGCCGCCGTGCAACTTTAAAAGTCCTCAGGAAACGCCAGAACCGGGAGTCAGTAGCAGCTTCGGCTCTCGGCGAACGAAATAAGCTGCTCTACCTCACAGATGCGAACTCCGGGCGGCACTTCCTCGTAGACACCGGAGCCCAAGTGAGTTTCATCACCCCGACCTACGCTGACCGGCTGGTGGGCCCCCGTGGTGACGGGGCAACGGCGGCAAACGCCTCGAGCATCAAGACCTACGGAGAAAGGACTCTGCTTCTGTCCTTGCATGGCCGCTCTTATGAATGGACTTTTATTATAGCGGCGGTGAGTTTTAACATGTTAGGTGCTGATTTTCTGTGCTCACATGGTTTGTCAGTTGATCTTGCCAACAGGCACTTGGTTAATGCAATCTTTTTATTCAATTCCTCGTGCAGCTCGAGTGTCCCCGCCACCAGTGCAGGCCCACGTCGCCACAGCAGGCGGTAAGTTTCACACACTCCTCACCCAGTTTCCAGCGCTCACAGTTCCCACATTTTCGGCAACAGTTGCGAAACACGGGGTGGAGCACTTTATCACCACAGCTGGCCCACCCGTCTTTGCGAAAGCTCGGCGTTTGGATGCAGCTAAACTCTCCATAGCGCGCGAGGAGTTCGCCAACCTGGAAAGGCTGGGCATTATTCGACGTTCGAAGAGCCTATGGGCCTCTCCACTGCATATGGTCCCTAAAGCTGACGGCTCGTGGAGACCTTGTGTTGATTACCGCAGGTTAAACAATGCCACAGCGCATGACCGCTACCCAATCCCACACATCCAGGATTTCTCGGTGCATCTAGCAGGGGCGCGCATTTTTTCTAAAATAGACCTGGTCCGCGGCTATCATCAGGTTCCAGTCCGAGCCGAGGACATTCCCAAAACAGCGGTAATAACCCCGTTCGGACTTTTTGAATTTTTACGCATGCCGTTTGGCCTCAAAAGCGCTGCGCAAACCTTTCAACGCATGATGGATGCTGTGTTACGCGATCTCCCCTTCGTGTTCGTCTACCTCGACGACATTTTAGTCGCCAGCACTTCTGAGGAGGAACACGAAAAACACCTCACAGCAGTTTTTCAGAGGTTGGGAGAGCACGGGCTAATAATTAATCCAGCCAAGTGCCGGTTCGGCGTGGCGCAAATCGCTTTTTTGGGACCCCGCGTTTCCCCAGAAGGGGCGGTTCCGTTACCAGACAAGGTGCGCGCAGTGGCGGAGTTTCCCCGGCCACAAACGGTCAAAGCACTACAGGAGTTTTTAGGAATGGTAAATTTTTATAACCGTTTCCTACCCCACGCAGCGCAGCTCATGCAACCATTATATGCCGCGCTTAAAAAACAGAAACCCTCCAATACGATCGATTGGTCCCCGGAACAGGAGCGCGCGTTCACCGAGGTGAAAAAAGCCCTTGCAGACGCTGCGCTGCTCGCTCACACAGACCCAACGGCCCACATAGCGCTCACCACTGACGCGTCAGATTTGGCCATAGAGGCGGTTGTGGAACAGCATGTTGCAGGGGTTTGGCAGCCGCTGGCCTTCTTCAGCAGATCCTTGAGCGAGCCCGAGCGGAAATACAGCGCTTTTGACAGGGAGCTGTTAGCGCTCCACTTAGCCATTCGCCATTTCCAGTTCTGGTTGGAAGGTCGGCGTTTCACCGCGTTTGTCGACCACAAGCCGCTAACTTTTGCGATGGCCAAAATTTTGGAACCTTGGTCGGGCCGGCAACAGAGGCAGTTGGCCACAATTTCCGAATTTACTACTGATATTCAGCACGTAGCGGGTAAACTCAATGTAGTGGCAGACTGCCTCTCTCATGCGGTAACAGCACCGATCCGCGTGGAGGTAGGTTATACTACCGCAGCCGCAGGACAAAATAACAGCGCAGAAGCGCACGTGGCCCCAGTTCACGTGGGGATAGATTATGCAGCCATGGCAGCGGAGCAGGGTAGAGATGCGGACATGTGCGCGCTCCAGTCTGGACCAACAGGGTTAAGGCTGGAGAGCAGGATTTTGCAAAGCGGTATGCCCCCCCTAATCTGCAATGTATCTACCGGGCCCGCGCCCGGTAGTACCGGCCACATGGCGCCGCCACGTTTTTGACTTGGTTCACTCCCTGGCGCACCCGGGGGTGCGCGCGTCTGTGAAAATGGTAGCGGAGAAGTTTGTTTGGCCGAGCCTGCGCAAGCACGTGAAAGAGTGGGCAAGAACCTGCATGGCTTGCCAGCGGGCCAAAATTCACAAGCACACAAAAGCCCCCTTAGAACCTTTCCACATTCCGGCCAAGAGATTCGATCATGTGCATGTCGACCTCGTGGGCCCCCTACCGTCGTCGCAGGGGTTCACACATCTTTTGACAATGGTGGACCGAACCACACGTTGGCCGGAAGTGGTCCCACTGGCATTGACCACGGCTGCAGAGGTGGCTCGCGCATTTTTGACGGCCTGGGTAGAGCGTTTCGGGGTTCCGTCGGACATTACGTCCGACAGGGGACCTCAATTTGTGTCTGAGCTTTGGTCAGCGATGGCCAGCAGCTTAGGAGCGGCAATTCACCGCACTACCGCTTATCACCCCCAGGCTAATGGTTTATGCGAGCCTTTTCACAGGTCTTTGAAGGCAGCCCTCAGAGCGTCGCTTACGGATGCAGATTGGGTAAACAAACTACCATGGGTTTTATTGGGGTTGCGTTCTGCGCCCAAGGAGGACTTAGATGCCTCCCCAGCTGAGTTGGTTTTTGCACAACCTCTCAGGCTGCCCGGTGAGTTCCTACCAGAGCATCCGGTGCCGGGGCGCCCCCCGGCTCTGGGACCACTGGTCGACACGGGGCAGACATGCTCCCGGGCCCCGTTCATCACACTTTTCCGCATGTTTTTGTTCCCAAAACTTTAAAAAATGCCGAGTTTGTTTTTGTCAGGCACGAGGCTCAGTGACCCAGCCTCCGCCCGCCATATGACGGTCCATTTAAAGTGCTGGAAACAGGAGATAAGCATTTTGTGCTAGATTTGGGAGACAGAAAGGAAACAGTTAGTATTGACAGACTAAAGCCTGCTTTTGTGATGAACGACGAGTCTGTACGAGTGGCGAGGGCACCTCGGCGTGGCAGACTCCCCAGGGAGCATGTCCCGGAGCCCCTGCAGGGATCAAATAATCATTCTCTTCCTCAGTTAGCAGATTCTCTGCAGGACGGCGCCGCAGGGACGGCGAAGCCTGCTTACAGCAAATTTGGAAGACGTTTGAAGCCCAGATGGCGTATGGACTGATGTGTGTTTTTATCATGTTGTGTAGACTATGCTGTTGATTTTACCATGTTGTGTGAAATATGCCTTATTGCCCATTCTTCGACGTTTTGGTGGGGGGGGGGGTTATGTGGCCCATATATTCTTGCCAACATATGTATAAGCACAAGGAGAAGCTTAGGACTGCAGGTGTTGATTGACCTCACGTCTTGGATGGGACAATACGTCTGGACCCCCTGTGGATAATGGCAGGAGGACGGAGGTGCCGTTGAGAGGACACTGAAAGGACTTCCTGACCTCCTGGAGCCAGACGGAGGACTAAAGGACTCGAGGGAAGAATTATTGTCAAATGGGGGTTTTGACAGCAATGTGTGATTCTGCCTTTGATGTTCATGTATAAGAGCGAGGGTTTTGACGCAGCTCAGTCTCTTCTGTTCTTGAGAGAAAAGCTGGGGATGTGATTTCTGCAATAAACCTGAATTGAGAAATAATTCAGTCTCTTCATTTCACGCTCCCCACAATCACCACTGGAAAGCTGTAACTGGCTTACAACTAGTGATGTTACGCTCGACACCGCCCACTCGAGACTGACTCGAGCAATATAACACGAAAGTGTCGTGAGCAGAGTGTCGAGTACTGTGTCAATCTGCCTACAGTCACATGACCGTAGCGAATGAGGACTCGTTGTCTCATCACGTGATTTGAGACCTGGCAAGAAATTTGAGAGGGCTGGGCGTTGCATACGTTCCCGCGAGCCCTCAAGTCACAGGCCTCGCTTGCTACGGTCACATGACTCATGATGCAAAAAAAATTGCAAGAGACATTGGGCAGCTCCTATTACTATAAAAAAAAAAATTGTTGTGGTCTTTACTCTCTCTTTTAATATGCCCCTTTTTTTCTTGTTAATTGGAATGTGAAGTTTGACTGATTGTATATTTTTTGTGAAAGTTCTGATTTTGTAACTCTTTGTAAACTCTTTGTAAACTCTTTGTCAACTCGTCATCGAGAGTTTGTATGTTGTATTTTAATCTATTAAATTAAAAAAAACTGCTTATGACACTTCCGCTTTATATTGTGTGAATCAGTGTTGAGTGGGCGGCGGCGAGCGTGTAGCTGTCTTACCGGCCACTGCTGAAATTCACCAGCCATTGGCTGGTGTTAATGTCAAGCCCTGCATACCATCTATCTATAAAATCAGGTTTTGTTCACTGAAAATTGTATTTCCAGAGTTTTGCCAACAATGACTACAAATTCTGAAAGATGTCTATCATTTGACAGATTTCATGGAGGGTGATGTAATTAAAGTCAATTAAAATGATAGATGACAGAATTTTTACAAGGTTGTCTGAGAAAATGACATAAAAAGTGCAGTGCAACCTGTGATATTGAGTATTGGCTTTTTCCAGTTTTTCAACTCAAATGCAGTTCTGACAGTAAGCCACCAGATGGCAGTCTTTATTAGAGGTGTCATAACACTGTCACTCATGAAGCAGTTGTGTCAAAGTTGCTCATTGTTTCATGAGGCCTCGGTTTTAACATCACTACTTACAACTTGTAAGTCGACTTACATGAACTTGGGGGAGGAGGCGGAGATCTGAATTTGATGGCGTCGTCAGGGGAAAAGTTCACGTCCACTGGCAGGAATGGGTGTATCCTGGCCATATCACAGGAGCAGTTGGAGATAACTTTTCCTTACGTGGTTCCAGGCTCCACACAGGAGAAGGGGGTCCATGATCAGCTGGTGACAATCTGAAAAGCTCCTTATGACGGAGAAGAGCAGCTTCCAATTAAAGTTTAGTTCTGATTACTGGCAGATGGTGAGTGCAGCTGTGAAGAATGAATGAATGAATGAATGAATTTATTTATTTCGGATAATACAGTACAGGTTAAAAGAAACTGTATAATATAACAACAAGGTCAAATTAGACAAAGACTCCTTCTACTAAACAATTCCACGTGAGTTATCCGAAATGGGTGATGGCTGAAGCCGCAGCTTATATTGCCCACCCATATTCCATCCAAGAATTCAAAAGAAAAAAGAGTAAACAAGACAAGAGTGATTACAATTTAGAACAAAGCTAAGACAAAGTGTGACTGAGAGAAAAAAAAAAGAAAACTAAGCTAAGCTAAGTTAAGCGGTTACTATTCAAGACAAATCTAAGACAGAATGTCACAGAGAGAAAAAACAAAACAAAAACTAAGCTACAACACAACACAGGCTGGATATGTCAATCCTTATGTGAGTTTACATGTCGTCTTGTAAATATGTTTGGAGTATTTCTTCCTTTAGTTTTTGTTTAAATTGTCCAAGCGTTGTACATGATTTTAATTCAGGTCCATAATCGTTCCATAATCTGACTCCTTGCACTGAAATACAGTGTTGCTTGGTGGTTGTTCTCACTGTAGGCTTTTGAAATATACATGTTCCTCTGAGGTGATATCGTTTCTTCCTTGTTTGGAACAACTTTTGGATATTTGCGGGCAGTGATAAATTCTTCACTTTGAACATTATTATTGCGGTTTTAAAGTCAACCAGATCTTTCAACTTGAGAGTTTTTTTGTTTAAGAAAAAGTGGGTTTGTTGGTTCCCTGTAAGCTGCTTTGTTTATTATTCTAATAGCTCTCTTTTGAAGCATAAAGAGTGGATATATGTTTGTTTTGTATGTATTTCCCCATACTTCATTACAATATGTCATGTATGGGAGTATTAATGAATGATACAAGGTGTATAGTGTGGGTTGATTCAGCAAATATTTCACTCTGTGTAATATTGCAATTGATTTGGAAACTTTACCTTTAATATAATTAATATGTGACTTCCAACACAGTTTGTTATCAATTATTACTCCAAGGAATTTAGTTTCAGATACCCTTTCAATCTCTACACCATTTACACTGAGTTTGGGTACTGGATTGTTGTGATGGTTGTTAAAGACTATAAATTTTGTCTTACTTAAATTGAGCGTTAATTTGTTTGAATCAAACCACAGTTTAAGCTTTTCTAATTCCTTCCCGAGTGTATCCAGAAGTTGTTCCAAATTGTTTCCACTGCATAGCAGATTAGTGTCATCGGCAAACAATATTAAGTCCATTTTTTCTGAAACTTTACATATATCGTTTATATACATATTGAATAATAATGGTCCCAAAACTGAACCCTGTGGGACTCCACAGGTGACCTTCAGCAACTCTGAGTTTTTGTTGCTAACACATACATACTGATATCTATTCTTTAAGTAACTACTTAACCAGGACAGTGCTACCCCTCTAATACCACAATTTTGTAGTTTCTTTAATAATAAATTATAATCTACTGTATCAAATGCTTTTTTAAGATCTAGGAATACTCCAACTGAATACTCTTTATTTTCAATAGCTGTTGATATTTTTTCTGTAAATTCCCTTAGGGCATATGCAGTTGTCCTCTTGTGTCTGAACCCATATTGCTGCTCACATAATAAATCATTCTTCAGTATGAAGTTGTCAATTCTCTCATAGAATATTTTTTCAAGTATCTTGGAAAATTGCGGTAATAGTGAAGTTGGTCTATAGTTTGAGAGTTCCCCTCTGTCGCCCGTCTTGTATATCGGAATTACTTTAACTATTTTCATTGCATTGGGAAATATACCTGATTGGAGAGACAGGTTGCAGATATACGTCAGTGGTTTTACTATGCATTCGATAACAGTTTTGACTAGTAGCATGTCAATACCATCACAGTCAGTAGATGTTTTACTTTTGAACGATTTAACAATTTCAATGACCTCTCTTTCGTCTGTGTTCTTTATGAAGATGGAGTCTTTTACAGCAGTGTTATTGCATATTGTATCACCTATTGGCACCGTAGTGGGTATTTCTCGGGCCAGTTTAGGTCCAATGTTAACAAAAAAATTATTAAATTCATCTGCAGGTGAAGCAATATTCACACTCTGAGTCGTTTTATTATTTTTTGGAATATTAGTTGGGTAGCTTGTATTTCTGCTTTTATTTCCAAGGATACTGTTGAGTATTGTCCATGTATTTTTAATATTGTCTCTGTTTTTCTCCAGTTCTTTACTGTAATAGTCTCTTTTACTACATCTTATTATATATGTTAACTTATTTTTGTATGTTTTATACCGCTGCTCTGCTTCTTTTGTTCTTTTCTTTAGGAAAGCTTTATATAATAAATTTTTCTTTTTACACGCCTTTTGTAGTCCTTTGGTTAACCATGGCTTATTAGCAAATTTGTGTTTAAGCTTTTTTATTACTAATGGGCAGTTTTTTTCATAAAGAGTGGTTACAATATTTATAAATGTGTCATAGGCTTCATTTACATCTGATACATAGACTTCTGTCCAGTCTTGCTTCAGCAAGTCCTCTTTAAGAGAACTGATTGCATTTGGTGATTTGTGTCTGAACGATTTTGAAGTTTTTTCTGCGTTGGGCCCCGTGTGGCCATGGATAAGTGCAAAGGTTGGCAAGTGGTCACTTATATCATTTATCAATAATCCACTTTCTATTTTCTTATCGAAAACATTGACAAACAGGTTGTCAATAAGTGTAGCAGAGTGAACTGTGATTCTACTGGGATGTGTTATTGTGGGATATAGACTCATGCTGTACATAGAGTTCATGAACTCTGTAACTACATTTTGTTGATGAGGATTCAGTAAGTCAATATTGAAATCTCCACAAATTGCTACCATTTTCTTACTAGTAATATTATTGTACAGCTCGACTAATTTATCTCTGAATGTCTCAATGCAAGTTCCCGGCGTTCTATATATGCAGCTTATGATTAGATTTTTTGTTTTGTCTAGGTCAATCTCAACAGTAACACATTCCAAAATCCCTGGTAGTGCTAAGGACATTTCATTTACAAGCTTACACCTGTACAGGTCATCAATATACAGTGCAACACCACCACCCTTTTTTTGAGTTCTGTTAATATAAAACATCTGATATCCTTCTATTGCCATCAGGGGAGCCTGATCTTCATTAAGCCAGGTTTCAGAGACTGCAATGGCTGCAAGAATGAGATAATTAGTAGAGAGCGCGCATGAGGGAAAACAGTGTGCCAGCCAGGAGCCACTACAGGAAAATGCACGAGATGTGAAGAGAATGCAGGTAGGGCGGAGTGGGTGGAGATGAGTATCGGGGGTGATTTGTGACAACAATAGCAGCTAGAGTGAAAAAGAAGATTTACAAGGTGGTAATGAGACCTGCTATTATGTATGGTTTGGAGACGGTGGTACTGACAAAAAGACAGGAGGCAGAGCTGGAGGTGGCAGAGTTGAAGATGCTAAGAATCTGAGTGGGAGTGATGAGGAGGGACAGATCTAGAAACGAGTTTATCAGAGGAACAGTTCAGGTTGAGCAATTTGTAGACTAAGTAAGAGAGAGCTGTGTCAGAAGGGCACTTCACAGGGCAAAGGGGCAGATGCTAGAGGACCTCCTGGTGTCTCTCTGTGTATGTGCCTGTGAGAGAGGCAAGGCTGAGATGGTTCAGACATGTGCAGAGGAGGGCTAGTGGATATACTGGACAAAGAATGTTGAAGATGGAACTGCCAGACAGGAGGAAAAGATAAAAACCACAGAGAAGATTCATGGATGTAGTGAAGGAGGACATGGAGATGGTTGGCGTTACAGAGGAAGATGAAGAGATAGGGTGAGATGGAGGCAGATGATCCACTGTGGAGACCACTAAAGGGAGCAGCCAAAAGAAAAAGAAATGGCATAAATAGTAAATTAAAAAAATCATAAAAATGACAAAACTTACCAAATATTTTTGGAGGGGATGTGACAGAGAGCACATGAAAGATTGGAGGAGCAATGCCAGCTGAAAATCATCACGGCTGATGAGGACAAATGTGTTTTTAATGAAGACCTGGATAATATTCTAGCCTCACTAAACTAGTTAACCAATATGATGGCATCTTCCCCCGTTTCAAATTAAAGTGTAGTTTCCATGTGCCCAGAGTGAAAACACCTCCAAGGAACAGTAGCATGCTTGTTAACTATTTCATCAGTGTCAACTACTGTAAATGTCGTCATGACAATAGGACGTCAGTGTGTTACATAAAGTCATTTGGTCGGCTTGGACAAAGAGCAATGTGAAACCAAAGCTAACTGGACCACATGTATACAATGTAACAAAATAAAAACTTTAGTCTGGGCCTTGGTGCAGAGTTTCAGGTGTAAAAACACCCTAAGAGTGATGAGTGTTATCTAACTCTGCACTTGAGATGATTTTGGTTGACATAGCAATGCAATTCTATCTTTATAGTATTCTTGATGCAGAAAGCTGACAATACAGTATCTCACAAAAGTGAGTACACCCCTCACATTTTTGTAAATATTTTATATCTTTTCATGGAACAACACTGAAGATATGACACTTTGATACAATGTAAAGTAGTCAGTGTACAGCTTGTATAACAGTGTAAATTTGCTGTCCCCTCAAAATAACTCAACACACAGCCGTTAATGTCTAAACCACTGGCGACAAAAGAGTGTACACACCTAAGTGAAAATGTCCAAATTGTGCCCTAAGTGTCATTATTTTGTGTGGCCACCATTATTTTCCAGCACTGCCTTAACTCTCTTGGGCATAGAGTTCACTAGAGCTTCACAGGTTGCCACTGGAATTCTCTTCCACTCCTCCATGACGACATCACAGAGCTGGTGGATGTTAGAGGCCTTGTGTTCATCCACCTTCCTTCTGAGGATGCCCCACAGATGCTCAATAGGGTTTAGGTCTGGAGACATGCTTGGCCAGTCCATCACCTTTACCTTCAGTTTCTTTAGCAAGGCAGTGGTCGTCTTGGAGGTGTGTTTGGGGTCGTTATCATATTGGAATCCTGTCCTGTGGCCCAGTTTCTGAAGGGAGGGGATCATGCTCTGCTTCAGTATGTCACAGTACATGTTGGCATTCATCGTTCCCTCAATGAACTGTAGCTCCCCAGTGCCGGTAGCATTCATGCAGCCCTAAACCATGACACTCCCACCACCATGCTTGACTGTAGGCAAGACACACTTGTCTTTGTACTCCTCACCTGATTGCCACCACACACGCTTGACACCATCTGAACCAAATAAGTTTATCTTGGTCTCATCAGACTACAGGACATGGTTCCAGTAATTCATGTCCTTAGTCTGCTTGTGTTCAGCAAACTGCAGGCTTTCTTGTGCATCGTCTTTAAAAGGCGCTTCCATCTGGGATGACAGCCATGCAGACCAATTTGATGCAGGGTGCGACATATGGTCTGAGCACTAACAAGCTGACCCCCCACCCCTTCAATCTCTGCAGCAATGCTGGCAGCACTCATATGTCCATTTTCAAAAGACAACCTTTGGATATGACGCTGAGCATGTGCACTCAACTTCTATGGTTGGCCATGGCGAGGCCTGTTCTGAGTGGAACCTGTCCTGTTAAACTGCTGTATGGGCTTGGCCACCGTGCAGCAGCTCAGTTTTAGGGTGTTTGCAATCTTCTTATAACCGAGGCCATCTTTATGTAGAGCAACAATTCTTTTTTTTCAGATCCTCAGAGTTCTTTGCCATAGATGCCATGTTGAACTTCCAGTGACCAGTATGAGACAGTGTGAGAGTGATAACACCAAATTTAACACACCTGCTACCCATTCATACCTGACACCTTGTAACACTAACAAGTCACATGACACCGGGGAGCTGCTGTATGGCCAGACGGAAGCCACTGCTTAGTAAAAGGCACATGGCAGCCCACCTGGAGTTTGCCAAAAGGCACCCGAAGGACTCTTAGACCATGAGAAACAAAACTCTCTGGTCTGATGAGACAAAGATTGAACTCTTTGGCAGGTTTTAATGCCAGGCATCACATTTGGAGGAAACTAGGCACTGTTCATAACCACGCCAATGGTGGAGGCAGCATCATGCTGTGGGGACGTTTTTCAGCGGCAGGAACTGGGAGACTAGTCAGGATAGAGGGAAAGATGAATGCAGCAATGCACAGAGACATCCTGGATGAAAACTTGCTCCAGAGTACTCTTGACCTCAGACTGGGGCGACAGTTCATCTTTCAGCAGGACAATGACCCTAAGCACACAGCCAAGCTATCAAAGGAGTGGCTTCAGGACAACTCTGTAAAT
Organism: Pholidichthys leucotaenia; assembly: GCA_020510985.1. Taxonomy (NCBI): domain Eukaryota; kingdom Metazoa; phylum Chordata; class Actinopteri; order Cichliformes; family Pholidichthyidae; genus Pholidichthys; species Pholidichthys leucotaenia. Next base: position 185,547,359 of record CM035840.1, on the reverse strand, counting down.
GTCCTTGAGTGGCCCAGCCAGAGTCCAGACTTGAATCCAGTTGAACATCTCTGGAGAGATCTGAAAATGGCTTTGTATCAATGCTTCCCATCCAACCTGATGGAGCTTGAGAGGTGCTGCAAAGAGGAATGGGTCAAACTGCCCATAGATAGGTGTGCCAAGCTTGAGGCATCATATTCAAAATGACTTGAGGCTGTAATTGCTGCCAAAGGAGCATCAACAAAATATTGAGCAAAGGCTATGAATACTTTGTACATGTGATTTCTTAGTTTTTTAGTTGTTTTTTGTTTTTTTTTTGTTTTTTTTAGGTAAGCAGAACAGAGATCTGTTACTCTTATTGTGCCAAAACAGATTTACTTTGCCAAAAGGAGCTTTTTACAGTACCTAACTATGTACTGTATACTGTTGTAAACTCCTCCTTTAACTTTTAATACTTAATTTAAATTATTTTACCCATGGAAGATCCGACAGGATGGGGAATAGGGAAAGGAAGTGCGTGGAGGGGGAAAGAAAAGGGAGGGGAACAGACAAAAAGACAAACAAACCAACGCCTAAAACAAATAGAAGACAAACTGCTTCTTCCACCGAAGAGGCCTCAACATGAGTCTGGTATCCACACCTGTTCAAGGAGAGACATTTGTGCATGTGTGTCTGTGTGCGTATATATGAGAGCGTGCACAAAATAAGTGTGTGCGTGTGAGTGGTTTGTCAGGAAACATACGAAGAGGGGGGGGCAGTCGCAGCAACTACCCCCCCCCCCCCCAGGAACCCTGAGCAGGCAAGGCAGCACTGCCAACCCCCACAGGGCACAAATGCCCAAGGTCAGCAAGCCCCAGGAAAACCAGGCATCCACCCTTGGAGGGACGATTGAGGGAGGCCAGGCTGCCAGAGCGGCAGACCCACACCCCAACCAACGCCCCCCCAGTGGGGCCAATGCCAGTCCCCAATCCCCAGGCACCAGGAGGCCAGCGCCCCCACACCCAAGGCGTCCCCTGGCGCAAGCCCCCCCAGACACCCCCAGAATGAGTCTGCCCCCCCTAGCGCCACTGGCACACACTCCGGGAACCCCCATGCCCAAAGAAGTCCCCCCCACCACACAGGGGAACCCACATAGCCAAGAGGCACTACCCCCATCAATCCAGCACCTCTCGACTCGCAGACACACCCATCCCCATCAATTTATTTTTAATAAATTTGCAAAAATTTCAAAAAAAAAACTTTTTTCACATTGTCATTATGGGGTATTGTGTGTAGAATTTTGAGGAAAAAAAATGAATTTAATCCCTTTTGGAATAAGGCTGTAACATAGCAAAATGTGGAAAAAGTGAAGCACTGTGAATACTTTCCGGATGCACTGTATCTGTGTACATACGTATATTCATCTACTGCTTTGGCTAACCAGTTCTTATTATTTTATTAACTATTGCTCTGAGTGCTGCAATCCCTGTGTTGCTGTAATCCTGGAATTTCCCCATCATAGGACTAATAAGATAAGACAAGATAGGCCTTTATCTTATCTTAGCTTATTGTCTATAAAATAAAAAACAAACAAAAATGTGGAAACAGAAGATTCAAAAGTCTTGGATTGTAGAAAACACACAGATGCACACACACAGTTCCACTGATGCCTCAGCTATGACGTAAATTTACACTCATGGTTTTTAGTTCTAACATTCAAAACTACTATAATTCTGATACATTTCAACCATACATTTCAGAAGTAGTGCATTTGATCACATATTTTTTTAAATAAATTCTAAGAACAGATTAAAGAACAGTTGAAGCTTTTTTATACCATATTGTGTTTTTACACATTATATTAGTCCTTAACTCAGCAGTCTCTTGTAGCGATGTATGAGCTCATTTTCTTTCAACAAGCATAAATGCAAAAAAAAAAAAGCTTAAAACAAAGGACGTGTGAAACATTTATGTAAACCTAGACAATTTGCTGCTATAATAATACTTATACTATCTCCCTCAAAAACATGCAAGTTAAGTTAATCGGAGACTCTAAAGTGGCCCTAGGTGTGAATGTGTGTGTGTGAATGGTGAAGGGATTGGTGCCACACCGTGGCTGCCTCATCCATCCATGAATTTCCCTCTGGGATTAATAAAGTATACAAAATTTAAAAAAAAAAAATCAAATCAAAAATCAATATGTAGTCTTGTAGTCCATTGGTGGCTTGCCCTTGTAGGAACACTAAAAAGATTACAACTAGCACGTTTTATGGCCTGAGTCACATTGGCCAATCATAGGGCACAACTTAAGCCACCAACTTGAAAGGCACCTTGTAACCGGTTATTGGGACTCAGGCTGTAAAACATTTTCAGTGTTCTCATCATCAACAAGAAAGTTACATAGTGTGTGGAGGAATAAGATCAAGTGAGATATGACAAGCTGGAAGGTTGCAGAGTTTTATTTCCTCCAACATCATGAGACACACATTGTAGCTCTGAGCTACTGTGCTGCTGAGGCATGTATTGTAAGCTCTTTTATAGTTGTTATACAGAAAGAGAGAATGCATGGCACATTAGCATATCAGTCAATACACATGATTAGCATGACATTGGTTGGCTCGAGGACACATGCATACAGTCCCGTCTGACTGCCTCCTGTGGCTTTTTGCCCGTCTGTGAATTGTCCTTTGTATGCAAATTGTCTTCCGTTTCCTCCAGCCCTGCTGAGAGGGAATTAGTCAATCTGCATTGTGCTGGGTCACCACAGGGCTCCCCCCAGAATGCTCAGAAGGGGCTGTGACCCCCCCCCCCCCCGTCGTTTGGGCTCCAGCTCCGGTAGAACTGTCCTGCTGTAGAGAAGTGTTGGAGGGCATGTCACTCCGTAGGGGGGATGGGGGAGGGGTGGAAAAGGCAGTGTGCTCCCCTCCGAGTTCCAGCACGTTGAATGGCCGTGGATCGTGGGCACACGGGGCTGGTGCGCGTCATGCGTAATGGAACAAGACGGCGATCAGCCGGCTTTAGGGAGTGGGGTGCGGTAAGAGCACTGTGGAGGAGGAGGGGGAGGGGGGTGGGAGTAAGTGAGTGCCGGCCCGGGACGTGAAAGGTGTCTAGGCCACGCAAAAAATGCGTGTGGATCCACGACGGTGAGGGATTTTCCCGGTAAACCAGGGGCAGTGATCCGCACTGGCTGTGAAAAAAAAAAAAAAAAAATGTGGGGAAGGCGACAGCCAAATTCCCCGAGGATGCGTAGCAGCTGTGAAACAACTGCAGCTGTGTGAGGGACTTGGCGGTGTGGCTTTTGGGGCGGACGCAGCCCTAAAGCCCTCGGGGACAGCAATCGGCTAGGCTCCCGTTGTGCGCCGTGGCTGAGAAACCCATATAAAGTCCTGTGTGCGGGCTGCACGTCTGCTTCAGGTGCGTGAGCAGCCCTGAAGGTTCCGAGGATGGCGATCAGCCGTGTTTCTCGGGCATGTGCAGCGGCGGAGGATGCTGTATCAGTCTGTGGAACCGGTTTGTCCCTGTGCGTGGCACGCGCTTGGCGCAGTGACCACATAGCTGCCAGTTGTGCTGTCCTCATAATCCTGCGGTGTGCGTGCGGGGCTTCTGTGCGCGGGAAGTCCGCTGTCGTGAGGTGAGTCAGGGTCAAGGAGCTTGATGGAAATCAACGCAGACGGCGTTGATGATTTCCCCGTTCAGTCTGCTTCCTTCGGTTCGCTCGTGTCACCGTTCATGGTGCGTGTTGGTCCCAGCGCTGCCGCTGATCCTCGTGGGTGTGGATGAAGAGGTTGCAGGCGTTCGCTGGTCCTCTGGAGTCCACAGCGTGGTGAGAGGGAGCAGACGGTCATTCTCTCTTGTCAGGTCACCAGTGTGGAGGAAAAAGATCAGGCGAGGGGCGCACCATGACACGTCAGGTCAGCAGTGTGGAGGAATAAGATCAGGTGAGATATGACGAGCTGGAAGGTTGCAAAGTTTTATTTCCTTCAACATCATGAGACACACATTGTAGCTCTGAGCTACTGTGCTGCTGAGGCATGTATTGTAAGCTCTTTTATAGTTGTTATACAGAAAGAGAGAATGCATGGCACATTAGCATATCAGTCAATACACATGATTAGCATGACATTGGTTGGCTCGAGGACACATGCATACAGTCCCGTCTGACTGCCTCCTGTGGCTCTTTGTCCATCTGTGAATTGTCCTCTGTATGCAAATTGTCTTCCGTTTCCTCCAGCCCTGCTGAGTGTGAATTAGAGTCAATCTGCAGTGTGCTTGGTCACCACAAGTGCTGCTTTAATGGACAAAATCAATTTTCGGCATTACTTTTGAATCATTAGAGTATCCAAGTAACTCAGAGAGTACTTCCAAGTGTGCATGACCACAAGAGCATCGTTCCTTTAAAAGTGTATTAAGGTAGTAGTGAAAAGCATCTTAATTAAAAAAAAAAAAAACAACTACTCAATTACATACAATTTTGTGGGAAAAAAGTTCCTTGCACTTGGTTAATTAAACTGTGCATGCTTGTTAAGACACCTGGACATCCTATCAAAGTGACCTTGTAACCTTCTAAGTTTATTGTATGGTCTAGAAAATCAACTGATGGTCAAATTTATGTAGAGAAAAAAAAAGGCTACAGGAGTCAAGAACTGAAATTTATATTTATTGTTAATTTCACCAAAAAAAGTCTTCTGCATAACTACATCCAACAGCATTCATGGTTGTCGCCACTGTGACTTCAGCAATGCCTGAGCGACAATATTGTGACATCATCAGCACCGCCATGACTTCACAGCCTTAACAACATGGCTCAGGTGGCAGAAAGAAACAACTGACAGTAAAGTTCATCCCATAAGTTTGTCATCAACAAAAGCATCTCGCTGCTACCGTGTAAAGCACAAACACTGCACATCAATCTATATCATCACATTCTTTCAAGCCCCCCCATCCCCATCTGTAACACTGAGCCAAATGAAATTATGAAAGTGAGCCTGTACAGTGAGGATGATGAATGAATGAATGATGATGATTGAGGGTGTGACATTTGCTGCAATAGTACCGATGCAGGAGAAGTGTGTGCCTCCATCATGGGCTCCACTGTATGAGCATCATTTAGCCCATAAACAGTAAATGTTTCCTCTGGGATTTACATTTTGAGGCAACAACCTGAAGGGGGAGCTGAAGCAAGGGCTCCGCTGCCCATACACCAAAACCAAAAAATGAAATGACAAAAATCAACCATGAGGATGCAGTTTTTAGCTTCGTGTTCTCAAATTTAGATATTTAAAAAAATATCAGCCTCTTGTTAGAAAACTTTTAAATTAATCATTTACAATGTAAATCCTTCCTTGGGTCATGGATTATATGCATTATCACTGACCATGTCTACATGTACACAAATAAACTGCTTATGACTAGACTTCTGGAGTTATCTGATTATTCAAGTGGTCATGTAAACAGAGTAATCCAAGAATGCCATGTAACCGGGGTCGTTAACTCAGGTGGTTTACCCTCCAATAATCTGTTTAGTCAGTGCATGTAAACACCACAAAACTGATTTCTGCCATTATCGGTTTATTCCCAGTAATCAGTTTATTGTGACCATGTAACCGAGGTCATTGTTAGCTCAACTTTTATATTCAATGAAACCTCTGCAACAGAAAGCACAAGGCATTTTAAATATTACTTATCTAGAATGCATAACCAGCTTTGCACTGATGCCTCGTCTCTGACAAATTTTGGCCTTCTTATAAAAGTGCTCATTTCATGTTAAACTACCTGCTATCTACAAACCCCAATTTCAGTGAAGATGGGACATTGCGTAAGACATAAATAAAAACAAAATACAATGATCTAAAATTTCTGTTCAACTTATATTTAATTGAATAAACTACAAAGACAAGATATTTAATGTTCAAACTGATAAACTTTATTGCTTTTTTCCCAATATTCACTCAGTTTGAATTTGATTCCTGCAACACATTCCAAAAAAGCTGGGACAGAGGCATGTTTACCACTGTGTTATTTTAACAACACTCAATACGTGTTTAGGAACTGAGGACACTAATTGTTGAAGCCTTGTATCTGGGATTCTTTTCCATTCTTGCTTGATGTACAACTTCACTTGCTCAACAGTCCAGAGGTTCCATTGTCATATTTTGTGCTTCATAATGCGCCACACTTTTTCAATAGGAGACAGGTCTGGACTGCAAGTGGGCCAGTCTATTACAGTACCAGCACTCTTTTACTACAAAGCCACGCTGTTGTAACACATGCAGAATGTGGTTTGGCATTGTCTTGCTGAAATAAGCAGGGATGTCCCTGAGAAAGATGTTGCTTGAATGGCAGCATACATTGCTCCAAGTCCTGTACGGTTCAGCATTAATGGTGCCTTTACAGATGTGCAAGCTACCCTTTTTTTTTTTTTAAATTTTATTTAACCTTCATTGAAACGGGAGTTCCACTGAGAGGCAGCCTCTCTTTTTGAAGGCTGCCCTATTCACATTCACACCTGGAAGCTGCCCAGTACAACCACAGATTGACCTGAGGCCGCTGAGCAGCTCCACTGGAGCAGTTGGGGTTAAGGGCCTTGGTCAAGGGCACCACACTGGGGTTAATGAGGGTGGGGCAAACACTGCTATCTGTCCCAGCCAGATCTGATCATAGCTGTCCAGGAACTGAACCGGCGACCTTCCGCTCACCAGCCCGCATCCCTAGCCATGAGGCCACCACTGCCCAGTGTGTTGGGCACGAACACACTCCCATACAATCACAGATGCTGCCTTTTAAATTTTGTGCCAATAACAATCTGGATGGTCCTTTATCTCTTTAGCTTGGAGGACATGACATCCATGATTTCCAAAAACAATTTAAAATGTAGACTCATCAGACCACAGCACACTTGTCCACTTTGCATCAGTCCATGTCAGGTGAGCTCAAGCCCAGTGCAATCAGCGGAATTTCTGGGTGTTGTTGCTATATGGCTTTTGCTTTGAATTTAACTTTTGACACTTGTAGATGTAACAACAAATTGTATCAACTGACACAGTTTTTCTGAAGTATTCCTGAGCCCATGTGGTAATATTTTTTTTTTTTTTTTTTTACAGAATGATGTCAATTTTTAATGCAGTGCTGCCTGAGGAAAGTCATGGGCATTCAATGTTGGTTTTGGCCTTGTTGCTTACATACAGAAATTTCTCCAGATTCTCTGAATCTTTTGATAATATGAACTGTAGATGATGAAATCCTTAATTTCCTTGCAGTTGTACATTGAGAAACATTCTTAAAACTGCTGGACTATATGCCCACCAGTGACGTGTGGTGAAGTTTATAGCTGGTGAGGCTATGATGCTTTCAGGGTCAGATTTACAAATCAGATTGTATAAAAAATTAAAAAATTGAATTACCTCTTAATGGAATATACAGAAAAGGCAGCAATTAAAGTCCATGTTTTCAATTTATTACTCTCCTTGAGTATAGACAATGTGCAAAGGTCCTCGGTTACACAAGTACAATGTAGAGTTATTTTATAAACAAGTTTTTGTGGCACAAAATTCATTATACTTTGTTTTTAGCCAAGGAATAATGTAAATTATAGTGGCTCAGAGAGCTGCATCTCTCTCTGTTGAAGCTCCACAATTTACACTCATTATTACAAAATATTTGTATTTACAACTACGATGCATGTATGGTCTTACCTTTACTTGTAAATGAGGTAAATTTGCCTGTTCTTCTGGACAAAAATCAGTGACTTTGTTAAATAATGTCCTAATCATATTATAATGCAGTGATTCTCAGTCTGTGTGTGTCATTCTGTCTGTTCCGTGTATATCTCTTGAACCGTTTGTCAGACTGACCTCAGATTTTATAGGTGCTTTGCTGAGGTTATGATGGTGTGCATTCCCAAATTTCAGCCTCCATGGATATGTGGAAGTTTAGGAGGGGAAATCTTTAATGAACATCATAGGGGAGCTATTAAATGAACACAGAGGTGGAAAAGGTATAATCACTGGGAGTTGAGGACTGAAATTCATAGGGCAGACTCTGGAGACCAATGGGATAAAATCTTAAAAAAGTTGGGCCTGAGCCAAGCTCCGGAACTGGGTCATCCTTAGAAGAACCCAGCAGGAACTCCTTATATGGTCATGTGATCATATAAGAGCAACTCCTTATATAAGGAGTTCTCATAAGGAGTTCTGAACAACTCCTTGCACATACACTACCGTTCAAAAGTTTGGGGTCACTTAAAAATTTCCTTATTTTTAAAGAAAAGCACTGGTTTTTTTTCAATGAAGATAACTTTAAACTAATCTCAAATACACTCTAATATCTAATATACATTGCTAATGTGGTAAATGACTATCCTAGCTGCAAATGTCTGGTTTTTGGTGCAATATCTACATAGGTGTATAGAGGCCCATTTCCAGCAACTATCACTCCAGTGTTCTAATGGTACAATGTGTTTGCTCATTGCGTCAGAAGGCTAATGGATGATTAGAAAACCCTTGTGCAATCATGTTAGCACAGCTGAAAACAGTTTAGCTGGTTAGAGAAGCTATAAAACTGACCTTCCTTTGAGCAGGTTGAGTATCTGGAAAAAATTATTATTTCAAATACAAATCATTATTTCTAACCTTGTCAATGTCTTGACAATATTTCCTATTCATTTTACAACTCATGGTGGTAAATAAGTGTGACTTTTCATGGAAAACACAAAATAATTGTCTGGGTGACCCCAAACTTTTGAACGGTAGTGTACACATACAACTCCTTATTAGGTGGTGCACTGAACAACTCTATATGGTCACGTAAACTCATATCAGAACAGTGTGTCTGTGTTCTTACCTCCTTATAAGAAGTTCTTATAAGGACATATGAACAACTCCTTATAAGCTGTTGTTCAGTTCAGCAGGAACTGAACAACTCCTTATATGGTCATGTGAACTCGTATCAGAACATAGTGTGTCTGTGTTCTTTACTCCTCATAAGGAGTTCTTATCAGGACTTCTGAACAACTCCCTGTAAGGTGTTGTTCAGTTCCTGCTGAACTGAACAACCCCTTATATGGTCATGTGACCAGAATTCTATGACTGAACAACACCTTATAAGGAGTTCAACAGGAACTGAACAACTCCTTATATGGTCATGTGACTGTACCCAACTCCTTATTAAGTGTACTAAACAACTCCTTATATAGTCACGTGAACTCATCAGAACATAGTGTGTGCCTGTATTCTTAACTCCTAAAGAGGAGTTCTTATCAGAATTTCTGAACAGCTACTTAGGTGTTCAGTTCCTGCTAAACTAAACAACCCCTTATACGGTCATGTGACCGGAATTCTATAACTGCACATCACCTTACAAGGAGTTTAGCAGAAACGGAACAACTCCTTATATGGTCATGTGACCGGACATTGCACTTGTCTCCTTTTAGTTTCAAGAAAAATCCTGTGTTTACAGTGCTCAAGCACACCCCGTCTCGTTGGGGCAATGGTACTGCACAGCCTCTTATTGTTATTCCCAGCCTTACCCACCTCCCCTGACTGCACATCACTGATGCCCACGCAGATGTTCACAAAGTGGTGAACCTCGTCTCATCCTTGCTTGTGAACAACTGAGCCTTTTGAGGATCCTCTTTATGCCCAATCACGACACTCACCTGTTTCCAATTAACATGTTCACCTGTGGAATGTTCCAAAAATGTGTTTTTTGAGCATTCCTCAACTTTCCCAGTCTTTTCTTGCCCCTGTCCCAGGTTTTTTGGAATGTGTTGCAGGCATCAAATTCAAAATGAGCAAGTATTTGCAAATAAAGTTTATCAGTTTGAACATTAAATATCATCTTTCATCTGTGTTGTACATTCAACTGAATATAGGTTGAAAAGGATGTTTAAATCATTGCATTTTGTTTTTATACATTTAATGGAGTGCATTTTTTTTTACATTTACATTTTACACAATGTCCCAACTTCACTGGAATTAAAGTTTGTACATCTACACTATTCCCACTAATGTACTCATTTGGTATTGTTTGCCTTTTGACACAACACTATATCCTGTTGCTTTCATGCCCACTCTGCAAATATATGGCTATAATCTCCTTTAGTACCATCTAACTGATGAGAAGCCCTACATACAGTGTGCTCACACAACTCCAGCTTCCCTCAGTAAAAATGAGGGTAAATATATTTTAGACATTCTCCTTACTAAAAATTGCATTATTTCTACTTTTATGGCTATTAGCTCAGTTCAAACGTGGGGAGTACTGTCACTGAAAGGTTCAGCCTAACCTCTCCATCTGTTTATTTCCTTTTATGCATCAAGCTGTTGATGCAGTGAAACAAAGTGATACAGATGATATCGAAATGTGTGAATCCTTTAACAATTCAGAGTTTGAAAGTCAGCACAACCTTCTTTTAGCATGGAAAAACTAAGAAGTAGAAGAATGGTGTCAGAATAATGTCAAGCAAAGTTTCCCTCCAACACAGCTTCTTGCATAAATCTCTTCATTAAATCATCTGCTATATACAGCAATACATTTAATCATTACATACGTGGCTCATGTGAGCCCAGTGAAGTCTCTTGAACAGTCCTGCACCATAGTCGGGCCACCAAATATTCACCCCAACTCCTCAAGACCAAGATAAAAGTCAAAGTTCCTTTTACAGTAGAATACAGTAGATAGCTTTCAAGTAAAATTATTTTTTTCTCTCTAAGAATACTGATGTGTTCACATAACTAACAGACCCGAGTCAAACCACAACTGAAATCACATTTGATGCAGCTGGTGATGTTTTTTTTTAAAAAATATTTTTTTAAAGGAAGCTGAAGTTCAAATACCAAAAGATGCATTTTGTCAGATGGCAACTTGAAGAAGACTCCAAATGTGCACCTGCCTTCTCACTCTGATACGATCGCCTGCATTAGGAATTTGTATTGATTGTACAGATTTGCCAGTTTCAAAAGGTGGCAGACATCCGCTGGAGGACTCAGTGGATGACACGTAATACACCAAAGAAGAAGAACTCATTTCCTTTTCCTGTTTGTAGCAGTTAGCCCAGAAAGCTAATATGGCCACGATAGTCACCGTCACTTTTTCGGCTTTGTATGCGGAAAATAGCCACGGGATACAAGCGGAATTTATGTGGGATAATCATAAGACTTTGTAGATGTGGTAGAGATTTTAAATTACCAGCAGAATGCAAAATATGGACCATGATGGGTGAAAACGCAGCGGCCTTGCCTCCCAGCCAGTCAGCTCCCTTTGTCAAAAGTGAGTAATTTCTGTTTTTTTTTTTAAATGTACTGATTTCTTGTTCATAACCTTTGAAGATAAGATGATGAGGTACCTCTGTACAAAAAAACGGTGTCAAAAGACTGAACCATTTTTTGTGTAAATACATCCAAAGTCCAGTTTTGACTGAGTTATGGAATTTAAAGAGGTGCCGCGACATTTTGCAATTAGATGCGTAAATTTATTCCTAGCTGAAACTTTGGCTCATATTTTACATCTTTCTAATTGACAGTAAGCCATTATCTCTTACCACTTTCAAGTTATAGCCTTGGAAATCTGAACTATTTTATTGACAAAAAATATTTACCTCTCTTGACCACTAGGGGTTATGTTGCAGTTCAGCAACATACACACTCAGAGAGTTAAATGCTACTCCACTCTTACTGACTGATTTAAACCTAGGTCAGCCAAAACCGGAAGCTCCGCCCATAATCGGTCCAACAGCGGCACCCCCAGGAATAAGGTGGATAAAAAGACTTTTGGTAATTTATAACTGTACAGTGAGTGAAATGTAATAGCCAGTATTGATTTTAAAAGGGCTTAAATGTTTTCATCATTAGGTGTTGGGCTCATCAACTATTCTGTTAGCCCTTTGCTAGGCTTCACTAAAGCTAATTCCAGCAGCCAAATTGGACTTCTTGTCTTGAGTTTAACAGCAACAGCCACTACCACATGAACACTGTTACTCAGTACATTATTTTGTATAAAGGGTGTTAGCAAAATTAACCAGCACTGGTTTTTTTTTTTTTTTTGGGGGTCCTGGGCTACATGCTAGCTAAATCTTTAGCATTTGCTGTCCAATTTTATTAGAACATTTAGTATATATACTTTAACAATTTAGGTTTTTATCCTTACATTTAGTTTACATGTATTAATTTAGATGCAGAAAGAAGTGATTTAAAAAAAAATCCCTTTAGATTTTTAAATCTGGATGTGACCAAAAGTTAGCTAGTTTCACTACATAAAAAAAGAATACTCCATGACTTTTAGAATATTTTTGTGAACTTTTCTGATAAATAATAGCTATTTAGACCAAGAGTCCATCTAAAGTTTGTGCTTCACTTTTGATGACAGAAAGTGAAGCAGTTGTTAGTAGCTTAAGTTGGAAACCACTACCTGACAGTGTCTGAGATGAGCCCACTTTGTATTGTATTAACTTTAAAAAATTATGTAATTGTCTAAATCGTGGCTATTTACTTATCTACTGCAAAAAAATCAATATTGAGCTAGAGCTGGGTGATACACCAAATATATTCCTTATATTGATGCATTCTACTATGTGCGATACATAAAATGCCATTGTGGATTAAGTCCTTTGAGTCCTTTTCTAATTTTTTTTTTCAGTTTTATTGTCTTTAAGAATCAGGTGAATAGGAAGGCCTACCATTACTTATTCTCATTTGTTGCAAATTTATGAGTGGGGCTGCCTTACGGTTTCAATAAAGTTTGCTCAGTTTAACTTGATTTTATCCCGTTTCTGCATGCAATTTAAAAAAAATGCAATACAAGGGTCTGTTTCTACTATGCTGGTGTCATTTTATGCAAAGGATTTAAATGAGCATTTAAACAGTAGTTCAGAGGGGATCTCAAAATATCACAATATATATTGTGTATCACGATAAAACCCTAAATGTATTGTGATACATGTTAAGTCATACCACCCAGCCCTATATTGAGCCATACAGCTGAAGTAAAGGCTTCAAAAATGTGAAAAAAAATCACTGAAATGCCATTTCCATTCATTCCATCCATTGTACTCGTGTACAACCTATGCAGTGGCTGCTAAGCTACAAGTCGCTGCACGTGAGCTGGATTTCAGTTTTTACCTTTGACCCAGGTCTGCCAAATGGTGGGCAGACAGAATATAATCAAATGATTGACAGAATAGAGTGGCTAATTCTTGTTTTCATTGCTGATAAAGGACAAAGGTAAGAAAAGTAATTTTCTAAAATACAGAAACTGCCATCATAACCACAAACAACTATGCCGCCAATTTCTCTGCTTCAGAGAGTGTTTTGTTTTGCCTTGAAATTAGGTGAGTGAAACAGAAACACTCATTGCACAATAATCCACTGATAATAATCAATGCACAAAAGTAAAAGACAAAAGCACACAAATATCCCAAAACTGAAATTAAGACAGCTCAAGACAAAAGTTTTTTTTTCTTTTTTCCTTTGATTTTTTTTTTTCACTAAAGTTTAAAATACACATATTAACCAGCTGTTAAAGCTTTACATAGGAATTTGGATTTGTCAAGAGAAAAAAAAAAAAAAAAAAGCACAGTTTTAAGTCCATCCAGCTTTCCTGGCTTTTAGGTCAACCTTGGGAGCAAGTCCAGAAAGGTCCTTTCCAATCCAGTCCAGACCAGAAGAAGAGCAGACTACTGGACTTGGCTGGGGCACTAACTGTACTGGTACCGCAGTGCTGTAGGCCATCATGTACTGGTTAGAGGGCAGTTACTCTGCGATGATTGCTGGCTGAGAGAACTCGTCACGCTGGATTGTACATAATGCATTGGTTCGCACTACACATGTGGTCTTAAGCAGGGAAGCACAACACAGCTTCACACAGCTCAGTTCAGCGGTACAAGGGGGGCTTCTTTGTGGTGGTGGCCACAGAAGAGGCAGTCTATATGGAGACAAGCCCAAAAGGGTACGAGCTGGTGAGGCTGGGGTTCAGGATACAGACAAAGAGGGAACTATGGCTGAACGTTTCATTTGTAAGAAGACTGAAAAGGAGCACTGATCAGAGGGAGGTGGGTTATGGGGCAGGAGGAGTCCTGGAGGATGCTTTGAGCTTCTGATGGATTGGAGTGAGACGGGATAAGATGGAGGCCAGGTAGCTGGGGGAAAAGGTGAAGGAAGACAGGGGGGCACTGGTGGAAAATTTAATTTATCAGATGAAGGCTGTGCCAAAACCAGGAAGAGAGGAGATGAAACTCCAGAGATTTTTTTTGAGTGTGAAGGAGGTCCTCTGTCCATCTAAAGAGACAGAGTAGATAAGGCAAAATTACAGAGAAACTCAACTTTCATAATTTTCATACATGTTTTGTCCACCTGCATATTGTGGGTATAGAAAAGAATCAGCCCCCTTCAAAATAATCACAGGTTGTTGCTTTGCAGCCTGAAAAGTTCAAGTGTTAACTTCTTCCTTCTCCTTTTCAAGCACTGTATACTGTCACTTTTATTGCACTTGTCATTTGTTTTGTTTTTTTGTTCAAAATAAAGTATCTCATCATCATCATCAAAAGAGGATGGACACAATGTTTGGTTCATCCAGCTTTATTTACTCAGTGCAGCTTATAACATCCAACTGAAAGATTTGACAGCAACGGGTCAGAAAAAACAGACCCACTGAGCTGGGTAAAGGATCGCCCTCTGGGGTCAGGATTTGTTGCACCACATTTGCTCTGTTGTCATACGTATCTATCAACTCTGCACATCTAGTCTACAATATTTGCTGGCCTTCTTTGTAGAACTGCTCAAGTTTAGTTAAATCTGATGGCAACTGTTACTGGACTGCAATCTTCAAGTCATTCCACAGATTTTTTTATTGGGCTGAAGTCTGGTTCTGACTAGGCCATGGAAGGAGATTCAGCATTTCCTCTTTCAACCACTGTGTGGCCAGTTTTGCTGTGTGTTTTGGGAGGAACTCCTCTTGAGCTCAGTGGTGGAGTAGAGGTTTTAAGACCATGGTGTCATGGGTTTGAGACTTGGCCTGGGATATTTGTAGGTGTTAAGTCTACCTTGCGCAGGTGTGGAAAAGACTTATTAGGTGCTAGTCTTCCTTGCCTGTGGGGTGAACAATGACTTAGGTCTGTTCACCTTGGCTGAGGGTTGAAATGGACTTTGTGATTCATGATCTCAGGATTAGTAGGCAATTCTAGCCAACATTTCTGTTACAGCCCACTTTCTGGGCCAAGGCCAGAATTGCCTACTTCAGCCTGGGATCACTAATCACAAAGTCTGTTTTTGACCTCCCGGTCAAGGTGGACATACCCACTGCCACCTTTACCCACTGGCAAGGGGAGTGAGTGAGTGAGTGCTCTTGTTTAGTGCCATGTCAGCATCTATGGCTATTTCATGGTAAAAAAAAACAGAACTAATAAGAAAACTGGGTTAAAATTCATACACAGCCCCCCCGCGACCCGAAAAAGGATTAAGCAGAAGAAGATGAATGAATGAATGAATGAATTTATATATAGCAATAGGATGATAAATGAAAGAATAAATAAATAGATAGCTAAATAGAGCAAGATAGATATGTAGATACAATAAAATAGAAAAATTAAATAAGATGCTTCAGATGCACATGTGCTAAAACCCCTAAAACTTTCTTTGGTAGTGCCTTATTAAAAAATATCCTTCAGTGACTTTTGAGTATAAAAACGTTGTCTTGTTGTCATGAGAGCAGGACAGTCACGTAAAATGTGCTTTATTGATTAAAAAAAACAAAACAAACAACCTCTGCAGAACTGACAAGATGGTGGGGCTTCACCTTTAAATAAAAAGCTGTGCGTGAGCCTTGAGTGGCCAATACGGCATCTAGTGTACACTACCTCATCATGTCTGTTTTGAAAGTGATGCAAGTGTCTATGGCTTATGGCAGGTTTAATATCATGCAGTTCATTTGCAGTACATGTCCCATTCAGTCTGCCACTTCTTTAAAATATAGGAGGTTATTAGAAGTCTGGGGCTGGAATCTGGCATTGAGTGACTTCTTGGTTAAGGGCTCTCTTGGCAGCATTGTCTGCCTGCTCGTTACCCGACAGGCCAACATGGCTGGGGATCCAACAGAAGATGAGATTAAAATTATGTTTCTGTAAAAAAACCTAGTTTCTGTAAAATCCGGATAATGCCCACTTGCAAGGGAGACTAAGACTCACATGGTCTCTTTTGCACACAGCGGGCAGACCTACACCTACATCCCAGGCTGGGATTCAAACCCATGACACCATGATCTAAATCCTCTCACTCTTACCACTGAGACAAAGAGGAATTCCTCCCTAGCCCCTTGGCTAGGAGTGGAGGTGTACCCTAACAGTGTCATGAACTGCACCACTGACTAATTCCCCATGGATGGGTGCATAACAGTCATTGTCACATTGGAATGTTTCAGCAAAGCTGCATCCCTCACCTGTCCACAACTTTTTTTTGAATGAATGAATGAATGAATTTATTTATTTCGGATAGTACATTACAGGTTAAAAGAAACTGTATAATATAACAACAAGGTCAAATTAGACAAAGACTCCTTCTACAATACAATTCCACGTGAGTTATCCGAAATGGGTGATGGCTGAAGCCGCAGCTTATATTGCCCACCCATATTCCATCCAAGAATTCAAAGGAGAAAAAAGAGAAAACAAGACAAGAGCGATTACAATTTAAAACAAGGCTAAGACAAAATATGACTGAGAGAAAAAGAAAACTGAGCTAGTCTAAGTTAAGCGGTTACTATTCAAAAACAAATCTAAGACATAGTGTCACAGAGAAAAAAGAAAAACTAAGCTATAACACAACACAGGCTGGAAATGTCAATCCTTATGTGAGTTTACATGTCGTCTTGTAAATATGTTTGGAGTATTTCTTCCTTTAGTTTTTGTTTA
Source organism: Pholidichthys leucotaenia (assembly GCA_020510985.1). Lineage (NCBI taxonomy): Eukaryota > Metazoa > Chordata > Actinopteri > Cichliformes > Pholidichthyidae > Pholidichthys > Pholidichthys leucotaenia. Next base: position 185,530,507 of record CM035840.1, on the reverse strand, counting down.
AATTGTCCAAGCTTTGTACATGATTTTAATTCAGGTCCAAAATCGTTCCATAATCTGACACCTTGCACTGAAATACAGTGTTGCTTGGTAGTTGTTCTCACTGTAGGCTTTTGAAATATACATGTTCCTCTGAAGTGATATCGTTTCTCCCTTGTTTGGAACAACTTTTGGATATTTGCGGGCAGTGATAGATTCTTCACTTTGAACATTATTATTGCGGTTTTAAAGTCGATCAGATCTTTCAACTTGAGAGTTTTTTGTTTAAGAAAAAGTGGGTTTGTTGGTTTCCTGTAAGCTGCTTTGTTGATTATTCTAATAGCTCTCTTTTGAAGCATAAAGAGTGGATATATGTTTGTTTTATATGTATTTCCCCATACTTCATTACAATATGTCATGTATGGGAGTATTAATGAATGATACAAGGTGTATAGTGTGGGTTGATTCAGCAAATTTTTCACTCTGTGTAATATTGCAATTGATTTGGATACTTTACCTTTTATATAATTAATATGTGGCTTCCAACACAGTTTGTTATCAATTATTACTCCAAGGAATTTAGTTTCGGATACCCTTTCAATCTCTACACCATTTACACTGAGTTTGGGTACTGGGTAGTTGTGATGGTTGTTAAAGACTATAAATTTTGTCTTGCTTAAATTGAGCGTTAATTTGTTTGAATCAAACCACAGTTTCAGCTTTCCTAATTCCTTTCCGAGTGTATCCAGAAGTTGTTCCAAATTGTTTCCACTGCATAGCAGGTTAGTGACATCAGCAAACAATATTAAGTCCATTTTTTCTGAAACTTTACATATATCATTTATATACATATTGAATAATAATGGTCCCAAAACTGAACCCTGTGGGACTCCACAGGTGACCTTCAGTAGCTCTGAGTTTTTGTTGTTAACACATACAAACTGATATCTATTCTTTAAGTAACTTCTTAACCAGGACAGTGCTACCCCTCTAATACCACAATTTTGTAGTTTCTTTAATAATAGATTGTGATCTACTGTATCAAATGCTTTTTTAAGATCCAGGAATACTCCAACTGAATACTCTTTATTTTCAATGGCTGTTGATATTTTTTCTGTAAATTCCATTAAGGCATATGCTGTTGTCCTTTTGTGTCTGAACCCATATTGCTGCTCACGCAATAAATCATTCTTCAGTATGAAGTTGTCAATTCTCTCATAGAATATTTTTTCAAGTATCTTGGAAAATTGCGGTAATAGTGAAATTGGTCTGTAGTTGGAGAGTTCCCCTCTGTCGCCTGTCTTGTAAATCGGAATTACTTTAGCTATTTTCATTGCATTGGGAAATATACCTGATTGGAGAGACAGGTTACAGATATACGTCAGTGGTTTCACTATGCATTCGATAACAGTTTTGACTAGTAGCATATCAATACCATCGCAGTCAGTAGATGTTTTACTTTTGAACGATTTAACAATTTCAATGACCTCTCTTTCATCTGTGTTCTTTATGAAGATGGTGTCTTTATTCCAGAGATCTTTAAGATGATTGTCTATTCCAGCTGCACTACCAAAGAGCTGAAATTTTCCAGGAATAGCTCTTGATGGTGGAAGTGAAATGGCTTGGTGTGCAATTGAGACCATGATTAGCTACACCCCACTGAGTTTACAGATCATTTTTAAGGATGATTTAATGATTCTGCATTTTTATTTCTTTTTGACCTGTTTGTGTTGCATCTTTCAGCGAAATGCTTCAAGTTACACCGAGTAAATATATCTGGCTAAAACAAAAATGATACCCATCTTCATTTCTGGCTGCAAAGAAACTAAATATGGTTATTTTGAAGGGAGGCAATTCTTTTCTATACCCACTGTAAAAGTAGGAGAGGGAGCAAAGGTCTCCAGCCAGACTTTCCACGCTGACTTTAAAATGCATTATTCCAGCTGCAGTGCTGTTTCCCTCCGAGTATGATTACAGAGATTTGACCCTGTTATCACTGAGCTGCAGGCTCTCTGAACTCAAGCACATCATTTTGTTGTCTGGGTAGAACAACCTGCCAGAGGCTGTTAGAGTATGTAAGAAACATTTCTACTGCAGCTGTTTTTCTTGCAAAAACAGTAACACAAACTTCTGAAAGTTCTTAAAATGTGCTTGTTGTATAATTTGTGATTGTGGAAAAACAACAATTTGCAAAAAGATTTCATGACATCTTATTTATTTAGCGAATAGTATAAGGGAAAAATGAATTAAAGATTAAAATATGTAGCAAGCTAAAATAATGACTCATTTTGAAGTAAGCCAATTTGCTTTGCATTTAATTATTAACCAACTTTATTATCATATTATGTGAACTAATAAAATAAGAAATGAGCTAGTAGAATAAAAAATATGGCTCTACATTAAAGGATAAGGACTTTTCTAATCTCAAAGACCACTCACAGCGCTTCACTAGTACTAACCCTCTATTCTAAGGGCCTGTAAGAGACAGGTACTTAGGGACAATTTAGAATGACCAATTAATCTAACATACATGTCTTTGGATTGTGGGAGGAAACCCACACGGCACAGGGAGAACATGCAAACTCCACACAGAAAGGCTCCTGCCAGCCTTGGGATTCAAACCTGGAACCTTCTAGCTGTTAGGCAGCAGTGCTAACCACTGTACCCCCGGCTGCCCAAATGAATCTCCTGTTATATATATATTATATACTGTATATATATATTTATTATTCTATTTTGAATCACCATTATCAAATTCTACAGTATCAAAATCATAAGCATCTAAAGATAAATATATTCCTACTTCAATGTGTCAATAAAATCAGCCAAAAGTTGGAAGATGTTTCAGCAGAAATGAGCTCACCTACCAATCTACTGCTTCCACTCAGACGGGCAGTTTCAGCAGATGGTCTCAAGGTGACGGGAGTTCTGCAGGTACAGGTGGGAGAAATGCATCACACACACATGCATGCATACAATTGATATATTTTTTACATGAGCTGATCATGGAATACTGTCATCTATAGAGGACATGTGATTCTCACGGGCGTGTCGTTCCACTGCCGTGGCAGGTCTTCTGGCTCAGGTGGGTAGGACATCCAGGACGGGCTCCGATAAGACGAGGGTGGCGACATGACAAAGTAGTCCGAGTACCCTGGACGGTTCGCTGATATAGCATAGACCGCTGTTATTGGGTTTCCTGTGAGATGCAACAAATGGCATTGTTAAAGCTCTGTTAAAATACTCTACCTTCTACTAGTGTTGTAGTCAAGACCACACCAAGACCAGGGCTTTAAATCAGGGATATCAAACTCCATTCCATTGTTGGCCAAGACCCTGCAGGTTTTACCTCCACCCACCGTCTTCTCCAGGTGATTTAACTGAATCTCTTCCCACTGGCTGCTGGTTAGCAAAAACACATGCTAAAGAGACTGGGTGGAAATAAAATGTGCAGGGTCTGTAACTGAAATGGACTGAGTTTGACATCCCTGCTTTAAATCATTAAGACCAAGACTTCCTTTGAACCTCAAAGTCGTATTCTCAGCCCACTCTTGCCCCAATCTTGTCTTGATGTTATCTTGACTGCAACACTTATGCATTTCAGTGCCCTAACTCTGCCTCACCTGAGTAGGTGCTGATTGACTGGTCAACCGTGACAGCAGGGAAGGGGGCCCTGGAGAGGGGCAGGTATGGGGCACCATTGAGCTGCTGGGCCTGCAGTTCTGAGGCCTCAGTCACACGAGGCTTCAGGCTAACATCAGGGGTGGAACTGTTGGTCAAAACGAGGGACAGGTATGAACATGATCTGTACAGGGACTACTGAATACAGTAGAGAAGGCAGTAAAACCTTTATTTCAGGATTAATTCTGCTGGGATGCAAAACTAGAATCAGATCCTCAATAATGGAGTAGCTTATTTAGGCCTGATGAAAGATACCCCAAGGTCACATTTAGCCTTCACTTCTTAATCTATATAGACATGCCTAAAGCCTGCATCTACTCAAAACTGACACCCACCTATGGATGAATATGTGAGTTAAGGGTGCATCTGGGCAACTAGCTGGTGTTCATCTGGGATTCTTACAAAATGTGAATGGGTGGACAAAAAAACAGATAAATGAAACACCCTGGGATTATTACATCCGCTAATGAATGGCGGAAGGTAATTTTTTGCCGGCATTTGTCTGTTAGCAGGCTAACACAAAACTACTGGACGGATTTGGATGAAATTTCACCAGAGGTGGCCCTTGGGCTACAGATGAACCTATTACACTTTGGCGCCGCTCTGCAATATCCTGCAATGTTAACCACTTGCACTCCGTTGTTCCGCGGGCGGGCAAGTCTCTGCGTCCTAGGGCGCATGAGGGCGCACGAGAGCGCACTCATGCGCGCTCGGACGCATGACGCATGATAGAGATACTGATGGTGGTGATGTAGGTGGTGTGGCCTCCAAGCGCCACTGAAAAAAAAAGCTGCAGACACAGCCGCGAACAGATTAGTTCATCTGATTGACCTCTCATTCGACTAATAAGAGCCTTGAATTGGGTTTCTGAAACCTTGAAGAACCAATGAATGAAAACCTAGGAAGGAGGACCCGCCTACTGTGAATGCAGGAGCCAATTGAAGCACAGAAGTTCGGGCTGGGTGAAGAGAGATTTACTGTTGCAGCTGATGAAAAAAAAAAAAAGGACGCTGGACGAACCTGCTACAGATCCAGCAGCATGGAGAACACCCACAAGTGGGATCTGCACTCATTCCAGCAGAACAGACGTTTAGGATTCTCTTCCGTCATCATAGACCGACGGAGGCCGACGACAAAAGTCGTAAATCATTCGCCAAAACGGCAATAATGGAATTATGTTTTGACCAGGATCCACGAGCTGGCCAGCGTCGCGTTCGTCTGACAATGGGGAAGAGAAGTTCGCCAGGACTCTGCTGCTGTGAAGAGGTAAGGTGTTATAAGCTAAATTATTATTTCTCCCTGAAAACTGTAATCAAAAAATGACTTTTAACCGATCGGTAAATTACAACTGTACGGCGCACGAAGTGCGTGCGCCGTGATAAACGGTTCATTTGCCGTGTTCGGACCGTGAATGCCCCCCCCCCCCCCCGCTGCAGAAGAGGAGCGGGGGGGGGGGGTTCACGGTCCGAACGCCCCCCGGTCCGCGGGGGGAAGCATATGAGTCTATTCCGTCATGTAGCGATGGCCGTCCTCTGTAGCGAGGGGGGGGACAACCCCCCCCCGCACACACAGTAGCGAGGGGGGGGGAAGCCGTTGTGACAGCGTTTGCTGTGGAAACATGCAACGAGTGTAATCCGTCATGTAGCGAGGGCCGAATTCCGTCCTTTGTAGCGAGGGGGGGGGGGCAACCACACACACACAGACACAGCCCTGAATGTGACCTTTCATTAGAGCCCAAAATGAAGATTCTACATTGAATTATTCAAAAGTTACAGACGTTTTTCCAAACTGTGCCATTTGGCACAATTTGGCATAGTTCCAAAACGCCTGGGAACTACCTGAGAACAAAGCTGTGTAAAATATTCATTTTTTGTGGTATTGTTACAAAATTTGGACCTCAGCTGGATAACACTTGGTTCTACATTTCTGTTGCATTTTCCAGCTGGATCGGACAGCTGTGTGTTATTTGCAAGCATTTGTATCCAAAAAAACACCCTGGCCAAATTTATTTTCTTCAAGTTCAGTATGTTTAGATGACTGTAACTCAGTGGCCGCAGCACATAGAGAGATTATGTTTTTTTGCCAAAAAATTCAAAGTGTTTTCTTTTAAATGAGACCAACCCCATGAAGATGCTGCAAAGGGTTGAAGAACAGCTTTCGATTTACTTTGGGCACGTTATTTTTTGGCATTTTTAGGAAAATTGCCCGCAGTGCAAGGGGTTAAAGGAAAGGAAAAAGTGATCCAGAATCCACAACCCAACATGGATGACCTGCAAAATTTAATGAGTTCATTCGTAGCCTTGTTTTCACCGCTGGTGCAAATTTCATCCAATTTGTCCAGTAGTTTGGCATTATCCTGCTAATAGACTGACAGACACACCCCTTCGAAGAGGTAAGTGCTCTCTGAGTGCCCTCTTCTCTGATTCAGATTTTGCCTGAATGAGCTGAAAATTTAAACTGTTTCTTCTTGCTACCTTTGCCATGGAGGTCATTTTCACTGTCATTTTTTCTGTCTGTACAAATGAGTTTTAAATTAAGACAGGGATTACCAGGATTTTTTTTTTTTTGACAGTTCTGTTTTTGACATTTATTTCTCAGAACATCACAAATGGAAGTTGAAGTAAAACAAAAAAATCAAGGATATATGGGAGGTTGGAACAGTTGAGGTCAAAATTTTACCCACCTCTATACAGCATCTATGTCACGGCAGCACTGACTTTGGACTTGATAAAACACAGTGGACCAACACCAGCAGATGACATGGCTTCCCAAATCAGGGGCCAAGTCCTGTCATGCGGAAATCAAAGTAGCAGATTAAAGAGGAAGATTGGAGAGGTACAGAACAAAGTTGCTTGAGGTCCAGTGTGAAGTTTCCACAGTCAGTTATGATTTGATTAGCCATGTCATCTACTGGTGTTGGTCCACTGTGTTTTATCAAGTCCAAGGTCAGTGTAGCCATCTACCCGGAAATTTTGGAGCACTTCATGCTTCTCTCTGTTGACAAACTTTATGGAGATGCTGATTTCATTTTCCAGCAAGACTTGGCACCTGCCCACACTGCCAAAAGTACCAATACCTGGTTTAATGACCATAGTATCACTGTGCTTGATTGGCCAGCAAAACTCACTTGACCTAAACCCCATAGAAAATCTATGGAATATTGTCAAGAGGAAGATGAAAGACACCAGACCCACCAATGCAGATGAGCTGTAGGCCACTATCAAAGCAACCTGGGCTTCCATAACACCTCAGCAGTACCAAAGACTGATTGTCTCCATGACACTGATGCAGTAATTAATGCAAAAGGAGCTCCAACAAAGTAGCGAGTGTGTACATGGACATACTATTCAGTCAGCCAACATTTCTATTAAAATCAATTTGTAGTAATCTGGACAGGGTTGCAGCCCTGTCTACGCTTTGTATTCCTTTTTTGGACTCATTATTATTATTGTCTTCATTATTATTATCTTTACTCCTGTCTGATTCATCATTTTGTGTTTACTTGTGGTGACAGCGCTCTCAGTTTACTTCTGCTCCTTGTTATTGGTCCTTTGGTGTTGTTGATTGTTCATAGCTGTGTCTGATTGTTATTATTAATCACTGGGTGCTCCATGTATTCAGCTCTCATCTCAGTGTGGTGATCTACTGTTATTTTCACTACTCCTCTCACACGCACAGCAAACTGTTTTTTCCTCCAAGCGAGACACGATTTAGGTTCACCTCATTTATCCTGCGGTGCAGTTTGTGTTGTTTTTCAAGCCCTCTTGCTTTACTCTATTATTTTGGTAATAAAACCATGTTTGAACTTCGCCACATGATTGGGTCCTCTTCTTCGCATGGTAGAGGTCAACATGACAGAAAACCGCCTCTAGTGAAGGATCTAGCAACCAAAGGTAGGTCGGTGGCCGGTGGTCCCAATGTGGATGAGCAGTGGGCTGCCCATTTCATCCAGGACTTTGTCTTGGACACCCGTGCCTCCCACATGCCGGCGGAGGCCCTAGAGTGCCTGGATGCTGCAGCTGGGAACGTGGAGGTGCACCAAGTCTGTCGAGACACCCTGAGCTGGCAAGACTACTGGGCACCGTTTCCAACCTCTACCGGACTATTATTATTTTGGTAATAAAACCATGTTTGAACTTTGCCATGCGATTGGGTCCTCTTCTTCGCTCTGTAGGAGCCAACACGACACGATTTTTTAAAACTGATTTTATGTAATAGTCTATTTTTCTAAGAAACTGAATTTTGGGTTTTCATTAACTATAGGCCAAAATCATCAAAATTAAAAGAAATAAGCACTTTACATATATCACTTTTTAAAGAATCTGTATAATATTGGAGTTTCACTTTTTGAATTGAATTATTGAAATTAACTTTCCGATGATTTTCTAATTTATTGAGATGCCCCTGTAATCCAGTCCCTCCTAGTCACTCCCAGTGAGAATCTCAGCATCTTCAGTTCTGCCACCTCCAACTCTACCTCCTGTCTTTTTGTCAGTGCCACTGTCTCCGAACTACACATAGAAGGTCTCACTACCATCTTGTAAACCTTCCCTTTCACTCTAGCTGCTATCCTGTCACAAATCAACCTGGACACTTGTCTGCACCCACTGGACACTTTCTTCACCTCTTCTATGCTCTGTCAATTGCTTTAGATAGATGGTTGACCCCTGACCCTGACACCTCTACAGTGCTGAAACAGTGCTAATTACTAAGGATGTTACACTTCAGTAAAGGACGAGAGGACAGATGTCACTTGCAGATCCTGTGACCGTACTGCACTGTGAATGCTGATGAGGCCTCAGAGTACATGATAAAGAGGAATTAACAGGCTTCACTTGTCCACCCCCTGGGACCACAGAAGTGCTGAGTGATTAAGTACTAACATTACTGTTTAATGACTATGATTCAAAATGTCATAAATAGTAACTGTGGAAAAATAACTCAAATAAAGCTGTCCCTGTCAATCACAAAATAATATCTAAAACAAACCCCATTTTTGATAAACCTTTATTTTTTCCTCACAGAGAGCTACTCCCAACACTTCTCAGCTGGAACAGTTTTTGGTGATTGTTTACTGCCCCAATATCTCCACTAGATGGCAAGCATGCCCCTTCCTGCAAGCAAAAACAGTGAACACTCAGTCGCTCTCTGCAGCGCCGAAGTGCCCGGCAACGTAGTGTGCACAGCAGTGGTGCTACAGCAGCAGCATTTAAATGAAGGAGACCAACATATGGGAGCGAGAGAGAGAAAAAGAAAGAGAGGGAGGATGGAGTCACTTCTAATGATGCTGATAGGGACCTTTTTTGTTTTTTTAAACCTCTGACAAATTCCTGTGTGTGCTCCACTGCAGCTATCTGAGCCACTGATTAGCCCCAGAGCTGCAGGCTCTTTTCTTTTTTTTTTTTAATCTCTGAATATATTAACCAGCAACATGGTCAACCTCGTGGATGTTTTTTTCTAGATCAATTTGAATATTTGGTTGTCTGTCAGTCTGTCTGTCAGGGTTCCCACACCTTTTCAAGGTCAAATTCAAGCACTTTCAAGGACCATTTAAGTTTTTCCAGCACCTTAAGGCTGTGATAAATTACATTCTATTTATACAAATATATACTTTATACTAATGATAATTTTGCTCCTTTATTATGATAAAAGATGGTTTTGTGCTATTATATGCCCATGCACAAGCAGCCCACCTCCAACCAAAAGATCTTACAAATGCAAAATTCAATATACTCTAGATCGGTAATAAAACTAATAACCATGTAATTACAAGCAGTTTAAGCAAAGCAAACGATCTATAATTCTAAGTGGAACAAATTCTTAGAAAATATTAAAAAATTATTTAACATCCTGCAATATCCTCTCCCAATCCAATCCTCTCATTACAGAGAGGAGAGAGATTTTCAAGGTGAGAACCAGAATATCTGAGACTACCACAGTGAATACTAGATCACCACAGGGATGTGTTTTGAGCCCACTACTGTTTACGCTGCTGACCCACGAATGCTCTGCATCCCACAACATCAACTATATAATCAAATCTGCTGATGACTTGACGGTTGTTGGTGTAGAGGGTTGGAAATAGTTAATAGTTATGTAAGAGGTGAAAAAGACATTTGGATAAGAAAATTTAAAAAAACAGGCACCCCTACAATTTTATGTTATTCTTTAATTGTTTTATTTTTCTCCAATGCATTTGTAATCCACCTGGTTCCATTATAACTCATGTGAGTTGAGTGCAGTTCCATACGCCGACCAATAGATGGCGCATGTCGCACAGTGATAGAGAGTAGACTCACGCACCGGAGGATGAAGAATAAACTCCTTGTGTGAAATAACGAAACGTGTTCTGCCGATTCTCTATCACAGGTTGGTAAATACTAATAATTCAAGAGTGCAATATAAACTGTAAGAGTCCTAGGATGTCTGAGATTATATTGTGATAAGTGTGAGGCGAAAAGCGGGTTTGTAAGGGTATTTCTGTTAAAGTTGATGTGTTGTTGTATAAGCTAACCTGCTAATGTTAATGATCGAGTGTATGGGACGTGCCACAACAGTGAAATCCACCCACATGTTAGGAACCATTTGCTTACTTTATTTAAAGACAGTTATGAAACAGTTTTCATACAGTACGACATTTACTGGTTTGATTTGTCACCCAGTGTGCACATTTCGGGTGTATTACCGAATACCAGGAATACTATTGTAAGTGTGTTAGGTACACAGTGGCCAGGCCAGTGAATTGTTAAGAATAACACCACATGCTGTACATTTATGACAGTGCTTAAAATGATTAATGTAAATGTAAGTTCATGGGTTATTGTTTAAAATATCAACATTTGAACAAGTTAAAAGCTATATACATGGGAAGGAGATAAAACCAATAATTCATTTCATGTTAGAGTAATTTGTTAAGAATGTTAAGTATACAGTTAATGTCAAATCGGAAATTGTGATAAATGGACATGATTGTGTTTTGTTTAATGGTGATGTGATCAGACAATAAGAGAGAAACTATGGACTTTGATAGTAAATACTAGTCAGTTGATGTTGGTCATGTGAATGACTTGAACGAAGAATAAACTCCTTGTGTGAAATAACGAAACGTGTTCTGCCGATTCTCTATCACAGGTTGGAGAGTTAACTTCCACATGCACGTTTCCTCCTCCTGGGCCGCTACCCAAGGGAGCAACAATTTTGGGGGCTCGTCCGGGATTAGCACCACCTACTGGTCTGGCACTAATCATTGAAGAACCAAGGGATGCTGACCACCTATTCCTGAGCCATTGACCTAAGCAACTGACTACAGGAGACCACAGCCATGTCTGCTCCACATGACCTGAGATGGGAAATCCAGCAAGAGCTTCGCCAGCTGACCATTGCCCGCCGCAGAAACGTTCTTTACAAGCTGGCTGAGTCGTTCAAGGATGAGGTGGGAGAAGATTTGCCAGGCGCAGAATCGACCGAAGTGGAACTCTTCGACTTCATTGTTGACTCACTGAGAAGTCCACAACTGAAGAGCCTTGAAGACCAGGGGATGTCTCGCCTGCTTGCTTTCCATGACCTCATCATTGAACTACAACGGCCCACAGCAGCTGGAGAAGTGGATGCAGAGGTGTCACCCGACGATGATCTGGTCATAGTGGTTTCTGTGACCACTGGAGCTGCAGCACCATCAGGGAAGAACCATCCAACATCACCATCTGTAGTTCCTGACCCAGGGTTAGTCAGACTGACTGAACTTACGTCACTGTTGCCACGTAGAGAGTACAAGATTTATGGTGGTCAAATCTCTGATTCTGATTCTGATTTGAGTTACAATAACTTGTGCAAACAGCTTGATGAAGGGCTAAATGAAGGGTTCACAGAGGCTGAGGTTATCAGAACGGTGTTTAAGATAATTAAGCCTGGTACCTTTAAAGATATGCTTGTAACCAAAGATAGCCTTACTGTAGTTGAGTTAAAACGTTTCTTAAGGACACATCTACGCGAGAAAAGCAGCACTGAATTATTTCAGGAGCTGAGTAATGCTAAGCAAAATGAAAAAGAAACACCACAACAGTTTATGTATAGACTAATGGGGCTAAAACAGCGTGTGCTGATTGCAACTAAAAACAGTAGTGGGTTTCATTATGACAACGAGTTGGTACAAGGTGTGTTTATCCATTCATTGTATCAGGGTTTGAATGAAAAATACCCTTATGTCAGGAGAGACCGTAAACCTCACATCTCAAACACCAGTGTCACAGATGACTCCATCCTGGAGCTCATAGCAAATTCTGTTAGTGAAGAGACAGAGACATTAAGTAGGTTGGGACAAAGTCATAAACAGAAAGTCACCAGTGTTAATGTGGCACAGGTAGAGACAGATCAAAGCTCTATTAAAATGCACACTGAAGTCCAAGCTAATCGTGTAGCTATCCAGGAGCTGACGGCACAGGTCTCCTCCCTAACCAAGAGTTTAGAAAAGGCCCTAACCCCAATGGTAAATACAGTAAACACCAGTCCCACAGCACCTGTCCCTAAACAGCCAGCACTGAAACCTGCAGTGAAAGGAAAGTGCCAAAAGTGTACCGCCCAAGAGACAGAGCGCTGCGCACACTGTTTTCGATGTGGAGAGGAGGGGCACAGAGCTATAGGTTGCCTTCAGAAAAGCAATGTGTCGGGAAACTGGAGGAGGTCGCTGGGGAGGGACCACCAGTGACTGAACCACCAGCAGAGTCCCACAACACTAAAAGACGGAACTCCAAACAGACTACTGCCAAGTCCCAAAAGTCACCCAACACAAAGCGTGTGGCACAGCTCATTGGCGGTAGGTGTATGATCAGTTGCCAGTTAAATGGAGTAAACCTACAGATGTTATTGGACAGTGGGGCACAAGTAAGCATTGTTGAAAAGTCATGGGTACAAGCAGCCTTACCAAATGTGAAAATACAGCCACTCGAGAGCCTACTCCCAGGCCATCCACTTGAAATCACCGCAGCCAATGGAACGGATGTTCCGTTCGAGGGGTGGATAGATGTCCTGCTCGAGATCACAAGTTCACAGTATGGTTCTGTATCCTTGTATGTTCCAATGCTTGTCAGTCAGCAGCGTTTAAACACTCCGCTGCTGGGCTTTAATGTGATCCAAGAGATAATAATGGCAAACGGTGAACAAAGTGACAATATTAGCTTAGTGGGCTTACTGTCAGAGACCTTAAAGGTCCAGAAAGGTAATGTTGAATCACTCATCTCTGTTGTCCACGCCAAGTCAATAGAAAATGAACCAGAAAGTCCAGTGCTGAGAGTTGGGAAAAAAGGACTCACTGTTCACAGTAGCCAAATCTGTATGGTAAAATGTCACATCAGAGCATTTCCTGGAGGAGGAGAAATGTTGTTCGAGCCAGCTGTGAAATGTAACTTACCGGATGGGTTGGAGTTATTCCCAGCTCTTATTGATGTACCCGCTGGTGCTTCGAAAACTGTCAAAATCCCAATCCAAAACTCAACAAAGCACAACATTTTTCTAAATCCAAAGACTGTTTTAGGACTTATTTCAGAGATCACTGAATACAAACCTGTAAATGTTTGTTCCAGTGCTGAAAATGCAACCAAAACTACAGACAAGCCATTTTGTCACTCTGCTCAAGTGACATGTGACAGTCAAGGTGAGGGTGAAGAAACATTAAGCACTGCTCCCTCACACCTGAGATGGCACCCTAATGTCAATTTAGACCATCTCTCAGAGGGTGATCGGGAGGTGGTTCGGCAGATGCTCTATGAACAGTCTGATGTGTTTGCTCATGATGAAGGAGACATTGGATGTATTCCTGGACCACAGCTAAAAATCAACACCACTGACAACACACCCGTGCAGAAAAGTTACAACTCCATTCCAAGACCACTGTATAAAGAGGTGAAGGAGTATGTTCAAAACCTTTTAAGCAGGGGCTGGATCAGGAAGTCAGTGTCAAACAACTCGTCGCCAGTAGTGTGTATGCGTAAAAAGGACAATACTTTGCGCTTGTGTGTTGATTTTCGTGAGCTGAACCGAAAAACCATACCTGACAGGCATCCATTACCAGGGATACAAGATCTACTGGACAGTCTTGGGGGTAACTCCTGGTTTTCCATATTGGATCAGGGAAGTGCCTACCATCAGGGTTTTGTAAGTGAGGAGTCAAGACATTTAACTGCTTTTAGCACACCCTGGGGACTATACGAGTGGGTGCGGGTTCCATTCGGGTTGTCAAACGCACCGGCCGCATTCCAAAGGTGTATGGAGGGGGTGTTAGAAGGGATCAGAGACGAGTGTTGCGTGCCTTACTTGGACGATGTACTGTGTTACTCCAAAACCTTTGATGAGCACGTAGAACACCTTAAACAGGTTTTGTGCAAAATGCGACAACACGGCATAAAACTTCGGCCAGCCAAATGTGAACTGTTCAAAAACCAAGTACGCTACCTGGGTAGGCTAGTGTCGGGAGAAGGAGTCCAGATTGGCCCCAAAGACTTGGATGCTGTGTTCGCTCTGAAAGACAAGAACCCTCGCACAGTCGGAGAACTCAGAACGTTACTGGGTTTTCTCAGTTTTTACCGATCATTTATTCAAAATTTTTCACGTCTGGCGAGACCCTTGTTCGAACTCCTCCAGAGCACTAATGAAACAAGCAATGACAATAAACCAGCGCCAAAAAGGAGTAAAGGACAAACAAAGAAAGGAGACAGAAACCAGCTTCCTTCTCGCACCCCAATAATATGGACCAGTGAACATCAGGAAGTTGTGTCAAGATTTGTGGACATTCTGACTAATCCTCCCATTCTAGCCTATCCCAATTTGGACCTTCCATTTGTATTGCATACAGATGCGTCAAACAAAGGCCTGGGAGCCGTCTTGTATCAAAAACAAGAAAACAAACTTAAGGTGATTGGCTATGGATCCAGAACTCTCACACCGGCCGAGAAGAATTATCACTTACATTCCGGTAAACTAGAGTTTCTAGCTCTCAAGTGGGCCATCTGCGACAAATTCCGTGACTATCTGTATTATGCACCGACTTTTACTGTCTATACAGATAACAATCCTTTAACCTATGTCCTCAGTTCAGCCAGGTTGAATGCAGTGGGTCATAGGTGGGTCGGGGAGTTGGCTGACTTCCATTTTGATATCAAGTATAGGCCAGGGAAAAGGAATGCAGATGCAGATATGTTGTCCAGACACCCATTAGATCTGCAAGAACAAATGAATGAGTTCACAGAGACAGTTTTACCGGAAGTAGTGTCCGCAGTGTGGCAAGGGAGCAAGGCAGCACAAAACAGTGATGTGCCATGGATAGCTGCGTTACATCTGAGTTCTAATGACAACAATGTGCCAACTGACAGTGTTTTAAGCATGACACCTAAAGACATCAATGCTGCTCAACAAGACGATGAGTCAATTAGAGAAGTAATCTCACTCAAACTCAAAGGATGGACACCAAACGATAAAGATAAACGGACAATGAGTAAACTGACACGGAGACTACTGTATGAGTGGAACAAGTTGGAAGTTGACAATGGATTATTGTACAGAAAGACAGAGCACAGCAAACAACTTGTCCTACCTGAACAGCTAAAGCCGATGGTGTTAAAGAGTTTACACAATGACATGGGTCACATAGGGTGTGATAAGGTGATACATCTGGCCCGTGAGCGTTTCTATTGGCCATATATGCAACAAGATGTTGAAGATTATGTAACAAAAAAATGTCCGTGCATCAAACAAAAACGCCCAAATGTTCCCCAGAGAGCTCCAATGGGATCTATCACAACCAGTGCTCCCTTTGAGTTAATCTCCATCGACTACTTACACCTTGAACCAAGTAAAGGAGGGTATGAGTACATCCTCGTACTAGTGGACCATTTCACTCATTTCGCACAGGCATACCCTACAAGGAATAAATCAGGCAAAACAGCTGCAGAAAAGATATTTCAGGATTTTATTCCTTGTTTCGGGTACCCTGAGAAGTTGCATCACGATCAGGGACGTGAGTTTGAAAACAGTCTCTTCCACAGATTACAACAACTGTCTGGAATTTCTCACTCACGAACCACTCCATACCATCCGCAGGGCAACCCCGTGGAGCGCCTGAATCGTACACTACTCCAAATGCTTCGTACCCTACAGGAGGAGAAAAAAGTGAATGGAAGGATCACCTACCCCAAATTGTACATGCTTACAATTGTACAAGACACGAGTCAACAGGTTATTCTCCATTTTTCCTCTTATATGGCAGAGTCCCAAGGTTGCCTGTAGATCTACTATTGAACCAGACAAAAGACACTGACACACACAGCCATCAAACCTACGCTAAAAAATGGGCTGATAGGATGCATGTTGCTTACAAAATCGCTGCAGAAAACAGTCAAAAGTCTTCAGATAAAGGCAAAAAGCAGTACGACAAACGCTTAAAAGGTGTCACACTCCAACCAGGCGACAGGGTGTTGGTCAGAAACCTCTCTGAAAGAGGAGGCCCAAGGAAACTGCGCGCTTACTGGGAGTCAGCAGTACATCGTGTAGTTGAGAGAGTGGGAGATGGACCAGTCTATAAAGTACAAGCAGAGAGAGGCAGCCAAGTGATGCAAGTGTTACACAGAAACCTGCTGTTGCCTGTAAATGACTTGCCTTTAGAAGAAGAACTACCTGCAAAAGAAAAGACAAAACAGAAATGGAAGAAGAGGACAGAGACAAATCCTAACAGTGACAACACAGACAATGACAGCTCGGAGGAAGAAGAGGAAAATACTTACCGCTACAACATCCGTAGCCAAATCCCATATTACAGACCCGTAAATCGTCAGCAAAATGCCTCAAATCTCCCAGACCAAAACACTCAGCAACCAGTACCTGTCATGCCAGAGCAAAATCCTCAAAATCAGCAAAGGCTTCGAGCGACAGCTAGAGAGTTCTGCCCACCAGTAAGGCAGGAACCGGTCCCCGTTCAGCGGGATGCTGAGGAGCAAATGGATGGACCAGCTTTGCTGCAGGAAGAATGTCAAGGACAAGTGGAGGTGATGGATGGAGAACAGGAGGAACTGAGAAGGTCACAGCGGAGAGCAAGGCCAGTAGAGAGACTGACCTACGATGTCCTGGGACAGCCATCGTACCAGCCTTGGACTGCAGACGTAAGACCTGTCCTACTCCCTACCCCTGTGCTGCTAACTCAAAACTATATGCCATTCCACTACCTCACCCAACCTCAGTCCCATGGTTATAATTGGTACACTCTCATGCATTAAGTCACCCTAGAACATGAAATGTCGGGAGACATTTATTTGAAGTGGGGGAGAGTGTAGAGGGTTGGAAATAGTTAATAGTTATGTAAGAGGTGAAAAAGACATTTGGATAAGAAAATTTAAAAAAACAGGCACCCCTACAATTTTATGTTATTCTTTAATTGTTTTATTTTTCTACAATGCATTTGTAATCCACCTGGTTCCATTATAACTCATGTGAGTTGAGTGCAGTTCCATACGCCGACCAATAGATGGCGCATGTCGCACAGTGATAGAGAGTAGACTCACGCACCGGAGGATGAAGAATAAACTCCTTGTGTGAAATAACGAAACGTGTTCTGCCGATTCTCTATCACAGGTTGGTAAATACTAATAATTCAAGAGTGCAATATAAACTGTAAGAGTCCTAGGATGTCTGAGATTATATTGTGATAAGTGTGAGGCAAAAAGCGGGTTTGTAAGGGTATTTCTGTTAAAGTTGATGTGTTGTTGTATAAGCTAACCTGCTAATGTTAATGATCGAGTGTATGGGACGTGCCACAACAGTGAAATCCGCCCACATGTTAGGAACCATTTGCTTACTTTATTTAAAGACAGTTATGAAACAGTTTTCATACAGTACGACATTTACTGGTTTGATTTGTCACCAAGTGTGCACATTTCGGGTGTATTACCGAATACCAGGAATACTATTGTAAGTGTGTTAGGTACACAGTGGCCAGGTCAGTGAATTGTTAAGAATAACACCACATGCTGTACATTTATGACAGTACTTAAAATGATTAATGTAAATGTAAGTTCATGGGTTATTGTTTAAAATATAAACATTTGAACAAGTTAAAAGCTATATACATGGGAAGGAGATAAAACCAATAATTCATTTCATGTTAGAGTAATTTGTTAAGAATGTTAAGTATACAGTTAATGTCAAATCGGAAATTGTGATAAATGGACATGATTGTGTTTTGTTTAATGGTGATGTGATCAGACAATAAGAGAGAAACTATGGACTTTGATAGTAAATACTAGTCAGTTGATGTTGGTCATGTGAATGACTTGAACGAAGAATAAACTCCTTGTGTGGAATAACGAAACGTGTTCTGCCGATTCTCTATCACAGGTTGGAGAGTTAACTTCCACATGCACGTTTCCTCCTCCTGGGCCGCTACCCAGGGGAGCAACATTGGTCTCATCATAAATGGTGATGAATCAGCATACAGGGATGGGGTGGAGAAGTTAGTGACTTGATGTAACTTCCACAACCTCTGTCTCAATGCAGGAAAAACAAAAGAAATTATCATCAATTTTAGAAAGGACCAGCCATTTCATCACTCTCCGCTAATTATTTGTGGTTTGGCTGTTGAAAGAGCACAGAGTACCAAATTTCTTGGACTTCATCTGAGTGACAACCTAACCTCCACAGATAACATCACAGCTGTGATCAAAAAGGCACAGCAGCGCCTTCATTGCCTCTGGAGACTGAGGAGATCAGGCCTCTCTAAGCCAGTCATGACATTGTTCTATCGTGGCACCACTGAAAGCGTCTTCACATACTGCATTACCTCCTGGTATGGGAAGAGCATAGCAGAGGAGAGACAGAGACTGGGTAGAGTCATCAGGACTGCAGAGAGGATTATTGGCACCCAACTACTATCAACGACTGACATCTACAGCCACAGATGCAGGTGCAGAGGCCGCTGCATCTTAGGGGACCCCTCTCACCCCTCACACAATCGCTTCTCTCTGATGCCATCGGGAAGGAGATACAGAAGCATTCGAGTGAGGACATCCAGGTTAAAGGACAGTTTCTTCCCTGCTGCGATAAGACTATTAAATGAAGAGTAACAGTTGATGTTTTTTTATTTGTAATATTTTATTTATTTATATCATTTTAAGTGAACTAATGATGCTTATCTACTTACTTCATATTAGGTAGGCTTGTTAAGCTGGGTTCACACTATAACGTTTGGACTAACCTTTACTGACGTTTTGAAAAATCAGAGAAATCAGTCCAAATGTTGGTGAAATTACATTCGTAAGCACACACCAATTTTTACAAACTTTTAGAAACTTTTATGAACTTTTGCTAGCATTTCCCAGCGTTGCATTCAGCGTTGTCAAACTTTTGCCAACTTAGGCTAGCGTATGTGTAGCAGTTGCCAACTTAGATTAACTTAAGCTAAGAATACTCAGCGCAGGTCAACTGACATCAGCGTCAGGTGACACTCGTATAAAGATCAACGTTTGTGGAGGTTTCCTGCCATCCTGGACATGCTTTTTGGGGTGGATTCACACTACAACGTTTGGACCAACTTTTACTGACATTTTGGCAAACGTCTGGCTCTTTTGGCAAAAGTTGATAGTTAATGGTGGTTGGTGTATGTTGGCAAATGCTGGCGAAAGTTGTATTTGTTGAGAATTTTCAGCATGCTGAAAATTTGGCGACGTTTTGAAATAAACATTGGTGAAAGCTGTGCTCAATTTGTAAACGTTCCTAAGCGCTGGGCTAAGTTATGCAGAGTTTGCCCAAGTCAGCCTAAGTTAAGCTCCTTCGGCAAACATTGACTGAAATGTGGGTGAAAACAGATGTTTTTAGATCAAAACTCAGTTCAGACATGCAGGAATGAAAGAGAAATGGAGAGAAGTTGGAATTTACAAAAAAGAAAATATATATGTAAGAGGACAATGTACAGTATTTGTTTGCTGATAACAGTGTGTATGACATTTTTAAAAAAATTTTTTTTAATGTATGGGATATATATGTATATATATACACGCAGTGGTGTGAAAAAGTGTTTGCCCCCTTCCTGATTTCTCTTTTTTTTGTATGTTTGTCACACTTAAATGTTTCAGATCATCAAACAAATTTAAATATTAGACAAAGATAACACAAGTAAACACAAAATGCAGTTTTTAAAAGAAGGTGTTTATTATTAAGGGTAAAAAAAAAATCCAAACCTACATGGCCCTGTGTGAAAAAGTGATTGCCCCCCTGTTAAAAACATAAATTAACTGTGGTTTATCACATCTTTGGAAAGCGGAGTTCAATTTCTCTAGCCACATCCAAGCCTGATTACTGCCACACCTGTTCTCAATCAAGAAATCACTTAAAAGGAACTCCGATTATAACGACTTATAGATTTAAAAATACAAACACTGGCCTCCACTATTAAAATACATTGTTAGAACTATATAAACATTTATTGTAGTTATAAAAATTGTTTTTGTTTACAATGTAAATCGATACATGGCGGCCGCCATGTTTTCAGGTGCGCAATGCATTCTGGGGGTGATGACGTAGAATGGTTCGGCCGTTTTTTCTCTTATACAAGCCAAGAAGAGAAGCTACGAACTACTGCCATTTGTCAGTGAAAATGCCACATTGCGTGGCTTTTGGATGTAATTTCCAATCAAAGGGAAATAAAGAGAGTGAGGTAAGCCTCCATAGCTTTCCTAAAGAGGGAAAGTTGAGGAAAAAGTGGGGCGGCAGTGGCTCAGGAGGTAGAGCAGGTCGTCTAATAACCCGATGGTTGGCGGTTCGAATCCCGGTCTCCCCAGATATCCTGGCATTGTGTCCCTGGGCAAGACACTTCACCCGCATTGCCTCCAGTGCCCATAACACTGGGTATGAATGTGTAAAAATGTTTAAATGTTCAGAGAGGCCGTTGGCGCGGATTGGCCACCACGTTTCCGTCACTCTTTGAGTGTCTATGATAAAGCACTATATCACTCAAAGCACATGCTTGAGCGAGCGCTTTGAGTGTCTATGATAAAGCGCTATATAAATCTGATGCATTATTATTATTATTATTAAAAGTGGGAGGATGCGGTTGGAAGAGGCCAACTTCCCAAAGACCCGCAGCTGTGCTCTCATCACTTTAGCCTCGAGGATTTTGAGGATTTTTGTCACCCCCAGCTCATGAAAGAGCTCACAGGTGTGTCTGGCTATGTGTATCGGCATCAAAGCTTTGATGTGCTGTGATACAGGACAGATCTGTAAAGCAGGCATGCATCCTGTTATACCACTTTAACAAGTGACTGAACAAGATACATTTATAGCATCAGGTACCATGGACAGCAGCAGAAATGAAGTGGAGCTCTTTGTAACAGATGCTCACAAAAACGCCATCCAACATGACCAGCTCTAGCTTCTGCACGGCTGCTGTCTTCATTCTCAAGTCCATTTTCACTTTGTGTGTCTTCGTCATTGTCTTTATTGCTTTGGCTTCACACTGGTTCGAACTGAAAAGGCTGTTTACAGACCGCTGCTGCTACAACCAATCTACGTCACTACCCAGAATGCATTGCGATGTAAACAAAAATGGCGATTTACATCGTAATAAAGATTTTTAAAAATATATAAAACTGGGAATTATTTTCAAAAAAATTATATTATAGTTATGTTACTAACATCAAAATAAAGCAAATAGAGCTAACATGCCAATATAATCGGAGTTCCTTTTAAATAGGACCTGCCTGACAAAGTGAAGTAGATGAAAAGATCCTCAAAAGCTAGACATCATGCTGCAATCCAAAGAAATTCAGGAACAAATGAGAAACAAAGTAATTGAGATCTATCAGTCTGGAAAAGGTTATAAAACCATTTCTAAAGCTTTGGGACTCCAGCGAACCACAGTGAGAGCCATTATCCACAAATGGCGAAAACATGGAACAGTGGTGAACCTTCCCAGGAGTGGCCGGCCGACCAAAATTACCCCAAGAGCGCAGCGACAACTCATCCAGAGGTCACAAAAGATCCCAAAACAACATCCATAGAACTGCAGGCCTCACTTGCCTCAGTTAAGGTCAATGTTCATGACTCCACCATAAGAAAGAGACTGGGCAAAAATGGCCAGAATGGAAGAGTTCTAAGACAAAAACCACTACTAAGCAAAAAGAACATAAAGGCTCGTCTCAGTTTTGCCAGAAAACATCCTGATGATCCCCAAGACTTTTGGGAAAATACTCTGTGGACTGATGAGACAAAAATTGAACTTTTTGGAAGGTGTGTGTCCCATTACATCCGGCCTAAAAGTAACACAGCATTTCAGAAAAGGAACATCATACCAACAGTAAAATATAGTGGTGGTAGTGTGATGGTCTGGAGGTGTTTTGCTGCTTCAGGACCTGGAAGACTTGCTCTGGTAAATGGAACCATGAATTCTGCTGTCTACCAAAAAATCCTGAAGGAGAATGTCCGGCCATCTGTTCATGACCTCAAGCTGAAGCACACTTGGGTTCTGCAGCAGGACAATGATCTAAAACACACCAGAAAGTCCACCTCTGAATGACTTAAGAAAAACAAAATGAAGACTTTGGAGTGGCCTGGTCAAAGTCCTGACCTGAATCTGATTGAGATGATGTGGCATGACCTTAAAAAGGCGGTTCATGCTCGAAAACCCTCCAATGTGGCTGAATTACAACAATTCTGCAAAGATTAGTGGGCCAAAATTCCTCCACAGCACTGTAAAAGACTCACTGCCAGTTATCTCAAACGCTTGATTGCAGTTGTTGCTGCTAAGGGTGGCCCCAACCAGTTATTAGGTTTAGGAGGCAATCACTTTTTCACAGAGGGCATCGTAGGTTTGGATTTTTTCCCCTTATTAATAAACACCTTCATTTAAAAACTGCATTTTGTGTTTACTTGTGTTATCTTTGTCTAATATTTAAATTTGTTTGATGATTTGAAACTTTTAAGTGTGACAAACATACAAAGAAATGAGAAATCAGGAAGTGGGCAAACACTTTTGCACACCACTGTATATATATTGCAGACATTTGTGGGTTTGTTTGCAGGTAATAGGTGTGGTTTGGTGGATGGTTTCGTGTATTTGCAGTGTTATTTTTCTACCACTAGGTTGTGCTGTTGCACAAATGTAACTTTTGCCAGTATGGATTACTGGTTGCCTTGGAAACAACAGCCGTGATTTTTTTTGTTTTTGTTTTTCTGTCTGAAAAAATATTTTCTTGGTCCATGAAACGAGGCTGCATGTTCACCAAACGCATTTTTTTCTGCTCTGGGTGAAGGTTTTCTCTTCATTCTCTATGTAGTCCAGCGTTTACAGCGCTGAAAGCCTTTGAGCAGTGGCTGTTTTTTGTTGCAGCGCTCAGGGCGCTAAGCGTTGAAAAAAGTTCAACTTTTCAGACTGCAGCTGAGCTCATCAATGTCAGACCTTTCCCAGCAGCAAATCAGAATTAAGGAAGGGCGGGACATGGGACGCTGATATAGTCTCTACTCAGACTCCTGTTTTCCGTGTCATCATATTATACATCCAGAGCTGTTAAAACACGTTTCCTGTCCATTGCTATTTAAAGACTGCTATTAAAAAATCAGTAGAAAATCTGACCATAGGAAAAGCTGAAGTGCTGAGCTGAGAGTGACAAGCTGTTGCTGGTATACAGGGCACAGACTTTTTTTTTTTCCCCAGAACGCAACGCACAAATGCTGAAAAAAAAAATGCTCAGGGCGGTAAGGCAACAAAAAATGCATTTGGTGGACACGCAGCCTAAAGGTTTCTCGTGAAAATTTCAGTCAAGAGTCTGCCTACTCTCTGCCTGCTACACACACACACACACACACACACACACACACACACACACACACACACACACACACACACACACACACACACACAATCTCCCAAAAATATGACAGCCCAAAAGAAAAAAATCTCCTCATTGAGAAATTTACTGTTCTTAATTTTCTGCTCTGTGTGTAATCATTCTCCAAGATTTATTGATTCACTTCCATTGTGGGAATCAAACAGCACTGATGTGGTGTTAAAAAGTAAATGACATTTAACAGGATTTTATGTTATTTTAATCGAGAGAGGTGTAACAGTCAAAATATAATCACCCATCATTTTATTTATATGATGATTCACTAAACTGTTTTTTTTGTTCCATCCACATTCACACTTTAATTGCAGACTTAGTGTTGGAGTCTATAGCATTATTTTATTATTTTTTTAGATGAATGAATGAATGAATGAATGAATGAATGAACAGGGGAAAAGGTATGCAGAAGTAACTACATAGGAATATCAAACAAAAATAAATACTGAAACGTATGCCCAAGGGAGATATGTCCACTCCAGAAGCGGGTCCAGAACGGCAGGAAGCCTCCACAAACACTGATCTTTATATGAGCGTCACCTGATGCTGATGTCAGCTGACCTGCGCTGAGTATTTCTTTGATTTTTCAAAACGTCTGTCAAAGTCGGTTCAAATGCTATAGAGTAAACCCATCTTTAACTTAGGCTGACTTAGGTAAACGCTGCATAAGTTAGCCCAGTGCTCAGGAAGTTTTACAAATTGAGCACAACTTTCACCGTTTATTTCCAAATGTCAGTAAATTTTCAGCAGGCTGAAAATTTTCAAAGAACACAACCTTCACCAGCGTTTGCCAACAAACACCAGCAATCATTAACTTTTGCCAGCAGAGCAGACATTTCCCAAAATGTCAGTAAAAGTCAGTCCAAACGTTGTAGTGTGAATCCACCTTTAGAGAGATTTTGTTTTTAATGTTTTTGTTTTTAATTTTTTGAGTGGTTTCGCTGTAGAAACAGTATTTTGTTTTTACGTTTACATGAAAATGACAGTAAAGGATCATCATCAAAATATGCACATCTTCAATACATGTACAAACACTTTGTAAAACTAGAAAAGCACTCGGAGAGCGCAGACCTCCGCCAAGCGGCACAGTTCCCCCCATACAGTGTTTGTGTGTACGTTTTCAGATTCCCTGAGCATGAAGAGATATGACTAGCAATTGGATTCACAATGATTATTTGTTTATTTGACATGGACAGTGCAATAAACAGACAATTAATGAATGACAATCAATGTGATAGTGATAGGATTAGTGGTTCAGTAGTGTAAAACGGGGCTATAAGGGACGGCGGGTTAATAAGGGACACTTTTCTGGGAAATGTTTTAAATGTAATTCTGCTTTTTTTATTTTGAGCAGGACGCTGAGTTGTGTTGTTATTGTCAAATATCCATGAATCCTTCATCAAATCTAGGCAGAAGCAAAATTAAAAAAGCAGAATTACATTTAGAAAAGTGTCCCATATTACCCCGCCGTCCCTTATAGCCCCGTTTTACGGTTGTAAAAGCATTGCCTCCTTGGCGGAGGTAATAAACTGAAGTGTTGGTGTGTCCATCTCCTCCACTGACGGATGCAGATTGGTTAGACAGGTTGCCGTGGGTTTTATATTATATTGGGGTTGCGCTCCGCGGCAAAACAGAATTTAGAATCTTCCCCGGCAGAGAGGTCGTTTTTACGCAGCGCCTATAGCTGGGCGGGGAATTTGTGGCAAATAATCGGGCAGCGGACAGGTGGCCGTGTCAGGTTTTGCAGCGTGGCGCAAAAACAGGCACGCTGGCGGGCCCAGGCCAGCAGTGTTTTCCGCGTGCTTTTGTGCCTAAAACGTTGAAGAACGCGGAGTTTGTGTTGGTCATACACGACGACCAGCGCAATGTGCGCAGCGCCTATGGCTGGCACAGGCACGCTGGCGGGCTCAGGCCACCAGTGTTTTCCGCATGCTTTTGTGGCTAAAACGTTGAAGAAGGCGGAGTTTGTGTTGGTCAGACACGACGCCCAGCGCCCTCCATTGCGCCTGCGCACATGTTGAAAATGGCCGTATGTCACAGTGTGGAAAAATGCTTTAAAAAATTCCTGTATGCAGACGGTGATGCGGATCATCCCCAAAATTTAATCAGTTCTTCCTTGTACCATTTCCAACAACGCCTGAAAGTTTCATTGAAATCCGTCCAAAAGTTTTTGAGTTATCTTGCTAACCAACAGACAAACAGACAGACAGACAGACAGACAGACAAACACACAGACAAACCCCGGCAAAAACATTACCTCCTCCTGGCCTTTCGGCCTGGCGGAGGTAATAAAGTCGTAGTTTGAAAACTGTGGGGGGAGTTAGCTGGACAAACTCACATGGACAGATGGACATTATCATACTATAATTTGTCCCGTCTTTATATTACTATAGGCAAAAGCTCTGTCAAATAGGAAAGTTTTCAGATTTTTCTGAAAGATAGCGAGAGTGTTTGCCTCACAGAGCCAGGCTGGTAATTGGTTCCATAAAAGACAGGCCTGATAAAGTTTATTTTACTTATGGAAAAGCTTTTCTGAGCAATTCTGAAAAAAAAAACCCATTAAGTTAGAAAGCTACAAAGCATAACTGGGACTTAAAATAAACGTATGGATCCCCCCTTCTGTGTGAGCACTGTGTTAAAATAATATTCTAAAAAGCATTTCTTTGACTAAGTTTTGTGTTATGTAGTATCTCATAATAACTGCACATTACAAATTATACGTTAACTCACTGGTAAACCACAACAAAGCTTTATGCACAAAAGTTCCCGGCTGAGGTGGTGTGCTGCATCAGGGTTTAAAAAAATGCTCTGGATGAGCAAGAGAAATTCTGCTGTACACACCAGAGAAAGTGTGGGGAAATTATTTTATTTTGCCATGTGTGTCTCTGCACAATATTGCTGAGTGCCAGAGAGTGTGGCTGAGCTGAGCCAATACGCAGAGCACAGAGCAGACAGCTGTGCTGGAGAGGGGACTCTCTCTGCTAATAAAGACCTTTAAAATGACAAAATGGACAACATTCAATCAAACAATCATCTAATTCAAACAATACAGATTTAGATGATAATGCCCTGCTGGTGATCAGATGGTCAAGCCAATGGTGTTACACGGCACTGATCTCCTCTTACACAGACAATACCACTGTATTATTTTTCACTTTTCGTATGATAATGTCAGTTTCTACTTTAGAAAAGCTTTTCTCTTTGCCATCTTTTGTTCCGCTGTGTCGTAAATCCTGAGAACAAGGTGTGGGCGTGGAAAGATCATTTCCATCTGTTAGATTTATAATGACTAAATATCGTACGATGAAACTGACCAGATATGCACGGTTTCATTAATACCACATGGACCATTTTGGATTGTATTTACACCCAAATGCGTGCCAATTTCTATGCACTTTGGATAAATGAGGGCCATTGTCTCTATTTGCTGTTACAACAGGACACCACACCTCAAAGTGCTGCCACCACAGACATTTATTTTAAGAACTTCCTGCACAGCTTTTCTGTTAAAGCAACACTATGTAAGATTTGCAGCTTAAAATACATTTTCCAAAATCATTTTGATGGTACGTCACTACATAGTGCTCTATTGAACTTTCCTGTTTCTGACAGAAACTTTCAAAAACCTATAGTTGGCACATTTTATGGACAGAGTCCCAAAAGCCAATTATAGGGCATGACTTGAGCCACCAACTATCAAAGCACTCTTTGACTGGCTAATTGGACTCAGGCTGTAAAGCATGCCAGTTGCAGTCTTTTAAGTGTTCCAACCATGAACAGGAATGTCACATAGTGTGGATTTAAATGAAGCATTTCAGCAAAACGTTCAGCCTTGGTGGAGGTATACAGTATTTGACAGCTCACGTACATGTGCTCATTGTTGATTAAATACCATGTATTTGTATGAGTGTGTGTCATACCGTTGTATTGAGGACCCAGGTGGTGGTCCTGGTCTAGAGGGGATCAGCGGTGGAGGAGAACCGATGCCCATATCAGGAAGCTGAGTGAAGCGGAAGCCCTGCAGAAGCCACAGAAGTAATATGTTGGACAGTTGTGTGAACACAATCTTTGGTCATACAAGAGAGGAAAATAAACCGTTTCTGACAAATAAAACATACATAAAAGTCAAAAACTCAGAGGCTTGTCTGATTAAAATATGACAACAGGCATACAAACTCAAAGTGGCACTTGTACTTGTTGGTGGGTGTTCAGTCCCTTTAATCTCTGAAAAGCTTCTCCCTTGCTGATGAGCTACTGGCAGTGTTTCGCAATAACAGCAGCTTTTCAGAATGTCTGAACTCTCTGAGCTCCCCATCTCTGTGTGCAAACATTTTAAAACCATCTTTAGAACATGCTTGTGTGACCTTCATTGCAGAGAATGTTTTCTATGGGTGCATCATGTTTTTATCTACATAAAATCCTCGGGTGCATCACCTCAACAAGCTCACTTTGGGCCTGATTTTTTTGCTCAGCTACCAGTCGCAAATACATGGAGCCAAGGTTTTTCATTCAGGCTTAAGTCTACAGTGGCATCTGTTTTTTTTTAGCTGTCTGCATTCAGAGTCCCTTTCCATCTTCTGTAATTGTGTTTTTATACCCCCTTTACACAGGTGTGGAGATCATTGAGAGATCATTGAAAGATCTGGGCATTTTTTTTTTTTTTGACAGTTCAGTTTGTAACTACAGCTCCTTGTTTGGCGTGAAGCCGATGTTGCTGAATACAACTCTTCATTTCTGCCAGTTGGTGCTTTATTGTGAATTTTTTGGTGAGAACCATTAACGGTGCTAGGTGAGCAAGATGTTCGGACAAGAACAAGATACAAACAAGGCATAAACAATATGTGTGCATGCATGTGCATGCGTGGAAGATCATGTAAACCTGTGGAGAGAATGGACATGCAAATAAGCATACACAAAAACCTTTATACAAACGTAAATAAGTATATACATACTGGGGTATACGAAACCATAGGATTAACTGGCACCTGCGTGATGATGCAGCTGTGTGGTAACGTCATCACGCTAAGCTGATATAAGAAAAGAGTCGGCCATCTTACAGCCTATTTCCTGGTTGGCTCAGCCTACCACAGTAAACCCGTACTGTAAGTTTATGCTTCATGTAATAAAGTTTGTGTTCCAAGCAGACACCATTCTCTGTGAGTCTCTCCAGTTTTACAGGCGTAACATTTGGCAACGAGAGTTAAACCATGAAAGTGTGCTTGGGGTCACTACAACCATTTCTGGAAACCCCAGGTGAGCCGCTCATCCCGTGGCACCGCTGGTTCGACACGTTTAAAGATTATGTCGACGTGGCTGACCTGAATGGCGCTGACGACGAGAAGCTGAAGAGTGTACTGGTTCTCAATCTAGGCTAGGAAGGGCGACAGCGTGTGCTCTGTACTCTGGGTCAAGCAGAGTCATTTGGCAAATGTGTGATTCTGATAGGGAGACATTACTATGGCTGGACCAATGTTACGGCCCAGAGAGTGGCTTTCTTCAACTGCAACCAAAAGGCGGGTGAGTCAACTCAACGTTATCTTTTGGAGATCCGAATCTTAGCAAGCATGTGCGCCTTTGGGCCCTGAAGAGACGAGCTAATCAGTGTTAAGCTAGAGAGAGAATACAGCACAGAGAGTGACCACAGCACAGAGGGAGAACGCAATACAGAGTGAACACAGCATGGAGACAGAGCAGCCACCGGACTCGCCTCAGTTCCTCACCCAGCATGAGCCTCAGGGAGCCGCCGTGGAGCCGCAGGAGCAGTTTGTGGAGAAAGGGGACCCCGGTGACCGAAGACAGCCCGGCGCACGTCCTGTAACCGATGACAGTGACACATCACCCCGACCTCAACCAGCACCAGGTAAGAAAGAGAAGAAACTGAACTGCTTCCAAATCCACGCATGGCACCAACCTCCAGGAGCCATCACTGAGCTGCAGGATGAAGAGTCCACAATCAAACAAAACACAACGGAGCCACCGGACGTCTTCCGAATCCATGACCGTCATGAGCCTCCAGGAGCCACCGCTGAGATGCAGGATGAAGAGTCCGTGACCCAATAGGATGCAGTAGAACCAACACAACCTGGTAGATGCCCCACAGCAGACGTGAGAGTCGTAATATCACAACCACGATGCCAAATGCAGTCGAACAGAGTGCCACTCACAGTGATGAACTGGGTTCGGATCCGCAGAACCAAGCGACCGGCTCACAGTCGGCCTTAACATCGTCACCACCATCGAAACCTATGAAGATCGCCACGCAGCGCAGACCAGCTACCTTTCAGATGGTGGTTGGATCAAGATGGCAAGCCAGCCGTCTGCGGAAGTTGAGAGTAGCTGCCGTGGATCAAGATGCAGCTGACCCAGCTGGTGTGGGATCCCGACAGGGACATCGTTGACAAGCGTGCCATGGCTCCAAGCAGGACGGCACTTGAGCCTGCTGCAGCTGGCACCTCCAGGGGCGCATCCACCACGTGCTTGCCTCAGGGCCCCCCTCTGACTGAACTGCCCGCCCAGCAAAAAGAATAGAGGACTGTTTAGCTAGGGGCGCGGCTGCCGATGGATAGAGGCAGAATAAACCACTCAGCCATGCTGGGCTACGTAGTGGTATACCCGCTGGCCCTAGCTAGTTTTGGGGATTTTATGTGTACCAAATTGGGGAGGGTTAATTTGAGTATATGCTGTTCTGTTTTTTCCAAGGGGGGTGAATGGGGTTTCGGAAACCACAGGGTTAACTGGCACGAGTATGATGATGCTGACATGTGGTGATGTCATCACGCTGAGCTGATATAAGAAGAGGATTGGCCATCTTATGGCCTCTTTCCCTGTTGGCTAAGCCTACAACAGTAAACCCATACTGTAAGTTTATGCTTCATGTAATAATGTTTGTGTTCTCGCAACACCACTCTCTGTGAGTCCAGTTTTACAGACATAACACATACAGCTATACAAAGTCTATAATTCTCTACCTACATACAGAAATTCCAACCTGACCTTATTTCTCAAAGTATGTATTCACAACTATTTGAGAGGATAATAACAATGTACAATTATAAGGTAACCGCCCGGTCCAGGGGGATGGGCAGAATGGCCCTGTGTCAGTGGTGTCGGCAGTCAGGTTCAGGTTCAGGTTCAGGTTACTTTATTTGTACCCGTAGGTAGATTTGTTTTGCAGTCTGGTGACATCCATATTTACAAGCCACTAATTACATTCAACATAGACACAAACACAGGCACACATCTTACAAAATAGGTAAATATAAAATATGTACAATATAATTTTTATAGCTTGTTCAACTCTTTGACAGCAGCAGGGACAAAGCTGTTTTTGTAGCGCTGGGTTTTGCTTTTTGGGACAGCAAACCTCCGTCTGGAGGGAAGAAGCTGAAAGTTGCAGTGCAAAGGGTGGGAGTCATCATTTAAAATCGAGTCGGCCATCCTCTGTACTTGTCTGGTGTACAGGGATGTCAGGCTCAGCTGTGACTCACCAAGCAAACGACTGGACCATCTAACTACCTGATCCAAGGATTTCCTCTGTATCAGTTTTATCTGACCAAACCATGACATTAAAGAAAAGGATAAAACAGATTCAATAAAAGCCCGATAAAACATAGTCATTATGGTTCGGTCAGTTTGGAAGCGTGCAAGTTTCCTCAAACAATGCAAATTTTGCTGACCCTTTTTGCACACCCTTTCACAGTTCACTTCAAAGTTTAATTTACTATCAATAATCGTCCCAAGATATTTGTACGATTGTACACATTCGGTGGTCTGGCCTTTTAGTATGGTGACTTTGTGCCTGGGAGTTTTCCTCCTAAAGTCAATAATCATATCTTTAGTTTTTGTCGTATTCAGCTGCAGGTAGGAATCCTCACACCAGTGAACAAAGTCATCAACTACTGGGCCGTGGCCACTCTCACCATCCTGGAGGAGACTGACAATGACTGAGTCATCAGCATACTTTATAATGTGTCTGTTGTCATGTCTGCTCCGACACATGTTTGTGTACAGGATGAAGAGTAGTGGTGACAACACACACCCCTGAGGAGAGCCAGTAGAAGAGCACTTTAGGTCAGACAATGTGCCATTGACCCTTACTCTCTGCGTCCTGTTGGTTAAGAAATCCAGAATCCAACCCACCAGATTATTGCTCAAATCAAATTGTTGCAGGAGCCTTTCAACTAAAATATGTGGTTGGATTGTATTAAAGGCAGAAGAAAAGTCCACAAATAAAAGCCTGGCGTGTGTCCCATTAAAATCCAGATGTTTAAAAAGCATGTTAAACAGAGTGACAGTGGCGTCCTCCACTCCTCTGTGAGGCCTATAGGCAAACTGCAGAGGATCCAATGCATGTTCAGTCTGCCTTAGGACCTCACATCTGACCAGTTTTTCAAAAATTTTCATTAAAATTGAAGTCAAAGCAACTGGTCTAAAGTCATTTACCGTTTTAGGACAGCTGGATTTTGGAACGGGAACAACCACGGCATCTTTCCAGATCTTAGGCACATGTTGTGTCTGTAAGGACTTATTGAAAATGTAATGAAATATAGGACTCAGTTCATGTGCACAGGACTTTACCAGGCGCCCACATATATTATCAGGGCCCTGACTTTTGTTCACTTTTACAGCGCAGAACTCCCTTTCAACATCCTGCATCTCAATATTAAAGTGCTGATTGTCTTTGAGTTTCTGTTTCAAATCTTGGATTTCTGTGCTAAAATCAAAGGAGTCAAAACGACCGTAAAAACAATTAAGAGCATTAGCCAGCTCTGTGTCTGAACTAAAACCATCTAAAAACACACGATTACTGCGCTCTGTGCTCTGAAGGCCTGCAATAGTTTTCATACTGGCCCAGGCTGAACCAAGTTTATTTGCTGCCATCTTGCTTTCCAACTCTGATTTATAATTCTGTTTTGCTCTTAAAATTTCGGCCTTCAGCTCCTTGGTGGCAACCTGTAGCGCAGAAACAGACCCCTGTTTAAAGGCAAGTGCTTTCCTCTGTAAGCAGGATTTAACTGATTTAGTAACCCATGGTTTGTTGTTGGGGTATATTTTGACACGTTTACGTGGAACAGTCTTATTTTGACAGTAAGCCATGTATGAGCATGTGAGCTCAGCCAGAGAGTCCAAATCATCCCCGCAGGCCATTATGAACATCTTCCAGTCTGTACAGTCAAAGCATTCCTGGAGGCTGTGCTCTGAATCTTCTGTCCACACATCAATGTCTCTCGTCTCCACCTTGCCTCTTCTGAGAGCAGTTTTATATGTGGGCAGCAAATGAACACAGTTGTGATCTGATGATCCTAAAGGAGGAAGGGGGAGTGATTTATAGGCCCTCTCTATGGATCCATAGCACAGGTCCAATGTCTTTTTTCGCCTGGTTGGGCAGGAGACATACTGATGAAAGTTTTTAAGTGTCTTCTTTAAAGAAACATGGTTAAAATCCCCAAGAATGAAGTTTGGCGCCTCTGGAGAAATTGACTGCAGCCGCTGCACCACATCAGAGATGGTGCTGGAGGCGGAGTCAGCGTCTGCCCTCGGGTGAATGTACACAGTTGTGATAAAAAGTTGGGGAAACTCACGAGGCAAATAAAAGGGGCGTAGTGACACAGACAGCAGCTCTACATCGGGTATACAGATGCGCTCTCTGACCGTGACAGATGTGCAGTACTGCTTATTAATGTATAAACATACTCCGCCCCCCTGACGCTTCCCTGTTACCTCTTCCTGCCGATCCGAGCGCAGCGGGGCTCCAAAGCCGTCAATCCACAGGTTTGCATCTCGATCATGCGCAGTAAGCCAAGATTCAGTGAAAGCCATGACGCAGCAGTTCTTAAAATCCTTCTGGTAACGTACATTGCCTTGAATTTCATCCACCTTGTTTCTCACAGACTGTGCATTTCCAAAAATGATCGAAGGAAGAGGAATGTTACCAAACTGACGTCTCCTAAGGCGCAATTTCACACCTCCACGTCTTCCACGCTTCCTTCTGCCGCTCCTCTTTTCACCGCTGTGTCCGTCTCTCAAAATAAAGTCCGGCAGTTGCAGTTTGGGCTCAATCAGAGACGCTGCATCAGCTGTGTTAAAGCGTAGCAACACGTCCCTGGAATATTGTATTCTGCCTGCTATTCTGCTCGCCATGGAGCCGAACGCGTTTACCTCAGAGACAAAGAGCCACAGCACAGAAAGCAGCAGTGCGAGAGAGGAGAGGAAATCATGTTGCAGATACCAGGGAGCTCTTCGCCATATATTCCACAAACGCTCCAGGGCAGAAACGACACAGAGGATTTTCTAAAAACGTAAAAAAGTACAAAAAACACACACACGCACACACGCACTATATCACCAGCTGCTGGTCGATGCGTGCGCATGCGCCCAGTCCAGCAGTCAAGCAGGTCATCAGGACCCAGGCCCCCGAAAATGGAACCCACCCCATGGAGGAACAGGAGGCACAATGCAAGGGAGAATCAGTAAGCAACCCTGACCGAAAACCAGGCCCATTGCCCAAGAATCACCACC
Organism: Pholidichthys leucotaenia; assembly: GCA_020510985.1. Taxonomy (NCBI): domain Eukaryota; kingdom Metazoa; phylum Chordata; class Actinopteri; order Cichliformes; family Pholidichthyidae; genus Pholidichthys; species Pholidichthys leucotaenia. The sequence goes on along the minus strand of CM035840.1, from coordinate 185,496,461 downwards.
ACCCCAGCAAAGTAGCGCTGCCACCACCCCAAGGGCCCTGACCTGGAGAAACCAGCCTCCAGCCCCGATCCCACCGGTAGTGAATGGCACATGACCCGCCACCATGCAGCCAAGAGGACAGCCCCTGAGCAACACCACCATGACTCCCCCCCCCCCGCAGGGAAAGACAGAAGAAGGAAGACCCGCCAGAACACAAGTCAGCCACCGCCCCACCATGACGAACACCACTGCCCCACACCAAACCCAGCACGGCGCGCATCCATCAAAAGCACACATAAGGGGAAGCGAACAAACACACGAAGCAGGACAGGCAAAGTGAAGGGAGAAGGGGGCGGGGGCGGAATGGTGCAGGGGGCAAGCAGATGTACCAGGTCACACCCGTCCCGAGGGCCCAGACGACGACATCCCAGGCCAGCCACCTGGCCCCCCATGTGGGGATGCAACTAATGTGAGGCATTTAAAAGAGGTGGGGACCATGGATGGCCAACCAGATGCTGACATCCCAGGGAGGCTAAACCACACTACCCAGCTACCCATTATAAGACTGTCCCCCCCCAGCACAGATTGGTTGAAAAAATGTTGAAAAGACGGCTTTGCCAACCATCTAAAAAACATACAGATTTGGTTGAAAAGTGAAAGATGAAAATCCTGTGGACTAAACAGCACAATCATTGGACTTTTCTTGGTCCAGTTTTCAACAACTTTTTTCTGATTAAATGTGTTCTGTGGTTGATGGACTTAACACAGTCTCATTTTCAATATCTATTTGTGGGCTAAATTACGGGTTGAACCGACAGACCTGATTTAGCCCAAAATACAACATCTAAATTATGGCTTGGGTTGCGGGGAGGGGGGTTATCTGCCTCTTGCCCAGAGATGCTGTGATAGGTGCGCGCACGCTAAATGGTAAATGGAGTTCACTTATATAGTGCTTTTCCTCATCTCTAGATGACCAAAGTGCTTTACAGATCCTACTATCCACCCATTCACACACTGATAGTGGCAGAGCCGCCATACACAGGTGCTGGCCTGACCCACCAGGAGCAAGTGGGGGTTCAGTGTCTTGCTCAAGGACACTTTGACATGCAGGCTGCAGACAGAGCGGGAATCAAACCCCTGACCCTTCCGATCAGTAGTCAGCCACACTACACCTGTGCCACAGCCGCCCAACTTAACTAACACAACTTAAAAAGGATTCAATGATGTTTTTAACAACCTGAAAAAGGCGGCTTTTCAGCTTTCACTTTTCAACCAAATTTAGACCATACAGAGACATCCATATGAAGGCATCTTTTCAACAACCTTAAAGATGGCTTTTCATCTTTTTTTGCCAGATGCCCTTCCTGACACAACCCTTCCCATTTATCTGGGCTTGGGACCGGAAATACATTGACTTGTGCTCCCCCTGTTGCTGGGTAGCATTCAGCCAATGCCGATTATTTTTTTTTTTCTCTTGGGAAGGGGGGTCCATCTTCATTACTCACGAGTCCAAAGCTCCTAAGACTGGCCTTCAACACAGCTAGACTCTTGTCACCCAGATACCAGCAGGAATTCCATACCAGCCTTGAAGACAAGTTCGAGACAACCGGACCACTGACTGGTGAACCAGAGACAAAGTGGAACCAGTTCAGAGAAGTCATCACAGAGACAGCCAAGACAGTGCAAGTCCCCAAGAAAAGGTTCCACCAGAACTGGTTTGATGAAAACGATGAGGCCGTGCAAGCACTGCTGGATGAGAAGAGAAAGGCTTACATCAACTGGCAGAACCACCCCAACTGTTCCTTGCGATGAGACAGATTCAAGGACTGTCAGGCCAGAGCGCCAAGAGAACTCCATACCATACAAGATCGATAGTGGGAGAAGAAGGCTGATGGAGTGCAGCTTTACACAGATGCCAACAACTCCAAGATGCTGTTCAGCACCATCAAGGCCATCTTTGGCCCTTCAGTGGGAGGAACAGCCTCTCTGCTCTCTGTTGATGGCTCCACCATCATCAAAGCAAGGAGAGAATCAGTGCAAGGTGGGAGGAATACTTCAGCCAACTTCTCAACCGGCACATCTACTGTCGGCTAGGCTGCCCTACAGCAGATACTCCAGAAGCCTACACAGGAGGATCTTGACCTCCTGCCCACTGAGGATGAGGTCAGAACTTCCATAAAGCAAATGAACTGTGGCAAAGCAAAGCACCAAGAAAGGATGTAACTCCTGCAGAATTATACAAAGTACTTGGAACTTTAGCCTTCAAAGCATTCCACGATGTCCTCTCGACCATTTGGGAGGAAGAAGACATGCCAGCAGACCTCCGAGATGCCACCATAGTGGCACTGTATAAGAACTTAGGATCAAAGTCAGACTGCAGCAACTATAGGGGAATTTCACTCCTCTCCGTTGCTGGAAAGATCCTTGCCCGCATCCTCCTCAACAGGCTCATTACCAACATCTCTGAGCGCAATCTCCCCGAAGCCCAGTGTGGCTTCCGCCCTGGTCACAGCACCATAGACATGGTGTTCACTGTGCGTCAGGTCCAAGAGAAGTGTATCGAACAACAGATGGACCTGTATGCAGTGTTCATAGACCTAACCAAAGCATTTGACACTGTTAACAGAGAAGCTTTATGAACCATCCTCATGAAGCTGGGCTGCTCTCACAAATTTTCTAAGCTGATACGGCTCTTCCATGAAAACATGAATGGACAGGTCCTCTCCAATGGTGACTTCACAAACTCCTTCAACATCTCAAATGGAGTGAAGCAGGGCTGTGTCCTCACCCCTGTGATGTTCAACTTGTTCTTCACGCAGGTCCTACTCCACGCCGTTAAAGACCTCAACTGGGGTGTGTATATTTGGTACCGCTCTGGTGAATCTCTCTTTGACCTCCACTGACTCTCCGCCATAACTAAGACCCTGGAGAAACTCATCCTTGAAGCCCTTTTTGCGGATGACTGTCCCTCATGGCACACAAGGAGAGCCACCTGGAGGTCATCGTTGACCATTCTGCAGACGCGTCCAGACTGTTTGGGCTAACAATCAGTCTAGGAAAAATGGAGGTCGTAGTCCAAGTTGTCCCAAATACAACAAAGCCACAGCCATCCATAACCACTGACGGAGTTGAACTGAAGTGCGCTGAGAGCTTTAAGTATCTGGGTAGCACAATCTCTATAGATGGTCCTCTGGACAAAGAGATCACGATCAGGATCCAGAAAGCCAGTCAAGCACTTGGACGACTGAGAGTGAAGGTTCTCCAACAGAAAGGCATAAGAATGTCCACAAAGCTCAAGGTTTACAAGCCCGTAGTCCTTTCCTTGCTATTTCATGAGTGTGAGACGTACACCGCGTTCCAAATTATTATGCAAATGATATTTGTTTCTGATTTTCTTAAATAGTGGATGCAAATGACAGTCAGTATAATTTTCAAGTCATCAACTGTTAGAGCATAATTCAGATTTTAATGAACAAACCTCCCAATGATAACTATTTTTTTTGCAAAAATAAAACCCCCCTCAAAATTCACTGTTCCAAATTATTATGCACAACAGCATTTCAAAACATTTTATTGGTTGTAAAGAACTGAAAATGGTCATTTGCTGAATTTGCAGCATTAGGAGGTCATATTTACTGAAATCAAAAGCTATTTCAATCAAAAACATCTGAACAGGCCAAGTTTCATGTTAACAAAGAACCCCTTCTTTGATATAACCTTCACAGTTCTTGCATCCATTGCACTTTTGAGTTTTTGGAGAGTTTCTGCTTGAATTTCTTTGCAAAATGTCAGAATAGCCTCCCACAGCTGCTGTTTTGATGTGAACTGCCTCCCACCCTCATAGATCTTTTGCTTGAGGATGCTCCAAAGGTTCTCAATAGGGTTGAGGTCAGGGGAGGATGGGGGCCACACCATGAGTTTCTCTCCTTTTATGCCCATAGCAGCCAATGACACAGAGGTGTTCCTTGCAACATGAGATGGTGCATTGTCATGCATGAAGATGATTTTGCTACGAAAGGCACGATTGTTCTATTTGTACCATGGAAGAAAGTGGTCAGTCAGAAACTCTAGATACTTTGCCAAGGTTATTTTCACACCTTCAGGGACCGTAAAGGGGCCTACCAGCTCTCTCCCCATGATTCCGGCCCAAAACATGACTCCGCCACCTCCTTGCTGATGTAGCAGCCTTGTTGGGACATGGTGGCCATCCACCATCCATCTGGACCATCCAGGGCTGCACAGCACTCATCAGTAAACAAGGTTGTTTGAAAATTAGTCGTCATGTATTTCTGGGCCCACTGCAACTGTTTCTGCTCATGAGCATTGGTTAGGGGTGGCCGAATAGTAGGTTTTGCACAACTGCAAGCCTCTGGAGGATCCTACACCATGGGGTTCGTGGGACTCCAGAGGCACCAGCAGCTTTAAATATCTGTTTGCTGCTTTGTAATGGCATTTTAGCTGCTGCTCTCTTAATCTGATGAATTTGTCTGGGAGAAACCTTCCTCATTATGCCTTTATCTGCACAAACTCATATGCGCTCTGAATCAGCCACAAATTTCTTCACAGTATGATAATCACGCTTAAGTTTTTGTGAAATATCTAATGTTTTCATAACTTGTCCAAGGCATTGCACTATTTTGATGCTTTTTGGCAGCAGAGAGATCCTTTTTCTTTCCCATATTGCCTGAAACCTGTGGCATGCTTAATAATGTGGAACATCTTTCTTAAATAGTTTTCCTTTAATTGGGCTCACCTGGCAAACTAATTATGACAGGTGTCTGAGATTGATATCAATGATGCAAAGAGCCCTGAGACACAATACCGCCCATGAGTTTAATTGAAAAACAAAAAATTAAATGTTTATGACACTAAAATCCTATTTGCATCATAATTTGCAACGCAGTGGTAGACCTTGTCTCAACAGCACGTCAAGCAGCTCAAACAGTTCCACACAAGATCGCTGCACACAATCATGGGCATTCGCTGACAGGACAAAGTCACAAACCAAGAAGTGCTGGATAGAGCTGGCTCCACAAGCATTGAATCAATGCTGCTGAAGGCTCAGCTACGCTGGATTGGCCATGTCATCAGAATGGATGACAGTCGCATCCCCCAACAGCTGATGTATGGCGAGCTCAAGGAGGGCTCACGCAGACAGGGAATGTCCAAACTGAGGTACAAAAACACCATGAAGAATAACCTCAGATGGTGCACGATCCAGCCACATGAGCTCAAAGCCTCTTCTGCAGACAGGAAAGGTTGGAGGCTGCTCACCCACAAAGCAATAGCTGTCTTCGAGGAGGACTGACGACGGCGTCTTGCTGCTGCAAGGGACAGACATCATGGAGCTGCGTCCACCTCGATCCAAACTACAGATTACCGTTGTAACACCTGTGGGTGCCTGTGTGCTTCCAGCTTTGGGCTGCAGAGCCACATGCACTCCCATCGCTGAGTCCACAGATTATGTCATCATCGGACCCGACAGACTACCAAGACCAGGAAGACAAAGAAACGTACATTATAAGGGACAAGGACCTGTGCTTATATAGAGCTTTTCAAGTCTCAAAGACCACTCAAAGCGCTTCACTGGTACTAACCCTCTATTCTAAGGTCCCATCGGACGCATTAAAAATAACTGTACTCAAATATTTCAGCACTAGTACTTCAGTACTAGTAGTAATAGAAGTTCCGTCCCTGATGTCGTCTGAGTTTACAGCTATAGTCCACTGCTGTCTGTTTCAGGCTAAAATCAATGCCACACAAATGGGACACACCAGTAAATATCGGTTACTGCCGATATCTTATTTGCCGATAGTGCGTAATATCAGTCATTAAGGTGAGTATCGGCTGATACCGACGTTATCCCGATATAGCTGTGCCTCCCTACTTCTTGCTTTTATTCTTGTAAATTTACAACATTTTAGTCATAAATCTACAACTTTTAGCTGTAAATGTTTATTTTCTAAATTTATCATTAATCATCAAGTTTTTTTTACACTTTTCTTACAAATCTGCAAATATGAATTTTTTTTTGATACAAAATTGAAACTTTTTCCTCCTCATTTGCAACTTATTTTGTTGTAAATTTGACACCTTTATCATTGATTGTTGTCAAATCTACAAGGAGCAACTGATTATGGGCAAAGGAGACCCACGTCTTTCAGGAGCCACAGGCTGCAGACCCCCATCCTGAGCTCTTCTGACTACTTACTGGTTTGGGCAGACTGCACTGGTGCATGTCCTCGTAGCCTGTACTCCTCTGTCTGCCCCCACAAGGGTGGTTCATGGTCCCTGGGGCACTGGTCACCCCATCGCTGTAGTGGCTGGTGTGGGACGGGTTGTAGGCGCTGTGAGCATGGTGGCGGTGATGGCGGTGGCTGTTGATGAGAGGGAGTCAGAAGCGGTTGAGTTGATGAATACACACATACAGGGCTGTTTGGAGGCTCTATGCAAGACTGGATTGGGGGGCCCTATCTTTATAATGGCAAGGAATTCAAATGCTTTCACTTTCCTCCCAACAAAAAATTACCATCGGCCATTATCTAGAGTGGAAAAAAATATAATTGCACTTTATTACATCATTACATAGAATAAAATGCAACCAGCATCCATATGGACTTAGCAAATTTACAAGAAAAAAACTGAAAATTTAAAAGAAAAAAATCAAAAATTTTTTTAAAAAGTTGCAAGCTTACAATGAAAAAAGCTCCATATTTATAAGAAAAAAGTTGCAAATTTAGGAGAAAAGATTGCAGAAAAAAACATTCAAATTCATATGAAAAAAGTTTCAAATTTACAAGAAAAAGTCACACATTTACAAGTTAAAAAAATGCAAAATTACAAAAACATCACAAATAATGAAAAAAATAAGTTTAAGAGAAAAAAGTTGCAACTTTACAAGAAAAAAAAGTTTACGGTAATTTAAATTCTCCCCCCAAAATGTTGAGGGTAAACTTGCAGCTTGGGGCTTTAAGCGGCTAAGCCGGCCTGTAGTGTCTGCACGCTCTGCTTTATAGCCAGAAATGACTCTGCATACCTCCAACATTTTATTATTATTATTATTTTGGTTCTGTTGCAGTGTGCTGGGCAATGTTTGAGCAGACGTGTTTAGATAAAGCTGATCCAGTCCAAGAGCCAGATAGGGTTCCCTTCCACCTCCCCGACAGTAAAGCGACCCCTATATTTTCTGAAGCCTGGGGTGTCCACTATGTGGAATGAGCAGGTACCACTGCATAAACTCATTTGCACTATACTTTTTTGGCCAATTTTAACACCACCTTCAGATATGGATTTTTGAACTGATTTTAGGTAGATGGGACTGGGATCTGGTGGAATTTGCAGACACTAACTTGCTTCCTTGGGACACCCCTTCCCTTTGGTTTTTGATGAGTTTTAGTTTCAGAACAATACTCCATTTTGATGAGTAAAAAGTGGATTATAATTGAAAATTTCCAGCTATATCAAATTATAGTTTCATTTTAGAGAAATTGATCTTTAATTTAATGTATCATTAGTATGGGTCAGATTAAAATAATTTGAAAGACTGAAGTAACCAACACAGTGAACTCTTTGTACCTAAAATCTGTGCAAAAATCCATATCTGAAGGTGTTAAAATGGGCTGAAAAAGTATAGTGCAAATGAACTTATGCAATGTTACATGTTCATTGCATATAGTGGACATCCCAAGGCTTACTTGCTTACCGTTGGGTGGGGGAAGGGGGGTGCAAAAAGACTCTATCTGGCTCCCAGACCATGATTTTGGATAAACAGCCTGAGAGTGGGATGCATGCTCTTGAAAACTGAGGTCAAACTCTGTGCTGTAGGACCTCTCTGTTCTTCCCTACAATGTACTGTACATTATGCAGATGTTCTAAGAAATAAGTTATCAGAATGAAAAAACCCTATAAACTCACTTGGTTGGAGGAGAAGGAGGATCATGGTCCGGAGGTGCCAGGCTGAAAGCGTTGCCTAGCAACATTTGCATCTGTGTGCGGACCTCATCAATGGATGGGTGCGAGCTGAGTGTGGATGAGTCGGAGCCGCGGTGAGCTTTCACCCCCAAGCTGCTGTTCCCGGTTCCAGTGGATCCGCCTCCATAACCCATGAGACAGTCCACGTTGGTCTCCTTGAATGGTTCTGGTTCACCCTGTGGAAGGAGCACGCACAGGGATGTAAAGGCTTTAAAGTAAGTAAGTCAAGTAAGGATGAATATGCAATATTTTCTGCTTTCAAATATTCTTTAAATACCTAAAAATGTAACAAGAGTGTAAAGAAACATCTCTTTTGGTGTCATGCAAAATAAGATAATTTATGACGGTGCAGAGCTATAAATTTATTGATGATTCTGCTGGGCTGACAAAGTGATAAATCCCACTATATACCAGCAGAGTGAGTATTGAGCAAGCTTTCATCTCAGAGTCAAAAATCCTGTGTTGTAATGTAATTATGTTAATTTCTAGAGTAACATAGAACACATAATGATGATGGTGAATTACCGTTTCACTTAGAGTAGACAAACAAAGTCATCAGTTAAAAAAAACATTCATTTCAGCCTAGTCTATGAAGGCTCATTGCTGCCATTCAGTGTTGTCAGTATTGCCTGAAATTTCTACATAGTTCACCTTTAAGGTCAAATGTTCACATAAAGCTGCCTCTGCCTTCTGATTTCCCATAGAGTAAACAAGTTATGATCCTTCACATTTTGATGTTGATATCCTTATAAGCTATTAGAGAGGCAATCAAAGTTTTTGCAACTTTGATGATAAATTTATGACTTTTTAAGAACTTTTTGATGGTCTTGATCAAATGTAAGACCTTACTGCTAACTGCCAAAAAGTACATGACCACATTACAATTAGCCTTGTCCATATATTAACTGGATCTGATAGTCCTGAAAATCTTGGCTGTCATTCCTGTTTATTGTGAAACTAAATTTAATGTAAAGTTAGATGAGAAAAGCCACTAAATTATGAGGGAAAAATATTAAATCTACAAGAAAAAAGTCATAAATTTTGGAGAAATAGCTGCAAATTTATAAGAAACAAATAAATGTATAAGAAAAAACATGTAAATGTTCACGAAAACACCTTGACTGTAAGAAAAACAAATCTAATTAATGAAAACATTCCTCTTCTTCTTCTTTCAGTTGCTCCCTTCAGGGGTCTCCACAGCGGATCATCTGCCTCCATCTCACCCTATCCCTTCATCTTCCTCTGTCACACCAGCTCTCTCCATGTCCTCCTTCACTACATCCATCAACATTCTCTGTGGTCTTCCTCTTTTCCTCCTGACTGGAAGCTCCATCTTCAACATCCTTTGTCCAATATATCCACTATCCCTCTGCACATGTTCAAACCATCTCAGCCTTGCCTCTCTTACAGGCACATACACAGACAGACACCAGGAGGTGCTCTAGCATCTGCCCCTTTGCCCTGTGAAGTGCCCTTCTGACACAGCTCTCTCTTACTTATGCCACTGCCTGGGAGCAGCTCTACGATCCACATGGTGAGGACATCGATGGCCTCACTCACACCATCACGGACTACATCAGCTTCTGTGTGGACAACACCGTACCCACCAAGACCATACGGTGTTGCTCGAACAACAAACCCTGGATCAACCCTGAGATAAAAACACTTCTGAGAGAAAAGAAGAGGATCTTCAGGTCGGGGAACAGGGAAATGCTGAAGTCTGTATAGAGGGAGCTGAGGAGGAAGATCAGAGAAGGCAAGGACAGCTTGAGGAAGAAGATGGAGGACAAGCTGCAACAGAGTGACATCGGTGGGGTCTGGAGAAACCTTAAAACCATCTCTGGGGTCCAGAATACCTCCCCACAGGCCACGGAGGTAGGGAGTGGGCGAACAATCTGAACCTGTTTTTTAATAGGTTTGACCACCCGCCCTCCCCCCAGACTGCACAACAACCACTGCTGCCTCTGAAGACATCGAGTCCTGCTGCCCACACCCCACTCCACCAACACCCCCCCCCCCACTCCCAACACACAGCGCCCCCAACATGACCCTCACTAAGACTCAGGTGAGGACGGAGCTGAGGAAGATCAAGGCGAGGAAGGCGTCGGGACCGGATGGCATCAGCGCAAAGCTCCTCAAGTCCTGTGCAGACCAGCTGTGTGGGATTGTGGAGCTCATCTTCAATCTGAGCCTGAAGCTGGGGAGGGTACCACAGTTGTGGAAAACATCTTGTGTGGTACCTGTACCAAAGACTTCCCACCCCAAAGACCTGAACAGCTACAGACCAGTGGCCCTGACGTCCCACATGATGAAGACCCTGGAGAGACTGCTCCTTGCTCACCTCCGCCCCCTGGTGGGACCAATGATGGATCCACTCCAGTTTGCCTACCAGCATGGCATTGGGGTGGAGGATGCAGTGATCTTCCTCCTTCACCATTTTCTGTCCCACCTGGAGAATCCCGGGAATGCAGTGAGGATCATGTTCTTTGACTTCTCCAGTGCTTTCAACACCATCCAACCGATGATCCTGAAGGACAAGCTGCTGTGCGCAGGGGTGGACCAGCACCTGTCATCATGGATCCTGGACTACCTCACTAACCGGCCACAGTTTGTGAGAACCCGGGATTGTGTGTCCGACACGATCATTGGTAGCACGGGGGCCCCCCCAGGGAACAGTTTTGGCTCCCTTCCTGTTCACCCTTTATACTGCGGACTTCTCACACAACACAACACACTGCCATCTACAGAAGTTCTCTGACGACTCTGCGATCATCGGCCTCATCTCCAACGGAGATGAAGCTGAGTACAGAGGACTTATCCAGGACTTTGTGGACTGGTGCCATCGGAACTGCCTCCAGATCAACGCGAGGAAAACTAAGGAGCTGGTGGTGGACTGCCGCAGGCAAGGACAACCCCTCGCAGCATCAGTAAGCATCCAGGGAACAGACATTGAGATGGTGACATCCTGCAAGCACCTGGGTGTTCATCTGAACAATAAACTAGACTGGTCACACAATACTGACGCACTCTACAAGAAGGGACAGCGCAGGCTGTTCCTACTGAGGAGACTCAGGTCTTTTGGCGTACAAGGGGCACTGCTGAAGACATTCTACGACACAGTGGTGGCATCAGCCATCACTTTTGGAGTGGTCTGCTGGGGCAGTGGCATTACAGCAGCCGATAGGAAGAGACTGAACAAACTGATCAAGAAAGCTAGCTCTGTCCTGGGGAAGCGCCTTGACCCAGTGGAGGAGATAGGAGAGAGAAGGATGGTGGATAAACTGTCATCTCTGCTGGAGTCCGAGTCCCACCCTATGCAGGACATTCTGAACGCACTGAAGAGCTCATTTAGCAGCAGACTACATCATCCTAGGTGTGTAATCGAGAGGGTTTGCAGGTCCTTTCTACGTACGGCTGTCAGACTGTATTACCTAAGCAGGGCTGCTCGCAGAGATAGCAAAAAAACGTGACAACCTAATAGTATTGAATGCAAAAGACGCAATAGACTTACACAGTGGTCCCCTCCAGTATACAACTAGGACAATATCGGTCGCTATGGAGGGTGACAATATGTATGGGTACATATTCATACTATGTAGGATAACTAAGTAGACGGTTATGCTGTTTATTCCATCTAGCTACAATGCTCCGCACTGTGTGTATATATATTTATATATTTATTCCATCTAGCTACAGTGCTCCATGCTGTGTGTTTATATATTTACATATTTATATGTACATATGTATATTCGCTGCTCTTGTTTTTCTTGTCTTCTTGATTGTTGCTCTGAGTGTTGCTATCCCTGTGCTGTTGCAATCCTGGAATTTCCCCATTGTGGGACTAATAAAGGCTTATCTTATCTTATCTTATCTTATCTTATCTTAAGTTTGTCTCCAAACTGCTCAACCTGAGCTGTTCCTCTGATATACTTATTTCTATTTCTGTCCCTCCTAGTCACTCCTACTGATAATCTTAGCATCTTCAATTCTGTCACCTTCAGCTCTGCCTCTTCTCTTTATGTCAGTACCCCTGTCTCCAAACCATATATCATAGAAGGCCTCACTATTGTCTTGTAAATCTTCTCTTTCACTCTAGCTGCTTTCCTTCTGTCACAAATCACCCCTGACCCTTTTTTCCACCCACTCCACCCTGCCTGCACTCTCTTCTTTACCTCTCTTGTGCCTTTGGATGGCTGACCCCAGGTACTTAAACTCATCTACCTTCACTACTTCTACTCTTTGTATCTTCACCGTTACACCTCCCTCCCTCTTATTCACACATATGCATTCTGTCTTGCTTCTACTGCTTCTTTCCAGTGCATACCTCCACCTGCTCCCTAATGACTGCAGTGGTTTCAGAAATGTGCATCCTTGCAGCACTGATAACATGGACTGACCTCTTCTTCCCATTCTCTACCTTTATACCAAGGAACATATCTGGTCTTCATACAGTGATTTCATTGAAATGAAGAGGAAAAACCTCAGAAAGGATATTGAGGAAAGCCACCAACATCCCTCACCTGGTAAGCAAACTCTTGGTGCTTTGTTAATTTATCACAGTTTTCACAACTTTGAAGCAGTCATAGGATATTGTTTGGTGGCAGATTCAGTCAATGCAGCCTATTAAATTTAAAAGAAAATATTGGATGGAAACTCGATGCAAACATGTCTCTCTTTCCATCTCAGTTTGATTCAGACTTCAGTAAGCTGTTTGATGCAAAGGCTGATCTTGTCATTCGCCAATGAGATACAAGCAGACCAATGAAGGTTGCTTCCATGGAGATGCCATAAGATCTAAGAAATCCTTCATCCACTGGAAATGGCAGTGATGGTATTTTGTGCCATATTTAGGATCATGTAGTAAATGTGCACTGTAAGTGCTTATGTTAGGAATAACCAAACTGATCCAGTTTACTAGATCAGATGACTTGCACTTTTCCCCCACACCAGCTGCACTCTTACTGCAACATCTTTGTTAGTCAAGTCAAAATGTATTTCATTTAAAACAACCTCAGCTGAAGAAAGTGCTGTACAAGTTATAAAAAATAATTTAAAAAAAAAATAACAATCAGTTTACAATAAAGACACAATGAAATACACAATAAAATGTCATATAAACAATAAAATAAAACAATAAAAACTAGAATAACTGAGTTTTCAGGAGCATTTTAAAATGATGACGTGTATGAGCAGCGCTTCTGTGAAAATGGCTGCATCTTTGCATTCACACTGCAGACATTACTGCTGTGTTTTCTGCAAGTCTGAGGCAAATGTTTGCCATATGATAAGAGATTCAGGAGCATTTATTATGATATATTTACAGATTATATCATCTGTTTATAATGGCATGGTGAGAAAAGGTACAGTAACACAAGCCTTTTTAGTTTTTGTGGTGTTAATATGAAGACCTGATGAAGGCCGAGTACTGAAAAGATGTGACTGAATTTATCTTGCAAGCTTATACAAAGTGCTGCATTTTTTTGTTCAGTCTCCTTTATGTTAATATGAAAATGAACTTTTTTTCGTCCCTGTCCACCTGTTTGTCCCACTGGCCCTACCCCCACCAGCTCCTTCTCCACTGCACGCTGGGTTTCACAGCCGGGCTCTCTGCTCATAATAGTAAGCCTCTGCTCTTGTCTCTTTCTCTTCTCTCATCCTCAAATAATTCTTTATTAATCGTTTCCCCTTTTTCTCCTCTCTTCACAGGCTGTGTGCTCCCATCAGCGTGCTTATTGATTTTTGTTGTTGTTACAATAAATTGTGTTAAACGTTTTCACCTGTGCCTGTTTGCTCCTCTCGTGCGTCACACTCTGCGTTTGAGTCTCTGGCAAAGTAAATCATGGCACCATCTCCCCGAATGTGAAATTAAATCGGTGAACATTGTGTTATTATGGTAAAAATATTCTCAACGTTGACAACTATATTTGTATATGGACAAAGAAAAAAATTGATAAATGTGTGATTCAAATACAATCTTATGTCAAGCTTTAATTAAAATCTGATCCTTGACAATTAAATGGAGCGACAGGGCTGCGTCATAAGATAATGATCATGTCACAAAGGGGTTACAGAATGATAGCATGAGTTATTTTAAAGCATGAAAACAACAGTGATAAGGTGCTTGGATCAGAACATTACAGCCACACAAACACAGTTTTCTTTGTGCTGCTCCAGACCGTGTAGTGCATCCAAGGCTATTAACTACTATCGAGGCTCCCATCTGAATCCATGAGTTGCATATAATCACATTCAGAGTCATTAACATTCAGGTAGCTAGTATGGTCGCTGCTGTTACTATGGTGTATTAGAGCAGCAGAATATAAAAGACTTCACTGACACTCCCCAATATCTTCACCCTATTCCCCACCTGCTCTCTTGATAATCTTTTTTTTTGTAATTTCCTTCTTTATCACTCAGTCTGGCATAGGTTTATAAAGTTCACTTGATAATCCATGAGGCTGGAGCTAAAAGCATCAGAGTGAGAATAAAAGAGGGGAAAAAAAGGATTAAAGTTAGAAACAGTCCTAAAGTTTATTTCATTATTCTTAAAAAGTGTCAGTGCTTAACATTGCTGCAACTATACAGTGACCTGTTTCATCATCGCCCTGTGTGACTCAGTGGGATTGAGATTGGACCTGAGCTGCTTTGTTATGCTTAGTAAAAGAGTTTGACTTCAAAGCTTTGGATTTTTTTTTTTTTTTGCCTTTATCGGTATCTAAAGTAATTCCTTCACATTTTCTACATACTGGTCTTTGGTAAGTGAAGTTTTTATCCCTTCCATCTTACACATTTTGCTTCATTGCTTCAGAAGTCACTTACATCATAGCCATTGTTGCGGATGCCCCTCCTGGATCTCTCCCTGAGCACCAGCAGGTCCATCTCAGTCTCTACTGGGCTTGGACTGCTCAGGGATTGACGACTCCAATAGGCAGGTTCTCGTGGGTGGGAATACCTGCTGAGAGACACAAGTTTAGATGTACCTTCACAGGAGTGATTCCTCAATTGGTCACACAAAATATGGCATTTAAGACTGGCTTTTGTCATCACTCATATCTGTGTTTGGTTTACTTTCTGGTCCTTACCCCCTCAATATCTGGTTCCACAGGATTACAGCAAGGAAAATAAGTATTGAACACGTCAACATTTTTCTCATTAAACATATTTCTGATGGAGCCACTGACCTGAGATTTTCACCAGATATCAGTAACAACCCAAGTAATCCATACATACAAAGAAATCAAGGCAACTGTGTTCACAAAACAAGCTATATTTAATAAAGTGGAATGACACAGGGAATACATATTGAACACATGAAGAAAAAGAGGTGCAAAAAGGCATAAAAAGCCAAGAAACCAGCTGAAATCCATCAGAATTTAGGAAGCCATCCCACCCTGCAAATTAATTTCAGCTGGTTAAGTCCTGAGTGATAGCCTTTAAAAAGGTCTGTGAATATCAGATTGTCACACCACAAATAACTCATGATGGGAAGAAGCAAAGAGCTCTCACTAGAGCTTCACAACCTTATTGTTGCAAAACATAATGATGGCATTGGTTACAGGCATACTTCTAAACCTGTGAATGTTCCAGTGAGCACTGCTGGAGCCATCATTCAGAAGTGGAAAGAACATAGGTTTAGACACCCGGGGGACCTCCAACAATGCACTGGGCTTCACTCCTTTCTTCACTCTCAATGAAATATTTTTGCTGGTCATCAACATCTGTTTGTTCTCTCCCACAGATTGAGTCCCTGTCGTGCTGTTTGCTCTCTACATGTCTGTTCCCACTTTGCTGCACTGCATTTTTACTCAACCCCTGCAGAAACATGCAGATCACGTTAGACCTTTAAGTCAGACAAAGTCAGCTGCAGCTCATGTCAAATGAGCCTAATGGAGCAACTGGATAAGCCAGGATGCAAGCCCCGATTTTTCAGTTATCCTGGCTTTCTTAATCCTACTTTTATGCAATACGCCTCAGTGTTGAACGTCATGCCAAAGACCCTATTTAAGGGCTGTTATTTTCATTTCTGGTTGCTGCAGTCTTAAGTTACACTTCCTCCTCGCCACCAGAACCCTTTCCCCGTTCTAGTGAGTTTGTTGCAATTCTCCCATGTGTAAGTTTGCTTTATTTTCTGTTTGGATTTTTTGTGTTGGTGCACTTTTTGGGACTTTGTGTTTTATAAATACCACAAACTGCAGTTCAACATCTGAGTCTTTCTCTCTGCCCTGAGGGACAATTCATGACAATTTATCATTAAAAAAATCTATTTGTTCTTGTAATTTATGGATCTGCAGCTCCAAATGATCTGTTTGTGTGGAGAAAAATGATGTTTGTACATGTGAAGCCAACATGCCTGTTTATAGAAATGCGATCAATGAATAGGAAGATTGTCTATGTCAAAAATGCATTTTTTAAAAAAAGTTCCACCAGTTTTTATTAAAAATAAAGTGTGGGATTAAATACCAGAGTTTATCTTTGTTTTTAATAAAGTGTTTAATCTGGTTCACCTTAGAAATTATATCTAAGGCTTTAATAGTCTACATTTTATTTAATATTTTATATTAAAGCCTCCATAGTTACATGTATCACATAAAATGTTTCTAGCCTGTTAATGGTTTAGAATAGTTTTATCCATCCATCCATCCATCCATCTTCTACCGCTTTTCGGGAGGTCCGGGTCACAGAGGCAGCAGTTCAAGCAGAGAAGCCCAGACTTCCCTCTCCCCAGCCACCTGCTCCAGCTCTTCAGAGGGGATACCAAGGCGTTCCCAGACCAGCTGGGAGACATAGTCTCTCCACCGAGTCCTGGGTCTGCCCCGGGGTCTCCTCCCAGTGGGACGTGCCTGAAACACCTCAAGTGGGAGGCGACCAGGAGGCATCCTAATCAGATGCCCATACCACCTCAACTGACTCCTTTCTATGTGGAGGAGCAGCGGTTCTACTCTGAGCCTCTCCCGGATGACTGCGCTCCTCACCCTATCTCTGAGGGTGAGTCCAGCAATCCTACGGAGAAAGCTCATTTCAGCCACTTGTATCCGCGATCTCGTTCTTTCGGTCATTACCCAAAGCTCGTGACCATAGGTGAGAGTAGGAACGTAGATTGACTGGTAAATCGACAGCTTTGCCTTAGAACTAAGCTCCCTCTTCACCACAACAGACCGGTACAACGTCCGCATCACTGCAGATGCTGCTCCGATCCGTCTGTCAATCTCTCGCTCCATTTTCCCCTGACTCGTGAACAAGACCCCAAGATACTTAAACTCCTCCACTTGGGGCAGGAGCCTGTCCCCAACCCGGAGAGGACAATCCACCTTTTTCCGGCTGAGGACCATGGACTCGGACTTGGAGGTGCTGATTCTCATCCCAGCCGCTTCACACTCAGCGGCAAACCGTCCCAGCAAGAGCTGTAGGTCATTGCTGGATGAAGCCAACAGGACAACATCATCTGCAAACAACAGAGATGAGATCCTGTGGTCATCAAGCATGACACCCTCCGTTCCCTGGCTGCGCCTAGAAATCCTGTCCATAAAAATTATGAACAGGATCGGTGACAAAGAGCAGCCCTGGCGGAGTCCAACTCTCACTGGGAATGACTCTGACAGAGTGTTGGCAATACGAACCAAACTCTCACAACGGTCGTACAGAGACCGAATAGCTCGTAACAACAAACCCAATACCCCATACTCCTGAAGCACCCCCCACAAAAATCCACGAGGGACACGGTCAGATGCCTTCTCCAAGTCCACAAAACACATGTAAACTGGTTGGGCAAACTCCCACGAACCCTCAAGAATTCTCGAGAGGGTAAAGAGCTGGTCCGATGTGCCACGGCCAGGACGAAAACCACATTGCTCCTCCTGAATCCGAGGTTCGACCAACGGCCGGACTCTCCTCTCCAGTAGAGGAGAATAGTTTTATTTTACATAAAAATTTAAATGAAAAATATATTTTTTTAAAAACTGAGTGTGGAACATCTAACACCTGTGCTGGATAAAAAAGTGACAACCTTAAGTTTTAGACAAAATTGTTCAACCTTTGAAGGATAAATCCATCCTGACTCACATATTACATTTATTTCTTTGGAATAAAGTGGTTTTTCTACCTTTATTAACGTGTCAAATGGAGCAACAATGAACAGTAAACAAATGGAGAACCTTAGAACATTTTCCAACAACACACAAAAATTTCACACATTCACTGAGAAAGGAAGCATTTATGTTCCAGTTTAGAACAGGGGTCACCAACTGGCAGACTCCGGTCCAGATCCGAACCCTGAGAGTTCTCCATCCAGACCCCAAAGCCTTTTGATACAATTTGGGGAAAAGGAAGACTGTTTTGTTTTGGTGAAAGAAAAACACGGAAATGAAATGCTGTATTGGAGGCTGCCTGGACAGTTTACGGCAGGGGTCACCAACTAAAACTGCAAGAAGTCCAATAAGTCGGTCCTCCTCTCCAGCTGAGATCCAAATTAAGTGTGGGAATATTTAGGCACCTCATGATTCGATTATGATTCAGAGGCTCCGATTTGATTCTAAAACCATTCTCGATGCATTTTCATGCATTTTTTTTTTTGTCTGTTCAGGAGTTTTCCTTCCCCTGTGTGACAACTTGGTATTTTTAATGAAAAGCATTTGCAATGAATTTACTTTCAATATCTTTTAATTAAACAAGTGGAAGAGAAATGTATCATGTCTCATGGACAAATTTATCTCAAAATGTAGTTTTAAGAAAAGTCATCCTTTCACGGACATTCTTTCAGGAGACCACAGCTGTCTCCAGGCAGGCCAGTATCATTTAACTTGCTTTCACACATTACTTCATTAAGCTCATGTTTCAGATGCTTTTAGTTCTGTATTAATTTTTTAACAAAATAAATCAAATTAAATATTTGCTCAATTTTAAAAAAAACAATGTAATATAAAATTTAATAATATAGAAGAACACTAAATATGTTTGTTGACTCCAAATAAATAGCTGTAAAATTCTACAATCTACAACTAAAATTATAAAAATTTAAAGTTTTACAGGCGACACAAACCACAGCATTGCATTTAAAAAATATTGAAGCAATATTACATGAAATGGAGTACGATATCAATTTATATATAGTGGTGTGAAAAAGTATTTGCCCCCTTCCTGATTTCTCATTTTTTTGCATGTTTGTCACACTTAAACGTTTCAGATCATCAAACAAATTTAAATATTAGACAAAGATAACACAAGTAAATGCAGTTTTTAAATGAAGGTGTTTATTATTAAGGGTAAAAACAAAATCCAAACCTACATGGCCCTGTGTGAAAAATTGATCCCCCCTTCCTGTTAAAACATAGATTAACTGTGGTTTATCACATCTTTGAAAAACTGAGTTCAATTTCTCTAGCCACACCCAAGCCTCTTAAATAGGACCTGCCTGACAAAGTGAAGTAGACCAAAAGATCCTCAAAAGCTAGACATCATGCTGCGATCCAAAGAAATTCAGAAACAAAATAATTGAGATCTATCAGTCTGGAAAAGGTTATAAAGCCATTTCTAAAGCTTTGGGACTCCACTGAACCACAGTGAGAGCCATTATCCACAAATGGCGAAAACATGGAACAATGGTGAACCTTCCCAGGAGTGGCCCGCCAACCAAAATTACCCCATGAGCGCAACAACGACTCATCCAAGAGGTCACAAAAGACCCCACAACAACATCCAAAGAACTGCAGGCCTCACTTGCCTCAGTTAAGGTCAGTGTTCATGACTCCATCATAAGAAAGAGACTGGGCAAAAATGACCTACATGAAAGAGTTCCAAGATGAAAACCACTACTGACCAAAAAGAACATAAAGGCTTGTCTCAGTTTTGCTAGAAAACATCTTGATGACCCTCAAGACTTTAGGGAAAATACTCTGTGGACTGACGAGACAAAAGTTGAACTTTTTGGAAGGTGTGTGTCTGTCATGATCCTGGGCATGGGTGGGGGCCATGCCCAGTCTCCAGTTGGAGTTAAGTCTTTGTCTGTTTGTTTCCTAATTTATCTGGATCGGTTGTATTTTATGTTTATTTTTGGAGTTGTATTATTTAATTCTTGTCTGTACTTTTATTTGGACAGTGCTGTGCAGCCTCCGCTGTCAAACTGTCTCGTGGGTTGCACAGCTGTTAACTGTCAGTTTGATTACTTTTTCACTCATACACTCACACCTGTTTAAAATCTGCACAGCTCTGTTTAAGCAGACCACGGCAGTTGTCTCACTGCAGCGGTCTTGTGTCCAGTCGTGATCACGCTCGTCTGTGTTTTCCTTCCCGGGTGTTCCCCGGCGTCTTCAGTAAGTTTTATGTTCTTGTATTTTGGGTTTGTGTTTACTGTTGTAAATAAATGTGCAAACTTACCATTTGCACTTGGCATCCTCCTTTACCTGAACTAAGGCGTTCATGAGAGAAGAGCGCTGCCTCTCTACACACCAGTGGGGTAAGTTTTGCTCTTTTCCCCTTTTTTTTCTCACTCCCGTTATTGTGTGTTAGTCCGTGGTTTTTTCCCCTCTTTTGCGGAGGTGTCAACCAGTATGGACTATGGGGATGATGGACTGACCGAGGTGGAGTGTTGGGCTGTTGGAGTGCTGGAGGGGATAATTTCAGCAGCTCGTGCCTCCCACACATCCGAGGCAGCTCGGCAGTGTTTGGATGGTGCAGCACAAATTCTGGAAGCGTGCCCCAGCCTGTGGAGCCGTCCAGGACTCATGGACCTCATCATGTCAGCCACCAACCCACAATCCATAATCCATGGGGGGGGGGTGTTAGAAACCTTGTCTGCTTCCATGCTGGAGCCAACGAGGAAGTGGCCTGGGCAGGGAAGAGGTCCTGAGCCTCCCGCCATTCGCCATCAGCTGCAGTCCCGCCTTCTTTTCCTAAACAAGGGCTCACACCACTGGCCATTCCTTCAATGCTGGGAGAGCCCGCAGTCTACCAGATTGGGCACATCACCTTCGCGCTCCTGACGGCTCAACTGCAGAGGAGCTGGAGGAGCACCAGCAGGTTTTGGCGGTGGAGAGGGAGCTGATTTTGGACTATAAGCCGTGGCTCTTCCTGGAGTTTATGCAGCAGTTACAAGGAGCTTCATCGGGTGGAGTGGGGTCTGCGCCAACGACGGGACGTCTCCGGACTCCAGTGCCCCACCCATCTCATCGGATGACCTCTACAGCTCCCAAGGAGACATCGTCTGGACCCGCAGCAGCTGCTAACACCAAGTCCCTGGAATTAAGGCAAGTACCTTTTCAGAATCAGAAACAGAATCAGAATCAGATTTATTGCCATTGTTCATGTAGTACACAAACTAGGAATTTGTCTCGGTGCAATGCTGCAACATTAAACATGATAAAAATAAAAGAAATAAAAAACTATACATGCAATAAAATGTAGAATATGAATAAGTAATACTAGACAAAGCAATTTTTAGATATATTAGCGAGCAGCAGATATTGTGGAGTACCCCATAGTGCAGTCGGTAATGCAAAAAGAAAACAGTGATGATTGACATGAGTCTGGTTGAGCTGCTGTACATAGTGCACGAGAGTCTAATAAGTCACTTAGTGTTCAGCAGTCTGATGGCAGAGGGGAAGAAGCTGTTCATGTGACGGGAGGTTTTAGTCTGAATGAACCGAAGTCTTCTACCTGAGGGGAGGGGGGCAAACAGTACGTGACCAGGGTGTGAAGGATCGGCAATGATCCGGCCTGCACGCCTCCGGGTCCTGGAGATGTACAGATCCTGGAGGGATGGGAGCTTGCAGCCGATCACCTTCTCAGCAGCGCGCACAACGCGCTGCAGCCTTAGTCTGTCCCTGGCAGTGGCTCCTGCATACCACACGGTTATGGAAGTAGTGAGGATGGCCTCGATGATGGCCGTGTAGAACTGCACCAACATCTTGGTGGGTAGCTTGAGCTTCCTCAGCTGCCGCAGGAAGAACATCCTCTGCTGGGCCTTTTTGATGAGGGAGCTGATGGTCGGCTCCCACTTGAGGCCCCGGGTGATGGTGGTGCCCAGGAAGCGGAAGGAATCTGCAGTGGTGTTGGGAGAGCCTGTGAGGGTGAGGGGGGGCAGAGGGGTTGTGACTTTCCTGAAGTCCACGATCATCTCCACTGTCTTCAGAGCGTTCAGCTGCAGGTTGTTGTGGCTGCACCAGGACGCCAGCTGGGCCACCTCTTTCCTGTAGACGGACTCGTCGCCATTGGAGATGAGCCCGATGAGGGTGGTGTCGTCCGCAAACTTGATCAGCTTGACAGACTGGTGGCTGGAGGTGCAGGAGTTGGTATAAAGGGAGAAGAGTAGGGGGGAAAGTACACAGCCCTGGGGTGATCTGGTGCTGATGCTAACAGAGTCAGAGACAGTCTTTCCCAGCCGCACATGCTGCCTCCGGTCTGTCAGGAAGTCAGTGATCCACCTGCAGAGGGAGTCAGGCACGTTGAGCAGGGACAGCTTGTCCCGGAGCAGAGCGGGGCAGATGGTGTTGGATGCAGAGCTGAAGTCCACAAACAGGATCCTGGCGTAGGTTCCCGGAGAGTCCAGGTGCTGCAGGATGGAGTGGAGGGCCAGGTTGACTGCGTCGTCCACAGACCTGTTGGCTCGGTAGGCAAACTGCAGCGGGTCCAGGAGGGGAGTGGTGATGGACTTGATGTGGGGCAGGACCAGGCGCTCAAAGGACTTCATGACTACAGAGGTGAGCGCTACAGGTCTGTAGTCGTTAAGTCCAGTGATCCGTGACTTCTTGGGGACAGGGATGATGGTGGAGGTTTTGAGGCAGGTCGGCACGTGGCATAACTTCAGGGAGGTGTTAAAAATGTCTGTGAAGACATGAGTAAGCTCATCCGCACAGTGTCTCAGGGTGGAGGGAGACACGCCGTCCGGACCGGGGGCCTTGCGCGGGTTCAGTCTGGAGAACTGTCTGTGTACATCCTGCTCACTGATGACAAGGGCAGGGGGGAGGGGGGCACCTTTGATGAAGTGGGGACCGTGAAGGCAGTGGCACTGGAGGGAGGGGGGGGAGATGGACACAGCTGACGAGGTGTCAAAACGGGCATAATTTTGGGACAGTCTTTGACAAAGGACTATGTCATCCTGACCTTTAGAAGCCTGAGGCCGATAGTTGGTGATTTGCCTCAGTCCTCTCCACACAGAAGCAGAGTCGTTAGCAGTGAACTGCTGCTGGAGTCTCTCAGAATACACACATTTAGCTCTCCTCAGCTCTCTGTTAAACCAATATTTGACCTCCCTGTAGCAGTCCCTGTCTCCACTTTTCAACGCTGCTTCCTTCTCCTTCCTGATCTGTCTGAGCTTAGCAGTGAACCAGGGCTTGTCATTTGCGTACCTCACCCTTGTGCGCAATGGAAGAATGCTCTCCTCACAAAAGTGGATATATGAGTTCACAGTGTCCGTATACTCATCCAGATCATGCGTGGCTCCTTTAAACATGCCCCAGTCAGTTATTTCCATGCACGTGCTCAGCTTCTCCCCAGCTTCACTTTTCATTTATCTACTCCTAAAAATGAATTGTCTTGCCTTATTTCTGGTGGTGGAGCTCAGCAGCAGTGGCCCGATGTGGCTGACCTCTCACCATCAGCTGCTGTTACCTATGTTTCACCTGCCTCTCCCGTGTCCTCTCCTGTCCTCCATCTATGTCCGCTGGTCCCGAGAGGGAGCCATCGGATGAAAAGGAGGTCAGTGGTTCTGAAGGATCCAGTGACAGCTGTGCAGCCATATCCCAGAAGGGAGAGGAGTGCCCCCCGTGGATCGAAATCTGAGCTGACGAGGAATCCCCTGATTTCGGCTTCGTGGGACCTGGCACCATCGGTGAGGCAAGTCCTGGGTCCACCAGCATTAGCCACCCTGAATGGAGGTTCACCAGCACCCGTCGCCTCATCCGGGGTCCCGCCAGTAGCAGCTGTCACACCTAGAGGGTCGCTAACTTCCTCAGCCACCATGCCTGCTGCCTGGACTGCTGCAGCAGAGTTGCCGGAGTCCTGGAAGGCGGTGGAACTTGAGTCCACGCAAGTGCTCTGTTCTGTTTTAACATCATCAGATTCAGAGAGTCCTTGTCTGGCTCAGGGTGGGGACAATCAGTTGCAGATGTCCTCTGCTCCTGAGCTCTCCTCGTCGGGCTCCACTGCTGCCGGTGATTCTTCTCCAGTGTTTGTCTTTTCTCCTTCTCCCGGGGTGGCTGCATTGGAAGAGGTTGCCCAGACGGTGGAGGCCGAGATGTCTCAGCTGGAGTCGCCGAAGGTCCCTGTAGGTCCTGCCTCATCACCAGAGGCCCCCGTAGGTCCTGCCTTGTCACCAGAGGCCCCCGTGGGTCCATCTCATTGCCGGAGGTCCCCGTAGGTCCTGCCTCGTCGCCGGAGGTCTCCGTGGGTCCAGCCTCATTGCCGAAGGTCTCTGTGGGTCCAGCCTCTCCACCCGAGGTCTCCATTGGCCCAGCCTCTCCGTTCGAGGTCTCTGTGGGTCCAGCCTCTCCACTCGAGGCCGCCGTGGGTGCCATGCCCCAGTCCGTGGTGTCTGTGGGTGCTGTTCCCCCTCGTCCGAGGTCTCTGTGGGTGCTGCTGCCCCTCCGTCTGAGGTCTCCGTGGGTGCTGCTCCCCCTCCGTCCAAGGGGTCCGTGGGTGTTGCTTCCCCTCCATCCGAGGGCTCCGTGGGTGTTGCTTCCTCTCCGTCCGAGGGCTCTGTGGGTGTTGCTTCCCCTCCGTCCGAGGGCTCCATGGGTGATGCTCCCCCTCCGTCTGAAGTCTCCGTGGGTGCTGTGCCACCTCCGTCCGAGGTCTCTGAGGGTGCTGCGCCCCAGTCCGGGGCCTTCGTGGGTGCGGCACCCCAGTCTAGGGCCTCCGCGGATGCGGCGCTCCAGTCCAGGGCCTCTGTGGATGCTGTGCCCTAGTCCGGGGCCTCCATGGGTGCTCCGTGGGTGCTTATTAAGTGCCTCACCCACGTAATAAGCCATGCGGGCCGTTGGGGGCGTTGGTTCCAGCTACTGCCTTCAGGTGGGGGCGCACTGTGCCACGTGGCCCGTTGGCTCCGGGATTTTGGGAGACCACCCGATGGGCTGCCCCAGCTGCCACCCCCAGGCAGGGATAAGTCGTGCCCTGAGGTCCGTTGGCCCAGGGGTGCGGGAAGGCCACCCAAAGAGTTTCACCTGCTTGGGGAAGTTTGGAACCCTGGGAGACCACCCGACGGGCTATTCCAGCTGCTCTGATAGGCCAAGAACTCTGGAAGGCCACAGGACGTGTACCACCATGTGATCTGGTGCCCTTGGAACTTTGGCAGGCCACCTGAAGTGCCTCATTCACATTCTCTGGGGTCTTTGAGCCTGTGCCACGATATCTGTGTGGGGGTGTGTGGGTCATGAGCTTTTGTTTTTGTTTGTCTGTGTTTAGTTTGGTCCCTCCATGCCTGGGTGGTCCCACCTTCCCTCCTGGGGTGGGTTGTTTTTTGTTGGGGGGTCTTCTTGGTGGGGGGGGGGGGGCTTTCTCCTTTTGGATATTGCCCTGGGGTGTCTGGGTTTCACCCTTTGGGGAAGGGGGGGGGGGCTCTGTCATGATCCTGGGCATGGGATGGAGTTAAGACTTTTTCTTTGTTTATTTCCTTATTTATCTGGATCTGTTGTTTATTGTTGGAGTTGTGTTATTTTATTCTGGTCTGTGCTTTTATTTGGACAGTGCTGTGCAGCCTCCACTGTCAAACTGTCCCGTGGGTTGCACAGCTGTTACCTGTCAGTTTGATTACGCTTTCACTCATGCACAGCTCTGTTTAAGCAGACTGCTGCAGTCTTTCATCCAGACGTTATCACCCTCGTCTGTGTTTTCCTTCCAGGGTGTTCCCTGGCATCTTCAGTAAGTTTTATGTTCTTGTATTTTGGATTCTTTTTCACTGTTGTAAATAAACATGCAAACTTACCGTCTGCGCTTGGTGTCCTCCTTTGCCTGAACTAAGACGTTCATGACCGTGTCCCATTACATCCGGTGTAAAAGTAACACAGCATTCCAGAAAAGGAACATCATACCAACAGTAAATGTCAAGGCTGGCCCTCACGAGCCAGCATAAGACGCCACAGTCCAGTGAAGTTGCACAGGTGTTTATTCACAGTTAGGGAAAAGGGAAGGACAAGCTAACCAGCAACGTGGGCTAAACAATAAGACTACTAATTAACTCACAGAATGATCGTTGACAGCTGAGACGAGGAGCGCTCGCTCAGCGTCTGATACGGAAAAGAGGGGTAGAGTACGGCAATAATCACAGGCGAATAACAAACTTACGAATGAGATGAGAAGGAATCGTTGGCGCTCGTTAAACGAACATTTGACAAACGTTTGACGAGACTGCTACCAGATGCTGCCGCTGGCGCCGGCTTTTAAAGCCGGCCGCTAACAACCACAAATGCAGCGCAGCTGTTCAGGCCTTGACAGCGGGAAGCTCCCCCGAGCGTTGTCCAATCAGAGCCTGGGGAGCCAGAATAACAACACCGCTGTCAAAGCCCGACAGGAATGGTGCGTGGCCCGAGCGCGGACAATATTAGCGCTTGGGTTATGACAGGACCTCCCCCTCAAGGGCGGACTCCCGGACGCCCATTAACATCCAAACCCCCCCCACCTCACCCCAGGGCAGGTGGATGGGGGAGCAGGCAAAGGGGGGACAGAATCTGCCTCACCGAAAACCAAATCAGCCCGATATCCTACCACACTAATCACAATAAAGACAGGGCAGGAACAGAAAACAACCAGGGCATACATTCACAGGGAAAAAAACCCCAAAACACTCTACAACACAGGAGCACATACGGGGTACGAGAAAAGAGGAAAAAACCCACAGGGTAACACAGTCTCATCCCTCCAACAGGAGAGGGGAAAAGAAAAAAAAAAGCACACGCAAATTCAGGCAAGCATGACAAAAACACAATGGTATAGCCTGTTATAAAGCTGAGAAGAAAAAAAAGGCAATTACAGACACGATAACAGAAAATACGGCACTCTCAAATGCACATATCAAAACTGAACCGCCACAAGACAAACTGTAAGAAATTAAATGTGCGAATGGGGAGAAACAAACAGTATAATGGCTATTGGCTACATTAATTAATTAAATAGCTGCAGAACTGAGGGGAAGAGAAAGAAACCAGGATGACAGGCATAATGTACAGTTCAAAGGGCCTCCCTGCACCCCGCATCCAAGCCGCTAACCGGGGTAACGGGAAGTGTTCTGGCGGCCTACCCGAATCCCAGGCTGAGGATGACCGAACCTCTGGCGGCCGGACCAGGTTGCCAAAAATAGGGTTCAGTTTATCAGGGGGCCGGCCCAGGACGCCAATCGGGAAGAGCAGGCTTCCAGGTGGTCGACCCGCATCAACCTGCCAACAGGACCACTGGAGAGAGCTCAGCGACAGTCTCCCAATGGAGAGAGGAAACAAGGGAGAGCCGGGCCAACTATGGGTAATCCCCGCGGTTCCTGGTGCGAGGGAAGAAAAAATGTGACGAAGATAAGGGATCAGTTCAGCGTCACTCAGCGGCGGGTCTGCAGCTCCTTCTCCGGATCCCACATGAACAGGCGCTGATTGGGCCGGCACCAATCCGGTAATGGACCCCGACTGGGCCGACGCTGCACCTGCGGTGGACCCCGATTGGGCCGGAACCAAGCCGATGACGAACTCTGACTGGACCACGGCTGCACCCATGTCGGACCCCAATTGGGTCGGAACCATTCCTGTGATGGGCCCCGACTGGACCACGGCCGTACCCGCGTCGGACCCCGATTGGGTCGTGGCCGCGCCAGTATCGACCTCCAACTCCGAACCCGGAAGCGATTGGCATCTGCTCTGCACCAGCGACCCTGGGAGAAGGCTCAGAAGGGAAAGAAGAAGAACCGGGATCAGGATCACCGGCAGCGCCAGAACCCCACGAGACGAGCTCGGACGCAGTGGACGGCTGCACCTGGCTCGCCCCCCCAAGAGACAGGCAAAAATGCTCAATAATAGAAAAGGCAAAGACAACACTGAGCACTTGCCTGATCTCAAGTTCGGACGCCGTCCAGGACTTCGACGATCTGGGCTCAGATGGGAGGGGGTCATCTTCTGGCTCCCACTCAGCTGTGTCGGGCTCCGCAGCTGGCATGATGGCTTCTGCAGCCCGAGGACCCTCCGGTGCCGTCGTCCACGCTGGCAACCCGTACGGCGTGGTGGCAGGGGGCCCCTGGCCCGCTGGGTCGGACTGATCATCCGTAGAGACCCGGGGACGCTTCGTCGTCAGCGCAGGCTCCAAACAGCAGTCCGCTCTCCTCCTCCGTCCTTGACGTGGCTGCGGGGCTGGAATTACGTGCTCCAGGGCTGCAGGCCCCATCCTCATCCGATGACGCTTGGCTGACTTCGAGGATTGCTCCGTGGAGGGAGACACAGAGGCAGCGGGTTTAGTTATTATCTCGGCAGGTGGTGGAGGCTCGGGGGGGGCTGCGAACCCCGAACCTCACCCCCAGGAGTCAGACAAGACAAATCACTATTAGGAGAGGAAGAGTGAACTTGTACTCGCCTGTCTCCCGGAGGGAGGATGGTGCCTGCTGCAGGGAACGTTGCTCCTTCTTCTCGCCGAATGGTGGCAGAGGGCTCCCTGGAGGGACGAGGGGGAGACGCTCATGATGGACTCGGCTCCGGGCTCACCGAAGCAGAACCCCTCATACACCCAGCAGCTGGAGGAGGCGTCGGAGAGGAGGGGGCGACAGCCGAGATGGGCCGGGCACGGCGCGCTGACGGGACAGTGGGGGACGATGGCCCGGGGGGAGAAGCTGTGGGGATTCCCTCCTGGCGAGACGCTGAAGAGACAGCTGTCAGGTTGATGGGGTCATTCCGGCGACCCGGAACCGGATCCAGACGGGGTTCTTGCTGAGGTTGTCTCTGGCCGCGGCGCCGACGTCTTCGACGGGCCTCGGATGGTGTGAACTCCTGGCCTGGATCGAGGAGAGGATCGGGATCCCAAAGTGGGGAGCGGGGATGCCTTCTCCTCCGCTTTCGGTTGTCTTCTTCCTCGTACATCCTGAGTATCTCTCGTTGGGCGGCGATGTCATCCCTCCTTATGCCGACTTCAGGGTGGTCGGCATAGCCGGGAAAATGGTTCAGGACGTCCTCAGCGCTGTCCAGGTACCAGTGTACATCGGGATGATAGTCGAGGAGGGAGGCGGCGATGAGGATTTCATCAACTTCATCCAGCGCCTCGGTCAGCTTGTGGGTGGGACTCCGAGCGCGGCCCCTCCACGACTTCATACTTCCAGCGCACCATACCCAGACAGGAAAGAGCAAAGTTCTCCTGAATGCAACTTCACTGAGAACGGCGTCTCCTTCTGGTGGCAGTCTACTGTCAAGGCTGGCCCTCACGAGCCAGCATAAGACGCCACAGTCCAGTGAAGTTGCACAGGTGTTTATTCACAGTTAGGGAAAAGGGAAGGACAAGATAACCAGCCACGTGGGCTAAACAATAAGACTACTAATTAACTCACAGAATGATCGTTGACAGCTGAGACGAGGAGCGCTCGCTCAGCATCTGATACGGAAAAGGGGGACAGAGTACAACAATAATCACAGGCGAATAACAAACTTACAAATGAGATGAGAAGGAATCGTTGATGCTCGTAAGGCGAACATTTGACAAACGTTTGACGAGACTGCTACCAGATGCTGCCGCTGGCTCCGGCTTTTAAAGCCGGCCGCTAATGACCACAAATGCAGCGCAGCTGTTCAGGCCTTGACAGCGGGAAGCTCCCCCAAGCGTTGTCCAATCAGAGCCCGGGGAGCCAGAATAACAACACCGCTGTCAAAGCCCGACAGGAATGGTGTGTGGCCCGAGCGCGGACAATATTAGCGCTCGGGTTATGACAGTAAAATATGGCAGTGGAAGTGTGATGGTCTGGGGCTGTTTTGCTGCTTCAGGATCTGGAAGACTTGCTGTGGTAAATGGAACCATGAATTCTGCTGTCTAAAAAAAAAATCCTGAAGGAGAATGTCCGGCTATTTGTTTGTGACCTCAAGCTGAAGTACACTTGGGTTGTGCAGCAGGACAATAATCCGAAACACACCAGTAAGTCCACCTCTGAATGGCTTAAGAAAAACAAAATGAAGACTTTGGAATGGCCTAGTCAAAGTCCTGACCTGAATCCGATTGAGATGCTGTGGTATGACCTAAAAAAAAGCGGTTCATGCTCGAAAACCCTCTAATGTGGCTGAATTACAACATTTCTGCAAATATGAGTGGGCCAAAATTCCTCCACAGGACTGTAAAAGACTCATTGCCAGTTATCACAAACGCTTGATTACAGTTGTTGCTGCTAAGGGTGGCCCAACCAGTTATTAGGTTTAGGAGGCAATCACTTTTTCACACAGGGCCATGTAGGTTTGGATTTTTTTTCCCCTCAATAATAAGCACCTTCATTTAAAAACTGCATATTGTGTTTACTTGTGTTATCTTTGTCTAATATTTAAATTTGTTTGATGATCTGAAACATTTAAATGTGACAAACATACAAAAAAGGAGAAATCAGGAAGGGGGCAAATAGTTTTTCACAACACTGTAGTAACTGTGGGTGTGATACATTCAACATCACACCTTCATTTTCTAGCTTCACACTCACAATCCTGTCTGACTCCCTCTTCACCTCCTGAACACTCTTTACATTCTCTTCCTACAAGACTACCCCTGCTCCATCACTCTTTCTATTCAACCATGGTAGAACAGTTTAAATCCACCTCCAGTGCTCCTAGCATTGCTCGCCTTCCATCTGGTCTCTTGTACACACAATATATCTACCTTTCTTCTCTCCATCACATCAACCAACTCTCGCCCTTTACCAGTCACAGTCCCTACATTAAAGGTCCCTATTCTCATCTCTACACTTCTACCTTTACTTTTCTCACTCTGCCTCCAAACACACCTTTCTGCTCTTCTCCTCTTCGATCTTCGATCAACAGTAGCCCGATTTCCACCAACACTCTGTTGATTAACGGCACCGGTGGTGACCATTGTGAACCTGGGCCACAACCAATTTGTAATTGAAGTCTGTTTCATCATGATCTGCATATTTGATTTGGCAAAAATTTTACAGCGGATACCCTTCCTGACACAACCCTCCCCATTTACCCAGGCTTGAGACTGGCACTAGGAGTACACTGGCTTGTGCTCCCCCTGTGGCTGGGTTGGAGGAGGGACAGTGAATATACTGCACCAAAGGATTTTGAAGATGGAGCTGCCAAGGAGGAGGAAAAAAGGAAGACCACAGAGAAATGATCCATTGATGTAGTGAAGAAAGACATGGAGAGGGTTGGTGTGACAGAATAGAATGCAAGGGATCGGGTGAGATGGTGGCACTTGATTATAGAAGAAGAAGATCTACTTCTTCCAGAGCTGAAAGCACCAGATTTTGGGGCCCAATGCCAGCAGTGAATGATCAGAGGTTGTGCTGGACTTTTTATCTGTCATTCTGACAGACAGGGATGTAAAAATTCAGAGCCCTCAATGGAGCCAGTGGCTTATAAAACTAAAACTTAAACTTTATTTATTTATATAGTCCCTTTCATACAAAAAAGTGCAGCTCAAAGTGCTTTACAGTTAAGAACAGTTCCAGATAAAACACAAACAAAACAATAAAAAGACAAAGACAGCCCTCCCCCCGCCCCCACTCTCATCCAAGGCATACATCCACCTGACCCCCAACCCACCCCAGAGCCCACCTCCTCCCACCCTGTTCCACCCCACTGAGTCATGAAAAGTTAGAGTGACAAAATAATAATTCTGTAGGTAATCTCCCATTATGCTCTACACATATTCTGTTTGTGTTCTTATGAACAAATATGTCAAGAGTCTTTGCATTCTTATAAACAGATATGTTAAAAGTGTTAAGCTACAATCTGGTGTTAAGCAACCACAATCTGATAAACAGGAATCAGGCATAGCCATAGAGCCCTCTTCCCTTTCTCCATTCTATTAGTCAGGTCTGTTGCAGTAGATGCACACCCAAAACAACACTCACACATTTTCATAATACATTATAGTGGATAGTATATGTGAACAGAGGATGGCTTGTTCACGTCAGAATTAAACTGGCCACTCAGACGGTTGCGAGCAAGTCCATCCCACTGTACGGGGCATGCCCGGCCCAAAAAGATAAGTGTACGTCACTCCCGGAAGTCGGGGCTCAGTCCGACTGCGTTCCTGTGGGAGCTACGTCCCACTGAGCCCAGCGCTGTTCACTTTACATGTGACCTCTGAATAAATGTTGCATCTCTGAACTGAAGAATTCTCCGGCTTATTCTTGGAGATTTCAACCAAAGAATTGGGGTTTCAACACCACCCACAAGGAAATAACAGGCATAGTTAAAACATAGCTGAGGACTGAGGACCAGAGTGAGGACACGCCATCATGGGAGGGACCGTCAGCACCAGGAGCTGGTCTTAGCCCACAGCTGCAGAGACACTGCCACAGGGGCCACCCTGGCCCAGGCAGGCAGAGGAGTCCACACCACAACCAACAGGCTATGACTGGACTCCCCCATCCCACTAAGGCAGGGCCACCACCACAGCAGCATCCCCACCGCCAGAGCCAATAACAGCTTCAAGCGCAGAGAGCCTCCCAAAGAGGAAACACTAGAGCTACAAATACCATAAGATAAAATAAAATAAAATAAGAAGCACAATAAGATCATAAATAAAAATAAATAAAGAGAATAATATGGTTAAAGAAATAATAAATATACCCATATATGTATTGTAATGCAAAACTGGACTGAAATAATCTAAAAATATAAAGATATATGAATAAATAAAATAGCCAAATAAATGTATAAACATAAATGATAAAAGTAGTTAAAAGCTAAACTAAAAAGGTGTATCTTGAGCCTCCTTTTAAAAACATCAGTGCTCTCTACAGCCCTGAGGTCCTCTGGCAGGTCATTCCACAGACGTGGGCCGACAAACTCCAACGATGCCTCACCATGGGTTTTTGTCCTAATTTTAGGTACCATTAAAAGGCCAGTACCAGAGGACCTCAGGGTCCGCGAGGGATGATATGGTAAAAGCAGATCAAATAAGTAAGAAGGATCGAGACCATTAAGAGTTTTATAAACTAATAAAAAAACTCTAAAATAGATTCTATAACTCACAGGGAGCCAATGCCGCAATTCTAAAACTGGCGTAATATGCTCTTTCTTTCTGGTCCTTGTCTGCACACGGGCTGCTGAATTCTGTAATAGTTGTAAGTTACTGATCATCTTTTTAGGGAGACCAGAAAGGAGAGCATTGCAATAATCGTGCTTGAGCCCAAGAGGGGTGGAGGCCATCAGGTCTGAAAAGTTCTGGTTTATTGAGAAAGGCAACAAAATTGTCCACGAAGGGGATGCTTTTCTTGTTGCAGTAGCTTTTCAGCCAGATGTGAAGCTGTCACAGGCGGCTGAACTTCACATCACCAAAACAAGGCGGAGGGAATGGCCCAGAAATGACCACCTGCTTCCCCGTGTCCAGCAGGCGGTCAACCAGGTGGACGAACTCCTGTTTCAGAGTCCCAGATTGCTGCTTCTTCAGATCGTTCGTGCTCACATGCACAATGATTGCAGCAGCAGATGGGTGAGTCTGAACCAGGTGCAGAGCTGCAGATGTAATGTCCGTTACACAGGCACCTGGATGGCAGAAGGTCTGTCTGCCACGCACCGCTACATGCCGTACCATGGAGGTGCCCACTACAAGCACCACTGGAGAGCACCGCGCTGATGTGGAGGTGGGAGGCTGGAGGTTCAGGTGACCCACAATGGTGGAGGGGCTGGGAGTGGCCCCAACAGCCACAGCAACACTGGAGGGAGCCTTTGATGGATGGGCTGGCAGACACACTGTGCTGGAGGTAGCAGGAGAATCCCAAAAGCGAGCTGGAACTTGTGCTGTGCCAGATGCAGCAGGCAAGCCTCGGCAAGTAGCCGACCAGCTGTGGGGGCTGGCTCGGCTCTCAGCGTTGTCCAGCAGCAGCTCCTCGCTGGGAACCACAGCCTCAGCAGCAGCGATGAGAGAAGTCATCATCTAAGCAGGTGGAAAAGAATGATGCTCGGTGGCAAGGATCTGAAATTAATTGCTCAGCTGCAGAGTGTCTGATAAAGAAGGTTGAGGGAGGGAGCATCTGGCATGGTATTTGCCCTTTTTAATGGGCTCCCATGGCTTCAAGCTGTATGGAGTTGAGCAGGCTTGGGACTTCGGTTTAGCTCCCAGGGAGGGCCAAACGTCGTCATTCAGTACCGGGACGGTGGCAGAGATGATGGAGCTTCCACCAGCGGTGGCAGACCCAGACCAGGGCAGAGTGACACTGTCTTCCGATCACATCCAGAGCACTCGGCAGGGCAACAGGTGCTCCTCTGCCATAGGACCCGGAGTGGAGCACTGTGAGATGTTTTGCTTGCATAGTAGCAATAGACGAAAACTCCAGGATCATGTTATCTTTGTCCCTGAGGTCCTGTTTGAGTCGTCTGATGTCCTCTTTCAACTGTGAGTACTCCGGCAGGCAAACTTTACAAATGACCATGGTGCTGTTAGCTGTTAGCGTGTGTTAGCCAGCAAGCTAACAACAAGCCCGGAGAATAGCAGAATCAGAATCAGAATCAGAATCAGGTTTATTGCCATTGTTCATGTAGTACACAAACTAGGAATTTGTCTCGGTGCAATGCTGCAACATTAAACATGATAAAATAAAAGAAATAAACTATACATGCAATAAAGTGTAGAATAAGAGTAAGTGATACTGGTCAGCAGTTAAAATATATTAGCGAGCAGCAGATACTGTGGAGAACTATATAGTGCAGTCGGTAATGCAGGAAGAAAACAGTGATGATTGACATGAGTCTGGTTGAGCTGCTGTACATAGTGCACGAGAGTCAATAAGTCACTTAGTGTTCAGCAGTCTGATGGCAGAGGGGAAGAAGCTGTTCATGTGACGGGAGGTTTTAGTCTGGATGGACCGAAGTCTTCTACCTGAGGGGAGGGGGGCAGTAGCAGTCAGTTGGTTAGCTTAGCTAAGAGGTGTTAGCCCTGAGCCTGAGCTCAGTTAGCCCTGAGCTTTTGTTTTGAACATTTGTCTTCTTAAGGTAGTTTACGTGGTGATGTGAAGCTTTTCACTCACTGCTTCATTAGCTGCAAGTGCTTAGATTGTTGATAGTTGTCAGCAGCAGTTGATAGTTGTTGGCAGCAGCAACCCTGGTATTTTTCTGGATGTACACAGCAACGGTGAACACAATACTCAGAATGGTGCATCATATTCCAAACAGTAGTCCAAAAATGTCTACAGACAGCATGGTCCTCCAACATGCCTCTTCGCTGTCACTATACTGTATATAATGAACACAAGTACTCTTGATGCTAGCAATGTGCCTGCACAGATCTCTATTCCCCCCATTGCTATAACTAGCAATGGGGGGAATGTGAGGAGGAGAAGAAGAAGAAGAAGATTTTAGGTCATATTGCCCAGTCCTATTTGTGTGTGTGTGTGGGGGGGGGGTAGTCAGAGAGACTCACTATTTACAGGCAAAACGGGCACATCTGGCTCTAGTTTCAGATGCCAGCTCTAGAGAGTTGTCAATCTCCACAGGGAAAAAGAAAAAACAATCACATCAGAAGCAGACACATACATATCAAATGCATGTATTTTTTTTTATTTTTATATGAGTACTTTTGAAAGATAAGCATTAAATGGTTTTAAAAATGCAGGATTTTTAAAACACTGTGTCTTACATAAGCTGAATGATTGAATAAATAAAAAAAATACAATGATTTAAAAATCCTTTTCAACCTACAGTATATTCAATTGAAAACACTACAAAGACAAGGTATTTAGTGTTCAAACAAATAAACTTTGTTTATTTGATGATCCAAAAATGCTGGGACAGGAGCAAGAAAAGACTGGGAAAGTTGAGGAAAAACAAAACAAAAAACACCTTTTTGGAACATTCCACAAGTGAACAGATATTACCACGTGGGTTCAGGAACACTTCAGAAAACCATTGTCAGTTAACTTAGTTCGTCGCTACATCTACAAGTGCAAGTTAAAACTCTACCACGCAACATGAAAGCATACAAACGTGGACACAATTGTTGGTACCCCTCTGTTAATGAAAGAAAAACCCATAATGGTCACAGAAATAATTTGAATCTGACAAAAGTGGTAATAAATAAAAATTCTATGAAAATTAACCAATGAAAATCAGACAATGCTTTTGAATTATGGTTCAGCAGAATTACTTTAAAAAACAAACTCATGAAACAGGCCAGGACAAAAATGATGGTACCCCTAGAAAAGATTGAAAATAATGTGACCATAGGGACATGTTCAACCAAGATGTGTCCTCTAATTAACATCACAGGTGTCTACAAACTTGTACTCAGTCAGTCGGCCTATTTAAAGGGTGACAAGTAGTCACTGTGCTGTTTGGTGACATGGTGTGTACCACACTAAACATGGACCAGAGGAAGCAAAGGAGAGAGTTGTCTCAGGAGATTAGAAAGAAAATTATAGACAAGCATGTTCTTCTTCCGGCTTTCAGAGAGAGCAGATGCATTTCTTCTCCTCTCCTCCTCCTCCTCCTTCCCTGACTGATCCCAGCTTGCTGTGTCCTGTCTGTGTCTCGCTCTCCTTCTCGCTGATCTCAATCCAAAGGGAAAATTATGGAATTGAGCTGGGCTTTAAAAGCAATTGACACCACTTTTTCAAAAAGAAAATTGGGCCCGGGGGAGCCCAAGTGTGTGAGAGACTCATGGGACAATTGGAAACTCATGTGTCTGTGTGATCTTTCGATTGAGGATGTGGAAGACATCTACCTGTTTGGCTTCATGATCACAGGATTTCTGCTGTTTGACTTTGGAGTTTTCCTGGTGTATCGGAAATTAAAGAAGTTGGAAAGAGCTAATCAAAATGCGGACCCGGCGAAGCTCCTTCAACAATTCGACCAGCTGGGGAGGGCACTGATAGCGGCAAATGGCGAACTGAATCGGAAGGTGGGAAACATCTCGGAGTCGCTGGGTGCTCTCCAGGGAATGATTTTAAAGCCTGTGAATGTAAATTGTAATGCACAGAATCGCATGAGAGATGAAAATTCTATGCTCTAAGTGAACTGTGCTCATCAGGCCTTGATTCGGCGTCCTTGGGAGAACTCATTCCTCCAGGAGAAAAGATAAGGCAGAAGGGAGTTTTGGCTTCTCTCTAACCCAAACATTCTGATGTGCAGCAAATCTGAACTCTCCAAGGACAGCGTCATCATGTGACTAACATGGAATTTTACCATCTGACATGCACTGAAGAGAGATGAACTCTGTGGACATGTTATCTATGTTTAGAATACCATGGGACATAACATCTAGTCGTTGCCTAGGAGAGGATTTTTGTTGTGCACCAGTAACTGATACTTCACACTGCATTCACACTGATATCACATGACTGATATACACACACTGGTCTCTCTCTTGCTTTGTTAATGTGTGGATCTGTATCTTGTCTGCTAAGTGTGCAATTAGAGGTTTTTTTTCTATGTGATCACAATCTTGCTCACTTGAGCTCTATTTTGATAACTATGTTTTTTCTCTCTGCCCAATGTGTCACCCCCTCCTCCTCCCCCTCTTTACCCCCCACTGTATGAGGCGCCTGTAAGTGGCTGCCGCGTCATTAGGGAGCGCTTAACACGAGCGCACCTTAGTGATAAGTATAATTCCTTGTATGTGTAAAAGCATGCTTGGCAATAAAGTTGATTCTGATTCTGATTCTGATTCTGAAGGCTATAAGACCATCTCCAAGCAGCTTGATGTTCCTGTGACTACAGTTGCACATATTATTCAGAAATTTAAGATCCACGGGACTGTAGCCAACCTCCCTGGACGTGGCCGCAGGAGGAAACTTGATGAAAAATGGAAGAGACGGATAATACGAATGGTAACAAAAGAGCCCAGAACAACCTCTAAACACGTTCATGGTGAACTCCAAGGTCAAGGTACATCAGTTTCAGATTGCACCATCCGTTGTTGTTTGAGCCAAAGTGGACTTCATGGTTGACGACCAAGGAGGACACCTGATAGGATATTTTCAGGTTTCATTGATTATTCTATATGATTTTAATGCTGTATTATTCTATTTTATATTATAACTGTATCTGGTGCATATAATGAGCCAATGTCTGATACTCTGTGTTTTTCCATTGTCTCAGAGCTTGAAAAGAATGTCTGTTTCTCAGTGTAAGATTAGGCTGAGCAAGATTGTAAATAATGACGAAGGTTTTTGTTTTATCATACCAAGCTGTTCTGATTAGAATGCCCGAAGTTAGGATGACTTAGGATGACCAGGTCATGTAAAGATTATAGCAGAATGTTCAGTGATGTCCATAGATTAGAAGCAGTCTCTTGGAGAGATGGCTCCAGCCGTTTTTAGGTTTAGATAAGGTCAGGGACGCCTGCCCAGAGTATACGAAGCAACATCCTTGAACACGTTAGGGAGTTGGTGTGAGCAAGCTCTGAGGCACGTTATGCTGTGACCGATTACCTCCTTTTTCTGATCAGAAAGAGAATAAATGGCTCAGAACTTGGAAACCGCCTATTGATTATTGATTCAGTCTCAATCAATTCATTTTTGATCTAACATTTTTGGCGCCCGAACAGGGACCCACATAAAGAGGTCCACAGCGTTTTCCGGCAGATCCAGACTGGACTGTGCATAGTCGAAGAAGAGGAGAGGCCCACACTTCTGGGAAGCGCTGAAAAGATGCTGAATTTCCCTCTTCAAGAGCTCTGGTGACGTCGGGGAGCGACGTGGAGCTCTGACGGGTCTACCGGAACTCATAGAGGAGGCTACCAAGTGTGAGTAATTTATTTCAGTTTTGTTATTGTTGTTATGGCCAGTGAGTGATTCCTAGACCGACTGTACACTGCAAAAAAGCTGAAAGAATGAAACTAGCGGCTAAACTGATAAGTTATTTTTTACCCACGGTGAGAATATTGTAATAATCCCTTGGGAGGAACAAGTTTTTCCTTTGCAAACGGTGACCTCCTTTTTCTGATCAGAAAGAGAATAAATGGCTCAGAACTTGGAAACCGCCTATTGATTATTGATTCAGTCTCAATCAATTCATTTTTGATCTAACAACACCATTGTTGAAAACAAATCATAAAAAAGTCAGACTGGAATTTGCCAAACTGCATGCTGACAAGCCACAAAGCTTCTGGGAGAATGTCCTATGGACAGACGAGACAAAACTGAAACTTTTTGGCAAGACACATCAGCTCTATGTTGACAGACGCAAAAATGAAGCATACCAAGAAAAGTACACTGTCCCTACTGTGAAACATGGAGGAGGTTCTGTTATGTTCTGGGGCTGCTTTGCTGCATCTGGCACAGGGTGTCTTGAATCTGTGCAGGGTACAATGAAATCTCAAGACTATCAAGGTATTCTAGAGAGAAATGTGCTGCCCAGTGTCAGACAGCTTGGTCTCAGTCGCAGGTCATTGGTCTTGCAACAGGATAATGACCCAAAACACACAGCTAAAAACACCCAAGAATGGCTAAGGCTGAAACATTGGACTATTCTAAAGTGGCCTTCTATGAGCCCTGATCTAAATCCTATTGAACATCTGTGGTAGGAGCTCAAACATGCCGTCTGGAGAAGGCACCCTTCAAACCTGAGACAACTGGAGCAGTTTACTCATGAGGAGTGGACCAAAATACCTGCTGAGAGGTGCAGAAGTCTCATTGACAGTTACAGAAATCGTTTGATTGCAGTGATTGCCTCAAAAGGTTGTGCAATAAAATATTAAGTTAAGGGTACCATCATTTTTGTCCAGACCTGTTTCATGAGTTTGTTTTTTAGAATAATTCTGTTGAACCACAATTCAAAAGCATTGTCTGATTTTCATTGGTTAATTTTCATAGAATTTTTATTTATTACCACTTTTGTCAGATTCAAGTTATTTCTGTGAGCATTGTGGGTTTTTCTTTCATTAACAGAGGGGTACCAACAATTTTGTCCACGTCTGTATATCAACAACACCCAGAAATACCTCTGGTGGCTCTGGGCCCAAGCTCATCTGTGATGGACTGATACAAAGTGGAAAAGTCTGCTGCGGTCTGACGAGTCCATATTTCACATTGTTTTTGGAAATCATGGACAACGTGTCCATCGTGTCCACATTGCTATCATCATTATGTTGAAAAGTCAGCATCTGTGATAGTATGGGGGTGTGTTAGTGCCCATGGCATGGGTAACTTTAACATCTGTGAAGGCACAATTAATGCAGAATGGTACATACAGGTTTTGTATGTTGGTGGGTTATCCCACAGGGTTTAGTGATGCATCCAGTGCAGTAGTGCAGTGGTAGTGCTTTACATCTCTGCTTTCAGCTGCTGCTGCTGGCTAGCTTCAATAAAAAGGGAAGCACTTTAGGTAAGTCCTTCCCTGCCAGTACATGGTCTCTCCTAAGTCAAAACTCCTATTGTGCTTCCACGTGGCAATATACAGAGATTGGGCACCTTGCTGCCCCAGGCTAAGTTGATGGGGGATCTTGGAGCAGCATGAACCCTGAAGGTGTGCTGTGCAGACCCACTGGCGTGTGGACACGCCCTGGCATCCACCAATCATGCCCTAGCTATGGGCGAATAGTGAAGGGAAGAGTACTCTTTTTGGCAGATGAGAGTTCACAACTCCAATGGCAAAAGGGTGGATGAAGGTATCCAATACCACAACGGCCAAGTAGTCAACACGGGTAGGTGAGACCCTCAGCTTTTGAGCAGTTCATCTAGGAGAAGGATAACTCCAAACTCAAACCTGCATCCACCACAGTGCTCAGCTTGTGGCACTTAGTGCACCAGCTGTGCATTTACTGTGTTCTGGACGAGTGAGTGGGGGTGGTTCAGGCCAAGCTTCACCCACTTAAATATATTCAGTGTGCAGGTAGTTCAGCAGACAACTACACACTTTCTACATGCATATACACACAGGTTTTGGAGCAACAACTGCTGCCATCCAAGCAATGTCTTTTTTTATTGATGTCCCTGCTTATTTCAGCGTCTTGCTGAAATAAGCAGGGACATCAATAAAAAATAAAGTGTCAAGCCATATTCTGCATGTGTTACAACAGCGTGACTTCATAGTAATAGCGTGCGGGTGTGAGACTGGCCTGCCTGCAATCCAGGCCTGTCTCCCATTGAAAATGTGTGGCACATTATGAAGTGGAAAATACAGCAACGGAGACCCATGAACTAAAGTTGTACATCAAGCAAGAATGTGAAAGAATTGCACCTACAAAGCTTCAACAATTAGTGTCCTCCGTTCCTAAATGCTTATTGAGTGTTGTTAAAAGGAAAGGTGATGTAACACACTGGTAAGCATGGCCCTGTCCCAGCTTTTTTGGAATGTGTTGCTGGTATCAAATTCAAAATGAGTGAATATTTGAAAAAAGAAAAAACAATGAAGTTTATCAGTTTGAACATTAAATATCCTGTCTTTGCAGTGTATTCAACTGAATATTGTTTTGTAAGCAAAAGGTAGCATTCTATTCTCAATAGCCATGTTTACATGGACACAAATAACAGGATTAAAAGCCTGATTGATATAAAAATGTTTCATGTAAACATGCCAATCTGAATATTCTGACCCGATCACACTCATTCGGATCAAAATTTCCTTCTGATTGAGACGGATGGGTTATGCCGATTGTTAATCTAATTGGTGCGCATATAAACACTTATTCTGAAATTTGGGTAGAAAATATGTTTACTGCGCATGTCTACGTCAGCTACATGTCGACGTGACATATGTCCGCCTTAATAGCAGTTAGCGGAAGACATGGAGGGAGTAAAACAAATCTAGTCTGTATCGTCCTGTTGTCTCCCTCTGTTCGTCATATGCAGAAGTATGTACTGCTGGGCTTGTAGCTTCATTGCGGAGACCAGCAGAAACAAAAGGACAGTTTGAATAACACAATACAGATCCATTTCAAAAAGAGAAAGACACGAAGCGGGGTTTGTTTACATCGGGAGTTGCTTCTTCTTCTACTATTTCCGGAATGTTGGATAATTGTGCGCATGTCAAAATGATTTAGTCCGTTCAAACATGTGACACATGAAAATGCACGTCCTAATCGGATCAACTTTTTCAGGATCCATGTAAACAGTAAAGTTCTGATCTGGATTGTAATCAGACTGAAGAAATTTTGCACATAAAACTGCATCGTACATGAAAAATAGCCGCGGAATACAAATGGAATTGACATGGGATAATCATAAGAGTTTGTAGATGTGGTAGAGAGCGTAAATGACTGACAGAACGCAAAATAACGACCACGATGTACGAAAATGAAGCGACCATGCCAGTGGGCAAGCCCCACCCCCCTTCGCCAGCGGTGAGTGACAAATTTCTTTGTTTCTTTACATTGTACTGATTTTCTGGTTCATATACTTTGAAGATAAGATAAAAACATACCCCTGAAGAAAAAAACGGTGTCAAAAAACAGAACCATTCTTTGTGTAAATATGTCCAAAGACCACTTTTGACTGAGTTATGGAATTTGATATAACTGCCGCATCGTTATGCAAATTAGATACATAAATTTATTCCTATCTGAAAGTTTGGATCATATTCTACATCTTTCTAATTGACAGTAAGCCATTATCTCTTGCAACTTCCAAGTTATAGCCTTGGAAATCTGAGCTATTTTATTGACAAAAAACCTTTACCACTCTTGACCACTAGGGGTTATGTCGCCAAATGGCACCTGGGCCAGTTAGATCTGTTTGTTCTCTCTCATAGATCGAGTCCCCGTCGTGCTGTTTGTTGTCTGTTTTTTTTTTTCTTCTTCTCTATCCCCTCACCCCCCAGCCAGTCGCAGCAGATGACTGCCCCTCCCTGAGCCCGGTTCTAATGGAGGTTTCTTCCTGCTAAAAGGGAGTTTCTCCTCTTCACTGTCACCAAGTGGTTGCTCAAAGGGGATCCCCTGATTGCTGGGGTCTTTCTGGTATTGTGGAGTATTCCCCTACAGTTTGAAAGTGCTGTGAGATGACTGTTGTGAAATGGTGCTATATACTGTAAATAAAGTTGAATTGGATTGAAAAGTTGTACATAGACTGTAATCATTATATCACTACAGTGGGGCAAAAAAGTATTTAGTCAGCCACCAATTGTGCAAGTTCTCGCACTTAAAAGATGAGAGAGGTCTCCAATTTTCATCATAGGTATACCTCAACTATGAGAGACAAAATGAGAAAAAAAATCCAGAAAATCACAATGAAGGATTTTTAATGAATTAACTGGTAAATTCCTCGGTAAAATAAGTATTTGGTCAATAACAAAAGTTCATCTCAATACTTTGTTATATACCCTTTGTTGGCAATGACAGAGGTCAAATGTTTTCTGTAAGTCTTCACAAGGTTTTCACATACTGTTGCTGGTATTTTGGCCCATTCCTCCATGCAGATCTCCTCTAGAGCAGTGATGTTTTGGGGCCATCGCTGGGCAACACGGACTTCCAACTCCATCCAAAGATTTTCTATGGGGTTGAGATCTGGAGACTGGCTAGGCCACTCCAGGACCTTGAAATTCTTCTTACGAAGCCACTCCTTCATTGCCCGGGCGGTGTGTTTAGGATCATTGTCATGCTGAAAGACCCAGCCACGTTTCATCTTCAATGCCCTTGCTGATGGAAGGAGGTTTTCACACAAAATCTCACGATACATGGCCCCATTCATTCTTTCCTTTACACGGATCAATCGTCCTGGTCCCTTTGCAGAAAAACAGCCCCAAAACATGATGTTTCCACCCACATGCTTCACAGTGGGTATGGTGTTCTTTCTCCTCCAAACACGACAAGTTGAGTTTTTACCAAAAA
Organism: Pholidichthys leucotaenia; assembly: GCA_020510985.1. Classification (NCBI taxonomy): domain Eukaryota; kingdom Metazoa; phylum Chordata; class Actinopteri; order Cichliformes; family Pholidichthyidae; genus Pholidichthys; species Pholidichthys leucotaenia. The sequence goes on along the minus strand of CM035840.1, from coordinate 185,452,643 downwards.
GTTCTATTTTGGTTTCATCTGACCATATGACATTCTCCCAATCCTCTTCTGGATCATCCAAATGCTCTCTAGCAAACTTCAGACGGGCCTGGACATGTACTGGCTTAAGCAGGGGGACACGTCTGGCATTGCAGGATTTGAGTCCCTGGCGGCGTAGTGTGTTACTGATGGTAGCCTTTGTTACTTTGGTCCCAGCTCGCTGCAGGTCATTTACTAGGTCCCCCCGTGTGGTTCTGGGATTTTTGCTCACCGTTCTCGTGATCATTTTGACCCTACAGGGTGAGATCTTGCGTGGAGTCCCAGATCGAGGGAGATTATCAGTGGTCTTGTATGTCTTCCAATTGCTAATAATTGCTCCCACAGTTGATTTCTTCACACCAAGCTGCTTACCTATTGCAGATTCAGTCTTCCCAGCCTGGTGCAGGTCTACAATTTTGTTTCTGGTGTCCTTTGACAGCTCTTTGGTCTTGGCCATAGTGGAGTTTGGAGTCTGACTGCTTGAGGTTGTGGACAGGTGTCTTTTATACTGATAATGAGTTCAAACAGGTGCCATTAATACAGGTAACGAGTGGAGGACAGAGGAGCCTCTTAAAGAAGAAGTTACATGTCTGTGAGAGCCAGAAAGCTTGCTTGTTTGTAGGTGACCAAATGCTTATTTTACCGAGGAATTTACCAATTAATTCATTAAAAATCCTTCAATGTGATTTTCTGGATTTTTTTTTCTCATTTTGTCTCTCATAGTTGAGGTATACCTATGATGAAAATTGGAGACCTCTCTCATCTTTTAAGTGCGAGAACTTGCACAATTGGTGGCTGACTAAATACTTTTTTACCCCACTGTATATTCTGGGCATAAAATGGACTTCATGACATGAACGATAACATCGTTTATCGCAATAATTTTTGTGAAAATTTATTGTCTATGAAAATTTGTTATCGTTACAGGCCTAGTTGGTTGCACCAACAAAACCTGTCCATAAATATTATGAACAGGATCTGTGACAAAGGGCAGCCCTAGCGGAGTCCTACTCTCATTGGGAATGAGTTAGACTGGTTGTTGGTCATACAAACCAGACTTTTGCAAAAGTCATATAGAGTCTGATGTGGCACGACCAGGAGGAAAACCACATTGTTCCCCCTGAATCCGAGGTCCGACCAACAGCTGGACTCTCCTCATCAGTACCTTGGCATAGACCTTCCCAGGGAGGCTGAGGAATGTGATCCCTCTAAAGTTGGAACACACCCTCCAACCCCCCTTCTTGAAGAGGGGAACCACCACTCCAGTGCCATGCAAAAAGTACTGTCCCCAACTTCCACGCAATGTTGCAGAGGAGTATCAACCAGGACAGCCCTACATTATCCAGAGCCTCGAGGTACTCGGGGAAAATCTCATCCACCCCTGGGGCCCTACCACGGAAAAGTTTTTAACCACTTCAGCAACCTCAGCTCCTGTGATGATAGTCATCCCCAATCATTCTCAGGGTCTGCCACCACGAGAGGCAACGACAACCTTGCGGCCACAGCTCTGAAGAACTGCTTCAGAGATGGAGATGGAGAACATGGCCCATTCAGATTCCATGTCTCTAGTCTCCGTCAGAATGTTGTCGAAGTTCTTCTGGAGGTCAGAGCTGAATCTCTCTCAGACAGGGATCTCAACCAGACACTACCAGTACACCCTCACTATACATTTGGGTCTGCCAGGTCTGAATGTCATCCTCCCTGGCTATCAGATCCAACTCACCACCAGGTGGTGATCAGTTGACAGCTGTGCACCTCTCTTCACCCAAGTGTCCAAGACATACAGTTGCAGGTCTGATGACACAATAACAAAATCCATCTCCAACCTGCGACCTAGGGTGTCCTGGTGCCAAATGCACATATGGACAGCCACAGGCTTGAACATGGTGTTTGTTATGGACAAACTGTTCAGACTGAGTAGGCCGTTCCTCCCAATCACACTCCTCCAGATTTTGCTGCCATTGCCCACATTGAAGTCTCCCAGCAGGACTATGGAGTCTCCAAGAGGAGCACTTTCCACTGCCCCAATCTGAGACTTATTTTCTACAATAACACAAATTTAATTAGACTCATATTGTATCGTTTCACTGGAACTAATCCAAACCCTCACCCATACCTCTTATGACATCCTGCGAAAGAAGCCCTCTTTTCCTCGGCGGTCATTGGCTGCTTGACCCCATTGTCATGCCGACTGTGCCTGGATTCCCGGTGACTGTAACCATGGCTGCCACTTTCGGAGAGCGAGAACTCGCCATAGCCCTTCCTCCTGGCTTTCTGACGCAGTTTATTCCTGTAGTGCTCAATATCTGACTTCTGCTTTAGCCCCCCATGGTTCACCTGCAAAAAAGCACATTCAAGAATTGAACTGGAATTTTTGTATTATCATGGGAGAATTTAGTTAGAGGTTGTTTTAATTAGCCCTTAGTGTTAGTGAGTGGTCCATATTGTGCATTTTTCAATGCTTATATTTTGAGATTTAACATACTCAAAGAGATATATGTAAAGACTACAACCCCCACAAACATTATGGAAACACTACTCTTGGAGGATGCTCTCTCTCTCTCTCTCTCTCTCTCTCTCTCTCTCTCTCTCTCTCTCTCTCTCTCTCTCTCTCTCTCTCTCTCTCTCTCTCTCTCTCTCTCACACACACACACACACACACACACTTTTGACTGCTCCTTATTTGGCGCTGCCACAGTGGACCATGGGTCCGCATATTGATGTAACAAGGATTTTATGCCAGTGCCCTTCCTGATGCAACCCTCCCCATTTACCTGGGCTTGGGACTGGCACAAGGAGTACATTGGTTGTGGCTGGGTTGGAGGATGTTCATTCAATTCTTTAATTTTGTTACTATTGTTATTCAAAATGCCAACATTGTGGCTTCAAGAAACATTAAAAAAAAGAATGAAAGAAAGTTGTTGCAGTCAATTGCAATTTTTTAAATTAGATCAAGTAGAGGTACCAATATGGAATCATTCAATTCTGAGGAAAATATTATGAAATTATGAAAAACCATTACACCACTAGTACTTTGTTACACCACCTTTGGCTTTTATCCCAGCTTGAATTCTCTGAGGCATAGACTTATCTATTGACAAACAGTATTCTTCATCAGTCCAGCTCCAACTTTCTCTTATTGCTGATGCCAGATCAGCTTTGCAGGTTGGAGCCTCGTCATGGGCTGTTTTCTTCCATTTCCATCATATATTCATTGCCAAAGAAAATGCAACACTAGAAACGCTTGATATTTTTACTAATTTTTATGGAAATTGTCAATTAAAGGATGAAAATCATTTTAGACATCTTCAAAACAATATCAGAGATCGACAAGTGAAAATCTGTGTGTCAATTTTTAAAAGTGAACAAAACAGAAACACTGATTTTCTGAAATCACAACAAAATTTCTGTCTTAAAAACAAAGTCCAATATGGAATATGACCTCCATTTGCATTAACACAGGCCTCTGCATGGCCCTCACGAGCCATCTAATGTTGTTCTGGGGGATATTAACCACTCCTCCTGCAATGCCACAACTCCAGCGCCGCTCCATCGCTCGACCTTAACCCTAATCCTGCACTGGCAAAATCAGGATTCATCAGAGAAAAGAACAGTGTTCCCCTGCAGCAGGGTCCACCTGTTGTGCTGGTGAGCCCACTCATGCTGATTTTGTTGCCGGTCTTCCATCAGGATCATCACTCAAAAGGGTCTTTGGGCTTGTAAGTCCTGACACCTGAGGTGCCTTCTCACGGTGTTGGCCAAGATCTTTGGTTGGTGTCTCCCTGGAGTTTCTTGGGCCGTCAGGGTGGCTGTGCAAAACCGATCTTGGAGGTGACACAGCATGATGTACCGGTCTTGCTCTGGAGTGGTGACATGGACCCAGTTTTGACCTGGCATTGTTGCAACTGAACAATGGTTGAGGCATTGCAGCCCAATCAAAGCACCGCATGTCATGCTGACATTCCACCATCCAAAAGGCCGAAAGCATAGTTGTGTTCATCTCGTTACAGTTGTTGCACCGTGGGGATTTCACAACATAGTGCTATGCATTTTTGTTCATCTTTACATAGGGAAGATGGCCACTCCTTAAAATCACCCATTTTTGACTTCTGAATGTCCAAAACAAACAACGAGCTTAAAAAGACTATAGAGCCAGAGCTCAAAAGCAGTGAATCGTGACAGTGAGTACAACCACTGAAAATGAGTTCAAGATGTATTTTGAGCCATACAAACACCATTACTCATGCCCAGATAGGATGGACCAAAAAATATTCATACAAAAAATTGTGTTGTGTTTTCATTGACAGTGAGTATAGATTTTCAATAGGATTGAGGTCCGGACTATTTGTAGGCTAAGCCAATGACATTCTATGTCTTTCTTGAAGGAAACATTTTTATGTTTTTTTACCATATGGAAAGATGCATTACCATCCCAGAAAATGATGTCATCATCACCAAATATTCTTTCAATTGATGGATTAAGAAAAATGTCCAAAATTTCAATGAAAAATTGCACATTTATTACTTTTGCCAAGGAGGTAATGTAATCGGGGTGGCTTGTCTGTCTGTTAGCAGGATTATGCAAAAACTACTGGATGGATTGTGATTAAATTTTCACCAGACATGGCCCTTGGGCTACAGGTGAACTCACTAGATTTTGGCAGTGATCTGAGTCAGAATGCTGATTCTGGATCACTCGGCATTGGTATGCACTAGAGGGTGCTCAAACCACTACTGGGCACCCGGACAGCAAATACACCCGCCAATGTCCTATCTCCCAATGTTAAAGAAAGTGAAAAAGTGATCCAGAATCCGCATTCAGACCTGGATCATCTCCAAAATCTAATGGGTTCATCCGTAGCCCAAGGGCCACCTCTGGTGAGAATTTGGTGACAATCCATCCAGCAGCTTGACGTGATCCTGGTAACAGACAAACACATCCCTTGGTGCAGGCATGTGCTCTCTGAATGCCTTCTTGTATTTGTCCATTTTCAGACTGCTTATCAATAATAAAGAGCTCCTAAGCTGTCCTACTACTACGACTCCTAATTGATACTTTCCCCTAAAAGTCCACGATCTACTGTGTTCTTGCTCCATTGCAAGAAAATCAAGATTAAATTGCTTAAAACAAGTAAAAAAATGTCTTACCAAAGGTTTCACAACTATTTGTATAGCCGCGACATAATCACGGCAGAGACAGACCACAAGTCTCTGATCTCAATCTACAACAAGCTTCTCCCCAGTGCACCAGAGAAACTTCAATGCATGCTCATGACCCCACAAAACTACAGTCTGAAAGCTGTCTACAAACCTGGTCGGGAGATGTTCATCAGCGACACACTCAGCAGGGCTACAGCAGCATGTGTTGGCAGTGAGGCAAGCTACCAGCAGCTGCCATATGCTCACTACAAGAGGTGCAGTAAGACACAATATGTGACCCTTGATGTAACTGACCAACGCCTGCAGCAAATAAGGCAGCACACTGATCAGGATGAGAGCCTCCAGACACCAAGGTCCACGGTTCTTGCAGGCTAGCCAGATCTCAAAGAAGAGGCACCTCTCATCAGAGGACACTGACCCTACTGGGATGAAATACTGCAAGTACTCAGAATGGTATTTGGTTCAGAGGGCAAAGAGTTACTATTCCCAAATTGCTGCACCCGGATATGTTGGCACACATACACTCCAGTCACATAGGGGGAGATGCATGCTACCATCAAGCTTGTGAAACCTTGTACTGGCTGAACACACAAGTGGAGATTAAGGACTTTGTGATCGCCTGCACAACCTGCAATGAGTATGCTAATAAACAGCAGAAAGAGATCATGCTCTCCCACGAACTGCCAACCAAGCCAGACTGTCAGCTGGATTTGTTCAGCCACAGGTGAAAGGACTACAGTACTTTCTTACTGTCGATCATTACATAGGGTTACAAAAATATTTTTTTTGTAAGTTGTCTGTGTTTTTTCAACTGATTTACAAGAATTTTGCACCGCTGAATCCGAAAATGATATCTGTTTCGCTCAATCAGGTGCTAAGTAAAAACCTGTACTTACTTAGTACTTACTTAGTACTGTGCATGTACTTCCTTTATATAAAGGTAAGTTGTGGAGTGTGTAATTGACGAGGCAGGTTTTGTCTCAATGCAGTTTATTACACGTCTCCAACATGAGCAAAGTAGAAAGAGAACATCTCAGAACAAACTCGTCCCTTATATACTCAGGTCTCCCCACAGCTCACAAGTCACACTGCATTCAAATCAAAAGTAACAATGCATCTCCTCTTTAATCCCTTAATATCACCCCCACAGTCTTAGGCCTACAAAGGATCCTCCAGGCCGCCTCTTGCATACCAAAGCTAACACTTTCACAGCTTCCTGTTATCTCCAAGGAAACTCTGCCTTTGTTCTTATCTAAGATGTGAGGCATTATGTAAGGCATAAAGTAGGTCACGTGTGGCTACACCCCCCCCCAAACATTTAGATCGAACAACAGAATAACAGTTTGCATGCTATGATAACATCATTACACATTAATCCACATGCTGCTTGGGCTTCAATCTCCTCTCGTATCTGCTGTAACCAGGGTTCACCGCCTCCGCGGCGCCGTCATGCTGGGGAGCTGCTGTCTGGGGGTGAAAACCTTTTGTCAGTCCCTGCGGGTGATCTGGGGAAATATTACTCTGGGAAGCACCCCGTGGTGGTCTGCCGCGCCGAGGGGCCCTTGCCAACAGCACTTGCTTGTCCGCCATCACAAAAGCGGGTTTGAGTCTGTTTACGCCAACCTTTTCCCTCCTACCCCCCAAAATCTAGCAAAAAATGCTTGTCCCCTGTTTCCAACACTCTGAACGGCCCATCATAAGGTGGTCGCAGTGGGGTGCGATGCGCGTCATGTCTGATAAAAACAAACTCCGCGTTTTTCAAAGTTTTAGGCACAAAAACGCGCAGAAAACTGTGATGAACGGGGCCCGGCAGCGTGCCTGCGTCAATCCGACGCTGCAACAGCTGAGACGGGGAGCTGCTTGGCGCAGGATTATCCGGGAGAAACTCCCCGGGCAGCCGAAGTGGCTGTGTGAAAACGAGTTCAGCTGGGGAAGCTTCTAAGTCTTCTTTAGGCGCAGAACGCAACCCTAAAAAAACCCATGGTAGCCTGTCTACCCAATTTGCATCCGTCAGTGACGCCCTGAGAGCCGCTTTCAATGACCTATAAAAACGTCCGCATAACCCATTAGCCTGAGGATTGTACGCGGTTGTGCGATGAATTGTGACCCCCAGGCTGCGGGCCATTGCTGACCAAAGTTCGGAAACAAATTGAGGGCCTCTGTCGGACGTAATGTCCGACGGGACTCCAAAACGCGCCACCCATGCAGTTACAAACGCGTGCGCCACCTCCTCGGCTGTGGTTGACGCCAAAGGAACCACCTCCGGCCAATGCGTGGTGCGATCCACCATTGTCAGAGGGTGCGTGCACCCCTGCGATGGCGGGAGGGGACCCATGAGGTCCACGTGAACGTGGTCAAACCTCTTAGCCGGAATGTGAAATGGCTCCAAGGGAGCCCTCGTGTGTCTGTGTACCTTGGCTCGTTGGCACGCCATGCAGGCTGCCGCCCACTCTTTCACTTGTTTGCGGAGGCCGGGCCACACAAATTTTTCTGCTACCATTTTGACCGACGTGCGCACCCCTGGGTGCGCCAAAGAATGAATCGAGTCAAAAACACGGCGGCGCCACGCTGCCGGTACCACGGGATGCAGTCGCCCCGTGGAGACATCACAGATTGGGGGGGCACACCATCTTGCAGCACCCTGCTCTCCAGCCTTAACCCTGTTGGTCCAGACTGGAGCGCGCACACATCCGCGTCACCAACCTGCTCCGCAGCCATGGCTGTGTAATCTATCCCCACACGGACAGGGGCAGCCACGGCGCGCGAGAGGCAGTCTCCCACTACATTCAGTTTACCCGACACGTGCTGAATATCGGTAGTAAACTCTGAGATCGCGGCTAGCTGTCTCTGCTGCCGGCCAGACCACGGTTCTGAAACTTTGGCCATTGCGAATGTTAGTGGCTTGTGGTCAACAAACGCGGTGAAACAGCGCCCTTCTAGCCAGAACTGGAAGTGGCGAATGGCCAAATGGAGAGCCAGCAACTCCCTGCCAAACGCGCTGTATTTACGTTCACTATCGCGCAAGGTCCTACTGAAAAAGGCGAGCGGCTGCCAAGCCCCGGCTACATGCTGCTCCACGACCGCCCCTATGGCCACATCTGACGCGTCAGTGGTGAGCGCTATGCGGGCCGTTGGGTCTGGATGTGCCAACAACGCAGCGTCTGCAAGGGCTGCTTTGACTTCCGAGAACGCTCGCTCCCGCTCCGGGGACCACTCGATCTTATTCGTGGGCAGCACGGTGGTGCAGTGAGTAGCACTGTTGCCTTACAGCTAGAAGGTTCCTGGTTCGAATCCCCAGGCTGGCAGGGGTAGGAACCTTTCTGTGTGGAGTTTGCATGTTCTCCCTGTGCTGCGTGGGTTTACTCCGGGGGCTCCGGTTTCCTCCCACAATCCAAAGACATGCATGTTAGGTTAATTGGTTGTTCTAAATTGTCCCTAGATATCTGTTTCCTAGGCCCTTAGAATAGAGGGTTAGTATTAGTGAAAGCGCTTTGAGTGGTCTTTGTGACTAGAAAAGCGCTATATAAGTGCAGGTTAGTTAGTTAGTTAGTTTCTGTTTTTTGAGCGCGGCATACAGCGGTTGCATGAGCTGCGCTGCGCGGGGGAGGAAACGGTTATAAAAATTGACCATTCCCAAAAACTCCTGTAATGCCCTGACCGTCTGCGGCCGGGGGAAATCTGCTACCGTGCGCACTTTGTCAGGAAGTGGAACCGCTCCTTCGGGGGAGACGCGGTGTCCTAAAAAATCGATCTGCGTCACCCCGAACTGACACTTCGCTGGGTTGATTATTAACCCGTGATCTCCCAACCTCCGGAAAACTGCCACAAGGTGGTTTTCGTGTTCGTCTTCGGACGCGCTGGCTACCAAGATATCGTCCAAGTAGACGAACACGAAAGGGAGATGGCGCAGCACTGCGTCCATCATGCGTTGGAACGTCTGTGCAGCCCCTTTAAGCCCGAATGGCATGCGTAAAAACTCGAATAGGCCAAATGGAGTCACTACCGCTGTTTTGGGTATGTCCTCAGCGCGCACTGGGACTTGGTGGTAACCGCGGACCAAGTCTATTTTAGAAAAAACGCGCGCCCCTGCCAAATGAACGGAAAAATCTTGGATATGAGGGATTGGGTAGCGGTCATGCGCTGTGGCGTTGTTCAACCTGTGGAAATCTCCGCAAGGTCACCATGAGCCGTCAGCTTTCGGGACCATGTGTAGCGGGGAGGCCCATGGGCTGTTCGAACGCCTGATAATGCCCAACCTCTCCAGGTTGGCGAACTCCTCGCGCACTATGGCCAGTTTAGCTGCGTCCAAGCGCCGGGGCTTTGCAAAAACGGGCGGCCCTGTGGTGGTAATAAAATGTTCCACCCCGTGTTTAGCGACGGCTGCCGAAAATGTGGGAACCGTGAGTGCTGGGAACTGAATGAGCAGTGTGTGGAACTCACCGCTTGCAGCTGTGACGTTGGCTTGTGCTGTTGGCCGGGCCGCTCGAGCTGTACAGGGAATAGAGTCAAAAGAAAGTGCATTAACCAGGCGCCTGTTAGCGACATCAACCAACAAACCATGTGAGCACAAAAAATCAGCCCCCAATATATTGAAATTCAATGCTGCTATGACAAAAGTCCACTCAAATGTATGGCCGTGTAGGGACAGAAGCAGAGTCCTCTCACCAAAGGTCTTAATCCGTTCGCTGCTGCCATCTCGGGACCGCTGGAACCTGCCAGCCAGTCGGCATAGGAAGGCGTGATGAAACTCAGCTGGGCGCCTGTGTCCATGAGGAAATGCCTCCCCAAGCGTGCGTCCTTCAAGTAGAGCAGCTTGTCCCCGAGGGTTGCGGCTGCTACCGACCCCCGGTCTTGGCGTTTCCCGAGCGCTTGAACTGGCACGGCGGTACACATTTGCGTGCCTTCTCTGCAAAACGGCGGTGGTAGAAACAAAGGGTGTCTCCTCCTCGTTCCTTGGCCCCCGCCGCTGCCGTCGTCGGTGGTTCTGCTACCGCTGTCCTTGGCTCCACGCCATCTCCGGCCGTTGCGCCAAGCTCCGCCGCTGCCGCCGTGGCCGCGCGCACTCTGCTGGCGTTGACAATCTGACGCGCCTCCCGGGCCAGCGCCCGGTAGTCCCGCTGGGCCAACAACGGCAAACTGGCCAGGGCCACTCTCGCCGCTGACGGCAGGGTCCTGAGGAAGAGGTGGGTAAAGATGAAGTGGTCATCGTCCGAGCCTTTCAACCTCAGCATCTTCTCCATCAGGTCAACGGGTGTGCCATCTCCCAACTCGGTCAGCGCCAGGAGTCTCTCTGCTCTCTCAAAAGCGGTCCCCCCCTCCTCCTCCCCCCCTGCCCTTGTCATCAGTGAGCAGGACGTGCACAGACAATTCTCCAGACTGAACCCGCGCAAGGCCCCCGGGCCGGACGGCGTGTCTCCCTCCACCCTGAGACACTGTGCGAAAGAGCTGGCTCCTGTCTTCACAGACATTTTTAACACTTCCCTTAAGCTATGCCACGTGCCGACCTGCCTCAAATCCTCCACCATCATCCCTGTCCCCAAGAAGCCACGGATTACTGGACTTAACGACTACAGACCTGTAGCGCTCACCTCTGCAGTCATGAAGTCCTTTGAGCGCCTGGTCCTGTCTCACCTCAAGTCCATCACCACTCCCCTCCTGGACCCGCTGCAGTTTGCCTACCGTGCCAACAGGTCTGTAGACGACGCAGTCAACCTGGCCCTCCACTCCATCCTGCAGCACCTGGACTCCCCGGGAACCTACGCCAGGATCCTGTTTGTGGACTTCAGCTCTGCATTCAACACCATCCGCCCCGCTCTGCTCCAGGACAAGCTGTCCCTGCTCGGCATGCCTGACTCCCTCTGCAGGTGGATCACCGACTTCCTGACAGACCGGAGGCAGCATGTGCGGCTGGGGAAGTCTGTCTTGGACTGTGTTAGCATCAGCATTGGATCACCCCAGGGCTGTGTACTTTCCCCCCTACTCTTCTCCCTTTATACCAACTCCTGCACCTCCTCCCACCAGTCTGTTAAGCTGATTAAGTTTGCGGACGACACCACCCTCATCGGGCTCATCTCCAACGGCGACGAGTCCGTCTACAGGAAAGAGGTGGCCCAGCTGGTGTCCTGGTGCAGCCACAACAACCTGCAGCTGAACGCTCTGAAGACAGCGGAGATGATTGTGGACTTCAGGAAAGTCACAACCCCCCTGCCCCCCCTCACCATCACAGGCTCTCCCATCACCATTGCAGATTCCTTCCGCTTCTTGGGCACCACCATCACCCGGGACCTCAAATGGGAGCCAACCATCAGCTCCCTCATCAAAAAGGCCCAGCAGAGGATGTTCTTTCTGTGGCAGCTGAGGAAGCTCAAGCTACCCTCCAAGATGTTAGTGCAGTTCTACACGGCCATCATCGAGTCCATCCTCACCTCCTCCATAACCGTGTGGTACACAGGAGCCACTGCCAGGGACAGACTAAGGCTGCAGTGCGTCATGCGCACTGCTGAGAAGGTGATCGGCTGCAAGCTCCCATCTCTCCATGACCTGTACATCTCCAGGACCCGGAGGCGTGCAGGCCGGATCATAGCCGATCCTTCACACCCTGGTCACGTACTGTTTGCCCCCCTCCCCTCAGGTAGAAGACTTCGGTCCATTCAGACTAAAACCTCCCGGCACATGAACAGCTTTTTCCCCTCTGCCATCAGACTGCTGAACATTAAGTGACTTTTTGACTCTCGTGCACTATATACAGCAGCTCATGTCGTTCATCACTGTTTTTCTGTTGCATTATCGACTGCACTGTGGTACCTCATATTATCTGCTACTTGCTAATTTATTTAAATCTGCCTTGACTAGTATTACTCATTATTATTATTATTATTATTACTTATTATTCTACACTTATTGCATGTTTTTAGTCTTTTAGTTTTTTAGTTTATCTCTTTATCTCATCATGTTTTTAATGTTGCAGCATGGCACCGAGACAAATTCCTAGTTTGTGTACTACATGAACAATGGCAATAAATCTGATTCTGATTCTGATTCTCTCCTCAACCGAGAGAGTGTAGTGCTGGATGAGTGCAGCCTTCAACGCGCCGTATTTGTCGCTGGCTGGTGGCTGCTCCTGGTTCCAAGGTTGTCATAGCCAGGAGCGACACTGGGGTTAAGCTCCCAGTGCTCATAAAATGCTCCTTATGGCGTGCGTCTCGAAAAGCCTCTGACAACTAAGTCCAACTCCTAGCCTGCCCGTGTGGTTTAGTCTCTAAGCCCGGCGGAACTGCTTTTACTAATAGGAGAAGGGGCGAGGGCGGATCTCTGGCGCCTTAAAACCAGATGCTTCGGGTAGATGGTGGCTCGTCAACCTGGGAAGGTAGCCCATCTAGGGGAAGGTAAACCCTGATTTCAAACCTCTGCTGCCTTGCGGCATACCCGGTCACGGGAAAGGCTTCGGGAGTCAACCCTGAGGAAAAATCTGGAGTCGGAGCCCCTAAGGCAGTTCTATGTTGTGCTCAACATCGTTCTGGCAGCTCCTGCAATGGCGCTGGTGCCAAACTGTAGCAGCCCTACTGTTCCTTTGGATTCATCAGTGACGTGGAGAGGGGGGACATGCTGCATGGGCAACATCTTGTCCTCCATATCTTCCTGCCCAGGCTTGAATCCTACCAACGCCCAACGCTGGAAGGTAGAACACCGGATCACTGGAGAGGACACTCCAGCTTCGCCTTTGGCGTAGACAAAACACGGGGAATGACAGTTACCGGTTATAAGCCACTGCTCAATTGGCGTAGAGCGTGGCACCAGGGGTTGTTCCCGACGGTGGGAGGGATCATCAGATCTCACTGGACAGCTACCGCCCGCCTCAAGCTGGGCAGCCCCCAGCCAATAAGGTGTTGTCCCGCCACAGCTTGCTTTCCTCATTGGGTGCATGGGGATAAGGAGAAATCCAAACAGCAGGCTGAGAACCTTCGCACCAGGCAAGACAATAAAACAAAAGAGACCAACTCTAAAACTGGGAACTTGGAACGTCCGCACTATGATGACAGGACTCGCTGCTTACCTAAAGGACATCAACGACACCAGGAAGACTGCCATCATCAATAATGAGCTGAAGAGACTGGGAGTGGATATCGCCACTCTCCAGGAAACACGGTTAGCTGATGCAGGCACACTGAGAGAGAAGGACTACACGTTCTACTGGCAGGGAAAGGGCAGTGACGAACACAGGGAACATGGAGTGGGCTTCGGAGTGAAGAACACTTTGCTGAAAATGGTGGAACCGGGCAGCACTGGCTCTGCACGACTCCTCACCCTCCGCCTGAACACCACTGAAGGCCCAGTCACCCTCGTCAGTGTGTATGCCCCAACACAGACAGCCACACCAGAGGCAAAAGACGAGTTCTACGAGAATCTCGCAACAAGTGTCAGGATCATCCACAACTCTGAACAACTCATTCTCCTTGGAGACTTCAATGCCAGAGTGGGTGCTGACCATGACTCCTGGCCCTCCTGTCTTGGACCTTTTGGCGTGGGCAGAATGAACGACAACGGACAGCGGCTGCTCGAGTTCTGCACATATCACGATCTGTGCATCACAAACTCGTTCTTCAAGACCAAGCCCCAACACAAGGTTTCCTGGCAACATCCGCGCTCAAAGCACTGGCACCAGCTAGACTTGATCCTGACCAGGCGCACCTCACTGAAGAACGTGCTAATCACCCGTTCGTTCCAGAGTGCAGATTGTGACACAGACCATTCATTGGTGTGTTGCAAGGTCAAGCTGCAGCTGAAGAAATTCCATCGTGCTAGACAACCTGGAAAGGCACGGATTGACACCAGCAAGATGGCCCAACCAGAACTTGTTGAGCAGTTTGCCTCCACCTTTGAGAAGGAACTTGGTGTACCACAAGGAGGAGAATCTGCAGAGCAGAAGTGGGAAGAGCTGCGAAACACCATCTACCGCACAGCCTTGGCTACCTTTGGGAGGAAGACCTCAAAGTCACAGGACTGGTTTGATGCCAAGTTGACCGAGATGACCCCCGTCATTGAAGCCAAGCGCTCAGCACTTGCTGAGTACAAGAAGTACCCAAACGAGAAGAATCTCCAGATTCTCAGGGCTGCGAGAAGCAAAGTTCAGCAGACTGCTCGGCGCTGTGCCAACGAGTACTGGACTCAGCTCAGCCAAGACATTCAAACCGCTGCCATAACAGGGAACATCCGTGGTATGTACGATGGCATCAAGAAAGCACTTGGTCCGGCTCAGAGCAAGACGGCCCCCCTCAAATCTTCCACTGGGGAGATGATCACAGAGAAGAACAAGCAGATGGAGAGATGGGTGGAACACTACTCCGACCTCTACTCTAGACAGAACACCGTGACACCGTCAGCCCTTGATGCCATCGACTGCCTGCCATCCATGGACGAACTTGACGCCGAGCCAACCATCGACGAACTCAGTAAGGCCATTGATAGCTTGGCCGCTGGCAAGGCACCCGGCAACGACGGCATACCCCCTGACCTGATCAAGCACTGCAAGACCGCCCTACTGCTGCCATTGCATGACGTCCTCTGCCAGTGCTGGAAGGAAGGTGCCGTACCACAGGACATGAGGGACGCCAAGATCATCACCCTCTACAAAAACAAAGGGGAGAGAAGCGACTGCAACAACTACAGGGGCATTTCCCTCCTCAGCGTTGTTGGCAAAGTCTACGCACGAGTTGTTCTCGTTCATCTACAGAAGCTTGCCGAACGTGTCTACCCCGAGTCTCAGTGTGGCTTCCGCGCTGAGCGATCGACGGTAGACATGATATTCTCCATCCGCCAACTCCAGGAGAAATGCAGAGAACAGAACATGCCTCTGTACGTCGCCTTCATCGACCTCACCAAAGCGTTCGATCTGGTCAGCAGAGAGGGCCTTTTCAAGATCCTGCCAAAGATAGGATGCCCACCAAAGTTGCAAAGCCTCATCGAATCGTTTCACACCAACATGCAGGGGATAGCGCAGCACGATGGCAACGTCTCAGAGCCATTCAACATACACAGCGGAGTGAAACAGGGCTGTGTACTTGCGCCAACCCTCTTTGGGATTTTCTTTGCTATGCTCCTGAGGCATGCCTTCAGCACAGCAACAGAGGGAATCTACCTGCACACAAGATCTGACGGCAGGCTTTTCAACCTCGCCCGCCTGAAAGCCAGAACCAAAGTACGCGAGGCTCTAATCAGAGACATGCTGTTCGCAGATGACGCTGCAGTCGCAACCCACACACAGCAGGAGCTTCAGACCCTGATGGACCACTTCTCCCAGGCATGCAAGGACTTCGGGCTTACCATCAGCCTGAAGAAGACTAATGTCTTGGCGCAAGGCACGGAAGCACCACCAACCATCACCATTGATGACTACAAGCTGGAGGTCATGAATCAGTTCACGTACCTGGGGTCCACGATCAGCAACAACCTCTCCCTTGATACAGAGATCAACAAGAGGATTGGAAAATCAGCCTTCACACTCGCTCGCCTCACCACACGAGTGTGGGAGAATCCCAAACTCTCTGTCAAGACGAAGATGGCAGTGTACAATGCCTGCGTCATCAGCACACTGCTCTATGGGAGTGAGACGTGGACAACATACGCCCGGCAGGAAAAGAGACTGAACTCCTTCCACTTGCGCTGCATTCGCCACATCCTGGACATATCCTGGCAGGACAAAGTGCCCAACACAGAAGTTCTGTCCCGCGTCGGCCTTTCCTCCATGTTCACTCTACTCAGGCAGCGCAGGCTCCGCTGGCTAGGCCACATTCACCGTATGGAGGATGGCAGAATCCCCAAAGACGTCCTCTATGGAGAACTGGCAACTGGCAGGAGAGACGTTGGCCGCCCACAGCTGCGCTTTAGAGATGTCTGCAAGAGAGACATGAAGGCCCTGGATATCAACACAGAGCGCTGGGAGGACCTTGCAACGGACCGCTCCAAATGGAGAGGCACCCTGACCAGACAGCTCAAGGCGGGTGAAGAGAGACTGACTGCTGCAGCAGATGAAAAAAGGACCCGCAGGAAGAACCGCCACAGACCCAGCAGCACGGAGACCACCCACAAGTGTGACCTGTGTGACAGGGACTGTCATTCACGCATCGGCCTGTTCAGCCACAGGCGGTGCTGTTCCAGCAGAGTAGACGTTTAGGATTCTCTTCCATGGTCATCATAGACCGACGGAGGCCGACGAATAAGGTGGCTGCTCCAGAAGGCTTTCCACATGCTGTGCCGTGTGGTTATCGAGCTTTGCGATCACATGGTAGAATTTCGTGTCATCTACTGATATTCCCCGGAGGGCAAACTGTGCCTCCACCAAGTGGAACCAGGAGCGCGGGTTGTGCTGCCAAAAGTCCGGTAGCTGGACCGTAATGGCGTGCGCTTGGCTGGGGGCTCCCAACGAGGCTGGCCCCGGGGAATTCTCTTTTTGCTTCATGCTACGTCTTGGGTCACCAGTGTGGAGTGTGTAATTGACGAGGCAGGTTTTGTCTCAATGCAGTTTATTACACGTCTCCAACATGAGCAAAGCAGAAAGAGAACATCTCAGAACAAACTCGTCCCTTATATACTCAGGTCTCCCCACAGCTCACAAGTCACATTGCATTCAAATCAAAAGTAACAATGCATCTCCTCTTTAATCCCTTAATATCACCCCCACAGTCTTAGGCCTACAAAGGATCCTCCAGGCCGTCTCTTGCATACCAAAGCTAACACTTTCACAGCTTCCTGTTATCTCCAAGGAAACTCTGCCTTTGTTCTTATCTAAGATGTGAGGCATTATGTAAGGCATAAAGTAGGTCACATGTGTGGCTACAAAGTACATGTAAATTGAATGTTACATCATCATTGTTCAAAATTCAGAGAATTTCAAGACAAAGAATTTTGCATCATACAAAGTGAAAATACCCATACATGTAAACAATAATAATTCAATATAATTCAAAAAGTTGACCTGATTGAGCAAAACCAATGTGATTTTTGGATTCAGTACATCAAAATTGTCCAAAATCAGCTAAAAAAAACTTACACAATAAATTTGGTGTTGACCAGTGTTATTCTGTTTTTTGGGAGACTCAGCTTCTCCCTGATCTCTCTGCTGAGACAATCATCAGGTGCAGTTCACAAGACATGGCCAGCAACACAAGGTCATCACAGACAACAGCCCTCAATTTGCTAATTTTGCCTCTGAATGGGAGTTTAATCATGTGACCTCATCGCGACACGCCAAGACGAAAGGCAGGACAGAGTCAGCCGTCAAAATTGCTAATAATCTGCTGCGCAAAGCAACATGCAATCAAAATGACCTTAGGAAGACAATACTGCACTGGAGCTATACTCCAACTAAAAACATGGCCAGCTCCTTGAACTGGGTGTGGTGAAAGGTGTCACTGAAAAGCTATGGCACAGGTGGCAGCTTGTCAAGTTTTTCTATGACCAGTCTGCACAGGTCTTGTCAGGGCTGGAGGTAGACGAGACAGTCAGGATGAAACCACTTCCTGGGGATACTGCCCATATCTGGAGGGCTGGGACCTGCCTCGGCAAGCCTGAACCTAGATCATATCTGGTGGAGGTCGACAATTTTGTCTAGCAACGCAACACGGTTGACCTTAGAGTGGCTCAACCATTTGTTATGTGGGCTGGTGGTGAGGACAACCTGGAGCCAGCTCACATTCCGGAGAGTAGTACTATAGAGGCTTCCCCTGTCATGGCCGTGACAAGCCCTGCTAAGACAACAGCAAGAGCCTTGTCTGTCAACCTGTGGCCCCTCCTAGTTTACAGAGGGGTGGACCCAAAGGGACTCATTCATACAAGGGCTGGATGGCTGTCAAAGCCACCTAGGAGACTGGACTGGTAGTAGGAACATTGGGAAACATGGGACTGAGGCGTGTCAGTGATAGTAAGATTGTATGAAGAAAAAAAAAGAATAACACTGCTCTATTGCTGTTTGCATGGTATGCTGCTGGCTTTGATAGAAAGACAAGTTTATGTTAGTTTATGTCAGTTCTGGGTTATAAGATGTTGCACTTCATTCTGAAGGGGTCTTACTTTATGAAATGAAGATCTTATGGGGCTTAGTAGAGCGATGATATGTGTTACTGTATCTGTTAGCCTGACTGCAGCAGTTGATTGACCCCAGAAGTTGTAGCCCTGGTGGGCATTTGTGTGTGTTTAGCAATACAGTAGTCCAAGCCTAATACAAGCATCTGTCATTCTTTATAATATTCACCTTCAAACAACTTATGTTGATTGAATTCAAGTACTGATTTAATGTAGTTTTGTTGTTGTTTATTCCAATCATTCATTGTGCATTCACCCAATATTAAAAAAATAAGTAAATCCTGGACCATTACGATTTGGATCAACTCCAAAAACTTGATTATTTCTATATTGGGGCAAGAAGCACCTTTGGCAAAAATAATTATTGCAAATGCATCCATTAGTATTTTTGTAATCCTCCAAAAAGTCAAACAAATGGCATTGGCAACATAATCTCCTTGGCAGAGGAATTCATCATGGTCGTCTGTGTCACTGGCTTGGCTGCAGTCAGGTTGATGCAGAATGAGAGTGAAATGTGACGGGCTGCATGAGAGATTAGAGGAAAAGAGGTGGGATTTGTTTATTGCAACTAGAGCTATAATCAGTAACAACACAATGTGTCCCAGAGGGGATGTTACGTTACTACTACTAGAGAGGAGGAGGAGCAGTGTAACAGATGGATGAAAGTCAGGAATGCAGCATAAAGCACATCTATTCCCTCTGCACAACAGCCAATTAGTTGCTCAGTTATGACTTAGTTTGAATTGATTTTGAATTGGATGTGATTCATTACTAAATATTTAGGCAAAAAGACATGTGGTAAAGAAACCCTTTGCTGTGTTTAATATTGTAATGTATGACTCATGCTCCCATACTGTCACCACTGTATGTTTACCTCTCAACAGAGAGAAAAAAAAAGACTTTGAAGATATGTGTGTACATAATGCATGGGGGTGGGGAGTTGCACAAGAGACTCACCTCTCCGTTGACTACTACAGAATCTTGGCTGTGAGAGGATGAGGATGGATAAGAGTAGGTTGGCTGGGCTGTCATTGGTTTAATGGTGATGAGACGCAGAGATCCTGAGTGCTCTTCATAGGGATCTAAGAGGAAGGAGAAACAATCGATGATTAGAATACAAACACAGTCCAGTCCTCTAGATAGTATGATAATTATTATATATAACAGAATGATAATAAAGGGAACTGGAGACATGTTTCTTGCCAAATAGTAAACCTTCACTTACATGTTCTCTCAAAAGCTTAGATATCAATTTATTTATATTACTCTGTTTTCTTGTCAGCTAGATTTTCACCATCAGATATTTGTCAGTAAATTACCAGCATTTAAATGCTATAAGCAATTCTGGCTAAACAGATTCCAATGCTTACTGAAGGAGAGCAGTTTTCAACTTTTCAATATAATTATTGGGGGCAGAACCAAATTATGATAAACCTGTCATCCATGAATATACAACAAAGAACACAACCCATAATTGTAGGGCAGGGTCCCAAGGTGAACCTGTGTAGCAAGGTTGGTGGCCCTAGAGAGTTTTAGGCATTCTATAATAAGAGGGCATAGGGAGTGCTAACCTTGACCTTTTCATCCCAAATCTGTAGTCAGGGGTCATGGTGAACCTGTATACCGGGTTTGGTGACCTTAGCTTTCTTTGTTGGTGAGATATCATTTATATGCCATTTTGATGTTGACCTTTGACCTTGCGATCCCAAATCCATAGTCACCCTTCAGGGTCACAAGGTTAACCTGTGTACCAAGTTTGGTAATCCTAGCATTACTTGTTGTACAGTAATAAGGCATAGTGAATGTTAACCCTGACCTCTGACCTTTTGACCCCAAACCCATAGTCTGGTCAGGATGTAAATCGTCCAAGATGTGTTTTAGATACAACTACTGTATCGATTTGAAAGGCTGACATAATTTCTTTCAGTAGTTATTGTGCTTACAAGATTTAGGGAAAAACTAACCTCTTACTTTGACCTCAAGGTCATCCACCCATCCATTTTTCACCACTTTTCTGGAGGTCGGGGTTGCGGAGGCAGGAGCTCAAGCAGAGAAGCCCAGACTTCCCTCTCCCCAGCCACTTGCTCCAGCTGTTCAGAGAGGATACCAACATGTTCCCAGGCCAGCTGAGAGACATAGTCTCTCCAGCGTGTCCTGGGTCTCCCAGTTGGACGTGCATGAAACACCTTAAGTGGGAGGCATCCAGAAGGTATCCTGATCAGATGCCCAAACCAGCTCAACTGGCTCCTTTTGATGTGGAGGAGCAGCGATGCTACTCTGAGCCTCTTCCGGATGACTAAGCTCCTCAACCTATCTCTGAGGGTGAGACCAGCAATCCTACAGAGAAAGCTCATTTCAGGCCGCTTGTATCTGCGATCTCATTCTTTTGGTCATTACCCAAAGCTCTTGACCATAGGTGAGGGTAGGTAGGTAGATTGAACGGTAAAACGACAGCTTTGTCTGAGAGCTCAGCTCCTTCCTTCACCACAATAGACCGATACAATGTCCGCATCACTGCAGATGCTGCTCCAATCCGTCTGTCAATCTCTCGTTCCATTCTCCCCTCACTCGTGAATGAGACCCTGAGATACTTCAACTCCTCCACTTGGGGCAGGAGCTTGTCCCCAACCTGAAGAGGACAATCCACCTTTTTCTGGCTGAACACCATGGACTCAGGCTTGGAGGTGCTGATTCTCATCCCAGCTGCTTCACACTCAGTAGCAAACCATCCCAGCAAGGCCTGTAGGTCATTGGTCGATGATGCCAACAGGACAACACCATCCACAAACAGCAGAGATGAGATCCTGTGGTCACCAAACATGACATCCTCCAATCCTTCGCTGTGCCTACATATCCTGTCCATAGATAGATAGATAGATAGATTTGTTTATTTGACAGGGACAGTCAATAAAACCCAACCCAATAACCCAATAAAAATTATGAACAGGATCGGTGACAAAGGGCAGCCAGCGGAGTCCAACTCTCACTGGAAACGAGCTTGACTGAGTGTCGGCAATATGAACCAAACTCTTGCAATGGTCGTATAGAGACTCATAACAACAAGCCCAATACCCCATACTCCCGAAGCACCCCCCACAAGAGACTATGAGGAACATGGTCAAATGCTTTCTACAAGTCCAAAAAACACAGGTGGACTTGCTGGGCAAACTCCCACAAACCCTCAAGGATTCTAGAGAGGGTAAAGAGTTGGTTAGATGTGCCATGAAGAGGATGAAAAACACATTGCTTCTCCTGGATCCGAAGTTCGACCAGCGGCTGGACTCTCCTCTCCAGTACCCTGGCATAGACCTTCCCAGAGAGGCTGAGAAGTGTGATCCCTCTAAAGTTGGAACACACCCTCCGGTCCCCCTTCTTGAAGAGAGAAGGCACCACCCCGGTTTGCGATGCCAGAGGTACTGTCCCCGACCTCCACGCAACATTGCAGAGGCGTGTCAACCATGACAGCCCTACAACACCCAGGGCCTTGAGGTACTCAGGGCGAATCTCATCCACCCCTGGGGCCCGGCCACCAAGGAGCTTTTTAACCACTTCAGCGACCTCAGTCCCTGTGATAGACAAGTTGTACCCCTCATCCTCAAGCCACTGCTTCCTCTGTGGAAGGCGTGTCAGTGGGATTGAGGAGATCCTCGAAGTATTCCTTCCACCGCTTGACAATGTCCCCGGTTGAAGTCAGCAGCACCCCATCTGCACCATACACAGTGTGGACAGGGAGCTGCTTCCCCCTCCTGAGTCGACGGACAGTTTGCCAGAATCTCTTCGAGGCTGACCAAACGTCTTATTCCATGGCCTCACCAAACTCCTGCCACACCCGAGTTTTTGCTTCAGCAACCACCCAAGGTGCATTACGCTTGGCCTGTTGGTACATCTCAGCTGCTTCAGGAGTCCCATAAGCCAACCAACCTCGACAGGACTCCTTCAGCTTGATGGCCCCCCTCACCACTGGTGTCCACCACTTGGTTCGGGGGTTGCCACCACGAGATGCCCCAACAACCTTGTGGCCACAGGTCTGGGCTGCTGCTTCAACAATGGAGGTGGAGAACACGGCCCATTCAGACTCCATGTCCCCAGACTCCCTCGGAATGTGGTCAAAGTTCTTCCAGAGGTGGGAGTTGAAGACCTCCTGGACAGGGGCCTCAGCCAGATGTTCCCAGCACACCCCCACTATACGTTTGGGTCTACTGGGTCTGAGAGGTGTCCGTCCCTGCCATCGGATCCAACTCACCTCCAGGTGGTGATCAGTTGACAGCTCTGTACTTCTTTACCTGAATGTCCAATACATGTGGGGTGGTGCCAGGTGCACATATGGACACCCTTATGCTTGAGCATGGTGTCCGTTCTCGACAAACTGTGGTTGGCACAAAAGTCCAATAAATGAACACCACTCGGGTTAAGATCAGGCAGGCTATTCCTCCCAATCATGCCCCTCCAGGTTTCACTGTCGTTGCCCACATGTACACTGAAGTTCCCCAGTAGGACAATGGAGTCTCCAAGAGGAGCACTCTCCAGCACCCCAGTCAGAGACTCCAAAAAGGGTGGGTACTCTGAACCATCACTTGGTGCATAGGCACAAATGATGGTCAGGACCAATCACAATCACAGTCAAATTACAATATGCGTATCATCAATGTATCACAAAAATTATCTGATCGGAGTCAAAACTGCAATATGCACATCATCAGTATATATGAAACTCTGGTTACCAAATTTCAAAACAATCGGAACAAAACTGTAGGAGGAGTTGATTTCACAGACGGATGGATGGATTGCCCCTTAAAATCCCCCTTTGGTCTTCGACCAGCAAGGGATAATAACCTACTTATAAATGATTCATAAATACTTCATTAGGGTATTATTCCTGTAAAATGGTGTAAATGTATTTTTATGTCTAAATATTGTCTTCATATGTGGAGAAAAGATTCAGTTCCTGGTCCTGCCTTCCTGTTCAGTTCATGTTTTTGCTCTGAGCGACCTGCTAACCAGTTTTACACAGTAAGTGGTTAAGTTTTAAGTATTGTACTGTTCCCTGTCATTAAATCGTATTTGCCAAAGATACAGAAAGCCACTGGTCATGAAGATGTGGCTTTAGAACTACTATTTTCAGCCCCCTTCCTTTCATCATTTACAGTCCAAAACAATGGCATTTGTCTACTTTGAGATTTACTTGTTGCCATGGAAACTACAACTTTAGACTATAAAAGCAATGCTAGTTCATTCACAGTGACCTTTTGCCCCACTGGAAATAAGCTGTACATAGTCGTGTGCTTTACACAGTAAATGAAGCCCACCGTGTTTATGTACTGTATGTTGTTACAGGGAGCAGCAGATGGATGGTGTTAGTGTATGCTGTGCTATGGCTCCACCATGACTCACTGCCTCACTGACATCATATGGCAGGCTGCTTGTTTGCAGGATTACAGGTTGCCATTAACTTTGCTCTAAAGGCACAATGTCACCATTCATTGTAGAGGCAGCAGCCCGTGCTGTTTCCATCGGTTGCTGAAACATCATCTCCCAACTGAGTGTGACAGCTAAAGTCAGGACAGGTGGCATCACAAGTGGTAGAGGTCGTAAACCAGACTAGCTACAGTAATAATATCAATAATAAGAAAAGTCAGTAAATGGCAGTAGTTGCCATCCTATTTGGTTTAATCAAGAGCTGAAGCCAAGAGAGAGCACAGAGCTAAATAAGTTAGATGAGCTGCAGTATGTTCTGCTGTAAACCTTACTTAGATACTGTAAAGTTCATACTCTTCAAGTAAAGCTACGGTCACAAAGATTCTTACAAATGATGGGCTCGTAAGAATCTCCCAGACATTCGTGGAGGGGGCATAGTTTCTTACGGTTGCTGTTCAATTCGCAAGGGCAACTTGACGCATTATTGAGAAATGAGGCGCTTTTCTGTAGTACAGTGGTCCTAGAGTTCTTATGTTCTTCGTAAGGGTGCCTTGGGATTTTCCTACAGCATACGTACTGCCATCTTACACATTTTTTTTTTTTTCCAACTCACAGCACTCACAAGTCATTGGCAGGAAGATCTTATGGCTTTCAGCACGGAGGACCTGTCCTGGTCAGTTAACACCACCAGCCTGATCAAGAAGGCCCATCAGCGCCTCTTCTTCTTGAGGACACTGAAGAAGAACCATCTGTCAACTGACATCCTGGGCAACTTCTACTGCTGCGTGATAGAGAGCACCCTGACCAACTGTATCACAGTCTGGTATGGGAGCTGCTCTGTCGCTGACCGCAAGGCGCTGCAGCGGGTGGTGAAAACCGCCCAACGCATCACAGGGACTCCACTTCCAGTTATAGAGGACGTCTACAGGAAAAGATGTCTGCGCCGGGCATGCAGCATTCTTAGGGGCTCCAACCATCCTGCTCATGGACTGTTCCAGCTTCTCCCCTCCAGAAGACGTTTCAGAAGCCTTCGGACTAGAACCAGCAGGTTTAGGAACAGTTTCTTTCCAACAGCTGTCACGTTATTGAACTTAGTTCCCCGCTGACTCTCTTACCATCATCTCTTACCATCCTCACCTGTACATAACTGCATAACTACATAACTACATCTAACTTGTTGCACATTATTTGCACATAACAGTACTCTTAACTTTCTGCACTGCTGCATATATTTACATATATTTGCTTAAATTGCACATACTGTTAATTACCGTATATACTGCACTGCTGTCCTTTGCACTTCTGATTGGATGCTAAACTGTGTTTCGTTACCTTGTATTCATACATGTGTAATGACAATAAAGTTGAATCTAATCATCTAATCTAATTTAATTTTGCTGGCACAAATGTTGCATGAATGACATACTTCCGCCTTATGAGTGTCTCACTACTCCCTTACGCACGCTGTACAACTCTCCGGGGCCCTCAAGAACAACTTAAGGTGTTCTCAAGAACAATTTAAGGTGTTCTTGAGGCATTTTTATGGCCAACATCTTGTGTAGTTCTTACAGTACATTGTTCCTAAGGAATTCGTACAGCCGCCCTACGATGAGGGGTTTTCACGGGGCGTTCGTGGAAATTTTGGACAAGACCATCGACCTGGCCATGAACTTACAAACGGTCTACGAACACTGGATTCTCCTACAGCCGCCTTAATAAGGCCATACGTAATCGTCCAAAAATTGTTTGAACGGTGTTCGCAGTCGTTCGTAAGGGTATTTGTGACCGTAGCTTAACCTGCTCTCGTTATTGAAGAACCCATGATATAAACACAGTAATGTTTGTTTGTTCCCTCTAGTTTTAACTGCTTTAACTGTCCTAATTGCTTTTAATGTGTATTTTTTAGTATTTATTAGTATTAGTATTGAGTATTACGGTGTATCTATTGCCTTAGCTGCTCTTAGAAGTCTTAATTGCTTTAATGTGCATTTAGTATTAGTATTGATGTGTATCTATTACCTTGGCATCCGTTGCGGAGAGCAGAGTAAGAATTTCATTGCTCAGGAAATGTTGCATTTCTTAACTGTACACATGATAATAAAACCTTTGAATGTGAATTTGAAAATGTGAACTTCAATCATCCTTTTCTGCTTCTATCACAGCAGCTGTTAAACATATACATTTTCTAAGCATGGGTTGTACTGTGCCTTCTAGTCATTTTTGCCTTTTCGTATATGGTTTCATTGACTGTTAGCTTGTTATAATACATGTAGATATTAATGGACACAGCTACAGCACTTTGCTGTTTTCTGTACAATGGAGAAAAAATTGCAATACAATAGGTAATCTGCTTGTACGTATAAATAAGAGGCAGTAACCTATTTTTCTCTGTTGCCTCTATCACCCTCTCTTGTAACTGTATTTAGAGGGTCTTGGGGTGTTTTTTTCCCATGAAAATGACATATCATGTGCTTCATTAGTCCTAATTTGTCTTCGGTTCAGGAGTGACACAGACGGTACCGTTTCAAGATGGAGCCTAACAAGTGCAAACAAATCAGCTTGAGTCAAACGACCTCAAATGCGATAAAGGCATATAAACAGAAGTCTGCCGTTTCACACTCCTGTGATTCGAAGGATAATATGCCTGCAACCCCCCAACACACACACACACACACACACACACACACACACACACACACACACACACACACACACACGCTTACCAGACTGGTACAAATTTTTTTTTGCTTTGGCTACTTCAAGCAGTATTTTTAAACTGGGGGGGAGTTTAAACACATTTAGATGTTGTGCTAATGCTCACTGTTGTGGCTAACGCAGGTCCTTTCCATCTCACACACACACACACACACACACACACACACACACACACACACACACACACACACACACACACACGCACGCACCTATTTTGGCTCTTCCATAGTCAGCACAGTGGATCGTGGGTCCGCATATTGATTTGGCAAGGATACCAGATACCCTTCCTGACAAACCATCTTTCCTTTCCCCATTGTATTTATGATGAGCACCAAGCTAGAATGAGGAAAGTACTTTTTTTTATCCTCTTTGGTATAAACCGGCTAGGGCTTGAACCCACAACCTCCTGTCTGTGGTGTGGATGTACTATGACTCTGTTCTATACCAAGAAATAATGTTCCAAGCTACATAAAATCACAGTCTGGAGCCAAATGTTGTCCCTTAATTAATATTGGTGTTTAAAAATGTATAGACTTTTATAAAATGTAACTTTTTTCCTGACCTGGAAGTGACACAAAGACGGCCGGGACCACAGTCTATGCAGACATTTTTTCACTCACATGGATGTTCTGTGGTGGTGTGTTTAAAGAACCCACTGAATCTGTTAAAATGATTTTTATGTGTTTTTTTTCCAACAAAAATCCATGCTTGGTATGAAATGACATGAGTCTACTGTCTGTTCCGTCAGAACCACAATGCTGTATAAAAGATAAAGGAGTGTTTTAAAAGATGCTGCAAGTTGCTTCAACCTTTAACGCAATCAGTTCTTTTAAAGAGGACTTGCTGAAGCAAGACTGGACAGAAGTCTATGTATCAGATGTAAATGAAGCCTATGACACATTTACAAACATTGTAACCACTCTTTATGAAAAAAACTGCCCATTAGTTAAAAAAAAGCTTAAACACAAATTTACTGACAAACCATGGCTAACCAAAGGACTACAAAAGGCGTGTAAAAAGAAAAATTTATTATATAAAGCTTTCAAAAAGAAAAGGACAAAAGAAGCAGAGCAGCGGTATAAAACATACAAAAATAAGTTAACATATATAATAAGATGTAGTAAAAGAGACTATTACAGTAAAGAACTGGAAAAAAACAAAGACAATATTAAAAATACATGGACAATAATCAACAGTATCCTTGGAAATAAAAGCAGAAATACCAGCTACCCAACTAACACTCCAAAAAAATATGAAAAATTATATGATACCAAAAATGAACCTGATTTAACAAAACTAAATGGGTTTTTGAACGAACTATCTATACCGTGTATACCAAATGAAAACAGGGAGATATTGGAGTCTAAAATTAGTCAAGAAGAAGTTGGGCTAGCCATTGATAATATGAAATCAGGAAAAAGTGCAGGACCAGATGGTCTTCCAGTTGACCTTTATAAAAAATTTAAGAATAAATTAATAAAACCTTTTTTGGAAATGGTTTTAGAAGCATTTCAAAATAATAATTTACCATCATACATAAATAATGCCTTAATTATACTGCTGCCAAAACCAGGTAAGCCCTCTAATAAATGTGAAAATATGAGACCAATAAGCCTATTAAACGCCAACCTTAAGATAATCTGTAAAATTTTAGCAAGACGAATACAAGAAATTTTACCAAATATTATTAATCGAGATCAGAATGGCTTTATAAAGGGTAGACAAGGCTTCCATAATGTAAGAAGACTATTTAATATTATTTATTTTAATAAAGAAGCACCGGATACAGCTCTCCTATCATTGGACGCCGAAAAGGCCTTTGATAAGAGTTGAATGGCCCTTTCTTTTTGAAGTCCTACAAAGGTTTGGACTTGGAAATAATTTCATAAAATGGGTTCAAATAATATACAATAATGCTACAGCAGAAATCCTAACAAATAACAATATTTCAAAACCAATAAAAATCAATAGAGGATGTCGACAAGGCTGTCCACTTTCACCTTTACTGTTTACTATGGCAATTGAACCTTTAGCGATAGCGATACGTTTACATTCACAAATATATGGAATTAAAGTTGGGCCAACAGAACATAAAATCTCCCTGTACGCCGATGATATAATTTTGTTTATGTCGAATCTAAAAAAATCAATTCCAACCTTGTTGAATTTAATAAAGAATTTTGGGGAAATATCAGGATATAAAATAAATAAAACTAAATCTTCAATATTAATGCTAAATGAGACCCAGAGAAATTACCCAGCCCCTGAGGCAAATCAATTCAATGTTGTAAATCAGTTTAAATATTTAGGAATCCAAATTATGCCTAAGCTAGAATCAGTCGCCAGCGTCAACTATGAAGCCTTAATGTCAGATATCAATGAGTTAACTCAGAGATGGATGTCACTACCAATGTCGATGATCGGGAGAATCAATATACTTAAAAGTAATATTTTACCTAAAATACTTTATTTATTTCAATACATTCCCTTATCACCACCTTTAGATCTATTCTCAAGAATAAAAAAAAAGTTAGTGGAATTTATATGGAACAACAGGAGGGCTAGATTACGTCTGTCTTTATTATATTTACCATTTGATCGTGGAGGTCTGAAATGTCCAAATTTTATGTTGTATTATTGGTCGGCACAACTGAGGTCTATGACATATTATTTTTCATCAAATGATCTCCCTCACTGGACTGAAATGGAATCATACAATTTACCTTTACCTCTTCCCATATTCATATACTCAGATTCGGCAAAAAAATTACAAAAACAAGTTAAAAATCCATTTGTAAAGCATATGATCAAAATATGGTGTGAAGCTAAAAACTATTTAAAAGAACCACAGTTATTGTCACAATTTAGTCCAATATGGGGTAATCAATATTTTAAACCAGGGAGAGCGGACGCTGTATTTAAAGTATGGAATTTAAAAGGGATACAAAAGATTCAGGATTTATATTTGCCTTGTGCAGACAACATAATGTCTTTTGAAGAGTGTCTTTTGAAGAGCTGAGGATCAAATTTAATCTCAATAGAACACATTTTTTTAAATATCTTCAACTTAGAAACTTTATTCGATCAAATCAAAATAAAGCTCTCACTCGACCTATTTATTCATCCTTGGAAAAAATGATGATGAAAGATAGTAAAAGAAAGGGTATTATTTCAGAGTTTTATAACTCATTGACACTATCTTCAAGTGAAAATTCACTGAAAAGATTAAACTACTGGAAAGAAGATCTGCAAATTGAAATTTCGGAGGAACAATGGGAATTGGCTTGTACAGAAGCTCAAACCAAATCAATAAATGCACGCCTTAAATTGATACATTTCAAATGGTTAATGCGGATGTATGTTACACCGGAGGAGTTAAATAGATATAACAAAAATATACCAGATACATGCACAAAATGCATGGAAAGTAAAGGAACCCTATTTCATTGTTTATGGGAATGTAGATTAATAAGAATGTTTTGGGAAGAGGTGAGGGTAACAATTGAAAAAATAATCTCAAAACAAATCATACTGAATCCTAAACTGTTTTTGTTGGGTCTGTACCCAGAAAAGCATAATTTTAATAAAAGTGAAAGAACATTCATAGACCTCAGTTTGCTTAATGCCAAAAAATGTATTGCACTATTATGGAAAAAGACTCATGGACCAGATGTGACTCAGTGGTTAAGACAGATGTTAACAAACCTTCCATTAGAAAGAATAACATATATACTGAAATCAAAGGAAATTGTGTTTGAGAATATATGGAGACCTTTTATTGATTATGTAAAAAATTTAAACATAACTCTTGAAGAAGAAGGTGAATGATGTGTGTGGACCTTGTAAATTCCAAACTGGTGAACATAATATGTATACTTATGTATTGGATTGTCTAGACTAAACAGAGGAGCATTGTTGAAGATTTGATTTTGTTGGTGGTTGTTGGTGTTTTTAGTGCATTTTTTTTTTTTTTTTTGTAGTACTTTAGCGTTAGTGTTTGATTGTTTGTATCATGTTTGTTAAAAAAAAAAAAAGGTTCAATAAAGATATTGTGGAAAAAAAAACACTCCAAAAAATAATAAATCGACTCCGAATGTGAATATAGCTTCACCTGCAGATGAATTTAATAATTTTTTTGTTAACATTGGACCTAAACTGGCCCGAGAAATACCCACTACGGTGCCAACGGGTGATTCAATATGCAATAACACTGCTGTAAAAGACACCATCTTCATAAAGAACACAGACGAAAGAGAGGTCATTGAAATTGTTAAATCGTTCAAAAGTAAAACATCTACTGACTGCGATGGTATTGATATGCTACTAGTCAAAACTGTTATCGAATGCATAGTGAAACCACTGACGTATATCTGTAACCTGTCTCTCCAATCAGGTATATTTCCCAATGCAATGAAAATAGCTAAAGTAATTCCGATTTACAAGACAGGCGACAGAGGGGAACTCTCCAACTACAGACCAATTTCACTATTACCGCAATTTTCCAAGATACTTGAAAAAATATTCTATGAGAGAATTGACAACTTCATACTGAAGAATGATTTATTGTGTGAGCAGCAATATGGGTTCAGACACAAAAGGACAACAGCATATGCCTTAATGGAATTTACAGAAAAAATATCAACAGCCATTGAAAATAAAGAGTATTCAGTTGGAGTATTCCTGGATCTTAAAAAAGCATTTGATACAGTAGATCACAATCTATTATTAAAGAAACTACAAAATTGTGGTATCAGAGGGGTAGCACTGTCCTGGTTAAGAAGTTACTTAAAGAATAGATATCAGTTTGTATGTGTTAACAACAAAAACTCAGAGCTACTGAAGGTCACCTGTGGAGTCCCACAGGGTTCAGTTTTGGGACCATTATTATTCAATATGTATATAAATGATATATGTAAAGTTTCAGAAAAAATGGACTTAATATTGTTTGCTGATGACACTAACCTGCTATGCAGTGGAAACAACTTGGAACAACTTCTGGATACACTCGGAAAGGAATTAGGAAAGCTGAAACTGTGGTTTGATTCAAACAAATTAACGCTCAATTTAAGCAAGACAAAATTTATAGTCTTTAACAACCATCACAACTACCCAGTACCCAAACTCAGTGTAAATGGTGTAGAGATTGAAAGGGTATCCGAAACTAAATTCCTTGGAGTAATAATTGATAACAAACTGTGTTGGAAGCCACATATTAATTATATAAAAGGTAAAGTATCCAAATCAATTGCAATATTACACAGAGTGAAAAATTTGCTGAATCAACCCACACTATACACCTTGTATCATTCATTAATACTCCCATACATGACATATTGTAATGAAGTATGGGGAAACACATATAAAACAAACATATATCCACTCTTTATGCTTCAAAAGAGAGCTATTAGAATAATCAACAAAGCAGCTTACAGGGAACCAACAAACCCACTTTTTCTTAAACAAAAAACTCTCAAGTTGAAAGATCTGATCGACTTTAAAACCGCAATAATAATGTTCAAAGTGAAGAATCTATCACTGCCCGCAAATATCCAAAAGTTGTTCCAAACAAGGGAGAAACGATATCACTTCAGAGGAACATGTATATTTCAAAAGCCTACAGTGAGAACAACTGCCAAGCAACACTGTATTTCAGTGCAAGGTGTCAGATTATGGAACGATTTTGGACCTGAATTAAAATCATGTACAAAGCTTGGACAATTTAAACAAAAACTAAAGGAAGAAATACTCCAAACATATTTACAAGACGACATGTAAACTCACATAAGGATTGACATTTCCAGCCTGTGTTGTGTTATAGCTTAGTTTTTCTTTTTTCTCTGTGACACTATGTCTTAGATTTGTTTTTGAATAGTAACCGCTTAACTTAGACTAGCTCAGTTTTCTTTTTCTCTCAGTCATATTTTGTCTTAGCCTTGTTTTAAATTGTAATCGCTCTTGTCTTGTTTTCTCTTTTTTCTCCTTTGAATTCTTGGATGGAATATGGGTGGGCAATATAAGCTGCGGCTTCAGCCATCTCCCATTTCGGATAACTCACGTGGAATTGTGTAGTAGAAGGAGTCTTTGTCTAATTTGACCTTGTTGTTATATTATACAGTTTCTTTTAACCTGTAATGTACTATCCGAAATAAATAAATAAAATAAAATAAAATAAATAAAATAAAAACCAACAGAAGAGTTGAGGAGTACAAACATTCATGTCACTGTCAGCAGTTAGACTGGGCCTGCAGGTCACTTAATGAACTCATTGGTCACCGAGTATAAGAATTATTGGAACATTACATGGAGGTCCTTTAAAAGCTTACAGACTAACAGACTATACTATAAACTAACTGTAGAGAGAAGATTTATTGTTAGCCACAGGTAGATGGCAGACATGGAAAATTGTAGCACATAAAAGAAAGAGCTTTGGTGTAAATTTTTAGCTGGATGCATAGTTGATAAGAATAAACACTGATCTGAGAAATCAGTGTTTAGGTTACACAGGGCCTTATATACATGTCATCTATTTCTGCTACTTTTTGATTTTCTTGCAAAATATAGGATTCCAGAAGGAATATATGTGATGTTTTACATCTCCAGATGTGTAGGGCACAGATGTCACCATTTTGCTCCATTGTTAGGATCCGTGCAAGCAGTTGGTGCTAAAACAGCTCTATGTATTCCCATTTGGCTTCCTTCCTGCTTCTGAAACTGATCACATAATGGGAGATAGCAACTGCTGGCCTCCTCCACAGCAAAATCCAAACATACCTTTGCTAAAAATGGTTTTATTCAGTTTCCAGAAAATTGCTGCAGCTCCCTACCGACAAATCAAATATATCAAACTAAACTTTAATTTGAGAGATTGCACCAGGTTCTATAGTTTACTCCTTTTTTCCAGATACAGTTAGGTCCATAAGTATTTGGACACTGACACAACTTTAGTTGTTTTAGCTGTATATAAAAACATGTTGAAGATACAGGTATATAGTCAATATGGGCTACAAGTGCAAAATCTCAGCTTTAATTTGAGGGTATTCACTAGGGGTGAGAAAAAGATCGATTCAGTGATGGATTGCGATACTTGGCACTGGCGACACTGCATCGATCCCTAAACACACAGATGGATATTTTATTTTAAAAAAAATGTGCACACATATACTTTTGGGTTATCACTTAATCAATGGTTTTTTCAGTCTACTAGATGGCGCAAAGCAAGCACCCAGTCAAGTGAAGTCATAGCTTGTCTCAGTGATTTGCAGCCAGCTTTGAAAGTTAGGAAGCAGTTAGCTCAAAGTTAGTTCAAATGTCGGGCCTTTTTTGGATTTTATATGTCATGTCTTGTGCCCCTACGGGGCAGAGAGAACAAAAACCCACGCACAGGATGGTGCTGTGCATTTTATTAATATAAAGAATAAACACAAAAAACGCTCCAACATACGAACTGGTGAGCAAATAGCAAAATACAGAATAAACATTGAGAGCTCCCAAACCAACTGGTGAGTGGGTGAAAAAGACAAAGAAAACCACGAAGCACTCCGACAAACAAACTGGTGAGTGCAGGGCTACTTACAGAGAATTCACCAGAGCAGACTGTGCTCTGGTGGAGGAGAAGACAATGCAATGAACCGGCAGCGACAAAATGAACAGACAGAGCTTAAGCAATAAGTGAGATAATGACATAAGTGATCACAGGTGTGGGATGACCTAAGCAGAGGGAAGAAACAATTAACGATTGGAATCAGCTGACTGTAATGACAGGAGAGGGAGGAGTGACTGCCAGCCGACAGGTGGCATGACAAGACCCGGAAAGGCACCTGACTGCTGCCAGTCACAAAATAAATATAAACAAAACCAGATGCAGACTGGAGAATAACTACAAATAACACAAGAGATAATCAAACAACCAAAAACATAAACAGACAAATAAAAGGCACCAATAATACAACAGATGGAAATAAATACAGCAAAAAAGCCATGAAGCTGAGTTTGGACTTTTTCCAAACTCAGTTCATGACATTATAATAAAGATTGAAGGAAAGACATTGACATGACACATAACTCGCAAGAAGCGCTGCACGAAAAAAAAGAAAAAATACTCGGAACACGGTGGGCCACACACACGTCTCGGAGCAGCATTTTAGCAATGGCTAGGCTAAAGAGACACTGATATGGAGCTTTTTCTCCAGGTGTCAGGTAGGTAAAGCCTATTTATGAAGTGTTTTTTAGAGACATATAGTCACAATGCACTGCACAATAAAAGGGAATAAAAGGAAGTTGATAGATAAAAATAGTTTTAAAAATACAAAAAAGTTAAAACACAAGATTAAAATAATTTAAAAATATCAGACTTACTATTAAAAAGCAGTTGAAACTCAATGGAAATCCTTGTCAAACAAAAAAGGTTTCAGATGCTTTTTAAAAGAGTCCACAGAGTCAGATAAATGACTCTGGAGACTCTGGAGTGGAAGTCTATTCCAAACAGCACCATCCACCACCCTCCCTGTGTGCAGAGACATGTCTTCGCAGAAAATCAAGCTGTGAAAATATGCTATTATATAACAGAGATGTCAACAGTTTTACTTTGGGACATGATTTGAGGTTGAATAAGGTGAAAAAAATTTGAAATATTGTGGGGGCATGGTGTGGGGATTCTCCACCCAGAGAAGGGGAAAAAAATGGACTGAAAGACGAAGTGTCACCAGGGGGTCTCAGCGGGACAGTAAGGACTATTCACCCCCCGGGGAGAGGAGAGAACACCGGAGCTGCTGGAAGAAGAAGGGTGTGAGAAGTGGTGCCGGTGTGATGCTATGTTAATGTGCCACACAGGTCTTTGTTCCAAACAATACATACTGCTCAAAAAAATAAAGGGAACACTTTGAAAACACATCAGATTTTAATGGGAAAAAATAAGCTGGATATCGAAATTGTGGCAGGCTAGTCCAGCTTACTCAGATTAAAAAGTGTTCCTTTAATCTTTAATCTTAACCCCTCCCCTTTGTACTTTCCCCCCTACTCTTCTCCCTTTATACCAACTCCTGCACCTCCTCCCACCAGTCTGTTAAGCTGATTAAGTTTGCGGACGACACCACCCTCATCGGGCTCATCTCCAACGGCGACGAGTCCGTCTACAGGAAAGAGGTGGCCCAGCTGGTTTCCTGGTGCAGCCACAACAACCTGCAGCTGAACGCTCTGAAGACAGCGGAGATGATTGTGGACTTCAGGAAAGTCACAACCCCCCTGCCCCCCCTCACCATCACAGGCTCTCCCATCACCATTGCAGATTCCTTCCGCTTCTTGGGCACCACCATCACCCGGGACCTCAAATGGGAGCCAACCATCAGCTCCCTCATCAAAAAGGCCCAGCAGAGGATGTTCTTTCTGCGGCAGCTGAGGAAGCTCAAGCTACCCACCAAGATGTTAGTGCAGTTCTACACGGCCATCATCGAGTCCATCCTCACCTCCTCCATAACTGTGTGGTATGCAGGAGCCACTGCCAGGGACAGACTAAGGCTGCAGCGCGTCGTGCGCACTGCTGAGAAGGTGATCGGCTGCAAGCTCCCATCTCTCCAGGACCTGTACATCTCCAGGACCCGGAGGCGTGCTGGCCGGATCATAGCCGATCCTTCACACCCTGGTCACGTACTGTTTGCTCCCCTCCCCTCAGGTAGAAGACTTCGGTCCATTCGGACTAAAACCTCCCGGCACATGAACAGCTTTTTCCCCTCTGCCATCAGACTGCTGAACATTAAGTGACTTATTGACTCCCGTGCACTATGTACAGCAGCTCAACCAGACTCATGACATTCATCACTGTTTTTCTGTTGCATTATCAACTGCACTGTGGTACCCCATATTATCTGCTACTTGCTAATTTATTTAAAACTGCCTTGACTAGTATTACTCATTATTACTATTATTATTATTATTATTATTATTATTATTACTTATTTTTCTACACTTATTGCACGTTTTTAGTCCTTTAGTTTTTTAGTTTATCTCTTTATCTCATCATGTTTTTAATGTTGCAGCATGGCACCGAGACAAATTCCTAGTTTGTGTACTACATGAACAATGGCAATAAATCTGATTCTGATTCTGATTCTGATTCTGATTCTGATTCACAGCACCAGTAAACATACAGGGAACTGACATCGAGATGGTGACATCCTATAAGTTCCTGGGTGTTCATCTGAACAATAAACTAGACTGGTCACACAATACTGACGCACTCTACAAGAAGGGACAGTGCAGGCTGTTCCTACTGAGGAGACTCAGGTTTTTTGGTGTACAAGGGGCGCTGCTGAAGACATTCTACGACACGGTGGTGGCATCAGCCATCACTTTTGGCGTGGTCTGCTGGGGCAGTGGCGTTACAGCAGCCGATAGGAAGAGACTGAACAAACTGATCAAGAAAGCTAGCTCTGTCCTGGGGCAGCGCCTTGACCCAGTGGAGGAGATGGGCGAGAGAAGGACGGTGGCTAAACTGTCATCTCTGCTGGAGTCCGAGTTCCACCCTATGCAGGACATACTGAATGCACTAAGGAGCTCATTTAGCAGCAGACTACATCATCCTAGGTGCACAACCGAGAGGTTTCACAGGTCCTTCCTACGTACGGCTGTCAGACTGTACAACCTAAGCAGGGCTGCTCGCAGAGATAGCAAAAAGACATGACAACCTAATAGTATTGAATGCAAAAGACGCAATAGACTTACACAATGGTCCCCTCCGGTATACAACTAGGAAAATACCGTTCGCTAAGGAGGGCGACAATATGTATGGGTACATAATCATACTATGTAGGATAACTAAGTAGACGGTTATGCTGTTCATTCCATCTAGCTACAATGCTCCGCACTGTGTGTGTTTATATATCTATATATTTATTCCATCAAGCTACAATGCTCCGCACTGTGTGTTTATATATTTATATGTACATATGTATACTCGCTGCTCTTGTTTTTTCTTGTCTTCTGAATGTTGCTCTGAGTGTTGCTATCCCTGTGCTGTTGCAATCCTGGAATTTCCCCATTGTAGGACTAATAAAGGCTTATCTTATCTTATCTTTGTCATATCCGGCTCTAGGGAGCCGGGCAATCAGAGCCAGGGGCAAGCCAGTGAGTCGTGATATTTTATTCAGGGTAAAGGGGAAGGGATGAGGAGAGCACAGATACTCATGCAGAGGTACACTCACAGGTTGCACAGCGCAGAGGTAAGCAGCTCGTACCGGACGTGGGGGTAGCAAGACGTACATCCTCACAGCGGGATACAAACACAGGAATGCTGCAAGAGGAGTATAAGCTGACACCAGACGAAGGGGCTTCAGCTTAGCAATGTGTTTATGTCGCAGCCCCGAGTCATCGAGGCTGCTCCTATTTATCCTCATTGGCAGCGCCCCAGCTGATGAAGACTAATTGGCCCCAGCCGTCCATAATGCTGCCAGCTGGGGGCCAGCTGAGACGCTGCTCAATGGGAAGCAGGGATGAGGGAAAACATGGGCTGAGTGCCGAGACGGCATCTCAACCCATGGTGACAGAGCCCCTCCCTCAAGGTCGGGCTCCTGAACGACCAGGAACATCCCAGCCCCCCCCCCCCACACACCTAGGGTGGGAGGAAGGGAGGCGGACCGGAGGGGAAGAAGCCAAGGGAAGGACAACACCAATGGGGCAATGTAGGGTAGCGGGAAAGAAAAACCCAAATACAATACTGACAAAACAGAATAATTAACCCAGGTACAGATGGGGAGAAGAACTGGGTCAGCACGCCGGTTACATACTACCCAGAGAGTACCAACCATGCGTGACCCAGAGCAAGGAAAAAAGAACCACCAAAAAGGTACAGGGCAAAAAATGCTGAGTACGGTTAAATAAAGGGGAACCTATACACAGCGCTAATTTAAGTACATACACACACAGTCACCAAGAAAAGTGAGGGTGACTGGAACAAATGACAATTATAGAGCATGGTGTTACGAAAAACAAGGCACATGACTCTATAATGAACCAACAGGACAAAAAAGAAATACTGAGTGCAGGCAAAGAAAAACCCACACACACGAATATATAAATACCCAGTCACCTAAAGAAATGAAAGTGACTGGAATAAATGGATAACTGCAGAGCATGGTGTTACGGAAAACAAAACATAACTCTACAATACAAAAAACGAGGCTAAAAACATAGC
This sequence comes from Pholidichthys leucotaenia, assembly GCA_020510985.1. NCBI lineage: Eukaryota > Metazoa > Chordata > Actinopteri > Cichliformes > Pholidichthyidae > Pholidichthys > Pholidichthys leucotaenia. The sequence continues at coordinate 185,414,074 of CM035840.1, read as the reverse complement.
ACAAAAAGTAAAATGCTGAGCATGAGCGATGGAAAACACAGCACTATAAAAACGAATCCACCAACAGGACAACACATTACACCCGAGTGACCTTAATAACAAAAGAAAAAGTGACACCCGAGGTGAATGGCAGGCAGAGTCCAAAAATAGCCGAGATGGCTCCGGAGATCTCCCCGCCCATTGTCCAGCTGGCGAATCAGGGGAAGAGAAGTGTTCGGATGGCGAACTCTGGACCCAGATCCCAGGAATCCAGTCCACCGGCAGCCGAACCAGGCTGCCCAGAGGGAAACACAGACCAGTGGGGGGAACCAGATCACCGAACCGAAAGTTCTGTGGGTCGGGTCGTCGACCCGCATCACTCAACCACCAGGACCGTTGAGACGGGCGAAGGATCAGAGCGGATCCCGGTGGAAGAGGCTCAGGGGAGAGCCGATGACGAGGGCGGCGGGCGTCAGGCCGCAGGAAAACGGCCACCTCCTCACCGGACCTGGACAATACTGGGGCAGCACCCACGTCGGACCCCGATCGGGCCTCAGGCGAACCCACGTTGGACCCCGACTGGGTCTCGGGCGAACCCACGTTGAATACTGCACCAGAACCGACCTCCAACGTTGAACCCGGACCCTCCAGCACCACGAGGAACAGCAACTCCTTGCCGGTGACCCTGGAAGAAGGCTCAGAAGAGAAAACAGAACCGGGATCAGGATCACCGGCAGCGCCAGAACCCGGCGAGACGAGCTCAGACGCAGCGGACGGCTGCACCCGGCTCGTCTCCCCTGGAGATAGGCTGAAGTGCTCGGGGATAAAAAGAGAGAAAAGAAAGGAGAGCACTCGCCTGATCTCGGGTTCTGACGCCGTCCAGGACTGCGAAGATCCAGGATCCGTCGTCAGGAGGTTGTTGTCAGGCTCCCATCTAGCCGCGTCGGGCCCCGCAGCCAGCACGATGGTCAGCGCAGCTTGAGATTCCTCCAGCTCAGGTAACCCCGCCGACGATCTACTCGGCGTGAAGCCAGAAGAATCTCGTCCCGCCGGACCGAACCGCTCCTCCGTGGAGACCCGGGGACGCTCAGTCGTCGGCGTAGACTCCACGCAGCAGTCAGTCCCCCTCCTCCGTCCACAATGTAGCTGCGGAACCACAGGCCCTCTCCATATCCCACCACGTTGACCCGGAGCCGGGGACCGCTCGGCGGAGAGAGACACAGAGGATGCAGGATTAGGCATACAGGTTACAGCAGGTGGGGAGAGTTCAGGGAGCTGCGAACCCTGAACTACTCCTCCAGGGATGTGACAGAGCAAATCATTAAGCAGGTGTGAAAAAACAATGACTTGCCTGCCCCCTGGAGGTTGAGTATCGCCTGCTGTAGTGGAATCTGCTTCTTCCTCTCCCCGCCCGGCGATAACGGAGGACCCCCCGGGAATTCGTCTGAGGGTCGCTCGCGTTGTCTCCAGCAGAGAGCTCACCAGGCCGGGATTCCAGGCACACACAGCGGTCAGGAAGCGCGTCGAGGAGGAGGGGGAAACAGCCGGGGTGAGCCAGCCCGAATGTCCAGGAATGACAGCGGGGGAACGAGGCTCAGGGGACGAGGCTGTAGAATCTCCACACTGACGAGGCGAAGGGATGACAGCTGCGTGGGAGGAACGGTCCTGATGATGACCCAGAACTGGATCCGGACGAGGTTCGTGCAGAGGTGACTCGGCGATGTGATGACGACTACTCCCAGGGGACGAAGCGAGGGGGAAACCCAGGATTCGCCGCTCCAGATCGGAGATCGAGACGAGGAAGGCGTCGAGCACGGGAAAGCTTCGTAGCCCTGAAGTCCTCACCATCAATCTCACTGCCGCCGCCACATGCCTGAAGGTGGTGACAGGAAACACAGTAGAGCTCGCGACAGCCACTCGACCCCGGACATAACTGCTGTCAGCTGCGGCTCCTTGAAGGGAATCCCGAGTGACGTGGCGCAGGTCGGGGGAAGTCCTCTGGTTGGCGCGAACTCCCGGACTGGAATGGCGGCAGGAACGGGACTCCGAAGCGGGGAAAGACGTCGCCCACTTCGACTCCCTGCCGGGATTTCCATCCACCCCGTGGAGCTTCTCTCGCTGTGTACCTGCAGCGTCTATCCTGGCACTGTCCTCCAGATGGTACAGAGAGTGAGGACGACAGTCCAGGAGTTCCTCAGCACGGCCCGGATGCCAGCGTCTCGCGTTGGAGGCGTCGTGCAGGGTGAAGAGCGTCCCGTCGACAGCCTCCGAGATGGACCTCAGCTCGTCGCCCTGGCGCCGGAAGTGACTCCTGGGAAACGGCATGCTAGCAGCGCTGACACCCCGACAGAAAGGTACGTTTCCACAGCGACCCACGGCCGCCGGCAACTCTTCTGGCTGCGACATACTGTCATATCCGGCTCTAGGGAGCCGGGCAATCAGAGCCAGGGGCAAGCCAGTGAGTCGTGATATTTTATTCAGGGTAAAGGGGAAGGGATGAGGAGAGCACAGATACTCATGCAGAGGTACACTCACAGGTTGCACAGCGCAGAGGTAAGCAGCTCGTACCGGACGTGGGGGTAGCAAGACGTACATCCTCACAGCGGGATACAAACACAGGAATGCTGCAAGAGGAGTATAAGCTGACACCAGACGAAGGGGCTTCAGCTTAGCAATGTGTTTATGTCGCAGCTCCGAGTCATCGAGGCTGCTCCTATTTATCCTCATTGGCAGCGCCCCAGCTGATGAAGACTAATTGGCCCCAGCCGTCCATAATGCTGCCAGCTGGGGGCCAGCTGAGACGCTGCTCAATGGGAAGCAGGGATGAGGGAAAACATGGGCTGAGTGCCGAGACGGCATCTCAACCCATGGTGACAATCTTAGTATTCACATCCAAATTGGAGTTACGGTTCAGGATTTACAACTATTAAAAAAATAAACTAATTTCAGGGGCTCAAAAGTAATTAGACAGCTGACTCAAAAGCTATTTCATGGGCTGCGTGGACTATTCCCTTGTTATGGTCTGGAGTTAATTGCGGGTGTGGCATTTGCATTTGGAAACTGTTGCTTTGAACCCACAGCATACAGTCAAAGGAGCTCTCAGTGGAAGTGAAACAGACCATCCTTAGGCTGAAAAAAAGAAGAAATCCATTAGAGAGATGGCAGAAATGTTAGAAGGGGCCAAATCAACAATTTGGTACAGTCTGAGGAAAAAAAAAAGCACACTGGTGAGCTCGGGAACTCAAAAAGACATGGACGACCACAAAAGACATTGGTAGTGATTAATCGCAGGATCCTTTCCATGGTGAAGAAAAAGGCCTTCATAACATCCACCCAAGTGAAGAACACTCTCCAGGAAGTAGGTGTATCATTATTAGTCTACCATAAAAAGAAAAAATTCCATCCATCCATCCATTTTCTACCGCTTTTCCGGAGGTCGGGGTTGCGGAGGCAGGAGCTCAAGCAGAGAAGCCCAAACTTCCCTCTCCCCGGCCACCTGCTCCAGCTCTTCAGAGAGGATACCAAGATGTTCCTAGACTAGCTGGGAGACACAGTCTCTCCAGTGTGTCCTGGGTCTGTCCTGAGGTCTCCTCCCAGTGAGATGTGCCTGAAACACCTCAAGTGGGAGGCGTAGAGGAGGCATCCTAATCAGATGCCCAAACCACCTCAACTGGCTCCTTTTGATATGGAGGAGCAGCAGTTCTACTCTGAGCTTCTCCCGGATGACTGAGATCCTCGCTCTATCTCTGAGGGTGAGTCCAGCAATCCTACAGAGAAAGCTCATTTCAGTCGCTTGTATCCGCAATCTCATTCTTTCAGTCATTACCCAAAGCTCATGACCATAGCTGAGGGCAGGAACGTAGACTAGCTTTGCTTTAGAGCTCAGCTCCCTCTTCACCACAACAGACCGGTACAACATCCGCATCAATGCAGAGGCTGCTCCGATCCGTCTGCCAATCTCTTGCTTCATTCTCCCCTCACTCGTGAATGAGACCCTGAAGAAAAAAAAAGAAAAATTCATGACAGCAAATACAGAGGGTTCACCACAGGGCGAAAATAGAAAGGCCAGATTAGACTTTGCAAAAAACTTCTAAAGAGCCATGTAGCATTAACATGGGGACACCATCAAATGAATGTGGCGTCACATGGTGGTAACATTAAATATGAATATATTTATTCATAATTAATAACGGGAATTAATAATTATTGCATTTCCTCATTATTAGGGCATGACTCGCTGTTTTAAGAGTAGTGAGAACTCAAAGGATTCTCAGCAAAGTATTAAAAATGAACATTTTATTTATGGTAAAGTTAATTTGTCCAATTACTTTTGAGCCCCTAAATGAGATTTTTTTTAATGGTTGTAATTCCTAAACCCTAGCTCCAATTTGGATGTGAGTACTCTCAAATTAAAACATAGTCTGCACTTTAAGTTCATGTGGATTAAACAGGTGTATATTGAATATGTTTTGGTATACAGCTAAAAAACAAAACAGCCAGGCTGAGGCCACCTGCACCGCGGGTAGAGAGAAAAAGGTCATATGGATTTATGATTCTGTTACAGTGGATATAAAAAGTCTACTCACCCCTGTTCAAATGCCAGGTTTTTGTGATGTAAAAAAAATGAGACCAAGATAAATCCTTTCAAAAACTTTTTTCACCATTAATGTGACCTATAACCTGTACAACCCAACTGAAAAACAAATTGAAATCTTTTAAGGGGAAAAATAAAAAATAAAAAACTTATAAAAACCTGGTTGCATACAGTTAGGCCCAGAAATATTTGGACAGTGACACAATCTTCATGATTTGGGCTCTGCATGCCACCACACTGGATTTGAAATGAAACAACTACAACAGAATTGAAGTGCAGACTTTAAGGTTTAATTCAAGGGGTTGAACAAAAATATATGATTAAACATGTAGGAATTGTAGCTATTTTTATACAAGCGCTCCTCATTTCAGGGGCTCAAAAGTAATTGGACAAATAAACATAACCCTAAGTAAAATGTTACTTTTCAATATTTTGTTGAGAATCCTTTGCAGGCAATGACTGCCTGAAGTCTGGAACCCATGGACATCACCAAACGCTGGGTTTCCTCCTTTGTGATGCTTTGCCAGGCCTTTACTGCAGCTGTCTTCAGTTGTTGCTTGTTTGTGGGTCTTTCTGCCTTAAGTTTTGTCTTGAGCAAGTGAAATGCATGCTTGATTGTGTTGAGATCTGGTGATTGACTAGGCCATTGCAGAATATTCCACTTCTTTGCTTTAAAAAACTCCTGGGTTGCTTTTGCAGTATGTTTTGGATCTACTGTGAAGCGCCGTCCAATCAACTTTGCTGCATTTGGCTGAATCTGAGCAGAAAGTATATCCCTATACACTTCAGAATTCATCCGGCTGCTTCTGTCTTTTGTCACATCATCGATAAACACAAGTGACCCAGTGCCACTGGAAACCATGCATGCCCATGCCATCACACTGCCTCCACCATGTTTTACAGATGTGGTGTGCTTTGGATCATGAGCTGTTCCAGTTCTTCTCCAAACTTTCTTCTTCCCATCATTCTGGTACAGGTTGATCTTAGTCTCATCTGTCCAAAGAATGCTGTTCCAGAACTGGGCTGGCTTCTTCAGGTGTTTTTTGGCAAAGTCAATTCTGGCCTTTCTATTTTTGAGGCTAATTAATGGTTTGCACCTTGTGGTGAATCCTTTGTATTTACTCTCATGAAGTCTTCTCTTTATGGCAGACTTAGATACTGATACACCTGGAGAGCGTTCTTCACTTGAGTGGATGTTGTGAAGGGGTTGTTCTTCACCATGGAAAGGATTCTGCGATCATCCACCACTGTTGTCTTCCATGGACGTCCAGGCCTTTTTGAGTTCCCAAGCTCTCCAGTGCACTCTTTTTTTCTCAGAATGTACCAAAACTGTTGATTTGGCCACTCCTAACATTTCTGCTATCTCTCTGATGGATTTCTTCTTTTTTTTCAGCCTCAGGATGGTCTGTTTCAACTCCATTGAGAGCTCCTTTGACCGCATGTTGTGTGTTCACAGCAACAGCTTCCAAATGCAATCGCCACACCTGGAATCAACTCCAGACCTTTTAACTGCTTAATTGATGACAGGTTAATGAGGGAAAAGCCCATGCAGCCTTGTTATTTTTTTTTTGCAGCCTTCTGAGTCAATTGTCCAATTACTTTTGGTCCCTTGAAAAAGAGGTGGCTATGTATTAAAGAGCTGTAATTCCTAAACCCTTGCTCCAATTTGGATGTGAATACTCTCAAATTACAGCTGAGAGTCTGCACTTTAAGCCCATATTGATTATATAATTGTATCCTGAATATGTTTTTGTAAACAGCTAAAATAACAAAACTTGTGTCACTGTCCAAATATTTTTGGGCCTAACTGTAAATATGCACACCCTTAAACTAATACTTTATTGCAGCACCTTTGGCTTTTATTTGGCTTTATTACAGTACTCAGTCTTTTTGGGTAGGAGTTGATCAGCATTGCACATCTTGATGTGGCAATATTTGCCCACTCTTCTTTGCAAAAACTCTCCAAATCTGTTAGAATGTGAGGACATCTCCTGTGTACAGTCCTCTTCAGATCACCCCACAGATGTTCGATTGGATTCAGGTCTGGACTCCAAAACCTTAATTTTCTTCTGGTGAAGCCATTCTTTTGTTGATTTGGATGTGTGCTTTGGGTCATTGTTGTGCTGAATGTCATGAACAGCCCATTCACAGGGCAAACAGATGACACCAAGTGTGAGCAGTGAGTTTGCAAATTTACGAAAACACACACACTGCAGAACAGACAAGTAAACTACGATTTCCCAGCAGAGCTGGACATACGAAGAGGGAGAAATACAATCTACAAATTCTATCCTCTATTCTATAAATTCTATCCTCTATCCACAGAGACGGGATAGAGGATAGATGAATAAATGACCCAGAGATTAGCAAATGGAGGAACAAGGCTTAAGTAGGCAGTGCAAGTGATTACACAATTAGAATCAGCTGTGAGTTATGAGAGGAGAGGAGACGGGACTGACAGCTTGACAGGGGCACCGCCCACTACCAGAGCAAAACCCGGAAGTGCCCCTGACAGCTGCAGCTCCGAAGAGAGAGAGAGAGAGAGAGAGAGAGAGAGAGAGAGAGAGAGAGAGAGAGAGAGAGAGAGAATAAAGAGAACACAGGACCAAAAAAGGTGCTGGCAAAAACACATATAAAACGAGGACTACAATAAGGGCAAATAATAAACTGAAGGCTAAATACAGATACTACCAAATACATAAATATCAAGACTGTGACGAACGTAAACAGGAGAATGAGGAGAACTAAGAAATAATACAAGATATATGAAAACCAACTAAGGATAAAATGACAGGAAATTGAGGACACAAAAATACAACAAATATACAAATATGGAAAAAGACAATGAGACGGAGCACGGCTGAACTCCCCATGCTCAGATCATGACACTGAAAGATGAAGTTCCTCTTCATCTTCAGCTTTCTAGCAGAAGCCTGAAGGTTTTGTGCCAACACTGACTGGTATTGGAACTGTTCATAATTCCCTCCACCTTCACTAAGGCCCCAGTTCCAGATGAAGAAAAACAGCTCCAAAGCATGATGCTGCCACCACTATGCTTCACTGTAGGTATGGTGCTCTTTTAGTGATGAGCATTGTTGTGTTTGCGCCAAATATACCTTTTAGAATTATGGCCAAAAAGTTCAACCTTGGTTTCATCGGACCAAAACACATTTTCCCACATGCATTAGGGAGAATTCAAATGTGTTTTTGCAAAATGTAGCCGGGCTTGGATGTCTTTCTTTTCTTCATGTTGCCACCCTACCCCATAGCCCAGACACATGAAGGAGACAGGAGATTGTTTTCACAAGTACTAAAAAGCCAGTACTTTCCAGAAATTCCTGAAGCTCCTTCAATGTTGCTGTCAGCCTCTTGGCAGCCTCCCTGACCAGTTTTTTTCTCATCTTTTCATCAATTTTGGAGGGACATCCAGTTCTCGGTAATATCACTACTGTGCTATATTTTCTCCACTTGATGATGACTGTCTTCACTGTGTTCCATGGTATATTTAATTCTTTTGTACCCTTCTCCTGACTGATACCTTTGAACAATGAGATCCCTCTGATGCTTTGGAAGCTCTCTGCAGACCATGGCTTGTGCTGCAAGATGTGACTACAAAAATGTCAGGAAAAGCCTACTAGAACAGCTGAACTTTATTTGGGGATAATCAGAGGGACTTTAAATGGTGTCAGGTGTGCGCCGACTCCCATTTAACATGAGTTTGAATGTGATTGGATAACTCTGAACACAGCCACATCCCCAGTTATAACAGGGTGTGCATATTTATGCAACCAGGTTAAGTTTTTTTATTTTTCCCCTTAAAAGATTTCCGTTTGTTTTTCAATTGGGTTGTACAGGTTATAAGATAAGATAAGATAAGCCTTTATTAGTCCCACAATGGGGAAATTCCAGGATTGCAACAGCACAGGGATAGCAACACTCAGAGCAATAATTTGGAAGATAAGAAAATAAGAGCAGTGAATATACATATGTACACATAAATATATAAATATATAAATATTTAAATATATATACACAGTGCGGAGCATTGTAGCTAGATGGAATAAACAGCATAACCATCTATTTAGTTACCCCACATAGTATGAATATGTACCCATACATATTGTCACCCTCCATAGTGACTGATATTGTCTTAGTTGTATACTGGAGGGGACCATTTTGTGTAAGTCTGTTGCGTCTTTTGCATTCAATACTATTAGGTCGTCACATTTTTTTGCTATCTCTGCGAGCAGCCCTGCTTAGGTTATAAAGTCTGACAGCTGTAGGTAGGAAGGATCTGTGAAACCTCTCAGTCGCGCACCTAGGATGATGTAGTCTACTGCTAAATGAGCTCCTCAGAGTGTTCAGTATGTCCTGCATAGGGTGTGACTCGGACTCCAGCAGAGATGGCAGTTTAGCCACCATCCTTCTCTTTCCTATCTCCTCCACTGGGTCTCCTCCACTGGCTCCTCCACCATTATAGATCACATTAATGGTGGAAAAGGTTTTGAAATGATTTATCTTGGTGTCATTTTTTTACATAACAAAAAACTGGCATTTGAACAGGGGTGTGTAGACTGTTTATATCCACTGTATCTACCAGACCGCAGCTGGACCAGTCTCCTACCAGGAATACAGCTGTCACCATAACCCAGGAGAAGGGTATGTGTGCACAAACCTGATATTCATTTTCTAATGATGACAGCTTTTTACAGTTTTAACTCATTCACTGTCATTCTTTTAAAAAATGATTCAAAACGAAAAGTTGTCAGTTGACAGTGGTTTTGAATTAAATCTACAATTTCAATACAGCTAGGCCGCAATGAGCGGCTCCTCTTTCTTTGTTTAAAAGAGAAGCTCTGATGAATGATAATACATTTTTTTCAGTGAGATTGGGTTGACGATAATAAAACTAAAGGAAACTCTGTCAACCTCATGGACAGAGAAAGACTAGCATGATCTCTGAACTGTAGCCGACAGCTTTCATCCATGGGCAAGCAAGGCTGTGGAGTTAAAAATCTCCTTCGTTTTAAATGCATTTTCCCTTTGTGAATGAGCCCGCATTGTCTTCAGTGCAAAATGGAATTGTTCTCCCACTTAAACCTCTTTCATGTTAGTGTTACGTCTTTGATCTTGCGCCCCAGTTATTAAAGGGAATGAGAGCAAAGGCAGTGATTGGTTTATTTCACATTACTCCTCTCTGAATAATTAAAAGCGTTAAGACAACCTTTTTTGACTTTGCGTCCAGCAGAAAATTTGTTTCTGCACTGTTGTGATATGGAAATGAACTTGGAAACGCCCATCAATGCGTTCTGCGTCACTGACAAATGACAGCTGACTATGTTTTTGTAATATAGCCCTATGTCTCCCAGCTGTCCTGGGAATGCTTTGGTGTCCCCACTGAAGAGCTGGAGCAGGGGGCTGGGGAGAGGAAGATCTCCGCATCTCCACCTGGACTGCTGCCTTTGTGGCCTGGACCCCCGGAAAAATGGTAGAAAATTGAATGGAATATTGTAAATCACAGTTTCGCTATGATGTTTTGTGTTCTACCTGTGACCTTCTAATGAGATTAAACCTTACAAAAGAGACCTGAAGAAAATCAGTGAGAGGATTGTTGAGAAAATTATGTTCTCCAAAGTATGTTTAAGGTCAAAAAATTATGAGGATGACATAAACAAATATATTTATGTATGCTTTTAGAACTTTATGACAGTATTTTTTACTAAATTGTGCAATCTATTTCCACCCTTTGCTTTTTATTTCTGTTCATCTTTGCCTCACCACATCTAGTAATGAGAAAATGAAACAATTACTCATCTTCTCCTCTCCTCCGGGTGTTCATTCACTGGGTTGTATAACACAATCAAACAAACTGCATTGCTCTGCTGATACAAACACAATTAACAACCACATTGTCCCAGAATGTCAGTGACCAGAAGCAATGATGCAGGGTTATGGTTGATCACAGCAATGTTTATGTCATCAATTGTGACTGTGCAGAGCTGGAAAACGATGTGGCTGGTAATTTGTTGAACGAGTCATATCGAAGATGCAGTATATTTGCTGCTGACAATAGCTGGTGTAAATGGAAGTGTGTGAAGCCTGTAATTTTGTTTGAAAGTAATGCTTTTGCATTTCTATTTAGTGTAATGTCAGTTTCCTTTTTTCTTAACAAATCATGTCATTTTCATTACTCAGTTTCTTCCCAATATGTTTCTTAAATTGGTTCAAATTCGGGAGCTTTGACAGGTTAACATCATCAATATATCTGCAATCTAATGGCAGACCCAAAAAACATTTTTTCTAGACATTACCAGAGAAAGATGCATGCAAAGCACTGACATAGGGCTGTGCAATATAACGATATATATCAGTGACGCTGTGGAGAAAGGAATAACCAGACCGAGCTTTCCGAGCAGATGAACTTTATTCACTCTCTCACATCTTCCAGAATCAGAAACATTAACCTCATGTAGTAGGGACTCTCTTTTATATCACAACACTCACACGTCCCTGCTACCTGAGGTCTTGCATTACAATTCACTCTCCCATGACAATTCCTTTTGTCCCCCAGCCCTTTGATCTCCATGCTCTTCCGTCAGAGGAAACTACTGCATCTCCATGCCTTTCAGTCTGAGGTGAATACCACAGCAAGGGTCCCCCATAACGTGATAAAAAAAACTATCGCGATAAAAAACCTATAAAACTATTTTAAATGAAATCTACCGTTTCAAATAAAACTGTATTGTTTATATCGGGATTTAAAAAACGCATACTCCATTTCTACTTGTCACCGCCCCGCCTCTCCCCCACAGTGTGGCAGGTGTGTGCAATAGTGGGTTACGATGGTTAGCACAGCAGCTAACTGCAAGCTAATGTTTTGGTCATATAGCCCCTACTTCTGTTTGGCAGGGACGTGGGACTTTTTCCTACCATGCCGTGTCAGAGAGGATAGTCCTCCAAACTTGTTTTAATTAGAAGTAAGTAACGTTAACACCATCTCTCTCTAATTATAAAACAACAAATGCTAAGTGGCAATGCTAACCTGTCACTAATAGGAAACATTATCGTGTATCAGACCAGCAGCAATTTTCCATCCTAAATTGCTGGTTAATGTTAAGCAGAAATTATGTTTTAATTCCTTTGAAGGTTTGGTCCTCAGTGTGGGGCCTGTTGGCAATCTTGGCTTGATCCCAGTTCTCTTTGCAATAGTTTATCGTCCTCCCACGGCCTATTCAGAGTTTCTATCGGAATTTGCCAAATTTTTAGCTGATTTGGTGCTGAAAGCCGATAGAATAATTATTGTAGGGGACTTTAATATACATGTTGATGTTGAGAGTGACTGTCTTAATAAGGCTTTCATTTCAATTTTAGACTCAATGTGGTTTTCCCAAAAAGTAAAAAATTCTACCCATTATTTCCACCATACATTGGACCTTGTTTTGACATATGGTATAGATATCGAAAATCTGGTTGTGTCTCCCCATAATCCTGTACTGTCTGACCATTGTCTGTTAATTTTTGATTTCATTATCTCTGATCACTTATTTCCTAAAGAAAAATACTACTACAGCAGATGTCTTTCTGGTGACGTTGTTGCTAAATTTTTGCAGATTGTCTCCTCTATGCCATGGGTCAACACAACAGAAACACCTGAAAGAAGTGATGGAGAGTCTGCTCCATTTGTGATTGATAGCATGGTTGATGGTGTTACTGCCTCTCTGCATCGGACTCTAGATTTGGTAGCCCCTTTAAAAAAGAAAAAGTCTAACCAGAGATTTCTTACTCCTTGGTTTAACTCAGAAACTCGTGGCTTGAAACAGAAGGCTCATCAATTGGAAAGAAAATGGCGTTCAACTAATTCAGATGAATTCTACTTGGCGTGGAGAAATCATCTCTTAATCTATAAAAAATCTCTTAGAAAAGCTAGATCAAGCTATTATTCTGCATTAATAGAAGCAAACAAGAATAACCCCAGGTTTCTCTTCAACACTGTAGCCAGGCTTACAAAGCGCCATGATTCGGTCAATCCTCGCATCCCCCCTGAGCTTTCTAGTCAGGACTTTCTGAACTATTTCAATCTTAAAATTTTATCTATTAGAGATGAAATTAGTCAGATTCTTCCGACCGTAAACTCTAGTACATTAACTACTGCAGCTCCCTCAATTGATATCTGCTTGGATAGATTTACTCCAATCGACCTCTTGGAGTTGGATAGGGTAGTTTCCTCTTCTAAGCCTTCATCTTGCCTTCTGGACCCTATTCCTTCCAGGTTATTTAAAATTATTTTCCCAATTATTAGTAGCCATATTCTTCTTATCATTAATTCTTCTTTAACTCTGGGTTATGTTCCACTGGCTTTTAAAACTGCTGTAATTAAACCTTTACTTAAAAAACCGATGCTCGATCCTGGAGTTTTGGCCAATTATTGACCAATCTCCAATTTGCCTTTCATTTCAAAAATCCTGGAAAGAGTTGTTGCTGTGCAATTATCTGACCATTTGCAGGGAGTTGGTTTGCTTGAGGTGTTTCAATCTGGGTACAGAGCTCATCATAGCACTGAAACTGCCTTAGTGAAGGTCTCTAATGACCTCCTGACTGCAGCTGATAATGGACTTGTCTCTGTTCTTGTTCTTTTAGATCTCAGTGCAGCCTTTGACATTATTGATCATGCCATTCTACTTGATAGATTGGAACACTTTGTTGGACTCAGTGGAACTCCGTTGCAGTGGTTTAGATCTTATTTGTCTGATAGATTTCAGTTTGTCCATGTCAATGATGGATTTTCTTCCAGCTCTAAGCTCACTCACGGAGTTCCACAGGGATCTGTGTTGGGCCCTACTCTTTTTAGTCTATATATGCTCCCGCTGGGCAATATCATCAGAAAGCAATGTATACATTTTCATTGTTACGCTGATGACACACAACTATACCTGTCAATGAAGCCCGATGATTATGATCAGTTGGCCAAGGTAGATGCCTGTCTTAAGGACATCAAAGCTTGGATGACTTGTAATTTTTTACTATTGAACTCTGATAAGACTGAAGTCATTGTTGTTGGCCCAAAACATCTTAGAAATTCCTTTTCAGATTGTGCCCTTAATTTAGATGCTGCCACTCTCACTCTGAACAGTTGTGTGAGGAACCTTGGAGTGATTTTTTACCAGGATTTGTCCTTTAATTCACATATGAAGACTGTTTCTAGGACCGCCTTATATCATCTGCGCAATATTGCTAAGATTAGGAGCATCTTGTCTCTGTGTGATGCTGAGAAACTGATTCACGCCTTTATCAGTTCACAATTAGATTATTGTAATTCGCTATTATCTGGTTGTCCTGGAGTATCTTTAAAAAGTCTTCAATTGATTCAAAATGCTGCTGCTAGAGTTTTAACTGGTTCTAGAAAAAGAGATCATATTTCCCTGGTTCTGTCCTCCCTCCATTGGCTTCCCATTGAATTCAGAATCAAGTTTAAAATCCTTCTTCTTACTTTCAAAGCTCTTAACAATCTGGCCCCCCAATATATAAAAGATCTGATATTACCTTACCATCCTAACAGGGCATTACGCTCCCAAAATGCTGGCTTACTTGCGGTGCCCAGAATCTCCAAAAGTACGGTGGGAGGCAGAGCCTTCTGCTACCAAGCCCCTTCTCTCTGGAACCAGTTACCACTCTGGGTCCGGGAGTCAGACTCGGTCTCTGTCTTTAAGAACAGGGTAAAATCATTCCTTTTTAATATAGCTTTCATTTAAGGAGGGTATTTGTGTCTTTTAACCCCACTCTTGTTCTATTGTTATCTGATCCATACTGCTGGTTGATCTCCAATATTGTACTTGGCATCTTACTGCTATGTTCTTTATGTCTGTCCTTTCCATCCTCCCTATCCCCTCATCCCCAGCCAGTCGCAGCAGACGACTGCCCCTCCCTGAGCCTGGTTCTGCTAGAGGTTTCTTCTTTCCAAATGGGAGTTTTTCCTCTCCACTGTCGCCTAGTGCTTGCTCATATGGGATCATCTAATTCAGGGGTGTCAAACTCATTCCATGGAGGGCCAAGACCCTGCATGTTTTGCTTCCACCCAGTGTCTTCAGCAGGTGTTTTCACTGATCAGCAGTCAGTGGGAAGAAATTCAGTGAAATCACCTGTTGAAGACACTGGGTGGAGGTAAAACCTGCAGGGTCTTGGCCCTCCATGGAATGAGTTTGACACCTGTGATCTAATTGCTGGGTCTTTCTGTGACTGTGTGATTTTTTTATCTGCACTGTGCTGACCTGTCAGATATTGGGTGGGGTTATGTTCCCTCTAGTGGTGGTTTGCGTTACTGCACCTTTAATTGTAGCTACTTCCTGTTTCCTGTAAAAACCCTTTTTCTTTGTTCAATCTGCCATGATGAAAGCAATGTGAAAATGTGCTCGCCAGAAATTTGGTTGTACTAACCTAGGAGTGGAACCAACAGTAAGTTAATGCTGAAAATTGTTGTAATACTTGTTTAAGATGACCATAGTTTGGAATATGATGTTAAAAACGCTAAATTTAAGCTATAAAAAGGTCGCGATTAAAAGGTGTTAATGGCTAATCGTTTGCAATGGTACTTAGCTAACTGCTGAGTCATTTAGCCCTTTGTTAGCCCAAGTTATATTGTGTTGTAATGGTGCTTCGTGTGAAAGCTAGTTAGCTATTCATTTGGCTATGCTTACCTGCTTACTTAGCTGTGTAGCTGTCCTCTGTAAAATAAAAATGTGTTAGTATAATTTCGTAATATTTACCTGATTTAACTTACCTTAACTTTGTAACCTGTGGAAACTGTGAAATACTTACCTTAGTTTGAATCTGTAGAGCAAATTACTTACCTGAGTTAAGTGCCTGTAATAAGAGAAACTGTTTATATACAGAGTGTTGTATTATTATTTCTTATGTAACATTCTGTATTATGTATTTCATTGTGTTTCAGTTTTACAAAAAGAAAAAGACAAACAAGACAAAAACGATTTCAGTAAATCAGTCAACCTGGAATCAGCCTGCTGTCTTTATTGTTCGCTATCTGTCTACAATACCCAGCCGTATTACCAGGACAGAATAGTAAAATGTTGACCACGCAGCGGGGATAGGCAGCTGAAATACGGTGAACAGCACACAGAAGCAAGCCAAGATGAGCCACGCTGGTGAGGAGGACCGTCCGTCTCAGTTGGAGACAAGGTCTCAAGCCTCAAATTCACACAAGTCCTCCAGGGCATCAACCCGGTCATCTGCCAGCATCGTTGCAGCAAGAGCCAGAGCTAAGGCTGAAGCAGCTAAAGTCAAAGCATCCTTTGCAGAGAAGGAGGCAGCCATGATGAAACAAAGGGCTTCAGTAGAGGCTGCCATGATTAAAGAAAGGGCTTCAATAGACGCAAATCTTCACGTGCTACAACAAGAGAAAGAAGCAACTGCAGCATCAAGAGAGGCAGCTATATTGGAAGAAGCTGCAGCAGCAGAGCTCGATCCAAAACACAGTGACTCTCTTGGTGAGCTACAGAATCTAGCCCTTGATGATCCAGTGAGACGCACACGACGCTACGTGGAAACACAGCCATTCGATGCACATGCACCACAGTTGCAACCAGGCCCAACTCCACAGCAACAAATTGATCATCAAGCACCGGTGAATTCACACCTCTTTAGCATTAAAGAACAAGATTCACTGTATGAGTCTTTCGTGGACAGAAATGAACACAAGCCCATGATGGTTGGACACAACGTTCCTCATTCTGCCCCAAGGCCATTTGTTCCAAAGCAGGAACATTCACCTGTTCTCCCTGACATTAAAAGGAAAGACACTGCAGCTAACCCTCCAGCCTCTCATCCCAACCAGGGAAACAAATCCTCACCTCCATCAACACAAGCCCATGTCTTGGCCCAGTATCTCATGAGAAAAGAGATGGTGAGCTCAGGACTCCTTACCTTTGACGACTGCCCAGAAAACTACTGGGCGTGGAAGGCCTCCTTCCTAGCAGCCACAAAGGAGCTTAACCTTTCGGAGCAAGAAGAGCTCAACCTACTGATCAAATGGTTGGGGCCCAAGTTGTCAGCTCAAGCCATGAGGATCAGGTCTGTGCATGTAAACAATCCTAGACTAGGTGTGTGGACGGTATGGGAGCGCTTGGAGGAAACTTATGGAAGCCCAGAGGTGATTGAAAGTGCCCTAATGAAAAAAATGGACACCTTCCCAGTCATCTCTAACAAAGAGACACACAAGCTCAGAGAGTTAGGAGACTTGTTAAAAGAGCTACAAGCTGCTAAGTCAGAGGGATTCTTACCTGGGCTCATGTATCTTGATACAGCTCGAGGGGTAAATCCAATTGTAGAGAAGCTTCCATTCTCACTTCGTGAACGCTGGATGACACAGGGATCCAGGTACAAGGAAGTTTATCATGTGCCTTTCCCACCATTCAGCTACTTTGTGGAATTTGTATGTTCTCAAGCTAAGACTCGCAATGACCCCAGTTTCGCATTCAACCTTTCCTCTACTCCCAATCAGTCAAAAGGTGAGAAAGACCAAAAACACATCTACAAATCCGCTGTAACAGTGAGGAAAACTGATGTCACAGCCGCAGGTGGTGCATCTCGGGACAGCACATCTGTGAAGAAAACTGAACCGGACAAAGAATGTCCAATCCACAACAAACCACATCCGCTCACAAAATGCCGTGGGTTCCGAGGAAAGCACCTGGATGAGAGGAAAGCGTACTTAAAGGAGAACTCGATCTGCTTTAGATGTTGTGCCAGCACCAAGCACATTGCCAAAGACTGTAAGACCGCACTCAAATGCAGAGAGTGTGAGAGTGACAAGCACACTTCAGCGATGCATCCTGGTCCAGCACCATGGTCGCCTCATGGGCAGGCTGGGCACTCACCTGGGAATGACCAGAGCGGGGAGCAAGGAGGGGAGCAAAGCGGGGAGAGTGAAGTTGCAGCAACTCCTGTTGTCACTTCTAAGTGCACAGAGATATGTGGCGATGCACCCCAGCCTAGATCCTGTTCTAAAATCTGCTTGGTCAAGGTTTCCCATGCTGATAATCCAAGCAAGTCTCACATAGTATATGCTGTACTCGATGACCAAAGCAATAGGTCTTTAGTGAAATCTGAGTTCTTCAGTCTGTTGGGTATTAACAGCAGGGCATCCCCCTACACGCTAAAAACATGCTCAGGTAGAGTGGAGACTGCAGGAAGGAAAGCAACCAACATCATTGTGGAATCTCTCAATGGGAAGACCAAGGTCACACTGCCCACATTGCTGGAGTGTGAATACTTACCTGGTGACCGGTCAGAGATCCCGACCCCTGAGTGCGCACAATATTTCCCTCACCTCAGACCAGTGGCTGACAAAATCCCTGCACTCGACAACAGTGCACCCATTCTTCTGCTACTAGGCCGAGATGTTTTGAGCTTGCACAAGGTGCGAGAGCAGCGCAACGGACCACACGACTCGCCATACGCTCAGCGCCTTGATCTCGGCTGGGTCATAGTGGGAGAGCTGTGTCTGGGTGGCGCTCACAAGACTCAGGAAGTCAATGCTTATAAGACCCATGTCCTCCAAAATGGACGCCCTTCCTTCTTTAAGCCCTGCACTAACAGCATTCACATCAAGGAAAGACCCAGTGAACCGATTCAGTGCAGCCTTCAGTTCCCAACTCGCAGTGAGGAAGCCATTCCAGAGACATGTAGGGATGGTCTTGGTGAAAGTGTGTTCCAGACAACACCAGCTGACAACAAACCAGCCATGTCAGTAGATGACAGTGAGTTTCTGAGAATAATGGAAGACGAGGTGTATATGGACAATGAAAACCACTGGGTGGCGCCACTACCCTTTCATACTCCTCGTAAGCGTCTTCCGTGCAACAGAGAGCAGGCTGCTCAAAGACTCCAATCCCTCCAACGCTCATTCGGGAAGAAACCTGACATGAAACAGCACTTCTTTGATTTTATGCAAAAGGTCATTGACAACCAACAGGCCGAGCCAGCTCCTCCATTACAGCTCGGGCAGGAGTGCTGGTATCTGCCGACATTTGGCGTATACCACCCCCAGAAGCCGGGAAAAATAAGAGTTGTATTTGACTCCAGCGCGGAGTACAAGGGGACATCATTGAATGATGTGCTTCTCAGTGGACCCAACCTGAACAACACACTAATAGGAGTCCTATTACGGTTCAGAAGAGAACAAATTGCTGCTACCGCCGACACAGAGCAAATGTTCTATGGGTTCAAGGTCAGAGAGGACCACCGCCACTTCCTCAGGTTTCTCTGGCACAAAGACAATGATCCAGACAAGGACATCATTGACTACTGGATGACTGTGCATGTATTCGGCAACAGCCCGTCTCCAGCAGTAGCGACTTATGGGCTGAGGAGAGCTGCAGAGCAAGGAGAAGCTGAGCATGGTAGTGATGCAAAGGAGTTCATCTTCAGGAACTTTTACGTCGACGATGGGCTCACGTCATTGGCCAAGGAGCATGAGGTGATCGATCTCCTGCAGCGAACCAAGGCTCTGCTAGCTGAGAGCAACTTAAAACTCCACAAGATCGCCTCAAACAGTCCGAGGGTCATGGAGGTTTTCCCAGTGGAGGAACGAGCAAGTGACCTGAAAGATCTCGATCTGGGAGCAGACCCGTTGCCCCTTCAAAGGAGCTTAGGCCTGAACTGGGTGCTCCAGACTGGCAGCTTCACATTCCGAGTCTCAAGAGACATTAAGCCATTTAGTCGGAGAGGCATGCTGTCCACCATAAACAGTCTTTACGATCCCCTTGGATTCACTTCTCCCATCACTGTCCAGGGAAAGGCATTGGTGAGAGACATCTCCTCTGAACAGTATGAGTGGGACACGCCTCTCCCACCAGAGAAAGAGGCACACTGGAGAACATGGATCAACTCCTTAACAGACCTGGAGCAGCTTTGCATTAGCAGATCATACCTACCTACCTCCTTGTCATGCTGTAACAGGACAGAACTCTGTGTTTTCGCAGATGTTTCAACTCTAGCGATAGCTGCCGTAGCTTACCTGCGTGCCTTAGATTCTGAAGGAAGATGGCACGTAGGATTTGTTATGGGTAAATCAAAACTTGCACCTTACCCCATGCACACCATTCCACGCCTGGAGTTGTGTGCAGCTGTCTTGGCCGTTGAGCTGGCAGAAGTGATCCAGTCTGAGATAGACATAGAGCTACAGGCAGTCAAGTTCTTCACTGACAGCCGCATTGTGCTGGGCTACATTCACAACAGTTCACGAAGGTTCTACACCTACGTAGCTAACCGAGTAGCTCGCATTCGTGGATCTACTGAACCAGAACAGTGGCAGTACATCTTGACAGACCAGAACCCTGCAGACCAGGGAACCAGACCACTTTCAGCAGCTCAACTTTCATCTTCCAGCTGGTTGCTCGGTCCCCAGTTTCTCAGGCAGTCAGCCACGGATAAGGTTGAGGAGGCTGAAACGTTTGAGCTTGTTGATGCAGACACAGACAAAGAAGTTAGGCCACAAGCCACCTGTCTACTTACCAAAGTTACAGAACAGCCTCTTGGCTCAGAAAGATTTGAACGCTTCTCTTCTTGGAAGAGCCTAGTAAGAGGTATGGCACTTCTTGTTCATGTAGCCAAGTCTTTCTCTGGAGAGAATAGTGATGGTTGCAAGGGATGGCATCAATGCAGCCAGCTTCTCGCCACAGAGCGGTCCCAAGCAAAGACGAAAATCTTCAAGGCTGTACAGGAGGATGTTTATGAAGAGGAGCTGAAATGCTTAATTCAGGGTTCAACAGTGCACTGTCAAAGCTCCCTTGCAAAGCTTGACCCCTTCATCGACGAGAATGGATTGATCAGAGTCGGAGGTCGGATACGCAGGGCAGACTTGGGAGACCAAGAGAAACACCCACTCATCCTACCAGCCGGCCATCATGTGACCACTCTCCTGGTCCGACACTACCATGACAAAGTAGCCCACCAGGGTCGGCACTTCACAGAGGGTGCACTGCGTACCGCTGGTGTTTGGATAGTAGGAGGTAGGAAGCTCATCTCCAGCATCATTTTCAAATGTGTTACTTGTAGGAAGTTGAGAGGACGGAGAGAAGTGCAGAAGATGTCAGATCTGCCGGCAGATAGGCTGGCAACGGATCCCCCCTTTACTCACGTAGGGCTCGACGTCTTTGGCCCATGGACTGTCACCACTCGGCGGACACGAGGTGGTGCTGCTGAGAGCAAAAGGTGGGCAGTCATCTTTACTTGCTTGAGCACCAGAGCGGTGCACCTTGAGGTTATTGAATCCATGTCGACCTCAAGCTTCATCAACGCCATGAGGCGTTTCCTATCCATCCGTGGACCTGTCAAGCACTTAAGGTCGGACAGAGGCACTAATTTCATTGGTGCATGCCGTGAGCTTCAAATCAACACTGACGATCCTGAGATCAAGAACTATCTGCAAGAGCAGGGATGTACATGGACCTTCAATGCTCCCCATTCTTCACACATGGGTGGAGCCTGGGAGAGGTTAATTGGAGTGGCAAGACGCATACTGGATGGACTGCTTGCGAAGGATGGTGCTACCCGACTGTCTCATGAAGTCCTTACAACCTTGATGGCTGAGGTTATGGCTATCATGAATGCACGCCCGCTAGTCCCAGTCTCCAACGATGCAGAGGTTCCTGAAATCCTCTCACCTGCCACTCTGCTCACCCAGAAGGCGAGTGTCAGTCCTGCACCCCTGGGAGACTTCGACCTGGATCACCTCAGCCAGGTCCAGTGGCGCCAGGTCCAGAGCTTGGCGGACTCCTTCTGGAAGAGGTGGCGGTCGGAGTACCTGGCCACACTTCAACCACGGAGGAAGTAGACCTCCGAGAAGTCCAGTCTCCAGGAAGGTGACATTGTTTTGATAAAGGACAATCAAGCAAAGCGCAACATGTGGCCTCTAGGGCGAATAGTTAAGGCCATTCCTAGTTCAGACAACAAGGTCCGTAAGGTCACAGTTAAGACCTCTAGCCAAGGGGTAGTTAAAGAGTACCTTAGACCCATCTCTGATGTTGTGCTATTGATGTCACTAGAGAAGAGTAAATAGTGGTATACATGTATACCAAGCGGGGAGTGTGCTGACCTGTCAGATATTGGGTGGGGTTATGTTCCCTCTAGTGGTGGTTTGCGTTACTGCACCTTTAATTGTAGCTACTTCCTGTTTCCTGTAAAAACCCTTTTTCTTTGTTCAATCTGCCATGATGAAAGCAATGTGAAAATGTGCTCGCCAGAAATTTGGTTGTACTAACCTAGGAGTGGAACCAACAGTAAGTTAATGCTGAAAATTGTTGTAATACTTGTTTAAGATGACCATAGTTTGGAATATGATGTTAAAAACGCTAAATTTAAGCTATAAAAAGATCGCGATTAAAAGGTGTTAATGGCTAATCATTTGCAATGGTACTTAGCTAACTGCTGAGTCATTTAGCCCTTTGTTAGCCCAAGTTATATTGTGTTGTAATGGTGCTTCGTGTGAAAGCTAGTTAGCTATTCATTTGGCTATGCTTACCTGCTTACTTAGCTGTGTAGCTGTCCTCTGTAAAATAAAAATGTGTTAGTATAATTTCGTAATATTTACCTGATTTAACTTACCTTAACTTTGTAACCTGTGGAAACTGTGAAATACTTACCTTAGTTTGAATCTGTAGAGCAAATTACTTACCTGAGTTAAGTGCCTGTAATAAGAGAAACTGTTTATATACAGAGTGTTGTATTATTATTTCTTATGTAACATTCTGTATTATGTATTTCATTGTGTTTCAGTTTTACAAAAAGAAAAAGACAAACAAGACAAAAACGATTTCAGTAAATCAGTCAACCTGGAATCAGCCTGCTGTCTTTATTGTTCGCTATCTGTCAACAATACCCAGCCGTATTATCAGGACAGAATATGCACTGTGGCGCCACGAGACGGCTTTTGTTGTGATGTGGCGCATTATAAATAAAGCTGAATTGTATTGAATTGAATTGAATTGAATCTTTGGTTTAAATTACTGCTGAGCTTCTTAATTTTGTCTGAAAAATATTACTAAAGCTGCAAAAGTGGGTGACAGCGGCCGTATACACACTAAATAAATAATAAATAAATTAAAACAGGAGAAAAACTGGCTCTTCATGTGCAGTAACCTGATTTCTAATAACTTTTAATTAGTCAAGTAATGATAATGAATAAAGTTGAAGTTATCTCAAATGCACGTTAAAAAAAAGCAATCTATAACAACACTGCAAAATTAAGAGAAGAAAAATGTGCATAAAATTAATGACAGATGAATTTGTACAAATGATTTTTTCCACTATGTTATGTTAATGTCGGAAAAGAGATGGCCCTTTTTATTGGTTACTATATATAAACTATAGAATTTACAGTAAATGTGTATTGTCATATATATCATTACTGTCAAATAAGAGTACTTATATCGTCAAGTGAAATTTTGGTCATATCGCACAGCCCTACATTGACAGATATCACATCAATCAAACAGCTATATATTACAATGCCTGTGTGGTAGGCAGTATGGTGGTACCAGGTTAAAATCCCCAGGTTGGCAGGGGTGGGAACCTTTCTGTGTAGAGTTTGCATGTTCTCCCTGTGCTGTGTGGGTTGGAGCTCCAGTTTCCTCCCACAATCCGAAGCCATTTCTTTCTAAACTATCAGGATATAAACTGTCCATGATTACCCTTAGCTGGTTAAAATCTGATCTATCTGGTCACTTCCAGTGTGTGCACATAAACAATACTGTATCCTAAACAAAGGCATGCACCATGGGCGTACCATAAGGTTCAATTTTAGGCCCACTGCTTTTTACTTTGTAGTATATTAATGATTTGCCATCAGTATGTGAAGATGACATAAAAATTCAGATGTATGCAGATGACACAGTCATCTACACACATGGGAAGGATGCCAAACAAGTGGTTGACAAGTTAATGATAGCAATGGAGAAAGTGTCAAAATGGCTTAATCAATCATGCCTCACTCTGAACGTAGGGAAAACAGCTTCCATGTATTTTACCAGCTAGCAAAATTATACACACTATCCGACTATAACTGTAAATGGAGCAAATATAGAAAATGTAACAGAGTTTAAGTATTTGGGCATCACATTAGATCCCACACTCAACTTTAAAAAGCACATAAAACGGATGAGCCACACTCTGAAAATAACCTTGCAAACTTTCAATGCATCAGAAACTCACTTACTCTAAAAGGATCAAAAACCTTTCTGAATGCCATGATTGTGACACATTTCTCCTATTGCATCTCATGCTAGTCACAAGCCAAGAGTATCCATTATGGAGAAATTTACAATTTATCCTTGTCCATTATTCCCTGATGACTGGAATGACTGTGATCATGGAACTGCACTGAAGCTAATTATAACAAGATCCCAACCTCCTGTTATGTGCTACTTCGAAGGAACTGTATAATGCATTGTTGTCAAAATCAATTTTAATACGGGAAAACAGGAGGGTAATGAATGAATAAAACCAGGGGCTGAGCCATCTTTTTTTAAACCACTTCAGCACTGCTCAAAACTTCCAAATATTCAATAATTTTCAGGATTTTTACCCGTTAAATGCCAGTTTGAATACACGATGCCCTTTGTTTATGGAAAAAAATGCCACAAAATATGAGATATTTTCCATAGTGGATGGTAGTGGATGACTATTGTGTTGTGTAATGAAATTACTGTTTAAAAATTCAGTGATGCCTTACAGCTGCTGAAATTTTAACAGATTTGTTACTTGTTACTCATTTTATTTTTTTATATAAATATGGATAGGTCCCCCGAGCGACCTGGATCCAGGACTGATGGGCTCGTAGGGGCACAAAGGAAGGAGTCGGTGAGGCCAGGCATGAGAGCACTATATGCCGCTGGGGTGGAGCACTCAGGGGACTGAACACCCTGAGTCTCCTTGCCAGGAGGCAGGAAAAATTGATCACTGACCGTGAAATTTGAATGAAAAGAAACTTGCCTGTTCTCCTGGCACTGGAGGTCCCCAGCGGCCTCTGAGGCATCCTCTCCACTCTCCTGGCATTCCTCATTGGGTTGAGGCTCCTCTTCCCTCGGGGAAAGTTCTTTAAGTCTTTCAGCCATCTCCGGGAGGAGCCACGGCTTCACCTCCAAGATGAGGTCCGTCTTAGCCAGAAGAGCCCGCCTACATTCCTCCATCTCCTCCTGTGACAGGGCGGAGCATAGCTTGGAACGGGAAAGCAAAGCTGCAGTACGCGGGACTTAACGCATCTTGCTGCGGGGTTCCTCCCTCTCCTCCTCTTGGGTGACGCGGGGATGAGGTAATCTGGGACGCGGAGCACCCACGCAGAGAGACTCCGTCTTCAGAGAGGGAGGCGGAATGGCCGTGGAGAGTTTGAGCGCTGGGGGATCCTCATCCAGCTCATCCTCCATCCGGCAGTCGAGCCGGGCCAGTCTCTGCTTCTCCCTCTCCCGGCGTTCCTCCTTCACCCGGCAATCTAGCAGAGCGAACAGGGCCTGCCACTCCTCCTCAGTTGAGTCCATGGATTGGTTTGACACGGGGGCGGGAACCCCTTCTGCCGGGGAAGCGCGTCCTCGTGTCTCTTTCTTGCGGCGCTCCACCACTGTCTTCTCGTCTGAAGATTGGGTGGGCGCTGGTCAGGAAGATGAAAGGGATCCGGGGAAGGAGGAAATCTTCCTCCAACGGGAGCGCTTCTTCTGGCGAGAGGCCGGCTCCGATCGCGGAGAGGCATCCTCCGGCTCTACGTCCGGAATGGGAAGGATGGCGGAGAGGATGGCGTCCACCCTATAATAATCCGGAGGTTAGGATGGTGCCGCTCGACATCCTCCGTGACGAGTCGTGCCCATTCCGGGTCCTTGGGGAGCCACTGAAAGGCGAAGATCGCCTCCTCCCGAAAATCCTGGGCTTCCAGCTCCTCGTCCGTCCAGATCATAGTGCCAACGTATGAGAAGGAAAGGGAGAAGGGGAAAAAAACCCACAACTCTACTCCGCTGGGTTTTCTTTTATGGTCGGGGCATTCTGTCACAAACCCCCATGCACCATAACACGGCGCATGAGGGAGAGAATGAAAAACCCAATCGCGGGAGTAGAGAGTGCCATGTTTAATAAAGTTCACAACAAAATACAGTTCAGTTCAACCACACAAAAATACAGAAAGATGTAATGACAGGATTAGGCCACCAGACATACAGGGCATCTCTTGGATGCTCTACAGCCCGGTCAATAGTGAGCCTAGTGCTGCAGGGCTGCTTAGCGCAGGAGAAAAGGCAAAAAAGACACTTACAGGGCTGGAGCTAATCAGGGGTGCACCGTGCAGTCTGGAGAATGAGGATGGGAAGCAGGGCCAGCCGAAACACCAAGGGAATAATCCGGCTGAAGTGACGGGCTGGACAATAACGAAGGTAGTGATTCACATATGGGGAGAACTGGCTGCCGCGTATGGAGGCGAATGCCCTGACAATGTCTTTCCTCCGATGGGGCAACCAAATATTCCTGAAGCTAACGAGGAAAGAGATTGCTGGTGCGAGAATGCGTAGGCAGGACTGATTGGCACCAGGTGTGTGAGAGAGCGAAGGAATGAGAGTGAATGGAGTGTGTGCATGTGTGTGTGTGTGCATGTGGGTATTAGAGTGAACACTCGTGACAGTGCAGCTGATGGCACCTGACAGGAAGGGGCGTGCCAGAGCTGTCAGGAGGAAACTAGGGCAAAGCATAACAATAAGTCAGAACTGGGTTTGGCATCCAAACCCAGATTCATGACAGATGGAGTGTTTTATAGCAATGTTTTTGCTTATTGTATCACCTGTAGGTGGCGTAATGGGTATTTCTCGTGCCAAATTAGGACCAATGTTAACAAAAAAGTTATTCAATTTATCTGCAGGTGAGACTGCATCCACACTCTGAGTCGTTTTTTTTTTTTTTTTTGAAAGATTGGTTGGGTAGCTTGAATTTCTGTTTTTATTTCCAAGAATATTGCTAAGTATTGTCCATGTATTTTTAGTGCTATCTCTGTTTTTCTCCAGTTCTTTACTGTAATAATCTCTTTTACTACATCTCATTATATATATTAACTTATTTTTGTATGTTTTATACCGCTGCTCTGCTTCTTTTGTCCTTTTCTTTAGAAAAGCTTTATATAGTGAATTTTTCTTTTTACATGCTTTTTGTAATCCTTTGGTTACAAAAAGCTTGTCATGGCTTGTCAATAATTTTCTGTTTAAGCTTTTTCTTAATTTTTTTTATAAAGAGCGGTTACAATGTTCATGAATGTATCGTATGCTTCATTTACATCTGATACATAGACTTTTGTCCAGTCTTGCTTCAGCAGGTCTTCTTTAAAAGAACTGATTGCA
This sequence comes from Pholidichthys leucotaenia, assembly GCA_020510985.1. NCBI lineage: Eukaryota > Metazoa > Chordata > Actinopteri > Cichliformes > Pholidichthyidae > Pholidichthys > Pholidichthys leucotaenia. Next base: position 185,387,128 of record CM035840.1, on the reverse strand, counting down.
TTTTGTGATTTGTATCTGAAAGATTTTAAAGTTTTTTTCTGTATTGGCCCCCATGTGGCCATGGATAAGTGCAAAGACTGGCAGATGGTAACTTATGTCATTTATCAATAATCCACTTTCTATTTTCTTATCAATAATATTAACAAACAGGTTGTCAATAAGTGTAGCAGTGTGGACTGTGATTCTACTGGGATGTGTTATTGTGGGATATAGACTCATACTGTACATAGAATTCATGAACTCTGTAATTACATTTTGTTGAAATGGATTTAGTAAATCAATATTGAAGTCTCCACAGATTACAACCATTTTCTCATTAGTTATATTATTGTACAACTCGACTAACTTATCTCTGAATGTCTCAACGCAAGTTCCTGGCATTCTACTGTATATATACAACTTATAATTAGATTTTTTTGTTTTATCTTGGTCAATCTCAACAGTAACACATTCCAGAATCCCTGGTAGTGCAAAGGACATTCCATTTACAAGTTTACACCTATACAGGTCATCAATATACAGTGCAACACCACCACCCTTTTTTTAAGATCTGTTAATAGAAACATCTGATATCCCTCTATTGCCATCAAAGAAGCCTGCTCTTCACTGAGCCAAGATTCAGAGACTGCGATGGCTGTAAATTTTCTGTCTAGCTGTTTTAAATAGTCCTGAATCTGTGGAAAGTTTTTGTTAAGACTTCCGCTGTTGAAGTGTATTATTGATAGTTTACCATCTAGTTGCACTTGACTTTTGAATTGCTTTTCAGTGTAATATTCACAGTGATTATGAATATCATTGAAGAGGTGATTATCAGGATCAAAATCGTTCTCCATCTTTTGTAGTTTATGTTCAGCTTAATGAGATATTTTCAGAGTCTGAATTTCCTCTCTCTGTGTCACATGACTTCCTCCAATTGGGGATGACTGATGTCTACTAAAGTCAGTCATGAGTTGCTTTTTTTTTTTTTAAAGTACATTATCATGTTATGTCACAAAAGGACTGTTCTTGCCATGTGTGTGGATATGGATTATCCATCCATCCATCCATCTTCTACTGCTTTTCTGGAGGTCCGGGTCATGGAGGCAGCAGTTCAAGCAGAGAAGCCCAGACTTCCCTCTCCCCCGCCACCTGCTCCAGCTCTTCAGAGAGGATACCAAGATGTTCCCAGACCAGCTGGGAGACATAGTCTCTCCACCGAGTCCTGGGTCTGCCCCGGGGTCTCCTCCTAGTGGGACGTGCCCGAAACACCTCAAGTGGGAGGCGTCCAGGAGGCATTCTGATCAGATGCCCATACCACCTCAACTGACTCCTTTCAATGCGGAGGAGCAGCAGTTCTACTCTGAGCCTCTCCCGGATGACTGAGCTCCTCACCCTATCTCTGAGGGTGAGTCCAGCAATCCTACAGAGAAAGCTCATTTCAGCCACTTGTGTCCGCAATCTTGTTCTTTCGGTCATTACCCAAAGCTCGTGACCATAGGTGAGAGTAGGAACGTAGATTGACTGGTAAATTGACAGCTTTGCCTTAGAACTCAGCTCCCTCTTCACTACAACAGACCGGTACAACGTCCGCATCACTGCAGATGCTGCTCCGATCCGTCTGTCAATCTCTTGCTCCATTTTCCCCTCACTCGTGAATAAGACCCCAAGATACTTAAACTCCTGCACTTGGGGCAGGAGCTTGTCCCCAACCCGGAGAGGACAATCCACCTTTTTCCGGCTGAGGAACATGGACTCGGACTTGGAGGTGCTGATTCTCATCCCAGCCGCTTAACACTCAGCGGCAAACCGTCCCAGCAAGAGCTGTAGGTCATTGCTGGATGAAGCCAACAGGACAACATCATCTGCAAACAACAGAGATGAGATCCTGTGGTCACCAAGCATGACGCCCTCCATTCCCTGGCTGCGCCTAGAAATCCTGTCCATAAAAATTATGAACAGGATCGGTGACAAAAGGCAGCCCTGGTGGAGTCCAACTCTCACTGGGAATGAGTCCGACCGAGTGTTGGCAATACGAACCAAACTCTCACAACGGTCGTACAGAGACCGAATAGCTCGTAACAACAAGCCCGATACCCCATACTTCCGAAGCACCCCCCCACAAAAAAACACAAGGGACGAGGTCAAATGCCTTCTCCAAGTCCACAAAACACATGTAAACTGGTTGGACAAACTCCCACGAACCCTCGAGAATTCTCGAGAGGGTAAAGAGCTGGTCCGATGTGCCACGGCCAGGACAAAAACCACATTGCTCCTCCTGAATCCGAGGTTCGACCAACAGCTGGACTCTCCTCTCCAGTACCTTGGCATAGACCCTCCCAGGGAGGCTGAGGAGTGTGATCCCTCTGAAGTTGAAGCACACCCTCCGGTCCCCTTTTTTGAAGAGAGGAACTACCACACCAGTTTGCCATGCCAAAGGCACTGCCCCCGACGTCCACGCAATGTTGCAGAGGCGTGTCAACCATGACAGCCCAACAACATTCAGGGCCTTGAGGTACTCAGGGCAAATCTCGTCCACCCCTGGGGCCCGGCCACCAAGGAGATTTTTAACCACTTCAGCGACCTCAGCCCTGTGATAGGCGAGTCATCCCTCTCGTCCACAAACCCTGCTTCCTCTGTGGAAGGCGTATCAGTCGGATTGAGAAGATCCTCGAAGCATTCCTTCCACTGCCCGATGATATCCCCAGTCGAAGTCAACAGCGCCCCAGCCGCACCATACACAGTGTGGACAGGGAGCTGCTTTCCCCTCCTGAGCCGCCGGACAGTTTGCCAGAATCTCTTCGAGGCAACCGAAAGTCTTGTTCCATGGCCTCGCCGAACTCCTCCCATACCCGGGTTTTTGCTTCAGCAACCACCCGAGCTGCTCTCCGCTTGGCCTGCCGGTACACCTCAGCTGCTTCGGGAGTCCCACAAGCCAACCAAGCTTGATAGGACTGCTTCTTCAGCTTAATGGCCCCCCCTCACCACTGGTGTCCACCACTTGGTTCGGGGGTTGCCACCACGAGATGCCCCGACCACCTTGCGGCCGCAGCTCTGGGCTGCTGCTTCAACAACAGAGGTGGAGAACATGGCCCATTCAGACTCCATGTCTCCAGACTCCCTCGCAATGTGGTTGAAGTTCTTCCGGAGGTGGGAGTTGAAGACCTCCCGGACAGGGGCCTCAGCCAGACATTTCCAGCACACCCTCACTATACATTTGGGTCTACCAGGTCTGAATGGCTTCCTCCCCTGCCATCGGATCCAACTCACCACCAGGTGGTGATCAGTTGACAGCTCTGCACCTCTCTTTACCCGAGTGTCCAAGACATACGGTCGCGGGTCTGATGACACGATAACAAAATCCATCATTGACCTGCGACCTAGGGTGTCCTGGTGCCAGGTGCACATAGTATGGACACCCTAATGCTTGAACATGGTGTTCGTTATGGACAAACTGTGGTTAGCACAGAAGTCCAATAACTGAACACCACTCGGGTTCAGATCGGGCAGGCCATTCCTCCCAATTACTCCCCTCCAGGTTTCACTGTCGTTGCCCACGTGCACATTGAAGTCCCCCAGTAGGACAATGGTCTGGGGGAGGGGCTTGATGGCTAGCGTCTGGTGGCCGGGTTTCCACCCATGGGACCCGGCCGGGCTCAGCCCGAAGGAGTTACATGGGTCCGCCCTCCAGTGGGCTCACCACCTGCAGGAAGGATCATGGGGGTCCTGTGCTATGTGGATTAGGTGGTGGTCAAAGGCGGAGACCTTGGCGAACTGATCCCAAGCTTTCTAAACTGGCTTTTGGTACGTGGAATGTCACCTCTCTGGTGGGGAAGGAGCCTGAGCTCGTGTACGAGGTTGAGAGATACCAGCTAGATATAGTTGGCCTCACCTCAACACACAGCTCTGGTTCCGAAACCAGTCTCCTGGAGAGGGGCTGGAGCTTGGCCTTTTCGGGAGTTGCCCCGGGCGAGAGGCAACGAGCAGGGGTGGGTATTCTTGTATCCTCCCACCTTGCTGCCTCTATATTGGAGTTTTCCCCAGTGGATGAAAGGGTTGCTTCCCTGCGTCTTCGGGTTGGGAAACGGGTCTTGACCATCATTTGTGCCTATGCACCAAATGATGTTTCAGAGTTCCCACCCTTTTTGGAGCCTCTGACTGGGGTGCTGGAGGGTGCTCCTCTTGGAGATATGGATTATCGTAGTCTCTTAACTTTCTTAATCTTTAAGTCAGTGAGATCTCTTATTATTCCTCATCCAAGATGGCGCCCTCAGTGGTCGCCACGGTGCTTCGCTGCTCTTTTCTTTGTATGTTTTTGTTTGTCAATTGTGTGTCTGCCTGCTCTTACACTCGTGAAGAGCTACTAAATATCAGGACTTTCACTCCCACGGACCTACTCCCAGTTTTTTTGGCTCCTGCTGCCGATCTGGTTCACTTTTTAGCCCAAAAAGTGAGACGGCGAAAGAGAGGAAGGCGAGCGGGCGCTCTCGTGCGGCTTCGCAGGAGAGGCACACGCATGGCTTTGCCTGGCATATTTCTGTCCAATGTCAATTCTCTCTTTAACAAGGTAGATGAACTGAGACTGCTGATGCGATTTAAGGACCTCTCTACCTCGTCTGTCCTCTGCTTTACTGAGACCAGGCTTAAGGAAGTGACTCCGGACAGCGCGCTCCTCCTCGAGGGATTTCAGCTGTTTCGTGCTGATCGAGACACAGAGCTCTCCGGTAAGTCTACAGGAGGAGGAGTCTGCTTTTACATCAACAGCATCTGGTGCTCCGATGTAACGGTGATCTCCCAACACTGCTCTCCCGCTCTGGAATATTTATTCATTAACTGCAAGCCTTTTTATTCCCCGCGTGAGTTCGCTTCATTCATCCTGGCCACTGTTTACGTCCCGCCCAACGCGGACGCACGCGAGGCTCAGCGGGCGCTCGCGGATCACATTCAACAGACGGAGCGATCTTTCCCGGACTCTCTGGTTATTGTGGTTGGCGACTTTAACCAGAGCAACCTGAGCCACGATCTCCCCCGATACAAACATTTTATTAAATGCCCCACCAGAGGAAAGAACATGCTGGATCACTGTTATACTACAGTGAAGGACGCGTATCGCGCTGTTCCCCGCGCTGCGCTCGGACTATCTGATCACGTGATGGTCCACCTAATTCCCACATACAGACAGAGACTGAAGCTCACTAAACCTGTTGTGAGCACTACGAGGAAATGGACCAGTGAAGCTGGGGAGAAGCTGAGCATGTGCATGGAAATAATTGACTGAGGCATGTTTAAAGGAGCCACGCATGATCTGGATGAGTACACGGACACTGTGAACTCATATATCCACTTTTGTGAAGAGAGCATTCTTCCATCGCGCACCAGGGTGAGGTACTCCAATGACAAGCCCTGGTTCACTGCTAAGCTCAGACAGATCAGGAAGGAGAAGAAAGCAGCGTTGGAAAGTGGAGACAGGGACTGCTACAGGGAGGTCAAATATCAGTTTAGCAGAGAGCTGAAGAGAGCTAAATCTGTGTATTCTGAGAGACTCCAGCAACAGTTCACTGCTAACGACTCTGCTTCTGTGTGGAAAGGACTGAGGCAAATCACCAACTATCGGCCTCAGGCTTCTAAAGGTCAGGATGATAAAGCCCTTTGTCAAAGACTGTCCCAAGATTATGCCTGTTTTGACACCTCGTCAGCTGTGTCCATCTCCCCCCCTCCCCCCAGCGCCACTGCCTCCACGGTCCCCACTTCATCAAAGGCGGCCCCCCCTCCTCCCCCCTGCCCTTGTCATCAGTGAGCAGGACGTGCACAGACAGTTCTCCAGACTGAACCCGCGCAAGGCCCCCAGTCTGGACGGCGTGTCTCCCTCCACCCTGAGACACTGTGCGAAAGAGCTGACTCCTGTCTTCACAGACATTTTTAACACCTCCCTGAAGTTATGCCACGTGCCGACCTGCCTCAAAACCTCCACCATCATCCCTGTCCCCAAGAAGCCACGGATCACTGGACTTAATGACTACAGACCTGTAGCACTCACCTCTGTAGTCATGAAGTCCTTTGAGTGCCTGGTCCTGCCCCACCTCAAGACCATCACCACTCCCCTCCTGGACCCGCTGCAGTTTGCCTACCGAGCCAACAGGTCTGTGGACGACGCAGTCAACCTGGCTCTCCACTCTATCCTGCAGCACCTGGACTCCCCGGGAACCTACGCCAGGATCCTGTTTGTGGACTTCAGCTCTGCATTCAACACCATCCGCCCCGCTCTGCTCCAGGACAAGCTGTCCCTGCTCAACGTGCCTGACTCCCTCTGCAGGTGGATCACCGACTTCCTGACGGACCGGAGGCAGCATGTGCGGCTGGGTAAGACTGTCTCTGACTCTGTTAGCATCAGCACCGGATCACCCCAGGGCTGTGTACTTTCCCCCCTACTCTTCTCCCTGTATACCAACTCCTGCACCTCCAGCCACCAGTCTGTCAAGCTGATCAAGTTTGCGGACGACACCACCCTCATCGGGCTCATCTCGAGTAGACGAGTCCATCTACAGGAGTGAGGTGGCCCAGCTGGCGTCCTGGTGCAGCCACAACAACCTGCTGCTGAACGCTCTGAAGACAGTGGAGATGATCGTGGACTTCAGGAAAGTCACAACCCCTCTGCCCCCCCCTTACCCTCACAGGCTCTCCCATCACCACTGCAGATTCCTTCCGCTTCCTGGGCACCACCATCACCCGGGACCTCAAGTGGGAGCCAACCATCAGCTCCCTCATCAAAAAGGCCCAGCAGAGGATGTTCTTCCTGCGGCAGCTGAGGAAGCTCAAACTACCCACCAAGATGTTGGTGCAGTTCTACACGGCCATCATCGAGTCCATCCTCACCACCTCCACAACCGTGTGGTACGCAGGAGCCACTGCCAGGGACAGACTAAGGCTGCAGCGCGTCGTGCGCGCTGCTGAGAAGGTGATCGGCTGCAAGCTCCCATCCCTCCAGGACCTGTACATTTCCAGGACCCGGAGGCGTGCAGGCCGGATCATAGCCGACCCCTCACACCCTGGTCACGTACTGTTTGCCCCCCTCCCCTCAGGTAGAAGACTTCGGTCCATTCAGACTAAAACCTCCCGTCACATGAACAGCTCCTTCCCCTCTGCCATCAGACTGCTGAACACTAAGTGACTTATTAGTCTCTTGTGCACTATGTACAGCAGCTCAACCAGACTCATGTCAATTATCACTGTTTTCTTTTTGCATTACCGACTGCACTATGTGGTACTCCACAATATCTGCTGCTCGCTAATATATTTAAAAATTGCTTGACTAGTAATACTCATTCATATTCTACATTTTATTGCATGTATAGTTTTTTATTTCTATCTTATTTTTATCATGTTTAATGTTGCAGCATTGCACCAAGACAAATTCCTAGTTTGTGTACTACATGAACAACGGCAATAAATCTGATTCTGATTCTGATTATTATTATGGCCTTTGCTTCCTCAGGTGTTCCATTTAGTTTAATCCAGACTCTACAGTTTCTTGTCCATGTTGCCTGTATCTTGTTTTGTCTTTTCAACATCAGTGCTTGCTGTGCTATTTCAGCATTAGTCTTGTTAAATGTTCATTTAGGTAAACATTTAGGTTTTTATGGAAATACACTGATTATTTTAACTTTCTCATGGTTAAGGACAAAAGTATATAGAGGGTATGGATATGATGTCACCGAACTGAACTTATGTCAGTTAAAAAACAATGAGCGGCAAAATTGAGTGATAGTTTTACAGTGTATGCAGTAAAACACAAAAAATACACACAATATTCTGTCACAGCCGTACACAGAGTACCTGCTTGTATTGTGGAGAGCTAATCTTATCACTCTATCTTGATTAATTGGCAAAAAATTAAATAATTAAATAATTACAGGCTCTGAATCAGTTCTTCACTTCCCATGTGCTCCTTGGTCTTTACCCACACATCACTACAGTCAAGTGAATGGTATGGTATTAACATGTAAAGTTAAAAAAAAGATTCCTCACTTACCAATCCATGCAGATATCTACACCCCACCCACTGCCCGACTTTCATCCAGACGGCCGATTTGGAAAAACCCTCCCCCAGCTGACTTTACCATCCAGACAGCTTGGCAAGAGGAATGGGAGACCAAGGAGGTCCCAAACAAACAGCTGGTGATAAACCCCAACCAACAGGTCCCGGGCACCAACCTCCCAAGGAGACAGTGGTCTACACTCAATCGCTTCAGGACTGGACATGGCCCCTGCTTGGCCAGCCTTCACAGATGGGGCAGTAGCCCTAGCCCACTGTGCGCATGTGGAGAGGAGCAAACTATGGAACACATCATAGAGGCTTGCCCGCTCCAAAGACTGGAAGGAGGATTACACACCCTCCATACAGCAAACCAGGAGGCAACTGCTTGGCTTAAGGACTTTGCATTCGCTAAATAAATTTACCCACACATCACTACAGTCAAGTGAATGGTGTGGTATTAACATGTAAAGTTAAAAAAAAGTACTCTGTGCACTGCTGTGACTAAATATTTTGTGTAATTTTTGTGTCTTGCTGCATACAAAATAAAGCTGTCACATGTGATTGCCACTCAGTGCTGTGTTGCTATGGTAACTGTCCTGTAACTGCCAAGAATTCTGTTCCAATGCATCCCCTCTATTGCTGGGTTGCAAGCTAAGTGCCGATGGAGTCCTACTGCAATCTTCAGAAGCACCTGATTAAACAGTGAAGGAGGCTGGCTCATTTGCATTTAAAGAAACATAAACTGAAAGTTGTTGTGAGGAAGATTGCTTTAGATTTTTTTTTTTCCCGGTTCCGGTTCCGCCGGACCGGCGGCGCCACACGAGTTGGCTGCCTTTTGCAACTGCCTTTTTTTTAATCTTCCTTCTTCTTTCTACACCTTTCACTCTATATATATATCACGGACACAAAGATCGTCCCAAAGGTCTCCCGAGTTGGCGGACAGAGCAACTGTTTACAGCAGGAGACGATACAGCAGGGAAGAGCTAGCTAGCAGCTAGCACTCAACCGCCACCCGGTGCTAACGGAGAAACTCGACATAGCGAGGAACTGTAGCGAAAACGACGCGGGTGCCGGGCTGGAGCTTAGGCGGCGTCCAAGAAATATAAGACAGAATAATAAAGAGCGATGGCAAGAACCAAGCAGACCGCCCGTAAATCTACTAGAGGAAAAAGCCCCCCCCAGGAAGCAACTAGCCACCAAGGCTGCTCGGAAAAAGTGCTCCGGCCGCCGGCGGGGTGAAGAAGCCTCACCGTTACAGGCCCGGTACCGTGGCTTTGAGAGAGATCCGTCGCTACCAGAAATCCACGGAGCTGCTCATCCGTAAGCTGCCCTTCCAGCGCCTGGTGAGGGAGATCGCTCAGGACTTCAAGACCGACCTGCGCTTCCAGAGCTCCGCCGTCATGGCTCTGCAGGAGGCCAGCGAGGCCTACCTGGTGGGTCTCTTCGTGGACACCAACCAGTGCGCCATCCACGCCAAGAGGGTCACCATCATGCCCAAAGACATCCAGCTGGCCCGCCGCATCCGCGGAGAGAGAGCTTAGACTTTCTGCTGCACATTCACCAACCACAATGCTCCGCACTGTGTGTCTATATATATATATATATATATATATATATATAGTAATATGTACATATGTATACTAGCTGTTCTTGTTTTTTCTTGCCTTCTGATTGTTGCTCTGAGTGTTGCTATCCCTGTGCTGTTGCAATCCTGGAATTTCCCCATTGTGGGACTAATAAAGGCTTATCTTATCTTATCTTATCTTTAAGTAGTTAGAAAATGTTGCTGTAATATGTAAACCCAGAGGTATTTTGACCCCAATCTATCCTAAACATAAAGACCTGTGTCAACATGTGTTAAACAGGCATAATGTATCCCCCTTTAAGACTGATACTGGTCTACTGATCAAACCTTACACCCGAAGAGAGTGCACGGTACATCATGTAAGTATATTTGCTGTGTTTACTCTTGGTGATCATCTGGATAAATATTGTTGTATGAGAAGATTTAAGTTTGAGTTTTGGTAACGAATAACTTTATTATTATGACAGCCTCTGTGGTGGGAATACGTAACAGAAGGAAAGACAGATTTAATGTATCCATCTGTACATGGCATTTGTTGAAAATTTCACAAGCAGCACACCTTGCAATCCGCACCACATGACTGACAGTCCCACCATATCACCACAACCCACAACCTTCTTCTCCATGAATTATGACAGCCAGAGTCTCCTGGATGCACAGAGACTCGCACTCTCTGAACCAGTGTGACATCTCTCTCCAGGGTGCCAGTGATGCCTTATTAAGCTATCTCCCCTGTTAATCGTGGAGAGCCAGGTCTCTCACACACCCCATTAATCCCTCAAATCAGCCAAATTCCGTCACAGTCTCTGCCTGTTATTTTAATAGATCTGCTGCCTACTCATCTGTCCATGTGGATCTAAGTGCCTTAAACACAAATAATACAAATAAATCTCCCCTTTGCATTACCTCACTACCAATCCATGTAATTATTAAGGAGAGAAGAAAAAAGTTGCGGCGCTTGGCATGCCCTCCTTCACCCAGTGAGTCGCACTGTATCTTTGGCTGTCCCAGACTTGAAGCTTACTCTCCATACATCTTTGCTAAAATGCTGGGTTGCAGACAAACAAAACATTTCTGCTTAATGACTTCTGAAATGGAAATTTCCAATATAGTGTAATATAATTATTAATTAATAATTAGCGGAGGAGTTTAGGTATCTCGGGGGTCTTATTCACGAGTGAGGGGAGAATGGAGTGTGAGATTGACAGACGGAGCGGAGCAGCATCTACAGTGATGCGGATGTTGTAGCGGTCTGTTGTGGTGAAGCACGATCTGAGCTCTAAGGCAAAACTGTCGATTTACCAGTCAGTCTACGTTCCTACACTCATCTATGGTCATGAACTTTGGGTAATGACCGAAAGAATGAGATCACGGATACAAGCGGCTGAAATGAGCTTTCTTTGTAGGATTGCTGGACTCACCCTCAGAGACAGGGTGAGGAGCTCAGTCATCTGAGAGAGGCTCAGAGTAGAACTGCTGCTCCTCCACATCAAAAGGAGCCAGATGAGGTGGTTTGGGCATCTGATCAGGATGCCTCCTGGACGCTCCCCATTTGAGGTCTTTCAGGCACATCTCATTGGGACGAGACCTGGGGTGGGCCCAGGACATGCTGGAGAGACTATGTCTCCCAGCTGGCCTGGGAACATCTTGGTATCCTCTCTGAAGAGCTGGAGCAGGTGGCTGGGAAGAGGGAAGTCTGGGATACATTCACATGGCCACTGTTTGGGCTGGACCAAAGGAAATCTGGTCTGCTTCTGTGGATAGTTTGGCTTGTTTGGTGGAGTCTGAATGTGCATTCGAACTCTGGTGCGCACCAAACAAGCAAACTCTGGTCCGCCTTAAAACGGGGGGCTCGGTTCACTTGCAAGTGAACAGAGACCGCTTCGCTTACAGTGCGAATGCAAACGGAGTATCCAGTGGATCAAAGGGTGGAAGTGCCCCTCGGCGTTTGTGTAACCATAGCAACACGTAGTCTGAGAAGAGGAAGTGGCATTCATTGTAGTGCATTCTGGGTAGAAAATAACAATAAAGACAACCACATGAATCCAAGAAACCCTTTAACCGCAGAAAGTCGAGGAGAAAAGTTAAAAAAATGTCTTGTTTGTGGCAGACAAACAACCCAGCTGAAGGGAACGGATTTCCATTTTCAGTCCTGGCCAATGGATGAGCCGAATTTTTCTTCTTCGCCAAGATTTTTTCTTCCTGGTTAGTGATGGTTCAGCTATAGCATCCCAAACGAGCAGTTGTAACTGCGTGATGTTGTCCAGGCAGTTTGGTCTGCTGCAGTGTGAATGCAAACCAAACCAAATGAAGGAGCGAAAATTCTTGGTATTCCCAGCCCAGTCAAACCAAGACCCCCGGACCATCCTGGTGTAAATGCAGCCTACATCTCCCAGCTGGTCTGGGAACATCTTGGTATCCTCTCTGAAGAGCTGGAGCAGGTGGCAAGGGAGAGGGAAGTCTGGGCTTCTCTGCTTGAGCTGTTGCCTCTGCAACACGGACCTCCAGAAAAGTGGTAGAAGGTGGATGGATGGATGGATAATTAATAATTTAATATAGTGTATAGTGACCACTGCATTCAAATTGTAGATGCAACACCCTTCTCCTCCTTGTACACGCTGGTCCTGTTGGCTTCCTGCCTGTCTTCTGTAACATAAATTGCTTGTCCTTTCGCCTTCATGTGAATCTTAACACCTCCATTTAAACCTCATGCACCCTTTGGGGGTGGCAGTTTTGAGGGAGAGACACAGAGACATTGGATCTCTCCAGGATGACCACCTCCACACATTAAAATATACAAAATGACCTCCTTGGGATTCTTTATTTCATCTCTCTCCATGCACAATGCAACATATTTCCATGACACTTTTTCACCTCCCGTGATCTGGATTTTATGCTCCTAACAGAGACTTGGCTTTTCTCCAAACTTCAACCTCTGTGTCCAAATCCAGTTTTACATGTCGACAAATTCCATCTGACACTTACTCTAGCTTCAAGCCACAACTGATGGAACAGAACCTTTCCTTTCCTGTCTTGTTGTTGGAGGCTGTAGATTGCCCTCACATATTTAATAAGGATTTTATTTCAGACTTTGCTGATTTACTGTCAGTGGTTACCATTAAAACAATAATCATACTTAATTACAGGTGATTTTATTCATGTCTGCTGTGAGCCAAAGGAGCCATGCCTACAACAATGTTTTTACCCCAAACTATGGAAGTTTGTCTACAGTTTAGCTGTCCGTGCGTACTATGCCGGGTATTCAGAGGTGTGAAAGTGTAGAGATTTGAAGCCAGTCTCCAGAGTGGAGAGATTTTGTTGGTGCTGCGTCCGTGTGCACAGATACAAAGAGCTAGAGCATAATAGAGCCCCAGTTTACAACAGATTTCAGCCAATCCACACACCAAAGAGCATTTATTTCTCTCTGAGAACTCCAAATATGGAGCTTGTATTTCTGCATTTCTCACAGAAATACAAGCTCTGTGATTAAATTCTAAACTCGATGTGCTTGTAGTTAGGATTAGGTTAAAAAAGGGCTCTTAATGGTATCTGTAAAATGCTTTTATTTAACACAATAGATGCAACCTTATACAGAAAAATCATCAAAATTATAACCAAGGATGATTTAGAGAATAAAATAGATCCCTAGATTTAATGCCTACCTTTGCTGAATGATGAAAAAAAAATCACTGTTGAGCAGCCAGTGTTTCAAATCTAGTTTTGTGCTGCTGCACAAATGATGTGATGTCGGCTTACTTGTAATGCTTTTGTAAAAGTTATGACTGAAGACTCATCAAATATTCAAACCAGCTGTCAGTACGTCAGATTTTTTTATTGCCTGCAATTATACAGTTTATTTATTTATTTATTAAGCCCTCATTCTTTCAACTTAAAAAAAGAACATAAATATTTCTTCTAGCTGAAATCTGTCATATATAGTTATAATCCAAAGTTCCTAGTAAACTTCTACTTGTCATCCATTAGTTACAACAGCAGTTTTCACACCTTTGGTGGATCTGTGTGCACGCATGGTTGCTGTGACGTGTCCTGTGCATGCAGATGTGTCTCTCTCGGTCTAAATGAAAATGTTGTCATGTGCACCAGGCCTTAATCCATGGAACAACTTTTGAAACTTACCTCACCCAACTTTCTGACAGTCACATAAGGTGTTTTTTTAGTAATTTTATTATATATTTTAAAATCTTTGCTCAAATACACTATGCATATATTTAATCAAACTATTACAAAGAAAATAGATTAAATTATTGTGAGATGATGAAACCATACAGTGGTGTGAAAAAGTGTTTTCTGATTTCTCATTTTTTTGCATGTTTATCACACTTAATTGTTTCAGATCATCAAACAAATTTAAATACTAGACAAATTGGAATCAAAGTGGGGATTCTAAATTGTCCTTAGGTATGACTGTGAGAGTGAATGGTTGTCTGTCTCTCTGTGTTGGCCCTGCGATTGACTGGCGATCTGCCCAGGGTGTACCCTGCCTCTCACCCAAAGATGCTGGGATAGGCTCCAGCCCCCCCCCCCCCCCCCCCGCGACCGGAAAAGGATTAAGCGGTAGAAGATGGATGGACAAAGATAACAAAAGTAAACACAAAATGCAGTTTTTAAATGAAGGTGTTTATGATTAAGGGGAAAAAACATCCAAACCTACATGGCCCTGTGTGAAAAAGTGATTGCCCCTAAACCCAGTAACTGGTTGGGCCACCCTTAGCAGCAACAACTGCAATCGAGCGTTTGCAATAACTGGCAATGAGTCTTTTACAGTGCTGTTGAGGAATTTTGGTCCACTCATCTTTGCAGAATTGTTGTAATTCAGCCACATTGGAGGGTTTTCGAGCATGAGCCGCCTTTTCAAGGTCATGCCACAGCATCTCAATCAGATTCAGGTCAGGACTTTGACTAGACCACTCCAAAGTCTTCATTTTGTTTTTCTTAAGCCATTCAGAGGTGGACTTGCTGGTGTGTTTTGGATCATTGTCCTGCTGCAAAACCCAAGTTCAGCTTGAGGTCACGAACAGATGGCTGGACATTCTCCTTCACGATGTTTTGGTAGACGGCATAATTCATGGTTCCATTTACCACAGCAAATCTATCAGGCCTTGAAGCTGCATAACAGCCCCAGACTATCACACTACCACCACCATATTTTGCTATTGGTATAAGATAAGCCTTTATTAGTCCCACAATGGGGAAATTCCAGGATTGCAACAGCACAGGGATAGCAACACTCAGAGCAACAATCAGAAGGCAAGAAAAAACAAGAGCAGCTAGTATACATATGTACATATTACTATAAATATATATATATATATATATATATATATATATATACAGTATATATATATATATATATATATATATATAGACACACAGTGCGGAGCATTGTGGTTGGTGGATGTGCAGCAGAAAGTCTAAGCTCTCTCTCCGCGGATGCGGCGGGCCAGCTGGATGTCTTTGGGCATGATGGTGACCCTCTTGGCATGGATGGAGCACAGGTTGGTGTCCTCGAAAAGACCCACCAGGTAGGTCTCGCTGGCCTCCTGCAGAGCCATGATGGCGGAGCTCTGGAAGCGCAGGTCGGTCTTGAAGTCCTGAGCGATCTCCCTCACCAGGCGCTGGAAGGGCAGCTTACGGATGAGCAGCCCCGTGGATTTCTGATAGCGACGGATCTCTCTCAGAGCCACGGTACCGGGCCTGTAACGGTGAGTCTTCTTCACTCCGCCGGTGGCCGGAGCGCTTTTTCGAGCAGCCTTGGTGGCCAGCTGCTTCCTGGGGGGCTTTTCCTCCAGTAGATTTACGGGCGGTCTGCTTGGTTCTTGCCATCGCTCTTTATTATTCTGTCTTATATTTCTTGGATGCCGCCTAAACTCCAGCCCGGCACCCGCGTCGTTTTCGCTTCAGTTCCCTGGTATGTTGAGTTTCTCCGTTAGCACCGGGTGGCGGTTGAGTGCTAGCTAGCTCTTCCCTGCTGTATCGTCTCCTGCTGTAAACAGAGGCTCCGTCTGCCGACTCGGGAGACCTTTGGGGCGATCTGTGTGTCCATGTGTGTATGATGTTCCTTTTCTGAAATGCTGTGGTACTTTTACACCAGATGTAATGGGACACACACCTTCCAAAAAGTTCAACTTTTGTCTCGTCAGTCCACAAAGTATTTTCCCAAAAGTCTTGGGGATCATCAAGATGTTTTCTGGCAAAACTGAGACAAGGCTTTATGTTCTTTTTGCTCAGCAGTGGTTTTCTTCTTGGAACTCTGCCATGCAGGCCATTTTTGCTCAGTCTCTTTCTTATGGTGGAGTCATGAACATTGACCTTAACTGAGGCAAGTGAGGCCTGCAGTTCTTTGGATGTTGTTGTGGGGTCTTTTGCGACCTCTTGGATGAGTTGTCGCTGCGCTCTTGGGGTGATTTTGGTCGGCGGGCTTTATAGCCTTTTCCAGACTGATATATCTCAATTACTTTGTTTCTCATTTGTTCCTGAATTTCTTTGGATCACAGCATGATGTCTAGCTTTTGAGGATCTTTTGGTCTACTTCACTTTGTCAGGCAGGTCCTATTTAAGTGATTTCTTGAATGAGAACAGGTGTGGAAGTAATCAGGCCTGGGTGTGGCTCGAGAAATTGAAGTCAGCTTTCCAAAGATGTGATAAACCACAGTTAATTTATGTTTTAACAGGGGGCAATCACTTTTTCACACAGGGCCATGTAGGATTTGATTTTTTTTTACCCTTAATAATAAACACCTTCACTTAAAAACTGCATTTTGTGTTTACTTGTGTTATCTTTGTCTAATATTTAAATTTGTTTGATGATCTGAAACATTTAAGTGTGACAAACATACAAAAAAAATGAGAAATCAGGAAGGGGGCAAACACTTTTTCACACCACTGTAGTAAATAAATAAATAAATAAATATATATATATATATATATATATATATATATATTATATATATATATATATATATATATATATATACGTATATATACAGTATATATATATATATACACTCACCGGCCACTTTATTAGGTACACCTGTCCAACTGCTCGTTAACACTTAATTTCTAATCAGCCAATCACATGGCGGCAACTCAGTGCATTTAGGCATGTAGACATGGTCAAGACAATCTCCTGCAGTTCAAACCGAGTATCAGTATGGGGAAGAAAGGTGATTTGAGTGACTTTGAACGTGGCATGGTTGTTGGTGCCAGAAGGGCTGGTCTGAGTATTTCAGAAACTGCTGATCTACTGGGATTTTCACGCACAACCATCTCTAGGGTTTACAGAGAATGGTCCAAAAAAGAAAAAATATCCAGTGAGCGGCAGTTCTGTGGGCGGAAATGCCTTGTTGATGCCAGAGGTCAGAGGAGAATGGCCAGACTGGTTCGAGCTGATAGAAAGGCAACAGTGACTCAAATAACCACCCGTTACAACCAAGGTAGGCAGAAGAGCATCTCTGAACGCACAGTACGTCGAACTTTGAGGCAGATGGGTTACAGCAGCAGAAGACCACGCCGGGTGCCACTCCTTTCAGCTAAGAACAGGAAACTGAGGCTACAATTTGCACAAGCTCATCGAAATTGGACAATAGAAGATTGGAAAAACGTTGCCTGGTCTGATGAGTCTCGTTTTCTGCTGCGACATTCGGATGGTAGGGTCAGAATTTGGCGTCAACAACATGAAAGCATGGATCCATCCTGCCTTGTATCAATGGTTCAGGCTGGTGGTGGTGGTGTAATGGTGTGGGGAATATTTTCTTGGCACTCTTTGGGCCCCTTGGTACCAATTGAGCATCGTTGCAACGCTACAGCCTACCTGAGTATTGTTGCTGACCATGTCCATCCCTTTATGACCACAATGTACCCAACTTCTGATGGCTACTTTCAGCAGGATAATGCACCATGTCATAAAGCTGGAATCATCTCAGACTGGTTTCTTGAACATGACAATGAGTTCACTGTACTCAAATGGCCTCCACAGTCACCAGATCTCAATCCAATAGAGCATCTTTGGGATGTGGTGGAACGGGAGATTCGCATCATGGATGTGCAGCCGACAAATCTGCGCCAACTGTGTGATGCCATCATGTCAGTATGGACCAAACTCTCTGAGGAATGCTTCCAGCACCTTGTTGAATCTATGCCACGAAGAATTGAGGCAGTTCTGAAGGCAAAAGGGGGTCCAACCCGTTACTAGCATGGTGTACCTAATAAAGTGGCCGGTGAGTGTATATATATATATATATATATATATACAGTCATGTGAAAAAAATTCAAATATTTAAATATTCAGTTCTTTATTAATAAATGTGTCTAACCTTGTTTTTGTTTTTATTTGCATTTTTTTTTTACATTTTAGCCATTGTGCGTGGGAATGAATGTGG
The DNA here is from genome assembly GCA_020510985.1 of Pholidichthys leucotaenia. Classification (NCBI taxonomy): domain Eukaryota; kingdom Metazoa; phylum Chordata; class Actinopteri; order Cichliformes; family Pholidichthyidae; genus Pholidichthys; species Pholidichthys leucotaenia. Next base: position 185,369,133 of record CM035840.1, on the reverse strand, counting down.
GGGTGTCCTAAAAAAGATGGGGGGGGGGTGTCCTAATTTATTCCTCACTATTTGTTTAGAATTACATTTTACATAAAATTTGAAAAAAGCCTTTAATTCATTTCTAATTGTTTAGTTGTATTACGTGAATCTCCCAGTATTTTTAACATTGATATTAAATATCCATATGTCCAAATATGTTAAAAAAAACACAGGCTTATACAGTGTGTCCTAATTTTTTCACATGACTGTAAATCATCATCAGGATATAAGATTACTTATATCGGGATATGAAATTCTGGTCATATTGCACAGTCCTACCATTGCTGTTTATTGTTGTGCACACAGATGCAGACAAATGGCGCCAAGAAAACCTCTCCACTCTGGAGACTGGTATCAAATCTCTACACTTTCACACCTCCAAACACCCAGCGTCATATGCACAGACAGCCAAACTGTAGACGAACATCCACAGTTTGGGGTAACAACGCTGTCGTGTGCACGGCTCCTTAGAGGACTGTGTTGGCATCACCGATAGCCCTTTTTTGGTTCCAGTCCTACTTAACAGATCCAAGGTTCTCAGTCCATTTGAGTGTACGCTTAGCCCCTCTTACCTCAGACTTCCATTTCGGGCCCTACTGATTTATTTAACCTTTATTTACACAGGGGAGGTCCATTTTTCAAGGACACCCTGTTCACATTCACACTTGGAAGATGCCCAGGACAACCACAGACAGTAGCTTTAACCAACTGAGGCTGATAGCAAAAGTTAAAGGTCATCTCCGCCACAAAGACCTGGAGACGGTAATCCACACTTTTATTAGTACAAGGCTGGACTACTGCAACTCTGTTTATTTTGACCAATCCTTGACTCATCGCCTGCAGCCTGTACAGAATGCAGCAGTCCATCTCTTCACTGATAAGCATAAACATGACCACATCACACCAACATTGGCCTCACTCCACTGGCTACCAGTGCATTTTGGGATTTTTTTTTTTTTTTGCTTTAGAGCAGTTAATAGGCTGGCACCCCAATACATTTCTGATCTGTTGCATTTTCACACATTGCAGCCAGGGTGCTTAGGTCCTCTAAATACGTAGCTATTACTGTTTAGTCTCCAAAGGCAGTCTGAAGACCAGAGGTAACCGAGTCTTTGAAGGCACTGCTCCTAGGCTTTGGAACAGCGTGTACCGGCATATCAGATCTGCCCAGTAATGAGATTTATAAATCTTCTCTGAAGACCCACATTTTTTTAACCTTGGCTTTAAGTTCAGGTTGAGCTTTGTGTTGCTTCATGAGTACATTTTTGCTCTTATATGTTTTTTTTTCACATTTATCTGTATAGTAATGTTTTATTTTTATTGCTATTGCTGTAATGCTTTTATTCATTTTGACCTGTATGGAACTTTGGTCAACCTCGATTGTTTTACACTGTGCATTATAAGTAAAAGTTTAGTTGAATCTGTTTATTATTTATATGCCCTGTTCCTACATTATCCTACTTCCTTCTCAGTACAATCACTTCATCCTTTGTCAGAGTTTAATTTCAAACCCCTTCCATCCTTCTGAGCAGCTTCCTCCTGGTTTTCCTCCTCCTCACCATTGGTGCCCCTCTTGTGTAGCTCCTCCTTCCCGTTCTTGTTGCTGCTTCCAGTCGCTGTCCTTCGGGCTGAGGAACTCTTGCTGGTGCTCAGCTTCCCCGAGCCGTTACTTGACACTGAGCCATCCTCCTCACTTGGCAACCGCCTGCAGTAGCCATGGCAACAGAGCAAGGCAAGAGAGAGAAAGAGACAGGAGTCATGCTTGTGAACGAGTGCACAGAGAACATCATTTCAGTGAGTGGGAACCAAACATTTAAAAAGAAAAATAGGATGAAATAAAACCAAATGCACTTTAAAACCTCAGAATTTTTTATGTTGGTCTAGCAGGGTTAAAATAACAGGATCCAAACAAACAATCTAAAGTTCTCATCATTTCAAAATTGATGTATAAAAATCAAATTGACAAGAAAATTATATTTATGGTATTGCATCATTTGTCTTTTGAAGACGGACTCTTTTTGACTCTTGAAGACTGGAGAATCTGACAACCAAGAATGTTCCCCTCACCATGTTCTCATTTATTTTGTTAGTGTACAGGAACACAAGCTATGACTGATGAAAAATACACAGGACTGCACAATAAACAAATGAAGTGGTCCTGAAGTTGCAAGAGCAGATGTTACTTGGAAGCTTAGAGTGGTTACACAGGATTTGGCATTGAAAATAACAACAAGAGCAGGTGCCAGAAGTGATGCTTCTGGGGAAGACTGCAGACGCCAGCTGAAACATGTCAAGGTAAAGTTAAATCATCTCCTTTTCATCCTTGTCTGAAATAAGAAAAACAAAAGCCTATAACTGAAAAAGAAGACAGAATGAACCTACTCGAACTACAAGTTTCAGAAAATCTGGAAGAAAACTGTAGGAGGAGTTGATTTCACAAAACAGTTACTGTCTATTAACTGAGGTGAAATAGGACATCATGAGTCAGGAGCTACAGTATAACTCCTGCAAAAGTCAACCAATTGGAGCCAAATTGCAATGTGCGCATCATCAGTATATATCAAACTCTGGTACCACGTTTCTAAACAATCAGAACAAAACTGTAGGAGGAGTTGATTTCACAAATGTGGGACAGACGGACGGACTGCTCCATAACATAATCCCCTGCAGTAGAAGACCAAAGGGGGATTTAGACGAAGGCCGAAGGGGGATAAAAAAGCACTAAAAGTTTGGAGATTGAAAGACATTCTGTACTGAAAGACATTTGGGACTGAAATCCTACAGAGGGGAATTTGGGTGAATTAACTATGAGGTTAATTTATTTGTAGTTTTCACTCAGCTGAGGATTAGTTTTCATGCAGACATCAGTTTTTGTAACTGTTGCAGCGTGACATCTGGAATCAGGTCTAGTAGTACAAACTATTTAAAACTGATTACATTTTCAATTAATCCATCCATCCATCTTCTACTGCTTTTCCGGAGGTCTGAGTCATGGAGGCAGCAGTTCAAGCAGAGGAGCTCAGACTTCCCTCTCCCCGGCCACCTGCTCCAGTTCTTCAGAGAGGATACCAAACCCTTCCCATACCAGCTGGGAGACATAGTCCCTCCAGCATGTCCTGGGTCTGCCCCGGGGTCTCCTCCCAGTGGGACGTGCCCAAAACACCTCAAGTGGGAGGCGTCAAGGAGGCATCCTGATCAGATGCTCAAACCACCTCAGCTGGTTTCTTTTGATGTGGAGGATCAGTAGCTCTACACTGAGCCTCTCCCAGATGACTGAGCTCCTCATCCTCTCTCTAAGGGTGAGTTCAGCAATCATCTGGAGAAAGCTCATTTCAGCCGCTTGTATCCACAATCTCATCCTTTCGGTCATTACCCAAAGTTCATGACCATAGGCGAGGGTAGAAATGTAGATTGACCAGTAAATCAACAGCTTTGCCTTAGAGCTCAGCTCCCTCTTCACCACAACAGACTGGTACAATGTCTGCATCACTGCAAATGCTGCTCCAATCCGTCTGTCAAGCTCCCACTCCATTCTCCCTTCACTGATGAATAAGACCTCAAGATACTTAAACTCCTCCACTTGGGGCAGGAGACTGTCCTCAACCCAATGAGGACAATCCATCTGTTTACGGCTGAGGACCATGGACTCGGACTTGGCTGCATTTAAGTCCGATTTGCAAAAGATCTACGTGGCAATAAGTGTGTCTAGAATTACACCGTTCTCGGCCGCACTTCAAACACAAACAACACATTACGAATACACCTTAGCCAGAGAGCTAAAAGCCACTGTGTCTGTGGGCACCGCCATGTTGATCACCACATTGAGGACCACCGTGTACATAGCCATTTTTATAAATGTTTTTTTCCTCCTCTGTTTATTAAAAAAAGTTGAAACCACACAGCACTGCATAAAAAAAACCGTGTTCATCTGAAAATGCACAAACACATTGTAAAACCCATCATGAGTAACTGTATATTTATTAGTGCATCTCACTAAATTAGAACATCATGATTGGTAATTTAAACTGTAATTATATTCAAAATTAAATCAAAGAGTCTTGAAATATTTCTGTGTGTGCAAATCAATATTGAATACATCAAAGTTTATTCCTTTAAATTACTTCACAAAAAAAACTTAATTTTTTCCACAATATTCTAATTACTGAAAGGCACTAGCGTCATGGGTCTGAGCTCATGTTTTCACTGAGCTCAGACCCTCACTTTATTCCTAAGTATTGTATGCCTGATTAGTTTGATTTTGTTAGTTTTCTGTATATATTTTGGGTTTGTTTACATTTGGGCCTCTACTTTTCCCAGATACCCCCTCTAACTGCTCACAGTCTGCTCCCCTCTCAGCTCAGCTGTGAGCAGTTGGTCAAATTAGGTCACCCGCTCGCTCAGTGACTCACACCTGCAGCTCATTCTCTTCTATGTACTTAAGCACTGCCTATTCACTGTGTTAGTGCGGCAATATTGGATACTTCTGCGGATGTTTCCCCCCAGATTATGCCCTTATCGCATCCAGAGCTAAGCCAGCTGTGGAGTGACTCATTCTGTAAGTTATTCTTGTGTTGCATTTTTGTATTGTCTGCACCATTTTTTGTACTTTATGTTAATAAAGGTCACAAACGTAATTCAGCACCTGGGTCACTCTCTCTGCCCTGTAGGGGCATTTATGACAACTAGTATGTGAAAACTAAAATGTACTGTTAACAAAGTTAGCTGCAGCACAAGTTTGACTGCATTGGTTGTTGCCATGTCAGCAAAGGAGATAACAGTGCATTATTGTGACTTCTAACCAGACTCACACAAAGCCAAAATGTCTATTTTCATAATGCACACAAAAACAACAGCAGCAGATTAGAATGAGTTTTTCAAAAAGTTTTTTTTTGTTTGTTTGTTTTTTGTGCACAGAAATGGTGTGCAGATAAAGGCCCAAAATACATTAAAAAAAAATCTACAGTCTAAAAAACACCCATGCATGTGTGGACAAGGCCTTAATCTTTTTCAAAGCAATCAGTTGGTATGCTTTTCTATGTAATGTTAAAGTGGATTATACAGTTCAATAATAATACAGTAAAAAACTATAGGCATTAGAGTTAATTTACCAGAGCAATCTTGCACCCATCCTAGTAATAGAAAATATCTTGTTTTTGAAATAATAGTTTTTCCTTTTTTTCAATTGTGAACTGAATTAATAGAAAAATCTTATCAATACTTTTCCCTGTATTTTTATAGAATTATTGTGTACTGTATATTTTACTATGTCTAGAAGTCACAGCCTCTCTTTGTCTCAGAAGCAGCAGGAGCAGAAGCAAGAGCAGGTCCACACAGACCAGGAAGAATATGAAGCCTTTAATCCATTTGCAACCTATAAATAATCCTAACATGGGAATTGCTGAATTTATTGCTTAGGGGGAAAAAAAACACTTGAAGGTTTAATATTGCTAATGGTCAGAAGATTGCATATAACTACAGCATTAAAGCTCTGTTATCAAAATAAACTGCAAGAACTGAAAATGTAGCAAACACCAAGACAGTACTATAGAATGCTGACTAATGACACTAGTTCAGTTGGCCAGGTTGGTTTACAGCCTAGGATCTTGATAGAAACAGCCTTTAAACAGTTCACTTATCTCATTAATGAAATGACAATTACATTGACTTAAATCATTTTCTCGACACTGCCTTTGGCAATACTTCCCCTACCACAAAGCCTGACTGCAACCTTAAAATAAATTTTAATGATATATGTTATAGATAGATGGACTTGATCTATCTATAACATATATCATTAAAATTTATTGATAATGATATATGTTATAGAGACTTGCTGTTTATGCCCAAAAGGTGGGTTAAGTTCAGGGCTTAATTTGAGCTGAATCCTGCAGGAACAAGATCCGGCACCTTCCAGATCGGACTGGTACCTCTTCAGTTGGATCCACCATCTCTTATTTGATTAGGAAAATATGCCAATAACTTTTTGTCTATTAATTGCTTTTTGTTATTAGTCATTATTCATTTGCTCTATAACAGAATAGTGGATAATAAGCAAAAAATTGTTAATGAACTGAATTTTTTTTTTTTTTGTAAATGTGGACAGAGAACTTGCAGAATTCATTAAAAACTAGAAAAGCACTCGGAGAGCGCAGACCTCCGCCAAGCGGCACAGTTCCCCCCATAGAGTGTTTGTGTGTACGTTTTCAGATTCCCTGAGCATGAAAAGATATGAGTAGCAATTGGATTCACAATGATTATTTGTTTATTTGACATGGACAGTGCAATAAACAGACAATTAATGAATGACAATCAATGTGATAGTGATAGGATTAGTGGTTCAGTAGTGTAAAATGGGGCTATAAGGGATGGCGGGTTAATAAGGGACACTTTTGTGGGAAATGTTTTAAATGTAATTCTGCTTTTTTTATTTTGAGCAGGACGCTGAGTTGTGTTGTTATTGTCAAATATCCATGAATCCTTCATCAAATCTAGGCGGAAGCAAAATTAAAAAAGCAGAATTACATTTAGAAAAGTGTCCCATATTACCCCGCCGTCCCTTATAGCCCCGTTTTACGGTTGTAAAAGCATTGCCTCCTTGGCGGAGGTAATAAACTGAAGTGTTGGTGTGTCCATCTCCTCCACTGACGGATGCAGATTGGTTAGACAGGTTGCCGCGGGTTTTATATTATATTGGGGTTGCGGTCCGCGGCAAAACAGAATTTAGAGTCTTCCCCAGCAGAGAGGTGGTTTTTACGCAGCGCCTATAGCTGGGCGGGGAATTTGTGGCAAATAATGGGGCGGCGGACAGGTGTCCGTGTCAGGTTTTGCAGCGTGGCGCAAAAACAGGCACGCTGGCGGGCCCAGGGCAGCAGTGTTTTCCGCGTGCTTTTGTGCCTAAAACGTTGAAGAACGCGGAGTTTGTGTTGGTCAGACACGACGACCAGCGCAATGTGCGCAGCGCCTATGGCTGGCACAGGCACGCTGGGGGTCCGAGGCCAGCAGTGTTTTCCGCATGCTTTTGTGGCTAAAACGTTGACGAAGGCGGAGTTTGTGTTGGTCAGACACGACGCCCAGCGGCCTCCATTGCGCCTGCGCACATGTTGAAAATGGCCCTATGTCACAGTGTTGAAAAATGCTTTAAAAAAATTCCTGTATCCAGACGGTGAACCGGATCACCCCCAAAATTTAATCAGTTCTTCCTTGTACCATTTCCAACAATGCCTGAAAGTTTCATGCAAATCCGTCCCAGACTTTTTGAGTTATCTTGCTAACCAACAGACAAACAGACAGACAGACAAACAGACAAACACACAAACACACAAACCCTGGCAAAAACATAACCTCCTCCTGGCCTTTTCGGCCTGGCGGAGGTAATCAAAACACAAAGTCACAAGAAATAACCAGAAATCCAATAAGCACCAACATAAAGAATTCAATGTTTATCTATGAAACAAATGAATTCAGAGATTCTTAATATGAGGGGGAGCTGAAAAGTTCATCAGCTAACCATGATGCAATGGTCAAATTTGACCAAATGTGGTTTATTTTTCAACATTTCATCAGTGTTGCAATGCTTGGATCTCTGCCGTATAGAAGACATAACTCCTTCTTAATCAGCCTAGGAACTTTTCAACACCCAGCCCCCAGACAGTGAGAAAATGCAGCAATAAAACCTGTACAGAGTGACGGCATTGATATGGTTATAGATAAAAAGGTAATTGATTGCATTGTTAAACCATCTATTCAGCCATCCATCTTCTACCGCTTTTCCGGAGGTCCAGGTCACAGAGGCACCAGTTCAGGTAGAGAAGCCCAGACTTTCTTCCCCCCGGCCACCTGCTCCAGCTCTTCAGAGAGGAAACCAAGATGTTCCCAGACCAGCTGGGAGACATAGTCTCTCCAGCGAGTACTGGGTCTGCCCCGGGGTCTCCTCCTAGTGGGACGTGCCCGAAACACCTCAAGTGGGAGGCGTCCAGGAGGTATCCTAATCAGATGCCCATACCACCTCAACTGGCTCCTTTCAATATGGAGGAGCAGCGGTTCAACTCTGAGCTTCTCCCAGATGACTGAGCTCCTCACCCTATCTCTGAGGGTGAGTCCAGCAATCGTACGGAAAAGCTCATTTCAGCCGCTTGCATCTGCGATCCCATTCTTTCGGTCATTACCCAAAGCTCGTGACCATAGGTGAGAGTAGGAACGTAGATTGACTGGTAAATCGACAGCTTTGCCTTAGAACTAAGCTCCTTCTTCACCACAACAGACTGGTACAACGTCCGCATCACTGCAGATGCTGCTTCGATCCGTCTGTCAATCTCTCGCTCCATTCTCCCCTCACTCGTGAATAAGACCCTGAGATACTTAAACTCCTCCACTTGGGGCAGGAGCCTGTCCCCAACCCGGAGAGTACAATCCACCTTTTTCCGGCTGAGGACCATGGACTCGGACTTGGAGGTGCTGATTCTCATCCCAGCCGCTTCACACTCAGCGGCAAACCATCCCAATAAGAACTGTAGATCATCGCTGGATGAAGCCAGCAGGACAACATAATCTGCAAACAACAGAGATGAGATCCTGTAGTCACCAAGCATGACACCCTCCGTTCCCTGGCTGCACCTAGAAATCCTGTCCATAAAAATTATGAACAGGATTGGTGACAAAGGGCAGCCCTGACAGAGTCCAACTCTCACTGGGAATGAGTCCGATCAAGTATTGGCAATACAAACCAAACTCTCACAATGGTCGTACAGAGACCGAATAGCTCGTAACAACAAGCCCGATACCCCATACTCCCAAAGCACCCCCCACAAAAAACCATGAGGGACACGGTCGAACACATGTAAACACATGTAAACTGGTTGGGCAAACTCCCACGAACCCTCGAGGATCCTCGAGAGAGTAAAGAACTGGTCCAATGTGCCACAGCCAGGACAAAAAACCACACTGCTCCTCCTGAATCTGAGGTTCGACCAACGGCCTGACTCTCCTCTCCAGTACCTTGGCATAGACCTTCCCAGGGAGGCTGAGGAGTGTGATCCCTCTGAAGTTGGAGCACAGCCTCCGGTCCCCTTTTTTGAAAAGAGGAACCACAACCCTGGTTTGCCATGTCAAAGGCATTGCCCCCGACGTCCAATGTTGCAGAGGCGTGTCAAACATGAAAGCCCTACAACATCCAGGGCCTTGAGGTACTCAGGGCGAATCTCGTCCACCCCCGGGGCCCGGCCACCAAAGAGATTTTTAACCACCTTGGCGAACTCAGCCCCTGTGATAGGCGAGTCGTCCCCCTCATCCACAAGCCCTGCTTCCTCTGTGGAAGGCGTATCGGTGGGATTGAGGAGATCCTCAAAGTATTCCTTCCACCGCCAAACGATATCCCCAGTTGAAGTCAACAGCGCCCCATTCACACCATACACAGTGTGGACAGGGAGCTGCTTCCCCCTCCTGAGCCGCCAAACAGTCTGCCAGAATCTCTTCAAGGCCAACCGAAAGTCTTGTTCCATGGCCTCACCGAACTCCTCCCATACCCGAGTTTTTGTTTCAGCAACCACCCGAGCTGCACTCCGCTTGGCCTGCCAGTACACCTCAGCTGCTTCGGGAGTCCCACAAGCCAACCAAGCTTGATAGAACTCCTTCAGCTTAATGGCCCCCCTCACCACTGGTGTTCACCACTTGGTTTGGGGGTTGCCACCATGAGATGCCCCGATCACCTTGCAGCCACAACTCTGGGCAGCCGCTTCAACAATGGAGGTGGAGAACATGGCCCATTCAGACTCCATGTCTCCACACTCCCTCGGAATGTGGTTGAAGTTCTTCCGGAGGTGGGAATTGAAGACCTCCCGGACAGGGGCGTCAGCTAGACATTCCCAGCACACCCTCACTATACGTTTGGGTCTACCAGGTCTGAATGGCTTCCTCCCCTGTCATCGGATCCAACTCACCACCAGGAGGTGATCAATTGACAGCTCTGCACCTCTCTTTACCCAAGTGTCCAAGACATACGGTTGCAGGTCTGATGACACGATAACAAAATCCATCATTGACCTGTGACCTAGGGTGTCCTGGTGCCAGGTGCACATATGGACACCCTTATGCTTGAACATGGTGTTCGCTATGGACAAACTATGGTTAGCACAGAAGTCCAATAACTGAAAACCAACCGGGTTCAGATCGGGCAGGCCGCTCCTCCCAATCACTCCCTTCCAGGTTTCACTGTTGTTGCCCACGTGCGCGTTGAAGTCACCCAGTAGGACAATGGAGTCTCCAAGAGGAGCACCCTCCAGCACCCCAGTCAGAGACTCCAAAAAGGATAAGTACTCTGAACCATCATTTGGTGCATAGCCACAAATGATGGTCAAGACCCGTTTCCCAACCCGAAGGCGCAGGGAAACAACCCTTTCGTCCACCAGGGAAAACTCCATATAAAGGCAGCAAGGTGGGGGGATACAAGAATACCCACACCTGCTTGTTGCCTCTCGCCCGGGGAAACTCCAGAGTAGGTCAAGCTCCAGCCCCTCTCCAGGAGACTGGTTCCGGAACTGGAGCTGTGTGTTGAGGTGAGGCCAACTATATCTAGCCGGTATCTCTCAACCTCATGCACCAGCTCAGGCTCCTTCCCCACCAGAGAGGTGACATTCCACGTACCAAAAACCAGTTTAGGAAACCTGGGATCAGTCCACCAAGGTCTCCGCCTTTGATTGCCACCTGATCCACATAGCACCAGACCCCCATGATCCCTCCTGCAGGTGGTGAGCCCACTGGAGGGCGGACCCTTGTAACTCCTTCGGGCTGAGCCTGGCTGGGTCCCATGGGCGGAAACCCGGCCACCAGACGCTAGCCATCAAGCCCCTCCCCCAGGACTAGCTCCAGGGTGGGGCCCCCGTAACCCAATATCGGGCGGAGTACACTGAATCCTTATTCTAGTATTTATCATGAGAGTCTGTTGGATCGTTCTTAGTCTGGCCTTTCACCCAGGACCAGTTTGTCTTGAGTGACCCTACCAGAGGCAAATTGCCCCGGACAACATAGCTCCTGGGATCACTGGGGCACGCAAACTCCCCACCATGATAAGGTGACGATCCATGAGGGGCTATTTGCCTCTCATGGATCAACAATGCCCCTCTGGTGGAGGGGCATTGTTAAACCTTTAACCAGTATTTTCAACAAATCCTTTCAAACTTGTATGTTTCCTGATAAAATGAAAATTTCAAAAGTTACACCTCTGTTTAAAAATGCATCATTCATAACTTCACCAATTATAGGCCTATAGTTGTGTGAAAAAGTTTTTGCCCCCTTCCTGATTTCTCTTTTTTTTTTGTATGTTTGTCACACAAATGTTTCAGATCATCAAACAAATTTAAATATTAGACAAAGATAACATAAGTAAACACAAAATGCAGTTTTTAAATGAAGGTGTTTATTATTAAGGAAAAAAAAAATACAAACCTACATGGCCCTGTGTGAAAAAGTGATTGCCCCTAAACCCAGTAACTGGTTGGGCCACCCTTAGCAGCAACAACTGCAATCAAGTGTTTGTGATAACTGGCAATGAGTCTTTTACAGGGATGTGGAGGAATTTTGGCCCACTCATCTTTGCAGAATTGTTGTAATTCAGCCACACTGGAGGGTTTTCGAGCATGAACCACCTTTTCAAGGTTATGCCACAGCATCTCAATCGGATTCAGGTCAGGACTTTGACTCGGCCACTCCAAAGTCTTCATTTTGTTTTTCTTAAGCCATTCAGAGGTGGACTTGCTGGTGTGTTTTGGATCATTGTCCTGCTGCAGAACCCAAGTATGCTTCAGCTTGAGGTCACAAACATATGGCCGGACATTCTCCGGACAGCAGAATTCGTGGTTCCATTTACCACAGCAAGTCTTCCAGGTCCTGAAGCAGCAAAACAGCCCCAGACCACCACAATATCACCACCATCTTCGATCCAAGATGGCACCCACAGCGGTCGACATGGTGCTTCGCTGCGCTCTTTGTTTGTTTTTGTTTGTCAATTGTGTGTCTGCTTGCACTTATACCCGTGAAGAACTTTTAAATATCAGGACTTTGACCCCCACGGACCTCCTCCCAGTTTTTCTAGCCCCTGCCACCGATCTGGTTTATTGTTTGGCTCGGAAAGTGAGACGGCGGAAGAGAGGAAGACGAGCGGGCGCTCTCGTACGACTTCGCAGGAGAGGCTCGCGAACGGCGCTGCCTGGCATATTTCTGTCCAATACCAACTCTCTCTCTAACAAGGTGGATGAACTGAGACTGCTGATGCGTTTTAAGGACCTCGCCTCCTCAGCTGTCCTCTGCTTTACTGAGACCTGGCTCCGGGAAAATATACCGGACAGCGCGCTGCGCCTCGACGGCTTTCAGCTCTTCCGTGCTGATCGTGACACAGAGCTTTCCGGCAAGACCACAGGAGGCGGTGTCTGCTTCTACATCAACTGCAGCTGGTGCTCTGATGTAACGGTAATTTCCAAACACTGTTCTCCTGCCTTGGAATTTCTTGTTATCAATTGCAAGCCCTTCTATTCCCCGCGGGAGTTTGCTTCTTTCATAATGATCGCTGTGTACGCCCCTCCCGACGCGGACACGCGCGAAGCTCAGCGCGTGCTCGCGGATCACATTCAACACACAGAGCGGAGTTTTCCAGACTCGCTGATTATTGTGGCTGGCGACTTTAATCAGTGCAATCTGAGCCACGATCTCCCCCGCTACAAACAGTTTATTAAATGCCCCACCAGAGGATTAAACACACTGGATCACTGTTACACCACAGTGAAAGACGCATATCGCGCTGTCCCTCGAGCTGCGCTGGGATTATCTGATCACGTGATGGTTCACCTCATTCCCACATACAGACAGAGATTGAAGCTCACTAAACCTGTTGTGAGCACTACGAAGATACGGACCAGTGATGCTGAGGAGAAGCTGGAAACGTGCATGGAAATATCTGACTGGGGCATGCTTAAAGGAGCCACGCATGATCTGGATGAGTACACGGACACTGTGAACTCATATATCCACTTTTGTGAAGAGAACATTCTTCCATCACGCACCAGGGTGAGTTACTCTAATGACAAACCCTGGTTCACAGCTAAGCTCAGACAGATCAGGAAGGAGAAGGAAGCAGCGCTGAAAAGTGGAGACAGGGACTGCTACAGGGAGGTTAAATACCGGTTTAACAGAGAGCTGAAGAGGGCTAAATCTGTGTACTCAGAGAGACTCCAGCAGCAGTTCACTGCTAATGATTCGGCTTCCGTGTGGAGAGGACTGAGGCAAATCACCAACTATCGACCTAAGGCTCCTAAAGGTCAGGATGACAAAGCCCTTTGTCAGAGACTGTCCCAACACTATGCCCGTTTTGACACCTCGTCATCTGTGTCCAACTCCCCCCCTCCCTCCAGCTCCACAGCCTCCACATTCCCTACTTCATTTAAGGCACCCCCCCCTCCTCCCCCCCTCCCCTTATCATCAGTGAGCAGGATGTGCTCAAACAGTTCTCCAGACTGAACCCGCGCAAGGCCCCCGGCCCAGACGGCGTGTCTCCCTCCACCCTGAGACTCTGTGCGAAACAGCTGGCTCCTGTATTCACAGACATTTTTAACACCTCCCTTAAGTTATGCCACGTGCCATCCTGCCTCAAATCCTCCACCATCATCCCTGTCCCCAAGAAGCCACGGATCACTGGACTTAATGACTACAGACCTGTAGCGCTCACCTCTGTAGTCATGAAGTCCTTTGAGCGCCTGGTCCTGTCCCACCTCAAGTCCATCACCACCCCTCTCCTGGACCCGCTGCAGTTTGCCTACCGAGCCAACAGGTCTGTAGACGATGCAGTCAACCTGGCCCTCCACTCTATCCTGCAGCACCTGGACTCCCCGGGAACCTACGCCAGGATCCTGTTTGTGGACTTCAGCTCCGCATTCAACACCATCCGCCCCGCTCTGCTCCGGGACAAGCTGTCCCTGCTCAACGTGCCTGACTCCCTCTGCAGGTGGATCATCGACTTCCTGACGGACCGGAGGCAGCATGTGCGGCTGGGAAAGACTGTCTCAGACTATACTAGCATCAGCACCGGATCACCCCAGGGCTGTGTACTTTCCCCCCTACTCTTCTCCCTTTACACCAACTCCTGCACCTCCAGCCACCAGTCTGTCAAGTTGATCAAGTTTGCGGACGACACCACCCTCATCGGGCTCATCTCCAACGGCGACGAGTCCGCCTACAGGAGAGAGGTGGCCCAGCTGGCGTCCTGGTGCAGCAATAACAACCTGCAGCTGAACGCTCTGAAGACAGTGGAGATGATTGTAGACTTCAGGAAAGTCACTACTCCTCTGCCCCCCCTCACCCTCTCAGGCTCTCCCATCACCACTGCTGATTCCTTCCGCTTCCTAGGCACTACCATCACCAGGGACCTCAAATGGGAGCTGACCATCAGCTCACTCATCAAAAAAGCCCAGCAGAGGATGTTCTTCCTGCGGCAGCTGAGGAAGCTCAAGCTACCCACCAAGATGTTAGTGCAGTTCTACACAGCCATCATCGAGTCCATCCTCACCACCTCCATAACCGTGTGGTATGCAGGAGCCACTGCCAGGGACAGACTAAGGCTGCAGCGCGTCGTGCGCACTGCTGAGAAGGTGATCGGCTGCAAGCTCCCATCTCTCCAGGATCTGTACATCTCCAGGACCCGGAGGCGTGCTGGCCGGATCATAGCCGATCCCTCACACCCTGGTCACGTACTGTTTTCCCCCCTCCCCTCTGGTAGAAGACTTCGGTCCATCCAGACTAAAACCTCCCGTCACATGAACAGCTTCTTCCCCTCTGCCATTAGACTGCTGAACACTAAGTGACTCTCGTGCACCATGTACAGCAGCTCAACCAGACTCATGTCAATCATCACTGTTTTCTTCCTGCATTACCGACTGCACTATATAGTTCTCCACAGTATCTGCTGCTGGCTAATATATATTTTAACTGTTGACCAGTATCACTTAATCTTATCCTACACTTTATTACATGTATAGTTTATTTCTCTTATCTTATCATGTTTAATGTTGCAGCATTGTACCGAGACAAATTCCTAGTTTGTGTACTACATGAACAATGGCAATAAACCTGATTCTGATTCTGATTCTGATTCATATTTTACTGTTGGTATGATGTTCCTTTTCTGAAATGCTGTGTTACTTTTATGCCAAATGTAATCGGACACACACCTTCCAAAAAGTTCAACTTGTGTCTCGTCAGTCCACAGAGTATTTTCCCAAAAGTCTTGGGGATCATGAAGATGTTTTCTGGCAAAACTGAGACGAGCCTTTATGTTCTTTTTGCTCAGTAGCGGTTTTCGTCTTAGAACTCTGCCATGCAGGCCATTTTTGCTTAGTCTCTTTCTTATGGTGGAGTCATGAGCACTGACCTTAACTGAGGCAAGTGAGGCCTGCAGTTCTTTGGATGTTGTTGTGGGGTCTTTTGTGATCTCTTGGATGAGTAGTTGTTGCGCTCTTGGGGTAATTTTGGTCGGCCGGCCACTCCTGGAAAGGTTCACCACTGTTCCATGTTTTCACCATTTGTGGATAATGGCTCTCAGTGAGGTTCACTAGAGTCCCAAATCTTTAGAAATGGCTTTATAGCCTTTTCCAGACTGATAGATCTCAATTACTTTGTTTCTCATTTGTTCTTGAATATCTTTGAATTGCAGCATGATGTCTACCTTTTGAGGATCTATTGGTCTACTTCACTTTGTCAGGCAGGTCCTATTTAAGTGATTTCTTGATTGAGAACAGGTGTGGAAGTAATCAGGCCTGGGTGTGGCTGGAGAGATGGAACTCAGCTTTCCAAAGATGCGATTAACCAGTTATTTTTTGTTTTAACAGGGGAACAATCACTTTTTCACGCAAGGCCATGTAGGTTTGGATTTCCTTTTACCCTTAATAATAAACACCTTCATTTAAAAAATGCATTTTGTGTCTACTTGTGTTATTTTTGACTAATATTTAAATTTGTTTGATGATCTGAAACACTTAAATGTGACAAACATTAAAAAAAAGAAATCAGGAAGAGGGCAAACACTTTTTTACATGTATATCTCTGCTCTCACAATTCTCTAAAATTTTAGAGCAGATTTTTGATCAGCGACTTGATCTCATAAGTAGGTAGGTAGGTAGGTAGACAGACAGACAGACTTTATTGATCCCAAACTGGGAAATTACAGGTTACGCTTTCTGGATAAAAACAAAGTATGGACTGAAAATTAATATGGTTTTAGAAAGAAAAAATCAACATCAATGGCACTCATGGACTTTACTTAAAATGTCACATCAGCAATAGATAAAAGACAATATACAGTTGGACTGTTTATTAAGAAAAGCATTTGATTCTGTAAACCATGACATTCTGCTGTCAAAATTATGGTCAATTAGTTGCAAAGTTACCTGCATGACAGGAAATAGTATGTATAACTTTAAGATTGTAAATCACAGCTTTTGGATTTAACGATTGGAGTTCCACAAGGCTCAATACTGGGTCCAAAATTATTTAACTTGTTTATAAATGATATCTGCAGTCCAACAAAAATTTTCAAATATGTTCTTTTTGCTGATGATACAACAGTTTTTTGCTCTGGTGATGAGCTCAACTCATTGTTGGGTGTTGATAATGGTGAAATTGTTAAATTAAAAAACTGGTTGGATGAAAATGAACCAACGTACAACGTTAAATGTAAGCAAAACTAAATGTAAGTTACATAAATTATTGTGATGAGCTGGGGGGGGGGGGGTTAAAACATATGAGATCAATTTAAAACCTTCAAAAATATTACAGAAAAGGAGTTATAAGAATGAATGAAAGCATCAAGGTGCAGTTGCTTTGGTATGACCTCTACTGGTCTGGTCTAGTTATTGCAATACCTTTTTCTGTGGCTGCATTGAGAGTATAAAGCCGGATTTTTGCTGCACCTCCACTGTCCATGTATGTGCAACCGGAAACCTCATGTGATGAAATTTGCATCATCATCTCCAGTCCGCTAGTGTCCGCAGGGCTCTACTGCGGATGACCGCGTGCAGCCCAAATTTTATGACCGCGTGGCCTACCCACAACCTGAACACATTGACAGCGCATGCGCAAGACTGAACATCCCATTCACAAGGTGGCGCTACCAACACAGCATACAAAGACAAAGGAGATGAGAACGACAACGAGGATGCGGAAGACAAGAATAAACATACATTGTGGTAACCCACCACAATCTACATGGACATTCAATCCTCACACTCAGCTAGCCTGCACTAAGCAGAGGACAATTTGCATATGGACAGAGAGCCCCTAGGAGACAATCAGAACAGTGGACTATTGTTATACATCCCCGGATTAAGGAGGGGACATCCGGGCGCCAGTTGGTCATGCGAATGATATGTATTGACTGATATGTATATCAATATGCAAATGTTCCATGCATTCTCTCTGTTTGTCTAACATGTATAAAAGAGCTTGGTATACATGCTCAACAGCACAACACAGCTCACATCGCTACAAATGTGTTTCATGATGATGGAGGAAATAAAATTCTGAAACCTTCCAGCTCGTTGTACCTCACCTGATCTCTTTCCTCCACAACATGAATCCTTTTGCAGCAGAAGGAGCTTGAGTGGAGAAGAGCACTGGAAAACGGTAATTCCTTCTTTTCCTTGAAACAACGCCATTGTTGCTACAAAAACAATGTGCGTTGCTCTCGTGTTTATAGCTGGTGAACAAACCGGCATGTTAGCGCATCTGCACTAACAATAGGGCTGGGGCGAAACAATAAATAACCGTTGTGTGCATGCGTCAACTGCTTGGCCTGGTAGACAAAAAAAAGTGAGCATGTACAATGCTGTGTGTGCGCCGGGCTTGCTCAAAGTGCACATGGACCAAAGCAGACCAGAGGGGAAATGCAGCGTGAATAAGGCTTAATGGTGAGTTAAATTTGTGTTTATTTTGAAAACAAAGGCTTATCTCAAAATTCTGGCAAACCAAAAGTCAAGAAAATATGGCGATATAATGATACAAGCCTTTACTTGCACTTAATTTTGACCGGGCGAGCTGAAAAGCGGGTAAGACAGACAGACACACAAACACACACACAGACACACAGTGATTACCATATGCCTCCATTGCACGGAGGTATAATAACACATAAGACAGGTTCAAGAGAGCACACCAATGAATTGTTTCTTAAATCAAAGCTATTAAAACTTCATGATCTGATTAATTTGAAAATTTTATCAGTCATTTTTGGAGCATCACATGGGTCATTGCCACTTCATCCACAGAAATTATCATGAGAAACAAATCTTTTGAGCACAGGAGAAAGCTTCACTCCGAGGTCAGTTTTTTTAGAACATTGTTAAAACAACAGTGTGTTTCAGGCTATGGTGTTAAACTGCGGAACAGTTTGGACAAAACTTTGTATTATGCTAGGAATATTAAAGAATTCAAATTCTTATTTACCAAAGCAACATTTGAACAGTATGGTATTGAAGACCTACGCTCTTAGCTTTTTTTTGTTTGTTTGTTCATTTTTGTTTCCTGCCTAAAGTTGTAATTGGTTTTGTTTGGTTTTCCTTCTTTTTTTCATTTCCTTTCATGTGTGCATGAATTTGGTGTGGTATCCCTGAGCATGTGAACAAATGCACTTTTATGAATGTATTCCATATCTATAGTTGTGTGTTTGTACAAAGGGTAGGTTTATAAAGTTATCTTCTTCCTGCACCTTTTTGTTTATTGCTATGGAGTCGTTATTGGGATGTGTTGATTTGATGTCGATGTGGACAAAATCAGTCAATCAATCAATTTGCACAAAAATCCCTCACCAATTTTTTCTGCAGAGAAAAAATAGGTGCGGCCTTGTCAGCCTTCTGGCTTCATTCCATATGTGAAATCACAGATTATAAAAGGATGCAAAACTACCGAAGACCACAGACTGTGTGCCAGTGACACAAAGACTGGTAAAGAAAGAAACAGGATAAATTAAGTTGAGGACAAGGACAAGTATCTGCGATCAGCAATGAGATCGCGGATACAAGAGGCTGAAATGAGCTTTCACCATTGGATTGCTGGACTCACCCTCAGAGATAGGGTGAGGAGCTCAGTCATCCGGGGGACACTCAGAGTAGAACTGCTGCTCCTTCACATGGAAAAGAGCAAGTTGAGGTGGTTTGGGCATCTGATCAGGATGCCTCCTGGATGCCTCCCACTTGAGGTGTTTTGGGCACGTCCAACGGGGAGGAGACCCCGGGAGAGACCCAGGATACGCTGGAGAGACTATGTCTCCCAGCTCGTCTGGGAACATCTTGGTATCCTCTCTGAAGAGCTGGAGCAGGTGGCCGGGGAGAGGGAAGTTTGGGCTTCTCTGCTTGAGCTGCTGCCTCCACGACCCAGACCTCCAGAAAAGTGGTAGGAGATGAATGGATGGATGGACAAGGAGAAATAATCATGAAGGTAAGAAGAAATTTTATTGTTTTTTTTTCTGCTGTCTTTGTTGATTATTAATGCTGAGGATTGATATCATAAATGCTATACAGAGTATGATGTGTAGTGTTTGTGTGTATGTCAGATGAGCGTGTCCTCTGCTGTTGTGCCTGTGAAGTGTTGCTCGTATCTCTACTGCCAGAGAACCAGCTGATCACTGCCAGCTGGCACAATCTCCTCCACTTGCGCTGATTACCTGCTAGGTACAAATAGCACAGGAGAGCAGATCAGCGTGGGACCATCTTGATAACTGCTGCTGAATGTCGACAGACTTCTGTTGAAAGTCTTGTTACTTAACAGTGTGCACTTACCTAGGCCCCCTCTCCGCTTTCACTTGCCAGCCCTGCGTTACCAGCTAAACTGAAAGTGGAATTGTATTGTTAAATTTCCTTTATCCACAAACTTTCTATACTCACCTAGGTTGGTTCTGCGGTGAGGGCTTGCCGACGTGGTTCAATCCTGTAACTAAAAATACTTTAAAATGTTATTGTTCTTGTATGGTTCAGTTACTGTGTTTGATCTTGGGTTCCTCATCTGGTAAAACCATGGCAGTGTGTGTGTTTACATATTTCAGTGTACAGCTACAGTAAACCACACAGCTAGTGTGTATTGTAGTAGGTGTTGTGGTGTTGGTCCGCGGTGCTGAAACAGGATGGAGGAATCATTTAACCTGCTTGTTTTTAACAGGTCCGATTAATGCATCTATGGTCTGGTTGAGGACATGGTGTTGTTTAGAAAATGACATATTTAGTTGGAAAATTTGGCCCTCAGGCAACCTGGATTTTTTTTTTTGTGTGTATGTCTGTGTGTTTAGTCATTTTTGTGTCGTATTCTGTTCATTTTTTGGGGGGGACCTCTGATTTTACAAATTAAGCACTGTTAAAGTTCATAATTAATATTCTCAAAACATGAGAGTTACACAACCATGCATGTGATGTATGCATACTCACACATTTGACTCGAGGGTGTCAGCAAAGCTCATGCATAAACATGTAGGAAGACATAAATAGTACAGATTCCTCTTGTTCTATATGCCTCACAAACACAAACATGTAAACACGCATAGGGGAGGCACACATGCACAGACACAAACACGCACGCAGCCTTGAGGCATGTAAGCTGTAGCCAGCATCACAATGTGACAGGCCTGTCTACAGGTGGCGTGAGATGCACAAATCACCCAGACCTGACATCAGAGCCAAAGGCGAGGCGAGCGTCCTGTCAGTGGGAACACACATGCACACGCTGCAGATAGAACAGTGGCCAGTGAATGGACAAGTCAAAGTAGAAGTCATGGAGTATCAAATAAAGAGGTGGAGGAATGGTGAGCAAAATGGTGTTTGTTCCAGGTAAATCTGTGGAGGCCAGAGAGACGAGCGACAGCATCAATAATCACTGCTGGTTAGTAATGTTCATTTCCCTGCTTCTGTTTCTTTTCCCTCCCTCTCTGCCGCCAAAACTCTGTAGCTCTGTATGTTCTCCCTATGAACAAATCCCACAGTGGTGCCCCGTGGTTAGCATTCAGTCTGCATCCCTCCGACAAGCCAGCCTTCAGTGGGGAGAATAATTGCTGCTGTTGTTTCTCACATTGTTTCACATGTTTTAGGCTTTCAACAAACAACCGTCTAGAAATGAAGCAGAAAATGATAAAATCTCTTTAATTTGGCAAGAGAATGCTGCAGTCTCCATGGGGAGCAGATTTACATTGGGTACAAATATCAGTGTTGTTAGACAAACTATTACAATATTAGTTTATTGGTAAATTAAAAATGAAATACTTATAAAGAATGCAGCCAAAACCATTATATCATGTGAAATCATAATGTTTAGCAGAACTGTATCAGGGTAAAAGGCAAAAAACTGCTTAAAAGGGTCATTGACTGAAAAATGGTGTATCTGTAGGTTTTAACCATCTGAAATGTGTCTATTGGTTACATGATTATCAAAAAGATATCAAAGCAGTAACTTCTCTTAAAGTGACCCTCCAGCAAAAATCTTTTTTTTTCCTGTTGTTAACATGTCTGTAACATGTTTTTTGTTTCTTACAAGACATATTAAGAGCAAAATCAGTCAAATGTGTCATATCTGTTTTTTTGCTGTAAAGTTTTGCTTAAGCCCCCCCCCCCCCCCAAAAAAAAAAGTGAGTTTGGACAGAGCGTTTCTAGCTACGTAAGCATTCCTGCTTAGCCGGATTGGTTATAACATTAACCAATCAGGCTAAGCACTGGACATGGCGACAGACCTGAGTTCACTGCCTCAGGGAAAGAGGGAGGAGCCGAAGAGCAGCAGGAGATTTTACAAGTTGGGAAAGATGGCAGATTATACAGTATGTGTTCAGTGTTTGGCTGTGTGAGCAAAAAATCCTCTTCTTTTAACTTATGTGTCTTACCCACAGATATGAAAATACAACAGCAATGAACAATTTTATCTAGAAAAACCTCACTGTCCCTGCTAAAATGCCAGAGAAGACACGTGTTTGCAGTCTGCATTGCCCTGCATGCCGGGGGAGACGGCCCTGGTGTGCGTGGCGCAATGGCCAGGGTGAGTATCGTCATAGGTAAACCTGCAGAAGGATCATCCTCGGTGGAGCAGAGAGCTGCTGCCCGGCCTCCGTGGAGGCTGGACGGCTCCTGCAAGGCACTCGCTGGTGCGACCACCAGCCGGCTCACCTCCTTTGGAGCACTCTCCCTGGCTCACCTCCTTTGGAGCACTCTCCCTGGCTCACTCCAAAGGAGACGAGTTGCTTGGCGGGAGAACTGCTCATCTCGGTCCGAGCTGCTCCGAGGAGAGCTGCTCGCCTTGGTCCAGTGCACCCGCCAGCCACCTTGCCTCCTTCAGAGTGAGCCTCCTTCGGAGCAAGCCAGGGAAAGCACTCCGAAGGACGCAAGCTGGCTGGCGGGCGCACCGGACTGAGGCATGCAGCTCTCCTCAGAGCAGCTCGCTGGGCACCGGTGAGCAGTTTGCCTCGGAGCAGCTGCTTGCTTTGGTCCGGTGCACCCGCCAGCTGGCTCAATCCGTGGTCAGTGGGTAATCAGAGACCGGTGGGGAGCCCTCCAGCCTCCACACGGGGCCGGGCAGCGACTCTCTGCTCCACAGAGAATGATCCTTCTGCAGGTTCACCTATGGAAACCTTGTTACGACTTTTACTTCCTCAAGTTGGATCATCCTCTTGGAGTCCTCCACTTCTTCCAGCTACTGGTGGGCGGGGGTATGGGTGGAGCTAATTGGAATATTCATCGATCTGTGTATACTTAAGTAGGTGGAAGATGTAAAAGCTCCTTCCAAGCAATTTTAAGGCAATGAAAGTTTTTTTGTATGTATAAAAAGCCACAATATACTATTTTGGGTAAAACACACTGGTTTTTGATGTGGTTTTAGAGCCGCCAGAGTGCATCTTTAAAAAAAAAAAAAAACACAGCCTTTATCTCATTTCCCTCTCCAAGAAGCATTTTTTGACTCTTCTTGGAGTTTTCCTCTATGTCAAGAATTCCTGCCCGCTGCTCTATTATTGGCCCATTAGCACCTGAGCTAACGGTGGTACTAGGAGGCTTGGACCAAGTGAGCTTATATTATTATTTTCTTCAGATCTTAGTCACCCTAACAGCCATCCCCATTACCACCTGATTCACTAACCCACAGTTGATAATATATGTCACTTCATTCTGGCTTACCTTTAAATAATTTCACTGTGATTGTACAGTTAACTGTTGGCACTGGCCTGCTGTGTGGTTCGCGATGGCCGCCATGACTGGGGAAGCAGCTCGCTTGCATGAGGATTGAGTGACAGACAGGCTGCATGGATCACATCGGTTTCAATTGCTATTTTCTGTAAATTCTGTTCACCCCCACCGGAGTCCTTGTACATCTAGCATCGCTTGACCATATGTTTCATTTTTGGATGTTGTTTTGGCTTAATTCAGGTTGGAGTTGGTGGTTTGGCCACTCATTCACCTGTTTCTGTGCTTGCTGTGCTCTAGGGACCGGTCCTATTCTGTCCGCCACGGGGACCACATGTCCCCGTTAACCAGTGATACTTTGTTTCATTCATTCATGGAGACGAATGTTGAAGTCTTGGGGGCGGTGGGTTGGAGCGGCCACTGGCCCAGTGTTATACCAGGCCCCGAGCAGAGGATCTCTTACAATATTCCTTACATTTGTTAGTGACTATAAGCTTTTGGGCCATTCCAGAATTGTGGGAAATTTTCTGCCCCACCCATTAAGCTGAAAATAATTCATGCAAAAAATACTAAATCAAACATTTATTCTGGAAATTATACTTATACTGAGACAAACTGTAAACAAAGTTGCTGAAAAATAGTCCCAAAAGACTACCATATACATATGTACATATTGGCATATCTATGCATGATCTTCATTTATCCTAGCAACTAACTCAAATACAAACTGAGGATATAAATATAACAATGAATTTTGAAGCTATTTGTCAAAGTGGTTGTCATAATATGGCTAAAAGTAATTTTATGTTGCTTTCACAACTACTTAATACCTCTATGTGAGGCATTTTTGTAAACAGTGGCATGATTGTGGAATAATGACCATCCTACCAACCTAATCTCCACAATAAAAATAATGAAAATGGCTGCCTCACAACATACCAAACTAAAATCAGGAGCAAAGTGTTACTGTGTTGCTCCCTATGCACTTAACAGCTGCAAACAGAAAGTCCAACATAAAGAGAGAGAAGATGTGAATTGTGGTTTTGGACACAATGAGCTTTTTGTTTTGCTCTCTTGTCCAGGTTACGCTTTTCTTATCTACCTTATGGCTTGTGACTAGTGCATTGCCCATAGAAAGCAAGTATTCTTGTCTGAAAACAAGTAGCCCAATCAGGATTTACAGGCCCAAATGTAGGCTGTATCCGAAAGTGGAATCCAAAGAGGTGCAGCCTATATGTAGGCAATCACATGTTAGACTTTGACAAATATAAATGGGAGTAAATGGCACTAAGATTTATTTGATTGTGTAAATATTAATCACAGAATTATTGAAAATGAATAGGACATTCAATATTAGCGACTGTTTAAGAACCCTTGTTTATTTTTTTGTTAGCTTACTTATGGGCAGCACAGTAGTGCAGTGGTTAGCACTGTTGCCTTACAGCTAGAAGGTTCCAGGTTCAAATCCCCAGGCTGGCAGGGGTAGTAACCTTTCTGTGTGGAGTTTGCATGTTCTCCCTGTGCTGCGTGGGTTTACTCCGGGGGCTCCAGTTTCCTCCCACAATCCAAAAGACATGCATGTTAGGTTAATTGGTGACTCTAAATTGTCCCTAGATATATGTTTCCTATAGGCCCTTAGAATAGAGGGTTAGTACTAGTGAAGCACTTTGAGACTAGAAAAAGCACTATATACTGTAAGTACAGGTCCTTATGCTTTAATTGTGTGATCTTTTACATATGACTTATATTCATAAGTGCTGTATCTTGCACTTTGGGGAATGAGAGTTGTTCAATCACCATTATAATTGTTTTAGTTTATATGTGCAGTTTATAGTCTAGCATCAATAAACTCATGCAGTACTATAACAGGACACGTTTACAAATATAAGTACAAAACACCCAACATTATTATTATACACAACAGAATGACCCGTTTGGCTGCAACTGTTGCATCAGTGTTGCCCATTTGTCAGTAAATATCTAAATAAAAATGATTAATTTTGTTATTTGGGCATTTGTGTGTCCTGTTTGGTCATGGTCGTCGTTTAGTCAAACCGTGCATACGCATGTGGCCACATATGATATACAATTGATCTGGGCATTCTGCTCCACAATCATGGTCATCATCATCCATATTTATTTTGACAGGACACAATTAGTCCCTCAGTTGCAGTGGGTCCTCTTAGAGTTGAAACTGAATTTTTACACTGGATGTTTCTTCCTGACGTAACCCTGTCCATTTTATCGGGGCTTGGGACCGGCGTAGGGAGTACACCTGACTTGTGCACCCACTGTGGCTGGGTAACCAACATTTCCCTTCTCCATTCCATTATTGCTGAGCACCAAGCTGGACGGCAGGAAGTTTCACTTTAACATGGTCTTTGGCATGACCCGTCTGGGATTTGAACCCTGGCCTCACGGTTATGGGAGGGATGCTCTATCTCTTGGCTACCACTCCGGTTAGGCCACCACTCTGGTATTATTATTAACTTTTAATTTTTAGATAGCATTGCGAGCACACCAAGAGGAACGCCATCAGTGACGCCAACTCACGGTTCTGCAAAGGGTCTCCCGTCTACCACTGACTGGGCGGGCTGGGCTCGATTCCCTGCGAAGGACCACGTTCTGCTTGCTGCTTCGCCAACACTGGCCTTCTTTGTCAGACCCCGGGTCCCCGCTGCCGTTCCCCGAATTATCCTTTAGACCTACGCAATCACGGCAACATTATAGTATAATTTTTTTAAGCATTACATCTTAAGTACTCTCTTTTTCTGGTCATATTTGTTGCTTTTCACTTCCTTTTTTGTTTGCGGAGGGCTGTGGTGAGTGACTGGTCGTGATGCCGTATATCATCCGATGAGTACGGAGTCAATCCAAAACCCTGCCCACACTTCTAGAAGCCAGAGCATGCATGAGGAAACACAGCGGTGGCTAAACTTTTATTGATAAAAATTACATATTTTAACTGAGCAACTCCATACTCAGATGCACACCCCCGTAACCTGAGCAAAGCACTTACAAAATCTGAGGCCAGTCTGATGAATGGTTTGAGAGATATGTGATGAACACACACAGACACACAGACAGACAGACACACACACACACACACAGAGATTCCTTGCATTTATAGATAGATGAATGACTCCACCCGTTCCTGTCTGCAGAAAGCAAAGCCGAAGAATAAGTAGATCCTTTACTGTTGTTGCTGTTTTGGTGTAAAATCCATCTCACCCTAAACTGGGCCAGTTCTAGGAAGAGGTATGTAGTTAGTATGTACCCAGGTGGTAATAATCTAGGCTACCTGCTTTGAAAAAAATTCCACATAAGATATCCACGTGTGTGTGTGTGTGTGTGTGTGTGTGTCTGTGTGTGTGTGTGTGTGTGTGTGTGTGTGTGTGTGTGTGTGCAGGTTGGTGACGCTATGCCGGCTCTACTAGCACTACACTGTCATCATTGTTGCACAGAATGTCTCCCTCTGGCTTGGCTGCAGCCAGGGTTATAAATATACATGTGTTTATCATCTTTGAGAGGCAAAGCACAACTAATCCCACCTCCATTCACTCTCCTTTAGCGCTGTGTGAATGTGAGGTTCTGTCTTGTGTGCATTTTTCACATTTGCACTCATGTGAGAGGAGGAATGATGCATCTCATTTGTGACTCCACAAACTTTCTTGAGGGAAAGATATCACTGGATGTGGGCGAGAATGTCGGTGTTGCTTGTAGTAGAAAAATGTCTGGAGATTTATGTAACGGTTTTCACCATTACAATGTGAATCTCTTCGGTGATGTTGTATCATTATCACTCATATTCCCAATGAAAACAACTGGCAAGAGATTGTTTTGTATCTTGTGAGAAATTTGTTTAAATTTTTGTGATCCAAAGAGAAGGTTGGAAACCATATTTACTGCTAATGCATAAAAGAGGGGAAATGAGGATAATCAGAGATGGAAATGCATTATTGTTAAAAAAAATGCTCAACTGAGACAATGGAGATGAAATATGAAGATCAGCAGCATGCATTCTAAATTTTGTACAATATATTACTTTGTTTTACAGTAATATTATCAGAGAAATGACAGTCCAGTGTTAGTCAACAGTTTCTGAATTTAGACAAATGCAAAGTTATAACAATATTTGTTACTGTGTCAATTATAGCCTGCTATGAGTAGTCAGTTATTCGATTATTCAATCAGAAAATTAATTGACAGCAAATTTAATAATTAGCTAATTGCCTCTGCACCCATTAAATGTAAAAATTCTAAAAAATATACTTGTTTCGGGTTCTCAGACATGAAAATTTGCAAATTTCCTCATCTTTGTATCGCCAGTGGAACATTTTTTTGTTTTGTTTTGTACAGTTTGTTTTACAAACCAAGACATTTGATGAGGTCACCTTAAGCTCTAGAATGACCCTTTTGACTGTTTTGTGAAATATTTTATAGACCAAATGATTGGTAAACTAATCAAAAAAAAAAAAGGTTTGGCAGATTCATCTGGAACAAAAATAATCATTATTTGTAGCTGTAGCTGATTAACAAACATTTTTTGCCAGAGTGTCTCAGATACCAGTTGTAGTCACTAAAAAGACTATGATTGGCACTTTTTTGGCCTGAGTCCCATTAGATAATCACAGGGCACAACTTTTAGGTGCCAGCTACAAAGAACTCTGTGATTGGATAATGGGACTCATGACATAAAATGTACTAGTTGTCTTGTCAGTGTTCCTACTAGGAACAGGAAAGTGACATACAGTAGTGCTGTTGCAGGAAATGTAGGTCTACTCAGGCTATGTTCGAAGTAATACTCACCTGGTCAGAGGTTGATGTACCACTAAAATAATTTTGAAAATGTTATTTTAAGGTGAAAAGCGTACATAATGTTGCTTAACGGCTCCATAGCATCAGTTCTCTTTACATCAGCATCTCTGGAAGCCAGCTATCTTGCTGCATCTTTTCTGCCACAATCGGCGGTATTTTCTCCTCTTGTCTACAAACAACCTCTTGTTAACACTGGAATTATCTTTAAATCATCTCAATCTGTCAGAGTCTGCACTGCTTGCACTCGGCTTCTCTGTGGCTTAAAAGTGCAATGCACATCCAAACAGTGACTTGCTGAAAAGCTTGGGGTTTTTGTCACTGACTTGCTCACTGATTGAAACAGCTGTTTGAGAACTTTGTGGTTGTCCCTCATAGATAAGACTTCCACCTGGGATGAGTTGGTTAGATCAGCTTTTGATTTCATGGCTGTACTATTGCAAAATTAACAAAACAGCTGTGTAATACTATCCAGTTTTGCAATGAATTATCATTTACAATTCTAGCAGTGATAATAGATCAATTTAAAGTCCATACAGACAACATTCTGACCTCCTGGCCAGTAGGTGCCACACTTACTCTTGCCCCAACTGCTTGGTAGAGACAGATGACATCAACACAGTTATGCAATTGATAGTTTTAGTGTGACGTCACACGCCGGCCAGTGCATTAGGGGTGGCTGTGACGCAGGTATAGTGTAGCCTACTACTGATTGGAGGATCAGGGGTTCGATTCCCACTCTGTCTGCGGCCTGCATGTTGAAGTGTCCTTGAACAAGACACTGAACCCCCAGTTGCCTCTGGTGGGTCAGGCCAGCGCCTTGCATGGCAGCTCCGCCGCCATCAGTGTGTGTGAATGGGTGGATAGCAGGATCCGTAAAGTGCTTTGGTCATCTAGAGATGAGTAAAAAAAGCACTATAGAATTGAATGCCTTTACCGTTCAGCAGAAAAATGCTGTAAATGTGGTGATCTATTGTGCTATTATTGGTTGTATTGCGCTGATTGTACAAACACTGAGGGACAGACTGACCTATTTATTTAACCCACAGTAGCTGTGCAAAACAATCTTCTGCCCAATTTTTATGGTGCTAACATTTAGCAGCTAAACAATGGCTCTTAAGTTAGCTTTGTGGTGACCCACCACAATCTACAGGGACATTCATCCTCACATTCAGTAGGTCCAGAAGAAGCAGAGGACTATTCACATACGGACAGAGAGCCCCTGGGGGGACAACCAGAACAATGAACTATTGTTTATACATCCCCGGATTAAGGAGAAGACGTCTGGGCGTCAGTTGGTCATGCTAATCATATGTATTGACTGACATGTATATCAATATGCTAATGTGCCATGCATTATCTCTGTTTGTATAACATATAAAAGAGCTGACGATACATGCCTCAGCAGCACAACACAGCACAACACAGTAGACCACTGTAGCGCACAGCGCTACAAGTGTGTCTTATTTTGATGGAGGAAATAAAACTCTGCAACCTTCCCGCTCGTCACAGCTCGCCTGAACTTATTCCTCCACACTGGTTACCCTTGACGAAGAATGGAACACGAACACCCCAGAGATCACCCGGACGGGAAGCCCCAGCATGCGTCATGGTGCGCCCCTCGCCTGATTTAAATCCTCCACACTGGTGACCTGACGAGGGAGAATGACCGTCTGCTCCCTCTCACCGCGCTGTGGACACAGAGGACCAGGGAATGCCTGCAACCTCTTCATCCTCACCGGAGCGCGCTCCCCGAAGCGGGCAGTGCTTGGACCGACACACACCATGAACGGTGACACGAGCAAAACGAAGGAAGCAGACTGAATGGGGACAATCATCGACGCCGACTGCGTTGATTTCCACCAAGCTCCCCGACTCTGACTCAGCTCGCGACAATGAAGCCCCACATGCACACTGCAGGATTACGAGGACAGCGCAACTGCCAGCTATGTGGTCACTGTGCCAAGCGCACGCCACGCACAGAGACGAACCGGCTTCACAGACTGATACATCGTCCTCCGCTGCCTCACATGCCCGAGAAACACGGCCGATCGCCACCCTCGGAACCTTCAGGGCTGCTCACGCACCTGAAGCAGACGTGCAGCCCGCACACAGGACATTGTATGGGTTTCTCAGCAACGGCGCACAAGGGGAATTTAGCCGATTGCTGTCCCCGATGGCTTTAGGGCTGCTTCTGCACTTAAAAGCCAAACTGCCAAGTCCCTCACACAGCTGCAGTTGTTTCACAAACGCTACGCATCCTTGGGGAATTTGGCCGTTCGCTTTCCCCACATCCTCGCTGGACCGAGCCGCGAGAGGAGTCAGAGACTTCATTTTTGTTTTCGCAGCTGCTGTGGATCTCCGCCAGTTTACCGGGAAAGTCCGTCACCATCGCAGATCCACACACAATTTTTGCGTGGCCTAGACACCTTTGACGTCCCAGGCTGGCACTCACTTACTCCCACCGCCCTCCCCCTCCTCCTCCACAGCGCTCTTCCCGCACCTCACTCCCTAAAGCCGGCCGATCGCCGTCTTGTTCCATTATGCACGGCGCGAACTGGCCCCGTGAACCCACGATCCATGGCCATTCAACGTGCTGGAACCCGGAGCGGAGCACATGTTTTTTTCCACCCCTCCCCCGTCCCCCCCATGGACTGACAAGCCATCTGACACTCCTTTACAGCAGGACAGTTCTACCGTTGCTGGAGCCCAAACGACGGGGGGGGGGGGGGATCACAGCCCCTTCTGAGTGTTCTGGGGGGGGGAGCCCTGTGGTGACCCACCAAAATCTACAGGGACATTCTTCCTCACACTCAGTAGGTCCAGAAGAAGCAGAGGACCATTCACATACGGACAGAGAGCCCCTGGGGGGACAACCAGAACAATGAACTATTGTTTATACATCCCCGGATTAAGGAGAAGACGTCCGGGCGTCAGCTGGTCAGGCTAATCATATGTACTGACTGACATGTATATCGATATGCTAATGTGCCATGCATTCTCTCTGTTTGTATAACATATAAAAGAGCTGACGATACATGCCTCAGCAGCACAACACAGCACAACACAGCACAGCACAGTAGACCACTTTAGCGCACAGCGCTACAAGTGCGTCTCATTTTGATGGAGGAAATAAAACTCTGCAACCTTCCCGCTCGTCACATCTCGCCTGAACTTATTCCTCCACAGCTTATAATTTTGACCAACTCCAGCCAAAAAGGAGACTCACCCTGCCTTCCTACGATCTCCACGGGGTGCTTGGAGCTTGGCACGGCCACACCCTTGGTTGTCTTCATGCTCTTTCTCAGAGTCAACAGTGTCAGCTCAGCCTCAGAGTCTGCCTGTCCAGGTAGGTGATAGCATCGCCTGGTGGAGTGTGCTGCCAATCACCGCAGTGTTGTCCTGCTTGTCTCTGAGTCAGGGCCCTGCTTCTTGATTAAAGGTAATTTGTCATGGTAACACTGTCTTGAGTTATTATCAAGAGTTTCACTTTAAGTTTTGCAAGTTTTCACATTTTTTCGCTCCATCGCATAAGTAAACAAATGGCGATTGCTGTCGGGTGGGAGGGGGGTCCAAGATGGCGCCGTGAGTGGAGGCTTTTTTCCGCAGCTGACAACAGCAAGAGATTATCCACTGCCATACGATTTGTATTTGGTGAATTTGCACGACTGAATGTAAAGAGTCAGCTCCTGAACTGATTTTTTCCTCTAAATGAGGACACTGGAGTTACTTTTCTCAGACATTTGACAACGAAAGCAGCAGACACGTGAGTTTAACTCTGTATGGCCAAGTTGCTAGCAGCAGAAAACAGCATGTCAGCTTCAGAAATGGAAGAAGCTGCAGTAGTAATGGAAATTACTCAGGCTAACGAGAAACAAGTGTTTGATGAGACACACTCATATGATTTGATTTTGATTTTGATTTTGCATACTTTATTGATCCCCAGAGGGGAAATTGAGGGCATCCACTTGGATGGATGAAGCAGCCACGGTACGGCGCTATCCCTTAACCATTCACACACACATTCACACCTAGGGCCACTTTAGAGTCTCCAATTAACCTAACCTGCATGTTTTAGGCCTGTGGGAGGAAACCGGAGAAATCCCGGAGTAAACCCACGCAGACACGGGGACAACATGCAAACTCCACACAGATCACTGTTGGTCAGGGGCTGGGATCGAACCCAGGATCCCATGGCCAAGGGTGAGTTGCTGTGCTGGTGCAGCGCTAACCACTGTGCCACCGCATGCAAGCTGAAGAATGGTGGAGAGTGTATCTCCAGTCCACACACCCCAACAAAAAAGCAGCAAGTGGCTAAAAAGCTGAAGCCCATAACAGAACCGCCTGCAGAACCCACGCTAGCTGAGGTACAACACAACATTATACGAATCCTGTTTGAAAAAATAAATGAAAGGGCTGACCATTTGGAAGATATGGTGAAGAAAAATTCATCCAAAATTCAAGAAATGGGACAAGCACTACACAATATCCACGACGATATTAGTCCTGAAAAAAGATAGCCAAGCTCTAAAAAATGAAACTGAAGAAAAAAGTTGCAGACTTGGAGGTGAAACTGAACGACCAAGATGGCTACAGCTGAAGATGGTGTTTGCGGCTCTACAGCGTTGCTGAGAACTCCAATGAAAATCTGAAAAAGAAAGTCCAAGCTGTTGGCATGGCCATAGTACCCAAAGATGGAAGAAACACTGGAGCAGTTGCACTGGATGGCGTGCATTGTATTGGCAGGCTGAAAGCCAGAGAAGAGATGAAGGTTTGTCACAAGGACGGCGAGGGACATGGTGTGGAGGAGTGTAAAAAAAGAGCGAGTACCTGAGGAGCCATGGCTATCAATTCAAAGAAGACCTCACCGCCAATGATAAGAAAACCCACGCAGACAAGGGGAGAACATGCAAACTCCACACAGAAGGGTCACCGCTGGCCAAGGGTGGGATTAAACCTATCACCTTCTTGCTGTGCTGCCACAGTGCTAACCACTGCCCCACTGAGCACTTAATTGGTCCAAAAAATTGCAAATAACTTGCCATTGTTGTGCATTGGTGCCTGTAGTGGCTCTTCCGTCAACAGGTGGCAGTATGAATGCAATCTTTCTACTTCTTCTTCTTAATGGAAAATTTGCCCTGCGAAGAGGTGGCCTTACCTTCATACCTTCTGCAGCTGTTTTGTATCCGTGGTGAAAATCCCCCAAAACACCCCGTCATGTTTGAGTTCACAACATTATCCGGAGGGGCAGGCAGCTGGTAAAATGTCACTACCTCTACCAGAAACTGTATTTTTATGAAGACTGTCGGCTGCACTAAACAAGCTGGATACAAACTGTCACAGAGTGCCGCCGGTCCATCTATACCCGGTAAGTGGTGGTCTAATTTTCAAACTAATTTATTCTCCGTGGAATATGGTGGAATATCAATGCTCATTGGCTATCATGACCAAGTATCAAGCAGATTGCTGACCTGAGCTGAATAAAATCCCACTCATGCAGATGCAAATTCATGTCTATTCGCATTGCTTAGAGCAAATGCACAGGTGTTCGGATCTTTCCATTAACTTTGTATGTAATTGCACTGCATTTCACACTGTGTATAAACAAATTACAAGACTAAACTGTTTTTTCATATTCTGTAATATGCTACAATGTGCCATTTTATGGCATTTTTGGTTTGTCGTGTGTTGGGAGAATTTTTCAATGTAAAAAGGGTGTCGTGGCTCACAAAATGTTGAAAAATACCACAATACAGCATCACTAATTTACTTAGAGTTTGATTTTTTTTCGTTTAAAATTACATTTCTAGCTTTTCATTCCCACTTCATTTAATCAGGAAACAGAATTACACACAGTCCAGTATTCGTGAGCAAACTATTTGTGATGGTTGTCAGAGTGTATAATAATTTAGCACCTAAGGGAGCACTACAGAGCTTCCAAACATTGGAAGGATAAGTATGATCTTGAACAAAGGGACTTTTTCAGATTCCACCAATTACATGACTATTTTAATCAGAAATGTAAATTAACAGCTTTGCCAACAATAACATCTAAATTCCACCATATTCCAAGTATGTCCTTCAGCCATACCCTGAATACAGCAATTAAAAAGCTGTATGAAGTTCTATCACAAAGCAGAAATGAAAACTCTCACTACATCAAAAAGAAATGGGAGAAAGAAGCAAAAATTAAGTTTTCCATAGAGACCTGGAAATTTGCAATAGCCAATGATCTTCAACTAATTCATTAGACTGAAGAGAGCATTGTTGGAAGAACATTATAAGGTATTTCAAAAATGGACTGAATGGACTGAAAATGGATTGAATTTATAACCCCAATAAGAGCAGATTTTATATGATCTACTGATGTCTTTCAAATGCCCTTCCTTTTTTTCTTCTCCTTTTTTGATAGCAGATCCCTGGCTCAAATGTATATACAGTAGTTCCATTTATGCTGTAAATAAAGTGGATTATTCAAATGCATGAGCAATAGTCAGTAATATAGGGAGAACGCTGTTTTGTATGAGATAAAATAATTCACCCTCCAGATCTTGAGCTTTATCAGAATGGTAGGGGACTGTGTGATAATACAAGATGTGGAGGACTCTCTAATGTCTACAAGACTTGCATGCTCCTTTTCTCAACTTAACAAAAGATGGAAAAGGTGTCACTGAAAATTTGTACTTCACTGATGAAGGAGGTTTGTACCCTGTCCAATAAATAAACACCTGAAAACATAATAATTTAGTGCCCAATGTAACAACTTTAATCACCTTACTTTCTTAAAGTCTGCTAAATAGTGATTATTGGGAGCGTGTTTACGAATGATTCGAATTCATGAACGTACACATGGACGTACCAACAAATTGGGGTTTTATGTAGTGTTCATGAATCTTGTGTAAGGTTCAGTACTTTGGTGATTCACTCACAAATCTAGTCACAGATTTACTCAAGTTTCATGAGCACACATCAAAAGTGAAGAAGAAATTATTAAATCAGAGTAGAATTAAGGTTTTTGAATCACCTTCCAAAAGTTTTGACGAATACTCTATTTAGAAACTGTTCACTATGCTGAAGAAATTGCCAGAAAGCCAAAACCTTTGTTGAACTGCACCCTTTTCTCATTAAATATATTTCTGATAAAGCCATTGACCTGACATTTTCACCAGATATCAGTAAGAACCCAAGTAATCCATACATACAAAGAAATCAAGGCAACTCTGTTCACAAAACAAGTTACATTTAATAATAATAATAACAATAATTCATTCATCTTCTTCCGCTTAATCCTTTTCGGGTTGTGGGGGGGCTGGAGCCTATCCCAGCGTCTTTGGGAGAGAGGCAGGGTACACCTTGGACAGATCGCCAGTCCATCGCAGGGCCAACACAGAGAGACAGACAAACATTCACTCTCATAGTCATACCTAAGGACAATTTAGAATCCCCACTTTGATGCCAATTAACCTAACCTGCATGTTTTTGGCATGTGGGAGGAAACCGGAGAAATCCCGGAGTAAACCCACGCAGACACAGGGAGAACATGCAAACTCCACACAGATCACTGTTGGTTGGGGGCTGGGATCGAACCCAGGATCCCCCGGCCAAGGGTGAGTTGCTGTGCTGCCGCAGTGCTAACCACTCCGCCACCGCGCTGCCCATAATAATAATAATAATAATAGTAATAATAATAATAATATTTAATAAAGTGAAATGACAGTATAAGTATTGAACACACCACAAAGAACTCATGATTGGGAGAAGCAAAGAGCTCTCTCTAGACCTTCACAACCTTATTGTAGCAAAACATAATGATGGCATTGGTTACAGGCACATTTCTAAACTGCTGTATGTTCCAGTAAGCACTGTTGAAGCCATCATTCAGAAGTGGAAAGAACATCATTTTACCATAAACCAGCCACAACCACGAGCTCCTTGCAAGATTTCTGACAGAGGAGTCAAAAGAATTATCAGAGGAGTTATCCAAGAGCTAAAAACCACTTGTGGATAGCTTCAGAAAAACCTGGAGTTAGCAGGTACTGCTGTTTCAAAGAAAACAATAAGTAATGCACTCAGCCGACATGGGCTCTCACCTCGCAAGACTCCATTGCTGAAGAAAAAGCATGTTGAAGCTCGTTTAGCGTTTGCTGGGCAAGCCAGTAAAATACTGGAAGAATATAGTCTGGTCAGATGAGACCAGAATTGAACTTTTTGAATGCCACAGCACACAGCATGTTTGGAGAAGAAATGGCACTGCACATCAGCCCCAAAACACCATATCAACAGTGAAATTTGGAGGTGGGAGCATCATGGTATGGAGTGTTTTTCAGCACAATACAAGCAGACTTCATATAACTGAAGGAAAGATGAATGGACAAATGTACAGAGACATCCTTGATAAGAACCTGTTGCCATCTGCCAAGATGTTGAAGATGAAACAAGGGTGGACATTTCAGCAAGACAGTGATCCCAAACACACAGCCAAGGAAACTCTCATCTGGTTCCAGAGAAGGAAAATAAAGCTGCTTGAATGTCTCAGTCACCTGACCTGAATCCAATTGAAAATCTATGGAACGAACTGAAGATCAGAAGATCAGGTGTAGAAGACACCCACAGAACCTTCAAGATTTGAGGACAGTTTGTCTGGAAGAATGGGCAAAAATCACTCCTGAGCAATGCCTGAGCCTAGTTTCTTCATACAGGAGGCATACAGAAGCTGTTATTATAAACAAAGGCTCATCTACTAAATCCATCCATCCATCCAGCCATCTTCTATAGCTTAATCCTTTTCGGGTTGCCGGGGTGGTTTTCGGGTTGCCGGGGTGGTGGTGGTCTGGAGCCTATCCTGGCATCTTAGGGTGAGAGGTTGGGCACACCCTGGACAGATCACCAGTCCATTGCAGGACCAACACAGAGAGATAAACAGCCATTCACTCTCTCATTCATACTTAAGTACAATTTAGAATCACCAGTTGATGCCAATTAAACTAACCTGCACGTCTTTGGCCTGTTTGAGGAAACCGGAGTACTAGAGAAAACCCACATAGACACAAAGAGAACATGCAAACTCCACAAAGAAGGGTCACCGATGGTCAGGGGGTGGGATTGAACCCATGATGGTAAAGGGTGGAATCAATCCCATGACCTTCTTGCTGTGCTGCCACAGTGCTAAACACTGTTCCACCGAGCTGCCCGCTTTTCTACTAAATATTAAATGAATTTCACCAAGCATGTTCAATACTTATTCCCTGTGTCATTCCACTTTATTAAATATAACTTGTTTTGTGAACACAGTTGGCTTGATTTCTCTGTATGTATGGATTACTGTATGTATGGATTACTTGGGTTGTTACTGATATCTGGTGAAAATCTCAGGTCAATGGCTCCATCAGAAATATGTTTAGTGAGAAAAATGTTGACATGTTCAATACTTATTTCCCCACTGTACATGCATTTTACAAATGAATGTATAGTTGTGTTCACATTTTTTAATTGAAAAAATGTAAACACAGCATATTTTGGTGCGATATACTAAAATAAAATAGTACATAAAAATATTTTCAAATTTATGTATTTTGTAGAATTACTCAATGCATTCAAAAAATGTGAAAAAGCTTACGAAATACAATTAGTAAATTCCTTTTATATACAAGCCTATCAAAATTTATACACAGACAGAGGTCAACTGTTATGACCCCTCGTGCGCCATTACGCAGCGCACAGAGGGAGGAATGGAAAACCCACGAGCAGGAGTAGATTTGTGCACTTTATTGAACATAAACTCAAATATTGTCCAGCAAACATTCACGTAATAAAGCAGAGTGTTGATATGATTGCAATTGAGGCCACCAGGAAAACAGGGACACCACCCGGATGCTCAGCAGCCTGAGGGAGGGAATGCCTAGTGCCGCAGAACAGCTGTCGGCACAAGGAGAAAGGCAAATATTAACTTACGGGATGGAGCGATCCAAGGCCCTCCGTGCAGTCCGGTGGATGAGGGCGAGGCAGAAACAACTGCTAACACCAAATAACTAACAACAGTCAAGTAGCATTAGAGAAATGGTAAATGGTGTTCACTTATACAGCGCTTTTCTTCTCATCTAGGATGACCAAAGCGCTTTACAGATTCTGCAATCCACCCATTCACACACACATTCACACACTGATGGCAGCAGAGCTGCCATACACACAGGCTCTAACTAGGCCACCAGGAGCAACTGGGGGTTCAATGTCTTGCTCAAGGACACTTCAACAAGCGGCCAGTAGACAGAGTGGGAATCGAACCCATGACCCTCCAATCTGTAGTCGGTCACACTACACCTGCGCCACCAGGTGTAGTGTAGAGTGTAGAGAAGACTAAACGAGTCAGGCTGAAAGTAACCGTAGGAGATGAAAGCTTGCATACACAGAGGAACACACTGCTGTGTATATGGTGCAATGCTCCGGCAATCTCTTTCCACTCAAACAGAGCTTAAGTAATAACAATACCAATGAGGGAAGAGACCGCCAGTGTGGAAGAGCGTGGGCTGGATGTAATTGAAACCATGTGTGCATGAGTGAGTGTCTGAGCATGTGAATGGACGTGAATGAGGCATGCGTGTATGCGTGTGAGACACCGATAATGAGAAACAGCTGATGGCACTGACAGGAGGAGGGGGCATGGCCAAGCTGTCAGGGAGCAGAGGACCCAAAGGGCT
This sequence comes from Pholidichthys leucotaenia, assembly GCA_020510985.1. NCBI lineage: Eukaryota > Metazoa > Chordata > Actinopteri > Cichliformes > Pholidichthyidae > Pholidichthys > Pholidichthys leucotaenia. Next base: position 185,330,429 of record CM035840.1, on the reverse strand, counting down.
CCCTGAAGAGCCTGATCGAAAATAGCCAATAAGAAGAGACAAAATAGCCCCAGTGTCAGAACTGGGTTTGGAACCACCAAACCCAGGTTCATGACAGTCAGCACTTTCCCAAATGTCCCAATTAAAATAAAAACAAAAATTAAAGCTGCGAGCAGCGATAAACAGGCCCCCACGTCCTTGCTAGACCTCAGCCTTGCCACTCAGAGTGCGTAACTCCGTGCAGGCTCCACTCCTCCCTCCCCAACTCGCTCCCTCCCGCTCTCTGTCCGTCTGTCCTTCCATAACACCATACACCCATCCATCTGCCATCCATTCATCCATCAGTCCATTAGCCCGTCCATCCGTCCATACAGCAATCCATCATCAGTTCATCCATCTGTCTATCTGTACATTGCAAGAGAGCGCTTCGGCAGAGATACTGTATAACCTCGTGGATTACCTGAAAAATCGATTATGTTTATCCATAGCCTAAAGACCACTTTGGGTGGAAATTTCACCAGGAAATTTGTTTGAATTTAGATAAGCAATGCCATCGCTATAAAGTTTTTTTTTTTTTTTTTTTTAACCTTGGGAGCACTATAGCTATATGTAGTATAGTCAAAAAAATCTGTCCTGGGTGGTACTAGTACCATGTATATCAAGTCTGGGTCCATTTGAATGATGTACTGTAAGTGTGTTATGACATCTTCCTGTCCATTGGCAGTAGGAGGCACTACTGCTGCGTCTCAGTGTATATTATAAAAATGTTCACCATTGGCTCCCCATTCAACACGCTAAATTTGGTTGACTTTGGACAAAGTATGCAAGAGTTATTAAGCTTTGTTTTTCTGCTAGGGGGCACTAGAGCTATGTGTAATTGTTCATAATAGAAAGGCTCAGTGTTGGTCAACCATGCACCACACAAAATTTGGTTGAATTTGGACTAAATATTTCAGAGTTAAAAGGCTTTGTTTCTTTCTGCTAGGGGGTGTTATAGCTATGTGTCATTTTTCATTATACTAAGATTCAATGTAGGCTACAGATGCACCACACAAAATTTGGTTGAATTTGGTCAAAGTATGCCTGAGTTATAAAGCTTTGTTTTTTACCTAGGGGGCACTATAGCAATGTCTGTTTTCATTACAAAAATCTTTTTTGGGTCTGACTAGTATCATATATATAAAGTTTAGAGAATCGGACAATCTACATGTGAGTTATGGCAACTGTCCATTGGCGGTAGGGGGTGCTGTTGCTATGTGTCATTCTTTATTATAGAAATGATCAGTATTGGCTACCTATTCACCACACAAAATTTGGTTGAAATCAGTCAATGTATGCCTGAGTTATAGGCTTTGGAAGGGTGATGGAGATAGTGCAAAATTGTCCACGCCCCTTCCGCCAAACCATTGGGCAATTGGAAAAGTTTTCAACCATTTTTGATGGCAAATGGGAATAGATGTCTTGTCACCATAAATGGTACCAATCAGACTATTTATTTCAGAGATACTGAAGAAAACCTTTGGTGTAACCTTCATGTCTCCAAGAGAGGGCGCTATTGCTACTTATGAATATTCATAGCTAGAATTGTTCGGAGGCATACTCATATACATTATACCTATCTTGGTGCCAATCCGACATTCCATTCACGATTAAAAAAACAACATGATGCAAACTTTCTGATGCAAAACTTTCTGCCTCCTATAGGTGGTGCTGTAGATTTCTATGAATATTGTTCTATAGAACTGTTTGGAATTGGACTGATATCCATAATATTGAATTTGGTTGAAATCCGACAATGCATACCAGAGTTATTGCTATCAGAATGAACATGTGGTCCACGACTAGACTGTCGTGCAGTGGCTGCTTGAGTATCAGCTTTTTGTGAAAGCTGAGAAGTGTGAGTTTTCCACCTGCTCCACTTCTTTTTTGGGGTTTACAGTGGGCGGGGGCACATTAAAGGCTGCCCCTGAAAAGATTCAAGCGGCAGTAGACCTGCCTACTCCCCAAACCAGGAAGGAGCTCCAATGCTTCCTGGGTTTTGCCAATTTCTACCGCCGGTTTATCCGTGATTATAGCAAAATTGCTCTGCCCCTTACCCAGCTCACTTCAATCAAGAGCCCATTCAAGTGGTCCGAGGCCGCTGAGCACACTTTTGCCACCGCGCCTATTTTGGTGCAGATAGACCCCCAAGCCCAGTTCGTGGTTGAGGTGGATGCTTCTGATTCGGGGGTGGGTGCTGTGCTCTCACAGCATTCTGGCTCTGACCAGAAGCTGTGAGACCAGAAGCTGGACTTCTGACCAGAAGCTGGACTGCCGCAGGCAAGGACAACCCCTCACAACACCAGTAAACATCCAGGGAACAGACATTGAGATGGTGACATCCTACAAGTACCTTGGTGTTCATCTGAACAATAAACTAGACTGGTCACACAATACTGACGCACTCTACAAGAAGGGACAGCGCAGGCTGTTCCTACTGAGAAGACTCAAGTCTTTTGGTGTATAAGGGGTGCTGCTGAAGACATTCTATGACACGGTGGTGGCATCAGCCATCACTTTTGGAGTGGTCTGCTGTGGCAGTGGCATTACAGCAGCCGATAGGAAGAGACTGGGCAGTGATAGATTCTTCACTTTAAACATTATTACTGCAGTTTTAAAGTCAACCAGATCTTTCAACTTGAGAGCTTTTAATTTAAGAAAAAGTGGGTTTGTTGGTTCCCTGTAAGCAGCTTGGTTTATTATTCTAATAGCTCTCTTCTGAAGCATAAAGACTGGATATATGTTTGTTTTATATGTATTTCCCCATACTTCAGTACAATATGTCATGTATGGGAGTATTAATGAATGATACAAAGTATATAGTGTGGGTTGATTCAGCAAATATTTCATTCTGTGTAGTATTGCAATTGATTTAGATATTTTACCTTTAATAAAATTAATATGTGACTTCCAACACAGTTTATTATCAATTATTACTCCAAGAAATTTAGTTTCGGATACCCTTTCAATCTCTACACCATTTACACTGAGTTTAGATACTAAGTTGTTGTGATGGTTGTTAAAAACTATAAATTTTGTCTTACTTAAATTTAGCGTTAATTTGTTTGAATCAAACCCCAGTTTAAGCTTTCCCAATTCCTTTCTGAGTGTATCCAAAAGTTGTTCCAAATTGCTTCCACTACATATTAAATTAGTGTCATCAGCAAACAATATTAAATCCATTTTTTCCAAAACTTTACATATATCATTTATATACATACTGAATAACAATTGGGGCCATTGTTGGGGCCATCCACAAGTAACCTTCAGTAAGTGTGAGTTTTTGTTACCAACACATACATACTGATATCTATTCTTTAACCACTTGCACTCCGTTGTTCCGCGGGCGGGCAAGTCTCTGCGTCCTAGGACGCACGAGGGCGCACAAGAGCGCACTAGTGCGCGCTCGGACGCATGACGCATGATATACTGATGATCGTGCAGATGGAGATGGTGCTGGCCTCCAAGCGCCACTGGGAAAAAAAATCTGCAAACACAGCCACGAACAGATTAGTTCATCTGATTGACCTCTCATTCGACTAATAAGAGCCTTGAATTGGGTTTCTGAAACCTTGAAGAACCAATGAATGAAAACCTAGGAGGGAGGACCCGCCTCCCAACGCTTTGAATGCAGTGAGCCAATTGAAGCAGAGAAGTTCGTGAGCTGTTTTTTTTTAAGGCTGGGTGAAGACTGGCTGCTGCAGCGGATCAAAAAAGGACACAGGAAGAGCTCCACAGACCCAGCAGCATGGAGACCATCCACAAATGCAACCTGTGTGACAGGGAGTGCCATTCGTGGATCGGCATGTTCGGCCACAGGCGGTGCTTATTTTGTATTGGTTCCAGCAGAGTAGACGTTATGATTTCTTCCATGGTCATTATAGACCGACGGAGGCTGACGACGAAGGCTGAGTGACACACACGCCTTCGCCAGTCTTTTTTTAATTACTACTGTTATTTGTTTTGAAAAATCATTCGCCAAAAACCGCAATCATGGAAGCACAAAACCGCAATAATGGAATTAAGTTTTGATCGAGTCGCGAGACCAGAACCAGAGCGGACCAGCGTCGCGTTCGTCTGACAATGAGGAAGACAAGTTCGCCAAGACTCCGCTGTGAAGAGGTAAGGTGTTATAAGCTAAATTATTCTCTATCCCTGAAAATTGTAATCCAAAATGACTTTTGACCGATCAGTAAATTACAGCTGTGCGGTTCACAAAGTCTGAAGTTCGTGCGCCGCGGTACAAGGGGTTGCTCGCAGTGTACAGGCTGTGAACGCCCCCCCACCCCCGCTATTCTTCTGCAGCGAGGGGGGGGGGAGCCGCGGTGACTGCACTGCTGTGCTACATCACCACATAAGGCTAATCCGTTGTGTAGCGATGGCTAAAGTCCATCCTCTGTAGCGAGCGGGGGGGGGGACAACCCCCCCACACACACACACACAGTAGCGAGGGGGGGGGGAGCCGCTGTGACAGCGTTGCTGTGGAAACATGCAACGAGTGTAATCTGTCACGTAGCGAGGGCCGAACTCTGTCCTTGGTAGCGGGGGGGGGACGACCCCCCCCCCACACACACACAGACACAGCCCTGAGTGTAACCTTTCCTTTGAGCCTAAAATGAAGCTTCTATATTGAATCATTCAAAAGTTACAGACGTTTTTCCAAACTGTGCCATTTGGCACAATTTGGCACAGTTCCAAAACGCCTGGGAACAGCCTGAGAACAAAGCTGTGTAAAATATTCATTTTTTGTGGTATTGTTACCAAATTTGGATCTCAGCTGGATAACACTTGGTTCTACATTTCTGTTGCATTTTCCAGCCGGATCGGACAGCTGTGTGTTATTTACAAGCATTTGTATCCAAAAAAACAGTGTCCAAATTTTTTTTCTTCAAGTTCAGTATGTTTAGATGACTGTAACTCAGTGGCCGGAGCACGTAGAGAGATTATGTTTTTTTTGCCAAAAAATTCAAAGTGTTTTCTTTTAAATGAGACCAACCCCATGAAGATGCTGCAAAGGGTTGAAGAACAGCTTTCGATTTACTTTGGGCACATTATTTTTTGGCATTTTTAGGAAAATTGCCCGGAGTGCAAGTGGTTAAGTAACTACTTAACCAGGACAGTGCTACCCCCCTAATACCACAATTTTGTAGTTTCTTTAATAATAAATTATGATCCACTGTATCAAATGCTTTTTTAAGATCCAGGAATACCCCAACTGAATACTCTTTATTTTCAACGGCAGTTGATATTTTTTCTATAAATTCCATTAGAGCAAATGCAATTGTCCTCTTGTGTCTGAACCCATATTGCTGCTCACACAATAAATTATTCTTCAGTATGAAGTTGTCAATTCTCTCACAGAATATTTTTTCAAGTATCTTGGAAAATTGCAGCAATAGTGAAATTGGTCTATAGTTTGAGAATTCCCCTCTGTCACCCATCTTGTATATCGGAATTATTTTAGCTATTTTCATTGCATTGGGAAATATACCTGTTTGGAGAGACAGGTTACAGATATACGTCAGTGGTTTCACTATGCATTCAATAATAGTTTTGACTAAGAGCATGTCAATATCATCATAGTCCGTAGATGTTTTACTTTTAAACGATTTAACAATTTCAATGACCTCTCTCTCGTCTGTGTTCTTTATGAAAATGGAGTCTTTTATAGCAGTGTTTTTGCTTATTGTATCACCTGTAGGTGCCGTAATGGGTATTTCTCGAGCCAAATTAGGACCAATGATAACAATTATTAAATTCATCAGCAGGTGAAACTGCATTCACACTCTGAGTCGTTTTATTATTTTTTGAAAAATTGGTTGGGTAGCTTGTATTTCTGTTTTTATTTCCAAGAATATTGTTAAGTATTGTCCATGTATTTTTAATATTGTCTCTGTTTTTCTCCAGTTCTTTACTGTAACAGTCTCTTTTACTACATCTTATTACATATGTTAACTTATTTTTGTATGTTTTATACCGCTGCTCTGCTTCTTTTGTCGTTTTCTTTAGGAAAGCTTTATATAATAAATTTTTCTTTTTACACACCTTTTGTAATCCTTTGGTTAACCATGGCTTATCGACAAATTTATGTTTAAGCTTTTTCTTTACTAATGGACAATTTTTTTCATAAAGAGTAGTTACAATGTTCATAAATGTGTCATAGGCTTCATTTACATCTGATACATAGACTTTTGTCCAGTCTTGCTTCAGCAAGGTGCACTCTGGTCAATTTCCCTAAAAACGCCTAAAAATAAAGTACTCAAAGTAAATCAAAAGCTGTTCTTCAGCCCTTTGCAGCATCTTCATGGGGCTGGTCTCATTTAAAAGAAATCACTTTGATTTTTTTGGCAAAACAGTCAAAATCTCTCTAAGTGCTCCTGCCACTGAGTAACAGTTGTCATGGCGGCCTCTGGGCCGTCATTGGCATCATTAACTCCAGCTGCACACAGATCCACAGGTGTTAATCAGCAGCTGTTAAAAGCCAGCATTGCTGACAGCCCGGCACGGAGTCGTCTGTCCTCCTCGTCTGAGAAAGAACCAGAACTCCGTTCTCTGGCCTCGTCAAGGTATTCTCTTGTCTCGTCAGAATCTGTCTCGTCAAGAATTGTCTTGTCAAAAACTGCCTTGTCAGAAGCTGTCTTGTCAGAAGCTGTCTTGTTGGAAGCTGTCTCGTCTCAAGCTGTCTCGTCAGAAGCTGTCTCGTCAGGAACGGTCTCGTCAGGAACTGCCTCGTCAGAATCTTCTCTGGCCTCGTCTAGAACGTCTCTCGCCTCGTCAAGGACTTCAGTTCAAAGTCAAGCACGTAAGAGAGCTGTTTGCTACTCTACTCCTAACCTCTACCCCTGTGCACAGGTGGACTCCCTTGGCGGCGGACCTGCGTCCCCAGCTGACGGGGTTACGCCAACTCGCACACGTAGCGGTTCGCTACCACCACGACTACCGGTACGTCTGGCTCCACAAATTCCTGAATTGTTACTGTATCAGTTACAGGAGTACTGGCCACCGTTACCGGTGGAGTTTGTGTCATCGTCATCTGTTGTGTCATCGTCACCACGCTCTGTGGAATCACTCACCTCGTCATCGTCTGGATTGTCATGGTCACCACGCTCTGTGGAATCACTCGCCTTGTCATCGTCTGGATTATCATTGTCACCACGTTCTGTGGAATCACTCGTCTTGTCATCAGCTGGTTTGTCATCGCCCCCGTCTGTGGTGTCACAGCCGGAGTCACTGGAAGACCTGTCCTCGTCTCAGTCACAGGTGGAAGCCCCAGCTCGTTCCCGGACGCCTTCACCTCCACGTTGCACGGCCGCTGGTTCTCAGCAGGACGTAACCTGTGCTTCTCCCAAGTAAGCCTCACTACTGATAGCTTGTCATTAGCGTGGGACAAAAGTAATTGTCTGTGCTTATATGTTCCAGGGTTGCCGGGTCTCCGTCCAGAGTGCTCAGTTCCAGTGACCAGGATACTATCCACGTGCTCACACTTGCACTACACACCCTTTCACTCTAATAAAGATTATTGTTCACTAATTTGCCCGTGTCAGTGTCTGTCTCCTGGGTCCCGAAACATGTCAGTACGACTCCGTCACGTTGACACAGTGGACAGCTCACTGTCGCGCTTAATTAACACTCTTAGCGCCCGGGTAGATTTGCTAGCCCACCAGCAGACAGTAATCTTGAATCAATTAACTCAAATTAATGGTCGGCTGGATTGTTTGGAGGGACACCAAACGTTTCCCCCGACCGCAAATACCTCAACCCCTGCAGGCTTAGCGTCAGGACTAGCTAACACCTCCTCGTCCTCTCGCCTCACTCCTATTCCAACACCTGCCCGGTTCAGCGGAAAACTCGGGGAAGCTCGAGGATTCATTTTACAGTGTGAATCAGTTTTTCTGCGTGTGCCGGGGGATTTTTCTCTCGACTCTAGCCGGATAGGCTATGTCATAAATTTGCTGGCAGGTAGAGCCTTGGACTGGGCATATTCGATCATGGCTAGACCTAGCTATTCTCTGCTTACCTACCAGGAGTTTGTGTCTGAATTTCTGTCTGTATTTGATCACACGGATAGGGGAGAGGTGCTGACAGAACGTTTTTTAAGCCTACAGCAGGGAAAGAGATCAGCTGCAGATTACGCCATTGACTTCCGGGTTTTGGCCGCAGAGATTGGGTGGGGGGAGCCATCTCTTTGTGGCATTTTTCTACGCAGCCTTAGCGACGAGCTAAAGGATGAGTTAGCGGCACGGGATAAACCAGATAACTTGCAAGATTTAATTGCTTTAGCAGTTAGTATCGATAGTAGGTTAAGGGAACAGGCGGCTGGTCGGCGAGTTACTTCCCGTCCGGTTAAACCCCGCCCTCGTGTCCCTGTCTCTCTTCCTCTCGCTTTACCCGCGTCAGAGAAGGCCCCGGATCAGGAAGCCATGATTGTTGGTCATTCTAAAGTGTCTGCAGCTGAGAAACAGCGCCGTAGGGATCAAGGCCTGTGTTTCTATTGTGGGAAGGAGTCACATGGGGTTTCCGAATGTCCTAGTAAGTTAAAAGGGAAGGCCCGTGGATCACAGTAGGGGGATTCACGGGCAAGAACACAGAGGAACCCCTTACTTGTTGTCATTTACCCCTCAGACTCATTCATACTCACACAGAACACTCTACACTAGCGTTAGTTGATTCTGGGGCTGAGCAAAATTTCATTTCTAGAGACCTGGCAACCCGGATGGGCCTTAGTTGTCAGACTTTAGAACCCCCTGTCAGATTGATTACCCTGTCGAAGGCGTCGTTGACTACCATTAACCTTCAGACAGCACCTGTGTCTATAATTGTCTCAGGAAATCACAGGGAGGAGATTCAGTTCCTAGTGCTGCCCGTTTCCTCTTCGCCCGTTATTCTGGGATATCCCTGGCTGCGCCTACATAACCCCACTATTGACTGGCAAGCTGGGAGAATAACGGCATGGAGTACGTTTTGCCTTAGTGCCTGTCTCCAATCAGCGGCGTGCGCCCCATCTGTGAAAGTGCCTCTGCCCGATTCATCTCCACCGGATTTATCTAAGGTACCTGAGGTTTATCACGATTTGGGGCAAGTGTTCAGCAAATCTCGGGCGTTGTCTTTACCCCCCCATCGTCCGTATGACTGCGCCATTAATCTGAAGGCTGGGGCTCCTCTACCTGCTAGCCGCCTTTACAGCCTATCAGCCCCGGAGCGCGAGGCCATGGACACTTACATTAAGGAATCTTTGGCCTCTGGTATTATTCGCCCGTCGTCGTCGGCTGTGGGGGCCGGATTTTTCTTTGTTGGAAAGAAGGACGGTTCACTACGCCCCTGTATTGACTTCCGGGGGTTGAATGAAATAACGGTCAAGGATAAATATACACTGCCCTTGATGAACACTGTGTTTGACTCCCTCCAGGGGGCATCATGGTTTACTAAACTGGACCTCAGGAATGCTTACCATCTAGTGCGCATTAGAGAAGGTGATGAGTGGAAAACGGCTTTCCGGACCCCCAGCGGTCATTTTGAGTACCTGGTAATGCCGTTTGGGTTAACTAACGCCCCAGCCGTTTTCCAGCGTTTAATTAACGATGTACTACGGGATTTCTTGAACTCATTTGTTTTCGTTTATCTCGATGATATCCTCATCTTCTCCCGCACACTAGAGGAACATCGGGTGCATGTCCGCAGAGTATTACAGCGCCTCCTGGAGAACCAGCTGTTCGTCAAGGCCGAGAAATGCGAATTTCATACTGATCAGACTTCTTTCCTTGGATTTATTATTGCTCGGAACCAGGTGCTTCCTGACCCTGCCAAGGTCAAGGCAGTGGTGGAATGGCCTGCACCCCCCTCCAGAAAGCAGCTTCAAGGGTTCCTGGGGTTTGCTAATTTTTATAGGAGGTTCGTGCCTAACTTTGGTAATATTGCCCGTCCTTTGACTGCTCTCACCTCCCCTAAGATTCCATTTTGCTGGAGTAAGGAAGCAGCCGATGCATTTGAGAAGCTCAAGAGGGAGTTCGCCTCGGCCCGAGTCCTTACCCAGGTGGACCCGAAGCTTCAATGTTTGGTGGAGGTGGACGCGTCTGATGCGGGAGTTGGAGCAGTACTCTCCCAACGATCTCCCATGGATGGTAAGATTCGCCCTTGTGCTTTTTTCTCTCATCGTCTCTCCCCTGTAGAGAGGAACTACAGCATCGGGGACAGGGAGTTACTGGCTGTGAAATTGGCCTTGGAGGAATGGAGACATTGGCTGGAGGGGGCTGCTCAGCCGTTCGTGGTTTGGACTGATCACCATAACCTGGAGTACCTCAGGACGGCTAAGCGCCTGAATGCACGCCAGGCTCGCTGGTCCCTCTTCTTCGGCCGGTTTAATTTTACCATCACGTACCGGCCGGGAAGCAAGAACGGTAAGCCGGACGCTCTCTCCCGGCAGTTTGACCCCCCATTCTCTGAGGATCAGGAGACCCCTATCCTGCCGCCTTCCTGCGTCGTGGGCGCCCTGTCCTGGGGAATCTGCAAGACGGTTCGCCAGGCCCAGAAGACTGAGCCGGACCCTGGGGGGGGGGGCCCCCGGGCCGCTTGTTTGTTCCACGCGCTGTCCGAGGCAAGGTGATTGAGTGGGGTCACGCTTCCAAGTTGGCTTGTCATCCTGGAGTGGGTCGGACTGTGGATCTTCTTCAAAGGACCTTCTGGTGGCCAGGGTTGCGGAAGGACATTGTTGGCTACATCCGGGCCTGCGCTCAGTGCGCCACCGGGAAGACGACGTCATCTCCCCCGGCAGGCTTACTACATCCGTTACCTGTTCCTTCACGCCCTTGGTCTCATGTAGCAATGGACTTTGTGACTGGGTTACCCACTTCAGATGACTACACCACAGTATTAACCATTGTTGACCGGTTCTCGAAGGCGGCCCATTTTGTGCCACTTCGGGGTCTGCCTTCGGCCCAGGAGACTGCAGACCTCCTGGTGCAACACGTGGTACGTCTTCATGGCATCCCTGCGGATATTGTGTCCGATCGAGGACCCCAGTTTGTATCTCAAGTTTGGAAGGCCTTCTGCACGGCACTAGGAGCCACTGCCAGCCTCTCTTCTGGCTATCACCCTCAAAGTAATGGTCAGTGCGAGAGGGCTAATCAGGAGCTGGAAGCCGCCCTCCGTTGTGTCATCTCCTCCTGCTCATCTTCCTGGAGCAAGTTCCTGCCCTGGATTGAGTACGCTCACAACGCTACGATCTCCACGGCCACGGGCGTCTCCCCGTTTAAAGCCTCTTGTGGGTTTGATCCTCCGTTGTTTCCTGAGGAGGAGAAGGAGGTAGCGGTTCCTACTGTCCAGGCACATATTAAACGCTGCCGGCGAGTGTGGCTCCTCGCTCGCAAAGCTTTGTTGAAAACTACTGAACGTAATATCCAGGTGGCCAACCGGCATAGGAGACCCGCCCCGGAGTATAAGGTGGGTCAGAAGGTTTGGTTATCTACCCGGAATATTGGTGTGCCAGCTGAAAAGCGTAAGCTGACTAAACGCTTTATTGGTCCCTACACCATTAATCGTATTGTTAACCCTGTGTCTGTGCGCTTGTCTCTCCCCTCTTCGATGCGTATCTGCCCCACCTTTCATGTCTCCCAGGTCAAGCCGTACGTCTCTGACCCCCTGTGCCCTGCTCCCGCGGCACCCCCACCCCCAAGGATGATCGATGGCCATCCGGCCTGGGGGGTGACTGCCATCTTGGATGTTCGTAGGCGGGGTCGTGGCCTTCAGTATTTGGTGGACTGGGAGGGCTTTGGACCGGAGGATCGGTCTTGGATTCGCCCAGCGTTGATCTTGGATAAGGAGCTGATTCGCGACTTCCACCGGGCGAATCCAGGTAGGATTGGGCAGGTGCCTGGAGGCACTGCTAGAGGGGGGAGTACTGTCATGGCGGCCTCTGGGCCGTCATTGGCATCATTAACTCCAGCTGCGCACAGATCCACAGGTGTTAATCAGCAGCTGTTAAAAGCCAGCATTGCTGACAGCCCGGCACGGAGTCGTCTGTCCTCCTCGTCTGAGAAAGAACCAGAACTCCGTTCTCTGGCCTCGTCAAGGTATTCTCTTGTCTCGTCAGAATCTGTCTCGTCAAGAATTGTCTTGTCAAAAACTGCCTCGTCAGAAGCTGTCTTGTCAGAAGCTGTCTTGTCGGAAGCTGTCTCGTCTCAAGCTGTCTCGTCAGAAGCTGTCTCGTCAGGAACGGTCTCGTCAGGAACTGCCTCGTCAGAATCTTCTCTGGCCTCGTCTAGAACGTCTCTCGCCTCGTCAAGGACTTCAGTTCAAAGTCAAGCACGTAAGAGAGCTGTTTGCTACTCTACTCCTAACCTCTACCCCTGTGCACAGGTGGACTCCCTTGGCGGCGGACCTGCGTCCCCAGCTGACGGGGTTACGCCAACTCGCACACGTAGCGGTTCGCTACCACCACGACTACCGGTACGTCTGGCTCCACAAATTCCTGAATTGTTACTGTATCAGTTACAGGAGTACTGGCCACCGTTACCGGTGGAGTTTGTGTCATCGTCATCTGTTGTGTCATCGTCACCATGCTCTGTGGAATCACTCACCTCGTCATCGTCTGGATTGTCATGGTCACCACGCTCTGTGGAATCACTCGCTTTGTCATCGTCTGGATTATCATCGTCACCACGTTCTGTGGAATCACTCGTCTTGTCATCAGCTGGTTTGTCATCGCCCCCGTCTGTGGTGTCACAGCCGGAGTCACTGGAAGACCTGTCCTCGTCTCAGTCACAGGTGGAAGCCCCAGCTCGTTCCCGGACGCCTTCACCTCCACGTTGCACGGCCGCTGGTTCTCAGCAGGACGTAACCTGTGCTTCTCCCAAGTAAGCCTCACTACTGATAGCTTGTCATTAGCGTGGGACAAAAGTAATTGTCTGTGCTTATATGTTCCAGGGTTGCCGGGTCTCCGTCCAGAGTGCTCAGTTCCAGTGACCAGGATACTATCCACGCGCTCACACTTGCACTACACACCCTTTCACTCTAATAAAGATTATTGTTCACTAATTTGCCCGTGTCAGTGTCTGTCTCCTGGGTCCCGAAACATGTCAACAGTCATCTAAACATACTGAACTTGAAGAAAATAAATTTCGCCTGGATGGTTTTTTTTTGATACAAATGCTTGCAAATAACACACAGCTGTCAGATCCGAGCTGGAAAATGCAACAGAAATGTAGAACCAAGTGTTATCCAGCTGAGGTCAAAATTTTGTAACAATACCACAAAAATGAATATATTACACAGCTTTCTTCTCAGGTTGTTCCCAGGCGTTTTTGAACTGTGCCAAATTGTGCCAAATGGCACAGTTTGGAAAAACGTCTGTAACTTTTGAATGATTCAATATTGAAGCTTCATCTTGGGCTCTAATGAAAGGTGACACTCAGGGTTGTGTGTGTGTGTGTGGGGGGGTTGTTTATTCATTCATGAATGAATGAATGAACAAACAAGCCCCCCCCCACACAAAGAAGCATGCCACGTAAAAATGTGTGGCTTTTTTTACAAGAAAAAATAACCTACAGTGCACTAAAAAATTATACTAAAATATCTGTAATGTAGAAGATAACAACTCCCCCCCCCCCCCTTCCCGCTACAGAGGACAGACATCGCCCATCGCTACATGACGGACCGCTGTGACGGTGTGCCGCGGTCTACAACGCACAGTTGTACTAAAATATCTGCAATATATCTGCAATATATTTGCAATCCGCTACAGAAGAGTAGCGGGGGTGGGGGGGGGCGTTAACAGTCCGGACGCGGCGCACGGGTCCGTCATGTGGCGATGACGCACAGTTGTAATTTACCGATCGGTCAAAAGTCATTTTGATTACAATTTTCAGGGATAAAGAATAATTTAGCTTATAACACTTACCTGTCCACAACAGCAGTGTCGCTGGCGAACTTCTCTTCCTCATTGTCAGACGAACATGACGCTGGTCCGCTTGTTACGATTCGTGGTTCTGGTCACGCGACCCGGTCAAACCATGATTCCATTATTGCGGTTTTGCGCTTCCATGATTGCGGTTTTGGCGAACAATTTTTCAAAACAAATAAGAACAGTAGTAAGAAAAAAAGATTGGCGAATGCGTGTGTGTCACCCAGCGGCTTACACAAAACAGATTTTACGCACGGGACGTACGCTTTCAATTGTCGAACTTCTCTGCTTCAATTGGCTCGCTGCATTCGCAGCCGTTGGTAGGCAGGTCCTTCTTGCTAGGTTTTCAGTCATTGGTTCTTCAAGGTTTCAGAAACCCAATTCAAGGCTCTTATTAGTCGAATGAGAGGTCAATCAAATCTAAACCAACAGGGATGGCAACAGGAAATTCTGATTTCAGCTGAAATCTAATTTGGTCGATTGACTTATGGTGGGGCTGGGGGGGGGGGGGGCGGGGGGCAGCCCCCCTGAAGCAGGGAGGTTTTCAGTAAAACAGAAGTAATTTAGACTGAAAAAAATGATTTAAAAAAATGAAATACTAGACTTAGATAAATCATTAAATTTAATGAAAAGTTAACTTACTTTTTCTTCAATGTTGTCTCACTGTCTTTAGTCCAACATATTTAACAGTTCTATAAGAGTTTATTACACTATTTACACTATTTACACTGGTCACCAAGTCACTTCTAATGTGAAACGTTCTTCCTTTTGGCAGCAAGCTGTGTCAGTCTCTGAACTTTGAACTTCATCTCCTTTTCTGGTTTCTTCAGAAACTGTCCGAGTGTTTCTGTTACCTCGTTGAACTTTGAGCCAATTTTCACCTTTACTGTCACTTCGCCCCCCGAAGCTCCTGGGTTTTTATGATTTTTAAGTACCAGAACTGTGCTTAAATGACATAAAACAAACAGCTGAATGCCACTTATTACTGTATAATATTGACTTATGTTCCAAGAAGATAGCATTCCTAAACTAGAAAAGCACTCATAGAGCGCATACCTCCGCCAAGGCTCCTTCCGTTTGTCATGGATCAACTCCAAAATGTAATGGGTTTGTGTGTAGGCCTATAGCCACTTGTGGTGAAAATTGCATCAAAGTCTGTCCATCAGTTTTGGAGTATTGTTGCTAACACACTTTGAGAAGATAAGCGCCTTGGCTGAGATATGCATTCTCAGATCATCACCAAAATATAATGGGTTCCTCTCTAGCCCAAGAACCACCTCTGGTGAAAATTTCATCCAAATCCATTCAGCAGTTTTTTGTGTAATCCTGCTGCACAAATACAAAAAAGCCCTTGGTGGAGGTATGCACCCTCAGATCATCACCAAAATCTAATCATCGGTTCCCCGTGCCATTACACACCTTTCCTGAAAATTTCATGAAAATCCGTCCATAACTTTTCCTTGCTAACAAACAGACAGACAGACAAACCAACACCGATGAAAACATAACCTCCTTGGCGGAGGTAAATATTCCAACAAGCATTATCCATCACATGCTTTAACACTTGATCAAATCAAAATCAGTTAATTTTATCTATTCCATAATAGAAATAAAATTCCAACATACCATTACTTTTTATAATTTCAGCATTCATTTCAGATCACCAGTTTCAATCTCCATTGAGTCTTGAGCAGCTCATTTTCCTCCCCCGCGCAGCCCAGCTCATACAGCCGTTGTACGCTGCATTCAAATGGAAACCGGCGGACAGAGTCGACTGGATTCCTGAACGGGAGCAGGCGTTCTGAGGTTAAAACACCGCTCACTACCGACGCCTCGGACATGGGCATAGTGGCCGTTGTGGAGCAATGCGTTGCCGGTTCTTGGCAGCCGCTCACCTTTTTTTTTAACAGGTCTTTGCACGACAGTGAGCGTAAATACAGCGTCTTCGACAGAGAGTTAACCACTTGCGCTCCGTTGTTCCGCGGGCGGGCAAGTCTCTGCGTCCTATGACGCACGAGGGCGCGCGAGAGCGCGCTCGTGCGCCCTCGTGCGCATGACGCATGATGGTGGTGATGGTGATGTAGTAGCGTCCAAGCGCCACTCAAAAAAAAACTGCAGAGACAGCCGCGAACAGATTAGTTCATCTGATTGACCTCTCATTCGACTAATAAGAGCCTTGAATTGGGTTTCTGAAACCTTGAAGAACCAATGAATGAAAATCTAGGAAGGAGGACCCGCCTACTGTGAACGCAGGAGCCAATTGAAGCACAGAAATTCTGGCTGGGTGAAGCGATATTTACTGCTGCAGAAGGACTCTGTACGAATCTCCTACAGACCCAGGCTCACCCAGCAGCATGGAGAACACCCACAAGTGGGACCTGCACTCATTCCAGCAGAATAGACGGAGGCCGACGACAAAAGTCGTAAATCATTCACCAAAACGGCAATAATGGAATTATATTGATCGGGATCCACGAGCGTCGCAGCGTCGCGTTCGTCTGACGCGTGGGAAGGGCTGTTCGCCACGACTCTGCTGCTTTGAAGAGGTAAGGTGTTATAAGCTAAATTATTATTTATCCCTGAAAACTGTAATCCAAAAATGACTTTTGACCGATCGGTAAATTACAACTGTACTGCGCACGAAATACGAAGTGCGTGCGCCGCGATAAACGGTTCATTTGCCGTGTTCGGACCGTGAACGCCCCCCCCCACCCCGCTGCAGAAGAGGAGCGGGGGGGGGGGGGCACGGTCCGAACGCTCCCCGGTCCGCGGGGGGAAGCATATCAGTCTATTCCATCATGTAGTGATGGCCCTCTTCTGTAGCGAGGGGGGGGGGGGCGTTCACGGTCCGTTCACGGTTCCCCCCCCCCCACACACACACACAGTAGCGGGGGGGGCGGGGAGCCGCTGTGAAAACATGTAAGGAAAAAAAAAAAGAGTGTATTCCGTCATGTAGCGAGGGCCGAATTTGGTCCTTGGTAGCGGGGGGGGGGGAACGACCCCCCGCCCACACACACACACACAGACACAGCCCTGAGTGTGACCTTTCATTAGAGCCTAAAATTCAATTCAATTCAATTCAACTTTATTTATATAGCGCCATTTCACAACAACAGTCATCTCATAGCACTATCAACTGTAGGGAGGACCCCCACAGTTGCAGAAAGACCCCAGCAATCAGGCGATCCCCTGTGAGCAAGCACTTGGCGACGGTGGAGAGGAAAAACTCCCTTTTAACAGGAAGAAACCTCCAGCAGAACCAGGCTCAGGGAGGGGCAGTCATCTGCTGCGACTGGCTGGGGGGTGAGGGGATAGAGAAGAAGAAAAGAACAGACATGTAGAGAGCAAACAGCACGATGGGGACTCAATCTATGGGAGAGAACAAACAAATGTTAATGACCAGCAAAAAAAAAAATATTTCATAGAGAGTGAGGAAAGGAGTGAGGCCCAGTGCATTACTGGAGGTCCCCCGGCTGACTAAACCTATTAGCAGCATAACTAAGGGAGGGTTCAGAAAACACATGATCCCTCCCTAATTGTAGGCTATATCAAAAAGGTAGGTTTTAGCCCTATTCTTAAAAACAGAGATCGAGTCTGACTCCCGAATCCAGATTGGCAGCTGATTCCACAGGAGAGGAGCTTGATAACTGAAGGCTCTGCCTCCCATTGTACTTTTGGAGATTCTAGGTATTACAAGTAAACCTGCATTTTGGGAGCGTAGTGCTCTGTTAGGATGATACGGTAGTATCAGATCTTTTAAATAAAAAGGAGCCTGATTGTTTAGAGCTTTGTAAGTAAGAAGAAGGATTTTAAACTTAATTCTAAACTCTATGGGAAGCCAATGAAGGGAGGCCAGAACCGGAGAGATATGATCTCTCTTTCTAGTACCTGTTAAAACTCTTGCTGCAGCATTTTGGATCAGCTGAAGACTTTTTAAAGATGTTTTAGGACAACCTGATAATAAAGAATTACAATAATCTAATCTCGAGCTAACAAAAGCGTGGATCAGCTTCTCAGCATCACTCTGAGACAAGATGCTCCTAATCTTGGCAATATTACGCAAATGATAGAAGGCAGTCTTAGAAACAAATTTAATATGTGAATTGAAGGACAAATCCTGATCAAAAATAACTCCAAGGTTCCTCACAGAGCTATTAAGAGAAAGAGTAACTGCATCCAAACTGAAAGTTTGATTTGGAAAGGAATTTCTAAGGTTTTTTGGACCAACAAGAATGACTTCAGTCTTATCTGAATTTAATAGCAGGAAATTACAAGTCATCCAAACTTTGATTTCCTTAAGACAGGCTTCTAACTTGGCTAATTGATTAGTATCATCTGGCTTCATTGACAGGTATAATTGTGTGTCATCTGCATAACAGTGAAAATGTATACAGTGCTTTCTAATAATGTTGCCTAACGGAAGCATATATAAACTAAAAAGAGTAGGGCCAAGCACAGATCCCTGTGGAACTCCATGACTAAGCTTTGAGCTGAGAGAAAACTCATCATTTACATGAACAAACTGGAACCTATCAGATAAATAAGATCTAAACCACTGCAACGAAGTTCCATTAAGTCCAACATAGTGTTCTAATCTATCAAGTAGAATATTATGATCAATAGTATCAAAAGCTGCACTAAGATCTAAAAGGACAAGTACAGAAACTAGTCCATTATCAGATGCAATGAGGAGGTCGTTAGTGACCTTCGCTAAGGCTGTTTCAGTGCTATGATGGATTCTAAACCCAGATTGAAACTCCTCAAATAAACCATTTCCCTGCAGGTGGTCAAATAATTGCATAGCAACAACTCTTTCTAAGATTTTTGAAATGAAAGGGAGATTAGAGATTGGTCTATAGTTAGCTAAAGCTCCTGGATCTAGCGTTGGCTTTTTGAGTAAGGGTTTAATTACAGCCGTTTTAAAAGCCTGCGGTACATGGCCTAAAGTTAATGAAGAATTGATTATATGAAGAATAAAGCTACCAATAAGTGGGAAGACTTCTTTAAATAACCTGGTAGGAATAGGGTCTAAAAGACAAGTTGAAGGTTTGGATGAGGAAACTATTTTGTCTAACTCACAAAGGTCGATTGGAGTAAACTCATCAAGACAGACATCAATAGAAGGAGTTGTAGTAGTTACAGTATTTAAGTTAACTGTGGGAAGAATCTGATTGATTTTATCTCTGATGGATGAAATTTTATTATTGAAAAAGTTCATAAAGTCCTGACTAGTAAGCTCTAAGGGGATGCTAGGATTGACAGAGTCCTGACTCTTTGTCAACCTGGCTACAGTACTGAAAAGAAACCTGGGATTATTCTTGTTCTCTTCTATTAATGCAGAGTAATAACTCGTTCTAGCTTTTCTAAGAGATTTTTTATAAATTAAAAGATGATTTCTCCAAGCTAAATAGATTTCATCTAAATTAGTAGAGCGCCATTTTCTTTCTAATTGACGAGTCTTCTGTTTTAAGCTACGAGTTTCTGTGTTGAACCAAGGAGTTAAAAATCTCTGATTAGACTTTTTCTTTTTTAAGGGGGGCACCAAGTCTAGAGCCTGATGTAGAGAAGCTGAAACACTATCCACCATGTTATCAATTACAGAAGGAGCAAGCTGTCTATAGCTTATTTCCGTTGTGTTGACACATGGCATAGAGGAAACAATCTGCATAAATTTGGAAACAGCATCATCTGAGAGGCATCTACTGTGATAATATTTTTCTTTAGGAGAAATGAAAAAAATTCAATGTAGAAATGAAGATTCTACATTGAATTATTCAAAAGTTACAGACGTTTTTCCAAACTGTGCCATTTGGCACAATTTGGCACAGTTCCATAACGCCTGGGAACAGCCTGAGAACAAAGCTGTGTAAAATATTCATTTTTTGTGGTATTGTTACCAAATTTGGATCTCAGCTGGATAACACTTGGTTCTACATTTCTGTTGCATTTTCCAGCCGGATCGGACAGCTGTGTGTTATTTACAAGTATTTGTATCCAAAAAAACACTGTGTCCAATTTTTTTTTCTTCAAGTTCAGTATGTTTAGATGACTGTAACTCAGTGGCCGGAGCACGTAGAGATTATGTTTTTTTTGCCAAAAAATTCAAAGTGTTTTCTTTTAAATGAGACCAACCCCATGAAGATGCTGCAAAGGGTTGAATAACAGCTTTTGATTTACTTTGGGCACGTTATTTTTGGGCATTTTTAGGAAAATTGCCCGGAGTGCAAGTGGTTAATGGCTCTCCACCTGGCCATACGCCACTTCCGGTTCTGGCTGAAAGGGCACACCTTCACTGCATTCGTGGACCACAAGCCGCTAACGTACTTAACGTACTTTATCTTCCTGGAAGATAAAGTACGTTATCCTCGGCGAATATCCTCGTTATTCCTCGGCGAATTACCGGAAAAATCACATCCCTGAGAACAAGCCGCCATGAATTTTTGACAAAGCATACGAGCCATTTGATTGGTCCAATCGTTTGCAACTATCCAATCGCAGGGCTGTTTACAATACACCAGTAGCTTGAGTACATCCGGGTTATCGCGAAACTTGACCCGGGGAAGCGCCGAGCGCTTATGTAATCGTGTTGATTTTTGCTAAAATCGGTAACAATAAGGTACCTTACCCCCCCCCTAAAATTTTCTCAACGGATTTAGACAATTCACAGAAATGATCAATTTGAAAATAAATTGGCGGAAATCCGCGGATCGGCGGAAAATTGCCATCCCTGAACCAATCAAAGCACTCCTCTGGCTTTCTGTTCGCGGCTGTGTCTGTAGTGGAAGAACAGAAATGCAGCTTTTTTTTTTTTCAGTGCGCCCTAGGACGCACAGGACGCAGAGACGTGACCGCCCACGGTATCCCGGAGTGCAAGAGGTTAAAAGAACTGACTGCATTTTGTGATTTGTATCTGAACAATTTTAAAATTTTTTCTGTATTGGCCTCCGTGTGGCCGTGGATAAGTCGGCATGATCATGGCAAGGCATCAAACTGTGCCACACCCCTACGGCCAAACTGTCGCATTTGTGAAAAGTGTTCAATAACTTTTAATGGCACATGGGTATAGATGACTGTCACCACAAATGAGCTCAGTCGGACTAAAACCCTAAGACGAGTTCGATCAAATGCTCGAGGTGGAAATCAGGTCACTGCCACTTCCTGCCAAAATGGCCAACTTCCTTTTGGGTGTAGACCATCACTTCTATGGAGTTTTTTTTTTTTTTTTTTGCATGTCTTGACATGATAAACATCTCATGTGATTTTGATCTTTCTACGTGAAAGTAAGCGTGTGCCACTCCCCATTGACTTCACATGTTAGGTGGTGCTGTAGAGACATTTTTGTGGAGTCATTCATATTTCCTCCAAAATATTAAATTTTTTGCTAGTCTTGAGGTCCCTGCAAAAATGGTGAGTTTTCGTGCACGTTCACTACCCCAAAAATGAGACCTTGAATGGAGAAAAAGAAAAAAAAAATTCTAACAATTAAAGCTGCAAGTAGCTGTAAGCGGACCATCTCCCCCCACGCAACCGTGGACCCCGGCGCCCATCGTACCTAGCTGGCTCAGAAAATTTCCCGTCATCATGGCAAGCGCTGCATCAATAATAAAGTAAACCATTTGGCGCAGTACTTCAGGTGAGCGGTTGATGGCACTATACAGTAACTTCTGTCAATCATTTTTATGTAGGAGCATGTGGGGCGGGACTAATATCCATCATAGAAAATTGGGTGAAAATCAGACAAAGTTTGTCCAAGTTTCAACTTTCCAATGCTCCATGGTGAGGAGTCAACCTTCGCCACGTCGCCATGGCAACACTTCCCTGTCAGTTATGTGTTGCTCACACATATAGGACTATATATGACAGTCACCTCAACCTATGTTCCAGATTTCATGACTCCAGGTTGTTCCTAACTATCCCAACAAGATCACGGATTGAATGATGAGGAGGGCGTGTCCCTGGTAACAGCAGTGACGCCATGCTAAAGGTGATGCGCAGTTATGATCAACCAAACTGCAAATGGCAAGATGGCGGCGCGCGTCTGCGCAGCGGCTCTTTGCTCCCTATTTTTGTTTGTATATATATGCTGTTTTTGGATATTGGACCGTGTGAAGCTGGATTTGTGTACAGTCGTACTGAGCTGATAAATACTGGACTTCAACAAAAGTCTGCTGTTACAGCAGTTTTTGAGAACACACAAAACATATCGGAGGCTATCTGTAGACCAGCAGGATCACCATGGATTGTTGTCGGTCACGGGAAGCGATGCAGACATAGGAGGGAGAGAAAGAAAAAAAGCGAGGATGCCGGTCGGGCCTGCTAGCGAGGCTAAAGAGACAGCCGCATAGACCTCCGCTACCCAGCATTTTTCTCTCCAACGCCAGAAGCATTGTCCACAAGATGGATGATCTAGAGCTACAGCTGGCAACTAGTAAAACTGTGAGAGACTGCTGTGTGCTGTTGTTAACGGAAAGCTGGCTCCACCCGCTGATCACCGATGTTGCAGTGCAACTACCAGGGCGCACACTTCACCGTATGGACCGAACAGCGGAATCCGGTAAAAAGAGAGGGGGCGGTCTCTGCATTTTTCTTCACAACACTTGGACTAACCACAGTTGTACTATTAACACTTACTGTTCTCCTGACCTAGAGACAATGTCAGTTTTCTGTCGGCCTTTTTATCTTCCAAGAGAGCTGACCGTGGTTATTATAACAGCGGTCTATATTTCTCCTGATGCAAATACTAAAGCGGCCCTTAGTCATTTGTACAGTGTAATAAATAAACAGCAGCAGGCCTATCCCGAGGGTGTTCACATCATAGCTGGTGATTTTAATCAAGCATGCTTGAAAACTGTGCTGCCTAATTTCACACAGTATGTGAAATGTGCCACCAGGGGAAAGAATTGTCTTGGTCGAGTGTATTCGAACCTGAAACATGCTTACAGAACTGTGCTGTGTCCACATCTTGGCATGTCAGGCCATCTATCATTGCTCCTCATCCCAGCATACACCCCCCTCAGGAGAACTGCTAGACCTACTATAAAGAACATCACAACATGGCCTGAGGGAGCTCTTTCTCAGCTGCAGGACTGTTTTTCAAACACTCTATGGGATTTATTCAAGAATGAGGAACTGGAAATGTACACACAGACTGTACTATGCTACATCACCTACTGTATCAACCAGGTGACTGTGGAAAAACGCATCAGGGTTTTTCCTAACCAGAAGCCCTGGATGACAAAAGAAGTCCAGGCACTCCTCAGAGCCCGTGATACAGCCTTCAGGTCAGGGGATACAGATCTGTATAGTACCGCCCGGGCTAATCTGAAGAAAGGAATTAAGGAGGCTAAACAGACCTATAAGAAGAAAGTCGAGGACCATTTTTCTGATAATGATTCGAGACGAGTATGGCAAGGCTTTCGCCATATCACAAACTATAAGGGCAGCGGCATCATTTCCAGTGACATCAGCGCCTCACTGGCAGAAGAAATGAACTGCTTTTTCGCACGGTTTGAGGCAAATATACCTTGCCCGGACCCACTGACATTACTGAATGCCAGCTCTGATGTGCTTACCCTGCAGGATCATGAGGTAAGACAGACACTGAGAGCAGTTCACCCGAGAAAGGCTACTGGTCCCGATGGAGTGCCAGGAAAGGTGCTCAGAGCATGTGCAGATCAGCTATGTTCTGTTTTGACTGACATTTTTAACTTGTCTCTCAAGGCAGCTGTTGTTCCACAGTGTTTAAAATCTGCAGTCATTATCCCTGTGCCTAAAAAACATAATATTAGCAGTCTGAATGACTATCGACCAGTAGCATTAACACCCATTGTTATGAAGTGCTTTGAGAAAATGGTATTGAAACATCTTTTGCCTAGTCTCCCCCCAGACTTTGATTGGTACCAGTTTGCCTACAGGCGGAGCAGATCCAATGAAGATGCTATTGCTATAGCTCTCCACTCGGCATTCAGCCATTTGGAAGACAAGGGGAGCTATGTAAGAATGTTGTTTGTGGACTATAGCTCAGCATTTAATACAATTATTCCCAACATTCTCATCACCAAATTGCTTCAGCTTGGTCTGCCTACTGACACTTGCAGCTGGATTAAGGACTTCTTTACAAACAGAACACAGACTGTTAGACTCAGACCCCATTCCTCCTCTACAGTCATGCTTAACACAGGCTCGCCACAGGGCTGTGTGTTGAGCCCCACTTTATATTCATTGTACACATATGACGGCATACCTGTTCATCCCACAAACATTATAGTGAAGTGTGCAGATGACACAACAGTAGTGGGGCTCATATCAGGAGGAGATGAGTCCGCATACAGAGATGAGGTCCAGAAACTGGTGAGATGGTGCTCAGATAATAATCTGCTATTGAATACAAAAAAACCAAAAGAACTCATTAGTGATTTTAGGAAGCATAGCAGTGAGCCGCCTCCTCTATATATAGGCAAGGAGTGTGTGGAGAGGGTGGAAGCTTTTAAGTTTCTGGGTGTTCATATTTCTCACAACCTTACCTGGGCAGTTAACACCATAACTACGATAAAAAAAAGGCTCAACAACGTCTACACTTTCTGAGGCTCCTCAAGAAGAATGGCCTGAATGCACAGTTGCTGGTTTTATTTTATCGCTCTGCTATTGAGAGCATTTTGTCATATGGCATCACGGTTTGGTATGAGGGCTGTTCAGCCGCAGACCACAAAGCCTTCCAGAGAGTGATCGAGACTGCGCAAAAAATCACTGGCTGTTCTCTCCCTTCTCTGGAAGAGATTTCCAGGTCTCGGTACCTCAACAGAGCTACTGCCATCATTAAAGGCTGCACTCATCCAGGCCATGATTTCTTTCACTTGCTCCCCTCGGGAAAGCAGTACAGATCCCATAAAACCCGGACTACCAGGTTTAATCATAGGTTTTCCCAGCAGCAGTACGTATTTTGAACGGATTTATGTAACACGTACAGACTGCTGATATTATTTTATGTTATCTTAGGTTATTTTGTGGCAATAACCCTGTGTGTATAAGCTGGTCTTATATATTTATCGCTCAGTATGTTTTCATTATTGCTATGTACATATTGCATTCAACTTTTAGGTAATATTGTTTCAAGCATTATTTATTGTTGTAATTATAAGAATGTTAAATGCATGAGTGAACTGTGAGTGTGATATTTTGTTTTTTTAGGGAGCAGTATCTCAATTTCGTTGCATTGTTTATTACCAATGGAATGACTATAAAGGCACTTTGACTTTGACTTTGAACCAGGTGGTCTGATAAACCTCAGAAAATTGCACGTCACTCTGGCAAGTATGGAATGTGAGTTATGGCAACTTCTTGTCCATTGGCAGTCGGAAAAGAAGAAGAAGAAAAAAATTCTAACAATTACAATGGGGCTCTTTCCCACTGATGTTGTCAGTGGCTCGGACTCTAATAATCAAAATAGGAAAACAAACAAGTAAGGGTCTTACCCTCCTTTGTGGATGTCAGCAGACGGAGGTTTCTTGTTGGCAGTCCCATCCTGGAGGACCTTCTTTTCCAGTGACACTGACAATGGAGCATCTCGCACTGGCAGCCCTAACACCAAGGTCTCCTTAGTAATGGAAACGGCCTCATCACCAGTCCGACCCATATGCTTCTTGGCATAGTCAAAGCCCTGGACAGGCTAGCAGGAAATAAGAAAACACAAAAACTTTTCATTTTACAAGGTCAAAGGTTTTACATAAATCCATCAAGGGACTGAGTTTTCATTTTTTTAAAAAATTCTATTCACAATACTTATAAACATCTTTTTTTGAATATCAATTTAGCTGCTGAACTGATGGACTAAAAGCAGTGGTGGACTAAAGTGGTGGACGTAAAGCACATGCAAAGATCTCATGAAGAAAATATGAGACAGTAAGATTCTGTATTGCTGATGAATGGGGAAGTCAGTATACTCACAGTTATGAACAATAAATGACAGAGCCACAACTTTCACCAAAATGTGTGCTTTAGCAGCAGATATTGACAAATGGGAGGAAAATACAATTCAATGCTCACAATGCTGCCTGATATTAAGCCCAAAATGCACATATATGATGAGATATGAATCTGTTCAAAGGAACTGAATGTACAAAAATATTTTTGATTTTTGCACACTAGCATTGCAAGATTCACAGTTCATTAAAAGTCACTCTTACACTAGGCATTGCTGCAGCCCTCTCAGTTCACCCACTGATTCAAACAAGCTTCAACTACCTTTTCTATTCTTTCATACAGTACCATCAGTCTTCTGAATAACTACCCCTTGTGAAGTAGAGATGCACTGATCCAATATTAGTGCTGGATATCAGACTCATTGCCAGTATCTAGTGTTCCTATCTCCTCACTTTCTGTTTTTCACTACAACATGCAAAGACAATAGTGCGCTAGATGCTAATGGAAGAAGCAATGTAACAACTAAGACACTAAAAACAGAGGGTCCACAGCACATGGGCGCATGCGCACGCAGCGACCGGCAGCTGGTGAAAAAGTCCGTCATCTATGTGTCTGTTTTTATGCACTTTAATGTGTTTTTACGAAATTCTCTGTGTCGTTTCTGTCCTGGAATGTTTGTGGACTGTATGGCGAAGAGCTCCCTGGTTCCATCAATATGGACTTCCTCCCCTTTTTTGCACTGCTGCTACTTTTCCTCCGGCTCTTTGTCTCTGAGGTAAACGCGATCGGGATCATGGCGGGCAGAATACATTATTCCAGGGACATGTTGCTGCATTTAAACACGGTTGATGCAGCGTCGGTGATTGAGTCTAAGCCGCAACTGCCGGACTTTATTTTGAGAGACGTTCATGGACACAGCGGTGAAAAGAGAGACGGGAGAAGGAAACGCGGAAAGCGTGGAGGCGTGAAATTGCGCCTGAGAAGACGTGAATTTGGTAACATTCCTCTTCCTTCTATGATTTTTGGGAACGTACAATCTCTGAGGAACAAGGTGGATGAAATTCAAGGGAATGTACGCTACCAGAAGGACTTTAAGAACTGCTGTGTCATGGCTTATACCGAGTCTTGGCTTACTACGCATGACCGGGACGCAGACCTGTGGATTGACGGCTTTGGAGCCCCACTCCGCTCTGATCGGCAGGAAGAGGTAACGGGGAAACGTCAGGGGGGCGGCATATGTTTATATATTAATAAGCAGTACTGCACATCTGTCACGGTCAGAGAGCGCATCTGTACATCCGATGTGGACCTGCTGTCCGTATCGCTACGCCCCTTTTATCTGCCTCGCGAGTTCCCCCAACTTTTCATCACCACTGTTTACATCCACCTGAGGGCAGACGCTGACTCCGCCTCCAGCACCATCTTTGATGTGGTGCAGCGGCTGCAGTCAATTTCTCCAGAGGCGCCAAACTTTATTCTTGGGGATTTTAACAATGTTTCTTTAAAGAAGACCCTTAAAAACTTTTATCAGTATGTCTCCTGCCCAACCAGGCGAAAAAAGACATTGGACCTGTGCTATGGATCCATAGAGAGGGCCTATAAATCACTCCCCCTTCCTCCTTTAGGATCCTCAGATCACAACTGTGTACATTTGCTGCCCACATATAAAACTACTCTCAGAAGAGGCAAGGTGGAGATGAGAGACACTGATGTGTGGACAGAGGATTCAGTGCACAGCCTCCAGGAATGCTTTAACTGTACAGACTGGGAGATGTTCACACTGTCCTGCGGGGATGATTTGGACTCTTTGGTGGACGTCACATGCTCATACATGGCTTTCTGTAAAAATACGATCGTTCCACGTAAACGTGTCAAAATATATCCCAACAACAAGCCATGGGTTACAAAATCAGTTAAATCCTCCTTACAGAGAAAAGCACTTGCCTTTAAACAGGGGTCTGTTTCTGAGCTACAGGTTGCCACAAAAGAGCTGAAGGCCGAAATTTTAAGAGCAAAACAGAATTATAAATCAGAGTTGGAAATCAAGATGGCAACAAAGAAACTTGGTTCAGCCTGGGCCAGTTTGAAAACTATTGCAGGCCTTCAGAGCACAGAACGCATCAATCGTGTGTTTTTAGATGGTTTTAATTCAGACACAGAGCTGGCTAATGCTCTTAATTGTTTTTACGGTCGTTTTGACTCCTTTGATTTTAGCACAGAAACCCAAGATTTGAAACAGAAACTCAAAGACAATCAGCACTTTAATATTGAGGTGCAGGATGTTAAAAGGGAGTTCTGCGCTGTAAAAGTGAACAAAAGTCAGGGCCCTGATAATATATGTGGGCGCTTGGTAAAGTCCTATGCACATGAACTGAGTCCTATATTTCATTACATTTTCAATAAGTCCTTAAAGACACAACATGTGCCTAAGATCTGGAAAGAAGCCGTGGTTGTTCCCGTTCCAAAATCCAGCTGTCCTAAAACGGTAAACGACTTTAGACCAGTTGCATTGACTTCAATTTTAATGAAAATTTTTGAAAAACTGGTCAGATGTGAGGTCCTAAAGCAGACTGAGCATGCATTGGATCCTCTGCAGTTTGCCTATAGGCCTCACAGAGGAGTGCAGAATGCCACTGTCACTCTGTTTAACATGCTTTTTAAACATCTGGATTTTAATGGGACACACGCCAGGCTTTTATTTGTGGACTTTTCCTCCGCCTTTAATACAATCCAACCTCATATTTTAGTTGAAAGGCTCCTGCAACAATTTGATTTGAGTAATAATCTGGTGGGTTGGATTCTGGATTTCTTAACCAACAGGACGCAGAGAGTAAGGGTCAATGGTACATTGTCTGACCTAAAGTGCTCTTCTACTGGCTCTCCTCAGGGGTGTGTGTTGTCACCACTACTCTTCATCCTGTACACAAACATGTGTCGGAGCAGACATGACAACAGACACATTATAAAGTATGCTGATGACTCAGTTATTGTCAGTCTCCTCCAGGATGGTGAGAGTGGCCACGGCCCAGTAGTTGATGATTTTGTTCACTGGTGTGAGGATTCCTACCTGCAGCTGAATACGACAAAAACTAAAGACATGATTATTAACTTTAGGAGGAAAACTCCCAGGCACAAAGTCACCGTACTAAAAGGCCAGACCACGAATGTGTACAATCCTACAAATATCTTGGGACGATTATTGATAGTAATTTTAACTTTGAAGAGAACTGTGAAAGGGTGTGCAAAAAGGGTCAGCAACATTTGCATTGCTTGAGAAAACTTGCACGCTTCCAAACTGACCAAACCATAATGACAATGTTTTATCAGGCTTTTATTGAATGTGTTTTATCCTTTTCTTTAGTGTCATGGTTTGGTCAGATAAAACTGAAACAGAGGAAATCCTTGGATCAGGTAGTTAGATGGTCCAGTCGCTTGCTTGGTGAGTCACAGCTGAGCCTGACATCCCTGTACACCAGACAAGTACAGAGGATTGCTACCTCCATTTTAAATGATGACTCCCACCCTTTGCACTGCAACTTTCAGCTTCTTCCCTCAAGACGGAGGTTTGCTGTCCCAAAAAGTAAAACCCAGCGCTACAAAAACAGCTTTGTTTCTGCTGCTGTCAAAGAGTTGAACAAGTTGTAACAATATATTGCACATAATTTAGGTACCTATTTATTAACTCCATTTTATATTTACTTATTTTTGTAGGATGTTATTTGGGTTCTAAATACTTTATTGGGTTTTAGACCTTTGAGTTTTAACCTCTTTGACCAGTTTTTAACTTTTTAATATGACCCTTCTCTCTTACCTCTGGTTTTTCTCTCATCTCTTTGTCTTTATACCCTGATTGATGGAGCCTTGAGTATTTTTATCATGTTTATAGTCAGCTTCATGTGTGCCTGTGTTTGTGTCTATGTTGAATGTAATTTGTGGCTTGTAAATATGGATGTCACCAGACTGCAAAACAAATCAACCTACGGGTACAAATAAAGTAACCTGAACCTGAACCTGAATTTTTCACTCTCACAATGACTATGCTTTCCATGTTTGCTTATCTTTGTCCTGAATTACCTCCATTGCTGAATTTATATTTTTGCTGGTATCCATTTTTGCTTGTTAGGAGGATTATTTAATAACTAATGGATGGAGTTCCCAGCCAGCATGTCCATGTGTGCCCCACCAAAGGTTAAATCTGGGCTGTCTTATCGGTCCCATGTGGGTTTGTCCACAGGTTCTAGGTTGGCCCCATCTGTGTTTGCCCACATGGATTTTACCTGTTTACCTATTTTCAACTTATTTATTTACTTGTGAATAAGACCCCGAGATACTTAAACTCCTCCACTTGGGGAGCTCGTCCCCGGAGAGAACAATCCACCCTTTTCTGGCTGAGAACCATGGACTTGGACTTGGAGGTGCTGATTCTCATCCCAGCTGCTTCACACTCAGCAGCAAACTGTTCAAGTAAGACTTATATGCCATTGCTCGATGAAGCCAATAGGACAACGTCATCTGCAAACAGCAGAGATGAGATACTGTGGTCACAAATATGACACCCTCTGTTCCTAGGCTGCACCTAGAAATTCTGTCCATAATAATTATGAACAGGATCGGTGACAAAGGGCAGCACTAGCAGAGTCTAACTCTCACTGGAAATGAGTTGAATGGTTATACAGAGACCAGATAGCTCATAGCAACAAATACAATATCCCATACTCCCAAAGCACCCCCCACAAAAAACGACGGAGGACGCAGTCGAATGCCTTCTCCAAGTCCACAAAAGACATGTAGACTGGTTGGGCAAACTCCCACGAACCCTCGAGGATTCTCAAGAAGGTAAAGAGCTGGACCACTGTGCCACAGCCAGGATGAAAAACACATTGCTCCTCCTGAATCTGAGGTTCGACCAACAGCCGGACTCTCCTCTCCAGTAATCTGGCATAGACCTTCCCAGGGGGGCTGAGGAGTGTGATCCCCCAAAAGTTGGAACACACCCTCCGGTCCCCCTTCTTAAAGCGAGGAACCACCACCCCGGTTCGCCATGCCAAAGGTACTGTCCCCGATTTCCACGCAATGTTGCAGAGGAGTGTCAGCCATGACAGCCCTACAATATCCAGAGTCTTGAGGTACTCAGGGAGAATTTCATCCACCTCCAAGGGCCAGGCCACCGAAGAGTTTTTTTTAACCACTTAAGCAACTTCAGCCGCTGTGATGGGGAAGTCATCCTGCTCGTTCTCAAGCTCTGCTTCCCCTGCAGAAGGCATGTCAGTGAGCTCCTCGAAGCATACCTTCCACCGCCCAACGATAACCCCAGTCGAAGTCAGCAGCGCCCCAGCCGCACCATACACAGTGTGGACAGGGAGCTGTTTCCCCCTCCTGAGTCTCTGGCCAGTTTGCAAGAATCTCTTTGGGGCCGACCAAAAGTCTTGTTCCATGGCCTCACCATCTCCACCCCACCCACACCAGTTTTTGCTTCAGCAACCACCCGAGCTGCACTACGCTTGGCCTGCTGGTACACCTCAGCTACTTCGGGAGTCCCACAAGCCAACCAAGCTTGATAGGACTCCTTCTTCAACTTGATGCTCCACCTCACCACTGGTGTCCACCATTTGGTTTGGGGGTTGCCACCACGAGATGCACAAATGACCTTGCGGCCACAGCTCTTGACAGCTGCTTCAGTTATGGAGGTGAACATGGCCCATTCAGACTCCATGTCTCCAGACTCCCTTGGAATGTGTCAAAGTTCTTCCGGAGGTGGGAGATGAAGACCTCTTGGGCAAGGGTCTCAGGCAGATGTTCCCAGCACACCTTCACTATACGTTTGGGTCTACCTGGTCTGAATGACATCCTTCCCTGCCATCGGATCCAACTCACCACCAGGTGGTGATCAGTTCACAGCTCTGCACCTCTCTTTGCCTGAGTGTCCAAGACATACGGTCGCAGGTCTGATGACACGATAACAAAATCCATCATCGACCTGCGACCTAGGGTGTCTTGGTGCCAGGTGCACATATGGACACCCTCATGCTTGAACATGGTGTTCGTTATGAACAAACTGTGGTTGGCACCGAAGTCCAATAACTGAACACCACTCAGGTTCAGACCGGCAGACCGTTCCTCCCAATCACACATCTCCAGGTTTCAATGTCGTTGCCTACATGCGCATTGAAGTCCCCCAGTAGGACAATGGAGTCTCCAAGCGGAGCACTTTCCAGCACCCCAGTAAGACTCTAAAAAAGGGTGGATACTCTGAACAATCATTTGGTGCATAGGCACAAATGATGGTCAGGACCTGTTTCTCAACCCAAAGGTGCAAGAAAGCAACCCTTTCGTCTACTGGGAAAAACTACAATGTAGAGGCAGCAAGGTGGGGGGATAGAAGAATACCCACCCCTCCTCGCTGCTTCTTTCCCGGTGCAACTTCAGAGTAGACCAAGCTCCAGCCCCTCTTCAGAAGACTGGTTCCTGAACCAGAGTTGTGCGTTGAGGTGAGCCCAACTATATCAAGTCAGTATCGCGCAACCTCATGCACCAGCTCAGGCTCCTTCCCCACCAGAGAGGTGATATTCCACCTCCCAAAAGGAAGCCGGGGGTCATACCGCCAAGGTCTCTGCCTTCAACCACCACCTGATCCGCATAGCACCGGACCCATGTAACTCCTTCAGGCTGAGCCCAGCCGGGTCCCATGGGCAGAAACCCAGCCAGCAGATACTCGCCATTGAGCCCCTCCCTCAGGCCTGGCTCCAGGGTGGGGCCCTTATTTTAACATTTATCATGAGAGTCTGTTGGATCGTCCTAAGTCTGGCCCTTCATCAAGGACCAGTTTATCTTGGGTGACCCTACCAGAGGTAACAATAACATAGCTCCTGGGATCACTAGGGCACGCAACCCTCCCTCCCCCCCCCCCCACACTATGATAAGGTGACAATCCATAAGTGTTATCATTCTCCAAATACCAGCACTGGCATAATGAAGAGCTGAAAAATAATGCATTACGGAACCTCTGAAGTCAGGGGGTTTGGCATAAAGACACTGAGCAGCTTTTTTTTTTTTTTTTAAGAAGCAGCAGGAAAAAGCATTTTGCTAAGCCTCCCAGGCCTAGACACATTATTTGTGTTGTTAAATGTCTTATTTTTTTTTAATTAAAAAAAAATTACAGACATGGGGGGGGGGGGCGCTCTGAAGCCTAATGCATAAACCAGGGGTCACCAACTGGCAGACTCCGGTCTGGATCCGGACCCTACTGTCCTTCATCCGGACCCCGAAACTTTTTAATATAATTTGGGGGAAAATGATAGTTTTGTTTTAATCAAACAAAAAAGTGAAAATGAAATGCTGCATCGGCGACCACCCGGACATTTTATGCCATGAGACCTTAGATGTTCTCCGTGGGATGCAGCGGGAGGCAAAATCCCCATTCGCTGTGGGCGTCACATGAGGCGGACAGCCACGTTTCCTTCCCGGTGTGTACCAATGGAATGAAACGCTGCTGTGAAATTGTGTATCCACTGACACTCTGGCTGCCTCTGATGGTACGGGTTGACGGAAGGTCCCCACGCCTCCTCCACACCTCCCCTGGGACTACGTCCCCGTTGGGCCAGCATGACGTTAGTTATGGAGGTAATTTCCGTGACCCTCTGATATCACGTAAAGACAATAATTTACTCTGTGTGTGACTAAACATGAAAAGTTCCACGCACATCCACCTCCTCTCTCTCTGTGACAGAGTGTTACCCAGACAGACACAGACGATGTTCAGACGATGTTAAAAAGATAAGAACATTGTCGACATTAAAAAAAAACAAAACAAAAAAAACAGGAATTCTGTAGTGTAGAATTATATTTTCTGTCCCTTTTTTAGGCTTACAGTTTGAAACTATTGTTAATACTGAAAATATAGTACAGAGGTGGACTTTTGTGAGATTTTGTTTTTTAGATATTAATCTTTTTAAATGTATGTAATTTAGTCTGTGTTCTAATGCAAAACTTTACATTTTTAGGATTTAAGTTGAAGATTTTAGAATTTTAGCTTTTTTTGGAATCAAGAACACATCAAGAACATGCAGTCAAGACCACATGCACAGAACTGAGGACCTTCTAATTATCACTATAACTCACCTGTCGTTGCACTCCTGTCATGTATATTGACCCATCCATGAAATCACTACTGTACATTTATTTCATAATCCTTGAGCCATTTTACTC
Organism: Pholidichthys leucotaenia; assembly: GCA_020510985.1. Taxonomy (NCBI): domain Eukaryota; kingdom Metazoa; phylum Chordata; class Actinopteri; order Cichliformes; family Pholidichthyidae; genus Pholidichthys; species Pholidichthys leucotaenia. Next base: position 185,296,393 of record CM035840.1, on the reverse strand, counting down.
TATTATGTGCTCTGCACTCTGCACTCCTATGTACTGTACATACTGTAGTTCCACCCGCGAAGCCACTACCATACCGGTGTATACAGTGATGTTAAAAAGTGTTTGCCCCCTTCTTGATTTCTCTTTTTTTTGTATGTTTGTCACAGTTAAATGTTTCAGATCATCAAACAAATTTAAATATTAGACAACGATAACAAAAGTAAACACAAAAGGCAGTTTATAAATGAAGATGTTTATTATTAAGGGTAAAAAAAAATCCAAGCCAAAAGGAGGATTTGGAAAGGGCCCAGTCAGGTGTTCTGAAGGTCTTCTTAATGGCATATAAAGGGATCCCAGGGATCAGATACATTTCTAAAATATACCAAGGTCTTCAAGACTTAAAAGGAGACAACACATCATATATAAAAGAGAGATGGGAAAAAGAGGGGAATTTCACTTTACAATTGGAAATATGGGAAAAGCTAAATAGACAGCAATGGAAAAGTACCTCATCCCTGCAGTGGAGAGAATTTGGATGGAAAAATTTGGTAAGATTTTTCAGAACACCCGCACAAAACAAATTTACCCATAAGGGGTTGAACTGTTGGCGCTTGTGTGGTGAAAAGACTGCAAATCATTTTCATGTGTTTTGGTCATGCCCAGTTATCCACCAATATTGGACCAATGTACAGACAATATTGGGGAAAATATTCAAAATAACAGTTCCCTTTTCTTTTATAACTTTGTATTTGGGTTTACTACCGGACTCACTGGAAAGACGAGGAGATAAATACTTATTCAATGTTTTAATATTGGCAAGTAAAAAAGCCCTAACTAAAAAATGGATGCTGAAGGACTGTCCTACACCTGAAGATTGGATTAACGTGATTCAAGACATTTACTCGATGGAAAAGTTGACATTCGCACTGAGACAGGACATGGATGGGTTCATGAACTTTTGGCAACCCTGGATCGCATATGTGTCTTCCATTAGATCTAATCTTTGACAAATACCATTTCAATGATGGTCCCACTCTTTGTTCCAAAGCTACTCAGATGCTCTTTTACTTTTAATTACTTAATTTTCTGTTTGTTTGTTTTTTGCTGTTCTGTTTGTTTGTTTATTCGTTTTTTTTGTTTGTTTGTTTGCTTTTTTAAATTTAATTCTCTTTAATTTCACTTTTTCTTTCACTTTAAAAAAAAGGGGGGTGTTGTAATAACTATTCTACCAATGTTGTCAAATAGCAAAATATAAGGGAACGTACGATGAAAATGTTAATGCAATGCTGTAATGACCTGTATACCCTTTACAAAAACTTAAATTAAAAAAAAAATTAAAAAAAATCCAAGCCTACATGGCCCTGTGTGAAAAAGTGATTGCACCCCCCACCCCGCCGTTAAAACATAAATTAACTGTGGTTTATCACATCTTTGGAAAGCTGAGTTCAATTTCTCAAGCCACACCCAGGCCTGATTACTGCCACACCTGTTCTTAATCAAGAAATCACTTAAATAGAACCTGCCTGATAAAGTGAAGTAGACCAATAGATCCTCAAAAGCTAGACATCATGCTGCGATCCAAAGAAATTCAGGAATAAATGAGAAACAAAATAAATGAGATCTATCAGTCTGGAAAAGGTTATAAAGCCGTTTCTAAAGTTTTGGGACTCCAGCAAACCACAGTGAGAGCCATTATCACCAAATGGCGATAACATGGAATAGTGGTGAACCTTCCCAGGAGTGGCCGGCTGACCAAAATTACCCCAAGAGCACAGCGACAACTCATCCAAGAGGTCACAAAAGACCCCACAACAGCATCCAAAGAACTGCAGGCCTCACTTGCCTCAGTTAAGATCAGTGTTCATGACGCCACCATAAGAAAGAGACTGGGCAAAAATGGCCTGCATGGTAGAGTTCCAAGACGAAAACCACTGCTGAGCAAAAAGACATAAAGACTCATCTCAGTTTTGCCAAAAAAAAATCTTGATGATCCCCAAGACTTTTGGGAAAATACTCTGTGGACTGATGAGACAAAAGTTGAACTTTTTGGAAGGTGTGTTACATCTGGCGTAAGAGTAGCAGCATTTCAGAAAAGGAACATCATACCAACAGTAAAATATGACGGTGGTAGTGTGATGGTCTGGGCCTGTTTTGCTGCTTCAGGACCTGGAAGACTTGCTATGGTAAATGGAACCATGAATTCTACTGTCTACCAAGAAATCCTGAAGGAGAATGTCCGGCCATCTGTTTGTGATCTCAAGCTGAAGCGCACTTGGGTTTTGCAGCAGGACAATGATCCAAAGCACACCAGCAAGTCCACCTCTGAATGGCTTAAGAAAAACAAAATGAAGACTTTGGAGTGGCCTAGTCAAAATCCTGACCTGAATCTGACTGAGACGCTGTGGCATGACCTTAAAAAGGTGGTTCATGCTTGAAAACCCTCCAATGTGGCTGAATTACAACAATTCTGCAAAGATGAGTGGGCCAAAATTTCTCCACAGCCCTGTAAAAGACTCATTGCCAGTTATTGCAAACGCTTGATTGCAGTTGTTGATGCCAAGGGTGGCCCAGCCAGTTATTAGGTTTAGGGGGCAATCACTTTTTCACACAGGGCCATGTCGGTTTGGATTTTTTTCCACTTACTAATAAACACCTTCATTTAAAACTGCATTTTGTGTTTACTTGTGTTATCCTTGTCTAATATTTAAATTTGTTTGATTATCTGAAACATTTAAGTGTGACAAACATACAAAAAAGTAAGAAATCAGGATGAGGGCAAACACTTTTTCACACCACTGTATACCAATGGGCTATTTATTATTTTTACTTTTACCTTTACCTCAGTCGTATGGTTAATCGTGTGTTCTGCAACTGTTTTATTTCAAATTCTTCTCTGTTACTTTATTGCGCAGTAGCCTGGTGGAGCACCCACTATTTCGTTGTGCTGTACAACTGTACAATGACAATAAAGCCTATTCTATTTAGTGCTCCCCTGTATTATTATGATTAAATTATTACGTTTTGTTTGAAATTGAGCAAAGAATTTGATTTTTTTTTTTTGCTAAAAAAATAATACAAAACTAAAAGCAGCTAAAACATCTGCTTAATAAAATAATTTGTAAAAGTTAATGATATTGTCCTGCTGGAAACAGCTGTAGTCTTCTTAAAGAATGTCCATGAAAGGATGACAGTTCTTAAAAGCACGTTTTCAGATAAATTTCTCCATATGACTGACAAATTTCTCTTCCAGTTCTTTTATTAAAAGATGTCTGAAGTAAATTCATGGGTCTTTGCAAACACTTACGTAGCTTTAAAAGTACCAAGCTGTCACACTGTGAGAGGAAAAAAAAATCCTCAAAACAAAACAAAAAATGCATCGAGAATCGTTTTAGAATCAAATCTAAGACCCTGAATTATAATTACTAGTGCATACCCGTCTTCTTCCTCGTTCAGACTACTGAAGGGCCTCCTCCTGTCACAGATTGCTGTGTTGTTCACAGTCATGCCTGCGGCGTACTGCGTGTAGCGTTGGTGGCCAGCCGACTATTCCGCATCTCCTCGGTCTCAGCTTCTCTGTGCCTTGCATGGAATTCACTGTCCCTGGCCAGCCGACTATTCCGCATCTCCTTGGTCTCAGCTTGTCTGTGCCTTGCCTGGCGTGCAGCGTTGCTCGCTTTGCGGGCATTTCGGGCTTCAAGTGACTTAGCACGTGCATGCACTGCCACATGTTTCCTGTCTGTGCATCCCTTGTCTGTCGTACCCTATGCTGGTGAAGGGTCTCCTGTCTCAGACGGGTGTGTTGTTCAGAGTCATGCATGTGATGTACTGCTGGAACCTCTGGTGTTTCATCTTCATGGCATCTTTTCTGACGTGCAGCAGTTCTCCTCATTCGATTGCTCTCCATCTGGGGGGTCTTCTTCTTCTTCTTCTTCTTCTTCTTCTTCTTCTTCTTCTTCTTCTTCTTCTTCTTCTTCTTCGATGAGACCACTGGTTGAGGGATAGGTGCGTCATAATTCCAGTTCATGGACAGGATCATGAAAATACATCTGAGCAAAAAGAGGCTTTCGACCCTGTTCAGGAAGACACCAACGCTGTGTGTCCTATGATGCCTGAGTCCAAAGACACATGATCTATATGACATCATAAAGACAGACACACATGGTCTATGTGACATCATAAAGACACATTTGTCTATGTGTCCTATGATGCCTGAGCTCATAGGACACAAACACATGGTCTATGTGACATCAAAAGACATATGGCCTATGTGACATCATTAAGACACGTTTGTGTCCTATGATGCCTGAGATCATAGGACGTCCTGTGATGTTCAGGCAGAGATCAGAGGCCATCCTATGATGTCCTATGAAGCATGACATACACACAGACAGACATACAGAGATTTCTTGCTATCGTGAGGTGCCTAATCAGATGATTCTGCAGATAGTTCGGTTCGTTTGGTGCAGTCTGAACGCACATTGGAATTCTGGTACGCACCAAACAAGCAAAGTCTGGATCCCTTGAAAACGGGGGTTTTGGTTCTCTTGCAAACAAAGTCTGGCATGCTCCGCTTGCAGTGTGAATCCAAACGGAGTATCCAGCAGACCAAAGAACAGAAGTGCCCCTTGGCATTTGTGTAACCATAGCAACATGCAGTCTGAGAAGAGGAAGTGGTGTTTACCGTAGTACATTTTGGGTATAAAATAACAATAAAGACAACCCCGCAAATCCAAGAAATTCTTTTACAGAAGAAAGCAAAGGACAAACGTAAAAAAAATGTCTCATTTGTGACGGACAAACAACTCGGCTGAAGGGAAAAGATTTCTGTTTTCGGTCCTGGTCAGTCGATATGCCTGATTTTTCTTCTTTGAGATTTTTTCTTCCTGGTCAGTGGTGGTTTCAGCTACAGCACCCCAAACGAGCAGTTGTAACTGCGTGACGTTCTCCAGATAGTGTGGTCCACTGCAGTGTGAATGCAAACCAAACCAAATGAAGGTGTGAAAATTCTCAGCATTCCCTGCCCAGTCGAACTGAGACCCCCGGATTATCCTGGTCTGAATGCAGCCTAAATATCCCCAGCCTTAATTCGGACCTCAGCTGGGGAGAACGACTGACTTATCGGACCTCTTGCAGTTTTAGTTGGTGACCCCTGGAATAAACGGTGCCCAAGCACAAAAAGATGGTATACACTGATTTTTACGCACAGTGGGATGTATAAAAACAAACGTGACATGAGAATCTGTGGGCCGAGCCACAAAGTTTCCACCTGTAGTGAGAAGTTGCGGGCTGCCCGCAAAATTCTCTTTTATTCTATCAGGAGGGTCTGCCAAACTGCGAAACTTGCAAAATATGTTAAAATAACATTTCTACTTCAGTTAAAATGATTCGTCTATGAATTAGTTATTGAAAAACATGATTATTATTATGTGATTTATCTCCATAACTCAGCTTATTGAGCACAGTGAAAACCCGATGAAAAATAATTAATTTCCCTCAGATAACCTGCCTCACTCACTGGATCACAGCCAGCACCACTGTAAACTGGATCATTTCTGTAAATGTGACATAAAGATAATAACATTTGCCAGAGACTAGAGTTGAGTCACGAGGCAACACGCACAGATCCATCTCTTGTGGGAGGAATGCTGATTGGCAAAATGCACCTTAGAATTAATCAATCCTCGGCTCCAGTGCAATACGTGCTGTGAGGCAGAGGACAGGCGGAGCCCTGCAGGTGAACCCTGGCAGCTGCAGCAGAGACATTTGCGTACACGCAGCTGTCTCAGAGTGAGGAGACGTTTCCATGGTCTAAAATATCTCTCGCAATTACAATTTGAAAATTAAAGGCTTTTACATTGCACAGTTCAGTGTATTTCGCCTGGTTATCACATGTAATTTGGATTCTTACACTGAAAGATTTGGTTTGTAACTGGTCTAAATTCAGCTGTAAGACTGAATGGTATTCAGTAGTGTTTACTTACTTTATTTATTGACTGTACTTACCAGAGCTGCATTAACTGCCATTGCAACATAGTCCACTCGATAAACTTGAGTTTATTGTTGATTCCAGAGGGTCAGAACAAAATAAAATATTTTTTTCTGAGCTCCATCTACCTTATCAACACCTCAGTGTCACACTTCGCTATTTTTTTTTAATGTTGCACTTTCATGCAGGATTGACGATCATAATTTGACAGAAGAGTGACAGAAAGGGCGTTTTTAGTTATTTGCATAGTCATTAGTGGGAGGAACTGAGGTGGAGTAAAGAGACTGCGCATGTGCTCTGGTTTTCATGATAAATCAGAATCAGAATCAGAATCAGAATCAGGTTTATTGCCATTGTTCATGTAGTACACAAACTAGGAATTTGTCTCGGTACAATGCTGCAACATTAAACATGATAAGATAAGAGAAATAAACTATACATGTAATAAAGTGTAGGATAAGATTAAGTGATACTGGTCAACAGTTAAAATATATATTAGCCAGCAGCAGATACTGTGGAGAACTATATAGTGCAGTCGGTAATGCAGGAAGAAAACAGTGATGATTGACATGAGTCTGGTTGAGCTGCTGTACATGGTGCACGAGAGTCACTTAGTGTTCAGCAGTCTAATGGCAGAGGGGAAGAAGCTGTTCATGTGACGGGAGGTTTTAGTCTGGATGGACCGAAGTCTTCTACCAGAGGGGAGGGGGGCAAACAGTACATGACCAGGGTGTGAGGGATCGGCTATGATCCGGCCAGCACGCCTCCGGGTCCTGGAGATGTACAGATCCTGGAGAGATGGGAGCTTGCAGCCGATCACCTTCTCAGCAGTGCGCACGACGCGCTGCAGCCTTAGTCTGTCCCTGGCAGTGGCTCCTGCGTACCACACGGTTATGGAGGTGGTGAGGATGGACTCGATGATGGCTGTGTAGAACTGCACTAACATCTTGGTGGGTAGCTTGAGCTTCCTCAGCTGCCGCAGGAAGAACATCCTCTGCTGGGCTTTTTTGATGAGTGAGCTGATGGTCAGCTCCCATTTGAGGTCCCTGGTGATGGTAGTGCCTAGGAAGCGGAAGGAATCAGCAGTGGTGATGGGAGAGCCTGAGAGGGTGAGGGGGGGCAGAGGAGTAGTGACTTTCCTGAAGTCTACAATCATCTCCACTGTCTTCAGAGCGTTCAGCTGCAGGTTGTTATTGCTGCACCAGGACGCCAGCTGGGCCACCTCTCTCCTGTAGGCGGACTCGTCGCCGTTGGAGATGAGCCCGATGAGGGTGGTGTCGTCCGCAAACTTGATCAACTTGACAGACTGGTGGCTGGAGGTGCAGGAGTTGGTGTAAAGGGAGAAGAGTAGGGGGGAAAGTACACAGCCCTGGGGTGATCCGGTGCTGATGCTAGTATAGTCTGAGACAGTCTTTCCCAGCCGCACATGCTGCCTCCGGTCCGTCAGGAAGTCGATGATCCACCTGCAGAGGGAGTCAGGCACGTTGAGCAGGGACAGCTTGTCCCGGAGCAGAGCGGGGCGGATGGTGTTGAATGCGGAGCTGAAGTCCACAAACAGGATCCTGGCGTAGGTTCCCGGGGAGTCCAGGTGCTGCAGGATGGAGTGGAGGGCCAGGTTGACTGCATCGTCTACAGACCTGTTGGCTCGGTAGGCAAACTGCAGCGGGTCCAGGAGAGGGGTGGTGATGGACTTGAGGTGGGACAGGACCAGGCGCTCAAAGGACTTCATGACTACAGAGGTGAGCGCTACAGGTCTGTAGTCATTAAGTCCAGTGATCCGTGGCTTCTTGGGGACAGGGATGATGGTGGAGGATTTGAGGCAGGACGGCACGTGGCATAACTTAAGGGAGGTGTTAAAAATGTCTGTGAATACAGGAGCCAGCTGTTTCGCACAGAGTCTCAGGGTGGAGGGAGACACGCCGTCTGGGCCGGGGGCCTTGCGCGGGTTCAGTCTGGAGAACTGTTTGAGCACATCCTGCTCACTGATGATAAGGGGAGGGGGGGAGGTGGGGGGGGGTGCCTTAAATGAAGTAGGGAATGTGGAGGCTGTGGAGCTGGAGGGAGGGGGGGAGTTGGACACAGATGACGAGGTGTCAAAACGGGCATAGTGTTGGGACAGTCTCTGACAAAGGGCTTTGTCATCCTGACCTTTAGGAGCCTGAGGCCGATAGTTGGTGATCTGCCTCAGTCCTCTCCACACGGAAGCCGAATCATTAGCAGTGAACTGCTGCTGGAGTCTCTCTGAGTACACAGATTTAGCCCTCTTCAGCTCTCTGTTAAACCGGTATTTAACCTCCCTGTAGCAGTCCCTGTCTCCACTTTTCAGCGCTGCTTCCTTCTCCTTCCTGATCTGTCTGAGCTTAGCTGTGAACCAGGGTTTGTCATTAGAGTAACTCACCCTGGTGCGTGATGGAAGAATGTTCTCTTCACAAAAGTGGATATATGAGTTCACAGTGTCCGTGTACTCATCCAGATCATGCGTGGCTCCTTTAAGCATGCCCCAGTCAGATATTTCCATGCACGTTTCCAGCTTCTCCTCAGCATCACTGGTCCGTATCTTCGTAGTGCTCACAACAGGTTTAGTGAGCTTCAATCTCTGTCTGTATGTGGGAATGAGGTGAACCATCACGTGATCAGATAATCCCAGCGCAGCTCGAGGGACAGCGCGATATGCGTCTTTCACTGTGGTGTAACAGTGATCCAGTGTGTTTAATCCTCTGGTGGGGCATTTAATAAACTGTTTGTAGCGGGGGAGATCGTGGCTCAGATTGCACTGATTAAAGTCGCCAGCCACAATAATCAGCGAGTCTGGAAAACTCCGCTCTGTGTGTTGAATGTGATCCGCGAGCACGCGCTGAGCTTCGCGCGTGTCCGCGTCGGGAGGGGCGTACACAGCGATCAGTATAAAAGAAGCAAACTCCCGTGGGGAATAAAAAGGCTTGCAGTTGATAACAAGAAATTCCAAGGCAGGAGAACAGTGTTTGGAAATTTCCGTTACATCAGAGCACCAGCTACAGTTGATGTAGAAGCAGACACCGCCTCCTGTGGTCTTGCCGGAAAGCTCTGTGTCACGATCAGCACGGAAGAGCTGAAAGCCGTCGAGGCGCAGCGCGCTGTCCGGTATATTTTCCCGGAGCCAGGTCTCAGTAAAGCAGAGGACAGCTGAGGAGGCGAGGTCCTTAAAACGCATCAGCAGTCTCAGTTCATCCACCTTGTTAGAGAGAGAGTTGGTATTGGACAGAAATATGCCAGGCAGCGCCGTTCGCGAGCCTCTCCTGCGAAGTCGTACGAGAGCGCCCGCTCGTCTTCCTCTCTTCCGCCGTCTCACTTTCCGAGCCAAACAATAAACCAGATCGGCGGCAGGGGCTAGAAAAACTGGGAGGAGGTCCGTGGGGGTCAAAGTCCTGATATTTAAAAGTTCTTCACGGGTATAAGTGCAAGCAGACACACAATTGACAAACAAAGAGCGCAGCGAAGCACCATGTCGACCGCTGTGGGCGCCATCTTGGGATCGTCCCAAGATGGGACGATCTTAAAGAGGATAAAGATAAAGAGGGATGATAAAAGAGACGATAAAGAGGGATGTATAAAGAAAAGGAGCAGAGAATCTAGCATGCGAACAGTTTTATACATCTGAAAATTTCTGTGCGCACGTACTTTTCAGATTTTATGAGTATGCCATCTTTCAGTATGGAAGCTGTGCAATACTTTATACATGAGGCCTCTGGGCTGGGGTTATGCAACAAGCAAAAGAAACTCAGATTTTTATTTTTTTTGCTATGCTCTCTTCTATTTTGAGCAACTCTAAAATGGGACATCTAATGCATTTGATCATGCATGCTTACTTTTGATTGTGTGTGAGGTTAGGCAGCGTGGGCATCCAGCTGACAGTGTTGTTAATAATTCAGCCATACACACCACTGTGCCATCAGCTATCTCTGACACATGTGGCTGCAGCCATCGAGGAGCGTCGGGGAAACTGATACAAGCTCCAATAGAGCAAACACACACTAAGTAAGAGAGATGGAGAGAGGCATATGCTCTTGCCCTTGATTACATAGGCAAGGGAGTGCATCTCCTACCTGAAGTGATGTATAATCATAATTTTGGTGAAGTTGGGACATTGTGTAAAATGTAAAGCTTTCTGACTGACCATTTCATGAAACTGCTTGCAAAGTATTTGAGTATCGCTACCTTTTGCTGAACTAGCGGCACATTCTTGGCAGATAGAGGTATTATCAGTGGCAAGGACAGGCCAAGACAATGACTGAAAAATCCTCTTCAACTTAAATTCAACTGAATACACTACAAAGACGAGATACAGTATTTAATGATAAAACTGAAACTCTGTTGTTTTTTTTTTTTGCAAATATTCACTCATTTTGAATTTGATGCCTGCAACACATTCCAAAAAAGCTGGGACAGGGGCATGTTTACCACTGTGTTACATCAGCTTTCCTTTTAACAACACTCAGTAAGCATTTAGGAGCTGAGGACACTAATCCAGGATTTACACTGACTCTGGACGCAGTCCGTTGCAGATGCAGTGTGGATGGCTCCTTACGTCCATCCCTACCAGCTCCGTTTGTGTTTTGCAGCGACATGGATAAGAACAGAGTTCAAAATACAAGATTGTGTGGGAATTATACAAAACAATGTGAGATCTTAAAGGGTACCTGTGGTTGTCGTGGAAAAAGAAGATATTATATTGAGCCCCTGTCTCACATTCTAGTTCAAGTTTAAGTTGAAATTCATGTTCAAAGCAATTTGATATAAATCCATTGCTGATGTGCTGGTTCAGCTATGTCAGCAAAACATGGGTGCAGCCATACTAGTGGCTACATGGCCTTCCAGGACGCTTCCTGTGACGTAATATTGTTGGCACCGCGATCTGGATCAATATTGGCTGAGCCTGGAGTGCCCGGATGAGCAGTGGCTTTCGGGATATTCAAATTCAAATTCAAACGTTTATTTCAAACTCAGGGTTCATATTAAATGCAGAACTAAAACGAGTAGAAAATAAATAAATAAATGCTTAAATTCAGCGGGTCGTCTCGTCTGATCTGAGCTCGTAACAGTCGCCAGACAGCAGATGATTCTAAAACTATATACAGAGCAGCAGACACTCGGCGCGTTGCGTTGTGTGTGAGGACCAAAATTCAAACGTTTATTTCAAACTCAGGGTTCAGTGACCGCGATGAACCGATAGTGATCATGTGATGACAACAAGGAAGTGTGATATAGCAGCTCTCCACCTGGATTTTTGGGCTTTAAATAAAACATAAATAGCCAGTTAATTTTAATTCTATGAAGTGTTTGTATGTTAAGTCAAGTTTTTACCTTCTCTGACACAGTGGTGGAGGAATAGACCTCAGAAAATAAATGATCCTTAAATCGTTTTTAATGATCGGAGGGCTATTAAATACTGTGAGATACTGCAGGATTTCCTTGCAGATTGGATCAGACATCTGTCAAAAAATAGACTTGTTGCATTTCATTAGCGAACTGAATCTGACGAGCCAGGTTTGTTCCACAGTGGTCTGGATCTGGTGGGGATGAGAAAATTGACGAGAATGGGAACTATTTGCTGTGGAGACCGGATTACATCTGTAACAGACTTACACAGAGTCAGTGTAAATCCAGGATAACTGTTGAAGCTTTGTAGGTGAATGAATGAATCTTTATTTCAGATAGAAATTTTCAGATTACATTAAAAGATTAAAAGAAAGGAACAGAATAATATAACAAGGGGAAAAAAATCCAACAAGGTCAAATTAAACAATAACTCCTCTGATTATACAATTCAACACAAGTTATCTGAAATGGGTGATGGATGTTCCATCCAAGAATTCAAAAGGAAAATAAAATAAAAGTGATTACAAATCAGAACAAAGCTAAGACAAAACGTGACAAAAAAAAAACTAAGTAACAGCACAACACAGACTGGATATGACAATCGTTGTGATTTTACATGTCATCTTGTATATATGTTTGGAGTATTTCTTCCTTTAGTTTTTGTTTAAATTGTCCAAGCGTTGTACATGATTTTAATTCAGGTCCAAAAGCGTTCCACAGTCTGACTCCTTGCACTGACACAGAGTTGCTTGGTGGTAGTTCTCACTGAAGGTTTTTGAAATATACATGTTCCTCTGAAATGATATTGTTTCTCCCTTATTTGAAACAATTTTTGGATATTTGTGGCCAGTGATAGATTCTTCACTTTAGACATTATTACTGCAGTTTTAAAGTCAACCAGATCTTTCAACTTGAGAGCTTTTAATTTAAGAAAAAGTGGGTTTGTTGGTTCCCTGTAAGCAGCTTTGTTTATTATTCTAATAGCTCTCTTCTGAAGCATAAAGACTGGATATATGTTTGTTTTACATGTATTTCCCCATACTTCAGTACAATATGTCATGTATGGGAGTATTAATGAATGATACAAAGTATATAGTGTGGGTTGATTCAGCAAATATTTCACTCTGTGTAGTACTGCGATTGATTTGGATATTTTACCTTTAATATAATTAATATGTGACTTCCAACACAGTTTATTATCAATTATTACTCCAAGAAATTTAATTTCCCATTCTTGCTTGATGTATGACTTCAGTTGCTCAACAGTCCAGGGTCTATGTTGTAGTGCTCCACACCCCCATACAATCACAGAGGCTGGCTTTTGAATTTAACGCTAACAACAATCTGGATGGTTCTTTTCCTCTTTAGCCCAGAGGACACGACGCCCATGATTTCCAAAAACAATTTGGAAATGTGGACTCAAACCACAGCACACTTTTCCACTTTGCTTCAGTCCATCTCAAATGAGCTCGGGCCCAGAGCAACCAACAGCATTTCAGGGTGTTGTTGACATATGGCTTTTACTTTGCACAGTAGAGTTTTAACTTGTACTTGTAAATGAAACAACAGACTGTGTTAACTGACAATGGTTTTCTGAAGTGTTCCTGAGCCCACGTGGTGATATCCTTTAAAGATTCAAAGATTCAAAAATTCAAGGATATTTATTTGTCAATAGTTCTATACGTACAGGACATAAAGGAGAATTGAAATGCCGTTTCTCTCCCTTTTAGGAGACCGGAGTGGTGGCTCAGTTGGTAGAGCATCCGCCCCACACCCGGGAGGCAGGGGTTCAAATCCCGGCCGGGTCATGCCAAAGACCATATAAAAGTGGAACTTCCTGCCATCCAGCTTGGTGCTCAGCAATAATGGAATGGAGGAGGGAAATTTGTGGCGCCGCCTTGAATGGCAGCGGCCCCCTGATTCTACACTTGGGGTGTGTGTGATTTACACTGTAGATAGGTAAAGCACAATCTCGTTCTGCTGTACATGATTGGTTGTACGGTTGAATGACAGTAAGGGTGATTTAATTTAATTAATTTTAGTGGTGTGTGCAATATATAAGAAAAGAAGGAATAAGGATGAAAAACAACAACAGCAGTTTATGTACAGTAATGCTATCCATAGTGCAAATAAAGATAAAACCCAGCAATCCTATATACAGAAAAAGTAGAGCCGTAATACCCGTAATTGCAAGTTCAATGCGGTAGTGTAGGTGCAGACAGTGACTTATTGGACTGCACATCATCAGTATTGCAATAACAGACAGCAGCAGGTATGGCAGTTGTGCAAATGGTTGCAGTGAGGTGCAGAGACATACAGAAGCAGATGTATTACTGCTGATGTGCCAAGTCTTTCTGCGCAAACAGCTGAGGAAGTTATTGTGCGAGTGAATGTGTTGCAGTCCGGGGTGGGGGGGTGGGCAGAGTTCAGGGTCCTGATGACCTGATGAACAAAGCTGTTTAGCAGTCTTGTGGAGTGGGTCCGAAGGCTCCGGAACCTTTTCCCTGAGGGCAGGGGGCTGAAGAGGGAGTGTGAGGGGTGGGAGGTGTCGCCTGCAATGTTGATGGCTGTGCAGGTGAGGCGGGTGTGGTAGATGTCCGGGGGGGGGGGGCAGAGGGGCACCGATATACTTGCTGGCTGCTTTCACTGTGCATTGTAGTGTCTTCTGGCAGGAGGCGGAGCAGCTTCCGTACCACACCGTGATGCAACTGGTGAGGATGCCCTCAATGGTGCCCCGGTAGAATGAGCACATGATGGGGGTGGGACTTGTGCTTTCCTCAGTTTGTGGAGGAAATGGAAGTAAGTTTGATCCTTCTTGGCCGGTGATGTGGTGTTGTTGTCTGGAATTTTCCCATTGTGGGACTAATAAATGCTTAAAGGCTTATCTTGTTGGACCAGGAGAATACAGAATAATATTATCTTTTAAAGCAATGCCAGAATCAAAGGGATCAAAGGTCACAGGCATTCAAGGTTGGTTTTTGGCCTTGCTGCTTACATGCAGAAATTTCTCCAGATTCTGTGAATCATTTGAAGATATTATGGACTGTAAATGATGAAATCCCTAAATTCCTTGCAACTGTATGTTGAGAAATGTTATTCTTAAGCTGTTGGACTATTTGATCATGCAGATGTTCACAAAGTGGTGAACCTCACCCCATCCTTGCTTGTGAATGACTGAGCCTTTTGGGGATTGTGGTGATCTGCTCTGCGTGCGTGCTGTCCTAATTGCCTCCACAGCTGCGCACACACCTGACCCACTCATCAAGCAGCCTTCTTAAGTAGCGCTGTCCTTTGGTCTGCACGGAGACGTCAATGCTCCTTCGGACTGAAGTCATCTCCACGCCTGGAATCTCTTCCTTCTGCTATTTGGGAGTTCCTCGTCCCGCATTATTACCTGCTCCGTCAGGCTTTCTGGGAACTCGCTCTCCCCAACGTCAAGTAAGCCATCAGGTTTCCAAACCTCTCTTCTCCTCTCCTTTTCCCCTGTGCACAGGCGAAGATCTCTGGGCGGACCTCCACCTCCTGGCGGCAGACTGGGACCTCCACCTGCATACTGCATACTCACCGAATACTCACCTGTACAACCTTACCTACACCTTCGGTGACGGCACAAACTCATTACGGACAGTGGTGGGTGAACGGAACAACCTGAGAGTTCTTCTGTACTTCAGCTCCTCACCCGACTAGTAAGACTGTACATAACTTGATTATCCAACCAGCCTGCAGTGAACTCATACATCTATTCTCTCTCTCTCCTAGGGTTGCCAGTTTGGTCCATGCTCTGCTCGCCCCGCTGCTCACATCCACACTCTCACGCTTGCACACATACACTCACTTCTTCAATAAAGGATAACTGTATTTATTCTGAGTCAGAGTCTGCTTCTGGGTTTCCAAACATGTCAGTACGTCTCCGTCAGACAAACCCAGCAGACAGTGCTCTCGCACAGAGACTAAACACCATCGAGGCTCATTTAGATCAATTATCCTATCAGCAGCAAGTCGCACTCTCACAGCTGATGCAGATTAACACCCATCTCGATCTCCTCTCTCAGACACGGATCACTCCACCTGCTCCCAGGGGGGTGGCCGAGCCAGCTATGCCCATCCCTCATCCCTCCAAGCAATCTCGGCTAACTCGAGTCCCTACTCCCACATGATTCAGTGGTAAGCTTGGTGAGGCATGAGGATTTTTGCTATAATGTAGTATTGTCTTTCAGCGGGTGCTGGGGGATTTTCCCACCGATCACAGCCGTATAGGATATGTTGTCAATCTTTTGGAAGGGCGGGCCTTAGCTTGGGCTTACGCCATCATGGCTTGGCCCGGCTATGCTAATGTTACTTACGATCAGTGTGTGGCTGAATTTAACGAGGTTTTCGACCACTCTGACCGGGACAGTGTGCTCACCACCCGGCTGCTTAATCTCAAACAAGGGGTCAAATCGGTCGCTGACTATTCAGTAGACTTCCGGGTGGTGGCAGCGGAGGTGGAGTGGGAGAATGCCTCTCTCTGCCGTATATTTATTCACAGTCTTAGCCCGAGTCTGCGGGATGAAAAGGCCCGTATTGAGCGATCTACTAAGTTGAATGAGCTAATCTCCCTCACTATTAGCATAGATAACCAGCTAAGGCAGCGAGCTAGTTAGTGTTGATCCTCAGGTCGTCCGGGCTCACAGTTTCACCGCTCTCCGTAGCCTCCCTTGTTAGCCCTTCCCCCCTTCTGATTCTTTGGAGGCTGAGGAGCCCATGGTAATGGGTCAATCTAAGCTCCCCCTGGCTGAAAAACAACGCCGCTGTGATCTTGGTTTGTGCCTGTACTGTGCCAGTGAGGAGCACGAGCTAGCTTCCTGTCCTATTCGGCCAAAAGGGGAGGTCCATGCATCACAGTAGGGGGACTCACGGACTCACCCCGGGATAAATCCCTTACTAGGTCCCCGCTTCCCATTCACTTTCAACACAACCTCACTGAAATATCCACTCATGCACTTTGTTGATTCCAGGGCCGAGCAGAGTTTCTTTTCAGAGAATCTGGCAACCCGGCTGGGGCTTCCTTGTTACCGGCTGAAGACTCCGATTAAGCTGAGTGCACTGTCTAAAGTTCCGCTAGCTACTGTGGTAACACAGACTGCTCCCGTTTCAGTGTTGGTGCGGGGGCGGCCTTTGCCAAATTAAAGTCTGTGTTCTCCTCTCCTCCTATCTTGGCTCAGGTGGATCCTGCGCTGCAGTGTCTGGTGGAGGTGGACGCTTCTGACTCCGGGGTGGAGGCTGTTTTGTCTCAGCGCTCTCCCACCGACAAAAAGATACGTCCCTGCGCCCTCTTCTCCTGCCGTCTATCCTCTGCAGAACGTAATTATGACACTGGGGACAGGGAGCTGTTGGCGGTCAGGTTGGCCTTGGAGGAGTGGCGCCACTGGCTGGAGGGGGCCTCCCAGCCTTTTGTCATTTGGACCAATCATAAGAATTTGGAGTATCTCAGGACGGCCAAACGGCTCAATTCCCGGCAAGCCCGCTGGTCACTATTCTTCGGCAGATTCAACTTTACCATCACCTATCACCCTGGGTCAAAGAACATCAAACCTGACGCACTCTCCAGACAATTTTCCCCTGATAAACCTGAAGTACCGCCACATCCCATCGTGTCTTCTTCATGCATTGTTGGCACCCTCTCGTGGAGCATCAAGGAGAGGGTTAGAAGAGTGCAGGAGAGTGAGGCTGACCCGG
Organism: Pholidichthys leucotaenia; assembly: GCA_020510985.1. NCBI lineage: Eukaryota > Metazoa > Chordata > Actinopteri > Cichliformes > Pholidichthyidae > Pholidichthys > Pholidichthys leucotaenia. Next base: position 185,279,355 of record CM035840.1, on the reverse strand, counting down.
CCGGGGGGCCAGCGGGTCGGATGTACTGTATGTGCCCTCTACGGTCTGGGGTGAGGTCATCAATTGGGCACACTCCTCCAAGCTGCTGTGTCACCTGGGGATGGCACGTATGGTGGCCCAGCTGCAAAGGACTTTCTGGTGGCCCTCGCTACGGAGGGATGTCGAGGAATATATCTGAGCTTGTCCCCAGTGCGCCACCTGTAAGTCATCCTCCTCTCCACTGTCGGGCCTGCTACATCCCCTCCCCATTCCCAGTAAACCCTGGTCCCACATGGCTCTCAATTTTGTCACCAACCTTCCTCCCTCTGCAGGCAACACCGCGGTTCTCACGATCATGGATAGGTTCTCCAAGGCGGCTCACTTCATTCCCCTACAGGGGCTTCCTACGGCCAAGGAGACGGTGGACCTGCTCGTTCTGCATGTGGTGCGGCTCCATGGGATCCCTGTGGACATCGTGTCAGACCGTGGGCCCCAGTTCATCTCACAGGTTTGGTGGGCGTTCTGTAAGGCCATCGGGGCCACAGTGACCCTGTCCTTGGGGTACCATCCTCAAAGCAACAGCCAGTGCAAGCGCACCAACCAGGAGCTTGAGGCAGCACTGTGGTGCGTTAAGGCCTCTAATCCGGCATCCTGGAGCTCCTATCTCCCTTGGGTGGAGTATGGTCATAACGCCATGGTTTCCTCTGCTTCAGGTCTTTCTCCATTTGAGGCCTCACTGGGGTATAATCCCCCACTGTTTCCGGAGGAGGAGGACATCACTGTGCCCTCCGTGTGGGCCCATATGAAGCGCTGCTGCCGGCTGTGAAAGGCTACCTGGGCTGCGTTGCGACGCACAGCGGATCGTGACTCGGACATCGCCAATCGCCGCAGGACCCCGGCTCCATCCCACCGGGTCAGGCAGCAGGTATGGTTGTCCATTAAGAACATCAATTTAAAGACCGAGTCCAGGAAGTTGTCTCAGCATTTTATTGGTCCTTTTGCCATCACACGTATTGTCGACCCTGTCGCTGTGCACCTGGCTCCCCCCCCCCTTCCTCCACATCTGTCCCACCTTTCACGTCTCCCAGGTGAAACCGTTTGTATCCAGTCCTCTGTGTCCCAGGACTCTGCCTCCACTGGCGATTATCGATGGTGACCCCGCTTGGAAGGTCAATCGTATCCTGGATGTCTGACGGAGGGGTCGTGGCATACAGGACCTGGTGGACTGGGAGGGTTATGGCCTGGAATGGAGGTCCTGGGTGCGTCCGTCTTTCGTAATGGATCCTCAGCTCATCAGGGAGTTCCACTGGACGCACCCGGGTAGGTTGGGTCAGCCGCTGAGAGGTGTCCTGTGGGGGGGGGGGGGGTACTGCGGTGATCTGCTCTGCGTGCCTGCTGTCCTAATTGCCTCCACAGCTGCGCACACACCTGACCCACTCATCAAGCAGCCTTCTTAAGCAGCGCTGTCCTTTGGTCTGCACAGAGATGTCAACGCTCCTTCGGACTGAAGTCATCTCCACGCCTGGAATCTCTTCCTCCTACTATTTGGGAGTTCCTCCTCCTGCATCATTACCTGCTCCATCAGGTTTTCTGGGAACTCGCTCTCTCCAACATCAAGTAAGCCATCAGGTTTCCAAACCTCTCTTCTCCTCTCCTTTTCCCCTGTGGACAGGTGGAGGTCTCTGGGCGGACCTCCACCTCCTGGCGGTGGACTGGGACCTCCACCTGCACACTGCATACTCACCGGATACTCACCTGTACAACCTCACCTACACCTTCGGCGATGGCACGGACTCATTATGGACAGTGGTGGGCGAACGGAACAACCTGGGAGTTCTTCTGTGCTTCAGCTCCTCACCCGACTAGTAAGACTGTACATAGCTTGTTTATCCAACCAGCCTGCAGTGAACTCATACATCTATTCTCTCTCTCTCCTAGGGTTGCCAGTTTGGTCCATGCTCTGCTCACCCCGCTGCTCACATCCACGCTCTCAAGCTTGCACACATTCACTCACTCCTTCAGTAAAGGATAACTGTATTTATTCTGAGTCAGAGTCTGCTTCTGGGTTTTTCAAACATGTCAAGGATGCTCCTTTTATACCCTATCATGACACTCACCTGTTTCCCACTAACCTGTTCACCTGTGGAATGTGCTAGAATGGTGTTTTTGAGCATTCCTCAACTTTCCCAGTCTTTTCTTGCCCCTGTCCCAGCTTTTTTGAAACATGATGCAGGAATCACATTCAAAATGAGTGAACGTTTGCAAAACTATAGTTTATCAGTTTGAACATTAAATATCTTGTCTTTGTAGTGTATTCAATGGAATATAGTTTGAAAAGGATTTTAAAATCATTGTATTTTGTTTTTATTTACGTTTTACACAATGTCCCAACTTCATTGGAATTGGGGTTGCACATTGACAGTTGACTCTTTTGTGTGAAAGATGTATGGAGAATGCATACAGTCATCTTCCTGTGACCTACGAAGCTCAAAGAAAGGGCAGTCCTCTCCCTCCACCATTATACATTATGGGTATGGATTATAGAGGAAATCAACATTACGCATGATGCCAGGTGTGCTGAACAGAACCTTAACACAGACTGTTAAAGGTGCTGATGGGTAATATCTGTCAGGCATGGAAACGCTGCAGATTCCCAGAAATGATAAGGCGGAGGTGCAACTTTGAAAGTCCACCTGACATTTTGCCAGTCATTTTCTTTTCTCTCATTCACATCCTTTTTTTCTAATTGCCTCTCCTTTTCCTCCACTCTCTACTGTCTCTCCCATCATCTGTCCCCTCTCTTCCTATGTCCACTGACTGTGTTGACTTAACAAATGGCCATCTTTCATCTTGCGCGAGCAGCCCGGTTAAATGAAGACTTTGGCCCCCACCAGAGTTGCCTCCACGATGTGAGCTTCTGATCACTTTGTCAGAGATGAATGGTGATTTTCTCTGTCTCCATTTAGAATAGTGGCAGAAGAAAAGGACCAAAGAGCACCGCATTAACAAAGCATCCAACCATTTCTTTCACTTGAAGACGTTATGCGAGTGACATCCACTGCATCGTCCTTATTTTTCCTTCACTTTCATAGATAAAGGTTCTCCTCTTGTCTACTTTTAATTCAAAGCAATGCCCCAAATCTGTTTGATGAGGTAGAACAGATGGATGAGATATCCTCTATTCCCCAAGGCCATATTGATTTGAATTCAGCTCTAGCAGGGCGGATGGCTGAAGAGCACCAGAGAGAGGCACGTTCACTCCCAAAGACTGGATACATTTAAAAAAGTAAAACAGGTTTGGTGTGCTGAGATAAAAACATTCTGGGACCAACTTGAGGCATGATGCAGCAAAATGCAAAATACCTTCAGTCCTTCAAATGACAGCCAATGCATTGATTGTACTTTCATTGAACACCTTTACAAATGAAAAATGGATTTTCTCCACTTTCGCTGATTCCACCTCCATTGTACTTCACTGCTATCTGCAGCCTTCACGTGCGCACAAAGCGCTGCAGAGAGTGGAAAAGCCATTTCGAAGAATGTTCTGGCTGCACAGCAGAGCGATGAAGTGAGCCGGATGCTGCAGAATCCCACTTTAATGCTTAAACACACATGCAGAGCTAATATAAGCCACTGCTTTGATCAGGGGGCTTTAGCTTGTCTTGCAGGGTGACTGAGGACTAACAGCATGGAAAAAATATCACACAAGAGATCAGCTTGATGGAACTTCATGGCCTCTGACTGGCATTCTGACACTAATGGACACACAGTGTCAATGTCCAATCATGAACCCTTTGAAAATCACCTTGTGGTGACCCTGGTGTATGTGATTGGTCTCAATAAAATGACCACTGACAATTCACCTGCAGTATCCAGGCCACCACCGTAGCTACCACTGATGTCAAAGAAGAAAAACAGAGAAAAATGAAAGGAAAGATAATTGGAGGCATAACTTGTACCGCTGGCTGGATATTTTGTCTTTTGTGTGTTAGATTAGTTTGTTGCCTGCATTCAAAAGTGGATATTTATTGTTATAAAATGTTCTGTGCTTAGAAGACACTGAAAGAACTTAAGATGTACTTGGCACAGATTTATTGACTGTTGTTTGCTTTTCTGAGCAGACTGTTACGGATGCTGGTGTTTTACACTACAGTCAGGAAGAACTCTGGCAACTGAGGCATTATGGTGACTGTAAAGACCTCTCCTTGGATCTGCTGTCGGAGTGCGGGAGAGGACCCGACACAAATTGGTTGCAAAAACGCTGAAAAGATGGCTTTGCCAACTGTCTAAAAATGTCGGAATTTGGTTGAAAAGTGAAAGATTAAAAGCCGTCTTTTCAAAGTTGTTGAAAAGACGTCTTCATAGAAATGCCTCTGTATTGTCTAAATTGGGTTGAAAAGTGAAAGATGAAAAGCTGTTAAAAAAATCCATGATGTCATTACCAGCCATCTTCTGATCTTTTTTGGTTTGTGTCAAGGCACACCTGTACTACCATCATCCAGCACAGCACCTGGTATTGCCAAGCAGTCTCCTATTCAAGTACTAACCAAGGCACAAGCTGCTTAGCTTTCAGGATCAGATGAGACCAGGGATGTCTGGGGACACCCAGAGTCCAAGGTATGAGCATCAGTAAAAAAGACACAATGGTAAAATGGCGTTCACTTATCTAGCACATTTTACTCTGGATGACCAGAACAGTTTATAGATCCTACTATCCACACACTGATGGTGGCAGAGCTGCCATACACAGGCGCTGGCCTGACCCACCAGGAGCAACTAGGGGTTCAGTGTCTTGCTCAAGGACACTTTGACATCCAGACTGCAGACAGAGCGGGAATCAAACCTCTGACCCTCCAATCAGTAGTCGGCCACACTACACCTGCACCACAGCTGCCCCCACAGACATGATACAGAGAGAAATTTGTAAAATGTATTCAAATAGTGCTTTTTAAGTTAATAGCACTAACACTGGTTTCAGATTGTTCCAGAAATTATGTAATAAGCATTATGTCAAATGTAGAACTTAAAAAAAAAAGGCTGTTAAAAAATATGCATTTTTATAAAGCATTTTTTATCAAAGACTCCCAGTGGTCATAAAAGCGTAATAGACTTTTGAGAGACAGACCCCCACCACTATCACCAAATGCCAAAAACTATTTTGAGGATAAATTTGAGCCAAATCATGTTGACTAAACAGCCCAATTATTGGACTATATGGACTATATATGGTCCATATGAGACGGCCTAAACACAATCCAATTTTCAACATCTCTTTATGTGCTAATGAATAATAAATAATAAATAGACAGCCTAAATCATGCCCCCTTTACTTCCTCATATGGGCCCTTAAATTGGAAAAAGTCTCCATTGAAGTGTGGCAAGAGAGAAATTATCTTTTGATCCCAATCGAATTTTGCTATGAGTTACACTTATTATGTTTGTCAATTTAACAGATAATTTTCTGTGTAAATAATGGTGTAGGTTGTTGTCTAACTGTTTAAGAACAAGGATGTGAAAACATGTAAACCGAAAGACTCCAAATACAGACTCGCATAACTTATGTCATCATTTTCAAAGAGCGCCCAGGGTGAAATAGCTAACAGTCCTCTGGATCAGGTGCAGTTCTCAAAATACAAAACATCTGTGTTGTTTTTCTCCTCTTTGGATCCTTCTTTCACTGGTCAGAATACAGGAGGTGAGCTTTGAGAGGGAAACCACTGTGATCATATTTGGTGGCATGTAAAGTCCGAGACCATTGGGGATGTTGTCCACTGAGCGGTTTCACAAAAACTAAATAGTATTCTTTTATTATACGACAATCGACAACTTTAATTATGTGGAAAATTGTCTTTTAAACTGACAAACGTCATATGTGTAACTCGTGGCAAAATTCGATCAGGATCAAAAGACAATTTCTCTCTTGCTATTCACTTCAGTGGAGAATTTTTCTGATTTAAGGTCCCATATGCAGAGCTGCATGGAGGAATCTGATCAGACCTAAATGAAACAGACTGTCGCCCCCGACAGACTGCTATGATGATGATGATGCAGAAGTAGAGGGGCGTGACTTAGGCTATCTATTAAGGCTTGGACCTACGGATCTTATATAGCCCAAAATACAATGTCTAAATTAGGGCTTGTGCTGGGAAGGTATGAGAAGCCTGTTATTGTGAGGATATTGAGCTTCTGTCATTGCCAATGTAGACCCTTTTATCTCCTTCAGGAATTCAGACTATTATTTGTAACTGCTGCTTACATTCATCCAAGAGCAAATACTTGGGCTGCTGCAGATGTCACATATGAAACAATGTTTGAGTTGGAAATTATTGCTCCTGATGCTCTGAAATTCATGTTAGGAACTTTCAACGGCTGCCCGATAAAACAAGTATAGCCTCATTTTTATCAGTATATTAAATGTCCTACTAGGAGGGAGAGGACACTGGGTCTGTGCTTGGGCAATGTAAAGGATGCATATAGGGGTATCCAAAACCCCCACTAGCAGACTCTGCTCATAATGCCATTTATTTAGTCCCTCTTTATAAACAGCAACAGATACGCCTGAGGTGTGAACAATCCAGGTGTGGGATGAAGATTCAGTGCCTCACAAGGTGTTCTGACTTCACTTTAAGGGCCATTTTCTTGGACATTAGTGCTGACCTCGATGAACTTAGTACTGTGGCATGTGACTATATACAGCTTTGTGTTAATAATGGTGTACTGAAAAAAATCCATTAAGATTTTTCCGAACAAAAAGTACCTTTTTTTGGGAGGTTTGAGAGAGCAGACTTCAGTACAACTTGAGCCTGGCCAGGACATTATTGGGACGGCAGATGAAGTACGCCAAATTTTTAACAGGATCAGTATTAGAAAGGTGGCACTGCTGGCTTAACTGCCAGGGTTCTGAGGGAGTGCTGTGAGAAGATTAGTTTTGTTTATAGTCATTTCTTTCAAATTTCACTTAGTACACACTATAGGGCAGATTTACTAAGGCAGTGCAAACTAGTGAGTGCACAATTTAGACAGAGCGTCGAAGGGAGTGGCAAATTTTTGCAAGTGATCTACTAACACACAAAATTATGAACACAGATGGCATCACTTCGTTTCAATAATGACCACCCGTACACCAAGAGCAGTGCAAAATTGTGCACAAGCACACCCGATGAGGAAGCGGGTAATCACCTAACAACACAGGAGCACAGGCACAGCCAGGTGCTGGCGACATTACTTTTTCATGTAAAAGTCTTCAAAGGTATTACATTTGCAAAGAAGAATAATTTATGAAAAAGCACAACACATTCATGCCAAAAATGTAACAAATTTTGCAACAAAATCCTTACAGCTTAATGAGGAAAATACCCACACAAACCTGCAAGAAAAAGGTCACAAATATTTTGCAAATAATCAAAAAATTACCAGAAAAAGTTGTGATTTTAGGGGGAAAAAGGTTAGAAACTTCTAAACAAAAAAACTGCAAATTTAGAAGAAAAAATTCTTAATCCTGATGTTGGGCAAGACTGTAGTTAAAACTCTGCTGTTTTACCTCAGTTTTCAGGCTCATATTTTTGTGGCTCCATGCAGATTTTTTCTTTGAGACAAAAATCACTCACAGTGGCTCTTTGTGTAGTTCAGGTTGCCGACCCCTGGCCTAGTCCAAGTGGCAGCAGGTGACTGGTGCCCTCTGCGACTGCTGAATGCCAATGGACCTCAAGAGAAAGTGCCACAAGACCGTGGTTCCCCCTGTGGCCCTCCACAGATGTGAATGCTGTCCCATTACAACAAAACACGAGCCAGCGCTCCACAGAATGGTATGCCGTGCTGAAGCCTCGGCCTGACTACTGCAAGATCATGTGAAGACTGAGGATGTGCGAAAGCGCATGGGAGTGGCAGCAATCCCTGGGAAGATGCAAGAGTTACGGCTGCGATAGTGTGGACATGTTGCAGCGAAGAGGACTGTGTGACAAGGATGGCCCTGTGCCTCAGTGCCAGGGGGACAGGCCACGAGGACAACCAAAGAAACTGTGGGTTGGGCAGATCAAGAATGGCATAAAGATTGTGAACATGACCCGAGGACGCCCTTGAAGAGCCATGTGGGGATGGATGTCCAAACAAGTCAACACTGGGGATATGCAGGACTAACGAAGAGTCAGTAGGAGTCAAGCAAAGTTAGTTTCTTTACAGCTAATATTGAGCTTACAGCAGCATGACATGTATGATTTGACCTTAAGCAGACAAAGGAAATTGACCAAAACAATCTACTGCACACAAACTAAGATGAGGATTGGAGTGAGAGTTGTTTTTTTTCCTAACTTACCAGAATGCCTTGTTTAAGTTTTTTTCTATCAGCTGTTTTTTGTGGTTATATGCTGTTTTTTAGGGTTCAAGCTGAAAGCCTGTTTTATTTATTTTCCATCAGCTTTTTTTCAATATTATTACAAGCTGATTATTAATTATTTGTGCTGACTGTTGAAATCTACTGTTTTTTTAATATGATGTGGGTAAAATAGCCACCGTTTAATAAAATGCCACATGTTGCCAGATATTGTCACATGACTAGGGCTGAACAATTTCAGAAAACTGTGCAATTGCAATTATGACACGACGTACTGTGGTTTGCAATGCGATTTTAATCACACATATATATATATATATACGTATATATATATATATATATATATATATATATATATATATATATATATATATATATATATATATATATACAGTATATATATATATATATATATATATTTATTTTTTATTTTTTCCTTTTAAACAGATGGTCTTATGAGTCTACTTGCTTTGTTATCAGTGAAAATGCAGAGTGAACTGATCATTTTGAAATGTTTATTTCTCAACCTAAATATACTCACTGCCAATGAAAACGCAACACAATCTTTGTATAAATATTTTTGGGTCCATTCTATCTGAGCAATAATGATGCTTCAGATTTATATAGCACTTTTTCATGGACACTCAAAGACGCTTTAAAATGGATATGATATTCATTCACTCCACAGACAGTGGTAAGCTACTACTGTAGCCACAGCTACTCTGGGGGAGACTGACGGAAACATGGCTGCCAAGCCACGCCAACGGCCTCTCCGACCACCACCAAACATTTACACACATTCATACCCAGTGTCATGGACACCGGAGGCAAGGTGGGTAAAGTGCATTGCCCAGGGGCACAACGGCAGGATGGCTGGAGAAAGTGGGATTTAAACCACCAACCTTCTGATTATTGGACGACCCGCTCTACCTCCTGAACCACTGCTGCAAGTAAGAGTTTGTATGACTCAACATAATCTAGAACTCATTTTCAACAAAAATGCATAGCACTATGTTGTAAAATCTCCACGATGCCACGACGTGGCTGTGTTCCAGCAGGACAACGCTCGTCCACATGCCGCCCAAGTCACCAGGGAATACCTGCAGCAACAGAGGAGATGGCTCATGAGGGCCATGCAGAGGTATATTACTGCCTGCATTCTCGGAAATTGAGGCCATATTCCATATTGAACTTTGTTTTAAAGACAGATGTTTTATTGTGATTTTGGAAAGTCAGGGTGCTTCTGTTTGAAAATTGCCGACACAGACTTTCACTTGTCGACCTATGATATTGTTTTGAAGATGTCTAAAAATAATCTGCATCCTTTAATTAACCATTTCAATAAAATTTGTAAAAATATCAAACTTTTCTAGGGTGTTGCATCTTCATTGGCAGTGACTATATTAAGCTGCATAAAACATACAAAAAAGTTTGTACAATACTGTTTATGTTGTGTATTTTGGTCTATTATGAGAGCCGTAGCGGGAATAACCCAGTGCATGATAGATAATCTTTAGCCCGGCAATTTGTTGTGTGTGTTAGCCAAGAGCTGGAAGCCATGTTACGTCTGTATTAATAAACGGACAACATTACGTTGGAGTCCGAGGTATTATTATCATTGTTATAATCAGTAACGTGAAGAGTGAAAGATATAACAAAAGTGGCGACAAGAATGTTCAGACCAATGCTACAGTTCATGATGAAGCAGAGTTTTGTCCTGTATTTTCCCTGCCGATGCTCCATGCTAACCAGAAAATAGACGGAGCCAGTGAGCGTGTGCGCCGCTCTGTGTGGTGTGGTGAAGGCTAAGGTGCTGTCAGCTTAACGGGGAGGAGTGGAGCAGAGGAAATCAGCAAGAAAAACTCTGTTTCACCGGAGGGGAAGGACAATGCTACTGTAAGGAACAGCTGTGAGGGAAAGAGTGCCATTGAACCGGGGGCCCTTAAATGGCTGGAGTTATTGGCTCAATCGGCCCCTTTGATGAGAGCATGGAGCAGTGGAGCTCCTACACAGAGGGCTTTGATTATTTCGTCGCGGCTAATGGAATAAACGAAGATACTGTAAGTTGGTGCCTACTTTTTTAAGTGTGATGAGTCCAAAGACTTTTAACCTGTTACGCAGCCTTCTGCAGCCAGTAAAGCCAGGCACTAAAACTTACAAAGAAATTGTGGACACACTGACCAAACACTTTTCACCCAAACCGCTGGTGATCGCAGAGAGATTTAGGTTTCAAAGAAGAAACCAAGAAGGGGGTGAGTCTGTCACCATGTTTGTTGCAGCACTACAAAAATTAGCTTAACACTGTGAATTTAAAGACGCCTTAAGTAACACATTAAGAGAAGGGCTTGTGTGTGGATTAAGAAGCAAAGGTGCACAGAAGAAATTACTCACAGAAAGTGACTTAACACTTGAAAAAGCCATGAACATCAATGTGGCAATGGAGATGGCTTCAAAAGAAGCTCACCAGTTACATGCTAGAGGCAGAGTACACAAACTTGACAGTAGTAAAACAAAAGCACAAAGGCCAAGTTTCCGCTGTGAGAAGTTAGGGCACCTCGCTAATGATTGTTGGTGCAAAGAAATGGCCTATAATAACTGGGCAAAAAGGCCATATAGAGTGGGCATGCATAAACAAAACGAACAAAGATGCAAAGACTGGAAAAAATATGACTCTGCAAAATATAAAAAGAAAATACATGTTTGTACTGTGGTGGACACAATACACATGGCACTCCACCCAGGACAATGTTGTGGCTGACTGCCTGTTGTACGCTTTAGTCTCCCCAGTCTACATGGGAATAGATTTCCCCGACATGGCCACGGAGCAAACCGGGGACGCGGCCATTGGCGCGCTCCAGTCCGCGCCTACTGGGTTAAAACAAGAGAGCAGGAGAGCAGGGTGGTACAAGAAGGGTGCCCCCACCCTTGCTCTTGCGACATTCCGAGCTCTTGGTGCCGCCGCATTTTTGAGTCAGTCCACTCCCTTTCACATCCCGGCGTGCACGCCTCGGTTAAGCTGGTGGGGGTGAAATTTGTCTGGCCTCACCTGCGCAGGGACGTAAAGGAATGAGCTGCAGCGTGTGTCGCGACCCAACAACCCAGAGGGAGAACACCAGCGTGGCATGCGCTGTCACAGTCAAGCTCCCAGACTTCTGGCTTCACAAACTGACCGCTTGGTTCCTACATGTGGAAGCCAAATTCGCACTCCGTGAGATCACAACGGACGACACCAAATATTTCCATGTGGTCGCTGCACTGGATGTGCGCACCACACAGCAAGTGACGAGCCTGTTCCAGGAGCTGCCGGCCCAGGGGAAATACTAAGTGCTCAAGCAGATGCTACTTCAGCGTTAGACCCTGTCGGACAGTGAGAGAGCAGAGAGACTCCTAACGTGCTCAGAGTTAGGTGACCGATCAGCTGTGGAGCTGATGGAGAGCATGTTAGCATTGATGGGGAAGAACGACAAATCCTTCCTGTTAGCCCACCTCTTCCTCAGGAACCTACCTGCTACAGCGAGGGCGAGCCTGGCCAACTCGACACTGCTGGTAACTAAGGACTACCGTGTTCTGGTGCAGGAAGCGGACCCCATAATCCTAGCGACCAGAGCTCTCAGCATGCACACAATGACACCTGCATCCATGAAGGACTCCGGCGAGGTCGAGGAGCCGCTGGTGGTAGCTGTGACGGATGGCAAGAGACGCAGGAAGGGGACGCTCTGTTTCTGTCGCCGTCATTTCGGCTCGAATGCCCAACGCTGTCTGCCGCCGTGCTGATTCAAGAAGCCGGGAAACGGTACGGCCAGCAGTCAGTAGAAGCTGCGACCGCTGGCGACAGGAACAAGCTGCTTTTCATCACAGACACACATTCGGGGAGATGTTTTTTGGTGGACTTTGGCTCCCAGAAGAGCCTCATCTTGCCGGTCAGCACTGACAGGTTGGCAGGAGGCAGAGGTCCCGAGCTCAAAGCCGCCAGTGGAACCAACATCAGGACGTTTGACGAATGGGCGCTGACAGTATGCTTACGCGGATGCAATCAGCAGTGGGATTTTGTGGTAGCTGCATGTTCTGTCCCCATTTTAGGCACAGATTTTTTATGTGCTTATGTGTTGTTAGTCGATGTTGCCAATAGATGTCAATAGAACCAACATTTACTTTCACAGTTCCCAGCACTCACGGTCCTGACTTTTTCTGCTACAGTAACCAAACACGGGGTCAAACATTTCATAACCACAAAAGGTCCGCCAGTGTTCCTGCAACCTCAACACCGGACGCAGTTAAACAAGCCAGCACGCGTGAGGAGTTCACCAACTTAGAGCAGCTGGGCATCGTTAGGAGCTCCAACAGCCAGTGGGCGTCCCCGCTAACACATGGTGCCCAAGGCTGATGGGTTGTGGCGATCCTGCGGCGATTTCCGGTGCTTGAGCAACGCCACAGAACATGATCGGTATCCCTTCCCGCACATCCAGGATTTTTCTGTGCATCTGGCCAGGACGCGTCTTTTTTCGAAAGTGGATCTGGTCCCCGGATACCACCAGGTCCTGGTGTGCACGGAGGACGTTCCCAAAACAGCGATAATAACTCCTTTTGGCCTTTCTGAATTTTTATGCATGCCGTTTGGGTTAAAGAGCACGGTGCAAACCTTCCAAAGAATGGTGGACGTGGTGCTCTGTGACCTGCCTATCGTTTTTGTCTACTTACATGACATTTTGGTGGCTAGCGCGTACGAGGAGGAGCACCTCGCCCATCTCAAACTAGTTTTCCAGAGGTTGGAAGCGCACAGGCTTGTCGTTAACCAAGTGAAGTGCCAGTTCGGTGTGCCAGTGATTGAGTTTTTGGGTCACCGCACTTTGCCGATTCTGCTGCCTGATAAGGTGTGCGCCGTGTCGAATTTTCCGCATCCGCAGACAGTGAGGGCCCGACAGGAGTTTTTGGGCATGGTCAACCTTTACAACCGTTTCCTCCCCCGGGCAGCCCACCTGCTGCTATCGTTGTACGCCACGCTCAAAAAAAAGAAGCCTGTGGAAAATATCGACTGGACCCCCGTGCGAGTCCAGGCTTTCGCAGATGCCAAAACAGCACTTGCTAATGCCGCCTTGCTAGCCCACCCTGCCCATTCAGCGCAGATAGCGCTCACCACGAATGCATCTAACATTGCCATAGGGGCAGTGGTGGAGCAGTACGTCTCGGGTTTGTGGCAGCCGCTCGCATTTTTCAGCCGTACTTTGCGTGACAACGAATGCAAATACAGTACGTTTGACAGAGAGTTGTTGGCCCTCCACCTGGTGACGCGCCACTTCCAGTTTTGGCTAGAAGGGCGCGAGTTCACCGCTTCGTTGATCATAAGCCGCTAACGTACACAAGGTCCAAAGTCTCAGAACCGTGGTCGTCCCGGCAGCAACGACATTTGGCCGTGATCTCGGCGTTCACAACCGACATTCAACATGTAGCCGGTAAGCTTAATGTCGTGGCCGACTGCCTGTTGCGCGCGTTAGTCTCCCCGGTCTACATGGAAATAGACTTCCCCACCATGGCCGCGGAGCAAACCGGGGGCACAGACATTTGCACGCTCCAGTCTGCACCTACGGGATTAAAACTGGAGAGCAGGGTGGTGCAAGAAGGGTGCCTCCCCTTGCTCTGTGACATTTCCACCGGGCGTGTTCCGAGCTTTTGGCACCGCTGCATTTTTGAGTCAGTCCATTCCATTTCACATCCCGGCATTTGCACACCAAAGCCCCCTCGAGCCGTTCCAAATACTGGCCAGTAGGTTCAACCATGTCCCTGTGGCTTTGGTGGGCCCCCTCCCGCCATCGCAAGGTTTCACACACCTTTTGACAATCGTGGACCGCACCCTGCGTTGGCCTGAAGTGCATTTTTGAGTCAGTCCATTCCCTTTCACATCCCGGCGTGTGTGCCTCAGTTAAGCTGGTGGGGGCGAAATTTGTCTGGCTTCACCTGCGCAGGGACGTAAAGGAATGAGCTGCAGCGTGTGTTGCAACCCAACAATGTAGAGGGAGAACACCAGCGTGGCATGCACTGTCACAGTCAAGCTCCCAGACTTCTGGCTTCACAATCCGACCGTTTGGTTCCTACATGTGGAAGCCAATGGATTCCGTTGTGATCCGTTGCGGGATCACAACGGATGACACCAAATATTACCATGTGGTCGCTGCGCTGGATGTGTGCGCCACGCAGCAAGTGACGAGCCTGTTCCAGGAGCCGCCGGCCCAGGGGAAATACTAAGCGCTCAAGAAGATGCTACTTCAGCGTTAGACCCTGTCGGACAGTGAGAGAGCAAAGAGACTCCTAACACGCTCAGAGTTAAGTGATGGGGAAGAACGACAAATCCTTCTGTTCGCCCACCTCTTCCGGTCAGCACTGACAGGTTGGCAGGAGGCAGCGGTCCCGAGCTCAAAGCCGCCAACGGAACCAACATCAGGATGTTTGGCAAATGGACGCTGACGGTATGCTTACACGGATGCAATCAGCAGTGGGATTTTGTGGTAGCTGCATGTTCTGTCCCCATTTTAGGTGCAGATTTTTTTATGTGCTTATGGGTTGTTAGTTGATGTTGCCAACAGACGTTTAGTGGATGCTGTCTCTTTTTCCTCTTTGCCCTGCACAGCTCGGGGAGTTGGGCCAACAACACTGGGTAACGTTATAGCTCCAGGGAGTAAGAACCAGCATTTACTTTCACAGTTCCCAGCACTCACAGTCCTGACTTTTTCTGCTACAGTAACCAAACACAAGGTCAAACATTTCATAACCACAAAAGGTCCGCCAGTGTTCGCGCGACCTCAGCGCCTGGATGCAGTTAAACAAGCCAGTGCATGTGAGGAGTTCACCAACTTAGAGCAGCTGGGCATTGTTAGGCGCTCCAACAGCTAGTGGACATCCCCGCTAACACATGGTGCCCAAGGCCGATGGGTTGTAGCGGCTGTGCGGTGATTTCCGGTGGTTGAGCAACGCCACAGTCCGCACCTACGAGGTTAAAATTGGAGAGCAGGGTGGGGCAAGAAGGGTGCCCCCCCTTGCTCTGTGATGTCTCCACTGGTCGCCCACGCCCGGTGGTTCCGAGCTTTTGGCGCCGCTGCATTTTTGAATCAGTCCAATCCCTTTCACATCCCGGTGTGCGTGCCTCGGTTAAACTGGTGGGGGCAAAATTTGTCTGGCCTCACTTATGCAGAGATGTGAAAGAGTGGGCTGCAGCGTGCGTTGCGTGCCAGCGGGCCAAAGCGCAAAAACACACCAAAGCCCCCTCGAGCCGTTCCAAATCCTGGCCAGCAGGTTCGACCACGTCCACGCGGCTTTGGTGGGCCCCCTCCCACCATCACAAGGTTTCACACACCTTTTGACAATCGTGGACCGCACCACACGTTGGCCTGAAGTGGTCCCGCTGACTTCCACCACGTCCGCGGAAGTGGCTCACGCCTTTTTGTCGGCTTGGGTTACACAGTTTGGATCCCCGATGGACATCACCTCCAACTGGGGTCCACAGTTCGTTTCAGAACTCTGGTCCACAATGGCCCAGAGCCTGGGGGTCAAAATCCACTGCACCACCGCGTACAACCCCCAGGTTAATGGGTTATGCAAACGTTTTCATAGGTCACCTAAAGCAGCACTCAGAACTTCACTCACGGATGCAAATTAGGTCGACTGCCTGCCCTGGGTCCTATTAGGGTCGTGCGCTGTGTTTAAGGAGGATGTGGCAGCCTCCCCGGCAGAACTTGTTTTTTCTCAGCCACTGCGGATCCCCAGGGAATTTTTACTGGAAAACCACGCACCCGGGACCGACCCACCCGGGCAATTTTTTTTACAGTACAGAGGCTGCTAGCGTTCCAGGCCCAGCCCACCACTGTTTTCCCTGCACCTTTGTCCCAAAGAGCTTACAGAGCACCAAATTTGTTTCTGCAGGCACAATGCACACAGAACCCCGCTGCGCCCACTGTACGACGGACCGTTCAGAGTGCTGGAAACTGGGGCAAAGCATTTTGTGTTAGACTTGGGGGGGGGGCGTAAGGAGACCATCTGCATTGACAGGCTGAAGCCCGCTTATGTGTTGGCAGACGAGCAGGTGGTGTTGGCCCAAGCTCACCGGCACGGATGCCCACCGACGGTGGTTCCGCAAGTTCGTGTTTCCCCGGTAGAGAACTGCACTCGCGAAGCTAACCTGCCCCCCCACCACCACCCTCTTCCCCTCCACAGACAAACATTGCCCTCCTGCACACCTCGCCAGGAGGGTGCTTTGACCGGACCGGCGACCCCCCACTACAGCCGCTATGGGCGCCAGCCCAAGCCCAAGGGACCAGGGGGTTAGACCCCTTTCTGGGTGTTCGGGGGGGCCTGTGTGGTGGCACTGAGTGGGGGGTTCTCCACCCAGAGTAGGAAGTCGGGGGGAGATGGAATGAAGGACTGAAGGAGGAAGTGGCATCGGGTGGTCTCAGATGTAACAGAAAGGACGAGCAGCACCTTGGGGAGTCAGGAGACACCGAAGTTCACTAGCGTGGGAGAAGAAGTGAGAAGCAGGGTTTGTGTTCTGTAATGTTAATGTGCCAGACAGGCTCTGTGTACTGTGTGTATTGTCTTTGGCTCCCTGGGTCTCATGGGACAGAAATAAAATGGTATAAAAGGAGGCCCCCAGAGACCCTGGGAGAAGTTTTCCTGCTTTTATTGTTGGAAGTTGAATAAAGTTCGAGTGTTGCCAGCTCACTGTCTCATTTGCTTTCATCTTCCAGTGGCTGCAGTGGCAGTAAATACTATGCAGATAATGAATGTGAATGAAAGCTCAGATGGGTTTTGGGCCAGACCCACACTGGAAGGACATTCTGTAAAAATGCAGATAGACACTGGTTCAAGAGCATCACTAGTGTCATAACATTTACAGGAAGTTTCAGAAACATCTTCCACTCCGACCCTAAGACACGGCCTTCAGAAGCTACACTGGGCATAGTGTGCCCATGACAGGGATGGCAGAGGTGACTGTCCAGTGCAATGGGCAAACTGCTAAGCTCCCAGTCTAGGTTACCAAGAATAACTATCCTGCTATAATGGGGCGTGTGTGGTTAAAGAAAATCCGACTCAGCTGGCAAGAAGTAAAGAAACTGTCGCACAGTTCCACTCAGCTACAGGCCGTACTGGAAAAGCACAAAAAGGTTTTTCGTGAAGTTAATCAGCATGAGAAAAATGACAGTGAAGCTGCATGTCAAACCTGATAGTAAACCAGCCTTTATGAAGGTGAGACTAGTGCCACGCGCCATTCGACGCAAGGTGGAGGCTGACCTGGACGCCCTAGTCAACAATGGTGTTCTGGAGCATGTTACAACCAGTGAGTGGGCCACGCCTATCGTCCCAGTGCCAAAAAAAGGGATGTGGAATCCGGATCTGTGGGGACTTTAAGGTAACATACCCTGTACTAACAGCAGAGCCGTATCCTCTTCTCTTGATTGATGATTTATTTGCTGGGTTAAGCGGAGGACAAAAGTTCAGTAAAATGGACCTCAACCAGGCTCACTTACAAATGCATGTAGAAGAGCAGTCATGTGAAATGCTGACTATCACCACTCATAAAAGGACTTTTTAGATACTGTAGATAGCCTTTTGGTATCACTTCAGCTCCAGCACTGTTTCAGCAAACTACGGATCAAATCCTGAGTGGATTACCAGGAGTACAGTGTTATTTGGATGACATCTTGTGCACGGGAGCAGATGATGAGGCGCATCTGCACAACCTGGATGTGATTCTTCAGAGACTAAAGGAATATGAGTTGAGGATCCACAAAGACAAATGTGAGTTTTTTCAGTTGTCTGTGGAATACTTGGGTCACGTGATTGACGCCAAAGGACTACACACTGCGCCCTCAAAAATCACAGCTATTGCAGATGCCCCTCCACTAAAAATGTCAATCAGTTAAAGTCTTTCTTAGGATTGTTGAACTATTATGGACGTTTCATACCCAACTTGGCATCACTACTAAAGCCATTACATAACCTGCTATGTAAGAAAGAAACATGGAAGTGGACAGTGAGCTGCCAGGAGGTCTTTCAGAAGGCAAAGAATGTGCTGACTGCATCAGTTTCTAACCCACTTTAATCCATTGCTTCCAATCCAACCTGCTTTCGCATCAAGGACATTAAATAAGGCAGAGACTAATTATGCTCAACTAGAACGGGAGGCTCTGAGCATTGTATTGTGTGTCAGAAAATTCCACCAGTACTTGTATGGAAGAAAATTTACACTCCTAACTGACCACAAACCCCTCACAACTATCCTTGGACCTTACACAGGAATGCCATCTCTCGCTGCACCGCGACTGTGGAGGTGGGCGTTGCTGTTATCAGGACATTCATATGATATCAAATATTGTAAAGCAGATTCTCATTGCAACACAGATGGTTTATCCAGATCACCATTTCCTGTTATGAAGCCAGACTTGAACACTGTTGACATTTTCTACTTCAGGGAGGTAGAAGAAGCGCTGACTTCAGCTGTGCAAGTAAAAAAATAACCAGAAATGACCCTGTGTTGTCAACGGTCATGGACTTGATCATTAAGGGTCACCCAGCAGGCGATGATGCAAACCTGAAGCCCTTCCTGGGTAGGTGGGCAGAGGACAGTCAGGATGCTTGCTGTGTGGGAGAAGAGTGGTTATTCTCCTGTCACTCCAAACAAGTGTTACAACAAATTCATGCAGGACACAGTGGAATAGTGAGAATGAAGGAAATAGTAAGAATCTATTTTTGGTGGCCAAACATGGACAGACAGATCGAAGAGATAGCTAAAAGCTGTTCATCTTGTCACAAGGTCTGAAACAACCCACCACTAGCTCCTCTCTATCCATGGCAGTTTCCACAGGAACCATGGCATTGTGTGCATATTGATTTGTAGGTCCACTGGAGGATAGAATGTTTCTTGTTATGGTTGATGTACACAGTAAATGGCCTGAAGTGACCATCATGCGGTCAGCCACCACAGAGAAGACCATAGAAGCACATGGAGAGATGTTTAGTCCATTTGGATCCCCTACACAGCTGTTCTCTGACAGCAGACCTCAGCTGACTTCACAGGAAATGGAGGCCTTTCTCCAAGCCAATGGAATGCAACACATTAAGTCAGCACCATACCATCCTGCAACAAACGGCCTTGCAGAAAGATTTGTCCAAACAATTAAACAGGCACTGAAAACACCACAAGGACAAGGAACATTGCACCACAGACTGCACAGATTCCTGCTTAACTACCGTAACAGCCCGCACACAGCCACAAAGACATCCCCTGCCAACCTGATGCTTAAAAGAGATCTACACACCACCTTTGATCTCTTTAAAGCTGCAGTAGTAAAGGACACTGTGCAAAAATAAGAAGAGAAACAAACCACGTACAGAGAACATCGGGCCAAGGACAGAGTTTGCACCTCAGGAGAATCGGTGCTGGACAGGGACTACAGAAGCAAACCTAAGTGGGTCCTTGCAACTGTTATCACACAGACTGGACCAGTCTCATATACAGTTCAAACTGCTGACAGCATGTGGAGAAGGCACGTGGAGCAACTCCTACAGACTGCACCACTGTCTACAGAACTGTCTCTTGGAGATCCAAAGGAAGCATCTACCAACTCATCAGTTTATCAATCAACATCAGCTCAGAACTCAACCACATTAGAGACAAACGTTCCAGCTGCGGGTGTGACTGAAAAAGAGACAGAGACACCTTGGTCTGCTGCAGCTGCTGAAGCAAACTCTCCATCAGAGAACACAGACACTGATGTTCTTGCAGGCCGCCGATACCCCACTAGAGAGCAACGGGCCCCTGATCGTTTGAGTTATTAGGTTAGAATTAGGAGTAACTGATCCAAGTCAACGGGGCAGAATAATCCCCATGGGTCAGAAAGGATTTGAGGCAGTCTACCCTCAATCCCAAGGTAGCATGAAAATATTATTAATAAAAGAATAAACAGCAAGTGTAACTGAACACAGTTTGTTGGATAAATGAAGAAAATGGGAAATGTTTTTGATAATGTTATAGTGAAGTTCAAATAATTTGAAGTGACAATACTTTGTCACTTCAAATTACTCCTTCTTGGTCTGAACACCGCCACATGTCTTTGGATCCTGGATTTCCTGGCTGAGAGACCTCAGTCTGTCCGGGTTGGAAACAACATCTCCAACTCTGTCACGCTCAGCACCGGATCCCCTCAAGGCTGCGTACTCAGTCCACTGTTGTTTACACTTCTAACACATGACTGTGTATCCAGACACGAGGGGAACCAGATTATTAAGTTTGCAGACGACACCACGGTGGTGGGACTTATTCAGAGGGATGAGGAATCAATGTACAGGGCAGAAGTGAGAGACCTGGAGGGCTGGTGCAGGGAGAACAATCTGGTGATCAACGTGGACAAAACGAAGGAGATGATTATCGACTTCCGGCGGTCACAGCCTGAGAGTGGAGAACATTAAGTTCCTCGGAGTGCAAATCTCGCAGGACCTGACCTGGAGGAAGAATTCCTTGGGGATCAGGAAGCGGGCTCAGCAGAGACTGCACTTCTTGAAGAAACTCAAACAGGCCTCTCTCCCCATCTGCATCCTCAGGACCTTCTACAGAGGTGTGGTGGAGAGTGTTCTGACGTACTGCATTGCTACATGGTACTCCAGCTGCAGTATGTCAGACAAAAAAGCCCTGCAGAGGATAGTCAAGGGAGCTGAGAGGGTAATTGGAGTCTCCCTGCCCTCTGTCCAAGAACTTTTTCAGAACCGCTGTAGGAGCAGGGCACTGAACATTGTCAAGGACCACTCTCACCCTCTGCATAAACACTTTGAACTTCTTCCATCTGGTAAACGATTCCGGAGCATCAGAGGCAGAACCACCAGACTGATCAACAGCTTCCTTCCACAAGCTGTCAGGATGCTGAACAGTTGACCCGGAATCTCTCATACACACTACTGCACCTACGGACATTATGTATATTATTTGTATATTATAGTTAGTTAGTTTTTCCCAAGTATGTCTCAGGGATGTGTGAATGGATGGGTGGGGGGGGTGAAGATATATGTGAGTGTGTCTTAAATCATGCTGCTTTTATTTATATGGATGCCGAGAGAAACGCAATTTCATCTTGCCTGCACTACAGTTGTATGTACAGCAATATGACAATAAAGTTTGATTTGATTTGATTTGTTTTCTGTTGGACATTCACTGTAAGAGGGGAGGAAATGTTGTGTATTTTAGTCTACTATGAGATCCGTAGCAGGAATAACCCAGTACATGATGTTATATTTAGTAATGTGAAGAGTGAAAGATATAACAGTTTAAAATTCAAACCAATTTCAATCCAAATTGCAGCGTTTTTTGCACTTACATACTGCAGCGAGAGACACTGTGATTGCGATTTAATTAATTGAGAGAAAGAACTTTCACAGTGCAGTGGCACAGTGGTTAGCACTGTGGCAGCACAGCAACTCACCCTTGGCCATGGGATCCTGGGTTCAATCCCAGCCCCTGACCAACAGTGATCTGTGTGGAGTTTGCATGTTCTCCCCATGTCCGCGTGGGTTTACTCTGGGATTTCTCCGGTTTCCTCCCACAGGCCAAAAACATGCAGGTTCGGTTAATTGGAGACTCTAAAGTGGCCCTAGGTGTGAATGTGTGTGTGAATGGTGAAGGGATAGCGCTGTACCGTGGCTGCTTCATCCATCCAGGTGGATGCCCTCAATTTCCCCTCTGGGGATCAATAAAGTGTACAAAATCAAAATCAAATCAAACTTGCCATCATCTTTTAACAAACTAAAAGTATTTAACTCTAGTTCACTACAAGTACTTTCCAAACCAAATTCCTGTGTTAAATATTCATCTTATTTGCTTATGCATGCCACTGCTCAGGTTTGGGAGAGGCTAAATACTGCTGCGCATAAGAACAGTGGCTGTAGCCTCACGGCATCTCTTCTGAAACCTTGTATTTTGGGATTCTTTAATATTTGATGAGCTCTCTCATAAAGCGCAACACAAATAAAACGCTGGATGTTTATAAACTGTCGTAAAGGCAAACAAACCTCGGAGCAGGGAAATGTAAATGTGTGATGTCCTCTCATTGTAATACTGTATTTACATTATGGCTTGTTGGCACCCCGCTGTCCTGTGGTGTTACATAAGCTCCATTTCCTGTCCCCCCATCCTTGCATACGTCTGTACCTTGGCTCACTGCATCTAAAATAACCTGCTGATATGCTCCACCGCTGCAACACTAACTGCACAGGCAGCCTCTGCACGGTTTGCTGTCATGTAAAGGGTCTTAGCCTCTTTGCGAGTGGGCGTGCCTTGGGACCACTATTATGTAATTTATAGAAAAGCCACACATATATCTATATAAAAAAGAACTTGAAGATTTATGGAGGCTGCCCACTGAACTAATGTGGTATGGATGCAGCTTCCTTGGGCAGCATAAAACAGTGGTCTTAAAGGGAATGATCCAAGCAGAGATACCATCTAGGCCAAGGGTGTCAAACATATAGCATGTGGGCCAAAACTAGCCCGCCAGAAGGTCCAAACTGGCCCGTGGGATGAATTTACAAAATGTTAAAAGACACAGACTAAAGTAACTGCTATTCCCAATGTGTACACTGGAGGTCACACTGTTTTATTAAGAGTAGCAGAAATCATTCTGAAACCCAGAATTAAACAGCAGAGGTCAGCAATGTGCATGCCCTACTGCACACAGCCATTATGAAATTTTATATATTTAGAGTCAGGGGGATAACTTAAGTTTGCTCCTTAATAGCTCCCCCTTTAGTTTGTAGGGTGTGGTGATTCAGTTCAGGTGTTTAGAGTTGATTAGGGTTGATGACAGATGTGGAAATGTCTGTACATTTAAAATAATTTCTAAATCTTGGCTTGTTTTAAGTGAAACACTGTATTTTTGAGTTTCCAGATACCGCTGACTTAATGTTGTGTGCCTCTGTAGATCCAATGTGATGCACAAGTTGTAATGCACATATGTAAATGATTAACTGATGCATAAAACTGCTGAAATTGCACTGTTCTTTTTTTTTTAAAAAAAAAACTGGTTTGTTCGTAATGTTTTGTAAAAGAATGCTTCATTAAATGTAAGCATTTCAAAAAAAAAAAACAAATTTGGAGAAGTCATGATTAGGTTATTACACTGTTATTTTACTGGTCTGGCCCACTTGAAATTAAATCCGGTTGTATGTGGCAAATTGCTTCCTCTGGTCAGTGCTATAAAGCTCATTTTCCCATTCTTATGAGCCAGTCTCTCCTCAATTCAGCTCATCATCCCTAACCTAAACAAAAGACAGCTCTTGTGAATTTCATACCCCATTATGTTTTTGCCTGCACTCATTGTCCCTCCTCCCTTCATGTATTCATGTCACATACTGAGCATGGTGAAATAAGTCTCAACCACAGAGCAGCAGCCACATGCAAGAATCGACCCGTTAACGCAGAGACACAGCACACACGACGATGAGCAGCCAGCGGAGCAGCTGTACACAAATCAATTAAGCCTATCAATCAGCCAGAGCCACAAAGCGGACCACTAACTCATTCATGCATTTGTTCATTCATTCAGCCATTCATTCATTTGCTGACTCAGTCATTCAGTCAGTAATCCACCCAACTGGTGTCCAATTAATACCTGGTGGTGGTAACTGCTCTCTCTTCGATATGAAGTCTGAACAAAGAGAGGGGGACAAGGTCAGAGGGGATTAATAAGAACAGAATAGAATAAAATAGAATAGAATAGAACAGATTTATAGTAGGGATGCATCTAGCCTGATACGTATATCAGCATCAGCCCTTGGTCACTGATATCAGCTTATGGCCAAATAGTTACATTGATGGTTCTGGTCAATATTTATCTGGTGTGTTCCAGTTGTGTAACATTGAGTTTGCCCTAAAACAGACAATAGTAGTCTACATCTGCAAATTCAGAAAACATGTGGGACTGAACCATTTTAAAGAATTTTTTAACTCACTTCAAGAAGGGGTTGAATAAATCTGAAACTGCAGTAGTCATTAAAAGTGGAATTTTGAGAAACCATTTGTAACATTAGTAGTGTTGAGCTATTTAAATTGATCTTGTATGATTTGTTTATTGCAAACAGCTGCTAGTTGGTACATTTTGCCAATAAACCTAATGTTCAGTAGGGGTTGAGTAATTTCGATTGCAACTGTATACAGTCAAGTAAATTTTACTGTACTTAGCTGGTACAGTACAGTATATCTGCTTGATTTAAATGCCTGCAGGTGCAGGTGGGACTCATGTGCCTGTCACAAAGAATTAATTGGGCGTCAAAATATAGCTATCGGATATTAAAACACATTTGATGGGCAATTGGTGTCTCAGTGGGGGAAATAAAATCTGTAATACCTTTAAAAAAAATGCTTTCCAGAAGAGCACCTCAGGGGGCAAAGGGGCAGGTGCTAGAGCACCACCTGGTGTCTATCTGCACATGTGCATGTTAAAAATCTATAGAGGATTTTTTTTTAAGTTGTTGAAGCCTAAATTGCCATCAAATTGTAGAATCACCCACATAATACTCATTACTAATCACAACATTGCCTGCCAGTTGCATGTGACAGTGTTTGTGAATGTTTACTGGAGCTATGGCTTTGGGTAACACCTGTGTTGTCCTACAACCTATTAATGTTCAAACTGATAAATTTTTCTTTTGTTAAAAATATTCACTCATTTTGAATTTGATGTCTGCAATATGTTCCAAAATAGCTGGTCAGGGGCAAGAAAAGACTGGGAAAGTTGGGGAATGCTCAAAAACACCTTTCTGGGACATTCCACAGGGGAACAGGTTAATTGGAAACAGGTGAGTGTCGTGATTGGGTATAAAAGGAGCTTCTCTTGACAGGCTCAGTCATTCACAGCCAAGGATGGATTGAGGTTCACCATTTTGTGAACAACTGCGTGGACAAATAGTCCAATAGTTTAAGAACGTTTCTCAACGTACAATTGAAAGGAATTTAGGGAGCTCATCATCTATAGTCCATAACATTATCAAAAGATTCAGAGAATCTGGAGAAATTTCTGCACATAAGCGAAAAGGCTAAAAACCAACATTGAATGCCTGTGACCTCCGATCCTTCGGGCAGCACTGCTTTCAAAACTGACATCATTCAGTAAAGGATATCATCACGTGGGCTCAGGAACACTTCAGACAACCGTTGTCAGTTAACACAGTTTGTCGCTTCATCTCCAAGTACAAGTTAAAACTCTATCATGCAAAGTGAAAATGGTAAATGGTAAATGGCATTCACTTATATAGCGCTTTTATTCTCATCTCTTGATGACCAAAGCGCTTTACAGATCCTGCAATCCACCCATTCACACACACATTCACACACTGATGGTGGCACTGATGGTGG
Organism: Pholidichthys leucotaenia; assembly: GCA_020510985.1. Taxonomy (NCBI): domain Eukaryota; kingdom Metazoa; phylum Chordata; class Actinopteri; order Cichliformes; family Pholidichthyidae; genus Pholidichthys; species Pholidichthys leucotaenia. The sequence continues at coordinate 185,253,664 of CM035840.1, read as the reverse complement.
CACACTGATGGTGGTGAAAGCCATATATCAACGACACCCTGAAACACTGCTGGTTGCACTGGGCCCAAGCTCATCTGAGGTGTAGTGAAGCAAAGTGGAAAAGTGTGCTGTGGTCTGATGAGTCCACATTTCAAATTGTTTTTGAAAATCTTGTACGCTGTGTCCTCTGAGCTAAAGAGGAAAAGGACCGTCCAGATTGTTATCAGTGTTAAATTCAAAAGCCAGCATCTGTGATGTATGGGGTGTGTTAATGCCCACACCCTTGTAACGCACATTCATGAAGGCACCATTAATGCTGAACGGTACATACAGGTCTTGGAGAAACAACTGCTGCCATCCAAGCAACGTCTTCTTCAGGGACATCCTTGCTTATTTCAGCAAGACAATGCCAAGCCATATTCTACACAAGTTACAACAGAGTGGCTTTGTAGTAAAAGAGTGCAGGTACTAGACTGGCCTGTCTGTGGTCTAGACCTGTCTCCTATTGTAAATATGTGGTGCATTATGAAGCTTAAAATACACCAATGGAGACCCCAGACTGTTGAGCAACTGAAGTTGTACATGAAGCAAGGATGGGAAAGAATTTCACCTACAACAAGTAGTGTCCTCAGTTCCTAAACATTTACTGAGTGTTGTTAAAAGGAAAGATGATGTAACACAGTGGTAAACGTGTTACATCATGTTCCAGCTTTTTTGGAATGTGTTACAGGCATCAAATTCAAAATGGGTGAATATTTGCAAAAAAAAAAATTAAGTTTATCAGTTTGAACATCAAATATTTTGTCTTTGTAGTGTATTCAACTGAATATACTGTAGGTAAAAAAGGATTTGCAAATTATTGTATTTTGTTTTAATTTGCATTTTTCACAACATCCCAACTTCACTGGAATTGGGGTTGTTAACAGCACCGTCATACTTTGATTGTTGGTTCTGAGAAACACTTGAGTTGCAGCTGCTTAATTCATACCACAGAAGTTACTACATTAGCAACTTTTGGGAAACGCACCCCTGGATGAAATGAATTACATCCACATACTGAAAAACAAATTTACAGGGCCTATTTTGTGCAAAATTGTGTTTTGTGGGTTTTAATTTCATAAAATATGTCTATGGTTTACATGTAGACCATTAAAATATTAAAACACTCACTTCACAGAAAAAAAAAAATCATACTGCCTCTATTTAGTTAAACTCTTGAAGAAAAACAAAGGGAAAGCACTTCCTGGGATTTGTGATGTCACAAATGTCCCACCTTCAGGTCCCCTCCATTCTCATTCTTGTTGGCTATTAAACACTGCCTCTGCTGTAGGCAAAGTATTATTACATGTGACTGGCCTAGTGCTTCGTTCCAAAACCTTTCCTCAATCACATGAGCAGCTCATTAAAATCAGAGGCCTCTTTCAGGGAGAGCTTCACTGACAGCCTTTTTGAGGAGCTATAAAACAATATGGAAAAGTTTTGTGGCCTTTAGAACTACATATATATGCCGTTGAGGATTACCACACTTAAAATTAATGTGAGAAAAATGCACAATACGGGGAATGAAAAATTTACAATATTTCTTGCAAACTTTGCAATGTTCTTTTGTAATTTAAGAAAAAGAACTGAAAAAAACCATACATGACCATTTTGTAGGCGGGTAAAATTACTATTACTTCAGTGACATGTTAACCAATGTAACTGCAAAAAGTTTAGTGTTGGCAGCCTGTATTTTGCTGAAGGGCTGCAACAATTACTCGAATAATTCAGTTACAAAAAATTCTCAATCCAAAATTTATGCGTCGACATATCGTTTAATGTAGCATTTCCAGTCTATATGACCTTCTTCCGGTGCGACCTTCTTCCAGTCACGCTACCTAAACAAAACGCAGATTTGTTTAACGGCACCATGGCAGAGTGGCATAGTGACGAGCCGGCAAAGATAAAGAAATTTTTTTAAAAATGACAAAAGTATCTCAAGTGTGGAATCATTTCATGCTCAAACTGAAGGAAAACATTGTGCAGTGTGTAGATGGTAAAGCCAAGCGGTGAGCTAGCATGCTACAATGTCGGATGTTACAGTGTCTCAGCAGAAAGCATCCCACATCATGCATGGCCAGCACACCCGAGACAAGGTACATGATTGAGATTTAAAATTAAGATGAATAGAATGTAGTCAGCTACACTAATTATGCTTATATGACCAAAGAATATATAGCCACCACCGTTAGCATCTGGATGCTAACGGCATCCGCTAGTGGATGCAAACGGCTAGCGAAAGGAACTTTATGGTGTAACGTACCGTTTAAAGTTACATTCTATGCAATAAACTGCAATAAATGTGTACCCAGTGTTTGGTACAATTACTACTGCTCTGTAGGAAAGAAAGTTCCACAAATATTGGTCAGTGCAAATTTCTTTAAAAAAAAAATTGCTAGTGTAATCTTCGATTAGAGTGGGTGATTACTGGAGCCGTAAAATAGTCATTAGCTGTAGCTCTACTTTGCTGTATATGGTGGATAATGGAATAATGTAAGGGGCTTGTTTACAACATGTCTAAACTTATTTAGGTTTGTGTTGACCTTTATGAGCTTTGCTGTTTTTCGGGATGTCTTTGTAAACCCAAATTAAGTCAGCACAATGTAACCATGACTTCTAGAATTGACTGACAAATTACTAAAACATGAGGTCAAGCTAGACGTTAAAATTATGTAACATAATAACTATGTTGATGTCACATGTCATTTAACAGGAAGCTCAGGGTTGCCATGTACTGTGCACTATCCCAGATGCCTGTGACTTGTGGATATTTGTCTCAATCTGGCAACCAGCACAATATTATAGTTGGTGACATGTACTGACCAGGAAGGAACAATGTTATCACAGTCATCTTTAAGGAAACAACTACAAATAGACAAAACATTTTCATTAAATGCATAGACGCTGCAAAAGGTCACAACTGGTGCAAACTGATACTGCAAATATGCTGAGAATAGGCTATTCATAACACAACAGAAGTAATTCTGGGGACACAATAAAGTGACGGACCGCAAAGAAGACAAAGTATTAAAGTGCCATATAATAGTTGTCTGAATTTATCATTTAGGGTTTATTTTTCTACAAAAGTGGTGGTCAAATTAAAACAGATGATGAATTTTTCAGGCTAACAGTAAACAACAAACAGTAGGCCAACATGTATATACAGTGCATATGTGGCTCATCACTTTATTGTGTCTCCAGAGTCCCTTCCATAAGCTGCATTCTGATCCACAGTTCCGATCAGCGGTACTCGCTGCTCCCTGCTTCATTCTCAGGGAATATCAAATAAGGACACTACCCTTAGGAAAATTTCTCTATTTGAAACATCCTTAACACCCCCCCCCCCCCCCGCATTATCACAGTAACCATGGACACAATATTGATACTACTGTGAACATTTTATAGTTCTTAACTAAAATATCATTACAAATATATTATTACTGTCAATTAATATAAACAATAACCAACATTAGTTTAGCTTCTTGACAATGTTAACAACAATAATTTATTTTACTCATATTTGACGTGCAGTGACTTATGGGTAATCTTGTCAACTTCAGGTGAAGTGACTTCTTCCCATCTCGGTTCCCTTTGAGCTGAATATCTTTTGCTCCCTACTGTTTGGAATCTCATTTAATTTGGCTGAAAACCCTATGTAGTCCACTTCCCCAACAGTACACCCATGTCACACTGACATCAGCAAGCTTACATTGGGAATACATCTTATAGAGGTCGTTTGCACATTGGCAAGATGTCAGCTAGACGACCCCCCGAAAGGGAGCAGTTGAAAGATTAAACTTTTAGGTCTCTGACATAATGCTGACGTCTTACCAATGTGCAAACAACAACAACCTCTATGTGCAACAACCAATGTACAAACAACCTCTATAAGATGTGCTCTGCATGTAAACTTGGTACGTTGGGCCGATGTTGGCACAAATTTACAACCCCCACTTCCAATGAAGTCGGAACATTGTGTAAAACATAAATAACAACAGAATACAATGATTTCCAAATCCTTTTTAACCTATAGTCTATTGAATACACTACAAAAGCAGAGCTGTGGTGCAGGTGCAGTATGGTCGACCTCTGATCAGAGGATCAGTGGTTCAACTGCAACTCTCTCAGCAGTCTGCATGCCGAAGTGTCCTTGAGCAAGACACTGAACCCCGAGTTGCTCCTGGTGGGTCAGGCCAGCGCTTTGCATGGTGGCTCCACTGCCATTAGTGTGTGATTGGATAGAAGGAAGGATCTGTAAAAGCGCTTTGGTCATCCAGCGATGAGAAAAGGCACTATATAAGTGAACGCCATTTACAAAGACAAGATACTGAATGTTCAAACTGAAACTAAACTTTATTGTTTTTTGTAAATATTCACTCATTTTAAATTTGATGCCTGCAACATGTTCCAACAAGAGCACTCTTAAGTGAGTCTAAAATCCCCCGCCTCAGTTTTCTTTGAAGATCCCAACATGTTACTGAAGGAAAGTAGTTTTCGACTCTTTCTATATAATTATTGAGGCAGAACCAAATTATGATCAGCCTATCATCCATGAATACACAACAAAAATAACTGTATGCATCCCATAGTTGTAGGTCAGGATCCCAAGGTGAACCTGTATAGATAGATAGATAGATGTACTTTATTGATCCCAAACTGGGAAATTACAGCAAGTAATGACCCAGCAAGTAATGGTGACCCTAGAGAGCTTTACTTGTACTAAGATTAAGTAAATATATATAGTGTATATATATATATATTTTTACTTAAGTATATATATATCCATCCATCCATCCATCTTCTACCGCTTTTCCGGAGGTCCGGGTCGCGGAGGCAGCAGTTCAAGCAGAGAAGCCCAGACTTCCCTCTCCCCAGCCACCTGCTCCAGCTCTTCAGAGGGGATACCAAGGCGTTCCCAGACTAGCTGGGAGACATAGTCTCTCCACCGAGTCCTGGGTCTGCCCCGGGGTCTCCTCCCAGTGGGACGTGCCTGAAACACCTCAAGTGGGAGGCGTCCAGGAGGCATCCTAATCAGATGCCCATACCACCTCAACTGACTCCTTTCAATGTGGAGGAGCAGCGGTTCTACTCTGAGCCTCTCCCGGATGACTGAGCTCCTCACCCTATCTCTGAGGGTGAGTCCAGCAATCCTACGGAGAAAGCTCATTTCAGCCGCTTGTATCCGCGATCTCGTTCTTTCGGTCATTACCCAAAGCTCGTGACCATAGGTGAGAGTAGGAACGTAGATTGACTGGTAAATCGACAGCTTTGCCTTAGAACTAAGCTCCCTCTTCACCACAACAGACCGGTACAACGTCCGCATCACTGCAGATGCTGCTCCAATCCGTCTGTCGATCTCTCGCTCCATTTTCCCCTCACTCGTGAACAAGACCCCAAGATACTTAAACTCCTCCACTTGGGGCAGGAGCCTGTCCCCAACCCGGAGAGGACAATCCACCTTTTTCCGGCTGAGGACCATGGACTCGGACTTGGAGGTGCTGATTCTCATCCCAGCCGCTTCACACTCAGCGGCAAACCGTCCCAGCAAGAGCTGTAGGTCATTGCTGGATGAAGCCAACAGGACAACATCATCTGCAAACAACAGAGATGAGATCCTGTGGTCACCAAGCATGACACCCTCCATTCCCTGGCTGCGCCTAGAAATCCTGTCCATAAAAATTATGAACAGGACCGGTGACAAAGGGCAGCCCTGGCGGAGTCCAACTCTCACTGGGAATGACTCTGACCGAGTGTTGGCAATGCGAACTAAACTCTCACAACGGTCGTACAGAGACCGAATAGCTCGTAACAACAAGCCCGATACCCCATACTCCCGAAGCACCCCCCACAAAAATCCACGAGGGACGCGGTCAAATGCCTTCTCCAAGTCCACAAAACACATGTAAACTGGTTGGGCAAACTCCCACGAACCCTCAAGAATTCTCGAGAGGGTAAAGAGCTGGTCCGATGTGCCACGGCCAGGACGAAAACCACATTGCTCCTCCTGAATCCGAGGTTCGACCAACGGCCCGACTCTCCTCTCCAGTACCTTGGCATAGACCTTCCCAGGGAGGCTGAGGAGTGTGATCCCTCTAAAGTTGGAGCACACCCTCCGGTCCCCTTTTTTGAAGAGAGGAACCACCACCCCGGTTTGCCATGCCAAAGGCACTGCCCCCGACCTCCACGCAATGTTGCAGAGGCGTGTCAACCATGACAACCCAACAACATCCAGGGCCTTGAGGTACTCGGGGCGAATCTCGTCCACCCCCGGGGCCCGGCCACCAAGGAGATTTTTAACCACCTTGGCGACCATATATATATATATATATATATATATATATATATATATATATATATATAGTACATATGTAACATGACAACCAAGCTGACCCAGAAAAGGTTTCTGCACTTCACCACTGGCTGCCCCTAGATGAAAATCCACAGAATAGTTATGTGGGACTATAATGTTCTGAATAAGGCTTTAGAAAATTATGAATCAGGTTGTTTATCACTGGATTGAAAATGTACTTGGGGTCCACTTGGGGTGCCCACTTGGTCAGGGGTCCACTTCACCTGTTCCCGACACAGCCATCCCCACTCTCTACAACAAGACCAAATCTAAAGTCACGCAACCACTGACAACAGTGGGTAGCATTGGTCCCACGTGTGATGCATGGGCATCCATTGTCACCGAATCATTTGTAACAGTAACTGCACATTTTTGGATAAAAGGTAAATGTGATTTTGACACAGCAAAATGCTCTGGGTTTTTGAACTGAAGGACTCAGTTACTTATTGCACATAACAGAATGTTTGTGATAAAGGCCACCGGAGTCATGGCCTAATGGTAAAGCATCCGCCCCACAACAGGGAGGCCATGGGTTCAAGCCCCGGCTGGGTCATACCGTAGACTGTATAAAAATGGTACTTCCCATCTTCTAGCTTGGTGCTCAGTATAATAGAATGGGGGAAAGTAAAAAGTTTGTGGTGGCGCCTTGCAGGGCAGCGACCCCTCTGATTCTAGATTAACACTGTAGATAGGAGAAATGTAATTTTGTTCTACTGCACATGATTGGCTGTATGGATTGAATGACAATAAAGTTGGCTTCTTCTTCTAAAACTCAGGATACTCTGAAGTCTGTGTTATAACACAGACCTAAAGATTATAACACAGTACCTAAAGATTCCCACCCCTAATGTACACCAAATGTGATGACCCTAGCTTTACTCATTCTATAGTAATAGTACAAATGGAACCTTGACCTTTGACCCCAAACCCAAAGTCAGGTCAGGGTGTCAGCCATCCGAGATTTGTCTTAGAGACAACTATGGTATCGATTTGAAAAGCCTACATCATTTCTTTCAGTAGTTATTGTGTTTACAAGATTTAAGGAAAAAACTGACCTCTGACCTTGACCTCAAGGTCTATAATTTCTGCAAAAATCATCAAATAGCAATATGCGTATCATCATCATTATCATCATGTACTTTAACGCCATCTCCACCTGTGGAAGATTGCACATCAACATGGCTTTCCACAAATCTCTGTCCTGGGTGGCCTGATTAAGGATATATGTGCATCAACAGTGTATATCTGATCTGTAAATCTATCTGTAAATCTACTTCCAGCGCCACACAAGTAGGCTGCCTTTTTGCAACAGCGGATCAATTTTTTCCTATTTCTATTTACTATCTGGCTCTCTTGCTAATCTTTCTGTTTCAGCGACACCTTGATCCATCACAGACACGTAAATCGCCCAAATGTCTCCTGAGCCAGCGGACGGAGCCACTGTTTCTTGTAGGAGGCAGTACAATAGGGACCAGCTGTTAGCACTTAACCAGCCCACGATGCTAACGCAAAAACTCGACATACCGAGAGAAATAAGACGGAAACGGCGTGGTTGTTGAGCTGGAGTAAGACGGCGGGCGAGGAATATAAGGTACAGACCCGCCCTCCCATCTGTTATTATGGGGAATGTACGATCACTACTCAGTAAAACAGATGAGCTAGCGGCTATCTCCCGCTACGAGAGCATATACAGAGAGAGTAGCTTGATGCTATTTACGGAGACGTGGCTAACAGAACTAGTGTAGAGGATGTGCTGGAATGATGAGGCTGAGTTTAGTTCTTAAGTCAGCTTTATTGACAGAACACATCGTCTAGCATTCTCAAAGCAGGAAAAGAGAAAGAATCATATCTCATCACCCTTTTATATGTTTCCAGCATCAGAATTCCCAATCCCCAAACGTCTAGTAAGGGCAAAATCTGCATGGCATAAAAAAAAGAAAAACACAAAACACTCCATATATCGCTAATCAATCCACCAACTGCCTGGGTTTTAACCTTCTGCCGAATCTGCTGCAACCTGGCTTTGCTGCCCCTGCAACATCTCTCTGCATCTGTGGATTAAAGCTGTTAGCACCTTTCTGTGAAGATTCTGGAGAATGTCCTCTCGGCGGCCTGCCACGGCGGGGGGGGCCTCGCGAGCTGCACTTCCTCATCAGCCAAAACAAAAGTGGGTTTGAGCCTGTTTATGCAAATCAACTCCCTTCTGCCCCCTAAATCTAGCAGAAAATGCTTCTGCCCGGTCTCCAGCACTCTGAACGGTCCATCATAAAACGGTCGCAAACTTGGACGCTGAGCATCCATCATGCGTTGGAAAGTCTGCGCGGCCCCCTTGAGGCCAAAAGGCATGCGCAAAAACTCAAAAAGGCCGAAAGGAGTTATGACCGCTGTTTTGGGTACATCCTGCGCGCGCACTGGAACCTGGTGGTAACCGCGCACCAAGTCTATTTTAGAAAAAATGCGCGCCCCCGCCAAATGAACAGAAAAATCCTGAATGTGCAGAATCGGGTAGCGGTCATGAGCTGAAACGTTGTTCAACCTGCAGAAGTCGCCGCAAGGTTGCCACAAGCCGTCAGCTTTTGGGACCATGTGTAGCGGCGAAGCCCAGGAGCTTTGGGAGCGTCTAACAATGCCCAGTTTTTCCAGATTAGTGAACTCCTCACGCGCGATGGCCAGTTTAGCTGGGTCCAAACGCCGAGCTTTTGGAAAAACGGGAGGCCCGGTGGTGGTGATAAAATGCTCCACCCCATGTTTAGCCACCGTCGCCGAAAACATGGGGACTGTGAGTGCTGGGAACTGAGCGAGCAATGTGTGAAACTTACCACCCGTAGCTGAGACGCTGGCATGTGCAGTCGGCGGGGCCACCCGAGCTGTGCAGGGAATAGAATGAAAGGACAGTGCATTAATCAGACGTCTATTAGCAAGGTCAACCAATAAACCATGTGAGCACAAAAAATCAGCCCCTAACATGTTGAAACTGACTGCTGCTACAATAAATGTCCACTCAAATGAACGGCCCCGTAAGGACAGAAGCATGGTCCTCTCACCGAACGTTTTAATCGCAGAGCCGTTCGCTGCTGACACTGACACCCAGGGAGCTTTAGATGGCATCAGCCATTCCGCGTAGGTGGGTGTGACGAAACTCAGCTGGGAGCCTGTGTCCACAAGGAACTGTTTCCCCAAGTGTGCATCCGTCAGGTAAAGCAGCTTGTTCTCGTCGCCGAGGGTTGCAGCTGCTACCGGCCCTCGGTCTTGACGTTTCCCTGGCGCTTGAAGTTGCACGGTGGGACGCACCTGTGCGCTCTCTCTGCAAAACGGCAGTGGCAGAAACACCGGCCGTCCTCGGCTCCGCGTCGCCTGGCCCCCATCGCCGCCGTCGTTGGTGCGTCTGGCGCCGCGGCCGCTGGACCTGCGCTGTCTCCGGACGCCGTTCCTGGGCTAGCTGCTGCGGCCGAAACCACGTTCCACTTGTGGGCGTCGACAAGCCGCTGCGCCTCTTTGCTCAGCCCATAGTAGTCTCGCCTGGCCAATCGGGGCGACTCTGCCAGGGCCACTCTCACTGCTGGCGGCAGGGTCCGAAGGAAAAGGTGGGCGAAAATGAATTCGCCATCCTCAGAGTCTTTGAGCCTCAGCATCTTCACCATCAGGTCCGCAGGTCTCTCGTTCTCTGACTCCGTCAACATCAGGAGCCCTTCTGCTCGCTGTTGGACCGAAGGGGTGAAATGGCTGATCAGCGCGTCCTTCAATGCGCTGTACTTGTCGCTGTCTGGTGGATGATTAACCAGATCCTCCACTCTCTGGACCGTGTTGCTGTCCAGCTTCCCTACCACATGGTAGAATTTTGTGTCGTCGTTGGAGATTCTCCGGAGATTGAACTGCGCCTCGACTGCGCTAAACCATGAGCGCGGACTGTGCTGCCAGAAATCGGGCAGCCGGATCGTGGAGGCGGCCATCAGGCTGGCTTCCGCCGAGCCCCGCTCAGGAGAATTCTGTCTGCTCATTCTTTGTCGTAGGTCACCAGTGTAGAGGATGCGCTCGAATGATGAGGCTGAGTTTAGTTCTTAAGTCAGCTTTATTGACAGAACACATTGTCTAGCATTCTCAAAGCAGGAAAAGAGAAAGAATCATATCTCATCACCCTTTTATATGTTTCCAGCATCAGAATTCAAGTCACATGGTGTTTTCAGTAAACATACAGTCACAAAGCATCCCTTTGAACCTTCACCATTGTCTCTCATTTCTTGATGAACCGGAAATCCCTCCGGGGCATCTTCTGTGGGACAAAAAGACCAATCTCACACCTCCTCGTTATCTTCTGCAGATTCGAGTCCTTTGTCCTTCCAGACGTGACACCCCCAATATGCATGCAGCCATATGTCTGTGGAAATGTGAGCCCACAATGTGTGTCGCCCACACTAGCAACAGATGCTAACATTGAACTGGAGGGTTTCCACGCAATACGGGCAGACCGAACACTAGACAGTGGGAAAGCAAGGGGTGGAGGAGTGATGATGTATGTCAATAACAACTGGTGCAGACCGGGACATATCACGGTTAAACAACAACACTACAACAAAGACATGGAGTTGCTAACTGTTAGCATGCGGCCTACATATCTCCCGAGGGAATACTTACACGTGATCTGCATTGTTATTTATGCAAATCCAACAGCAAACGCTGGGACAGCGCATGATGTCATCCACTCAGTAACTGGCAGGCTGCAGACAGAACACCCAGATGCTCTTCTCCTCATCTCAGGTGATTTCAACCATATTTCACTGTCCTCCATTCTACCCACGTTCACCCAGTATGTCACATGCCACACTAGAGACAATAAAACACTGGACTTATTCTATGCAAACACTAAGGAGGCGTACACCTCATCACCACTCCCCCCATTTGGGAGATCGGATCACAACTTGGTTCATCTCCCGCCGGTGTACAAACCCCTAGTGCACAGACAACCTCCGGTCACGCGCACAGTGAAGTTATGGTCTGAGGAGGCAATGGACGCTCTAAAGGACTGTTTTGAAATCACTGCCTGGGAGCAGCTCTGCGATCCACATGGTGAGGACATCGATGGCCTCACTCACACCATCATGGACTACATCAGCTTCTATGTGGACAACACCGTACCCACCAAGACCATACGGTGTTGCTCAAACAACAAACCCTGGATCAACCCTGAGATAAAAACACTTCTGAGAGAAAAGAAGAGGATCTTCAGGTCGGGGAACAGGGAGATGCTGAAGTCCATACAGAGGGAGCTGAGGAGGAAGATCAGAGAAGGCAAGGACAGCTTCAGGAAGAAGATGGAGGACAAGTTGCAACAGAGCGACGTCGGCGGGGTCTAGAGAAACATTAAAACCATCTCTGGGCTCCAGAATACCTCCCCCCAGGCCACGGGGGGCAGGGAGTGGGTGAACAATCTGAACCTGTTTTTTAATAGGTTTGACCAACCGCCCTCCCCCCCCGACTGCACAACAACCACTGCTGCCTCTAAAGACATCGAGTCCTGCTGCCCACACCCCACTCCACCAACACCCCCCCACTCCCAACACACAGCCCCCCAACATGACCCTCACTAAGACCCAGGTGAGGATGGAGCTGAGGAAGATCAAGGCGAGGAAGGCCTCGGGACCGGACGGCATCAGCGCAAAGCTCCTCAAGTCCTGTGCAGACCAGCTGTGTGGGATTGTGGAGCACATCTTCAACCTGAGCCTGAAGCTGGGGAGGGTACCACAGTTGTGGAAAACATCTTGTGTGGTACCTGTACCAAAGACTTCCCACCCCAAAGACCTGAATAGCTACAGACCAGTGGCCCTGACGTCCCACATGATGAAGACCCTGGAGAAACTGCTCCTTGCTCACCTCCGCCCCCTGGTGGGACCAGCGATGGATCCACTCCAGTTTGCCTACCAGCATGGCATTGGGGTGGATGATGCAGTGATCTTCCTCCTTCACCGTTCTCTGTCCCACCTGGAGAAGCCCGGGAATGCGGTGAGGATCATGTTCTTTGACTTCTCCAGTGCTTTCAACACCATCCAACCAATGATCCTGAAGGGCAAGCTGCTGTGCGAAGGGGTGGACCAGCACCTGTCATCATGGATCCTGGACTACCTCACTCACCGGCCACAGTTTGTGAGAACCCGGGACTGTGTGTCCGACACGATCATCGGTAGCACGGGGGCCCCCCAGGGAACGGTTTTGGCTCCCTCCCTGTTCACCCTTTATACTGCGGACTTCTCACACAACACAACACACTGCCATCTACAGAAGTTCTCTGACGACTCTGCGATCATCGGCCTCATCTCCAACGGAGATGAAGCTGAGTACAGAGGACTTATCCAGGACTTCGTGGACTGGTGCCATCGGAACTGCCTCCAGATCAACACGAGGAAAACTAAGGAGCTGGTGGTGGACTGCTGCAGGCAAGGACAACCCCTCACAGCACCAGTAAACATACAGGGAACAGACATTGAGATGGTGACATCCTACAAGTACCTGGGTGTTCATCTGAACAATAAACTAGACTGGTCACACAATACCGATGCACTCTACAAGAAGGGACAGCGCAGGCTGTTCCTACTGAGGAGACTCAGATCTTTTGGTGTACAAGGGGCGTTGCTGAAGACATTGTACGACATGGTGGTGGCATCAGCCATCATTTTTGGAGTGGTCTGCTGGGGCAGTGGCATTACAGCAGCCGATAGGAAGAGACTGAACAAACTGATCAAGAAAGCTAGCTCTGTCCTGGGGCAGCACCTTGACCCAGTGGAGGAGATAGGAGAGAGAAGGATGGTGGCTAAACTGTCATCTCTGCTGGAGTCCGAGTCCCACCCTATGCAGGACATACTGAACGCACTGAGGAGCTCATTTAGCAGCAGACTACATCATCCTAGGTGCGCAACCGAGAGGTTTCGCAGGTCCTTCCTACCTACGGCTGTCAGACTGTATAACCTAAGCAGGGCTGCTCGCAGAGATAGCAAAAAAACGTGACGACCTAATAGTATTGAATGCAAAAGACGCAATAGACTTACACAATGGTCCCCTCCAGTATACAACTAGGACAATATCGGTCGCTTCGCAGGGTGACAATATGTATGGGTACATATTCATACTATGTAGGATAACTAAGTAGACGGTTATGCTGTGTATTCCATCTAGCTACAATGCTCCACACTTTTTTTTTTTTTTTTTTTTGTTACTTATTTGTACCCGTAGGTAGACTTGGTTTGCAGTCTGGTGACAAGCCACTGGCTGCTGGTTGCTGCGTGCGCGAGCGCCCTAAACCTACATGTTTTTGGTTTTTTTTGGTATGCCGGAGGAAACCGGAGAAATCCCGGAGTAAACCCACGCAACACGGGGAGAACATGCAAACTCCACACAGCTCACTGTTGGTCGGGGGCTGGGATCGAACCCACGATCTCATGATCCCCGCGGTCCCCCGGCCGAGGGTAAAACTGTGCTGCCACAGTGCTAAACCACTGCGCCACCGTGCAGCCCCATACACTGTGTGTATATATATTTTTTCTTGTCTTCTTGATTGTTGCTCTGAGTGTTGCTATCCCTGTGCTGTTGCAATCCTGGAATTTCCTCATTGTGGGACTAATAAAGGCTTATCTTATCTTATCTTATCTTATCTTGTCTTATGTATATCAAAGCCTGGTACCAGATTTCAAAATATTTAGAACAAAACTGTAGAAGGAGCTGATTTTACAAGACTGTTACTGGCCATTCACTGAGGTGAAATACAATATGGCAAGTCAGGGCCTACAACTCCTGCAAAAATCATCCAATCAGAACCAAACTGCAACATACACATCATCAGTGTATATCAAACCCTGGTAGCAAGTTTCAAAACCATAGGAACAAAACTGTAGCAACATTGTTTTTGGAAATCATGGATGTTGTGTCCTCCGGGCTAAAGAGGAAAAAAGACCTTCCAGATTGTTATCAGCGTTAAGTTCAAAAGCCGGCATCTGTGCTGATATAGGGATGTGTTAGTGCCCATGGCATGGGTAACTTGCACATCTGTTAAGGCACCATTAATGCTGAATGGTATATACAGGTTTTGGAGCAACATATGCTGCCATCCAAGCAACGTCTTTTTCAGGGACACTCCTGCTTATTTCAGCAAGACAACGCCAAGTCACATTCTGTATGTGTTACAACAATGTGGCTTCAAAGTAAAAGAGTGCATGTCATGGCCTGCCTGCAGTCCAGACCTGTCTCTCATTGAAAATACATGGCACATTATGGAGTGCAAAATACAGTAATGGAGGACCCAGACTGCTGAGCAACTGAAGTAGTATATCAAGTAAGAATGGAAACGGTGACGCCACACAATGTTAAACGTGCCCCTGTCCCAGCTTTATTGTAATGTGTCGCAGGCATCAAATTCAAAATGAGTGAATATTTGCAAAATAAACAATGACGTTTATCAGTTTGAACATTAAATATCTTGTCTTTGTAGTGTATTCAATTGAATAGAAGTTAGAAAGGATTTGCAAATCATTGTGTTCTGTTTTAATTTATATTTTACACAACTTCATTGGAATTGGGGTTTGTAAAATCTGCTGACTCCGGAAAACCATTTATTTAAAACAGCTGAAACATTAATGGCGTGTTTGTATAAACTCGCTCGTTTTGCTAAAGGCAGAAGTCGTCTTTGTTCTTAAGTGGAGAGCACTATGGGCATTGTTGTAATTTTAGTGTTGAGGGGACAGTTTTGTCTGGATTAAATTACAGGGCTGAGTACTTGGTGCACATGATCTAATCATGATATGAGATTTGAAGCCCACTTTGAGATGATGAATTTCTAAACAAGGCTGAGTCAAATCGAGAGCCTCTTCAGAATAAAGGAGGCTGGCATGCTTGCTGAGCACTTCACTGACTGCAGAGACACAAGTAGCTGTGTTTCTGGCAGCAGGAAGTACAATTTGAATATCGACCAAGAAGATTCTCATGATTGACTTTTATCTAACCTCACCTGAGCTAATCGTCAGAGCACGTTTTTGTGAAAAGGGCCAAAATTACCCCAAGAGTCACTTCCAGCATGATGCTCAGTTCAATTCAGTCAGTTGGTCATTGCAGCTGATTAGCAATGACCACAGGCCATTGGGCAGCAAGTAAAACAAATGAGTAATGTCGGCACAGATGGGATGCAGCATTCTGAACAAGAGAAACAACTCATCCTGGTTTTCTGTGGAATAGTTACAAAAGGGTTACATCATCTCAAGTCTTGGAGTGAAAGCTTTCTGTTTTTCTGCCATTTATTTCAATTAGGGGGCAGATTTGTAAGAAAAGCAGTTGTAAATTTATGAGAAAAAAACCCAAAATGACACAAGAAAATATGCAAATTAAGAAAATAATTCATAAATTTACAAGAAAAAATGCCATCTCATGAGAAAAGTCACACCTTTACAGAACAAAGTTGCTATTTAAGAGGAATAAATGTACCAGAAAAAGTTTCAAACAAACAAAAAAAATTGGAAATTTATTACAGAAAATTTTATCCTTAACAGGACCAAAACTCTCCCACTGCCAACTCAGCAGTTTTACCTTCATTTCAGGCTCGAATATGTTTCACAGCTCTTTTTTTGTATAATTTCTATTGCCTGGGATAACAGGTGATTTGTCAAAGTACTGGCGTAAGTGAGAAAAGGAGATTGGGGTAAAAGGAGGAGAGAAAAAGAAGGAGGATATAAAGGCCAGAGACAATGTTTGACAGGTTTACCTTGGAGCGGGTTCTGAACGTTCTGAAGGCGCCCGTTTTGAAGATGACCCTGTTCCTCTTACACAGAATAAAGGCCACCATCCCAATCACCACCATCAATAAGAAGAGAGGTGTCAGAACAGCCATGATCCACAGGTTGCCAGGTGGTGTCTTTATCACAGCTGCACACAAAGATCAAAAAAAGTCATTGATTACATTCTGATTAACTAAAAACAGAGATGTTAACATAAATAATACAAATCACTCCAGAATCAGTGCATATACACTGTATATTGTAAGTCTGGGCTTTTCTTTTGAAGAGGCATATTTTAAAAAAAGGACCTGTTATGCATTTCTCATGTGTCTGTCATGATGGATTCTCATGTTAAGCATGGACAAAATTTCAAGTAATGAAGTAAAGTAAAGCTACGGTCACAAAGATTCTTATGAACAATGGGTTCATAAGAATTTCCCAGTTACTTTGAATTCTGGAGTTTGCAGACATTCATGAAGGAGGGACAGTTTCCTATGACTGTCGCTCATTTCACAAGAGCAACTTGAGGCATTCTTGAGAAATGAGGTGCTTTTCTGTTGGACTAGAGTTCTTTGTAAGGGTGCCTTACAATCTTCTTACAGCATACTTACTGCCATCTTACAAAAAATGTTTGTACAACTCATGGCACTCTCAATTCATTGGTAGGAAGATCTTACGACTTTTGGCACATTTTGTCGGCACAAATGTTGCACGAATGACATACGTCCGCTTTATGAGCACCTCACTACCACCTTATGCACACACGCTGTACGGCTCTCCGTGCAAACGACGATTCATACGGCGTTTCCTATAACCGCTGTCAGCAGCCCTTAAGAACAACTTAAGGCGTTCTTGAGGCATACTTATGGCCAACATCTTGTGTAGTTCTTACATTGTTCCTCAGGCATCTGTACGGCCGCCCTACGATGAGGGGTTTTCGTGGGGTGTTTGTAGAAATCTTGGACAAGACGATCGACTTGGCCATATACTTAAGAATGGTCTACAATCACCGGATTCTCCTACGGCCGTCTTAAGAAGGCTGTACGAAATGCTCCAAAAATCATTTGCAGCTATTTGTAAGGGTATTTATGACCATAGCTTTATGTGAACCCGTGTGCCAAAAACTCAGGATTCAGACTGTTCTTGATGTGCATTTTCTCAATCCCACAGCTACAACTGTGACACTGGCTTGACTAATCCACCTGTTTTTCAAAGGTTTTTCTTTAACAAAACAGGCATTCAAGTGAAAGCAGTGGTGCAAGCGCAACAGGAACTAAAATGACTTGCTTCAGACACAGGATGAACTAAGGTGCTACAGAATTGCTCCATATTGTTGTATTCCAGGTTTGAGCACAATCATGTCATTATTCAACTCATCACTGCTGCCAATTATTACCTGATTTTCCACAGCTCCACTGATTGCCACACCTGCTTGTAATCAGCTCTCAGGTATATATAGTGGCTCATTTCCTCTATCCTCACATTGTCCTTGTGGTGTCTCTGCAGTGGTTCCATTGTTAAAATATATCATATGTAACATAAATTATGATGTCTGAAGCTATGTTGGAAAATTGTAAGAACAAAAATATGAAGATGCAAAGGATCAACACCATATTTAAAGAACCACTATTATACAATTTATCCAGATGACACAGCTCCCAGAGGTGTTACTGAAATGTCTGTGGTGCGCTTTGCTCCAAAAAACTCATGGTTTAATTACTGCAGCTCTATTTTGCAGATGGGGAATGAGTTCTCTTCAAAATCGTCTGTTTTGTGGCATATGGCTGTTTGTTTTTAACTGTGGTTGTCACAGTAAGTAACATATTAACAAATACTGGCTAGAGTTTAAAAGGCTAAATAAAGCATTAAAAGGGGGCAGAGATGTATGGTTTGAGCGGTCAATAGCTTATGACCTGTTCCTGGGGTGTAACAAGCCCAGAAACAACCCTGAATGAATGAATGCCTGAGTGTTCAGTTCAGAGTACAGTATTCTGTAATAAAATAATCTAAAATAACATCTATGAATGAGATATATGGTCAAGGGTTGGTAGATGATCCTGCTGGGAGGATGGGTGTCTAAATGAGATGGAGGGAATATGTGAGAATAGACATAAATGGTTTTTGAGTTACTGCTAAGCTGAAGGCAAGCGGACTCATCTCTGTTTGTATTCAGCAGTGGGACCTTGAAGTCAGTCAGAAATCCTGGCCAAACTAGCTGAGATGCAGATCTGTATCAGGTTCTGCTAGGTAATAATCTCGCAGAACAGAACCGCAAGTCCAAATGAAACATGAGCACTCTGAAGTGAGTGCAATACCCCCGCCTTTGAAGATCCCAATGCTTACTGATGGAGAGCAGTTTTCAGGGTGTACCAAGTTTGGTGACCCTAGCTTTACTCATTGTACAGTAATAAGGTATAGGGAATGTTAACCTTGACCTTTTGACGTCAAACCCATAGTCAGGTCAGGGTGTAAGTCATCCAAGATGTGTCTTAGATACAACTACTGTATTGATTTGAAAAGCCCACATCATTTCTTTCAGTAGTTATTGCATTTAGAATATTTAGTGAAAATCTGACCTCTGATCTAAAAAAAACATGCTAGTACAGCAGTGGTATAGCCACGACTGATATCACTCTATATCACAATCATAGGATTCACTAAAAGATCATAGGACTTGCTATGAGATCAAAGATCAAAGGCAGGTATCACAGAACAAACGCAGGCATCACTGAATGAGTAGTGACGTCAAAGATCAAAGGCAGGTTTCACCATGGTTACTGTTGCCATGGTAACAGTAACTTTTTACGGGCATGCAGAAATGCTTGCTTACACTTGCTTTCTATGGGGATGCACGGGTATGCACGGGCATGCACAGGTATGCACTAGTTCTGTCAAATTCTGAACTGTGAAGAATAACAATATTTCAGAATAAATCAAGTGGATAAGTGACAACACTGAGAAGCTACGAGGATGCTTTGAAACAACTGGGTGGAAAAATCTTATACTCTCCTCTAGCAATATCAATGAGAAGGTGGATACATTAACTTCGTACATCTCGTTCAGTGTTGACAGCCTCATTCCCACAAAAAATATCACAACCTTTCCCAACAACAAACCATGGGTGACAAAAGAATTGAAAGCAATCCTCAACAAGAAAAAGAGAGTCTCTTTCACTGGCTCAGAAGTTAAGAAAAAGGAGGTGAACAAAGAGCTTAAGAGGGCCATAAGAACTGCTAAACTCAAATACGGAGATATAGTGGAGCAATCATTCAGGAGTGGGAATCTTCGCTCTGCATGGCAGGGTTTAAAGAATATGGTAGCTGTGACTACTCCCCACACCTCCCATAAGAGCATTCAGGTTTGGGGCAGCAGCTTTTTTACCAGATTTGAGACAGACAACAATATTCAGCTGATAAACACCATCTCCTGACTCGACTCTGGAGATTCAACCCTCACAGTATTTTCAGAGGATGCGGTGAAAGCACTCAAAAGAACCAAGGCTAACACTGCACCTGGGTCTGACAACATCTGTGGCCGCACCTTGAGATACTGTGTGGAGCAGCTCAGGAGCACGTTCAAGGTCTTGTTCCAGAACTCCATCACCAATGTCACAGTCCCTCAGCTGTGGAAACAATCAACAATTATCCCTATTCCAAAGAAGGGCACTGTCAAGACCTTGAATGATCTCAGGCCTGTCACAATTACCTCCCTGATGATGAAGACTATAGAGAGGGTCATCAAAAATCACATCACTAAGGAAGTTGACTCTCAGCTGGACCCACTCCAGTTCGTATATCGGGCAGACAGAGGGGTTGGCGATGCAAAGTTATTCATCATGGATACTATTAATAAGCACCTGGAAACCCCAGGGACAATGGCCAGGATTCTGTTTGTGGACTTCAACTCTGCATTTAACACCCTCAGCCACATATTCTCACTCAGACACTCGCCATCCATTTTCATCTAAGTCACCAACTCATCTTATGGATAATCAATTTCATCACCAACAGGCCGCAGAGAGTGTGAAATGGTAAATGCCGATCACTTATATAGCGCTTTTTTTCATCTCTAGATGACCAAAGCGCTTTACAGATACTGCTATCCACCCATTCACACACTGATGGTGGCAGAGCTGCCATACACACGCACTGACCTGATCCAGAAGGAGCAACTGGGGATTCAGTGTCTTGCTTGACACTTTGACATGCAGATTGCTGACAGAGAAGGAATCAAACCCCTGACCCCCCGATCAGTAGTCAGCCACACTATACCTGTGCCACAGCCGCCTCCTTGGTTAATAACATCTTTTCCGATTTCATACACACTTCAACAAGTTCCCCACAAGGCTGCGTCCTTTCACCCCTGCTGTTCATTCTGTACACAGATGACTGCACGTCCACTCAGTCCAACTGTCACCTGGTCAAATTCGCTAACGATACTGTTCTCCTGTCCCTACTCTTAGATCCCTCATACCATCACAGTGCAGTTTTTTATCAGTTTGTGGATTGGTGTGACAAGTCCTGTCTGACACTGAATGTAAATAAGACCAAAGAGATGATCATGACCTTCTCTACCAAACACAGGGCCCTGGCTGAGGCAGTCAGCACCTCCATGCACGGGGAGCCTGTCAAACTTGTCGAGGAGTACAAGTATCTGGGGACAGTCTTTGATAACCAGCTCAAATTTAACACAAACACAGATGAGATTCTCAGAAATGCCAGCAATGACTGTATCTCTCCTGAGAAAGCTCAACTCATTTGAGGTCATCAAGAACATACTCCCTACATTTTACTACTACTTCATAGAAAGTATCATCACATTCTCCATTACATGCTAGTTCCACCCAACCAGCCAAAAAAAAAAAAAAACAGAAACCAGCTGCAGAACAGTTAAAACCTGTTTCAAAATCATAGGTCATCCCGTCAGAACCCTCTCCTCCCTCTGCAAGCAGCAGAGTTCAAGAAAAGCACACAGAATCCTGCAGGACCACTCTCATCCCCTATGGCCTGAATTTCAGTGGCTCCCCTCTGGACGTCGGCTTCACTTCCTGGCTGTAGGACACAAAGGAGGAGGGCAACCTTTGTTCACATGGCCATTCAGATACTGAACTGGCAACCATCCCTGAACCGCGGCCCACTCTCCTAACCCTTCCCACACACTCAAAATACAGATATGGACACATGATCCTGGATTGTCACTGTTGCACTCATTTATTTATTTATGTATTTTTTATTTATAGAATAGAATAGAATAGGCTTTATTGTCATTGTACAGTACTACAGTACAATGAAACTGTGGGTGCTCCACCAGGCTACTGTGCAATTAAGTATGAGAGAAGGATTAGATAAAACACGGTTACAGAACATGCAATTAAACACACAACTGAAATAAAAATAAAAATGGCCCAGGATTATGGAAATATACACAGGTATGGTAATGGCTACGTGGGTGGAGCTATGTACATAAGAGTGCAGAGTGCAGACACACAATTGAACACACAATTGAGTAAAATGGCCCAAGGATTACGGAAAATATACATAGTAGTGGTTTCACGGATGGGTCAATGAACATGAAAGGGCAGAGTGCAAAGACAGGTGTGTTATTGTGATAATTAAAACTATTTAGTGATGGCTGTTTTTAAGGTAATTTCTGTTTTCAAGGTAATTTCTTCCACTGACTGCTTTTCGTGTCTTTTTAATTGCCTCTTGGGAATAAATAAAGTGAAATGAATTGAAAGTATTAATACATTGTTCTCCAATTTTGATCTCCACTGTACATGTCCATTAAAGTCCGCTCCAACCACCACTCTCTCCCCCCTGGGAACACTCTACCACTTCATCCAACTTTCTCCAGAATTCCTCTCTCTCTTCTACCTGACATCCAACTTGTGGGGTATATGACAACATTCAAGATCACACCTTTGACTTCTAGCTTCAAACTCATGATTCTGTCTGACTCCCTCTTTACCTCCTGAACACTCTTCACATACTTTTCTTTCTTCAAGATTACTCCAACTCCATTTCTCTTCCTATCTACACCATGGTAGAACAGTTTAAATCCACCTCCAATGCTCCTAGATTTGCTTCCCTTCTATCTGGCTTCTTGAACACACAGTATATCTACCTTTCTTCTCTCCATCATATTAGCCAACTCTTTGCCTTTATGAGCCAGAGTGCCTACATTTAAAGTCCCTACTCTCACCTCCACACTTCTACCTTTCCTTTTCTCTCTCCCTCCTAACACACCTTCCCCCTCTCCTCCTCCTCAATCTTCAACCAACAGTAGCCCAATTTCCACCGGTACCCTGTTGGTGAACAGCACCGGTGGCGGTCGTTGTTATCCTGGGCTTCGACTGATCCGGTATGAAAGTCTCATTCATCATGATCCGCATGTTTGATTTGGCAAAGGTTTTATGTTGGAATGTCCTTCCTGGCACAACCCTCCCCATTTACCCGGGCTTGGGCTCGGCACTAGGAATACACTGGCCTGTGGACTCCCTGTGGAAGGGTTTATGATACCAATATTCAACTGTCCATAAAACAGTAATATTGCTTTGTTACAAGAAAAATGATTGATTCTTGTAGAGGGTCTCGTTGACCACAACTATTGTGGTTTTCAACTTATATGTAATATGATAGTAATCCTTTCTAAATATGTAAATAATGCAAATATTCATACTTCAAATTCTCAGATATAATTTGACATCACTACTATTTTTTACTGGTCAGGTGACGGAAAATGTTTTTGTCTTTATTAAAAAACTGAAACATGTTTACAAATGAAAGACTGTTTTCAGTGTAAAGTTAATTTGATCATCCTATAATATTGCAGAATTTTATTCTCAATAACTTTGTAATGAATGTCCACAAAATCAAAAACAAAGATTTGTAGCTTTTTGGCTCATTCTGGAAAAACATAAAAGCGCTAATGCGATGGTCCATTAACAATCCATGCATCTGTCCATCCACATTTCATAAGAATCGATACTCCTTCTAGGCAATTGCTTTGATGCCAACCAAACACATTCACAATGATCCTCAAGTGGGTCTGTATGCAGGTTGAACTCAAGATAATGTGCACTGTCAAAAGTCAGGAGATCTGAGCGTTTATTATTTCACTTGAATCATTACTCCTACTAGGCAATTGCCCCAATGTTTGTCAAACCCATGCACAATGATCCTCAGGTCTTCATCTAGACCAGGGGTGTCAAACTCATTTCATGGAGGGCCAAGACCCTGCATGTTTTACTTCCACCAGTGTCTTCAGCAGGTGTTTTCACTGATCAGCAATCAGTGGGAAGAAATTCAGTGAAATCACCTGTTGAAGACACTGGGTAGAGGTAAAACCTACAGGGCCATGGCCCTCCATGGAATGAGTTTGACACCTATCATCTAGACTGTGGTCAAGGTCCAGCTCAGATGGATGGATGGATGGATGAGTTATTTTATTCTTTTGTGTTATTTAGATGTTCTTGTTTCAAAAACAGACTTAAAAGTGCTATTATGCCCAGTAATCGATAAACAGATCAAAGACTATGTCATTGCGGCATCATGAAATCACCACAAGATTGCTCATACCTTCTTACCCTTGATCTTGAGCACAGTCTATATGAAAACTCTTATTGAGGTACTGCATTACTTACATATTTAGAAAAGATTAATATCATATTACAGTAAAATGCTACAGTTGTAGTCAAAGAGCCCCTCTACAAGAATCTGAATTTTGTGATTACAAAACAACATTACTTTTTTATGAGACAGTTGAACATTGAACCTATCTTATAAAGTTTATTAATTTATTACAAAATACTACAGCAAAAACACTTGAAAACCATAGCAGTTGTAGTGAAAGAGCCCTCTACAAGAATCAAGCAAGAGTTTTCTGATAACAATATTACTTGTCTTATGGACAGCTGTATATTGATATCATGACATATTTGATAGTTTATCTTCCAATTATTAGAAAACACAATCAAATTAGCTGCAGTGGTACTCAAAGATCAGCTTATAAATTTACAATGTAACACTTTAAATAAAAAAAAAGATTCTCATCCTTAAAATATGCTTTAAAAATGACAGTTGTAAATAATATTCTGTACATTTCAACAAAATATTTTTTCCAAGTCTTGAAAAGCAACAATTAAAGCAGGGTCTACCCCATTTTCTAGTTGTCCCTAAACGCACCACCCAGTATGTGCATCACTTTACCGTAAAATATTAAGTAGACATGCAATAATTTTGTAAGAGCAAACAGTGCAACCAAACACTCCTGAAGTACTCATGGCGTTACCACAGTCTTTAAGTGGCAGATGGAAACAGACACTTTTAGATTAATTATCATAAATGGGAATAAGCCAATAAAACCCCGAGTAAGTAATAGACATCTAGTGAACTGAGTCCACCCTCTAGCACAATAACAATTAACAAATAAGATAAATTACTATTCCATAGATAATAATAGGGCAGCTCAGTGGAGCAGTGGTTAGCACCATGGCAGCACAGCAAGAAGGTCATGGGATCGATTCCACCCCTGACCATCGGTGACCCTTCTGTTTGCATGTTCTCCCCATGTCTGTGTGGGTTTATTCTAGTTTCCTTCCACCAGCCAATGCCGGCTAAATATAGAAGACCAAGAATAGCATACATTGCTTATCATTATCATCTATAAATCAAATTTGATTTATAGATGATAATGTAATATTACACTGACACAGTATAAAATAAAACTTACGTTCAGCTTGCACTTGCACAAAGTATCCCAGAGTCAAAGCCATGGTCTGTGAGTCCAGGCTGCTGAGGGTCTTAGCAGCTGTGGTTCCAGTGATAGGTGCACCATGACGCTGCGCATAGTAGGTCATCTCTGCTGGGTTCTTAGGACCAGGAAGCCGACGCATGCTCACCATCTGGAAGAGTGTGAAAAAGTAAAAACTCTACAGTAATTTGTTTCAGCTTAGTTTATTTTAAAAGTCACATTAAGAAAATATGTAGCCTGCTCAATGATCATATTTAATAAAGATTTCTTTATATTTTCATGCTGACAGACTGAAAATGGTGGGCCCAGTCAAAATTCAGAATTAGCTGGGATGCTCTGATCGAGTCACGCTTTTGCTGTGAGACAACTGCATTTGGGGAAGACTGAGCCACTTGAAACCTCACTTTGCTTTGATCAAACATCAAACACCTTTTTTAATTTGACAATCGTTACATGGTTTAATAAAGCTGAGTAATGTGATTTTGTCATGAAAAGAGGGGATGTGTGCAATTTAACAGCTCAATGATTTCACCACTATCTGCCGCTCCTGCCTTTGCTGTGCAGCCATAAACCTGGTCATCCATGGTGACCATAAAACCTAAAGGGCGTTGAAGGCATAAGGCTCAGGGAGAGTCAATTGTTTTAATTTGCACTATATGAAACACAAAGCATGGAGGCGAAATACAAGCACATGCCCCATCTTGTAAACTGCTGTATTTTTACCTTAGTTTCCTAAATTTGTGTGTTGTAAATTTGTGACTTTTTCCTCCAATTTTGTTAATTTATGACACCCCCCCCCCTAAAATTTGCCACCTTTTTCTCTTAGTTTCATTAATTTGTACCCTTACATACTCTTGTAATTTGCTGTTTTCACATAAACTGGACACTTTTTTCTGCATGCATGCCAGGTTATTTTTTTAAGTTGCAAAATTTTTATTAGAAAAGAGTGCTTAAAACTTAATGAGCAGCACCTGGCTTTATTTATTGTCCTCTTGTGTTATATGATGCAGCGGGGAAATAAGTATTGAACACGTCAGCATTTTTCTCATTAAACATATTTTTGATGGAGTTTGCGCCAACTCATGAAGCCACTGAAGATTCACACCTCCATCTTTTATATTGTAAAACAAGTGAGAACAGCTACAGAATTCCTTCCATTCATATGGACTGTATTTCATTTTGAACAGTTTTTGGATCCTTCTAATAACTGATTGTCTACATGGTAAAATATTTGTGCAAATTAAAAATCAACCATATCTCTTTACTTTTAAGTTGGAGAAATAAAAAGTGGGATTGTGGCTTCTCTGTAAGCAGTTTTATTAACAATTCTAATGAAACTTTGCTGAACTATGAAAATTATATTTATTATATTTATATCTGTTTTGTAAGTGTTATCAGTTACTTCCAGAGGGTATGTTACATACAGTACCAGGGAACAATATAAAAGTATAAAATATAGTATTATTTAAGAAATATTTGACTTTACATAGGATCAGGAGTGATTCTGGTATTTTTGCTTTGAAATAATTTTTGTGGCTCCCAGCATAAATTCTTATCCATTAACACTCAACAAAATTTGATTTCAGACACCCTTGCATTTTCATCATCCTTCAGTGTGAATTTACACAGAAAACCATTTTGACGATGACCCCAAATTCTGTATTTCATCGTACTTGACTTATTTGATTCAAACCCCTGCTTAAGCTTTTCTAATTCTTTTTCCATTAAATCCAATGCACGGTTACTTGATGGGAAAGTATAATCTGTCTTCTGGTCTTTAAAGTGTCAAAAAAAACCACAACTTATTTTTGCTGCAATGCCTCTTTCCACAAAGCTTGCTGTGAGTAGATTCATGCAGAAGCAATTGTCTTTCAGCCAAACCATACCTGCTGTATGTATTACCGTGCAGAAAAAATTGTGCATCTACCCATGCCCAAAGACTTGTGGTGTAATGTAGACTAAGTGCACATTCGCTTTGGTTGGAAAATGTAGTCAGTGGAAATAAAACTGTTTCAAACTAAAATCTGAACTTTTGGATTTTTTTGATTCACCCGGTCATGATTATTTTTTTTCCAGTGACGATATGTTTCTCACCAGGTGAATCTGCTGTAGTTTGTGCGGCCTGCGTTGAGTAAGTGTGGTGTAATCCTTCAGTGCTCCTGCTCCTGTGCAGCCCGAGCTCTCAGAATGTCAGCACGTCCTTGAAGGGTTTCAAAAGTGTCCCAGCTGACAACTGTCAGTAGTAGTGCTGCCTGGAGCGCTAAATCTGGAGCTGTCCAAGCTAATGCAGAGATTCACAACTTTGTTATATCCCCGAGCCCTGCAAGCGGGCTTTAAGGGATGACAGTGACATAATCATCATAGGCAGTTGTGGTTTAAAGTCAGATGTCTTGATAAGTTCAGCAGTTTATCCCCATTAAATGTGATGCAGACAGTAAGGACTCCACAACAGTAACTCCAGCATGTTTTAATAAACCATCTTTTACTTAAAGATTGCCACAAAATTTAGTACACGTTTTAATTGTCATAATTTGAATTTGTCTCTTTAATTTATAAGAAAATGTAACAACTAAACTGCGGCTGCGGTGCTCTGCGTTTTGTGTCCATTGTTAATGTTGCTAAACTGACAGGCTAAACTAACCCAGGATTTACACTGACCCCAGATGCAGTACGCTACGATCCGGCCTCTGCAGCATACAGTTCCCATTCTTGTCAACTTTCCAATCCCCACCTGGTCTGGACCACTGCGGAACAAATCCAGCTCGTCAAATTCAGTTTGCTAATGAAACGCAACGAGTCTGTTTTTGACAGATGCGGGATCCAATCCACAAGGAAATCCCATGGTATTTAATGGCCATTTGTTCATTAAAAATGATTTAAGGATCGTCCGTTATTTTCTGAGGTCTACTCCTCCACCACTGTGTCAGAGAAGGTAAAAACTTGACTTAACATATAAACACTTCATATAATTAAAATTAATGGGTTACTTAGGTTTTATTTAGAGCCCAAAAAATCCAGGTGAGGAGCCGCTATACAGTATCACACTTCCTTGTTGTTATCACGTGATCATGATCGGTTCATCTCGGTCACTCTCGGGTCCTTCTCGAGATCTTGTGCTCTTCTTCTTCTTCTGGCTGCTCCCTTTAGGGGTCTCCACAGCGGATCGTCTGCCTCCATCTCACCCTATCCCTTCATCTTCCTCTCTAACACCAACCCTCTCCATGTCCTCCTTCACTACATCCATGAATCTTCTCTGTGGTCTTCTTCTTTTCCTCCTGCCTGCCAGCTCCATCTTCAACATCCTTTGTCCAATATCTCCACTATCCCTCCTCTGTACACGTCCAAACCATCTCAGCCTTGCCTCTCTTACTTTGCCTCCAAACCGCTCAACCTGAGCTGTCCCTCTGATATACTCATTTCTAATCATGTCCCTCCTAGTCACTCCCAGTAAGAATTTTAGCATCTTCAACTCTGTCACCTCCAGCATTGCCTCCTGTCTTTTTGTCAGTGCCACCATCTCCAAACTATACATCATAGCAGGTCTCACTACAGCCTTGTAAATCTTCTGTTTCACTCTAGCAAACATTGCATCTGTAGTATTCTTTCTTGGCAACTGTGCACTTTCTTGCAGCTGTGCACTGCATGTATATTGGGCCACAGTGAGAGAGAATTATGCAGTGAAATCAGCGTTTACACCTATCCCACTTGAATGCTGATTTTGTCAATATACACTTGTAAAAGATATTGGAAAAATGTTGCAGGTATCAATATAATAACTTCATGAGAGTCTGTAATAAAGACAAAGACTTATTGTTGCTCGACACAAAAATCCCATTTCCATTTACCTGTACTGTGTAGCCTCCCACAGTGGTGGCCCGCCGAGATCTCGCCATCCGAGAACTCTGCCTGTCCGCCACCAGGAAAAGCTCAGCCAGCCGCTGCTCCATGAGACTGGCAAAACTTTGGTAGTTGGTGTCCAGGGAGGAGCTGTCTACATCTTGGATCACTGCGAGGATGACAGGACAGTGGAGGCGTTTAGACAAAATCAGGGGACCAGGTGATGGAAGAAGTACAGGAGGGGAGGAGACAATAAGGAGGAAGGGACAAAGAGTAAAGGATGAGGATGTGAGAAAATAGTACAAGAGAGATCTTTTGAGGAGAGAATTGACACAGAGAAGAACAAGGGAGTCAGGGGATGAGTAGGACATCAGAGAGAGGACTGGATGATTGTCCACTTAAAAGTTGATCATCCAGAAACTTCTATTAGAGCTACAATGGCACAGTGATCACAGGATGCGCACAACCTCTATCTCTCTCACAGATAGATAGAGAGAGAGAGAGAGAGAGAGAGGTGCTTGGATCAAATCTTGGACTGAGTACTGGGGCCATAAGTGAGATGGAGCAGTGGACGGACTCTCTCTCGCACGCACGCATGCACACACACACGAAGCATCATTCACGCTGGGCCATGATGTGATGCAAAGTGATCTCTCCCTCTGCCCCCCGTCAGGAAGCTGTGAATTATACATCAATAAGTTTTCCCAGGAACAGTGCAGCTAAAGACCCTGTGAGCACAGTGGTGGGGGGGGAAAGGAGTTGGGGAGGGTGTGAATGGAGGACGGGAGAGAGGGAGAATGTAGAGAGCCAATACGGCTGAATTTGCCAAACAGCAGTTAACTGCCGCTTTGTGTGATCGATGCAGCTCTTCATTATCACTGATTACCCAGTCGTAGTGTGTGTATATGTGCATGAGGAATATACCTGTTATCACCCAATAGTTCTTGGTTGCTGTCGAAGTGTTGAGATTATAGTATTCGAGGGCTGGAAAGAGAAAGGAGAGAGAAAGTTAAAAGTAGGGGAGGCTTGAACATTGTGGGCATTGTAAGCTAACATTTTTTAGGCAACTCATTTTTTTTTAAACTGGACATTACAGTATAATGATGCAGTAAAAATGACAAGACTTTTCCTTCATTATAATTTAACATGACTGCCTTCCAGCTTTTTAAAATGCATTTATTGTTTGGATTTTTTAGGGCTCACTCACACTATGAAGTTTTTCCTGAGCCGAAGCCAAAGTTCACCTTTTTGGTCAGTGTGACCACTCTACGCTGTGCTTTACCTTGGCTTTTTGCGGTTTCTCATGTCCACCCTAACTCCCGTGACCTGGACCCTCAGGTAAGTGGTAGAAGATGAATGATTTTTGTTTTGATGTCCACTGTCACAAAATAGTGTTATTTAATACTGAATTTCCACATCCATATACATAAAGATGGCAGTACATGACCCCACAGTGGGTAAGTATTAACGGAGTGGAGGGAAAAACAAAATAACTGACAGATAAGATGAAGTCAGTTTTGGTTCATTTTCGATAAACCAGTGAGAGGTCCTGTATGCTCTTCTTCTTCTTTCAGCTGCTCCCTTTATGGGTTGCTACAGCAAATAGTCTATCTCCATCTCACGTTATCTTCTCTCACACCAACCCTCTCCATGTCCTTCACTACATTCATGAATCTTCTCTGTGGTCTTCCTCTTTTCCTCCTGCCTGCCAGCTCCATCTTCAGCATCCTTTGTCCAGTATACCCACTATCCCTCCTCTGCACATGTCCAAACCATCTCAGCCTTGCCTCTCTTACTTTGTCTCCAAACTGCTAAACCTGAGCTGTCCCTCTGATATACTCATTTCTGATCCTGTCCCTCCTAGTCACTCCCAATGAGAATTTTAGCAGCTTCAACTCTGCCACCTCCACCTCCTGCCTAGCAGGTCCATCTTGTAAATCTTCCCTTTCACTCTAGCTGCTATCCTTCTGTCACGAATCACCCTCTGACATGTCTCCACTCACTCCACCCCACCTGTACTTTCTTCTTCACCGCTCTTGAACAACATCCAATTACTTTGGATGGTGGACCCCAGGTATGCAGACTCATCTACCCTCACTACCTTTACGCCTTGCATCTTCATCATTACACCTGCCTCCTTCTCATTCACACACATGAATGAATGAATGAATGAATGAATGAATGAATGAATGAATGAATGAATGAATCTTTATTTCGGATAGTACAGGTTAAAAGAGACTGAATAATATAACAATGGGGGAAGAAAATCCAACAAGGTCAAATTAGACAATAACTCCTCTGATTATACAATTCAACGTAAGTTATCCGAAATGGGTGATGGCTGAAGCCACAGCTTATATTGCCCACCCATATTCCATCCAAGAATTCAAAATAGAAAAGGAGAAGAGAAAAAAAGAAACAAGACAAGAGCGATTACAATTCAAAAACAAAGCTAAGACAAAATGTGACAGAAAAAAGAAAAAAAAAAACAACTAAGCTACAACACAACACAAGCTGGATATGACAATCCTTATGTGAGTTTACATGTCATCTTGTATATATGTTTGGAGTATTTCTTCCTTTAGTTTTTGTTTAAATTGTCCAAGCGTTGTACATGATTTTAATTCAGGTCCAAAATCGTTCCATAATCTGACTCCTTGCACTGAAATACAGTGTTGCTTGGTGGTAGTTCTCACTGAAGGTTTTTGAAATATACATGTTCCTCTAAAATGGTATTGATTCTCCCTTATTTGGAACAACTTTTGGATATTTGCGGGCAGTGATAGATTCTTCACTTTAAACATTATTATTGCAGTTTTAAAGTCAACCAGATCTTTCAACTTGAGAGCTTTTAATTTAAGAAAAAGTGGGTTTGTTGGTTCCCTGTAAGCTGCTTTGTTTATTATTCTAATAGCTCTCTTCTGAAGCATAAAGAGTGGGTATATGTTTGTTTTATATGTATTTCCCCATACTTCATTACAATATGTCATGTATAGGAGTATTAATGAATGATACAAGGTATATAGTGTGGGTTGATTCAGCAAATATTTCACTCTGTTTAATATTGCAATTGATTTGGATATTTTACCTTTAATATAATTAATATGTGACTTCCAACACAGTTATTATCAATTATTACTCCAAGAAATTTAGTTTCAGATACCCTTTCAATCTCAGTACCATTTACACTGAGTTTAGGTAGTGAGTTGTTGTGATGGTTGTTAAAGACTATAAATTTTGTCTTACTTAGATTGAGCGTTAATTTGTTTGAATCAAACCACAGTTTAAGCTTTCCTAATTTCTTTCCGAGTGTATCCAGAAGTTGTTCCAGATTGTTTCCACTGCATAATAGATTATTGTCATCAGCAAACAATATTAAGTCCATTTTTTCTGAAACTTTACATATATCATTTATATACATATTGAATAATAATGGCCCCAAAACTGAACCCTGTGGGACTCCACAGGTAACCTTCAGTAACTGTGAGTTTTCGTTACCAACACATACATACTGATATCTATTCTTTAAGTAACTACTTAACCAGGACAGTGCTACTCCTCTAATACCACAATTTTGTAGTTTCTTTAATAATAATATTATGGTCCACTGTATCAAATGCTTTTTTAAGATCCAGGAATACCCCAACTGAATACTCTTTATTTTCAATGGCAGCTGATATTTTTTCTATAAATTCCATTAGAGCAAATGCAGTTGTCCTCTTGTGTCTGAACCCATATTGCTGCTCACACAATAAATTATTCTTCAGTATGAAGTTGTCAATTCTCTCATAGAATATTTTTAGACATGTATTCTGTCCTGATTCAACTGACTTTCATTCCTCTTCTGTCCAGAGCATATCCACACCTCTCCAGGCTCTCTTCCACCTGCTCTCTACTCTCACTACAGATCCCAGTGTCGTCTGCAAACATCACAGTCCACGGAGACTCCTGCCTGACCTTGTCTGTCAGTCTGACCATCACCATGGCAAACAAGAAGGGGCTCAGAGCTGATCCTTGATGTAACCCCACCCCCACCTTGAATCCTTCTGTCACTCCTATAGCACACCTCACCACCATCTTGGTGGTGAGGTGTGCTGTCCTCATATATGTCCTTCACCAACCTCACATATTTTGCCACTCCTGACTTCCTTATACAGTACCACACTTCCTCTCTTGGCACCCTATCATCTTGCTTTCTCTAGATCCACAAAGACACAGTGCAACTCCTTCTGACCTTCTCTGTACTTCTCCATCAACACTCTTAGAGCAAACATTGCATCTGTAGTACTCTTTCTTGGCATGAAACCATACTTCTGCTCACTGATTGTCACCTCTCCTCTTAGCCTGGCTTCAACAACTCTTTCCCATCATGTCTTCATAGTGTGGCTGATCAGCTTTATGCCTCTGTAGTTTCTACAGCTCTGAGCATCACCTTTGTTCTTAAAAACTGGTACCAAAACGCTTCTTCTCC
Organism: Pholidichthys leucotaenia; assembly: GCA_020510985.1. Taxonomy (NCBI): domain Eukaryota; kingdom Metazoa; phylum Chordata; class Actinopteri; order Cichliformes; family Pholidichthyidae; genus Pholidichthys; species Pholidichthys leucotaenia. Next base: position 185,220,489 of record CM035840.1, on the reverse strand, counting down.
ACTCCTCAGGCATCCTCTCAGTCTCCAAGACTGTGTTAAACCATCTGGTTAAAAACTCAATGCTTTTTCTTTTCGCTCTCTGCTTCTGAACACACTTTTCCCCTCTCCTCCTCCTGCTCTATATCAACCAACAGTAACCCAATTTCCTCTGGCACCCTGTCACTTAATAGCACTTGTGGCGGTCATTGCTAACCTGGGCCTCAACCCATCCAGTACAGAAGTTTCATTCGTGATGATCTGCATGCTGGATTTGGAAAAGATTTTACGCCAGATGTCCTTCTGTGACACAACCCTCCCCATTTACCAAGGCTTGGGACTGGCACTAGGAGTACACTGGTTTGTGCCTCCCCCCTCCCACTGAGTAGACCAGGGCCAATCTGCATCTCCAATTTCTACCTTCATCTGGAACTCTATGGAGTGGCTTAAAAGTTCATAGACTGACTAAGAAGGAGTTATGCTAGAGCAACAAAACTAGTCATGCATTAAATTCAACCTTTTATCATACTAAATGCATTGTTTCTTTTCAGATCCACTGACACTGGAGACTATGTTGAAAAATAAACCACATTTGGTCAAATTTGACCACTGCATCATGGTCAGCCTATGAACTTTTCAGCCTCCCCCCACTTCATGACATCACACTTCATGGGCGTCTAACTACATAATAAATCCTAACTTTGCATGGTCCCTCTGCTGTTCATCCAAATTATCTCTTCTTATTGGAATTCAGATTTGCCAAACTTCTTAATTTGCTTCACTTCATTTTCATCTTGCTCTGCTGAGCAAACTCACTTTTTTAAACAAAGTCAATGGCTGCATGATTCAGCTTTTTATGGCAAAAAGATTGTTACCAAAATCAGTGTTCCATCTTGTTTGATTTTTGATATCACCTCATCTGATTTATGTTTGATATTTTTTTCCATAGGTATTTGGTTGTCATGGAAAAACATGTGGAAGTTTTGTATGGAAAAAAAATGAGGTACTTATTTGATTTCCTAACTGAATTAGATGACAAGCATTTGGAAGTTGTGCAGATATGATCAAACACTTATGAGTGTAGTAAACATAGAAGACAACAGAAAACTGACTGAGTGCCTCCTGTCAGTTTTCATTATCAACCTCTGCTATTTTACTTCTTACTCCAAATCTATGACAGACATCATGCACTCCTCCTGCTCCTGTGCCTCTGTGCATGTCACACTTTCTACCTGTTTATCTGTCACCTTCTTCATTTCCTAAAAGCGTCTGATCCTTTCCATCCGACCAGCTGATTCTCTGTTTAAACACACATCACTCCTCCCTCAGCCTATCCACCTCTTCCTGTGTTCTTATTCATCCATCAGCCTCTGCCTCTTTTTTCCTGTTTAACCTTCTGTCTGTAGCCATCTCCCCCAAGCTGGATGTGTGCCAAGTACCAAGCTTTAAGCAAGAGTCTGTGGCAAACAGTCGCAACGGTTACCAACCCCTGCACACCAGCACACCAGCACATCTTTTTCGATCCAAGATGGCGCCCACAGCGGTCGACATGGTGCTTCGCTGCGCTCTTTGTTTGTTTTTGTTTGTCAATTGTGTGTCTGCTTGCACTTATACCCGTGAAGAACTTTTAAATATCAGGACTTTGACCCCCACGGACCTCCTCCCAGTTTTTCTAGCCCCTGCCGCCGATCTGGTTTATTGTTTGGCTCGGAAAGTGAGACGGCGGAAGAGAGGAAGACGAGCGGGCGCTCTCGTACGACTTCGCAGGAGAGGCTCGCGAACGGCGCTGCCTGGCATATTTCTGTCCAATACCAACTCTCTCTCTAACAAGGTGGATGAACTGAGACTGCTGATGCGTTTTAAGGACCTCGCCTCCTCAGCTGTCCTCTGCTTTACTGAGACCTGGCTCCGGGAAAATATACCGGACAGCGCGCTGCGCCTCGACGGCTTCCAGCTCTTCCGTGCTGATCGTGACACAGAGCTTTCCGGCAAGACCACAGGAGGCGGTGTCTGCTTCTACATCAACTGTAGCTGGTGCTCTGATGTAACGGTAATTTCCAAACACTGTTCTCCTGCCTTGGAATTTCTTGTTATCAATTGCAAGCCCTTCTATTCCCCGCGGGAGTTTGCTTCTTTCATAATGATCGCTGTGTACGCCCCTCCCGACGCGGACACGCGCGAAGCTCAGCGCGTGCTCGCGGATCACATTCAACACACAGAGCGGAGTTTTCCAGACTCGCTGATTATTGTGGCTGGCGACTTTAATCAGTGCAATCTGAGCCACGATCTCCCCCGCTACAAACAGTTTATTAAATGCCCCACCAGAGGATTAAACACACTGGATCACTGTTACACCACAGTGAAAGACGCATATCGCGCTGTCCCTCGAGCTGCGCTGGGATTATCTGATCACGTGATGGTTCACCTCATTCCCACATACAGACAGAGATTGAAGCTCACTAAACCTGTTGTGAGCACTACAAAGATACAGACCAGTGATGCTGAGGAGAAGCTGGAAACGTGCATGGAAATATCTGACTGGGGCATGCTTAAAGGAGCCACGCATGATCTGGATGAGTACACGGACACTGTGAACTCATATATCCACTTTTGTGAAGAGAACATTCTTCCATCACGCACCAGGGTGAGTTACTCTAATGACAAACCCTGGTTCACAGCTAAGCTCAGACAGATCAGGAAGGAGAAGGAAGCAGCGCTGAAAAGTGGAGACAGGGACTGCTACAGGGAGGTTAAATACCGGTTTAACAGAGAGCTGAAGAGGGCTAAATCTGTGTACTCAGAGAGACTCCAGCAGCAGTTCACTGCTAATGATTCGGCTTCCGTGTGGAGAGGACTGAGGCAGATCACCAACTATCGACCTAAGGCTCCTAAAGGTCAGGATGACAAAGCCCTTTGTCAGAGACTGTCCCAACACTATGCCCGTTTTGACACCTCGTCATCTGTGTCCAACTCCCCCCCTCCCTCCAGCTCCACAGCCTCCACATTCCCTACTTCATTTAAGGCACCCCCCCCTCCTCCCCCCCTCCCCTTATCATCAGTGAGCAGGATGTGCTCAAACAGTTCTCCAGACTGAACCCGCGCAAGGCCCCCGGCCCAGACGGCGTGTCTCCCTCCACCCTGAGACTCTGTGCGAAACAGCTGGCTCCTGTATTCACAGACATTTTTAACACCTCCCTTAAGTTATGCCACGTGCCATCCTGCCTCAAATCCTCCACCATCATCCCTGTCCCCAAGAAGCCACGGATCACTGGACTTAATGACTACAGACCTGTAGCGCTCACCTCTGTAGTCATGAAGTCCTTTGAGCGCCTGGTCCTGTCCCACCTCAAGTCCATCACCACCCCTCTCCTAGACCCGCTGCAGTTTGCCTACCGAGCCAACAGGTCTGTAGACGATGCAGTCAACCTGGCCCTCCACTCCATCCTGCAGCACCTGGACTCCCCGGGAACCTACGCCAGGATCCTGTTTGTGGACTTCAGCTCCGCATTCAACACCATCCGCCCCGCTCTGCTCCGGGACAAGCTGTCCCTGCTCAACGTGCCTGACTCCCTCTGCAGGTGGATCATCGACTTCCTGACGGACCGGAGGCAGCATGTGCGGCTGGGAAAGACTGTCTCAGACTATACTAGCATCAGCACCGGATCACCCCAGGGCTGTGTACTTTCCCCCCTACTCTTCTCCCTTTACACCAACTCCTGCACCTCCAGCCACCAGTCTGTCAAGTTGATCAAGTTTGCGGACGACACCACCCTCATCGGGCTCATCTCCAACGGCGACGAGTCCGCCTACAGGAGAGAGGTGGCCCAGCTGGCGTCCTGGTGCAGCAATAACAACCTGCAGCTGAACGCTCTGAAGACAGTGGAGATGATTGTAGACTTCAGGAAAGTCACTACTCCTCTGCCCCCCCTCACCCTCTCAGGCTCTCCCATCACCACTGCTGATTCCTTCCGCTTCCTAGGCACTACCATCACCAGGGACCTCAAATGGGAGCTGACCATCAGCTCACTCATCAAAAAAGCCCAGCAGAGGATGTTCTTCCTGCGGCAGCTGAGGAAGCTCAAGCTACCCACCAAGATGTTAGTGCAGTTCTACACAGCCATCATCGAGTCCATCCTCACCACCTCCATAACCGTGTGGTACGCAGGAGCCACTGCCAGGGACAGACTAAGGCTGCAGCGCGTCGTGCGCACTGCTGAGAAGGTGATCGGCTGCAAGCTCCCATCTCTCCAGGATCTGTACATCTCCAGGACCCGGAGGCGTGCTGGCCGGATCATAGCCGATCCCTCACACCCTGGTCACGTACTGTTTGCCCCCCTCCCCTCTGGTAGAAGACTTCGGTCCATCCAGACTAAAACCTCCCGTCACATGAACAGCTTCTTCCCCTCTGCCATTAGACTGCTGAACACTAAGTGACTCTCGTGCACCATGTACAGCAGCTCAACCAGACTCATGTCAATCATCACTGTTTTCTTCCTGCATTACCGACTGCACTATATAGTTCTCCACAATATCTGCTGCTGGCTAATATATATTTTAACTGTTGACCAGTATCACTTAATCTTATCCTACACTTTATTACATGTATAGTTTATTTCTCTTATCTTATCATGTTTAATGTTGCAGCATTGTACCGAGACAAATTCCTAGTTTGTGTACTACATGAACAATGGCAATAAACCTGATTCTGATTCTGATTCTGATTCTGATTCTGATTACAGTACGTTCTCCTAAGTTAAACAAACTCACATGAGTACATCAGACAAACGGCACCAATGTGTGATCTTGGAGAGTCACTGCCCTTTAGTGAATTTGATCAATGTGCATATGGAGCCAGTGCACTAATTTCAACAAAATATTGATGTGAGAGATAGAAGAATTTTTCAAGCAGACACTCAAATAAGATTTTGGGGAATTAATGTCATAAGGTAAAATGACTTTCCTTGAGCACAATTTCTAGCTACTGTACCCATTTCTGGGTGGAATACAGTAATGATCATATGTTTTTGAGTTCAGGAGGTATAGCATGAAGTAAACTCTGAGTGTACATTTGTGGGCATGAGGCCATGTTTGATTTCTATGGGATAAATCTTGGTCAGTGAGAATCAAATTTAAATTCTTTATATCTGAATGTGAATGTTGAGATTTGTTCATTTACATCCTTGCTCACTGTGTTTATTGTTGTCATGGTAATAGTATGTCAGAGTATGATGTCATCACATACTCAGATTCCCAGGCTTTCTGCCCTTACTGAGTTTATGCAAGTGTGAACAGCACCACTTACAGTCAAGCAGAGGAGCTACAAATGAGTGCTGTATTTTACTCCACATGTAAATGATTCAACATTGCAACATTGCGTGGAGGTTGGTGGCAGTGCCTTTGGCATGGCAAACCGGGGTGGTGGTTCCTCTCTTCAAAAAAGGGGACCGGAGGGTGTGCTCCAACTTTAGAGGGATCACACTCCTCAGCCTCCCTGGGAAGGTCTATGCCAAGGTACTGGAGAGGAGAGTCCGGCCGTTGGTCGAACCTCGGATTCAGGAGGAGCAATGTGGTTTTCGTCCTGGCCGTGGCACATCGGACCAGCTCTTTACCCTCTCGAGAATTCTTGAGGGTTCGTGGGAGTTTGCCCAACCAGTTTACATGTGTTTTGTGGACTTGGAGAAGGCATTTGACCGCGTCCCTCGTGGATTTTTGTGGGGGGTGCTTCGGGAGTATGGGGTATCGGGCTTGTTGTTACGAGCTATTCGGTCTCTGTACGACCGTTGTGAGAGTTTAGTTCGCATTGCCAACACTCGGTCGGAGTCATTCCCAGAGAGAGTTGGACTCCGCCAGGGCTGCCCTTTGTCACCGGTCCTGTTCATAATTTTTATGGACAGGATTTCTAGGCGCAGCCAGGGAATGGAGGGTGTCATGCTTGGTGACCACAGGATCTCATCTCTGTTGTTTGCAGATGATGTTGTCCTGTTGGCTTCATCCAGCAATGACCTACAGCTCTTGCTGGGACGGTTTGCCGCTGAGTGTGAAGCGGCTGGGATGAGAATCAGCACCTCCAAGTCCGAGTCCATGGTCCTCAGCCGGAAGAAGGTGGATTGTCCTCTCCGGGTTGGGGACAGGCTCCTGCCCCAAGTGGAGGAGTTTAAGTATCTTGGGGTCTTGTTCACGAGTGAGGGGAAAATGGAGCGAGAGATCGACAGACGGATTGGAGCAGCATCTGCAGTGATGCGGACGTTGTACCGGTCTGTTGTGGTGAAGAGGGAGCTGAGTTCTAAGGCAAAGCTGTCGATTTACCAGTCAATCTACGTTCCTACTCTCACCTATGGTCACGAGCTTTGGGTAATGACCGAAAGAACGAGATCGCGGATACAAGCGGCTGAAATGAGCTTTCTCCGTAGGATTGCTGGACTCACCCTCAGAGATAGGGTGAGGAGCTCAGTCATCCGGGAGAGGCTCAGAGTAGAACCGCTGCTCCTCCACATTGAAAGGAGTCAGTTGAGGTGGTATGGGCATCTGATTAGGATGCCTCCTGGACGCCTCCCACTTGAGGTGTTTCAGGCACGTCCCACTGGGAGGAGACCCCGGGGCAGACCCAGGACTCGGTGGAGAGACTATGTCTCCCAGCTAGTCTGGGAACGCCTTGGTATCCCCTCTGAAGAGCTGGAGCAGGTGGCTGGGGAGAGGGAAGTCTGGGCTTCTCTGCTTGAACTGCTGCCTCCGCGACCCGGACCTCCGGAAAAGCGGTAGAAGATGGATGGATGGATGTAAATGATTCAGTAATGTTCATCAGGAATTGTGCTGCCACATTTCTGTCATCTTTGTCTTCCCCTGGTGGTGGACATTAGTTGAAATTGTGTGGTGATGTCACAGGAACTGTAGCAGACAGCTAGAGTCAGCATGGCTGCCAGAAACTGATGAGGAATGCTTTTCAATCTGTTTGCATCTGCTCCATTCTTCATCTTTTGTGGCACCATCTGTTTGTATATTGTTTCTTTTGTACTCACCTACACTTTTATGTTGATATTTTGTGATATTCATGAATTTTATGTTGAATTAGTATGTCAGGAGAAGGGACATGTGTTCTATGCTAAATATACACATTTCGTGAATTGTTAGTGCGATGTTGGACTTATGCATAATTTCATCACCCGGCATATCTGTAATTGTGTTTCATTTTCTGTTTTGTAGTTTTACACTTTCTACGTTATTAAATCTCTAGACGACAACAACAGTCTTCAGAGTGTTAATGGAAGAAAGGTGTTAAAACTTGCTGCCAGATCCTCTTCTGTTATCCTTGAAGAGGGAAGACAGTAGAGGAATAGAAGAGAGTCCAGCTTTGCTTATTCCTCTACATGCTAGAAGGAAGACCACTGTGCCAACTCAGCTTTTAACAGTGAATCTCTCAGTTTGAACCTGAATTGTTCTGTTTAAATAATTGCTTTTTTTTAGATCTGAATGGCAATTTGAAATTGAATCTACTGGATTGAATGTGTATTGCAATAAAATTTAAACTGTATTTAATTCCAGCCCAGTGGATCTGACAGTTCTGCTGGGCTGGCCCCGCCTAGGAAAGGCAGCTGATAAATGACACTTCACAGCAATCAGCAGTCACTTCTGAGGAAGACTGCAGTTGGACAGTCAAAACATGTAAAGGTAAAAACATCTCCTTTTTATTCTTGTCTTAAATAAGAAAAACAGAAAACTAATAATTAAAAAGAAGACAAAATGAACCTACTTGAGCTACTACGTGGAAGTTATGGACAAAACTGTATCAAAGATTGCCGCTGGCTGGGAAAAACTGGAGAAAACACGAGCACGCTACAAAAATCACCTGAGATTTAACCTCCATTGCAGAGATGAGGATGTTACACCAGCAAGCCTCAACATAAAAAGCCGAACCCAACAAGAAATGCAGAAAAAATAATCAGCAAAGCACGGAAAGACCTGATAAAAGAAAGGGTAAGAGTGACAGCGAACAAAGACAGAATCAATAGCCAGATAAAAGGGGAAATGGACATTTTCAAGGAACACTACCCCACCGACCAGGAAACGCAGGAGCAGATAAAAGCACAATTAAAACATGTACATCAACAGGAATTCGCCATAATGAAAAACCGCCAAATAAAGAAACTAAAAAAACCTCATGGAAAGGAAGAACAAGAGAAGACAAACACACACAGAAACAAACGATAAGTAGGTCAAAAACTTATCACAACGCACACTCACAGACACTGAGAAAAAAGTGATGAGCAGAGGACTAAATTTTGCCTTTACACCAACCAAAATACCCTATGAAGAATACATCTTAGCAACAGAACTCGCATATGAAAAAATCAAGGATCAAGGGGGAAAAGCAACACTATGGAACACAGTAGCAGGAATCCTCAAAATGGCCAAATTACCACAAAGCAACATCATAAAAGAAGAAGAAAAAGCAATAAACTCACTTAAGAAAGATAAAACAATCACAATCCTACCATCAGATAAAGGCAGAACCACAGTAGTAATAGACACAGAATCATATGAAAAACAGATGGAAACCATGTTGACAGACAGCTCCACATATGTAATCATAAAAACAACCCCATCCATCCATCTTCTACTACTTTTCCAGAGGTCTGGGTGGCGGAGGCAGCAGTTCAAGCAGAGAAGCCCAGACTTCCCTCTCCCTGGCCACCTGCTCCAGCTCTTCAGAGAAGACACCAAGATGTTCCCAGGCCAGTTGGGAGATGTAGTCTCTCCAGTGAGTCCTGGGTCTGCCCCAGGGTCTCCTCCCAATGGGACATGCCCAAAACACCTCAAGTAGGAGGCGTCCAGGAGGCATCCTGATCAGATGCCCATACCACCTCAACTGGCTCTTTTCAATGTGGAGGAACAGCGGTTCTATTCTGAGCCTCTCCCAGATGACTCAGCCCCTCACCCTATCTCTAAGGGTGAGTCCAGCAATCCTACAAAGAAAGCTCATTTCAGCCGCTTGTATCCGTGGTCTCATTCTTTCGGTCATTACCCAAAGCTCGTGACCATAGGTGAGGGTAGGAACGTAGATTGACCGGTAAATCGACAGCTTTGCCTTAGAGCTTAGCTCTTTCTGCACCACAACGGACCGGTACAACGTCCGCATCGCTGCAGATGCTGCTCCAATCCGTCTGTCAATCTCTCGCTCCACTCTCCCATCACTCGTGAATAAGACCCTGAGATACTTAAACTCCTCCACTTGGGGCAGGAGCTTGTCCCCAACCCGGAGAGGACAATCCACCTTTTTTCCGGCTGAGGACCATGGACTCGGACTTGGAGGTGCTGATTCTCATCCCAGCCACTTCACACTCAGCAGCAAACCATCCCAGTAAGATATGTAGGTTATTGCTGGACGAAGCCAATAGGACAACATCATCTGCAAACAACAGAGATGAGATCCTGTGGTCACCAAGCATGACACCCTGCATTCCCTGGCTGCACCTAGAAATCCTGTCCATAAAAATTATGAACAGGATCGTGACAAAGGGCAGCCCTGGCGGAGTCCACCTCTCACTGGGAATGAGTCCAACCAAGTGTTGGCAATATAAACCAAACTCTCACAACGGTCGTATAGAGACCAGATAGCTCGTAACAACAAGCCAGATACCCCACACTCCCAAAGCACCCCCCACAAAAAAACTACGAGGGATGCGGTCGAATGCCTTCTCCAAGTCCACAAAACACATGTAGAGTGGTTGGGCAAACTCCCACAAACCCTCGAGGATTCTTGAGAGGGTAAAAAGTTGGTCTGATGTGCCACGGCCAGGCCGAAAGCCACACTACTCCTCCTGAATCTGAGGTCCGACAAGCAGTTGGACTCTCCTCTCCAGTACTCTGGCATAGACCTTCCCAGGGAGGCTGAGAAGTGTGATCCCCCTGTAGTTGGAACACACCCTCCAGTCCCCCTTCTTGAAGAGAGGAACTGCCACCCCAGTTTGCCATGTCAAAAGCACTGTCCCCGACCTCCACGCAATGTTGCAGAGGCGTGTCAAACATGACAGCCCTACAACATCCAGGGCCTTGATGTACTCAGGGTGAATCTCGTCCACTCCCAGGGCCTGGCCACCAAAAAGTTTTTTAATCACTTTGGCAACCTCAGCCCCTGTGATGGGTGAGTTGTCCCCCTCGTCTTCAAGCCCTGCTTCCTTTGTGGAAGGCGTGTCCGTAGGATTGAAGAGATCCTCGAAGTATTCCTTCCACCACCAGACGATGTCCCCAGTCGAAGTCAGCAGTGCTCCATCCGCACCATACACAGTGTGGACAGGAAGCTGTTTTCCCCTCCTGAGCCACCGGACAGTTTGCCTGAATCTCTTCAAGGCCGACCTAAAGTCTTATTCCATGGCCTCATCGAACTCCTCCCACACCCGAGTTTTTGCTTCCGCAACCACCCGAGCTGCACTACACTTGGCCTGTCGGTACACCTCAGCTGCTTCGGGAGTCCCACAAGGCAACCAAGCTCAATAGGACTCCTTCAGCTTGATGCCCCCCCCTCACCGCTGGTGTTCACCACTTGGTTCAGGGGTTGCCACCACGAGATGCACCAACAACCTTGCGGCCACAGGTCTGGACAGCTGCTTCAACAATAGAGGTGGAGAACATGGCCCATTCAGAGTCCATGTCGCCAGACTCCCTCAGAATGTGGTCGAAGTTCTTCCGGAAGTGGGAGTGGAAGACCTCTAGGACAGGGGCCTCAGACAGATGTTCCCAGCACACCCTCACTATACGTTTGGGCCTACCTGGTCTGACTGACATCCTCCCCTGCCATTGGATCCAACTCACCACCAGGTGGTGATAGATAGATAGATAGATAGATTAGTTTATTTGACAGGGACAGTGCAATAAACATAGACAATTAATCAATGACAATCAATCTGATGTGTTGCACATAGAGTGTATAGCTATTAGCTAATTTGCAACTCTTGTCCCTGATCAGTTGCTAGTTCTGCATCTCTCTTTACCCAAGACATATGGTCACAGGTCTGATGACACGATAACAAAATCGATCACTGACCTGCGACCTAGGTGCACATATGGATATCCTTATGCTTGAACATGGTGTTCGTTATGGACACACTATGGCTGGCACAGAAAACCAATAACTGAACATTACTCAGGTTCAGATCGGGCAGGGCATTCCTCCCAATCACGCCCCTCCAGGTTTCAATGTCACTGCCCACGTGCGCATTGAAGTCCCCCAGCAGGACAATGGAGTCTCCAAGAGGAGCATTCTCCAGCACCCCAGTCAAAGACTCCAAAAATGGTGGGTACTCTGAACCATCATTTGGTGCATAGGCACAAATGATGGCCAAAACCTGTTTCTCAACCCAAATGTCCAGGAAAACTACCCTTTCATCTACCGGAGAGAACGCCAACGTCGAGGCAGCAAGGTGGGGGATACAAGAATACCCACCCATGCTTATCGCCTCTCACATGGGGCAACTCCAGAGTAGGCCAAGCTCCAGCCCCTCTTCAGGAGACTAGTTCCAGAACCAGAGCTTTGCATTGAGGTGAGCCCAACTATATCTAGCCAGTATCTCTCCACCTCATGCTCCAGCTTAGGCTCCTTCTCCACCAGAGAGGTGGCATTCCACATCCCAAAAGCCAGTTTCAAAAGCCGGGGATCAGACCGCCAAGGTCCCTGCCTTCTACCATCACCTAATCCACATTGCACCAGACCCCTATGGTCCGTTCTGCATGTGGTGAGCCCACTGGAGGGAGGACACATGTAACTCCTTCAAGCTGAGCCCGGCCAGGTCCCATGGGCAGAAATCCGGTCTCCAGGCACTAGCCATCGAGAACCTCTCCCAGGCCTGGCTCCAGGGTGAGGCCCCAGTAACCCCATACCGAGCGGGGTACACTGAATCCTTGATCTTTCTTTCATCATGGGAGTCTGTTGGATCGTTCATAGTCTGGCCCTTCACTCAAGACCATTTTGTCTTGGGAGACCCTACCAGACGCAAATTGACCTGGACAACATAGCTCCTGGGATCACTAGGGCACGCAAACCCCCCACAATGATAAGGTGGCAATCCATGGGGGGGAGGGCAGTTCATAAACATGAATATCAAAATACAGTTAGCACCAGTGTGTCACTTTAGAGGTTATATCCTCAGAAGTGTGGATCACTGGTGCTGGATGACTCAGAGATGACTCAGCAACATCAGAACTGGACAGGCAGTCCAAATATGGATGGCACATCCTCCCAGGGTTGCATCAGCTGATCTACAGGAAGAACACTGTCAGCACCAAGGTGGTGACATGGTACTAGCGTCCATAAAATCAGCGAAGATCTTCAGCTCATTCTCTTTTTGGGGGCCTCACTCTTCTTCGGGCAGTTCTGCTGGAACCCTTACCAGGGCCTTTTCTGGAATTCAGCTTTGATATTTTTTTAACCATTTTTTGTGTAATTAAGTGTAATAAATTGTGTAATAGAGTGTAATAAATCCAAAAACCTTTGTATTTTCCTGTAATGTAATCTCAATCTGAATTCATTTGGGTGATTCAGTTTTAATTTGAATTCATTTATGCGATTCACTTTTTAAATCAAATTCATTGTGTGTGTTTCTGTCACGTTCTGAGCATTGAGGGATTCCACCAGGCTCAGGTTGTCTGCTTTTTTTTTCATATTTGTACTGTGTTGTCATTTTTGAGTTGTCACTTATCCTATTTTGTTTCTCAGCATGATTTATTTTCCCGTTTACATTCATTATAGTCTGTTTATTGTATTTTTGAATTTACCTGTCTCCATTTTTTGTTATATTGTTATATTTGTATTCTGTGTGTTCTCTCCCTCGGGGCTGACAGCTGTCAATGGCTTTCAGGGGTTTTGCTCTGCGTGAGTGTGGCCCTGTCAGCTGTCAGCTCCGATGACTTCCTCATTTTTCCCAGCTGGTCCGAATTATTTGTCATTGCTTTCTCCTGCCCGTTCAAATACCCACACCGGTTATTAATTATGTAAAGGGTTTGATCCCTATTTAAAGGGAGTTATTTTCATTTCCCACTGCCGCTGTCTTGATTTGGATTTGTCTCATCTCCATCAGAGCCCTGCCTCGCTCTGGTACATAAAATCTGCAAGTTTTTTCTCTTCCGCTTGTTTTTGTGTTCTGAGCCTGTGTTGAGTTTCTTGTCTGTTGTTTCTTTTCAATAAATTGGCCAAGCTCACGGTTCAGCACGTGGGTCTCATCTTCTCGCCCCGAAGGGCATTCATGACAGTTGTGGTATATATCACTCATATATTCCATACCTACATTTGTTAGAGCATGTGGAAATGTTTAGGACAGAATATACAAAGGAACTTCACACCTCTGAAAGAACAAAGGAATCTCACCGCCGTGTGAAGACTCATGACGTCACAGGACGCCATGGCAACAGACTCGACACCTTTACCCCCCTAAAGCGAGAGGGGGAGTTCCCATCACCTCCCAAGACAGGGAGAGGGGATGGCAGGACAATGGGGATTAAGATAACGGGGAGATGTTACCTTTTTCAATGAGTGGCTCTGACGTCAGCTGTTTCAATGAGTGGTGCTATGCGTGCTTGTATTTAACCAGCGAGCGAAGCAGAGTTCTGTCTCTTGCCTTCTGCCAAGCTCTGCACCAGATGAGACAAGATAGAAGAGTTTGTTCATTAAAGACTCTACTTTTGTGATACAAAACCGCCTCGTTATTTCCAGCTCTTCTACACTGGTGACCTTGACGCGAGTATGGACCTGAGGCGTTCTTCAAGCGACTCATCCGCGGCGAATCTGACTTACGCCAGCGGCAACGCAGACGAGGGAACAAGCAGACAGCTGTTCCCCCCGGCAGAAGGTACCGAGAGAGCTCAACCGAGCTCCAGCACCGCCGTGAGAGCCGAAGCAAGGCACTCTCACCCGGCGGGCACAACAGTGATGGTGTGCACGAACGCCGTCGCTGTCCAGCTGCCAGACTTCTGGCAAGAAGACCCCGCCTCTTGGTTTCTACAGGCTGAAGCCCAGTTCATAGTGGCGGGCATCACAGCAGACGATACAAAATTCTACCATATCGTCTCCAAGCTCGACTCCGCCACTTCGAGGTGTGTGCGGAGCTTGATCCGGCGACCACCGGCCCGGGACAAGTATGAGACGCTCAAGGCGACCATCGTGGCGAACTATGTCCCACCAGCGGAGGAAAGAGCCGAGAGGATCCTGGCGATCTACGGCCACAAAGGGGGCAATCCGAAGGCCCTCATGGAGGATTTGCTGCAGCTTAAGGAGGAGGACAACGACAATTTCCTTTTCCAGTTTATTTTCCTCAGCACGCTTCCACCACACATGAGAGGGACACTCACCAATATGAAGTGCGACACCCACCAAGACTTCCGCACACTGGCCAGCGAGGCTTACCGGCTCGTCAACGCCTGCAAGGAGCGGACACCTGCAGCGGCATCCACGGACCTCAAAACTGACGCCCCGAGCCATGGAGAGCCACAACCCACGGTGACAGCGGCACGGCCCAAGCGTAACAAACAGATCGACGTCTGTTATTATCACCACCACTTCGCCGAGAAAGCCCACAAATGCGTTCCCCCCTGCAAGTTCACGATGTCGGGAAAACGCCCAAGCCGAGGGCCGTTAACGGCAGCGATTCTCGGCGAGAAAAACAAGCTGTTATACGTGACGGATGGACACACAGGCAAGCAGTTCCTCATCGACACGGGAGCTCAGCTGAGTTTCATCATGCCCTCCCACGCAGATCGAGCCATGGGCACCCGGGGCAATGGAGCAGTGGCAGCCAACGGTTCGGACATCGACACGTTCGGTGAAAAGAGCCTGCACCTCCTCATTCACGGCCGCAGCTACAGATGGACATTTGTTGTAGCGGTGGTGAGTTTTAACTTGTTAGGCGCTGATTTTCTATGTGCACATGGGTTATTAGTTGATCTAGCAAATAGGCGCCTGGTTAATGCACTATCTTTTGCTTCTATTCCATGCTCAGCTCGAGTCTCTCCACCACCTGTGCAGGCCAACGTCGCCACGGCAGGAGGTAAGTTTGAGCAACTCCTCACCCAATTTCCAGCACTCACAACCCCCAAATTTTCAGCCACTGTAGCCAAACACGGGGTTAAACACTTCATTCCAACAACGGGACCTCCCGTTTTTGCCAAAGCTCGCCGCTTAGACGCGGCCAAGCTCAACATAGCAAGGGACGAATTTGCAGCTCTTGAAAAATTAGGCATTTGCCGACGTTCAAAGAGCCCTTGGGCTTCACCACTTCACATGGTTCCGAAATCCAACGGTTCTTGGAGACCGTGCGGAGATTACCGCAGATTAAACAACGCTACAGCGCATGACCGCTACCCCATCCCTCGTATACAGGATTTTTCACTGCATTTAGCGGGCGTGCGCATTTTTTCAAAGATAGACTTAGTCCGCGGTTATCACCAAGTTCCAGTCCGAGCTGAAGACATTCCTAAAACAGCGGTTATAACCCCTTTCGGCCTTTTTGAATTCCTGCGAATGCCTTTCGGCCTCAAAGGTGCTGCTCAGACTTTTCAACGTATGATGGACGCAGTCTTACGCGACCTCCCCTTTGTTTTCGTCTACCTCGACGACATGCTGGTAGCCAGCTCATCGGAGGAAGAGCACGAGCAGCATCTCACTACCGTTTTTCAGAGGCTAGAAGAGCACGGATTAATAATTAATCCAGCCAAATGCAAATTCGGCGTATCGCAAATTGATTTTTTGGGGCACAGAGTCTCCCCGAAAGGGGCAGCTCCGCTTCCAGACAAAATTCATGCGATAGAAGGTTTTCCACGGCCCCAAACGGTCAAATCGCTACAGGAATTTTTGGGGATGGTTAATTTTTACAACCGTTTCCTCCCTCATGCAGCTCAGCTCATGCAGCCCCTGTATGACGCGCTTAAAAAAAAGAAAGCTTCCAACGCGGTCGAATGGACCCCGGAACGCGAACGCGCTTTTGCGGAAGTTAAAAATGCCCTAGCTAACGCCACAATGTTAGTCCATCCAGATCCCTCGGCCCGCATTGCTCTAACCACAGATGCTTCAGACTTGGCCATAGGGGCAGTTGTAGAACAACTTGTCAAGGGGGTCTGGCAACCTTTAGCATTTTTTAGCAAATCGCTAAACCCGACGGAACGCAAATACAGCACTTTTGACAGGGAGCTGCTGGCGCTCCATTTATCCATCCGCCACTTCCAGTTTTGGTTAGAAGGGCGGAGTTTCACGGCTTTTGTGGACCATAAACCGCTCACTTTTGCTATGGCTAAAATTTCAGAACCTTGGTCGGGCAGACAACAAAGACAGCTAGCTGCGATTTCAGAGTTCACCACAGACATTCGACATGTAGCGGGCAAACTTAACGTAGTAGTGGACTGTCTCTCTCGCGCTGTGGCACCGCCAGAGCACGAGGAGACAGATTACACTGCTTCAGCAGCGGAGCTTTTCTCTAACGCAAACACATATGCAGCACCTATCCTCGAAGGGATAGATTATGCAGCCATGGCGGAAGAACAAGGTAGTGATGCGGACGTGCGCGCGCTCCTGTCTGGACCAACAGGGTTAAGGCTGGAGGAAAAAGGGGTGCGCGACGGCGTGCCCCCCCTAATATGCGATGTTTCAACCGGCCGACCTCGCCCGTTAGTACCAGCTGCTTGGCGCCGCCGCATTTTCGACGCAATTCACTCCCTCGCGCACCCAGGTGTGCGCGCCTCGGTCAAAATGGTTGCCGAAAAGTTTGTGTGGCCAGGCCTACGCAAAAACGTAAAAGAATGGGCAAAAACTTGCATTCCTTGTCAGCGCGCCAAAGTACACAAACACACAAAAGCCCCTCTGGAGCCTTTTCCAATCCCTGCTAGAAGGTTCGACCACATTCATGTCGACCTCGTGGGGCCGCTGCCTTCCTCCCAGGGTTTCACACACCTGCTAACAATGATAGACCGCACCACACGCTGGCCAGAGGCAGTCCCTCTAGCGGCAACTACAGCGGAGGAAGTCGCTCGCGTTTTTCTAACAAATTGGGTGGCACATTTCGGCGTCCCATCAGACATCACGTCAGATAGGGGGCCTCAATTTGTCTCAGAGCTCTGGTCAGCCATGTCCAACAGTTTAGGGGCAACAATTCACCGTACCACCGCTTATCACCCTCAGGCTAATGGGTTATGCGAGCGTTTTCACAGGTCCTTAAAGGCCGCCCTCAGGGCCTCATTAACGGACACAAATTGGGTAAATAAACTTCCCTGGGTTTTATTGGGGTTGCGTGCGGCACCTAAAGAGGATTTAGACGCTTCCCCTGCAGAATTAGTCTTTGCTCAGCCTATCAGACTCCCAAGTGAATTTTTACCAGAAAACCCAGAACCAGGGCACCTCCCAGTCCCAAGGTTTTTAGGCAGTAACAGTCCGGACTCTCTCCACGGTCCAGCTCATCACTCCTTTCCGCGAGTTTTTGTTCCTCAAACTTTAAAAAACGCTGAGTTTGTTTTTGTTAAGCATGAAGCTCTAAAACCAACGTTACGCCCAGTATACGATGGCCCGTATAGAGTGCTGGAAAATGGTGACAAACACTTTGTGCTTGATTATGGGGATAGAAATGAAACGGTCAGCATTGACAGACTCAAACCTGCCTTCTTGTTGAGAGACGAACCCGCACAGCTGGCTCGAGCACCTCGGCGAGGTAGACCCCCCAAGGAAAAAGTCTCAGCCCCCAGGCAGGGAACAGATAATCTCTCTCCTTCCCACACTGCAGATTCCTCACAACAAGGTCCCAGCAGGACGCCTAAACCGACCTACAGCAGCTTTGGGAGAAGATTGAAACCCAGACTACACAGGGACTGATTACACCACTCTGCAAATTTTCGCTAATTGTGCCGCAACAGTTTAGGACTGATTTATGATTATACTATGCTGTTATGTTTTCACTGAACTCTCTTAGGAGCATGGCTGCTTGAAAGTTTCTTCTGTGGCAACAGCTGTAACACGTAGTATGTCTTAGTAATTACCCTAGACTGTGAATCTTTCTGTGTTCCTTCATAGTTGTTTGGGGGGCCTGTGGTATATATCACTCATATATTCCATACCTACATTTGTTAGAGCATGTGGAAATGTTTGGGACAGAATATACAAAGGAACTTCACACCTCTGAAAGAACAAAGGAATCTCACCGCCGTGTGAAGACTCATGACGTCACAGGACGCCATGGCAACAGACTCGACACCTTTACCCCCCTAAAGCGAGAGGGGGAGTTCCCATCACCTCCCAAGACAGGGAGAGGGGATGGCAGGACAATGGGGATTAAGATAACGGGGAGATGTTACCTTTTTCAATGAGTGGCTCTGACGTCAGCTGTTTCAATGAGTGGTGCTATGCGTGCTTGTATTTAACCAGCGAGCGAAGCAGAGTTCTGTCTCTTGCCTTCTGCCAAGCTCTGCACCAGATGAGACAAGATAGAAGAGTTTGTTCATTAAAGACTCTACTTTTGTGATACAAAACCGCCTCGTTATTTCCAGCTCTTCTACAACAGTTTCACTTTTGATTTAAATTCATTTATATGATTCAATAAATTTTCTATTCATAGTAAGCTAATTTTTTGTGTGTCTGTGATTCAGTGTCCCTCTTGAGCACAGCAATATGGCCTTGAGCTAATCTGTTAACAACTCTGCTGCAGAAGAGGGTGTTTTCTATTTTTTTTTTAGTCTGTAGCCATTTTTCACAGTTATCATGAATCAGTTTTTGTTTTTTGCACTTTTCTGTTTTTCTCATGTATGTTTTGTAAATAAAAGTCACCAGTCTCAAGCCTCTGGTTCTTTGTTTGGGTGAGTAAATTCTTTTTGTTCTGACTTACCTTAAGGTACTGAGATCTAAGGTTCATCTAAATCTTTTGAGCTATGATGTAATCAGCTAAAATAGCCCAAAATAGTGTCTCTGCACTTATGTAAATGTAAAAATTGATTAACATTCAAGACAGATAATACCCGGGGGTTAATGTAGGTCACACGCTCTGCTTCTTGGAGGCCTGAAAAACCAGAGTCTGTGTTCCAATGCACACACTTGTAAATGAATACAGAGAGGAGCTGAGAAAAAGCAACTCTTTACTGTGGAAAAACAAGTGTGTGTTTAAAAAACAATTAGGCCAAGGAAAATGTTCACATGAAAAAATTGTGATAGTTTCCTTTTAAAATCCTATGCTCCTTGATTTAGCCTCAGCTTCATAAGGCAAAGTGGAAATAGCCACACCCCCACAAAGTTGCAAATCTTTAAAACCTGTGTGATCCCATCCTCCTTTACGGGTCTGAGACCTGGACCCTCTCTACCACAACCACCCACCATCTGGATACATTCCATCGGACCTGCCTTCGTAACATCCTCGGCATCCGATGGTTCCACCACACCACACACGATGAGGTCTACAGGAGGGCTGGTTGCCCCATCCCCATCTTCACCGTCATCAGAAGATGGAGGCTCCTCGACCACGTGACCAGGTTGGAAGACAAGACACAGGCAAAGCAGGACCTCTCCGCCAGCACTCGTCCGCCCCCCCAGGGCTGGCATCGCCCCCTAGGAGACTGTCCTGGATGACCCAGGTTGCAATGATAAGACCTCTGGCTGACCTCATTGCCCTAACCCAAGCTCACCCTGCCTTCAGACGATTGGCCGCAATGGTCACTTAAGTGGCCAGGCGAGGATTAAGTTAAGTAAGTTCGCAAGGTCTAGCTTTTGATGTTAGATTAGTTCAAGGTGTCTAAGACAGGTGAGAGTCTCGGCTCACACAGTGCGTAGGGGTGTAGTGTGCAAATTGTGACAAGCCTGCTTGCTCTTCAGATATGAAGTAATGTTTTGAGCCCTTTGGGTGTTGAGAGCATGCACAAAGAGATAGTAATCTAATCTCAGTGGGCTAAAATCAGCTCATTCTGCAGGCATGAACAACAGATTGCCAATGGAACCTCTACAGCTGTTTGCCCTTTTAAAATCTACCAGAAGGCATTAGACTGTCAGGACTGGAATACAAATAGCGCTGATGTGACTCATCTATGGGTTCTATGGTCATTTGCATGACTGTAGAGCAGAGGTTTTGCTAGACATTTTTTGTTAGCTATCATTTTGACAGACAGGGTTGTAAAAATTCTGTCATAATCCATTACTACCTGTCATTTTAATGTATTCTAAATAGATCTCCCAGAGTGAAATCTGTAAAAATGAGTTTTCTGTCACTGCTGAAAAAAATCTGTCATTAAAGGTCAATTTTCAGTCAACACAACCTTTGCTGTAAATTCTTCTGGACTTAAATAAGACAAAAACAAATGCATCTGTGAACATCGATACACTGAGCTGTGAATAATGTTTGAAAAATGCGTCTTTTTAAGTGACTAATGCACTCAATTCTAAAAGAATGCTCACAGGCAGAATATTAAAAGAACTAAACAATTCAAAATCATCAATGCTATGAGTCTATTATTTAAAAGAGCTCCGCCTTTGTGTTTCTATCTGCTACATACTATATGCAGTTGCACTTAATATATTTTATGACACTGACAGATTTGATTGTGTTTACTCTGGTCAACACATAGGCCATCATTTGTTAAAGGTGTGTAAAAATCATTTGGGTGTAGATATGATCGTACAAAAAGGTCCATGTGGTATTTATGAAACCGTGCCTTTCTGCTCAATCTCATCATACGCTGCTCAGTCAGTGCCGGCCTGTGGTATAGGCCATATAGGCAGTTTCCTAGGGTGCGACCTACTGGAGGGGGTGCTGGTGCAGGCCCTCAATTTTTTTTCAATTAATAAAATAAAATTCATAATAGCTACAGGTGCTGTGTTGGCAGACAGGCAGACAAATGCTTAGAGCCCCAGGCCAGAAAAGGTGGGTCCTCGAGGGCTGACCAACTTTGAATTATTTCAGCAGTGACAGTGTGGAGAGTTTGCAATGACCATGGTAGGCCTTCACAGAACTCCTTACAGGGGTCCCACCCCCACCTCTCACTCTCGTACCAGTGCGCCTCTTTGTTAACAAATTGCAGAGAGGAACTTGTTGAGATTTGTGAAATTAAATAAATATGCAGGCTGACTAATCACAGAAGAGATTCCAGCTTCGCTTCTTCCTCTACAAACCAGATGACCGCTGTGACAAACTGTGCTTTAACAGTAGAACCAGTGCAAGTTGGATCAGTGGTGGTTTCATCTCCAACTGGCCGATGCTGTGGATTCCATCTCTGGCTACAAACAGTTCCAGCCACCGGTCTTGTGTGTTGCCTCTTAAATGATTTTTAATAGCAAAACAGCAAAGGTAGGACAAAATTTATTGTAGTGACTGTATAAAATGTTTGTGTGCACAAGCTTGTAGCTTTATTTGGTGAGGACGAGTGTTTGTGTGTTGCGTTTCATTTCCAGTGCCATAATAGGCAGGATACATTTTATTTCAGAGGGGACTGTCACAGAAAAAAGGAAGAGCAGAAGATAAATTAATGTGAGGTGAATTGGGATGCATGAATGAGAACAGAGTAGAGCAAGACAGTGAGATTTCCCCTTGCCAAACCAGGACAGGCTGGTATTGGCTCCACAGTAGCCGGGGGACAGTCAGAGCTGCAGGAGGTTTGAATGGAGATTATTTAAGGTCACATATGCACAAGTAGAGGGCGTATGACTTAGGCTGTCCATGACAGACAGCCTTCTGATTCATTTCCACTCTTTGTCTCTGCCAGTTTATCTGCATTTCCTATTCAAATGTGTCACTGAGGTGAGGTGGTAAATGACCCACGCTGCTTGCAGGGTCATTTAGTCAGCGTCATCTGGTATGGGTAACCCTATTCAGATAATAGTGGAAAGCCTAGATTGAAAGGGGTCTTGTGTGTTTTTTTTTAATCACCAGTAATAGAATAAAATAGGCTTTATTGTCATTGTACAGTAGTACAATACAACGAAATTGTGGGAAATGGTAGTTCCTTAGTCTTTGCTGGTACTTCAGGGACTGACAGGGTGTAATGCTTGGGTTTTGTGTGTGTGTGTGCGTGTGCGGGGTGTGGGAGGGCACCATACCCTAATCTCTCCTACGGCGCCAAAATAGTTAAGGCCGACCCTGTGTTCAGTCATTGATAATCTGGTGGATGGAAATGATTTTACCACTCCCATACCTTGCCTCAGGATTTACGTTACAGCAGAATGTAAGACAGCAAAAAGAGAAACTCTTCCAAATGAAAGGGTTATGAAAAGTTAGAGTGCCAAAATAATAATTCTGTAGGTAATCTCCCATTATGCCCTACACATACTCTATACATATTCTGTTTGCATTCTTATGAACAAATATGTTGTGTTAAACTCTGGTAAACAGGAAGTAGGCAGAGCTACTGTATAGAACCCTCTTTCCTCCCTCTCTCTCTCTCTCACTCACTCACTCCAGTGACCCGGATTGAACTATTCTGAGACGATTCCGGAACGGATCGGAAGGACCTCAGTTCGACCTCAGATCGGAAGGTGGCCCCAGTGCGCCACCTAACTCCGACACGAAGCGGCTCAGTCCCCGGTGAGGGCTTACCGGAGGAACCAACCGAGGCGGCGGTTGGGAGCTCGGGCGCGGCGTTGGTGAGAGACGGGGGCCACCTGGACCCAGCAGGACAGTGGCCTGAGTCGGAACCCAGTTGCGAGGCCCAGCTGAGGAACTACCAGACTGACGGCGGTCGGTGACGGGGCCTAGCGGAGGTGCCACCCAGCCAGACGGCGGCGAGCGGCGGTGATCGGCGGCGGTGATCGGTGGAGTTCGGCTGCACCGGCGGTGTGCGGCATAACTGGCCAGGCAGACGGCGGCAGGCGGCGGCGATCGACGGTGGTGATCTGCGGAGCTGTGCAGCGTTACTTGGCGGAGGAGCTGTGCAGGAGCTCGGTGCGGCGGGTCCAGCAGCGGCCAGGCTAGTTGAGGCCTAGCCGGATTCTCTGTTTATTTCTATCCACAGGTCAGTAAGATGCCACAAAAGAAAGAGGAAATGGAAGAAATCAAAAAATCTCTGAACTTTATGTCAGAAGAATTGGCCAAATTGACTAGCCAGCAGGCCAAAATAATAGGCCTAATAGAACAGGTACAAGCCCTACATTTAATAATAAAAGAAAAAGACAAAAAAATTATGGACCTGGAGCAACACGGGCGTCTTTTGGAGCAACGCGTCGAGGATCTTGAACAAGGTTCTCGTATTGATGACCTAGTTACAAGTGGACTAGACATCAGATATCAGTCATACGCCCATGCCGCAACAGAACTGAATGGTGAAAATGCTCCCATGAGTGAATCATTGTCCTTAGAAAATCAAGTGCTTCAGTTCCTTAATAATAGAGACATTAAGGTAGAAGCCAATGCAATCTCAGCCTGTTATGCTCTACCGAAGAAAGATAACAAAACAAAGAAATCAATTGTGATGCGCTTTGTGAACAGAAGGGTAAAGAATGACATACTGAGGCAGGCCAAAAAGATAAAGGATACTCAAGTTTACCTAAATGAACACCTGACAAAAAAACCCGCTGAATTAGCACGACAGGCACGGATGCTAAAAAAACAAAATAAGATACAAGCAACCTGGACAAGAAATTGTAGAATTTGGATTAAACTAAATGGATCACCTGAGCAAGCAAAGAGTATAATGATCAGAGATGCTACTGACTTAGATAAATACAGATGAACACTGATTAAGAAAATTATGAGTCAATGATAATCCATATCCATACACACGATAAGAATAGTTCTTTTGATACACCATGCCTAAGTACTTTAAAAAAAATAAGCAAAATAAACAAAAACTTATGACCGACTCGAGTAGACATCAATTATCCCCAGTTGGAGGAAGTCATTTGACACAGAATGAGGAAACTCAAACTCTGAAAACATACCATTATGCTGACCATAAACCACAAGAGATGGAGAATGATATTGATCCTGATAACCACTTTTTCAATAATATTCATAACCACTGTGAATACTACACTGAAAAACAATTCAAAAGTCAAGTGCAATTAGATGGTAAACTGTCAATAATACACTTCAATAGCAGAAGTCTTAACAAAAACTTTCCACAGATTCAGGACTATTTAAAACAGCTAGACAGAAAATTCACAGCTATTGCAGTCTCTGAAACCTGGCTTAATGAAGAACTGGCTCCCCTGATGGCAATAGAGGGATATCAGATGTTTTATATTAACAGATCTCAAAAAAAGGGTGGTGGTGTTGCACTGTATATTGATGACCTGTATAGGTGTAAGCTTGTAAATGAAATGTCCTCAGCACTACCAGGGATTTTGGAATGTGTTACTGTTGAGATTGACCTAGACAAAACAAAAAATCAAATCATAAGCTGCATATATAGAACGCCGGGAACTTGCATTGAGACATTCAGAGATAAATTAGTCGAGCTGTACAATAATATTACTAGTAAGAAAATGGTAGCAATTTGTGGAGATTTCAATATTGATTTACTGAATCCACATCAACAAAATGTAGTTCATGAACTCTATGTACAGCATGAGTCTATATCCCACAATAACACATCCCAGTAGAATCACAGTTCACTCTGCTACACTTATTGACAACCTGTTTGTCAATGTTTTCGATAAGAAAATAGAAAGTGGATTATTGATAAATGATATAAGTGACCACTTGCCAACCTTTGCACTTATCCATGGCCACACGGGGCCCAACGCAGAAAAAATTTCAAAATCGTTCAGACACAAATCACCAAATGCAATCAGTTCTCTTAAAGAGGACTTGCTGAAGCAAGACTGGACAGAAGTCTATGTATCAGATGTAAATGAAGCCTATGACACATTTATAAACATTGTAACCACTCTTTATGAAAAAAACTGCCCATTAGTAAAAAAAAAAGCTTAAACACAAATTTGCTGATAAGCCATGGTTAACCAAAGGACTACAAAAGGCGTGTAAAAAGAAAAATTTATTATATAAAGCTTTCCTAAAGAAAAGAACAAAAGAAGCAGAGCAGCGGTATAAAACATACAAAAATAAGTTAACATATATAATAAGATGTAGTAAAAGAGACTATTACAGTAAAGAACTGATGAAAAACAAAGACAATATTAAAAATACATGGACAATACTCAACAGTATCCTTGGAAATAAAAGCAGAAATACAAGCTACCCAACTAATATTCCAAAAAATAATAAAACGACTCAGAGTGTGAATATAGCTTCACCTGCAGATGAATTTAATAATTTTTTTGCTAACATTGGACCTAAACTGGCCCGAGAAATACCCACTCCGGTGCCTACAGGTGAAACAATATGCAATAACACTGCTGTAAAAGACTCCATCTTCATTAAGAACACAGACGAAAGAGAGGTCATTGAAATTGTTAAATCGTTCAAAAGTAAAACATCTACTGACTGTGATGGTACTGACATGCTACTAGTCAAAACTGTTATCGAATGCATAGTAAAACTACTGACGTATATCTGTAACCTGTCTCTCCAATCAGGTATATTTCCCAATGCAATGAAAATAGCTAAAGTAATTCCGATATACAAGACGGGCGACAGAGGGGAACTCTCAAACTATAGACCAATTTCACTATTACCGCAATTTTCCAAGATACTTGAAAAAATATTCTATAAGAGAATTGACAACTTCATACTGAAGAATGATTTATTGTGTGAGCAGCAATATGGGTTCAGACACAAGAGGACAACTGCATATGCCCTAATGGAATTTACAGAAAAAATATCAACAGCCATTGAAAATAAAGAGTATTCAGTTGGAGTATTCCTAGATCTTAAAAAAGCATTTGATACAGTAGATCATAATTTATTATTAAAGAAACTACAAAATTGTGGTATTAGAGGGGTAGCACTGTCCTGGTTAAGTAGTTACTTAAAGAATAGATATCAGTATGTATGTGTTAGCAACAAAAACTCAGAGTTGCTGAAGGTCACCTGTGGAGTCCCACAGGGTTCAGTTTTGGGACCATTATTATTCAATATGTATATAAACGATATATGTAAAGTTTCAGAAAAAATGGACTTAATATTGTTTGCCGATGACACTAATCTGCTATGCAGTGGAAACAATTTGGAGCAACTTCTGGATACACTCGGAAAGGAATTAGGAAAGCTTAAACTGTGGTTTGATTCAAACAAATTAACGCTCAATTTAAATAAGACAAAATTTATAGTCTTTAACAACCATCACAACAACCCAGTACCCAAACTCAGTGTAAATGGTGTAGAGATTGAAAGGGTATCTGAAACTAAATTCCTTGGAGTAATAATTGATAACAAACTGTGTTGGAAGTCACATATTAATTATATTAAAGGTAAAGTATCCAAATCAATTGCAATATTACACAGAGTGAAATATTTGCTGAATCAACCCACACTATACACCTTGTATCATTCATTAATACTCCCATACATGACATATTGTAATGAAGTATGGGGAAATACATATAAAACAAACATATATCCACTCTTTATGCTTCAAAAGAGAGCTATTAGAATAATAAACAACGCAGCTTACAGGGAACCAACAAACCCACTTTTTCTTAAACAAAAATCTCTCAAGTTGAAAGATCTGGTTGACTTTAAAACCGCAATAATAATGTTCAAAGTGAAGAATTTATCACTGCCCGCAAATATCCAAAAGTTGTTCCAAACAAGGGAGAAACGATATCACTTCAGAGGAACATGTATATTTCAAAAGCCTACAGTGAGAACAACCACCAAGCAACACTGTATTCCAGAGTCAGATTATGGAACGATTTTGGACCTGAATTAAAATCATGTACAACGCTTGGACAATTTAAACAAAAACTAAAGGAAGAAATACTCCAAACATATTTACAAGACGACATGTAAATATCAACTACATTATCATGTATTACATGATAATGTAATTGGGTTTACATGTCAATATGTCAATGTCATGTCCAATATGTCAATATGTCAATGACATGTCCAATATGTCAATGTATTACATTGACATATTGGATATGTCAATAAGGATTGACATATCCAGCCTGTGTTGTGTTGTAGCTTAGTTTTTTTTTTGTTTTTTTTTCTCTCTGTGACATTTTGTCTTAGATTTGTTTTGAATAATAACCGCTTAACTTAGCTTAGCTTAGTTTTCTTTTCTTTTTTTTTCTTCTCTCAGTCACATTTTGTCTTAGCTTTGTTTTAAATTGTAATCGCTCTTGTCTTGTTTTCTCTTTTTCTCTTTTGAATTCTTGGATGGAATATGGGTGGGCAATATAAGCTGCGGCTTCAGCCATCACCCATTTCGGATAACTCACGTGGAATTGTATAGTAGAAGGAGTCTTTGTCTAATTTGACCTCGTTGTTATATTATACAGTTTCTTTTAACCTGTACTGTACTATCCGAAATAAAATAAATTCATTCATTCATTCATTCACCTTTTGTTAGACGACTTTGGCGCCCAAACAGAAAGGTAAGCAGAAAACCTTTTTTTATACGTGTTTCTGCACTTTGCCCATACTTTATCCGATCTCCAAATTTTATAACATGGGGAATAAAAATTTAAACTGCAGAGAAATTGTTTGTGTGATGGAAATCAGTGGCATGTAAGGCATGAATCACATGGTCTCACGAGGGAGAGTGAAGAAATGTCCTAGGATCAAAGAGACTTTTTTTTTATAAATAAGGAAGATTTGCAATGCAAGAATCTTTTTTACATCAATAGTGAGCATAAATAAGGTACTCTAATACATTATAAGAACCTCAAACTTAATCATGAGTGAGTAATGTAGCAAGCAGCCACAAGAATCTTTTTAACACCCTCAGCGAGTGACTGTTAATAAAAAAAGTAATAATTTACAGGACAGCATAAGAATCTTTTTACCACCATTAGTGAATGTCTGTTCACAAGTATAAAACTAATAACTTACAGTACAGCATAAGAATCTTTTTATACATCATTAGTGAGTGTCTGTACACAGCAATAAAGAGAGCTTGTTAAAATCAGTATAAGACTGAACTTTATGATACGATACCTCTTGTATCGATGACCTGATGAGGTCTCGATGAAAGTACCCTCTACATAAAAGTTAAGTTATAAGAAAATGAGTACATGCAAATCTACGGCATATTCTCCACATCGTGCATGCTGATCTCTGTGTTAACTCTGTGTCTTGAGGGTTTGTTTGTAGTGTCTATATTGTGCATGCGGATGTCTGTGTTAATTCTGTCTTTAGAGGATAAATGTGTGGTTTGAGAAATAGCGGGGGGGTGGAAATATCTACTAAACTTTTCCCATAGTATGATTTAACTAACGGCGCTCATCGGGCTGTGTGGGGAACAAAGGTGGGTGTGTGTTTTTCCACAAAGGAGGGAGGCAATCTGCCCCCACTCCTGAGTTTAAGACAGGTTACCGAGAGGAGATTATTTGAGGTAACAGCGGTACAGCAGAATGTAAGACAGCAAAAAGACAAAATCTTCCAAATGAAAGGGTTATGAAAAGTTAGAGTACTAATATAATAATTCTGTAGGTAATCTCCCATTACGCCCTACACATACTCTATACATATTCTGTTTGCATTCTTATGAACAAATATGTTGTGTTAAACTCTGGTAAACAGGAAGTAGGCAGAGCTCTCTCTCTCTCTCTCTCTCTCTCTCTCTCACTCTCTCTCTCTCTCTCTCTCTCTCTCACTCTCACTCTCTCTCTCTCTCGTCAGGTCTATTACATTAGTTACACACCCAAACCAACACACACACACACACACACACACACTTTTGATAGTACATTTTAGGGGACAGTTAACGTGAATAGCGGATGGCCTGTTCATGTCAGGGTTAAACTGGCCAAAGAGACGGTTGCAGTACAAGCCCATCCTATTGTACAGGGTTGGTCTAACCAACCCAAGAAGATGAATGAAAGTTGCACCCGGAAGTCACGGTCAGTCTGGCGATGCTCCAGAGGGGGCTGCATCACGCTGAACCCAGCGCTGCTTGCTTTACATGTGACTTCTAAATAAATATTACATCTTTGAATTGAAGAATTCTCCAGCTTATTCTTGGATCTTTCAATCAAAGAACCAGGATTTTAACACAAAGCAAAAACTGACAATATTATATGAGAAGTGTAAAAAAAAGTAGTGTATGTTAACCTGAAAAGTCACTTTAAATGCAAGAGAACCACATTGTGGAGGAGGTTGGTGCTGCACAACACAGTTGGTGTGACCAGCTGATCTTGAGCTGAGGTTATAATTAAAATTTGCATTGTTTGATTTAGATGACTGATTAAATGTTGTCCATTTGGACATTTTAACCCCTTGCACTCCGGTCAATTTCCCTAAAAACGCCAAAAAATAACGTGCCCAAAGTAAATCGAAAGCTGTTCTTCAACCCTTTGGAGCATCTTCATGGGGTTGGTCTCATTTAAAAGAAAACACTTTGAATTTTTTGGCAAAACAGTCATAATCTCTCTAAGTGCTCCGGCCACTGAGTTACAGTCATCTAAACATACTGAACTTGAAGAAAATAAATTTGGCCTGGGTGTTTTTTTGGATACAAATGCTTGCAAATAACACATAGCTTCAGATCCGGGCTGGAAAATGCGACAGAAATGTAGAACCAAGTGTTATCCAGCTGAGGTCCAAATTTTGTAACAATACCACAAAAAATGAATATACAGTGATCCCTCGCTACTTCGCGCTTCACCTTTCGCGCCCTTAGTGCATCGCGGATTTTTAAAAAATATTCATCAAAAATTCAAAATTGAGAAAAAAGTTGCCCGGGCGCTAGCAGAAGGCAGGGAGACTACACGGAGAGTCGGCACAACTCAAAATCCACCTCTCTGATTCGCTGGCCAGCATCCCCACCCCCTAAGAGATTTTGTTCTCGTGTTGGCTCGGCTCGGGAATCTCGCAAGCTGATTGGCCGAGACGTCGCTGCTGCCTTTACGCCTCCTCCTGCTGCCTCTACGCCTTCCCGTCGAGAGAGAGAGTGAGAGAATGAACGTACGTATTATTTATTCATTATTTTATGTATATTATTTATATTATTAATATTTTATTTACATGTTTCAAACTATTCTTTAATGTTCTAATGATAACATATGCATTTATAGGGTTAATATACACTTATTGATATTATATATACACAAAACAAATGTATGTAAAAAATGGGGGGGGGTGACGCTACTTCGCGGTTTTTCACTTTTCGCGGTCGGTTCTGGACCCCATTAACCGCGATAAGTGAGGGATCACTGTATTACACAGCTTTTTCCTCAGGTAGTTCCCAGGCATTTTGGAACTGTGCCAAATTGTGCCAAATGGCACAGTTTGGAAAAACGTCTGTAACGTTTGAATGATTCAATGTAGAAGCTTCATTTTGGGCTGTAATGAAAGGTGACACTCAGGGCTGTGTCTGTGTGTGTGTGTGTGGGGGGGGGCTACAGAGGACGGCCATCGGCCATCGCTATATGACAGAATAGACTCCTGTGGCGATGTGGCGACAGCGGCGCAGTCACCGCGGCTTCCCCCCACCTCGCTACAGAAGAATAGCGGGGGGGGGGGCGGTGTTCACGGTCTGGACACGGCGCACGAACCATGTACCACGGCGCACAAACTTCAGACTTTGTGTGCCGCACAGTTGTAATTTACCGATCGGTCAAAAGTCATTTTTGATTACAATTTTCAGGGATAAAGAATAATTTAGCTTATAACACCTTACCTCTTCACAGCAGTGTCCTGGTGAACTTCTCTTCCTCATTGTCAGACGAACGCGACGCTGGTCCGCTCGTGGTTCTGGTCTCCATTATTGCGGTTTTGCACTTCCATGATTGCGGTTTTTGACGAACGATTTTTCAAAACAAATAACAGTAGTAATTAAAAAAAGACTGGCGAAGGCGTGTGTGTCACTCAGCCTTCATTGTCGGCCTCCGTCGGTCTATGATGACCATGGAAGAAAATCATAACGTCTACTCTGCTGGAACAAAAACAAAATAAGCACCGCCTGTGGCCGAACATGCCGATGCGCGAATGGCAGTCGCTGTCACACAGGTTGCACTTGTGGGT
This sequence comes from Pholidichthys leucotaenia, assembly GCA_020510985.1. Taxonomy (NCBI): domain Eukaryota; kingdom Metazoa; phylum Chordata; class Actinopteri; order Cichliformes; family Pholidichthyidae; genus Pholidichthys; species Pholidichthys leucotaenia. The sequence continues at coordinate 185,189,491 of CM035840.1, read as the reverse complement.
GGTCTCCGTGCTGCTGGGTCTGTGACGGTTCTTCCTACGGGTCCTTTTTTTTATCTGCTGCAGCAGTCTGTCTTCACCCAGCCTTAAAAAAAACAGCTGGCGAACTTCTCTGCTTCAATTGGCTCACTGCATTCACAGCTTTGGTAGGTGGCTCCTTCTTGCTAGGTTTTCAGTCATTGGTTCTTCATGGTTTCAGAAACCCAATTCAGTGCTCTTATTAGTCGAATGAGAGGTCAATCAAATGAACTAATCTGTTCGCGGCTGTGTCTGCAGTGGAGGAAAGCAGCTTTTATTTTCAGTGCGCGCTTGCAGCTCCATCGTGCGCTCTGGAACGCAGAGACTTGCCCGCCCGCGGTACAATGGAGTGCAAGAGGTTAAAGCACACTTGTCAAACAAGAATTTATTACTTACTTTTTAGAAGTGTAGAAAGACATCCTCTCTCCAGCACAGCTGTCTGCTCTGCACTATGTGCATTGGCTCAGCTTAGCTAGACTCTCTGATACCCAGAAATATTGTGCAGAAATGCTCCGGGGGAAGCTGTCTGCCCCGCAGGAACGGCTCCAGCGGGCTATTTACGTGACACAAGTAATTGGAAGATCTTGTGTCTCACTAATCTCTCTATCGAAGATATTGAAGATTTGTATGTCTTCGTGGTAATGGTGATCGGGATCTTTCTGATTGGAACTGGGATTGTCCTGGTGTACCACAAATTGCTGAAGATGGATACAACCTATCAAAATGCTGGCCAGGCGAGGTGCATCTGTCAAATTGAAAAATTGGAGAAGACCCTGATAGCGACAAATGGAGAACTGTCTCGGAAGGTGGATTACATCATGGTCTCGCTTAGGTCTTTCCACGATGGACTTAAAGCCCCGCAATGAAGGATTAAGTACTGAATCTACAGAAGAAATAAAAAGCCTTCTCTGTGATCAGTCCGATTTGGCTCAATTTCCCCATGAAAATTCCTCCTGGCTGTCTGCAGTCTGTGTTTTCAAAATCATCGAGCACAAGGCCTTGGACAGCCATCTGGAGAGCCTGCCCAGATAATCGCAAGGATGATTGGCGGCAGCCAGACAAAACATCTCCTGCCAAGTGCCCTTGTTGTTCTCTTATTATCATCAACATTGCTTCAACAGCGCACACACATTGATCCATGAACTGAATAAAGATACACACACTGCTCTCTTGTGTCTTGTGTCCTGTGAATCCTGTCTTGCGTATGTGCATCGAGAGCTTTTTTTTTTCCTTGTAATCATAATATTGATTGATTATGCAACCAGTATTCTGAATCAATGTTTTTTTTACTCCTTCCTATTGTTCCTCGTATTATTCTTATTCTTATGCTATCTGTACCCTCTATCCTGTTGGCAGGCCCGTCCCTGATGCAGCCGTGTCACTGGAAATGCAGGTTCATTTTCTGTGTCAAGTCAAATTCTCTCGTATGTTATCAGTGATCTGTTAATGTACTTGGCAATAAATCTTTTCTGATTCTGATTCTGATTCTGAGATGCATTTCAGAAGGTTAAAACCTACAAAAACACAATTTTTCATTCAGTGAATTCAATGAAATTGATCAAATGTCACCTTTTCAACAAATCTGTTAGTACACATGGTTCTTGCATGGAGCTTGTTGTTAATTACATCTACAGTGGAAGCAGCCACTGCCATGCAGGGTGCCACCATAAAACATAAAGTTGTTCATCAAATCTCAAGTTTGTGAAATTCTATTAAAACCTCACAATATATTTTATTAAAAAGGTTAACATTTCCTACTTTTGTAGCATGAAATGAAGCTACTTCAATGAAATTGTTTCAGCAATCTTTACACAGGTTGCATATGATAATGGAGAAACTCTGCAGGAGGCTTCAATGAACTGTGATGTTCCTTCCATACTGAATGCAGTATGAGAGGAAAAACTGTAGTATTGCTCAACAATTTTCTTTTTCTTGCATCACAGAGAAGTTATCCTGAATTGCCCTATTAAGATGCAGGTCAAATATGCACTAAGCCATGAAACATGCAATGCCCTGTAGTGGGCTCAACGGTTCTCAGCTCTCACTGTTCTAATGAAGACACCTCACACTGCCACCATGTGTGTATCTGAGCCTGGCCAGCCTGACTAGAGCCAACACAGATACATGTATGTTACATCATTTCCTGCCCCGTCTTTCAGTCTAACGTGTCTTTAATCCTCTTGTGTCAGTACTGGTATCCTACACTGGCAGCTCTTCACTCTGCCTCTAACCTTAGTCTACCAAACCTTTCAAGACAAAAATAAAGCTCCAGCTCTCTTCTGTGCATTTCTTCCCTTCATGTTGCTCAAAAGTTCACATAAAAAGCCCCAGTGCCTGGATCCATTCACAGCCTCTAACTCCTGAACCTTCCCAACAGGAGAGCAAAAGAAAGAAGAAAAAATATGGATTCCTCACATGTCCTGAACGCACCAGTAGTTTGCCTTTTTTTTTTTTTTTTTTTTTGCTGTAACAATTGTTGATGCAAGATATAATGCATGTCCAAGGCTGTTAGTGTGATCTTTGCCTTATAGATATACAGTATACTGCAGAAAATGAGATGATAACGTGATTTTTTTTTAAGGTAGATGATGTCAATTCAAGCAATGATTCCAATATCTATAAAGTGAAACTTTAAATTGCAAAATTAGCACTGGCAACGCAGAAAGTTTCAGGATGTATTACTGTTTTTCTGCCTGAAGGATGGCTACATATACACAGTGGGGAATATAAGTATTGAACACGTCAACATTTCACTCATTAAACATATTTCTGATGGAGCCACTGACCTGAGATTTTCACCAGATATCAATAAGAACCCAAGTAATCCATACATACAAAAAAATCAAGGCAACTGTGTTCACAAAACAAGTTATATTTGCAACTAAATCCTTTGCAACTAAATCAAAACCAAGAACAATTGGGTTTTTTTTTTGTTTTGTTTTTTGTTTTTATTAGAATTGTTTGCACAAACTGAATTTTTTTTATGTTTTGCTTTGTGGTGCTTTTTTACACTACAAGATCCTTAAAATATTTTTGTTATATACACCATGCAGTTATGATACATTACAGTTTTTTTTCACTATATCAACTTAAAATTGTGCTGTCACTGATGCTAATCAATGACAACATTATGCCAGTTGTAATTTTTTCTCCCTTTATGTAGTGATCTGCGCTGTGTGCTCCCTGCTTACTAATTATCATCCTCAGATGCACCTGCTCTCACACCTGCTCTCTCCAATTAGGAAGCCTTTATTAGGAGTGGATTCCTGCATTCCTGCACAGAGACGTCAACGCTTCTTGGGTGAAGCCATTCACGTCCTGACTCGCCCTTCTCTGTTGGTGGGAGTTTCACCTCCCTTCCTCACATCGTTCCTGCACCTGTTCGTCTGGGAGCTTCACCTCCCCAACTCTACAGTAAGCTTGATTCACTGGATATTTCATCTCCTACTCCTGCTTCTCTCCTCCTCTCTCCCCTGTGCACAGGTGGACCTTCCTCCAGGCGGCAGACTCGCCTCTCCTCCAGGCGGTGGACCGGATTCTGTCCCGTGAGCTGGAGGCCACTCCCTCTCCCTGCTCAGGAAGTGCCTCCACTCACCGGACTCACTCTTCCCTCTCATCTTTCAGCTGTGGCTGCACTTGCTCCATCTCCCTCGGAACGGACACTGCACTTCCCGAGCGGGACTCTGGTAATCTGGAGTGGACTAAGCTTCTCTTCGGCACTTCTACTACTCCTGAGCTCCGTAAGATTACTTATTACTCAGCGGATTCAACCCACTGTTGCTGAACTGTTATTAACTCCCTCTCTTACTGCAGGGTTGCCAGTTCTCTCCCGCTCTGCACTCATATCCATTCACTCACACACTCATCCACTTTGTTAATAAAGATCACTGTGATTTCTAATCGAGTCTGTGTCTGCATTTGGGTTTTTGTGCAAACATGTCAGGATGTCTCCGTGTTGAAAACCCAGCAGACAGTGCTTTTGCACAATGCGTTAACAACATGGAGGCTCGATTAGATCAGCTCACTTATCAGCAGCAGGTGATCCTGAATCAATTAACAGATTAATTCCCGGCTCGACCAGCTTACCCTGGCACGGTCCCCTTGCTCTGAGCCCGGGAGGTGGGGGGGGCACCGCATTCCACCCCCCCCCCCCACGCAGCCCACTCGACTCACACCAATTCCCACTCCTACTCTATTTAACGGTAAGCTGGGGGAGGCTCGTAGGTTTTTGCTTCAGTGTAATCTGGTGTTTCAGCGGGTACCGCAGGATTTTCCTACTAACCACAGCCAGATCAGTTACCTTGTTAATTTACTGGAGGGACGGGTGCTCACCTGGGCTTCGGCTGTAATGGCCCGCCCCGGTTATTCCAATTACACGTACGATTGGTTTATTTCTGAGTTTTCTGAGGTTTTTGATCACTCTGACCGGGATAGTGTCTTCACCTCCCGTCTCCTTAACCTCCAGCAGGGGGCTAGGTCAGTAGCCGACTACTCGGTTGACTTCCGGGTTGTTGCAGCGAAAGTGGAGTGGGAGGATGCCTCTCTCCGTAGCATTTTTACACGCAGCCTCAGCCGGAGTCTCCGAGATGAATTAGCCCACTTAGAAAAACCTTCATTCCATGACTTAATTTCCCTGGCTATTAGTATTGATAATCATTTAAGGGAGCGAGTTAGTGAACGCCGTGGCTCCATTCGTTCGGACTCGCAGTCTCGCCCTCCCTCTCAGTCTCCACTCCTTGCCCTCCCTCCCCTGGAATCCTCGGAGACCGAGGAGCCTATGCTGGTGGGTTGCTCTAAGTTGCGTCTTGCGGAGCGATAACACCACTGGGCCCTCGGGCTATGCAGTTGTTGTGCTAGTGCCGAGCATGAGGTCACCTCTTGTCCCATTCTGCCAAAAGGGGGGGGGTCGGTTTGTCACAGTAGGAGGACTAACGAACACGATAACAGCTAAATCCCTTACAAGACTGATCTTACCCATTCACTTTCAGTATGGTCACACTGAAATCACCACAAAGGTTCTCACTGATTTGGGCGCTGACCAGAGCTTTATTTCTGAGAGTCTGGCAACCCAGCTTAAACTCCCTTGTCACAACCTCAACCCACCATTGAAATTGATTGCACTTTCGAATGTGCCCCTCACAACTGTTTCCAAGCAGACAGCCCCGTCTCAATCTTGGTCTCAGGTAATCATCGGGAGCGCATCAGTTTTTTTGTTTTACCAGTCTCTGCATCCCCTGTTATTTTGGGTTACCCCTGACTCAGGCTCCATAATCCTGTTATTGATTGGCAGACAGGGAACATCATTTCATGGAGCACTTTTTGTCTTAATACATGTTTACAGTTAGCAGCCTGCTCCCCCTCGGTGCCCATTTCTGCTCCATCCATGCACGTGCCCAATCTCTCCCTGGTTCCCCCGGAGTACCATGACCTCGCTCCGGTATTCAGCAAGACCAAAGCTCTTTCACTGCCCCCCCCCCCCCCACCACCACCACCGCCCTTATGACTGCTCCATTAACCTCCTGCCGGGTGCTCCTTTGCCTTCCAGCCGACTTTATAGCCTTTCTGTCCCGGAGCGAGAAGCAATGGATAAATACATTAAGGAATCCTTAAGCTTGGGCATTATTAGGTTTTCTTCATCAGCGGTGGGGGCTGGGGGTTTTTTTGTTGGCAAAAAGGATGGCTCCCACCGACCCTGCATTGATTTTAGGGAGCTTAATAACATCACTGTGAAGGACAAGTACACTCTGCCCCTTATTTTTTTTTTTTTTTTTTAGATTTAGTATACTTTATTGATCCCCAGAGGGGAAATTGAGGGTCATCCACCACCTGGATGGATGAAGCAGCCACGATACGGCGCTATCCCTTAACCATTCACACACACATTCACACCTAGGGCCACTTTAGAGTCTCCAATTAACCTAACCTTATTAATTCTGCTTTTGATTCTCTCCAGGGGTCCTCTGTCTTCACTAAGCTTGACCTACGCAATGCCTACCATCTGGTCCGGATTAAGGAGGGGGACGAGTGGAAGACAGCTTTCTGTGCTCCTAGTGGCCATTTTGAGTATCTTGTGATGTCGTTTGGACTCACCAACGTGCCGGCTGTGTTCCAGCGGCTCATCAATGACATGCTGATGGACTTCTTGGGTTCATTTGTTTTTGTTTACTTGGATGACATCCTCATCTTTTCTCGTTCTCTCGAGGAGCATCAGGTACACGTTAGAAGGGTCCTTCAGCGGCTGCTGGAAAATCAGCTATACGTCAAGGCAGAGAAGTGTGAGTTCCATACGTCATCCACCACCTTCCTGGGATTCGTCATTGGCTATAAGGAGGTCCGAGCGGATCCAGGTAAGCTTAAAGCTGTTGGGGAGTGGCCGGTCCCCTCTTCCCGTAAGCAGCTACAACAGTTCCTGGGTTTCACCAATTTTTACTGCCGATTCATCCGCAATTACAGTTTGACTGCCCTGCCACTCACCCATCTCACCTCCACTAAGGTTCCTTTTGGTTGGTCCGATGAGGCTGAGGCTGTGTTTTCTGAACTGAAATCTTGTTTCTCTTCTCCCCCTATCCTTGCCCAGGTAGACCCATCCCTACAATTCCTGGTGGCGGTGGACGCCTCGGATTTCAGAGTTAGGGCGGTGTTGTCTCAGCACTCTCCCTCGGACAACAAGATCCATCCTTGCGCCTTCTTCTCTAGACGCCTGTCCCCGGCCGAAAGGAATTATGATGTGGGGTATCGGGAATTACTGGCTGTCAAGCTAGCCTTGGAGGAGTTGCGCCATTGACTGGAGGGGGCTTCGCCGCCATTTGAGGTTTGGACTGACCACAATAACCTGGAGTACCTTAGAACGGCCAAGGAGCAGAATTCTAGGCAAGCCCACTGGTCTCTGTTCTTCAACAGATTCAACTTTACCATCACCTATTGCCCAGGTTCCAAGAACACCAAACCTGATGAACTCTCCAGGCAGTTCTCCCCTGATACTGCTGCACAAGAGCTGCACCCCATTGCCTCCCCCTTGTGCATTGTCGGCATGCTTTCCTAGGAGAGCAAGGAGAAGGCTAAGACAGCGCAGGTAGCTGAACCCGACCTGGGTGGGAGTCCAGCGGGACGGCTCTATGTCTCTTCTACCGTGCGTGGTGAGGTCATTGACTGGTTACATTCCTCCAAGGTCATGTGTCACCCAGGGATGGCTCGCACCTTGTCCCACATTCAGAGGACCTTCTGGTGGCCGTCTATGAGAAAGGACGTTAACGACTTTGTTCGGTCCTGCTCCCAGTGTGCCACCGGAAAATTGTCCTCCTCTTCCCTTTTGGGACTGCTGCATCCCCTTCCCATCCCCAGCAGACCTTGGTCTCACGTCGCCATGGACTTTGTGACGGGTCTTCCTCCCTCCATGGGTCACACCGTTATTCTCACGATCGTGGACAGATTTTCGAAGGCAGCTCACTTCACCCCTCTTCACAAGCTCCCTTCGGCCAAGGAGACAGCCGACTTGTTGGTCCTGCATGTGGTGCATCTACATGGGATTCCTTTGGACATCATGTCGGACCAGGGTCCTCAGTTTGTGTCCCAGGTATTGTGGTATTTCTGCAAGGCCATTGGGGCAACGGTCAGCTTGTCTTCAGGTTATCATCCGCAGAGTAATGGCCAGTGCGAGCATGCTAATCAAGAGCTGGAGGCGGCTCTGAGGTGTGTTACGGCCTCTAACCCTGCTTTGTGGAGTTCACACTTGCCTTGGATTGAGTATACTTACAACTCCACCATTTCAACGGCCATGGGCCTCTCCCCTTTTGAGGTGTCGTTGGGCGTCAACCCTCCGTTGTTCCCGGAGGAGGAGATCGCAGTTCCATCTGTGCAAGCCCACATTAAACAATGTTGTCGGATTTGGAGGTCTGCCAAGGCTGCTCTTCAACGCACTGCTGGTCACAATTCTGAAATCGCCAACCGTTGGAGGATCCCGGCTCCGCCCTACCAGGTCGGACAAAAGGTATGGCTGTCTACCAAGAACATTAATTTAAAAGCTGAGTCCAAGAAGCTTTCTCCCTGTTTTATTGGTCCTTTTCCCATCTCTCACATTATCAACCTGTCTCTCCCACTTACCGTGCGTATTTGTATTACTTTTCATGTCTCCCAGGCGAAGCCGGTTTCTTCGAGTCCTCTTGGTCCTCCACCCAAGCCACCGCCCCCTCCAGTTATGATCGATAGTGGTCTGGCTCACGAGGTCAATCACATCTTGGACGTACGACGCCGGGGCCAGGGTCTCCAGTACCTGGCGGACTGGAGAGATCCTGAGTTTGGTCATTCTTCATCACCGATCAACAGCTCATCAGGGTCTTCCATCAAACTCACCCAGGCAGGCTGAGTAAGCCGCCAGGAGGTGTCCCTTGGGGGGGGGGGGGCTGTAGTGATCTGCGCTGTGTGCTCCCTGCTTACTAATTATCATCCTCAGCTGCGCCTGCTCTCACACCTGCTCTCTTCAATTAGGAAGCCTTTATTAGGAGTGGATTCCTGCACTCCTGCGAGGAGACATCAACACTCCTTGGGTGAAGCCATTCACACCCTGACTCGCCCTTCTGTATTGCTGGGAGTTTCGCTTCCCTTCCTCGCATCGTTCCTGCACCTGTTCGTCTGGGAGCTTTGCCTGGACCTTCCTCCAGGCGGCGGACTGGATTCTCTCCCGTGAGCTGGAGGCCACTCCCTCTCCCTGCTCAGGAAGTGCCTCCACTCACCGGACTCACTCTTCCCTCTCATCTTTCAGCTGTAGCTGCACTTGCTCCATCTCCCTCGCTATGGACACTGCACCTCCCGAGCGGGACTCTGGTAATCCGGAGTGGACTAAGCGTCTCTTCAGCGCTTCTACTACTCCTGAGATCCGTAAGATTATTTATTCAACCCATTCAACCCACTGTTGCTGAATCTGTTATTAACTCCCTCTCTCCTCTCTTCCCGCAGGGTTGCCAGTTCTCTCCTGCTCAGCAATCACATCCATTCACTCACACACTCATCCACTTTGTTAATAAAGATCATTGTGATTTCTAATAGAGTCTGTGTCTGCATTTGGGTTTTCGTGCAAACCTGTCACTTTGTGGTATCAGAAACTGCACTGAGTATTATATTATTATAGCATTTTTCCAGGCATTGTGTCAACTTTGAATTTCTAATGTCATGCCAACCCTAGTGCAAAGGGTTAAACCTTTCTGGTCCATACAGTGGTGTGAAAAAGTGTTTCCCCCCTTCCTGATTTCTCTTTTTTTTATATGTTTGTTACACTTAAATGTTTCAGATCATTAAACAAATTTAAACAAAGATAACACAAGTAAACACAAAATGCAGTTTTAAATGAAGGTGTTTATTATTAAGGGGAAAAAAATACAAACCTACATGGCCCTGTGTGAAAAAGTGATTGCCCCCCTGTTAAAACATAAATTAACTGTGGTTTATCACATCTTTGGAAAGCTGAGTTCAATTTCTCTAGCCACACCCAGCCTGATTACTGCCACACCTGTTTTCAATCAAGAAATCACTTAAATAGGACCTGCCTGACAAAGTGAAGTAGACCAAAAGATCCTCAAAAGCTAGACATAATGCTGAGATCCAAAGAAATTCGGGAACAAATGAGAAACAAAGTAATTGACATCTATTAGTCTGGAAAAGTTTATAAAGCCATTTCTAAAGCTTTGGGACTCCAGCGAACCACAGTGAGAGCCATTATCCACAAATGGCGAAAACATGGAACAGTAGTGAATCTTCCCAGGAGTGGCGGGCTGACCAAAATTACCCCAACAGCGCAGTGACGACTCATCCAGGAGGTCACAATAGACCCTACAACAACATCCAAAGAACTGCAGGCCTCACTTGCCTCAGTTAAGGTCAGTGTTCATGACTCCACCATAAGAAAGAGACTGGGCAAAAATGGCCTGCATGGCAGAATTCCAAGACAAAAACCACTGCTGAGCAAAAAGAACACAGGCTTGTCTCAGTTTTGCCAGAAAACATCTTGATGATCCCCAAGACTTTAGGGGATAAACTCTGTGGACTGATGAGACAAAAGTTTAACTTTTTGGAAGGTGTGTGTCCCATTACATCCGGTGTAAAAGTAACAGCATTTCAGAAAAGGAACATCATACCAACAATAAAATATGGTGGTGGTAGTGTGATGGTCTGGGGCTGTTTTGCTGCTTCAGGACCTGGAAGACTTGTTGTGGTAAATGGAACCATGAATTCTTCTGTCTACCAAAAAATCCTGAAGGAGAATGTCCGGACATCTGCTCGTGACCTCAAGCTGAAGCGCACTTGGGTTCTGCAGCAGGACAATGATCTAAAACCAGCAAGTCCACCTCTGAATGGTTTAAGAAAAACAAAATGAAGACCTTGGAGTGGCCTAGTCAAAGACCTGACCTGAATCCGAATGAGATGCTGTGACATGACCTTAAAAAGGCGGTTCATGCTCAAAAACCCTCTAATGTGGCTGAATTACAACAATTCTGCAAAGATGAGCGGGCCAAAATTCCACCACAGCACTGTAAAAGACTCACTGCCAGTTATCGCAAACGCTTGATTGCAGTTGTTGCCAAAACCGTTCCCTGGGGGGCCCCTGTGCTACCGATGATCGTGTCGGACACACAGTCCCGGGTTCTCACAAACTGAGGCCGGTTAGTGAGGTAGTCCAGGATCCATGATGACAGGTGCTGGTCCAACCCTGTGCACAGCAGCTTGTCCTTCAGGATCATCGGTTGGATGGTGTTGAAAGCACTGGAGAAGTCAAAGAACATGATCCTCACCGCATTCCCGGGCTTTTCCAGGTGGGACAGACAACGGTGAAGGAGGAAGATCACCGCATCCTCCACCCCAATGCCATGCTGGTAGGCGAACTGGAGTGGATCCATCGCTGGATCCACCAGGGGGCGGAGGTGAGCAAGGAGCAGTCTCTCCAGGGTCTTCATCATGTGAGACGTCAGGGCCACTGGTCTGTAGCTGTTCAGATCTTTGGGGTGGGAAGTCTTTGGTACAGGTACCACACAAGATGTTTTCCACAACTGTGGTACCCTTCCCAGCTTCAGGCTCAGGTTGAAGATGTACTCCACAATCCCACACAGCTGGTCTGCACAGGACTTGAGGAGCTTTGTGCTGATGCCGTCCGGTTCCGAGGCCTTCCTCGCCTTGATCTTCCTCAGCTCCGTCCTCACCTGGGTCTTAGTGAGGGTCAGGTTGGGGGGCTGTATGTTGGGAGTGGGGGGGTGTTGGTGGAGTGGGGAGTGGGCAGCAGGACTTGATGTCTTCAGAGGCAGCAGTGGTTGTTGTGCAGTCGCGGGGGAGGGCGGTTGGTCAAACCTATTGAAAAACAGATTCAGATTATTCGCCCACTCCCTGCCCCCCGTGGCCTGGGGGGAGATATTCTGGAGCCCAGAGATGGTTTTAAGGTTTCTCCAGACCCCGCTGATGTCGCTCTGTTGCAGCTTGTCCTCCATCTTCTTCATGAAGCTGTCCTTGCCTTCTCTGATCTTTCTCCTCAGCTCCCTCTGTACGGACTTCAGCATCTCCCTGTTCCCCGACCTGAAGATCCTCTTCTTCTCTCTCAGAAGTGTTTTTATCTCAGGGTTGATCCAGGATTTGTTGTTTGAGCAACACCGTATGGTCTTGGTTGGAACGGTGTTGTCCACACAGAAGCTGATGTAGTCCGTGATGGTGTGAGTGAGGCCATCGATGTCCTCACCATGTGGATCGCAGAGCTGCTCCCAGGCGGTGGTTTCAAAACAGTCCTTTAGAGCGTCCATTGCCTCCTCAGACCATAACTTTACTGTGCGCATGACCGGAGGTTGTCTGTGAACTAGGGGTTTGTACACCGGCCGGAGATGAACCAAGTTGTGATCCGATCTCCCGAGTGGGGGGAGTGGTGATGAGGTGTACGCCTCCTTAGTGTTTGCATAGAATAAGTCCAGTGTTTTATTGTCTCTAGTGTGGCATGTGACATACTGGGTAAACGTGGGTAGAATGGGAGACAGTGAAACATGGTTGAAATCGCCTGAGATGAGGAGAAGAGCATCTGGGTGTTCTGTCTGCAGCCTGCCAGTTACTGAGTGGATGACGTCACGCGCTGTCCCAGCGTTCGCCGTCGGATTTGCATAAATAACAACTAATGCAGATCACGTGTGAGTATTCCCTCGGGAGATATGTAGGCCGCATGCTAACAGCTAGCAACTCAATGTCTTTGCTGCAGTGTTGTTGTTTAACAGTGATATGTCCCGGTCTGCACCAGTTGTTGTTAACATACATTATCACTCCACCGCCCCTTGCTTTGCCACTGTCTGGTGTTCGGTCTGCCCGTATCGCGTGGAAACCTTCCAGTTCAATGCTAGCATCTGCTGCTAGTTCAGTTAGCCACGTCTCAGTAAATAACAGAAGGCAGCACTCCTGGTATATGCTTTCGTAGTGGGAGATAGCCGCTAGCTCATCTACTTTTCCCAGTATCGATCGTACATTCCCCATAACAACGGATGGGAGGGTGGGTCTGTACCTTATATTTCTTGCTCGCCGTCTTACTCCAGCACGACACCCACGTCGTTTTCGCCTCTGTTCTCCCGGTATGTCGAGTTTTTCCGTTAGCACCGAGTGGCGGTTGACTGCTAGCAGCTGTTCCCTGCTGTACCGTCTCCTGCTATAAACAGTGGCTCCATCCACCGGCTCGGGAGACATTTGGAGCGATCTGTGTGTCCGTGATGTATAAGGTGTGTAAGGTGTCGCCGGATCAGAAAGTTGTCACCAGATCAGAAAATGACTGACAGAAGACAAAATAACAACCAGGATGATGAAAATGGACGAAACGAGCCGCCTGGCCAGCGGTAAGTTTGACGAATTTCTTTGTTTGTTTACATTGTACTGATTTTCTGGTTCATATACTTTGAAGATAAGATAACAAAAAACCCCAAACAAAAAACCGTGACAAAAAACAAAACCATCCTTTGTGTAAATATGTCCAAAGTCCACTTTTGACTGAAATTTGTGTAATTCGATATGGCTGCCATGGCATTATGCAAATTAGATGCATAAATTTACGCCTGTCTCAAACTTTGGACCATATTCTACATCTCTCTAACTGACAGTAGCCATTATCTCTTACCACTTTCAAGTTATAGCCTTGGAAATCTCTGACATCTAAACTGAATATTTTCTTGAAAAAAATCTTGACCCCATCAATAACAGTTTTCATAGGAAAACAGCTGAAAAGCTTAATATAAAGTGACTGAAAAGCCAGTGGATTTAACAGAGACAAAATGAAGGTAAACAGTTCTAAATAAAAACTGAATAAGGAGAAAATGACTTCATCAGTGGTTACATTAGTGTGAAGCTACAGGTGCATATGTGTAGAGGTAGAACAGTCTTTTATTGTGTGTAAATTTACTCCTATCTCAAACTTTGGATCATATTCTGCATCTTTCTTACTGACAGTAAGCCATTATCTCTTACCACTTTCATGTTTTTGCCTTGGAAATCTCTGACATCTAAACTGAATATTTTCTTGAAAACAACCTTGACCACCAGAGGGGAGAGGTTACCTGGTGCAATAATACACCACAGACAGCGTGACAAACATACAAAAAATGAGAAATCAGGAAGGGAGCAAACACTTTTTCACACCACTGTACATGGCTGATATTGTTAGGGGCATTTAATGTAAATATACATAGGTTCTTTTGGTCTATAAAAAATAAGGACAAATAAAGTTGTCATGTGTATGTGTGTGGGGTCAGTAGTTTTGGAGCAGAAAACAGGAACTTCTTGGGAGAAAACAGGTCTAGAACTGACATCCATTTTTGTAAACTTCCCTTTCCATCCAACCTCAAATGTTCTCAGTGGGATTCAGATTTTTACTGCTGAAATGCCGTCCCTATTATCTACCGAGGGAACTCACTGCTGTGTTTTTGGCCGATGTATACATTTCCCTGTGAGTTAACTACACAGCAGTGCTCCACAAACTCCATGACGTCATCAGCGCATTAGAGATGTCCCATACCGAAGCTGTTTTTATTGTTGCAGGTGACTTTAACCAGTGCAATTTACGGACTGTACTTCCCAAATATTACCAGCATGTGGACATTCCCACCCGTGATAAGAACACACTGGACCATGTTTACACAAACACACGTGGTGCATACAGAGCGGCACCCCGCCCCCACTTGGACAGTCAGATCACATCTCCCTGTTCATGTACCCGGCCTACAGACAAAGACTGAAACAAACAAACCCTGTTATTAAACAAATTAAACGCTGGACTCCAGAGACTGAGAGCACCCTGCAAGACTGTTTTGCCTGTAATGTCACGATCTGAGCACGGGGGGGGGGGGGGGGGGAATTTCACCGTGCTCTGTCTCTTTGCCTTTTGTTTTTCCTTATTTGTATAATGTTGTATTTTTGAGTTCTATGCCTGTTATGTTATTCTAGTTTGTTTTCACATATTCTGTATTGTTTCTTTGTATGATTTATTTTCCTGTTTATGTTCATTGTAGTTTTGTTATTTACATAGTTGGGGTTATTTATCTTTATTTATCATCATCACATCATATTCATATTTTGCCGATTCCTTTGTTCTCTCTCGGGGTTGCAGCCGTCGGAGGCACTTCTGGGTTTTTCCCCGGTTGTGGGTGGTGCCTCTGTCAAGCTGTCAGCCCCGCCTCCTCTCCTCATGACTCACAGCTGATTGCCATCAACTTCTTCCCCAGCCCACTCATGTGATTCACACTGGTTATCATTTGCGTTTAATTGTTTCTGGCCCTATATAAGGGCAGTTATTTCTGTTCCGTGTGCTGGTGTCTCAAGATTCATTTATGTCTGAAACCTGTTCCGTTCTGACATTTGTATCCTGTTTTCTCCTGGTTGCTCGTAAGTTTTGCTTTATGCACTTTTGGATCTTTGTGTTAGCACACTGTTTAGACTTTTTGGGTTTTTTGTTAATAAATATCACAAACTGCAATCCAGCACGTGGGTCTCTCCTCTCTGCCCCGAGGGGCAATTCATGACATGTACAGACTGGGATGTGTTTAAAGCCACAGCCATCCGGGAGGACTCTTCTGTAAACATAGAAAACTATGCTGAGTATGTGACTGGGTAAATTAGTGCTTGTGTTGATACCATCGTACCCACCATACAAGTCAGGAAGTTCCCAACCAGAAGCCCTGGATAAACAGTCAGGTACGTCACATGCTGCATGCTTGCTCTCTTGCATTTAAATCAGGCAATGAGGCCGAGTACAAAGCTGCAAAGTATGGACTGAGGAAGGCTATAACAACAGCCAAGAGGCAGTACAAAGAAAAGCTGGACAGCCTCTACTCCACTCCTGACCCTGGGCGCAGGCTCAACCCACGCAAGGCAGCAGGACCAGACAACATCCCTCGGCGGGCTCACAGAGCATGTGCTGCCGAGCTGACTGATGTTCTCACATCCATCTTTAACCTCTCCCTCAACCAGAACATACAGTAGTCCCCCTCCTGCTTCAAAACCACAACCATCGTCCCTGATAGAAGATTCCATTTTATCTACATTATTATTATTATTATTAATAATGTATTATTATATTTAAGAAATATCATGCCTTTCATATGCCATGTTTAATGTTTATATGTGCATGCCATATAGGATAAGTTCATATATTCTTGGTATGTTTATGTGAGCAATTATTGGCCTTCAGAGAATTCAGTACAGGATCAGTACATGCGTAAGGAATGATCTAAGCTACTCTTATAATCTCTTTGATATTACCTGTTTTGGGTCACAGGAATGCACAGCAACTCCTCAGCCTGTATAGATCAGTGGTAGAGATTAGGTACAGTATATGGACATTCTGTTAGTTTTATGGATCTCATGTCCATGTCTCCATGACCTCATGTCTCCAGAGTGTCTGTGACGTTTCCCCGGATAAGCTTTGATTATCAGGACTATCCCGTTCTGTTCCTCCCCTTATCCTCATCCTCCCTCTCCTTTCTCCTACCTATATATATCAGACCTAAAGAATGTATTTCTTTGGAGATTCTAGGTGTGCCTGAATGCCATGCCTTGTAATCTCTCCCTCAAATGGCCATTGAGGTTAAAACTGGATATCTATTTTTATTATAAATGTACATAAATCCAACTTTCCACCTGATTATTTGACTTTGAAAATTTAAGCTCAAAATTATTCCAACAGTCCCTCGCCCCAAAAAGAGCCCACTGACCTGCCTGAATGATTACAGGCCGGTAGCACTCACTCCAATCATCATGAAGTGCTTCGAGAGAGTGGTGCTGGCCCTCATTCAGGACAGCATACTGGATACACTGGATCCCCTGCAGTACGCCTATCGGCCCAACAGGTCCACCTCAGATGCCATTGCTGGTGCACTCCATTATTCTCTCTCCCACCTGGAAGATAAAGACTCCTACATCAGGATGCTCTTTGTCGACTACAGCGCCACCTTCAGCACGGTCATACCCCACAAACTCACCTACCAACTCTCTTCACTTGGCCTGCACACCACCCTCTGTGACTGGCTACTGGACTTTCTGACGGGCAGACCCCAGTCTGTCAGGATGGGCATAACAGGACCTCAGCCAGCATCATCACGAACACAGATGTCCCACAGGGTTGTGTTCTCAGCCCCATCCTCTACAGCCTCTTCACCCACGACTGTGTCGCCTCCCACAAGGACAATGTCATCTTAAAGTTTGCAGATGACACAGCAGTGATAGGATGCATAACCGGTGGTGATGAAGCATCCTACAGGAGGGAGGTGGCCAGCCTGGTGTAATGGTGTGAGGACAACAACATCACCCTCAACACGGACAAGACAAAGGAGTTGATAGTGGACATGAGGAAGGGGAGGAGACCTCATCAGGCGCTGTTCATCCGGGACCTTGAGGTGGAGAGGGTGAGCAGCTTTAAATACCTGGGCATACACATCAGCAAGGACCTTACGTGGATATTTAACACCACAGAGCTGGTTAAGAGAGCTCAACAGCGGCTGTACTTTCTGAGGAGTCTGAGGAAGTTTGGCATGTCCCCCAAGATCCTCAACAAATTCTACAGATGCATCATCGAGAGCATCTTGACCAACTACATTACTGCGTGGTACGGCAGCACTACTGCTTTGGACCGCAAACGCCTTTATAGAGTGGTGAAGACAGCAGAGAAGATCATCAGGACTCCATTCCCCTCTCTGCAGAGCATCTACCACCGCAGAGTCCAAAGGAGAGCTGCCTCCATCCTCCAGGACCCCACCCACCCCCAGCACAGAATGTTCACACTTCTACCTTCAGGCCGGAGGTGCAGAAGTGTGAAATGCAGGACATCCAGACTAAAAAACTCCTTCTTTCCCACTGCCTTCAGACTCCTGAATAAATACCAAAACTCCGGACACAGCTTTGCAAATAGGAATGCACACACTAGATGCTAAATTTGCACATTGCTCATTTGCACATTGTACATAGTCTCACCCCGTCTCATGTCCATATCATCTTTACCGCTAAATTATCAAAATTGAATTTAAAAAAAAGCCTTAAGTATTTCCTTGTGCCTGTAATGAATATTGAACATATTAAAGCTTATTTTTTTGAATTATAAAAAAAAAAAATTCACAATATTCAGATTTACTGAGAGGCACTAATGTGTTATATTTACATTCACACACAGACAATCTTTCCTAACTTGAAAGGTCTAGGAGTAAAGCACACAACCCCTAGTAACTTATCTAAATCACATTAAAGTGACTGACAGCAGTCTTTTTTTACTACATATTTTCAATTCAGATAATTCTGCCTAATCTTGCAAAATAACCCACTATATTTAAAAGTTGATAATTCAGTAATCAGTCCCCTGAAGCCATAATATAAGGTAAGGCTACACACAGCTAGGCAGTGATATTTACACTGCAGATTTCATTAGTGTGAATCAGCAGCTCTCCTTCCCTCCAAAACATACTCCTTCTTTTTAAAGCTGCTCTTTATATCATTCATTCATTCATTCATTCATTCATTCATCTTAGGTTTAGGGCGCTCGCGCACGCAGCGACCGGCAGCCGGTGGCTTGTCACCAGACTGCAAACCAAATCTACCTACGGGTACAAATAAGTAACAAAAAAAAAAAAATCTTCTTCCGCTTAATCCTTTTCGGGTCGCGGGGGGGCTGGAGCCTATCCCAGCATCTTTGGGCGAGAGGCAGGGTACACCCTGGACAGATCGCCAGTCATTTTAAACAATGTACCTACCGATAGGTATTCTGAATATTTACCTAATATGGCTAAAAAAAATGCTGTTAATACCACAGATTGTCACAGCTGTCATTCACACACCATTATAGAAATGCCGTTGTTTGGAACTATTTGGAGCTCCATGAACCACGTGACCGGGCAGCGGTGAGATCAAAGAGTGTCGCAACTCTCACATTATACGGCTATGATTCAGAGTAGCAGACAATTAGTTTACTGGTTCAACCCACTCCTAATATCCTAATATTGTCCACAAGATGAAAGAGCTCGAAATCTTCTTCTGTCTGTTCCCTTTAGGGATCTCCACAGCAGATCATCTGTCTCCATCTCACCGTATCCCTTACATCTTCTTCTGTAACACCAACCCTCTCCTTGTCCTACTTCACTACATACATGAATCTTCTCTGTGGTCATCCTCTTTTCCTCCTGCCTGCCAGCTCCATCTTCAACACCTTTTGTCCAATATATCCACTATCCCTCCTCTACATATGTCCGAACCATTTCAGCCTTGCCTCTCTTACTTTGTCTCCAAACTGCTCAACCTGAGCTGTCCCTCTGATATACTCATTTCTAATCCTGTCCCTCCTAGTCACTCCCAATGAAAATCTTAGCATCTTCAACTCTGCCACCTCCAGCTACACCTCCTGTTCTTTTATCAGGTCTCAGTACTGTCTTGGAAATCTTCCCTTTCACTCTAGCTGCTATCTTTCTGTCACAAATCACCCCTGACACTCGTCTCCACCCACTCCACCCTGCCTGCACGCTCTTCTTCACTTCTCTTGTGTATTCTCCATTGCTTTGGACGGTTGCTCCCAGGTATTTAAACTCGTCTACCTTCACTACCTCTAGTCCTTTCATCTTCACCGTTACACCTGCCTACCTCTCATTCACACACATGTAATCTGCCTTGCTTCAACTGACTTTCATTCCTCTTCTGTCCAGAGCATACCGCCACCTCTCCAGGTTCTCTTCCACCTGCTCCCTACTCTCAAGACAGAAATATCTCGAAATGTGTAATCATATACAATGACTACTCTTGAAACTAAAAGTTATGTCCATGAACTATCAGACCTATTAATGTGTGTCTGACAGATATGTGTGCTACTACTGTATAAATGTCATGCGGTGACCCTCGCGGATCACCATAAGACGCCAAGAGTCCACCGCTGAGTTTTGCAATGATGGTAATTTATTAACAAAACGAGACAAGACACAAGGCTATGAGCCGCTAAGGGCAAAAACAAACACTAAGCGATACAAGGGCTCGTAGGGCTAACCCCAGCCACTACGAGCTAAACTATGACAAGACAAGAAAGAACACAAACCTGACATGAAGGTCTAATGAGGTCCCACGAGGATTGTTTGACGAGATTTAGACGATACTCCTGCAATCTAACTGCCGTCAGTGCCCGCCTTATAAAGGCGAACACTAACGAGCAGTGATGACAGACAGCTGACCGATTTTGACAGCCGGAAACCCCACCGAGCGCCTTCACAATAAGAGCCCGGTGAAGCCAGAACATAACCCACAGCTGTCAAAGCCGGCAGCGAATATACATAGCCCGAGCGCGGACAGGACCGGTGCTCGGGTCGTAACAGTACCCTCCCTCCGAGGGCGGGCTTTCAGAATGCCCATAGACCACCCTGCCCCCCACCCCCTCCAGGGTGGGCAGATGGGGGTAGGTTCGGAGGGAGAAAAAGACCAACACAAAATCAGTACAGGAAAAAGACAAAATCCAGACCAGACAAGGCAAAAAAAACTAAACACAGCACAATGACAAAAAATACCAAATATTCAAATCAAATAAAATACACACGGAGGAAAATAAGGCAACTGTAGGACATAACACAATTTGCCAAGGATCCCCAAATAACAGTTACAGAAACAGCACAGGACAGCACGAGAAAATTAAATCTTTGCCCACGTTACACAAGAAAATGGCTTCCCACCTGTGTGAATTCTCATGTGAATTTTCAAATAACCAAATACAGAAAAACAGAGCAATTACCGGCTCATACCTAACTACACACAAAACAAACTAGGGCAACTGCAAGACATAACAAATACCCGCAGACACCCAAATGGCCATAACACAAAGCACACAGGATAGCAAGGGAAAAAAAAACAGATCACTGGGACAGATCATCACCAGAAAATGACCACTACCTCCCCCCCGACAGTTTATGCCGACCAGCGGAGACCAGGCGCCATAGGAACAGTTCAGGTGGTCTCCCTGCGTCCAACGGTCGGTGGGTGGTCATGGGAGGCGGAACATGACCAGGCGGCTCACCACAGTCCAACGCCCAGCACGTCCACTCCTCTGGCGGCCGAACCAGGTCGCCCAACGAAACACATAACACGTCGGGTGGCCGACCCAGGGCGCTGAACCGGCGAAGCTGTCCCTCAGGCGGCCAACCCGCGTCCCTCAGCCACCAGTCCCGGGGAAAAACAGCCCGTGGCGGCCTCCCTGACGAGGACAAAACTCGGGAGAGTCGGGGCGAGCGAACAGGAACCCCCGCAGCCCCCGGCGATGATGCGCAGGGGCGGTGACTCAGTAGAGGGGAAAGAAAGCAAGGATGAGCCCGTAATCCGTCCGACGGTGAAAGGTTTGCAGCTCCTCCCCCGTCCGCAGACCACACCGGCGCTGCACCTCCGCTGGACCTTGGTTGGGTCCCAGCTGCACCCACGTCAGGCCCCGATTGGGCCAGAACCACACCTGCGGTGGACCCCGATTCAGCCTCTGGCGCACCCACGTCGGACCCCAATTGGGCCAGAACCGCACCTGCGGTGGACCCCGATTGGGCCTCTGGCGCACCCACGTCGGACCCCAATTGGGCCAGAACTGCACCTGCGGTGGACCCCGATTAGGCCTCTGGCACACCCACATCGGATCCCGATTGGGCCAGAACCGCACCTGCGGTGGACCCCGATTGGGCCTCTGGCGCACCCACATCGGACCCCGATTGGGCCAGAACCGCACCTGCAGTGGACCCCGATTGGGCCTCTGGTGCACCCACGTCGGACCCCGATTGGGCCACAGCAGCCTCCACGACGGATCCCGACTGGGTCGGTGCAGCTCCGCTGACGATCTCCACCCCCTAACCTGGGACCTCCAACCCAGTGACTCCGACTGGTTCCATGCCGGTGACACTGCAACGAGGCTCACAAACAAGAAGAAAACCGGGATCAGAATCACCGGTAGCAACAGAACCCAGCGAGACGAGCTCGGGCGCAGCAGGGGGCTGCTCCTCACTCGCCTCCCCGAGAGGCAGGCAAAAATGATCCAAAACAGGGGACAGAGACACAAGAGGGAGCACTTGCCTGCACTCGGGTTCTGTTGCCACCCAGGACTTCGACGATCCAGGTTCAGGGCGGCGACTCTCATCAGCAGGCTCCAACTCAGCTGCGTTGGGCTCCGCAGCTGGCAAGATGTCGTCTGCAGCCTGAGGTTCCTCCCGCGCTGCTGTCCACGCCGATGACCCGTATGGCGTGGGGGCAGGAGACCCTCAACCCACTGGCTCGGACCACTCCAGCGAGGAGACCCGGGGACGCTTCATCGTCGGCTCAGGCTCCGGGCCGCAGTCCGCTCTTCTCCTCCGTCCACGACGTGGCTGCAGGGCCGGATTCATGCTTTCCAGCACTGCAGGCCCCCTCTTCATCCAACGGCGTTGGCCTGGCGTCGCTGACCGCTCAACAGGGGGGCACACAGAGGCAGCAGGTTTAATCATTATCTCTACAGCAGGTGGAGGGAGCTCGGGGGGCTGCGAACCCCAAGCTCCGCCCCCAGGAGTCAGACAAGGCAGGTTACAATTATGATGTAATAAATGAACATGCACTTGCCTTTCTCCCGGAGAAGAGATGGTTCCTGCTGTAGGGGACGTTGTTCCTTCTTCTCCCCACTGGATGGCGACAGAGGGCCCCCTGGAGGGACGAGGTGGAGCCGCTCTCAGAGGTTCACTGACGGGGTTTGCCGGCAGCGGGTCCAACCAGGGATTCTGCTGAGGATTGCCTGGGCCGCGACGCCGACGTCGTCGTCGGCCCCCAGATGGCGTGAACTCCTGGACCGGGCCAAGGGCAGGAGCGGGACCCCAACACGGGGAGCGAGGATGCCTCCTCCGCTGCTTCCTGCCGTAGTCCTCCTCCAACATACGGAGCATCTCGTGCTGTTCAGTGATGTCATCCCTCCTCGCGCCGACTTCAGGGTGGTCAGCGTAGCGGGGAGAAAGATGATTAAGCACATCCTCAGTGCAGTCCAGGTACCAGCGTACCTCGCTGTCGTAGTCGAGGAGGGAAGCAGAAATGAGCGTTTCATCCACGTATTCTAGGACATCCGCCAGCTCGTTGCTCGGACTCCGAGCGCGGCCCCTCCGCGACGGCATTCCTCCAGCACACTGTACCCAGACAGAAAAAGAACAAATGTCCAAAAGCAAAAACTCACGGTGAAAAAGGCGTCTCGGTGTGGCGTCTCCGTTTAGACGTCTGGCAGGAGTATACTGTCATGCGGTGACCCTCGCGGATCACCATAAGACGCCAAGAGTCCACCGCTGAGTTTTGCAATGATGGTAATTTATTAACAAAACGAGACAAGACACAAGGCTATGAGCTGCTAAGGGCAAAAACACACACTAAGCGATACAAGGGCTCGTAGGGCTAACCCCAGCCACTACGAGCTAAACTATGACAAGACAAGAAAGAACACAAACCTGACATGAAGGTCTAATGAGGCCCCACGAGGATTGTTTGACGAGGTTTAGACGATACTCCTGCAATCTAACTGCCGTCAGTGCCCGCCTTATAAAGGCGAACACTAACGAGCAGTGATGACAGACAGCTGACCGATTTTGACAGCCGGAAACCCCACCGAGCGCCTTCACAATAAGAGCCCGGTGAAGCCAGAACATAACCCACAGCTGTCAAATCCGGCAGCGAATATACATAGCCCGAGCGCGGACAGGACCGGCGCTCGGGTCGTAACAACAAAATTAGATAGGTAAACAACTGTTTTAGTTATTTGGTGGTGATTTTTACCAAAATAATTTATTCATCATCATTTGTAGTTTACATAACACAGTTTTTGTATAGAGCTATATATCAAGTATTGAGATACTGAATAATTATTTCAAGATATGATTTTTGACCCTATCGCCCAGCCATAGAATGCCTGTCAAATATGTAGACATCACAAACAGGCAGTTGTGAGAGGGAACCATGCCCAGCCATTTTTCGAGTCTCCCCATCCCCTCCAAAAAATTAAGTTAAGCACATTTGTGTGCTATTTTTATTATTAAACTGTTGATTTAATAATTTCTGATAAAAGGGGGAAAAGAATAAAATCAACTATTCTTACCAACACCCCCCTCCATATACGCACACACACACGCCCCCACCAAATACCAAAAGACACAAAAAGGGAAAAGAAAATCAGTATTCTATATTGGCCACTGGCGGTCCTGATTTTCAAATATTGACATTGGACATGGAATAACCCACACAAAGACTGCCATCAATAGTGCCCCATTCATTGTTACAGTTGTGCCTCATTAATATCTATCTGCACAGGTTTAAGTATATTCTGGTTGTACTTACGCTCAGCAATGACTAG
This sequence comes from Pholidichthys leucotaenia, assembly GCA_020510985.1. Taxonomy (NCBI): domain Eukaryota; kingdom Metazoa; phylum Chordata; class Actinopteri; order Cichliformes; family Pholidichthyidae; genus Pholidichthys; species Pholidichthys leucotaenia. The sequence continues at coordinate 185,165,643 of CM035840.1, read as the reverse complement.
AGGTGGGTAGAAGAGAAAGTATCCCACCAACTCTGCAGTGAGCTGGTTCAGGAGCCCACTGGAAATCGTCCCATTAAGAATAGCATCCTGGTTTTTCACCACATAAACCAAAGAAACCGCGGGAGAGTCTGGCTCCTGAAACACACGCTGGATCTGGAGAGAAACACACACACAGTCCCTTCTGGTATTTGGCTTAAAACCAGAACATCAAAATGATCTCCACCCTTTACAGCAAACACACAAACAGCTGGTTGTGGCTGAATGTATAATTCTCACATGAATATCTCGGGGTTTCATACTAAAATGCATGTAAAGAACGCACAACAAAGCTCCAGACATGGCGTCACACTTCTGTCTTTTTTTTTTTTTTTTTTTTTTTTTTTTTGCTGTGTAGCACTTTGGAAAAATGTGAATGAGTCACCCCAGAAAAAAGTGGATGATGATACAGGTGAGGAGAAAGTCCCAGCACATTCCTCTGAGAGTGTTAATGTTTCCGAGGATAAATGATGAATGCTGACATGACAGCCACAGAGGCAGAGGCAGAAAATAAGATGGAGAGAAGAGCCAAGCACAAAGGATTAAGCAGAGAGCAGCGCATCACACACGAGCTATGATTGTATCTCCACAATTAAATCGTGTAGCAACTTCCTGATTAACTGAAACCCCAGTGCTGACCTTTGTAAACTGTTAATAGGAAAAATGCAAAGCAATTTACAGGTAAAACAGAGGACGCTGACATCATGCAGTACTTAAGAAAAACATTTGCATGGTGGAGTAGCACCAGGGTGGCCACAAAGCTAAAACCACGCCAATGTTGTGTCCAGAATTCTATCTGCAGCTTTTTATTTATCCATGCTGCATGCAAATGTGACACATTGTACTGGGCTATGCATTTTCTTTAGTTAAAACAGTCTTTCAGATTGTTCTAGGATACCTCAACAGTGAGTCTGTTGTAAGTCTCCAGCACTTTGTCCTGAGCTTCGTCAAAGGCGTTCTCCAGCCTCTGCTCCAACATGTGGACAAAGCTGCAGGAATAGATGTTGTCTGTTGGGCCGACGAACCTCAACACTGGAAAAACAAATGGAAAAATCAGAACAATATTGCATATTTGTAGAGTAAAATGCATTCATTTTCATATACAGCATGTTTGTCACTTGTTGATAGATACACTGAATTAAAGACAAATTTCTTGAGAATAAAACTATAACTTGATTTTGCTGAAAATTTTAAATAAAAATACACAAAGTTCAGCAACTGAATGTCTATTGTCCAGGGCCCAGATAGGGTCCCTATGCACACCTCACAGTAAAGCAACACCAATTTATTTCTTTCTGAAGCCTTAGTGTCCACTATGTGAAATGAGCAGGTAACAATGTATAAACTCATTTGCACTATATTACAAATACTTCTCTGTATTTGCAATATTCAAATTATTTTCATACTACCCAAATAAATGATACCTTAAAGATAAATTTCTCTGGAATACAACAATAACTTCATCCATCCATCCTTCTTCTACCGCTTTTCCGGTGGTCCGGGTCACAGAGGCAGCAGTTCAAGCATAGAAGCCCAGACTTCCCTCTCCCCGGCCACCTGCTCCAGCTCTTCAGAGAGGATACCAAGGCATTCCCAGACCAGCTGGGAGACGTAGTCTCTCCAGCGTGTCCTGGGTCTGCCCCGGGGTCTCCTACCAGTGGGACGTGCCCGAAACACCTCAAGTGGGAGGCGTCCAGGAGGCATCCTGATCAGACACCCAAACCAGCTTAACTGGCTCCTTTTGATGTGGAGGAGCAGTGGTTCTACTCTGAGCCTCTCCCAGATGACTGAGCTCCTCACCCTATCTCTGAGGGTGAGTCCAGCAATCCTACAGAGAAACTCACTTCAGCTGTTTGTATCCACAATCTCATTCTTTCGGTCATTACCCAAAGCTCATGACCATAGGTGAGGGTAGGAACGGTGATTGAACGGTAAATTGACAGCTTTGCTTTAGAGCTCAGCTCCCTCTTCACCACAACAGACCGGTACAACGTCCGCATCACTGCAGAGGCTGCTCCGATCCATCTGTCAATCTCTCACTCCATTCTCCCCTCACTCATGAATAAGACCCTGAGATACTTGAACTCTTCCACTTGGAGCAGGAGCTTGTCCCCAACCTGGAGAGGACAATCCACCCTTTTCCGACTGAGGACCATGGACTTAGACTTGGAGGTACTGATTCTCATCCCAGCTGCTTCACACTCAGTAGCAAACCCTCACAGTAAGACCTGTAGGTCATTGCTGGATGAAGCCAACAGGACAACATCATCTGCAAACAGCAGAGATGACATCCTGTGGTCACCAAGAATGATACCCTCTGCTTCTTGGCTGCACTTAGAAATCTGGTCCATGAAAATTATGAATAGGATCGGTGACAAAGGGCAGCCCTGGCGGAGTCAACTCTCACTGGAAACAAGTTCGACTGAGTGTTGGCAATACAGTATGAACCAAACTCTTGCAACAGTCATATAGATACTGGATAGCTCGTTGCAACAAGCCTGATACCCCATACTCGAGGGACGTGGACGAATGTTTTCTCCAAGTCCACAAAACACATGTAGACTGGTTGAGCAAACTCCAACGAACCCTCGAGGATTCTCGAGAAGGTTCAATGTGATCCAATGTGCCACAGCCAGGACGAAAACCACATTGCTCCTCCTGAATCCGAGGTTCAACCAGCAGTCGAACAAGCACATGTTAAAACAAACAGGGGTCAATACAACTCCTCCGGGATGAAAAAAAAATGATAAAAGAACTCATAAAAATGCCCCCTATTTATTTTTAGACCTTTAGCACAATAACTTGATATTGCTGAAAATTTTTTTACATGTAATACACTTTTCACCCATCAAACTGGTGTGCCGATCTGAAACTAAAATCCATCTAGCAAACTGGTATTAAATTTCAATTTGAGTCTGTCACTGCATATGTGGGTATTTGTGTTCTAAAATGACTAATAATGTTTTGCAAACAATAATTTTTTTTTTTTTTTGTTACTTATTTGTACCCGTAGGTAGACTTGGTTTGCAGTCTGGTGACAAGCCACCGGCTGCTGGTCGCTGCATGCGCGAGCGCCCTAAACCTACATGTTTTTGGTATGCGGAAGGAAACCGGAGAAATCCCGGAGTAAACCCGCGCAACACGGGGAGAACATGCAAACTCCACACAGCTCACTGTTGGTCGGGGGCTGGGATCGAACCCACGATCTCATGATCCCCGCGGTCCCCCGGCCGAGGGTAAAACTGTGCTGCCACAGTGCTAAACCACTGCGCCACCGTGCAGCCCAATAATTAGCCAAATGATAAATATAAGTATAATTGTCAAGATAATAGTCTAATAAAAAGTCAAAAAGCCCAAATATAGAAATAATGTGATCAATCTGTCAAAGGAACATACAGTATATGTAGGGTGTATATTCTGTAACTATATATTCGACATGTATAACCAATCCACAGCAGCAGACCAATCATCCAACTCACAATAGGTATCATAAGACATTCCCATACAGACGTGGACAAAATTGTTGGTACCACTCTGTTAATGAAAGAAAAATCCACAATGGTCGCAGAAATAACTTGACTCTGACAAAAGTGGTAATAAATAAAAATTCTATGAAAGTTAACCAGTGAAGATCAGACAATGCTTTTGAATTGTGGTTCAACAGAATTATTTTAAAAAACAAACTCATGAAACAGGCCTGGACAAAAATGATGGTACCCCTAGAAAAGATTGAAAATAATGTGCCCATAGGGACATGTTCAACCAAGATGTGTCCTCTAATTAACATCACAGGTGTCTACAAACTTGTAATCAGTCAATCGGCCTATTTAAAGGGTGACAAGTAGTCACTGTGCTGTTTGGTGACATGGTGTGTACCACACTAAACATGGACCAGAGGAAGCAGAGAGTTGTCTCAGGAGATTAGAAAGAAAATTATAGACAAGCATGTTAAAGGTAAAGGCTATAAGACCATCTCCAAGCAGCTTGATGTTCCTGTGACTACAGTTGCACATATTATTCAGAAATTTAAGATCCATAGGACTGTAGCCAACCTCCCCGGACGTGGCCGCAGGAGGAGACGGATAATACGAATGGTAACAAAAGAGCCCAGAACAACCTCGAAACACATTCATGGTGAACTCCAAGGTCAAGGTACATCAGTGTCAGATCGCACCATCCGTCATTGTTTAAGCCAAAGTGGACTTCATGCGAGACGACCAAGGAGGACACCACTGTTGAAAACAAATCATAAAAAAGCCAGACTGGAATTTGCCAAACTGCATGTTGACAAGCCACAAAGCTTCTGGGAGAATGTCCTATGGACAGACGAGACAAAACTTTTTGGCAAGGCACATCAGCTCTATGTTCACAGACACAAAAATGAAGCATACCAAGAAAAGAACACTGTCCCTACTGTGAAACATGGAGGAGGTTCTGTTATGTTCTGGGGCTGCTTTGCTGCATCTGGCACAGGGTGTCTTGAATCTGTGCAGGGTACAATGAAATCTCAAGACTATGAAGGTATTCTAGAGAGAAATGTGCTGCCCAGTGTCAGACAGCTTGGTCTCAGTCGCAGGTCATGGGTCTTGCAACAGGATAATGACCCAAAACACACAGCTAAAAACACCCAAGAATGGCTAAGGCTGAAACATTGGACTATTCTAAAGTGGCCTTCTATGAGCCCTGATCTAAATCCTATTGAACATCTGTGGAAGGAGCTGAAACATGCCGTCTGGAGAAGGCACCCTTCACACCTGAGACAACTGGAGCAGTTTGCTCATGAGGAGTGGGCCAAAATACCTGCTGAGAGGTGCAGAAGTCTCATTGACAGTTACAGAAATCATTTGATTGCCGTGATTGCCTCAAAAGGTTGTGCAACAAAATATTAAGTTAAGGGTACCATCATTTTTGTCCAGGCCTGTTTCATGAGTTTGTTTTTTAAAATAATTCTGTTGAACCACAATTCAAAAGCATTGTCTGATTTCCACTGGTTAATTTTCATAGAATTTTTATTTATTACCACTTTTGTCAGATTCAAGTTATTTCTGTGACCATTGTGGGTTTTTCTTTCATTAACAGAGGGGTACCAACAATTTTGTCCACGTCTGTGTATTCACAAGATTAGATTTAAACATGCATAGTATGGATATAACATGTCTGACTGGAACATAAAAGCCTGATGGAATAAAACATCCATATCAGCCAACGGAGGATTTTATTAACATCTACATCTACATCTACATCAGATAAATCATCCATGTCAGAATAAATATCCTTTCACCAAAATCTGAATTGATATTATATAATATAAACATACAGTATATACGTGACTAAAACTAAATAGTACTGCAGCATAAAACAAACACTGTGCAAACAATTTATTAGCATGTAAAGTTTACCCTGAAGTTAGGAGTGCTAGGAAAACAAATTTTGTCGGACGATAAATTGATCCAGAAATTGTCATTATAAACTATATTATTGACAGGGCTTGGCATTAACTTTTTTGCTCACTGGCCACTGTAGCTAGTGATTCTAAAAAGTTACTAGCCACTCAGCCTTTCCACTAGCCACCATTTGTGGTTGGAAAATGATGTTTAATATGATTAAATTTGACTATTGCATGCTAAAATTTACTTGAACTAAATTTACAACCTTTTAAAATGTAAATGACCTTTATACATACATAAAAATACGAATAGAAACACTGTTTAATTATTCATGAACAGCAGTAAATACTGTAAAATAATAGAGAGAAATATTTGCAATGAAGTACATGTAGATTTGGGGTCCATCCCAATTCTGATTCGTACCCCTACGCCTTCACCTACCACTACCCTGTGGCCCTTGAGGGCTGAAAATTACCCCTTTGAATTGGGACACCCCTTCAGGCTGCACTACGTCATTAATAGTTGTTGATGGATTTAACCTAAATGGACAATGCCTGTTTTGACCAGAAAAAAAAGAAGAGAAAGAATAAAAAAACTGATGAGGAGAAAAGTCTCATCTTAAGGAGAAAAATATCTTCAATTTACATGAACAATTCTAATCAGTAGAAAAAGTCAGACATTTACTAGAAAGAAAGCTGTAAATTCACAGAGAAAAAAAATTGGATGGAAAAAGCCCAATATAAGCAAATGCCATTTACCATTTTATCATTTACCAAACTGATTTAAACACCCAGAATCAAACAAAGGGAGGTGGAAGAACATAAATGCAGTTTATTTCAGTATAAACAATGGTATACAATAAGTATAAAATTAACTTGATAAACCATTTTTATACAAAAAATTAAATGCAGTAGTACCATGCCTACATGCATGTAATGCTGAATCAGGTGATTCACCTGATTTTATATTTTAAATGTATAATGAACAGCTTGAGGGGAGTTGTTTGTGTTGCCGACAGACTGCTTTGTGACAGACAGCCTATGTGAGTATGAGTATTCTACTGTATGTTGGGACTGGATTCTTGGCCTTTATTCATTCTCTTTCATCCATATCATCAGGCTGAAGACAACCTGATGCATAAAAAAATCACTATAGAGCAGATGAAATAAAAACATTTTAAATCCAGTTTTGTGCTGCTCCAAGCCAGCACAACATCACATCACCTTTTTTTCTTAGTCATAGGCTGGTCCTTCTCTAAAAGTTTTGACTGAAGACTCCTTATCAAATATACTAAGCAGCTGTCAGTAAGTCAGATTTTTTTTTTTATTGCCTGCAATGTATGATTTTTTTTTTAATTTATGGCTCATTCATTCTTTCAATTTTGTTTGGCCAGTACGAGACACTCTTCCATGAGCTGGACAGAGAAAGTCAAGGAGACTACATGGCCTTCATCCGGATGGACCGCAGCCTCTTTGCTGAATTGCTGCAGCGTATCTCATATGCATAACCAAGGGACCAAGGTTAGAAGTATCATGTTTATGTCACGACGTGAAAGAATTTTATTGTTTGTTTTTTTTTAATATATATAGTTGTAAGTTTATGTTGCATGTTTTGCGACTTTGCATGTCTTGTGGTTTTTGTATTTTAATCAGTGTGTTTTTAAGTTGGAGGTGTTTGTCTGCTTCCACCCTGTGTTTCCCCAATTACTGATCAGCAGCACCTGGTTGATAGGGATGTGCAGCATCTGTGGCTGCACTGTGTATATCAGTGCATCCGGAGATGATTCACAGCGCTTCACTTTTTTTGTTATGTTACAGCCTTATTCCGAAAGGGATTAAATTCAGTTTTTTCCCTCAAAATTCTACACACAATACCCCACAATAACAATGTGAAAAGTTTTGTTTTTAATTTTTTGCAAATTTGATAAAAATAAAAAAAACTAAGAAATCACATGTACATAAGTATTCACAGCCTTTGCTCAATACTTTGTTGATGCACCTTTGGCAACAATTACAGCCTCAAGTCTATTTGAATATGATGTCACAAGCTTGGCACACCTATCTTTGGGTGGTTTCGCCCATTCCTCTTTGCAGCACCTCTCAAGCTCCATCAGGTTGGATGGGAAGTGTCGGTGCACAGCCATTTTCAGATTTCTCCAGAGATGTTAATTGGATTCAGGTCTGGGCTCTGGCTGGGCCACTCAAGGATATTCACAGAGTTGTCCTGAAGCCACTCCTTTGATATCTTGGCTGTGTGCTTAAGGTCGTTGTTCTGCTGAAAGATGAATCCTCGCCACACTCTGAGGTCAAGAGCACTCTGAAGCAAGCTTTCATCAAGGATGTCTTTGTACATTGCTGCATTCATCTTTCCCTCTATCCTGACTAGTCTCCCAGTTCCTGCCACTGAAAAATATCCCCACAGCATGATGCTGCCACCACCATTGGCATGGTTATGAATGGTGCCTGGTTTCCTCCAAACATGACGCTTGGCATTCACATCAAAGACTTCAATCTTTATCTCATCAGACCAGAGAATTTTGTTTCTCATGGTCTGAGAGTCCTTCAGGTGCCTTTTGGCAAACTCCGGGCGGGCTGCCATGTGCCTTTTACCAAGGAGTGGCTTCCGTCTGGCCACTCTTCCATACAGGCCTGATTGGTTGATTGCTGCAGAGATGGTTGTCCTTCTGGAAGGTTCTTCTCTCTTCACAGAGTAACGCTGGAGCTCTGACAGAGTGACTATCGGGTTCTTGGTCACCTCCCTGACTAAAGCCCTTCTCCCCCAATCACTCAGTTTAGACGGCCAGCCAGCTCTAGGAAGAGTCCTGGTGGTTCTGAACTTCTTCCCTTTATGGATGATAGATGCCACTGTGCTCATTGGGACCTTCAAAGCAGCAGAAATTTTTCTGTACCTTTCCCCAGATTTGTGCCTCGAGACAATCCTGTCTCGGTGGTCTACAGACAATTCCTTTGACTTCATGCTTGGTTTGTGCTCTGACATGAACTGTCAACTGTGGGACCTTATATAGACAGGTGTGTGCCTTTCCAAATCATGTCCAATCAACTGAATTTACCACAGATGGACTCCAATTAAGCTGTAGAAACATCTCAAGGATGATCAGTGGAAACAGGATGCACCTGAGCTCAGTTGTGAGCTTCATGGCAAAAGCTGTGAATACTTATGTACATGTGATTTCTTAGTTTTTTATTTTTAATAGATTTCCAAAAATCTAAAAAAAAAAACTTTTTTTCATGTTGTCATTATGGGGTATTGTGTGTAGAATTTTGAGGAAAAAAATGAATTTAATCCATTTTAGAATAACGCTGTAACATAAAATGTGAAGCGCTGTGAATACTTTCCGGATGCACTGTAAGAGGTGCTCTGGCAGTCGACAGGAGAGCTTTTGTCAGAAGGGAGGAGCCCTGCCTGAGGGAAGGCCTGGCTGGATGAGGGCTTGCTTGTAGTAGAGTCCTGCCAGAGGAGAGACCCTGAATAGAGGAGACAGTGATGGCCAGATGAGGCTTTCTAGAGTACTTGAGGCCTTTCATCAAAATGGCTCATATAGACGAGGCCTCATGTGAAACTTAATTTTCTCTACTAGGCTATCTAGTGGACAAAATGTATACAACATGCAGATTTTTGCAAGGGCATTATTGGTTTATGTGTATTTTTTAAGAAATATCAGTGGTCATAAGGGAAAAAAGAAATAATAAAACTCGGGTGACTACAGTGAATATGCTTGTGGTACATTCATACAATAGTGCCTCAGCATAATGATGTGTTGTTGATGTATCCAAGCTCTCTGACACACGGCAGACACTTCACTGTGCAAATAAAAATAAATTAAAAGAATGGTGCAGCTGGGACTTGACCCCAGCTTCCCAGTTGCGGGACAGATATTTTACCTCGAAGCTACTACTTAGTCATAGCTAGTTGAGGCTTTCTTGAAGACTTGAGGTTTTTCATCAAAATTGTTCATATAGACGAAGCCTCATGTGAAACTGCATTTGCTCTATTAAGCCATGTAGTCAACAAAACGTATACAATATCAGATTTATGCAAGCGCATTATTGGTTTAATGTGTATTTTTTCCATTTCAATAAATGTGCTGTCTTCTAAGAAATATCAATGATCATAAGAGGGAAAAGGAAATAATAAAACTGGGGTGACTCCAGTGAATGTGCCTGTGTTACTCAGTGTGCTTGTACTACTTATCCATTTTTATTAAGAAATAATAACTTTTCTTATACTGTCTTTCCCAGTATATTCACCTCTGTCCTTATTGCCATGCAGGGCACAACAGTGCCTCAGCATAATGATCCAAGCTCTTTGAAACACAACAGACACTTCACCTTGCAAATAAAAGTAAAATTACAAGAATGACCTAGCTGGGATTTGAACCACAGCCTCTCAGTTGCAGAGGTAAATGCTTTACCGCTATGCTATCACTTCAGTCACAATAAACATCCACTATTTGTGAAAAATATATCAATGGGAGAAATGAGCTCAAACTGTTCCCAAACGAGAGAAGTCCGTGTTTTTGGTGCTGGCTCCATCTGAAAACTGGCTGTGACAAATCCCTTACACAGTCAAACATCGACAACACAAAACGTGAGGGACGGGGATTTCCATTGTGTATCGCTGCTCAATTTATTTCATGTTGTGAGCAAAATCATGAATGGCTTCCTCACCCAGTCATGTGGTACAACGTCAGCAATACACGCCTCGAAACGCGCTTTGCCAAATATTTCCTGGATAAGCTAGGAGCACCCTCGAAGCTCCAAAGCCTGCCGTCCCATCACTAGCCTTTCGTCAAAATGGCTCATATACACAAGGCCTCATGTGAAACTTCATTTTCTCTACTAGGCCATCTAGTGGACAAAATGTATACAACATGCAGATTTTTACAAGGGCATTATTGGTTTAATGTGTATTTTTTCCATTTCAATAAATCCACTGTCTTTTCAGAAATATCAATTTCCCTATATCTCTGTGGAGTCATGTAAATAGTGTGAAAATGAAAATTCTTCCCATAACTATTTTTACAGACATTAAGAATGTCTGTAAAAATAGTTAAAAATTGGTTTGATGAATTACATAAAATGATTGTATATATAATGTAGGCTGTCTAGCCTTAAAGTGGTGGACTACAACTTCCAGTTTTTTTTCTATTATTCATTATTTGGTTGTCAGCAGGCAAGTGACTTACAGTCATGTGGAAAAGACAACTGAACACCGTGTATAAGCCTGTGTTTTTTTTGAGAATGCACTTTTTTGTTTTGTTTTACAAATTTGGACAAATGGATATTTAATATCAATGTTAACAATACTTGGAGATTCATGTAATATAACTAAACCATTAAAACTGGAGAAGAGACTTTTTCAAATTTTCTCGAGAATGTAATTCTAAAGAAATGGTGAGAAATAAATTAGGACACCCCGACCTTTATCAGAGCACCCCCACCCCACACATTTATTATATTATTATAATAAAAAAAATACAAATAAAAATAAAAAACGACATTAGACATCAATATATTGACATTTCTTAATAAACAACTGAATATTGATTCTTCAGTAAAGATTAGAAAAGTATTGAGAACACTATTCTACAAAGCCTTAATATAGACTCAGTGAGCCTTATTTTGATGGTCATCAATGGACCTTTGCACCAGATTTCCCACTGTACACCATGTTTTTGTTAGTTTCTCTCAGCACATGTTCTGATCTGCTTTATGTTCATTTTGGGTCTTTTTCCTTATCATTATTATTATTATCATCATCATGGCTTTAGTTTTGCCTTATTTTTCCATGCCTCGTCCTTTGTTCAGATCTTCATTATTTCTGTGTCAGTCTTAGTATGGTCATCATGTTTATTATTTTAGTCTTGAGTTCTGCTATGATTTTCTCTGCCTTGTCCTTTGTGTTGTATGTTTATTGTGGTCTTTCTGTCCCCCCACCCTTGTTCTTGTTCTCTGTCTAGTTCTGGGTCTGGTATGTATATTTGTTTACTTATTGTTCTCAGTCCCTCATGTTTCCGTACCTCTAGCCACTTCCTCATGTGTTACCATGTAGCCCTTGATTGTTCCCACCTGTCTGGCATTTGTAATTATGAGTTCTTCCCTATATACTGTATGTGAGTCATACTGTATGTGAGTCTGTGTTCTTTGTTCATCGAGAGGTCATTGTCTAATCCTGCTGTGGTTTTTGCCTATGTGTTCTGGTCCATGTAAGTTTGCAATTGCCTTGCTTTGCTTTGAGTTTTGCCTGCCTAATTTTAGTTTGTTTTCAGCCCATGTGCTGCCTTTGCTTTGTTCCTGTTTTTGTTAATTATCATTTTGCATCACACCCTACCTGCACCCTGAGTCCTTCCTTCAAACCCTCTTCTGCCTGAAGGCAGAATCTGACAGCGTATTGCCTGTTTTTTACACTCTGTGTCACACCATGTAATTACCAGTAGACAGTGCCCTACTGGCTTACAGCTTGCTTTGGTATTATGTCAATGTGCTTTTGATCAGGAAAAAGGAGGTCTATCATCAGAGGTTTTTCCAGTGCCATGTTTTGAAATCGCACATCTCTGGAGCTCCTGAGGAAATGCTGGGATTTTATGTTATTTTCATGAAGAGCGTTGTAACATTCATAATATAACTGGCCATCATTTTAATTATGATGATACACTAGGTTTTTTTGTAATTCAATCCACATTCTCATTTTAATTGCGGACTTAACGTTAGAGTCTATAGATTAGGCATTGATTTATGATTTTTTTAGGAGAATGAATGAATGAATGAATAGGAAGCCTCTGTGCATTCTGGTGTGGATGCAACGCATGGGGGAGGTGTGTCAGTCTGAAGATTTTTATTCCATCCACATTTTTGTTTTCATCACAGATGAGAGATGATTAGGTTTTCATCACAGACGGTAAATGGCATTCACTTATATAGCGCTTTTTCTCATCTCTGGATGACCAAAGCACTTTACAGATCCTGCTATTCATCCATTCACACATTGATGTTGATGGAGCTGCTATGCACAGATGCTGGCCTGACCCACCAGGAGCAACTGGGGGTTCAGTGTCTTGCTCAAGGACACTTTGGCATGCAGACTGCAGACAGAGTGGGAGTTGAACCACTGATCCTGCGATCAGTAGTCAGCCACACTACACCTGCGCCGCAGGATGAAATGTGTTTATTTTTAGGGGAATGAAGGAATGAATGAACAGAGTTTTACTTTTCACTGTAACTCCCCAGACAGACAGGAGACGTGTCCACCTCTGCCTGTGGACGCACTTCCCCAGATTTCCAGCTGGGCCAAGCCCGCCCACACTGTGCTCCTCCTATGGTCGGGGTTCTCGAGCTGTGGACGCTCCGACTGCCACCCATAAGCCCCCAGGAGGGGCCACTGAGAGCAGGCTCGCTTCATAGCGGGGGTCAGCAGCGGATGAGATGCTGCACCAGATCTCTTCCTTCCCTCCCTCCTGGGAGGGACTGGGTCAGAGAGCTACAAAGCTCAGCAGAACCCTGCACGAGATATGAGAGCCTTAGTTAGTGAAAACAACAAGAGCGGAAGCTCTCCATCTCCTCACAGGCCAGGAGTGACTTCTGTGCCACTGTTAATGATCCTATCAAAGTAGCACAGGCATCATCCTCTTTTTCTGAAGTTTCAAGCCCATTCATGTCTGTGTGTTGCATCTGCACATATTAAACCATTCAGCTTATTTGTCAGGCCAGCATTATCTTTTAACCATTTGTTCTCTCTAAAATAACTAACTGGGCATCAGCTGTGACTGATGTCTTCCTTATTACGGCGTTACTATTGCGGGCATTTTTGCTCACACAAACGGACTTTGGCCAGTGCAAAACCCATCATGATCAGTTCACTTTAGATAATGCACCTCTGTGCATTAAAGGGACTGCATGCCCGTAGAAAGCAAGTATTCCTGTCTGAAATGGGCAGTGTAATCAGGCTTTACAGGCACAAACGTAGGCTGTGTTTGAAAGTGGAATACAGAGGTGTAGCCTATATGTAGGCAATCACACGTTAGACTTTGACAAATATGAAAGGGACTGACCTGAGATTTATTTGATTGTGTGAATGTTAATTACGGAATAATTGAAAATGAATGGGACATCCAATATTAGCCACTTTTTAAGAATTGCTTGTTTATTTTTTTGTCACATCACTTATTTGTGTGATTTTTTATGAGTTATATTCATAAATGTTGTATTTTGCACTTTGGGGAATGGGACTTGTTCAGTCATCATTATAACTTAGTTCATATGTGTAGTTTATAGTCTATCGTCAAAGTCATGCAGTACTATAAGAGGACACGTTTACAAATATTTGAGACCCACTGCAGTGCATCCTTTTATATTTTAGCAATATTATAAGTGCAAAACACCGAACATTATTATTATTATTATTTTGTATTTGTATCTTGTATACTTTATTGATCACCAGAGGGAAATTCAGGGCATCCACAGTACAGCACCGATTCCTTCACCACCCACCCACCCACCCACACACACACACACACACACACACACACAGAGCAGAATGACCCATTTGGCTGCAAGTTTTGCATCAGTGTTGCCCATTTGTCTATAAATATTTAAATAAAAATGATTTATTTCGTTATTTGGACATTTTTGCATGTTGCTGTCGTTTAGTCAAAGCACGTGTCCACATGTAATTTGTAGTTGATCTGGTCATTCCGCTCCACAATGAAGCAGCAGTCAGGACTTTCATGTACCACTGACCAGGCAGGCTGAGCGTGCCTACCCCAAACGTTCGTGGAGCGCATGGTGGGACACCAGTGTTGGCCGGTTCATGGGACTCTAGGCTGCTGCCTTACTTGTGTGCCAATGATGTCATTCCGGCACCATGGGTCCCCAGCAGCGCCCCCCCCCCGCACCTCATGTTCTCTATGGCAAATATATCCATTAGACCTACACAACTTTATGGTATATATTTTGACTGAGCGGGGGACACCGGTGTTGTCTGGTTAACGGGAGTCTCGGCTACTGCCTTACTCGTGTACCAGTGTTGTCATTACAGCACCACAGGTCCCAGGCAGCGGGTCCCCGGCAGTGCCCCACACCTCGTGTTCTATGGCAAATATATCCATTAGACCTATGCAACTTTATGGTATATAGCGGCTCCATACTCGTGGATGCATGGGTCCCCAGCAGCCCCACCCCACCCCCGCATTCTCTATGGCGAATACACAACTTTATGGTATATATTTTGACTGAGCGGCTCCATACTCGTGGATGTACACCCTCGTAACCTCAGCAGCAAGCGTTGTGGTGACTGACAGGTTGTGATGCTGTGTTATCCAATCAACATGGCCGTGATGCGGTGTATTCTTCAATGAGCATGGAGTCAACCCGAAACCCCGCCCACACTTCTTGAAGCCCGGGGCTGAAGACATAGAGTGGTCACACAGCGGTGGCTAAACTTTCATTGTGATAAGGAAATGAACTTAGAAACTGTTATGGATTTTTTTTTATTACTGTCTATTCATTGTGTCTCCTGTAATCATAAACAGCATTACACTCAATACGTTTCCCATGAGACAACGAGAATCCAGTACAACCAGCCTTGAACACTGTAAACAGATTTGTATCTCTGAGATACAGCTCTGAACATTGCTGACACAGCATTCTCAAAACAATGCTTATCTGTTTGGTCTATTGTATTAGAACCCTGCCCTGTTCTGAGATTTTGGAGTTTTCCACTGTAATTGCCTGCATGCTGTGCTGTGTGATATTTTTCCTTTATGGCCAATATGTAAATAAATCTACTAAAAAGGCATATTTGACTACACCTTTGACTACGTGTCACTGTAATATGAAATTGTCTCTTCTACACAAAAAATAACCAAAGGAAGTGGCACTCTGGCAAAAATCAAGTTTTTTCTGTTGTTAACATGTCTGTAACATGTTTTTTGTGACTTATAAGACATATCAAGAGCAAAATCTCACCACAGTCTGAAGTCTGTGTTTTTCTGCTGTGAATTTCCAGTTTGGTAATGTCCCCCTGAAACAGGCGAGTTTGGACAGACTGTTAGTAGCTATGTAAGCATTCCTGCTTAGCCTGGATGGATACTCTTGGCTACCTCGGGGGAAGAGGGAGGAGTCGAGGAGCAGCAGGATTGAGGCAGAGTGGGTTGGGGTAGCAGCAGAGAGTGGAGAGAGGCAGAGAGGTGAGGGGGGAACCCAATCTGAATGTGGCTGTCACATTCAAATCGAGCTGCTCTCGGCTCACTTTGCCAGTGGACAGGCGCCGCACTGTGAGCTGAGAGCAGCCACATTCAAATCGTTACAGCACTCCAATTGAAGCAACATTTTATTAAACTCATGTACAAAGATCCTTGAAATTAACACTAATACCTCAATTAACCAACCAACCGACCAACCGACCGACCGACCGACCAACTGCACCACCTGCTCCTCATTAACCACAATCTTTAAAAGCCTAGATGATTCTCTACAATGTTATGGTAGTGTCAGACTTCAATGCATGCTGTCACTACAACTCTTGCCCCAAGAGCTTCTAAACTGTAACTCCTCATTCCCTGTGGCCCCTCTGCCTCTGCTCCCATCTGCTGGATTACACATTTCGATCTTGTGTCCCTACTTACCTGTTCACAGGCATCAATCTCCGACTCTTCCTGGCAGAATTCCTGGATCTCTCCTTGGTGGACTCAAACCTGGAAAAAAACGACGTACATTACAAGTAAGCAACAACATTACTCCACTAATTAAACTCCTCCTTAGCCCAGGCCTGGACCAGACTTGTCCATTTCAACCTCTCCATGATCACTGCTCCTACCTGTTCCAATCTCTACCATCTGATGAGGGTTGCTGCCATCTGCTGGTTTTCTCCACCATCTGTATTCACATCAGCCAGTGTAAAAACTCTTTATTTTCAGTACAAAAAAGAAAGGTCATTAATACTAATCATCTCTCTTACCCTTCTGCAGGGCTGCCAGCACACTTTCGATACACACCTAATAATCATTGTAATGGATATTAAACCTTGCATCTGTCTCCTGAGTGATTTCTATATCAGCATTTGGGTCCATAGTTTGCAAAAACATGTCAGTATAATCCCACCGACAACAGGACCCAGTTGGTACAGCAGCTGCTCCGAAGTCCTCACCATTATAAGTTGCCGAACTTTGGTTAGATCAGTTACCTCACCAATTATCTGCCTCTTCAGGTCAAGTTAACAGTTTATCCAAGAAAATGAGCCATCTCACCATTTTCACCAGCAGCACACAACCCCCTGCAAATCCTCCCGTAATTCCACCAAAACCTATTTTTCCCACTCCTCGCCATCTTACTATTTTCACTCCAGCCCATTACAATGGGCAGTTGGGAGCCTGCAAGGGTTTTCTTTTACAATATCGACTAGTTTCCCAATGTGTTCCGGAGAATTTCCCAACTGACCAAGGCAAAATCAGCTTCACAGCTGGGCTTTTAGACTGTCGCACACTTGCTTGAGTGCAAGTGATAATTGGCGGTCCAGATTACGACACTTACACTTACCCCCATTTCCTACATGAATTTGAACTTGTATTTTATCACACTGACTCTGAGAGCAATGTAACAAACCAGCTCCTTAACCTTTGTCAGGGCACCCAGTCGGTGGCTGAATATTCTGTACTTTCCCATGTTGTTCCCTCCAAGGCAGGCTGGAATGATGTCCGCACAATTTTTACGTGGAGACTAAAATTTCACCCTCTGGGATGAGCTAGCCTATTGTGACAAAGCCGCCACTCTCAACACCTTGATTTCCCTAGCCATCTGTCTGGACAACCACCTTTAGGTGAGCTCTCAAGAATGCACTTGTGCATCCCGGTTACCTCTTTTGCACTCATCTCCTCCATCACCTCACCAACTTGCCCGTCCACCTCCGCCTTTCTCTGACACAGCAGAGCCCATGGTTTTGGGTTGAACTTGTCTCACCGTGGTCGAATGTCAGTGCCATTCAGATGCAGGGTTGTGTCTTTATTCTGCTGCTGCAGGGCACACTCTGCCCAAAAGACTGTGTCTGTCAGAGTTAGTAGGGTGGCCGGCAGGCGCTAAATCTCAAAACCCGTCAAATAACCTCAAGCTTCCTATCCAGATCCTCCCTCTATCCAATGAATTCTCCACCCAAGACCTAACTGACTCCGGGGCAGAACAGAATTTTATTTCTCAAAACCTGGTCTCAAAAGTATGCATGCCTACACAAGAACTACACACAGCTGTACTCACTGGAAGCCCTCTCTCCTCTGTTCAGCAGCAAATTACCCCAACTTCTCTCCTCGTCTCTGGCAATCAGCATGAACAAACACAGTTCCTAATCCTTCCATCAACATCATCAGAAGTGGTTGTGTGTTGAATGTGGCTTAAATTACGTAGTCCCACCATAGACTGGTCCCAAAATTGGGTTTCTTCGTAGAACGCTTTCTGCCTATCCACCTCTCTCCAGTCTGCTGCCACTATCTCCCTCTCTAGCCAAACCTCCTGATCTGGTCAATGTGCAAGCGGAATTACACAATCTCTCTGCTGTGTTTAACAAATCGTGGGCACTATTTCTTCCACTGCACAGACCCTATGATTGTGCCATTGGGTACCACTTGTATTTACCTAAAGCCATCAGGGGCGATGTTTTACACTGGGTACACACTGCTAAGTTTACCTGTCATCCTGGGGTAGCTTGCACCATCTTCCACATCAGACAAGCCTTTAAGTGGCTCTCTCTCAATAAGTATGTTCAGGAGTTATGTCCAGGCCTGTACTCAGACCTCCTCCTCTGCTCCTGCAGATCTCTTACTCCACCTTACCCACCCCTAGCCATCCCTGGGCTCTAGCATTGCCCTGGATTTTGTTACTGACGTTCCTCCTTCCAACAGCCATATGGTCATCCTCACTATCACAGATGGGTTCTCCAAGGCTGTGCACTTTGTTGCTCTTATCAAACTTCCTTCTGCTAGAGAGACAGTCAATCGGCTCACTTCAAATGTCATCCGTTTTCATGGCATTCCAGCTAACATTAGCCACGTTTACATGGACACAAGTAACCAGATTAAAAACCTGATCTGAATAAAAATGCTTCATGTAAACACGCCAATCTGGATATTCTGACCCGATCACACACTTGGATCAAAATTTCATTTCAGTTGAGACGGGTGGGTTATGCCAATTGTTATTCCGATTGGTGCACATATAAACACTTATTCCGAAGCTTGGGTCGAAAATATGTTTACTGTGCATGTCTGTACGTCAGCCACACGTCGATGTGATGTATTTACACCTTTACAGCGGCTAGCGGAAGACATAGCGGGAGTAACAAAACTGGTCTGTATCGTCCTGCTGTCTCCCTCTGTTCATCATATGCAGAAGAATGTACTTGTAGCTTCATTACGGAGACCAGCAGAAACAAAAGTACAGTCTGAACACAATACAGGTCCATTTCAAAAAGAGAAAGACACGAAGCAGGGTTTGTTTACACTCGAAGTTGCTTCTTCTAATATTTTCGGAATGTCGGACATGTGCGCATGTCAAAATGATTTAGTACGTTCAAACGTGTGACACATGGAAATGCAGGTCCTAATCGGATCAGCTTTTTCAGGATCCATGTAAACAGTAAAGTTCTGATCTGAATTGTAATTAGATTGAAGAAATTTTGCCCATGTAACCATGGCTACTGTGTCTGACAGGGCCCCCAGTTCCTCTCCCAGGTCTGGAGGACTTTCTGTACAGCAATGGGCACCTCAGTGAGCCTATGTTCTGGCTTTCATCCTCAGTCCAACAGGCAGCATGAGCAGGGCCAATCAGGAGCTGGAAGCATTGCTCTATTGCATGGCTTCTCTCAATCCATCCTCTTGGAACACCTACCTCCCTTGGATAGAATATGTCCACAATTTGGGCGCATCCTCAGGAGCCTCCCTGGGCTACAAGCCTCCCCTCCTTCTGCTCACTGAGGGTGAGATTGCCATCCCCTCCGTCCAGGATCACATCCGCTGGTGCAAGTGCACTTTGGAGTACCACCAGGGAGGCTCTCTAATGTATGGCTCAGCAGAGCATTACCACTGCCAACTACAGGAGGACCA
This sequence comes from Pholidichthys leucotaenia, assembly GCA_020510985.1. Taxonomy (NCBI): domain Eukaryota; kingdom Metazoa; phylum Chordata; class Actinopteri; order Cichliformes; family Pholidichthyidae; genus Pholidichthys; species Pholidichthys leucotaenia. Next base: position 185,146,116 of record CM035840.1, on the reverse strand, counting down.
TGGCCCCAATTACACCCCTGGGTACACACTACTAAGCGCTATATAAGTACAGGTCCTTCCCTTATCTCTGGACAGAAAGTATAGTTATCTACTTGCAATATACCTTTATAAATTGACTCCAAGAAACTAATGTCATTATATTGGTCCCTTCTCCATCAATCATATCATTAACCCTTCTGCTGTACAACTCAGTCACCCCTCCTCTCTCCGCATCCACCCTACCTTCCATGTCTCCCAGATCAAACCTGTGCCTACCAGCCTTCTCTGTCCTCCTTCTGAACTTCCTCCTCCTCCCAGGACGGTTGATGGGGACCCAGTTTACTCCATCTGACATATACTAGATGTTCCTCACAGGGGCCAGGGTCTCCAGTATTGACTGGGAGGTCTACGGTCCAGAGAAGCGCTCATGGATTCCTTACTCTTACTTTGTGGATCCAAAGATGCACCAGGATAATCACTAAGCCAATTCCAACAGACCCGATGGGATGCCAAGAAGCACCCCTTGAGGGGCAGCCCTGTTATGATCCAAGGTAAGAAGCACCTTTTCCTCTCACCACTCTTGCAGTCTATTTCTCCTCAATCAGGCTCAGCTGTGCTGATTGCACCATCACACCCCTGAGTGCCCCTCATTAACCACTCCCTTAAAAAATCTGGAGGGTTCTCTGTAATGCTGTGGTAGTGTTAGACTTCGCTCCATGTTGTCACTACAACTCATGCTAAACTGGACCAGTTCTGCAAAATCTGGCGCCTAAAACCAAGCCCAGCAAAAACCGTCTCCAGTGTATTTCATCTCCACAATGCAAAAGCTGCCAGAGAACTAAACATCCACCTGAGCGGACTCAAGCTTAAGCATGCCCCAAATCCAACTTATCTTGGAGTGACCCTTGATAGGACCTTATCCTTCAAGGAACATCTAAAGGGGACGGCTGCTAAGGTGAAAGTACGAAACAACCTGCTCTGCAAGCTCGCTGGTGCAAAATGGGGGGCAGCAGTCTCCACCCTGCGCACCTCAGCACTGGCCCTTTCATACTCTGTAGCAGAATATTGTGCCCCTGTCTGGTCCAGGTCATCTTACACACACCATGTAGACACCCAGCTCAACTCAACCATGAGAACTATAACTGGAACAATCCGCTCAACACCACTCCCCTGGCTCTCTGTACTGTCAAACATAGCCCCTCCACACATCCGGCGAGCAGCATTAACTCAAAGGATGCTCCAAAAAGTTAAAGATTTTCCTCACTTACCAATCCATGCAGATATCTACACCCCACCCACTGCCCGACTTTCATCCAGACGGCCGATTTGGAAAAACCCTCCCCCAGCTGACTTTACCATCCAGACAGCTTGGCAAGAGGAATGGGAAACCAAGGAGGTCCCAAACAAACAGCTGGTGATAAACCCCAACCAACAGGTCCCGGGCACCAACCTCCCAAGGAGACAGTGGTCTACACTCAATCGCTTCAGGACTGGACATGGCCCCTGCTTGGCCAGCCTTCACAGATGGGGCAGTAGCCCTAGCCCACTGTGCGCATGTGGAGAGGAGCAAACTATGGAACACATCATAGAGGCTTGCCCGCTCCAAAGACTGGAAGGAGGATTACACACCCTCCATACAGCAAACCAGGAGGCAACTGCTTGGCTTAAGGACTTTGCATTCGCTAAATAAATAAACTACAACTCCTGCCACAAGAGCTTCTAAACCGTGACTCCGCGTTCCCTATGGCTTCTCTGTCTCTGCTCCCCTCTGTGGGATTACATGTAAGGATTGCAGATTTCAATCTCACGTTGAGTCCCCACTTACCTGTGCACAGGCGCCAATCTCAGACTCTTCCTGGCAGATTTCCTGGATCTCTCCTTGGTGGACTCAAACCTGCGAAAGAAATGCTGATGGACATTACAAGTAAGCAACAACATTACTCCACTAATTAATGTCCTCCTTAGCCCAGGCCAGACTCATCCACTTCAACCTCTCCATGATTGCTGTTCCTAATTTCCATCATCTGCCGAGGGTTGCTGCCTTCTGCTGGTTTTCTCCACTGTCTCTATTCACATCTGCCTGAGCAAGAATTCTTGTTATTATCAGCAAAAAAAAATATACATCAGATAGGTCATTATATTCATCATCTCTCTTTTCCTTCCACAGGGCTGTCAGCACACCTTCACTGGACACCTAATAATCATCGTAATACATATTCAACCTTGTATCTGTCTCGTAAGTGGTTTCTCTGTCAGCATTTGGATCCATAATTTGCAAAAACATGTAAACTTTGCACAAAAAATATTTTTGTGCTGCTGTAACAGCGAAATGGATTCGGATACGCCCATAGATGTGCCCTGCGCCTGAGACAATTGACTGTGGACTATGTTGCTGTAATATAGCCCTGACTCTTTCTTTCTCAGCTGTTTTTTAAACACCTCTGAAAGGTATGGGAGAAGAGAAGTGGAACAATATTCTGACCTAAATTTAAATGCTGTGCTGCTTTTGAGTGCATGCTACAGCCAAAAAAAAAAAAAAAGACTCCACATCTTTCACTGGTCTCTTAGTCTGCAAGGCTTTGCAGGCACAAACACCGTTGACCCAGTTGGTAATCTTATGTGAATAGCACAATGGCTGAGAAATAGGCATATAATATATATTTACGGTTTATGAGCTGTGCACCAGATTTATTTTTATTTCTGCCTAAAGTGCCTTCTTCACATAAACCTGCACACTACAAGCACGTAAATATGTAATCTGGCCATGTGCCATATTTCACTCCAGAAAGTGCAAGCAGTTATTGTTTTCATTTTAAAACTAGGTGGCATACACAATGATAAATGTTTAAAAGCACCACACCCACCTATATTATTTATTGTCCTTTTTCATCTTTTCAGAATAACTTTTAATTGCTTTGTTGGCTGCTTGGTGTCATGACCGACCTCCGGCAGAACAGGAATTAATGACTCCTTCAGATGGGCAGAACTCCAGTGTGGCATATTTTATTAACAGGGTGCCAAAATAACTTATAGCATGGGCCTGTCAAAACACAAGATGAGCTGGTAGACACTTACAAAACATAAAGAAGAAGAAAAAAAAGAACCAGAGGGAGACACTGCAATGATGCCACAACTAATGCAGCTTGAACACAGGTATTTAAAGGAAGGGAAGCAATCAAACCAACACAAGACAGATGGGTATAGTCAGGGAGGATCAGAGGCTACAGGTGAGACACACAGCAGGAGAGGAGCTGCACAGACAAATACGGACAGGAGATGCACGCAAAACATGACAACAGGACTACAGATAGCATGGGAATAAATAATACAAAATATAACCACAATTGCAACTTGCACCCAAACAGAAAACACTGTCAAATAAAATCCAAAACCAATGATGACAGGAACAATAATAATAATAATAATACAGAAAATAAATCACAAATACAGGAAATACAGAGAGAATAGAAACAAAACTCAAAAAGTGGGAATGACCAAAGGTCATTCCACAGACCAAGACATTGACAGAGTAGTGCAACATATAAAAAAAACAACAGAAAGCACGGACAATATGTCTATGCTCATGACAGTGTCCCCCCCCCCCCCAAGGGTGGAATCCAGACTTCTCAAAACAAAACAAAGAACACCCCAACTGGGCGGGAGAAAGGGGACAGAGGCACAACGTGGAAAAACAAGGACATGAACACAAAAGAAGAAATGTTCATCAGGTGATCGGCCAGAGTCCTAAGACCACCAACAGCAAAAATATGGTGTGTCTGGTGGCCTATCAAAGTCCATGGACCACCAGACTGAGAAGCGAGGTGGGTCAGGAGGAGCACCCAATCCATAAACCACCTGACGGATGAACATGACGCATCGGGTGGCCTACTAAAGTCCATGGGTCACCAGACGGGAGAAAACACAAGAGCCTTCTGCTCTGAAAATAACACAGAAACCATTTGCACAGAGAACAACAACATAGGGGCCCTTTGCTCTGAAAACAGCATCACGGGAGCGTCTTGCTCTGAAAATAACATCACAGGAGCAATTTGCTCTGAAAATAACACAGGGGCACCATGCTCAGAAGCCAACACAGAAATACCATACTCAGGGAATAACTCAGGAATATTAAGCTCAAAAGATAGCATGGAAACCTTGAACTCGGGAGAAGATGACACAAACATTTCAACCTAGGGAAGTGACAACAAAGACATCTTAACCTCTGGGGAAGATAACACTGACACATCAGCCTCAGGAGATGACAAAGTAGAACACTCAGGAGAAGAAGACAGACATCTAAACCTCGGGAAGTGATAACAAAGGCCCTTTTACCTCTGGGGAAGATAACATTGGCACATTAACCTTGGGAGACAAAAAAGTAGAACCATTGAACACTGGGGATATCATGGGAATCTCAAACTCAGTGGATGATGACATGGACCAGTTAACCTCAGGAGGTTAATTGGTCCATGTTGAACTCAGTTAAACTGAGTTAAACTCAGGAAATAGCATCGGAGCCCCCTGCTCCAAAGATAACCACATGGGGATTTCAAACTCAGGGCAACAATGAGACTCCTCACCTTGGAGGCCACAAAGGAGCCCTTAGGCCCAGGGGCAACCACAAGGGAGCTCCAAACCGCACAAGAGCCTCTGACTCAGACAACCTAGATTCAGACACCGATAACAGAGGCGTTCCTAGCTCGAGGACCTCGGATGCAGAGATTTCCGGGCCAAGGGGTACAGATGCAGAAATCTCTAACTCAAGGAGCACAGATACTGGGATCTCAGACTCAAGGGACTAAAATACAGAATTTTTACACTCAAGGAACAATGGTGCAGAAATTTCTGGCTCATAACACACAAATGCAAGCACCTTTGGACCAGAACCCTCAAACACAGAAATTTTTGGTCCCAGTCGACACACATGCAGACATTTCAGAGGACATTGAGACAGGAGTCTCAAATTCAGAAGATAGTTCTAGAGGGACCTTTGGCACGGGGACTAACAGCAGTCAACAAGCGGTATCCTCAGGCGACGAAGGTGTAGCGGGCTGCTCGACCTCTGGGACGATGGGTGGAGGTCTCCTGACCTCTGGGACAATGGGTGGAGGTATTCTGACCTCCTGAATGATGATGATGGGTGCAGCGGACTGCTCGACCTCCTGGACAATGACGACGGGTGGAGCGGACTGCTCGACCTCTTGGACCATGACGATGAGTGGAGCGGACTGCTTGACCTCTTGGACCATGACGACGGGTGGAGCGGGCTGCTAGACCTCCTGGACAACATCAATGGGTGGAGCAGACTGCTCAACCTCCTGGACGGATGGTGTTGGAGTGTCTGGCTCCAACGCCTGGAGCACCACCCCCGTTGTAGTCACCTCAGATGGAGGAGAAAAGCAGGGTGAGGCATCACCAATAACATCAGAAGCTCGGCAAGACTTAACTAGTATTGATGTTATAAAAGTAAAGAGAAGAACTTGCCTGAGCTCCCGACCCTCTGCTGCTAGGGTGACCTCCTCAGGAGGAGCCACAGGAGCTGGCGCGTGGACCTCAAGCTGAACAGGAACATGCTCCTCCAGCAGAACAGGAACAGAGTCAGCTGGGGCTGTGGCATGTGCTTCAGGAACAGTAAGAGCTGTTGTGTGCACCTCAGGGATGGCTGAAAAAGCTATGTGCACCTCAGGGCCAGCAGAAGCAGCTGTGTGCACCTCGGGGCCAGTTGAGGTTCTAGCGTGCACCTTGGAATCAGCTGCAACTGTGGCATCCACCTCATGATCAGCTGGGGCTGTGGCGTGCACCTTGGGATCAGCTGGAGCTGTGGCATGCAGCTTGGGATCAGCTGGAGCTGTGGCGTGCACCTCGGAGTAAGTTGGAGCTGCAGCATGCATCACCACCCCTGACGCAGATACCTCAGATGTGAAGGAGGCAATGGGAAACAGTTCAATGCAGGAACAGACAGTGGAGCCTGACGGAGGGAGGCCAGAAGTAGATGGGAGCTGCAACTGGGTTCCCCCATCAGGAGTTAGGCAAGGCTTATGGATGTTGAAGATACAAAAGAAGGTACTTGCCTTAACTCCTGCTCCACTGCCAGCAAGGACCCCGGTGATTCAGCAGCTGGTGAAGTGATGACCATCTCAGGGGATGCAGAAGGAGCCGCAAATGAGACACTCTGAAGTGCAGCAGTGGACGTGGGCACCCACGCAGCAGATGTGGGAGCCGGCACTGCAGGCATGATGATGGGCGAAACAAGGAATGAGGCGGTAGGAAGCTCAGCAGTGGTCACAGACGCCGTGGAGGAGAGGAGGGCAGCAGCAAGTGATGGGGAGGAAGAAGGAGCTGACCGGACAGCCGATGAAGAAAAACTCTGGAATGAAGAGGAGGCTGCTGCCATGATTCTCTGGAGCGGTGAAAGAACAGACATGAGGAGACCAGTGAGTCCTGGATAACTCCGCAGGCTGGGGGTTGCCTCTATTACTGTCGCCGCGCCATCCAGAAATTTCAGGGCTGCCTCGGGAATGTGGGAAGTGCAGGCATCTGAGATGAAATCTTCAATTAACCGCACTGCCCAACACTCATTCTCATCCAGACCGTAAACACTAAAGTCCATACCCGCAGAGTCCTTTGTTGGCATCATTCTGTCATGACCGACCTCTGGCAGAACAGGAATTAATGACTCCTCCAGATGGGCAGAACTCCAGTGCAACATATTTTATTAACAGGGTGCCAAAATAACTTATAGCACAGGCCTGTCAAAACACAAGATGAGCTGGTAGGGCTAAACACTTACAACACACAAAGAAGAAGAAGAAGAAGAAGAACCAAAGGGAGATACTGCAATGATGCCATAACTAATGCAGATTGAATACAGGTATTTAAAGGAAGGGAAGCAATCAAACCAACACAAGACAGATGGGTATAATCAGGGAGGATCAGAGGCTACAGGTGAGACACACAGGAGGGGAGGAGCTGCACAGACAAACACAGACAGGAGACGCACATAAAACATGACAACAGGACTACAGATAGCATGGGAATAAATAAAACAAAATATAACCACAATTGCAACTTGCACCTAAATAAAAAACACTGTCAAATAAAATCCAAAACCAATGATGACAGGAATAATAATAATAATAATAATAATAATAAAAATAATAATAATAATAATAATAATAATAATAATAATAATAATAAAATAAGCTAGACGAACTAAGAGCAAGGATTGAAGACCAGCGGGAGACAGAGTGCTGTGCCCTAATTTTCTGCAAGACCTGGCTTTCAGACAGAGTCTCGGAGAACACTATTCCGCTACAGACACACTCAACACACCAGGCAGACAGAACAGGAGACTCTAGTAAGATGAGGCGTGGGTGTGTGTGTGTATTTATAAACCACTCGTGGTGCCGAGATGTACAAACCATCTACAAGCACTGCTCGCCCAACGTGGAGTTTTTACTGCTGAAATGCTGTCCCTATTATCTACCGAGGGAATTTACCACTATGTTTTTGGCCGCTGTACACATTTGTCCATAGAGCAACTACACAGTAGCGCTAAACAAACTCCATGACATCATCAGCACAGTAGAGACGAAACATCCCGATGCTGTTTTTATTGTTGCTGGTGACTTTAACCATACGGACTGTACTCCCCAAATATTACCAGCATGTGGACATTCCCACCCGCAATGAAAGCACATTGGATCATGTTTATTCCAACATACGTGGTGTCTACAGAGCGGCATCCCGCCCCCACTTTGGACAGTCAGATCACATCTCACTGTTCATGTTGCCAGCCTACAGATAAAAGCTGAAACAAACAAACCCTGTTATTAAGCAAATTAAGTGCTGGACCCCAGAGACTAAGAGCACTCTGAAAGACTGTTTTGCCTGCACGGAATGGGATGTGTTTAAAGCTGCAACCACCTGAGAGGACTCTTCTGGAAACATACAGGATTATGCTGAATACATGACTGGGTACATCAGCATGTGCGTTGATACCATCATACCCACCATACAGGTCAGGAAGTTCCTCAACCAGAAGCCCCGGATCAACAGTCAGGTACGTCAGATGTTGCATGCTTGCTCTCATACATTTAAATCAGGTTGTGAGATCGAGTACAAAGCTGCAAAGTATGGACTGAGAAAGGCTATAACAACAGCCAAGAGGCAGTACAGAGAAAAGCTAGGCAGCCTCTACTCCACTCCTGACCCGGGGCGCATGTGGCAAGGCCTGCAACACATCACAGACTACAAGAGGACCAACAGCAGCACCACTAGCTCTACAGACAGCCTGCCGGACAATCTCACCATGTTTTACACCCGCTTTGAGACCACCAGCCACAGTACAGAGAAGAGACACACACTTACGCCCCCCCCCCCCCCCCCCCCTCCACTAAGAGTCTCACCAGGCCACAGGCCAGGTAAACAAAGCACTGAGGAATATCAACCCCCTCAAGACAGTAGGACAAGACAACATACCTGGACGGGCCCTCAGAGCATGTGCTGCCGAGCTGACTGACATTCTCACAGCAATCTTCAACCTCTCCCTCAACCAGAACATAGTCACCTCCTGCTTCAAAATGACAACCATCATCCCCCTCCTCAAAAGGAGCCCGCTGACCTATCTGAATGATTACAGACCGGTAGCACTCACTCCAATCATCATGAGGTGTTTCGAGAGAGTGGTGCTGCCCCTCATTCAGGACAGCATACCGGGCACCCTGGACCCCCTGCAGTATGCCTACCGAACCAACAGGTCCACCTCAGATGCCATCGCTACTGCACTACATTATTCTCTCTCCCACCTGGAAGATAAAGACTCCTACATTAGGATGCTCTTTGTCGACTACAGCTGCGCCTTCAACATGGTCATCCCCCACAAACTCACCGACAAACTGTCTTCACTTTGCCTGCACCCCACCCTCTACGACTGGCTACTGGACTTTCTAACTGGCAGGCCCCATTCTGTCAGGATGGGTAACAGGACCTCAGCCAGCATCATCACGAACACAGGTGTCCCACAGGGTTGTGTTCTCAGCCCCATCCTCTACAGCCTCTTCACCTATGACTGTGTTGCCTCCCACAAGGACGATATCATCCTAAAGTTCGCGGATGACACAGCAGTGATAGGACGCATCACTGGTGATGACAAAGCATCCTACAGGAGGGAGATGGTCAACCTGGTGTTATGGTGTGAGGACAACAACCTCACCCTCAACACGGACAAGACAAAGGAGATGATAGTGGACATAAGGAAAGGGAGGAGGAGACCCCATCGGCCGCTGTTCATTCAGAAGCTTGAGGTGGAGAGGGTGAGCAGCTTTAAATACCTGGGCATCCACATCAGTGAGGACCTTAAGCGGACACACAACACCACAGAGCTGGTTAAGAGAGCTCAGCAGCGACTGTACTTTCTGAGGAGGCTGAAAAAGTTTGGCATGTCCTCCAGGATCCTCAACAATTTCTACAGCTGCATCATCGAGAGCATCCTGACCAACTGCATCACCGCGTGGTACGGCAGCACCACTGCCCTGGACCGCAAATGGCTGCAGAGAGTGGTGAAGACAGCGGCAAAGATCATCATGACTCCACTCCCCTCTCTACAGAGCATCTACCACCGCAGAGTCCAAAGGAGAGCTGATGCCATCCTCCGGGACCCCACCCACCCCCAGCACAGACTGTTCACATTTCTACCCTCAGGCCGGAGGTACAGAAGTGTGAAATGTAGGACAACCAGACTGAATAACTCCTTCTTTCCCACTGCCATCAGACTCCTGAACAGATAAGAACTCCCAAAAGTCCATAACACAGCTTCGCATACAGGAACTCACACACCAGCTGCTAAATTTGCACACTGCTCACCTGTACAGTAGATATAGTCTCACCCATCTGATGTCCATATCATCTCTGCTGCTACTTATCATGCACAGTCTACTGGTACTACCCGTACAGAAATTAGCACTGGGTGCTAATTTGTAATTATACACTGCTCATTGCACAATGCTCATTTGCACACTGTACATAGGTCTATGCCATCTCAGGTTCACATTAGGTTGCACAATGCTCATTTGCACACTGTACATAGGTTCATGCCATCTCAGCTTCACATCATCTGATATCAATATACCACTATCACTTAGTCATCCAGTGAATTTTCAGTTTAATTCCTCTTGTCTGACTGCTTTAACTGTCCAAACTGCCTACTGTGTGTTATTAGTACTCATTAGTTTTAGTATTCAGTATCATGGTGTGCTTATGGAGTCCTAACTGCCTAACTGTGTGTTGGTGTGTGTGTTATTGGCATCCATTAGTATTAGGATTGAGTTACTGTGTTAGTCTGTCATGACCCTATTAGAAGTATTGTTTCTGTATCTATTACCTTGGCATTCACTCGGAGAGCAAAGTAAGAATTTTATTGCTCAGGAAATGTAGCATATCTTAACTGTGCAAATGATAATAAAGCTTTTGAATCTTGAATCTTTATAATAATACAGAAAATAAATCCCAAATACAGGAAACACAGAGTGAAGAGAAACAAAACTCAAAAAGTGGGAATGACCCAAGGTCATTCCCCAGACCGTGACATTGACAGGGTTGTGCAACATATAAAAAATAACAGAAAGCCACTTGGGGATGACACTTGGAGACTGCAATCAAACTGTTATTATAAAAATGAATAATGTGCATCATTGTTGCTGTAATTTATCATTATAAAATAATGACTGCACAATTCACAATACAACTCTTCTTGCACCAGATCAGCAGTAGCTTTCCCCAACTATAGTAGCTGCACCTCGCTCAAAAGATGTTGGGATAGGCTCCAGCTACTCCGCAACCTGAAAAGGATTAAGCGGTAGAAGATGAATGAATGAATGAACGAATGTGTCTGCCACCCAGTGCTGTGTTACGATGGTAACTGCCCTGTAACTGCCAAGAGTTCTGGTTCTAGTGCTTTCCCTCTATCATAAAACCAGACACAGTGATAATTTTGCAGTGAACTCTTTGGGCTCTAATTTTTTTCCAGAGCTGTATATATGTGGCCACTTCTTTGTCCGCTTTGAAGCACAAAAGAGCACATCAGCACAAAAGACAACTCCTCCTTCAGACGAGCAGGCTATAAGTCTGGCTCCAGCCAGCGTGAAGAGGACCCTCTCCAGGATCAACCCATGCAGGGCAGCTGGACCAGACAACATACCAGGTTGCGTTCAGAAGGACTGTGTGGAGGAGCTCAAGAATGTCCTGGCCGACATCTTCAACATCTCCCTGAGTCAAGCTGTTGTCTCCACATGTTTCAAACTGCCACCATAATACCAGTCCCAAAGAAGCCTGTCCCATCCAGCTATAGTGATTACCGGCCCGTAGCACTGACCTCCATCATAATGAAGTGCTTTGAGCGGCTGGTCATGTAGAACATGAAGTCCCCCTGTCTCCCTCCCATGACCCATCTAAATTTGCGTACAGGTCAAACAGATCCACAGAAGATGCCATCTCTGCTGCTCACCATCCAGCCCTCACCCACCTGGACTCAAAGAACTCCTACGTGTGAATGCTGTTCTTGGACTTCAGTTCAGCATTCAACATAAGCATCCCCCAGCACCTGATACAAAAATTCAGACACTTGGGACTCAAAACCTCTCTCTATAACTGGGTGCTGGACTTTCTCACAGGGAGGCCACAGACGTGCGGGTTGGCAGCAATACCTCCAAGAACATCACACTGAGTACAGGGGCCCCACAAGGGTGCATGCTCAGCCTGCTGCTCTTCACCCTGCTGACCCATGACTGTGTACCAGCCTACAGCACCAACCACATCATCAAATTTGTGAACGACACGATGGTGGAGGGCCTCATCACCAACAATGAAGAGACCAACTACAGAAATGAGGTGAGCAAACTGGTCCAGTGGTGTAAAGACAATAATCTCTTCCTGAACGTGGGAAAAATCAAGGAGACTGTGGTCAACTTCAGGAGAAAAAACACACAGCATCCCCCTCTGATCATCGCTGGAGCAGCTGTGGAGAGGGTGAGCAGCACCAAGTTCCTGCGGATGCACGTCTCTGAGGACCTCTCCTGGTCTAACAACACCACATCACTGGCCAAGAAGGCTCAAACTCGCCTCTATTTCCTCCATAAACTGAGAGAGCACAAGTTCCACCCCCCATCATGTGCTCATCTACCAGGGCACCATTGAGAGCATCCTCACCAGCTGCATCACTGTGTGGTACAGAAGCTGCCTTGCCTCCTGCTGGAAGACTCTGCAATGCACAGTGAAAGCAACCAGCATGATCATCGGTGCCCTCCCTCTCGGACATCTATCACACCCACCTCACCCGCAGAGCCATCAACATTCCAGGCGACACCTCCCACCCCTCACACTCCCTCTTCAACCCTCTGCTCTCAGGGAGAAGGTACCACAGCCTTCGTGCCTGCTCCACAAGACTGCTAAACAGCTTTGTTCACCAGGCCATCAGGACCCTGAACTCGGGCCAACCCCCCCCCCCCCCCCCGGGACTGTCACTCACACACTCACCCACACAACAACTCTACCTCAGCTGTTTCCACAGAGAGACTTGGCACACCAACAGTACCACGTCTGCTGCTGTATTTCTTGCACCTTACTGCAACCATTTGCACAAATGCCATACCTGCTGCTGTCTGTTATTGCAATACTGATCATGCACAGACCAATCTGTCACTGTCTGCAACCCCGTTACAGTACTGAACTTGCAGTTTACTGGTATTACGGTTTACTGTACATAGGATTCCTGTGTTTTTACTGTTATTTGCATGACGGCTAGCATTACTGTACATAGAATGTTGTTGTTGTTTTCCATCAATATTCCTTCTTGTTTTATATATTGCGCACACCACTAAGAGAGAGAAATGGCATTTCATTCCTACTGTATGTCCTGTAAATATAGAAGTACTGACAAATAAAAATCTTTGAATCTTTGAATGTGAGTATGTAGGTGTGTATACATGTATGTGTACAGTATGTCTATGTATTTGCGTGTATGTGTATTTGCCCTTTTGGGTTTGCATGTTTCCGGGGCATGTGAGCTTATGGCATGGTAGGGGTGGGAATCTTTAGGCACCCAACGATTCGAGCCGATTACGATTCAGGGGACTCCGATTTGAGCCAATTACGATTCTCAATACATCTTTTTTTTTTTAATTCAGGATTTTTTCCTCCCACTGTGCAACAACTTCTTACTTTTAAAGCATTTGCAATGGCCCATGAATTTACTTCCAATATCTTCTAATGTTTCAAAAAAACAACATGAAAAGTGCAACTGTAGCAGCACATTTGCTGCTATAACAAAGACTTCAGAGTATCATGAATTCTAACAAATAAGACTTATAACAAGCATTCTGTTATGTGCAACAAGTAACTGATTCTTCAGTCCGAAAATACTCAATTTCTAACAGAAATGTTAAAATGTCTCATGAAAGTTCTCCTGTTATGTGCAATAAGTAACTGAGTTCTTCAGACCAAAAACCCAGAACATTTTTCCTTTATCAAAATCACATTTACCTTTTATACAAAAATGTGCAGTTACTGTTACAAATGATTCAGTGGCAATTTTGTTTCTTTTGTGTAACACCATAAAGAACCCAGGCAGGTCCAGGCGCCAACTTTTTTGTTCCGGCCAAATGAATCCCATTATTAATAATATTTAATAATCGGAATCTTGACATCTGTGCCTCGATTCAGAATCGTTCACGTCCGCATTGGAAAAATGATTTCTCCCACCCCTAGGGCATGGCATAGTTTGCAGTGGTTGGCACACTGCTGTGCCTGTAGGTTTGCATGCCCTGGGGATGGGTGGCTTTGTGGGCTGGCTGAATTTGTATACGTATGCATATGTTGTGTATGCGTATGAGTGTGTATGCATGTATATACAGTATGTATTATGTGTGTGTTTAGATACTGTACATATAACTGTAGATGTGCCATACTCATCTTATCTCTATTCATTCATTCATTCATTTCAATCAATTACTTGCTTATTTTTCTTTCACCTACTCCACCCTTAAGCCTTTGGGTTGTTGGGCTGTTTGTTTCGATATCGGGTTCCTGTGATTGTGATGATTTGCTCGACTGCCTGTGCTGGTGACATAGCCATGCCCCGCCCCAGGCCAAGGGGTTTCCTTTTAATTGTTTGCCATGTTGTTGCCATAACTTCTTAAATACTTGTTAACAAATACTTGGGAAAATATGAGAAGGTTTGAGTTTGTGTATGTTGGTCTATAATTCTATATTCTGTATAGGTGTAATGTATACACCCATAAGCCTTTGCATCCAAGTTTATGTGAGTGTATATACATTATGTATACCCATATACATACTGTATACACATATACTGTACATACTGTATACACATATGCTTCCGGCCTTCAGAGAGAGCAGCAGCTTGCTACTGTCTGTGTCTGCGTTGCTCTTCTACTGGCTGATTCTTGATCCAAACGGAAAATTATGGATTTAGTAAGCTGGGCTTTGAACACAATTGACACCGTTTTTTCAACGAGGAAATCGGGCCCGGGGGAGCCCACCTGTCCTGCAGGTATTCTGCTGCGGGTAAGAGACACATATAATTGGAAACGTATGTGTCTGTGCGACCTTTCAATTCAAGATGCGGAAGACATCTACCTATTCGGCTTTACGATCTCAGGACTTCTACTGATTGGCTTTGGGATAGTCCTGGTGTATCGAAAACTGAAGAAGATGGACAGAGCTTATCAAAATGCTGACCCTAAGCTCTTTCATCAATTTGACCAGCTGGGGAGGACTCTGATGGCGGCTAATGGCGAACTGAATAGGAAGATTGGCAACATCACGATGTCGCTGGGAGCTCTTCAGGATATGATTTTAAAGCCTAGCAATGATGGAAATAATGGAGCACTGAACGCATAAAAGATGGAATTTTTTCTCTGAGTGACTGTGCTTATTCGACCTTGTTTTCGGCGCCCCTCAGCTCTCACTCCTCCAGGATGAAGATAAGCAGTAGAAGTGTTTTTCTCTCCTTCATAAACAATCTGGCGTACAGCAATCTGAACTCTCAAGGACAGCGCCATGTGACTGGCTCAGAAAATTCCATCTGCCATGCACCAAGGACATGCTCTTCTGAGTTTCAGACACTAGACATAACATCTCTGCTGAGAGAGGATTTTTGCTGTCCACCAGTAACTGATAAACACCCACTTGCATTCAACATACACGACTGATTCATTTACACTGATATACATATCCATTCACTGACTCTCTCTGCCTTTGTTGTAATGTGTGATCTATTGTCTGCTAATTGTGCATAGAGGGTTTTTTTTCTGTGTAATCATAATTTGGCTCATTTGAGCTTATATGAGCTTATACGAGCGATATTCTGATAACTATGTTTTTTTCTCTCTGCCTATTGTGTTTTCCCTGACCCTGACCTTGCCCTCTTTACCCTCCTGTTCGACTGGCGCCTTCGGGCTGCCCCGGCTATGGGATGCGCTTACAAGGAGCGCGCCCAATGTCAAGTCAAATTTCAATTCTCCTGTATGTATTGCACGTATGGTAGTATTGACAATAAACCTTTTCATTCATTCATTCATTCATTCATTCATTCATTCATTCATTCATTCTCTCCTCATGTTTACATGTACGCGTGCACACACACACAAAACACTTTGTCCACCTAGCACTGTATATACTGCGTGTTTCACCTGGCACTATTGACAGTCCTCATCCAAAATGGTAATAATCACAATAGCAGTCACAATAAAGCTCCTTTGACAGAAATGATTTGTATTCAGAAACAGCAGCCACATGCCGAGCAAGGAGCTCTCATTACAAACTGAACCATTAAAAAAAAAAAAAAGAAAGAAATCTAGACACAGTTTTTAAGTCAACACTGAAGCCAACTGACACGACTCTTAGTCTTTTACCAGAAGCATAATCTTTGCGTGTATCTTTTAAATAACAATTCATTAATTGCACAGATTTCCTACCCCTGTTCCTACTTGTAGGGTGTGTGTGTGCGCGCGTGTATATAGGTGTGTGTGTATGTGTTGAAATGCGTTTGAAATGCGTTTTTATTTAAGAGGTTTAACAGGCTGACTAAATGAATGGACCAATTTGCCTTTGCTCTCCAATCATCGGAGTTTCTACGGGATTTAGGGTATCAGAGAAGCGTAAAGGAGAACAGACATGTAATCAGAATTTTCTAATTTAGTCTCTGCTCCACTCTTCCCCTGTGCCTCTCTCCCTGTACACACACTGTGTTTTCTACTAGGCCTCTCTCTCTCTCTCTCTCTCTCTCTCTCTCTCTCTCTCTCTCTCTCTCTCTAACCTCTGATGTGTATGCACATCTCCAAATCATATTCAAGCTTGTTTTGCGAGATTAATTTGGGTCAACACTGTCCTGCCTTTTATAATTTCCTTTCTTTCATCACCTGTTTTCAGCTGCAGGTGAATATTCGGAGCGGGCACCCATGTTGCCACGGGAACCAGAACTGCCCTAACCAGCGGGGTATGTTGTCTGATGTCCAACAGCAGCTTGTCAAAGCCATAAACGTTCAGGGCCTCGACAACCATGGAGGAAATGTAGGCAGTTTTCCCACTGGTCACGTAGTAACCCAGCGTCACGTTATGGGGGCTGCAGTCATCACGTTCCACCTGTGGCACACATACAGAGAGGAAAATATAATTTTATAGCTTTATTTTGAAGGCAAGAAGTACACATATATATTTGTACTAGAACAAACAGCCGCTCTGAAAAGCTATCCCATCTCTTTTTCCTCTTTCAGAATATATGATCAGACATACATAATGCAAGTATAAGCATTAGTGATTATACTGTATATACATGTTGGCTGACCTTGTGAAAAAAAAAAAAACAGCTCTGGGGAGATGGGGGGAGTATCCAGAAACTGCACTCAAGCAAAAGTAGCATAAATATAAAATTACAAATTAACTAAAATTATTAAATATGAACTCTTTTGTTTTTTGGTTATTACACAATATACGATAAACATTCCTGGAAATA
The DNA here is from genome assembly GCA_020510985.1 of Pholidichthys leucotaenia. Lineage (NCBI taxonomy): Eukaryota > Metazoa > Chordata > Actinopteri > Cichliformes > Pholidichthyidae > Pholidichthys > Pholidichthys leucotaenia. Next base: position 185,129,108 of record CM035840.1, on the reverse strand, counting down.
TACTGCATGAAAGTTCAGTCATGTCAAATGAATTTAAGTATTTTTTTTACTTCTGAAATGTTTCACCACTCATAATGTGTGTGTGTGTGTGTGTGTTTTTGCAAATTTAAATATGCTTAGTTTATTTACTTTTCAAAGAATTTGCTCATCACCACAGACCATAGTGATAAGCAGTAAAAGTGACATCTTTGTGTACATTCATTGCTGACTGACAAAGCCATCTGAATGAATGGTGAAGCGTTTCAGAAGTAAAAAAAAAATACTTGAAACCAGTTGAGGTGACTGAATTTTATACAGTATACAGATACATCTCAATAAATTAGAATGTCATCGAAAATTTGATTTACTTCAATAATTCAATTCAAAAAGTGAAACTCATGTATTATATAGATTCATTACACACAGCTTGATACAGCGGTGAAAATAGGTATTGAGCACGTCAACATTTTTCTCATTAAACACATTTCCGATGGAGCCATTGAGATGAGATTTTCACCAAATGTCAGTAACAATCCAAGTAATCCATATACACAAAGAAACCAACGCAACTATGTTCACAAAACAAGTTATATTTAATAAAGTGGAATGGCACAGGGAATAAGTATTGAACATATAAAGAAAAAAATGTACAAAAAGGCATAGAAAGCCAAGAAACCAGCTGAAATCCATCAGAATTTAGGAAGCCATCCCATTCCTCATCAGTGCAAATTAATTTCAGCTGGTTAAGTCCTGACTGATAGCATTTAAAAAGGTCTGTGAACATCAGACTGTTACACCACAAAGAACTCATGATGAGTAGAAGCAAAGGGCTCTCTCTAGACCTTCACAACCTTATTGTTGCAAAACATAATGATGGCATTGGTTACAGATGCATTTCTAAACTGCTGAATGTTCCAGTGAGTACTGTTGGAGCCATCATTCGGAAGTGGAAAGAACATCATTTTACCATAAACCGGCCACGACCAGGAGCTCCTCACAAGATTTCTGACAGAGGAGTCAAAAGAATTATCAAAAGAGGTATCCAAGAGCCAAAGACCACTCGTGAACAGTTCCAGAAAGACTTGGAGTTAGCAGGTACTGCTGTTTCAAAGAAAACAATAAGTAATGCACCCAACCCAACATGGGCTCTATGCCCACTCACCTCGCAAGACTCCATTGCTGAAGAAAAAGCATGTTGGAGCTCATTCAAAGTTTGCTGCACAACATTTGGGCATGCCAGTAAAATACTGGGAGAATATGGTCTGGTCATATGAGACCAAAATTGAACTTTTTGAATCCCACAACACAGCATGTTTGGAGGAGAAATAGCACTCCACATCAACCCCAAAACAACATACCAACAGTGAAGTTTGTAGGTGGGGTGTTTTTCAGCACATGGTGCAGGCAGACTTCATACAGGGCATTCAGTTTCTCTGCTTCCCATCTCTGGAACTCCTTACAACCCAGCATCAGGGTGATACTCTCTCTCTCTAATTGAGACTCAAAACCCATCTATTTAGACTATCTTACCTGTCTTAACTACCTGGGCTCTGTCTAATTTTTAATATGTTTTTAAATCTATGTTTTTATTTGTTGTTTTGATTTTATTGTACGGTATCCTTCAGTGCTTTATAAATTGGATGCATTATTATTATTATTATTATTATCATTGAAGGAAAGATGAATGGACAAATGTACAGAGACATCCTTGATAAGAACCTGTTGCCATCTGCCAAAATGCTGAAGATGAAATGAGGGTGGACATTTCAGTAACACAATGATCCCAAACTCACAGCCAAGGAAACTCTCAACTGGCTCAAAGAAGGAAAATAAAGCCGGTAGAACGGCCCAGTCAGTCACCTGACCTGAATCCAATTGAAAATCTATGGAATGAACTGAAGATCAGAGTTCACAGAAGACACCCACAGAACCTTCTAGATTTGAAGACAATTTGTGAGGAAGAATGGGCTAAAGTCCCTCCTGAGCAGTGCCTAATTTCTCTATGCAGGAACAGTTTTTCCCAACAAAGGCTTTTCTACTAAATAGTCAATGAATTTCTCCAAGCGTGTTCAATACTTACTCCCTGTGTCATTCCACTCTATTAAATATAACTTGTTTTGTGAACACAGTTGCTTTGATTTCTTTGTACGTATGGATTACTTGGGTTGTTATTGATATCTGGTGAAAATCTCAGTTCAATGGCTCCATCAGAAATACGATTAATGAGAAAAATGTTGACAAGTTCAATACTTATTTTCTCCGCTGTATATTTCAAGCATTTATTTCGCTTAATTTTGATGATTATGGCTCAAAAATTAGAATATTACATAAGATCAATTTTTTTTAATGATTTTTAATAGAAATCTTGGCCGACTGGTATGTCCATGTATGTGGTATGTCCATGTACGCACTCAATACTTGGCCAGGGCTCCTTTTGCATGAATTAATACTGCATCAAAGTGATGTGGCATGGAGGCGATCAGCCTGTGATAGTACTGAGGTGTTATAGAAGACCAGGTTGCTTTGATAGTGGCCTTAAGCTCATTTGCATTGTTGAGTCTGGTGTCTCTCATCTTCTTCTTGACAATACTCAGATTCTCTATGGGGATTAGGCCAGGAGAGCTCGCTGGCCAATCAAGCACAGTGATACCATGATCATTAAACCAGGTTTTGGTACTTTTGGCAGTATGGGCAGGTGCCAAGTCCTGTTAGAAAATGAAATCAGCATCTCCATAAAGTTTGTCATAAGGCTGCAATGACTTTGGACTGGATAAAACAAGACTGGCTCCCAAAAACTGCCTTTTTTAAACATTTTTTCTGCCACTGTCAACTCGTTCATTTCTGGCTAACTGTTTTATCCATCACGCCTGCCTGACAGCGGTCTGCAACCAACCAATTACTATTTTTGATTTGATTTGATTTTGTATACTTTATTGATCCCCAGAAGGGAAATTGAGGGCATCCACCTGGATGGATGAAGCAGCCACATTACAGCGCTATCCCTTTAACATTCACACACACATTCACACCTAGGTCCACTTTTAGAGTCTCCAATTAAACTAACCTGCATGTTTTTGGCCTGTGGGAGGAAATTGGAGAACTCCCGGAGTAAACCCACGCAGACACGGGAAAAACATGCAAACTCCACACAGATCACTGTTGGTCAGGAGCTGGGATCGAACCAGGGATCCCATGACCAATTTGCCGGGCTTGTTGTTAGCTTGCTGGCTAACGCAAGATAACAGCACCATAGTTGTTTGTAAAGTTTGCCTGCCTCCTGAAAGAGGACATCAGACGACTTAAACAGGACCTCAGGGACAAAGATGACATGATCCTGGAGTTTTCATCTATTGCCACTACGCAAGCGAAACATCTCACGGTGCTCCGCTCTGGATCCTGTGGCAGAGGAGCCACCTGCTGCCCAGCCGAGTGCTCTGGATGTGGGTCGGAGGGCGGTGTCACTCTGCCCTGCTCTGGGTCTCCCACCGCCGATAGAAACTCCACCATTTCTGCCAACGTCCCGGTACTGAGTGACGACGTTTGGCCCTCCCTGGGAGTTAAGCCCAAGTCCCAAGCCTGATCGACTCCATACAACTCAGAGCCATGGATGCCCATTAAAAAGGGCAAATGCCATGCCAGACCTTCCCTCCCTCAAGCTTCTTCATCGGACACTCTGCAGCTTAGCAATACATTTCAGATCCTGGATGTTGTCACCGAGCACCACTCTTCTCCACCTGTTCAGATGACGACTTCTGCCATCGCTGCTGCTGAGGCTGTGGTCCCTGCCGAGAAGCAGCCGCTGGACAACATTGAGAGCTGGACCAGCCCCCGCAGCCGGTCGGCTACCTGCCGAGGTGCCCCTGCTGCATCTGGCATGGCACAAGTTCCAACTCTCCCTCGGGGCTTCCCTGCTACCTCCAGAGCAGAGTGTCTGCCAACCCGTCCACCAAAGGCTCCCTCCGGCACTGCTGTCGTGGCCACTCACAGCCCCTCCACCATTGTTGCTCGCCGGGACCACTGGCCTCCCACCTCTGCATCGGTGTGGCGCTCTCCAGCGGTGCTCGTAGTGGGCACCCTCATGGTCCGGCATGTGGAGATCTGTGGTGGACAGACCTTCTACCACCCAGGTGCCTGTGCAGCGGACATTACAAATACTGTATTGAATTGACTCTGCTATCCTGTAAGTGCTCTTGACATATTATATCTCCTCCTCTCTCGCACAGCACACATAATATCCCAGTTATAACCATGCCTTGGTCTAATACCCACTATCACAAATCCTCTGTACCCTCTGTTAACTGCAATAACCTCATACACGTACACACACACACACATATGCACACAACCCAATAGCACTCCCCTCAAAATGGCACTTTCAAATGTAAAATCATTATCCAATAAGACTTTTATTATCAATGACTTGATTTTAGAGCATGATCTTGACTGATTTTATGTGAGACCTGGCTGGGCACAGATGGACATCAGTTCTTTTAGAAACATCCCCTCCCAACTATAACTTTTTCATTCGCTAATAGAAGGGGGGAAAGGGAGGGGGTGTGGCAGCTATTTTATCATCATCGTTGAATTTTAGAGACACTATCATTGATTCTTATCCCTCTGTTGAACACCACTCCTCTGTCTTTAGCAGTCCTCCTATATTTTGTATGTGTGTTTACATGCCTCCCAAATGCTGCTCATTTTTTATTTCCGATGTCTGTTATTTCTGATCACAGATTCTCTCCATTATTCACAGCAAATATAACCAGATTATTATTTTAGGTGATTTTAACTTACACATTGAAAATGAATCAGACTCTTTGGCAGCTGATTTTTAAATGCTCCTAACTGTATTAATTTCACCCAATATATCTCACAACCCACCCATCTGAAAGATCATTCTCTAGACCTAGTCATCATCTCAGGCCTGTCAACACACATCACTTCTATTTTAGATTTAGCCATCTCTGATCATGTTTGTATACTTTTTACTATCAGTCGTTTTAAACAGAATAATGATTTTAGGCCGCGTGTCCTGTGTTTTTTGTCACCCGACCGCCCTGAACATCTTTTTTCAGCACTTGTATGCTGCGTTCTGGAAGAAAAAGTCTGTGCTCTGTATCCCAGCAACAGCTTGTCACTCACAGTTCAGCACTTCTGCTTTTCCTATGGTCGGACATTTTACTTATTTTTTTAATCGCAGTCTCTAAATAAGATAAGATAAGATAAGATAAGATAAGCCTTTATTAGTCCCACAATGGGGAAATTCCAGGCTTGCAACAGCACAGGGATAGCAACACTCAAAGCAACAATCAGAAGGCAAGAGAAAAAAACAAGAGCAGCAAGTATACATATGTACATATAAATATAAATATATATATATATATATATATAGACACAGAGTGCGGAGCATTGTAGCTAGATGGGATAGATATATAAATATATAAACACAGTGCGGAGCATTGTAGCTGGATGGAATAAATATATGAGTATATAAACACACAGTGCGGAGCATTGTAGCTAGATGGAATGAATATGTAAATATATAAACACAGTGCGGAGCATTGTTGCTAGATGGAATAAATATATGAATATATAAACACAGTGCGGAGCATTGTAGCTAGATGGAATAAATATGTAGATATATAAACACACACAGTGCGGAGCACTGTAGCTAGATGGAATGAAACAGCACAACCGTCTACTTAGTTATCCTACATGGTATGATTATGTACCCATACATATTCTCACCCTCCATAGCGACCGGTATTTTCCTAGTTGTATACCGGAGGGGACCATTGTGTAAGTCTATTGCGTCTTGAGTGCTTATTGAGTGCAGCATGAGCTGAGAGAGATGCTGAGGAGGTGCAAGGACATTTATAGGAGGAAGTTGGAAGATAAACTCAGGCAAAACAACGCTAAAGATGTGTGGGAGGGAATGAAACAAATAACTGGGTGCAAGGGGAGAGTCAGGCAGCCAACTGGGAGCCAGGAGAGAGCTGAGGAACTGAATCTGTTTTTTAATAGGTTCAACTCACAGTCTGTCACCCCAGCAACACAACCAGACCCCCACACACCCCTCCCCACCCACCCTCCTGTGCAGAACCTCTCTCCATCTCCCCCCTCCTCCTCTTCAGGGGGCACCAGGACCCTCCCTCACTTCACGGTGACTACAGACCAGGTGGAGAAACAGCTGGACAGACTCCGTCAGCGGAAGGCGGTGGGCCCTGATGGCCAGGACCCTGAGGACCTGTGCCAACCAACTAGCTCTGGTACTGAAACACCTGTACAATCTGAGCCTGAGTCTGGAGAGAGTACCGGTGCTGTGGAAGACATCCTGCCTGGTTCCTGTCCCCAAGAAGTCATCTCCATCGGACCTGAACCACTATCGACCAGTTGCCCTCACATCTCATGTGATGAAGGTCCTGGAGAGACTGGTCTTAGCCCACCTGAGACCGCAGGTGAAGACGTGGCTGGACCCTCTGCAGTTTGCATATCAGCCCCAATTAGGAGTTGAAGATGCTGTCATCTACCTGCTGCAACAAGCCCATCTGCACCTGGATGGTGGAGGAGATACTGTGAGAATCACTTTTTTTGATTTCTCCAGTGCCTTTAACACCATCCCGCCACTGTTGCTGGGTGAGAAGCTGCGGGTGGTGGGGGATGACAGCTCTGTGATCCCCTGGATTACTGACTACCTGACAGGCAGACCACAGTTCGTCCGGCTGGGCAATGTCTTGTCTGGAGTGGTGGCTAGTGATACGGGAGCTCCACAGGGGACTGTGCTCTCTCCTTTTCTCTTTACCTTATACACCACTAACTTTCAGTACAACACTGAGTCATGCCACCTGCAGAAATTCTCTGACGACTCAGCTGTTGTGGGGTGTATAAGAGGAGGAGAGTAGGGGGAATACAGGGCACTGGTAGACAAATTTGTGGAGTGAACGGAGCAGAATCACCTGAGGTTGAATGTCAGCAAGACCAGAGAGATGGTGATTGACTTCATAAGGAGGAAGACTCCTTCGCAGCCACTGCAGATTAGGGGGGAGGACGTGGGAGTGGTTGAGGACCACAAATATCTGGGTGTCAGGATCAGCAATGGACTAGACTGGAGATCCAACACCAATGCTGCGCACAAGAAGGGGATGAGCAGACTACTTCCTGAGGAAGCTGAGATCCTTCAACGTGTGTAGCAGGATGCTGGAGCTTTTCTACCAGACCGTTGCCGCCAGCGCCATCTTCTTTGCTGCTGTCTGTTGGGGTAGCAGTATCAGGGCCAGAGACACCAACAGACTTGACAAGATTATCAAGACGGCTGGCTCTGTAATTGGTCTCGGACCAGAGACCTCTGAGACAGTGGTGGAGAGGAGAACACTAAATAAACTGTGATCCATCATGGACAATCCTGATCACCCCCTCCACTACACACTAGACAAACAGCGAAGCACTTTCTCCAGTAGACTACTACAGCTTCGCTTTTGAATGGCCAGGTACAGGAAATCTTTCCTGCCACATGCAATTTCACAGTACAATAACTCACTATGATGTTGTATTATGGTCATAACAATGCTGTCACACTGCACCTTACAGACTAACTGGTACCTCACATTTCACTCTGCTCCTGATAGTCCTTCATTGCGCAGCGGGATGATTCATATGTTTATACGGGTCATCATATATTAAGCTATGATGTACTATATAGGTTTTATAGTCGTGTTAGTTTTACTTTCCATGGGTAATCCCTTTGTCTGTCGTGCGTGTGTTTCTGTAGTTTGGTTGTCTACTGCCATGCTGCTGTTACACTGTAATTTCCCAGTTTGGGATCAATAAAGTACATCTATCTATCTATCTATCTATCTATCTATGTTTGTTTTTGAGGTGGTTTTAGAGACGCCATAGTGCATCTTTAAGTCTTCTCTTCTGACAAAGTGGTCACTGTTCTCTAATTTTGCTCACTTTTTTTTTTTATCAAAATAAATGTTTGTGTTGAAGTGCCTTGATTATTTTTTAAGAACATGTTAGTACAGCAGTAGTAGAGCCACAGCTGATATTCTGTCAAATTCTGAACAATGAAGAATTACAATATTTCAGAATAAATCATTACTGGCTAATAGTACCAGTAGTAGTATCAGCTCCACGGCTGAGAACAGGAAGGCTGTGCAAAGGGTCATCAACACCGCCTAAGAAATCATTGGTGGCCCTCTGCCCTTCCTGGAGGACATCTCCAGATCCTCCTGTCTCAGAAAAATCAAGGCCATCGCAGGAGACCCCTCACATCCCGCCCACCACCTGTTTGACCTGCTTCCCTGTGGACCACGATTCAGATCGATCAGGTCCCACACCTCCAGAATGACAGTTTCTTCCCCTGGGCCATCTGAACTGCAATCAGTCAGAGGCCCCACACCCCTCCCTCCAAACGCTCACATGCGCAGAACTGAGGACCTTTTAATTATCACAATAACACACCTCTCTTTGCACTCCACACTTTCATGTATACTGACCCAACTGTGAAACCACTACCATGTATATTTTCCATAATCCTTGGGCCATTTTACTTAATTGTGTGTTCAATTGTGTGTCTGCACTCCACACTCTGATGTACATAGTTCCATCTGTGAAGCCACTACCATACCTGTGTATATTCCCATAATCCTGGGCCATTTTTATTTCAGTCGAGTGTTTAATCGTGTATTCTGTAACCGTGTTTTGTCTAACCCTTCCCTCATACTTTATTGTGCAGTAGCCTGATGGAGCACCCACAATTTCATTGTGCTGTACAACTGTACAATGACAATACAGCCTGTTCTATCCTATTCATACATTGTTCTTATTTCGTCTCCGCTGTAGTTTGAAATGTTTCCAAAAGCTAAAGAGGGGATTAAAAGGAGATGTATTTTTGTTGTTGGGGTTAGATTTTGAAATCATGCTGACTTAAAGTAACAAATGTGTGTAACTCATTGTTGGCTTTCTAAACAAATGATTGTTAAGGCATTTTTTTTATGTGTGTGATGACTGAATAAACTACTACTACTAAAACCAAATAAACTTAGGAATAAAAACCACTATGTTACCCTTAGTGATCATACATACATGGTCTAAAGGAAATGAATCACAAAACCAGAAGTAAGTCACAAACAAGGAAGTGGAAGTAAGTATAGTGATGAAAAGACAAGATGGAGATGTAAACATGGAGTGCTATTTTTTGTCCTACCATCCAGCAAAATCTGATAATTTTATAAGTTTCGAAACAGGGAAAGAGTGACAGCTGGGGACATAACCTATGTGACACAGTAGGGCAAGCAGGTGCAAAAAGTACAATTGTCAAATGTGTTAATTATAGTTTAGACACAAATTTTGTCAATGTGCCTTTGGACATCTCCTCTTTCGTATGATTTAATTGTTCTTATTTTGCATTATATTACATGCTTGTAGTAGACAAATGAACACATATATGGTCATGTAACTTTTTACTCCATTGCTGGGGAAAGTTGTTACATATACCTGAGTAAGTTGTTACAGTGAGTGGTAAATTGATAAATTCACAAGACCAAACACTTTTTTCTATAGTTTTTACTACCTCTGCCAAGGAAGTAATGTTTTCAGGTTGGTTTGTATGTCTGTCAGTTTGTTTGTTCATTTGGGTGCAGGACTATGCAAAAACTACTGGACAGATTATGATTAAATCTTCACCAGAGGTGACCCTTGGGATACGTATGAGCCCATTAGATTTTGGAGGTGATCCAGGTCATGATGCAGATTCTGGATCACTTTTTCACTTTATTTAACCGCTGCACTCTGTCAACAAATCTTGCAATAACAAAGAAAGAAAACAGTGATCCAGAATCATCAGCCTGACCTGGATCATTTTCAAAATCCAATGGGTTCATCCATAGCTCAACAGCCTCCTATAATGAAAATTTAACTAAAATCCATTCAAAAGTTCTTGCATAATCCTCCACACAAACAAACAAATAGACAGGCAGACAGACAAAGGCAAGGCATGGCAGAAGTATGCACTGTCTGAGTGCCCTCTAGTCCAGAGTGTAAACAAAATGTATATACTTTTGTACCATGCTTTACATCTGAAATAAAATGTAAATGCAGTGTATCAGTCCACACAGATAAAGATGTCACACTGCTAACTAAACATGGCTTGAAATCAAAATATTTGTCAAAAACAGAGGGAAAACTGCACAAACTCATGGTGGAATTTTGAAACCATACCTTCCTGAGACAGGCTATAGCTACCAAATTCAAATCTTAAATACGTATTGTGATGATTATTTCTGTGAAGACACTGTTCATTTGATCATACCTAAAATGTTTATAATGTTTTTACATAATTCCACCATGTTATAAAATATTAACTTGACAGTAATCCATCCATCCATCCATCCATCTTCTACTGCTTTTCCGGAGGTCCGGGTCACAGAGGCAGACAGTAATCCACAGTACCATATAGTTATTACATGTAACAATATGCCCCTGGTCTCTCTGTAACAACTTAACCCATCAGTTTTGACACTACCAGGAAGGATGCCTGTACTCCTTGGCATAAAAATAGACATGTGGCCCTATAAGTCTAGTTTCATGCGAAAACATACGGTGCATGAGTTCTCTGTGGTCTTACAACTATGAAGAATACACATTTTTTAAAAATTACTCTGAGCGCTCGTAATTCATTTACCTGTCCTCTCTCATGTACAAAGATCTAAATAGCAAGTGCAAAGAATGCAATGTGCACGCACTAAGAGATTAGAATGGCCAGGGATGTGCAATGCAGGCAGGAGGAAGCGTAACAAACTGTCCCATATAATTTTTGCCCCAGCTTACCCTACATGCGGTTGTATTTGAAAGTTAAGAGCACATAATGTATTTTTACAAGCAGTTGGAGGACTTGCTGACCTATAGTGGAGATGAGCAACAATTAAGCAATATTACATGAGAGGGAGTACAGTATCAATGAATACAGTAACTGCGGGTGTGATACGTCTAATGCCTGACACGTTGTTTTATACAACAGTTCCACAAGCACAGTTTATTAAATGACAGCAATACTGGGCAAAATATTCTGATTTGTTTGTTTGTTTAACCAGTTATTTTACACAGCTGAGAAAAAAAAACAGTCTCTTATAAATGTAGCCAGTAACTGTTGCTAAGCACCTAAATGCATACTGTCAACTGTTGAGTCTGTACCACAGAAGGGCCAAGATCAATGCTGGTGGCTCGTTAGCATGCTAGTGACTTGGCTTCAGCACATTTCGCTCGCTTTTTCTTGGCACTTTCAGATAAAACAAAGAGTCCTATCACCACAAAAGTATTGTGGTTTTCTAATCGAGTCACTAAATTCAACTCTAGCTTGTCTGTTTTGTTAAAACAGACGTAAAATACTGTATGTTACCGGATGTTTAAAAGGACAGGACTTCCGGATCAGAGATGGTTAGGTTGAGACTGTCTAGTTGCTGTTCAAACAGCGCCTAACTGTGGAAATTAAGGTTCCAACACAGTACTGCATTTCTCAAGTCTACAGACTTCACAATAAATTACTGTTAGTAATTAACAGTTACTAGAACACCTTTGAAGCAGCATGATACATATCCAGTGAAACATTGGAATGCAGTTATTGTGCACTATAGTAACTCCTGGAATCCCCGTTGTCCATGACATTGTTCGGTTGGAACTAACTGTTGTATAAAACATGTTTTCCCACATGCAGTATTTCTTGTTCTGAATCTGTGATTTTAAAACACAAATTCATCTGACTGTGAATATCTACAATGCTTTCTATTTATATACAGTCAAATCCCCCCTCAGGGGCATATTACAGGGCCAGCCTTCACCCGTCACAAACCTGACGAGCAGTGTCCTGGAAAAACACGCATAGACCACAATGGTGAGTCAAGGTTTGTATTTCTGGAAGGATTCACCGCCCACCTTCATCTACTCTCCAACTTCCAGCACACTGAACTGCTGTGGCTGTTGTTACTATGGCTTCTTCTTCACGCCTCATCCTTCTTTTTCCTCTCCTCCTTAAGCATGAGCTGGCTGCCCCTGGCTAGTCTTTTTCTCAAGAAAAAAAAAAACATCCTTCTTAGTGAAACTGTATCTCATTAGCACCCCTCCCCCTCCTCTTCTTCCTCCCTCCTCTTCAACAAACTCCAAGAAAATTCACCATTTCTTTTTTAAGCCAAAGGTATCTGCCATCTTTGTTTAAGCTATTTTTCCCCACTCAAGCCCTTGTCAAAGCTACAACTGTACTTTTTCAGTGTTTTAGTTTTTAATTATTCTCATCAACACATTCTTCTATGCCGACAACCCACTTTTGGGCTTAGCATAGAAGAGTTTTTGGATCTTTCATTTGAAGTCTTACATCAAATAGAAGGAGCATCACATTAAATGTTACCTTTTCCCTTTTCATGTTTTACCTGCTGCTGGACATCGGGCTGTAGTGAATTTATACGTCCTCATGTCCTCACCAAACAATATAGCTATAAGACAGGCTAGTGGAAAAAATGATTTCATGATGAAAATGGGATGAACCATGAAATTCTTCGTTTCCAACATTTTAAATCTTTTTAAATCTCTTTATCTGCACATGTAATCATGTTGCCATTTTAGTTAAGTAATTAAATCCAGTCTACCAGTAATTGATTATGTTTAGCAAACTTGTGGCTTAACTATTCTGCAGCTTTATGCTACACTGCCCTGTTTAGTTATCCAGTTCAAATGTTGGTCACTTCATCTCTAATTTTGTGTCATTTTTATGCACTTTAACTTCTTTCAGCTCTTACATTATTAGTTGTATGCTCATTACTATATATATTTATCACTAGACTGGTACATTACTGGTTTCTAGGTCCTCCCCTCAGCCCATTCTGCTGGTCCACCCCACCCCAGGGCTTTTCCACCCCCAACATGCCACATAGCCCCCGCCTAGCTGGTTAGCTGTTCCCAGCAACCCAAGCATCAACAACAAAGTCTTTGAGGTGTTGGGGAAGCCAATGCTGTCATTGGGCCCACCCGCATGGCTCCCTAGTAACTGCTGTTATATTATTGTTCCCAAGTGGCTCACTAATCCACTCCAGTCTATAATTTATCTTGTACCATTCTGGCTGTAACAGGCTAACACATCATCCAAATGTATAAAGCCCAACCTTGCTGTCAGTCACTCAGTCAGTGGGCGAGAGCTCTATTGTAATTGTTAGAGTTACATTCTAACAGCAATAACTCTGGTATGCATTGTCGGATTTCAACCAAATTCAATATTATGGATATCAGTCCAATTCCAAACAGTTCTATAGAACAATATTCATTGAAATCTACAGCGCCACCTCTGGGAGGCAGAAAGCTTTGCATCAGAAAGTGCACCTACGGGTGATACAATAAGCAAAAACACTGCTATAAAAGACTCAATTTTTATAAAGAACACAGACGAGAGAGAGGTCATTGAAATTGTTAAATCGTTTAAAAGTAAGACATCTACGGACTGTGATGGTATTGACATGCTCTTAGTCAAATCGATTATCGAATGCTTAGTGAAACCACTGACGTATATTTGTAACCTGTCTCTCCAAACAGGTATATTTCCCAATGCAATGAAAATAGCTAAAGTAATTCCGATATACAAGACGGGTGACAGAGGGGAACTTTCAAACTACAGACCAATTTCACTATTGCTGCAATTTTCCAAGATACTTGAAAAAATATTCTGTGAGAGAATTGACAACTTCATAATGAAGAATAATTTATTGTGTGAGCAGCAATATGGGTTCAGACACAAGAGGACAACTGCATTTGCTCTAATGGAATTTATAGAAAAAATATCAACTGCCGTTGAAAATAAAGAGTATTCAGTTGGGGTATTCCTCGATCTTAAAAAAGCATTTGATACAGTGGATCACAATTTATCATTAAAGAAACTACAAAATTGTGGTTTTAGTGGGGTAGCACTGTCCTGGTTAAGTAGTTACTTAAAGAATAGATATCAGTATGTATGTGTTGGTAACAAAAACTCACAGTTACTGAAGGTTACTTGTGGAGTCCCACAGGGTTCAGTTTTGGGGCCATTGTTATTCAATATGTATATAAATGATATATGTAAAGTCTCGGAAAAAATGGATTTAATATTGTTTGCTGATGACACTAATCTATAATGCAGTGGAAGCAATTTGGAACAACTTTTGGATACACTTGGAAAGGAATTAGGAAAGCTTAAACTGTGGTTTGATTCAAACAAATTAACGCTCAGTTTAAGTAAGACAAAATTTATAGTTTTTAACAACCATCACAACAAATTAGTATCTAAACTCAGTGTAAATGGTGTAGAGATTGAAAGGGTATCTGAAACTAAATTTCTTGGAGTAATAATTGATAATAAACTGTGTTGGAAGTCACATATTAATTATATTAAAGGTAAAATATCTAAATCAATCGCAATACTACACAGAGCGAAATATTTGCTGAATCAACCCACATTATATACTTTGTATCATTCATTAATACTCCCATACATGACATATTGTACTGAAGTATGGGGAAATACATATAAAACAAACATATATCCAGTCTTTATGCTTCAGAAGAGAGCTATTAGAATAATAAACAAAGCTGCTTACAGGGAACCAACAAACCCACTTTTTCTTAAATTAAAAGCTCTCAAGTTGAAAGATCTGGTTGACTTTAAAACTGCAGTATTAATGTTTAAAGTGAAGACTCTATCACTGCCCGCAAATATCCAAAAGCTGTTCCAAATAAGGGAGAAACAATATAATTTCAGAGGAACATGTATATTTCAAAAACCTTCAGTGAGAACTACCACCAAGCAACACTGTGTTTCAGTGCAAGGAGACAAATTATGGAACGATTTTGGACCTGAATTAAAATCATGTACAGCGCTTGGACAATTTAAACAAAAACTAAAGGAAGAAATACTCCAAACATATATACAAGATGACATGTAAAATCACATAAGGATTGTCATATCCAGTCTGTGTTGTGTTGTTGCTTAGTTTTTTTTTGTCACATTTTGTCTTAGCTTTGTTCCGAATTGTAATCACTCTTGTTTTGTTTTTCTTTTGAATTCTTGGATGGAATATGGGTGGGCAATATAAGCTGCGGCTTCAGCCATCACCCATTTCGGATAACTTATGTTGAACTGTATAATCAGAGGAGTTATTGTTTAATTTGACCTTGTTGGATTTTTTCACCTTTGTTATATTATTCTGTTTCTTTTTAATCTTCACTTTTAATCTATCCGAAATAAAGATTCATTCAAAAAAAAGTTTGCATCAAGTTGTTTTTTTAATACCTTGGGAATGGAATGTTGGATTGGCACCAAGATAGGTATGATGTATATGGGTATGCCTCCGAACAATTGCAGCATATTCATGAGTAGCAATAGTGCCCTCTCTTGGAGACATGAAGGTTACACCAAAGGTTTTCTTCAGTATCTCAGAAATAAAGTTTGATTGGTACCATTTATGGTGACGATCATCTATACCCATGTGCCATCAAAAGCTGTTGAAAACTTTTCCAAATGCCCGACAGTTTGGAGGAAGGGGCGTGGCCAAGTTTGCAGTATCGCCATCACCCTTCCAATTGCTTTTACTCTGGTATACACTGACTGATTTCAACCAAATTTTGTGTGGTGAATAGGTAGCCAATACTGATAATTTCTATAATAAAGAATGACACATAGCGACAGTGCCCCCTACCGCCAATGGACAGGAAGTTGCCATAACTCACATGCCATACTCACACACCGCTTGCCAGAATGACATGCAATTTTCTGAGGTTTATCAGACCACCTGGTTGATCACCAGCAAGTCCACCTCTGAATGGCTTAAGAAAAACAAAATGAAGACTTTGGAGTGGCCTAGTCAAAGTCCTGACCTGAGTCCAATTGAGGTGCTGTGGCATGACCTTAAAAATGTGGTTCATACTCAAAAACCCTCCAATGTGGCTGAATTACAACAATTCTGTAAAGATGAGTGGGCCAAAATTCTTCCACAGCACTTGAAAAGACTCATTACCAGTTACTGCAAACGCTTGATTGCAGTTGTTGCTGCTAAGGGTGACCCAACCAGTTATTAGGTTAAGGGGGCAATCACTTTTTCACACAGGGCCATGTCGGTTTGGATTTTTTTTTTACCCTTAATAATAAACACTTTCAATTAAAAATTGCATTTTGTGTTTACCTGTGTTATCTTTGTCTAATATTTAAATTTATTTGATGATCTGAAACATTTAATAAGTGTGACAAACATACAAAAAAAATGAGAAATCAGGAAGGGGCAAACATTTTTTCACAACACTGTAACTAATTAAAGAACTTTCTATAAAATTAGTTCAAGAGAATTACTAAATTTTACTGCACACTTGACAACCACATCATTGCTCTTCTTCTAAACAAGATTTTATCCTGTTTGTCCTTTAAGCCCCGTCACACCTTGATGATTTAAGCAGCATATGCCAACATTTAAAAAATTTGGCAAATGCACTGGTGTATGTTGAATAAGTTATGGGTAAGTTTTGTATAAGTTAAGAGCATGCTGAAGCACGCTGGTATATGTCATAGTACAGCGAGGCGTGTATGCATACATTTTTTGACGTATCCAGCATATGGCTCATATGCCCTGCATATGCGGGCCATAAGCTAATTTGTGCCATATGTATAATTTGTGCCAAAACATACTTTGTGCCATATGTAAGTTATGCAATCGTTCACATACGTTACTTGTAAGTTACTCATAAGTCCAAATATGTCGAGATAATGTCTAGCGTACCCAAAACTTTTTTCTAACCTATGTATGAGTAATGCACTTTGAACCTATGTGTAACTTACTGAACGGGTTTCTAACTTACAGCTACCATATAATGGCGTAGTGGCAGCATTGGTTCACAGGAGGAAACCGTCAAGACTCCATGGTGAGCAGATGTCCATGTCAAACTGGTCTTGTTCTTCTATTCAGACAAAGTAAAGAGAAGTTTCATACCCTGACATGTTTCAACTGTCATCTGACGTTTGTGACGTGTCACATCAGCTGTTTTATTTTTTCCATAGGTGTGACCGACCTGACAGATTTGATAGATCTGCCAGGTCGGCCACGCCCCCTGCTGTGTGATGGTCTTTGGAGGAGAGAATCATCTCGGTTGAACCGAGATGATGGCACCTTCATCCTCTCACACACTTAGGAATCATGGATCGGGAGGTGACGACGGTTTGGCATGACCGCCCTATGCAAAGGTTAGACTATCGTTGGGCATAAGTTGTGAACGCTGGCAACACGCCAAGCATTTGTTGGCATAAGTTATCTATGTTATAGAAACATTCTATATAAGTTACTAGTATGTTATGTATACATCGTTGTACTCATTATGGATACGCAATGCATACGGCCAAAATTTTCAATTTTCGTATGACAGCGTTTTAGAGAAATTTTGATACATTGCCATACGCTGCCTAAATCGTCAAGGTGTGACAGGGCCTTTATTTTCTAGTATGTAATAAACAACTCAGTATTTACTGTATATAAACTCTGTGACACACTGTTTTATAATCCTCTTGCTCAGTGAGGAATCTGGAAATATTTCAATTTCCTATTGAATGAAAGCAGGGCTTCATCTAATACAATAAAACAAATGAGACCTGACCTTGGCCTCTGCTGACAACAACATTTGAAAGCTGTAAAATGGACACAATTTTCAAACAATTACGGTTATCCTGATGCATGCTAATTCTAACCAGTCTTACAATCATTGCCTATTGCTGCAGCCAACATATCATTGCTTATTAATGATTACACGACTACATACCTTCTTGCCACTGCTACTGTCTCTAAATGGGCTGAGTGTGTGTGTGCGTGTGAGAGAGAGAGAGAGAAAGAGAAAGAGAGAGAGAGAGAGAGAGAGAGATTTTGATTTTTAAAAGATCTTTAATAAACACACTTGTCCATCAGTCAATACAATTTCTATATCATGCTATGTTACACAGAAAATTAATCCCCCAAAAAACGCCCAAAAAAAAGCTGTCCATCATGAACTGAACAGAGGACATTCTCCAGGGACCAGAGGGTCCTGAAACCTTCCACATCCCCATTCCCCATAAAAAACTGAAAGTCCAGCCTGATTCTGGCTTTAAGTAGCCTCACAAATAAAATTTTGACATCAACATCATTCTCAACATTTTCAAGTTTTCTTCTCCGGCTTACATAGATAGCCAACTTTGCCTGTCCTAAAACAAAGTTCAGTAGTTGACACTTCTGCTTAAAACGACGATTGTACATAAAACCACAAATGAAAACCTGCTTAGAGAAAACTTCCTTAAAAATATGAAAAAGTTTTGTGAGAAGTTCAAAGAGGCCACTCAGGCGCTGACATTCAATAAAACAATGAAAAACTGTCTCCCTAGAGGAACAAAAAACACACTGATCACTGACACTGCTGTTAATCACAGAAACAAAAGCATTGACAGCTATAATACCATGCAGGACCCTCCACTGTAAGTCTCCATGCCTCTTAGGGAGAGGGGCTTTGTAAAGAGCCCTCCAGGCAGGCCGATGCCCTTTTCCTAGTTTAAAATAGGCTCTCCAAGGAGTGTCCACACAGGTGTTCAATCGGTCCTTGTTGAGTGCCATCACCACCAGTCTGTAGAGTGCCTTACCACTGGCTCCTCCAAAGTCCACACCAGTGGGAGCACAGAATGCCAGTAAGGAGCAAGGAGCGACGTCAAAGTCCATATAGAGCGTGAGAGAGGGAAAGGGGTCAGTGCTTTCTGGCTGCAGCGTGCCATTGCAAAAGTCCAAGAGTAGGGAGTGCTCAAGTCCATGAAGCTCCTGTTTCCAGTGTGCAAGAAGACCATCGATGAAACGATTCGACCTGACACCAAGATGAGCTGCTAAAGCTGAGGCGTTGTTGAGGCCAGGACCAGCCAGTTCCACCACTTGCTTCAGAGTGAGAATGTTCCTGGAACACAGCCTATCAAGGAAGGTCCTTCCAACTCCCGGCAGGACACCAAGGCGACCACCAAAAACCAGCGGCTCCTTCAACAACCAGTAGAGGGAATCGCATGGCCCTCTTTGTTTTTTAAAAAGAGTCCACACTGAAAAGAGACTGCGGTAAAAACTGGGTAAAGACAGTGCATTAGAGTTCTTAAAATCCATTAAAAACACAGGGAGGTCTAGCCCAAGCCCAAGGACTCTCTGTAAAATAACACAGGCCAAAGGCCTCCATACCAGGTCCTGGGGGCCCGTCAGCAGTCTCTGTATGAAAGTCAGTCTAAAAGCAGCACCTCTACTAGCTAAATGAATCACTCCTTGCCCCCCCTCCTCTTTGGGAAGAAATAACAGGGCTTGAGGAACCCAGTGGAGTCCACCCCCCCAAAAAAAGTCCACCAAAACAGACTGAATTTTGGACAACAAACCAGCAGGGGGGTCCATGCACATGAGGCGGTGCCACAGGGATGAGGAAACAAGATTATTTAAAATGAGCACTCTTCCTCTAAAAGATATTCTTGGCATTAGCCACTTCCACTTGTTTAGTCTCCCGTTAATTTTCTCTATGACCCCATCCCAATTTTTTTGCTCAAACTGCTGATTTCCAATAAAGACACCAAGATACTTAAAACCTCCTTTTTTCCAAATCAACCCACCCGGCAGCGTAAGCTGATTTTCTAGTTTCTCCCCCACCATCAGAGCCTCGCTTTTTCCCCAGTTTATCTTTGCAGAGGAAAGTTGGCCAAAAAGATTGACACTCCTAACCAGAACGTCAATGTCACTCTGCTTGTTTAGCAGAATGACTACATCATCTGCATAGGCCGACAGCTTGAACGTGGTGTCACAGCCAGGAAAAGTAACTCCTGATAGATCCCTTCTCAGGCAGTGAAGCAAAGGCTCTATGGCGAGGGAGTACAGCATCCCTGAGAGAGGGCAGCCCTGCCGAACCCCCCTCTGGACTTTTAAAGGGGCAGACAGGCCCCCATTTATCTTCAGCACACTCTCAATGTCACTGTACAAGACCCGTATCCTGGCTATGAAGCCTGGGCTGAACCCAAAAGCTGTTAAAACTGTCCATAAATATTGGTGTTCAACCCGATCAAACGCCTTTTCCTGGTCAATTGAAATCAAACCAGTTTCTACCGCCAATGAACCAGAGACCTCCAAAATATCCCGAATTAAAGTGACGTTGTCACTAATCAGCCTGCCAGGCACACAGTAAGTCTGGTCTACATGAATGAGCTCGCTCATCACCTTTCTCAGTCTTCGGGCCAGAGCTTTTGAGAGAATCTTGTAGTCTGTGCAGAGCAGAGAGACTGGCCTCCAGTTCTTTAGGCTCTGGAGGTCCCCCTTTTTCGGCAACAGTGTGATGATGGCCCTCCTGCAGGTCGTGGGTAGGGTCCCCCTTTCCAAGCTATCTTGGAGAACCTCCAGCAGGTCTGGACCAAGCAGGGGCCAGAATTCCTTAAAAAAGTCCACAGAGAGACCATCTATGCCTGGTGATTTTCCATTCTGGAGGCTCATTAGCGCCGTATGCAGCTCAGACAGAGACAGTGGAGCATCCAAGCCGGCAACAAGGTCCTCTGAGAGCACTGGAAGACCATCAAGGAAAACCTGGCCCAGTGACGTGTCCTCCCTCCACTCTGCTCTAAACAATTCACTGTAAAAGCTAGCAGCGTGTTTCCTGATCTCTGCTGCTGTGGAGATTGTTCTCCCGTCATCGCCCAACAAGGAGTGAATGAGCTTTCTCTGTCCATTTTTCCCCTCCAGTCCAAAAAAGTACTGGGAGGGCGAGTCCATCAGAGCTACATCCATGTAGCGTGAGCGGACCAGAGCACCCTGTGCGGTGACCCCTAGCAAGCTAGCCAAGGCTGACCTTTTTGACTTGAGAGCCTCTAAGTGCTCCTGTTTTCCTGTAGAACTGAGCAACTCCTCTAGTTCTACCACCTCAGTCTCCAGAACTTTCAAGGATTGGGTCAAGCTACGAGTGACATTTTGAGTGTACTGTTGGCAGAGTTGTTTTATCTGGGCCTTACCAAAATCCCACCATAATTGGAGAGAACTAAAAGAGGGTTTTTGTTCCCTGTGTGACTTCCATACATCATGAAAAACTCCCTTAAAAAACACATCATTTAAAAGTGTATTATTAAAATGCCAAAAAGCACTCTTACACTTTACATTTTCAATGAAAACAGAACAAATCAGCAGGCAGTGATCAGTGAAACCAACAGGACAGATACAACTATTTTTAAAAACACTCATTTGGTGTTTAAAACCATAGAAACGGTCTAACCTAGCCATAGATAAGAGGTTATCTTTAGCATGGCTCCAGGTGTACTGCCTCTGGTCCCCATGATGTGATCTCCACACATCGGCCATTTCATGCGCCTTCACTAGTTCCCTCAGCCTATTGGCAGAAGCAGGGTGAGGTTCCTGATGGTTCCTGTCCAGTCTGTGGTTTAATGTACAGTTAAAATCACCCCCCAGAAATAAAAAACTATTTGGATTACAGGATCTAACCGTATCTGATAGCATATTAAAGACCCTGATCCTTTCTGCTCTCTGGGTTGGCACATACACGTTTATAAGAACCAAGTTTACGTTTTCAAGCTGTACCTTTAGCAAGAGTACATGTCCTTTCACCACCTCTTCTACCTCATAAGAGACAGGCACACAACCCCGAGAGAAAAGTACAGCCACCCCTCCACTATTATTGGATTTGTGGCTAAAAAAAATGCAGCCATCCCACTCTTTTCTCCACTGGCACTCAATGTCTACAGTGCTGTGAGTCTCCTGGACCATCAGCACGTCAAGTGCCTTTAAATTAAAAAGCTTGTATAAAGAGGCCCTTTTTACATCATCCCTGGCCCCGTTTATATTAAGAGTGCCAATTCTAAGGTGGGGCATTAAAAAGGATAAAAATAAGGTACAGTAAAAAAACACACACATAGCATAAAAGGGAAGAAACAAACTAAGAGTCAACATGACTGTTAGTAATTTGTGATTTCAGTTTGACAACCAGTTTCTTTAAACGAAAAATTTCCTGATCAGTAAAAGTCTCATTCCCATCATTCGGTTTCATCAGCTTGCGAGCTGATGCCACAAATAACTCCAGATCTGGAAAGTAATTTTCCACTTTCACAGCTCTGCTCCCCTTAGTCACCTGGAGAAATTGTCTAATTTTAGTAAAACAATAGGAGCTTTGCTCCTCCTGCGTCTGCGTCTGCATCAGTTCAGACTCATCTCCACTTTCGTCAGAAGCGCTCTCATTCAGTAAATCTAAATTCCCAACCCTACTAGATTTAGCAGAGCTCTGCAAGTTTTCCGCACTTTTCCTTTTTTGTGCAGCTTTAAAAGGATCCTCTTCAACAAAACTACATTCCTGCATTTCTTCATGAAACGCAACGTTTGTCATGCAGTGTTTGCTCTGTGTGTCCGCTACAGCCTCAAACCGCTCCTCCCCCGCCTGCAAAGTCTGTTCATTCACGTTCCTTCGTTTAACTGCACTTTTACTTACACCCTCCACCTGTTTACCCCGGGCGACAGGCTCGTCACAATGATCAGAGCTGCCGCCAGACAGAAATTCCCCACCATCACTGTTTGGGGGGACAACTACCGCGCCCGCCGCGGCCACCCCAGCAGAGGCGGCCGCGGCCGCCCCAGCACAAGCGGACGCGGACGCGGACGCGGACGCCCCCGCAGAAGTAGAAGCGGACGCGGCCGCGGACGCGGATGCGGCCGCAGTCGCGGCCACGACCGCCCCAGCAGAAGCGGGCGCCACAGCGGCATCCGCCGCACCACATGTAGCGCTACCCTCCGGACCACCAGAAACAGCGGCGTCACCTTTCTTACCGCCAGTGCTCTTTGTGTTCGCCTTTTCAGGACATGACCTAATAAGATGGCCTTCTGCGCCACACGCAAAACACTTCATGGTTTCAGATGTTGCAAACACCAAGTAGCTAAAGCCATCAAGCCTGAAATTAAAAGACGCGTTCAGTTCAGCAGAGCTGTCTTTCAACACCATGAAACACTGCCTCCTATGACATACAACATGCTTCAGCAGGGGTGATTTACTACCCAGAGAGACCATTCTGATAGGGGACACAACCTGGCCAAAACGGGACAACTCTCTAATCAGCTGATCATTTTTAACGAAAGGAGGAGCGTTTGAGATGGTGATCCTCCTTGACGGATTCGCCAGCGGTAAAACGGGAGTAAAAGTGTCACCTATGACCACTCCCTGTGCCACCACCTGATCAGCTTTCTCAGTCGAATCCAGAAAGATCACAATTGCGCTGTTCATCCTCGATGCTGATTTTATGCTGCCATGCCCAACCACCTGTCCTACAGCGAGGCTGGCCTCCTCCACAGAACAGGGAACTGTCGGGAGGATTCTCACACCATGACGCCGGGTTAAGCGCTCAAACTCCACACCACCATCAATCACCGGCATGATGCCGGCTGGGAAAAACCGGCAGCAGAAGCTACCGTTCCCCAACACACTCACTCCAACACTCACACCCCAGCACACACACACTCAACCCACTATATTAAACACACACACCTCAAACACACAAGATAGAGAAAAAGTTAGAAAATACAAAGTTTAAAGTACTCACTCGACACCACTCCACACCCCTGCTCCCACAAACGCCCACGCATGCGCACGAGAGAGAGAGAGAGAGAGAGAGAGAGAGAGAGAGAGAGAGTTTGAGTTTTAAAAAAATGCCTTTATTGCACAATTCAAAAAAATGTAAGAGCACCAATATCATTCCACCAAGTGTCTCACATTGGAAAAGTGCAAACATAAGTCATCCCCCTCCCCCACACAACACAAAGTATTCCTTGCAGTCCACCTATTCCACAATGCCAGTGGCATTAGTCCAAGTCTTCCTTGTAGTCCGTGCAAAGACGAGCCACAGGCCTCCAGTTCTTAAGCAAGGCCAAGTCCCCTTCCTCCGGCAGCAGAGATAGCGCTGCGCGCCCGCAGCCAGTTCCATTGTACGTCCCAGAGACATTTTCCTCATCTCAGATGGATTGTAGTCCTTAGACCATGCGGGATTTTCAAGCAA
Source organism: Pholidichthys leucotaenia (assembly GCA_020510985.1). Classification (NCBI taxonomy): domain Eukaryota; kingdom Metazoa; phylum Chordata; class Actinopteri; order Cichliformes; family Pholidichthyidae; genus Pholidichthys; species Pholidichthys leucotaenia. The sequence continues at coordinate 185,105,068 of CM035840.1, read as the reverse complement.
GTCATCTTTGCAGCAGGCTCGTCCAGATTGTAGAAAGAAAACGTTGGGGCGTCCATGCCCAGCAGGCGAGTAAACCATGACCGTGTAGTCCGTGCAAAGAAGAGCCACAGGCCTCCCGTTTTCAAGTCGCTGTTCCGTCCCCTGCTGTGAAACGGTAGCAGCCTCCGGAAGCACAGCCGCTGATGTCACACAGCGAGATTCTGACGCACCATCAGTGACAGTTTGGGCACCATCACCAGCGACACTCCCGGCCGTAAGCTGGGCTGCAGGCGCCACAGCTGGGCTGTCCACAGACACAGCGGCAGGCTCCAGAGCAGGACCGGCGGAAGGCCCTGCAACGTCGTCCGTAGGAGCGGCGGGAGTGGAGGCCGCGCCGGCAGCCTCAGCTGTGGCGGAAGGCCCCGCCACGCTGTCCGCAGCAGCAGCGTGAGTGGAGGGCGCACCGCTGGCACCAGCCGTGGCTCCATCAGAGCTCCCCGCCCGCTGCCTGTGCGGACCAAGCGAACCGTTTATGGCCCACGTCTCCACATTTAAAACACTTCATCTGTCCTGAGCTCGCATACACCATATAGGAGCCATCCCCGTGTTTGACCCGGAAGGACACTTCCAGAGTCGCAGTTGGTGAGTCCAAAAACATGAACACCTGTCGCCTGAGTGATTTCACATGGTTTAACTTGGTCTCCTTGCATCCCAAAGTCAGAGTTCTAAACGGGCCCGCAAACTTCCCAAATCTGCGGAGCTCCGTCGCCAACTGCTCGTCAGTGATGAAAGATGTAACACCTGAGACGGTGATACGCGTTGATGGGACAGATAAGGGAGACACCTGTGCATACGTTTCCCCGATAACAACACCGCTTGCAATCAGGGTGTGGACATCCTCTTCAGCAGCCAGAAACACAACTACAACTCTATTCATTCGGGACGCAAAGCAGATCGCATCATGGCCCACCTTCTTGGCCACAGCCAGAAGGACCTCCTCCACAGTAACGCTGCTGTCCGGGGGAACGATCCGCACCCCCTGGTGGATAGACGGAGGTGGCATTTCCAAGGTCGCCATCCTCCACCCAGAGAGAGAGAGCCAAGAATAGAAAAAAGGTGACTGAAACTCAGAGACATTGAGTCACTCCAGTGCGTGCTCACAAACAACTGGATAAAAATAGAAAATGCGGGCAGATGAAGACAGAAGATGGGAAGACAGCGCAATGGAGAGAGGCAGGCGGACGGGCGGACAGACAGAAAGGCTGGCAGGTAATCAATTGACTTAGACCCAGGATCAGATTGAGGAGATTGAGGGTGAGGAGCAATATGAGAAATGTGAATGCTGAGACCTATGCAGGAAGAGGCCCTGGGAGTGATGGAGAGAGATAAGACAGAAGAAGAATAAGAAAAGAAACAAAAGTAGTTGTTGAGACAGAAAAAGAAAATTCAAAATCAGAATTTGAGCCGTTTCTGATTACAAGGCAGAGTACGCAAAATGCTCACTGCCTCTCAGCCAGTTTCCCCTCAAAATTCTTTGGTGGGAGAATTAAATGTACCTTGATTCCACTCTTTTTTTCGGCAACTTTTTCCTCACAATTTGCTATTTTTTCTTGTAAATTTGTGCCTTTTGTAATTTTTTACATATTTGCCTTTTGTAATTTTTTACATATTTTTTTATAAATTTGTCACTTTTTTCTTGTAAATTTGCGACTTTTCTTATAATTTTGTTACTCTTATATCTCATAATTGTTCAACTTTTTCTTGTAAATTTTTAACTTTTTTGTAAATGGACAACATTCACATGGTTACATAATTTTTCTATTTAATGGTTTATTTTTTCTGTTCATCATTCTAGACAAGGTTTATTTTTTAATGTTTTTTGTTGGGAGGGGAAACATTTTTTCTTTCCATGTTCTAAGGGTTTGAACTCTTCCCCATTACAAAAATAGGGCCCCCCAGAAAAAATTTTACATAGAACTCTCAAAAAGCTAGAAACGACTGAGATCAAAACCAGGAAATATACTAACGCAAAGGACAACAGAAAACTACAATGGCAGAATATATGTCAATGAGGGAAAAAATGAGTCACATTGTAATTTATTGAGATGCACCTGTACTCAGACTTGAACAGCATCTGCATTAGTCACCTCTCTCTGTTGGTCTGTAGCACCATTCATGCTGTACAAGTTTCGAGGAGAATGAGCAGCAGGAGCTAAAGATCTGTTGCAAACTGATGACACACTATTTTATATATATATATATATATATATATATATATATATATATATATATATATATATATATATATAGCTGCAATCATAATCATTCAACCCCCATTGCATTTTAGGTTTACTGGCCAAATAAAAAAAAAAAGGTGTTTACAATAAACAAATTACATAAAAACAGTTTAAATACTTAAATGAAACTAATATTATGAGGACTGTATCCAAATTCAAAACTAAATCAATGACTACTAGTCACAAAGTTATTCAACTTCCTGAATAGAATTCTTCAGAAGAGCACACAATTGCAAATCAGCTGTGGTCTCTGTCACAGTGCAGTAATTACTGGACCCAAACACGAGACTTAAAGTTTCAGATGATTTATTAAAGAGCTGACCAAACCCTGGCCAGCTCCAGCATCTAAATAATAATACTCCAAGACAGACAACGACAGGAAAAACTGGACAATAAATAAACTAAACTAGGCAGACTGAAATAGGCAGGCAGAAGTTTGGGTAAATGTCAATAATGATGAGGACGCTGTGCCCAGGTGAGGGAATGGCGTCCCTTAAATAAACTAGACGGAAGGAACATAATTACACAAAGGTGTGGGCAATGAACAGGACAGGGGGAAAATCAGGTTGCGCAGAAAAGGAAACTGAAGATGCTGTCAAAATAAAGGCAAACCAAAACAGGAGATCATGACAGGAACAACCATATAAATATGACTATGATAATATGTTGCATCAATCTCCTTGGTTCCAATTTATAAAATCACTCTTCACCTTAAAGAACCTGTTTCACCCAAAAGTCTGGTCAAGAATTGTTTCCTTCACCTAAGGGCCACTGTCTGAAATTACATTTCATGATAAAAAGGACGATAAGGATCCCATTTCGTGCCAGGAACGGATTTAGTCTGCAATCATAAATCCATGAACTTCCTCCCAACCAGACAGTTTTATGCTTCAAAGTACTGCTTGAAATATCCCAGACCCCTTGGGTGCATTCCACGGGTCTCTAGGAATTATCCATAGCTCAACATTACCCCCTGGTGGGCAACTCTGCAATATGTTCGCTGTTGTCTCTATAAGCTGAACTGAGGTTAATGAATGAATGACTTCCTTTCAACAAAAACTCTCAGTTCTCAGATTTTCTTTTTCTGGACATCCTGGAAAATCAAATAGGTCTCTGACATACCATTCTGGTTTGAAGTGTTTCATTAATCATTGATTTTAAATGTGCTGCATGTTTGAAAATGCTTAAATGAGTCTTATATTGGGTGGTGCGGTGGTGCAGTGGTTAGCACTGCACCAGCACAGCAACCCTTGGCCATGGGATCCCTGGTTCGATCCCAGCCCCTGACCAACAGTGATCTGTGTGGAGTTTGCATGTTCTCCCCGTATCTGCATGGGTTTACTCCGGGATTTCTCCGGTTTCCTCACACAGGCTAAAAATATGCAGGTTAGTTTAACTGGAGACTCTAAAGTGGCCCTAGGTGTGAATGTGTGTGTGAATGGTTAAGCGATAGCACCGTACCGTGGCTGCTTCATCCATCCAGGTGGATGCCCTCAATTTCCCCTCTGGGGATCAATAAAGTATGCAAAATCAAAAAAATCAAAAATCAATATTCTAATGCATGTTAATTATAGAAGGCTAAGTTTATGAAAGTACATGCTCACTGAAAGTTAGTCCTGAATCACTGAAGTAAGCTTAGATTTTATATATAAGCATAAAGTGTAGTTTTATATTAATTAAGATGTTTCATCCTGTTGGAAAAGCTTACTCAAGTCATCTGACTGGCTCAGCCAATCACCAGCCAATCTCATTTGGACAATGACCCCTTTCATTCTATTGGTCGGTTACAAAGGACTGCTTCCTTATTGGACCAGAGTTCATCCGATTCTCCCACGATGGGAGACAATTGGTTCCCTTTCATGTCAGTCAAGTTTTTCCCCTGAAAAATCTACTCAGTCTAAGGGAGGAACGCCCCAGTTCAGTTCAGAGAGAGTTCTGTGTGAAAGTTTGTCTAAGTCTGTATGTCCTGCTTTTGATACTCTTTCCTTAAAACGTCTGGGAAAAAAACTCTTTTTTGAGCTCAAACTTCTCTTTTATATGGGGTGAAACTCCGTGTTCACAGACATTTTTCTATTTTATTCTGTTAAACTTTTTTGATTAACTCGCTGTGTGTTTTAAAGTGGACTGATCATTTTTCCTCACACTGGAAGCTGTTTTTGCCAACCCCCATGACATCTGAAGAACTCGGATTTCGTGGCTTAAATAATTTGTTTTAACTTTGTCTCTTCGATTCTGTGACTGTGATCAGACTTTGAACTATCTCCAATTGATTTGGACCTGAGAACGCCACTGGAAATATTCCGTTTTTATTTTTAGAGTAACTCAGAATTTCTTTTCCATATAATTACCTTTTATAATTTTCTTCATAAAATTTGCGTCCAATTTTCTTCATATTTTGGTTACAGTTATTTCAGTTTTCATTTTAATCACAGTTAAAAATTCATACTAAGGTTTCCTTGGTTCCACAAATGTGATTACACTCTGTTGCTCAATAATCAGTTACAAGTTGAATGTGATGCTTGATACATGATCATTTCACTTTACCAACAAATCCGTTGAATGTAATGTCATTTAATCTAAGTCTGATCATTAAATCTGTAAACGGTATATGGAAGTATCCGTTGATTTCTTTTCCTGTGTTTGTTTCTAAAGTCACCCAGTAGAATTCACGAATATTTGAGACTGATTGATTGAAGGCATAATGATTAGTTATTAATAAATTGTCCAAGTTTTTGGACTGGTGCCCCTTACGAGTGTTCTCCTCTTGTTTGTGAGTGTTGGTGGTAAAGTAAACCTCTGTTCCCACATACACCTCTAAGTCTAAATTAAATAATCTTTGTACCTTATAACCAATTAAATGTTCCTACAAATAATAATACTAGTAAGCAAGACTGAATAATAATGACAATCAAGGATGCAAAGCACAGAAGCCATGATAATAATACTAATAATAAACAACTAAGGACCAGGCAGGGGCAAAGCCTACGGAACACGAGAGGAGACATGACAAATGAATAATAATAAATACAGAAAAACCCAAAATACCAACTCAAAGCGAGGACATGGATTGGAGCCCATGCCCAAGAGAAAAGAAACTATAAATCAGGGTGAGGTCATGGGACCCAACTCACGCCCTGACAGTTTCAAGTACACCTGAGGCAACCAATCAAGAGCCTCATTAGTTTAATCAGGTGTGCTTGAGATAGAACACCTCAAATACCTGGACTGCTGAGAGCGACATTTGATTGCATATTAGAAAAATATGGCTAAGTCAAGAGAATTGTCCAGAAAGTTCAGGGATTAAACAAACAGTGGCTACACCACCTGGACACCTGGACAGAAAGAAGAAGCTATCAACAGCTGCCACTAGAGTCCTGAGGAAGCAGGTGGTCAGCAGGCACTGAGGTTTTAGTTCCCACAGTGAGGCAGATACTACATGCTGAAGGGCTCCATGCCCGAACTCCAAGACATGCACCAGTACTGACCCAAAAGCACAAGAAAATTCAGCTCCAATCTGCTCAAAATTACAGTGGTGTGAGAAAGTGTTTGCCCCCTTCCTGATTTCTCATTTTTTTGTATGTTTGTCACACTTAAATGTTTCAGATCATCAAACAAATTTAAATATTAGACAAAGATAACACAAGTAAACACAAAATGCAGTTTTTAAATCAAGGTGTTTATTATTAAGGCTAAAAAAAAATCCAAACCTATATAGCCCTGTGTGAAAAAGTGATTGCCTGCATCCCCCCAAAACATAAATTTAACTGTGGTTTATCACATCTTTGGAAAGCTGAGTTCAATTTCTCTAGCCACACCCAGGCCTGATTGCTGCCACACCTGTTCTCAATCAAGAAATCACTTAAATAGGACCTGCCTGACAAAGTGAAGTAGACCAAAAGATCCTCAAAAGCTAGACATCATGCTGTGATCCAAAGAAATTCAGGAACAAATGAGAAACAAAGTACTTGAGATCTATCAGTCTGGAAAAGGTTATAAAGTCATTTCTAAAGCTTTGGTACTCCAGCAAACCACAGTGACAGCCATTATCCACAAATGGCAAAACATGGAACAGTGGTGAATTTCTGGAGCCACACCCAGGTCTGATTACTGCCACACCTGTTCTTAATCAAGAAATCACTTAAATAGGATCTGCCTGACAAAGTGAACAATTCAATTCAATTTTCAATTCAGCTTTATTTATATAGCGCCATATGACAACAAAAATCATCCCATAGCACTACCAAATGCAGGGAAAACCCCACAATTGCAGAAAGACCCAGCAATCAGATGATCCCCTGTGAGCAAGCACTTAGTGACGGTGGAGAGGAAAAACTCCCATTTAACAGGAAGAAACCTCTAACACAGGGGTCTCAATCTCATTCCATGGAAGGCCAAGACCCTGCAGGTTTTACCTCCACCCAGTGTCTCCAGCAGGTGTTTTCACTGATCAGCAATCAGTGGGAAGAAATTCAGTGAAATCACCTGTTGAAGGCACTGGGTGGAGGTAAAACCTGCTGGGTCTTGGCCCTCCGTGGAATGAGTTTGATACCCCTGCTCTAGCAGAACCAGGCTCAGGGAGGGGCAGTCATCTGCTGCGACTGGCTGGGGGTGAGGGGATAGAGAGGATGAAGAGAACAGACAAAGTAGAGGAACAATGAGAAGCCAAATACATTACTGGAGGTCACCCGGCAGTCTGAATCTATTAACAGCAAAACAAGAGGGAGGTAAGAGACACAAGATCCCTCCCTAATCATAGGCTATATTGAAAAGGAAGGATTTTACCCCGTTCTTAAAAAAAGAGATCGAGTCTGACTCCCGGACCCAGAGTAGTAGACAAAAAGATCTTCAAAAGCTAGCTGTGATCCAAAGAAATTCAGGAAAAATGAGAAAAAGTAATTGAGATCTATCAGTCTGGAAAAGGTTATGAAGTCATTTCTAAAGCTTTGGTACTCCAGCGAACCACAGTGAGAGCCATTATCCACAAATGGCGAAACACGGAACAGTGGTGAATTTCTGGAGCCACAACCAGGTCTGATTACTGCCACACCTGTTCTTAATCAAGAAATCACTTAAATAGGACCTGCCTGACAAGGTGAACAGTAGACAAAAAGATCCTGAAAAACTAGCTGTGATCCAAAGAAATTCAGGAACAAATGAGAAGAAGTAATTGAGATCTATCAGTCTGGAAAAGGTTATAAAGCCATTTCTAAAGCTTTGGGACTCAAGCGAACAACAGTGAGAGCCATTATCCACAAATGGTGAAAACATGGAACAGTGGTGAACCTTCCCAGGAGTGGCCGGCTGACCAAAATTACCCCAAGAGTGCAGTGACGACTCATCCAACAGGTCACAAAAGACCCCACAACAACACCCAAAGAACTGCAGGCCTCACTTGCCTCAGTTAAGGTCAGTGTTCATGACTCCACCATAAGAAAGAGACTGGGCAAAAATGGCCTGCATGGCAGAGGTCCAAGACAAAAAGCACTGCTGAGCAAAAAGAACATAAAGGCTTGTCTCAGTTTTGCCAGAAAACATCTTGATGATCCCCAAGACTTTTGGGGAAATACTCTGTTGACTGACGAGACAAAAGTTGAACTTTTTGGAAGGTGTGTGTCCCAATACATTCGGCATAAAAGTAACACAGCATTTCAGAAAAGGAACATCATACCAACAGTAAAATATGGTGGTGGTAATGTGGTGTTCTGGGGCTGTTTTGCTGCTTCAGGACCTGGAAGACTTGTTGTGGTAAATAGAACCATGAATTCTTCTATCTACCAAAAAATCCTGAAGGACAATGTCTGGCCATCTGTTGGTGACCTCAAGCTGAAGCACACTTGGGTTCTGTAGCAGGACAATGATCCAAAACACACCAGCAAGTCCACATCTGAATGATTTAAGAAAAACAAAATGAAGACTTTAGAGTGGCCTAGTCAAAGTCCTGACCTGAATCCTACCAAGATGCTGTGGCATGACCTTGAAAAGGCGGTTCATGCTCGAAAACCCTCCAATGTGGCTGAATTACAACAATTCTGTACAGATGAAAGGGACAAAAATTTCTCCACAGCGCTGTAAAAGACTAATTGCCAGTTATCGCAAACACTTGATTGCAGTTGTTGCTGCTAAGGGTGGCCCAACCAGTTAATATGTTTAGGGGGCAATCGCTTTTTCCACACAGGGCCATGTAGGTTTGGATTTTTTTTCCCCCTTAATAATAAGCACCTTCATTTAAAAACTGCATTTTGTGTTTACTGGTGTTATCTTTGTCTAATATTTAAATGTGTTTGATGATCTGAAACATTTAAGTGCGACAAACATACAAAAAAATGAGAAATCAGGAAGGGGGCAAACACTTTTTCACACCACTGTATGAAAATAAGCCAAAGAGGTTTGGGGATTCTGTTCTGTTCTATATATTTGTATTTATATATGTTTCCATAAAACAATATCCAACTTTCAATTTGGATATTATTTTAAAGGGGTCATTGACTGCACTATTTTCACTCATGTCTTAATGAAGTGTTTGTGACATTTTATTCACATTTTCTTTATTTTTTAATTATTAAATCAATTTTTTTTTTTTTTTAATTTTTCATGGCTTTCTTGTGCAGTGTCTCGCTCCACAGGACTCCGCTCCTCTCCCACGGCCAGCTGGGGGATGCGTTGTCACGAAGGGGCTCCCCAATGTTGCCTGTGAGAGTAGAGCAGAGTCGCACAGAGCACCAGAAGACAGTGGGGGAGCTTGGGGGTGCAGCCTGAAGTCGAGCTGTAGGCAGTTGCCACAACCGGAACAACGGTGCTGGCTGCGGAATCATGGTGAAACCACTAGGAGATGGTCCATAGTGACACAAGGTATATTGTGGACTGTGGACCGGTGAACCAGGTGATAACAGGAATGGTTATTAGGGGGACTAAGATCTGAAGAAAATAATATAAGCCATGTTTGGTTCAAGCTTCTTGGTATTAGCGTGGGGGCTAATTGCTCAGGGGCTAATAGGCGACCTTTAGCACCCCTCCATCTACATGACAGCTAGGCGGGCCAGTAATGTTATTTGCCCCTTGCAGGACAAAGATGAGGCACCAGTAGCCATCTGTGTTTGTTATTTTATTAAGAAAAGTACAAAATAATGTGCCACAAGGAGCAAAACACAAACCACTATACATACAACCCCGACGGGTGAAACACAAGAGAAATAAAGAGTCAAAATACAGCACTTACAACAGTATAGCGAGGGCGAAATCTAACGCTGAAAAAGGACTGGCTTCAGATGTGGGGGAACCAGTCTGGATATGGCGAGGTCGCAGGTGAGGACTGAGCCTCAACTGCGATCTTAAATAGAACATAAATTAATTACAAACAGGTGAGGAGCCAACGTAATGAATAAAACACAAACAGCCATGACAGGCCACAGGCAGGCTTGACAGCCGGAAGTCCTGCCATGGCGCTGTCAAAAAAAAAAAGCACAAATAACCACCGTCACAATACGACCAAATAAAGAGACAAAAAAGGAGAAAATAACAAGTGGCTCAAGCACGGAGCAGATCCAAGCTCTGGATCACCACAGATAATAGAGCAGTGGGCTGGTCTCAAGGATGGCAGTGGGTGAGCTTTTTCAACACTTGACGTAGAAGAATTACCAGGAAGAGTCAAAAAAGTTTTTGGGGAGTTTCTCTGAGAGAAAAACGAGATGCAGTGTGCCTTTTTCAGATTGTTGACCGTTTGGAAAATTCTGAGCTAATTACGTGACCAGCTGACACATTTGAGATAGTTAAAACCTACAAACACACCATTTTTCAGTCAATGACCCCTTTAATTACCTTTTTAAATTTTACAACTTTCAAGACTTTTCCTGGTGGGGAAGACAACGGGGGAATGGACCAGGTGGAAAGGGCCTGATACCACCCAGCAGTATTCATGAAATATCTGTGACATGCTTTGGTCAAAATACATCAGGGTTTAAATAGTATAGTGCCATTTTTCACCCAGGTTAAACAGTCTTCTTCAGAGCGACCCATTTCAGTGCATGCTTGTCTATATCCCAATGAACCCCAGCTCACTCCATCCTCCCTCTTTCATCACTTGTGAGATCTGTAGCTGAGGCTACAATGATAGCTTAGAATGATAAAACCAACAAAATTCATTGTTTAATTTCAAATAAAACATTTAAAAACTCATCAAATCTGCTCTTGCCAATTTGTTTTCTCCACTTTCATTTTTGAACAAACTCATAAAATGCAACTGACTAGTTTCACTTCGTTTTATCATTCAGACATGAATGAACCAAACCCACACCCTTCCTCCTTTGTCCATTTTGAAAACCGAAACCAGATTTGTAAGGGTTTGGACATGGCTGTGCTCATGTTCTCACTTTGTTTGTATTTGTGTTTTCTGTTATCTTCAGGACATGAGTTCAGCGATATCCTCAACCTTTATTATGATTCTCTGTGTTTTCCTTGCAGCCACATATTTGTGCCCTTCAGAGGTAAAGGTATACCCCTATAGGGGGTAACTTTTTAATGATATAGGCACACTGATTTTTTGAGAATATTTCAACTTTAGAGCTCATTTTCTCAAAATAATGGTTTTGTAGGATAGCCCACTTTACCTCTGAAGGGCACATTTTTAGTTATCATTATTATTATTATTATTATTATTATTGTTATGGTCTTGTCTCCCCTGGTCCTCTGCTCATGCCTCATGTCTCAGTTCATCATGTTTTTCCGTACCTGTAGTCATTCCCTGCGTCTCTAACTGCCCCTGATTGTACCCACCTGTTTCTTGTTGCTGTGATTACTCCCTGTCTATATATATCTCTGCCAGTCTGTCAGGTGTGGCGTCATTAGCGTTTCTCTCAGTTCTGTTCAGTGCGCTCCCATTCTGTGTATAATCTATGAGTTTGGTTTGCTGCCCATGTGCTGTCATTTGTTTGTTCTTTACAGTTTTGATAATAAATTACCATCTTTGGCACCATATTCCTGCCTGTGCCTGAGTCCCATACTAGACTTTGTGACAGAAAGTTGTAAATCCAGAGCAGGATGTCAGTATAAAAGCCTCTGACTTCTTAACAAACGTACAAAGTTTGAACTGTCACGTTCCCCCCGCACAAGGAGTAGAAGGATGACAGATTTAAACACTGGGTTACACCACAAACACATTTATTAAGGAAAATAGACATACAAAAACGGTACAGGGTACACTAAATGGCTACACAACAGGTGTGAAGCGGGCAGGCCACGGTGTACAGTGGCTGGCACAAACAGTTCAAAAACAAGGCTGACATACAAAAAGAAGACAAGGTTCACTTACAGGCTCACACGACGGGACGTGCAGCGGGCAGACCATAGTGAACAGTGGCAAAACACAAACATTGACAATACAATAGTCCAGCAATGCTTGACTGGCAAAGAGCAGCTTAAGTACAAGCATTGCTAGCAACGGTAGATTGGGTACACCTGGGCAAAGTGCAGGAAAGGCAATTACCAGAATGGAACCAGCTGGCTGTCATGACAGAGGGGGGCGTGGTCGGACTGGCAAATGTCAGACAGCGCCCACACGAGTGTAGGCCAAAGGAGGCTGCCTCACAGCTGCCGGCCAGAACGCAGTGGATACAGGTAGGAAAAAAAAAAAACAAGGGGAAAATAGAAACTACAAGAAACTCAAAAGATAACATAATACATAACTACACAGACAACCCTGAGCCTCAGCAGGTCAGAACCGAGCCCAAAGAACAACTCGGCTCGGTTCATAACAGAGCCCCCCCTCTCAATGGGTGGAATCCAGACACCCACAGCAACATCAGAAAAAGGAAAAACTCCTGCCCCCACCCCCAAGCAGGAACAACGACCAATGAACCTGGGTGGGAGGTAGGGGAACAGGAAAGGAGGGAACAAAATACACCCCGCCCAGAGCCCACAACAGAAAGCACACTTAACCCCCCCAAGTCCAAAGGCGTGGAGGCTCAGGAGGCTGCCCAGAGTCCCAGGCCCAGCAGACAGTACGGCAAACAGAGTCCAGTGGCCTGCCGGAAAACACAGGCCACCTGGCCCAGAGACTCAGTCCTTCTGGCGGTCGGCCAGCGCTGTTGAGCCACCAGGACTGGCGGGGTGGAGCAGGAGGCAGCCTGCCCACCGGGAGGCTCACTGGTGGCCCACGGCATCAGACAGGGAGGAGGAGGAAGCCACGACAGCATCAGGCTGAGGAGTGGAGGCCCCGACATCCTCAGGCTGACCAGCAGCACCCTTGGTGGTCCCCGCTTGGGACACAGCTGCACCCTCGGTGGTCCCGGCTTGGGACACAGCTGCACCCGCGGTGGACTCTGGCTGGAGCTCTGCAGTACCCGCGGTGGACTCCGGCTGGAGCTCTGCAGCACCCGCGGTGGACTCTGGCTGGAGCTCTGCAGCACCCGCGGTGGACTCCGGCTGGAGCTCTGCAGCACCCGCGGTGGGCCCCGGCTGGAGCTCTGCAGCACCTGCGGTGGGCCCCGACCAGGTCAACACTGCACCCTCTATGGACCCCAACCGGGCTAACGCTGCACCCTCCGTGGACCCGACCGCACCAATGCTGCACCCTCCGTGGACCCCGACTGGGCTAACGCTGCGCCCTCAGTGGACTCCTGGCTGGAGTGCAGCGCCCATGACAGGTCCATGCAGGAGCGCAGCACCCATGTTGGGCTAACACTGGGGAGCAGCCCCCACGAGAGTCCCAGACCAGAATGCCACACCCACAGAGACTCAGCCTGAGGAGGGACCCACACGACAGCCTTCGGCAGAAGGGGAGCTGGGCCCGTGACGTCATCTGGCAGCGAGACTGGACCCCTGAAGACCCCAGAAGATGGTTGATCTCCTCTGCCGGCCCTAAAACGAAGCTCAGGGACAACAGAGGGAGAAAAGTGGTTAGGGTCGCCGGCAGGGGCAGAGCCCAGCGAGGGGAGTTCAGATGCAGCTGCGGGCTACACCCCACTCTCCTCCCCTAGAGCCAGGCAAGATCTCTCCAACACAGACATAAAAAAAAACAAGAGAGATAACTTGCCTGAGCTCGAGCTCCACCGCCATCCAGGACTCCGTCAATCCCGGTGATTAAGACTCGGGCCCGGCCTCTAGGAGATCCAGCTCTGGCTCCCAATCCACTGCGGTTGCCTCCGCAGCTGGCAAGATGGTGACTGCAGTCCCACAGTTCTCCTGCAATGGCTCCAATGCTGGGGATTCCTCCGGCGTGGCTGCGGGGGGACATCTCCGTGCTGGCCCCGGAGCGGAATCCTCTGAGGCCACAGGCTCCTCCACCATCCGATGGCTCTGTTCCTGGTCTGACGGACACTCAGGAGAGAATGGAGGAGACACGGAGAGGACAGAAATAAAGTCAACAATTGCAGCTGGAGGAGAGGACCCAGCGGACTGCTGAGACTGGGCCTCTCCCTCGGGAGACAGACAAGGTTTATCATGATTTAATTGAATGGAATGAAAAAACACTTGCCTGTCATCCCGGTGTTCGAGATTGACAGCTGCAGCATGCAGACAGTCATCCCTCTCCGTGTCGATAGTGATCTGGGCCCCTTCCAAGGATTGCGGCGGAGCCGTCTCCATGGTGACGAAGGTGGGCATTCCCAGGGTGGTCCTGGCAGACCTCACTGCAGCTGGAGGGAAGATGGCTGCCGAGGATGAGGAGGGCCTCTCCAGATGTTTCCACACAGGATGACGCTGTTTGCAGGAAGCTGGTGCTGGTTTAGGTGGAGCGGGCGTAGTACTCTCACATGGAGCAGGAACAACGGAGCCCCGGGAGCGCTCCCCCTTCAACGCAAGCCCGGTCTTCCTAGGGAACTTCCTCACCCTCTCGTCGTGCTCGTGCCACAGCGCTGCCAACAGGGACATCCTCTCGGGTCCTTCTGGGTGCGCCGCGAGCTGAGGACATCGCCAGACCTCAGCCTTCGCCAGACTCACATACTAAAGAATGTCCTCCGGGGTGGAATATTTGCTCGCCGAGGAAATGAGTCTGTCTATGTCTATCAGGGCTTGGCAGCATTCTTACCCCAGGCTCATCGAATAACTCCAGCTTGCCATATCCATCGCCAACTCCAACCAGGTGAGCAAAAAAACAGTTCAAAAATGAAAAAAGGTTATATGTGGCTTTAACCCGCTAAATCCTTTGCTGGCGGGACTATTCTGTCATGTTCCCCCCGTGCGCCTTTACACAGCACACAGGAGTAGAAGGATGACGGATTTAAACACTGGGTTACACCACAAACACGTTTATTAAGGAAAATAGACATACAAAAATGGTACAGGGTGCACTAAATGGCTACACGACAGGCGTGAAGCGGGCAGACCACAGTGTACAGTGGACGACACAAACAGTTCAAAAACAAGGCTGACATACAAAAAGAAGACAAGGTTCACTTACAGGCTCACACGACGGGACGTGCAGCGGGCAGACCATAGTGAACGGTGGCAAAACACAAACGTTGACAATACAATAGTCCAGCAATGCTTGACTGGCAAAGAGCTGCTTAAGTACAAGCATTGCTGGCAACAGTAGATTGGGTGCACCTGGGCAAAGTGCGGGAAAGGCAATTGCCGGAGTGGAACCAGCTGGCTGTCATGAGAGAGGGGCCATGGTCAGACCGGCAAATGTCAGACAGCGCCCACACGAGTGTAGGCCAAAGGAGGCTGCCTCACAGCTGCCGGACAGAATACAGTGGCTACAGGTAGGGGAAAAAAAAGGGGGAAAATAGAAACCACAAGAAACTCAAAAGATAACATAATACATAACTACACAGACAACCCTGAGCCACAGCGGGTCAGAACCGTGCCCAAAGAACAACCCGGCTTGGTTTATGACAAACTATCCACCAGATCGGCAACATGCTAAATACAGACAGGACAGACAATGTAATTACTTGTGTATATGGCTATATAATTCTGCTATTAAGCCTTTTACTATAAAGTGCTTAACCCTTAAGTTGTGTGATTTTGTGTGCCCCTAGTGGCAGAGCGCGGCACTGCGCCTGTCAACTGATACGATGTGCAGAAACACTGCCCAGCTGTACTGAGGATTTGTACTGATCATGCCAGTTCACAAGGTGGCAGGCACACATTGGAAGACTCATGGATGACACGCAATACACCAAAGAGGATGAAATTCTTCTTCTTTGTCTTTGAGATTACAAAACAAAATGGAGGAATCCATCATTACGGACATACGCGATCGTAGACTGAGGAGAAAATTCGGAGGATTTGGTCCCGAATTTGCCAACAATGATTCTAAAAAGAGATTATTTAGTTTATGAAGGTAGATGTTTACATGTATATAACACAGGGAGTGTGAAGCTTGTTGATTTGACCTGCCGGCGCCCGGAGCACCGTGTAACTGTGGAGCAATTGCCGGTTGCATGTCGTCATATAAGATAAATTTGCCACAGAATAAAAGCAAAATTAAGGTGGAATAATCAATAACAGTTTCTGGATGTAGGAGAGAAAGCTAAAATGACCGGGAGAGGACAAAATTACGACCAGAAAAGGACCCTGCCTTGCCAGCGGTAAGTGATGAATGTCTTTGTCTGTATGCAAATTAGATACGTAAATTTACTCCTATCTGAAACTTTGAATCATATTCTACATCTTTCTAATTGACAGTAAGCCATTATCTCTTACCACTTTCAAGTTACAGCCTTTGGAAATTTCTAACATCTGATCTGAATATTTTCTTGAAAAAAATCTTGACTACTGTTGACCACTAGGGGATATGTCGCAGTTTGACGACATACACAGTTTAATCCTGCACCTTAATTTCTGTTCCCACTATGATCAGCAGATGGCAATCTATATTTTTTTAGTTTTAAGCTGGATTCATGGTACTATTCCACTCTGGTCCTCTGAGGTGCATGTCCGCTTTGGATGAGGTCGGTGCACACGTGGTTGTGTATATGCTTCACTTTTTTCGTCCACCAGGCCAAGCGGTTGACACATGCGCACAACTGTTATTTGTAGTTTCACCTCAGTCCTATGGGTAGCGCAAATGCGCTAACATAGCAGTTTGTTCACTGGACAGATAAAAGTGAAGAAATGCAAGATCAACACATTTTTTATAGCAACAACAATGGCATCATTTTGATGATGCAGCATGAATCTAGCTTAATTATTATCTTGTGATTTGCAGACAGCAGCCATATTTTATATTTCCAAATACAACCCCTGGAAAAAAATTCTGGAATCACCACTCGGAAGATGTTTATTCAATTGTTTAATTTTGTATGTATAAATAAATTAAAAAATAAATAAATAATCACAGACGTCACAATATCTTATTCAAAATGCCAACCTTCTGGTTTCTGGATTAATTATCTTGTGATCTGCAGACAGCATCCTGCTTGAACAGTATTATTTCTTACTTGAAGAATATTTTTATGTTTCCAGATTGATGCGCCTACAGTGGCTACTTCTTTTTCTTTGATTATTTGATTTCTTTGATTATCATCAATTATTTCTTAAGTAAAGTTAATCCCTTCCGCAGCATGTGGGACATCATGTGGTGTATGGGTCGGTGCCCATCTCCGTTTCACTGACCCTAGGCCACACAGCTACTGTGAGTAGTGAAAGCTACAGTGGGGGGGGGGGCAGTCCTCTGGTAGCTCTGTGCGTTAACTTTCCTTTCCCAATTCTATTATGCTGAGCACCAAGCTAGAAAGCAGAAAGTGATATTAAATGTCTGTGTGATACATTTATAAATATCTCAGTATAATGCAGCATGTCTGTGTGTGTTCATTGCTAAATGATGAAATTTCTTTCCCTTATCTTACCAACAGTATCATCACTGTAACAGTGCCACAAAGCACCCCTAAAGAATTGATGAATACCTAAAAACATATTTTTTATCTTCTTTTACAAGCAGAGCCAAAGCAGCACTTATCCTTTCAATTGCATTATTCAAAAACAAATAAACAAGAAACAAACAAGGCTGGACTTTAAAATATCTGTGTTTCTAAGCATAATTTATTTTTCCTGAGATTGAGATTTGTAGTAACCAAAAATATATTTAGCTGGTTGTTAAAATGATATATGCATGTTGAATGCAACTTTTTTGCTTTTAATTAACCCTTATGTGATGTTTATGATTTCATTACTAAGCCACAATCTGATAGAGCCACCAGTGTTTGCGTTTATAAATAATACACACATTCATCCATCTTCTACCACTTAATCCTTTTCGGGTTGCGGGGGGGAGGGGGGGGGGCTGAAGCCTATCCCAGCATCTTTGGAAAGAGCCAGGGGACACCCTGGATGGATCACCAGTCCATCGCAGGGCCAACACAGAGAGACAACCTTTCATTCTCACATTCATACTTAAGGACAATTTAGAATCCCCAGTTGGTGCCAAATTAATCTAATGTGCATGTTTTTGGACTGTGGCAAGAAACCGGAGTACCCAGAGAAAACCCACGCAGACACAGGGAAAACATGCAAACTCCACACAGCACGGTCACCAATGGTCGGGGGTGGCATCGAACCCACAACCGTCTTGCTGTGATGCTACAGTGCTAATCACTGCCCCACTGAGCAAATACAGACATAATACATTGTAGCATCAATCCCTTTGGCTCTAATCTATAAAATCCCTCTTCACCTTAAAGAAATTGTTTCACCCAAAAGTCTGGTCAAGAATTGTGAATTGTCAAGAATTGTTTCCTTCACCTACACTCCATGGTAAAAGGGCCGATAAGGATCCCATTTCATGCCAGGAACGGATTAGTTAGCAATCATAAATCTCGGAGCTTCCTCCCAACCAGACAGTTTTATGCTCCAAGTACTGTTTGAAACATCCCAGATCCCTTGAGGACATTCCACCGTCTCTAGGACTTATCCACAGCTCAACATTATCCCCTGGTGGACAACTCCGGAATATGTTCGCTGTTGCCTCTACAAGCTGAACTGAGGTTAATGAATGAAATGACTTCCTTTTTACAAAAACTCTCAATTGTCAGATTATTTTCTTTTTCAGGACACCCTGGAAAATCAAGTGGGACTCTGACATACCATTCTGGTTTGAAGTGTTTCATTAATCATTGATTTTAAATGTGTTGCATGTTTGAAAATGCTTAAATGAACCTTATTCTAATGCATGTTAATTATAGAAGGACAAGCTTATAAAAGTGCATGCTCACTGAAAGTTAGTCATGAATCACTGAAGTTAGCTTAGACTTTATACATAAGTATATAAAGTGAATTTTCATTGTAATCAAGATGTGTTTCATCCTGTTGGAAAAGCAAACTCAAGTCATCTGACTGGCTCAGCCAATCACCAGCCAGTCTCTTGTGGACAATGGCCCCTTTCATTCTATTGGTCAGTTACAGACAAAGGACTGTTTTCTTATTGGACCAGAATTCATTCAAACTTCCCGCGATGGGAGACAGTTGGTTCCCTTTCACGTCAGTCAAGTTTTTTCCCTGAAAACTTACTCAGTTTTAAGTGAGGAACGCCCTAGTCCAGGCAGATTTGTTCTGTCTAAAACTTTGTCTAAGTCTGTGTCCTGCCTTGAATTCTCTTTCCCTTAAACGTCTGCGAGAAATACTTTTTCTTCTGTTTTGAGCTCAAACTTCTCTTTTATATGGAGCGAAACTCTGTGTCCACAGACGTTTTTCTATTTTATTCTGTTAAACTTTTTCTTATTGATTCTTTAACTCACCGTGTTTTAAAGCGGACTGATCGTTTTCTCACACTGGAAGCTGTTTTTGCCAATCCGCAAAACATCTGAAGAACTCAGATTTCGTGGTTTAAATAAGTTTTTTGTCTCTTCGATACTGTAACTTTGATCAGACTTTGAACTATCTCCAATTTATTTGGACCCGGGATAGCCGCTAGAAAAAAAACCCCTCTCATGTTGTCCCACATGACATACTGCGTCAGCAGCCAGCAGCCTCATCACCGTCGCCGGATCTCAGCTCCTGACTGCTTGTCCCTGGGAAGAAATATCTGCTGGCAGATATTTTCCAGTATCAAAATCTCAGCTCCTGGATCCAGCTAAAGAATACCCCAACACAAAGGTCACGTGAGCAAGATTCCTTTGTTTCATCTGCTGAATAATGTGATGTCCATCGCCTTAAAGTATGTCATAATTTGCCTCTGGTTTAAAACTAGTTCATAACTCTGATCTGAGCTATAGAATTAAAGACAAATAGCATCAATCTTTTCATTAAATTCAATTTTTACTTTTTAGAGTAATCCAGAATTTCTTTCTCCATATAATTAGCTTTTATAATTTTCTTTTTGTGTCCAATTTTCTTCATATTTTGGTTACAGTTATTTCAGTTTTCATTTTCATCACAGTTACAAATTCATACTAAGGTTTCCTTGGTTCCACAAATGTGATTACACTCTGTTGCTCAATAATCAGTTACAAGTTGAATGTGATGCTTGATACGTGATCATTTCACTTTACCAACAAGTCTGTTGAATGTAATGTCATTTAATCTGAGTCTGATCATTAAAACTGTAAACGGTACACAGAAGTTTCTGCTTGATTTCTTTTTCCTGTGTCTGTTTATGAAGTCATCCAGTAGAATTCACGAATATTTGAGACTGATTGATTGACGGTATAAAGATTAGTTATTAATAGGGCTGGGAACGATCCCTAATTTCCAGAATCGATTCAATTCCGATTCAAGCCGATCCAATCCCGATTCGATCTGGGAAATTACCATTTTAATATCCATTTTACTTGCCAGGAAAAAAAAAAATCTTCCAAGACCTAATTCTGCAAATTGTACCAAGAATACTCTAACTTTGTTAATACATAAATTATCACATAAAGAACTGACCCAAAATCAGTTACAATAATGCACTTTTTATTATTTAACTTATGATTTCACTAAGTGCTCACAAGTGCTTTCTTTAGTGCAAAGGGTGTGTAGTGTCAAGTTAAAAACCCAGAGTCAGTAAACAAATTCAATGCATGAAGCATGTAGACATAATCTGACTGTATTTCAGTCCTTCCAGGATTTTGTCGGCTGCTTTTGTGATGTGGCTCAAAAAGCCTGAATTTGTGGGAGCTTTTCCCAAAAGTTGTGACTTTAGTTTTTTTGCACTGAAAGTTGTGTGAGGAAGTACAGATTTTAAAGTAGCTGCTTTTTCCATAGTTTACAGTGATGCTGTTCTATATAACACCACAAGCACAGGATTGCCAAAAATTTCCTGTTAAACAGTGATTTATGTAGAATTAAATGCTCGGTAAAGTTGTCAAAAATGACCAACATTGTATTCTTGCTGAGAACTTAAAATAAACAAATAAAAGAATTAGTCATTACAACAACTAAATGGCATTGAATGCATGTTAGAGTATGGAGAAAATTATGGCAGCACCTTCTTGAATCTTGAATTTGAAAACTAACACCCCTGAAAAATTTGAGGTCTTCTTCTGTGCTGAAATCCACAATGAAGCAGGGATGACTTCCACTGACAACCTCTTCCCTTCAGAAGGTCTCAATGCAGGGTGGACCTTGGAGTGGAAACCCAGTCTTCAAACATCTGGAGGAGATAAAAAGAATAGATTTCACAGTAAAATTAATATTCATATTTTTAAATCCCCACACCACAGTAGGGTTTAATAATTTAGTTTCTTTTATTTTTTGTTGCTTATATTTCAACTACAAATTAACTTTCAATTTTTGAAAAGGGTTTCAGTTCTTTTCCTGGGGAAATTTGTTCATTTCAGTTAAGTTCTAGTGAGTAAAAATAGCTTGTTGTACTGCAGCCTTTATTAACTCTGCCATTTTCATTTTATTGTGATTTATTATTATCTTCAAATCTCTCACTTAAGTACTAGAAGTCCATAATCTCATAAAATATACCTTTATTCTGCGTTTATTCATAGCGCATAACCAACAGTTAACTACTGTATCCATAGTTTGTAAAAGAAAACACTATCATGCTGGATGAATTATTAATTTATGACACAAATGTTAAAACAAACAAATGATATTTTACTTACAATCTCAGCAGCTCCAAGTCTCTTTGTTCACGAGTTTCTGCCAGTCTCCGTGCGTTTTCCGTTTCAAGTGTTCATCAATCGTTGACTTTATGTTCCAACTCAGTGCTGCACATAGTACAAAACTGTTTATCCCAGCTTTATGAAAAATATTAAGAAACTGGTGAGGACAGTCTTTATGGTGACTTTTGTTGATACATTAATAGACATGCACGTCAACAACTCTGCTCATGTAAACATGGAAGTCAAGACATGCACATGTGCCACAGGGAACTCTTGCCGGATGAGAACCGTTTTAGCACCACAGAAGAAGAACTAGCAAATCCATTAGCTTGCTAGCGCCGTTGGCGCTCTGGGTGTTTCTGGTTCTTTGTCATTGTTCCTGGCTCACTGACCCGGTTTCAACCTGATCAGACTCAGCAGACGTTCCCAGACGTAAAAACATTATAAAAAGATTGATCTGCGGATTATGTGGATCAATATTGTCTCAGTCAAACGTGGATCAATCCAGATCACTGTATCAATCTTTTGAACCCACCCCTAGTTATTAATAAAGTGTCCAAGTTTTGGACTGGTGCCCCAAAAACAAGTTTTTCTCCCAGTGTATGCGTGAACCCGACGCAAACCTTCGTTTATACACACACCTCTAGGTATAAATTAAATAATCTTTGTACCTTATAACCAACTGTTCCTACAACATGTAAAAATACCATATATTGTACAAACTTTATCCCAAGTACAAACACTAATCACTGTATATGTGCTCAATATTTACCCTTTACCGCTGGTCATCTACGTATCTATAAATGCAAGATATCTCTGTGAGTGTGTCTGTGTGTTCCTCACATCTCTTGAACCATTCGTCAGACTGGCCTCAGAGTTTATGTGCTTTACTGAGGTTACAGTGGTGTGCATCCCCGAGTATGGAGTTGCTCAGTGAAAATATGTAATTTTTATCAATAAAAGTTTAGTCACCGCTCTGTCACCACTCCCTCTTCATGCTCTGGCTTCAGGAAGTGTGGGCGGAGTTTAGCTCTGTATGTGTGTGTGTGTGTATGCGCTACAGGCAGCAGCTAAGCACAACGCTGTACAGGTTTTTCCTGTAAATGCTGTGAACGCTGCAAATATGCCATTATAGGGTAGCTCCAAGTTAGAAATCCGTTCAATTATTCCCGTTATCACTGGATCGTAATTTTGTCAGCTCTGACTGCACAACAACTTCAATATTTCAGGGGGGGGGCTGACACCATCAGACAAGCAAGCACACAGTAACGGCACATTTACTGGATGCTGCAAATTCCTTTTTTCCCTTTAAACACCACACCGTGAGTCCTGGCCGCTGCGTAGCTCTAAAGGATAATTCAGCATATCGATGGCTGAAATGCAAAACTTCCTATCTGTAGGATTTTCTGATTTGTGGATTTCACTTTGGAGGATGAGAACAAGGAAGGTTGCTCATATCTGTCTACAAGACAGTCCTGTGTCATGCGGTGGCTCTCGCGAGCCACCATAAGACGCCACACAGTCACCAGTGAGTTCAATGAGTTTTATTTACGGTGAAAAATGACAACACAAGCTGCTGGGCAATGACACATATAAGTCTTCTCACACCGGGAGGCATAAGGCTAACAGCTCACTTACTGGTCCACGGGAAGTGACGGTCAACCACAGGCAGACGAGGAAGGAAATAGTCCAAAGCATCCGTAGTTCAGACGGAGAGAGACTGACACTGCTGCAGGGATGCGGCCGCTAGCGTGGGTATAAGAAGTCCACTACAAACGACCGCAAATGCAGAACAGCTGCTCAGGACTTGACAGCTGAGCGGAAGCCTCCCCGAGCACTGTCACAATAAGAGCTTGGAGAGCCAGGATGACAACGCCGCTGTCAAGCCCTGACAGGAATAGCCCGAGCACGATGACAAAGTGCTCGGGTCATGACAGTAGCCCCCCCTCAACCGACGGGCTCCGAACATCTTGTAACACCAAGCCCCCCCCCCCCCAACCACAGGGCGAGTGAATTGAGGAACAGGCAAGGAGGGAGCCAAACAAAACCCAACAAGGCCCCAAACCAAAAGGAAAAAGAATACATCAACCGACATATCCATCAATTCCCCCCAGAACAATGACGAAAAAGAAAAAAAAAAAACAGAAAAAACAAGACAGGACTAAAATACAAGGGATACAAAATCATACAGAGCATAAACACCTGACACTGAACGTTTTCCCACAGGGACCACAGACAACCCGTCTAACTCCAAAATACATACCCCCACGTGGTGTAGAACTCAAAGTAAGGATCTCTTCAAACACAAACTTAAAGTGCCAAAATCATACTCCCAAACCACTCCAGTACATGAAACCCAGTCAGAATTAAACCCAAACAACCTCAAACACACGGTAACTATGGAAAAAAAAACAATACATGCTAACACCCGGTAGCTATGGAAAAAGAAAACAAAACAAAAAACACAAATAAAACAAGAAATACATGCAAACACACATGAAGCAATCTAAAATTGCTTTGACATAACTTGACTATGGATACATGAGACAACAAAAAATTGCTAAACGTAACTTGACATGACTAGACACCGTATGGGCCAAAGCAAAAAGATGATCGGCAGAGATCCAACGCCCCCCAGGCAGAGCTCCGGAGACCTCCCTGCCTCCGATGGCCCACGGATAGTCCCACAAACACAGTACATGATCAGGCGGCCTGCCCCAGTCCCAGGCCCCCAGAAACAAGTCCTCTGGTGGCCGAACCAGGCCACCCCGTAGCAGACACAGTTTATCGGGTGACCAACCCAAGACGCCGAAAGCACGAAGCAGTTCCTCGGGTGGCCGACCCGCATCCCACAACCACCAGGACCGTGGAGGAATTGCATGCAGCCGCCCGCCTAAAGACGACAAGACAGGAGAGCGCCAGTCTGCCAGACTAAAACCTCTAACGGCCCCCAGCTGATGGCTCCTGAGAGGGGGACAACCAAAAACTTGGACCCCCTCGAATCCTGATTGGGTCGCAGCCGCACCTGCGCTGGACCCCCACTGGACCTCGTCGGACCCCGATTGGGTCACCGCTGCACCCACGTCGGACCCCGACTGGGTCACAGCCACACCTAAGTCGGACCCCGACTGGACCTCGTCGGACCCCGATTGGGTCATCGCTGCACCCATGTCTGACCCCGATTGGGTCACCGCTGCACCCCCGTCGGACCCCGACTGGGTCACAGCCACACCTGAGTCGGACCCCGACTGGACCTCGTCGGACCCCGATTGGGTCGCAGCAACACCTGTGTTGGACCCCGAATGGGTCACCTCGGCCCACGAGTCGGACCCCGACTGGGTCAGGACGGACCCCGATTGGGTCACCGCTGCACCCCCGTTGGACCCCGACTGGGTCACCTCGGCCCACGCGTCGGACCCCGACTGGGTCAGGACTGCACCGGCGACGACCTCCATCCCCGAACCTGGAACCCCCAGTCCCGTGACCTTGACTGGCTCCAGACCGGTAACGCTGTGGAGGGGCTCAGAGAACAGGAGAGGACCGGGATCAGTTCCACCGGCAGCGCCAGAGCCCGGCGAGACAAGCTCGGGTGCAGCAGACGGCTGCCCCTCACTCGCCTCCCCATGAGGCAGGCAAAAATGCTCTAACACACCACAAAGGTAAACAAAGAAGAGCACTTGCCTGCACTCGGGCTCTGGAGCCGTCCAGGACTTCGCCGATCCAGGTTCAGGTAGACGCTCGTCGTCGGGCTCCCACTCGGCTGCGTCGGGTTCCACAGCCGGCCTGATGGTTTCTGCAGCTGGATCCTCTCGCGCCGATGTCCACACCGATAACCCCCACGGCGTGGGGGCAGGGGACCCTCGACCCGCTGGCTCGGGCTGCATCTCTATGGAGACCTGGGGACGCTTACTCGTCAACTCTGGCTCCTCACTGCAGTCCGTTCTCCTCCTCTGTCCAAAACAAGGCTGCAGGGCCGGGATATTTCCCAGAGCCGCAGGCCTCCCCCTCGTTCGACGGCGTGGATCTAACGCTGAGGACCGCTCAGCAGGAGGAGACACAGAGGCAGCAGGTTTAGTACAAATGACTACAGCTGGAGAAGGAAACTCAGGGAGCTGCGAACCCCGAGCTTCACCCCCAGGAGTCAGACAAGACAGATCACTATGATAAATAGGAAAGTGAAATTGAACTTGGCTGTCTCCCGGAGGGAGGATGGTGCCAGCTGTAGAGGACGTTGCTCCTTCCCTCGCTCGCTGGGTGGTAGGAAAGGACCCATGGACGGAGCTCGCCGGCGCAGGACTCTGGTCACTCTCAGCAGCTGGAGAGAGCGTCAAGAACGAGGGAGCGACAGCCGCAGCGGGCCGAGCACAGCATGCTGACCATACAGCAGGGGGTGGTGGCCCGAACAAGGGGACTGCAGGAATTCCCTCTTGAAATGACGTCGAAGAGACAGCTGACTGGTTGAGTGGGTCATTCCAGCGGCACGGAACTGGATCCGGAGCAGGAGCTTGCTGAAGATGCGCCCGGCCATGGCGCCGACGCCTTCGCCGGCCCCCAGATGGTGCGAACTCCCGAAACGGATCGAGGACAGGATCGGGATCCGTAGGCAAAGAGCAGGAGTGCCTCTTCTCCTGCTTCGTGCCGCGTTCCTCCTCCAGCATCAGGAATATTTCGCGTTGCGCGGCGATATCTTCCCTCCTTGCGTCGACTTCCGGGTGGTTGGCGTAGCGGGGAGAGAGATGACAAAGAACATCTTCAGCAGCGTCCAGGTACCAGTGTATGCCGAGATCACAATCCAGCAGGGAAGCGGAGATGAGCATCTCATCCACGACTTCCAGAACGCCTGTCAGCTCGTGGCTCAGACTCCAAACGCGGCCCCCCCGCGACGGCATTCCTCACATACACAGTACCCAGACAGGAAAAAGCAAATGTCCAAAAAACTCAAACTCACTGGTGAATTGCGTCTCGGGTTGGCGTCACCGTAAACGCCGTTTTGGCAGCAGTGTACTGTCACGCGGTGGCTCTCGCGAGCCACCATAAGACGCCACACAGTCACCAGTGAGTTCAGTGAGTTTTATTTACGGTGAAAAATGACAACACAAGCTGCTGGGCAATGACACATATAAGTCTTCTCACACCGGGAGGCGTAAGGCTAACAGCTCACTTACTGGTCCACGGGAAGCGACGGTCAACCACAGGCAGACGAGGTAGGAAATAGTCCAAAGCATCCGTAGTTCAGACGGAGAGAGACTGACACTGCTGCAGGGATGCAGCTGCTAGCGTGGGTATAAGAAGTCCACCACTAACGACTGCAAATGCAGAACAGCTGCTCAGGACTGGACAGCTGAGCGGAAGCCTCCTCGAGCACTGTCACAATAAGAGCTCGGAGAGCCAGGATGACAACGCCGCTGTCAAGCCCTGACAGGAATAGCCCGAGCACGATGACAAAGTGCTCGGGTCATGACATCCTGCCCTTTATTGTGACAGAAAATTATTCTGATGAAAAAAATAGCACAGCATTCTGCAAGAAAAAGTTTTTTTTTTTTAAGTTTTCTCCAAAAAAGTGCATTTTTCAGACAGGAGGTTTTGTGTTTCAGCTATCGATATGTGGAGAACATGGGGTGCATGGGAGAAGGGGTGAGGCAGCTGCCGGACCGGCTTATCGCAGTCCTTCCCAGACAGCCAAGCCCAGCCTGCTCGATTAACGGGACGGAATCTCAGCTGCTGCTTCAACCATGCCACCGCTGTCCTTTGCGGCACTGCAGGTTCAACATGGTACTCCTCCCAGTGCACGGCTATCTAAAAATTAAAAGTTAATAACACCACCATGATTGTGGAGCAGAATGGCCAGATCAATTGCATATCATATGCGGACACACATGCACGCTTTGACTAAACGACGACTGTGACAAAAACGCCCAAATAACGAAATAAATCATTTATTTACTGACAGAAGGGCAACATTGATGCAGCAGTTGCAGCGAAATGAGGTATTCTTCTGAGTATAATAATGTTTAGTATTTTGTATTTATAATACTGCTAAAATATAAAAGGATGCACTACAATGGGTCTCAAATATTTGTAAATATTATAGTACTGCATGAGTTTATTGATGATAGACTATAAACTACACATATAAACTAAAACAATTGTAATGACTGAACAACTCCCGTTCCCCAAAGTGCAAGATGCAACACTTATTATAAGTGTTATATATAATAAGTCATAAAAGACCACACAAATGTCTCACAAACAAATAAACAAGGGTTCTTGAACAGGGGCTAATACTGGATGTCCCATTCATTTTCAATAATTCTGTAATTAATATTCACACAATCAAATAAATCTCAGTTCAGTCCCCTTTCATACTGGTTAAAGTCTAACATGTGTCAGTGCCTACATACTGTATAGGCTACACCTCTGTATTCCACTTTCAGACACAGTCTACATTTGAGCCTGTAAAGCCTGATTGAGCTACCTGTTTCAGCCAGGAATACTTGCTTTCTACAGGCATGCACTTATCATCACAGCAGACTGTCGGGGGTGACAATGACTGTTTCATTTAGGTCTGATCAGATTCCTCCACGCAGCTCTGTCCTTCGCCTTCCACTGCCAGGAACTCCTGTCTATATCCAACTTCTTCTGGTTTCTTTTTACAGTGTCTTTAAATCTGAGCCTTGGTTTACCCTGATTGCGTTTACCCTCGCATAACTGTGAGTAGAGTAACTGCCGAGGGAGACGCTGGTGATCCATCCTTTCAACATGTCCAAGCCATCTCAGGTTCATCTGTATTAGCATATCCTCCATTGATGGTAGGCCAGCTTGTTTCAGCACTTCTATGTTGGTTATCTTGTCTTTCCATGAGATATTCATTATGCCTCAAAGGTGTCTCATCATGTATGCGTGGAGTTCCTTTACTTGCACCCTGTAGACAGTCCAAGTTTCAGTGCTGTACAATAGAGTAGCCAGTACTGTCACTCTGTACATTTTGCATTTCACACGGATAGACACGTCGGTTGTTCCACAGTCTCTCCCTCAAGTTTCCAAACACAGCACTCGCTCTTCCCATTCTGAGAGATAGTTCATACTCTAGCTTAGCATTCTCTGAAACAGTACTCCCGAGATACTTGATAGTCTTACACTTTACTAGTGGCTCTGTACCATTGCTGATGTCTTCTGGTAGTGATGTTGATAACTGGAACTTTGGCAGGTGATAGAGGCACTCTGTCTTCTTGATGTTGATTTGGAGGCTGAATTGGCTAGCTGCTCTTGCAAATTTCTCCACTAAAGATTGCCTATCTTCCACACTGTGTGCAACTAGAGCACTGTCATCGGCAAAGAGCATTTCTCTTACTACCTTTATCGATGTCTTACTCTTGGCTTTAAACTGTGCCACACTGACCAAGTCTGCTTCTTTCCTTGTTTGAATGTATACTCCTTCTGAAGCGTCTCTGAAGGCCACCTCAAGCATGGCTGACTGATATAGCGAGAAGAGTGTAGGTGCCAGCACACACCCTTGTTTCACCCTGTTGCTTACTGAAAAGTCTTTAGACACTGAACCACTTATTGCCACATTTGCTTGCATACTTGTATGGAGTGCCTCGATCAGGTTGACAAACTTCTCTGTACAGCCATATTTCTTGAGTACTTGCCAAAGTCCTTGTCACGATACAGTATCAAAGGCTTTACTGAAGTCAATGAAGACTACATAAAGGGGCGTTTTCTGTTCAATACACTTTTTTTGGACCTGTTTCAAGCAGAAAATCATGTCCATTGTGCTTCTTCTACTTCTAAAGCCGCACTGGGTTTCCGGTAGTACATTTTGTGAGATGTGTTCATTGAGTCTGTTCAGTAGTACACGTGAGAGAATGAATGAATCTTTATTTCGGATAGATTAGATTAAAAGATTAAAAGAAAGGAACAGAATAATACAACAAAGGGAAAAAAATCCAACAAGGTCAAATTAAACAATAACTCCTCGGATTATACAATTCGACATAAGTTACCCGAAATGGGTGATGGCTGAACCCGCAGCTTATATTGCCCACCCATGTTCCATCTAAGAATTCAAAATAAAATAAAATAAAAGTGATTACAAATCAGAACAAAGCCAAGACAAAACCTGCACGGGCTGCACGGTGGCGCAGTGGTTAGCACTGCGGCAGCACAGTTTACCCTTGGCCGGGGGATCGTGGGGATTGTGGGATCGTGGGTTCGATCCCAGCCCCTGACCAACAGTGATCTGTGTGGAGTTTGCATGTTCTCCCCGTGTATGAGTGGGTTTACTCCGGGATTTCTCCGGTTTCCTCCCACATGCCAAAAACATGCAGGTTAGGTTAATTGGAGACTCTAAAGTGGCCCTAGGTGTGAATGTGTGTGTGAATGGTTAAGGGATAGCGCCGTATCGTGGCTGCTTCATCCATCCAGGTGGTGGATGACCCTCAATTTCCCCTCTGGGGATCAATAAAGTATACTAAATCTAAAAAAAAAAAAAAAAAAAAAAAAAAAAAACGTGACAAAAAACTAAGCAACAGCACAACATAGACTGAATATGATAATCCTTATGTAATTTTACATGTCGTTTTGTATATACTGTATGTTTGTAGTATTTCTTCCTTTAGTTTTTGTTTAAATTGTCCAAGCATTGTACATGATTTTAATTCAGGTCTAAAAGCGTTCCACAGTCTGACTCCTTGCACTGAGAAACAGTGTTGCTTGGTGGTAGTTCTCTCTGTAGGTTTTTGAAATATACATGTTCCTCTGAAATGATATTGTTTCTCCCTTATTTGGAACAACTTTTGGATATTTGCAGGCAGTGATAAATTCTTCACTTTAAACATTATTACTCCAGTTTTAAAATCAACTAGATCTTTCAACTTGAGAGCTTTTAATTTAAGAAAAAGTGGGTTTGTTGGTTCCCTGTAAGCAGCTTTATTCATTATCCTAATAGCTCTCTTCTGAAGCATAAAGACTGGATATATGTTTGTTTTATATGTATTTCCCCATACTTCAGTACAATATGTCATGTATGGTGTCATGAACCAAGCCCGTGTTTCCCGTGGGCTCGGTTCTGATCGATCCTGGTGGCTCAGGCAGTGGGTTTATTATGTGGAGCTGTGTTTTGATTTCTTGTTGTTTTCTTGTCCGTGCACCGTTACTGTTCCTGCCTGTAGCTGCCGCTCTGGCCTGTCCGGCCACGCCCCCCTCTTTTTGACAGTCAGCTGTTCGCCCCGGTAATCATCTTTCCCGCGCTCGTCCAGGTGTTCCCTATTTGTCACACCAGCGGCGTCTGTACTAAAGGAGCTCTTTGCTGGACAGACGCCACTGGATCATTGTACGCGTTTGATGGCTGTACTTCGCCGTCTAACCATCAGTCACCGAAGGACTCTGCTCACTGCGAGAACTGGACTGGACTGGACTTTTGGGACTGCTCTCATCCATGAGTAAACTGCTAGCAATCCTTTGTGCTGCCTTTACCCTGTGCCAGAAGCGTTCCTGTTTTCGGTTCAATTCCGCTTCGTTTCTGGTAGTGTTTCCTCCCCGCTGCATGATCGTTACGCTTGGGTTCTGCACAGTTTACATTCCACTCGAGTAGTGCATTTTCCCTGTGGTCCTCCCTGTTCTCCGCATTCATTTTGGGTTGTACTGTTGTTCATTGTGTACAGTGCTGTTAATAAATGTGTGTGTGGTGAATCCCTGCGTTTAAATCCTTGTCCTTTCTCCCCTCACCGTGCGCTAGGAAAAGCGCACGGGCAAGCTCATGACAGAATGATCCAGCCAATCATAGGATTTAGTGGGTACACCCACACATCTTTTTTCCGTTTCTTCTTTTTGTGTGATTTTTTTGTGACTGAGCTATGTTGGAGTGGGCCATGGATTTGGCACCCCGCAGCTATCCATTGAGCTTGGGATGGGAGATCTGAAAAGCATTGATGGACATCGACGGGCTCATCGCATCGGCCAGCATTTATTCTACCTCGGAGGACATTCTCTGGTACGTAGGTCTGGTGGAGGCAGAGGTCCGGCGGTGCCCTCAGCTCGCTCGCCATGCCGAGGGAATGAAGAGGATTACTCAATTGGCAGTGCTGCGGCGTGGGTGCGGCGAAGGGGTGAGGAAATCCCCTAAGAAGACCGAGCTCACGCCGAGAGTTAAGTGCTCCTGGGGCTCCAATCCTTCTGCCTCCTGCCAGCATGAGATGCCCGCTGCCGTCCCAGCTTCTCCATCGATGTTGTCCCAGGAGACACCAGGAGAAGCCCTCCTTGTCTGCAGCGATTCCTGTCGCTCCGAGGTCCGCTGAACTCACCCCGGCCACTCCTACCTTCGTCGCCATGGAGATAGCTCCTCCACCAGTCTGCAGAGGGGCCTATGTCACTGCTGACATGGAGAGGGATGACTGTCTACCGTCTGCAGCTGTCGAAACCAACAACCGGGATGACAGGCAAGTACTTTATTTTTCTATTTCACCAAATAGTGTTAAATCTTGTCTGTCTCCCAAGGGAGAGACCTAGTTTAGGCAGTCCGCTGGATCCTCTCCTCCAGCTGCAGATATCAAATCACCCTTTCTCCTCTCCGTGTCTCCTCCCATTTCCCTTGAGAGCCTACTGGCCCAGGGTCAGGGCCGTCAGACAGCGGAGGAGCCAGTGGCCTCAGATGATCCATTCCTGGAGCCAGCATGGAGAGGCTCCCCTACACCATGCCGGAGGATTTCCCTGCATTGGAACCACTGCAGAAGGCGCATCAGACTGGCGCGACAATCTCGCCGGCAACAGCCGAGAACATCAGACGCCGGGATGACAGGCAAGTGTGTTTTCATTTAATTCAATCTACCCATAAAAACCCTTGTCTGTCTCCCGAGGGAGAGGCCCAGTCTCAGCAGTCCACTGGGTCCTCTCCTCCGGCTGCAGTGGCGAATTTATCCTCTACTCCCTCTGTGTCTCCTCCCTCTTTTTCTGAGTGCCTGTCGGTCCAAGAACCGAGCCGCCAGACGATGGAGGAGCCAGTGGCCTCGGATGATCCATTCCCGGAGCCAGTATGGAGAGGCCCCCCTGCTGCCACTCCGGTGGAATCCCCTGCGTTGGAACTACAGCGGGAGGTTAATAGGACTGCTGTCACCATCTTGCCAGCTGCGGAGGCATCTGCTGCGGACTGGGAGCCTGAGCTGGACCTCTTGGAGGCCAGGCCCGAGTGTTCATCGCCAGGATCGACGGAGTCCTGGACTGTGGTGGAGCTTGAGCTCAGGCAAGTACTCTCTCTTGTGTTTCTTATGGCGGTTTTAGAGAGCTCTTGTCTGGCTCTAGGTGAGGAGAGTCGGGAGCAGTGCACAGCTATGTCTGAACTTCCCTCGCCGGGCTACGCCGCTGCCGGCGACCCTAACAACCCTGTTTTTTCTTCCTCTCCTGGGCCATTTTCTAGGGTCGCCAGAGAAGAACAACCATCTCCAGGGGTCCTCATGGAGTCAGTCTCACTGCCCGAAGACGTCGCGGGCCCAGCTTCCTTGGGGGCTGAGGTCGTCGTGTGGTCTCCTCCGCAGGCCACACCGCTGTGGGTCCAGCAGGCTGGCTTTGGACCGTTGTGTGGGCTACGCTCCAGGATTAGCCCGACGTGGGTGCTGCGCTCCTGCTCGGACCCATCATGGAGGCTACTCTCCAGCGTGGGTTCCACCGAGGGTGCAGCCTTGGCCCGGTCGGGGTCCACCGCGGGCGCAGCTGAGCTTCAGCCGGAGGTCACCGCAGATGCAACTAGGCTCCCGCTGGAGTCCATCGTGGGTGCAGCGGAGCCGGCCCAGTCAGGGGCCACCGCGGACGCTGCTAGGTTCCCGCTGGAGTCCATCGTGGGTGCAGCGGAGCCGGACCGATCGGAGGCCACCGCGGATGCAGTTAGGATCCTGCTGGAGTCCATCATGGGTGCAGCGAAGCCGGCCTGGTCGGGGGCCACCGCGGGTGCAATTAGGCTCCCGCTGGAGTCCATCGTGGGTGCAGCGGAGCCGGCTCGGTCGGGGCCCACCACGGGTGCCACTGAGGAGGCCATGGAGGTTCTTTCTCCCCGGTCCGGTTGCCCTCCAGTCAGCCTTCCGGTGGGCAGGCCGCCTCCTGCTTCACCCCCTCCGTCCTGGTGGCTGAGCAACGTGGGCCGGCCACCAGAAGAATGGACTCCCTGGGTCTGTTGGCCCATGTTCTCCGGTAAGCCACCAGATTCTGTCCATCGGACCTTCTGCTGGGCCTGGGACTCTGGGTGGCCTCCTGAGCCCCAACACCCGTGGACTTGGGGGGGGGGGTAATTGTGGACTCTGGGCAGGGTATTGTGTTCCCTCCTTTCCTGTTCCCCCTACCTCCCACCTGGGTTCGTGTGTTATTGTTTTGCCTGTGGGATTGGGGGGAGGGGGTCCTTATGAAGTTACCGTGAGTGTCTGGTATCCACCCCTAGAAGGAGGGGCTCTGTCATGAACCAAGCCCGTGTTTCCTGTGGGCTCGGTTCTGATCGATCCTGGTGGCTCAGGCAGTGGGCTTATTATGTGCCGTTGTGTTTTGATTGCTTGTTGCGTTCTTGTTAAGATAAGATAAGCCTTTATTAGTCCCACAACGGGGAAATTCCAGGATTGCAACAGCACAGGGATAGCAACACTCAGAGCAACAATCAGAAGGCAAGAAAAAAAACAAGCAAGCAAGAGCAGCTAATAAACATATGTACGTATTACTATAAAATATATATATATACACACACACACAGACACACAGTGCAGAGCATTGTAGCTGGATGGAATAAATATATGAATATATGAACACACAGTGCAGAGCATTGTAGCTAGATGGAATAAATATGTAAATATATAAACACCCACAGTACGGAGCATTGCAGCTAGGTGGAATAAATATGCAAGTATATAAACACACACAGTGCGGAGCAATGTAGCTAGATGGAATAATATGTAGATATATAAATATATAAACACCCACAGTACGGAGCATTGTAGCTAGATGGAATAAATATGCAAATATATAAACACACACAGTGCAGAGCATTGTTGCTAGATGGAATGAAACAGCATAACCGTCTACTTAGTTATCCTACATGGTATGATTATGTGCCCATACATATTCTCACCCTCCATAGCGACCGGTATGTTCCTAGTTGTATGCCGGAGAGGACCATTGTGTAAGTCTATTGCATCTTTTGCATTCAAAAAACTATTAGTTTGTTACGTCTTTTTGCTATCTCTGCGAGCAGCCCTGCTTAGGTTGTACAGTCTGACAGCCGTTGGTAGGAAGGACCTACGAAACCTCTCGGTTGTGCACCTGGGATGATGTAGTCTGCTGCTAAATGAGCTCCTCAGTGCATTCAGTATGTCCTGCATAGGGTGGAACTCGGACTCCAGCAGAGATGACAGTTTAGCCACCGTCCTTCTCTCTCCTATCTCCTCCATCGGATCAAGGCGCTGCCCCAGGACAGAGCTAGCTTTCTTAATCAGTTTGTTCAGTCTCTTCCTATCGGCTGCAGTAATGCCACTGCCCCAGCAGACCACTCCAAAAGTGATGGCTGATGCCACCACCGTGTCATAGAATGACTTCAGCAGCGCCCCTTGTACACCAAAAGACCTGAGTCTCCTCAGCAGGAACAGCCTGCGCTGTCCCTTCTTGTAGAGTGCATCAGTATTGTGTGACCAGTCTAGTTTATTGTTCAGATGAATACCCAGGTACTTATAGGATGTCACCATCTCGATGTCTGTTCCCTGTATATTTACTGGTACTGTGAGGGGCTGCCCATGCCTGCGGCAGTCCACCACCAGCTCCTTAGTTTTCCTCGCGTTGATCTGGAGGCAGTTCCAATGGCACCAGTCCACGAAGTCCTGGATAAGCCCTCTGTACTCAGCTTCATCTCCATTGGAGATGAGGCCAACGATCGCAGAGTCATCAGAGAACTTCTGTAGATGACAGTGTGTTGTGTTGTGTGAGAAGTCCGCAGTATAAAGAGTGAACAGGAAGGGAGCCAGCACCGTTCCCTGGGGGGCCCCCGTGCTACTGATGATCGTGTCGGACACACAGTCCCGGGTTCTCACAAACTGAGGCCGGTTCGTGAGGTAGTCCAGGATCCATGATGACAGGTGCTGGTCCACCCCTGCGCGCAGCAGCTTGTCCTTCAGGATCATCGGTTGGATGGTGTTGAAAGCACTGGAGAAGTCAAAGAACATGATCCTCACCATATTCCCGGGCTTCTCCAGGTGGGACAGAGAACGGTGAAGGAGGAAGATCACCGCATCCTCCACCCCAATGCCATGCTGGTAGGCGAACTGGAGTGGATCCATCGCTGGTTCCACCAGGGGGCGGAGGTGAGCAAGGAGCAGTCTCTCCAGGGTCTTCATCAAGTGGGACGTCAAGGCCACCGGTCTGTAGCTGTTCAGGTCTTTGGGGTGGGAAGTTTTTGGTACAGGTACCACACAAGATGTTTTCCACAGCTGTGGTACCCTCCCCAGTTTCAGGCTCATGTTGAAGATATACGTCACAATCCCACACAGCTGGTCTGCACAGGACTTGAGGAGCTTTGCGCTGATGCCGTCCGGTCCCGGCGCCTTCCTCGCCTTGATCTTCCTCAGCTCCGTCCTCACCTGGGTCCTGGTCAGGGTCAGGATGGGGGGCTGTGTGTTGGGAGTGGGGGGGTGTTGGTAGAGTGGGGAGTGGGCAGCAGGACTTGATTTCTTTAGAGGCAGCAGTGGTTGTTGTGCAGTCAGGGGGGAGGGCGGTTGGTCAAATCTATTGAAAAACAGATTCAGGTTGTTCGCCCACTCCCTGCCCCCTGTGGCCTGGGGGGAGGTATTCTGGAGCCCCGAGATGGTTTTGAGGTTTCTCCAGACCCCGCTGATGTCGCTCTGTTGCAGCTTGTCCTCCATCTTCTTCCTGAAGCTGTCCTTGCCTTCTCTGATCTTTCTCCTCAGCTCCCTCTGTACGGACTTCAGCATCTCCCTGTTCCCCGACCTGAAGATCCTCTTCTTCTCTCTCAGAAGTGTTTTTATCTCAGGGTTGATCCAGGGTTTGTTGTTTGAGTGACGCCGTATGGTCTTGGTGGGAACGGATTTGTCCACACAGAAGCTGAGGTAGCCCGTGAAGGTGTGAATGAGGCCATCGATGTCCTCACCATGTGGATCGCAGAGCTGCTTCCAGGCGGTGGCTTCAAAACAGCCCTTTAGGGTGTCCATTGTCTCCTCAGACCATAACTCCACAGTGTGCATGGCCGGAGGTTGTCTGTGCACTAGGGGTTTGTACACCGGCCGGAGATGAACCAAGTTGTGATCCGATCTCCCGAGTGGGGGTAGTTGTGATGAGGTGTACGCCTCCTTAGTGTTTGCGTAGAATAAATCCAGTGTTTTATTGTCTCTAGTGTGGCATGTGACATACTGGGTGAACGTGGGTAGAATGGGAGACAGTGAAACATGGTTGAAATCGCCTGAGATGAGGAGAAGAGCATCTGGGTGTTCTGTCTGCAGCCTGCTGGTTACTGAATGGATGACGTCACGTGCTGTCCCAGCGTTCGCCGTCGGATTTGCATAAACAACAATGCAGATCACGTGTGAGTGTTCTCTCGGGAGATATGTAGGCCTCATGCTAACAGCTAGCAACTCAATGTCTTTGCTGCAGTGTCGTTGTTTAACAGTGATATGTCCCGGTCTGCACCAGTTGTTGTTAACATACATGATCACTCCACCGCCCCTAGCCTTGCCACTGTCTGGTGTTCGGTCAGCTCGTATCATGTGAAAACCCTCCAGCTCAATGTTAGCATCTGCTGCTAGTTCAGTTAGCCACGTCTCAGTAAACAAAAGGAGAGAGCACTCCCGGTATGTGCTATCATAACGGGAGATAGCCGCTAGCTCATCTAACTTTCCCAGTATCGACCGTACATTTCCCATGACAACAGATGGAAGGGAGGGTCTGTACCTTATATTTTTTGTCCTCCGCCTTACTCCAGCCCGGCAGCCGCGGCGTTTTCGCCTCAGTTCACTCGGTATGTCGAGTTTTTCCAATGGGACCGGGTGGCGGTTGAATGCTAGCAGCTGTTCTCTGCTGTATCGTATCCTGCTATAGACAGTGGCTCCGTCCACCGGCTCAGGAGACATTTAGGACGATCTGTGTGTCCGTGATATATGTGGGGTGAAAAAAAAAGACGGATCAAAAGAGAGAGGAAGGGAAAAAGACTCGGAATCGAGCCGCTGTTGCAAAAGGCAGCCGACTCGTGTGGCGCCGTCTGTTCCTACCTGTAGCTATCTTTCCTGCATTTAAATCCTCGTCCTTTCTCCCCTCGCCGTGCGCTAGGAAAAGCGCACAGGCGAGCTCATGACATATGGGAGTATTAATGAATGATACAAAGTATATAATGTGGGTTGATTCAGCAAATATTTCACTCTGTGTAGTATTGCGATTGATTTGGATATTTTACCTTTAATATAATTAATATGTGACTTCCAACACAGTTTATTATCAATTATTACTCCAAGAAATTTAATTTCAGACACCCTTTCAATCTCTACACCATTTACACTGAGTTTAGATACTGAGTTGTTGTGATGGTTGTTAAAAATTATAAATTTTGTCTTACTTAAATTGAGCGTTAATTTGTTTGAATCAAACCACAGTTTGAGCTTTCCTAATTCCTTTCCGAGTATATCCATAAGTTGTTCCAAATTGCTTCCACTGCCTAATAAATTAGTGTCATCTGCAAACAGTATTAAATCCGTTTTTTCCAAAACTTTACATATATCATTTATATACATATTGAATAACAATGGCCCCAAAACTGAACCCTGTGGGACTCCGCAAGTAACCTTCAGTAACTGTGAGTTTTTGCTACCAACACATACATACTGATATCTGTTCTTTAAGTAACTACATAACCAGGACAGTGCTACCCCCCAATACCATAATTTTGTAGTTTCTTTAACAATAATTTATGATCCACTGTATGGGCGGCGCGGTGGCGGAGTGGTTAGCACTGCGACAACACAGCAACTCACCCTTGGCCGGGGGATCCTGGGTTCGATCCCAGCCCCTGACCAACAGTGATCTGTGTGGAGTTTGCATGTTCTCCCCGTGTCTGCATGGGTTTACTCCGGGATTTCTCCGGTTTCCTCCCACATGCCAAAAACATGCAAGCTAGGTTAACTGGCATCAAAACTGGGGATTCTAAATTGTCCTTAGGTATGACTGTGAGAGTGAATGGTTGTCTGTCTCTCTGTGTTGGCCCTGCGATGGACTGGCGATCTGTCCAGGGTGTACCCTGCCTCTCGGCCAAAGATGCTGGGATAGGCTCCAGCCCCCCACGACCCGAAAAGGATTAAGCAAAGAAGATGAATGAATGAATGTATCAAATGCTTTTTTAAGAACCAGGAAAACCCCAACTGAATACTATTTATTTTCTAAAGCAGTTGATATTTTTTCTATAAATTCCCTTAGAGCAAATGCAGTTGTCCTCTTGTGTCTGAACCATATTGTTGCTCACACAATAAATTGTACTTCATTATAAAGTTGTCAGTTCTTTCACAGAATATTTTTTCGAGTATCTTAGAAAATTGCGGCAATAGTGAAATAGGCCTGTAGTTTGAAAATTCCCCTCTGTCACCCGTCTTGTATATCGGAATTACTTTGGCTATTTTCATTGCATTGAGAAATAAATCTGTTTGGAGAGACAGGTTACAGATATACGTCAGTGGCTTCACTAAAGCATGCACGGTGGCGCAGTGGTTAGCACTGCGGCAGCACAGTTTACCCTTGGCCGGGGGATTGTGGGGATCGTGGGATCGTGGGTTCGATCCCAGCCCCCGACCAACAGTGATCTGTGTGGAGTTTGCATGTTCTTCCCGTGTTGCGTGGGTTTACTCCGGGATTTCTCCGGTTTCCTCCCACATGCCAAAAACATGCATGTTAGGTTAATTGGCTGTTCTAAATTGTCCCTAGATATCTGTTTCCTATAGGCCCTTAGAATAGAGGGTTAGTATTAATGAAAGCGCTTTGAGTGGTCTTTGTGACTAGAAAAGCGCTATATAAGTGCAGGTTAGTTAGTTAGTTAGTTAGTTATTGTATCACCTGTAAGTTCCGTAATGGGTATTTCTCGTGCCAAATTAGGACCAATGTTAACAAAAAATGTATTAAATTCATCTGCAGGTGAGACTGCATTCACACTCTTGAGTCGTCTTTTTTTTTTTTTTTGTTGAAAGATTGGTTGGGCAGCTTGTATTTCTGTTTTTATTTCCAAGAATATTGTTAAGTATTGTCAATGTATTTTTAATATTGTCTCTGTTTTTCTCCAGTTCTTTACTGTAATAGTCTCTTTTACTACATCTCATTACATATATTAACTTATTTTTGTATGTTTTATATCGCTTCTCTGCTTCTTTTGTCCTTTTCTTTAGAAAAGCTTTATATAGTGAATTTTTCTTTTTACACGCTTCTTGTAATCCCTTGGTTAACCATGGCTTGTCGGCAAATTTCTGTTTAAGCTTTTTCTTTACTAATGGACAATTTTTTTCATAAAGAGCAGTTACAATGTTCATGAATGTGGCTTCATTTACATCTGATACATAGACTTTTTCCCAGTCTTGCTTCAGCAGGTCTTCTTTAAAAGAAGTGATTGCATTTTGTGGTTTGTATCTGAAAGATTTTAAAGTTTTTTTTCTGTATTGGTCCCTGTGTGGCCATGGATAAGTGCAAAGACTGGCAGATTGTCACTTATGTCATTTATCAATAATCCACTTTCTGTTTTCTTATCAATAATATTAACAAACATGTTGTCAATAAGTGTAGCAGTGTGGACTGTGATTCTACTGGGATGTGTTATTGTAGGATATAGACTCATACTGTTCATAGAATTCATGAACTCTGTAATTACATTTGGTTGAAATGCATTCATTCATTCATTCATCTTCTTCTGCTTAATCCTTTTCGGGTCGTGGGGGGGCTGGAGCCTATCCCAGCATCTTTGGGCGAGAGGCAGGGTACACCCTGGACAGATCGCCAGTCCATCGCAGGGCCAACACAGAGAGACAGACAACCATCCACTCTCACAGTCATACCTAAGGACAATTTAGAATTCCCAGTTTGATGCCACTGTTGGTCGGGGGCTGGGATCGAACCCAGGATCCCCCGGCCAAGGGTGAGTTGTTGTGCTGCCGCAGTGCTAACCACTGCTCCACCGTGCCGCCCATTATGGATTTAGTAAATCAATATTGAAGTCTCCACAGATTACAACCATTTTCTTATTAGTTATATTATTGTACAGCTAGACTAACTTATCTCTGAATGTCTCAATGCAAGTTCCCGGCATTCTATATATACAACTTATAATTAGATTTTTTGTTTTATCTTGGTCAAGCTCAACAGTAACACATTCAAGAATCCCTGGTAGTGCAAAGGACATTCAATTTACAAGTTTACACCTATACAGTTCATCAATATACAGTGCAACACCACCACCCTTTTTTTGAGATCTTTTAATATTAAACATCTGATATCCCTCTATTGCCATCAAAGAAGCCTGCTCTTCATTGAGCCAAGATTCAGAGACTGAGATAGCTGTAAATTTTCTATCTAGCTGTTTTAAATAGTCCTGAATCTGTGGAAAGTTTTTGTTAAGACTTCTGCTGTTAAAGTGCATTATTGATAGTTTACCGTCTACTTGCACTTGACTTTTGAATTGCTTTTCAGTGTAATATTCACAGTGAATATGAATATTATTGAAGAAGTGGTTGTCAGGATCAATATCATTGTCCATCTCTTGTAGTTTATGTTCAGCATAAGGTAGGAGCAGCATAGGGCTGCACGGTGGCGCAGTGGTTTAGCACTGTGGCAGCACAGTTTTACCCTCGGCCGGGGGATCGCGGGAATCATGAGATCGTGGGTTCGATCCCAGCCCCCGACCAACAGTGAGCTGTGTGGAGTTTGCATGTTCTCCCCGTGTTGCGTGGGTTTACTCCGGGATTTCTCCGGTTTCCTCCCGCACACCAAAAACATGTAGGTTTAGGGCGCTCGCGCACGCAGCGACCAGCAGCCGGTGGCTTGTCACCAGACTGCAAACCATGTCTACCTACGGGTACAAATAAGTAACAAAAAAAAAAAAAAAAAAATAATGAGATATTTTCAGAGTCTGAATTTCCTCTCTCTGTGTCAAATGACTTCCTCCAACTGGGGATGATTGATGTCTACTAAAGTCAGTCATGAGTTTTTTGTTTTGTTTTTTAAAGTACATTATCATGTTATGTCACAAAAGGACTGTTCTTGCTGTGTGTGTGGATATGGATTATCGTAGTCTCTTAATTTTCTTAATCAGTGTTCATCAATATTCATTTAAGTCAGTGAGATCTCTTATTATTATGGCCTTCGCTTCTTCAGGTGTTCCATTTAGTTTAATCCAGACTCTACAGTTTCTTGTCCATGTTGCCTGTATCTTGTTTTGTCGTTTCAACATCCGTGCTTGCCGTGCTATTTCAGCTTTAGTCTTTGTTAAATGTTCATTTAGGTAAACTTCTGTTCCTCACAGCTTTCTGGCCTGCCTCAGTATATCATTTTTTACCCTTCTGTTCACAAAGCGCATCACAATTGATTTCTTTGTTTTATTATCCTTTCTGGGTAGAGTATGGCAGGCTGAAATTGCAATTACATCAAACTTTATGTTTCTGCTTTCAAGGAACTGAAGCACCTGGTTTTCCAAGGAGACTGATTCACTTGGGGGAGCCTCCTCACCTCTCATTCCTGCTGTAGCATGAGCATATGATAGGTATTTAATGTCTAGTCCACTAATGATTAAATCATCCATACAAGTATATTGTTCAAGAACCTCGATGCGTCGCTCCAAGTCTGCAATTTTTTTTGTTTCTTTCCTTAATTGTTAATTTCAGCTCTCGGACTTCCTCCATTAGTCCTAATAATTTGGACTGCTGATTGGCCACTTTGGTAAGTTCTTCTGACATGAAGTTCAGACATCTTTTAATCTCTTCCATTTCCTCTTTCTTTGGTGGCATTTTTTACTGACCTGATGATAGCAGGATTATTTCTGCTGGTGTTGCCGGTATCTGGTCCAGCAGACCTCGGATCTGGCTGGGGCCTCAGCTAGCCCCTCCGCTGCTAGCCCCACCGCTTACCACCGCTGTAGTTGAGCTCCGATCCAGCTGGGGCCTCAGTTAGCTCCTCCACTCCTCCGCTGAACTCCGCCGCCTACTGCCGCTGTAGTTGAGCTCCGATCTGGCTCCTATCCAGCTGGGGCCTCGATTAGCTCCTCCGCCGAACCCCGCCACTTACCGCAGAGAGAATCTTACCAACAGTGGCTAGCAGTGATATACCTCGGTAATTTCCACAATCTTTCCTGTCTCCTTTCTTGAACAAAGGCACAATACTTGCATCCTTCCAGTCTTGAGGTACTTTCTGGGCATCCCATATCTCTTGGATGAGCTTGTGCAGGCAGTTGGTCAGCTGAACACCACCAAATTTCCATACTTCTGGTGGAATTCCATCCCTTCCTGGAGCTTTACCATCCTGTGTTGTCCTGATAGCTGCCATTAGCTCATCAAGATTTGGTGGTTCATCCAGACTTGATACAACTGGTCGCTGCACCAGAGCAGCACCAGAGCTTCTTTAGCCTCTTCAGCGAGACCTCCAGGGTTGTTTAGTAGTTGGTCAAAGTGGTCTGCAAATCTGTCCAGAATCTTGTCTTTCTCCTGCAAAACCGTTTCACTAACCGTAGTATTTAGTTGGATCAGTCCTCTTGGTTTAGGGCCGTAGATTTCTCCCAAACCTGTGAAGAATGTTTTCAAGTCCTTCATGTCTGCTGCAGTTTTAAGTTCCATGCATGCACTAGTATTTATAAATACCATGAAATGAGTGTGTTTTTCCACCTGTAAGTTAAAATAGATATTTCCTCCTTATTCATGTTTGAAAAACTAATAGAGCTATTATATATACCTATCCATCCATTCTACCGCTTATCTGGGAGTCCTTGTCATGGTTTCTGTAGTCCAAGAAGAGAATCCCACACTGCTGTCCAGTTCACATAGAGGGTGGACCCATGTGTCTCCTTTGGGTATGCTGGATCCTTGCTATAACTTCTTCATGGGGATCCACTGGACCGCTCTTGGTCTGGCCCTTCACCCAGCTACAATTTGCCTTTGGAGACCCTACAAGGGGCAAGTTCTCCCTGACAACACAGCTCCCGGGATCATTAGAGCACCTTTACCACAATAAGGTGGCAACCCACAGAGACATGTGATTAGTTTATTTTTTACAAAATTAAACAACTGAATGAACGTCTGCCAAGAGTGGTGATTCCAGAATTTTTGCCAGGGGTTGTATCTGAAAATACAAAATATGGTAAATACAAAAAATATGGTAAATACAAAAATACAAAAATGAAAGTGGAGAAGACAAATTGGCAAAATCAGAAAAACGGAGCACATTTGATTTTTATTTTATTTTTGTTTTTCAATGTTTTATTTGAAATAAAATAATGAATTTTGGTTTTGATTTCAAATATATAGCATTTTGTTTTGCAGGACTAAGACTCATCACATCTGTGGAATGATAACAATAAAAAGACAGGCAGCATCACCTACCATGTTATACATACTGTAAGTTCACTCACGTGCAGCATGATACTGAGGTGGTCCGCTGAGGCTTTTTTTTATACTGGCTTTTTTATTATCCTGTATACTGGTAAAATGTATTTGATACAGTTGACAAACACTGACCTGTGCATAAGCAGCAGTGTCATTCAGGGCTCTCTGCAAGGCGTGGCTCAGTCCTTTGGAAAGGTTCTGTTTCAAGATCAGATCCAGGTGGTTCCTCCGCAGCTCAATAGATAAAACTGGGAGAGAAACAATTGTCAAACTGGAAGTTAGTGATGATCAACTGTAAAATGACTGCATGCAACAAG
The DNA here is from genome assembly GCA_020510985.1 of Pholidichthys leucotaenia. Lineage (NCBI taxonomy): Eukaryota > Metazoa > Chordata > Actinopteri > Cichliformes > Pholidichthyidae > Pholidichthys > Pholidichthys leucotaenia. Next base: position 185,060,924 of record CM035840.1, on the reverse strand, counting down.
AGGGGCCTATTATGATTTTTTTTTCCTATCTTCTGTCACAGACACGATAATGGATGCACATATTTCCATGGTTTCAATGAGGTCACTGTGCACATACTGTATATAAGTGATTCCTAAGAGTTAGAAGCTCAGGTGTTTGATTACTCTATGCATTGATGCAAAAAAAGAGCGTCTCACAAATACAGTTCTGTTGCTTGAAGTAACCAATCAGAAAAAGGGAGTATGGACTCAAAGGAAAACAAATTAAAACTTTTTTTTCCAGACAAGGGCCTACACCAATATGCAGTATAATGTAAATATGGACCATCTGGAACTTGATAATGATGCAAAACTTTTGTATTAGAAAGTGAGAATATTACTGAGCTGCCAGTGTGTAAACTTTTAACAAGGCTGCATCATTGTTTGTGCTATAGGCATCGAAAACACTCACACTGACCATAACTATTGTTCAGGATAATATAAAAAATGAACTACCTTGAGCAAAAAAAATGTCAACCACCAATAAAATTGTTATTTATACCACAACATCATAGCAGTATAAAATCAAAGACTTGTGGACTGAAGCATTTTTATGTAATATACTGAATCTGTGCTTGAGGAAAATCTGGGCTTGCTTTTCTGCTAGTTTTTAATCCTTGTACATGTACTTACATCTTAGTGAAATAATGGGTACACTGTGCCTCAATCTCTGAAAACTGAATTTTATCTGTATTTGTTATTATTTGCATTTTATCTTCCAAGAGAAGAATGGCCTAATCCATCCTGTGACAACTGTTAGACCAGGGTGTCACAACTGCATTGTGGAAATGGATATGCAGTGCCTGGAAAAAATAATGGGCTTCATGCAAGAACCATTACTAACAGATTTGTGAACAAGCATGATGTATGATCAATTTACTTGAACTTGTGGGATTCACCAGTCAGGATCTTGAAATTTGGTACAGGCACTAACAAACTTTACAAGTTGTCCAGACTGACATTTGACTCGATAAGACATAAGAGAACAGAGCTTTGGATGCAAGGTAAGTATTTACTGTTATTATTTAATGATAATGAAGTCGATGGTCGGAGTATTTCTGTGGGAAGGAGAAGGAAGAAGGTGAGTGGGTGATTATCAATGAGTATGAGAAATGAGATTATAATAAATACTGTTGTTACTCTCTCTGTTGAGGGAGGGGTGGGGGAGAGCCAGAGGAGATGTAAGGAATTTATTTGTTTTATTTAACCTTTCCAGGGGAGATCCATTGAGATGCAACCTGTCTTTTTCAAGGATGCCCTGTTCACATTCACAGTTACCCATACACACCTGGAAACAGCCCAGTACAACCACAGACTGACCTGTGGCCACTGAGCAGCTCCACTGGAGCGGTTGGGGTTAAGGGCCTACATCAAGGGCACCACAGTGGGATTAATGGAGGTGGGGCAAACACTGTCCCACCCAGATCTGATCCTGCCGGTCCAGGGATTGAACCGGTGACCCTCCAGTCACCATTCCTAATCATTAGGCCACCACTGCCCCTACGATTCTTTCTTCTAACAGTGTAGATGTGGAGTGATCCAGGTAGGGAGAGATGAATCTTGAGAGGTAGGTTTTTAGAGCCCGGGTCCAGGACTTTTTATGTGGTAAGGGTTAGTTAAATGTTTCCACGGATAAACAAAGTTGGCTTACGTGAGTGTCTGGTGAGAGGGGAGATGGTACATGTTGGGAAGGTGAGGTCCGAGAGGTAACAAGGCCAGAAAGAAGACAAAGAAGGTTAGTTTGAATTTTTTTGATCTTGCTGAGTAGGCCTATGTAGGGGGTTCCAGGCTGGGAAGCACAAGAAGCACAAAGATGGGGAAGGTGAGCAGGCCAGTGGGGTGAGCATGCTTGGAGATCTTGGAGCAGGAGACACGAGGCAACAACAGCGAACTGAAAAATCATCACAGTTCCACACCACTGCTAGCGTGACCAGCCCTTATATAGTGGTGTGAGTGTAATCAGCAGCAGGTGAGTAATGAGGAGGAGCTGCCGGTAATCACAGAGAGACAGTTGTGTGAATGGTGTGCGTGTGTGTGTGTGTGTCCATTTCTATGACCCTAGACAACAAAAATACCACATGCACTGAAAGCTAAAGTGTGTGTGTGGGGAAGGGGGGTGTCAGTTCTCTAGTAGCGCTGTGTGTTCACGTTCCTTTCTCTATTCTATTATGCTGAACACCAAGCTAGAAGGTTGTAAGAAACATTTTATATGGTCTTTGGTATGACCTGGCTGGAGCTTGAACCCACAACCTCCCAGCTATGGAGTAGATGCTGTACCACTAGGCCAACACTCCAGTGAGGGCTGGGGGAGAGATATTTAATTTGTGAGACATGAAAAGTGGAGGAAAGTTTTAGATTGACAGCAGAGGGGTTAATTATTCGTACAATGGGAAATGGGCCAATATATCGAGGAAACAGTTTCTTTGAGTCAGTTATAAAATGGAATATTGCAAGTAGAAAGCCATATCAGGTGAGTAGCTAGGAGCTGGGGACCTCTGTCAATTGGAGATGGCGGAGTTTTGGGCAACGGTCTGTTGATTAGCAGCTCGGGTGGACCACCAGATCTGACAACAGTGGTGTATGTGCTGCTGGACAGAGGGCACTGTGATTTCTTCCTCTGTGATGCCCAGCAAAGGTTGACTGTGGCCAAATGAGCTTTTGAAGGGAGTGATGCCAGTGGAGATCACTGTGTTGTGTGCATATTCTATCCAAGGCTGGCGGGTGCTCCAGGTGGTGGGGTTCAGAGAGGTGACGCAGCAGAAAACCACCTCCAAGTTTTGATTGGCTTGCTCACACTAGCCACTGCGTTGCAGATAATAGCCTGAAGTCAAGCTGACTATTGCACCCAGGGCCGAACAAAAAGCTCGCCACACCTGAGAGGTGAACTGTGGACCTCAATCAATGTCAGGAAAGCCATAGCGATGGAAAACATGAAGGACCAGATCTGTGGTTTCTTTAGGAGAAGAAAGCTTGGGTAAGGCGATGAAGTGTACAAACTTGGAGAAGTAGTCAGTGATAGCGAATATGATAGTGTTCCCATCAGAGAGGGGAAGACTAGTCAAAGGTGAGGATAATGTGCGGCCATGGAAGACTGGGGATAGGCAGAGGTAGCAGCAGTCTAGCAGGAGGAGCGGTAGAGACCTTAATAGCTAAGCAAAGATTACAGGCACAGACATAGCCTTGGACATCAAAGCTTAAAGTAAGCCAGGAGAATATGCTGTAGATGTAACTGATGGCCCGACCCACCCTGGCCTACCTGGGGTGACAGGTAATTTTAGCTTTATGATCCCAGTTAATGACATCAGCCCTGACCACCAAGGGAACATATAGTTGCCTGGGGGGCTGTAGCATTTAGGTTCTAGTTATGTGGATATAACTATTTAATAATTAATAACTTGTAGATGTAATTACCTCATTCAAACACTAGGGCACCACCTCTTCATTTACTGAGCAGAGGAACTCTAAATAATTTACCTTAAAAGTCTGGTAATGATAAGCATGTTAAACAATAGTTGGCCCAGCCTCAATCTGTGCTGTGAATTCTTAACACTCAGATGTTTTAACAGTGGGCAAAGAAACACACATTTAACTTTGTTTACCTTTAATGAATTGCACAAGCCATAACACAGACACATGCTTAGTTAGAACAAGCTGAGGAAAGCATAGCAATAATCTTTCTGTATTTCTGTTCGGCAGCCCCCCATCTGTGGAATTCTCTCCCTGATTACCTGAGAGCTCCACTTTAAAAAAAGGCCTTAAAACCCTCCTGTTTAAGATTGCCTTTTCCTACTCTTAGCTAACTTCAAGTATGTTTTAATAGTATTTTTAACTTTTATTCTACTTTATATTGTAGCACCTTGAGATCACCCGTAATGAAAAGTGTGTTACAAATATAATGTATTATTATTATTATTATTATTAATCACTTCTCTTAATAGTAACAGAGTTCTAGGGGTATGAAATATGAATATTTAAAAACACCTGTTGTTACTAAGGCATTATTGCGTCCTTGAAAAAGAGAGCGTGCCTCTCAATGGAACTACCCTGTATAAAGGTTAAATAAATAAAATAAAAAATTGCAGTTAAGACACTTGTCCTAAGTGAGGGTCTGTGCAACCGCTCTGTGAAAAGAAAAGTTTCACACAGCTTTAATAAGTAAAAATGGAGTTATGAAAATTGAAAGGAAAATTGTTGCTCTTAACTGTCTAAGCTGAAAGAAAAGAGAGTGAGTGCTACACCAACAGAGAGTACACAATGTACAGAAAATTTCTTTTAAAAAATGGTACTTTCAAGCTGCCTTGCTGTATGATAGCTAGCTTTAGAATTAGCCAACAGCCACAACAGGATGGGAATAAAAGTGCCTCCATAGCCTGGTCCTCCCGTATCGTCTCCTCGACCTCCCAGTCGAGCTCTCCCAAAACACAGGATGGTGGGAGGATATGTTCTTCAGGGAGAGGAGAGGTGTTGGAGGAGAACTGCCGTGAAAGGGCATCCGGCTTAGTGTTCATAGAGCTGGGCCTGTAAGTTAATACAAATTGAAACCTTCCAAAGAAGAGACCCCACATGCCTGGTGAGAAGTTAATCATTTGGTGGACCTGAGATATTCGATATTAGTAAAAGGCACATGACAGCCCGCCTGGAGTTTGCCAAAAGGCACCAGAAGGACTACTCAGACCATAAGAAACATAACTCTCTGTTCTGATGAGACAAAGATTGAACTCTTTGGCGTGAATGCCAGGCATCATGTTTGGAGGAAACCAGGCACCGCTCATCACCAGGCCAATACCATCCCTACAGTGAAGCGTGGTGGTGGCAGCATCATGCTGTGGGGATGTTTTTCAGCGGCAGAAACTGGGAGACTACTCAGGATAGAAGGAAAGATGAATGCAGCAATGTACAGAGACATTCTGTATAAAAACCTGCTCCAAAGCGCACTTGACCTCAGACTGGGGCGATGGTTCATCTTTCAGCAGGACAATGACTCTAAGCACACAGCCAAGATATCAAAGGAGTGGCTTCAGGACAACTCTGTGAATGTCCTTGAGTGGCCCAGCCAGAGCCCAGACATGAATCCAATTGAACATCTCTGGAGACATCTGAAAATGGCTGTGCACCGACGCTTCCCATCCAACCTGATGAAGCTTGAGAGGTGCTGCAAAGAGGAATGGGGGAAACTGCCAAAGATGGGTGTGCTAAGCTTATGGCATCATATTCAAGAAGACTTGAGGCTGTAATTGCTGCCAAGGGGGCATCAACAAATTACTGAGCAAAGGCTGTGAATACTTATGTACATGTGATTTCTTAGCTTTTTATTTTTAATAAATTTGCAAAAATCTCAAAAAAAAACTTTTTTTGTTGTCATTATGGGGTATTGTGTGTAGAATTCTGAGGAAAAAAAAAAGAATTTCTTCCATTTTGGAATAAGGCAGTAGCATAACAAAATGTGGAAAAAGGCGAAGCGCTGTGAATACTTTCCGGATGCACTCTATCTAACCCCAATTCCAGTGAAGTTAGGACGTTGTGAAAACATAAATTAAAAAAATCATTTTCAAACTATATTCAATTGAATACACTGAAGACAAGATATTTAATGGTCAAACTGATAAACTTTGTAGTTTTTTGCAAATATTCACTCATTTTAAATGTGATTCCTACAACATGTTTCAAAAAAGCTGGGACAGGAGAAAGAAAAGACTGGGAAAGCTGATGAATCCTCAAAAAACACATTTCTGGAACATTCCACAGGTGAACAGGTTAATTGGAAACAGGTGAGTGTCATGATTGGGTGCATCCTCGAAAGGCTCAGTCATTCACAAGCAAGGATGAGGTGAGGTTCACCACTTTGTGAACAACTGCGTGATTAAATAGTCCAGCAGTTTAAGAACATTTTTCAACATACAATTGCAAGGAATTTAGGGATTTCATTATTTACAGTCCATAATATCATCAAAAGATTCACAGAATCTGGAGAAATTTCTGCACATAAGTGGCAACATTGAATGCCCGTGACCTTTGATCCCTCAGGTGCCAGCGCTTTAAAAACCATCATCATTCTGGAAAGGATATTACAACAGGGGATCAGGAACACTTCAGACATCCGTTGTCAGCTAACACAGTTCATTGCTTCATCTGCAAGTGCAAGTTAAAACTCTACCATGCAAAGTGAAAGCCATATATCAACAACACCCTGAAACACGGGTAGTTGCTCTGGGCCCAAGCTCATCTGAGATGGATTGATCCAATGTGGAAAAGTGTGCTGTGGTCTGATGAGTCCATATTTCAAATTGTTTTTGGAAATCATGGATGTGGTGTCATCTGGGCTAAAGAGGAAAAGGACCATCCAGATTGTTATCAGCCTTAAAGAGTCTGTGACATAATTCAACCAAGACATCATTAGAAAGAAGAACCACTGCGTTTTTATTCTGTGTAGACAAAAAAATTCAATATAATTTTTTTTCCATATACTACCATAAATTACATCGTGATGCAGACGATTGCAATGTTCGTTTGTTGAAATTGGGTCATTGGCGCCGCCACTATTTTGTGGCGTAATGAGGGAAACCAAAGATGTAAACAAGTTTGGCTGAGTACACTGAAGCGGAGGAAGTTGTGAGCAATTTCATCGAAGATTTGAGCGATTTGTTGATAGTTTTTGAGGAAGAAGCAGGACTGAGTGATGAAGAAGAGTGAGTTGGTTCTAACGAAGGACTGCAACCCTATTTATATGAACCATATCATTCAGGAAGCGAAGATGGCTCCCACATTTCAGAGGATGAAGGGTTCAAAATGAAAGGTTAGAGATGGACATCGGTCACCTCCAAAACACTGAATGGTAATATACAGATAGATCTAAATTTCCCTGATCGGGTGGTCGGGGAAATTTTTTAAAAAATGCTCAGATATTCAGTTTCGTAGGCAATGAAATTTATAAAAATGAAAACTGACAAAAGTAATACGTTTTTTAACAAAAAGTCGTTCCATTTGGAGTAAAGTCAACAGTCGGCTTCAAAATTCATAGGGGAGGATTTTACTTTCGGCAGAAAAAATATAATAAAATCATGATCGCCTTATGTGGAAAAAAAAAATCAATTACACAAACTCTTTTCTGGGCGAGTTTTGACACTGTTGCTTCTCTGCGCTGTTCTGATATATTGATATCGTCTTGAGCTGTGGGTTTTCGTTTGAAAACCATAGGTATCGCAGTCGGTTTTAGAACCCATTTGTAACAAACTTTCAAGCCAAAAGACTCCTGTATAGCAGGTGCCTCCTCAAAACTATCTGCAGTGAAATGATTGCTACAGAGTACAGAAGATGGTGTTGGTTGCCATTTGTCCCTTGTTCTCTGTACTTGCTTCGCCCATTTTTTAAGAAGATCTGGATCTTTTGGGAATGAGAATAGGCTTATACGTTCACTGGAGCAATTAGAACACCCAGCCTCCATGCAACGTTTTGGCATTTCTTCGCTGATATGGAAGCTAAACAGCTTGTTTACAATGACAACACACGGATCAGCTGAGAGGAAACTCTCCTCATGACATCATATCCGGAAACGAGGCGAGTCTCGGAATATCGCATTACTGCAACACGGCGCTAAATTTGAATTCACTTAGAAATACTTTTCCACTTATTTAGCGTTTTAAGTGAACAGAACCAACTATGTAGACGATTGAAGATAAATTCATACTGAATATTCATCCATAGTTCCTACATCGTGTCACAGACACTAAGTTCAAAAGCCAGCATCTGTGATGATATGGGGGGGGGGGGGTGTTAGTGCCCATAGCATGAGTAATTTTCACATCTGTGAAGGCTGAATGTGAAGGTTCCAAGGTTGTCATAACCAGGAGTGGCACTGGGGTTAAGCTCCCAGTGCTCATAAAATGCTCCTTATGGCGTGCGTCTCGAAAAACCTCTGAAAACTAAGTCCAACTCCTAGCCTGCCCGTGTGATTTAGTCTCTAAGCCCGGCGGAACTGCTTTTACTAATAGGAGAAGGGGCGAGGGCAGATCTCTGGTGCCTTAAAACCAGATACTTCGGGTAGATGGTGGCTCGTCAACCTGGGAAGGTAGTCCATCTAGGGGAAGGTAAACCCTGATTTCAAACCTCTGCTGCCTTGCGGCATACCCGGTCACGGGAAAGGCTTCGGGAGTCAACCCTGGGGAAAAATCCGGAGTCGGAGCCCCTAAGGCAGTTCTATGTTGTGCTCAACAACGTTCTGGCAGCTCCTGCAACGGCGCTGGTGCCAAACTGTAGCAGCCCTGCTGTTCCTTTGGATTCATCAGTGACGTGGAGAGGGGGGACATGCTGCATGGGCAACATCTTGTCCTCCATATCTTCCTGCCCAGGCTTGAATCCTACCAACGCCCAACGCTGGAAGGTAGAACACCGGATCACTGGAGAGGACACTCCAGCTTCGCCTTTGGCGTAGACAAAACACGGGGAATGACAGTTACCGGTTATAAGCCACCGCTCAATTGGCGTAGAGCGCGGCGCCAGGGGTTGTTCCCGACGGTGGGAGTGATCATCGGATCTCACTGGACAGCTACCGCCCGCCTCAAGCTGGGCAGCCCCCAGCCAATAAGGTGTTGTCCCGCCACAGCTTGCTTTCCTCATTGGGTGCATGGGGATGAGGAGAAGTCCGAACAGCAGGCTGAGAACCTTCGCACCAGGCAAGACAATAAAACAAAAGAGACCAACTCTAAAACTGGGAACTTGGAACGTCCGCACTATGATGACAGGACTCGCTGCTAACCTCAAGGACATCAACGACACCAGGAAGACTGCTATCATCAATAATGAGCTGAAGAGACTGGGAGTGGATATCGCCACTCTCCAGGAAACACGGTTGGCTGACGCAGGCACACTGAGAGAGAAGGACTACACGTTCTACTGGCAGGGAAAGGGCAGTGACGAACAAAGGGAACACGGAGTGGGCTTCGCAGTGAAGAACACCTTGCTGAAGATGGTGGAACCGGGCAGCAATGGCTCTGCACGACTCCTCACCCTCCGCCTGAACACCACTCAAGGCCCAGTCACCCTCGTCAGTGTGTATGCCCCAACACTGACAGCCACACCAGAGGCAAAAGACGAGTTCTACGAGAATCTCGCAACAACTGTCAGGATCATCCCCAACTCTGAACAACTCATTCTCCTTGGAGACTTCAATGCGAGAGTGGGTGCTGACCACAACTCCTGGCCCTCCTGTCTTGGACCTTTTGACGTGGGCAGAATGAACGACAACGGACAGCGGCTGCTCGAGTTCTGCACATATCATGATCTGTGCATCACAAACTCGTTCTTCAAGACCAAGCCCCAGCACAAGGTTTCCTGGCAACATCCGCGCTCAAAGCACTGGCACCAGCTGGACTTGATCCTGACCAGGCGCACCTCACTGAAGAACGTGCTAATCACCCGTTCGTTCCAGAGTGCAGATTGCGACACAGACCATTCATTGGTGTGTTGCAAGATCAAGCTGCAGCTGAAGAAATTCCATCATGCTAGACAGCCTGGAAAGGCACGGATTGACACCAGCAAGATGGCTCAACCAGAACTTGTTGAGCAGTTTGCCTCCACCTTTGAGAAGGAACTTGGTGTACCACAAGAAGGAGAATCTGCAAAGCAGAAGTGGGAAGAGCTGCGAAACACCATCCACCGCACAGCCTTGGCTACCTTTGGGAGGAAGACCTCGAAGTCACAGGACTGGTTTGATGCCAAGTTGACCGAGATGACCCCCGTCATTGAAGCCAAGCGCTCAGCACTTGCTGAGTACAAGAAGTACCCAAACGAGAAGAATCTCCAGATTCTCAGGGCTGCGAGAAGCAAAGTTCAGCAGACTGTTCGGCGCTGTGCCAACAAGTACTGGACTCAGCTCAGCCAAGACATTCAAACCGCTGCCATAACAGGGAACATCCGTGGTATGTACAATGGCATCAAGAAAGCCCTTGGTCCGGCTCAGAGCAAGACGGCCCCCCTCAAATCCTCCACTGGGGAGATGATCACAGAAAAGAACAAGCAGATGGAGAGATGGGTGGAACACTACTCCGACCTCTACTCCAGACAGAACACCGTGACACCGTCAGCCCTTGATGCCATCGACTGCCTGCCATCCATGGACGAACTTGACGCCGAGCCAACCATCGACGAACTCAGCAGGGCCATTGATAGCTTGGCCGCTGGCAAGGCACCCGGCAACGATGGCATACCCCCTGACCTGATCAAGCACTGCAAGACCGCCCTACTGCTGCCATTGCATGACGTCCTCTGCCAGTGTTGGAAGGAAGGTGCTGTACCACAGGACATGAGGGACGCCAAGATCATCACCCTCTACAAAAACAAAGGGGAGAGAAGCGACTGCAACAACTACAGGGGCATCTCCCTCCTCAGCGTTGTTGGCAAAGTCTACGCACGAGTTGTTCTCGTTCGTCTACAGAAGCTTGCCGAACGTGTCTACCCCGAGTCTCAGTGTGGCTTCCGCGCTGAGCGATCGACGGTAGACATGATATTCTCCATCCGCCAACTCCAGGAGAAATGCAGAGAACAGAACATGCCCCTGTACATCGCCTTCATCGACCTCACCAAAGCGTTCGATCTGGTCAGCAGAGAGGGCCTTTTCAAGACCCTGCCAAAGATAGGATGCCCACCAAAGTTGCAAAGCCTCATCGAATCGTTTCACACCAACATGCAGGGGATAGTGCAGCACGATGGCAACGTCTCAGAGCCATTCAACATACGCAGCGGAGTGAAACAGGGCTGTGTACTTGCGCCAACCCTCTTTGGGATTTTCTTTGCTATGCTCCTGAGGCATGCCTTCAACACAGCAACAGAGGGAATCTACCTGCACACAAGATCTGATGGCAGGCTTTTCAACCTCGCCCGCCTGAAAGCCAGAACCAAAGTACGCGAGGCTCTAATCAGAGACATGCTGTTCGCAGACGACGCTGCAGTCGCAACCCACACACAGGAGGAGCTTCAGACCCTGATGGACCGCTTCTCCCAGGCATGCAAGGACTTTGGGCTTACCATCAGCCTGAAGAAGACTAACGTCTTGGCGCAAGGCACGGAAGCACCACCAACCATCACCATCGACGACTACAAGCTGGAGGTCGTGAATCAGTTCACGTACCTGGGGTCCACGATTAGCAACAACCTCTCCCTTGATACAGAGATCAACAAGAGGATTGGAAAATCAGCCTTCACACTCGCTCGCCTCACCACACGAGTGTGGGAGAATCCCAAACTCTCTGTCAAGACGAAGATGGCAGTGTACAACACCTGCGTCATCAGCACACTGCTCTATGGGAGTGAGACGTGGACAACAGACGCCTGGCAGGAAAAGAGACTGAACTCATTCCACTTGCGCTGCATTCGCCACATCCTGGACATATCCTGGCAGGACAAAGTGTCCAACACAGAAGTTCTGTCCCGCGCCGACCTTCCCTCCATGTTCACTCTACTCAGGCAGCGCAGGCTCCGCTGGCTAGGCCACGTTTACCGTATGGAGGATGGCAGAATCCCCAAAGACGTCCTCTACGGAGAACTGGCAACTGGCAGGAGAGACGTTGGCCGCCCACAGCTGCGCTTTAGAGACGTCTGCAAGAGAGACATGAAGGCACTGGAGATCAACACAGAGCACTGGGAGGACCTTGCAACAGACCGCTCCAAATGGAGAGGCACCCTGACCAGACAGCTCAAGGCGGGTGAAGAGAGACTGACTGCTGCAGCAGATGAAAGAAGGACCCGCAGGAAGAACCGCCACAGACCCAGCAGCACGGAGATCACCCACAAGTGCGACCTGTGTGACAGGGACTGCCATTCGCGCATCGGCCTGTTCAGCCACAGGCGGTACTGTTCCAGCAGAGTAGACGTTTAGGATTCTCTTCCATGGTCATCATAGACCGACGGAGGCCGACGAAGGCTGAATGGTACGTACAGGTTTTAGAGCAACATATGCTGCCATCCAAGCAACGTCTTTTTCAGGGGCGTCCCTGCTTATTTCAGCAAGACAATGCCAAGCCACATTCTGCATGTGTTACAACAGCATGGCTTCATAGTAAAAGACAGTGGGTACTAGATTGGCCTGCCTGCAGTCCAGACTTGACTCCCATTGAAAATATGTGGAGCACAATGAAGTGTAAAATACGACAATGGAGACCCCAGACTATTGAGCAACTGAAATCGTATATCAAGGAAGAATGGGAAAGAATTCAACCTACAAAGCTTCAACAATTAAGTATCCTTAGTTCCTCAATGCTTACTGAGTGTTGTTAAAAGGAAAGGAGATGTAACACAGTGGTAAACATGACCATGTCCCAGCTTTTTTGTTGCAGCAATCAAATTCAAAATGAGTGAATATCTGAAAAAAAAAAGTTTATCAGTTTGAACATTAAATATCTTGTCTTTGTATTGTATTCAACTGAATATAAGTTGAAAAGGATTTTTAAATCATTGTATTTTGTTTTTATTTACGTTTTAAACAACGTCCCAACTTCACCAGAGTTGGGGTTGTACTTGCCCCTGGCAACAGAGCTGCATGTTGCTCTTTCACCATAACTTTTCTTTCTTTTCATGTTTCACTGTCAATAACTGTTGAAAAATTTCAATAGCTTTCTATGGTCTTCATTGCAAAAGTAATTCAGTCTCTTACCAGTTCGAACCCAGTATTTCTCTGTCACGTTGCACGGTAGCAGAGCTTCCTCAGTGGTGGAGCTCAATGGTGATTCCACAGTTGTAGGTGGAGGTGGTGTGGTTTGGATGGGGATAAACACAGTGGTGGAAGGCAGCTTTGTTGTGGTGGTGGTGGTGGTTGTAGCGGTGGCACCGGTAGTAGTGGTCGATGCAGTGGTGGTGGTTGTGGGAGCAGGAGTAGTGGTGGTTGTGGTGGTGGTAGTTGGGGGAAGAGTAGTAGTAGTTGTAGTAGTAGTAGTAGAAGTAGTTGTAGTGGTGGTTGTCGAAGTAGGTACAGGTGTGGCTGTTATGGTCGTTGTAGGTTGAGTTGTAGTTGTGGTGGTGAGTTTGAGGCTTGGTGTTTGCCGCGTGGTTGTAGCAGCGGTTGTATTGGACAGTAACGTTCCAGCGCTCCCATTAGTCACAGTTTGTGTTGTAGCCTCAGTGGCGGTCACAGTACGTGTGGTAGTTGAGGGTGTCATCGTTGTTACCGTCGTCAGCTGAAGGCCATCATTAGTCACAGTTTCTTGGCTTGTGATGGGCTTTGGTGGTGTTTGTGCTCTGCTTATTGTGGAAAATGAGAACGTTACAGTTGGGGTGGGTGACGGAGGTGTCTTCGTAGTGGTAGTGGTGGTTGATAAGGTTGTGCGACGTAAGGTGTTTCGGGTGCGAACAGGAGCTGTGGTGTTCCACTGGTGAGTGGAGAAAGGACTGGTGACATTGGCAGGAAGCGTGATGTCATGGTCACCCACTGTAGACAGGAGCGATTCAGGCACCGTAGGGAGGTCCCAAGCTGGCAGGCTGCTCACCAATTCCTCTGTAGAGAAGGAAAAGAAAACATTCAGAAATATTGAATAAAAGAGAGTACACAATATAAAAATACATGATAGTCAAGTCCAACCCAAAGGGCAGAAGTAAGGAATTAAATTTGCCTGTAATATTTTTCACATCTATAAGGCCCCACAAGACTGATGATATCAGAAAAATCTAAATGAAAAAGTGCAGACTTGAAGCTTTAAACATCCCAGCTATCTCTGAAATAAAGTTTAATGGAACCTCTTATTGTTTAAATGATATTGAATGAATGAATCTTTATTTCGGATAGATTAAAAGTAAAGATTAGAAAGAAACAGAATAATATAACAAAGGGGAAAAAATCCAACAAGGTCAAATTAAACAATAACTGCTCTGATTATACAGTTCAACACAAGTTATCCGAAATGGGTGATGACTGAAGCCGCAGCTTATATTGCCCACCCATATTCCATCCAAGAATTCAAAAGAAAAACAAAACAAGAGCGATTACAATTCAGAAGAAAGCTAAGACAAAATGTGACAAAAAACTAAGCTACAACACAACGCAGACTGGATATGACAATCCTTATGTGATTTTACATGTCATCTTGGATATATGTTTGGAGTATTTCTTCCTTTAGTTTTTGTTTAAATTGTCCAAGCATTGTACATGATTTTAATTCAGGTCCAAAATCGTTCCATAATCTGACTCCTTGCACTGAAACACAGTGTTTCTTGGTGGTAGTTCTCACTGAAGGTTTTTGAAATCTACATGTTCCTCTGAAATGGTATTGTTTCTCCCTTATTTGGAACAACTTTTGGATATTTACGGGCAGTGATAGATTCTTCATTTTAAACATTATTACTGCAGTTTTAAAGTCAACCAGATCTTTCAACATGAGAGCTTTTAATTTAAGAAAAAGTGGGTTTGTTGGTTCCCTGTAAGCAGCTTTGTTTATTATTCTAATAGCTCTCTTCTGAAGCATAAAGACTGGATATATGTTTGTTTTATATGTATTTCCCTATACTTCAGTACAATATGTCATGTATGGGAGTATTAATGAATGATACAAAGTATATAATGTGGGTTGATTCAGTAAATATTTCGCTCTGTGTAGTACTGCGATTGATTTAGATATTTTACCTTTAATATAATTAATATGTGACTTCCAATACAGTTTATTATCAATTATTACTCCAAGAAATTTAGTTTCAGATACCCTTTCAATCTCTACACCATTTACACTGAGTTTAGATACTAAGTTGTTGTGATGGTTGTTAAAAACTATAAATTTTGTCTTACTTAAATTGAACGTTAATTTGTTTGAATCAAACCACAGTTTAAGCTTTCCTAATTCCTTTCCGAGTGTATCCAAAAGTTGTTCCAAATTGCTTCCACTGCATAATAGATTAGTGTCATCGGCAAACAATATTAAATCCATTTTTTCCGAGACTTTACATATATCATTTATATACATATTGAATAACAAGGGCCCCAAAACTGAACCCTGTGGGACTCCACAAGTAGCCTTCAGTAACTGTGAGTTTTTGTTACCAACACATACATACTGATATCTATTCTTTAAGTAACTACTAAACAGGACAGTGCTAACCCACTAATACCACAATTTTGTAGTTTCTTTAATAATAAATTGTGATCCACTGTATCAAATGCTTTTTTAAGATCCAGGAATACCCCAACTGAATACTCTTTATTTTCAACGGCAGTTGATATTTTTTCTATAAATTCCATTACAGCAAATGCAGTTGTCCTCTTGTGTCTGAACCCATATTGCTGCTCATACAATAAATTATTCTTCATTATGAAGTTGTCAATTCTCTCACAGAATATTTTTTCAAGTATCTTGGAAAATTGTGGCAATAGTGAAATTGGTCTATAGTTTGAAAGTTCCCTTCTGTCACCCGTCTTGTATATCGGAATTACTTTAGCTATTTATGGTATGATATTAACACAAATCAGACTTTGCTTTTGATTACTTTTTGATCAAAAATAAAGTATATATTACAACACTTATAAATTGCTTGGTAATGTGTATTAATGTAGGAGAAATACTTTATAAATGATTAACTAAGCATTTATTCCTGCTTAACTAATGCTTAATAGTGTGCAGTTATTAGTGTTAACTAGAATAATATTTACCCTTTACCCCATTAAGGCAAGAGTCAATTTAACAATTTCCAATTGGGACCAAATAGACTCTGAGATAGTGTTAAATTTAACTTTTTAAGTGTGAAATTAACACGGCAAAATTTACAGTGTGTATATCAACAGCATTTAAAACCTAAGGTGTGCTACACCTTAGGTTTTAAAAATGCACAGGAGAGGCATGTTGCACTTCAGAATAACAATAATAATTTCCTGGGAAGATTTGAACCTGGGTCTTCCAGCACAGCACATTAGCATCTCAGCCCACTCGCCACCTTATTCCTAGGCCCCATGATGCCTTGCGTGAATTATGGTAGCAACTTCCGGTACTAGTTTAGAACATATGGTTGTCACTGAAACGGGACACTTTTCCTTGTTCAAAAACAATGACTTTGGCATCGGAAATGTGGGAATACGGACTTTTGCACCTCAAAACAGTAATATAATCATACCACCTCCTACGACTCTCGAGGGATGGGAAGATGACCTTAAAAAGTGGCCTCATAGATAGTAGCTCCATTAGTTAGCGCTGCTGCTAAGATGCTAATGCTGTAAACAAATGACCCGTGCTGGCAAAATGAGTCACTTTGAGGACATTTTCAAAACTGATGTAACGTTATTTCCATATTCTGTATTGAAAGACCTTTAAAATGATATTTAATTTGTAGAAAGTGCACGAAAACTGACCCAGAAAAAGATGATTTGTTTATATTTTAGCTAGGTTGAAAACTCGCGTTCGATTGGTCGGGAGTTACATCTTCCGCAAAAACATAGGTATTTTTAGAAAGTACGATTTCTAAGCTTTCCAATGATACCAGGCACTCATGGGGTTTTCCCGGGACTTTGCCGCTACCAAACAAAGAAAGAGTCATGATTTATGACTTCTCGTTGCCTGTACTCATAATGACACGGTGCACATTCAGCCCTGCACGTTTCCATCGCAATAAAGTCGGCTGCATTTTGTTAAAATATGTTGGAAATAATCAAATTTACCTTAGAGCAGACGTACGCTACAACACCGTGCTTGGATGTTGTCCGTCACCGTGTGGTGAGAAGCCTCCATTTATCCAGTCTATTGGCACAACCACGAACACCAGTAAGTACCAGAACTATGCCAAAACATTCAAAAAATATAAAAACTAGAAGAGATGAAATTAGCTGCCACTTGGGTGCATGTGGACTATACATTAAAATGAACTTGAAAAACTTTTAAAAACGCTATTTTAAATGCACCTGCTACTCCACAATTACTGACTGATTTAACACTAGTTCATCCGAAACCGGAAGCTCCGTCCATAATTGGTCCTACAGCGGCACCCCCAGGAATAAAGTGGATACCACAGGGCTGATTTAACTCTCAGTCTGTTTTTCTTAGCACGAGGGCTGATAGACATCTGATAAAAAATAGTTTTGGCACATGGACAAAACTGAAATGAAATTTGGTGTGATTCTAAAGACAATATACGTATATCGTTGTGATTGTGAGTGGGATGTTTCATTAAGTTTGGATCATTACATCAGAAGTTAAATCAGAAAAGACAGATCAAAGACAAACATTAAAACTGATTGACATTTTTGGATTTTTTTTTATAACTTTTCATTATTAATATCTGTATATTATCCATGTTTCATTTCAAGCAATAAAGGTTTATCTCATCTTGAGTTCATTTTGACTTCACATGCACATTTTTGAAAATATGATTCAGAAAACATTGTTTAGAGCATAAGACCAAGGCGAAAAGTTGTGAAAGATTTCAGAGATTACAATGATGAACAAATTTTGAGTATAGGCCCAGCTGTTTTTGATATTTTCAAAAAGGTAAAACTGATTATTATAGCGCCACCTATGGGTACAATGCCTTGATATGAGGTCTCTGAGTAGTGGGAAGAATTTATGACCTAATTGTAAAATTCCATGTTTCTATGTAACAGGTTTCTTGGATCTGGATTGCTTGCAAGCCTCAAAAATACTTACTAAAACATGAATTTGTGAAGGGATGGCCATATTGTTTTATACCACTTTACTGTACTCACACTTCTGACCATTTTCCCATCCTGTTCCACTCACCAATCAAGGGCCAATGAAAGTAGTATAGCCCTCTTCACATTATGTACCAATGTGGTATTGGTCCAAATTTGTGAGTATCCATATAAAAAGGAGATGATCATATAAAAATGGCACCTCCTGCCTTCTAGTTTGGTGCTCAGCAAAAATAAAATGGAGGAAGAAAAGTTGGTTACCCAGCCATAGCGGGTGCACAAGCCAGTGTACTCCCTGTGCAGGTCCCAACCCCAGATAAATGGGCAGGGCTGCATCAGGACGGGATGTGTAAACAGTTCAATAAGTTGTTATCACCCATGTTGTATCTATTTTATATATTATTAATCAGTTGTTATAACAGATTAAATAAAAATGAGAATACTAACCCATTTCTTTCTAAATAGTGAGGCTACACTCATCTGTTCTCTCAAATGCCAGATATTAGTTTAAATTCTTTGGGCTTCATTTAGCTTTTACCATCACATATTTGTCAGTAAGTTACTAGCATTTATGGATATAAGCCTTTCTATACAAAAGCTCTCTTAACCTTGCCAAACTGAGCCTACATAGATGTATGAAATATGGCTAATAACTTTTTTATAATCTATAGTTGCTTGGTCATGATTTATAAAACATTTATAATGTAATTAATAACCTACTTATTAACTCTTTTTATGAGACTAGTCTAACTCTAAAGTGGTACAGACATAGCTATTACATACCCAAACTAGGGCTGCTGTTGCTGTTAGAGGAGTTGTTGATTACAATCGCAGACACATTGCGTGATCCTGCCGTCTGAATGTCTTTGTTACTGGCAGGAGAAAAGGAGGGGGAGGAGGCAGAAGTGGAAGAAGGCAAAGAGGATGCTTTTGTAGTAGAGGAGGTGGAGGAGGAGGCTTTGGATGGCAGTGAGGAAGAGCTCTTGGTCCAAGAACCTTTAGACAGCCGCGCTAAAGGTTTTCCCAACACTGGCGTCTGCAGCTCCGCTGTATCTGCCAACATGGTGAGTACAGATGAGAAGGCTGCCTCCTGTCTTTGCTCCTCTCCAGCCTTCTGCAGCCTCTCCTGCCTTAGCCAGGTGGCCGTGTCCCCGGGCACACTTGGCAGGTTCCTCCCCTCCGCTTCGGCTGTCCTCCATTCTGCCCCGACCTCGGCCCAAGCGCCAGTTCCTCTCACAAACTCTGTCTCGGCGAAGAATTTGCCACCTTTTCCGGTGTGCACTCCCGCTTGCGTTTCCGTCCAAACTGCCGTCCTGGCTTCGACAAACACTTTAGCCTCGGGCCAAGCTGCAGGTCCAAATCCAGCGCCAGGCCCTTCCCTCACGTTTTTGTCTTCAGCTCTGACTCCATCTCCAGTCCCAAGGGTGCCTGAAAGGTTGGAGGGCAGAAAGTCAGCCTGCGGCAGTGAGTCACGGTGACCTCCTTCAACTACCAGAAAGACAGAGAAGGGCAGAGGGAGAATGGGGGGGGGGGGGGAATGGAAATAGTGTTTAATTAGGACTTCTGGGCAGCAGCAAGATAGTGAGCAATCTTTGCCTCATCATCATTCCCACAGCCCAGACGATGACTCCTTTGGTGCTCTTTTCCATAAACACACACACAGCTGGATCCTTCACATCCTTAGCCCTCAAAATGCTGCCACTGCTGTCCAACAGCAAAGACATTTAAACCACTCCACTCTGCTTGCGCTCACGAGAAAACATACACCACCCGATGGTCTCTGTAAATTAAAAAAAAAAAAAAACACTCACAAACATCCAATTCCTCTTTTTCTTCTCTGTCTCACACTCATTTATCCAAAGGAATTCAGGAGAAAAAACATTCTACTGTGGAAAATAGTAATAATGTCTAAAGTAGGTCACTTACGCTTTTAGAGGATAAAGCACAGGGAATTAATTTAGATGTTCCAGAATGTATGAATTAGGACATGCATACCCTAATCAGCTGTGATTTCACATCAGATGCTAATCCAATATGTTAGGTTAGCCATGCTCCTGTGGTGGATTTATCATTCCTAGAATATACACAGCCACAAAGGCTTAGCTCCAGTCATACAAACGCTGATGAGCTCTGATACTGGTTAGTCTTAAGTAATCACAGTAAACTGTCTTCATCTTCTCAAGAAAGCCTGGAGGTTTGGCATACTGAGGCAATCATCCCGCATAATACATTCAGCCTCAAAGGCACCTTGCCTTAGTAGAAATTAAAGATGAGGGGGGAAAAAACTGACTGTCTGATTGGTTGACTGGCTGCCGTGGAGGGTAACATGGTTTCTTCTCATTGGTTCTAAAATAGAGAGGTTTGGCTTTGGCGTCACTCCAAAGAGATATTGTGTATCCTCTGGATTTTAAGCAAGACGTCATAAGAGGGCAGCAATTGCTCTATAGTGCAGGGGGAATGCCCGTTTCTATGCACTCATTTTAGTCTGCACGTGAGTTAGATGTGCATGTGTGACACAGACTTCCCATACTCCCTGAAGTCTCTGCAGAGGATTGGTTAATTAAAAGGAGGCAATTCTTAACAAGAGAGGCTTTGCAGGATCAGTTCTGGGCTTAGCTGCCGTACATCCTCTGGAAACCTCCTATAAAGCCTTTCAACCAGCAGACTAATAAGTGCCCCCACTGAGCCATCTGCTCCACTTTATAGGGCATCATAACATATAGTCATGTGAAAAAATGTGAACACCCCTTTAAATATTCAGTTCCTTTTTTAAGAAATGTTCACATATCTATGTCTAACCTTGTTTTTGTTTTATTTGCATTTTTTTAAATTTATTTTAGCCATTGTAAGTGGGAATGAATGTGGGGGTGTCCTAATTTATTCCTCACTATTTGTTTAGAATTACATTTTACAGAAAATTTGAAAAAAAACTCTAATTCATTTTTAATTGTTTAGTTGTATTACGTGAATCTCCTAGTATTTTTAACACTGATATTAAATATCCATATGTCCAAATATGTAAAAAAAAAACACACACACAGGCTATACAGGGTGTCCTAATTTTTTCACGACTGTAAATGTTATTAAAACAAGCCATTAATCTATTAGAGGTTTATGTTTTTGCTTCCTTGTTCTCTATGTCATGAGATGGTTTCAGTCCTAAACTGGATCATGGGACTGGGACTGTGTTCCCACTCCAGAATATTGGAGCCTTTTTAGGACTTTTGGCAGGGAAACTAAACTCTTTTTGTAAACTAAGCAGTGGTTTCTGTTGTTTAATGGGAATACACCAAAAAGAGGAACTACTGCATTTAGTCACAGGCATTTAAAGGGTTCCTATAGTGATAGCACCGCTTTAATTAAAAAAAAGTGAATAAAAGGGATTTCTTAAGATGTGTTCAGATCACACGCAAAGTAAAAAAAAAAAAAAAAAATCCGGTCACTCTAATCACACAAACACAGCCATGAGAGTTGAGAGCACAAGCAAAACTTCACAGTGCAAAGGGGTGGGGTTACCGTCATAACTTCTGTTGCTCCCTTGTACTTGATGTGGAAATAACAAGAGCGCCACACACGGTACGGTGTATGCCCATCCATAGACATTATCAATAGTGCAGAAGTAGCACACCTAGAGCCAATGCTGGCCCGGGGTATAGGCCAGAGCGCCACCTGCTGGAGGGGGCACTGCTGCAAGCCCTCAATTTTTTTTTTTAAATTGATAAAGTAAAATTCACAATAATAAGTGGTGCTGTGCCGGAAGACAAATGCTTAGAGCCACAGGCCAGAAGGGGGGGCCTTCGAGGACTGATCAACTTTGAATCACTTCAGCAATGACAGTGTAGAGAGTTTGCAATGACTGTGGTAGGCGATCACAGAACTCCCTGCATGGCCCCACCCCCACCCCATACTCTCGTACGTACACCTCTTCTGTAAATGAATTGCGTGTGGAGAGGAACTTGTTGAGATTTGTAAAATTAAATGCAGGCTGACTAAAGAGAGAACAGAGTCCAGTTTCACTTACCGCTCTCCTCGCAGATGGCTGCTGTGACAAATTGCTTTAAAGGGTACCTGTGGTGGTCGTCTAAACGCATTCAACTTGAAAACATTAGGCAAATTATTCGTTATTTGGTTAAATAATTATTGCCAGCCAAATACCACCAGAGAAATATGCAAATACGACCGCAGGCATGGCCAGCCAATGAAAACTCTGAGCGCAGCCATGACACATGCGGATGTGACGTCACTTCGTTGATACTCAACAGTCAATGCTCCGCCTGTATGAGAGACTAGGGTGCTTTTGTGAGTGTTTTTATTCTATTATGGCTGAATTGTCGGACTCTGGGGAAGAATTCGTCCAACATGGCTACACGTTTGAGCCAGAAAGGTCTTCCGAGGGTTAAAGTGATGAAGTGGTCCTCACACACAACGCAATTTCGTCTGAAAGGATTCGTCTGTGCCCTGTTCCGAGATCACTTTTCCGCTCCGATCTTCTGACAAGGTGAGCTGGGTTTGGGTACACAGAAGAAGTGTTTATCTTTGTTTTTTCGCTTATTATTGAGACATCCAAAGGCTTTACATTCCGCCATGTTGCGATATCCATATTGCATTGTATGTTTTTGTTGTTCCAACGAGACAAGCTGCTGAATTTAAGCATTTATTTATTTATTTTCTACTCTTTTTAGTTCTGCATTTAATATGAACCCTGAGTTTGAAATAAACGTTTGAATTTGAATTTGAATATCCCGAAAGCCACTGCACATCCGGGCACTGCAGGCTCAGCCAATACTGATCCAGATCGCGGTGTCAACGAAATTACGTCACAGGAAGTGTCCTGGCAGGCCATGTAGCCGCTAATATGGCTGCACTCATGTTTTGCTGACATAGCTGAACCAGCACATCAGCAATGGATTTATATCAAATTGCTTTGAACATGAATTTCAACTTAAACTTGAACTAGAACGTGAGACAGGGGCTCAATATAATATCTTTTTTTTCACGACCACCACAGGTACGCTTTAAGCTGGATTCACACTATAGAATTTGGAATGACTTTTACAGACATTTTTAAAAAATCAGAGAAATTAGTCCAAACGTCAGTGAAATTACATTTGTGAGCATTTTTTTTTTTAAATCTAGCATACACCAACTTTTATGAACTTTTACAAATTAGGAGCTTTTTAACTCCACACCCTTGCTTGGCAATGGAAGAGAGCTGTCCACTACAATTCAAAGATGATATCAGTCTCTTTGTCCATGAGTTTGAGAGTTGAAAAAATTTCCTTCCGTTATATTGTCGTTCATCGGAGCTTCTCTTTTAAATCAAGAAAGAGCAAGCCCTTCATGCTGGCCTGAGTTCTATTAATCTGCTCTAGTGAATGCAAAATTGTAGATTTAATTTAAAACAACTGTTGGGATATTTTCATTCTGAATCATTCTTTTAAAAGAATGACAGTAAATAATGTTAACACTGTCATCATTAGACAATGAATATCTGGTTTGTGCGCGCATAACCTGCTCTTCTCCAGGGTCATGGATTCCCCACAATGGAAGCCAAGCCAATAAATCCAGGAGAATGATTACACATGGAGCAGAAAATAAAGAACAGTAAAATTTGTAATGAGGGGTTTTTTTTGGGGGGGGGCTGCCATTTTTGGGGGGGTTATATTTTTTTCTTTTGTTATTCCCCCTTCTCTCGCTTTTGGCATTCCAGCACCATGGACAACGGCACTTCTTCAGCATGTCTCTTGTGTTCGTGCATGTTTGAAGTGAGTTTTGGTCTAAAAACATCTGCTTCTGCCAGTATTTCAGTGGACGTTTGCCAATGGAGCTTAACTTAGGCCGACTTGAGCTAGCTCTGCACAATTTAGCCCAGCACTCGGGAACTTTTAGAAACTAAGCACAGATTTCACCAACATTTATTTCCAAACAATGGTAAATTTTCATCATGCTGAAAATTTTCAAAGAACACGACTTTCGCCATCTTTCGCCAACACCAACTAGCATTAATTTTTACCAACTTTGAGCAGCAGAGCCAGACGTTTGCCAAAACATCAGTAAAAGTCAGTCCAAACGCTACAGTGTGCACTCCTGCTTGCGTTTCCGTCCAAACTGCCGTCCTGGCTTCGACAAACACTTTAGTCTTTAACAGCAGAACCAGCATCAGTTGTATCAGAGGTCATTTCACTTCTGACTGGCTGATGCTATGGATTCAATCTGCGGCACCAAACAGCTCCAGCCACTGGTCCTGTATGCTTCCTCTCAAAAATGATTTATAACAACAAAACAACAAAGGAAGAATCAAAATGTACTGCAGTGCTGTATAAAATGAAGTTTGTTTTTTGCTCTTGTGTGCATTTCTGTATGCAGGCTTGTAGTTTTATTTGGTGAGGACGGGTATTTGTGTGTTGCATTTCATTTCTAGCACCACGGAAGGCAGAGATGTTTTATTTCAGAGGAGGTTGTCACAGGAAAAAAGGAAGAGAGGAGGATAAATTAATGTGAGGTGAACTGGGATGCATGAACAAGAACAAGAACAATAGTGCTAAACAGTGAGATTACCGAACCAGGACAGGCTTCTATCGGTTTCACAGCAGCCTGGGGACAGTCAGAGCTGTAGGATGCTCTGACTGTCAGCTGAGGCTCTCACTCTCAGCTGCTGTGATATTTCTGTAATTGTGGCACACACAGTTGTCTGTTGCAGCTTTGAAATTAATACACTGTCAGAATAATGCCTCTGCCCATTTATCTGTGTTTTACATTCAAATGTCCGCTGAGCTGAGGTGGTCAACGGCCCACTACTTACTGGTATTGGGGACTTCAGTGCCTGAGAGGGTATGATGCGTGGGGTTGTGTGTGTGTGTGATCTATTTTACATGAACTTTTAGGATTCACCAATCTGTTAGTAAATGTACTAAATTTCTAGATACCAACAAAATTTATGAATGGTCTAGACCCATTGTAAGAGTTCTGTGTAAATAATTTGCTGCTATTCTAACCTTAGTTTTCACTAAATGGCTCTATATTTTATTCGTCTGAATAAAGTATAAGAATGTAAACCCTATAAACAAATAGTCAACAAGATTATATACTTTGATTCAAGTTCAGGCACTAATGTATCCCTAATGTATCCGTTTGCTACCCAAAAAGAAAGCAGGCTTCCCATTTCCCAGCAGCCCTTGCAGCTGATGGGATATGTTAAATGTGTGCATATGTATATTTATTTACTGCTCTGGCTAACCAGTTCTTATCTTATTATATTAATTGCTATTGCTCTGTGTGCTGCTATCCCTGTGCTAATGCAACCCTAGAATTTTCCCATTGTGGGACTAATAAAGGCGTATCTTATCTTAAATGCTTTAAAATGAGCATCTCCTCCTTAGAGCATAAGTGTACTCCGTGTTACTGTTATACATATGGCCAAAGGTTAGGATGATGTGATATTTGAGTTTTAGATAAGTTTTATGTACCACTGTAGTTTGTCTGCACCATGAGTATAGGTGTTATGACACTGATACAAGACCCCGCAACTCTGCCCTCACCGGGAAAGCCTGACCTTATATGGTAATTTTAGGGCATCAATTCTGCAAATTGCCATTTCACACGCATTCACTTACACATGGGTGGAATCCACCAGTTTTACACATGCTGCTTACACACCATTGGAGGACATATGAGCATTTGTTAAACCAGGAGAGGCTTGTTAGTTAGTACTAGCACCACTTACTAACAATATGTGCATGATTTATCCTTACTAATGCTAATATGTTCTTGCATGAGGTCCATTGTGTGACAAAAAATGTCCTAGCTTGAAAAGTGTAAGAGGAGTTAAAACTATGTATATTCTAGTGAAATTTTGTTCCAAAAATGATCAAGTTCTCTAACCTGTAATTGTGACAAAAATGATCCAAAATTAAAATCCTAGTAACATGCACATCTTCAATTCATACACAAACAACGGGACTCATGCAAGAACCATTAGTACTAACAGATTTGTTTGTAAACATGACATATGATAAATTTACGTGAACTTGTGTGATTCACCAATCTGTTAGTATCTTGAAATTTAATATATTTACTAACAAAATTTACAAGTGATCCAGACCAGCTGTAAGAGTTTTGTGTGAACAGTTTGCTGTCAATCTAACCTTAGTTTTGTTTGTTATATTTTATTAATCCCAGAGGGAAATGAAAGGGCATCCACCTGTATGAGGCAGCCGCAGTGTGATGCCAATCCCTTCACTGCTCACACACACATTCACACCTAGGGCCGCTTTTAGAATCAAAGGGGTCTTCAACCAGCGGGGGATAAAAAACTCTTTGATTCAAAAAAAACAGAATTGACTCATAAGCTTTTATACAAGCATCATTTAGGTTTTGTGACAAACAAATTTGACCCAACTAGAGCTTGAGCCCACAACCAGATATCTGCTGGCTAAATTTCCCAGCACAGTGAAAGTAACATGTTTTGCGCTACCGACAAGTGTCTCTTTTTCATTAACAGTACAGACAAAAACTGTTCTGTTCTGCAACTGTGAACTAAGTTTACCCAGGAAGACCTGGCTCTGGCTTTTGAGAACAAACCCATATTTCCCAGAGTTTCAGCTTTATTTAGCATGAGTTGGGATGGTTTTCATGGGAAGAAAATTGTGCGTATGATCAAGTAAAATGCTTGCAATAATCCTTCCAATAGCTTATGACATCAGTGGGCAGAAGTCAAAGCACAGCAGTTCTGAGACGCCTTACCAGTAGGGCTGTGAATCTTCAGAAGTCACATGATTCAGTTAGATTCTGATTGTTGGGGTCACAATTTCATTCATAATCAATTTTCAATTCTAAATGATTTTCCCTTCACATTTGGCTCTCAGTTCAGCACAAAAACCCACTAATCTCAGAAAAAAACGTCCACTACACTGAAAAAAACGCTGAGCTAAACTTGAAAGCAGAGTAAGGCGTGTTGATGTTTTGGTTTTGTTTTTTTTAAATACATAATCTGATTTGCAATAAAATACTGTTAAATGAACAAGGTAAGCTTAGGTTAGTAACTGCTTTTTTATGTCTTGAAAACTTGTGTTTCAAAAATGAAATTGTACACAAGTGAAATAATTTTTGACACAGTGTGTAGGTTTGATCGCCCTCCAGCATTCTAGAAATATAGGCTATTCATTAAAAAACAAAAGTAAATTCTATCACATATACTTTGAACATCCATATAAATAGTAGTGCTGCCTGACTATGCAGTCAATGTACAGTTACCTATTGTTTTATTCTTTTAACGTCTGTTATACAGTAACTTGATGCAATGAACAAATTCAATAAGAACTGAATGCAATTGATGCATAAGATAAGTAACATCTGCATAAATATAAACTTAATCTAAATTCTTCGGAGATTTAAAAAACAAATTAAAGTTATGATACAAAATAAAGTGCTGTTACAAGATTTCATGATTTTTTTTTTTTTTTGCCTGTTCAGAATTTGCTGGGAGTTTGCTAAAGTGGTGCAGCGTTCAGCAGGACTGACAACGTTTTCCACTTCTTCCAACTCTGGGTGATGGCAGTTAATGTGAGCCCCGGCATTTGTGGTGTTACCAAACTACTTGACTTTGGTTGTGTAAACTTTACATATTACATGTCTAGCACTTTCTTTCCCAGAATGTTGTAGAAACAGAAAGACGCCCACACACTTGCCTTCATTGAAGATGGGACTGGCCGAATTTGTTGCCGCCCCATTTTTTCTTTATTCCAACCATTTCCTCCAGCTGCTAGCTAGTAAACTACTCTGCATGGTTCTCCTGCGCTGGCGGCGTCAATGTGTAATTGCGTATCATGAAGCAGCAATACATGTCACATGACGGGACCCTGGCACCGCTGCAAAAAAATGTAATAATAATAATCAGTTCTTAATTTTTGTGAATTGATTCTGGATCTTGTGAAATGAGAATCTTGATTCTTATGTGAACTGATTTTTTCCAACACCCCTACTTACCGGTGCCAAGTTTTTAGCACCACTACTTACTGATGGAAATACATGGGGAAGCATTGGGAACAAGACTGTAGGAAAGACTTAAAAGCTGTGAGTTAAGAATTAGGAGTGTCATTTATCTCAAAAAAGTCATATTTTTGTTCTTAGCAATGAATTTACATCTTGCCTTTTTTAAAGGCTGAATTCACTAAAAAAAAATAGTGTGTAGTGTTTTAACCTTCTATCCACCTTATTCCTGGGGGTGCCGCTGTAGAAACGATTATTGGCGCAACTTCCGGTTTCTGCTGAAGTAGTGTTAAATCAGTCAGCAAGAGTGGAGTAGCAGGGGCATTTAAAATAGCGTTTTTAAAAGTTTTTCAAATTCATTTTAAAGTATAGTCCACATAAGTGTTGTGCACTCAAGTGGCAGCTAATTTCAGCACTTGTAGTTTTTTTGAATGTTTTGGCATAGTTCTGGTACTTGTTGCTGGTGTTCCTGGTTGTGCCATAGACTGGATAAATGGAGGCTTCTCACCGGTAATGCGTAGCGTAGATCATGCCCTGAAAACTAAAAAGAATTGTTGGTGTGATCGGTGGTACAGACACAGGGCAGACACAAGAGCACAGCAGGTATGTTTTCACTTGTATCAATGTCACAGATCTGACATTTATGTGTTATATATGTCACCAGATGCAAGGCTGCATGAAGTAAAATAATAAATAAAAAAAAGTAACTCTGTTTCCTAAGGCTTAAGGATTTAAGAAAGATATCAAATAGGTTTGGGGGGATTTTGCATTTGTTGCACTGCCTTAAAATGATATGGACTAGCAGCTTCAGCATGCATTAATTTTTAAATTATCACAAAATATAGATCAATAAAATTTTGAACAATTGTCAGAAAATGTCTGTACCTGTTAAGTTAAATAACAAGCATTCATAGCATGACAGCCGCATGAGTATTTTAATTTTGGGGCAAAACGAACGGCTGCAGCTGTCTGTATTTACCATGACACCCAAGCACGGTGTTGTGGTTCTTTGTGGTTCTGGCTAGACTCTACGTCTGCTTTGAGGTAAATTTGATTATGTCCAACATCTTTTAACAAAATGCATCTGACTTTACTGCGGTGGAGACATTGATAGATCTCAGAGCTTTTATTTGGTTATACCGTTAGCATCGTAGCAGTGGAGCTAACTAACAGAGCTGCTGACTGCCAGGCCACTTTTTAAGGTCGTCTTCTCACCCCTCCATAGTTGTGGGAAGTGGTATGATTATATTACTGTTTTTGAGGTGCAAAAGGTCGTGTTCCCGCATTTCTGATGCCAAAGTCATTGTTTTTTAACAAGGAAAAGTGTCCCGTTTCAGTAACAACCACATGCTCTAAATAGTACCAGAAGTTGCGCCCATAATTCACGCAAGGCACCACTGAAGCAACACACCCACGTCCACCAGTGATGCTTCATGTCATTTATTCTTTCAGACAGCTTTCTGTTATTTAGCCCAGGCTGCGTTTGCTCCTGTAGCTAGGAGCTAGTCAGCAAACATTAGCAATATGGTGTCAGCAAGTGACATCATAAGTGGCAAAAGAGGGAGAGTGGAGAGAATTGGGCACACTGAGCCAGTCTGACCAAAGAATGTCAGCACATGGAAAAAGTGCATTCTATGTCACCTGTAACAAGAAGTAGGGGAAAAAGAACATTTTTTGTAAATGAAAGAATCTCCCCCCCCAAAAAAACATTATACATGTATAGATTTCCAGAATGATGAGATTTTGCAGCATTTCCAAAACATATGTGAGTGGTCTGCTTTTTGAGCCCCACAGCCCCTCCAGCATATAGATTTGGTATTTGTATATTTTCTTTGAATCTGTAGTGTAATGAAATAGCGAATCAGATTTTTCCATCCAAATTCCCTCCATGTCCTTGAACTTGTTGATGTGTGTTGTGTTTTCCATATTTCTTGCCAGTTTTCTTCTGTTATGTTTAAATTTTTCTCTTTCTCCCATTTCTCCTTTATATAGTTACTTGAATGTTTGTTTGCCGTAAGTTTCTGATATAACTTTGAAATAATTCTTATTTTATTTCCTGCATACGAGCTTAAAATGAATTGTATAATCTGGCTCACATCTGTGTGGAGGTTATGCCTAATCTTCCTCATATAATAATCTCTCATCTGCAGATATCTGAAGAATTCAGATTTTTCTAGTTTAAATTTTCTTCTCATGTTTACAAAACTCCCGAAATCTTTTTTTCCGATACTGCCCCATGCTGTGATTCCCTTGTTCACCAGATTTTTGTATCCCCTATCTTGCTTTGCCAGTTCAAACTGACTGTCAAATGCTACCCATTTCAATAGTTTTATGTCCTCCTTTATATTATACTTTTGTACTATTTTATACCACAGTTCCAAAGTAAATATAGTGATTGGGTCTATTGGTTTGATTTGCTTATATGCATCCTTATCTCCTATTATGCTTTGTACTGGGAGTCCCTCAGTTTCCTTTTCCATTTCAATTGGAGAGTTTTATATTTCACTCTTGGCTTTTTACCTCCCCAAACAAATCTCGATATCATCCTGTCCCACTTTGAGAATTGGGCACCAGGGATCTCTGTTGGTAGAGCCTGGAAGAGGTAAAGCACTCTAGGTTGTATGCTGATTTTGACTGTCTT
The DNA here is from genome assembly GCA_020510985.1 of Pholidichthys leucotaenia. Classification (NCBI taxonomy): domain Eukaryota; kingdom Metazoa; phylum Chordata; class Actinopteri; order Cichliformes; family Pholidichthyidae; genus Pholidichthys; species Pholidichthys leucotaenia. Next base: position 185,030,673 of record CM035840.1, on the reverse strand, counting down.
AATTTTTGAATTCAGATCCATATTTAAGATTGACCATCTATCAATATCTTTTTTTATTTCTTGTTCTAACCTATCATAGTTTGCTTTATAGATTTTGCTTAAATCTTTAGGTATGTTCACTCCAAGGTATTTTATTTCTTTTTGTTTCCAGTTTAGTTTGATCTTATCAGTTATCTGGTTTAAAGGGTTATAGTGGAATGTCAGTATTTGTGTTTTTGTTATGTTTATCTTGTATCCTGATAATTTTCCAAAATTTTCTATCAAGTCCATCATTTCCATTATTGTTTCATCTGGTTGTTCAAAGTAAACTATAATATCGTCTGCAAACAGCCCAATCTTGTGTCCCGCTCCCTTTATTGTTACACCTTTTAATTTCTTATTTTGTCGTATCGCTTGAGCCAGTGGCTCTATGAACAGAGCAAACAAGGTGGGCGATAGGCAGCATCCCTGCCTAGTTGATCTTTGTATATTTACTTTGTCTGTTAAGCTACCATTTATCTTGATTCTTGCCACAGGTTTTTGATACAGTGTCTTTATGCATTGTACTGATTTTTCGTTAAATCCAAAGCGTTCCAGCACATTATATAGGAACATCCAATTAACCCTATCAAATGTTTTTTCTGCGTCTAAACTCATTATTACTGCACTTTTCTTTTCTTTATGTATTTGATTAATTATATGTATTGTTCTCCTGATATTATCATGTGTTTGGCGTCCCTCTATGAAACCAGTTTGATCATCCTCCATCAATTCCGTCAAGAATGTCTTTATTCGTTTACAGATAATTGTTGTATATATTTTATAATCCACATTTAATAAAGAGATTGGCCTATAGTTTCCGCATTGCTCCCTATCTTTCCCTGGCTTTAAAATAACTGAAATAATGGCTTCGTTCCATGATGGAGGTATTTTGTTGTTGTTTAATGTCCAATTAAATGACTTTAGGAGCTGTGGCGTGAGTTCTTCTATAAACAGTTTATAAAACTCAGACAGGTATCCATCACTACCTGGTGATTTACCGTTTTTAAGTGACTTAATCACATCTTTAATCTCTTGTGTTGTTATTTCTGCTGTTAGCTTTTCATTTTGTTGGTTTCCTATTGATGGCAAGTCCAGTGTGCATAGAAATGTTTTAATACCCTTAACATTTGTCTCTTCAGATTGCGAGTATAGTTCTTGATAGAATTTATGGAATATTTCTTCGATGTTTTCTGGGGTAACTGTGGTTTTATTTGTGATGGGGTCCTTAATCTTATATACATTATTCACTGTTTGTTGTTTTCTTAACTGTTTTGCCAGCAGTTTTGTGGCCTTTGGCCCCGTTTCATAATATTTTTGTTTTAAATATCTATTTTTCCTTTCAATTTCATCTATTTGTATTTCTTTTATCTTTATTTTTTCTTCCTTAATTTCTTGATATATTTTTGGGTCATTTGTGCTTTGATGTTTACGTTCTAATACCCTCAGTCTCTCACATCTTTGTTCATATGATTCCAGTTTAGACTTTTTTGCTTTTCCTGATTCAACAATTAATTTACCTCTTAACACGGCTTTTAGTGCATCCCATAGTATTGTTGGGTCCACTTCTCCATTATCATTCTCCTCGATATACTCATTTATGTTTACCTTTATTCTTTCTTTCATTTTCTCATAATTTAATAGTCCTACATTAAGTTTCCATGTTGTTTGTTGTTTTCTATTGTTTAAATATATTTCCATGTATATAGGATTATGATCTGATATTTCTGCCCCTCCAATCCGACAATTTCTCACCCTGTGTCTGTCACCTTCATTCATAAGGAAGTAATCTATTCTAGAGTGTACTTTATGGACTGCTGAATAATGTGTATAGTCTTTTTCGAGTGGGTGCAGGTCCCTCCATATGTCTACCAAAATTACACATTTTAACAGACTTCCATACTCACAATGTATCAACAGCTCCACATGGGAAATAACAACAGAAGCACATGGCCAAGTAATCTATCAAAATACTAAAAACCAGAGCCTTGATATGATACATCGTTTTTTGTGTTGTATTCTCTGTGTTTGAGTAACATCAATGTTTTTGATGATCATATGTGGTTATGTAATGCATTTATATTTCTGGGACACTGATAATGAGGTCCCCTTCTTTGAAGAGGCCTCATTATCCATGTGTTTGTAAATGAAAATAAATAAACAAGAGTCAAAACATCTGAAATGGGATGAATGAAAAGAGCAGATAGTGAAATGGATCAAAGGACTGTACCACATCCAAAACTGTTAGCAGTGTTCTGAAGTTTTTTTTTTTCTTCCAACAGTTGGCCACCTGCTCTGACTGAGAGCAACATATGTGACTCGACCATAAGACCCCTGACAAGATGCCACGAATGGAGAACTTCTAACTGAGATCAAAGGTGGATGGATGGATGGAAAAACACAGAGTATTGATGAAGTAAATATAAATGTGGACAAAACCAGGCCTGACATCAATCTGGAGAAAGCATTGAATAATTCCATGTGAGGACATTCATCTTATAGCAGATTATAAGAATCACCACATGGAAATGGGGCACAAAGCCCTACAGGCCAATTACAAGGCTTTGGACTGGAATCATATGTACTGACGATAAGAGTCCTGCCAGCTGGCATCAAGCTGGCATCGACTCTGCTGTAGTCCTGCTGCATCGCTGCAGAGGCCAACACAAACCTGTAACGCTGTGCCAGGTCACTACAAGCTTTCTGGCTCTTCAGATTAGCTATTTTCAAGTGTCCATGATAATATGATGGTTTAATCCTTTTTTGTCCCGTGCTGCCTACTTGAAGGTTTGGGCCAATGTGTGTCAACCCATGCTGCTGTGCTAACTGTGAGCAGGACAGGTGGTTAGGAAGTGTGGGGACGAAACCGAGCCAACTGGTCATCAGCTCAGTTCTGCTCCGAGGGAAAAGTGAGAAGGGGGATGTGTGGTTGGCTCAACCTGCTAAGCAGCCAACTGGTAGCAACTTTTCCTTTAGTCACACAGGCTAGATAAAAAAGCATTTATATACAGTATATGTGCCTTAATCTTTATCTTAAAGCTGCACCAGGCAAGGTTTGTCTGCCTAACAACACTGCATAACTACACTGCATAGTGTATGATCAGTTTGCACTACAGTGTGTCACATTATTTACGTTAAAGAAGACACTTTAGTTTCAACTCATTAGTCCAAACTAAATAAATCTTTTACCGACTAGCTCATATTGTTTCAGATACAGATTGTACTGTAAAATTGCAGGATCCTACTATACAGGTATTCTAAGAAAAAGCGCCTACAGTCACATTACTGCATTTAAATAAATGTGTAGAAATGATCAATTGCATTGTGTAATACTGTGTAAGATTGTTTTACTGATTTTACTGACTGATGCTTTGACTATTAGAAGACACCGATATGAACTAAAGTTGGCATACAACAGCAGTGTACTGCCATGTGAGAAAATACTGCACACTTGTCCAAAAAAATCCTAAATGATATATTCATTTGATTCTATATAGCTACAATGTTTTAATATTGTTCTTCACATGCTTTTTGTATTTTGTATACTTTTATTAACCCCAGAGGGAAATTCGGGGCATCCACGTGGATGGATGAGGCAGCCACAATGCAGTGCCAATCCCTTCACACCTAGGGCCACTTTAGAGTCTCCAAATAGGCAAAGGTAAAGCCATCTTTATTATCATTCAATCCATACAGCCAATCATGTACAGTAGAACGAAATTACATTTCTCTTATTTACAATGTTAATCACATCTAGAATCAGAGGGGTCGCTGCCATGCAAGGCGCCGCCACAAATTTCCCTCCTTCCTTCCATTATTGCTGAGCACCAAGCTGGATGGCAGGAAGTTCCACTTTTATATGGTCTTTGGCATGACCCGGCTGGGATAACCTAACTTGCATGTTTTCGGCCTGTGGGAGGAAACCAGAGTACCCGGGGTAAACCCATGCAGACACGGGGAGAACATGCAAACTCCACACAGAAGGGTCACTGATGGTCGAGGGGTGGAATCGAACCCACAACCTTCTTACTACAAAAAAAAACAAAGATGACAAAGATATAAATGGATTAGACTATACTATAATATTCAATAATGTTATTAGGATTTTTTTAACCATAACAATTATAATGTGAGAATGCATTATGTCATGAATTTTCTAGATCATGTTCTTACAGTACTAATGGAGCTCAGCCTCTTCCTTTATGCAGAAAGGAAACATTCTCATTGGAGCCAGTTAGTCCATGACTTGCCAAAGGAGAATGCCCCCCCCCCCCCCGGGTAGACTTGTGGCAACCACCAATCTTTAAGCATTTTGAAATTCCATCCAGGTACTAAGAAAATTCATGAGTGATCAAGACCAGTTGAAAGACTTACGTTGTGCTTCAAGTTTACATACCCTGATGGAATTTGTGATTTTTTGGCCATTTTTCAGAGAATATTAATGATAAATACAAAAACTTTTCTTTCACTCATAGTTAGTGGTTTGGTGAAGTCATTTATTATCAAACAATTGTGTATGTGCTTAATAAATCATAATGACAACAGAAACTTCCCAAATGACCCTGCTCAAAAGTTTACATACCCTGGAAGTTTTGGCCTGATAACATACACACAAGTTGACACAAACAGGTTAAAATGGCTACTAAAGGTAACCATCCTCACCTGTGATCTGTTTACTTGTAATTACTGTTTGTGTATAAAAAGTCAATGAGTTTCTGGGCTCCTGACAGACCCCTGAATGTTTCATCCAGTGCTGCACTGACGTTGCTGGATCCTGTGCAATGGGGAAAGCAAAAGAATTATCAAAGGATCTGCAGACAAAAATAGCTGAACTTTATAAAACAGGAAAAGGATATAAAAAGATATCCAAGGAAATGAGAATACCAATCAGCAGTGTTCAAACTCTAAGAAGTGGAAAATGAGGGATTCTGTTGAAACCAAGCCAAGGTCAGATAGACCAACAAAACTTTCAGCCACAACTGTCAGGAAAATTGTTCAAGATACAAAGAAAAACCTTCATATAACTTCAGCTGACATACAGGATTCTCTCAAAAAAAGTGGTGTGGCTGCTTCAAGATGCACAATAAGGAAGCACTTCAAGAAAAATGGGCTGCATGGTCAAGTCGCCAGAAGAAAGCCATTACTACGCCAATGCCACAAAGCATCCCACTTACAATACACCAAACAGCACAGGGATAAGGCTCAAAACTTCTGGAACAAAGTTATTTGGAGTCATGAGCCCAAAATTGAACTTTTTGGCCACAACTATAAAAAAGCTACATTTGAAGAGAAGTCAACAAGCCCTGTGATGAAAAGTACACAATCCCTACTGTGAAACACGGAGGTGGATCGCTGATGTTTTGGGGATGTGTGAGTTACAAAGGCACAGGGAACTTGGTCAAAATTGATGGCAAGATGAATGCAGCATGTCTCAGTCTCCTGACCTCAATATCAGTGAGCCACTTTGGAGAGATCTCAAACGTGCAGTTCATGAAAGACAGCCCAAGAATTTACAGGAACTGGAGGCTTTTTGTCAAGAAGAATGGTCAGCTTTACCGTCTAAGGAAAATAAAGTGCCTCATCCACAACTACCACAAAAGACTTCAGGCTGTCATTGAAGTTAAAGGCGGCAATACACAGTATTAAGAATTAGGGTGTGTAAACTTTTGATCAGGGTCATTTGGGTAGTTTCTGTTGTCATTATGATTTAAAAAGTGCAAACACAATTGTCTGAAAATAAATGGCTTCACCCAACCACTAACTATGAGTGAAAGAAAAGTTTTTGTATTATCAATCATATTCTCTGAAAAATGGCCAAAAAAAAAAAAAAAAAAATCCCAAATTCCACCAGGGTATGTAAACTTATGAGCACAACTGTATGTGCAAATAGTTTTACTCTAACCCTAATTTTCACTAATTGGCTCTATAGTTTTCATTCATCTGAACTAATTGTAAGAGTGACAAGAGCACTCTGAGACGAATGCAATATCCCCCGCCTCCATTTTCTTTGAAGATCCCAATACTCATATGTTACTGAAGGAAAGCAGTTTTCAACTTTTCCATATAATTATTGGGGAAGAACAAAGCTATGATAAGCCTATCATCCATGAATATACAACAAAAACAGCTGTATACAACCCATAGTTGTTGGTCAGGATCCCAAGCTGAACCTGTGTGGCGAGTTTGGTGACCCTAGAGAGCTTCTATAGTAATAGGGCATAAGGAATGCTAATCTTGACCTTTTGATCTCAAACCCATAGTCAGAGGTCATGGTCTCAGGGTGAAACTGTGTACCATGTTTGGTGACCGTAGCTTAACTCGTTCTATGGTAATAGTGCAAAGGGAATGTTAACATTGATGTTTGACCTTTTGATCGCAAACTCAGAGTAAGAGATCAGGATCCCAAGGTGAACCTGTGTACCAGGTTTGGTGACCCTGGCTTTCTTTGTTATTGAGATATAGCTTATAAGCCGTTTTGATGTTGACCTTGCGATCCCAAAACCACAGTCAGACTTCAGGGTCACAGGGTGAACCTGTGTACCAAGTTTGGTGGCCCTAGCTTTACTCGTTTTTTAGTAATAGTGCAAATGGAATGTAAACCTTGACCTTTGACCTTCTGACCCCAAACCCATAGTAAGAAGTCAGGAGCCCAAGATGAGCCTGTGTACCACGTCTGGTGGTCATAGCTTTACTCGTTTTATAGTAGTAGTGCAAATGGAATTTTAACTTTGACCCCGAACCCATAGGAAGGTCAGGGTGAGTCGTCCAAGATGTGTATTAGACACAACTACTGCATCAGTTTGAAAAGTCTACATAATTTCTTTCAGTAGTTAGGTTCAGGCTACTTTCTTTGTACCCGAAGGTAGATTTGTTTTGCAGTCAGGTGACATCCTTTTAGACACATATTTACAAACCATAATTACATTCAACATGAACACAAACACAGACACACATGAAGCTGACTATAAACACGATAAAAGTACTCAAGGCTCCACCAATCAGGACATAAGACAAAGAGATAATAGTCCGGTCCCTTAGGGGAAGGATTGTGCAAATTCTTCTAAAAGCATGAAACTTTCCACACCTATAGATTTTGACCTGCTGATTTCAAATCTGCCGGGCACCAGAGCCAAATCTCAATGGGGTCGGCCATATTGGACAATTCAAAATGGCCGCCACCCGAAAACCTGTTTTCGCATTTCTCTTGAACAAACAGTCACACAATTACAAATAGACACACTTTTTCAAGGTTTTTGACCTCAAGGAATTCAAATCTGACATCTGTTTTTCAGTAAAATTAATATTGGTTGCCATATTGCAAGATTCAATATGGCCGCCAGTCAAAATTGAACTCTGCATTACTTTCACACTTCTTGACAAACAAAAACTCTTTTCATAGGTTTTTGGCATCAAAGATTTCAAATTTGAACTTACTTTTGACAAAAAAACATTTTCAAGTGTCTTAAAAATCCTTTCTAAGACTTTGTGTCACGAGGTAGCTAGCTGAAAGTAAGATATCCATATATGTATATGTACCTTTGACATATTTGTGCTTGATGCATCCTGTAATATCATTTTATCCTGTAGTAGAGAATAATTTCCTAGAAAAATCTTAAAAATAAATTAGAGTGATGTCAGGGCACAACCAGGGCACACTGGTGACATCACTGCTGTGAGACTCAGCATGGGGTTTAGTGTCAGCTAGTAGTTTACTAACTGTAGTTGTAGTTTACTGATTCTCGTAGTTGTGTACTTACTTTAGACTGTAGTATTCTGTTAGTGTCCCAAATGTTGTCTAATTAGCCCCAGTGCACATCCCAACTAGTATAGTTAGTTGTAGTGGAGTTGTAGTTAGACAGCCGCGCCTGAATTGACAGGATGTGCCAGTGTGGGACAGCCGAGCCAAGGGTAACGGGGCTCAAGTTACCCGGAAGGCCTACAGATCGCACGGGACTGAAATGACACTAGATGAACGATCGGGCTAGGTGTAGGGCAACCGAACCTAGTGGTATCCCATACCAGAATGTGCACTTTACTTGTATTTCATCAAGGTGGTAAAAGGGTAGCCCCTCGGCCTTGATCAGTTTTTTTCACTTTGTTGTATACTGGATCTATTTAGTCATAGCAGGTATATCTAGTGATTACTTGTAGCAAGTATGGAGTCTATAAATTGGAACCTGTGCTGTCTATGTCAGGAGGAAAAAGATGAGCGATTGCAGTCTCCAAAAGAAGAGGGTCTGAAATGACACTAGATAAACGATCGGTCTAGGTGTAGGGCAACCGAACCTAGTTGTATCCCATACCAGAATGTGCACTTTACTTGTATTTCATCAAGGTGGTAAAAGGGTAGCCCCTCGGCCTTGATCAGTTTTTTTCACTTTGTTGTATACTGGATCTATTTAGTCATAACAGGTATAGCTAGTGATTACTTGTAGCAAGTATGGAGTCTATAAATTGGAACCTGTGCTGTCTATGTCAGGAGGAAAAAGATGAGCGATTGCAGTCTCCAAAAGAAGAGGGTCTAGCTTCAATTGAGAAAGATCTCAATGGGTTTAAGGCCATTGGCGTTGTACCTTCATGCATGAAAGTGTCATGGGCTCAACTTGATGAGGGCCAAGGCATTGCTGTGACACTCAAAACAAACAAGGCAAAATATCACAAACTTTGTAGAAGCTACTGCAGTTCCTCTCACTTGAAAAGAATTGCTGAAAAGGGGGATGTGGATGATCAAATTTCACCAAAGAAACTGCGGTCCAGCAATCCAATGCCTTCTGATCTGCAGAAATCCTCCTTCTGCATCATATGTGAGGGACACGAAGGTAAGAACCTTCATAAAGTTGCCACAGACAATGTGGACAAAAACTTGAAAAGCTGGGCTCAGCGCACAAAAAACTTCAAGCTTCTAGGAAAGCTGATTGCCCAAGCAGCAGATGCCCACGCAGGTGACACTTTCTACCACCTGCCATGTTACCTGCACTTAAGGGACTCAGCTCGTGCTAAGAAACACAAGGCATCTGCAGGTCCTTCTGTCCCGCAATTCAACTCGGTTGCTATTGCACAAATTGTGGCTTTGGTTGAAGACTCTGAAGATGTCTTCAAGCTGTCTGCATTGAGGCAGTTTTACAGGACACTCATGGAGGAACAAGGAACTCCATGTGCAGATATAAGGGAACCACATGCCACACGGTTCAAAGAGTACCTTCTGCAGCTGCTTCCTGAGTGTACAGACTTCTTTCAGGGCAAGGAGGTGTATATCTCCAGCAACAAGAAGGTTGGTGATCTTCTAGCTGACGCACATAAGAACCAGATAGGGCAGGATGATGCCTTGCTATTAATGCGTGCAGCAGTGACGCTTAGGAAATTCTGTCTTGAACAGCAAGAACCATTTACTGGTTCTTTTGCTTCTGATGCCCTAACATCTCCTGTTCCTGGACAGCTTAGAAGTTTCATCAACATCCTGTGCACGAAGGTGACAAAGACTTGCAGGAGCAGGTACATGGCAGGGCAAGGGTCGCCAGTGCTATTGCCCAACAAATCATATACAATGCACGAATTGGGTCACACCATGCCACAAAGACCAGCAACATTCGTCACAGCAAAGACCGTGAAACGCCATTCCCATTGTACCTGGGTCTCAAGCTACATGGTGAGGGCAGGCAGAAGAAGCAGATAAATAATGCCAATGCCTTTGGCATGTCTGTGTCTTACAAGCGTGTGTTGGAAAAGTGCTTTTGTTTGCAAATGTGTCACTTTTTTTAGCGGAGATATGGATAAATCATTTTCTTGACGGCGGCCATTTTGAATTGTCCAATATGGCGGCCCCATTGAGAATTCGCTCTGGCGCCCGGCAGAATTGGATTCAGCACATCAAAAACTACTAGTGTACCAATTTTCATGCTTTTAGACAAATCTGCACGATCCTTCTTAAAATCCCCCCTAAGGGACCGGACTATAAGAGAAAAAACAAAGAGATAAGAGAGAAGGGTCATATTAAAAAAGTTAAAAACTAAGTCAAAGAGACTCAAGAAACTCAATAAAGAAACTCAATAAAAGTCTAAAACCCAATAAATGATTTAAAACCCAAATAAAAAACCTACAAAAATAAATATAAAATGAAATTAATACATAGATAACTAAATTATGTGCAATATATTGCTACATCTTTGACAGCAGCAGGAACAAAGCTGTTTTTGTAGCGCTGGGTTTTACATTTTGGGACAACAAACCTCCGTCTGGAGGGAAGAAGCTGAAAGTTGCAGTGCAAAGGGTGGGAGTCATCATTTAAAATGGAGGTAGCCATCCTCTGTACCTGTCTGGTGTACAGGGATGTCAGGCTCAGCTGTGACTCACCAAGCAAACGACTGGACCATCTAACAACCTGGTCTAAGGATTTCCTCTGTTTCAGTTTTATCTGACCAAACCATGACACTAAAGAAAAGGATAAAACAGATTCAATAAAAGCCCGATAAAACATTGTCATTATGGTTCGGTCAGTTTGGAAGTATGCGAGTTTCCTTAAACAATGCAAAGGTTGCTGACCCTTTTTGCACACCCTTTCACAGTTCTCTTCAAAGTTTAAATTACTATCAATAATCGTCCCAAGATATTTGTAAGATTGCACACATTCAATGGTCTGCCCTTTTAGTACAGTGACATTGTGCCTGGGAGTTTTCCTCCTAAAGTCAATAATCATATCTTTAGTTTTTGTTGTATTCAGCTGCAGGCAGGAATCCTCACACCAGTGAACAAAATCAACTACTGGGCCAGCCCAGTAGTTGTTGTGTTTACAAGATTTAGGGAAAATCTGACTTCTGCCCTTGACCTCAGGGTCATCCAATCAGAGTCAAATTGCAATATGCACATCATCAGTGTATATCAAACCCTAGTACCAAGTTTCAAGACATTTGGAACAAAACTGTAGGAGGAGTTGATTTCACAAGACAGCTACTGTCTATGAAGTGAGGTGAAATAGGAGGTCATAAGTCAGGGGCTGCAACTCATGCAAAAATGATCCGATCTGAGCCAAATTACAATATGCGCATCATCAGTGTATATCAGACCATGGTACCAAGTTTCAAAATAATCAGAACAAAACTGTAGGAGGATTCGATTTCACAGACATTGACATGGGACAGACAGACGGAAGGGAAGACAGACTGCCCCATAATATAATCCCCCTTTGGTCTTCAACGCCTCTGGCCTTTGACCGGTGAGGGACAAAAATTGTATAAACTTAATACCTATTTGATTTGATTCTTTAATTCAAGTTATAATTCTAAATGTATTTATATGGTATCCAAATCAGTTGTGTAACAAAAATTATAACATTAGGGTGTCAGTCACAGGTAAAATCTGTATTTTTTTTTATTTATTTTTTTTACTCAGGATGTTTACAGTTTTGTAAGACATATTAGCATTTGTTGAACCTGAAGGGGCTCGTTCATACTAATGCACCTAACTAACAAAGTACTGTATGAGTGATTTACTCATACTAATACTAATATACATACATTAGGCCCATTGTTTTTAGCATGGCGGCATGCAAGCATTTTGTAGATACAGTGATCATATATGAAAACCTGAGCCACGCTGAAGGAGACCTCACCAGGTGGGTCAAAGTTGAGGGTGCTGGCTATGGTTGAGTCCAGTAACGGAAGCCCTGAAAGGCAAACCCTTCCACCATTCAAAAAAATTATGGCAGTGGTAATTAGCTGTAGTACTTAATCAATCCAAAGAAGAAATCAAAGTGCAGTCACTTTTTCGCTCTCTCATAAGAAAACTTAAACTTGCGCAACTGCGGACAGTAAACAGGAGCTTCTTGCTCTAAAAATCATGTTTAACCATAGAGGCAGGAGCTGATAAGGGGTGGGGGGGGCACATGGATTAGCTACTCACCACTGGGACAACAGGGATCAGGGCAGCTGTCCCGGTGATTTGATCACTGAGAGCGTGGACAGATGTTTGCTGCTGGCTGCTGTCTGTTCGTCGCCTTTTCTCCAGACTGGCTGCAAAATGAACCCGCCTTGGATGGAATCAGGTCCTGCACAGGAAAAGCCGTGGATGGTCTCCACCGCGGGTGGGTCGCAAATACTGCCCTAGTTCTTCACACCACATCCCACTGGGGAGAAATGCCGTCATGGGTAGCGGACAACAGAGCTCAACATCTGCTCCGATTTACCCCCCCTGGATTTCCTCTCCTCTGAGTGGACCCCCTTTTTGTCTCCACCTTGTCAAGTAAGCAATCAATCAATCTTTATCATTAGCTCCCTAGACCCTCTACCACATGTTGTGTGGCTTCTCACTGACCCCTCTCTGAGTGGAACTCCTTGCTTCTGGAGAAGTCATTCAAAGTAACAGCTGCACGTGCTGGAACACTCTGGCTCCGTGCTCCTCACCATGTGACTGGGACTCCCTCTCTCTGTGTGGATCACTCTCCTACCTCCTAAGCCTCCCTCGAAGTCCCACAAGCTGTTTGTAGCTGGTAAGCTCTTCTCCTCGCTCCTCTGCCTCTCTGTTCTCTCCGTGGCCCCTGGCTGACAGACCGAAGATTCCCTCTTAAACCACTGCTCACTAGTCTCAGCCACTCACTCTCAAAATACAAGTAAGGCCCCTCAGTTACTACATGTTCAGTATCTATTCCTATTATCCTGGCCACTCATCCAACCCTTTCTGCGTCTCCCACAGGCTTCTCCTCTCCTTTAATAAATATCAATTCTCTTGCCTCATGCTCTGGTTCATGTGTGTTGTGTCCTGCATTTTGGGTCCTAAATCTGGTGTATTATGGCACATATGCAATGTTGAAATAGTAGTCGCCTTCTTTCCAGCAATGTAGTCATTGGTGGAAAGAAGGCAAGTGGATCTAATCAGAGACTGACATATTAGCCAATATATGTCTAAAAGAGTTTTAGCCATCGTAGATCCAGAGTTGAACTTGGAGATTAGGGAGTGGCAGGATAGCATTTGAGATTGTTGCTATCTAATATCAGCAGTTGTTACACACTGTACCTTTAAAACCCACACACACCAATACGCACAATATGGGACCTTTAAATGTTTTAACCTTTAACTTATTTCAGTTGCACGAGTGTACAATTTCCAATTTTGTTTTTTTTTAATTTTTTTTGACAGGAGATTTTCTTGTCTCTTAATTTAGTACAGTTAACAGTTGGATTTTTTTCAAAAAGCTGCACTGCGACAATATATTCTGATCTTTATATCAACAGTGAAGTTCACTGAACACTGAAGATTCTTAAGGACTGAACTCTACTATGTTTGCATGCATTTGATTTATTATTGCAATGTGAAAGAGCCATTTGCAAAAGAAAACATTACATCTCTACCTTATTAAGATGCAGTGTGTGTATGCACTGTATTTGAAGAAAGTGGTTTTTTAATTGTCAAAGGTTAAAGTGACACTCTGCCAAAAATTGAGGGTTTTTTTTCCCCTTGTTAACATGTCTGTATCATGTTTTTATGACTTACAAGAAATATCAAGAGCTAAAACAATCTTATGTGTCATGTCTGCTTTTTTACTGTGAAAGTTTGGTTAAGCTCCTCCCCTCGGAAAAAGGCAAGTGTGCAGTGTTTGTGATGTCACAATAGCAGGTGAATCAATCAGGACTAAGCACTTCCAGTTATGGCGGCCACGTAGAAGGACACGTATCACTCTGCTCTGCTCCTAGAGAAAAAAATCGGCAAATAACTCTCTCATTTGGAACAGAACCTATCCCAGCGTTTGGGCGAGGATATGCCGGTGAAGCCTAAGGCTGGGAAATCAGGTGGAGGAAAAATTGAACCGCCGAAACAGTCCAAATTAACGGACTTTCACGTCCGTGACGCAGCAGATAAAGCTCCAGATATGGTGGAAGAAGCTAGCAGCGGTGTGGTGACTGCGGGCGACAGCACAGGTGCAGTGCTCGCTGCCATTAGTTCAATGAGAGCAGACTTTTCCGCTAAATTTGATGGGATTATGGCAGCGTTGGAAGGAATGAGAAAGGAATTGGGTGACTGTGTGGAACGAGTGGCGCAGGTGGAGCTTCGAGTTTCCAGTGCTGAAGATGACGTCGCCGGCCTTCAATTAAAGGTGCGCACTTTGGAAAAAAAAAAAAATATCTGGAAGATAATGTCCTGGACTTGGAGTCCAGGTCGAGATGAACAACCTGAGGCTGGTGGGTCTACCAGAGGGAACCGAGGGTCGGGACCTGTGTTCCTTTTTGGAAAAGTGGATTCCAGAAGCGCTGAATAATGCGGAGCTGCAATCATCAGTTGTTTTAGAAAGCGCCCACCGAATTGGACCACAGAGAGATAATAAGGCAGCACCGAGGACGCTGATTATGAAGTTCCTCAGCTACAGAGACAGGATGACGATCTCCGACACGGCGCGAGCCAGAGGAGAAATTAAATACCAGGATCAATGGGCGCAGTTCTATCCAGATTTGGCCACAGGAATTCAACGGTTGAGGAAGCAGTTTGACCCCGTCCGTAAAGAGCTGCGCAACCTTGGGATTCGTCATGGAGCAATTCACCCTGCAAGACTGCTGGTCACGTATAAGGGCAGAACACACATCTTCAAGACCCCTGAGGAGGCGCAGGAGCTCATCAAGAAGATCCAAGAAGAGACTGGTGGGAGCTAAACATGAATAAAATATAAGGTAGAATATTTAAGCATTTGCACAGGCATCTAACTGATCTGAAGCATATAGCAAGTTTACAAAATATAGATTGCATTACAAAAAAAAACCAAAAAAAAACTATGATGTACAAAGTTGCTATAAAATTTTGGCGTTAAGTTGGAAAACTACAGAAAAGAGTTAATGTTACATCGTTTAAAGCAGTAGAGTTAGGGTGATTGGGAGGATGAAGAAGGAGTGGCTTTGGCTGGTCCTCGTGGGTGTGGAGCGGTCGATGGCTATATCGGGAGACGGAATTTTTTTTTTTGATTTTGGGGGGATCACCACAAATGTGGGAAGGGGGAATTTGTTTGTGTGTAGTTTGTAGGATGAATGTTCAGCCACTCATGTTTTTGCTTCTCTGTATGAGCATGTTTATATTGCGAGGTAATCCCAAACTCCCTATTGATCATAGACCAAAGCATTAATCTTAATTTAACTTCATGGAATTGCAGAGGTCTACAAAATTTAAAAAAACTTAAACAAGTTATGAATAAAATAAAAGACATAGGTTCAAAAATTGTGTTTTTACAAGAAACTCATCTAATAGGGGAGGATGTAAAAAGAATTAGGAGCAGATGGCAAGGAAGTGTATTCACCTCATCATTTTCATCCCGAGCCAGGGGAGTTATGACTCTCATACATAAATCAGTCCCATTTCAAGTGAAAAATGTAATTGGAGACAAATTTGGAAGATATCTAATTATTCAAGGATCTTTGCTATTAGAAAATATAAATCTGGTGAACTTATACGGTCCCAATATAGATGATCAAAAGTTCTTTGCTAATTTATTTCTTATCTTATCATCACTTACAGGGCAACATATAATAGCAGGGGATTTTAATTGTACATTGAACCCCGGTATAGATAGATCAACAGGACTGGACTGTACGCACAATGGATGCAGGATGATCATTAAGCATTTTATGAAAGAATTGAGATTGTTAGATATATGGAGAGAAATGAAACCACAAGTTAAAGCCTACTCTTGTTATTCTAATACCTACAAGACATTCTCACGTATTGACTATTTTTTGATCTCCACAGAATTAAGGTCCAAGATTCAAAACTGCTTTTATGATAATATTATGATCTCTGATCATGCACCCTGTTGTCTCATATATGTAGATAAGAAATTGACAAAGGAACCAGGTAGGTGGCAATTTCAGCATAAATGGCTTCAGGATGAGGAATTTGTTAAGTACATAGAAAAACAGATAGATGAGTTCTTTGATATCAATACTACACAAACATTAGTTTGTGTAGTACAAACTAATTAATTAATTAATTAATTAATACCTGTATTAATTAATTAATTAATACAGGTTCAAAATCTAAGAAGACTCGAGAGGAGAGAGTCCAATTGGAACATAAACTAAAAATTCTTCAAGAAAAAGTGTATGCAGGAAGTGACCCAAAGTTAGAGAACGAATTACTGATTCTGAGAGCTGAATATGACAAAAAATCAGCGAATAGAGCTGCCTCGAGTCTTCTAAGATTGAAGCAATCTTTTTATGAACAAGGTGAAAAATCAGGAAAATTATTGGCATGGCAGATTAAACAATTAGAATTTAAAACACCAATTACCAGTATTATAAGTAACGGACAGGTAGTTGTAGATCCTTTAGAAATTAATAGAGCCTTTAGAGATTACTATGAAAAATTATATGATACAAAAAATGAAACTGGCTTAACAAAACTAAATGGGTTCTTGGATGGACTATCTATACCGTGTATTCCAAATGAAAACAGGGAGATACTGGAGTCTAAAATTAGTCAAGAAGAAGTTGGGCTAGCCATTGATAATATGAAATCAGGAAAAAGTGCAGGACCAGATGGTCTTCCAGTTGACCTTTATAAAAAAATTTAAGAATAAATTAATAAAACGTTTTTTGGAAATGGTTTTAGAAGCATTTCAAAATAGTAATTTACCACCATACATGAATAATACCTTAATTATACTGTTGCCAAAACCAGGTAAACCCTCTAATAAATGTGAAAATATGAGACCAATAAGTCTATTAAATGCTGACCTTAAGATAATCTGTAAAATTTTAGCAAGATGAATACAAGAAATATTACCAAATATTATTAACCGAGATCAGAATGGCTTTATAAAGGGAAGACAAGGCTTCCATAATGTAAGAAGACTATTTAATATTATTTATTCTAATAAAGAAGCACCGGATACAGCTCTCCTATCATTGGACGCTGAAAAGGCCTTTGATAGGGTCGAATGGCCCTTTCTTTTTGAAGTCTTACAAAGGTTTGGACTTGGAAATAATTTCATAAAATGGGTTCAGATAATATATAATAATGCTACAGCAGAAATCCTAACAAACAGCAATATCTCAAAATCAATAAAGATCAATAGAGGATGTCGACAAGGCTGTCCACTTTCACCTTTACTGTTTACTATGGCAATTGAACCTTTAGCGATGGTAGTACGTTTACATCCACAAATATATGGAATTAAAGTTGGACCAACTGAACATAAAATCTCCCTGTATGCCGATGACATAATTTTGTTTATGTCAAATCTTAAAAAATCAATTCCGACCTTGTTGAATTTAATAAAGAATTTTGGGGAAATATCAGGATATAAAATAAATAAAACTAAATCTTCAATATTAATGCTAAATGAGACCCAGAGAAATCACCCAGCTCCTGAGGTAAATCAATTCAATGTTGTAAATCAGTTTAAATATTTAGGAATTCAAATTGTGCCTAAGCTAGAATTAGTCGCCAGTGCCAACTATGAAGCCTTAATGACAGACATTAATGAGTTAATTCAGAGATGGATGTCACTACCAATGTCGATGATAGGGAGAATCAATATACTTAAAAGTAATATCTTACCTAAAATACTTTATTTATTTCAACACATTCCTTTACCACCACCTTCAGATCTATTCTCAAGAATTAAAAAAAAGTTAGTGGAATTTATATGGAACAACAGGAAGGCTAGATTACGTCTGTCCTTACTATATTTACCATTTGATCGTGGAGGTCTGAAATGTCCAGACTTTATGTTGTATTACTGGTCAGCACAACTGAGGTCTATGACATATTATTTTTCATCAAATGATCTCCCTCACTGGACTGAAATGGAATCATACAATTTACCTTTACCTCTTCCCATATTCATATACTCAGACTCAGCAAAAAAATTACAGAAACAAGTTAAAAATCCATTTGTAAAGCATATGATCAAAATATGGTGTGAAACTAAAAAATATTTAAAAGAACCACATTTACTGTCACAATTTAGCCCAATATGGGTTAATCAATATTTTAAACCAGGGAGAGCGGATGCTGTATTTAAAGTATGGAATTTAAAAGGGATTCAAAAGATTCAAGATTTATATCTGTCATGTTCAGATATGTATAATATCGAGACACGATAATTGTCTATGTTTATTGCACTGTCCCTGTCAAATAAACTAATCTACTACTAATAACATAATGTCTTTTGAAGAGCTGAGGATCAAATTTAATCTTAATAGAACACATTTTTTAAAATATCTTCAGCTTAGGAACTTTATTCGATCAAATCAAAACAATGCTCTCACTCGACCTATTTATTCATCCTTGGAAAAAATTTTGACGAAAGATAGTAAGAGAAAGGGTATTATTTCAGAGTTTTATAATTCATTGACACTATCTTCAAGTGAAAACTCACAGAAAAGATTGAATTATTGGAAAGAAGACCTGCAAATTGAAATTTCAGAGGAACAATGGGAATTGGCTTGTACAGAAGCTCAAACCAAATCAATAAATGTACGTCTTAAATTGATACATTTTAAATGGTTAATGCGGATGTATGTTACACCAGTGGAATTAAATAGATATAACAAAAACATACCAGATACGTGCACAAAATGTATGGAAAGTAAAGGAACCCTATTTCATTGTTTATGGGAATGTAGATTAATAAGAATGTTTTGGGAAGAGGTGAGGGTAACAATTGAAAAAATAATCTCAAAACAAATCATATTGAATTCTAAATTGTTTTTGTTGGGTCTGTATCCAGAAAAGCATAATTTTAATAAAAGTGAAAGACCATTCATAGACCTCAGTTTGCTTAACGCCAAAAAATGTATTGCACTATTGTGGAAAAAAGACTCATAGACCAGTTGTGACTCAGTGGTTAAAACAGATGTTAACAAACCTTCCACTAGAAAGAATAACATACATACTGAAATCAAAGGAAATTGTGTTTGAGAATATATGGAGACCTTTCATTGATTATGTAAAGAATTTAAACATAACTTTTGAAGAAGAAGGTGAATGATGTGTGTGGACCTTGTAAATTCCAAACTGGTGAATGTATAATATGCATACTTATGTAATGGATTGCCTAGACTAAACAGAGGAGCATTGTTGAAGACCTGTTCTTGTTAGTGGTTGTTGGTGTTTTTTTTAGTATTTTTTTTTATTATTATTATTACTTTAGTGTTAGTTTCTGATTGTTTGTGTTATGTTTGTAAAAAAAGGTTCAATAAAAATATTGTGGGAAAAAAAAATCAGGACTAAGCACTGGCTGTTCAAATGTGTCTACTTACAGACTTCTGTGTCCTGGTGCGTGGGATGTCGGTGGGCCTAACTAGATCCTGGCGTTTGAAGGAAGAGGTAAAGGGCAAAAATTTTCACAAGCAACTGTAAGACAGTGAAAGTTTATTTTTGTGGAAAAAAGGACATAAGATACCATTTTAGACAATATAGATTTGTTTTTAAGGGGATTTATATTCACTGGAGTGCATCTCTAAGTTCTTAGTCCTCTGCTTGTCGTGTCCAAACAAAACTGTAACATATCCATCTATCTTCTACTGCTTATCCTGGGATCTGCATCACAGCAACACCAGTCCGAGCACAGTAGCCCAGAATGAACGAACTGAAGTAGCACCGGTGTGATGAGAAACAGATCCATTTGTGTGTATAGCCGCTTTCAAACTACAATTAAGCCACTTTCTGTCGTGAATCTGGGTTTGGTAGTTCCAAACCCAGTTCTGACTTATTATTGATTTGCCCTATTTTCCATGAGGCGTGTCAGGCAGCTGATTGGGTCCTTCGCTCCCTGACAGCTTGGGCGCGTCTCCTCCTCTTGTCAGTGCCATCAGCTGTTTCTCATCACGGTTGTTCACACACATACACACACACTCTCCATTCATTCCTATTCACACGCTCATACACTCACTCATGCACACCAGGGATCAATTATGTTCAGCCCACGCATTCACACACCGGCAGTCTCTTCCCTCATTAGTTTCATTGTTATAAAAACGCTGCGTTGGCAGGAAGAGTCCGTCGGAGCATTCACCTCTATACGTGGCAGCGAGTTTCTCCGCGTATGCGCATTTCATCACCTTCGTGTCTGTTCAGCCTGTCTGTTCAAGTTCGGTTAAACCCTTGATGTCTGTGGCTGACCCTGCTTACTCCCTCATCCTCCAGACTGCATGGACTGCCTCGGATCACTCCAGCTCCGTAAGTTTCATGTTTGCCTTTCTTCCTGTGCCAACAGCAGCCCTACAGCACTAGGTACTCCCTGTGGCGGGCTGTAGAGCATCCGGCAGGTTCCCTGTATGTCTGGTGGCCTTAATTTCATCATTTGCTAGTCTCTGTATTTTTGTGGTCAACTGGACTTGTTATTTTGCTGCAGTTTATGTTAACAAATGGCACGTTCTACTCTCACATTTGGGTTTTTCATTTCTTCCTCCGTGCACCACGTAATGGCGCATGGGGAATTATGACACCTTCAAACTACAACTGGTGAGCTGCAGTCGCGAGTTCCAAGAGCATAGATTCACACCTCAACAATCTCCTGCAGATAACAGTGCCTTTCTCCGGGATATCAAGTTTCATGTCTTCACATCACTGATCGTGCTAGTCAGCCCAGAAGCTGGTGATGCAGGCTATTATGGAGAGTCACTGGTATTTTTATAAGTCTTTTAACTTTGTTGCCCATGTTAAACTCAGCACAGATCAGTGGTGGAATACACTAATCTATATATAGTTCAATGGTTGCTGCTCTTTGTCCTCTGTTACAATGGAGAGGATTGCAAAATGCACCTGACCCAACATTTTTTTGATATCGACGCTGAACAACTTTTATATTTACAAGAAGAGACAGTGTGTGTTTGTGAGTGCAGGCTGCACTTTGAGTGTTGCCTTTGGCACCACGCAAAGCGGGATATGTTTTATTTCGGAGGGTACAGATAGGTACAGGAGCAGAGGATATGCGAGGTGCACTGGGATGCATAGATTGCCCCTCATCAACAGGACAGGCTGGTCTCTTCTCCGCAGCAGCCGGGGGATGGCCTGAGCTGCTGCAGGCTCCGAGGGAAAAAAATGCTCTTATAAAATAAACATTTTTTTCCATTTCTTCCGGGTCCACAGCGGGTTCATTTTACATGGGTATCTGGAGGAGGAGTACAATGGAGAAAGATGAAGCTCCATGGGGCGACATAGACCATTTTTACCATCTAGTCCAGGGGTGTCAAACATACAGAAGAAACTGGCCCGTTAATCTGTATGGTGTGGTGAGTCTGTTTAGGTGGTTAGGATTTATGACTGATGTAGAGATGTATGTAAATTTAAAATAATTTCTAGATTTTGACAAGTTGTTTTTACCATAAAGTGAAATACCATATTTCTAATAATTACATTGCACTACTTGCACGGTGGTATGGGGTAGCAGGATGGTACAGGGGTTTACACTGTTACCTAAGAGCTAGAAAGTTCCAGGTTTGAATCCCAAGGCTGGCAGGGGTTCCGTGTGGAGTTTGCATGTTCTCCCTGTGCTGTGTGGGTTTACTCTGGGGGCTGTGGTTTCCTCCCACAATCCAAAGACATTCAAGTTAGGTTAATTGGTGATTCTAAATTGTCCTTGGGTATCCGTCTCTGAGAGGCCCTTAGAATAGAGGGTTAGTACTAGTGAAGTGCTTTGAGTGGTCCTTTGAGACTAGAAAAGTGCTATGTAAGTACAGGTCCTCATCCGTGCAGTCAGTTTTAGAGAAGTAACTTGTGTTTTTATCATGCTACAAGTTTTTGTTTTGTGCTATATGACTATGAACCTGTGTAGCACCAGCGCTACGAGCAAAAAAGGTTAATGTACAGCCCTGCATTTATACACTTTTGAAACCTAACTTTAGTCCAGATTTAGTCTTGTGATGATTTTATTTTTAGTTACAGTTTAATTTTAGTCTGTTCATTATCAATGGCTTTAGTCTCAGTCAACAAAAAGATATACTGTAGTTTTAGTTGACAAAATTAACACTAATGGTCGGGGTTGGTGGTGTAATGTTTAGAGAGCAGGAGCAGGAAAAGGTCACAAAATGTCACGCTGAAATGTCATTTCACACAGCTGTGCAAGTCCAACATTTTTGGTAGCTTTGGTCAATTCAGAACAAAAAAAAGCAATGTTGAGCTCAGGTTTTTTTCTCCGTCAGGCATTTTGTGCCATTGCTATTGCTGTGTGATTTTATCTATTTTTTACTCTCACACCTTTCAAAAAATGAAAACCGTCCATGCTGGATTTATACATAAGAACATACTGAGTTTAACAAGGATTTGATGGCCTTGTTTACTTTAAATCAAAAAAGAAACTTACTTGATTTGCTTTCACTGCAAGACATCAACATTACACTTCAGAAACACAGAACAAAGTAATTCCTTCTGAATGGCAATCAATCAGCAGATGAAAAGAAGCAAAGCAAGAGACTGAACCTATCTGAGGTAACAGTAAATCAACACCCTTATTCAGCCTGACAACAAGACTGCTTCTGCTGCAGGATCTCCACAGCAACCACAGGGATACTGTCTCCAGGGCAACCACTACCACAGATAAAGAAACAGAGTGTTCTGTGTTTATGTGATGTCTGGCCTGTCACATGACGTTATCGAAACAACCACGATACCAGTTTCACCTAACGACTTTGAAAAGCAGAGCAAATCCCGAAATGAGCTCATGTGGTTAAATAAACGCAGAGAAAATTGCACTGATGAGCAAGTTATGGACTACATTTATCTGCTGCTGATAAATGAAGGCAGGTATGTGGTGTTTGTTTATGTGACACACAGCTTCTGACTCCAAATCAAGACTGAAACACACATCGCAGTCACCCACAGCATTTCACAGAAATCAAATTAAAACCCACCTATGGCCTCAACAGCTTATGATGGGAAGCAACATGAAGACTTTATTTTGATATGCTGGATGAACGCTCGATACGAGGCCATTTCACACTATGGCAACATATCAAAGATAGATGACAAATGGGGCTGTAAATATTTAATGATAAAAATGTGTGTTCTAGGATGAGCTGGCTGCAAGAACAAGGGGTCCAAGAGTGACAACAGTGACAGCAGACAGTACATTTTGACTTTGCTTATTGAAACTTACCCTATTTCCTCCAGCTATAAGAGACTATTAAGATTCAGTTAAGATTGCAAATCAATCCAGTACAATCAGCTGTAGATTTTTAATTTATCCCTCCAACAGTATGGTCTTCTGTTTGATGTGAGTGTGCTCAGTAGGTTTGCCCCCCTACTTAGTGACCTATATTGAAATATCCAACTCTCCATGCAAGAAGCCGTCACATATTTCATAAAGCACATGAAAGACTATAAAGTTTGATAACACTATTTCTGCAAAGCAACGCTGAAATAAAAAAAGTTCATTTCTATTTGTACCTTCACATTTAACAGTTTAGATTTTTATTTGAACTGAAAACCTTTAGGGCAATATTACGGCGATCTACTTAACAGTCTATTGTCTAAGGTGCAGAGCTCATTTATTGGTGGGTCCAAAGCCATTTTGCTATTACAGCTGCACAAACAAATTTTGCACCTCTCAGAAAGTGCAAAGGAGCTATCCTAATGATCTCAGTCATTCAGAGGTGTGTTTTGGGAGTAATGGGCAATAAACCAATCACTGTCTTTGCTCTCATTCAATTTAATAAACAGGGCACAAGAGCTAAGGCTCAGTACTAATACAGTTGCAATCAAAATTATTCAGCTCTTGACTTCCGGTCTGGACGCCATGGTGGCAGCCACTTAATGCTGAAGCGCCCAGATCCCATCCGTGAAAATCCCATAAAATTTAGATTTTACAGATTTGTGGAAGAGTGAAAATCAAAAGACAAAGTTATTATGCCTAAAGGAAAACAGAAGAGATCGACATTTACCAGACCAAGACACGCATCGGCCGGAGAATCCGATCTCGAAGACAATAGCCACTCGGAAATGGAGAAGCAAAATGAGGCTAATAACACGGCTAGCCTAAAAACGATACTCCAAGAGTTAAGAGACTTTCGCCGAGAAAGTGGGGCCAAGCTTCGTGAAATTAAAGACAAAATAAAAAAGACAAATAACAGAGTGGACCAGGCTTAGGACCAAATCTTGGAAGCCGAGGAAAGATTACAAGGGCTGCAAGAAACTACGCTGGAGTTACTTAAACTACAGACAAGACTGGAGGCTAAGCTAACCGACCAGGAAGGAAGACTAAGAAGGGACAACATAAGAATTCATGGTCTAAAAGAGGGAGTCGAAGACAATTTCGCTAAAATGACTGTATGCGTGGAAACTATATTGAGGGAAAAGTTGGAACTTCCCCAAACCATCGAATTAAAAATAGAAAGGGTGCACTGTTCATTAGCCCCAAGGCTGTCAGCGGAAGCCCCCCCATGATCGGTGGTGGCGAAGTTTTCCAGCTTCAGAACAAAAGAAGAGGTTTTGAGACTGGCCTGGCAGAAAAAAAGATTTATGCACCAAGAAAGAAAGGTTTTTGTGGAGCATGACTACGCCCCGGAGGTCCTTAAAAAATGTTGGGAATACAATGAAGCTAAAAAGGTATTAAGAGAGAAGAAACTGCGTTTTCAAACCCCATTCCCGGCGAAGCTGAGGGTGTTTTATGGGGAAGAGACGTGTCTCTACAACTCGGCGGAGGAAGCAACAAGGGATATAGTGAGAAGAGGGCTCCCGGTACCGGTGTACAAACCCACAGCAGACCCGATTGAAAGAATCAAGGCCCAAATGTGGTGCACACAGAGACCTCCAAAATCCATGGGCCAACAGCTGGAAACCCAGCGCCAGGGCTATAAGGAAAAACTGGACGCTTTCAGGAGGGAATGATGATACTTTTAGTTAATATGTACATCCAGCACTCCTCCTACAAGGTAACAAACATTAAAGGAGATGCAGAATCAACAAATAGAAGGTGGTAAAACAATTTATGGGACAGTCATAATATTGGAAACAAATATGTCATAAAAAAACTTGTTAAAATAGAAATGTGACAATGAACCTTATGACCTCTCCACACTAACAAATATTGTATTACTATGATTGGTGCTGTGATGGCAGTGGGTGAGAGCACAAAATTTTATAGGGTATAGGCATAAAAAAAAAAAAAAATTCTATATAAGTTTGGACTGGGATCTGAAAATCGCGTTGAAAACATGGGACAACGTACAGGGGTAAGAGAGGCCCTCAACAAACTGTAACAAAGTAACAAAGTTGTAACAAAGTCTGAGGAATTGTAACAAAGTTTGAGGAATTTCCCTCGGAGCCAACACACCATCAAGGCTCCTCTAAGATCACTAAAAAGACCTCAGTTCAGGAAGATCCTTTGACAGTTGTATGTTCTAAAGTTCTTTATACTATGTTCTTAACCTCTTGCACTCCGTTGTACCGCGGACGGGCAAGTCTCTGCGTCCCAGAGCGCACGAGGGCGCACGAGAGCGCACTGAAAAAAAAAAAAAAGTTCTTCCACTTCAGACACAGCCGCGAACAGATTGGATATGATTGACCTCTCATTCGACTAATAAGAGCCTTGAATTGGGTTTCTGAAACCTTGAAGAACCAATGACTGAAAACCTAGCAAGAAGGACCCGCCTACCAACGCAGCGAGCCAATTGAAGCACAGAAGTTCGCTGAGCTGTTTTGTCTAAAGCTGGGTGAAGAGAGACTGCTACAGCAGCCACAGGCGGTGCTTTATTTTTTTTTTTTAATTCCAGCAGAGTGTTTAGGATTCTCTTATATGGTCATCATAGACCGACGGAGGCCGACGACGAAGGTCGTAAATCATTCGCCAAAACCGCAATCATGGAATTATGTTTTGACCGGGTCGCGAGACCAGAACCACGAGCAGACCAGCGTCGCGTTCGTCTGACAATGAGGAAGAGAAGTTCGCCAGGACAATGTGGCTGTGAAGAGGTAAGGTGTTATAAGCCAAATTATTTTTTATCCCTGAAAATTGTAATCAAAAATGACTTTTGACCGATCGGTAAATTACAACTGTGCGGCGCACGATGTCCGAAGTGCGTGCGCCGCGGTACACAGTTCGTTCGCCGCCTCCGGACCGTGAACACCCCCCCCCCCGCCGCTACTATTCTGTAGCGAGGGGGGGGGGAGTCGCGGTGACTGTGCTGCTGTGGCCACATCGCCACATCCGAGTGTAATCCATCATGCAGCGATGGCCAATCTCCGTCCTCTGTAGCGGGGGGGGGACCCCCCCCACACACACACACAGCCCTGAGTGTGACCTTTCATTAGAGCCCAAAATGAAGCTTCTATATTGAATCATTCAAAAATTACAGACGTTTTTTCCAAACTGTGCCATTTGGCACAATTTGGCACAGTTCCAAAACGCCTGGGAACTACCTGAGAACAAAGCTGTGTAATATATTCATTTTTTGTGGTATTGTTACAAAATTTGGACCTCAGCTGGATAACACTTGGTTCTACATTTCTGTTGCATTTTCCAGCCCGGATCTGAAGCTGTGTGTTATTTGCAAGCATTTATATCCACAAAAACACCCAGGCCAAATTTATTTTCTTCAAGTTCAGTATGTTTAGATGACTGTAACTCAGTGGCCAGAGCACTTAGAGAGATTATGACTGTTTTGCCAAAAAATTCAAAGTGTTTTCTTTTAAATGAGACCAACCCCATGAAGATGCTGCAAAGGGTTGAAGAACAGCTTTCGATTTACTTTGGGCACATTATTTTTTGGCGTTTTTAGGAAAATTGACCGGAGTGCAAGGGGTTAATGTTCTTTCAGTTTTTGAGTAGCATAAGAGAGGGTCACTATACTATCGTACTAATAAAGACAATATAATGGAGAAACAGAGTTCAACCAAAATAATCTCATATAATGTAAAAGGGATCCTGAATCCAGTTAAAAGATCCAAGATTCTAGGCAAAATGAAAAAGACAAAGCAGGAATAATATTTTTACAAGAGACCCACCTAACAGACTTGGAACACACTAAACTTAATAGACAAAGGTTTAAACTGATCTCTTCATCTTCATACAAGTGAGGGAGGAGGAGGGGGGTAGCTACATTGATCTCAACCAAAATTATATTTGAAAAAAACTCAGAACACAAAGATAAGGAAGGGAGACTTAGCATGGTACTCGGTCGACTAGAGGGAGAAGACATCACCCTGCTGAATGTATATCCACCTCCAGGGGCCAACTGGAAATTTTATAAAAAGGTATTTGACCTAATGATAACTAAAGCCCAAGGTTTAGTGATATGTGGTGGAGACTTCAATCTCAGACTGAATCCATACTGAGATGCATCAGGTAATTCTCCACGTCAAAATAACACTCAAAGTAGAAAAACTAGGATGCTAATAAATGAAATGGGAATCTGTGACGTGTAAAACGTGTACACTGGTAAAACCCCAGTGTAAAAGATTATACATTTTACTCAGCACCCCACTCATCATATTCTAGGATTAACTATTTTTTTATGTTTAATAGAGACATTGGGAGAGTAAGAATGTGTAAAATAGGACTGATGGATCTCTCTGACCACAGTCCAATCTGTATGGACTTAAATATCCAAAAATACACAAGTAATACATTTTCTTAGAGGTTAAATTCAAATGTGCTGAAAGGATCAATGAATTGGAGTCAGATATTCTCACCTATTTGGAAGACAATGATAACGGGGAAGTGTCCCCTTTAATACTGTGGGACGCATGCAAAGCTGTAATAAGGGGAAAGATTACTGCAAAATTGGCACTTCAAAAGAAATTGAGACAAGAAAAACTTAACAGAGTCAGAACTTGAGAAACTAGAAAGAGAGCACAAAGACAACACTCAATGACTCGCTCAAAATTAAGGAAATAAAAACCAAATAAACGAGATCTACTCAACAGAAATTCAGAAGAAACTTCCATTTCTGAAACAAAAATATGATGAAACAGGTAGCAAATCGGCAAAATTACTAGCCTATAAATTGAGGAAACGGCAAACGCAGAAAATAATTTACAAAATTAGAGACCCAATATCAAAGGAAATAAAAATTAGAATTCAGGAAATTCATAAAAGCTTCGAGAATTACTACAAGAACTTTTACTCGCTCAAAAAACACAAAAGAGACACATCTGAAGACTTCCTAGGTACATTAAATCTTCCCCAACTTTCTGAAATCACAAAATAAAAAACTACTGGCAGAAATACAACCTAAAGAATTAGAAAAAGCAATTATGAAACTTAAAGCTAACAAATCCCCAGGAGCAGATGGCTGTACAGCAGAGTGGTACAAAACGTTTAAACAGCAACTATCTCCTCTCCTCCTGAAAACATTTACTGTAACTACAGTATGTCCTCCACACAGGGGAAATCCTCCCTCCTGGAGAGAAGGGGTTATTGCAGTCATACCTAAACCTGGAAAGGATAAGTTAGACTGCTCCAACTACAGACCAATCAGTGTGTTAAATCATGACTATAAACTTTTTACCGCAATCCTTGCCAAAAGGTTAGAAAATATACTGTCAGACATAATTCATTTTGACCAAACAGGTTTTATAAGACAGACACAAGATAACATTAGACGCACTTTACACGTAATTCATCATATAAAAAATATAATTTAAATGCAGTCATATTGGGACTAGATGCTGAAAAAGCATTTGATTCGGTTGACTGGTCCTTCCTATATAGAATCTTGTTCAGTTTCAATTTTCATAACAACTTCGTTAGAACTATCCAGGCACTATATAAAAAAAACCCCAACAGCTAAAATAAGGATAAACGGTAAACTATCATCATCTTTTGAACTGGAAAGAGGATGTCGTCAGGGCTGTCCCTTGTCTCCACTGCTTTTTGCGATCTTCATAGAACCTTTGAGCCAATGGATAAGACAGAATAAAAAAAATTCAAGGTATTACACTTGGTCAGAAGGAACATAAAATAGCACTCTTCGCAGATGATATTTTAAAATACCTTTGGCAACCGGACACCTCTTTTCCAGAATTAATCTCAGAGTATGGAGAGTTATTGGGATACAAATTGAACATACATAAAACCCAAATTTTAACATTCAACTATAACCCAAACCAATATTTACTAGACAAATTCAAAGTTAACTGGGAGATGGAATCTATGAAATACCTGGGGGTCAATATACCGAAGAAACTCAACAAAATTATAACACTAAACTATGACCCTCTGATGGCAAAAATAAAATCTGATCCATCAAGATGGAACATGATACCCTTTTTAAGTACTGCACAAAGAATTGAAGCAGTCAAAATGGATATACTACCATGTCTTCTATATCTTTTCCAAACAATACCAGTAGAACCTCCCAAAAAAACATGGCAAGAACTGGACAGAAGGCTCTCAAGATTCATATGGCAGGGCAAGAGACCAAGAATCAGGTATAGAACCCTACAGCTAAACAAAGACAAACGTGGTCTTGCGCTGCCAAATATAAGGGATTATTTCAAAGCCGCTCAGATTAAAACTTTAGTAGAGATATGTAACCCATTCTATACTGCACAATGGAAGGAGATAGAATGCCAAACAACAAGTGACATTCCCCTACAGGCGATAATAGGGAATAATGCCTTACCGAAACATCTGAATGACACTAACCCGTGGATAGAGACCCCGCTAAAGATTTGGTTTAAGGTGGTCAGAGAGAATCAAACTAAAGAACCCTATTGATTACTGCAATGGATTCCCTATGATCAGGACTTTACTCCTAACAAAACAGACACTAGATTTAAAAAATGGAAAGAGAACGGATTGATAAAATATTATCATTCTTTTAAAGGGCTAACTTTAAAAAGTTTCAAAGATTTGAAAAAACAAGGTCTAACAAATCAAGACCTTTACAGGTTCTTTCAGCTTAGACACCACATAAACAAAATACTTAAAAAGGAGGATTTGGAAAGAGTGCAGTTAGGTGTTTTGAAGGTCTTTTTAATGGCATATAATGCGATCCCAGGGGTCAGATACATTTCTAAAATATACCACGGTCTTCAAGATTTAAAAGGAGACAACACATCATATATAAAAGAGAAATGGGAAAAAAGAGGGGAATTTCACTTTACAATTGGAAATATGGGAAAAACTAAATAAACAACAGTGGAAAAGTACTTCATTCCTGTTGTGGAGAGAATTTGGATGGAGAAACCTGGTAAGATTCTTCAGAACACCTGTACAAAACAAATGTACTCATAAAGAGTTGAATTGTTGGTGCTCGTGTGGTGAAAACACTGCAAGTCATTTTCACATGTTTTGGCCATGCCGGTTATTCACCAATAAGATAAGATAAGATAAGATAAGATAAGATAAGCCTTTATTAGTCCCACAATGGGGAAATTCCAGGATTGCAGCATTGTAGCTGGATGGAATAAATATATGAATATGTAAACACACAGTGCGGAGCAATGTAGCTAGATGGAATAATATGTAGATATATAAACACACAGTGGGGAGCATTGTAGCTAGATGGAATAAATATATAGATATATAAACATAAACACACCCAGTGCGGAGCATTGTAGCTAGATGGAATAAATATGTAAATATATAAACACACACAGTGCAGAGCATTGTTGCTAGATGGGATGAAACAGCACAACCGTCTACTTAGTTATCCTACATGGTATGATTATGTGCCCATACATATTCTCACTCTCCATAGCGACCGGTATTTTCCTAGTTGTATACCGGAGGGGACCATTGTGTAAGTCTATTGCATCTTTTGCATTCAAAAAACTATTAGTTTGTCACGTCTTTTTGCTATCTCTGCGAGCAGCCCTGCTTAGGTTGTACAGTCTGACAGCCATTGGTAGGAAGGACCTGCGAAACCTCTCGGTTGTGCACCTGGGATGATGTAGTCTGCTGCTAAATGAGCTCCTCAGTGCATTCAGTATGTCCTGCATAGGGTGGAACTCGGACTCCAGCAGAGATGACAGTTTAGCCACCGTCCTTCTCTCTCCTATCTCCTCCACCGGATCAAGGCGCTGCCCCAGGACAGAGCTAGCTTTCTTGATCAGTTTGTTCAGTCTCTTCCTATCGGCTGCAGTAATGCCACTGCCCCAGCAGACCACTCCAAAAGTGATGGCTGATGCCACCACCATGTCATAGAATGTGTTCAGCAGCGCGCCTTGTACACCAAAAGACCTGAGTCTCCTCAGTAGGAACAGCCTGCACTGTCCCTTCTTGTAGAGTGCATCAGTATTGTGTGACCAGTCTAGTTTATTGTTCAGATGAACACCCAGGTACTTATAGGCTGTCACCATCTCGATGTCTGTTCCCTGTATATTTACTGGTGCTGTGAGGGGTTGTCCTTGCCTGCGGCAGTCCACCACCAGCTCCTTAGTTTTTCTCGCGTTGATCTGGAGGCAGTTCCGATGGCACCAGTCCACGAAGTCCTGGATAAGCCCTCTGTACTCAGCTTCATCTCCATTGGAGATGAGGCCAACGATCGCAGAGTCATCAGAGAACTTCTGTAGATGGCAGTGTGTTGTGTTGTGTGAGAAGTCCGCAGTATAAAGAGTGAACAGGAAGGGAGCCAGCACCGTTCCCTGGGGGGCCCCCGTGCTACTGATGATCGTGTCGGACACACAGTCCCGGGTTCTCACAAACTGAGGCCGGTTTGTGAGGTAGTCCAGGATCCATGATGACAGGTGCTGGTCCACCCCTGCGCGCAGCAGCTTGTCCTTCAGAATCATCAGTTGGATGGTGTTGAAAGCACTGGAGAAGTCAAAGAACATGATCCTCACCATATTCCCGGGCTTCTCCAGGTGGGACAGAGAACGGTGAAGGAGGAAGATCACCGCATCCTCCACCCCAATGCCATGCTGGTAGGCGAACTGGAGTGGATCCATCGCTGGTTCCACCAGGGGGCGGAGGTGAGCAAGGAGCAGTCTCTCCAGGGTCTTCATCAAGTGGGACGTCAAGGCCACCAGTCTGTAGCTGTTCAGGTCTTTGGGGTGGGAAGTTTTTGGTACAGGTACCACACAAGATGTTTTCCACAGCTGTGGTACCCTCCCCAGTTTCAGGCACAGGTTGAAGATATACGTCACAATCCCACACAGCTGGTCTGCACAGGACTTGAGGAGCTTTGCGCTGATGCCGTCTGGTCCCGACGCCTTCCTCGCCTTGATCTTCCTCAGCTCCGTCCTCACCTGGGTCCTGGTCAGGGTCAGGATGGGGGGCTATGTGTTGGGAGTGGGGGGGTGTTGGTGGAGTGGGGAGTGGGCAGCAGGACTTGATTTCTTTAGAGGCAGCAGTGGTTGTTGTGCAGACAGGGGGGAGGGCGGTTGGTCAAACCTATTGAAAAACAGATTCAGGTTGTTCGCCCACTCCCTGCCCCCCGTGGCCTGGGGGGAGGTATTCTGGAGCCCAGAGATGGTTTTGAGGTTTCTCCAGACCCCGCTGATGTCGCTCTGTTGCAGCTTGTCCTCCATCTTCTTCCTGAAGCTGTCCTTGCCTACTCTGATCTTTCTCCTCAGCTCCCTCTGTACGGACTTCAGCATCTCCCTATTCCCCAACCTGAAGATCCTCTTCTTCTCTCTCAGAAGTGTTTTTATCTCAGGGTTGATCCAGGGTTTGTTGTTTGAGTGACACCGTATGGTCTTGGTGGGAACGGATTTGTCCACACAGAAGCTGAGGTAGTCCGTGATGGTGTGAGTGAGGCCATCGATGTCCTCACCATGTGGATCGCAGAGCTGCTTCCAGGCGGTGGCTTCAAAACAGCCCTTTAGAGTGTCCATTGTCTCCTCAGACCATAACTCCACAGTGTGCATGGCCGGAGGTTGTCTGTGCACTAGGGGTTTGTACACCGGCCGGAGATGAACCAAGTTGTGATCCGATCTCCCGAGTGGGGGGAGTTGTGATGAGGTGTACGCCTCCTTAGTGTTTGCGTAGAATAAGTCCAGTGTTTTATTGTCTCTAGTGTGGCATGTGACATACTGGGTGAACGTGGGTAGAATGGGAGACAGTGAAACATGGTTGAAATCGCCTGAGATGAGGAGAAGAGCATCTGGGTGTTCTGTCTGCAGCCTGCTGGTTACTGAATGGATGACGTCACGCGCTGTCCCAGCGTTCGCTGTCGGATTTGCATAAACAACAATGCAGATCACGTGTGAGTGTTCTCTCGGGAGATATGTAGGCCTCATGCTAACAGCTAGCAACTCAATGTCTTTGCTGCAGTGTCGTTGTTTAACAGTGATATGTCCCGGTCTGCACCAGTTGTTGTTAACATACATTATCACTCCACCGCCCCTTGCTTTGCCACTGTCTGGTGTTCGGTCAGCCCGTATCATGTGAAAACCCTCCAGCTCAATGTTAGCATCTGCTGCTAGTTCAGTTAGTCATGTCTCAGTAAACAAAAGGAGAGAGCACTCCCGGTAAGTGCTATCGTAACGGGAGATAGCCGCTATCTCATCTACCTTTCCCAGTATCGACCATACATTTCCCATGACAATAGATGGAAGGGAGGGTCTGTACCTTATATTTTTTGTCCTCCGCCTTACTCCAGCCCGGCAGCCGTGGCGTTTTCGCCTCAGTTCTCTCGGTATGTCGAGTTTTTCCAATGGGACCGGGTGGCGGTTGAATGCTAGCAGCTCTTCCCTGCTGTATCGTATCCTGCTATAAACAGTGGCTCCGTCCACCGGCTCAGGAGACATTTGGGACGATCTGTGTGTCCGTGATATAAGTGGAGTGAAAAAAGACGGATCAAAAAGAGAGAGGAGGGGAAAAAGACTCGGAATCGAGCCGCTGTTGCAAAGGGCAGCCTACTCGTGTGGCGCCGGGAGAGAAAAAAAAAAGTGTCTATATATATATATATATATATATATATATATATATATATATAGACACACAGTGTGGAGCATTGTGGTTGGTGAATGTGCAGCAGAAAGTCTAAGCTCTCTCTCCGCGGATGCGGCGGGCCAGCTCGATGTCTTTGGGCATGATGGTGACCCTCTTGGCGTGGATGGCGCACAGGTTGGTGTCCACAAAGAGACCCACCTGGTAGGCCTCGCTGGCCTCCTGCAGAGCCATGACGGTGGAGCTCTGGAAGCGCAGGTCGGTCCTGAAGTCCTGAGCGATCTCCCTCACCAGGCGCTGGAAGGGCAGCCCACGGATGAGCAGCTCCGTGGATCTCTGGCAGCGATGGATCTCTCCCAGAGCCACGGCACCGGGCCTGCAACGGTGAGGCTTCTTCACTCCGCTGGTGGCCGGAGCGCTTTTTCCGAGCAGCCTTGGTGGCTAGCTGCTTCCTGGGGGGCTTTTTCCTCCAGTAGATTTACGGGCAGTCTGCTTGGTTCTTGCCATCGCTCTTTATTATTCTGTCTTATATTTCTTGCACGCCGCCTAAACTCCAGCCCGGCACCCGCGTCGTTTTCGCTACAGTTCCTCGGTATGTCGAGTTTCTCCGTTAGCACCGGGTGGCGGTTGAGTGCTAGCTAGCTCTTCCCTGCTGTATCGTCTCCTGCTGTAAACAGAGGCTCCGCCGACTCGGGAGACCTTTGGGGCGATCTGTGTGTCCGTGATATATATGTAGAGTGAAAGGTGTAGAAAGAAGAAGGAAGATTAAAAAAAAGGCAGTTGCAAAAGGCAGCCAACTCGTGTGGCGCCGCCAGTCCAGCGGAACCGGAACCGGAAGTACAATACTGGATTAATGTAAAGACAGTAATGGGGAAAATATTCAAAGTAACAATTCTTTTCTTTTGAAACTATGTATTTGGGTTTAATACCGGAATCACTGGAAAGACGAGGAGAAAAATACTTATTCAGTGTTTTAATATTGGCAAGTAAAAAAGCACTGACAAAAAAATGGTTGACGAGAGACTATCCTTCACCTGAAGAATGGACTAATGTGATTCATGACATTTATCTGATGGAAAAGTTGACATTTACACTGAGACAGGACATGGACAAGTTCTTAAACTTTTGGCAACCCTGGAACACATACAGTGGGGCAAAAAAGTATTTAGTCAGCCACCAATTGTGCAAGTTCTACCTTTTTAAAGATGAGAGAGGTCTCCAATGTTCATCATAGACAAAATGAGAAAAAAAAATTCAGAAAATCACATTGAAGGATTTTTAAAGAATTTATTTGCAAATTATGGTGGAAAATAAGTATTTGGTCACCTACAAATAAGCAAGATTTCTGGCTCTCACAGACATGTAACTTCTTCTTTAAGAGGCTCCTCTGTCCTCCACTCGTTACCTGTATTAATGGCACCTGTTTGAACTCGTTATCAGTATAAAAGACACCTGTCCACAACCTCAAACAGTCAGACTCCAAACTCCACTATGGCCAAGACCAAAGAGCTGTCAAAGGACACCAAAAACAAAATTGTAGACCTGCACCTGGCTGGGAAGACTGAATCTGCAATAGGTAAGCAGCTTGGTGTGAAGAAATCAACTGTGGGAGCAATTATTAGAAAATGGAAGACATACAAGACCACTGATAATCTCCCTCGATCTGGGGCTCCACGCAAGAT
The DNA here is from genome assembly GCA_020510985.1 of Pholidichthys leucotaenia. Classification (NCBI taxonomy): domain Eukaryota; kingdom Metazoa; phylum Chordata; class Actinopteri; order Cichliformes; family Pholidichthyidae; genus Pholidichthys; species Pholidichthys leucotaenia. Next base: position 184,995,222 of record CM035840.1, on the reverse strand, counting down.
CTCACCCCATGGGGTCAAAATGATCACAAGAACGGTGAGCAAAAATCCCAGAACCACACGGGGGGACCTAGTGAATGACCTGCAGAGAGCTGGGGCCAAAGTAACAAAGGCTACCATCAGTAACACACTACGCCGTTAGGGACTCAAATCCTGCAGTGCCAGACGTGTCCCCCTGCTTAAGCCAGTACATGTCCAGGCCCGTCTGAAGTTTGCTAGAGAGCATTTGGATGATCCAGAAGAGGATTGGGAGAATGTCATATGGTCAGATGAAACCAAAATAGAACTTTTTGGTAAAAACTCAACTTGTCGTGTTTGGAGGAGAAAGAACACCATACCTACTGTGAAGGATGGGGTTGGAAACATCATGCTTTGGGGCTGTTTTTCTGCAAAGGGACCAGGACGACTGATCCGTGTAAAGGAAAGAATGAATGGGGCCATGTATCGTGAGATTTTGAGTGAAAACCTCTTTCCATCAGCAAGGGCATTGAAGATGAAACGTGGCATGACAATGATCCCAAACACACCGCCCGGGCAACGAAGGAGTGGCTTCGTAAGAAGCATTTCAAGGTCCTGGAGTGGCCTAGCCAGTCTCCAGATCTCAACCCACATACAAAATCTTTGGAGGGAGTTGAAAGTTCGTGTTGCCCAGTGACAGCCCCAAAACATCACTGCTCTAGAGGAGATCTGCATGGAGGAATGGGCCAAAATACCAGCAACAGTGTGTGAAAACCTTGTGAAGACTTACAGAAAATGTCTGACCTCTGTCATTGCCAACAAAGGGTATATAACAAAGTATTGAGATGAACTTTTGTTATTGGCCAAATACTTATTGTCCACCATAATTACCTCCGCCAGGAGGTTATGTTTTCGCCGGGGTTTGTCTGTCTGTCTGTCTGCCTGTCTGTTGGTTAGCAAGATAACTCAAAAAGTTTTGGACGGATTTCGATGAAACTTTCAGGCGTTGTTGGAAATGGTACAAGGAAGAACTGATTAAATGTTGGGGATGATCCGGATCACCGTCCAGAAGAAAACTGCCATTACGGAAAATGCCATTTTCGTGAATAACTACTGAACCACTAATCCTATCATTGTCAATTCAATTGCTAGTCATATGTTTTCATGGTCAAGGAATCTGAAAACGTACACACAAACACTGTATGGGGGGAACTGTGGCCGCCATTACGGAAAATGCCATTTTCGTGAATAACCACTGAACCACTAATCCTATCATTGTCAATCTAATTGCTAGTCATATGTTTTCACGGTCAAGGAATCTAAAAACGTACACACAAACACTGTATGGGGGGAACTGTGGCCGCCATTACGGAAAATGCCATTTTCGTGAATAACTACTGAACCACTAATCCTATCATTGTCAATCCAATTGCTAGTCATATGTTTTCGTGGTCAAGGAATCTGAAAACGTACACACAAACACTGTATGGGCGGAACTGTGGTCGCCATTACGGAAAATGTCATTTTCGTGAATAACTACTGAACCACTAATCCTATCATTGTCAATCCAATTGCTAGTCATATGTTTTCATGGTCAACGAATCTGAAAACGTACAAACAAACACTGTATGGGGGGAACTGTGGCGCTTGGCGGAGGTCTGCGCTCTCCGAGTGCTTTTCTAGTTTGCAAATAAATTCTTTAAAAATCAGACAATGTGATTTTCTGGATTTTTTTTTTCTCATTTTGTCTCTCATAGTTGAGGTATACCTATGATGAAAATTGGAGACCTCTCTCATCTTTTAAGTGGGAGAACTTGCACAATTGGTGGCTGGCTAAATATTTTTTTACCCCACTGTATGTGTCTTCTATCAGATCTAATCTTCGACAAACATCACTTCAATAACTGTACCTCTTTGTTCCAAAGCTACTCACAGTTGTTTGTTTTTTTTCCTTTGTTTTTTCTTTTACTTTTAAAAAAAGGTGTTTCAATAACATTTTTTTAATCAAAAATCCAATCTTGTCTTATATACAAAAAAAGGAAGCATGGGATGTAAATGTATATAATGCAGTGCTGTACTGATATGTATACCCTAAATAAAAATTTAAATTAAAAAAATTATTCATCTCACTGCAAATTAGGTTTATTGGCAAGATGTAGAAACTAGCAGCTGTTTGCAATAAACAAATCAAACAAGAACAATTAAAGTAGCTCAACACAACTAATATTACAAGTGGTTTCTCCAACTTCTACAGAAAATGCCACTTTTAATGACAACTGCAGTCTCAAAATTATTCAGCACCTTCATGACAAGCAAGCACAAACCATGTGCACAGTTAGCTACTAATTAGGTGGCAAGGGCACACAGCAGAAACGCAGACAATGTGCTGACAGAAACCAAAGACTACCAGCACAAGGCGTGGCCCAAATACTCACTTTAGATCATCATAACAGGGCCCTAAATGTCATTGTAATTTGCAGATACAAAAAAAACATAGGAGTACCCTTCCAACATGATCAATATCAAACACCTATGATAAATGTGCAAATAAAAAAACTAATAATTAAATAAACATACCACAAATTCAAAAATTGGACATTCAGTTTTGCTTACTGTGCAAGATACGATTAGTGCAAGATAAAAGTGTGATATAAATTTGATAAATGCATGGTGAAAGGAGCAAAGTGCCTGGTTTAACATTGTACTGAGAGTTATTGTTGCTTGTTGAGACATGTCACATGTGGAAAGAAGCTATTTGTGAATTTGGGATTGTGAACTTGCCTAAGTCCACCACTTAATAATAAGTCAATTGTGTGATGGCCCTCTTACTTTGATGTTTTTTTACACAGACGTTCCAGAGTTCAGGGACCAAAGGCCTTCACTAACCCAGACATTCTGGGTCAGGATTATCTGTACTTCGAAGGTGGTTATCAATTTGATAAGTGGACCCTGGGTTAATCTACCTGACTGCGTGCACACTCACATAAAAGAGGCAGTAATCGCAGCAGATGACCAACAGGGAGAATGAACAGGGAAGAGCGGAGTACGTCACTGATGAAGAAAAAAAGTATTGGATGAAAAAAATATGAAGAGTGTGTACAAATGTAATACAAGGGAGAAAAGAAACAGCTGCAGCAGTCAAAGTCAGAAAGAAGCATGGCCTAAAACTCCAGGGGAGGTGGATGTTATTTTTCAAAGGATATACAGTAACTGACTGGAGAGCAGTGCTGATACACCCACTGAGCCCTTACCTGGATCTTAACCTGTTCTCAACCCGATTAGGTTCACAGCATAAATTACCATGGTAATCAACCTAGGTAAGAAGTGAACCAGCTTTATACACAGAAAACCCAGGGTAACCCTGAAGTTACCTCACCAAGCCTAAATCCTTCTTCGGTATACAGGCCCCAGTTCTGTCTCCCTTCCTTCCAAAACCAACAGAGGCATAAACCTTTGTTTGTGTCTGTTGGTTTCATTATGATGGATTCTACTTAAAGCTATGGTCACAAAGATTCTTACGAACGATGGGTTTGTAAGAATCTCCAAGCTCCTACGAATTCTGGGAGTTCGCAGACATTCATGGAGGGGGGCATAGTTTCTTACGGCTGCCATTCAAGTCGCAAGAGCAACTTGAGGCATACTTGAGAAATGAGGTGCTTTTCGGTTGTACAATGACTCTAGAGTTCTTACGTTCTTTATAATGGTGCCTTGGGATCTTTCTATGGCATACTTACTGCCATCTTATGAAAATTTTTGTGCAACTCACAGCACTCTCGAGTCATTGGTAGGAAAATCTTATGGATCTCGGCACATTTTGTTGGCACAAATGTCGCATGAATGATGTACTTCCACGTTATGAGCGCCTCACCACTGCATGATGCACACTATACGAATCTCCGTTTCCCACGACCGCTGTAAGGGGCCCTCAAGAACAACTTAAGGTGTTCTTGAGGCATACTTACAGCCAACATCTTGTGTAGTTCTTATGTTGTTCCTAAGGCATTTGTAAGGCCGCCCTACGATGAGGGGTTTTTGTAGGGTGTTCATAGATATCTTGGACAAGATCATTGACCTGGCCTCGAACTTACAAATGGTCTACGAACACTGGATTCTCCTATGGCCGCCTTAAGAATACCGTATGAAATGGTCCAGAAATTGTTTATAAAGTGTTCGCAGGCATCCGTAAGGGTATTTGTGACCGTAGCTTAATTTTGGCGGACATTCTGTATTAGTCTGTCAGTTAGTGACAGATGCGAGTTTGTTCGGGATTTGAACTCATGACGGCTTGTGTTCATAAGACAGCATGAAAACAGCGATATTTTTGGAGGTGTCATCATGGACTCCTAAAAAACTCATCTGTTCTGTCTGACCACAGTGAAAATATCCAATCAGAGTGACTGTTTAAAAAATGAAGACACATAAATGAGAGATCAAAGCTTGAAAGCCCTCCGGACACCAGACCTTATACAGCTCAGTTTACAAGTGCAACATTTCCTGTTATATTTACTGCACTCTTACATGGTTATTTAGAAGGCATAAATAATGCCTCTGTCACAGCAACCATTTTAATATGACATCTGCCATGGAGCACATGTTCTAAACCACATTTTCTGCCCCTGCAGTAAATAGAACAGTTGATGCTGTCAACATGATCTGCAATACCCATTTATCTACAATTCTGTGTCAAAATGACTTCTATAAAACAGGCCTAATCCAAGATTGTGCAACATCAAACTAATATGTCAGCACCATAGAAGCAGGAATATGCTCCAGTGCATGTCACAGCAATTGAAAGCCAACACAACAAATCAAGGCAGCTGTAAATTATCTCCCCATAACTCACATTAATCTTTTCTACAGTATTTGTTTTAATTCTCTTTATTTCAGTGCTGTTGCTAATCTTTGCCATTCTGTGCCCTTACATGTGCCCCTGTAACATTGCAGCATGTACACCTGTAACACTGCAAAGCCCCTCAATCTGCAGAGGAAAAAAAGCGTCAACTTCTGGATTTGTGTGACTCAAACTTCACACCAAGGATCATTTCTAGTGAACCAAACAACAGCTTTCAATGAAAAAGTGTCCTTGCCCAAAGGTAGCAAAGGAGATAAGGAACGGGAGTACTTTCTTTTGGCATTCACAGGACGGTGCACACATGAATCTTTTCCTCCATGGTCAGACCGTCATTGCAGAGTTCTACTGTTACATTCATTAGCAGGAATGACCTGAACCTAGCCAAACACACGTCATAGTTTTGACCACACCACAGCAATCACCTGACTTGCCAGATTTTCCTTCATGTGGCCTTGTCCCTCTTCTCCCAAATGAATTTAACAGAAATACTGTAATGCCATTTAGACACATAATACAGTAGCAAGCATAAGTTGCACACAAAAGAAGGGCAAATGGTCAACTTTTTAAAGAAATTTGGAGAGATTTTTGGCATAAATTTTCTGCTTCTCTTATATATTTGTTATATTTTTCTTGGTAAATAAGTTACCTTTTCCAGGTAAATGTATGCTTGTTTCATGTAAATTGTGATTTTCTTAAAATGAAACCTTTTTCCAGAAAGTTTGCTGCTCATAAAATTTATTTTTTTCCCTAAATTTGCAAGATTTTTGCTGTTTTTTCCTCATAAATTTGTCATATTTTTTTCTTTGTAAATGTGTCACATTTTTGGCACAAACTTACTGATTTTCTCATAAATTTGTCATATTTTTCACAAAAATGTGCAAGCTTTTTCTAGTAAATTTTTGGCTTCTTTTGTCTGAAAAAGGAAATACAAAATGTAACCACTTTGGCTATAGGAGTTGCAAAATTACACTCACACCTTACATTACTGATGCAATTTACTTTTTAAAATTGTTTTCTTGAGGGTCCGTTTACACAGCACAGAGATTGTTGAGAGATCAAGCCAATTTTTGATCTTTGGGATCATTTGGGAAATTCTTGTGTGTTTTGGACTGAGTCAAAACTTTGAGGAGACTGTGACAACTGGAGATCATTTAAGATCATTGATAAATCAATCTCTCAACAATCTCTCAATGATCTCCACCACTGTGTGAAGGGGGTATAAAAGCTGGGTAGTGTTGTGTGAGTGATGTTGGGATATAATGAAAATGAAATTATGCATTCAGGTAGGTGAGCTAAACTTGTCTATCATACAAAATCCCACTGACTGTTAGCCTATTGGTGCTCGGACCTAGCACAGTGCTACCATAGTAGTTGTGCATGAATTTCTGCAAAAACTTAAGAAATCAACTTATTTGGTGAAGGTCCAGCTTCTATTTAGTGAGCACTCATGACACAGGTGAATGAAGATTATTACTGACGCAAACCACGCCTCGCATTTGATAATCCCTGCCCACTCCCGACTGATCCGATCACATCTCACAGTGAAATATGGTGCATTATGTGAAAAAAAAATACCACTAAGTTCCTTAGCACTGTGGGGCTTAGAACATATTTGATTAGACAAATTGTTCCTCTCTGGTAAAGAGGATCAAAAATACAACACATAGAAGATGGACGACAATGCCACGTCAACTCCAATCTAATAGGATTACTGGGTTCAAAAGTTTAAAGTACTGCAGGGATGTAGTTCAAATATGATGCAAATTCAACTGGGCTGAAGTTATACAAAGCCATGACCCTCCGCAAAATCTTTGGGAAGCAGTAATTACATTCACTGTGTTTTGCTTTAGCTCGTGTTTTTGTTTAGTTGTTAGGGTTGCCCTGGGTTTACTCCATAATAGATATTATCCCAATAATCATCAAGCTTTCCAACACCATACAGTCAAAATTAGGGAAAAAATGCTCAAGTAGATCACATCGTGGCAGCAGAGTATTACCAAGACCAGGCGTACGCAAACTATTTTAATGAAAGGTTCACATTTACTTTTTCTAGTGGGCCAAAGGTCTGGAACAATATGTTGAAAAAAATACAAATCACCAAGCATCCCTTACCATAAGACAAACTGAGTGAACATAACCTGGGACAAAAGGTTTGATTACATGATGTTATGTTCTTACCTCAGTATTCTGTGTATCGTGTTGATCAAAATAGCCATGCTTGGTCTAATGTGCCATTTCACATTACCACTCTTTATGATGGCAACTGTGTCACTGCAAATCAGGCACATCATTTGGTGCTGGACTTTTGCAGAATGAACACATATTTGAGCAGCTGTGGCGACCACCAGGGAAAAAGCCTCGACGACCACCAGAGAAGAAGTGTGCCAATCGTTGGAGGAGCAGCTGTGGTGACGAGGGACCAAAAGCAGCAGAAACAGCGACAGGCATTGGTCTGGAAATGGCAGGGGGTGGCATCCATTCGTGCCTCCCCCCCAGGACCCCCAAAAGCCAGCCGAGTCTCACTGTAATTCCTCAGCTCAGCAGGGTCAGCAGCTGACAAATTCCAGGGAGTCCACGAAGAAGGAGCCGTGGGCCACTGCTTGTGAGGTGGAGTTGGACTGGCAATAGGAGGAGCTCTTACCAACCCTGGTGTGATCATTGGAGGTTTTGGACAGAGATTAGGAGATCCTTCAATTCAATCCCTTTATCCTGGGTGTTCAGCAGTTACAGCAGCTGCAGCATTCAAATGTGCCAAGGCAGCCTCTGGGGTGCGGGTGCTGCAGGCCACAGAAACTAATCCTATCTGGGTAGAAGCCTAAGACAGCTTCCCACTCAGTCCAATTTAAGCAAGCCCCATGCCCGCTGGGTCCTTTATTGGCAGCAACATACTGTTATATTTTTGTTTAGCAGAGCAGGCAGAGAGGAAGGACCCAAATGCAGACATCAGACTATTCACAAAGGATTTATTAAAGAAAGAAAATAAAGAGCAGCATGAGGGCTGAAACAAAACTACTCTAAACTCTAAAGGATAACTACAGGAATGCCATGGAGGGCTGAGCAGACAAACCTGTAAACTCTGAAAACGGATGAGACAGAGGGGGAACCAAAACTGCTGCAACGAAATGCTGGTTGAACTTAATGTTGCCGCAGGGAGAAGAAAGGCTGAACTGAACTTAACCCATTAGCATTCCAGCCCATGTGAAATGTTCCACGGGTGGAACACCAGAATTTTAAGAAGTTAAAGGAACTGAAGATTCCACATAGAAAACAGCTGGAGAACACAGGAGCAGAGAATCAGACTAATTGAGTTACCTAACTACAAAGGAGTAAAGCAGAAGATTATGAACACAAACAACAGGAAGAAACCTAACAAAATAAACAGGAAGTAAACTACATGGAACTAACCAAGGCAGGGAGTGCCACAGAGATATAATAGGCTAGAGTGCTCATCACTAGCCACCAGGCTAGTTTTAGGTGGCCAAGCGCGGACACCATATTGGTGCTGATAAGAAACACAAGCCATTGAGCCACATAGGCATGTAATGCATTTTCTTCATTTTGGCTGAAGAAGCTGAATATTGTATGAAATAAATAGCATTCGTTGTCATGTACAAAGCCTGATCATGGTAGAAAATTAATAAAAATACAAAATGTTCAGTTTTAACAATGTTATTAATTGATTTAAACACTGATGTGACTGTTTTCATCACCCAAATATCAACTTTTCAAGATTATCGTGACTAGAAAAGCGCTATATAAATGCAGGTTAGTTAGTTAGTTAGTTAGTGTATGGAAGTGATTTTTTATGCTTTTCTTTCTTCTTATATTCATATGCATTTTATAGTGATGCTCATTCATAGAATTGTAACTGATAGGATGGCAAGTCCAGACACATATGGTAGGTAATATTAGAAGACCCTTTTAATAATAATGATAACAAAAATTAATACCACTGCTGCCACTAATAACAAATAATAATTACTACTACTACTGCTAGTACTACTACTATTAATAATAACAACAACTAGCATTAATAATACTAAATAATAATTAATACTAATACTAACGAAAAATAATAACAGAACAGAGACAGAAAAAGTCACAACCTTTATTTTCCTTTTGTTTTGGTTTCTGGAGGGGCAGAAAAAGGGCAAATGGGCTGCTGCCCGGGCAACAATAGCCGGTACTTGTGCACTTTTGTGTCTGCAGCATGTGACATTAAAACGCTACACTTTAGGAATAGCTAGAAGTAGCAGCTCACAGTCAAAAGTAGCCATACATTTAACTTGAATTCTTGATCCTTGCATCTTTCCCTCCCTAATTATATCCCTCCATCTATTTTCGCACCGCATCAATTACACCTTCTTTCTCCATCTCTTTCTCTCTCAGTTGTTGGACTTGCTGTGACTGTCCCTCCTCCATGGCTACACTGTAAAACCTGATGAGTTAGTTCAACTGAAAGTGTTTGAGGAAAAAGATTGCCTTGAATCATTTAACTTTGTCAACTCAAACCATTCAAGCATGCCTAATCTTTTCAGTTGAGAAAACTGAGTTATATAAAAAGAGTTAACTTAAAAGTATCTTCTTCACACTAAGCTACCATTCACGTTTTACTTACTCTGTTACTTCTATTAAGTTTTATCACTACATTCTAGTTATGACAGCTTACAGAACACAACATAATTGGCATAGCTTGACACCTTCATGCGGCAGTGTACGCAAACGCTGTGAGCCCCCACAGCTACGAATTGAACCTCAGTCTTAGAGTGTCAACTGCCACTGTGGTACAAGGTGGAGGGGTTGGGGGTGGGGTGGTTATGGCAGTTACACTCATGGTGCCGTACACAAAAGTTATATAAAACTCAAACGTCCCAGCAACAAAAGCTTTAACATACAGCAGTAACACACAGTAAACTGACAGTCTAACTCAGGAGATAATGCTTAGTTTCCATCTCTGAACATTTCCCATCAGCAGTTGCAGCTGCATTATTTTTGAGAGATTTAAAAATACCTACAGTCCATCCGGAAAATATTTGCAGCGCTTCACTTTTTCCACATTTTGTTATGTTATAGCCTTATTCCAAAATGGGTTAAGTTCCTTTTTTCCACCTCAAAATTCTACACACAATACTTCATAATGACAGTGTGAAAAAAGTTTTTTTTTTGAGATTTTAGCAAATTTATTATAAATAAAAACTAAGAAATCACATGTACATAAGTATTCACTGCCTTTGCTTAATACTTTGTTGATGCACCTTTGGCAGCAATCACAGCCTCAAGTCTTTTTGAATATGGTGCCACAAGCTTGGCACACCGATCGTTGGGCAGTTTCGCCCATTCCTCTTTGCAGCACCTCTCAAGCTCCATTGGGCTGGATGGGAAGTGTCGATGCACAGCCATTTTCAGATCTTTCCAGAGATGTTCAGTTGGATTCAAGTCTGGGCTCTGGCTGGGCCACTCAAGGACATTCACAGAGTTGACCTGAAGCCACTCCTTTGATATCTTGGCTGTGTGCTTAGGGTCGTTGTCCTGCTGAAAGATGAACCGTCGCCCCAGTCTGAGGTCAAGAGCACTCTGGAGCAGGTTTTCATCCAGGATGTCTCTGTACATTGCTGCATGCATATTTCCCTCTATCCTGACTAGTCTCCCAGTTCCTGCTGCAGAAAAACATCCCCACAGCATGATGTTGCCACCACTATGCTTCACTGTAGGGATGGTATTGGCCTGGTGATAAGCAGTGCCTGGTTTCCTCCAAACATGACGCCTGGCATTCATGCCAAAGAGGTCAATCTTTGTCTCATCAGACCCAAGAATTTTGTGTCTTATGGTCTGAGAGTCCTTCAGGGGCCTTTTGGCAAACTCCAGGTGGGCTGTCATGTGCCTTTTACTATGGAGTGGCTTCTGTCTGGCCACTCTACCATACAGGCCTGAGTGGTGGATTGCTGCAAAGATGGTTGTCCTTCTGGAAGGTTCTGCTATCTCCACAGAGGAACACTGGAACTCTGACAGAGTGGCCATCGGGTTCTTGGTCACCTCCCTGACTAAGGCCCTTCTCCCCCAATAGCTCAGTTTAAACAGCCGGCCAGCTCTAGGAAGAGTCCTGGTGGTTCCGAACTTCTTCCATTTATGGATGATGGAGGCCACTGTGCTCACTGAGACCTTCAAAGCTTTTCTGTACCCTTCCCCAGATTTGTGCCTCGAGTCAATCCTGTCTCGGAGGTCTACAGACAATTCCTTTGACTTCATGCTTGGTTTGTGCTCTGACATGCACTGTCAACTGTGGGACCTTATATAGACAGGTGTGTGCCTTTCCAAATCATGTCCAATCAACTGAATTTACCACAGGTGGACTCCAATTAAGCCGTAGAAACATCTCAAGGATGATCAGTGGAAACAGGATGTACCTGAGCTCAATTTTGAGCTTCTTGGCAAAGGCTGTGAATACTTATGTACATGCAATTTCTTAGTTTTTTATTTTTAATAAATTTGTAAAAATCTCAAAAAAAACCCTTTTTTTTCATATTGTCATTATGGGGTGTTGTGTGTAGAATTTTTAGGGAAAAAATGAACTTAATCCATTTTGTAATAAGGCTGCAACATAACGTGGAAAAACTGAAGCACTGTGAATACTTTCTGGATGCACTCTATCTTCATTTGATGATTATACTTACAATTTTTGAAATTATAAATCATAATATTTAAATTTACTTAGGGGCACTAGTATTATTTTCTGTAAGTTTAAATTGCTTGAATCAGCATAAGACCTTTAATCTGAATTTTATATCAACAAATCTAGCCTATGTTCTTCGTATAGTGTGCCAGACTGCAGATGCACTGATATAAAGCCTCTTCCTCTACTTGACAAAAACAGGAGCCCCCAAACGCATTATTGCATAGCCCCCCAAAATGCAGGAAATGGCCTAGTTTCAGGATTATTTGGTTTTCAGAACATTGGAATATAGTTTAGAACTCATGGTGATCCCATCAAATGTTATGTCCCCCCATAATTAAAATAGATAAGAAAATCTATCTATAAATGCACAAAATCTCTGTGTGCGTGTGTCCGTCTGTGTGTCTGTTCCTCATATATCTCTTGAACTGTTCATCAGACTGACCTGAGATTTTATACGTGTTTTGCTGAGGTTACAAGGGTGTGCATCCCTGAGTATAGAGTTGCTCAGTCAAAATGTATATTTTTTATCAATAAAAGTTTAGCCACCGCTCTGTCTCCTCATGCTCTGGCTTCCAAAAGTGTGGGCGGGGTTTTGCATTGACTCCATACTGATTGGATAATATGCAGCATCATGGCATCAGTAACCACAGTGTTCTGTGAGCAAAACAAGGAAGCCAAAAGCGACAAATTTGACTAGAAAAAGATAATACTGAAGAGTTAATGCTTAAAAAAATTATACCAAAAAGCTGCCGTGATTGTGTAGGTCTAAAGGATAATTCGGCATATGAGGAGAACACGAGGCGCGTGAGCAGACTGGGCGAAGCGTCAGTAAGGACCTGGGTCTGACAAAGAACACTGGTGTATCCAACACAGGACATGCCAGGAGAAGCAGCGGCCCGACCAAGCGGACCACGATCCTTTGCGGGGAGGCACGCCCAGCCTGCCAGGTCAGTGGTAGGCGTGAGTCCCAACTGCTGCTTCACCCATGTGGTACTACTGTACTTTGCAGGATCGCTAAAAATTAAAAACTTAATAATAATAATACCATCATGATTATGGAGTGGAATGGCCGGAATGATTTAACGACCAAATGCAGGACACAAAAGTGCCCATATAACGAAATAAGTCATTTTTAGTTAAATATTTACTGATAAACAGGCAACACTGATGCAACAGTTGCAGTCAAACGGGTCCTTCTGCTGTGTATAATAATGTTGGGTTTTTTGTAGTTAATTTGGTTGATTACAGTTTTAAAAAACATTTTAATAACAAAATATTGCTAAAATATAAAATGATTAAATAAACGTGTCCTTTTATAGTCGTGCATGACGATACACAGAAGAAATTCAATATTACACTTAACTCCATCACTGAACAGTGATATAATGATGTCTCTGTGTTGGCCCTGCGATGGACTGGCGATCTGTCCAGAGTGTACCCTGCCTCTCGCCCAAAGATGCTGGGATAGGCTGCAGCCCCCCCCCCCCCCGCCCCCCGCGACCCAAAAAGGATTAAGCGGAAGAAGATGAATGAATGAATGAATGAACAAACAACTCCCATTCCCCAAAGTGCAAGATACACTATTATCTTGAATATAAGTGATAAAAGATCAAACAAATAAGTGATCTGACAAACAAATAAACAAGAGATCTGAAACGGTTGCTAATATTGGATGTCCCATTCATTTTCAATATTTAGGTATTCTGTAATTAATATTCACACAATCAAATAAATCTTAGTGCCATTTACTCCCTTTTATATTTGTCAAAGTCTAACATGTGATTGCCTACATATAGGCTACACCTCTTTGTATTCCACTTTCAAACACAGCCTACATTTGGGCCTGTAAAGCAGGAAACCTGATTAATCAACTACTCACAGCTTGAAAAGGCAGGGAGACAGTGTGAGTAGTAGGTGGGAGTGTCTGGGCAAGAGGAGGGGCTCTGAGTGTCAGCAAACCAAAATATATACAAAGAACTGACAACATAATAATAACAGACATACAGAACTCAGAAAAAAAAATGGAATCTGAGCTCAGAGAAGAAATTAAAGCTGAGACTCATGACAGAGCCCCGTCAAGGGGTGGATTCCAGACACCCCCAGGCAACACCAAAAGGACCCCCCCCCCCCCCAAGAAAAGGGAACAGCAAAAAATCATCCCAGGAGGGAGGTGGGGGAAACAGGCTATGGAGGGGAAATACAACCCCGCTCATGACCCACACCTGCGCAACACTGGGCCCCTGGGCCCCCTAGGCCAAAGAACCCAGCTGTTCAGGTGGCTGACAGAAGTCCCAGGCCAGCCAGATGACAAGGTGATATGAGTCGGGTGGCCTGCCGGAGAATATGGGCCACCCAACCCAGCGGCTCAGTCTATCAGGAGGCCGGCCTGAGTTCTTTACCCACCAGGACCGCAGGGGTGACCCAGGAGGCGGCCTCTCCACAGAAGGACCCATGGCAATGTCAGGCGGCGGGGGAACAATGATGGTGCTAGGTAAAAGAGAGGAGGCCCCGACGCCCTCGGTGGTTCCAGACTGGAGCACTGCAGCACCCGCGGTGGCTCCAGGCTGGAGCAACGCTGCACCCGCAGTGGCTCCGGGCTGGAGCAACGCTGCACCCATGGTGGCTCCAGGCTGGGCCAATGTTGCACCGTCAGTGGGCCCCGGGCTGGGGCGTAGCACCTATGGTGGGCTCACACAGGAATGCAGCACCCATGTCGGTTCCAAGCCGGGGAGCAGCACCCATGTAGACTCGATTCGAGGAGGGACCCAAATGACAGCCTTGGGCAGAGAGGAGGCTGCACCCACAGTGGACCCGGCCTGGGCCAAGGCTGCACCCATGGAGACCTCCACTACGGGGGAAGCTGGACTTGTGGCGACCTCGGGCAGCGAACCCGGACCCACGGAGACCTCTTGCCATGCTGGAACATCTCCGGCGACCCTGGGAGAAGGCTCAGAGGAGACAGACAGAGAGATGGGTTCAGGGTCACCGGCAGCGGCTGCACCCGGCTCTCCTCACCAAGAGCCAGGCAAGATTGCTCTAAAACAGAGAAGAGAAAAACAAAGGAGAGCACTTGCCTGAGCTTAAGCTCCACCACCGTCCAGGACTCCGATGATCCAGGCGATGATGTCACTTCGGGCATGGCCCTCTGGAGGTCCAGCTCTGTTGTTAACTCTGCTGCGGCAGCCTCTGCAGCAGGCATGATGGTGGTTGCAGTCCTAATCCCCCCCAGATGAAGAAGCCCAAGCTTGTGGCTCACCCGGTGTGGCAGCTGGGGGTCGGCTCCGCGCTGGCACTGGAGTTGGGTCCTTCAGGGCCACAGGCTCCTCCATCATCCGGCGGCTCAGGTCCAGAGCCGGCAGACACTCAGGAATAGCAGGAGGAGACATGGAGAGAGCAGGTGAAAAATTCTTTGCTGCAGCAGGTGGGGAGAGCTCAGGGGACTGCATTTCCTAAGCCTCCCTACCAGGAATCAGGCAAGGCATATCGTCATAAATTGACAAAGACTGAAAAGAAACTTGCCTGTCATCCCGGTGTGCGATGCTACCTGCTGCAGCTGGTGGACAGTCATCTCTCTCAGTGTCTATGGTAAGCCTGGGCCCCTCTGTGGATTGTGGAAGAGCTGACTCAGTAGACACGGAGGTGGGTGTAGCCGGTGAAACCCTGTAGGACCTCTCAGCAGCAGGAGGATACGTCGGTGAGACGGGAGTCGCAGCAGCGAAGGAGAAGGAGAAGGCTGGCGAAACGGCCAGTGAAGAGGAACAAGAAGAAGGAACTGCTGCGGGATTTGTCTGGCTCAGCGTAAGGGGAATGGCTGTTGAGGAGGCTGGACGTTTCCTCCGGTGGCCCGGAGCAAGATGATGTCGCCGCCGTGGAGCCGACAGGGCAGGCGAGGAGGAGGCAGATGGCATCGGCAGGCATGGAGAAAGGGAGAGTATTATTACCCGAGGATAGAAGCGCACGCTGGGTTTAACTACAAGCAAGTTGGCTACTCCACCCCAGCACAGTCTCTCGTCTTTACGGGATGAGCAGCTCCAAGCCCCGTTCGCCATGTCCTCGATAATGGAAACAAATTCCAGCTCATCCCGACTCCATTTCCTCCTCCTCCAGTCTGGTTCGCCTGCAGGAAACATGACTGCTCTGCCGGACAGGTGAGTGAAAAAGGAAAAAAGCACAAAAGGAAAAAATGCACAACAGCTAGGTCTTTAATTTGGCGGCACCATTCTGTCATGAACGCCCCTCGAGGCAGAGAGAGACAGACCTAGGCGCTGAATTGTATTGTGACGTTTATTAACAGAAGAACAAAAAACAGAAACTGTGCAAAACTTACAAAAATACAAATAAGGAAAAACTTAGTCTGCGTTCCAGAGCCGGCATCGCTCTGCAAACGTGAGTCATGCAGGGACATACAATGTTGCAGCAGTGAGCCAAAGAACAGACAGTGTTTAAATAACTGGGGATAAATGAGACGCAGATGTGGGGAGCTGAGTGAGCAGGTAACCTGATTAATCAACTACTCGCAGCTTGAGAAGGCAGGGAGACAGTGTGAGTAGTAGGTGGGAGTGTCTGGGCAAGAGGAAGGGCTCTGAGTGTCAGCAAACCAAAATATATACAAAGAACTGACAACATAATAATAACAGACATACAGAACTCAGAAAATAAATTGAATCTGAGCTCAGAGGGGAAATTAGAGCTCAGACTCAGACAAAAGAAACAAAACTATGGGGATTATTGGTTTATTGGAGCACAGCCTGATGATATCAATCCCTGAATAAAAACAAATGTCAGCAGTCATTTTTATAACAATATTGAAGTTAACTCAGATGAAATGAGTAAATTCAACAAACTGGAATTATGTCACCAACACTTAAAATACCCCCAAAAATGAAGTACACTCACAGCAACTGAGTTACTGCTACAAATGTGTATTTTTGAGTAAGGTTAAATTTGTAGAAATCTCTATTTTTTTTTTTTTGAAGGATTAAATTTTATTTACTTATTTCTTTTATTAAGAATTAATGTTAGGTTTTACAGTGCAGTACTAGCAGCAGTAGTCTCTTGTGACTGGGACTACACCTTGTCATCAGTTGATGGTGCTGCAGCAGCAGCCCAGACATGTCAGTTATTATAATACATTTAGCAGCATCTACATATTTCCAGCTTTTTTTTTATCCCTAAGCTTTTCAGCTCCACTTTTTTGCTCTTGTTTATCCATTTTCCTCCGACACCTCTCCCACACTAAACCTGGCTCTGAACCGTGAAGCAGCACGTTGAAAGGGGAGTGGGGCATTAAGACATTTAATTGGGCTGCTGCCAGTGCTTCAAGCGCTGGTGCTATAGTCTAAACATTATATAGTTATGTGATGAGCCAACGGCCCACAGCTGCTGTTACACTATTCTTCAGGTTCTCAGTGTCATACTCCTGCTCACCTTCCAAGTGTGCCTATCTGAGAGTCTCTGTGCTTTATAAGATAAGAGACAAGATAAGCCTTTATTAGTCCCACAATGGGGAAATTCCAGGATTGCATCCATCACCTTTACCCAACACTGGATCAAGTCAGCCTAAAATCAAAACTTTAACCTCTGTTCTCTGCCTCTCAACCTCCCAGGATTCCCATCAGTACAATATTACTCTGTGGCAGACTTCTCTGGCGAAACCATCTGCTCTGAACCCCTCAGCTACATCCAAGTAAGTCAAGAGCACAATCTAAACTAACCCCAACCACAGCAAACCCCCGGGCCTGGGGCACCATCTCCTCTCCTCTCCTGCACTTACCAAACTCTGGATCTGGATCTCACCCAACCTGGAGATGAAAGACAACCTACCTGCAGTATTCTCACCGTTCCACTCTGCTCCTGTGAATGTACAAAGTCCTTTCGTCGGCCTCCGTCAGTCTATGATGACCATGGAAGAGAATCCTAAACGTCTACTCTGCTGGAACAGCACCGCCTGTGGCTGAACAGGCTGATGCGCACCGGTGTTCTACCTTCCAGCGTTGGGCGTTGGTAGGATTCAAGACTGGGCAGGAAGATATGGAGGACAAGATGTTACCCATGCAGCATGTCCCCCCTCTCCACGTCACTGATGGATCCAAAGGAACAGCAGGGCTGCTATAGTTTGGCACCAGCGCCGTCGCAGGAGCTGCCAGAATGATGTTGAGCACAACAGAGAACTGCCTTAGGGGCTCCGACTCCGGATTTTTCCTCAGGGTTGACTCCCGAAGCCTTTCCCGTGACCGGGTGTGCCGCAAGGCAGCGGAGGTTTGAAATCAGGGTTTACCTTCCCCTAGATGGGCTACCTTCCCAGGTTGACGAGCCACCATCTACCACAAAGTCCTACTTACCAGTTATTTCCAGTTATACTCACTAATAATAACTCCACATACTTACCATTCTCCCCTCTTTCTCTACAGGGTTGCCAGCATCTCGGTGCGGTGGCACAGTGGTTAGCACTGCACCAGCACAGCAACTCACCCTTGGCCATGGGATCCCTGGTTCGATCCCAGCCCCTGGCCAACAGTGATCTGTGTGGAGTTTGCATGTTCTCCCCGTATCTGCGTGGGTTTACTCCGGGATTTCTCCGGTTTCCTCCCACAGGCCAAAAACATGCAGGTTAGGTTAATTGGAGACTCTAAAGTGGCCCTAGGTGTGAATGTGTGTGTGAATGGTTAAGGGATAGCGCCGTACCGTGGCTGCTTCATCCATCCAGGTGGATGCTCTCAATTTCCCCTCTGGGTATCAATAAAGTATACAAAATCAAAATCAAAAATCTCCAAACTTATTTCCCTTGGCATATACTTCTGCATCCACTCTGATCTCATCTCAGTGTCTGCTTCTGTGACCATTATTCTGTAGACATGTCAAAAAGGAGTTTTTACAGCAGAAATCCTTGCAGAATAATGGAAGATTGTCTAAATAATCAGCAAAGACAAATGTTCATCACTTTTTTGTGTGTTTATCCCTTTATCTTTTGAATAAATTTCATCATACTGTAGATATAGTAGATTGTACAAGTTAATCATTGTAAACAGTGGGCTGCAGCTTAACTGCAGCAAAATCAAAACTACTCATTTAGAGAGGGGTACTGGCACAAAGGCTGACCCTAACTGTCATGAACCCTCCTGAGCGCTTCTCCAATGTGCACGGCGAGGGGAGAAAGGATGAGGATTTACGTGCTGGGTGACACCACAACATATTTATTTGAACAGACAGATAACTCACATGCAGTTCAACATAACATTTGCACTCAGAATTACAGTGAAGCCCTCCAGGGCGCTCAACAGTTTGGGTAGAAACTGGACAAAGTTCAAAAGCGTGCAGGCACGGGGGAAACACCAGCAGTTTGTACTCACGCCACTGGAGCGGTCCTACACGTTCACGTAAGTCCAAGGGCTTAACACACACACCGAAGGGAGTAGCGACGGTGTGGCCTGAAACTCCTTTGCCTGACACAAACAATAATCCAGCAATCCTTGACTGGCAAAGCCCTGCTTAAGTACAAGCATTGCTGGATACACAATTAGGAACACCTGAGTGCAGCGTGGGAAGATGGCATACGGGAGTGGGAACAGCTGGCAGTAATAGAGAGGGGGCGTGGTCAGACCGGCAGACAGCTAGACAGCGCTCACTCCAGCGTGAGCCCAAGAGGCTGCCTCACCGCTGCCAGCCAGAAAGCAGTGGCTATGGGTATGGCAAAGCACACAGGAATACATACTAACATACATACAGCGTGGCACGTACCTACAGCAAGGCCAGTACCGAGCCGGGAAAAACCAAGCCAGCTCGGTTCCTGACACTAACAAAGTGACAGGGTTGGTAGCCACTCCACATACCCAAATAGATGTGCAAATGCACTGGAAAAAGTGACTTTCTTTAATCATACGTCACCTTTAAGAGTGTTAACATGAGACATACCAAAAAAAGTTGATTTGTCAGTCAAACAATGAATTGCATAAAAATGACATTTATGCAGTCTTTCAAATAACACCACAACAATTAAAACAAATAGTGATATAGTAATAAAATAGTAAAGGGTTTAGTTCATTAATTATATAATTGATCTGGCTAGTTTCACAGCATAAATTTTTTTTGACTTGTTTCCTAAATTCTAACTGATTGAATCCCATTTTAAATAGATTTAACATAATTTTAAACACTGAGAAACAGTTACAAATATAGTAATCTGAATAAAATCAAACTGATGCGTAAACTTGAATGTCACAAGTCTTTTATTCTTGTTTTTTTTTAGTGTAGTATAGCATACTGGTCAGGCTGCACGATTTGTAAAAAAAAAAAAAAAAAAAGTGCAATTATGGTCCCAAATATTGCAATTTGTGGTGGAATTTTGATTATTTATAATTTAATGTTTTTTAATGGATGGCTTCATAAATCTACTGGCTTTGTTATCTAGGAAAATGCAGAGCAACCCTAAATATGTGCACTACAAATGAACAATGCTATTAACTAAGTTGAATTGTAGCATGTGATTATGTAATAATTGCAGTCTGACATTGCATTTGCAATTCCATTAATGGTGCGGCACTACTTGTACGGTAGAAAGTGGTTTGACTGGTCGGTCTAACTGAATAAACTAACAAAGAACAGTCTATGAATGGCTGGGTATCAGGCAGCTACAGTACTGTATGTATATATATATACTATATATATATATATATATACTGTATATATATATATAAAGAAGCATATACAGTAGGAATTGTACATAAAAGTGAGCTGGGGATTTTTTTTAAGTTACCAATATCTAATGTATCAGTGGTGAAAAAATACAGGTGTGAAACAGCTCCAGATTATTATTTTTTAGCATTCGGAAAACATCAGAAAGTTACCAGAAACTCAATGTCGCCTGTGAGAGAATATCAGGCCCCTAACAATACACGGCCCCACAGTGAGGAAACCTAATGTCTTGGTTGGTATCTGGCTGCCTGGCAGTCTGCCCCTGCACTGCTTTGCTTCTCACGGCGCCGCTGGCAAGGCCTCACAATATTTAGGCTGCTACATACTCCTACTGCCTGGCTCCCAACAAGGGCTTCTGCTGCTTTTTAGAATAATTATATCATCTAGAAACCTGGAGTCTTTCTTAGTTGTCTTGATCTAAAAGGAAGCTGAAAATGCCCCACTCAATGCAATGCTTGCCTGAGGCAACGTAAAGCCTTTATTGACTATATCTATATAATATTAAGAATTCAGTCAGTGCCTGAAGCAGCAATGTAACACCAAAACATCAGAGAACCTCCACAGTGTTTGGCTGCCCCAAAATGCAGCGGGTTCATCCTTGTATCAAGGGCCATCTCAGATGAAAATTTCATAAAAATATGTCAAGTAGTTTTATATAATCCTGCTGATAAACCACTGCAGTGAACACATGGTGCAGGTGTAATGTGGTCGACCTCTGATCAGAGGGTCAGTGGTTTGATTCCCACTCTCTCTGCAGTCTGCATGTTGAAGTGTTCCTGAGCAAGACGCTGAACCCTTGGTGCTCCCGGTGGGTCAGGCCAGCACCTCGCATGGCAGCTCTGCTGCCATCAGTGTGTGAATGGTAGTCGTGGGTGGATCGACCCAAATATCGATACCAACACTGGTATTGATATTGATCAATACCAGTGTAATGAGAGCGATACTCTGTGGCTGTGTGTGCCGCTCCCGTCACAGCATGGCACAGGCACACTCTGCTCCTCTTCTTCTTGTGGTTTTACGGCAGTTGGCAACCAACGTTTAGGTGCATTACCACTGCCTACTCCTTACTTCCTCCTCCTCCTTCTTGTGTTTTTATGTTGTACCATCACGTGACTCCGCAGTGCCAGCTAAACAAGCTAGCAAGCAGCAGGCGCCGGTGTAGGTACCACATGTGCTCGGGGCCTGTGCCTGCTTATGACAATGCAGAATATGATTGGCTGGATGGTTGTTTTGATGACTTAGCTCGTTGTGATTGGTCCATGTTTGTAGTTTAAAAAAAATATCTTTCATTTTAAATATTTTGCTTTTCTGGACTTTTTTGTAGTCCTTTTTAGTACCTGAAAATGGTGTTTTGTCTGTGGATAAACAGTAAAGCCTGGATATAAAAAATGATGTTTAAAAAAATATCTGTGCACTGTACATGTCTGGCCATGGATAGATGGTTAGATAATATTTTATTTGTAAATGAATAAAATAACACAAATGTTGTGGTCCTTGTAGAAATAAAAGCAAAATATTTAAAATGAAAGATATTTTTTAAACTACAAAGACAGACAAAGACGGTTTTTTGAAGATGTCTTTTCATATAGACATCCCTGTATGGCCTAAATTTGGTTGAAAAATAAAGATGAAAAGCTGCCTTTTTAAGGTTCTAGAGAGATGACCAATCCTTCACATCACTGGTAAGACCAAACAGTCTCCCATCCAAGTACTAACCAAGGTAGACCCTGCTTAGCTTTTAGGATCAGACGTGTAGTACACACATCACTCTATAAAAGCAAGAAATCTCTGTGTGTCTGTCTGTCTGTCTGTGTGTCTGTCACGTACATAGGACATCATAGGACGGCCGATGATCTCTGCCTGAACATCACAGGATGTCCTATGAACTCAGGCATCATAGGACACATAGACAAATGTGTCTTTATGATGTCATATACATCAAGGCTGCCTTCATGTCTTTATGAAGTCATATACAGTGAGTCCATGCCGGAAAGCCTCTTTTTGCTCAGATCTATTTTCATGATCCTGTCCATGAACTAGAATTACAACGCACCTATCCCTCAACCAGTGGTCTCAATGCAGAAGAAGACCCACCAGATGGAGAGCAATAGAATGACGACAACTGCTGCACGTCAGAAAAGCTGCCATGAAGATGAAACACCTGAGGTTCCAGCAGTACATCGCACCCGTCTGAGACAGGAGGACACCCTTCACCAGCATAGGGTACGACAGACTTTAAAGCACGTTTCTAGGACATCATAGGACGGCTTATGATCTCTGCCTCATCATCATAGCGCATCCTATGAACTCAGGCATCACAGGACGACTCATCATGCCTACATGACGGCAAAAGTGTAACCTTGACGAATGCCAGTCTACACTACAAATGTGTAAAATGTCAAGCAAAGCGCTGATTTTCTCCGGGTGCTCCGGCTTCTTGGTTTCTACGGACATGCACGAGCCTTCCTGAACAGGGTCAAAAGCCACTTTCAGGATCATGCCCATGAACTGGAATTACGACACACCTATCCCTCAACCAGTGGTCTGAACGAAGAAGATCCACCAGATGGAGAGCAATAGAATGAGAACTGCTGCATGTCAGAAAGGATGCTGTGAACATGAAACACCTCAGGATCCACCAGTATGCCACAGGCATGACTGTGAACAACAGCCGTCTGAGACAGGAGGAGACCCTTCAGTGGTCTGAACGAAGACGAAGAAGACCCACCAGATGATGTCTATATGACGGCACATAGACAGAGCACATGACTCCCTAAAAGACATATACAGTATAGACACAGATAAGCAACATAACACAGAACAGTGACAGGCAGGAGAAGAAGTAACAAGAAGGGGCAAACAGCCCCAGATGGCAGAGCATATTTTGTGTGATTTTTATGTTTTGCTGCATACAAAAGCCATCACGTGTGATTGCCACTTAGTGCTGTGTTGCTATACCAACTGTCCTGTAACTGGCAAGAATTCTGTTCCAATACATCCCCTCTATGGGCATGCACGGGTATGCACTAGTCAATAAAAAGACACAATATAGAGAGAAATTTGTGCCCTGTGATGGACTGGCGATCTGTCCAGGGTGTACCCTGCTTCTCGCCCAAAGATGCTGGGATAGGCTCCAGCCCCCCCCCCCCCCCCTACGACCCGAAAAGGATTAAGCGGAAGAAGATGGATGGATGGATGGTATTTGTATCCAAATACTGCTTTTTAAGTGTACAGCACAATAGCACTAGCACTGGTTTCAGATTATTCCAGATATTACCTGGCATCATTGAGGTTGATCGTCACTTCCTTGTGGTAACGTATCGTCACTTCCTATTTTGCTGTCTGCCTGTGTGATTTGCTCTCCAGCTCTCCAGCCACTAGCTATGGCTACTACCTCTCTTTCCTCTCCTCCTCTGGTGTGCTCTCTCTGTCAGATGTTTAGCTACACCTCTGCCTCTTTTAGTGATAACGGTAAATGTAATAAATGTTGTCTTTTTGAGGCGCTCGAGGCGAGGTTGTCTGATTTGGAATCCCGGCTCCGCTGCATTGAAACACCGTCTGCGCCAGTTAATCTCGACGGACGCCCATTAGCTGCAGCGGAGCCAGCTAGCTTAGGTCCCCCTGTCACCGGATCCCCGGCTCTCCTCAGCAGCGAGGAGACTGGGTGGGTGACGGTGAGAAGGAAGCCTAGTCGCAAAGCCCCGGTTCACCACCAACCTGTTCACGTTTCTAATCGTTTTTCCCCGCTCAGCGACACACCCGCTGAGGAAAAAACTCTGATCATTGGCGACTCTGTAGTCAGAAACGTGAACCTAGAGACTCCAGCGGTCATAGTCCAATGCATTCCTGGGGCCAGAGCAGGCGACATCGAGTCAAATTTGAAAATGCTGGCTAAAAGTAACTGTAAATATTCCACAATTGTTATTCACGCCGGCATTAATGACATCCGTCTCCGGCAGTCGGGAGTCACGAAACTTAATATTGTAACGTCGGGGCCATTTTAAGGGAGCCAGGGATTTCCCAGCATGCTTTGCCAGTTTGAAACGTTACTGTGTGTGTGTTAAATGTGTTATTTCTGAGTTATACTGCTGTGTCATTATAACTGCATTATAATGACCCAGCAGTGTTTAGCAGGATTAGGGCAAGATGTACCATGTGTGTGTAACCATGATTCAAACAGGGGTCTGTGAGAATGACCTCCCCTGCTCTGTGTACTAAGTGGCAAGTTGGGGTTGGGGTGTGTGTAGAATAAATCTGGTTGATCACAGCCATCTGCTCCATTTTCTTTGTGTGAACCTTGCAAACGTCACACTGGTGTCAGAAGTGGGATATGGAGCAAGATGAGGATCCAGGCGGAGGTACAGCGGCCGGAGCGATTCATCGCTCAGCCGGGAACGGAGTGTAGAGCTGAGACGCCGGCCCCTGGAGAGCTTCGCCGCGATGGACGGAGCAGAGCAAACCAGCCCCGTTTCCCGCCCTTTTCAGGGCAGGACGGGCTGGCGATTCCAGAGCGATTAGGAGCGGCAATCGACCAGGAGATGACCGTCCCATCCATCCAGCAGCGGGCCAAGATTCCCCGCTACAACGGCGAGAACCTGTTGGATGACCGCCTAGCCCAGGTCGAGTTGGCTGCCGCGCTGATCATCGGAGGAAACCACCGTGCTGAGAGCGAGTGGAGGAGGAGCTACGGCAGATCACAGCAGCGCGTGCACGAAGGAAACAGCCGTGGCGACGCGAGGAAGGACGGCTTCCGCTGCACAGAGCCAGGGTACATGGCATGGTACTGCCCCGCACACAGCGCACGACAAACTGGCCCCTCGCCGACGTTAAATTAGAGCGAGGTGGCATGGACGGGGAAAAAGCCGCCTCCTGCAGATGCTTCCCCCGGCAGGTGACGTCACAGAGGCCTTTGGAGCGCAGCAGCAGTGGAGCGAGCAGGACAGATCCGGTCTTTTCCCGGGCTCGACAGGGGCTGGACGCATGGACGCGGGCCAGCGGCCGCCTGGGAGGTCCTGGCAGCGGTGGGAGTCATGGGACTCCCGCTGCCAGAGGAGGAACTGTGCGTGTCCTACCGCCACCCGATGCTTTTCCTTTCGGTGACATCACAGAGGCCTTCGGCGCAGGAGCGACGCAGCGGAGTGAGCAGGACGAAGATGCGGCCATTTCCCAGGCGCAGCAAGGGCTGGACGCATGGACGCGGGCCAGCGGCCGCCTGGGAGAACTGGCAGCGGTAGGAGTCGGCCGGAGCGGGCCTGGGACTCCCGCTGCCAGGGAAAGGGACTGTGCGTGGTCCTAAAGAGGCTGTCAGATGTGTCCATCCGCCCGCTGGTGGCCAAACCAGAACCCTACCCCAACCAGATGTTCCAACCGAGACTCAGATGGCCCGTGCATGCCGCCCTGGCACCGGGCTGACTCGCGTTGGATTTCTGAAAGTGGACTTTGAATTTTCTGGGGACAGAAACCAGTCCGGGGGGGGGGGCAGTGTAACGTCGGGGCCATTTTAAGGGAGCCAGGGATTTCCCAGCATGCTTTGCCAGTTTGAAACGTTACTGTGTGTGTTAAATGTGTTATTTCTGAGTTATACTGCTGTGTCATTATAACTGCATTATAATGACCCAGCAGTGTTTAGCAGGATTAGGGCAAGATGTACCATGTGTGTGTAACCATGATTCAAACGGAGGTCTGGGGGAATGACCTCCACTCCTCTGTGTGCTCAGAAGCAGGTTGGGGGTCGGGGTGTGAAAAATAAATCAGGTTGATCACAGCCATCTGCTCCATTGTCTTTGTGTGAACCCTGCAAACGTCACAATATAGAATCGGTGTGTGACTTTGCAAAAACGATGTCTGCCACTGTAGTATTCTCTGGACCCCTCCCCAATCTGACCAGTGATGACATGTTTAGTCGCTCGTCATCCTTGAACCGCTGGCTGTCTGTGTGGTGTCCTAAAAATGACGTGGGCTACATTGACAATTGGAGCTCTTTTTGGGGAAAACCTGGTCTTATGAGACGAGACAGCATTCATCCCACTTTGGATGGTGCTTCTCATTTATCTAACAATCTGGCATCTTTTTGATCCAAATTTCCAAAACCCTGACTACTCAGAGTTGGGACCAGGAAGCAGAGTCTCAGTCTTACACGCCTCTCTGCAGCTCCTCTTCATCCACCACCCCTCAGCTTAGCCCCTGTCTTCCCCATCAGAGAATCGTTGTCTGCTCCCTCCAAAGTAAATAAAAATATAATGTATAAGCATCCCAAAGTGATAAAGCAAAATATTGGTAAAACTCAAATTAAACATAAAGCCTCTAAATTGAATGATTTGGCCTCTGTTCCTCCTCATAATTTAAAAATTAAATGTGGTTTATTAAATATTAGGTCTCTAACTCCCAAGTCTCTGTTAGTCCATGATCTGTTAATTGATCATCAGATTGATTTAATTTCCCTTACAGAGACTTGGTTAGGGCAAGAGGATTATGTTGGTTTAAATGAATCAACTCCCTCTGGTTATTTAAACTGTCAAAATCCCAGAAGTTCTGGTCGTGGAGGAGGAGTAGCATCAATTTACCATTCCAAATTACTAGTTAATGTAAAGCAAAAAACATGTTATAATTCCTTTGAGGGCCTGGTCCTCAGTGTTGGGCACTTTAGCAATTCCAGGTTAAACCCAATTTTATTTGCCATAGTTTATCGTCCCCCATCAACCTATTCAGAATTTTTATCCGAATTTCCTGATTTCTTAGCTGATTTAGTGCTGAAATCTGATAGAATAATTATAGTAGGGGACTTTAATATACATGTGGATGTAGATAGTGACTGCCTTAATGTGGCTTTTAATGCAATATTAGACTCGACTGGGTTTTCTCAGAAAGTAGGAAATTCTACTCATTACCTCCACCATACATTGGACCTTGTTCTGACATATGGCTTAGAAATAGAAAATCTTGTAGTGTCTCCTCATAACCCTGTACTGTCAGACCATTGTCTGTTAACCTTTGATTTTACTATTTCTGACTATTTGGCTCCTAAAGAAAAATATTATCACAGTAGATGCCTCTCAGATGATGCTGTTTCCAAATTTATGCAGATTGTTTCCTCTATGCCATGTGTCAACACAACGGAAATAAGCTATAGACAGCTTGCTCCTTCTGTAATTGATAACATGGTGGATAGTGTTTCAGCTTCTCTGCATCAGGCTCTAGACTTGGTGGCCCCCTTAAAAAAGAAAAAGTCTAATCAGAGATTTTTAACTCCTTGGTTCAACACAGAAACTCGTAGCTTAAAACAGAAGACTCGTCAATTAGAAAGAAAATGGCGCTCTACTAATTTAGATGAAATCTATTTAGCTTGGAGAAATCATCTTTTAATTTATAAAAAATCTCTTAGAAAAGCTAGAACGAGTTATTACTCTGCATTAATAGAAGAGAACAAGAATAATCCCAGGTTTCTTTTCAGTACCGTAGCCAGGTTGACAAAGAGTCAGGACTCTGTCAATCCTAGCATCCCCTTAGAGCTTACTAGTCAGGACTTTATGAACCTTTTCAATAATAAAATTTCATCCATCAGAGATAAAATCAATCAGATTCTTCCCACAGTTAACTTAAATACTGTAACTACTACAACTCCTTCTATTGATGTCTGTCTTGATGAGTTTACTCCAATCGACCTTTGTGAGTTAGACAAAATAGTTTCCTCATCCAAACCTTCAACTTGTCTTTTAGACCCTATTCCTACCAGGTTATTTAAAGAAGTTTTCCCACTTATTGGTAGCTTTATTCTTCATATAATCAATTCTTCATTAACTTTAGGCCATGTACCGCAGGCTTTTAAAACTGCTGTAATTAAACCCTTACTCAAAAAGCCAACGCTAGATCCAGGAGCTTTAGCTAACTATAGACCAATCTCTAATCTCCCTTTCATTTCAAAAATCTTAGAAAGAGTTGTTGCTACGCAATTATTTGACCACCTGCAGGGAAATGGTTTATTTGAGGAGTTTCAATCTGGGTTTAGAATCCATCATAGCACTGAAACAACCTTAGCGAAGGTCACTAACGACCTCCTCATTGCATCTGATAATGGACTAGTTTCTGTACTCGTCCTTTTAGATCTTAGTGCAGCTTTTGATACTATTGATCATAATATTCTACTTGATAGATTAGAACACTATGTTGGGCTTAATGGAACTTCGTTGCAGTGGTTTAGATCTTATTTATCTGATAGGTTCCAGTTTGTTCATGTAAATGATGAGTTTTCTCTCAGCTCAAAGCTTAGTCATGGAGTTCCACAGGGATCTGTGCTTGGCCCTACTCTTTTTAGTTTATATATGCTTCCGTTAGGCAACATTATTAGAAAGCACTGTATACATTTTCACTGTTATGCAGATGACACACAATTATACCTGTCAATGAAGCCACATGATACTAATCAATTAGCCAAGTTAGAAGCCTGTCTTAAGGAAATCAAAGTTTGGATGACTTGTAATTTCCTGCTATTAAATTCAGATAAGACTGAAGTCATTCTTGTTGGTCCAAAAAACCTTAGAAATTCCTTTCCAAATCAAACTTTCAGTTTGGATGCAGTTACTCTTTCTCTTAATAGCTCTGTGAGGAACCTTGGAGTTATTTTTGATCAGGATTTATCCTTCAATTCACATATTAAATTTGTTTCTAAGACTGCCTTCTATCATTTGCGTAATATTGCCAAGATTAGGAGCATCTTGTCTCAGAGTGATGCTGAGAAGCTGATCCACGCTTTTGTTAGCTCGAGATTAGATTATTGTAATTCTTTATTATCAGGCTGTCCTAAAACATCTTTAAAAAGTCTTCAGCTGATCCAAAATGCTGCAGCAAGAGTTTTAACAGGTACTAGAAAGAGAGATCATATCTCTCCGGTTCTGGCCTCCCTTCATTGGCTTCCCATAGAGTTTAGAATTAAGTTTAAAATCCTTCTTCTTACTTACAAAGCTCTAAACAATCAGGCTCCTTTTTATTTAAAAGATCTGATACTACCGTATCATCCTAACAGAGCACTACGCTCCCAAAATGCAGGTTTACTTGTAATACCTAGAATCTCCAAAAGTACAATGGGAGGCAGAGCCTTCAGTTATCTAGCTCCTCTCCTGTGGAATCAGCTGCCAATCTGGATTCGGGAGTCAGACTCGATCTCTGTTTTTAAGAATAGGGCTAAAACCTACCTTTTTGATATAGCCTACAATTAGGGAGGGATCATGTGTTTCTGAACCCTCCCTTAGTTATGCTGCTAATAGGTTTAGTCAGCCGGGGGACCTCCAGTAATGCACTGGGCCTCACTCCTTTCCTCACTCTCTATGAAATATTTTTTTTTTTTGCTGGTCATTAACATTTGTTTGTTCTCTCCCATAGATTGAGTCCCCATCGTGCTGTTTGCTCTCTACATGTCTGTTCTTTTCTTCTTCTCTGTCCCCTCACCCCCCAGCCAGTCGCAGCAGATGACTGCCCCTCCCTGAGCCTGGTTCTGCTGGAGGTTTCTTCCTGTTAAAAGGGAGTTTTTCCTCTCCACCGTCGCCAAGTGCTTGCTCACAGGGGATCGCCTGATTGCTGGGGTCTTTCTGCAACTGTGGGGGTCCTCCCTACAGTTGATAGTGCTATGAGATGACTGTTGTTGTGAAATGGCGCTATATAAATAAAGTTGAATTGAATTGAATTGAATATTATGTAACAAGCATTATACCAGATGTCGTACTTTAAAAAAAAAGCTGTTAAAAATATGCATTTTTATAAAGCACTTTTAACAAAGACCCCCAGTGGTTGTAATTGACTTCTGAAAGACCACCACCATCGCCAAATGCCAAGAATTATTTTGAGGATAAATTTGGGCCAAATCCTGTGGACTAAACAGCACAACTATTGGACTATTTTTTGCCCAATTTTCAACAACTTTTTGTCTGATTAAATATGGTCTGTGGTAGATGGACTAAACACAACCCAATATTCTACATCTATTTTTGGGTTAAATATGCTCTATATTAGATGGACTAACACAGCCCAATATTCAGTGTCTATTTGTGGGCTAAATTAAGGCTTGGACTGACGGACCTGATTTAGATCAAAATACAACGTCTAAATTACGGCTTGTGATGGGGAGGGTTGATAGCTGAATCTGTGAAGCGCTTTTTGGTCATTCACGGATGCGAAAAAGTGTTGTAAAAGTGAACGCCATTTACATGACCTCGTTTGGTAGAGAAAATCAGGGAAATGCCTATAACACATTTGAATTGCAAAGTTTCTTTTTTTAAAATTTATTTTAGGGCATTTTTTATCTTTATTGGACAGATAAAATAGCTTTTTTCTGAACTTTGTCTGCTGGATTTTTATTTTTAACCAAGTGCTGGGCTGTATCTCTTGTGAAACTGTTGAAACCTAAAATGGCAGACAGACAAATGTTCCCTCTGATGTTTCCTTTTAGCACAGGTTTTTAATTAATATGATTAGTAACACCTGCACTTCCACAATATTTCATGCAAAGATGGCCGCTGTGAACAGCTCCATTACAGCAAAAAGGAACAAAAGCATTCTTCAGCAGTAACGGATGAGATTAGAGGAAGATTCTCTTTCTCATATTATTATGATTGAGCTGAGCTTTTCCTTTTTGTGAAAGCTTATTTGTCAGCCTCATTTTCAAGTCGGGTTTACAAATTACAGTTTCTGATTG
Source organism: Pholidichthys leucotaenia (assembly GCA_020510985.1). Lineage (NCBI taxonomy): Eukaryota > Metazoa > Chordata > Actinopteri > Cichliformes > Pholidichthyidae > Pholidichthys > Pholidichthys leucotaenia. The sequence continues at coordinate 184,964,367 of CM035840.1, read as the reverse complement.
GCAAACTTGATGTTTGAGTTTTATCGATGTTTTTAAACTACAAAAGAAAAGAAATCATTTTAAATATATCCTTTTTATTTAAAGCAAATGCGATTTCCTATTGGGAAAAAAGGCTTGCTTTACCAAACCTGCTTTACCTTTTTTTTTAACAAAAAGTCTGATCAAATAAGATGAATCAATGAATTTCCAATTAATAAAGTTCCAATATAAATTTATAAAATCAACTTAGAGAAACTAAAGGGACCGTCTATCATGTTAAAGCTGAATAAACAAAATCCAAATCCATGTTGTTACTTTTTGTAAAATAAATGAAAATGGCTCACTGATGCCCTCCGCCCTGTTTCACTACGTATTTGTGTGTCTGAGAAATACGTGGTGGGGGAGGAGTGTGGAGCTGGAGCTGGTAGAAGTGGGGAAAACATTGATACAATGGCGTCTCATGATACTTTGTGTTGGCAACATTGCATAGTTTCAGAAACACCAATGTACCAGTTTTGTGATGTTTCAATAAAACTATTAATAAATGTTGCAAATACAAAATCAGCTTTTTGGGTACCACAGTAATAAAAACAAACTGACTTTTCAATCCACTAGGTGGTGCCAAATGATCACTATCTGGTTAGGTCAGCCCCGCAAAGGAGTGAGTTGGACAAGACAAACATCAGGATGGAAATTCGCAATATGATAATGCAACACTCAACATATCATAAGATTGTTGTAATAATATCATATCGTGGTCTGAGTATTGGGATAATATCATATTGTGGGGCCTCTGGTGATTCCCACCCTTACAGGTCACCATATTTTCTCTAGTGAAAGGGAAGAATCAGTTTTCATTTTTTTTTAACATTAACAAATTTGAATTTTGGTTTAAAATTGATTTATTGCCCAGCCTTAACATACCGCATGATGGTGATGAGCAATGTTGAGCACCAGTCAACAAAACTGAAACCAAATTAGCTGTGAGAAACCTGAATGTCTGCTTTCCACACACCTTCATGTGCTGGCTGATGATTTGTAAACATTCGTGCAATAATTGAGAAAATGACAAACACACAGATGGGCAGGAAAATCAGAAGGCAGCATGGCGGCTCATCTGTGCTCCCCCGTCCCAGAGTCCCGTGTGGCTGGCTAATACAGCCATGTGATTAGCTCTGGGGCACTGGGTAGGTCGGCCAGTCAAACATAAATGTAGCCTGGTAGACATCCTAAGCAACTGTGTAGTGTAGGAACACCTACACATACAAAAAAAAAAAAAAAAATCAACCCCTAATTGATGTATTTGCTTATAATAAACACATATAATTTCAAAAAAGAAGCAGACAGCAGACTTGAGAACAAGAGCCAGATTTTTAGTGGCAGAGAGAAACAGACACACCCTTCATCCATGCTCCGACAGTAGTCATTCAGAACCTTCTGCATGGCTGCTGTCTTTCTGTCTGTAGCAAATACCCATTCCACATCCACTGCAGCAGCATTTGACAAATCCTACATGAGTGTTCATCTCAAACTCAAGTTTATCATGACTCAGAAAGTAAACACCTGGTTGCTCACTCAAACTAAAAAGGCAAAATAAATAAATAAAAAAACTAAAACTGAGTACAAAGCTTAAGCCAGGCTTCGAACTGTGCAACAACTGTAGAACACTTGTTTGCCTTATTTTGGAAGCTTTCAGAAGTCAAGAGAGATGAAACAGCAGACAGTACGGCATCTGCTGGATCACAGAGCAGGTCTAGGTAGATCAACGTGTCTGCTGAGGATGCAAACACACAAGAAACAGGGCTGGAGAGGAGGCGCAGAGACAGAGAGGCAACACGTTGTGTGTACTCTCCTGTTCTTCACATCAGCTCTCCTAGAATCACGCTAACACTGAAGCAGTGTTCAACAACTTCCCATCTTGCCAAAGCGTTACAGCGGTTGTGTCTAATGACTTTATAGAACAGGGGTCACCAACTAAAACTGTAAGAGAAGAGGTCTAATAAGTCAGTCCTCCTCCCCAGCTAAGATCTGAACTCAGGGTGGGAATCTTTAGGCTCCGATTTGATTCTAAAATGATTCTCCACGCATCATTATAATTACATTAGCATCAATATTCTCAGTTACTTTGGCAGGGTTTATGTTTTGTTTCTTACCTTATCATTGTTTCAGGACTGCCTCTTATTTTAAAGTGCTCCTATGTTCTTGTTCCGATATGGTCACAGTTCCATTTCCTGTTTCAGTTTCGATCCTCCTACCTTAGTGCTTAATTTGTCACTGGCTGTTCCTTATTCTTTATTTATGCCGCTGCCTCCTGCCCCTCCCTGTGGCGTCCTTGCAAGTCTCTCTCCACGCCACTACGTTAGGAGTTTTCTCTCAGACTGTAAGTTGTGTCTGCCATCATGACTTATCTTGTGTTTCCAGCCCACGAGCTGTATTGTTTGTTAATAAATTAAGGACAAATATCGCCTCATGTTTAGGTCCGTCATTATAGCCTGGAGAGGCAAATATGGCTGTATTTGCAATGACCGATGAATTTACTTCCAATATCTTTTAATTTTTACCTTTATTTAAACAGGGGAAATCCACTGAGAGACAGCCTGTCTTTTTCAAGGACACCCTGTTCACATTCACAGTTACACATTCACACCTGGAAACTGTCCAGTACAACCACAGACTGATCTGTGGCCACTGAGCAGTTCCATGGGAGCAGTTGGGGTTAAGTACCTTGCTCAAGGGCACCACAGTGGAGTCAGTGAGGGTGGGGCAACACTGCTATTTGATCTGTCCCATCCAGATCTGATCCTGCCAGTCCTTGGATAGAACTGGTAACCCTCCGGTCACCAGTCCATATTCCTAACCATTAGGCCACCACTGCCCCTAATAATAAAACAAATGGAAGAGAAATGTGGCACATCACGTGGACAAATTCATCTTAAAATGTGTTTTTAAGAACTGCCATCCTTTCATGGACATTCTTTCAGAAGACCACAGCTGTCTCCAGGCAGGCCAGTATCATTTACAGTGGTCATTGACTGCACTTTTTCCACATCTTAACAGCTCATACACATCTTAATGAAATGTTTGCGACATATTTTGTTCACATTTCTTTTTAATTATTGAAGCAAATTTGTTTTGTATTTTCCCTGGCTTTCTTGAAACTCTCTGATTTAAAGCCTGTCACTCTAAGAAACATCCTTCACATATTCAGCTACGCCCTCCCTACATCAGTTAGCCATTAGCTGACTAGCTTCTAGCTTTCAGTGTCGTTCTAGTTCAGATGAACGGCGCTGGTTCACTGATTCACAGTCGATAGCGCAGTGGGTGCCAACTCAGCCCACCCTCAACATCCTTGCTACGACTCCACAGCAAACTGCTAGTACCGTGCACCAGGCAGCCCCCATGGTCGCTGCAACCGACCTGGCCCAGGATCTGATCTACCCTACACTGCCCATGAGAGCAGAATCGCACGGCACCCCGGAGGACGGTGGAGGAGCTAGCCGTGAGAGCAAGCAGCCTCCCATCAGCAGGCTTTGGTCTCGGGCCAGATTGGTTGCAGCAACCGGTGTACTGGTGCTGGCGATCCGCTGCGGAATTGTGACTAAACCATTGAGAGATGAGCTGGAGTGACGCGAGGCACACCACCAACTGTGGACCAGCGAACCAGGTGGTAACAGGGATGGCTATTAGGGTGAATAAGATCTGAAGAAAATAACAATATAAGGCATGCTTAGCGCAAGCCTCCTGGTACCAGTGCTAGCTCGAGGGCTAATAGCTCAGGGGCTAAAAGGCTACCTTTAGCACCCCTCCACCAACATGATGGACAGCTAGGCAGGCCAAAAATAGAATTGTTGGTGGGTCTTTAAGACGGCTGTGGGTTGGCTTTTTCTAATTGTGATGTATAAGATTTACCCAGAAGAGTCAAAAACTTTTCTGGCATTTCTGGGGGAGAAAAACGAGATGTGTGTGTTTTTTTTGTTTTGTTTTGTTTTTTAAACAGAATTGACTGTTTTGACAGTTTTTTGACAATTATGTGACCAGTAGACATATTTCAGACAGCTAAAACCTACAAACACACCATTTTTAGTCAATGACCCCTTTAACTTGCTTTCACATTTTCTTAAGCTCATGTTTTAGCTGCTTTTAGTTCTGAATTAATTTTCAAACAAAAAAAAAAATCTAATTTTTTGCTCAATTTAAAAAACATCACATAAAATTTTAGAATACAGGAGAACACTAAGGGGCAGATTTACTATTAACATTGTCGTCCATCTTCTGTGTGTTGTATTTTTGATCCCCTTTACCAGAGAGGAACAATTTGTCTAATCAAGTATGTTCTAAGCCCCACAGTGCCAAGGAACTTAGAGCCAGATTTACTAACGTGCTGCGCCATCGCAAAACCCTGTTTTGGTGTTAAAAAACTACTGTTGAGATTTGCTAAAGGGCGCAGGACAAAGTTAGCAGTGGAAAGGCGTGGACTATGTTCATGTTGCACCTGGCCTCATTACATATGAATTTGTGGGAGTTGTCAGGTCAATGCACAAATTTGAGGGAGGGGAGTATTTAAATGACCGGCACAAGGTGATTTACTAAGGTTTGCGGTTGTCAATTTCCTGCTAAATGCGCCAGGATTTAACACCCAAAAAAAAGCTTGCTTTAATTCATCTGCGCCTGATGACAGCGATCACTGGTGCCAAGAGACACCAGCGAGAACTGAGGGCATGTGGCCAAAGAGAGAGAAGCTTCTCCCTGCTTGATTTGACTTGATTTGGCATGACAGAACAGATTAATATGAATCAGAATCAGAATCAGCTTTATTGGCCAAGTATGCACAACACATACAAGGAATTTGACTTTGGCTAAAAACTTGCTCTCGTTGTTCAGGTGGAGGATTTAAATAAGGATTCAATGACAACAGAGTATGTACAGTAAATTACAGTCTGTCCACGTTTCTATAAAAGGATGCAAATATATACAGAAATATATGCAGTTATTTACTCAGACTAACCACACTTTGCAGAAATATATGAAAAAATATACAGTCACACAGTATTTCAATGTGAACTCAGATTCAGTGATATAATGTGAATGAAGTAAAAAGCAGTGTGAGAGTTATGTGCAATGTAATAATGGATGAAAAGTCATGAGTACAGCAACAGGTAGGACTAGGTGAATGTTAGGAGTTCATCAGAGTGATGGCTTGAGGAAAGAAACTGTTCCTGTAATGGATGGTTTTGACCTTCAGTGATCTGTAACGACGACCAGAAGATAGAAGTTCAAACAGTTTGTGGCCGGGGTGTGATGGGTCAGCACAGATGTTTCCCGCCCGTTTCCTGGTTATGGACCGATATAAGTTCTCAATGGAGGGTAGGTCGGTACCAATGATCCTCTCCGCAGACTTAACCATGTGCTCCCAGCCACACCATGTGCAGGCTTGGGAGCACATTTTTTATCACGGCTCCCACCTTGAACAGAAACGATCTCACAGAGATCGGTGTAGTGCTGAGCTGGACATCAGCCAGCAGAGGATTTTTTAAAATTTCCTTTGTTTATATATAGCCTAATAATAATAATAATAATAATAATAATAATAATAATAATTTATTACATTTATAATGCACTTTACATCTCAGGGCAAAATCTCTACAGAAACAGGATTAAGAACAAGAATACAAACAAACATTAAGTACATACGATGACACACCAGGACATCCCTAGTGAGAATTGCTCTCAAATATTTTACCTGGTAAAATAAAGGTCAAATAAATAAAATGAAAAAGCTTTCCTAAACAATGAATTACAGTAAGTATCTATAAAATAGTACAGCCCTTCCTACTTTGTCCTAGTGGACAAAATAAAAAGCACAGATCCATAACGTCTCCCGACATTGCACCATTGTAGTAACTCACTGACAGCAGTCTCTGCTGTGGCCATCTGAGGAATAAGTGAAATCGTGTGTGTTAAATTTTATTATGTTCCAGACTTCAGAAAAGATAAAACGCACATACAGTATTTATAAAAAGTCATGGATTGGGAGACTTGTAGATTTTGTTAAAACAAAGTTATTCACATAATAAAACCCCAGAGTCTCCATCAGATCATCTTGACGGTTGTTGTGTTAATAAAATAAACATATTGGTCAATAATTTATTCATGAGTAGTCCTTAATTTATGCATATTAAACAAAGGAGTCTGCCATGTGAAATGAAAATCAAAACTTTAATATATGATAAAAATAGACTTACTGGGGTTTGCGCTTAGACAAAAGCTTAAAAAAAAAACTATATTATGCTCCTCCACTGATTTGGCTGTGCCTTTGTTGATGACCTGCTTCCTCATCAGGTGTGCCTGTGCACAATTTTACGATACTCTTGGTGGATGGGTGGTCATTATTGAAATGAAGTGACTGCGTCTGTGTTCATAATTTTGCATGTTGTTAGTAGATCACTGGCAAAAATTGGCCACTCCCTTAGGCACTCTGTCTAATTTGCATACTCGCTAATTTGCACTGCTTTAGTAAATCTGCCCCTGAATGTGTTTGACTCCAGATAAATAGCTATAAAATTCTAAAATTTACAGCTAAAATTATAAAGAAAAGGAGAAAATAAACTGAATAGCACTGTATTTAAAAAGATTGTCTATCAAGCAACATTTCACAAAAGTCCACCTCTATACTATATTTTCAGTACAGAAAAACTTTTAAATTTTAAGTTTCAAAAAAAGGACAGATATTTGTGAAATTCCTTATCACAGAATTACACTGACTTTTTTTTTTTTTGTATCTCAACAGTAACAGCATGGATGGAGCTATAACTCCATGGTTATAGAGAAAGGGGAGGTGTTTTTCAGTAACACACAACTTTTACTGAGTTTTTACGTGATATCAGAGGCTACCAAAAAGACCTTCATATAACCAGCATCATGCAGGCCCAATGTGACTGTGGTCCCAGACGAAGCAACTTCATCCCTGCAACCCAGCACGGATCTCGGCAGAATCGGAGGCAGAAGTGCCACGATAGATATGCTCAAGTTTCGGAACAGCACTTCATTTCATGGGTACAGACCTGGAAAAAAGTGTGTCTGTCCAGGTGGAAATCCTGCCTTGTGTATATGTGTGTGTGATCTGTGGCTCCCTGATCCTCTAAGGACCCAGCCACACCATGTGCAGGCTTGGGAGCACATTTTTTATCACGGCTCCCACCTTGTCCATCAGGGGTACCCTCCCATTTACGCTTCCTGGATGGTTTTCTACAAGCGGATGAATGGCCACTCAAGGGGGCGGGAGGTGATTGCACCCTGTCAGAGCGGGCAGTCAGCTCCCCACCTTTAGCTGTAAGGGCCTGTACCTCCATGATCAGTTCAACTGCTGCCTCGCAGGGGTTCTCCACATACTCCAATAAATGAGCTGGACTCAAGACAGGAGGGGCATTCTCTGTGGCCATCATGGGGATCCATGACACCGCGACAAGCGCGACACAAATGGGAGGTCATTGTCCCACAAATGTGTGAAGAAATGACTTAAATTCGGCAGCGACGAATAGCTTAATGCATCAATATACACTGACTGAAAACAAACAAACACGTAGTTCATCTCATCAATTGTCTTCTCACTGAAAGTAAATTCATTCTCTGGCCCCGCTTTTCTGCAGTGTAAAATGCCCTTGACCAAGATGCTGAACTCTGAAATATTATCGCCAGTGTACGTGTCACTGCTGCAAGAATGTGTGTGTGTGTGTACACAAGTGTGTCCTCTGTATACAGTGTAAATGTGACGCATAGTAAAAAGAGCTTTGACTGGTCAATAAGCAGAGTTACATAAATGGAGTCCATTTATGTGGTCCAAACAGGATAAGCATAAAAATAAGCCTTGGGCTTCTACTTATTCCTTTTCACTTACAGTTATTTGTGTCTTATATTGGTGTTTGTGTTTATGTGTAACTGAACCGAATAAATAAATCATTCACTCATTTTCCACAAAAGAAAAGTGAGAATACCTCTAGTCAAGTCAACAGACAAATCCATTTTCCAATACTTTCTACTTTATTTTCTTTTTTATTTCAACTTTAATTTTTTTTCTTATTACTTGGGTTCCCCAAATGTATCTACTCAGACCACAGTAAAATTCTTACATGGAAGAGTGTGAAAATCAATTTCCAAAGCCTGAGAAGCTCTTATGAGCTTGAGAAGAATAGAGGAGCCATTAATTTTCTCAAAACACTTATTTATCCAACATTATAACAAAGCGTCTCTTGCTAAAAGCTCATTGTTTTCACTGCTGGATTTTACAAACAAAAGATGTAAAAGCATGCCATCTGCCAATGAAGATAATTATTCCTCTCTTTTTTCATGCAGATCCACTCCTGCTTGTGTCAAGTTGCTGATACTTGTGTTCGTGCAGCAGGAATAAGCACAGCTGCCTTCCTTACCCGCAACAGCACAAACACATGCACACAAGAGCAGGGGCTGGCTCTGCTCCAGGACAGCTTTCTCTTGATTATTCCATTATTATTGTCCTATAGGAGGCACAGCCATTTTGAACTTCAACCACAGTTAAAAATACACGTTTTCCCCAATCTCACACAGCAGCCTTATGCTCTGTTCATCAGGAAAATGTTAGTCATATTGCTTTAGAAAACGGGAGCCGCAGAGGCCAGTTGATTCTTTATTATCTAATGTGTTCTAATCCCTGAACTCATCGCGCACAACACGAGGAAATGTGGCACTGAAAGCCTCTGATAGTGTATGCATCGGAGAAAAAACTTAGATATTTTTCAATATAGATTTTTATCAGCATAACACGGACTTAGTATTAAACAATCATGTCTATTTTGAGATGAGATGACTTTGTCTTGTATCAACATCAGAAATTTGTCTTGTATTTCAGTAGCACAAGTACATCACATGTAAGACCCCAAACAAGTCACAGAAATCAAAATATAACTAGTTTTACCAAAGGACAAAGACATACATTTTACATCAATGAAGCAATGCATCTGAGTGCCCTTTAAAGTGCATCTGTACTGGGATTCAACTCTGCATTTAGTTTAAGGCTTGACTGATGAAGAAAAGATTTCTTCAGTTTAACCTCATCAGCGTGTGGAACCTTGTATCTGTGGCTTGATGTACACTGTAAAATCCAGCTAGTGCACATTTAAAAAAGTAGGCAAAACTACTGCTTTGAAAAAATAAGAGTAATAGAGAGTTTAAGTCACACCCCCTCTACTTATGCACATGAGACCTTAAATCAGAAAAATTCTCCATTGAAATGAATGGCAAGAGTGAAATTATTCTTTGATCCCAATCGAATTTTGCCATGAGTTACACATATGATGTTTGTCAATTTAAAAGATAATTTTTTTATGTAAATCACTGTGCAGGTTGTTGCCTAAATGTTAAGGTATAAGGTTTGGGAAATATGTAAATTAAAAATCTACAAACACAGACATCTTCAAGTAAGTCACGTGTTCAAAGTGCGCCCAGGGTGAAGTAACTAACAGTCCTCTGGATCAGCTCCAGCTCTCACAATACAAAGCAATACATTTGTGTTGTTTTTCTCCTCTTTGGATCCTTCTTTCACTGGTCAGGAAACATGAGGTGAGGTTGGAGGGAGAAACTGCCATGATCGTGTTTGGTGATGCGGGATGATGGGAGATGTAGTCCGCTCACCGTTTTCACAAAAACTAGTTTAAGTTTACTTTAAGTTTAATGTTTATTTGAAAGGGACATTACATACTAATGAACATTAATACAAACGCAAGTATGCCAGATTTAGCAATACTGCTAATTTGCATCTGTAGTCCCCCGGCAAGTCATAAAAACACACAAACAATCATACACGAGAAGAACATCTGCAATGAAACTGTACAAAGTGGATATGCTAAAGTGCAAGAGTTAAGGTGCTGCAATACAAAACATTCAAATGTCACACGACTGAAGTGCTGTGTATGCATACACACACACATGCACCCAAGCACCTCACAGCAACAACAGACAGCAACAAGCAAGAGGCGGGGTGTATGTGTGTGACGCATATACTGTATGTGCATGCCGGAGAGCAACCACTAGTTATGGGTACAGTTTTGGTTGCTTAAAAGCCAGTTTTTACAATGAGTCTTAAAAGTGTTTAGCGTGGTACGTTCTCTGATTGCAGGTGGTATGTTATTCCAGATCTTGGTGCCCCTCACTGATAGCACAGATTGAGCAAATGTGGTGCATCTGTGGGGGACCTCACAGTCTCCTCCGATTTAAGGTCCCATATGCAGATGTAGAGGGGGCGTGACTTAGGCTCTCTATAGAAATTTAATGTTATACAATACTTATTCACAACATATCATTTCTATTACACTTCACTTTTTTCAAGGCAACAGAATTGTACACTTAAGGCAGTGCTTCTCAATTATTTTTTGCAAAGCCCCCCCTAGGAAAGAGAAAATATTTCGCGCCCCCCCAACTCGCCGCAGTGACTATAAATAAGATCATTATCTATAAAAATTGTATAAGTATACCTAAAATTGTATCCTTTTTAACATTAACAAAAGAAAAAAGCAATATAAATCAACTTTCAACAAATATTAACTTTATTTTGCCACACAGAAACCCAGTTATAGTCTAAAACAGAAAAAAAAAAACTTAAAGTGCATCAAAGTGCCTGAAATAAAAAATATGTCAATCCCTATTTAAACTAGAAACATTTTTGACCAACTGAACCATTTGATGCTGAGAAAAATAATTCAATCAATAAATAATATTAAATGTAAATTGATCTGGAACATTAACACAGGAGTACCAATATATTTAACATTTTAGTCTGAAGAAAAAGGTAGAAAAAGGCAGTATCAACTCCTCTGCAATTGTGTGGGGTTTTTTGCACTGCGCAATTTGGTGCGCCACTTTAAATGATGCTGAAAGTGCTCGCTGGTTTACTGATGTAGCGTTCACAAAGCGGGATGATTGTTGGCCGTACTCCGCACGTTTTCGCTGAAAAAAATCAAGCGGCTTATCAACGTGTTGAGGATGTAATGTCTGTAGGTGACGTCTTAATTTATTTGGCTTCATGCTGTCCGCTGCCAACACTTTCAGACACAGTGAACACACCGGTCTTTCCTCGTCTCCCATAGTCACAGTGAAGCCAAGCGCTAGATAAGCTTCGTCATATTTCCTCGTCTTAGCTTTTGGGAGACTTTCATTTGTCTCTCTCCGCCTTTCTTTTCGTTACTGTTAAATATTTCTCCATGGTGTCTCTCGAGGGGTTTGTTGACAGCAATTTAAAAAGTTTTAAACTCCCGCACAGACTTTGACAATGAGAGCGCCACTGCACCACCTGCTGCCATGGATGTGCAATTACACTTTACACGGCAAAAGCAAAGCCTGTTCCCCGGGGTCACACGCGCCCCCCCCCCCCCCGGCATCGCATCGCCCCACTATTTGAGAAGGACTGACTTAAGGTTAACCAGTTGCATTTTACAGTGTACTATTCTGCATTTACACACACTAAGAATAAACAAAACACACACATCCTTTAACACTGATCATCACGCTCTATACAATTATGGAGATTGTGGTTTAGAATAAGATTCTTCCAATACCATTTTTTTTTAACCGGCTGCATTTAGTACCATTGAGTTATGCAAAGACAAATAACATACATGTATATTATTTATCCATGTCACATCCATACAGTGACAGAAACACTGGGCCTCAAGCAAGAACATGTTAGTTTTAGTCTTGCCAGGATTTCATGGACTGTGTTTAGGATTATTGTGGACCAAAAAGCCTGAATTTCAAGCGTCCTCGGCCCCATCGGACCATCTCTTCACTGTGTGGGTGATGGGTGGTTGTCTGCATACAAGGGGTTTGTACACAGGCAGGAGGTGAACCAGGTTGTGATCCGATCTCCCTAGGGGAAGGGGCAAAGAGTTGTATGCCTCCTTGGTGCTGGCATAAAATAAGTCCACTGTTTTATTGTCTCTGGTGTGGCACGTGACGTACTGGGTAAAAGTGGGCAGAGTGGAGGACAGAGAAGCATGGTTAAAAAGTCCCCAGAGATGAGCAGGAGGTGTCTGGGTACGGTCATCACAATAACGTGAAAGTTCCCTCCGCATATAGTCAGGCCTCATGCTAATACCCAACACCTCAACGTCCTTGCTACAGTGCTGTTCTAGAATCATGATATACCCAGAGTTACACCATCTATCATTCACAAACACTGCCAGCCCACCTCCTTTCCTCTTGCCGCTCTCCACTGGCCTATCCACCTGCAGCAGCTTAAAGCCGTCCAGTCTGACATTAGCATCTGGGCCTAGCACAGTTAGCCAAGTCTCTGTGAACAGCACGATGCTAGCCACCCAGCAGGCTCTCTCAAGCTAGGCCAGGGCCGCTACCTCATCCATCTTAATTTGAAGTGACCTGACGTTCCCCATGATGAAGGATGGGAGAACAGGCTTGTATCGCATCCTCCTCACACAGTGATCAGCTCAGCTTGAAACCCCCATCTCTTCCCTCCCAACACAAATTAGTTGAAAAAATGTTGAAAAGATGATTTTGCCAACCATTTAAAAAATGTCTGGATTTGTTTGAAAGTGAAAGATGAAAAGCTGTCTTTTTAAGGTTGTTTAAAAAAAAAACAAAAAAAAAAAACGCCACTATGTGATAACCAGCATCATTCACCTTCTGATGTTTTTTGGGTTTTGGGTGGGGGCAGTAGCATACCTATACCAGTATTTCTGGGCAAGAGGCAGAGTACAGTCTGAACAGATCACCAGTCCAGCACCTGGTATTCCCACGCAGTCTTCCACCCAAGTGCTAACCAAGCTAGGTCCTACTTAGCTCTCAAGATCAGACAAGACCAAGGGTTTCTGGGGACACCCAGAGTCCACAGTGTGAACATCAATGAAAAGACACAAAACAAGAGAGAAATTGGTAAAACACACTCGTATTCAAATAGTGCTTTTTAGGTGTATAGTACAATAGGACTATCACTGGTTTTAGCTCATTCCAGATATTATGTAAGAAGCATTTTTCCAAATGTCGAACTAAAAAAAAAACTTGATAAAATTCATTTTTATAAATCACTATAAATCACAAAGAGTCCCAGTGGTTGTAAAAGTGTATTAGACTTTTGAGAGACAGACCCCCACCACCATCACCAGATGCTAAAAACTATTTTGAGGATAAATTTGGGCCAAATCCTGTGGACTAAACAGCACAATTATTGGACTATTTTTTGGTTAACATGGTCCATATTAGACGGACTAAACACAGCCCAATTTTCAACATTTATCTGTGGGCTAAATTAAGGCTTGGACTGAAGGACCCGATTTAGCCCAAAAGACAAAGTAAATTACAGCTAGTGCTGGGATGGGGAGGGGGTCCTCCTTTATTAAGTGTGACATATGCAAAAAATAACATCAGGAAGGGGACAAATACTTTTACACAGTACTGTACATTCTTATATATATATATACACACACACACACACACACACACACACACACACACACACACAGTGTTTCCTTATATTATTATATTGGGGCACCCCGTCCCCTTGGAAGATCAAGTTAATTTTATTTAATTTTATTTTCTATATAGCGCCAGATCACAACAGAAGTAATTTAAGGTTACCTTTCCTGCAGAACAGTTCTATATCTTGTCTTTTATTAAACTAAATAGCCTTATGTTATTTCTGTCTCTACATGGTCGTACGTTTACAGTTCTCCTCTCTCTGCGCTCTGTACCACGCGTGCATGGTGGAGTTCCACGCCCATCCACACGAGTGACGTTGACCATAAAAATTCCATGTTGACGAATTTATTAATTTATTTATTCTACAAATTTTATTGTCAATACATTATTTAATTTTAAAGTTTATGGGCATGTTCAACTGTGACTGTCCCAGAGAAGAAAGAGAGGAGCGCATGGTAAGGTATGGCAAGGCAAGGTATAGCAAGGCATGGCATGGCATAATTAGTCCCACAATGGGGAAATTCCAGGGTTGCAGCAGCACAGGGATAGCAGCACTCAGAGCAATAGTAAATAAGATAATAAGATACGAACTGGTTAGCCAAAGCAGTAAATAAATATACATATGTACACTTATATACACAGTGCAGGAGCATTGCATCTACGTAGATGGTATTAGCAACATTATAGTTATTTACATTACCAGCAATATATAAATATAGACCTAGAGAGTATATTTCATATGTGAATAAAGTGTTGTTGCCACCCTCAATAATAACTGTAATTGTATAAGTTGTGTATTGGAGGGGATGATCCCTATTGTGCAGAGTTGATGGTGAAACAGAGCAAATCACAGATAAGAAAAGGAAAAAAAGAAAAGCAAGACTTAAACTTCCAAAAGTACGGGAGCATACTGTCAGAATCTCTCTTGGACGATGGTTGTTGACTGCTGAGCTGTTTCAGTTATGGTGGCTAATGTGACAAGTGCAGTAAATTAGTGAATTACAGGAGTAGCTTAAGCTTTTTCATCTTCTCCACTATTGTTGCAGCAACATTCGCCCTCATTCTGAACATCAGTGGAAATGAGAATACCATGATTTGTAATTCAATCAAAAATAATTTTATAACCATAATCATCAAAAATAAATTAAAATGGCTTAAACACAGTATTTCACTGTGTGTAGTGAAGGCTCACATTCCTGTACTATTACTTTAAAGTGTTTGTATGCTGTTATTTTGGACATGAAGAAATTATTCTGATTTTCATCTGAAGCCTAACTGAACTTTTAAACTTCAAGTCCCCGTGAGGTTTCAAATAAGAATAACTAGTTTGTTTTTCTTTTTTACTTTTATGGAGTTGAATATTACTGTAGTTTGTTTTGAACACATCACAACAACCAGACTTCTCAGGTGAAAGAGAGAAAGAACTGGACTGCTTCCGAATACACGCACAGCACCAGCCGGCAAGACCCGCCGCCGAGCTGCTGGATGAAGAGTCTGCGATCAAACAGAAAGCAGTAGAGTCACCAGACATCTTCAGAGTCCACGATCGACACGACCCCTAGAAGCCGCCACTGAGCTGCAGGATGAAGAGTCCGCAACCAAGCAGAACGCAATATATAGAACCACCGGATGTCTTCCAAATCCGCTACAATCCGCTACAAAACCCTTCCAGCAGAACTGCCTGCCCCATGAAAGAGTGTGAAAAAAGCACTGGTTAGCTAGAGGTGTGGCTGCCAACTATAGAGTGGCAGAATAACCCAGTCAGCCGCACTGGGCTACGCAGTGGTCCAACCGCTAGCCCTGGCCAGGGTTCCTAAAGTTTACTATAACAAATTGTGGAGGGCTACAATTTGGTGATATGTTCTGTCTTTTTCCGGGGGGGGGGGGGGGGGGGTGTTATGAAGGGGTTAATAATAGGGAGCAGCGTGATGACGCAGCTGGCTGGTAACATCATCACGCCAGCCCATATAGGGAGATAGCCGGCCACCTTAGGCCTCTCTCGACTCATAGCCACCGAGGGGCTCAGTATACAGAGAACCTGTATTGTAATAATAAATACAGAATGTAATAAAGTTCGAGTTCCAGCACAGCTACTCTTTCCATTGGTCATTCTGAGTTTCCAGACATAACACTCCTCAGACTTTTTGTTGCTTATTACCAAAATAATACTAATAATAATTACTAATCTACAAAACATATCAAATGTTTATTATTTATAGTGCTTATTATACACAACAAACTCAACAAAATAAATTTTGAAGTACAAAAACAACTAGGGTGATAGCTTTTTGCACAAACTGTCTCAGAGCTCTGGGTTGTAGGTCTAGGTGCAGGAGTGCTGGATGGCGCTGCAGACACTGGAGCAGCAGCAACAGCTGAAGTAGACAAAGTGGCACTTTCATTGGTTGCAGGTTCACTTGCCTGTCATTTTTCTTCCAACTGCACGGATGGATGTACAGTTCTAAAGTGCCTGTGCAAGTTATTTGTGGAGCCTGATATTTTCACCTCGCACACGCTACACTCTGCTGTTGTTTTACCAGTGTAATTAAAATGCATCCAAATTTTACTCCCTTTCCTCCTGTCACTCATTTTCTCACCTTTCCAGCATTTTGTATCTGTAGCAACTGCTCTCTCTCTTAAGGTGCCTTCACACCAAACGCGAACAAGTGACGCAAATCCATACAAAGTCAATGGAAAGAGGCGAGCACATGTGAAATCACACATTTGCGCGTTCACGTCGGAGGGATAGTGCCGGATGTTGATACTTTTACTGCCGTCACCAAAGTTAAAGTATCAACATTGGAGAGTAAACTAGTTTGAAAATGAGACTGCCACTCACCTGGAGACAAAAGGACTGGGTGCTCTTTAGTTGAATCGGGATGTGGGAGTTATTTACCCATGGATTCCTGCTACGAGATGTGTTAACAAGGCTAGCAATGTAAACACCCATCTTGTGAAATTTTGGAGGTAGGGACAACTTTTTCAGGTGAGCCCTAAGCATGATGTTATTTTGGGGATTTCCACAGCAGGATGAACACTGCTGCAGAAGTTATAAAGGCAACTTCGCCTGTCTGCGACTCACTCAGACGGTGAATTCATGTCATGTGTTTACATTGAGTTATAATGTATTTGTGCTGCGCGAAAAATTCGCCCGGTCGTGTTTGGTGTGAAGGCACCTTTAGACGTCACCCAGCATGCGAGTCCGTCTTTATGCACCAGAGGGGCAACCACAACATGTATCCACCTTATTTCTAGCCCCCATGATGCTTTGTGAATTACATACACAACTTCCCATACTATTTTCGTCATGGAAACTCTTGCAAGTTCTCCCAACCAATTTACAACTTCTCCAAGTTTTGTTAGTACCTGTAAAAAAATGTCGTTACTAAACATTGGTGAATGCCACAAGTTCACTCAAGCTGTTTGTATGTCATGCATGCTAACAAATTTGTTAGCATGCATAGTTCTTGCACGAAGCCCAATAACACATCCAGATGGACACAAACAAAAATCTGTACCACAGGCACACCTAAAGAGATGAGTCGAGCTGAGAGAGACACATGCAGCTGTGAACCAACTTTGAACATAGATCCACTAAGTCCCAGCAGGAGCGAAGACGGACTCACAGATGAGAAGTCAGAGCAAGAGAAACACACTCACGCACATGAGCACACATGAACGAACACGGACTCCGGCTCAGATTCCCATCCCTCGCTTCATTTCCCACAGTCAACCTGCTGTGTGACAGTGACTCTATGATAACAGATGATAACGGATTGCCGCGGAAGTGTGCATACGAGTGTGCGTTTGGGCGGGAGCGTGCATGTGTCTGTGAGGCCTAAGATAGATGGATGGATACTGCTTTGTTCTTTTATTCTTCACTTTGTATCTCAGCAACACTACAGATACGCTGGAGGGGTTTTGCCTGTTAATACGGGAAGAACAAATTCAAAGCAGCTATTTGCCAGGACTACTATAAAACAAACAAGAAGGTGAGAAAAAAATGCCCTCAATTAATCACATTTGGATCGAGCTGACAATGCCACAGTAAATCCGTGAAGCCAATGCAATGCTGTGCACCAATGAAAACGTCAGGAAACAACCCTGTGGTCAAGATTTATTGTAATCCTAGCGGGCAAGGATTCGGATGATTTTTTCAATGAATTAAAGGGTACCTATGATGAAAGTTTAACTTTTTCACTGCTTTTGTACATCTATTTGAGTAGCTTGAGTGGCTACCAATGGAAAAACTGAAAAAAGAAAAACAGAACTCTGTCACTTTGTTCGGGTCAGCCTTTGTCTCAGTAACTCGCTCTAAACAAGTGATTTTGATTTTGCTCCAGTTGTGACATGAGAACCAAAGCTCACTGGTGTGATGCCACCCTCACAGCGTCATCTTAACCCATTTTAATGAAAATGGGACAATGTCTAAACCCACACTAACAGTATGATTATGACTGCTAGCCTCCTAGGGAGTTAGCTTAGCCAGCATATCAGTTTGTTAGCATCTTGGCTGGCCAGTAGAGGTGTGAATCTTCAGTGATCCCACGATTCGAGTCAAATACAATTCAGTCATTAACGATTCAAATGCAAAACAATTCACGATGCACCTTGATGCGTCTCTGTTGCATCTTCAGTTTTTCATGTTTTTCTACGTAATGCCTTTTTTAGATTTCAGCATTTATTTTTGTAACTGAATTGCTGTGTAGATCAAGCCAAAGTGTAACCCAGGTTAAGGGGAGGTGAAGTGAGCAAACAGATGAACATGAGAAATTGTATCGGTGGTCCTTGGTATCGGCAGTTTGTGCAGTATTGTAATGAGCCAGTGGGTGAGCTATGGTGTTGAATCACAACCAATTCGATGTGATTCCCAGCATCCTTTCAGCCTGTTTTGGAGCGAGATTGCTGTCAGCCATTTTGTCGGTACAGCTCCACCGGTGTTTTCCTCTGCCAGGACGGACACCCTGTACAGGCTACTAGCTTATGTTGTCGCTGTCGCTCCATTTTGCTGTACTCGCTAAAGGTGCAGATGTGAAAGAACATTCAGTAGTGAGTAATAAGTTTGCCGGTTATTGATACAGATGTGAGGGATTTGAGTGAAAGAAAAAATCCGCTAGCCATTAGATTAGATTAGATTAGATTCAACTTTATTGTCATTACACATGTATGAATACAAGGTAACGAAACACAGTTTAGCATCCAATCAGAAGTGCAAAGGACAGCAGTGCAGTATATACGGTAATTAACAGTATGTGCAATTTAAGCAAATATATGCTTAAAGCCATTATGCTTAAAGCCATTAGCCGCGATGCTAGCACTAGCCACGATGCTAACAATTACATAGACTTATGCTATTAGTGTTAGCCATAATTAGCCTAGTTTTGCCACATGTGAATGCAAGTTATGGTACTGTGGAGGTTAAATGTCTGTTTAAGGTCACAGTGTGTATGTGAGTTGGTGTAAATGAGTTAATGTGAGTTGTAAATGTTATTTTTACTTTGTTTTACTGTTTTGCGGGAGTGTTAGCCCCACCATGTGGTGTTTCAGCAGCTGCAACTCAGTCACCGCAAGTAATGTCAGTGTGTAATAAAAGAGCTCCGTTCACAGTGAAGTGACAATAATAAGCTCTAACCTTAAAACAAGGTAATTTAAGTTGCCAGTGATGTTGAACCTGTTGAGTTATGAATGTTTAGAATATTTTTGCAATATATTTGAGCTGAACTATAAACTGGTTGTGAAACAGAGCAAACTGATAACTGAATTAGAACAACAGTTGTGCTTAGACTTTTTGAGTGTTTAAAGTTAACCTGATGATACTGATGTGTGGGTGAACTTCTTATAGACATATGACATGCCTACAGGTCAGGGTTTGGTTTTTTTTCTCCTCGAAGAATGATTCTGGACCTGATTCAGAAACCAGGAAGGAGTATCCAGGGAAGAGGACACCCACGCGGAGAACTGAGATTCGTTCCAGCTGACTGGATGGCAAGCCAAACTGTGAGATCCTGGAAATAGCGTGAAGTGGCTTCTGAAGTATTGCTGCCTCTCTCCGTGGTGAGGTAGGACAGACTATGGACATATTCACGTCTGGATTGGGCCCCAATGATCAATCCACCAACTGCATGCACGCACACACACACACACGACTAAGCCAAGGCAATAATTGGACAATGGAGTTTTATTTCACTTTTTATGTGCGCATTTTATTATTTTCATTGTAAATTCAAAAGGGACATTGTGAATATATAATAAGTATTGTGTTCAATACAAGCCTGTTATGAAAATTATCCTTGTGTTTGTCTTCATATTGATGTTCACACCCTTGGGCTCCACAGCGTTCTTAGACTTCTAATTCTGGTCCACCTTAATATCCCATTAATGTAACGAAAGTTAGCTACGTTTGCTTTACTACATGACTAGTTTTTCTTATATCAGTTAACAGAATAAGTCTAGTGTGAACTCTATTTAGAAAGAGCTTAGAAAGTTTCTTCTCTTCAGTCACACGAACGGTTTGTCAGTTTAGTGGGGTTCCAGTCAGTTCTAATGGTTGTAGACCTAATAAGAGTTTTTTGTTTTTTCTTTTAAACACAAACAAACCACAAGAAAAGCAAACAATTTAAAACAACACAGGAGAATAAATTCAAAACTCTATACCCAATAAACTCAGTTCATCGATACAAAAAAAAAATCACGACAACACACAGAAGGCAATTGCTGTGGTTTAAGCAAATATAGTCAAAGAATGGATGGTTTAAAGCAATATTCCAGTCCAGTTTTTCGTCGGCCCAGTCCAGTCAACTCAAATTCTGCTCCTTTAACTTTCACACTGTATTGTGACTTTTCACACAACACACCACACTGCCATCTACAGAAGTTCTCTGACAACTCTGTGATTGCTGGCCTCATCTCTGATCGCCCTGTGTGTTTAACATATTTGGACATATGGATATTTAATATCAGTGTTAAAAATACTGGGAGATTCATGTAATACAACTAAACAATTAAAAACGAATTAAAGACTTTTGTCAAATTTTCTGTAAAATGTAATTTTAAACAAATAGTGAGGAATAAATTAGGACACCCCCTTCTTTTTTAAGGACAACCCCACATTCAATCCCACTTAAAATGGCTAAAATAAATGTTAAAAATGCAAATAAAAACAAAAAACAAGGTTAGACATAAATGTGAGCATTTCTTAAAGAACTGAATATTTAATGGTTGTCCTAATTTTTTTTCACGACTGTAACTGCAATGCTCCTGCACTGTCTATATAACTGTTCATACAGTGGTGTGAAAAAGTGTTTGCCCCCTTCCTGATTTCTCATTTTTTTGTATGTTTATCACACTTAAATATTTCAGATCGTCAAACATATTTAAATATTAAACAAAGATAACACAAGTAAACACAAAATGGAGTTTTTAAAATAAAGGTGTTTATTTATAAAGGGAAAAAAATATCCAAACCTACATGGCCCTGTGTGGAAAAAGTGATTGCCCCCTAAACCTAATAACTGGTTGGGCCACCCTTAGCAGCAACAACTGCAATCAAGCGTTTGCGATAACTGGCAATGAGTCTTTTACAGCACTGTGGAGGAATTTTGGCCCACTCATCTTTGCAGAATCGTTGTAATTCAGCCACATTACCGCCTTTTTAAGGTCATGCCACAGCATCTCAGTTGGATTCAGGTCAGGACTTTGACTAGGCCACCCCAAAGTCTTCATTTTGTTTTTCTTAAGCCATTCAGAGGTGGACTTGCTGGTGTGTTTTGGGTCATTGTCCTGCTGCAGAACCCAAGTGTGCTTCAGCTTGAGGTCACAAACAGATGGCCGGACATTCTCCAAGATTTTTTTTAGCAGACAGCAGAATTCATGGTTCCATTTACCACAGCAAGTCTTCCAGGTCCTGAAGTAGCAAAACAGCCCCAGACCATTACATTACCACCACCATATTTTACTGTTGGCATGATGTTTTTTTTCTGAAATGCTGTTACTTTTACGCCGGATGTTATGGGACACACACACCTTCCAAAAAGTTCAACTTTTGGTCTCATTAGTCCACAGAGTATTTTCCCAAAAGTCTTGGGGATCATCAAGCTGTTTTCTGGCAAAACTGAGATGAGTCTTCATGTTGTTTATGCTCAGCAATGGTTTTTGTCTTGGACCTCTGCCATGCAGGCCATTTTTGGCCAGTCTCTTTCTTATGGTGGAGTCATGAACACTGACCTTAACTGAAGCAAGTGAGGTCTGCAGTTCTTTGGATGTTGTTGTGGGGTCTTTTGTGACCTCTTGGATGAGTCATCGCTGCACTCTTGGGGTAATTTTGGTCAGCAGGCCACTCCTGGGAAGGTTCACCACTGTTCCATATTTGTGCCATTTCTAGATAATGGTTCTCATTGTGGTTAGCTGGACTCCCAAAGCTTTACAAATGGCTTTATAACCTTTTCCAGACTTACTTTGTTTCTCATTTGTTCCTTAATTTCTTTGGATCGCAGCATGATGTCTAGCTTTTGAGGATATTTTGGTCTACTTCACTTTGTCAGGTAGGTCCTATTTAAGTGATTTCTTGATTGAGAACAGGTGTGACAATAATCAGGCCTTAGTGTGGCTAGAGAAACTGAACTCAGTTTTCCAATGATGAGATAAATCACAGTTAATTTATGTTTTAACAGCGGGGAATCACTTTTTCCCCACACAGGGCCATGTAAGTTTGGATTTTTTTTACCCTAAATAATAAACACCTTCATTTAAAAACTGCATTTTGTGTTTACTTGTGTCATCTTTGTCTAATATTTAAATTTGTTTGATGATCTGAAACATTTAAGTGTGTCATGATCTGGGTGTTATGTCCATAACCGTAACCCAATAATGAGGCCCGAGGTGCAGTAGAACACGACTTTATTATAGAACTCACAATACCACAAAGGCACTCCCATCCAAGCAGAGGAGAGGTCAAAAGAGACCGTCCCTCTTCCACGTTGGCCTTTTATACTGTGGGTGGCAGCGGAATCGGAAAAGTAGAACCACCACCCATAACACACAATAATATAACATATTAACAGTATTGGACAACATCACCCCCCCCATTTAAAACAGTCCAAAACGCACACACACCATTTAGACCCTCCCAAATTAATAGCCCGAATCACACACTAATAATAAACAGACTGATTAAGGCCTATCCATGCACGCAAACAACTAAAACTAGAGGGGGACAGGTGGACTACCGTCCCACCTCCACACGACCAGACAGATTATTCTGCCGTCTCTGCTATCATATAGTCCATGAACTGAAAAAAACTGCCGTGTCCCTAATCTAATGTATAAAACAATCCCAGAAACCTACTGTATATACAAACAGGATAAACTCCAATTAACAAACAAACCAGTCAATATTTACCTTCACACCATGCTATGAACACCCTTCAACACAATCACCCCATAACCTGGGCAAACCACACATCAACCATATGTAATAGACATATTGATCTAATCATTGTTTGGTCTTTTTTTCTTTTTTTTTTTTTTTTTTTTACATGGGCAATTCACATAG
The DNA here is from genome assembly GCA_020510985.1 of Pholidichthys leucotaenia. Classification (NCBI taxonomy): domain Eukaryota; kingdom Metazoa; phylum Chordata; class Actinopteri; order Cichliformes; family Pholidichthyidae; genus Pholidichthys; species Pholidichthys leucotaenia. Next base: position 184,941,380 of record CM035840.1, on the reverse strand, counting down.
CAACTCTGTGTAAGAAACATATTGACTACGTAGCCTGGGCAATTCGCATCATAACATTCAGCTTAACCTATTCCCCCTACTACCGTACAGTCCCAATGGAGAAACCAGCCCCCGGAGACCCGTCCGGCGGGTCCCGTCCAGCGCTTCATCTTCCCTTCGCCCCTGGAGATGAACCATGTCGGAGCCCCAACACCTCCTTCTCCTCGTTGGCGCGCTGCAGCTCATTGGGGTGTCTCCATGAGTCATCAGACAGCTGAAGGTATCCGTCCTCCCGAACGGCCACCACCTGCAGCTGCCCCGGTCCTCCCGTCGTTTCCGCTTGCCATGGATCCCTCTCAGCCGAGCCTCCTCTCTGGGTCGGATCACGTCAGCAACTCCCAGAGGAGCCCGACTAGGCTTCCAATGTCCACGACGTCTCAACCAGGCCTCCTCATTGGGTCGAGTCACACCAGCAACCCCCCGAGGGGCCCAACTTGGCCTCCAGTGTTCCTGTGTGGCACGTCAGTTCACCATACCAGCCGGTCCTGCCCCGCTGTCTTTCATTTGTAATGCCGGCGAAGCTGTTGTAGCCCCTGCTTCTCGGTACCTCCCGGCCGAGTTCCGGAAGCAGAGAGAGCCATCCTTTCGGCTCCACTTGCCATCATGGGCGTTCCAACGTCCGCCCAGTTCCCTTATCCAGGGTAACTTGGGCCCTGGCACCGGAACCCTCCCGCGATGGCCCTGGTTGGGATTGGTCCTATTCATCTCCCAGAATACTAGGCCAAGATTCATCCCATACCGCATCGTCCGACACTCTCAGAACCGGCCGGTCCCACAAACCATGGCCCGACCATTCCTCTCCGATACTGCTGGTGATCGTGAAGCCCAGTCTGTAGAAGAGGTCATAGCCCATCACATTTGACCCGCTGACGGTCACTACGAACTGCAGGTTGGACACCACCGCTGACTTGTAGCTCACCGTCAAATCCAGCGAACCCACGATGGCCAGTCTGTTACCTCCGTATCCACAAAATGGCGTCAACAGACCTGTCACACGGTAATGTGGGAAGAAGCTCCTCACAGTACGCCAACTCAACACGGACCTCGCTGTGCCCATGTCAACCAGTAACGGCACTTCCATGCCATCCAGTTTCACCACGCAGAATATACAGCCATCTGTGCTCGGGGAGACTGTGTGAATAACCGTAGGAGTCCTGGTGGGGGAGTCCACTTCACATAATTGCTCCCCTCGCTCAAATTTTTTACAGGCCCTGGCAAAATGATGTAGGAGTCCACACTTGCCGCAGCGTTTGCCCCTTGCCGGACACTCTCTTGCCTTGTACCAGTGCTTGGTGGACCCGCAGCCCAAACATCTGGGCGATTCCAGGGCGGACCTTATTTTAATAGCTGTAGCATATTCTTCTTTGTCTTCTACGCTATCATCGCTGCCCAGGTTCCACAGCCTGCACCTCTGACTGTGATTCAGGTTGCCTCAGTGTAGTTCTCTCACTGAGGTCCCATGATAGTTTATCTGCTGCTTCGTACTGCTGAGCTATCTCGACAGCCATGGCTAACGTCAGTTCACCAGAGTGATTGACGAGTCTTGACCATGCCGTGGAACATAGCATGTGCTCCACCAACTGATCGTGACCATTTCTTCCTCCAAAGCCCCGAATTGGCAGTCTCCAGCCAGCTGACGCAGATCCACAATGTACCGTTGCACCAGTCTGTCTCCAGTCCGCTGGCAGCGCTGTCGGAACTGAATCCTCCAGACGATGATGTTCTCAGGAGAGCGATTAGCTCAACCACGTCCTCAAAACTATCGCTCTCACCCAGTGTGTTGAGAATACGCTGTCCCTCCATGCCGAGATTATGGACCAGTATCACTCGTGCACGCAGTTTCTCTAATTCACTGAGGTTCAATGCCACCAAATAATTTTCAAATGCAGCAAACCACCTCACCCAGGGAACCGGTGGCTCGCCGGGAAGCTCCAAAAACGGCCGAATACCAGAAACTCCTGTATCCATCGCCAAATGTTATGTCTATAACCGTAAACCAATAACAAGGCTGGAGGTGCAGTAGAACACGACTTTATTATAGAACTCACAATACCACAAAGGCGCTCCCATCCAGGCAGGGGTGAGGTCAAAAGAGACTGTCCCTCTTCCGTATCGGCCTTTTATACTGTGGGTGGCAGCGGAACCGAAAAGGTGGAGCCACCACCTGTAACACACAATAATATAACATAGTAACAGTATTGGACAACATCACACTGTGCACGGGGGGTTCCGCCGTGCTCCATCTCATTGTCTTTTTCCTTATTTGTTTATTTGTTGTATTTTTGGGTTCTGAGTTCCTGACATTTTATCCTTGAATGGTTTTCATATATCTTGTATTATTTCTTAGTTCCTCTCATTCCCCTGTTTACATTCATTGCAGTCTTGTTATTTATTAATTTGGTGTTATCTGTATTTAGGGCAGCACGGTGGCGGAGTAGTTAGCACTGCGGCAGCACAGCAACTCACCCTTGGCCGGGAGATTCTGGGTTCGATCCCAGCCCCTGACCAACAATGATCTGTGTGGAGTTTGCATGTTCTCCCCATGTCTGCGTGGGTTTACTCCGGGATTTCTCCGGTTTCCTCCCACATGCCAAAAACATGCAAGTTAGGTTAATTGGCATCAAAACTGGGGATTCTAAATTGTCCTTAGGTATGACTGTGAGAGTGAATGGTTGTCTGTCTCTCTGTGTTGGCCCTGCGATGGACTGGCGATCTGTCCAGGGTGTACCCTGCCCTGTACCCTGTACAGGGTACCCTGTACTACCTACCCTGTACCCTGGAGCAGTCCTGGATCCCACGCTTATATTTTTTGAACCCCAGGATGCTCCAAGACTACCACCGCAACAACCCAGAGGAGCCCAGAGGGCTGCCAGGAGGCGACACTTGAGGGGAGGATACTGTCAGAGCCATGGTGAGAGTGCACACACATCCACACCTCTTCTGCTAATTATCTCTAACTGCCTGCAGCTGCTCATTGTCCCCCTCACCTGCTGCTGATTACTGTTCTGCTATTTAGCCCCTCTCTGCTCAGAGCCATTTGTGGATTGGTCTAGTTACCTGCATGCTGCTTTTCTTCCTGTTCCTGGTCCTAGTTCCTGGTCATCTTCAGCTCCTGGTGGAATTTACCCCCGTGATCCTTTGGCCAAGGATTCCTCTGTTTCCCGCCTGGAGTCAAAACTGACGTGAACAACATTCACCCAGTTATTGGCAATCAACGATCCTCTGACTCCCCCCCTCAGCTCAAGTCTGGGCCCGGGCTCCCCACTCCCTATGTGGAGCTCTACCTCACCCCTCATCTGTCTGGAGAAGGATACTCACCTGTTCCTGGACTCAGACGTCTCTGTCGTGTAGGGTCCTCTCCAAAACTGCTCCCACTGATTGCTCCACCCCCATAGAGTAAGATTAAAAGCATATCTAAATTGGTCACTAATTGTTAGTGGGATTCTCGCTCACCATTCACCCTTTCTCTTCCCTCCTAAGAGTATTGTGGCCAGACTTCACAATATTATTAATAAACCGTTGCTAGCAAATTTACTGTGTCCCTGCCATTTTATCCGCTCTTGGGTCTGTTTTTGCCTAATTATGTCAGATTTATATTAATACATTTGAATAAGGAGCATTATGAGGAAACATAAAAAAGATGAAAAGTAGCTTCTTCTAAATAAAACTTTCATCTCTAATCTATTAAAATATCAGGAACTAAAGCTGTGTGATCACTGTTGAAAGTAGGAGAGGGATGATATTTTTCAGATTTAAACAATTTATGAATGTGCTGCTTACTGAAAATTGTAGTAATAATTGTAGTATGAATTCATTAATACCACATAATATGAATAACTATGTATATAAAAACTTTATAAACAGCATAATCTTTATTTTAAAGGTCAAATTGCTGCTGCGGCCCTCAGCCACTTCTATTTTAGTCGGAGACGAGCAAAATGGCTCTTCAGTTGGCAAAGGTTGCAGACCCCTGGTCTAATCTCTCTCCTTAACATAGATGGGAAGTTATTTGCAAAACTTCTGGCAAACAGATTGAGCTCCTTGGTACACAAGCTCATACATGTAGATCAAACTGGCTTTCTACCCAAAAGGACTTCCATGTTTAATTTGAGATGCTTCTTTAACACTATGTATACAGCCTGAGGGGGAACTGATGATCAAGCTATATTGACATTTGATGCTGAAAAAGCATTCGATCAGATCGAATGGCCATACTTATTTAAGATCTTAAAGAGATTTATCTTTGGTCATACATTTCTAAAATTGATTAGTCTCATTTACAAAAGTCCAACAGCATAAATCTTCACAAATTATACAGTCTCACTCCCTTCCAATTTGTTTAGAGGAACAAGAAAAAATCTCAACAAACCCATATCTAAGGGGGGACTCACTCTTCCTAATTTCATGTTACACTGCTGGGTCACAGCTGTCAGATCATTTACCTTCTGGCTTGATAATTCAGACTTTCCCCTTAACTGGTTAAAATTGGAACGAGAAGACTGCTGCCCACATTCTATATGTGCTCTATTTCTGGCTCCCACTCCACCTGATAAATCGTTCTACAGACAGAACCCTATCATTCATAATTAAATCTGTATATGGATACAAATCAAACCTCACTTCAACCTAAAAACCCATATCTCCCATTCTACCTATTGCCAAAAAACCTACTTTTATTCCCTCCATCATAAATAACTTTTTTTACAGTCATATGAAAAAATTAGGACACCCCATTAAATATTCAGTTCTTTTTTAAGAAATGTTCACATATCTATGTCTAACCTTGTTTTTGTCTTTATTTGCATTTTTTAACATTTATTTTAGCCATTTTAAGTGGGAATGAATGTTGGGGTGTCCTAAAAAAGATGGGGGGGGGGGGGGTCCTAATTTATTCCTCACTATTTGTTTAGAATTACTGTTTAGAATTACTGGGCAGCACGGTGGTGCAGTGGTTAGCACTGTTGCCTTACAGCTAGAAGGTTCCAGGTTTGAATCCCCAGGCTGGCAGGGGTAGAAACCTTTCTGTGTGGAGCTTGCATGTTCTCCCTGTGCTGCGTGGGTTTACTCCGGGGGCTCCGGTTTCCTCCCACAATCCAAAGACATGCATGTTAGGTTAATTGGCTGTTCTAAATTGTCCCTAGATATCTGTCTCCTATAGGCCCTTAGAATAGAGGGTTAGTGCTAGTGAAGCGCTTTGAGTGGTCTTTGAGTCCTGGCACTATACAGTAAGCACTATACAGTATAAGTACAGGTCCTTACCCTTACATTTTACAGAAAATTTGAAAAAAGTCTTTAATTCATTTTTAATTGTTTAATTGTGTTACATGACTTCCAGTATTTTTTAACATCGATATTGAATATCCATATGTCCAAATATGTAAAAAAAACAACAACACACACACAGGCTTATACAGGGTGTCCTAATTTTTTTCACGACTGTATATGGAGTGAATGGGGAATACATACTGTCAAAAATCTGTACATCGAAGGTAAATTTGCATCTTTTGCACAATTACAAAGTAAATTTAATTTTCAAGCAAAAACTTTTTCAGATACTTACAAATTAGAGAATATATACATAAATACCTAGAAGGATTTGAAACTAAAAATATATCTCCCCTGGACAGCTTAAATGACTTCCCTGTCCTCTGAATTTCAAGGCTGAATGGGAGAAAGAAAAGTCTGTGAAATAACTTTGTACACCTTTCCAGGTTTATGTAAATCAACAATTCTTGATCTTAGGGCACAGCAAACAAGAACACCCACCAGAACACCAGCCAGCCACCACCCTGCTGCCCACCGCAACAGGCAGAGCTACCCCACACAAAACCCGCCAAGTGCACATCCACTGCCCGCACACGAGGGGGAAATTAATAAACACACAAAGCATGAAAAGCACTACAATGGGGAGGAGGTGGCGTGGCTGGGAGGACGAAGGGGGTAAGCTGGAAGCATGAGACTAGGTCACCCTCCAGAAAGTCCAGACACCGGCCACGACCCACTCCCGCCTGACCACCCAGTCCCCCCCCCCTTCCTGGTGTGTGAGTGTAGCTCATGTGAAGCATTTAAAAGAGATGCCCAGGACATATTTAACTATTTTACTTTCTTTCACACAGTGACAGACGTGCGCCTGTTGGACGTGTTTACTGCTGTGGGCAGTGCTATGTGGCTGCTGTGCCAACACAATGTTGTACGTATGTTGCTACAGTTGTAACATTGTGATAATATCGCTCATATTGATTAAACTTGTGGTGCATTCAAGCAAGCATAGTAGGTTACTTTTGGTAGTTTGTGTGGGTTTTTTTTTTTTTTGTTTCCTTTATTAATCCCAGAGGGAAATTCAGGGCATCCACCTGGATGGATGAGGCAGCCGCGGTGCAGCACCAATCCCTTCACCATTCACACACACATTCACACCTAGGGCCACTTTCGAGTCTCCAATTAACCTAACTTGCATGTTTTTTTGGCCTGTGGGAGGAAACTGGAGTAGCCAGGGTAAACTCACACAGACACGGGGAGAACATGCAAACTCCTGGAGTGGATCCAGCGATGGATCCACTCCAGTTCGCCTACCAGCTTGGCATTGGGGTGGAGGATGCGGTGATCTTCCTCCTTCACCGTTCTCTGTCCCACCTGGAAAAGCCCGGGAATGCGGTGAGGATCATGTTCTTTGACTTCTCCAGTGCTTTCAACACCATCCAACCGATGATCCTGAAGGACAAGCTGCTGTGCGCAGGGGTGGACCAGCACCTGTCATCATGGATCCTGGACTACCTCACTAACCGGCCTCAGTTTGTGAGAACCCAGGACTGTGTGTCCGACGCGATCATCGGTAGCATGGGGGCCCCCAGGGAACGGTTTTGGCTCCCTTCCTGTTCACCCTTTATACTGCGGACTTCTCACACAACACAACACACTGCCATCTACAGAAGTTCTCTCATGACTCTGCGATCGTTGGCCTCATCTCCAGCGGAGATGAAGCTGAGTACAGAGGGCTTATCCAGGACTTCGTGGACTGGTGCCATCGGAACTGCCTCCAGATCAACGCGAGGAAAACTAAGGAGCTGGTGGTGGACTGCCGCAGGCAAGGACAACCCCTCACAGCACCAGTAAACATACAGGGAACAGACATCGAGATGGTGACATCCTATAAGTACCTGGGTGTTCATCTGAACAATAAACTAGACTGGTCACACAATACTGACGCACTCTACAAGAAGGGACAGCGCAGGCTGTTCCTGCTGAGGAGACTCAGGTCTTTTGGTGTACAAGGGGCGCAGCTGAAGACATTCTATGACATGGTGGTGGCATCAGCCATCACTTTTGGAGTGGTCTGCTGGGGCAGTGGCATTACAGCAGCCGATAGGAAGAGACTGAACAAAATGATCAAGAAAGCTAGCTCTGTCCTGGGGCAGCGCCTTGACCCAGTGGAGGAGATAGGAGAGAGAAGGACAGTGGCTAAACTGTCATCTCTGCTGGAGTCTGAGTTCCACCCTATGCAGGACATACTGAATGCACTGAGGAGCTCATTTAGCAGCAGACTACATCATCCTAGGTGCACAACTGAGAGGTTTCGCAGGTCCTTCCTACCTACGGCTGTCAGACTGTGTAACCTAAGCAGGGCTGCTCGCAGAGATAGCAAAAAGACGTGACAACCTAATAGTTTTGAATGCAAAAGACGCAATAGACTTACACAATGGTCCCCTCCGGCATACAACTAGGAAAATACGGGTCGCTATGGAGGTTGACAATATGTATGGGTACATAATCACACCATGTAGGATAACTAAGTAGACGGTTGTGCTGTTTCATTCCATCTAGCTACAATGTTCCGCACTGTGTTTATATATTCTTATATCTATTCCATCTAGCTACAATGCTCCGCACTGTGTGTTTATATATCTACATATTTATTCCATCCAGCTACAATTCTTCGCACTGTATTTATATATTTATATATCTATCCCATCTAGCCACAATGCTCCGCACTGTGTGTCTGTATATATATATATATACAGTATATATATATATATACAGTATATATGTACATATGTATACTCGCTGCTCTTGTTTTTTTCTCTTGCCTTCTGATTGTTGCTCTGAGTGTTGCTGGTGGTCAGGGGATCGAACCCACGATGGTCAGGGGTGGAATCAATCCTGTGACCTTCTCGCTGTGCTGCCACAGTGCTAACCACTGCACCACCGAGCTCCCGGCTGGGCCCACTTGATTTTTTCTGGATCCACCTACTTTTTCATTTCTGGTTACAGCCCTGTTCTGAAACAGCTCTGCGTTTGTTTTGGGCACATAAGGTGTGAGTGCAAAAAACCATTGCATGCATGTTAATTTGATTAAGTATAATCATCGTTATCCTTAACTCATATCAGCCGTCTCCTCCACCCGCTATGAAGAGACCGTGTTGATGAAAAGTCTAGCATCGTTGGAGGAACTGCAGAGAGGGAATAAACTCTACACTAATTAGTCATCGCCAGTTATATAACCGTCTCAGCCTTAAAATGACACACAAACAGGCACGCAGCATTCACCATTTTCATCACCAGTTCACTAGTTAAGACAGAGCAGACTTTATATCACGAGGCAAAGCGACAGTGTGATACTTCAATGTTAAAGTACAAAAACATACAAACCACAGATCAGTTCTCAGGGCTTTAATCATAAGGCTTTTGGAGTTTTAAGTGTGGTTCACTATCTCTGATCTTCACGTAACTTTATGAACCATTGTGTGCTATCCTTTTATTTCAAATAGTCATCTTTCACAAAGTTGGGGTCTGATCTAGGCTGCTCAGACCGTACTACAACTCTCTAACACCTAAACTAGGTCTTGAACAGCATGTCTAATTATGCACAGCTATGAATATTTTATGTAGATTTTTTTCCTTGGGGCTGGTAAGTCAACAGCAGAGTGTGTGCTGAGGTCAGAACTGTGCGGGTCTATTTTGATTTACCTATGGAGAAATACTGTACGTCTGAAAGTAGTTCAACTTGTTTACACACAAACGCAAGAGTGGGATGACAGGCAGGCATAATGGAAAAAAAAAAATAAACAGCCATATGGAAACAGATTCCATTAAATGCTGATTGTCTGACTTTGATATGGATTGTAAATGACAAACAAGATGAAAGAATCCCAGATAGCATACATACATCGGCTACCTAATCTATAATGCCAGATAGGAACTGGCTGTAGATCAGCATATTCCCAGCCCTCTAAACATTTCGGCTAGAGTGGCATTAGGCCAGCACCACCACCTGAGAAGACGATGATGCTCTGTGCAGTTTCGTCTCAGGTCAGCTCACAATCTCAGCAGCTGAAGCCGCACTGAGAGATTTGTCTCACCTCATCAAACTGCAGCAGCTAGTCGGCTTTCAATCTGATGCAGGGTTTTTGCTGGCCATAGGGCTGTCTACACATCCGGGTACTTGCATGTGAACGCGCAAACCTGGGTAAGCGCGGAGGTAAGAAAAACCAGCAGTTCACCATTGAAACAATACAAAATATCAATATTATGACGAACTTTCACTGCAAGATCGGATCAGATATGATCAAAAACTTTAAATTTATGATCTCAAAAAGTGTCCCTACCGTCTACCAGCCAGTATGTGGATGAATGATTCAACAGAGTGCCCAAAAACAATATTTATTGATGCTTGTAACAATGAATAGATGCGCCAGCTTGGCTGTACATTGGCGGAACACTCCCATAATAGAAAATAAATTGTACCTGCTGTGGAAATCCCCAAAAAGCCGTTGTGTTTAGGTTTGGAAAAATGTATCCACCGGAGCTCGGAGGAAAAACAACCTCCCATCTCCCATAGAGATGCTGTTTATTTACACTCATTCGCCCTGTTAATCTCGACACTTCGTTTCAGCTCTACAGAGCTTCGGTCCATTTGTCAACAGGTGAGTGTTAGTCTTATTTTTAAACTAGTTTAATTGCAGTGTCAATATGTTTACTCTGAGGCTGATAAACAGCTCAAATTGGAATAAATATTTCTACAAAGCTGACACATTTCTATGCTAATGCTATTTTAGCTATTGAGATAAGCCTTTATTAGTCCCACAATAGGGAAATTCCAGGATTACAGCAGCACAGGGATAGTAGCACTCAGAGCAATAGTTAATAAGATAATAAGATCTGGTTAGCCAAACGCAGTAAATGAATATACATATATACACAGATATATACACAGCGCAGGAGCATTGCAGCTAGACGGTATAAACAGCATTAGAGTTTGTTAAGTTACTCTGCAGAATATGAATATGTGCCCAGAAAGCATATTTCATATTTGAATCAACAGTGTTGTTGCCACCCTCAGTAATGACTGATATTGTCCTAGTTGTATAATGGAGGGAACGATTTATTGTGCAAGGTTGTTACATTTAGTACATTCAATACGACCTCTACGAGCCGCCCTGGTTAGGTTATAAAGTCTGACAGGCGTAAGTAGGAAGGTCCTGCGGAACCTCTCCGTTGTGCATCTAGGATGGCACAGCCTACCGCTAAATGAGCTCCTTGGTGCGTTCAATGTGTCCTGCATGGGGTGGGACTCGGACTCCAGCAGAGATGACAACTTAGCCACCATCCTCCTGTCTCCTCTCTGTAGCATTGACCTTGGGTTCCAATCTATAAAATCATTCTGTGCTGAAGAAAATCGTTTCAACTCAAAAGTCTGGTCATGAACTGCTTCTTTCATCCAAGGACCAGAGCTGTAACACTATCCATCGGCCATAAAGTGGAAGTTAATCCCTTCTCCAGGACTTAGTCATTCTCCCTTTTCTCTATTTGGCAAAGGAATGCCCCAAATGACAAATTTATGGTTGATATAGTCCAGACGGGGAAGTCAAGATTCTTCATTAAACAACCAGGCAGTTTCACAGTGCCATCTGGCGGACGGCTCCGGAATATTTATTTTTTTTTTCCTCTCTGAAGTAGAATTTATGAATTCTGGACAATAAATAAATTCATATTCTTTTTCTCAAGACAGTATCCGCTATTGAAGACATGGCTGAAATCTGGAATGGACAACTGTGGTTTGAAATGCTTTTATTGATATGATTTGATATGTGTTGCTTTATTTTAAGGAAGAAATTCATTTTTGCATGCTTACTATCACAAATTAATCACAATTACAATGTAAACACATTGTTTGTTCCCTTATTATTGAGTAGAATATCTTAGTCACTAAAGTTCAAAGAATTTATGCTTTATTTAGTACTAACTAACTACCCTGCACTTACAGTATATAGCGCTTTTCTAGTCACAAAGACACTCCACTAATACTAACCCTCTATTCTAAGGGCCTATAGGAAACAGATATCTAGGGACAATTTAGAACAACCAATTAACCTAACATGCATGTCTTTGGATTGTGGGAGGAAACCGGAGCCCCCAGAGTAAATCCACACAGCACAGGGAGAACATGCAAACTCCACACAGAAAGGTTCCAACCTCTGCCAACCTAGGGATTCGAACCAGGAGCCTTCTAGATGTAAGGCAACAGTGCTAACCACTGCACCACTGTGCTGCCCAGTAGCAGATGTGTGTTTAGGAGAACCTCACTTCTCATCTCAGATTTCTCTCCTTCTCTCTCTCGGGGAGGCCATAGCTGAACTTTGACTGACCAATAGGGCTCCAAGCTCCACTGCATCTCCTTTTTTGGTCGGGTTTATGACTTCTGTTGAACAGGAAGCTCCATGTAATTGGTCCAGCTCAGCTTTCATGAAAGTCAGTGAAATTCTGCCCCCCCCCCCCGGAAAAAAAAAAAATCTCCCTTTATTTCAGTTTTTGGGCGTTAGTCAAGCTGTAAGGATCATTTTCTGCTCGTCCTTTTCTCTTTCTATTTTCAAGTAGACCCAGAGTCCCCATGCTCTGTGAAAATCCTTTTTCTTTTCTTTAAAGTTCACTTTTTCACTTTTTGATTCCTCTTATTGTCAACTAATCAGTCTTCTGCAAAGCACTTTGAACTACATTAATCTGTAGGAAAGGAGCTCTACAAATAAAGTTTTCATGATTGATACTACTTGGTAAAGGTTTTCTAATTGCATTAACTTTAGTTACATTACCGCCATCTGACATCATTAGGAAACTTTTTGAAGACTATTCAGATGTTTGAGGAATAATCTTAAAACAATTGTGACTGTTCATATTTTTTAATATTTTTCATAAATGTACAAATTTTTTGATCAATGTTGAACATCATTGTGACAAATCTGTGACATTTTTCATGCAAATTTGCAGCTTTTTGCTGATAAATTTGCAATTTTTTTCTGTCATTTAATAAAAATTATAGATTAGCAGTGGATGTGCACTATATAAACAATCAGAAATCCACAGACTTATATTAATAGCAACAACCTGACTATAGCTATATATGGCTTTCTTCTTATGCTTTTCTGAAAAGGTGAAGAAAGCAGCAGCAGCAGCAGCAGATTTACAGACGTGGACAAAATTGTTCGTACCCCTCTGTTAATGAAAGAAAAACCCACAATGGTCACAGAAATAATTTGAATCTGACAAAAGTGGTAATAAATAAAAATTCTATGAAAATTAACCATTGAAAATCAGACAATGCTTTTGAATTGTGGTTCAACAGAATTAATTTAAAAAACAAACTCATGAAACAGGCCTGGACAAAAATGATGGTACCCTTAACTTAATATTTTGTTGCACAACCTTTTGAGGCAATCACTGCAATCAAACGATTTCTGTAACTGTCAATGAGACTTCTGCACCTCTCAGCAGGTATTTTGGCCCACTCCTCATGAGCAAACTGCTCCAGTTGTCTCAGGTTTGAAGGGTGCCTTCTCCAGATGGCATGTTTCAGCTCCTTCCACAGATGTTCAATAGGATTTAGATCAGGGCTCATAGAAGGCCACTTTAGAATAGTCCAATGTTTCGCTCTTAGCCATTCTTGGGTGTTTTTAGCTGTGTGTTTTGGGTCATTATCCTGTTGCAAGACCCATGACCTGTGACTGAGACCAAGCTGTCTGACACTGGGCAGCACATTTCTCTCTAGAATACCTTGATAGTCTTGAGATTTCAATGTACCCTGCACAGATTCAAGACACCCTGTGCCAGATGCAGCAAAGCAGCCTCAGAACATAATAGAACCTCCTCCATGTTTCACAGTAGGGACAGTGTTCTTTTCTTGGTATGCTTCATTTTTGCGTCTGTGAACACAGCACTGATGTGCCTTGCCAAAAAGTTCCAGTTTTGTCTCGTCTGTCCATAGGACATTCTCCCAGAAGCTTTGTGGCTTGTCAACATGCAGTTTGGCAAATTCCAGTCTGGCTTTTTTATGATTTGTTTTCAACAGTGGTGTCCTCCTTGGTCGTCTCCCATGAAGTCCACTTTGGCTCAAACAACGACGGATGGTGCGATCTGACACTGATGTACCTTGACCTTGGAGTTCACCATGAATGTGTTTAGAGGTTGTTCTGGGCTCTTTTGTTACCATTCGTATTATCCGTCTCCTCCTGCGGCCACGTCCAGGGAGGTTGGCTACAGTCCCGTGGAGCTTAAATTTCTGAATAATATGTGCAACTGTAGTCACAGGAACATTAAGCTGCTTGGAGATGGTCTTATAGCCTTTACCTTTAACATGCTTGTCTATAATTTTCTTTCTAATGTCCTGAGACAACTCTCTCCTTTGCTTCCTCTGGTCCATGTTTAGTGTGGTACACACCATGTCAACAAACAGCACAGTGACTACTTGTCACCCTTTAAATAGGCCGACTGATTACAAGTTTGTAGACACCTGTGATGTTAATTAGAGGACACATCTTGGTTGAACATGTCCCTATGGTCACATTATTTTCAATCTTTTCTAGGGGTACCATCATTTTTGTCCAAGCCTGTTTCATGAGTTTGTTTTTTAAAATAATTCTGTTGAACCACAATTCAAAAGCATTGTCTGATTTTCATTGGTTAATTTTCATAGATTTTTTATTTATTACCACTTTTCTCAGATTCAAGTTATTTCTGTGACCATTGTGGGTTTTTCTTTCATTAACAGAGGGGTACCAATCTTGTTAGTTGGGGTACCAACTAATCAGATTAGTTGATCAATTTTTTTTCAATTATCAATAGATTAATTGACTGCAAAAATAGTTATGCGTTAGAGCCCTACAATCTGGATAATTCTCCTTATAGTTGAAGTTTATAACCATGTTTATAACTTGTTTGATTTCTTCAAGTAAGTATTATCTTAAGGTAATGCTACTTTTACTTTTATGCATGATTTCTATCCAGAAATTCTACATACATCTGCTTGAAAGTAGGGCTGGGCAGTAAATTGATTTTAAATCAAAAGTCAAATAATTTGTTTTAGACAATGTCAGTGTGGGTTGAGGGCTGGGTGAGGTAAGGGGGTGGCAGGGGGACAGCAGACGGGGGAGTGGATGAAAATGGAAGCAGCAGGGGTCGCAAGGCAGGGGGAGGAGTAGGTGGCTGAACAAACCTGTTGAAGTACAAGTTCAGGTCGTTCACCCACTCCGAACCCCCCACAGCCTGGGAGGTGGTATCCTGGTGCCCAGAGATGGTTTTGAGTCCTTCCCAGACACCGCCGAAGTCATTCTGCCGCAGCTCGTCTTCCATCTTCTTCCTGTAGTTGTCCTTTCCCTTTCTGATCTTCCTCCTCAGCTCCCTCTGTACAGACTTCAGCTCCTCCTTGTTCCCCATCCTGAAGATTTTTTCTTCTCTTTCAGCAAGGTCTTTATTTCAGGGTTGAGCCAGGGTTTGTTGTCTGAGAAACACCGTTTAGTTTTGGTTTGTATGGTGTTCACACAGAAGTTAATGTGGTCTGTGATGATGTGTATGAGGCTGTCAATGTCCTCCCCATGTGGATCACAGAGTTGCACCCACACGGTGGATTCAAAACAGTCCTTCAGAGCTCAGCCTCCTCAGACCATCTCTTCACTGTGCTGGTATCAGGAGACTGTCTGTGTACTCGGAGTTTGGCCACAGACAAGAGGTGAACCAGATTATGATCCAATCTTTCGAGGGTGGCAAGGGGTGTTGAAATTATATGCTTCTTTGGTGTTGGCATAATATAAGTCCAGTGTTTTATTGTCTCTGGTGCGGCACGTAACACACTAGGTGAAAGTGGGCAGGGTAGAGGGCAGAGAAGCATGGTTAAAATCCCAGGACATGAGCTAGAGGGCAATAGGATGTTGTGTCTGCAGCCTGCTGCTGACTAAGTGGATGGCATCACATGCTTCATATGTGATAGCAGAGTGGGGTATGTACACAGCGATCACAATAATGCATGAAAACTGCCTCGATAGATACTACGGCCTCATGCTAACAGTTAACAACTCAATGTCCTTGCTACACTGCTGTTCTTTAATCATGACATGCCCAGGGTTACACCATCTATCATTCACAAACACTGCCAGCCCACCTCCTTTCCTCTTGCCGCTTTCCACTGTTCAATCCGCCCGCAGTAGATTAAAACCGTCCAGTCCGATGTTAGCATTTGTGGTTAGCCACATTTCCATGAATAGCGTGATGCTAACTTTCTGGAAGGCTCTCTCATGCTGGGTCAGAGCAGCTAACCTTACATACCCCATAATGATGGATGGGAGAACAGGTTTATATCTTGTCTTCCGTGCCCTACGCTTCACTCCAGCCTGGCATCGATGTCATTTACACCTTAGCTCCCGGGGGGATGGCAGATGTCTGATCTGTTTGCACCACTGAGCTATGGAGAGCTACGTAACAGTTCATCCCTGCTGTAAACAATGGACCTGTAGTGCAATGGATTCCCAGTCATAACTGAAGTGAAGAGAAAAACTACCAATATCAGTGTCAGGAGCCGAGCCAGCTTGGTTTCCCCGGCTCAGACCTGCCCTCCCTGTGGGTCTAGGTACCGTTGAATATGTGTTTATTATGTATTTCATTGTGCCTCCCTCACTCTCAGCTCCTGTCCGGCTGGCGGCTGTTTGACAGCTGCTCTGACCTACTTTCTGTGAGCGCTGCTGACAGCAGCCGGCCTGGCCACGCCCCCTCTCGTTAGTACCAGCTGTGTCTATTCCTGTGTACCATCTTCCCGCTTCTCGCCCAGGTGCTGCCAATTTCACCATGAAATGCTGCCAGTGACCCTAACCACCTTTCTCTTCCTGCTATCTCTGAGCCTTCGCCTAGGGTCGCCGGAGAGGGTGCGCCGTCGCTGGAGGTCACAGAGGGCCCGGTCCAACTGGAGGAGGACACCGCCGTTTCTACTCCACCAGCCATGATCATCAGGGTTTCCCCTGTCGACCGCCTCCTCAGCCTGGTGCTCCTGCGAGCCAGTCCGCTCGCTGCGGATACAGCCAGGCTCCCACCGGAGTCCACTGCAGGTGCACCCAGGCTCCTGCCGGAGTCCACTGCGGGTGCAGCCAGGCTCCTGCTGGAGTCCACCGCGGGTGCAGCCAGGCACCGATCGGGGTCCACCTCAGGTGTAGCGTTGGCCCAGTCGGGGTCCACCGTGGGTGCAGCCGTGTCCCAGACCAGGACCATCGAGGGTGCTACCGGTCAACCTGAGGTCACCGGGATCATTACTCCTCAGTCGGATGCCGTCATGGTCCCCATTGCCTCCCAGTCCAACACCGTGAGGGTTCCCTCTCTATGGTCCGGTCACCCACCACTGAGTCTCCCGGTGGGCAGGCCACCTCCTGCGCCACCCACCCGGTCCTGGTGGCTCTATTACATTGGTCAACCACCGGAGGGACTCAGTTTCTGGGCCAGAGGGCCTGGGTTTTCCGTCAAGCCACCAGACTCAGTTCACCAGACTGTCTGCTGGGCCTGGGACTCTGGGCAGCCTCCTAAGCTCCCGTATTTTTGGACTTGGGGGGGGGGGGTTAATTGTGAGCCCAGGGCGGGGAATTGTGTTCCCTCCTTTCCTGTTCCCCCTACCTCCCACCCGGGTTCGTGTTGTTTCTGTCTGCTGCAGGGAGGAGGGGGGGTCCTCGGGATGTTACCGTGGGTGTCTGAGATTCCACCCCTAGAGAGGGGGGCTCTGTCAGAAGCCAAGCCAGCTTGGTTTCCCCGGATCGGTCCTGCCCTCCCTGTGGGTCCAGGTACCGTTGAATATGTGTTTATTATGCATTTCCGTGTGCCTCTCTCACTCTCAGCTCCTATCCGGCTAGCGGATGTTTGACAGCTGCTCTGACCTACTTTCTGTGAGCACTGCTGACAGCAGCCGGCCTGGCCACGCCCCCTCTCTTGTTAGTACCAGCTGTGTCTATTCCTGTGTGCCATCTTCCCACTCCTCACCCAGGTGCTGCCAATTTCACCATGACCAGCAATGCGTGTACTTAAGCAGCTTGTGCCAGTCACGCATTGCTGGGTCTTCAATGAAGTGTACATGTTGTCTGCTGCGTTGTCTGGAGATAACCTTAATCATCTGTATGTCACGATGTGAAGCCACTCCACATCGCTGCGGTTCTCTTGCGCCAGCACAATGATACCGGCTGTGGGACGCCAGCGTGGCTACACGTCTCTCCTCATGCATTCGCTGGGCGATGCCGGCCCTCAAACGCCCACTGTAAGTGATCTTTGCTTTTTTGTATGTCTGCACCCTTTTTGGAACTGTGCGACATTATGTTGATAAATGTATGTGGTGAACCTTGCACGTAAATCGTCATCATTTTACCCCTCGCCGTGCGCTGTGGAAAAGCGCACGGGGAGGTTCATGACAATCAGCACAAGAACGGCGATATTAGTGTCCATGGAGCCCGCGATGAATATAAGTTAAGCAAGAAAATGTAAGAACAAACAAATAATAATAAAACAGAAGCGAGAAAAACTCAGTAATGAGCAGTTGCTGTAAAAGAGGCTGTTGACCTGTGCAGTGCCAGAAGTAGACCAACTGGATTAATGAACTAGTCAGTCCCTCCAGGATTTTGCGATGTTGCAATGGCGTCAATTCACGCAAAATCAGCCAATCATCACGACTATTGCGCGACCTTGCAAATTTGTCCAATCACCGCAACATTCCCGTAATTTTAGCCTATCCTCGTCAACTTCCACCAATTTTGCCAATCAAATGTGTCCCTAAGTAGCACTCAAACGCTCAGTTTAATCAATCAAATGCATCACTGCACCACGCTCACTTCTGTGTTTATAGTAAGTATTATGTGAGTTATGTATTATGTGAGTAAGTATTATGTGAGTTATGTAAGTATGATGTGTTCACATCAGCAAAAAAAATAGTGTGTGATTTAAAAAAAAAAAACACTCACCCATGCGGTTTCCCACACCGTCCCTTACTTCATCTCCCCCGGTCTGCCAGTGGATGTTTGGCCACTTCTCCGTCCTGACCGCATGTACAAAGTGCTGGGTTTGTATTGAAAAACATCCGCCCGCCTGAAAACCACCCTGTCACGGGAGTGTGCGTAAGGAGAGATATCGTAAAACCACAAACAAATGAGCAAATCTAACACTACAGCCAGTGTTTGAACATGTTTTTTATCTTTAGAGGTAAAATCCTTACTACATCTCGTCCACAAGCTTTAAAACTTTAAACCCCTTCCCCAGGACTCCCGGTAAATGAAAGATCAGTATCCGAAGAGACAGGTGTATATCAAGACACGCAGTAGATAGACAGACAGGTTGGAGTTAGGCATAGAAAGAGAGAATGTTGTCTGTAATTTTTTCAGAAAAACACAGACTCCAATAGACAATACTGTACAGAGCAACAGAATAAGTTATTTCTTTTTTCCTCTGCGCTCGGTACCAAGTGGGCGGGGACTGTTGTGGTTAGGGAGTTTTCAAATCTATACTCTTTAACATGCATTCAGTGTAATTTAGCTGTTGAAATGGATATTGTGTTGAAGTCTGTATTTGCTGTTGCACAAAAGTTTTTCTGTATAGCCAAAGTTTCTGCTTAATTTACAAATCACTGTTTAAGAGGAAATTTTTGACAATCCTGTGCTTTTCTTGTGGTGTTATAGAATATCATTGCAATAAACTATGGAAAAAGAAACTGCTTTCAAATTTGTAATTCTTGCCACAACTTTTAGTGCAAAAAAACCCCTCAAAACACTGCATCTTTTATCGCAACTTTTTTAAAAAGCTCCCACGAATTCAGGCTTTTGGGGCCGCAACAATCATAAAAACATCCCACGAAATCCTGGAGGGACTGACTAATAAACAAAGATGTCCATTAGGGTGACCGAAAGCTAAAGAAAATAACAATATAAACTACATTTGGTAAGCCAACTCCCTAGCACTGTTAACTCTGAACCATGGACTCCCTGCTCACATTTGTAGACAGACAGCTCCAGACAGCTCGGCTGACCAATAATAGAGCAGCAGGTGGGTATCTAGGCTGGGCTTACCATGTTTATGAAATTTCCTAGCAAACCTAGAAGAGTTAAAGCAGCTTGTCAGAGACAGAAATAACTAAAGGCTGTGAGTTTTTTGAGCAGATATGAGTGTTTTGATATTTTTTCGATAATCACATGACCAATAGATGCATTTCAGAATCTTAAACTTACAAAAAAAACAGTTTTTCAATCAATGACCCCTTCAAGGTGCAGTGGTTTGCAGCTCCATGCAAATACTGATGTGAAAAACTGCTTTAAAAAGTCACAGAGGTAGTCGTCCCATGGTTTGATGGTTAGGGTATATTTTTATGCTTCAAACATACTGTTTACCACATCTCTGCAGGTAAAGTGGTGAATGAAGATGTTTGATTTGTCTGTAAAACCACTTTTACAACATGGCTTCCACAACAGTCACAGTGAAGGAGGCTTAGTAAAGGCAAGAGCAGACTGAGTGGGGGACAAATGTGGCTGTTACACACACAGATTTGGCTTCAAGGCCAAATGACACATCAGAAACACAAACAGAAAGGCTCTCGGACAGACTTGCACTCAAAGAGTAGTGAGTGAGGGAGTGATGGAGCGAAGGAGGAAGTGAGCAGCTGCGGTGAAACATGGAGAGCTGGAGTGGAGGAGGCCAAGAGGCAGTAATAAATCCATCGCTCTCGCAGTCTGCCCTTAAAGAAGCGGAGGCTGATTAAATTTTCATTCTGACTCTCGCTTTGTTTCCCATCTTCCTGGCTCCCCAATTTCCCTTGTTTTTTTAACATGTTAATGGAAAAATAAATCCGTGCCTGTCTGTCTTTTCGGAGCCAGAAACGACCTCGTGGATACAAGGAACTCATGAACATCCATCTGAACAATCTGATTTCCTTCCATTGTTGCTAGCTGGACTGCTGTCTGTTAGGATTTTCAAAGCAGCCGATTTCCAGATGAATACCTTGCAGATGAGACGGTGGAGTAACACTGCAAAACACGGAGGGTTTTGAAAGCACTATCGGTTTTGATTGTGTAACATCCTTACGAGAACAGCAAAGAGTGCAGATGGAAACGATGCAATCTTTTCCTATTACATTTTATTTTGACAGGTAGGAAATGCATTTTTGTGTTCACAGGTCCATAGGCTAAGAACCAAGGTGAGCCAGAGAGTTTTGGTTTCTGAGAGAATTCACCTCTTAATGGTGAAAGGCATCAATAACCTTGACTGAAGAGGACAGACTGGGTTTACAGAAGAGTTTAGCAATCTCAACAAAGGAGAGAGCCATTTTCAAAAATTTCTGGGCAAAAAAAAAAGAGAGAAAAATATCTGAATTGAGCCACAAAACATATACCTCTGTAAAAAAAAAAAAAAAAAAATAAGAGACCACTGCAAAATCTTTCCTAAATTAGCATCTCAACATGCATGGCAACCATACAATTTGAGTATCAGTTGAATTCCAACACAAGGACACCTCAATCTACTTAAAGAGGTACTGATTAGGTGACCATCTAAGCATGGTAAGATGCATGAAAGCTGTGAATAAAAATCTGAGTTATTCCACAAATACAGATCTCTGAGTTCTTCCCAAGTTAGAAATTAAGTATTGTAGTGTTTAAGAATGAACAAAAACTTGTTTTCTTTGCATTATTTGATCGAAAAGCACATCTAAGAGCAACATCTTTTTTCTTGTTTTGGCTAGTTTGGGCATCTAAATTAAATCAATCACCCTTTATTGTCATTCAACCATACAACGTACAGTTGAACGAAATTGTGTTTTTCCTATCTACAGTGTTAATCACACACACCCCATATGTAGAATCAGAATCTGATCAGGATGCCACCTGGACACCTCCGACTTGAGGTGTTTCGGCCATGTCCCACTGGGAGGAGACCCCAGGGCAGGCCCAGGACAGGCTGGAGAGACTGTCTCTCAGCAGGCCTGGAAACACTTTGGTGTCCTCTCTGATGAGTTGGAAGAGGTGGCCGGGGAAAAGGAAGTCTAGGCTTCTCCTTGAACTGCTTCTCCGTGCTTTACATAATGTTTTATGTAAAGCACTTTGAATTGTCTTGTACACAAAATATGCTATACAAATAAATTTCCTTGCCTTGCCTCCGCAACCCAGACCCCCAGAAAAGCGGTAGAAGATGGATAGATGGATAGTATTGAGTATATGCAGCAAAATGTACACATGCACAAAATTGTGATATAGTGGCTTTTGAGACAGTTATTTTTAGCATGAATTACAGAGCTGCATGGAGGAATCTGATCAGACCTAAATGAAACAGTTATTGTCACCCCCGACAGACTGCTATGATGATGATGATGATGATGATGATGAAAAAGCTAGTGCTTGTGAATGAAGTCTATATATTTTACTTAGTATTAATTACAAATACTACTAGAAATCTGTTTCTGCATGAGGCAACCACCTGCTCCTAATGATGCATGTTGCTAATATACCTAGCAACAAATCTTAACACTCCACTCATGTTTCTAAATATGGTCACAGCCTGAAATGCAAAAGTTTTAAAATCCGATGGCTATGTCAGCGTTTAATGCACAGTCTGTATGCAGGCTAGAGCACTGGATCAGTATACATTTTACCAGTGGGCTCCACTGGATCTAAAATGGCATATTAAGCCTGTGTTCATGATATTACATTCCAAAAAAGATCAGCATAACAGTTATGAAGAGCAAATGTTTGATTTGCCAGCAATGATTTGAAAAAGCACTCCTCCTTTGCCAAGATAATCCATCCACCAAATGTATCAACATTATTTTGTAGGACAGAGGCTACATGAAATAGCTTAATGGTGTGTATATTCTTGATGCATGTTTTTAAATTTGAAAATCACCACTTGCGAGAAACTAAGCCAGTAAAGTACACTGTACATATCCCAAGTTCAAAACACACGTAATCCACCAAAAGGATCAAACACCTCCCCACCTCTGCAGTGGAACAAAATCATTCAGCACTACTAGGTACACATCCTTAATTATGAAACTTTATTTTGTGAAGGTGACCCTACAGGGAGTCTCTGGTTTCCTCTCGTCCCTTACCATACAAAATGCAAAGGTTCATTAGTCAGCACACAGTAATTAAAATGTAGCACCGTTGCTGCATTACAGTACATGACATCTGGAGGGAAGTTTAGCGTGCATGCTGCATGCAGATGTCCAGTTTACCCCACAGAGCTACTAAATACACTGCAAAAGGTGAAAAGGTTAAATGTCTTCAAAAAAGAAGTAGGATGTGTTTTCCTGACTTTACGTATTTCATCTTGTGAGCTTTTGTGAAGTAAAGAAATGTGTATATTTTAAGCTTTCATTGATTTTTTTTAATGTTACAACAAAAAGATTGGATCTCAGTACCTTAATACTTAAACCCTAAAAGTCAAAAAGTTTTGGCCATCTCATCCTTTTCTGCTCTCTTCATATTAAGATGTATATCACCCTGCTCTAGTTTCCTCTGCCAGGGACGTTATGTGATGATCGAGGCTTGTGATTGCGCTTGTCATTCAGCAGGATTATCAAACACTTCTCCTTTAGGCTGCTCCATTTAAGGGTCGCCACAGCGGATCCATGTCCTCCTTCACTACATCCATGAATCTCCTCTGTGGTCTTTTTCTTTTTTCTTTTCCTCCTGCCTGGTAGCTCCATCCTTTGTCCAATGTGTCCACTATCCCTGCTCTGCACATGTCCAAACCATCTCAGCCTTTAGGGATGGGAATTGATGAGACGATTCCAATGGCACTGTCGATTTTGCTTATCAATCCGATTCTTTATCGATTCCCTTATCAATTCTTGATCAGTTTTCCATGTGGGGAAAAAAAGCAGGCTGTCACAGGATTTCAGCATCAATGCAAGAGTTTTGTTATTTTTCTGACTTTAAATAAATCCTTCTTCTCTTAAAAAGATATAATAAAATCAAATATAAAAGACTGTAAACATGTAAAAATGGGCATTTATGCCTTGTAACATTTGTTATGTTTAAATGCTGAAAAGCAATATAAATAAATGCAGTATATACAGGGGTGCACATAACTTTTTGGTCTGGTTCTCAGGGGAGAATCTGAGGTTGTTGCTTGGTCCGCATTTTTTTTTTTCTTTCCTTGACCCACCTCACAAAATAGAGGAATATGTGGATAACGTAACACACATTTTAATTTCAACTGAAAATGAATGAAAGCATTAGAACAAAATGTCTGTTCTTTAAAGCTCCATAGTATGTAACTTTCTAATGAAATGACTGTGCTTCAAGCACCGAAAACTAAATGTAAAAATGTCTGATTTTCAAACAATGAAAATATGTTTTAGGCAACCGTCATCACTTGTTGCCACTTGAATCTGAATGGCTGGTAACATATTCCATATTTCCAATAGAGTCTCTTGTGTCCATGCAGACCATCTAATATTGTTTAGATTTTCTAATATTGTTTCTAATTTTCTAATATTGTATATAATATTTTCTAATATTGTATATAATATAATTTTCTAATATTGTTTAGATTTAGATTGTTTAGATTGTATAGACTTTCCTAATATGACAAAAGCAATGCCTTTCTCCTCACAGATCTTCTTTAGTTGTGCAATTCGTTTTGCATCCCCTTAATGTAAGTAACAGCTTATCAACTTGACGGTGGGTTGATTAAATGACTCAGTACAGGACTGGTGCAACCAGCTGACTTGGCGCAGTTCTCCAGGGTGTGGGCAGTGCATAAAATATGCACAAGGAAATCCTCAATGACCATCATATGACGTAATTTGGGAACAACCCCGTTGTAAATTCCAACAATGACAGCCGCTCTGTCAGTGCATACTGAGACCAGCTTTGTCTTCCACTGTCATAAATCAGCCCTTTCAGGGCTGAATTGAGGACACCGATCGCCAGCTGTAGGTTTGCACATTTATTTTTAAGACAAAACACAAAAATAGCATAAGACACTCCATTTACAAGGACTGGAGGAAACTGGAGAGAAGGGCGTGTGGAAACGCCAATGCAGATGGGGGCTCCGTGTGGAAGTAACGGGAGCCAGCATAGGGCACACGCAGGAATTTAACAGGAAAAACCGGGGATTCCTGGCTGGCATGGAGAAGATAACGATTATGCCGTTGCGCCGAGAAGCAGCCCAGCAGGGTCTAAATAAGGCACAAAGAAAATGACCAAATGACTGCAGGTGTGGGTACATGAGTGAGGAAGTAATTAGAGACAGTGGATGACAGCTGTCAATGATCGCAAATGGGGTCTGACAGCAGGAAAAGGCACAGGCGACTGTCAACATAAAAGCATAACCGTGACGGAAGGAAATAAGGAATACATGAACAAAAATAACCTAGACATAGACCGGGATAAATGAAAAACAAGAAACAAATCCATTAACCAAAATAAACTACAAATAATAAACAGACTGGGTAGAAGTAGGAGACACTAAAAATATGCTTAAGGAGAAAACTGAGGAGAAGGGCAAATATAAACAGGAAAAATAAATACAAGATAATGCAGAAAATAACTTCAACAACTGAACGGCTGAGCACGGCTCCCCATCCCTGTGCTTAGTATCATGACATCCACTCCGCTAAACCACAAGTACGGAATAGTTGCACAAGTCTGTCCACTATGTCCTGTGCTGTTCGATTGGCCCCCAGATTAATTAATTAGTCCCAGGAAATCTGAGCTGAATTGTCCGCTGCTGGACACAGAAACAATGTACACAATTTCCTGCTCCATTTTTGTTATATCTTCTGAGCCGTTGAAGAGCACACCCCAAAATTCAGCTGCTTTTATTTTTTCACTCAAATTTGAAGTTACAGTTTGTGCGATGCATGGCATAATACGCCCTCCCCCTTCTCGAGAATGATAAGTGGTCCCAAAATTAACTCCAAGCCTTTTGAGAAGCGGAATATCTTCCTCATATGAACGTATAGGCCGTGCATGTTTCGCTTTGTGAAAGGCCAACAGAAAAACGTTACTCAGTGCTTGATGCTGATGACGGAGTTGCTTCTTGGACATTTTAATGAAAGGAGAAAATCCTAAAAGCAGTCGCTCATACTCTGCACTGCAGTCCAATGTTTAGAATTTATCTGTCCCTAGGTACACAAATGCGCGTTACAACATCTGATCTGGTGCGCATTGCTTATTTTGATCGCGCATGTGCACCTGCGCCCCACTTACAGTATGTGCACCCCTGAGTAGAAATGAAATACTGAAGTGATTAGAAACAACTGCACAATTATGTTATTTTAGCAATCACAAAAACATACATGCTGTATTTCGGTGTAATTTTTGCACGTTTATATATATATATATATATATATATTATATATATACACATATATAGTATATATATATACTGTATGTATATGCACAATATATACACACCCACACATGCATAAAATAATTGTATATCAACAACCTGGTAAAACCTCAAGACATTATTCATTCTGGGAAAGAGTCTGCATAGTTCGGTATTAATCTGTAACCTACATCACACGTACCACCTACCCAAACTCCAGCTGCTCGACGGTCATGAATGGATGCAAGCCTTGCACTACAAACTTCATTACCGTACAGCTCCACGTGCAGCTAGCGTCAGTGGGTTTTCCTGGCAAGGATCGGAGGACGAGCAGGTTGGTAAAACCTCAGAGCTACCTGTTGCTGTCATCGTCTCAAAAGAACAAGATCATATTTAAATATCAGACATTTTTAGTTGAGTTTTGTGAGTTAAAAAAACAGATTAAACGTAGCCTGTAAGGCTGCTAGCATCACGCTAATATTCTACTAATAATAATAAGCTAATATTACCGTCACTAACGGAGGTGCTGCTGTTTGGAAATCAGGTGCGGGCACACTTCGTAGACTGTCCAACACACTGCAGTCTTTCATTGCATCCCATGCTGCCGCGTCAAGAAATGTTTCAACACATGTTTATCATACGCCATGCTGCTAGTGTTTACATACGCCTCTACCATTATCCCACGGTAGCGACGGTGTCATGGCGTTGCTTGGTAACGGCAGCATGGAGGCATCTATAAGAGGAATTGATAACATCAGTGACGTACGATTCCGACGGCTTGAAAAATAAATTCCCATCCCTATCAGCCTTGTCTCTCTTAATTTATAGGCAAACTGTTCAACCTGAGCTGTATCCCATATACTCATTTCTAATCCTGTCCCTCCTAGTCATTCCCAGTGAGAATCTTAGCATCTTCAACAATGCCACCTCAAGCTCCCCCTCCTGCCATTGTGTCAATTCTACCATCTCCAAAACATACGTCATAGCAGCTCTCACTACCATCTTGTAAACCTTCTCATTCATTCTAGCTGCTGTCCTTCTGTCACAAATCAAATAAAAAAATCATCTTCTTCTGCTTCTCCTTCTTCTTTTCCTTTCGACTGCTCTCTACAGGCATCGCCACAGCAGATCATCCACCTCCATCTCACCTTATCCCTTGCATCCTCTTCTGTCACATCAACCCTCTCCATGTCCTTCTTCACTACATCCATGAATCTCCTCTGTGGTCTTCCTCTTTTCCTCCCGATTAGCAGCTCTATCTTCAACATCCATCGCGCCCATTCATTGGATGGTTGACCTCCAGTATTTAAACTCATGGACAGAACGGGGAACATAAAATTCACACATGAAGAGGAAGAAAAGGTACCATAGCCTTTCTGGACATGAAAATCCACCATAATGATGACGGCAGTATAAAAATCTCAGTCTACAGGAAACCAACACACACGGATCAGTACCTACTATGGACATCAGAACACCCCACAGCACACAAACTATCAATGGTCAGGACGTTATACGACTGGGCCACAATCATAACAAACCAAGAAGACAGACAGGAGGAAGCAAACCACATAAGACATGCACTCACACACTGCCAATATACGATATGGGTCATAAATAAAGGGAAACAGCAAGTCAAAAACAAAGAAAAATAGAAAACAAGACACAGACCAAAAGCCGAAATCAAAAACAAGGACGTCAAAACTATACCATACATCCGAGGGATAACAGAACCAATTCAAAGGATCATGAGAAAACACAAAATAAACACAGTGGTAAAACCACACAAAAAATTAAGATAGTTATTAGTACACCCCAAGGACAAAATAGAACAAGGCAAAAAATGCAACCTAATATATGAAATATCATGCAGCTCATGTAACAAGACCTACATTGGCGAAATGGGAAGCTCATTCACCACAAGGAAAAAAAAACACCAGAAGGAATGTGAGAAGGAAACACAAGGACGACTCACAAAATCGCAAAAAGAAAAGGCAAAACAAGCAATATTAAAATCAGCAATATCAGATCACTGCAAAAGAAACTAGAAAAGCACTCAGAGAGCGCACACCTCTGCCAAGCGCCACAGTTCCCCCCCATACACTGTTTAACATCATAAATATTAATCCTACATTTATTTAGTCAAACTTTATAGATTCGCTGACCATGAAAAAAATTTTAAAAAAAAGAAAACATAACCTCCTTGGCGGAGGTAAAAAAAAAAAAAGTATCCTTTAAAAAATTCCTGGATCCAGACGGTGATCCGGATCACCACCAAAATCTAATCATCTGTAGGATACCCCATTTCTGACAATCTGTGAAAATTTCATGAAAATCCGTCCATAACTTTTTGAGTTATCTTGCTAACAAACAAACAAACAAACAGACAGACAGACAAACCAACGCCGATGAAAACATAACCTCCGTGGCGGAGGTAATAATCACATTATGGACTGGGACAATGCAAAAATCATTGGATCGGAGAGCAACAGACACAAACACTGAATCAAGGAGGCCTTAGAAATGAGGAAATGGGGAAAAGACAGCATGAATCGGAATGAGGGGGCATTTATGCTTTCTCACACCTGGGACTACATTCTCCAGAGATCATCGGACGGCTAGCCCAGTGGATCTGACAGTTCTGTTGGGCTGGCCCCGCCTAGGAAAGGCAGCTGATACATGACACTTCACAGCAATCAGCTGGCACTTCTGAGGAAGACTGCAGCGGACAGTTGAAACATGTAAGGGTGGGGGCATCTCCTTTTTATTCTTGTCTTAAATAAGAAAAACAAAAAACTAATATTGAAACTCAGTACTTCAATACCTCTACTCCTTGCATTTTCCCCATTACACGTCTCCCTCTCATTTCACACACATGTATTCTGTCTTGCTTCGACTGGCCTTCATTCTTATTCTCTCCAGTGCAGAGTGTCACCTCTCTAGGTTCTCTTCCACCTGCTCCCTACTCTCAGAACAGATCAAAATGTCATCTGTGAACATCATAGCCCACAGAGACTCCTTCCAGATCTTGTCTGTCAGCCTGTCCATCAAAACAGGAAAAAAGAAGAGGCTCAAAGCCAATCCCTGATTTGGGCAGCAGGGTGGTACAGTGGTTAGCATTGTTGCCTCACAGGTAGAAGGTTCCAGGTTTGAATCCCCAGGCTGGCAGGGATGGGAACCTTTCTGTGTGGAGTTTGCATGTTCTCCCTGTGCTGCGTGGGTTTACTCAGGGCGCTCTGGTTTGTTCCAACAATCCAAAGATATGTACAGTATAATAGGTTAGGGTACACCCCTGGCTCATGATGGGGGGAGTTAGTTAACCAATAAAAAGACACAATACAGAGAGGAATTTCTAAAACATACTTGTATTGAAATAGTGCTTTTAAAGCGTACAGCACAACAGCACTAGCACTGGTTTCAGATTGTTCCAGATAATATGTAACAAGCATGCGAAATGTCGAACTTAAAGAAAGCTTTTAAAAATATGCATTTTATAAAACACTTAAAAGAGTCCGAGTGGTTGTATAAGTGTATTTGACTTTGGACAGATAAACCCCAAGCCACCATCACCATCCATCCATCCATCCATCCATCCATCTTCTACCGCTTTTCCGGAGGTCCGGGTCGTGGAGGCAGCAGTTCAAGCAGAGAAGCCCAGACTTCCCTGTCCCCATCCACCTGCTCCAGCTCTTCAGAGAGGATACCAAGGAGTTCCCAGACCAGCTGGGAGACATAGTCTCTCCACCGAGTCCTGGGTCTGCCCCGGGGTCTCCTCCCAGTGGGACGTGCCTGAAACACCTCAAGTGGGAGGCGTCCAAGAGGCATCCTAATCAGATGCCCATACCGCCTCAACAGACTCCTTTCAATGTGGAGGAGCAGCGGTTCTACTCTGAGCCTCTCCCGGATGACTGAGCTCCTCACCCTATCTCTGAGGGTGAGTCTAGCAATCCTACGGAGAAAGCTTATTTCAGCCGCTTGTATCCGCGATCTTGTTCTTTTGGTCATTACCCAAAGCTCGTGACCATAGGTGAGAGTAGGAACATAGATTGACTGGTAAATCGACAGCTTTGCCTTAGAACTAAGCTCCCTCTTCACCACAACAGACTGGTACAACGTCCGCATCACTGCAGATGCTGCTCCAATCCGTCTGTCAATCTCTCGCTCCATTCTCCCCTCACTCATGAACAAGACCCCAAGATACTTAAACTCCTCCACTTGGGGACTCCTGTTCCCAACCCGGAGAGGACAATCCACCTTTTTCCGGCTGAGGACCATGGACTCAGACTTGGAGGTGCTGATTCTAGGTGCTGATTCTCATCCCAGCCGCTTCACACTCAGCGGCAAACCGTCCCAGCAAGAGCTGTAGGTCATTGCTGGATGAAGCCAACAGGACAACATCATCTGCAAACAACAGAGATGAGATCCTGTGGTCACCAAGCATGACACCCTCCGTTCCCTGGCTGCACCTAGAAATCCTGTCCATAAAAATTATGAACAGGATCGGTGACAAAGGGCAGCCCTGACAGAGTCCACCTATCACTGGGAATGACTCCGACCGAGTGTTGGCAATACGAACCAAACTCTCACAACGGTCGTACAGAGACCGAATAGCTTGTAACAACAAGCCCAATACCCCATACTCCCGAAGCACCCCCCACAAAAAAACACGAGGGACGCGGTCAAATGCCTTCTCCAAGTCCACAAAACACATGTAAACTGGTTGGGCAAACTCCCATGAACCTTCGAGAATTCTCGAGAGGGTAAAGAGCTGGTCCGATGTGCCATGGCCAGGGCGAAAACCACATTGCTCCTCCTGAATCTGAGGTTCGACCAATGGCTGGACTCTCCTCTCCAGTACCTTGGCATAGACCTTCCCAGGGAGGCTGAGGAGTGTGATCCCTCTAAAGTTGGAGCACACCCTCCGGTCCCCTTTTTTGAAGAGAGGAACCACCACCCTGGTTTGCCATGCCAAAGGCACTGCCGCCAACCTCCACGCAATGTTGCAGAGGCGTGTCAACCATGACAGCCCAACAACATCCAGGGCCTTGAGGTACTCAGGGCGAATCTCGTCCACCCCTGGGGCCCGGCCACCAAGGAGATTTTTAACCACCTTGGCGACCTCAGCCCCTGTGATAGGCGAGTCATCCCCCTCGTCCACAAACCCTGCTTCCTCTGTGGAAGGCGTATCAGTGGGATTGAGGAGATCCTCGAAGTATTCCTTCCACCGCCCGACGATATCCCCAGTCGAAGTCAACAGTGCCCCATCCGCACCATACACAGTGTGGACAGGGAGCTGCTTTCCCCTCCTGAGCCGCCGGACAGTTTGCCAGAATCTCTTCAAGGCCGACCGAAAGTCTTGTTCCATGGCCTCACCGAACTCTTCCCATACCCGGGTTTTTGCTTCAGCAACCACCCGAGCTGCACTCCGCTTGGCCTGTCGGTACACCTCAGCTGCTTCGGGAGTCCCACAAGCCAACCAATCTTGATAGGACTCCTTCTTCAGCTTAATGGCCCCCTTCACCACTGGTGTCCGCCACTTGGTTCGGGGGTTGCCACCACGAGATGCCCCTGTCAGGGAGGTCTTCAACTCCCACCTCCGGAAGAACTTCAACCACATTCCGAGGGAGTCTGGAGACATGGAGTCTGAAACCACCATCACCAATTGCCAAAAACTATTTTGAGGATAAATTTGGGCCAAATCCTGTGGACTAAACAGCCCAATTATTGGACTTTTTTTTTTTTTGGTTAATATGATCAGGCACATCCCACTTTTCAAAAACTGTTTTCTGGTTAAATAGGATCTGTATTAGATGAACTAAACACAACCTAATATTTAACATCTATTTGTGCGCTAAATTAAGGCTTGGGACGACAGACCTGATTTAGCCCAAAATACAACGTCTAAATTAAGGCTTGTGCTGGGGAGGGGGGGGGGGGGTAGTTAACCAAGGTTTAGTTTGTTTTAGTTACGTGCATTTTTTTCTGTTAGAGGGCAGTTTTCACTTAATACAGTGCTGTGAAAAAGTGTTTGCCCCTTACTGATTTCTCTTTTTTTTTTGTATGTTTATCACACTTAAATATTTCAGATCATCAAACAAATTTAAATATTAGACAAAAATAACACAAGTAAACACAAAATGCAGTTTTCAAATGAAAAGGTGTTTATTATAATGGGTAAAAAAAAAGCCAAACCTGCATGGCCCTGTGTGAAAAAGTGATTGCCCCCTAAACCTAATAACTGGTTGAGCCACCCTTAGCAGCAACAACTGCAATCAAGTGTTTGCGATAACTGGAAATGAGTCTTTTACAGCACTGTGGAGGAATTTTGGCCCACTCATCTTTGCAGAATTGTTGTAATTCAACCACATTGGAGGGTTTTCAAGCATGAACCACCTTTTTAAGGTCATGCCACAGCATCTCAGTTGGATTCAGGTCAGGACTTTGACTAGGCCACCCCAAAGTCTTCATTTTGTTTTTCTTAAGCCATTCAGAGGTGGACTTGCTGGTGTGTTTTGGATCATTGTCCTGCTGCAGAACCCAAGTGCGCTTCAGCTTGAGGTAACCAACAGATGGCCGGACATTCTCCTTCAGGATTTTTTGGTAGACAGCAGAATTCATGGTTCCATTTACCACAGCAAGTCTTCCAGGTCCTGAAGCAGCAAAACAACCCCAGACCATCACACTACCACCACCATATTTTACTGTTGGTATGATGTTCCTTTTCTGAAATGCTGTGTTACTTTTACACCGGATGTAATGGGACACACACCTTCCAAAAAGCAACTTTTGTCTCGTCAGTCCACAGAGTATTTTCACAAAAATCTTGGGGATCATCAAGATGTTTTCTGGCAAAACTGAGATAAGTCTTTATGTTCTTTTTGCTCAGTAGTGGTTTTCGTCTTGGAACTCTGCCATGCAGGCTATTCTTACCCAGTCTCTTTCTTATGGTGGAGTCATGAACACTGACCTTAACTGAGGCAAGTGAGGCCTGCAGTTCTTTGGATGTTGTTGTAGGGTCTTTTGTGACCTCTTGGATGAGTCGTTGCTGCACTCTTGGGGTAATTTTGGTTGGCCGGCCACTCCTGGGAAGGTTCACCACTGTTCCATGTTTTCGCCATTTGTGGATAATGGCTCTCACTGTGGTTCGCTGGAGTCCCAAAGCTTTAGAAATGGCTTTATAACCTCCAGACTGATAGATCTCAATTATTGTTTCTCATTTGTTCCTGAATTTCTTTGGATCGTAACATGATGTCTTGCTTTTGAAGATCTTTTGGTCTACTTCCTTTTGTCGGGCAGGTCCTATTTAAGTGATTTCTTGATTGAGAACAGGTGTGGCAGTAATCAGGCCTGGGTGTGGTTAGAGAAATTGAATTCAGCTTTCCAAAGATGTGATAAACCACAGTTAATTTATATTTTAACGGGGGGGCAATCACTTTTTCACACAGGGCCATGTAGGATCAGATTTTTTTTTTTTACCCTTAATAATAAATACCATTTAAAAACTGCATTTTGTGTTTACTTGTGTTATCCTTGTGTAATATTTAAATTTATTTGATGATCTCAAACATTTAAGAGTGACAAACATACAAAAAAATGAGAAATCAGGAAGGGGGCAAACACTTTTTCACACCACTGTAAGCAAGTTAATATTACTTGTTCTGCCCACAGTAAAAAGTGTGTTTCATAAAAGGTTAAAAATGGTTCATAATAAGTTAGTAATAAAACAGTCATTGGGTTAAAAGGTAATTTCTATACAGTCAGTATTGGTTTACCTGTATTTTATTTTGAAGGTTTAGTCAGTGGTCACAATACATTATGGGTAGCAGAAGCAGTAGTCAGTCGGAGAAAAACGTGGTACAAAAAAAACCTGCCTGTGAATGTCCAAGATGCTCCTCCTGTGTACTAAATCTTTTTTCTACACCTTCGAAAGCAATGGCTGTGAGTTTAATAAGTGTTTTGTTAACTTTATAAGTTTTATATGATGTGGTTTTGAGATTGTTTTGTAAATATGTTGTTAGCAGGAATTAGCCCTATCCCAGGAGCTTACCAGCTTGCCTTAGACTTAGAGCACTGTGTATTAGCATAGTAATGCTGCTATTAACGATCTGATTAGCATACGAAAAGATCACAAAAATGTCTTGCTTGCCTTTAGTAACAGCTAAGGTTAATTTCTGTACAAGTTTTCTGATGCTAGCCATTTCTGTTGCATTTATTTTTCACTTGACAAAGAGCTAGTACACATTTTATTTTCTGTTTATATTTTTCAGTTTCACTTGAGCTTTTCATTGAGTATTTCAAGCCACAATTGTAAAGAATTGTAAGCTGTCAAGAAGACTGTAATAAAGGAGCAAGACGCTCAGCTTCCTGGCTCATGAAAAACGAGTTTGGCTTGCTGTTGATCTGCATTCACATACACAGTGTATATAACATGCAGTGATAACAGTATATTGAAAAGCCATATCAGCAGTTGGTGAAGATAAAACTCACGACACAGCGATGAACGACGCTCAAAAGGAGAAGGCAGAAGAAAAGGCTAACTCCAAAGCCAAAGCATCATCCAAAGCTAGCTCCAGCTCCAAACATTCTAGCTCCAAACACTCCTCCTCCAAGTTATCCTCAAAGTCCAGCATACTGGAAGCAGCCGTCATGGCACGAGCCTCTGCCAAAGCCGCGAATGCTAAGGCCTTGTACAGTAAGAAACAACTAGAAATTAAAAAGCAACAAGCAAAGCTAGAACTGGATTTAGAGATAGTGGAGATAGAGAAGGAGGCAGCGGCCGCTACAGCAAAAGCAGAAATTCTAGAAGCTGCTGCAGCTGCTGAGCAAGACAAAGGAGAGAGTGTAAAGATTGCAGTCCCACTACAAGTCGTCAGACAGAGAACTATGGAGTATGTGCAACACCAAACCCAGCGAAAGTCACAGGTGCATCCAGCCAAAGAAGCACCTCGAGTCGAACCTGCACAAAAGGCACAATCATTCACTCCAAGGAGACCCGAACAAACTCCCTCTCCACCAGTGCTCAAGAAAATGTACATAAAAAATGAATCCATTGACATACCAAGAGATTATGTCGAGCCAAAGAGTTACCATGCTTGGCAGACTTTGCTAGGTTCCTTGCTCACAGAGAGTTAATCACAACAGGGCTCTTTAAGTTTGACGATCCCCCGAAAACTTTAGAGCATGGAAGTCTTCATTCATAAATGCAACTGAAGACATTGATCTCACATATAGCCAGGAGTTAGATCTCCTAGTCAAGTGGCTTGGTAAAGAGTCCTCAGAGCATGTTAAAAGAGTCAGCGCTGTCTATGCCACTAACCCCAAAGCTGCCCTCCAATTGCCATGGGACAGGTTAGAAGAATGTTATGCTACACCAGAATTAGTAGAAAATGCCTTGTTCAAAAAACTAGACAACTTCCCTCACTTTACAGAGACAGTGTAAAACTCTGGGAACTTGGAGATTTGCTCTTAGAGCGGAGGGTCACTAAAGTTGAAGCTTATCTCCCAGGCCTCGCTTACCTCGACACACCCCGTGGTGTTAAGCCCATAGTCAAAAAGTTACCTCCAAGTTTACAAGATAAATGGCTGCACACAGGCTCAAAATACAAACAAAAATATGATGTAACATTCTCTCCCTTCTCATATTTTGTAAAGTTTGTCCAAGACAAGGCTAAAGCAAGAAATGACCCAAATTTTGTGACATGCAGCAGTCAACCCTTCAGCAAAGGTGAGAGACCACCATTCAAACAAACTAGCTACAAAACACCTCTAACTGTAAACAAAACAGAGGTCAACACAACTGCTCCCGCCAGTACTAAAGAGGATGATTTAATATGCTACTGCCCAGTCCATAAGAAAACACATCCTCTAGCCAAATGTAGAGCTTTCCAGATTAAACCACTACAACAAAGGTGAAACATACTCAAAGAACACAAACGATGTTTTCGCTGCTGCTCTCCCATACACACAATGAGGACTGCGACATGAAACTCAAATGTGAGGAGTGCCAAAGTAAAAAACATTGCTCTGCCATGCATCCCGTTACAAGTCAACAGCCTCAGCTGGAAAACACACCTGAACCAGAGCCTCAGCCCCAAGACAACACGCCACCCAAGGTAACGTCACAGTGCACTAAGATCTGCGGTGAAGGTTGTCCCCCATGCTCTTGCTCAAAGGTATGTCTAGTTCGAATTTTCCCTAAAGGCCAACCAGAACGCTCCGTTAAGATGTACGCAATCCTTGACGATCAGAGTAATAGCTCGCTGGCCTGTTCTGAATTCTTTGAGCTATTTGGGATCGAGGGTAGCCCTCTGACATACCATATGAGAACGTGTGCTGGTCTAACTGAAATGCTTGGCAGGAAAGCAGTGGGGTTCCAAATCCAGCCAGCCGGTGGAGGCCCATGCCTAGACCTCCCTTCTCTCATTGAATGCAATGAGATAGTGTTCAATAGAGATGAAACACCTACACCCGAAGTTACTCTTGCTCACGCCCACTGAAAACACCTTGCTCCTCTCATTCCCAAGTACGACCCAGATGCTCAGACAGCAATTTTACTGGGCAGAGACATCATACAAGTCCACAAAGCACGGCAACAAGTCAACGGACCCCACAATGCTCCCTTTGCTCAGCGCCTGGACCTAGGCTGGGTAATTGTGGGGGAAGTGTGCCTTAACGCTCATAAGCCAACCGTCAATGTCTATAAAACTCACATGCTCTCCAACAGACGCCCATCTCTCGTCACTCCTTGTCCTGACAGCATCAACGTCAAGGAGAAACCATGCTACGGCAGGGAACACAAGGATGGCCTTTCTAAATGCAACTCAAAACCCAATGCAGCAGAAGAAAAGCTTGGGGACAAAGTTTTTGAGCACACAGAGAATGATAACAAGTGTGCCATGTCCTTCGAGGATGAGACCTTTCTAAAGATAATGGAGAAAGAAGTCCACCAGGATGGAAATAATAACTGGATTGCTCCTCTACCGTTCAAGTCTCCTCGTTTGCCACTCCCAAATAACAGAGACCAAGCACTGTCTAGATTCGGCTCGTTAAGACACAACTTAACCAAAAAACCTCAAATGAAAGAACAGTTCTCAGAGTTTATGGACAAGCTGTTCGAGAACAATCATGCAGAGACCTCTTCACCCATCACTGATAACAATGAATGCTGGTACCTGCCCATTTTCGGGGTATATCATCCCCAGAAGCCCGGTCAGATACGGGCTGTCTTCGATTCAAGTGCCGAGCAATTTGGTGTGTCACTCAACTCAGTACTGTTAACGGGCCCATATCTCAATAATACCCTCCTCAGTGTGCTGATTCGGTTTAGGAAAGAGTTCATTGCAATCACGGCCGATATCCAGCAAATATTTACGGGTTCCTAGTTAGACCAGACCATTGAGACTACTTGAGGTTCTTGTGGCACAAGGGAAATGACTTGTCAAAAGAGGTACAGGAGTACCGCATGCTGGTGCACATTTTTGGAAATAGCCCATCGCCAGTGGTAGCTATTTATTGCCTACGGAGGGCTATCCAGAAAGGCGAGCCAAAGTCTGGGGCAGACACAAGGCACTTTGTCGAGAGACACTTCTATGTAGATGACAGGTTGATTTCACTCCCCACTGAATCTGCAGCCATAGACCTGCTCAAGCACACATGTGCATCCTTGGCCGAGTCCAATCTCAAACTCCACAAAATTGCCTCAAATAGTGTCTCAGTCATGCAAGCCTTCAAGCCAGAAGACCTGGCCACCGGTATCAAAGACTTCAGTCTCCGCGATGACACTCTACCAGCTCAGAGAATTCTAGGTCTGTGCTGGGACATAAATACTGACTCTTTCACATTCAAGGTAGCTGTTAATGACAAATCCTACACCCGCCGCAGGGTTCTCTCAGTAATTAACAGTATCTTCGACCCCTTGGGACTAGCATCGCCAGTGACAATCAAAGATTAGATTAGATTAGATTAGATTCAACTTTATTGTCATTACCCATGTATGAATACAAGGTAACGAAACACAGTTTAGCATCCAATCAGAAGTGCAAAGGACAGCAGTGCAGTATATACAGTAATTGACAGTATGTACAATTTAAGCAAACATATGCAGATAGGTCAGTGTAGAAAGTTAAGAGTACCGTTATGTGCAAATAATGTACAATAAATTAGGTGGGCAGTTATGTACAGGTGAGGATGGGAAGAGATGGGAATAAGTTAGCAGAGGCAGACTCTTGTTAAGCAAACTGTCAAATGGAGTTCAAGATTGGGATCCTCCTCTCCCTCAGGATAAAATGGACACATGGGAGACATGGAAAATGTCCCTCCGAGACCTTAGCAGTCTCAAAGTGCCACACTGCTATGTACCAGCTTCCCTTTCTAAGTCCACTTACACCGAACTGTGCATCTTTTCCGACACCTCAAGCTGGACTATTGCAGCAGTCGTCTGCCTCCGTCGGTCTATGATGACCATGGAAGAGAATCCTAAACGTCTACTCTGCTGGAACAGCACCGCCTGTGGCTGAAAAGGCCGATGCGCGAATGGCAGTCCCTGTCACACAGGTCGCACTTGTGGGTGGTCTCCGTGCTGCTGGGTCTGTGGCGGTTCTTCTTGCGGGTCCTTTTTTCATCTGCTGCAGCAGTCAGTCTCTCTTCATCCGCCTTGAGCTGTCTGGTCAGGGTGCCTCTCCATTTGGAGTGGTCCGTTGCAAGGTCCTCCCAGCGCTCTGTGTTGATCTCCAGGGCCTTCATGTCTCTCTTGCAGATGTCTCTAAAGCGCAGCTGTGGGCGGCCAACGTCTCTCCTGCCAGTTGCCAGTTCTCCGTAGAGGACGTCTTTGGGGATTCTGCCATCCTCCATACGGTGAACGTGGCCTAGCCAGCGGAGCCTGCGCTGCCTGAGTAGAGTGAACATGGAGGGAAGGCCGGCGCGGGACAGAACTTCTGTGTTGGGCACTTTGTCCTGCCAGGATATGTCCAGGATGTGGCGAATGCAGCACAAGTGGAAGGAGTTCAGTCTCTTTTCCTGCCGGGCGTATGTTGTCCACGTCTCACTCCCATAGAGCAGTGTGCTGATGATGCAGGCGTTGTACACTACCATCTTCGTCTTGACAGAGAGTTTGGGATTCTCCCACACTCGTGTGGTGAGGCGAGCGAGTGTGAAGGCTGATTTTCCAATCCTCTTGTTGATCTCTGTATCAAGGGAGAGGTTGTTGCTGATCGTGGACCCCAGGTACGTGAACTGATTCACGACCTCCAGCTCGTAGTTGTCGATGGTGATGGTTGGTGGTGCTTCCGTGCCTTGCGCCAAGACGTTAGTCTTCTTCAGGCTGATGGTAAGCCCGAAGTCCTTGCATGCCTGGGAGAAGCGGTCCATCAGGGTCTGAAGTTCCTGCTGTGTGTGGGTTGCGACTGCAGCGTCGTCTGCGAACAGCATGTCTCTGATTAGAGCCTCGCATACTTTGGTTCTGGCTTTCAGGCGGGCGAGGTTGAAAAGCCTGCCGTCAGATCTTGTGTGCAGGTAGATTCCCTCTGTTGCTGTGCTGAAGGCATGCCTCAGGAGCATAGCAAAGAAAATCCCAAAGAGGGTTAGCGCAAGTACACAGCCCTGTTTCACTCCGCTGCGTATGTTGAATGGCTCTGAGACGTTGCCATCGTGCTGCACTATCCCCTGCATGTTGGTGTGAAATGATTCAATGAGGCTTTGCAACTTTGGTGGGCATCCTATCTTTGGCAGGATCTTGAAAAGGCTCTCTCTGCTGACCAGATCGAACGCTTTGGTGAGGTCGATGAAGGCGACGTACAGGGGCATGTTCTGTTCTCTGCATTTCTCCTGGAGTTGGCGGATGGAGAATATCATGTCTACCGTCGATCGCTCAGCGCGGAAGCCACACTGAGACTCGGGGTAGACACGTTCGGCAAGCTTCTGTAGACGAACGAGAACAACTCGTGCGTAGACTTTGCCAACAACGCTGAGGAGGGAGATGCCCCTGTAGTTGTTGCAGTCGCTTCTCTCCCCTTTGTTTTTGTAGAGGGTGATGATCTTGGCGTCCCTCATGTCCTGTGGTACGGCACCTTCCTTCCAACACTGGCAGAGGACGTCATGCAATGGCAGCAGTAGGGCGGTCTTGCAGTGCTTGATCAGGTCAGGGGGTATGCCGTCGTTGCCGGGTGCCTTGCCAGCGGCCAAGCTATCAATGGCCTTGCTGAGTTTGTCGATGGTTGGCTCGGCGTCAAGTTCGTCCATGGATGGCAGGCAGTTGATGGCATCAAGGACTGACAGTGTCACGGTGTTCTGTCTGGAGTAGAGGTCGGAGTAGTGTTCCACCCATCTCTCCATCTGCTTGTTCTTTTCTGTGATCATCTCCCCAGTGGAGGATTTGAGGGGGGCTGTCTTGCTCTGAGCCGGACCAAGTGCTTTCTTGATGCCATCGTACATACCACGGATGTTCCCTGTTATGGCAGCGGTTTGAATGTCTTGGCTGAGCTGAGTCCAGTACTCATTGGCACAGCGCCGAGCAGTCTGCTGAACTTTGCTTCTCGCAGCCCTGAGAATCTGGAGATTCTTCTCGTTTGGGTACTTCTTGTACTCAGCAAGTGCTGAGCGCTTGGCTTCAATGACGGGGGTCATCTCGGTCAACTTGGCATCAAACTAGTCCTGTGACTTCGAGGTCTTCCTCCCAAAGGTAGCCAAGGCTGTGCGGTGGATGGTGTTTCGCAGCTCTTCCCACTTCTGCTTTGCAGATTCTCCTTCTTGTGGTACACCAAGTTCCTTCTCAAAGGTGGAGGCAAACTGCTCAACAAGTTCTGGTTGAGCCATCTTGCTGGTGTCAATCCGTGCCTTTCCAGGCTGTCTAGCACGATGGAATTTCTTCAGCTGCAGCTTGACCTTGCAACACACCAATGAATGGTCTGTGTCGCAATCTGCACTCTGGAACGAACGGGTGATTAGCACGTTCTTCAGTGAGGTGCGCCTGGTCAGGATCAAGTCCAGCTGGTGCCAGTGCTTTGAGCGCGGATGTTGCCAGGAAACCTTGTGTTGGGGCTTGGTCTTGAAGACTATTGCAGACTATTGAAGACTATTATTTGACTATTGCAGCAGTAGCATACCTGAAAACAGTCAATGCAGAAGGACAATGCGAAGTTGGATTTCTGCTTGGAAAAGCAAAACACAACCAGAGCCCACAATACCTCGCCTTGAACTTTGCGGAGCAGTTCTAGCAGTTGAGATAGCGGAGCTGATTCTGGACAAACTTGATCACAAACCAAATGCTGTCAAATTGTACTGTGATAGCAGGGTGGTTCTCGGGTACATTTGCAATGATTCAAAGCACTTCTATGTTTACGTATATAATCACGTTCATCGTAAATGTCAGTCCACATCCCCTGAACAGTGGCACTACGTCACATTAGAGCAAAACCCAGCCGATCTAGCCACCAGGTCAATACCTGCATCACAGCTCATGGAGACACATGAATCCTTTGAGTTAATTGAACCTGAAGTAGACTCTGAAATCAGACAAGTTGCTACTTTCGCTACTCACATTCAGAAAAACGGGCTCTCATCAGAACACTTCCAGCACTTTTCAAACTGGAGCTCATTAGTATGTACCATTGCATTCCTAATTCACCAAGCTCATTCTCACTCACCAAGCAACTCGTCAGATCATTCATGCAGGGGCTGGCATCAGTGTAGCAAGCCACGCACTCCAGGGGAGCTGGACGCTGCCAGTAACCTCATCCTCCAATCTGTTCAAAAGGACGCTTTTCCTGACAAGCCAATCAAACTGCCCACAGTTCAAGTCCCATCATAGCTCTCGATCCCTATATGAGTGAAAGCCTCGTCAAGGTCGGAGGTCGCCTCAAACATGCTTAATGCCAGGCGGGGAGTGTTCTGCCCACAGTAAAAGTGTGTTTCATAAAAGGTTAAAAATGGTTCATAATAAGGTAATTTCTATACAGTCAGTATTCGTATACCTGTATTTTATTTTGAAGGCGTAGTCAGTGGTCGCAATGCATTATGGGTAGCAGAAGCAGTAGTCAGTCGGAGAAAAATGTGGTACAAAAAAAACCTGCCTGTGAATGTCCAAGATGCTCCTTCTGTGTACTAAATCTTTTTTTCCACACATTCGAAATTCATTCATTCATTCATTCATTCATTCATTCAATGGCTGTGAGTTTAATAAGTGTTTTGTTAACTTTATAAGTTTTATAAGATGTGGTTTTGAGATCATTTTGTAAATATGTTGTTAGCAGGAATTAGCCCTATCCCAGGAGCTTACTAGCTTGCCTTAGTTTTAGAGCACTATGTATTAGCATAGTAATGCTGCTATTGACGATCTGATTAGCATACGAAAAGATTGCAAAAATGTCTTGCTTGCCTTTAGTAACAGCAAAGGTTAACTTCTGTGCAAGTTTTCTGACGCTAGCCATTTTCTGGTGCGTTTATTTTTCACTTGACAAAGAGCTAATACACATTTTATTTTCCATTTATATTTTTCAGTTTCACATGAGCTTTTCAAGCCACAATTGTAAAGAATTGTAAGCTGTCAAGAAGACTGTAATAAAGGAGCAAGACGCTCAGTTTCCTGGCTCATGAAAAACGAGTTTGGCTTGCTGTTGATCTACGTTCACACACAGTGTATACAACACGTAGTGATGACAGTACATTATTAAAAAAAAAAATTCATAAGTATCCTCTGAATAAGCTGTACTATAATCTTGTTTGATCAAATCGGCTTTAAACATTTTTAAAGCACCTTCAGTTATATTTCATGTTACCTTACTGGTTCTGACTTCTTTTGGAATTTTGTTTCTAATTTCAACACCTAAAAAACTTACTCCAGGATTATCAAAAACTAATGGGTGGATTTTAATGAAATTTTCATCAAAAGTGGCCCTTGACCCGAGGATAAACCCACTAGATTTGATGGCAACTCCAGATCAGTCTCCATATTCTAGATCACTTTTTAACTTATTTTAACCTTGTGAAACAGGGCTATTTGGGGTATTTTTGCTAATATCATGGAAAAATAATGAGCTAATCAAACTAAAAATACACTGGCACAGACATTTTATGGTTTTCCCATCTTAATCACTTTTAAATTAGTAGACAAACAGCCCTGGTGGAGGTATACTCTCTCTCTAAGCACCCTCTGGTTCAATAGTTTGAACAGACTAAAGAAACAAATCTGGTCACACTAGTTTGAGACATCTGTCATGTCTTTGGGAGGACGTCTTAATTGTTTTGGTTTTGACAGCACTTCAAACTCCACTGCATGACAAGGAAAATGAACCTGTATGTACCTATACCAATATAATCTACACACGAGTCAGTATTACAGAAGAAGCCAAGTGCAAACTCTTTGTACATCAAAGGCTTCCTTAAACACACCGACGAAGAAACAACCAACCTCTGCAGCCCCAAGATTAGAAAAATTACAAAGTGTGGCTAATTGGGATTAAAAAAAAATCAAT
The DNA here is from genome assembly GCA_020510985.1 of Pholidichthys leucotaenia. Lineage (NCBI taxonomy): Eukaryota > Metazoa > Chordata > Actinopteri > Cichliformes > Pholidichthyidae > Pholidichthys > Pholidichthys leucotaenia. Next base: position 184,898,277 of record CM035840.1, on the reverse strand, counting down.
TTATCCCAAAGAGCTTCTGCCTACCCATGCAATCTGTCATGCATAAATTATATAATGTGCAAGGTGGGTCGATATTTACTCCAAGCGTATGAAACTCTCCCCTCTGATTCCGAGTCACTCTCAATCTTCCTCACTCAGACGTACACACTCACATGCAGGAGAAGATTATTAACTTCAGAGAGCAGCAGAAAGGAGCTGTCGGTTGCATTAATGAAAGTGAGTGCTGCCTTGAATGTGGACGTCTCAGTGTCATTGTGTGTGTGACAGAGGGGCAGAAATGCATGAGGTGGAAGACAGCTCGCATGAGAACTGGGTGTCCAAGTAAATCAAGACAAAACAGCGTGTGCCGGTACAGCACCAAAACAGAGCCGTGTCAGTCATAATATCAGAGCCTATCTGCGCTTCTTTAAAGCTGCACTGTGACTCTGCCCGGCAACAGCGAGAGGCATGACAGCAGGCGTCGTCACACACCATACCTGAGGTGAATAACAAGAGTCTCTGAAAGTACCAATGTGTCACAAACTACAAAGACTGCAAAGAGGAAGAGGAGAAATGGTTGCTTTAAATATCTAATATTGTGCATTTTCCAGTAAATATTTAGAAGCTTTGACACTATAGTTTTCAAGACCATAAAAAATTTATTCTTCGCTTTTACAGTTCCTAACAAAAAGGCTGTCTGTCTGAAACAGGCTGTTCATTAATATCAGTGAGCCCGTAAAGGTTTTTTTTTTGAGCCAATCTCAAGTTAAGAGGCGTCACTTACAGCAGAGGCAGTTTAACAGCCAAGAGGACTGTGGCTAGAGCACACTGAGTCTGTGCATGTCATATGAAATGTGCTATATGCTGTAAATAAAGTTGACCTGACTTGACTGAAGGCAGACCTTATTTGTCTGTGACATCACAAAACCCAGCAAGTACAATCTGCTTGTTTCACTAAGTTTATCCTCCCAGCACACATTGGTTGAAAAAGCGTTGAAAAGACGGCTTTGCCAACCGTCTAAAAAACGCACAGATTTGGTTAAAAAATGAAAGATGAAAAGCCGTCTTCATATAGACATCTCTGTATGGTCTAAATTTGGTTGAAAAATGAAGATGAAAAGCCGCCGTTGTAAGGTTGTTTTAAAAAAAATGTAGTCACTAACATCCTTTTTTGAGTTGTGTGTGGTGGGGCACCTACACCTCTGGGCAACAGGCGGAGTACAGCCTGGACAGATCACCAGTCCATCACAGCACCCAGTATTCCCAAGCAGTCTTCCATCCAAGTAAAAACCAAGGTAGACCCTGCTTAGATGTCCAGATCAGATGCAACCAGGGGTGTCTGGGGACACCCAGGGCCCAAGGTGTACACATCAGTAAAAAGACACAACATAGAGAGACATTTGTAGAACGTACTTGAATTCAAATAGTGCTTTTCAAGTGAATAGCACTTGTGCTGGTTTCAGATTATTCAAGCATTATGCCAAATGTTGAACTTCAAAAAAAGCTGTTAAAAATATGCATTTCTAATAAAGCACTTTTAACAAAGAGTCCCAGTGGTTGTAAAAGTAAATTTGACTTTTGAGAGACAGACCCCCACCACCAACACCAAATGCCAAAAACTACTTTGAGGATAAATTTGGGCCAAATCCTGTGGACTAAACAGCCCAATTATTGGACTATTTTTTGCCCAATTTTCAACCTTTTATTCTGATTATAATATATATCGTCTGTGGTAGATGGACTAACACAGTCCAATTTTCAGCATCTATTTGTGGGCTAAATTAAGGCTTGGACCGACGGATCTGATTTAGCCCAAAATACAATGTCTAAATTACAGCTTGTGCTGGGGGGGGGGGGGGGGGGGGGGTAATTACAGACATGGACAAAATTGTTGGTACCCCTCTGTTAATGAAAGAAAAACCCACAATGGTCACAGAAATAACTTAAATCTGACAAAAGTGGTAATAAATAAAAATTCTATGAAAATTAACCAATGAAAATCAGACAATGCTTTTGAATTGTGGTTCAACAGAATTATTTTAAAAAACAAACTCATGAAACAGGCCTGGACAAAAATGACGGTACCCCTAGAAAAGATTGAAAATAATGTAACCATAGGGACATGTTCAACCAAGATGTGTCCTCTAATTAACATCACAGGTGTCTACAAACTTGTAATCAGTCAGTCGGCCTATTTAAAGGGTGACAAGTAGTCACTGTGCTATTTGTTGACATGGTGTGTACCACACTAAACATGGACCAGAGGAAGCAAAGGAGAGAGGTGTCTCAGGAGATTAGAAAGAAAATTATAGACAAGCATGTTAAAGGTAAAGGCTATAAGACCATCTCCAAGCAGCTTGATGTTCCTGTGACTACAGTTGCACATATTATTCAGAAATTTAAGATCCACGGGACTGTAGCCAACCTCCCTGGACGTGGCCGCAAGAGGAGACGGATAATACGAATGGTAACAAAAGAGCCCAGAACAACCTCTAAACACATTCATGGTGAACTTCAAGGTCAAGGTACAGTGTCAGATCGCACCATCTGTCATTGTTTGAGCCAAAGTGGACTTCATGGGAGACGACCAAGGAGGACACCACTGTTGAAAACAAATCATAAAAAAAACAGACTGGAATTTGCCAAACTGCATGTTGACAAGCCACAAAGCTTCTGGGAGAATGTCCTATGGACAGACGAGACAAAACTGTAACTTTTTGGCAAGGCACATCAGTTCTATGTTCACAGACGCAAAAATGAAGCATACCAAGAAAAGAACACTGTCCCTACTGTGAAAAATGGAGGAGGTTCTGTTATGTTCTGGGGCTGCTTTGCTGCACCTGGCACAGGGTGTCTTGAATCTGTGCAGGGTACAATGAAATCTCAAGACTATCAAGGTATTCTAGAGAGAAATGTGCTGCCCAGTGTCAGACAGCTTGGTCTCAGTCGCAGGTCATGGGTCTTGCAACAGGATAATGACCCAAAACACAGCTAAAAACACCCAAGAATGGCTAAGAGCCAAACATTGGACTATTCTAAAGTGGCCTTCTATGAACCCTGATCTAAATCCTATTAAACATCTGTGGAAGGAGCTGAAACATGCCGTCTGGAGAAGGCACCCTTCAAACCTGAGACAACTGTGGAGCAGTTTGCTCATGAGGAGTGGGCCAAAATACCTGCTGAGAGGTGCAGAAGTCTCATTGACAGTTACAGAAATCGTTTGATTGCAGTGATTGCCTCAAAAGGTTGTGCAACAAAATATTAAGTTAAGGGTACCATCATATTTGTCCAGGCCTGTTTCATGAGTTTGTTTTTTAAAATAATTGAACGCTGTTGAACCACAATTCAAAAGCATTGTCTGATTTTCAATGGTTAATTTTCATAAAATTTTTATTTATTACCACTTTTGTCAGATTCAAGTTATTTCTGTGACTATTGTGGGTTTTTCTTTCATTAACAGAGGGGTACCAACAATTTTGTCCACGTCTGTAAATAAAGGCAGTATGTATTAGTTTGTGAAGAACGCTTTTTGATGATTCAGTGGTGCCACACTATGAGACTGTACAATATGAGACCTTTAAAACATTGTCTCAAGCAGGTAAATTAATCAGTATACGGTGCTGTCTTACATCGATGTCGCAAGGAAAAGTCAAACTTCTTCCTTTTCTCTGTCTCTCTCTCCTTCTCTGTGTCATAGCTGCAGCAGGGCATCAGCAGAGTGACACAGTGAAGCACAGATCGGAGTGCAGCCAAGTGGAGTGATGCAAAATAAGCTGCTGCTGCTTCAATGCTGAGAACATGTGCTGGGATGATGCAGAGCCCCGCGTCCCACCCCTCCCTCATTTCATGTCCTGCCTCTGGGAACACATGCAGCATCCCTGGCTGTGGATCAGTTCTTGTTAGAACCATCCCCTCAGATGTGCAGTCACCTGAGCTGCTCAGACACCAGGAGGAAAGCAGAGGAGTAGAGGAGCTAGTGTGTAATTACGATGCAAAGAGAGGCAGCTGGGGTGCAAGCGTATAAATCAAAGCTCCAACATGAAAGTTTCGGGCTGGAGACAGTGTCCTGACTCTGTCCCTCTCAGTCAGTTTTGCTTCATCTCTTTCCTCTCATTTTCAAGAAACAAAGAGTGGACGTAGTACTGTGACGCAGATACAAAAAAAACAAGTCTACATACTAAAACCCAGGTGTCAATAACAAGGTCTGTAGGCTGCATACGGCCCTCTAGGATATTTGGTCTGGCTCCCTATTAAGATTTTAACTTTGCCCTCAGTCTCATAAATTTCAGACTTTTCCCCCTAGTCTTGTAAATTTGGACCTTCCCCCCCACCCCCGGAAATTTGGGAATTGGTCCCTTCTTGTAAATGTGCAATTTTTCTCATAAATTGACCACTTTTCCTTATTGCATTAATTTGTGATTCTGCTCCCTCGTGCAAACTTCTGACTTTTTCCACCTCATAAATTCTCAAGTTTTTCACCCAGTCTCAAAAATTTACAACCCCACCCTCCTCACATACTTCTACAGTAGTCTGCTAGTTTCTTCCTCTTGTAAATCTGAAACTTTTTTCTGCATGCTACATTTTTTTATTTTAAGTTACAATATTTTTTTTTTCCAATTAGAAAAAAAATAACAAAATAAATGCCTGGCCCTTGGCTGTACTGATTACCCTCTGATTAGCCCTCAGCAGGACTGGATTTGATACCCCTGTTCTAAAAGCATAACATAATTAAGAGATTTACTGGAAATAATCCAAATCATGACTGGTGTATCAAAATTAATATATATATACAGTATATACAGTACAGTGGGGCAAAAAAGTATTTAGTCAGCCACCAATTGTGCAAGTTCTCCCACTTAAAAGATGAGAGAGGTCTCCAATTTTCATCATAGGTATACCTCAACTATGAGAGACAAAATGAGAAAAAAAAATCCAGAAAATCACATTGAAGGATTTTTAATGAATTAATTGGTAAATTCCTCGGTAAAATAAGTATTTGGTCGCCGACAAACAAGCAAGATTTCTGGCTCTCACAGACATGCAACTTCTTCTTTAAGAGGCTCCTCTGTCCTCCACTCATTACCTGTATTAATGGCACCTGTTTGAACTCATTATCAGTATAAAAGACACCTGTCCACAACCTCAAACAGTCAGACTCCAAACTCCACTATGGCCAAGACCAAAGAGCTGTCAAAGGACACCAGAAACAAAATTGTAGACCTGTACCAGGCTGGGAAGACTGAATCTGCAATAGGTAAGCAGCTTGGTGTGAAGAAATCACAATTATTAGAAAATGGAAGACATACAAGACCACTGATAATCTCCCTCCATCTGGGGCTCCACACAAGATCTCACCCTGTAGGGTCAAAATGATCACGAGAACGGTGAGCAAAAATCCCAGAACCACACGGGGAGACCTAGTGAATGACCGACCTGTAGAGAGCTGGGACCAAAGTAACAAAGGCTACCATCATGGGGCTGCACGGTGGCGCAGTGGTTTAGCACTGTGGCAGCACAGTTTACCTTCGGCCGGGGGATCGCGGGGATCATGAGATCGTGGGTTCGATCCCAGCCCCCGACCAACAGTGAGCTGTGTGGAGTTTGCATGTTCTCCCCGTGTTGCGTGGGTTTACTCCGGGATTTCTCCGGTTTCCTCCCGCATACCAAAAACATGTAGGTTTAGGGCGCTCGCGCACGCAGCGACCAGCAGCCGGTGGCTTGTCACCAGACTGCAAACCAAATCTACCTACGGGTACAAATAAGTAACAAAAAAAAAAAAAAAAAAAAAAAAAAAAATCATAACACACTACGCCGCCAGGGACTCAATTCCTGCAGTGCCAGACGTGTGCTTGAACCAGTACACGTCCAGGCCCATCTGAAGTTTGCTAGAGAGCATTTGGATAATCCAGAAGAGGATTGGGAGAATGTCATATGGTCAGATGAAACCAAAATAGAACTTTTTGGTAAAAACTCAACTTGCTGTGTTTGGAGGAGAAAGAACACCATACCTACTGTGAAGCATGGGGGTGGAAACATCATGCTTTGGGGCTGTTTTTCTGCAAAGGGACCAGGACGACTGATCCGTGTAAAGGAAAGAATGAATGGGGCCATGTATCGTGAGATTTTGAGTGAAAACCTCCTTCCATCAGCAAGGGCATTGAAGATGAAACGTGGCTGGGTCTTTCAGCATGACAATGATCCCCAACACACCACCCAGGCAATGAAGGAGTGGCTTCGTAAGAAGCATTTCAAGGTCCTGGAGTGGCCTAGCCAGTCTCCAGATCTCAACCCCATAGAAAATCTTTGGAGGGAGTTGAAAGTCCGTGTTGCCCAGTGATAGCCCCAAAACATCACTGCTCTAGAGGAGATCTGCATGGAGGAATGGGCCAAAATACCAGCAACAGTGTGTGAAAACCTTGTGAAGACTTACAGAAAACGTTTGACCTCTGTCATTGCCAACAAAGGGTATATAACAAAGTATTGAGATGAACTTTTGTTATTGACCAAATACTTATTTTACCGAGGAATTTACCAATTAATTCATTAAAAATCCTTCATTGTGATTTTCTGGATTTTTTTTTCTCATTTTGTCTCTCATAGTTGAGGTATACCTATGATGAAAATTGGAGACCTCTCTCATCTTTTAAGTGGGAGAACTTGCACAATTGGTGGCTGACTAAATACTTTTTTGCCCCACTGTATATACTGTATATTTGTCACATCTCTAGAATTTCTACTCCCTTATAAGAAATGGTGTAAACTGATTTTGTTCAGGTAACCAAAGCTAACGCTACAGTAAATCTTCATTTTGTTTGGTTATTTTTTTTTTCTTGTGAAAAGTGTGTTCTTGCTGCATGCTGCCATGCTATCTGAAAAATATGCCCCCCAGAAGCCATGTTAGCTTTGTACCATTCTTCTTTTTGAAAACTCGTCCTCATTTCTCAATATGGCTGATTTGTGGCTGTTGGGTTTAATTATTGATTATTAATTCCAGCTGATGGATTGAGCCTTGTTCTCCATCAGTCCCACAGCCATGCCTCCTCCTTACCAGGCATCCACCAGCGGTATGGTGCACACACACACACACACTCATGCACGCACACACACATACACTCACATTCACACACACATTGTTCAATCAGTCACGCACCAGGTGGCCACACAGCTGTGTCCATTTGCCCTCATTTTGGGGTTGTGTATTTATAGGGTAGAATGTGACCAGCTGTTGTGGCAACTTAGCAATGTCAACCTTGGACATCCAGACTCGCTTCTGTTGGTTTTCCCTCAGACTGAATCGTGTTGTTTCCTCAGAGCCTTTCCACTCCAACACCGTAGTAAGTCTTTCCTCGTGCCTTTTTTTTGTGGGGTTTTTTTTTCACTAACCTGTTCGGAACATGATGTCCTGGTCCAGCCATTTCCACAATGGCAGAAGTGGTCGGCCAACGGGACATCCCAGTGTATAGGAGGAATTTGCAGCCGCGTATATCCGGGGCTTCCTGTACGTCGCCAAGGACGCCTATGGCCCCGGAGAACAGTGGGACTGCCTCAGTGAGGCTCAGGATATTCTGGCAGCTCACCCGGGCCTCTGGAATTATCCCCAGTACGCCGAATTACTCTCCTCCATCTAGACCGCTCTGCTTGAACAGGCTTTCCCCGACCTAAAGAGGAGGGCTCTCCGGACAAAGCCCAAACCAAGATGCTCTCCTCCGTCAGCGGCCACCTTCTCCTTCGTCCACCGTTCCAAGATTGTAGCCAGCAGGTCGGCATCATCGACGTCACCCGGAATCCCGGAAGAACGATTTTGCCCCACGATCTGCTCCCGCTCCGACACCGAGCCCAGTTACCTCCACAGCGGATTATCTGTCCCGAGCAGTCCCGTTTGCAGGATCTCCCTCCATATCCACTGCGAGGTCTTCTCCCTCGGCTTGTTCATCAGCAGCAGTGGGGCACCAGTTTTTTCACCGCGATCTCCTGTTCCTGTGGTGAGAGGGGCGGCTCCCATACCTTCTACGGAGGAGCCTAGCACCGCCTTTCCCGGATGGACAGGTGGAGACGTCCAAACAGCAGCAGCTGCAATTCACACTGCAAATCGGGAGAGCAGGCAAGTACATTTTTGTTTGACTCATATTAATAATGAAATGTCTTGCCTGATTCCCAGTAGGGAGGCTCAGGGAAAGCAGTCTCCTGAGCTCTCTCCACCTGCTGCTGTTTATAACTGTTCACCAGCCCTCTCTCCTCTTCCCTTGGTGTGCCTGCCGGAACCGGAGCCGAGCAGTCTGGATTAGGAGGAGCCAGAGGTCTGGGGGGGATGTCCCCTCGCAGCCATGGTGAACCAGGTCCCAGCTGCCACGCCGGAGGAGTCACCAGCGTGGATCATGGCAGCTGGGAGAATTAAGACTGCAGAGACCATCACGCCTGCTGTGGAGGCCGTCACAGCAGAGTCAGTACCCGAGCAGAACCTTGTGGAGGCTGAACCTGAGGAGACGTCACCCAGCTCACTGAAGTCTTGGACGGCGGTAGAGCTTGAGCTAAGGAAAGTGCTCTCTTTTGTCTCTTTTCCATAATTGAGCAATTTTGCCTAGCTTTAGGTGAGGAGAACCAGCTGCGGCCAAACGCTGCACCTGAGCTCGCCTCGCCGGGCTCTGCCGCTGCCGGTGACTCTGACCCTTCCCCCTCTCTTTCTGAGTCCATTTCCAGAGTTGTCGGAGAGGGTCTTCTGTCGCCGGACAAGTCTGTGGACCCAGGCTCACAACCAGAGGTCACCGAAGGTCCGGTCGAGGTGGTTGTTGGGGGCACCCAGTCCAGGGTGCCTGTGACTGATCGCCTCCTCACTTGGGTGCTCTTACGGGTCGGCTGGCCCATGGCCAAGATGACACTGGGGTCAGCAGTGGTCCCGCCGGGTCCCACCGCGGGTGCAGCAGGGGTCCAGCTGGACTCCATCGTGGGTGCAACTATGGCCCGGTCGGGGTCCATCGAGGGTGCAGCCGCGCTCCAGTCCCATGCCGGGACCATCGAGGATGCAGCTGCGCTCCAGTCGCATGCCGGGACCATCGAGAGTGCAGCCGTGCTCCAGTCCTATGTCGGGACCACCGGGGGTGCCACAGGACAGTCTGGGGACGCCGGGGTCTTTCTTTCCCTGTTGGAGGCCCTGTGAGTGTTCCTCCTGCTTCTGCCGGGCACCGTCGGGGTCTTTCTCCCTTAGCTGCCAGTGACCGCAGGGGTCTCTCCTCCCCGTTTGGTCACCCACCTCTCAGCCTTCCGGTGAGTAGGCCACCGCCTCATCTGCCCTTCCGGTCCTGGTGGCCCAATTGTGTGGGCAGGCCGCCCGAAACACAGGGTTCCCTCACCGAGTGGCCCGTATGCCCGCAGGCCGCTGGATGCTGCTCTGCGGGCCACCCGCTGGCCCTGGGATTTTGGCCGGCCCCCTGAACTTATGGCAACCTGCTGGGCCTTGGACTCTGGCCGTCCCCCTGAACTGTGGGACTGTTGGGGGTGGGGTGGGTTAGTTAGTTTTGGGGTTGGGGAGTGTGTTGCCCTTGTGTTGTTTTGTAGTGTTCCCCATCTTTGATTGATCTCTCCTAACCTGTTTCCCCCCACCTCCCGCCCTGGTTTGGTGTGTTGGTTTTTTGGGTGTGGGGGGGTGTTCTTTGCTTTGATGGTACGGTGGGTGTCTGATTCCCACCCCTTGGGAGGGGGGCACCGTCATGTTTGGGGTCGTCACCCTGAGCATGACTTGTGGCTGTTGGGTTTAACCTGTTGCACTTCTGTGTACTGCGGGCGGGCACGTCTCTGCGTCTTAGGACGCACGAGGGTGTCCGAGTACGCACACTGTGCGTCCTAGGAGGCACTGAAAAAAAAACCACCTGCATTTCCGTTCTTCCACTACAGACACAGCCACGAACAGAAAGCCAACGGAGTGCTTTGATTGGTTTAGATGTGATTGACCTCTCATTCGACTAATAAGAGCCTTGAATTGGGTTTCTGAAACCTTGAAGAACCAATGACTGAAAACCTACCAAGAAGGACCCGCCTACCAACGGCTGCGAATGCAGCCAGCCAATTGAAGCACAGAAGTTCGAAAGCTGTTTTGTGTAAGGCTGGGTGACACACAGGCGTTCGCCAGTCTTTTTTTCTTATTACTGTTCTTATTTGTTTTGAAAAATCGTTCGTCAGAACCGCAATCATGGAAGCGCAAAACCGCAATAATGGAATTATGGTTTGACCGGGTCGCGAGACCAGAACCACGAATCCGTAACAAGCGGACCAGCTTCGCGTTCGTCTGACAATGAGGAAGAGAAGTTCGCCAGCTACACTGCTGTTGTGAACAGGTAAGTGTTATAAGCTAAATTATTCTTTATCCCTGAAAATTGTAATCAAAAATGACTTTTGACCGATCGGTAAATTACAGCTGTGCGTCGTAGACCGCGGCGCACCGTGACCGCGGCGCAACGGGCGATGTCCGTCCTCTGTGGCGGGGGGGGGGGGGGACAACCTCCCCCACACACACACAGCCCTGAGTGTCACCTTTCATTAGAGCCCAAGATGAAGCTTCTATATTGAATCATTCAAAAGTTACAGACGTTTTTCCAAACTGTGCCATTTGGCACAATTTGGCACAGTTCAAAAACGCCTGGGAACAACCTGAGAACAAAGCTGTGTAATATATGCATTTTTTGTGGTATTGTTACAAAATTTTGACCTCAGCTGGATAACACGTGGTTCTACATTTCTGTTGCATTTTTCAGCCCGGATCTGAAACTGTGTGTTATTTGCAAGCATTTGTATCCAAAAAAACACCCAGGCGAACTTTATTTTCTTCAAGTTCAGTATGTTTAGATGACTGTTACTCAGTGGCCGGAGTACTTAGAGAGATTATGACTGTTTTGCCAAAAAATTCAAAGTGTTTTCTTTTAAATGAGACCAACCCCATGAAGATGCTGCAAAGAGTTGAAGAACAGCTTTTGATTTACTTTGGGCACGTTATTTTTTGGCGTTTTTAGGGAGATTGACCAGAGTGCAAGGGGTTAATTATTGATTACTAATTCCAGATGATGGATTGAGCCTTGCTCGCCATCACTCTCTCACCCATGCCTCCTCCTCCTCACCAGGCATCCACCAGCGGTATGGTTCACCACATACACACTCATGCACACACACACACACACACACACACACACACACACACACACACTCATGCACGCACACACACATACACTCACATTCACACTCACGCACGCACACACACATCACGCACCGGGTGGCCACACAGCTGTGTCCATTTGCCTTCATTCTGGGGTTGTGTATTTATAGGGTAGAATGTGACCAGCTGTTGTGGCAACTTCACAATGTCAACCTTGGACATCTGGACTCGCTTCTGTTGGTTTACCCCTGGACTGAATCGTGTTGTTCCCTCAGAACCTTTCCGCTCTGACACTGTTCTCCGCTCCTGCTTAATTGGAGCACATTAGGCATTCCCGTAGACCAATCAAGTTTGTAGCCAGGTGTCTTTCCTTTGTGCTGTGACTGTATTTGGACTTTCTATACATACATCCATTGTAAATATTCACGTTACTTACTCTGCGTTTTGGGCTTGTTGCTATTCCCTATGTTCATTGTGCAGTTTGGGCAGGGAACATGACACTCGACAGGTTACATGCTAGCACTTACAAAAAGATTTCTTTCAACTTCAGGTTCGCTTCACCTTTTCCCTGCGGTTGTCTCCAAGTGTCAAAGCCACGCTCCATTATAATTAACATTTGAACACATTACATTTTGTTCTGTGTGTTCAGTCAGTTTAAAGGTGTTACTCAATGTTTTATTTCTGGTATCACAACACGATCACTCTGTGACACATGGCACATGGTTTTTGTAACCTAGCAACAAATAAGTGGTTGGCAATGGTGCTGTGAAAATGAGATCCGAGACACTTCCAGCTCAAGGACGTTTTCCCTGTGAACACAGCTGGTTGTGGGGGGGGGGGGGCGCTTCTCAAAGACAAGCTTTTTTTCCATCCATCCAACTTCTTCCGCTTAGTCCTTTTTGGGCCGTGGGGGGGTGGGGGGTGGGCTGGAGCCTATCCCAGCATCTTTGGCCAGGAGGGAGGGTACACCCTGGACAGATCGCCAGTCCATCGCAGGGCCAACACAGAGAGACAAACAACCATTCACTCTCACAGTCATACCTAAGGACAATTTATCTAATCTAAAAAAAACTCTCAAAAGAGCGTTTAGTAGGGAGTTAATCCTGTTCTATTCTGCTTAATAAAGACACATATCCAAGGTAAATTTAGAATTACAAATTAGCCCATCCAAATACTTTTATACTGTGGAAGACTGTACAGGTGCATCTCAGTGAATTAGAATATCATCCATCCATCCATCTTCTACCACTTAATCCTTCTCGGGTCACAGGGGGGCTGAAGCCTATCCCAGCATCTTTGGGCGAGAGGCAGAGTACACCCTGGACAGATCACCAGTCCATCGCAGGGTCAACACAGACAACATTCACTCTCACATTCAGACCTACGGACAATTTAGAATCCCCAGTTGATGCCAGTTAGCCTAACCTGCATGTATTTTGGCCTGTGGGAGGAAACCCATGCAGACATGAGGAAAACATGCAAACTCCACACAGAAGGGTCACCAATGGTCAGCGGGTGGGATCGAACCCACGACCTTCTTGCTGTGCTGACACAGTTCTAACTACTGCTCCACCATGCTGCCACGGTACTTTTGGCAGTGTGGGCAGGTGTCAAATCCTGCTGGAAAATGAAATCAGAATCTCCATAAAGCTTGTCAGCAGAGGGAAGCATGAAGTGCTCTAAAGTTTACTGGTAGACAGCTGCATTGACTTTGGACTTGTTAAAGTGGACCAACATCAGCAGATGACATGTTCCTAATCAGGTGCCAACTCCTGCCATTTGGAAATCAAGGTCCCTTAGTCTGGAGGAAGAGTGGATAGGCACAGAATTCAACAAGCTTGAGGTCCAGTGTGAAGTTTTCACAGTCAGTGATAATCTGGGGAGCCATGTCATCTACTGGTGTTGGTCCACTGTGTTTTATCAAGTCCAAGGTTAGCGTAGTCATCTACCAGGAAATTTTAGAGCACTTCATGCTTCCTTCTGCTGACAAGCTTTATAGAGATGCTGATCTCATTTTTCAGCAGGACTTGGTATCTGCCTACACTGCCAAAAGTACCAGTATCTGGTTTGATGACCATGGTAACACTGTGCTTCACTGACCAGCAAACTCTCCTGACCTGAACCCCACAGAGAATCTATGGAGTACTGTCAAGAGGAAGATGAAAGACACCAGACCGAACAATGCAGACGAGCTGAAGGCTGCTATCAAAGAAACCTGGGCTTCCATAATACCTCAGGAGTACCACAGGCTGATCGCCACACTGATGCATTAATTCATGCAAAGCCCTGACCAAGTATTGCGTGTGTACAAGGAACATGATCATGAAGAGGCACCATGATGTCAAATTCCCACTTAAATAAGCATCCATTATGGTACTTTTTTTTTTCTACTTCCCGCGCCACACGAGTAGGCTGCCTTTTTGCAACAGCGGATCAATTTCTGCCTATTTCTATTTACTATTTGGCTCTCTTGCCAATCTTTCTGATCCAGCGTCACCTTTATTCCATCTGAACACGTAGATCGCCCAAATGTCTCCTGAGCCAGCGGACGGAGCCACTGTTTCTAGCAGGAGGTAGTACAATAGAGACCAGCTGTTAGCACTTAACCGGCCCACGATGCTAACGCAAAAACTTGACATACCGGGAGAGATAAGACGAAAACGGCATGGGTGTCAAGCTGGAGTAAGACGGCGGGCGAGGAATATAAGGTACAGACCTGTCCTCCCATCCGTTATTATAGGGAATGTTCGATCTCTACTCAGTAAGACCGATGAGCTAGCGGCTATCTCCCGCTACGAGAGTGTCTTCAGGGAGAGTAGTTTGATGCTATATACTGAGACGTGGCTAACAGAACTAGCAACAGATGCTAACATCGAACTGAAGGGTTTCCACGCAATACGGGCAGACCGACCACCAGACAGTGGGAAGACAAGGGGCGGAGGAGTGATAATGTATGTCAATAACAACTGGTGCAGACCAGGACATATCACGGTTAAGGAACAACACTGTAGCAAAGACATTGAGTTGCTAGCTGTTAGCATGTGGCCTACATATCTCCCAAGGGAATACTCACACGTGATCTGCATTGTTATTTATGCAAATCCGACGGCGAACGCTGGGACAGCGCGTGACGTCATCCACTCAGTAACTGGCAGGCTGCAGACAGAACACCCAGATGCTCTTCTCCTCATCTCAGGTGATTTCAACCATATTTCACTGTCCCCCATTCTACCCACGTTCACCCAGTATGTCACATGCCACACTAGAGACAATAAAACACTGGACTTATTCTTTGCAAACACTAAGGAGGCATACACCTCATCACCACTCCCCCCACTCGGGAGATCGGATCACAACTTGGTTCATCTCCTGCCGGTGTACAAACCCTTAGTACACAGACAACCTCCGGTCATGCGCACGGTGCAGTTATGGTCTGAGAAGGCAATGGACGCTCTAAAGGACTGTTTTGAAACCACTGCCTGGGAGCAGCTCTGCGATCCACATGGTGAGGACATCGATGGCCTCACTCACACCATCACGGACTACATCACCTTCTGTGTGGACAACACCGTACCCACCAAGACCATACGGTGTTGCTCGAACAACAAACCCTGGATCAACCCTGAGATAAAAACACTTCTGAGAGAGAAGAAGAGGATCTTCAGGTCGGGGAACAGGGAGATGCTTAAGTCCGTACAGAGGGAGCTGAGGAGGAAGATCAGAGAAGGCAAGGACAGCTTCAGGAAGAAGATGGAGGACAAGCTGCAACAGAGTGACATCGGCAGGGTCTGGAGAAACCTTAAAACCATCTCTGGGATCCAGAATACCTCCCCCCAGGCCATGGGGGGCAGGGAGTGGGCGAACAATCTGAACCTGTTTTTTAATAGGTTTGACCAACCGCCCTCCCCCCCGACTGCACAACAACCACTGCTGCCTCTAAAGTCATCGAGACCTACTGTCCACACCCCACTCCACCGACACCCCTCCACTCCCAACACACAGCCCCCCAACCTGACCCTCACTAAGACCCAGGTGAGGACGGAGCTGAGGAAGATCAAGGCGGGGAAAGCGTCGGGACCGGACGGTATCAGTGCAAAGCTCCTCAAGTCCTGTGCAGACCAGCTGTGTGGGATTGTGGAGCATATCTTCAACCTGAGCCTGAAGCTGGGGAGGGTACCACAGTTGTGGAAAACATCTTGTGTGGTACTTGTATCAAACACTTCCCACCCCAAAGATCTGAACAGCTACAGACGAGTGGTCCTGACGTCTCACATGATGAAGACCCTGGAGAGACTGCTCCTTGCTCACCTCTGCCCCCTGGTGGACCAGCGATGGATCCACTCCAGTTCGCCTACCAGCATGGCATTGGGGTGGAGGATGCAGTGATCTTCCTCCTTCACCGTTCTCTGTCCCACCTGGAGAAGCCCGGGAATGCAGTGAGGATCATGTTCTTTGACTTCTCCAGTGCTTTCAACACCATTCAACCGATGATCCTGAAGGACAAGCTGCTGTGCGCAGGGGTGGACCAGTACCTGTCATCATGGATCCTGGACTACCTCACTAACTGGCCACAGTTTGTGAGAACCCGAGATTGTGTGTCTGACACGATCATCGGTAGCACGGGGGCCCCCCAGGGAACGGTTTTGGCTCCCTTCCTGTTCACCCTTTATACTGCAGACTTCTCACACAACACAACACACTGCCATCTACAGAAGTTCTCTGACGACTCTGCAATCGTCGGCCTCATCTCCAACGGCGATGGAGCTGAGTACAGAGGACTTATCCAGGACTTCGTGGACTGGTGCCATCGGAACTGCCTCCAGATCAATGTGAGGAAAACTAAAGAGCTGGTGGTGGACTGCCGCAGGCAAGGACAACCCCTCACAGCACCAGTAAACATACAGGGAACAGACATTGAGATGGTGACATCCTACAAGTACCTTGGTGTTCATCTGAACAATAAACTTGACTGGTCACACAATACCGACACACTCTACAAGAAGGGACAGCGCAGGCTGTTCCTACTGAGAAGGCTCAGGTCTTTTGGTGTACAAGGGGCGCTGCTGAAGACATTCTACGACACGGTGGTGGCATCAGCCATCACTTTTGGAGTGGTCTGCTGGGGCAACGGCATTACAGCAGCCGATAGGAAGAGACTAAACAAACTAATCAAGAAAGCTAGCTCTGTCCTGGGGCAACGCCTTGACCCAGTGGAGGAGATGGGAGAGAGAAGGATGGTGGCTAAACTGTCATCTCTGCTGGAGTCCGAGTCCCACCCTATGCAGGACATATTGAACGCACTGAGGAGCTCATTTAGCAGTAGACTACATCATCCTAGGTGCGCAACTGAGAGGTTTCGCAGGTCCTTCCTACCTACGGCTGTCAGACTGTATAACCTAAGCAGGGCTGCTCGCAGAGATAGCAAAAAACGTGACGACCTAGTAGTGTTGAGTGAAAAAGACGCAACAGACTTGCACAAATGGTCCCCTCCAGTATACAACTAGGACAATATCAGTCGCTACGGAGGGTGACAATATGTATGGGTACATATTCATACTATGTAGGATAACTACGTAGACGGTTATGCTGTTTATTCCATCTTGCTACAATGCTCCGCACTTTGTATATATATATTTATGTGTACGTATGTATATCCACTGCTTATTTATATTTTTCGTATCTTCTTAATTATTGCTCTGAGTGTTGCTATCCCTGTGCTGTTGCAATCCTGGAATTTCCCCATTGTGGGACTAATAAAGGCTTATCTTACTTGTCCACCTAGGTGTGTTTTGTCACTGGGGCATCAAACACATCAGCAGCCCGGAGCTGGTAGAAGCTTGAATCAAGTGTAACCACTGGAGCCACAACAGCTAATTGATATACTGTATGTGTGTGCTGGTTGGCCAAATACACAAACTCTACGTCATTGGACACCGTATCCAACCAGAACATAGTCTGTTCAAAAAGTGTAGGCGTGTCCACAGTGGCACCTGGATGGTAAACTTCCTCCTCCTGATCCACTGCAGTCTGCCAGTACATTTTCAAAAACCAATTATTTATTTATATCAAATTTCAAACCGCATTCTTAAATGCAGTTATAGAATCCGCCAGCAGAGGGAGCTCTAATTGAAACCTAGGTGCCGCTCTGTGAGTGGTCAAGCCAGAGCGCTAGAGGTGCGGGTGGGCTGGAGCCTATCCCAGCATCTTTGGGCGAGAGGCAGGGATCACTAGTCCATTGCAGAGCAGATATAATTTTACCAGTAACTTTAATTCTAATATGATAAAACTCTGAGTAGCTTTTATTTTCATTTGTATTTTCAGTTTTAATTGTGAAACTTAAACTTTGCAGGAAATAATAATCCCCACCACCACACACACACATCAAAGGTTTACATGTAAATCTGGCCCACTGGAAGTGAGGAAAAAATTTTGTTGCCCATCCCTGATGTAGAAAACGAACTGGAAGTGGAGAAATGCACGCCTTGGTGGACACCATTTTTTTTTATTGCACCAGCTCATGGGTAGCTCCCTCAAACAAGACCAATCACAACCCATCGTGACTACAACCCCATTTTTTATAGCATCAAATAACTAATTAAAACCAAACTGCTCTGAAAAACACAATTGCTTTCTGACAAATTCTGACTTTAATGAATTAGATTTGTTTCCCTATTCAAGCACTTAAAAAAATTTAACAAACCTTTGTGCAACTTTCTAACATGTGGTGACACACCCTTTTTAAAGCATCTCACAAGACATGCTTTGACACAAAATAAATGGAGCAGAAGTGAACTGCAGCTTTGCAAATCATTTGGATTCAATCTTGAAAATGTTGTTTACTGGAGTGCTGAAGAGGACACAGCAGTGCGTCCTGCGCTGCCACTCATTTGATTTGTCAGGGTTTCTAAACGGATGAACCAAGCCATCGTGTGTGAGCAGAAATCCCAAAGAAGCCAAGTATCTGACATCAAATGGAGCACACTGTAGCACAAGCCTTCCTCATCTGTCAGCCATCATCAGAGCTTCCAGAGATATCAGGTGTGACAGCCTCTGTGCATTAAATGTGCTTTAAGTGCACTGTGAAGCCTGCACAATTTATCACGATTACGAGTAAAGTTGACTAAAAACTGACATCTGCAAGGTAAAGTCATTCTCCTTTCAAAATTAATACAGCTCTGCAAAAATACATACAGTATTTATAGATTTTACTGTTTTTATCCTTCATTGCAAGCACAGATTTAGTTTGTGCCACTTTTACACTGTGGGACGCAGAGAATTATATGACCGTAAGAAGCACACATGCATTAAAATCTAATATCTCAATCATTTCTTTGAGCTGAAATTGTACTGAATCCAGGGTCACTTTAAATTCTTCCTGTCTGAGTGACCAATTACCAGCTTCCTCTCAACAGCTGGAATTGTGCTAACTCACTGTTTTCTCCACGGCTGAAGAAACTTCTTATGCTAAACTTTTAAATGTGATTTTAGCAACAGTGATCCTCAGCCAAGACGCAGGAGACAGGGTGGAGCTGAGAGCTGCTGCTGCTAATCAGCACAGTCAATCAGATGAATTGATGACAGCAGATAAATGATCGTCTGCATCAAGATCTCTCCGAGGCTCTGTGGCTGGCTGGGTCTTCACTGTCCGACCCCTGGTTATTAGATTTCAAGGTCGGTTTATCCAATTTGTTCAAATCAAGGTCAAGACAAAAAGATGTTTTCTTATAATCAAACACCAAAACACTTCCAAATGTAACAGAAAAGTGGAGAATGACTTGTGTTTGTAAGATCTTCATTTCTGACCTTTAATTACACCTCTGGCTGTTTTTTTTTTTAATTTGTTTTTAACCAAACTACAAACTAGATTATATCAGATCAACAGTATATCATATCCTAAGCCTAACAAAGAATGGATCATATTTTTTTGTTGTTGTTTTAAAAATTTTGCCTTCAACTACTATATATCTAGCTCAAAAGTTTAAAAATAATTGCTGTTTATGGAGTTCATTCCCAAATCTAATAAATTTCAGGTATAGAAAAACATTTGTCTTTACACATAAAATCTAAGGACTTGAATCTATAGTGTATAACTTGTTTAAAGATATACTCTGATGGATATAAATCCCCTGTGAAAACAAATCTACATTGACTAAAGTGTCATCTGATGCCCTTTTTTCTACAAACAAAACCTTTCATTGTTTCACAGTTTTGTGTCAAAATGTTTTCACGTTTCCTCCTCCTTCGAATGCCAGGTTCTGTGAATACTCCCACCCACATCCCACAAGGCTAATAGTGGCTAGCACTACATTAAACAGCATAAATCCTGTGATGAAAAGACTGACCAGTTGAGGGACATGCCCAGTTGCATCCATGGCGGCCCAGGATAATGACTGAAACTGTGTAGGTAGTTAAAAGCAGTTTAATGGTAAAACCCATCTTAATTTGGGTCAAATTTTCAAAGCTGCTGCCCAAAAATGCTAACTGGTCAGAAGGCTAACTTCAGTTAGGCCAGAGTCCTGACTAGCTCAACACTATGGACCCGCCAGCCTCATATACAGTTAGGTTGTGGAGAAAGGAGGCAGGCGAGGCAACGAGCCGGACAACACAAACGCTGTGCATGCGCTGAGACCCGGAACCTCCGACCATCATACATTGTGTTTAGAACAAAGCCTGTGTGGCACATAAACATGACATAATGCTGGCGCCGCTCTCACAACCATCTCCTTCCAGCAGCTCCGGCATTTACTCCTCTCCCCGGGGGGCGCATAGTCCTTACTGTCCCATCTGATACCCCCCGGTGACACCTACTCCTTCGGTCCATTGTTCCCCCCTTCCCCAGTTGCCTTCTCCTCTGGGTGGAGAAATCCCACACCATGCCCCCACAAGGTCACCAAAAACATTCCGTCGCCTTTTTTCAGGGGGAGGGGATTAAAGGGAATACTCATTGAGAATCGTAAAATAAGCTTACAATACTGCTACTGAAAGCTGAGAACATAATAAACGTGAATATAGTACTTTTCCATCCATCCATCCATCTTCTACCACTTTTCCGGAGGTCCGGGTCGCGGAGGCAGCAGTTCAAGCAAAGAAGCCCAGACTTCCCTCTCCCCAGCCACCTGCTCCAGCTCTTCAGAGAGAATACCAAGGTGTTCCCAGACCAGCTGGGAGACATAGTCTCTCCACCAAGTCCTGGGTCTGCCCCTGGGTCTCCTCCCAGTGAGACGTGCCCGAAACACCTCAAGTGGGAGGCTTGTACTTTTGTAGCCTTAATTTCATCTAGAAAGAAAAGAAAATGAATTTTATCCATTCATTCTGTGCACCCATGTCGAGGCTCTGAATTCCATATTTGCCGACTGAATTTGGTGACATCACCAGCTGAACAAACTAAAAGCTCATTGGTTCCAGTGGAGAGAACCCACAATCTCGATTATGCATCTAACTTGTAGAAATAAACAAATATTGCAGACAATAGACCTTGTGAAGATCTTCATCGCTTAGTCACTCGGTGGTGAGATCAATATTCTCACTGCAAGCATGCAACTTGCAAGAAGAGGGTGAAGATATGAAGCAAAAATGATGATCAAGACTTGTCTAAAAATCATCCCAATCAATGAAGCAAATATATTTGAAGAACAAGGCTACCCTTGATAAAAACATCATTTGGCATTAAAATAAACACTCTAGTTTCTCTAAAATCTGATGAATAATTTCAGCGAGTTGCCGATCACTCAGGGACAACTTTTACACATATTTTTTTTTTTAATTTAGAGAAAAGACAATTGCAAAGTGGATTTCTAAATTTTCTATAATATAAAAGTAAGACAAGAAACATCAGTAAATACATTTACACGTACCAGTTCACAGTGTTGTTAGGGTCAAGCAGTAACTCGTCTTCATTTCTCCTCGGTTCATCATCACCATCACGGAGGTTCAGCCCAGAGGAGGTACACCGACCCCCCACATGTCTCTGCTCTGATCCAGCGGCTCACACGGGACCGAACGGCTGCCCCGAGGCTCACACTGCCAGTGGGGACTCAGGGTCTGACAAAGAACACCAGTGGATCCAACACAGGGCAGAAACAGTGGCCGGATTGGTGTTCGGACCGTGGTCCTTCACGAGGAGTGCCTTTAAAAACCTCTTAATAACCAAATACAGACGTGGACAAAATTGTTGGTACCCTTCTGTTAATGAAAGAAAAACCCACAATGGTCACAGAAATAACTTGAATCTGACAAAAGTGGTAATAAATAAGAATTCTATGAAAATTAACCAATGAAAATCAGACCATGCTTTTGAATTGTGGTTCAACAGAATTATTTTAAAAAACAAACTCATGAAACAGGCCTGGACAAAAATGATGGTACCCTTAACTTAATAATTTGTTGCACAACCTTTTGAGGCAATCACTGCAATCAAACCATTTCTGTAACTGTCAATGAGACTTCTGCACCTCTCAGCAGGTATTTTGGCCCACTCCTCATGAACAAACTGCTCCATTTGTCTCAGGTCTGAAGGGTGCCTTCTCCAGACGGCATCTTTCAGCTCCTTCCACAGATGTTCAATAGGATTTAGATCAGGGCTCATAGAAGGCCACTTTAGAATAGTCCAGTGTTTCGCTCTTAGCCATTCTTGGGTGTTTTTAGCTGTGTGTTTTGGGTCATTATCCTGTTGCAAGACCCATGACCCTCGACTGAGACCAAGCTGTCTGACACTGGGCAGCACATTTCTCTCTAGAATACCTTGATAGTCTTGAGATTTCATTGTACCTTGCACAGATTCAAGACACCCTGTGCCAGATGCAGCAAAGCAGCCCCAGAACATAATAGAACCTCCTCCATGTTTCACAATAGGGACAGTGTTCTTTTCTTGGTGTGCTTCATTTTTGTGTCTGTGAACATAGAGCTGATGTGCCTTGCCAAAAAGTTCCAGTTTTGTCTCGTCTGTCATAGGACATTCTCCCAGAAGCTTTGCGGCTTGTCAACATGCAGTTTGGCAAATTCCATTCTGGCTTTTTTATGATTTGTTTTCAACAGTGGTGTCCTCTTTGGTTGTCTCCCATGAAGTCCACTTTGGCTCAAACAACGACGGATGGTGCGATCTGACACTGATGTACCTTGACCTTGAAGTTCACCATGAATGTGTTTAGAGGTTGTTCTGGGCTCTTTTGTTACCATTCGTATTATCCGTCTCCTCTTGCGGCCACATCCAGGGAGGTTGGCTACAGTCCCGTGGATCTTAAATTTCTGAATAATATGTGCAACTGTAGTCACAGGAACATCAAGCTGCTTGAAGATGGTCTTATAGCCTTTTCCTTTAACATGCTTGTTTATAATTTTCTTTCTAATCTCCTCTTTCTAATCTCCTGAGACAACTCTCTCCTTTGCTTCCTCTGGTCCATGTTTAGTGTGGTACACACCATGTCAACAAACAGCACAGTAACTACTTGTCACCCTTTAAATAGGCCGACTGACTGATTACAAGTTTGTAGACACCTGTGATGTTAATTAGAGGACACATCTTGGTTGAACATGTCTCTATGGTCACATTATTTTCAATCTTTTCTAGGGGTACCATCATTTTTGTCCAGGCCTGTTTCATGAGTTTGTTTTTTAAAATAATTCTGTTGAACCACAATTCAAAAGCACTGTCTGATTTTCATTGGTTAATTTTCATAGAATTTTTATTTATTACCACTTTTGTCAGATTCAAGTTATTTCTGTGACCATTGTGGGTTTTTCTTTCATTAACAGAAGAGTACCAACAATTTTGTCCACGTCTGTATTGCTACAATATAAAAGGATGCACGAGAATAGGTCTCAAATATTTGTAAACATGTGCTGTTATAGTACTGCATGAGTTTACTGATGATACACAGAAGAAATTCAATATTACTGTCATGTTTGGGGTCATCACCCCGAGCATGACTTGTGGCTGTTGGGTTTAATTATTGATTATTAATTCCAGCTGATGGATTGAGCCTTGCTCTCCATCAGTCCCACAGCCATGCCTCCTCCTCACCAGGCATCCACCAGCAGTATGGTTCACCACATACACACTCACACACTCATACACACACACACACACTCATGCACCCACGCACACATACACACACACTCACATTCACACTCACGCACGCACACACACATTGTTCAGTCACGCACCGGGTGGCCACACAGCTGTGTCCATTTGCCCTCATTTTGGGGTTGTGTATTTATAGGGTAGAATGTGACCAGCTGTTGTGGCAACTTAGCAATGTCAACCTTGGACATCCAGACTCGCTTCTGTTGGTTTTCCCTCAGACTGAATCGTGTTGTTCCCTCAGAGCCTTTCCACTCTGACACCGTAGTAAATCTTTCCTCGTGCCTTTTTCTCCGCTCACTGCTTAACTGGAGCGACGTTAGGCATTCCTGTTGAACCAACTAAGTTTGTAGCCGGGTGTCTTCCCCTTGCACAGTGTGACTGTATTTGGACATTCTACACATCCACCCATTGTAAATAAACACGTTACTTACTCTGCGTTTTGGGCTCACTGCCATTTCTATGTTCACTGCGCAGTGAACATGACAATTACACTTAATTCCATCACTGAACAGTGATATATAAACTAAAATAATTATAATGATGACTGAACAACTCCCATTCCCCAAAGTGCAAGATACAGTATTATCTTGAATTTAAGTGATGAAAGATCACAAAAATAAGTGATCTGACAAACAAATAAACAGGGGATCTGAAACAGTCACGAATACTGGATGTACTATTCATTTTCAATATTTAGGTATTCTGTAATAATATTCACACAATCAAATAAATCTTAGTGCCCTACAGTCCCTTTCATATTTGTCACAAGTCTAACATGTGATAACCAGATTGGTGCTCAGGTTGGTAAGAGCATCTGCCCCACACCCCGGAGGCAGGGTTCCCAAATCCCGGCCGGGGTCATACCAAAGACCATATAAAAATGGTACTTTCTGCCTTCTAGCGTGGTGCTCCGCATAATGGAACGGGGAAAGTAAAGTTACGCACAGAGCTACCAGAGGACTGACCCCCCCACTGTAGCTTTCACTACTTACAGAGCTGTAGTGGCTAGGGTCAGAGAAACGGAGATGGGCGCCGCCCCATGCGCCTTCATGGTGGGAAGGAATTAACTAACTAACTAAACATGTGTTGCCCTTCATATAGGCTACATCTCTTTGTATTCACTTTAAAACACAGCCTACATTTGGGCCTGTAAAGCCCCTGATTGGATACCTGTTTCAGACAGGAATACTTGCTTTCTACGGGCATGCACCAGTTATTAAAAATATAGTATTTTACTTTATGATAAAACAACTTGTCAAGAGCTGGAATTATTTTAAATTTACATGCAGTGGTGTGAAAAAGTATTTGCCCCCTTTCTGATTTCTCATTTTTTTGTATGTTTGTCATACTTAAATATTCAGATCATCAAACAAATTTAAATATTAGACGAAGATAACACAAGTAAACACAAAATGCAGTTTTTAAATGAAAGTGTTTATTATTAAGGGTAAAAAAAATCCAATCCTACATGGTCCTGTGTGAAAAAGTGATTGCCCCCTGTTAAAACATAAAACAACTGTGGTTTATCACATCTTTGGAAAGCTGAGTTCAATTTTTCTAGCCACACCCAGGCCTGATTACTGCCACACCTGTTCTCAATCAAGAAATCACTTAAATAGGACCTGCCTGACAAAGTGAAGTAGACCAAAAGATCCTCAAAAGCTGGACATCATGCTGCGATACAAAGAAATTCAGGAACAAATGAGAAACAAAACAATTGAGATTGATCAGTCTGGAAAAGGTTATAAAGCCATTTCTAAAGCTTTGGGACTCCAGCAAACCACAGTGAGAGCCATTATCCACAAATGGTGAAAACATGGAACAGTGGTGAACCTTCCCAGGAGTGGCCGGCTGACCAAAATTACCCCAAGAGTGCAGCGACGACTCATCCAAGAGGCCACAAAAGATCCCACAACAACACCCAAAGAACTGCAGGCCTCACTTGCCTCAGTTAAGGTCAGTGGTCATGACTCCACCATAAGAAAGAGACTGGGCAAAAATGGCCTGCATGGCACAGTTCCAAGACGAAAACCACTACTGAGCAAAAAGAACATAAAGGCTCGTCTCAGTTTTGCCGAAAACATCTTGATGATCCCCAAGACTTTTGTGAAAATACTCTGTGGACTGATGAGACTAAAGACGAACTTTTTGGAAGGTGTCTGTCCCATTACATCCGGCATAAAAGTAACACAGCATTTCAGAAAAAAGAATATCATACCAACAGTAAAATATGGTGGTGGTAGTGTGATGGTCTGGGGCTGTTTTGCTGCTTCAGGACCTGGACGACTTGCTGTGGTAAATGGAACCAGGAATTCTGCTGTCTACCAAAAAATCCTGAAGGAGAATGTCCGGCCATCTGTTTGTGACCTCACGCTGAAGCGCACTTGGGTTCTGCAGCACACAGGGCAATGATCCAAAACACACCAGCAAGTTCACCTTTGAATGGCTTAAGAAAAACAAAATGAAGACTTTAGAGTGGCCTAGTCAAAGTCCTGACCTGAATCCAATTGAGATGCTGTGGCATGACCTTAAAAAGGTGGTTCATGCTTGAAAACCCTCCAATGTGGCTGAATTACAACAATTCTGCAAAGATGTGTGGGCCAAAATTCCTCCACAGCACTGTAAAAGACTCACTGTCAACTATTGCAAACGCTTTGACCCTGCAGTTGTTGCTGCTAAGGGTGGCCCACCCAGTTATTAAGTTTAGGCGGGCAATCATTTTTTCACACAGGGCCATGTAGGTTTGGATTTTTTTTTACCCTATAATAAACACCTTCATTTAAAAACTGTATTTTGTGTTTACTTGTGTTATCTTTGTCTAATATTTAAATTTGTTTAATGATCTGAAACATTTAAGTGTGACAAACATACAAAAAAAATGTGAAATCTGGAAGAGGCAAACACTTTTTCACACCACTGTACATTTCCACATCAGTCATCAATCCTTACCACCTAAGCACTCACCACACCATACAAACTAACGGGCCACATGCTTGACACCCCTGGACTAGACTGTAAAAATAGCCTATGTCGACCTATGGAGCTTCCTCTTTCCCCATTGCACTCCTCCAGAGAACCATGCAAAATAAACCCGCTGTGGGCGCAGGAGAAGCCAGAAGAAACTGAAAAAAAGTTTCTTTTCTAACAGGTTTTTTTTTTTTTCAGTCACTCCCTCGCAGCCTGCAGCAGCTCTGACCATCCCCTGGCTGCTGCGGAGAAGAGACCAACCTGTCCTGTCTCAATAATGGCTTGCATCACCAGCTTCTGGGCTGACCAGCAACATCAGCAATGTGAGGACATGAAACTTGATATCCTGGAGAAATGCGCCATTATCTACGGGAGATTGTTGAGGTGTGACTTTATACTTATGGAACTCATTTGAAAGCAGCTTATTGTTAGTTTGAAAGTGGCTATACCACAAACAGGTCTGTTTCTCGTCGCTCTTGTGCTACTTCAGTTCGTTCATTCTTCGTATGGACCAATTTTTACATCACACTGTACTTGATTTTTGGCGGAGAGTAGGATTGCATGATTATGGCCAAAATGATGACCGTGATTATTTTGATCAATAGTGAAATCACGATTATTCATTAACTTTAGGAAAAACATAGCTAACAAAAAAATTTAATTTTTTTAAATTCATCGACTTACTTATACTAGATGAAGCCTGTGGCCAAAGCACTTGAGCCTCGTCCATTTATTAGAGAAGCTGCCTTGAATGACTATTCTACATGACTATAGGTCAGTTGTAGTTGCAAAGTATTCGACAGCTGTGATATCCATCTGTCTTTTTCATACAGCGTAGGTAATGCAACTTTGGAGAATCACGTGGGGATCACAAATTTCTTGTCCAGTGTTTTGACTATGTTTCTGAAGCCTTTGTTGCTCATACAGTATTTAGTGGACACATGTCTTTGGCCAAATAAAATGCTATTGCCTCAGTTACAGTATCTCACAAAAGTGAGTGCACCCCTCACAATTTTTGTAAATATTTATTATATTTTTTCATGGGACAAACACTGAAGATATGACACTTTGATACAATGTAAAGTAGTTAGTGTAACAGCCTGTTATAACAGTGTAAATGTGCTGTCCCCCCTCAAAATAACTCAACACACAGCCATTAATGTCTAAACCGCTGGCAACAAAAGTGAGTACAACCCTTAGTGAAAATGTCAAAATTGTGCCCAATTAGCCATTTTCCTCCCCGGTGTCATATGACTCGTTAGTGTTATAAGGTCTCAGGTGTGAATGGGGAGCAGGTGTGTTAATTTGGTGTTATCGCTCTCACACTCTCTCATACTGGTCACTGGAAGTTCAAACATGGCACCTCATGGCAAAGAACTCTCTGAGGATCTGAAAAAAAGAATTGTTGCGCTACATAAAGATGGCCTAGGCTATAAGAAGATTGTCAACACCCTGAAATTGAGCTGCAGTATGGTGGCCAAGACCATACAGTGGTTTAACAGGATAGGTTCCACTCAGAACAGGCCTCGCCATGGTCGACCAAAGAAGTTAAGTGCACTGTGCTCAGCATCATATCCAGAGGTATCTTTTGAAAATAGACGTATGAATGCTGCAAGCATTGCTGCAGAGGTTGAAAGGGTGGAGGGTCAGCCTGTCAGTGCTCAGACCATACGTCGCATACTGCATCAAATTGGTCTGCATGGCTGTCGTCCCAGAAGGAAGCCCCTTTTCAAGATGATGCCCGCAAACAGTTTGCTGAAGACAAGCAGACTAAAGACATGGATTACTGGAACCATGTCCTGTGGTCTGATGAGACCAAGATAAACTTATTTGATTCAGATGGTGTCAAGAGTCACCATCTGAATCATTGGGGTGGCAGTTGCTCAGGAGGTAGAGCAGGTCGTCTAATAACCCGATGGTTGGCGGTTCAAATCCCGCTCTCCCCAGATATCCTGCCGTTGTGTCCCTGGGCAAGGACACTTCACCCCGCATTGCCTCCAGTGCCCATAACCACTGGGTATGATGTGTATAAATGTATAAAAATGTTCAGTGGTGGCCGGAAAGGGCCGTTGGCGCAGATTGGCTGCCACGTTTCCGTCAGCCTGCCCCCAGGCAGCTGTGGCTGCAGAAGTTCTTGCCGCTACATTGTCTGTCTGGAGTGAATGAATAATGTACCTATTTGTAAAGCGTCTTTGAGTATATATGATAAAGCGCTACATAAAATCGATGCATTATTATTATTATTAAGCAGCGGCAACCCGGTGAGGAGTACAAAGACAAGTGTGTCTTGCCTACAGTCAAGTATGGTGGTGGGAGTGTCATGGTTTGGGGCTGCATAAGTGCTGCCAGCACTGGGGAGCTACAGTTCATTGAGGGAACCATGAATGCCAGCATGTACTGTGACATACTGAAGCAGAGCATCATCGGAAACTGGGCCGCAGGGTAGCATTCTAACATGATAACCACCCCAAACACACCTCCAAGACAACCACTGCCTTGCTAAAGAATCTGAGGGTAAAGGTGATGGACTGGCCAAGCATGTCTCCAGACCTAAACCCTATTGAGCATCTGTGGGGCATCCTCAAATGGAAGGTGGAGGAGCGCAAGGTCTCTAACACCATGAAGGATTCCAGTGGTAACATGTGGAGCTCTAGTGAACTCCATGCCCAAGAGATTTAAGGCAGTGCTCGAAAATAATGGTGGTCACACAAAATATTGACACTTTGGGCACAATTTGGACATTTTCACTCGGGGTGTACTCACTTTTGTTGCCAGCGGTTTAGACATTAATGGCTGTGTGTTGAGTTATTTTGAGGGGACAGCAAATTTACACTGTTATACAAGCTGTACACTGACTACATTACATTGTATCATAGTGTCATATCTTCAGTGTTGTCCCATGAAAAGATAAAATATTTACAAAAATGTGAGGGGTGTACTCACTTTTATGAGATACTGTACTTCAGCGTGTCTTTGGGAGGCGGATGAATACGGTGAAGCTCTGTGCAGGGTTGATACTATGGCTGCCTGGGTCGACGCCGGACACAGACTGTGATTTAGTGAAGTGACATTCGCTTTAGCCTTCATGCATTTATCGTAATTGTGTTTGTGGTGTTTTTTCAGGTAGCTGAATAAGTTAGTTGTGTTGCCATACGGCGCAGACACATCTCTATGGCACTCTTTGCATATAATTTCTTTTTAGTCCGCATCACTTGCCCTGAATTCAAAACATCCAGACAACGGATGATGATAGACATAATGGTACATAGACTGCTGTTGTTTTTCCAGCCTTATTCCTTTTTTTTTATATTGCACACACCACTGAAGAGAGAGAAACGGCATTTCAATTCTCCTGTACGTATGTCCTGTACGTATAGTAGTATTGACAAATAAAATCTTTGAACGATCCTTTCGAGGCACTAGCTCCTCGCCTCCACGTGTTTCCGTACTGTCACCTTCTGCTCCTGACATCTGGTTTGTGTTTCACCATCACACCAGTCTGCTATTGAAAACTTAAGGCTGCCGCTACAGGGTGCGCTTGCTTGTCAGTTCTGCAGCTTAATGTTGCCCTGACGTGTGTTCACCCCCTGATAGTTGGCTGGCTGTTGGTTGCAAGAATGCTTGATTTGATATGCAGCAGAGCCCATATTTTAAATGTTAATATCGTGACGATCATATTAATTTAATTGTGGTAGCCAAACTCGTGATCGCAATCAAAATTCGATTAATTGTGCAGCCCTAGCAGAGAGTTACTTTAAGCATTTTGAAAATAAACACACGGGGGGGGGGGGTTGCAATACTGATATCAATGTTGAAGCATCTCATTGCAAAGGAGACAAAGAAACCTACTGTACGTGAAATACTTTAAAATGGTTCAGTCCCAGATATTTTCTGAATTTGTCTGTTTAAGGGCCAAACCAATGCTACATGACTGGAACACACCAGAGAAACATCAGCCACTGTCGTTATCTTATTTGCTAATAACTGATATAAGTCAGTAAGGTGAATATCAATTGATACTGATTTTAAGCCAATATATCTGTACATCCCTAGTTTTGTAGATGTTGGATGCCTCTATTATGGTTCTGGTTGCAGTTTCAGAACTACCACACCCCCAATAATGAAACAGTGGTGGGTGATTTGCTGTCTACATTCCTCTGTTACGTCACACTGGCATGAACTGTCATTTACAGACTGTAACCCAGCATTACAAATGCAAACTGGATTTAACTATAAAAAAAACAGCAGCAGCACACAGTGATTCAGATGGCCAAAAAAATGGATGTTTGACAGCTGGAAATGGAAGGTCTGAGTTCATTTCGCAGCTTGGTGTGTCTTGGGGAAGTGTTTCATCTCTGCTGGTGTGTCATCCGACTGATTATTAGGCAACAGACTCTAACCTGGCACTTACTCAGATGTTATTTCAGACCCTGACTGATATACACAGACACAGCAAGAAAAGTACTAGCTGTCATTCTGTTCCCATGGTAACGCAGACCAATAGATTTCAGCTATTGACTGTGGATGAAGATCTCTGTAGACCTGTTAAAGAAAACGCCTACAAACACATACTGTACTGTGTGTGAGTGTAGACACAAATTCTGCTGCATACACACATACACACACCAGCTGGACATCAGCCTTCAGAGCGGCGTTACTTCTGTTCAAAATCATGGGAAAAACACGATGACAATGTTCTCTCCCTTAAACAAACCTGAACCAGCTGAAGGCTTGAGGAGCCAGGTAAGAGAGAAAACCACAATTCCCTAGCCACTGTACGGAAGAGCTCACTCTAAAGTGGCACGGCACCATGACATGAAAGAGGATGTATCGCTGAGAGTGAGTGGGCGATTTGTTCAGATTTAACTGGGTAGGCTGCGCAGATAAACTCTCTTTTTTTAACCAAATACTTTGGCAATCCTTTCCATGTCCTGGATCTCTGCTTTCATTCTCAAATCTACACGCAGAAAGGGAGGATATGCTTTTAATAAACTGGCAACTATCACTGGGGTGCAGTCTCTCTCTATTGCCTTCAGATGACACCCCAAATGGTGGTGACACACGTTATTAAGAGGAGCCAGAATTTTAATAGCTTCCAATTTGAACATTAGGAGACGTTACAAAGGTGATGCAAATCATCTTTCTAACAGCCTGCCTTTCACTGTGCAAGTCAGTCGAGCAAACCACTTAAATGTTTATGGAAATATAATCCACAGCATGCCAACAGAGCAGCGCCGAAGCTATTCAATTACTCACACCTGTTGTTAGGCCTATAAAGATAGCAAATTTTGATAGACAATAAATCTGCAACAAAGTTATTGTGAAAAACAATATTATCATTGATGTCATGAAGACCATTTTATAGCCCGGATATAGTGATATAATGATATCCGGGATATCACTGAGTTACTGCATGATTAAAGTAACTAGTTACTTGGAAAAGTAACTTTCACGTTACTTTTAAATGCATACTTAAATCATCTTGCACACACAGCAAGATCAAGGGCCCCTTGTTCTCATCAGAAAAAAAGAAGAAAAAAAAACTGATGAGAACAAAAGTCTCATCTTACAGAGGAAAAATGTCTCAGATTTACACAAACTATTGTAATCAGTAGAAAGTCAGAAATTTACTAGAAATAAAACTGTAAAATCACAGAGAAAATTTTTGGCCCATGAGCCATATCTTTGACACCCCTGGGCCAGCCCATTAAAAATGCATATCTAGAGGATTTACTTCCATGAAATAGTTGCAGATCACAACAGCATGTAAATGAATGAGATAAAATAAAACAGAAAGCACAGATAAATGAAAGTTCACCGCTTAGAAAAAGCTTACTGCAACAAATCAGCCACTTTTTCTATGTGCGCAAGAAAACTTGCACAATTATTTACACAGCTTACACAGTTACACAACTGTGGACGTCAAATGCGAGCTTCTTGCTCAAAAAATACTCATGTTTAACCACACAGGTAGGAGCTGTTGGGGGTTACTCATCGCTGGGACAACAGGTGATCAGGGCTCCATATGAGAAGTCGCCTCTGCCATGGCGTTTCTTCCCACTGGGTTGCATGTGAGCAGGACAGAAAACTGACAATTCTCGGCATAACATCGGTGGAGGAGACCGACGGCTGCACTATGGTAGGATCAGTTTATATTTATTTACGCTAAAAATATTTATCCATATTAATAAAACGAGTAACGCGAGTAAAGCATCTGATCAAATTTCAGTAACTGTAACGCATTACTGGATTTTTAAACAGTAATTTCACTATGCAGCACGTTACTGCAAAAGTAGTGGGGTTACAGTAACGCGTTACCTTGTAACATGGTACTCCCAACACTGGTCATTCTAGAATTGGACGACAATTGTGACCCATGCTGGCAAAATGAGTCACTTTGAGGAAATTATCAAAACTGAGGTAATGTTTTTTCCATATTCTGTATTGAAAGACCTTGAAAATTATATTTAATTTGTAGGAAGTGTGCAGAAATGGACCCAGAAAAAGCCGATTTGTTTATATTTTAGCTAGGTTTAAAACTTGCATTCGATCGGTCGGGAGATGCGTCTTCCGCAAAAACACATGTATTTTTAAAAGTACGATTTCTAAGCTTTACAATGATACCAGGCACTCAGGGAGTTTTCCTGGGACTTGCCGCTAGCAAACAAAGAAAAAGCCATGATTTATGACTTCTCCTGTCTGTAGCTCGTAATGACAAGGTATGCATTCCGACTTATTTTGCCAGCACGGGTCACAATTTAGGCTCTAAAAATGGTTAAAAAAAAAAATAAATTTAAAAATTGACCATTTATTTTATACTTTTCTGTTATGTATTTAAGAAAAACAAATAATAAACCATCAAAAAATTTGACTGGTCCAGGTCAACCATCAAAGGCATACTTTTTAGGATGCATGTTAGTCCTAGTGTGCTGAATTTTGTGCTACCCTGTTACCAATACTCTGGGACCTAAAAAAGTACATTTTAAAAATATTGTTAAATCAGTCTTTAACTGTTATGTTTAAAGTATTCATACTCATAATAACTCATCATCATCATGTTTTCCCGCATGGCATGTGATTGGCCTTGGGGCATGGCTACTTGGAGCATGGAAATCGAATCTCTAACATCCGTATGAAGTCTTCTTTCCTCATCACTGTCTTCAAGGCCTGCTGTTTATTGACACCAAGAAGTTCTTTAGCCCCCCTCCAATTTCTCCTCTTGTCAAACAAAACTTTTTGGATTGCGTCATTTGGCATTCTGCACACGTGCGCTATGTATTTCAGATATTGGCTGTGACAGAAAACTTCAATGGGTTGTGACTGGGTTATTTGGTAGAGCTTAGCATTTTAGATCTTGACAGCCCAATCCAAGTCCCTATCAACTATAGATGCTGGGTCTGTCTCCTTCTTATACGTTGACGTTTGGGCAGTGTGTCCTTCCTTGCATAGCCCCCAGCTATCATTTTTCTTAAGAATCCATTCCAAACAAAAACTTCAATGGGTTGTGACTGGTTATTTGGTAGAGCTTAGCATTTTAGATCTTGACAGCCCAATCCAAGTCCCTATCAACTATGGATGCTGGGTCTGTCTCCTTCTTACGTTGACGTTTGGGCAGTGTGTTCTTCCTTACATAGCCCCCAGTTATCATTTTTCTTAAGAATCCTTTCCAAACAGCATTGTGCTTCAGGAATTCCGCACATGATAGCTCCCATCTCTGCACGCTGTACAATAGCCAAGACCGCACACATGCTATCAAGATTTTCATGCGAGTATTGAGATGGATTTCATTGTCAGTAAGCATGCGTTTCAGCTCTGTCCATTTTTCAAATGCTGATGCTATCCTGTGATGCAAGAACGTTGATGACTTCCCAGTGTTGGTAATAAGGTGGCCAAGGTACGTAACAGAACTGTCTCCCGTTTTTTATTTTGATGTTGCTAACTGTCAGTAGGATTGTTCTAGACTATATAGTTTCATCAACATTAAAGGCCATTGTCTCTGTCTTTTTGTATGACATCTGTAAACCAAAAGATATATGACAACAAAAGATTTACAAAACAAAACAACTAAAGATTTTCTTTAGTTCGTCCAAGCTCTCGGAAAACACTACAGTGTCATCAGCATACATGGGCTCTAATATACTGATCACACCATGTGAAGTTCTAGTACGGAGCTCACAGGAAGACACCTCGTTCTGTACTACAAAGTCGATACGTGCGCCTGCCTCAGGGAGTTGGCTTTTCATCTCATGGTTGGCACATCTCATGACAAAGTCCAAGAACATATTAAAGATGCTTGGACTCTCAAGTGCACCTTGGTGACACCCTACATAAGTGTTGAAATATTGGTTAGCACCCTTTATGCAGGCCATTGTGCTGGTGTACAGGGCCTTGATGATGGAGATCAGCTTAGGGCACTGAAGACGAATTTCTAGAACGCGAAAGGGTGCTTCTACTTAGTATTGTCTTCGCCTTTTAAGCTATCGCTATTGGGTCTATCCCTCGCATGCACGTGCAGCAGTGAAAACTTTCAGTCCACGCCCTTATAAACAACAGCAGCGACAGTGATGGGAGGCGAGGAATATGTGTCATTTTCCAGGAACCAAAGGCTCTTCTCAGAGCCACGCACCTTTGGTTAAAGAGCTGTTTCCTCACAATCAGTCAGCTTTCACCTCCTCTGACTGTTTAGCGACTGCATCTTTTTTGGCACATGTTCCCCACAGTTATGACACCTCTTCCTCTTTGAACAAACTTGAGTCGAGGTATTTTTCCTCATTTTTCTCCTCCTTCAACTCCGACCGTGAGTTTGGGTGTGCATCGCTCTGTTAAGACAGACTTCCAGCCCTTTCGTGTTGAGCCCCCATGGGCTGCTCAGGGAGTTTCTCCTATGCAAGCAGCAGTGGTAGGGGCACTAACGTGGCTCAGCTCCATGACAGTCACCACACATCAGCCTATAGCATGCCCGCTCTCAAAGCGCTGCTCAGAGTGCCATCATGAGTGTGTCATGAACAAATGGATGGACAGAACAATCAGCAAGGGTTACACCCTACAATTTGCAACAAAACCTCCACAATTCAATGGGATTCTGGAGACTGTTCTGTCATCCTGAGACTGAACACATTTGCACTGCTGCTTCTTGGTCTTCTCCAAGTGCTTTTATTTGGTTTTACCTGTGTGATGTTTCTGATGCGCCTTTATCCCACACAGTGTTGAACTGTCTATCTGATTAGTCCGTGGCGCTGCGGCTCTTCTCCGCTGCAACTCTGATTCACGGTGTCTAAAACAGTCATTCTGCAGCTATAGTCATAGAGCAGTTTACATGTCTCTCTGTGATTACTCTAAACGCTGTATGATTATTTTTGTAAATAATCTCTGGAGTGTTACATACCAGACATTTCTTAATTACAGATGTTTAATTCTGTGAATCAAGACAGTGCTGTGGGAGCTGTCCATGGTTCTAAATTCCTGTGTTTTCTAAGTTTCCATGTTACATTTCTTGCTGGAATTGCATCTGAGTTTATCTCACACTGCAGATTATCTAAGTATAGTGAGATGGGCTAAATGGTATGGAATGCCATTTGGTTCAGGATGCACATAAACACGTGTGTGTGTGTTTGTGTAGTTCATGTACAGATACAGTGGGGCAAAAAAGTATTTAGTCAGCCACCAATTGTGCAAGTTCTCCCACTTAAAAGATGAGAGAGGTCTCCAATTTTCATCACAGGTATACCTCAACTATGAGAGACAAAATGAGAAAAAAAAATCCAGAAAATCACATTGAAGGATTTTTAATGAATTAATTGGTAAATTCCTCGGTAAAATAAGTATTTGGTCAATAACAAAAGTTCATCTCAATACTTTGTTATATACCCTTTGTTGGCAATGACAGAGGTCAAACGTTTTCTATAAGTCTTCACAAGGTTTTCAAACACTGTTGCTGGTATTTTGGCCCATTCCTCCATGCAGATCTCCTCTAGAGCAGTGATGTTTTGGGGCTGTTGCTGGTCAACACGGACTTTCAACTCCCTCCAAAGATTTTCTATGGGGTTGAGATCTGGAGACTGGCTAGGCCACTCCAGGACCTTGAAATGCTTCTTACGAAGCCACTCCTTCGTTGCCCGGATGGTGTGTTTGGGATCATTGTCATGCTGAAAGACCCAGCCACGTTTCATCTTCAATGCCCTTGCTGATGGAAGGAGGTTTTCACTCAAAATCTCACGATACATGGCCCCGTTCATTCTTTCCTTTACACGGATCAGTCGTCCTGGTCCCTTTGCAGAAAAACAGCCCCAAAGCATGATGTTTCCACCCCCATGCTTCACAGTAGGTATGGTGTTCTTTCTCCACCAAACACGACAAGTTGAGTTTTTACCAAAAAGTTCTATTTTGGTTTCATCTGACCATATGACATTCTCTCAGTCCTCTTCTGGATCATCCAAATGCTCTCTAGCAAACTTCAGATGGGCCTGGACATGTACTGGCTTAAGCAGGGGGACACGTCTGGCACTGCAGGATTTGAGTCCCTGGCGGCATAGTGTGTTACTGATGGTAGCCTTTGTTACTTTGGTCCCAGCTCTCTGCAGGTCATTCACTAGGTCCCCCCGTGTGGTTCTGGGATTTTTGCTCACCGTTCTCATGATCATTTTGACCCCACAGGGTGAGATCTTGTGTGGAGCCCCAGATCGAGGGAGATTATCGGTGGTCTTGTATGTCTTCCATTTTCTAATAATTGCTCCCACAGTTGATTTCTTCACACCAAGCTGCTTACCTATTGCAGATTCAGTCTTCCCAGCCTGGTGCAGGTCTACAATTTTGTTTCTGGTGTCCTTTGACAGCTCTTTGGTCTTGGCCATAGTGGAGTTTGGAGTCTGACTGTTTGAGGTTGTGGACAGGTGTCTTTTATACTGATAATGAGTTCAAACAGGTGCCATTAATACAGGTAACGAGTGGAAGATAGAGGAGCCTCTTAAAGAAGAAGTTACAGGTCTGAGAGAGCCAGAAATCTTGCTTGTTTGTAGGTGACCAAATACTTATTTTACCGAGGAATTTACCAATTAATTCATTAAAAATCCTTCAATGTGATTTTCTGGATTTTTTTTTTCTCATTTTGTCTCTCATAGTTGAGGTATACCTATGATGAAAATTGGAGACCTCTCTCATCTTTTAAGTGGGAGAACTTGCACAATTGGTGGCTGACTAAATACTTTTTTGCCCCACTGTACGGAATATCTTTTCAGCTTTGTCTAGGTGACTTGGTGCTAATGCACATGATGGTCTGAGGGTGGTTCATAGCTATAGTTGGACTGTTCTGAGTTTTCAGGGTGTAGTTGGTGGTTCTACTGTGGACCCAGTGAGGCATTGACTACATCTTGCTTTGCCTTATTCCAATAGCGATAGCTTAAAGAGCGAAGCCAATATGAAGTAGAACGTTGGCTACATATTGTAACCCCAGAATCTACGAGCATTGGTGCAGCTCTTTAAGCCCTGGGCCTCACTGGTTCCTAAAATGGCTGAAGAAAACGCCATTTTATTTGGGAACCATTACTCCGGTCTGGCCCCCATTTATAGTGTCAGTGCGGAACGGAGTGAGGCCCACCACTAGGTGGGTGTGGACTAAAAGCCTTCAGTGCTGCGTGTGCACGTGAGGGATAAGCCCAATGGCGATAGCTTAAAGAGCTGCACCAATACTCGTAGAATCTGGGGTTACAATACGTAACTAACTATCCCATGGGAGCCAATCATACGCCACATTGAGGTTGATGATACAGAGTGGGTTCCGTTCTTTCTCCAGTTTACTGTATGTCGAACAATACAGATTGCATCACAGGTGGATCAATTGCTTCTGAATCCAAACTGTGTAGGCAATAGAATGTGTTTGTAGACTGGCCGTACTCTTTGGATAACCACCACAGATAATAAAAGCTTAGACAGTGTTGCCATGATAGAAAAACCCCAGTGGTTTTCTGCTAGAGATCTCAGTTCCTTCTTGTAGAGACATGTGATCGAAGAAAGCAGCCATGCACTAGGAACCCTAACACATTCCCAAATTGTTCCAATCAGTAGAACCAGATGGAGGAGGAGTTGTTTTGAGTGGGAGTATTTAAGGCTTGCTGACCTCGGGGCTGGGGGTTGGTGGCGTTGCCTTGCCTGCTCGGGGTCCTCGGGGGGAGAGCTGCTGCGACCGGCCCTCCGCTCGTATGTTTCCTGACAAACCACTCACATGCACACACTTATTTTGCGCGCGTTCTCATATATAGGCACACCGACATACAGTACATGCACAAGTGTCTCTCCTTTAACAGGTGCAGAAACCAGACTCGTGTTGAGACATCCCCAGTGGAAGAAGCAGTTTGTCTTTTGTTTGTTTTAGTTGTCGTTTTTTTTTTGTTTTGTTTTGTTTTTTGTCTGTTCCCCTCCCTTTTCTTTCCCCCCTTCACACACTTCCTTTCCCTCTTCCCCATCCTGTTGGGTCTTCCATGGGTAAAACAATTAAAATAAAGTATTAAAAGTTATTACAGGAGGAGTTTACAACAATATACAGTGCAAAGTTAGGTACTGTATAGGCTCCTCTTGGCAAAGTAAATCTGTTTTGGCACAGTAAGGGTGACAGATCCCTGTTCTGTTTGCCTAGCTGCCTGACAGGACAAGGGGACAACAAGGGGGAAAAAAAAAAAAAAAGTTGTTCACTGAATATTCTGTCAGTTCCCTGGCACCTGCCATTTTTGAGCCTAGACATACACTCCTCTAATTCGCCAAAATCGGGGGGGGGGGGGGGGGGGCTTCAATAGGATCTTGATCTTCGGGGGGGATGATGTGTGGAAAACTATCAGGGTCTAACAACTCTGGTTGCATGGTGAACTGACCATTTAATTTTATGATAAAACTTGACATATTAATTTGAACAACTTTGGAAACTTACCTCACCCAACTTTTCAACAGTCATATAAGGTGTTTTTAGTCATTTTATTATTTATTTTAAAATCTGTGCTCAAATACACTATGCATACAATTAAGCAAACTATTACAGAGAAAATAGATTAAATTATTGTGAGATGATGAAACTATATATGATTATTTTGATAAAAACAATTTGGTTTTAGGGTTGAAATTAGAGTAACAGGGTTGAATAAATTCACTACTTTTAATTGGAGATCATGACATAAATGTGAATAACAATTATAACAACAGAAATGGTGTTTAATAGTAATTTATTGTTTCAAGAAGAACTGCTAGAATAATTCAGGATGATAAAACAAATTTTTGAGGGACAAGGACCTGTACTTAGTGCTTTTCTAGTCACAAAGATCACTCAAAGTGCTTCACTAGTAGCTACACTAACCCTCTGTTCTCAGGGCCTATCAGATACAGGTAAGTAGGAA
This sequence comes from Pholidichthys leucotaenia, assembly GCA_020510985.1. Classification (NCBI taxonomy): domain Eukaryota; kingdom Metazoa; phylum Chordata; class Actinopteri; order Cichliformes; family Pholidichthyidae; genus Pholidichthys; species Pholidichthys leucotaenia. The sequence continues at coordinate 184,858,733 of CM035840.1, read as the reverse complement.
CAATTTAGAGTCACTAATCAACCTAACATGCATGTCTTTGGATTGTGGGAGGAAACCTGTCATCCTTTCAAAGAGCATTGAACTTATTATTTAGCAACAATTGAATTGAAATATTAAAAAAAATTGCTGTTCATATGACCACATAGCAGATGGCAACTTTGCTCCATCACACTGATTTGAAAATCCAGAATTAAATAAAATGAGGAGGAAGAACATGAAGTCGGCTCATTTCAATATAAACAATTGAATATGATAAGAATGAAAATTAACTTGGTAAATATTTTTTAAGATAAACTACAGTATATAGTAAATATTGTGGCAGGCCTATATTTAACATAAAAATAGCACCTGGCAATTAAATGAATCAGCCAATTAAAAAAACACTTATGAACTGATTGCTTCTGGTGTTTCAGTGTCATTTATGTTTCATGGCTAACCAGAGTAGGCCTCACTTCTCCTTCTCTAAATACCGCTGCCTCCTGTCTGGATCAGCATCACACCCGACATGGTAGTGCCTCTGCTTTTCAGCAGCACTTAATGGTGTCTTAGAGCTCTGTATAAATTAAAAAATTCTAAAATATCAATTAACCAACAAAAAATGATTAAAACAAGCTTGAGAGCATTTCAGTTTTTACATCCTTAATATTTTCAGGGCTCCTGACGGCAACAAAATGAGATAATGGTCATTTATATTCTGGAAAATAAAGTAAACCCTTTAAAACATGCAAATTATTATAAATATTAAGAACACATTTAATTTTACTACAGACAGTAGATTGTCGGTTAAAGTAACAGAGATGCAACCCTGTCACTGTAGTACAATCCTGTTACTTTAATTATGGTAACAGGGTTGAAAGTAACAGGGTTGTAAATCAGTGCAATAGCATTTTTTCACAGAAAGAAATGCTATTTGTGGAATGTAATCATTTATGAAAGTAAAGGATAAATGTAGTCATATGAATTAAAAAAATAATTTATCTTCTTTTGGCAATATGAGTAACAGGCTTGAACTGACACTCAGTTTAGTAAGAAAAGATTTGAAAAATACCATACATAGGGCCAGGTAGATTTGGATAGGTTTTCCCCTTTAATTAGATATTGTGGGGTATTCCCCGACAGCAGGGCTATTCAATTACAAAATTAGTTGGGCCATAATTTGAAATCAACAAATGTAACTGGGCCGCACATGTTCAGCGATCTGTTGAATGACAAATTTCAAACCAACACAGATCAATATGATGAAAAATATGCATTTTTTTATTCATTGTCTTGGTTTTAAATGTGCGCTTGGCCCATGATAAAGGTACATCAAAAGTGCATAAAAACAATAACAGTGCTGGGGTTGAGCAGAACTTGAAGTAGTAGAAATATTTTTCCTCTTGAACAACAATTAAATAAATAGAATGGGAAAAAAAAACTCTGTAAATAACCATTTTGGTCACATCCTACTCAGGCATATCTCAAAGTGCATAAAAACTTAATGTGCACTGTTAGTAGCATTAACATTTGTTTCCCTTTTGAAATAAAATATACTACATCCTGGTCATAACTGACCTTGACACATCACAAAGTGCATTTAGCAGAATAAAAAATGAACTGTCAAACACTTCAGTGCACAAACCCCCCAAGAAAAGATTGATAGCATTAACAAACATTGCATATCCACTCTCGTGGTTTGTGTTATGTCGTAACTCGTAGACAAAGATGAGGCCAGAAGTGGAACTGAACACTACTTTGTTATACATACTGAGTCCCAGTACCCCTGCCGTGCATGCAGCCGCTGGCAGAGGAAAGGCAGAACACCCGTCCCTCTACCCGCAGTCCCTCTTATACCACAGGAGATGGCGGGACTGGAAACCAGGGGCGCCATCCCATACCACACAAATAAGAGCTTCAATTATAACAGTGTATGAACATTAATAACACAGAATAAATGCTTCACACACACCCCCACAGAAAATCCAAAACACACACACAAAATCAAACTAAATTCAAATCACAAAAGGGACCTATAGCATTCACACAAAATAACTAAAATTAGGGGAGATGGGTAGACAGTGTCATGAATTCCCGCCTGTATGAGGCAGGAGGAATAAAATCCACGAGCAGGAGTACGCTGTGTGCAATTTATTGAACAGAATAAAAATATAACAGTCCAAATAAACAATGAACGGAGAGCCAGGGGAGTACAGGGATGCCTCAAGGACACTCAACAGAACAGGTGAGTAAAACACAGGGAAAATGTTCCGTGGCAGATGGAACTGCAGAGGAGGAACGGATAAAGTGCCCGGGAAAGGAACCGCCAGACGGAACTGGACGGTAGGAGCGAAACAGTTTGTACTCACACAGCTGGAGCAGTCCGAGTTAATCCGTGAAGTCCACTGAGCGAGGGAAAAGGGAGAACTGACGGACAAAGGCAACACTGGGTTTACACCTCAATCACCCAACAATGCACAACAGCGAACCCAATTCTTAAATGCGGGAACACTAACGAGCTGAGTGCATGCCAGTGAGGAGCGGGAGAGAGAAGGTGTGGAAGAGCGTGAGTGGAGACAGGTGTGCGTGAAGCTGTCAGTGAGGCTGAGTGGGTGTGTCAGTGTGTGTGTGAATGCAGGAGTAAGCATGAGAGTCTGAGCACGTGGGTGGAAATGAATGGGTGTGTGTGTGCGTATATGCAAAGTGTACATAAGAGTGAGCATGAAGGTGAACATATAAGTGTGCGTGTGCACAAACCAGGAGGAGAAAATAACAAAAGGCAGCCAACTGGTACGGACTGGCAGGAGAGAGGGGCATGGCTGAGCTGTCAACAGCTGAGCTGAGCTCAGAGCCTCCCAGGAGGAGCCTAAGACAGCTAAGGGGAAACGCACACTTCTGAGGGCATAACAGCCACCGAGCCAAGGAACTGAGCTGGCAAGTCCAGCCCAGTCCATAACAGACTGCCGTCCTACCCCCCCCCCACACACACACACACACACGGCGAAGCAGGTTATTCTGCCGCCTATTCACAAAAGAAGAAAAATGCTGCTGTCTCCTATACAAAATACCAAATGAAAACAATCCCCCAAACTATCAACTCAGAACAAATGAACAGTTATAACACTTCAGTAACCTCAATGTCCATTGGCAGCCAGGGGTAAAACCGACCCGGAGGCCCAGGACAGCCCCAAACCATCCACTCCCTTGGCCGCCGAAGATAAGACAGGCTCAGAGGCCCCAGGCAGCCCCACGATGTGTGCGCCACCAGCCGCCGTCTGCCTCTGGGATCAAAAACCACCTTTCCCGCGAAAATGTCCCTCTTCACCACTGACTGCCTTATCACTCATGACCCGCCGTGCTGCTGTCCAACACACCGTCCCACCATGCACGTTGGTCCGTTCCAGACTTCTCTCGACAGTGCTGTCATGGCTCCAAATACTCCGGCCCCCTGTGGCCAAACTCCACGAAGACCCAAACCCTGCTCGTCGGCTCCGCTCGCTGCGTTGGGCGCCTTGCCGTAACACCCAGCAGCCTCATCCAAGGCGCTCCGCTGCGCTGCCTCCGTGTCCAGCTGCTGCTGCTCACTCCCAGGGCTCACAGCATCGCCTTCACCGGCATTGTTTTCCGACCCAGGCACCTCACTGCTGCTCCCAGCACCCTCGTTCCAGGCGCTCCGCTGCGCTGTCTCCATGCCCGGTTGTAGCTGCTCTCCCTCGGGGCTCTCAGCATCACTCTCGTCGACGTCACTCTCCAACCCGTGTGTTTCGTCACTGCTCTCGGCATCCTCGTCCCAGGCGCTCCGCTGCGTTGTCTCCATGCCCGGCTGTCACTGCTCTCCCCCGGGGCTTTCAGCCTCCATGGTCCCACTCACTCGCTGCCTAGCCTCCAGCTGCAGGGATGACTCCTGCTGCTCCCCCTCTCTGCACACCGCGCCGTCCAACTCATCAGCGCTCCGGTCCTCCACCTTTCTGCACTTCACGGCTGGCCCACTGTCTTCAGTGACCGGGGACTCTCCCTCTCACAGTACTGGGCCCACCACGAAATCTAGCTGGCAGCTTGGAGCTCTCTTTTGGCGCACAGTTAGCTTTGCGGCTAACCTGCCCATAGGTACCGAATGGGCTGTTAGTTTCTCCAAGCTAACTAGCCTAGCCACTCCTGGCGCCAATGCTTCTGCCACCCACAGCTTCATGGTCCTCATCTGGCCGGTAAAGAACTTGGCCAGCTGCTCGACAGCATCCTCATACCCATCCATCTCTCCAAACGAAGCGAGAATTCTTAGGCCCTCCACACCGAAATGGTGAGTCAGAAGTGCTCGACAACATCTCCCGTCGAGTCCACTCAAACCCAGTGCCCCGAAGTAATCCTCAAATGTGGCCCGCCACGTCGGCCACAGGATCACTGGCTCTCCCGCGTACTCCAGAAATGGAATTAGGGTTCAAAATAGCCCATACGCCACCATAAGTTTATCACTCGTTGTCAAATGTTGTCGTAACTTGTAGACAAAGATGAGGCCAGGAGTGGAGCTGAACACTACTTTATTATACAGACTGAATCCCAATGCACCTACCGTACACGCAGCCACTGGCAGAGGTAAGGCAGAACACCCGTCCCTTTACCAGCAGTCCATCTTATACCACAGGAGATGGCGGGACCGGAAACCGGGGCCGCCATCCCGTACCACACAAATAAGAGCTTCAATAATAACAGTATATGAACATTAATAACACAGAATAAATACTTCACAGTTTGGTTTGTTTTAAATCACCACATGTGAGTAGGAACCTCTTTTTATAACTACACATTCCATTACATACACTTATCATTCAACCAAAAATTTCTAGTAGAGTTAAGGACACAAAAAGCACCCACTTAAAAACTTGAGTAATGACTTCAGTCTTGAACGTTTGAGGGTTTTCTCCAAAATTTATAATAATTTTCTTATAATTTCCTACTTTTCTCTGTAAATTTATCTAAATTTGTCTGAAAGCTGCTGACGAATTAAAGTCATTGACTTTGTGAATTTCAGTCATCTTAACTTGCCAAGTACATAATATCCATCCACCCATGGATGGATGGATATTGTTGTAGCTGGTGAAGTCAATCCTCAGTGATTCAGTCACTCTTTCCTTTCCCTGCATACAGTATGAAGCCTAACCACATCTGTTAGCTAAGCGACTCCTCATTATTGCTCCCGTTACCAGCTTAGATACACTACCGTTCAAAAGTTTGGGGTCACCCAGACAATTATTTTGTGTTTTCCATGAAAAGTCACACTTATTTACCACCATGAGTTGTAAAATGAATAGAAAATATAGTCAAGACATTGACAAGGTTAGAAATAATGATTTGTATTTGAAATAATAATTTTTTCCTTCAAACTTTGCTTTCGTCAAAGAATCCTCCATTTGCAGCAATTACAGCATTGCAGACCTAACATGATTGCACAAGGGTTTTCTAATCATCCATTAGCCTTCTGACGCAATGAGCAAACACATTGTACCATTAGAACACTGGAGTGATAGTTGCTGGAAATGGGCCTCTATACACCTATGTAGATATTGCACCAAAAACCAGACATTTGCAGCTAGAATAGTCATTTACCACATTAGCAATACATAGAGCGTATTTCTGATTACTTTAAAGTTATCTTCATTGAAAAAAAGTGCTTTTCTTTCAAAAATAAGGAAATTTCTAAGTGACCCCAAACTTTTGAACGGTAGTGTACCTCTTCTGCATTTTTTCTGCATTGAAAATACTTTAATAAGCTCATGCTTCTCTCGGACAACAACGCTAGAAAGACACTCTGCCTGCTGACTGAAACACTCACATGGGTGGGGCGCTTCTGAAATCCGCGCGGACGACAGTCATGCACGTTGTTCGTGTGCACGCTTGTAGACCGTGATTCCTTCATATTTTTTTTCTTAAATTTATAATTCCTTGGCTTGGCTTTGGACCACTCCGAGGTTGGTTCCGGGCCACATGTGGCCCGCGGGCCACTAATTGAATAGGCCTGCCCTACAGTTTGACAGTGCTATGAGATGGCTGCTGTTGTGAAATGGCACTATATACAGTGGTGTGAAAAAGTGTTTGCCCCCTTCCTGATTTCCCTTTTTTTTTGTATGTTTGTCATACTTAAATGTTTCAGATCACCAAACAAATTTAAATATTAGACAAAAGTAACACAAGTGAACACAAAATGCAGTTTTTAAATAGTGTTTGTTATTAAGGGTAAAAAAAAAAAAAATCCAAACCTACATGGTCCTGTGTGAAAAAGTGATTGCCCCCCCCCCCCGTTAAAACATGAATTAACTGTGGTTTATCACATCTTTAGAAAGCTGAGTTCAATTTCTCTAGCCACACCCAGGCCTGATTACTGCCACACCTGTTCTCAATCAAGAAATCACTTAAATAGGACCTGCCTGACAAAGTGAAGTAGACCAAAAGATCCTCAAAAGCCAGACATCATGCTGCAATTCAAAGAAATTCAGGAACAAATGAGAAACAAACTAATTGAGATTTATCTGGAAAAGGTTATAAAGCCATTTCTAAAGCTTTGGGACTCCAGCAAACCACAGTGAGAGCCATTATCGACAAATGGTGAAAACATGGAACAGTGGAGAACCTTACCAGGAGTGGCCAGCTGACCAAAATTACCCCAAGAGTGCAGCAACAACTCATCCAAGAGGTCACAAAAGACCCCACAACAACATCCAAAGAACTGCAGGCCTCACTTGTCTCAGTTAAGGTTAGTGTTCATGACTCCACCATAAGAAATGGTGGAGATGGTGGACTTCATCAAGATGGCGGAGTGAGTGGTCTCAGTCTTGCAGGCTCAACTTAAATAAATTTTTTTAGTTGTGGTTCAGCCGGTCTGGATTTGGTGGTCAGACTCGATCTCTGTTTTTAAGAGTTGTTTTGCGCTCGCTGTGAGAATTGGACTTTTGGGACTGCTCTAATTCGGGAGTGAACTGATTGGCGTTTCTTTTCGTGGTTCGCTGCTACGCTTAACCCAAAGCGTTTGCTAGGCTAACACTATAGCTAATGCCATAGCAAGTCGTAGCACCTAGCACCGACACAGAGAAGCGACTCTGTCCCCGGTGATTGGGGCTCGCCGGAGGAACAAGCCGAGGCAGCAGTTGGACGGGAGCTGGATCGGAGTTCAACTGCAGCAGTGGTGGGAGACGGGGACCAGTGGAGGACCACCGGGGCCCCAGCCGGAGTCGGAGCCCAGTTGCAGCGGCGGGGCTTGGTGGAGGAACTACTGAGGCAGACGGCAGTAGGTGGCAGGGCTCAGCGGAGGATCTACCGGGACCCCAGCTGGACAGAAGCAGGATCGGAGCTCGGCTACAGCGGCGGTGGGCGGCGGGACTCGGTGGAGGAGCTTCCGGTACCCCGGCTGGACAGGAGCTCGGTTACGGCGGCGGTAAGCAGCGGGACTAGCAACGGAGGGGGCTAGCTGAGGCCCAGCTGGATTCGAGGTTGGTCGGATCGGATACAGGCGACACCAGCAGAGATTGTTTTACTATCCACAGGTCAGTAAAAATGCCACCAAAGAAGGAGGAAATGGAAGAGATCAAAAAATCTCTGAACTTCTTGTCAGAAGAACTGACCAAAGTGGTTAGTCAGCAGGCTAAAATAATAGAGCTAATGGAAGAAGTCCGAGAATTAAAATTAACAATTAAGGAAAAAGACAAAAAAACTGCAGACTTGGAGCGACACGTCGAGGATCTTGAACAATATTCTCGTATGGATGATCTAATTATAAGTGGACTAGACATTAAATATCAATCATATGCTCATGCTACAGCAGGAATGAGAGGTGAGGAGGCTCCCCTGAGTGAATCAGTCTCCCTGGAAAACCAGGTGCTTCAATTCCTTGATAGGAGAGATATAAAGGTCGAAGCAAATGCAATTTCAGCCTGTCATGCTTTACCCAGAAAGGATAATAAAACAAAGAAATCAATTGTGATGCGCTTTGTGAACAGAAGGGTAAAGAATGACATACTGAGGCAGGCCAGAAAGCTACGGGGAACAGAAGTTTACCTAAATGAACATCTAACAAAAACTAATGCTGAAATAGCACGGCAAGCACGGATGCTGAAAAGACAAAATAAGATACAGGCAACATGGACAAGAAATTGTAGAGTTTGGATCAAACTAAATGGAACACCTGAGGAAGCAAAAAGTATAATAATCAGGGATGTTACTGACTTAAATAAATACAGATGAACACTGATTAAGAAAATTAAGAGACTACAAAAATCCATATCCACACACGGCAAGAATAGTTCTTTTGACATACCATGTCAATGTACTTTAAAAAAAAAAATAAATAAATAAATAAACAAAACAAACAAAAAAATTATGACTGACTTGAGCAGACATCAATTATCCCCAGTTGGAGGAAGTCATTTGACACAGAGTGAGGAAATTCAAACTCTGAAATTATGCCATTATGCTGAACATAAACTACAAGAGATGGAGAATGATATTGATCCTGATAACCACTTTTTCAATAATATTCATAATCATTGTGAATATTACACCGAAAAGCAATTCAAAAGTCAAGTGCAACTAGATGGTAAACTATCAATAATACACTTCAACAGCAGAAGTCTTAACAAAAACTTTCCACAGATTCAGGACTATTTAAAACAGCTAGACAGAAAATTTACAGCCATCGCAGTCTCTGAAACTTGGCTTAATGAAGAGCAGGCTCCCCTGATGGCAACAGAGGGATATCAGATGTTTCATATTAACAGATCTCAAAAAAAGGGTGGTGGTGTTGCACTGTATATTGATGACCTGTATAGGTGTAAGCTTGTAAATGGAATGTCCTTTGCACTACCAGGGATTTTGGAATGTGTTACTGTTGAGATTGACCAAGATAAAACAAAAAATCTAATTATAAGTTGTATATATAGAACGCCGGGAACTTGCATTGTGACATTTAGAGATAAATTAGTCGAGCTGTACAATAATATTACTAGTAAGAAAATGGTAGTAATTTGTGGAGATTTCAATATTGATCTACTAAATCCATATCAACAAAATGTAATTACAGAGTTCATGAATTCTATGTACAGCATGAGTCTATATCCCACAATAACACATCCCAGTAGAATCACAGTTCACACTGCTACACTTATTGACAACCTGTTTGTTAATATTATTGATAAGAAAATAGAAAGTGGATTATTGATAAATGATATAAGTGACCATTTGCCAACCTTTGCACTTATCCATGGCCACACGGGGGCCAATACAGAAAAAATTTTAAAATCGTTCAGATACAAATCACAAAATGCAATCAGTTCTTTTAAAGAGGACTTGCTCAAGCAACACTGGACAAAAGTCTATGTATCAGATGTAAATGAAGCCTATGACACATTTATAAACATTGTAACCACTCTTTATGAAAAAAATTGTCCATTAGTAAAGAAAAAGCTTAAACATAAATTTGCCGATAAGCCATGGTTAACCAAAGGATTACAAAAGGCGTGTAAAAAGAAAAATTTACTATATAAAGCTTTTCTAAAGAAAAGGACAAAAGAAGCAGAGCAGCGGTATAAAACATACAAAAATAAGTTAACATATATAATAAGATGTAGTAAAAGAGACTATTACAGTAAAGAACTGGAGAAACACAGAGACAATATTAAAAATACATGGACAATACTTAACAATATTCTTGGAAATAAAAACAGAAATACAAGCTACCCAACCAATTTTTCAAAAAATAATAAAACAACTCAGAGTGTGAATGCAGCTTCACCTGCAGATGAATTTCATAACTTTTTTGTTAACATTGGTCCTAATTTGGCTCGAGAAATACCCATTACGGCACCCACAGGTGATACAATAAGCAAAAACACTGCTTTAAAAGACTCCATTTTAATAAAGAACACAGACGAGAGAGAGGTCATTGAAATTGTTAAATCGTATAAAAGTAAAACATCTATGGACTGTGATGGTATTGACATGCTCTTAGTCAAAACTATTATTGAATGCTTAGTGAAACCACTGACGTATATCTGTAACCTGTCTCTCCAAACAGGTATATTTCCCAATGCAATGAAAAGAGCTAAAGTAATTCCGATATACAAGACGGGTGACAGAGGGGAACTTTCAAACTACAGACCAATTTCACTATTGCCGCAATTTTCCAAGATACTTGAAAAAATATTCTATGAGAGAATTGACAACTTCATGCTGAAGAATAATTTATTGTGTGAGCAGCAATATGATTTCAGACACAAGAGGACAACTGCATTTGCTCTAATGGAATTTATAGAAAAAATATCAACTGCCGTTGAAAATAAAGAGTATTCAGTTGGGGTATTCCTGGATCTTAAAAAAGCATTTGACACAGTGGATCATAATTTATTATTAAAGAAACTACAAAATGCAGTTCTGATTCTGATTCTGATTCTGATTCTGAAATTGTGGTATTAGGGGAGTAGCACTGTCCTGGGTATGTAGTTACTTAAAGAATAGATATCAGTATGTATGTGTTGATAACAAAAACTCACAGTTACTGAAGGTTACTTGTGGAGTCCCACAGGGTTCAGTTTTGGGGCCATTGTTATTCAATACGTATATAAATGATATATGTAAAGTTTCAGAAAAAATGGATTTAATATTGTTTGCTGATGGCACTAATTTATTATGCAGTGGAAGCAATTTGGAACAACTTTTGGATACACTTGGAAAGGAATAAGGAAAGCTTAAACTGTGGTTTGATTCAAACAAATTAACGCTCAATTTAAGTAAGACAAAAATTTATAGTTTTTAACAACCATCACAACAACTTAGTATCTAAACTCAGTGTAAATGGTGTAGAGATTGAAAGGGTATCCAAAACTAAATTTCTTGGTGTAATAATTGATAATAAACTGTGTTGGAAGTCACATATTAATTATATTAAAGGTAAAATATCCAAATCAATTGCAATACTACACAGAGTGAAATATTTGCTGAATCAACCCACACTATATACCTTTTTTTTTTTTTTTTTTACCTTGTATCATTCATTAAAACTCCCATACATGACATATTGTCATAGTCCTTCTTTGTGCAATGGGATGATTCATGTGTTTATATGGGTCATCATCATATATTAAGCTGTAATGTATATAGGTTCTATAGTCGTGTTAGTTTCTTTTTTACTTTCCATGGGTAATCCCTTTGTCTGTCATGTGCGTTTCTGTTGTTTGGCTGTCAACTGTCATGCTGCTGTTACACTGTAATTTCCCAGTTTGGGATCAATAAAGTACATCTATCTATCTATCTATATTGTACTGAAGTATGGGGAAATACATATAAAACAAACATATATCCAGTCTTTATGCTTCAGAAGAGAGCTATTAGAATAATAAACAAAGCAGCTTACAGGGAACCAACAAACCTTCTTTTTCTTAAATTAAAAGCTCTCAAGTTGAAAGATCTGGTTGACTTTAAAACTGCAGTAATAATGTTTAAAGTGAAGAATCTATCACTGCCCGCAAATATCCAAAAGCTGTTCCAAATAAGGGAGAAACAATATCATTTCAGAGGAACATGTATATTTCAAAAACCTTCAGTGAGAACTACCACCAAGCAATACTGTGTTTCAGTGCAAGGAGTCAGATTATGGAACGATTTTGGACCTGAATTAAAATCATGTACAACGCTTGGACAATTTATACAAAAACTAAAGGAAGAAATACTCCAAACATATATACAAGATGACATGTAAAATCACATAAGGATTGTCATATCCAGTCTGCGTTGTGTTGTTGCTTAGTTGTTTTTTTTTTGTCACATTTTGTCTTAGCTTTGTTCTGAATTGTAAACGCGCTTGTGTTACGTGTGGCCCTCACGAGCCACACAGAGAGAGCCGAGGGCGAGCCAGTGAGTTGTGATGTTTTATTATAAAAGGGACAGGGGATAAGGAACACGGCCTTGTAGGCCAAGAAGCACAAATACTCATACAGGGTGACACTCACAAGTTATGCAGCCAGACGAGTAGAGAGCCGGCACCGGGCATAGGGGTTCCAAGACACAAATACTCATACAGGGTAACACTCACGAGTAATGTTGCAAGATGAGTAGAGAGCTGGCACCAGGCGTAGGGGTTCCAGCCTTCACAGTGCTTAAGTCGCAGCCCCGAATGATCGGAGCTGCTCCTTTTTATCCTCATTAGCAGCGCCTCAGCTGATGAGGATTAATTGGGCCCCAGCCGTCCCGTAACACCGACAGCTGGGAGCCCGTTGAGACGCTGGCCAATGAGAGACAGAGATAAGGAGGGATATGGTCTGAGCGCCGGACGACCCGGTGTCTCATCCCACGGTGACAGAGCGTCCCCCTCACGGTCGGGCTCCGAACGACCCGAACCATCCGAGCCCCCCCCCCCCCCACACACACACACACACACACACACCTAGGGTGGGTGGAAGGGAGGCAGGACCGGAGGGAGAGAAGCAGGGAGAGAAAAAAAAAAAAAAGACAAATAGACCATGAACAAATACAGAGTACCAGGGCAGAGAGAAAAAAAAACAAAACAAACACAATACTCCATATCACACAAAAAAAAATAATTAGACCAGGGCACAAATGAGGAAAATACTGAGCATGGTTACAGGTAAACACACTACTCAATAGCACACAAATGATGTCTAGATCGGGGCAGGGGAGAGAAAAAAAAAACAACAAAACACCATGAAAGTGACAGGAACAAATGAGGCAATTACAGAGTACGGTTGAAAGGGAAACAAAACACATTACTCCATAATGCACAAACGAGGCTAGGAACAGGACAAGAATGAAGAAAATGCTGAGTACGGTTAATAAAAAACACAATACAAAGCGCTACATACATAGATTCACCTAGAGGACAAAAAACTGCACCCGAGTGACCTTAATATTTACTGAAGGAAGCGACACCCGAGGAAGACGGCAGGCAGAGTCCAATAAAGCCAGGACTGTTCCGGTGGTCTCCCTGCCCATTGTCCAGCTGGTGAACTGGGGAAAAGGGAATGTTCGGGCAGCCTACCCCAGACCCAGGTCCCAAGAAACAAGTCCTCCGGTGGCCGTACCAGGCCACCCAGAAGCAAACACAGTTCATCGGTGGGTTGGACCAGATCGCCGAACTGGAAGTCTTGCGGGTCGGGCGGCCGCACAAGCGAACTGAACGGGCACGGTAGGCCCTCCGGCGGCCGACCCGCATCGCTCAACCACCAGGACCGTTGGGACGGGCGAGAGGTCAAAGCGGACCCCGGTGGAAGAGGCTCGGGGGAGAGCCGATGACGAAGTGGACGAACGTTAGACTGCAGGGAAACAGCCACCCCCTCACCGGACCTGGACAACACTGGTGCAGAACCCACGTCGGACCCCGATTGGGTCTCGGGCAAACCCACGTCAGACACCACTGGAGCGGAACCCACGTCGGACCCCAATTGGGTCTCGGGCGAACCCACGTCGGACACCACTGGAGCAGCACCCACGACGAACCCCGACTGGGTCCGCACCGCACCAGAACTAACCTCCGACATCGAACCTGGACCTTTCAGCACCACGAGAGATGGCAACTCGCCACCCTGGAGGAAGGCTCAGGAGAGAAAACAGAACTCTGATCAGGATCACCAGCAGCGCCAGAACCGGGCGAGATGAGCTCAGACGCAGCGGACGGCTGCACCCGGCTCATGTCCCCTAGAGACAGGCTAAAGTGCTCAAAGATATGAAGGAGAAAGAGAAAGTAGAGCACTCGCCTGATCTCGGGTTCTGACGCTGTCCAGGACTGCGAAGATCCAGGATCCGTCGTCAGGAGGTCGTCGTCGTCAGGCTCCCACTCAGCTGCGTCGGGCCCCGCAGCCGGCATGATGGTCAGCGCAGTTTGGGATTCCTTCTGCCCCGGTAACCACGCCAATGGTCCACACGACGTGATGGCAGGAGAATCTCGTCCCGCTGGACCGAACCGCCTCTCTGTGGAGACCCGGGGACGCTTGGTCGTCGGCGCGGACTCCACGTAGCAGTCAGTCTTCCTCCTCCATCCACAACGTAGCTGCGGGACCGGAAACGCAGGCCCCCTCCTCATCCCACGACGTTGACCCGGCGCCGGGGACCGCTCAGCAGAGGGAGACACAGAGGGTGCAGGATTAATAACACAGGTTACAGCAGGTGGTGGGAGTTCAGGGAGCTGCGGACCCCGAACTCCACCTCCAGGAGTATGACAGAGCAAATCACGAGTAATGCTCACGAAACTCACGAGTAATGCTGCAAGATGAGTAGAGAGCTGGCACCAGGCATAGGGGTTCCAGCCTTCACAGTGCTTAAGTCGCAGCCCCGAATGATCGGAGCTGCTCCTTTTTATCCTCATTAGCAGCGCCTCAGCTGATGAGGATTAATTGGGCCCCAGCCGTCCTGTAACACCGACAGCTGGGAGCCTGCTGAGACGCTGGCCAGTGAGAGACAGAGATAAGGAGGGATATGGTCTGAGCGCCGGACGACCCGGCGTCTCATCCCATGGTGACAGCTTGTTTGTTTTTCTTTTAAATTCTTGGATGGAATATGGGTGGGCAATATAAGCTGCGGCTTCATCCATCACCCATTTCGGATAACTTATGTTGAACTGTATAATCAGAGGAGTTATTGTCTAATTTGACCTTGTTGGCTTTTCTTTCCCCCTTTGTTATATTATTCTGTTTCTTTTAATCTGTACTTTTAATCTATCCGAAATAAAGATTGATTGATTGATTGATTGATTGATTGATTGATTGATTGAGAAAGAGACTGGGCAAAAATGGCCTGCATGGCACAGTTCCAAGACGAAAACCACTGCTGAGCAAAAAGAACATAAAGGCATAAAGGGGAAAAAAAAAAGAACATAAAGGCTCATCTCAGTTTTGCCAGAAAACAGCTTGATGATCCCCAAGACTTTTGGGAAAATACTCTGTGGACTGACGAGACAAAAGTTGAACTTTTCGGAAAGTGTGTGTCCCATTACAACCAGCGTAAAAGTAACACAGCATTTCAGAAAAAAGAACATCATACCAACAGTAAAATATGGTGGTAATGTGGTATTGTGATGGTCTGGGACTGTTTTGCTACTTCAGGACCTGGAAGACTTGCTGTGGTAAATGGAACCATGAATTCTGTTGTCTACCAAAAAATCTTGAAGGAGAATGTCCGGCCATGTGTTCGCGACCTCAAGCTGAAGCGAAGCGCACTTGGATTTTGCAGGACAATGATCCAAAATACACCAGCAAGTCCACCTCTGAATGGCTTAAGAAAAACAAAATGAAGACTTTGGAGTGGCCTAGTCAAAATCCTAGCCTGAATCCGATTGAGATGCTGTGGCATGACCTTTAAAAGACGGTTCAGGCTCAAAAACCCTCCATTGTGGCTGAATTACAACAATTCTGTAAATATAAGTGGGCCAAAATTCCTCCACGGTGCTGTAAAAGACTCATTTCCAGTTATCACAAACGCTTGATTGCAGTTGTTGCTGCTAAGGGTGGCCCAACCAGTTATTAGGTTTAGGAGGCAATCACTTTTTCACACAGGGCCATGTAGGTTTGGATTTTTTTCCCTTAATAATAAACACCTTCATTTAAAAACTGCATTTTGTGTTTACTTGTGTTATCTTTGTCTAATATTTAAATTTGTTTGATGATCTGAAACAATTAAGTGTGACAAACATACAAAAAAATGAGAAATCAGGAAGGGGGCAAACACTTTTTCACACCACTGTAAATATTTGAATTGAATTTGAATCATTAAATGGAAATAATCATTTAAAAACTGCATTTTGTATTTACTCGGGTTATCTTCGTCTAATATTAAAATTTGTTTGATGATCTGAAACATTTAAGTGTGACAAATATTCAAAAATATGAGAAATCTGGAAGGGGAAAATACTTTTTCACAGCACTGTAAGTCAAAATGTCTTCAGATCTCATAAGTCTATTGCAGTAAGTTGCCTTGTAATATTTATTTGTCTTAACTTTTATATTTTTACAGTGCAGAAAACACATATAGCTAACTAGTTGTGTAATGATTTTACTTTGATTTGGAGTTATTTACTCATGATACTAGCCCATTACTGGTTACCTACATCAGATGTGAGGGGAGCATCAATGATGGCAATCACTGCACTAAAGGTGATATTTGAAAATGTCAGATGTCCCATCTCTATACATGAATAATGACAGTATTACTTTAGACAACCCCACATTTTTTGGAATAAGATGTTCTGGTTAGGAATATCTGTTAAAACCTTTCTAGTTAAAATTATTAAATTATATATGCTAAACCAATACTATTGTTATGGAAAAAAGTGGAAAAACTGTGTTAAAATAACTTTGAAACAGTTTCCCTTTAAATATCTCAACTGTTTTGTCATTTTAGATCATGTCACATGCAAGAAAAATAATTGAGCATGTTGTTATGATTGGCTGTAGCTAAATCATAAGTCTTGTTTCTGTCTTTATAGAGAGCAAAGAAAACAAAATGTGTTAATTTTCAGCAATAAATCACTCTAAAAACACAGTTGATCAAGTGCCCACTCTGTCTGATATTACAACTTAATTAAGGAATGTCAAACAAGAGGGAGTGTGGTTGGTCTTTATACCTGTGGAGGTATAAAGATGTCTAGCAGATATGGCTTTTTAACCAGATTGTTTAACATACGGCTGGGTGACATGGCCAAAATTACATCATAATGAAGTTTTTCATATTGATCGACCCCAATATATGTCACCATCCGTCCATCTATCCATCCATCCATCTTCTACCACTTTTCCGGAGGTCCGGGTCGCAGAGGCAGCAGTTCAAGCAGAGAAGCCCAGACTTCCCTCTCCCCGGCCACCTGTTCCAGCTCTTCAGAGAGGATACCAAGGCGTTCCCAGACCAGCTGGGAGACATAGTCTCTCCAGCAAGTCCTGGGTCTGCCCCGGGGTCTCCTCCCAGAGGGACGTGCCCGAAACACCTCAAGTGGGAGGCGTCCAGGAGGCATCCTGATCAGATGCCCATACCACCTCAATTGGCTCCTTTCAATGTGGAGGAGAAGCGGTTCTACTCTGAGTTCAGTCTGACTGAACTCCTCACCCTATCTCTGAGGGTGAGTCCAGAAATCCTACGAAGAAATCTCATTTCATCCACTTGTATCGCAATCTCGTTCTTTTGGTCATTACCCAAAGCTCATGACCATAGGTGAGGGTAGGAACGTAGATTGACTAGTAAATCGACAGCTTTGCCTTAGAGCTTAGCTCCCTCTTCACCACAACAGACCGGTACAACGTCTGCATCACTGCAGATGCTGCTCTGATCCATCTGTCATCTCTCGTTCCATTCTCCCCTCACTCGTGAATAAGACCCCAAGATACTTAAACTCCTCCACTTAGAGCAGGAACTTGTCCCCAACCCGGAGAGGACAATCCACCTTTTTCCGGCTGAGGACCATGGACTCAGACTTAGAGGTGCTGATTCTCATCCCAGCCGCTTCACACTCAGCAGCAAACCGTCCCAGTAAGACCCGTAGATCATTGCTGGATGAAGCCAGAAAGACAACATCATCTGCGAACAACAGCGATGAGATCCTGTGGTTACCAAGCATGACACCCTCCGTTCCCTGGCTGCACCTAGAAATCCTGTCCATAAAAAAGATGAACAGGACTGGTGCCAAAGGGCAGCCCTGGCAGAGTCCAACTCTCACTGGGAATGAGTCCGACCGAGTGTTGGCAATACGAACCAAACTCTCACAACGGTTGTACAGAGACCGAATAGCTCGTAACAACAAGCCCGATACCCTATACTCCCGAAGCACCCCCCACAAAAAAACCACGAGGGACGCGGTTGAATATCTTCTCCAAGTCCACAAAACACATGTAAACTGGTTGGGCAAACTCCCACGAACCCTCGAGGATTCTCGAGAGGGTAAAGAGCTGGTCCGATGTGCCACGGCCAGGACAAAAACCACATTGCTCCTCCTGAATCTGAGGTTCGACCAACGGCCGGACTCTCCTCTCTAGTACCTTGGCACAGACCTTCCCAGGGAGGCTGAGGAGTGTTTTCCCTATAAAGTTGGAGCACACCCTCCAGTCCCCTTTTTTGAAGAGAAGAACCACCACCCTGGTTTGCCATGCCAAAGGCACTGCCCCGGACCTCCATGCAATGTTGCAGAGGTGTGTCAACCATGACAGCCCGACAACACCCATGGCCTTGAGGTACTCAGGGCGAATCTCGTCCACCCCCGGGGCCCGGCCACCAAAGAGATTTTTAACCACCTTGGCGACCTCAGTCCCCGTGATAGGAGAGTCGTCCCCCTTGTCCACAAGCCCTGCTTCCTCTGTGGAAGGCATGACAGTGGGATTGAGGAGATCCTCGAAGTATTCCTTCCACCGCCCAACGATATCCCCAGTTGAAGTCAGCAGCGCCCCATCCGCACCATATACAGTATGGACAGGGAGCTGCTTCCACCTCCTGAGCCACTGGACAGTTTACCAGAATCTCTTCGAGACCGACCAAAAGTCTTGTTCCATGGCCTCATCGAGCTCCTCCCATACCCAGGTTTTTTCTTCAGCAACCACCCGAGTGACACTCTGTTTGGCCTGCTGGTACACCTCAGCTGCTTTGGGAGTCCCACAAGCCAACCAAGCTTGGTAGGGCTCCTTCTTCAGCTTAATGGCCCCCCTCACCACTGGTGCCCACCACTTGGTTCAGGGGTTGCCACCACGAGATGCCCCGACGACCTTGCGGCCACAGCTCTGGGCAGCTGCTTCAACAATGGAGGTGGAGAACATGGCCCATTCAGACTCCATGTCTCCAGACTCCCTTGGAATGTGGTTGAAGTTCTTCCGGAGGTGAGAGTTGAAGACCTCCCGGACAGGGGCCTCAGCCAGACGTTCCCAGCACACCCTTACTATATGTTTGGGTCTACCAGGTCTGAATGGCATCCTCCCCTGCCATTGGATCCAACTCACCACCAGGTGGTGATCAGTTGACCGCTTTGCACCTCTCTTTACCCAAGTGTCCAAGACATACGGTTGCAGATCTGGTGACACGATAACAAAATTGATCATCTACCTGCGCCCTAGGGTGTCCTGGTGCCAGGTGCACATATTGACACCCTTATTCTTGAACATGGTTTTCATTATGGACAAACTGTGGTTAGCACAGAAGTCCAATAACTGAACACCACTCGGGTTCAGATCAGGCAGGCCGTTCCTCCTAATCACCCTCCTCCAGGTTTCACTGTCATTGCACACGTGCGCATTGAAGTCCCCTAGTCAGACAATGGAGTCTCCATGAGGAGTACCCTCCAGCACCCCAGTCAGAGACACCAAAAAGGGTGGGTACTCTGAACCATCATTTGATGCATAGGCACAAATGATGGTCAGGACCTGTTTCCTAACCCAAAGGCACAGGGAAACAACCCTTTCATCCACTGGAGAAAACTCCAATATAGAAGCAGCAAGGTGGGGGGATACAAGAATACCCACCCCTGCTCATCGCCTCTCGCCTGGGGCAGCTCCAAAGTAGGCTAAGCTCCAGCCCCTCTCCAGGAGACTCGTTCCGGAACTGGAGCTGTGTGTTGAGGTAAGGCTGACTATATCTAGCCAGTATCTCTCAACCTCATGCACCAGCTCAGGCTCCTTCCCCACCAGAGAGGTGACATTCCACGTACCAAAAGCCAGTTTAGGAAGTTTGGGATCAGACCACCAAGGTCTCCACCTTTGACCGCCACCTAATCCATATAGCACGGGACCCCCTGGTCCCTCCTGCAAGTGGTGAGCCCACTGGAGGGCGGACCCATGTAAGTCCTTCGGGCTGAGCCCGGCCAGGTCCCATGGGCGGAAACCCGGCCACCAGACGCTAGCCATCGAGCCCCTCCCCTAGGCCTGGCTCCAGGGTGGGGCCCTGGTAACCCCATACCAGGTGGGGTACAATGAATCCTTGTTCTAGCATTCATCATGAGAGTTTGTTGGATCGTTCTTAGTCTGGCCCTTCGCCCAGGACCAGTTTGTCTTGGGTGATCCTACCAGAGGCAAATTGCCCCGAACAACATAGCTCCTGGGATCACTAGCGCACACAAACCCCCCACCACGATAAGGTGACGATCCATGAGGGGTCACGATATAAATAAAAATCCCTGTTTCTGTCAAGTTTAGAATCAGAATCAAACTGAATCATAGACCACTGAAGATTCACACCTTTTTGAACATACTAAAAAAAAATCACAAGCAATACATTCGAGCCAACTAGCTGTATTTTGTAAAGAACAACAAAAATAGTATAGCCTACTGTGTTTTTGTTTAAAATAAACATGATATTTTAAACTAGCTTTGTTATGTTTACAAAATGTAATTAGTTGGTACAGCTTTTATACCTTTTAATTCTTAGTATGCAGGACTCAAAATTTTAAGTTCTATGCTTTAGAAGGGAATGAGTTACCTAAACAAAAGCCTTACAGTGACCCACTGGGTTAAGATCCTTGCTTTGAAGCAGGATGACAGGGGTTTACAGTGGGGCAAAAAAGTATTTAGTCAGCCACCAGTTAGTCAGTGCAAGTTGCACTGACTAACTTGCACCAGTCAGTGCAAGTTCTCCCACTTAAAACATGAGAGAGGTCTCCAATTTTCATCATGGGTATACCTCAACTATGAGAGACAAAATGAGAAAAAAAAAATCCAGAAAATCACATTGAAGGATTTTTAATGAATGAATTGGTAAATTCCTCAGTAAAATAAGCATTTGGTCACCTACAGACGAGCAAGATTTCTGGCTCTCATAGACCTGTAACTTCTTCTTTAAGAGGCTCCTCTGTCCTCCACTCGTTACCTGTATTAATGGCACCTGTTTGAACTCGTTATCTGTATAAAAGACACCTGTCCACAACCTCAAACAGTCAGACTCCAAACTCCACTATGGCCAAGACCAAAGAGCTGTCAAAGGACACCAGAAACAAAATTGTAGACCTGCACCAGGCTGGGAAGACTGAATCTGCAATAGGTAAGCAGCTTGGTGTGAAGAAATCAACTGTGGGAGCAATTATTAGAAAATGGAAGACATACAAGACCACCGATAATCTCCCTCGATCTGGGGCTCCACGCAAGATCTCACCCCGTGGGGTCAAAATTATCACGACAACAGTGAGCAAAAATCCCAGAACCACATGGGGGGACCTAGTGAATGACCTGCAGAGAGCTGGGACCAAAGTAACAAAGGCTACATCAGAAACACACTACGCCGCCAGGGACTCAAATCCTGCAGTGCCAGACGTGTCCCCCTGCTTAAGCCAGTACATGTCCAGGCCCATCTGAAGTTTGCTAGAGAGCATTTGGATGATCCAGAAGAGGATTGGGAGAATGTCATATGGTCAGATGAAACCAAAATAGAACTTTTTGGTAAAAACTCAACTTGTCGTGTTTGGAGAAGAAAGAACACCATACCTACTGTGAAGCATGGGGGTGGAAACATCATACTTTGGGGCTGTTTTTCTGCAAAGGGACCAGGACGACTTATCCGTGTAAAGGAAAGAATGAATGGGGCCATGTATCGTGAGATTTTGAGTGAAAACCTCCTTCCACCAGCAAGGGCATTGAAGATGAAACGTGGCTGGGTCTTTCAGCATGACAATGATCCCAAACATACCGCCCGGGCAACAAAGGAGTGGCTTCGCAAAAAGCATTTCAAGGTCCTGGAGTGGCCTAGCCAGTCTCAAGATCTCAACCCCATAGAAAATCTTTGGAGGGAGTTGAAAGTCTGTGTTGCCCAGCGACAGCCCCAAAACATCACTGCTCTAGAGGAGATCTGCATAGAGGAATGGGCCAAAATACCAGCAACAGTGTGTGAAAACCTTGTGAAAACTTACAGAAAATGTTTGACCTCTATCATTGCCAACAAAGAGTATATAACAAAATACTGAGATGAACTTTTGTTATTGACCAAATACTTATTTTACCGAGGAATTTACCAATTAATTCATTAAAAATCCTTCAATGTGATTTTCTGGATTTTTTTTTCTTATTTTGTCTCTCATAGTTGAGGTATACCTATGATGAAAATTGGAGACCTCTCTCATCTTTTAAGTGGGAGAACTTGCACAATTGGTGGCTGACTAAATACTTTTTTGCCCCACTGTAAATTCATGCCAAAACTAGAGGGCACTCAGAAAGTGCATACCTCCACCAAGGTTCCGTCCCTCCCTCCCTTTGTCCTCCCCTCATCCCTTTGTCCATCCATATCACCATCCATCTGTACATTGTAAGATAGGGCCACCAAAGTTGCCCATCCCTGGCTTAAACCCAACAGGAATTCAGCCATCTTGGGCTGAAGGGTCAATTTTGGCGATTTCCACACATTGCGTTTGATGGAACTACAAATTTTATTGTATCAAGTTCAAACCTCTTTCAGTGGGCACATCCACATGTCAATATTATTTTCTTGCAATTGCTCCGCCCACTCAAAACAGGAAGTGTCATGTTTTTACTCTTGTACTTATCTGTTAGGGACTGTTCATCATAATCCCTTCAAACCTGATCAGCACACAAGCAGACATGTTGATGATGATTGCATTTGAACTCTGTGGAGTTTCAATGAGGGGCATGTCCATAGCGCCATAGTGAATTTCAGTTTCTCGCCATAATAATACAAACCGCTATAAATCACACATATGTGAGCCAATCTGCACAAAAGGTAGTAGGTTAATAGCAGTCTCCTCATGAAAACATCTACATGTAAATATTCTGTGGGTGGGGCCAAATGGCTCCATGGTGCCCACTACAAGACTTTCAAAATTTAGCCCTGCCCACTGCTTTCACTGACTTGTATGAAATGAGTTTTAAATATATACCATGAGAAGACCTACAAAAAAGCCTCTTGGACCCTTGGCTAAACCCAACAGAAAGTCGATTATTTTGATTTCGATGCTAATTTTTCACCATTTTCCTGTGGTTGTGTTTTAACTAACTCCTCCTACAGGTTTTATCATATCAACCTCAATCACTCTCAATATGCTCCTTAACATGGACGGACTGGGATAAAAATTCAGGCTGGGAATTTGACTCCATTGCAGGCTACCCCATTGTTATGAGCCAGATACCATCACTACTATGGTTCTACACCACCATATATGCATATCAGATGTCAAACTAGTTATAAATGTGGTTACAACCTTAAGGTGGGAGGATAAATATCCATTTTTTGAATATTTTTTAGTCAATTAATTAATCATTTTCTCATTTTGTACTGGGATCAGGACCTCTCTCTCTAGCTCTCTGCACTGAACACTCCGATAATGCACAAAGACACATAGCTACAGCGCCCTCTACCTGAGAATTAAAAGGGTTAGAACTCTGATAATGTGATGTTACGCAATATACTGTTTTATTCATCAATCTGAGATCTTCTAACCCAACAAAGCGAACATTTTGCGATATGAAGGACCATCTGAAAAACTTCCACTCCTTCCAAAGCTCATCCGGGCTGCAAGGAATATATAGTTTATGTTGATCTAGACATGCACCTTTCCAGAAATGTAACTACACGTCGTGGCAACGTTTTGAATAGGATGGCCTTCCATATAATTGGTCCCTTTCCCAGACAGTACCACACCTGCAACAATGTCTGCATTACATACATACCGTACATATATCATGTGTAATATTTATAAAGGCTAGTGTCATATGTAATATTTATAAAGGCTAGAGTTTGGCAGCACGACTTATAAAAAGCTGATGTTTCCAAATGTCTAATGCATTGTTTTTGTGTAGCATTCAAGAAGGGTTATTGCTCCAGCATACTTACATTCTCAAGGGTACAGTATGTAAAGCATTAAACATGTATTAATGTTTTCATATTAGCTTTTAATTGCACAAAATAAAATGCATCACGGGCTGATAATGGCATGTAGGCTTTAAACACAAAAATTATTTTCCTCATTACTTAATGCATTACTTTATTCTTCAGCCATGATATAGTGTTTTACTCTTGTATGTCCTTTCCTGTTGACTACTGTTTAACTTTAGTAAAATTTATTTATTTTCTGAAATGTGCTGTTTGTTTCTTATAAATTTGCTGATTTTGTCTCAAAAATTTGACTTTCTTTCCCGCTTATATTTGTGTCTCACAAATTTGCAACACTTTTCACAAATTTGACCTTTTCTTGTAAATTTGCAGTTTTTCTTAAAGAGTTGAAACTTTTCTCATAAACTTGCATTTTTTTCTGTTTTTTCTTGTAAAATAAAAACTTTCTCAAACTTACCAATTTTTGTCCTTATAAATTTGTTACTTTTTTCTTGTAAATCTATTCATATGGATGCTGGTTAAATTTTTGTTTCCTGTGACTTTTTATCCTGATCTGGACAATGATCCAGTTTTATTTTGTAATGTTTTTGTTGGAAGGGAGATTTTGGGTGGCCCATTTTAAAGGTTTTAGAGGATCGGTGGATGGATCTTCATAAAAAGACATCTTCCTGGGTGTTTTACAAACATTTTAAATCCATTGTCATGAACTCTCCGTGCGCTTCTTTACAGCGCACGGCGAGGGGAGAGAAAGGACGAGGATTTAAATGCAGGGATTCACCACACACACACTTATTGACAGAACAGTTACAGTGACAAGAGATATGATGGCTGTGCTCAGGGAAACAGGGAAAACAGAGGGTTGCTCAACACACCTGTGGGGAACGTAAACTGGGCTAAGCCTAAGCGTAACGAAGGTGCTGTGGGGAGAAACACTGCCAGAAGCAAAACGAGATTGAACCGGGAAAAGGAACGCTTCTGATGCAGCATAAAGGCAACACAGAGAAAACGCTAGCAGTTTACTCACAGGGGAGCAGTCCCAAAAAGTCCAGCTATCCAAGCGAACGCAAGCAGTCCTTCAATGACGTGACGGTTAGATGGTGAAGCACAGTCATCCAACATGTACAATAATCCAGCGGTGTTTGTCTAGCAAAGAGCTATTTTTGTACAAACACCGCTGGTGTGGCAAATTGGGAACACCTGGGCGAGCGTGGGAAAGATGATTACCGGGGCGAACAGCTGACTGTCAGAAAGAGGGGGGCGTGGCTGAACAGGCCAGAGCGGCAGCTACAGGCAGGAACAGAAACGGTGCACGGACACGACAATAACAAGAAATCCAAACACAACTCCACATAATAAACCCACTGCCTGAGCCACCAGGATCGATCAGAACCGAGCCCACGGAAAACACGGGCTCGGTTCATGACATCCATAATAATTTATACATTATTTTTAATAGAAGACAGTTGTGTCCTTCACATTTCCCGCACTTCCAAAGTGAGTGGCATAAACAACAAATTCAAAAGAATATTGTGGAAGTTAGCAGACACACAACATCTGTAACCCTTATAATTACATTATTTTTAGATTACAGCAGCTGTCTGTGTACAAGCTATTTTGATATCTTGGTTTTTTTTTCCACTGCAGCGATTGCATGAAAAGTTATTCTCCACTCTTGTTTATTTAATAAACAGAGACATGATTTGAACACAGCAGAAACCCATTTTGGCAATGCAAGAACATGTTCAAAGCAGTGCACAAATGAGAGGATTAAATGGAGGTTCAGTCTCCCTGCTTCCAGCTTCCATCTCCCTGACACAAATGGCCAGGGTGCACTCAATTCTATCACCAGCGTACACCTCTAGGGGGTTATATGAGCAGATTAAAGTAAATAAAAATGAATATAGGTAAATGTAATTATAGTTTTGATGTCCCGGGCACCCAGTGGTGACCTATACCTCCGTCTCCCCATCAGTTCTCAGTGGCTGCATTATGGAGAGAGACCTGCGGATCCTAAACTCTGCCAACCTTGTCAGGTGCGCTTGATTCCTCCCTGGCGTACACCACCACCAGTAAAGGTTGGTTATAAAAAGTCACCTTTGACCTCTTTTATGGTCAAGTGGTCAGTGAAACCATGTCAGGTGCACTTTTCAGGTACTGTGTCATCCCCCTGCAAAAGATGGCCCACACCACAAAATTCCTTTTATATACATAGATAGGGCATAGGGGAAGCTAAGCGTCTTTTGACCCCAAACCCATAGTCAGAGATCAGGATCTGAGGGTGAACATGGGTACAAGGTTTGGTGACCCTAGGTGTCACTGTTGTTGAGACATAGCTTATTGGGCATTTTGACCTTGACCTTTGACCTTTCGTCCCCAAATCCTTAGCTGTGGGTCGGGGTCCCAAGGTGAACCTGTATGCCAAGTATGGTGACCCTAGTTTTCTTTATTCCTGATACAGTTTAAATAGCAATTTGACCTTGACCTTTGACTTCGTAATCCCAAAACCATAGTCAGGGGTCAGGGTCACGGGGTGAACCTGCGTACAAACTTTGGTGATCTCAGCTTTACTCGTTCTGTAGTAATAGGGCATAGGGAAAGGTGATTTAAATATATGAATATATGAGTGCAAAAGTTCAGCACACAAGAAGACCTCTTGTAAACCTCTTTCAAGTTTCACATGAAAAGGCATTATTTCAAAAATGATTTTAGGATTTTGTGAATGATATCAGATCATTCAAATGAAACTCATGGATAGTGAGGAATCAATATTTTGAACCCACACCTAATAAGTTAATATGTGGGCGACACACATTGTGGGCTCACATTTCCACAGAGATATGACTGCATGCGTATTGGGGGTATCACGTCAGGGTCACCAGTGTAGAGGATGTGCTCGAATGATGAGGCTGAGTTTAGTTCTTAAGTTCAGCTTTATTGACAGAACACATCGTCTAGCATTCTCAAAGCAGGAAGAAGAGAAAGAATCATATCACATCACCCTTTTATATGCTTCCAGCATCAGAACTCGAGTCACATGGTGTTTTCAGTAAACATACAGTCACAAAGCATCCCTTTGAACCTTCACCATTGTCTCTCATTCCTTGATGAACCGGAAATCCCTCCGGGGCATCTTCTGTGGGACAAAAAGACCAATCTCACACCTCCTCGTTATCTTCTGCAGATTCGAGTCCTTTGTCCTTCCAGACGTGAAACCCCCAATACGCATGCAGTCATATCTCTGTGGAAATGTGAGCCCACAATGTGTGTCGCCCACAAATACATCTTTTGGTGATTTCCTTCAAAACTCAGAAATTTGGGTTGGTCTCAAAATTCAGTGTCATGTCTACCTCCGGTAGGCACGGTAGAATAAATGGACCCTGGACAGCAGGCAGGACTACGGTGCAACGTGGTTTATTTCCAAGGAAACTTAAAGAAACAAAAAACAGCACGAGGGCTGAAAACAACTGAGGGCACGGTAGAATAATAAACTAAAAGGGATACGGGATACTGGCAGGGAATAATAGATGATGACGCCACATCAGACAGATATGGAACACTGACATATACAGTCATGTGAAAAAATTAGGACACCCCATGAAATATTAAGTTTGTGGCCGACACACATTGTGGGCTCACGCTGCCACAGAGACAGGACTGAATGTGTATTGTGGGGTGTCACGTCTGCAAGGACTAAGGACTCGAATCTACAGGAGGTAACAAGGAAGTGTGAGATTTGTCTCTTTGTCCCACAGAAGACGCCCCGGAGGGTTTTCCGGTTCATCAGGAAATGAGAGACAATGGTGAAGCTTCAAGGGGATGCTTTGTAACTGTATGTTGACTGAAGACACCATGTGACTTGAATTCTGATGCTGGAAATGTATAAAAGGGGGTTGAAGTATGATTCTTTCTCTTTCCTGCTTTGAGAATGCTAGAAGCTGCGTTCTGTCAAATAAAGCTGGTTTTATGACTGAAACTCAGCCTCGTTATTTGAGCATGCTTCTACACTGGTGACCTACGATGGAAAATGAGCAGACAGAATTCTCCCGAGCGGGGCTCGGTGGAAGCCAGCCTGATGGCCGCCTCCACGATCCGGCTGCCCGATTTCTGGCAGCACAGCCCGCGCTCATGGTTTAGCGCAATCGAGGCGCAGTTCAACCTCCGGAGAATCTCCAACGATGACACAAGATTCTACCACGTGGTAGCGAAGCTGGACAGCGACACGGTCCAGAGAGTGGAAGATCTGGTTAATCATCCACCAGACAGCGTCAAGTACAGCGCATTGAAGGACGCGCTGATCAGCCATTTCACCCCCTCAGTCCAACAACGAGCAGAGGGGCTCCTGGCGCTGACGGAGGCCGAAAACGATAGACCTGCGGACCTGATGGTGAAGATGTTGCAGCTCAAAGCCTCTGAGGATGGCGAATTCATTTTCGCCCACCTTTTCCTTCGAACCCTACCACCAGCAGTGAGAGTGGCCCTGGCAGAGTCACCCCGATTGGCCAGGCGAGACTACCATGGGTTGAGCAAGGAGGCGCAGAGGTTGGTCGACGCCCACAAGTGGAACGCGGTCTCGGCCGCGGCGGCCAGTCCAGGAACGGCGTCCGGAGACAGTGCGGGTACAGCGGCCGCGGCGCCAGACGCACCAACGACGGCGGCGACAGGAGCCAGACGACGCGGAGCGGAGAACGGTTCGTGCTTCTACCACCGCCGTTTTGCAGAGAGAGCGCACAGGTGCGTCCCACCGTGCAATTTTAAGCGCCAGGGAAACGCCAAGACCGAGGGCCGGTAGCAGCTGCGACCCTCGGCAACGAGAACAGGCTGCTTTACCTGACGAATGCACGCTCGGGGAAACAGTTCCTCATGGACACGGGCTTTCAGCTGAGCTTCGTCACACCCACCTACGCGGAACGGCTGTCGCCTTCTAAAGCCCCCTGGGTGTCAGTGTCAGCAGCGAACGGCTCCACGATTAAAACGTTTGGTGAGAGGACCATGCTTCTGTCCTTACAGGGCCGTTCATTTGAGTGGACATTTATTGTAGCAGCAGTCAGTTTCAACATGTTAGGGGCTGATTTTTTGTGCTCACATGGTTTATTGGTTGACCTTGCTAATAGACGTCTGATTAATGCACTGTCCTTTCATTCTATTCCCTGCACAGCTCGGGTGGCCCCGCCAACTGCACATGCCAGCGTCTCAGCTGCGGGTGGTAAGTTTCACACTCTGCTTGCTCAGTTTCCAGCACTCACAGTCCCCACGTTTTCAGCAACGGTGGCCAAACATGGGGTAGAACATTTCATAACAACCACAGGCCCTCCCGTGTTTGCAAAGGCTCGGCGCTTGGACCCAGCTAAACTGGCCATCGCGCGCGAGGAGTTCACTAATCTTGAAAAACTGGGCATTGTTAGACGTTCCAAGAGCTCTTGGGCTTCGCCGTTACACATGGTCCCAAAAGCTGACGGCTCGTGGCGACCTTGCGGTGATTTCCGCAGGTTGAACAACGTTTCAGCTCATGACCGCTACCCGATTCCGCACATTCAGGATTTTTCTGTCCATTTGGCGGGGGCGCGCATTTTTTCTAAAATAGACTTGGTGCGCGGCTATCACCAGGTGCCAGTGCGCGCGCAGGATGTACCCAAAACAGCGGTCATAACGCCTTTCGGCCTTTTTGAGTTCTTGCGCATGCCTTTTGGCCTCAAGGGGGCCGCGCAGACTTTCCAACGCATGATGGATGCAGTTTTACGCGACCTGCCTTTCGTGTTCGTTTATTTGGACGATATTTTGGTAGCCAGCGCGTCCGAAGGCGAACATGAAAAACACCTCACAGCAGTTTTCCAGAGGTTGGCAGAGCACGGGTTAATAGTTAACCCAGCGAAGTGTCAGTTTGGGGTGGCGCAGATTGATTTTTTGGGACATCGCGTTTCGGCAGAGGGAGCAGTTCCCCTTCCAAATAAAGTGCGTGCCATAACGGATTTTCCGCAACCTCAAACGGTCAAGGCGCTTCAGGAGATTCTAGGGATGGTTAATTTTTACAACCGTTTCCTCCCAAGCGCAGCACGACTCATGCAGCCATTGTACACCGCGTTAAAAAAACAAAAGCCCACAAATAAAGTTGAATGGTCTCCGGAGCGGGAGCGCGCTTTTGCCCAGGTCAAATCAGCCCTGGCAAACGCAGTTTTGTTAGCGCACCCAGTTCCAACGGCCCGCATGGCGCTCACCACTGACGCTTCCGATGTAGCGGTGGGGGCGGTAGTTGAACAGTTTGTGGCAGGTACCTGGCAACCCCTCGCGTTTTTCAGCAGGACCTTGCGCGATAGTGAACGGAAATACAGCGCGTTTGACAGGGAGCTTTTGGCCCTACACTTGGCCATCCGTCATTTTCAGTTCTGGTTAGAGGGGCGACGTTTCACCGCTTTTGTGGATCATAAACCGCTAACGTTTGCGATGGCCAAAATTTCAGAACCCTGGTCAGGCCGGCAACAAAGGCAACTAGCCGCCATATCGGAGTTCACTACTGATATTCAGCATGTCGCGGGTAAACACAATGTTGTAGCAGACTGCCTCTCGCGTGCAGTAGCACCGCCAAGCCCCATAGGGGCAGACTCTGTAGCCATGGCCGCGGGCCCGGGCAGCGACGCGGGAGCGCGCGCAGCCCCGGTCTGTGTTGGGTTAGATTATGCAGCTATGGCTGCGGAGCAGGTTAACAACGCGGACGTGCGCGCGCTCCAGTCTGGACCAACAGGGTTAAGGCTGGAGCACAGGGTGCAACAAAACGGTATGCCCCCGCTAATCTGCGATGTCTCCACGGGACGGCCCCGCCCTGTGGTGCCAACCGCGTGGCGTCGCCGTGTTTTTGACTTGGTCCATTCTCTCGCGCACCCGGGGGTGCGCGCATCGATTAAGTTGGTGGGGGAGAAATTTGTTTGGCCCGGGTTGCGCAAACAGGTCAAGGAATGGGCAGCAGCCTGCGTAGCGTGTCAGCGAGCTAAAATACACAGACACACTAAGGCCCCGTTAGAACCTTTCCACATCCCCGCTAAGCGTTTTGATCATGTGCATATTGACCTGGTCGGCCCGCTTCCGTTATCACACGGGCACACACATCTTTTGACGATGGTACACCGCACCACGCGCTGGCCAGAGCCGGTTCCTCTGGCATCAACCACAGCGGAAGAAGTTGCGCAAGCATTTTTAGCAGCATGGGTTGCGCGTTTTGGTGTACCGTCGGACATAACGTCCGACAGGGGTCCCCAATTTATTTCCGAGCTGTGGTCATCGACGGCCCACAGCTTAGGGGTGAAGATTCATCGCACCACCGCGTATAACCCCCAGGCTAATGGTTTATGCGAACGCTTTCACAGGTCATTGAAAGCAGCCCTCAGAGCGTCGCTAACGGATACAAATTGGGTAGACAAACTTCCATGGGTTTTATTAGGGTTGCGTTCTGCACCTAAGGAAGATTTGCACGCTTCCCCAGCTGAGTTAGTTTTCGCCCAACCGCTTCGTTTGCCCGGGGAATTTCTTCCTGATAATCCCGCACCTAGTGGCCCCCCCCCTCAGCCGTGGCAGAGCGGCTCAGGAGCAAACACACTTCCTGGCCCAATCCATCACAGTTTCCCACACGTTTTTGTGCCCAAAGCTTTAAAAAATGCAGAGTTTGTTTTTGTTAAACATGACGCCCAGCGTCCAAGTTTGCGGCCGTTTTACGACGGACCGTTTCGAGTGCTGGAGACCGGGCAGAAGCATTTTCTGCTAGATTTAGGGGGCAGATGGGAGCTGATTTGCATTAACAGACTCAAACCCGCTTTTGTTCTGGCTGACGAGGAGGTGCAGCTCGCGAGGCCCCCCCGCCGGGGCAGGCCACCGAGGGGACATTCTCCAAAGTCTTCACAGAGAGGTGCTAACGGCTTTAATCCACAGGTGCAGAGAGATGTTGCAGGTGCAGCCAAGCCAGGTTGCAGCAGATTCGGCAGAAGATTAAAACCTAGGCAGTTGGTGGATTGATTAGCGATGTATGGAGTGCTTTGTGTTTTTCTTTTTGTTATGCCATTTAGATTTTACCTTACTAGACGTGTGGGGGGGGGGGTAGTGTGGCCGACACACATTGTGGGCTCACGCTGCCACAGAGACAGAACTGAATGTGTATTGTGGGGTGTCACGTCTGCAAGGACTAAGGACTCGAATCTACAGGAGGTAACAAGGAAGTGTGAGATTTGTCTCTTTGTCCCACAGAAGACGCCCCGGAGGGTTTTCCGGTTCATCAGGAAATGAGAGACAATGGTGAAGCTTCAAGGGGATGCTTTGTAACTGTATGTTGACTGAAGACACCATGTGACTTGAATTCTGATGCTGGAAATGTATAAAAGGGGGTTGAAGTATGATTCTTTCTCTTTCCTGCTTTGAGAATGCTAGAAGCTGCGTTCTGTCAAATAAAGCTGGTTTTATGACTGAAACTCAGCCTCGTTATTTGAGCATGCTTCTACAAGTTCTTTATTAAGAAATGTTATATATCTATGGCTAACCTTGTTTTTGTTTTTATTTGCATTTTTAACATTTGTTTTAGCCATTTTATGTGGGAATGAATGTGGGGGTATTCTAAAAAAGATGGGGGATGTCCTAATTTATTCCTCACTATTTGTTTAGAATTACATTTTGCAGAAAAACTGAAAAATATCTTTAATTCATTTTTAATTGTTTAGTTATATTACATGAATCTCTCAGTATTTTTAACATTGATATTAAATAGCCATATGTCCAAATATGTTTAAAAAACACAGGCTTATACAGGGTGTCCTAATTTTTTCACATGACTATACGATAACAGATAATCACAAATGTGAGACAGCTGGGGAACAATCAAGGGTAGCAGGGAAGTGGCTACAGGTGAGGAGAACAGGACGGGCAGGGCTATACAGACAATCACAAACAGGGGATGCACATGAAACATGACATTCAGACTCTAGTGCTGAAAGTTGAGTTTGTAATTTCTGTAAAATACAGTAATTATGTAACTGCTGTGACATTAGTGAGCAATGAAAAATGGTATGAACAAATAAAACTGTCTGCGGTCCATTTCTGTCCCTATTTTTTTTTTTTTTCATCATTTTAAAGGACTTAAAGGGACACTAACAAAAATCGAGCTGTTTTTTTAATCGAGGTTTTTTTTTATGTTAACATGTCTGTAACATGTTTTTTTTATGACTTACAAGACATATTGAGAGCAAAATCCCTCAAATGTCTCATGTCTGTTTTTTTGCTTTAAAGTTTCACTTAAGTTCCGCCCCCTAAAACAAGGCAAGTTTAGACAGTGTTTTGGTGACTTAACTATACATGGTGCTGGCATGTCCATAGTGTTGTGCTGACTGGGACTCTGGCCTAAATGAAGTTAGTCTCCAGGCCAGTTAGCATTTTTGGACAGCTGTTTTAAAAACTTGACCCAAATTAAGATGGGCTTTTCCAATAAATTGCTTTTAAGGGCTGATGCAGTCTCAATCATTATCCTGAGCAACCATGCAAACAACTGGGCATGTCTGTTGTATAGTTAAATGGTGTATAAGATGCCCTTATTTGTGAGGTACAGTGCAGTGGCGCCCACTTCCGTTTCCGCCACTACACCCTGCCTATAAATAGCAGCGGGCAGGGAAGGCGGGCCTCTTTGCCAACACCCCTGCCTGGCGGTTATAGTATGGAGTTTGGAACTTCAATAAAGCTACGTTCAGTCTTGCACCTGGCCTCATTATTAATAGTCTATTTACAGACATAACATTTTGGTGACGAGGATAAACTATGGAAGCGTACAGGGCACCTTTACCACCATTTCTACAGTGTCCGGGAGAACCAGCAATCCTGTGGCCTAACTGGTTGGCCATGTTTGAGGGGTACATCGCAGCGCTGGGCCTGAGTAAACTTGACGGAATGCGGAGGTGAGCACTTCTGGTTCACCATCTCGATGTAGAAGGTCAGAAAATTTTCCACACGTTGGGGGAGACGGAGTCTTATACGGATCCTATCGGGTGGATGGCTGAATACTTTGCTGAACACATAAGGAGCACGAAGCTGTGGGTGGAAAGGCTGTTGGAGCCAAAAGAAGCTAAGCTAGCTAGCTCGGGGAAGCTAACAGCCCAGCTGGTGGCAACGGCGAAATTAGCCACGGAGCGAGGTGGGCGCCAAACACGAGCTAAAAGCTACAGTACATCTAGTTTTCACGGTAGAGTCGGAGCCACAGGTGAGGGAGCCCGCGTCCACCGAAAACGACAAGCCAGCCGAAAACCACAGCACAGTGACCGAAGATTATCGGGCAACACGAAGGTCGAGTGGGACCAGCCTTGCTTGGGGTCGACACAGGAGGATCTCAGTGCCAGAGCTCAAGATGCCTTGGACGAGGGTACTGCGTGTAATGGCGAGGCGCCTGGGTCAACGAGTGATGCTGAGAAGCTAGCTCCAGTTTTCCCCGGAGCTCGGCTAAAGGGGGTCTGAGGATCTGGAGCTACAACAGCGACAGCTGCAGCGGTTTTAAAAGAGGTCAAGGCCAGACCGTCAGGCACGGAGAAACCACATGCCAAGCAGTAACACTGCAAGCCGAGCAAGGTCCCTCTGAGAATCATGGATCTGGTTCGGGCTCATGAGGAGGGACAACCACGGCAAATACGGACCAAACGACAGTCTGAAGATCACCAGGGGCGGCTGCGCATTGTAGCTAAACAAGGCACTACCTATTTTCAACTATCAGATGGCTCGCAGAGGCACGCTAATGAGCTACGGCGTGCCCGGGAGGAGACTTCAGGTGGTGGGCCCGGACAAGAGGGACGCCCAACGGAAAGGAAGAAGAGGCGCATCATCGTTTATGCGATCAGCTGCGGCCCAGGAGGCAAGCCACCGCCAGGGGCAAACTTACGGAGAGATGGTCCGGGGGTCCCACAGGCCAGTTCCTCCCATACTTAACCGGCCGGACTGTGAGTCTGAATATATGATAGAGTAAAATAAGATATAATAGTGTGTTGTTGTTTTTTTCTGATACGGGTTTGAAGTGATATAACAATAATGATAATGAAAAAAACAGTTCTAATGTTGTGATTTGTGCAGGTTTGCTGGTGTTTTAAAGTAGAGGGACAGTAATGACCAAGTGAAGTTTCAGTGTTCATATATGTATGCATGTGTGAAAAGATGAGAGTTTTGATGTTCATATTGTTGGATATGGGATTATTTTATGTTTTGTTTAGTTTAGGAAACAGGGCAGTAATTTTGTTATTAATGGACTATAATTATTTATTTTATGGGTGGCAGAATAATCCATCTCACCGTGTGGGGGTAGGACGGTAGTCCACCCGTCCCCCCTAGTTTTAGTTTGTTGTGTGAATGTGATAAGCCCTTTTAGTTATTACGGTTTAGTTTTAGTGCGTGATTTGGGTCCTAAAGTGGGGAGGGTCTAAACTGTATGTGTGTGTTTTGGACTTTTCTACGGGGGGGAAAAGGGGGATGTTATATAGTTAAATGGTGTATAAGACGCTCTTATTTGTGAGGTACGATGCAGTGGCGCCCACTTCTGTTTCCGCCACTACACCATGTCTATAAATACCGGTGGGCAGGGAAGACTGGCGGTTGTAGTGTGGAGTTTGGAACTTCAATAAAGCTAAGCTCAGTTGTGCACCTGGCCTCATTATTAATAGTCTATTTGCAGACATAGCAATGTCCTTCAACCAGTAAATCTTTTTATCACAGAATTTATTCTGCTTAATGCTGCGCTAGCCACTATTAGCCTTGTGGTATTGTGCGTGGGAATATTCACAGAACCTGGCATTTGAAGGAGGAGGAAAAGTGAAGACCCTGCCTCTCGCCCAAAGATGCTGGGATAGGCTCCAGCCCCCCCCCCCCCCCACGACCCGAAAAGGATTAAGCGGCAGAAGATGGATGGATGGAAAAGTGAAGATTTTGACACGAAACTGTAAGACAATGAAAAATTTTGTTTGTTGAATGAGGGCATCGGATACAATTTTAGACAATGTAGATTTGTTTTGATAGGGGATTTATGGAGTGCATCTTGAAAACTAAATAACACTTGGGCTTAAAATATTTCGGCTTGTTATAGGACACAATGACCTTGCTTATAGCTTGATTTTTTTGGTGAAATCAAGTCCTCCTTTCCAAGCCTAATTTCTTGAAGGCATGTTGATTCAAAGTGACACAGCATGGATTTGTTTGCAATATTTCTACAGCATCTCTATAAATAACTGGTCCTCCAAAACAAACTTCTGCTGCTGTTTTTCCTGTCTTGTTCCTGAGCGTCTCTGCGCACAGGGCCATTTTTTTCTCTCCGTGCCAACCTTGATGTGTCCCCTGTGGATCCGACCTGGGGCTGAAGACGTCGGGGTTGGATTCGCCATGAATGAATAAAAAGTTTCCCCCACGCTGCGCATCCGAGCTTGCGCGCCTGCGAGAACGACCAGAACAGCTCCAGACACGCCGACAACCACCGCATCTCACACAAGCACAACACAGCTGTTGTTTCACTGTCATAATTTACATCCAACACGCTGACTATACGCTGCATTTGTGAAATCAAGGCAGGCAAATAAACTCCTGGTGCTGAAAAAAGAAAAGTGTTCCGCGCATCTCAGGTGTCAGGTGATGGGAACATTTATACTGACTTAAATAACAGCATCGGTGTCTTACCGTCAGCGGCCAGGGAGCTCTGCACGGTTAGCAACAGCACGGCGCCGACGGCCACAAGCCATCGGGCCAGCATCCCATCCTGCGCCCGCGTCCCCTTCCCGTTCCGAGGCGCACAGGCGGCCTCCATCCCCGCATCCAGGGTCCGTGCCGCCGCCCGCGGGAACGAGCGGAGGTCTTCGCTGAGATTCACCCCCACGCCCCAGGGGCCAGAAGGGTGCGCATGTTTGGTAGCCATCAGTCAGCCAATTAATCCCCAGCGGTGAGCATCCAACGGCGCTGCTGAGGCGAAAGGCATCCGATCAGTGCGCCCCCGGTGCGGACAAAGGGCTCTCCATGAGCCCGCTGCAGGATGTGGGGGGTCAACGATGAAACCAAGAGGCTTTAATTCTGTTGCTGTTATTACTGATATTGCTGTTGCCGTTGTTGTTCTCCTTTATGCGTCTCGCCGTAGCCGTGTCGGTACGTGTGCGTTACGGCTCTCGCGTCCCTACAGCGACAGCGAGGCGCGCTTCATCTCTGCTGACAGCTGTGTCAAGCCGCGCCGACACAACCAGGAACCACAGCAGCCACTCTCCAAAGTAAAAGCCTTTGTCTCGCACACCGTTAAGGATCTCAAATAAGGGTGGAAAACATGGAATGATAATCCAGCCAAAATTCCAGAAGCATTTTCCTCCGATTCCAAAGAGTAGTACGCTTACAAATTGGAAAGCACAATTCCAATTTGAGAGAGAGAGAGCACGGTTCAGCCATGAGAGCACAAAACTCAGCCCACACTTAAAAAACAATTATAGTTTACAAGTAATTAATTACAAGTATAATTATGCAGAGATCTAATTACACTGAATTCGGTACCCTCCATCCCACCCCACCCCCAAAAGCCTCAGACTCAGTCTCTGGCATGAAACTTTGCTTTATTACGTAATGTATATTTATGAAAGAAGAAGAAGAAATCTCTATTGTCATTCAGTCCATACAGCCAATCACGTACCGTAGAACACAATCTACATTTCTCTGTGTCAGTGTCATGATTAAAAATTAAAGACAGCCCACGTGCACGATGCAGCAACAGAGGAACGATCAAAACCACAAACACGTTTGAGGAGTTTATTAAACATCAAAATCAAGCACAGCTTATGGAAAACGTTGCTTGCCAGAGGAAGCAGCTTTTGGAGCGAGAGCGAGAGCTGTGAGAGGAGCGGTGGAGACAGGGAAAATGGGCGAGCCAAACTGCCACTTACGTGGGATGATATTGTGACGTAGCGGGGGTTCACACAAGAAAGGAGAGATGACTGTGACGAAACAGGCTTTATTTAAAACACACTCCCTCAACACAGACAGGAGGGGAGGTCATTCACACAGGCCTCCGTCTCACTAAGGGTGACACAAACGCATGACCAGTCACTGCTCTGACTCTTCTTATAATGCTGCTGCGTCATTATAACGCAGTTACAGCAATAACACTTTAGAACACACGAACGATGACACCCTTTGAATCTTCCGCTGCCAAAGCATGCCAGAAAATTCCCCGCCCCCTTAACACAGCCCCGACGTTACAATATGGAGAACCGGCAGGACCCCGAATGGGGAAGAGACAAACCAGCAGGGTAAAGTTGGTGGATTCAGTGGTGCCTGACCGGGTGGAGACTGGTTGCAGCTGAGCGGAGATGATGGGGTCAGTGAGCGCACGCAGTCCCCAGAGACGCACCCGCACGGTGGCAGCAGCCTGGAGAAGGGAAAAGAGACAGGTGAGTACGGAAACAACACCTTCGAGAGAAACACTTGCTTCTTTTGGAATCTGCTACGGCAGTATACACAGACGGGCCAGCATCAGTGCACTGAAGCGACGATCCTTTTAAACGCTGGCTGATGAAAGGCAGCAGGTGCATCTCCTCACCCAGGTGTGTTGATGACCTGAGGAAGGAAGCAATGGGAAGGAGGGGGCGCTCGCTCACGACCATGACAGTGCCCCTCCCTCAAGGAGCGCCTCCTGGCGATCTCTTAGGCTTGTCGGGATGGGCTTGGTGGTAGGCCCGGAGCATCCCCTTGTCAAGAACATGTGATTTGGGGATCCACGAGCGTTCCTCCAGGCCGTAGCCCTCCCAATGGACTGGGTATTGCAGACCCCAGCCACGACAGCGAACATCCAGAATGCGCTGCAGATGCATCGGCAGCATCAAGCATGGGACCCCACGGATGGCACCGCAACCTCCCTCTCAGCTATGGGCAGCAAGAGCGGGGTGAACTCCAACGAGACTTCAAAGGGGGTGAGCCCCATGGCTGTAGAGATGGCGGAATTCAGAGCATACTCCACCCAGGTCAGATGCATGCTCCAGGAGGAGGGATTCTCGGCCACTATGCACCGAAGAGTGGCCTCCAAGGACTGGTTGGCACGCTCGGCCTGCCCATTAGACTGAGGATGATGACCAGAGGAGAGGCTGACGGTGGTCTCGAGCATCTGGCAGAAAGCCCTCCAAACCTGGGACATAAATTGGGAACCCCATTCAGACACGATGTCAAGAGGGATGCCATGGAGACAGATAATGTGGGCGGTGAGGAGGTCGGCAGTCTCCATGGCCGAGGGAAGCTTAGGGAGGGCAACAAGGTGAACAGCTTTCAAAAAGCAATCGACAATGGTAAGAATGATCGACTTCCCATGGGGGGGGGGGGGTCCGGTTATGAAGTCCAAGGCGATGTGGGACCAAGGACGGCCAGGGATGGGCAGGGGATGGAGGAGTCCAGCAGGAGGGGAGGAGTCGGACTTTCCCCGGACACAGACCTGGCAGGCCAGCACATACTCCTGCATGTCACACCGCAGCGTGGGCCACCAGAACACCCGCTGAATCAGGTTGGTGGTGCGGGTGACCCCAGGATGACAGGTGAAGTGGCTGATGTGACCCCAGTGCATTACGTCCCTATGGAGGCCGGCAGGGACATACAGGCAATTTCGGGGGCACCCCACTGGAATGGGCTCCCAGGACTGGGCCTGACAGACCCTCTGCTCAATATCCCAGGTAAGGGCTCCGAGGACACATGGGTGGGGGGGGGGCTACCTGCTTGGAATCAAACTGGCACGATAGCGCATCCGGTTTGGTATTCCGAGAACCAGACCGGTAAGTGATGGTGAAGTTGAACCATTGAAAGAATAAGGCCCAACGAGTCTGCCTGGCATTTAGTTGGCGGGCCGACCGCAAGTACTCTAAGTTCTTGTGGTCAGTCCACATGACAATGGGGTGAATAGCCCCCTCTAGCCAATGTCTCCACTCCTCCAATGCCAGCTTAATGGTGAGGTGGACTAAAAATTCACAAACTTTGATTGACCTAATTTTTAGTAATAAGCCGGATAGGGTCACCAAAACATATAATTTGATAACAGGTTTGTCAGACCATAATCTTACTTTAGTAGCCAGAAAATTAAACAAACTAAGGTATAGGGATCAACAGCAAATTAAAAAATCATCTAAAATTTCTTACATTCCAAAGAAAAATCAAATCTTCCTTGAGAATGACTTAAGAAAAATAAACACAGAGTTTCAAAATGATAAAACCTGTGACCAGTCATGCAGAAATATTACAACAGCTATAACAGATATTATTGCATAATATACAGAATTGAAACAAAGAAAGTCCAATAAAAAGAGGCTGCCATGGTTTAACACCTGTCTTTGGGGCCTCATGAAACAAAGAGATATGGCCCTCAAAAAATTTCTTAAGTCAGGGCTAACCCCTGATCATTACACTTATAGAAGCTTGAGAAATAAAGTCACTATACAACTTCGAAAAGCAAAGGCTAACTTTTTTCTCAATATAATAAAGGATGCAAAAGGCAACAATAAACGTATTTGGAGAAGCATGGATAAACTATTGGGAAAAGAAAAACCAAGATGTGATGACTTAAAGCTAAAAATAAATTCTGTTATCCAAAATAACAACACTGAGCTGGCAAAACATTTTAATGATTATTTTA
Organism: Pholidichthys leucotaenia; assembly: GCA_020510985.1. Taxonomy (NCBI): domain Eukaryota; kingdom Metazoa; phylum Chordata; class Actinopteri; order Cichliformes; family Pholidichthyidae; genus Pholidichthys; species Pholidichthys leucotaenia. Next base: position 184,818,346 of record CM035840.1, on the reverse strand, counting down.
TAAACTTTGCGTCACAATTGGCGAAGAGTTTTTCTAAGCCAAACTGCACTCATGAATTCCACTGTGATGCTCATTCTTTTAAACTGACTAATGTAGATGAAGGGAATATCTCTAAAATCATATCCAATCTTAACAATAATAAAGCTAAAGACATATTTGGAATGGATACAGCTTTTCTGAAAGAACACAAAGAAATTTTAACACCAGTATTAACAAAAATTATAAATCAATCCATAAATGAGAGTACCTTTCCCACAATTTTGAAAACAGCCATTGTACGGCCAGTGTACAAATCAGGTGATAAGCTCCAGGTCGCAAATTACAGACCCATCAGCGTACTCCCAACCATTTCCAAAGGCTTGGAGAAAGCTGTAGCACAACAGCTGGTGGACCACCTTGACTCCATGGCAGCACTTAACCCCTTTCAGTTTGGTTTTAGGTAAGGATATTCCACTGAAACAGCATGCTGCTATCTATTAGAAAACATCAAATCCAGCTTGGATGGGGGAGGGGTAGTGGGGGCTGTTTTTCTTGACCTGCGAAAGGCTTTTGATACAGTTAACCATGAGTTACTTTTAAACAAATTATCACAATTCTCCCTTCATAAAAATACACAAAATTGGATAAGGTCATACCTCAGTGACAGACAGCAGTGTGTAATTGTAAATAATGTTACATCTCCTTTAAAAGCATGCAGTATGGGTGTACCGCAGGGCTCTATTTTAGGGCCTTTGCTGTTTACATTATATATTAATGATCTCCCGTCTGTGTGTAATGCAAATATAATTATGTATGCTGACAACACTGTGATATATACTCATGTTAAAACGACTGAAGAGGTGACTGAAAAATTAACACAGGAAATGTCTCACATTGGTTGAGGAATTCTTGTTTAACCTTAAACGTCGATAAAACTGTGTCAATGTTTTTTACAAATTGCTACAAATCCAAGAATTCTTGTCATATCTTGATAGAAGGACAAAAAATTAAGAATGTGACTGAATTTAAATATTTAGGTGTTACACTTGACTAAAATTTAAGCTTTAAAAAACACATTAAAAAGATGACAAACACGGTCAAATTTAATTGTGCTAATTTCAAACATATCAGAAATTTACTGTCTACTGAAGCATCAAGTATGTATCTAAATGCTATGATAATTCCACATTTTCTTTACTGTATGACAAGTTAGTCACAGGCGTGTAAATCTGCCCTGAGGCCTCTGGAATCATTATACAAGTATTCTGTCAAGATTCATGACAAGAAAAGACGAACGTTCCATCACTGCCCAATCCTGTCCAAATATAACCTGTTGAGCTTTGAAAATTTAATTATGTATACAAATGTGTGTCTTTTGTTTAAGATAATCCATAACTCTGCTGCTCCTCCCTTAAAAAGGTTTGTTTCATTAAGTTCTGTAAATACATCTCGGACAACTCGTTCAACAGCACGCGGCGAGTGCAGGATTCCTAAGCACAAGACAACGCTAGCAAATTCAACATTTTCATGTGTGGCCATGCAACAGTGGAACATGTTACCAACGGAGTTACTTGCAGTAACAGACTATCACACATTTTCACACTTGGTAAAAAAAACATTTAATCTCTAAGCAAACCTGTGTCCATAATGTGCTGTGATGTAAAGATGTTAGAGTGTGTGATGTTGACAGTGGGACCAATAAGAGTCAGTGGTTTGATGTGAAAAATTGTTTATATGGATGGAGTTATAAAAATGTATTATTGTATGTTTTAGTTCTTATCAATGTTTTGGGTTCTTATCAATGATATTAATGGTTTTTAGTTTTTAGCAATGCTTGGTTCTAGTTTTTTAATCAATGTTTGGTTTTAGTTTTTTATCAATGCTTACTTGTAGTTTTAGCAAATGTCTGCTTTTTAATGCTAACACCAGCCTGCCCAGGGACTACAGGTGGAAATTAGCACTTGTGCTATAACCTGGTACAATGCGTCTTTCCTCTTTAAGGTCAATGTATATTGTGCATGTCCCTGCATAAATAAATAAATAAATAAAAGAAAAAAAAAGAAAAAAGGAGCTCTCTGTCCCCAACATTGTAATTCTTCTCGGCTGGCATAAGCCACCAAAAGAAAAACACGCACGGGTGGAGCTTCTGGGACAGCAAATGCTGGCGAGTGCCCACCCCCAAATCAGTGTCTGTTTGTGGCTGTGTGTATCTGTCTATCTGTCCGCCTCTCTGTTTCAGCTTGCCTGGTCACAATTAAGTGGAACTAAAGGCTTGTATTATGGGGGACCCATGCTGTGGTATTCATCTCAGACTGAAAGGCATGGAGATGCAGTAGTTTCCTCTGACGGAAGAGCATGGAGATCAAAGGGCTGGGGGACAAAAGGAATTGTCATGGGGGAGTGAATTGTGATGCAAGACCTCAGGTAGCAGGGACGTGTGAGTGTTGCGATATAAAAGAGAGTCCCTACTACATGAGGTTAATGTTTCTGATTCTGGAAGATGTGAGAGAGTGAATAAAGTTCATCTGCTCGGAAAGCTCGGTCTGGTTATTCCTTTCTCCACACTGGTGACCCTTGACGAATAATGGAACATGAGGCAAACACCCCGGAGATGACTCGGACGGGAAGCCCCAGTAATGCGTGCGCCGTTTCGGTCAAACTACCAGACTTTTGGCTGCACGACCCGAAGTCTTGGTTCCTCCACACTGAGGCCCAGTTTGTGCTCCGGGGAATAACGGCAGATGACATCAGATATTACTACATGGTCGCAGTGCTGGACACTCACACGACTCAGCAGGTAGCGAGCCTGCTCCAACAGCCCCCAGCCCGCGACAAATACGGGGCTCTCAAAACCGCGCTGACCCGGCGCTACATGCTCTCGGTCTGCGAGAGAGCGGAGAGGCTCCTGACGCGCTCCGAGTTAGGAGATGGGTCGGCGGTCGGACTGATGGAGAAGATGTTGGCGTTGATGGGCACGGACGACGGGCATTTTCTATTTGCCCACATTTTCCTCCGGAATCTCCCAATGGTGGCCAGAGCGGTCCTTGCCAACTCGCCGCTGCTGGCCGCACGTGACTACCGTGCATGACTACTGTGCGCTAGCCCAGGAGGCAGAGCAGATCATCCTCACCACCATAGCCCTCACAGTGAACGCAGCGGCGTCGGAACCCAGCAAGACGGCCAGCGGAAGCGAGGAGCCAGCGATGGTAGCAGCAGCAGGGGCCAGGAAGCACCAGAGAGACACACTCTGCTCCTACCACCGCCGTTTTGGAGAGAACGCATGCCGATGCGTGCCACCGTGCTAATTCAAGCGTTCGGGAAATGCCAGGACCAGCAGTCGGTAGCAGCTGCGACCGGCAGTGAAGAAAGCAAGCTGCTCTACGTGACAGACTCACGCTCGGGGAGAAGGTTCCTCATGGACTTCGGCTCCCAAAAGAGCCTCATCCTGCCGTCCTACGCTGACTGGCTAGCGGGAACTAGCGGCCCCGAGCTGACGGCCGCAAACGACTCAGACATTAGGACTTTTGGTGAGAGGACACTGATTGTATCCCTGCACGGCCGTACGTACCAATGTACATTCGTCATAGCGGCATGCAGTTTCCCAATCTTAGGCACTGATTTTTTGTGTGCACACAGACTACTAGTTGATGTTGCTAACAGACGCCTGATTAATGCAATGTCTTTTCATTCTCTCCCCTGTACAGCTTGAGGAACCGGGCCAACAACGCTAGCCAACATCACAGCTCCAGGTAGTAAGTTCCACACACTGCTCACCCAGTTCCCAGCACTCACGGTCCCAACATTTTTGGCGGCCATCACTAAACACAGGGTGGAGCACTTTATTACCACCACCGGGCAGCCCGTTTTCGCACGACCTCGGTGCCTGGACACAGCTAAACTGGCCATAGCGTGCGAGGAGTTTGCCAACTTGGAAAGGCTGGGCATCATCAGACGATCAAACAGCCCATGGGCATCCACACTACATATGGTTCCTAAGGCCGAGGGATCGTGGCGACCTTGCGGAGATTTCCGCAGATTAAACAATGCCACAGCGCACGACCGCTACCCGATCCCCCATATTCAGGACTTTTCCGTTCACCTCGCCGGGGCACATATTTTTTCTAAGATAGACCTGGCCCGTGGTTACAACCAGGTCCCGGTGCATGCAAAGGACATACCTAAAACGGCAGTAATAACCCCATTTGGCCTGTTTGAGCTTTTACGCATGCCTTTCGGGTTAAAAGGAGTGGCACAGACATTCCAATGCATGATGGATGCAGTGTTGCGCGATCTGCCTTTTGTGTTCGTCTACCTGGATGACAACCTAGTGGCCAATGCATCCGAGGACGAACACGTAACCCACCTCAGGACGGCTTTCCGGAGGTTAGAGGAGCATGGGTTAGTAATCAACCCGGCGAAGTGCCAGTTCGGGGTGACGAGGATCGATTTTTTTGGGACACCGCATCTCACTGGAGGGAGCGATATCCTTGCCGGATAAAGTGCGCGCAGTGGCGGATTTTCCCCAGCCTCAGACGGTCAGGGTACTGCAGGAGTTTTTGGGGATGGTTAACTTTTACAACTGTTTCCTCCCCCGCGCAGCCCAGCTCATACAGCCGTTGTACACCGTGCTCAAGAAACGGAAACCGGTGGACAGAGTCGACTGGACTCCTGAGTGGGAGCAGGCGTTCTCTGAGGTTAAAACAGCCCTGGCAAACGCCGCACTACTGGCGCACCCGGACCCGGCGGCTCGGATAGCATCTCACTACCAATGCCTCGGACATGGCCATAGGGGCCGTCGTGGAGCAATGCGTCACCAGTTCTTGGCAGCCGCTCACCTTTTTTAGCAGGTGTTTGCGCGACAGTGAGCGTAAATACAACGCGTTTGACAGAGAGTTACTGGCTCTCCACCTGGCCATATGCCACTTCCAGTTCTGGCTGGAAGGGCACACCTTCACTGCATTCGTGGATCACAAGCCGCTAACGTATGCGATGGCCAAGGTTTCGGAACCATGTTCAGGCCGGCAGCAGAGACAGCTGGCCGCAACCTCGGAGTTTACGACTGACATTCAGCATGTGGCTGGTAAACTCAATGTGGTGGCGGACTGCCTCTTGCGCGCATTAGTGGCCCCAGTCCACGTAGGGAGAGATTACACGGCCATGGCTGTGGAGCAGATCGGCGATGTGGATGTGTGAGAGCTCCACTCTGGACCAACAGGGTTAAGGCTGGAGAGCAGAGTACTGCAAGACGCCCCCCCCCCCCTCAGTCTGTGATGTGTCCACAGGACACCCGCGTCCGGTGGTCCCATGTGCTTGGCGCCGCCGCGTTTTTGAGTCGGTTCACTCCCTGGCGCACCCAGGAGTACGTGCATCAGTCAAAATGGTGGGAGCGAAGTTCATCTGGCTGAGCCTGCACAAACAGGTGAAAGAGTGGGCTGCAGCCTGCGTAGCGTGCCAACGAGCCAAAGTGCACAGGCACACAAAGGCCCCCTTGGAGCTGTTCCATATCCCGGCTAAGAGGTTCGACCACGTTCATGTGGGTCCCCTCCCGCCATCGCAAGGGTTCACGCACCTCCTGACAGTTGTGGACCTCACCACACGATGGCCAGAAGCAGTCCCGCTAGCTTCCACCGTGTCCGCAGACGTGGCACATACTTTTTTGACAACATGGGTGGCACATTTTGGCACCCCTTCGGACATCACGTCCGATCGGGGCCCTCATTTTGTTTCCGACCTCTGGTCCACGATGGCCCGGAGCCTGGGCATCTCAATTCATTGCACGACCGCGTACAATCCACAGGCCAATGGGTTATGCGAGCATTTCCATAGGTCACTGAAAGCAACGCTCAGGGCTTCGCTTATGGATGAAAATTGGGTGGACCTGTTGCTGTGGGAGCTGGGTTTTTTTCTCAGCCGCTGCGGCTCCCCGGGGAATTTTTACCAGATAATCCCGTACCAAACACCCATCCGTCCCCGCGTTCATGGCATAGCGCAGATACAGGGATGATACCTGGCCCGGCCCACCACTGTTTTCCCTGCGCTTTTGTGCCAAAAACCTTGAAGGACGTAGCGTTCGTGTTTGTCAGGCATAATGCCCACCGGCCCCCATTGCGCCCACCCTACGATGGCCCGTTTAGTGTGCTGGAACCCGGGGACAAACATTTTGTGTTAGACTTGGGGGTCGCCGGGAGAGAATATGTATAGACGAGCAGGTGGTGTTGGCCTGAGCTGCTCGGCGCGGAAGACTCCCCCGAGAACTCCCCAGGTAAATGATTCATCAGAGCAGTCACACGAGCATGCTGAATGTTCCGCCCCCCCCCCCTCCATTGTCCCCCCACAGATGGACACACCCCCAGGAACCCTCCACTGGCACAGCAGCGCTGCATAGCCATAGGCCCCCCGTTACAGCAGCTATGGGCGGAGGCTGAAGCCAAGAGGACGTGAGGGTTAACACTCAGTCTGAGACTCTGGGAGGGGGTATGGGGGACCCATGCTGTGGTATTCATCTCAGACTGAAAGGCATGGAGATGCAGTAGTTTCCTCTGACGGAAGAGCATGGAGATCAGAGGGTTGGGGGACAAAAGGAACTGTCATGGGGGAGTGGATTGTAATGCAAGACCTCAGGCAGCAGGGACGTGTGAGTGTTGTGATATAAAAGAGAGTCCCTACTACATGAGGTTAATGTTTCTGTTACGACTCGCTCTCACCTGTCTCCCGCTTCAGCTGCGCGCATACCTGTGCCTCATCAGTCTCGGGCTATATAGCCCGCTCCGCCCGGAACCTCGGCCTGGAGCCGTCTGCTACTCTACGCTCACCATTCCAACACACTCCAACTCCCAGACTACCGGCGCTCTTTGGATAGCTCCCCAATTACACGTAAGCTCATTATCCTCTCACCCTGTTTCCAGTCTCTCCCCTGTGCACAGGTGGATCCCCTGGCGGCGGATTTCCTCCCTTATCCTCGCCATCATTCTCCTCATCGCGCCGAGTGCGCTCCAAGGACGCTGTCTTCCAGGCAGGAGACCTGCGGCCCAAACCAACGCCAGCCACTGTACCATCTGCAAGTAAGCATAAGACTGCGCTAATTCCGCTGGGTGCGCACTGGCAGCTAATCTCTGTTCTGCTCTGCCCTTAGGGTTGCCTGGCTGTACGGTGCTCTGCTTTGCTCTTGATGCATCCTGTTCACCTGCAACACATTCTATCCTGCAAACACGCACCCATACACCTGCTGTCTTAACAATAAAATTATTGAATCACACTCAAGCCTGTGTGCGTGTTCCCTGGGTCCGACTTTATGTCATTACGGCTCCAGCAGAGCGGCCCAGTGAACAGCGGGCTCGCACACCGACTTAACACTCTTGAGGCTCAAGTGGATCAAATCACTCACCAGCAGCAGGTAATCCTGAACCAACTGACCCAGATTAACCGCCAGTTGGACGGTCTGGATCTCCAACAGGCGTTCCCTCCGGTCCAGCACAGCGGGCTCGCTCCCGCAGGCCTCCCAGCTGGCCAGGCTAGCCCGGGGCCGCCCACTCGCCTCACTCCCATCCCGACGCCCATGTGCTTCAGCGGAAAGCTCGGAGAGGCTCGGGGTTCATCCTTCAATGTGGGTTGGTGTTCCAGCGCTTCCCCGGGGACTTCCCGACCAATCACAGCCAAATCGGGTATGTGGCAAGCCTTCTGGAAGGGCAAGTGTTAGCTTGGGCCTACGCCGTAATGGCGAGGCCCAGCTACGCGAACCTGACCTATGCCCAGTTCGTGCACGATTTCCTGGAAGTATTCGATCATTCGGACCGTGACAGTGTGCTAACCACCCAGCTGCTAAACCTCCGCCAGGGTAGTCGGTTGGCAGCCGATTACGCTGTCGACTTCCGGGTGGTAGCAGCGGAAGCTGGGTGGGAGGATACTGCCCTCTGCAGCATTTTCACCCGTAGCCTGAGCCCTAGCCTCCAAGATGAACTGGCCTGCCGGGATCAGCTGGAATGGCTTTCTGACTTAATTTCCCTTGCAATCAGTTTAGATAACAGGTTGAGAGAGCGGGCCGCCAAGCGGAAGTCGTTCAGCCGCTCGAGCGGAGTGTCTCCCCGCACCTCTCAACCTCGCCCCCTGGCGTTGCCCGAGCCGGAGTCCACCGACGAACCGGAGGCCATGCTGATTGGGCGGTCCAAGCTTTTGCTGGCAGAGAGACAGTGTCGCAGGGAGCTGGGCCTCTGCATGTATTGCGGAGACGATCAGCACCCCGTGGAGTCCTGCCCGGTTAAGCCAAAAGGGGGGTCTACGAGTCGCGGTAGGGGGCCTCGCGGACTCGTCTCGGCCGAACTCCCTATCAAAAGGCCTCTTGCCAATCAGGTTCTGTCACAACCACACTCAACACCTCACTCACGCACTGGTGGACTCGGAGGCGGAACAGAGCTTTATTTCTAAGAGCCTGGCAACCCGCTTGGGCATCCCCTGCCAAGCTCTGCTGGGCCCTCTCAATCTTGCCACCCTCTCTAAAACATCGCTGGAGAGGGTTACGCACCGGACAGCCCCAGTCTCCATCATCGTCTCAGGGAATCACCGGGAGGACCTCAGCCTGTTTGTTCTGCCCACTTCAGCTACCCCCGTCATTCTGGGTTACCCCTGGCTGTGCCTCCACAACCCAGCCTTCGACTGGCGATCTGGAAGTGTCCTTTCCTGGAGCCCCTTTTGTTTGAGCGCCTGCCTCCAGTCTGCTGCCTGCGCCCCTTCGCTTCCTCTCTCCTCCTCCGACTCCTCCCCTCCGGACCTCTCCAAGGTACCTCCAGAATTCCATGATCTCGGGGCGGTTTTCAGCAAATCCAAAGCGCTGTCTCTCTCCCCCCCCCCACCGCCCATATGACTGCGCCATCAACTTCCGCCCGGGGGCGCCCTTACCATCGAGCCGCCTGTACAGCTTGTCGGCTCTGGAGCGGGAGGCCATGGATACTTATATAAAGGAGTCGCTCAGCGCTGGCATCATTCAACCCTCCTCATCCCCAGTTGGAGCTGGGTTTTTCTTTATCGGTAAGAAGGATGGGTCCCTCCGGCCATGCATCGACTTCCGAGCCTTGAATGACATCACTATAAAGGATAAGTACACGCTGCCGCTGATGGATTCCGCCTTCGACTCCCTCCAGGGGGCCTCCTGGTTTAGGAAGATGGACCTCCGCAGCGCGTACCACCTTGTTTGGATCCGGGAGGGTGATGAGTGGAAGACGGGTTTCCGGACCCCCAGCGGCCATTTTGAATACCTTGTTATGCTGTTTGGGCTCACCAACGCTCCGGCCGTCTTCCAGCGACTGATTAACGACGTCCTTCGAGACTTCCTGGGGGCTTTCGTTTTTGTCTATCTAGACGACATCTTGATCTTCTCCCGGTCTCGGGAGGAGCATCAAGTCCTCGTGAGGCGGGTCCTCCAACGTCTTCTGGAGAACAGGCTCTACGTTAAAGCGGAGAAGTGTGAGTTTTACGCGGACAAGACCTCCTTCTTGGGCTTTATCGTGTCACATAAGCAGGTCATCCCGGATCCTGCCAAGGTCAAGGCGGTAGTCGATTGCCCCCCCCCCCCTCGTCCAGGAAACAAGTCCAACAGTTCCTGGGGTTTGCCAACTTCTACCGCCGCTTCGTTCCCAAGTTCAGCTCCATCACTTCCCCCCTGACCCACCTCACCTCCCCCAAGGTGCCGTTCCGGTGGACAGAGGAGGCTGCGTCCGCCTTCGCAGCCCTGAAGATGGAGTTCTCCTCCTCCCGGGTCTTTACTCAGGTGGACCCAGCGCTACAGTGCCTCGTCGAGGTGGACACCTCCGACACGGGGGTGGGGGCGGTGCTGTCTCAGCGCTCTCCGGTGGATGGGGTGGTTCACCCCTGCGCCTTCTTTTCCCAACGCCTGACTTCTGTGGAGAGGAACTACGACGTCAGCGACAGAGAACTCCTGGCAGTGAAGCTCGCGCTGCAGGAGTGGCATCACTGGCTGGATGGTGCGGCACAACCTTTTGTGGTCTGGACGGATCATAAGAACCTGGAGTATCTGAGGTCGGCCAAGCGCCTCCTTGTTCTTTGGCCGCTTCAGGTTCACTATCACCTATCGCCCCGGCTCTAAGAACGCCAAGCCGGATGCGCTGTCCAGGGAGTTTGCCCCGGAGGTCCCCGAAGAACAGGAACACACCGTCCTGCCGGCCTTGTGCATCGTGGGTGCCGTCTCGTGGTCCATCATGGACAAGGTCTGGAGGGCGCAGGAGGCCGAACCGGATCCTGGCAGCGGTCCAGCGGGGAGGTTGTTTGTGCCATCATCTGTCCGGGGTGACGTCATCCATTGGGCTCATACTTCTAAGTTCGCCTGTCACCCTGGGGTCTCCCGGCTGGTGGAGCTCCTCCAGAGGTCCTTTTGGTGGCCGGGCCTCCGGGACGACATCGCCAACTATGTCCGCGCCTGCCCCCAGTGTGCCACTGGAAAGACATTGACCTCTCCTCCAGCGGGGCTCCTCCATCCCCTGCCGGTCCCTGGAAGGCCTTGGTCCCACGTAGCCTTGGACTTCGTCACCGGCCTCCCGAAGTCTAACACCTTCGACACTATCCTGACCATCGTGGACCGGTTTTCGAAGGCCGCCTACTTTGTGCCTCTCCACAGCCTCCCCACGGTGCGGGAGACGGCAGACTTGTTGGTCCAGCACGTCGTGAGGTTACATGGGATTCCAGTGGACATCATCTCCAACCGGAGGCCCCAGTTCGCGTCCAGGGTCTGGAGGTGCTTCTGCAACGCCTTGGGGGCTACGGTGAGCCTGTCGTCCGGTCATCACCCCCAATCCAACGGGCAGTGCAAGCGAACTAACCAAGAGCTGGAGGCTGGCTGCGCTGCGTCACCGCCTCCAGTCCGTCCTCCTGGAGCGCCCATCTGCCTTGGATAGAATATGCCCACAATTCGACGCTGTCATCGGCCATTGGGATGTCTCCTTTTCGGGCGTCTCTAGGCTACAACCCCCTGCTGTTCCCTGAAGAGGAGGAGGAGATGGCAGTACCGTCTATCCAGGCTCATCTGAAGCGCTGCCGACGCCTTTGGACTGTGACCCGCCAGGCCCTTTTATGCACGGCGGAGCGCAACTCCAAGACAGCGAATCGTCATAGGAGAGCCGCCCCTCACTATCAGGTGGGCCAACAGGTATGGTTGTCCACGCAGCACATCAACCTGAAGGCCGAGAAGAGGAAGCTGGCCCAGCGCTTCATTGGACCCTATCCCATCACCAAGGTAATTAATCCTGTGGCTGTGCATCTGGCTCTCCCCCCCTCCCTCCGCATCTGTCCGACATGCCACGTCTCCAAAATCAAACCCCTGGTGACTAAACCGCTCTGTCCTACTCCTAGGGCTCCACCACCGCCCGTGATGATTGACGGTGACCCGGCGTAGGGGGTCAATTCCATCCTGGACGCCCGCCGCCAAGGTCGTGGCCTGCAATATCTGGTGGACTGGGAGGGGTATGGCCCTGAGTGGAGATCCTGGGTGCGCCCGTCATTTGTACTGGACAAACGCCTCATCATGGAGTTCCACCGGGCGCACCCAGATAAGCCAGCACCAGGAGGCGCTGCTCGGGGGGAGGGAATACTGTTACAACTTGCTCTCACCTGTCTCCCGCTTCAGCTGTGTGCACACCTGTGCCTCATCAGTCTCGGGCTATATAGCCCGCTCCGCCCGGAGCCTCGGCCTGGAGCCGTCTGCTACTCTACACTCACCATTCCAACGCACGCCAACTCCCAGACTACCGGCGCTCTTTGGATAGCTCCCCAATTACACGTAAGCTCATCATCCTCTCACCCTGTTTCCATTCTCTCCCCTGTGCACAGGTGGATCCCCTGGCGGTGGATTTCCTCCCTTATCCTCACCATCATTCTCCTCACCACGCTGAGTGCGCTCCAAGGACGCTGTCTTCCAGGCAGGAGACCTGTGGCTCAAACCAACGCCAGCCACTGTACCATCTGCAAGTAAGCATAAGACTGTGCGTTAATTCCGCTGGATGCGCACCGGCAGCTAATCTCTGTTCTGCTCTGCCCTAAGGGTTGCCTGGCTGTACGGCGCTCTGCTTCGCTCTCGACGCATCCTGTTCACCTGCAACACATTCTATCCCGCAAACACGCACCCATACACCTGCTGTCTTAACAATAAAATAATTGAATCACACTCGAGCCTGTGTGCGTGTTCCCTGGGTCCGACCTTATGTCAGTTTCTGATTCTGGAAGATGTGAGAGAGTGAATAAAGTTCACCTGCTCGGAAAGCTTGGTCTGGTTATTCCTTTCTCCACAGTATCATTATATCACTATATTTTCTAGACTTTTAATTTGCCAGAATTTCGAAATAACACCTTGTTTTTGAAATAAACGCAAATTTAACTCACCGTTTCTGTCAATGCCATAGTGAAAAAAGGTATTACAATAACTATCCTGGGCCAGTAGAGGTCACAGTGCCACTTTTTTACAGCTGCCCATGCTACCATGCCACAGGCACTGAGGCACAGCACCTTGGTGCTTTCATTAATTCAGCAAAAATGATTTGATTTAATACATATTTACTACAAATTACATGCAGGTATTCATTTTTTTTAACCACTGTTACTCTGTTACGTTTTACTGTCTCACCATGATGACGTCATTAACCGCACCACAAAAACAAGCCCAGTTGTGTCCGAAAGCTGTTAGTTTTTATTGGTATATTGAGTTTAGTATATAATCCACTATATCTAAATTCACCATAGCGAGTAGGGAGGGACAGAGTGAGTGAACATTCTGAACACAGCCACAGTCTACAGAATGCAAATGTTTTCCCCTTGGAGGGACTCTGAACAGGCCTTTAGGAGGCTGTAATTGGTCAGTCTATTCATGTGTTGTTCTCAGCTGACCACCATTCTGTCCTGACTGTAGAATTGTATATTATATTATTATGGCGGTGCCCTAGGCTTGGGAGGGGTGACGCTCCACCTCTGGGGGGTGGTGTCACCTGTAGTATATAAGCCAGCTGCTGGAGACATATTGTCTCTTCGCTGTGGCTCCTGCACTCGTGGTAGGGACTCCTGTGTGTATAGTTTGTATTATAATAAAACCATAAAATGTCACCTCGTCTCCTCGTTATTCGGACACAACATTTGGCGATGAGGATATACAGAGATGGAGAGGGCTGCTACCACGCTCCGTCCCTTCTTGGAGGCTCCGGGTGAGCTGCTGGTCCCTTGGACCAGGTGGTATACAGCCTTCCAAAACTATCTGTTAGCGTTAGCCCTCGGCAACCTGGATAAATTGCGAGTGAGGGCCATTCTGGTCCATAACCTTGGTATGGAGGGCCAAAGAATCCTGAGCACGCTGGGAGGAGGTGACAGTTTTGACAACGTTGCAAGGCTCATGGCCGACTACTTTCGCGCCCCTGAAAACATCATTATGCGGTACATTCAGTTCAGACAGTGGCGCCAGCGACCCGGAGAATCGGTCCAGCAGTTTGTGTCAGACCTCCGACAGCTGGCGGGTGAGTGCAGGTTTGGGGCTTTGGAGGAGGAGATGGTCCGCGACCAGTTGGCCGAGCATGTGGCCTACTCCTCGGCGAAGGTTCGCCTGTTAACTTATGCTGGTGAGCTATCTCTGCTAGTAGCCTTAGAGCTAACGCAGCAACACGAGGCAGCGGAATGGCTAACAAGAAACCTTGGTGACAACGAGGCCCTGCCAAAGAACGACGCACAGTGGAAGACCCTGGCTCTGAATTCGGACAATGGAAGCGACAACGAGTATGCAGCCATCATTAAAATACGGTCCGCCCCGGGGACATCGAGATGCTATGGCTGCGGATCCAGCAGGCACCGATATTGAGCCAGGGAGTGCACAGCGAGGGGCAAGCATTGTGGACGGTGTGGTTTGTTCCATCACTTCGCCAGAGTTTGCCGCAATTTTGACAAGAAGGAATGGAGACCTGCTAAGGACAATGTGAAGAAGAAAGCACCTAAGGTGGTCCACACTGCCTTGCCCAACACGGACGGTTGAGTCATTTGTGACATTTTGTTGGATAGGACACCGATACCGCTGTTGGTGGACACGGACTCAGCGTTCTCCATTCTGAACTTGGAAACAGTAAGACGGTGTTTTCCCCACTACACAGTGAGTAAGACTAGCATAGCCTGTTGCGGTTATGGCAGTAACCCCCTGGACATTGTGGGCTCGGTGTGGCTGTCGGTGAGGTACAAGGAGGCCTCTATGTGCGCAGCCGAGTTCATGGTGTCTTGGGATGGAAATAGTCTAATGGGCTGTGACTTATTTTACGGGCTCAGGTTCTCCATCACCTGCGGGGAAGTGGAGGAGTGGTCAGGTGGTGGCCTGTGGGATCTGCCATTTTACGTGGGAAGTGGCAATGAAGTGTGGGACTTTGGGTGGCCCATTTCAGGTGAAGAGGGACGCCGCCAGCACCATAGTACGCCGACAAGGCGAGGGTCCCGTGATGATACCAACTTGCCATTATGATTTTTCATAATCTTTATCTGATTATTCCATTTCCATGACTACATGAATAATCACATTACTCCAGAAAGCCGATTATAATTGGTTTATTAGTGCACGTATAAACATGGCCATTAACGCAAGTAGTTTACAGCCATATAATCCATTTATACAGTGCATGTAAACATGTCAAATCGGTATAATGTCATTATAGGTTTATTTCCAGTTGTCAGATTATTATTACCATGTACCTGGGCTCAATAATGGCTATGTTTACATCCGCCGTCACTCTGGCTGCCGCCAATGGTATGTGCCCACCCAGAGCTCTGTCAACGGAGGGTCCCAGTGCCTCCTTCACATCTCCCTCAGGACCACATCCTTGTTGGGCCGGCATGATGTTAGTTATGGAGGTATTTTCCATGACCCTCTGATATCACGTAAAAACAATAATTTACGCCGTGTGTCACTGAACATGAAAATTCCACACACATCCACATCCTCTCTCTCTGTGGCAGAGTGTTACCCAAACAGACACAGACGAGGTTATTAAAAAGGTAAGAACATTGCTGACATAAGAAAAAACCTCAGAGGAATTCTGCAGTGTGGAATTATATTTTCTGTCCCTTTATTTAGGTTTGTCCATGAAAGGATGGCAGTTCTTAAAAGTACATTTTCAGATACATTTGTCCATGTGACGTGCCACATTTCTCTAATATTTCTTTTATTAAAAGATGTTTGAAGTAAATTCATGGGTCATTGCAAACACTTTGTCATGGTCCGTGTGCTGACTGTCTGCACTCGGGTTGTCCGGTAGTTCCCCGTTCTCTCCTCAGGTGCACCACTTGGCCTCCAGGCGCTTATTGTGACAGCGTCTCGGCGGGGCTTCCGGCTGTCAGAGCCAAGCTCCGCAGGATGGCTGGATTCCAATCAGCTGACATTCTCATCAGCTGATTAATCTGTCAGCCCTATTTAAGGGAGCAGCTCTGGTTACTCGGGGCTGCGACCTCACCTTTGCCAGTCTGGTTTCCCTACGCCCAAAGCCAGTTCTGTTCAGCGTTAGGTTCTGTCCTCGCTAATCATAAGTGTTGTGTCTTTGCCCTTATTTGTGTTTTGCCCCACGAGGCTCATTGTTTTGTTGTACATGTCCTTATTTAATGTGCAAACTCATCGGCTGCCTACAGCGTCTCATTTGCGGTCCATGAGGACTGCACCATAACACACTTGGCTTTAAAAGTACCAAGCTGTCACACAGAGGGAAAAAAAATACTGAAAACAAAACTAGAAAAGCACTCAGAGCACATACCTCTGTCCCTCATGGATCACCTCCAAAATGTAATGGGTTCGTGTGTAGGCCATGAGTCAGTTCTGGTGAAAATTGCATCAAAGTCTATCCAGTAGTTTAGGATTCTTGCTAACACACTGTGGGAAGATAAGAGCCTTGGTGGAGGTATGCATTCTCGGCTCCTCACCAAAATGTAATGGTTTCCTCTCTAGCCCAAGGACCACCTCTGGTGAAAATTTCATCCAAATCCATCCAGTAGTTTTTGTGTAATCCTGCTGCACAAATACAAACAAGGTCTTTGGTGGAGGTATGCACTCGTAGATCACTAAAATTTTATGGGTTCATCCTTGGTCCAAGGGCTGCCTGTGGTGAAAATTTCATCAAAATCCATACAGTAGTTTTTGTGTAATCCTGCTAACAGACAAACCACCCTGAAAACATAACCTCCTTGGCGAAGGTAAAAAATGCATTGAGAATCATTTTAGAATCAAAGATCCCCAGGCTCAATTCGGACCTCAGCTGGGGAGGAGGACTGACTTATTGGGCCTCTTGCAGTTTTAGTTGGTGACCCCTGGTCTATCAGTATATTCTAGTCAGGCCTTATTACTATTTTTATTATTTTAAATCAGACCTTTAAAAGTGCAGTAAAAGTACAACAAAAATAGGTTTATTTTGGTGTGAATATATATGAATACAGATACATTTTTCAATTTCAATTCAACTTTATTTATACTGCGCCACATCACAACAGAAGTCGTCTCATGGTGCCACAAGAACATAACGGTAAGATGCCAAGTACGTTATTGGAGGTCAACCAGCAGTATGGATCAAATAACAGAACAAAAGTGGGGTTAAGAGACACAAAATCCCTCCTTAAACGTAAACTATATTAAAAAGGAAGGATTTTACCCTGTTCTTAAAAACGGAGACCGAGTCTGACTCCTGGACCCAGAGTGGTAACTGGTTCCAGAGAGAAGGAGCTTGGTAGCAGAAGGCTCTGCCTCCCACTGTACTTTTGGAGATTCTGAGCACCACAAGTAATCCAGCATTTTGGGAGTGTAATGCTCTATTAGGATGGTAAGGTAACATCAGATCTTTTATATATAGGGGGGCCTGATTATTAGGAGCTTTGAAAGTAAGAAGAAGAATTTTAAACTTGATTCCAAATTCTATGGGAAGCCAATGAAGGGAGGACAGAACCGGGGAGATATGATCTCTTTTACTTCAATTCTTCACCTGTGGCTAGTTCTGGACTTTTGGAGGTGATTTGGTTGACGTTTGGCAGTGGATTGGTGGCTTGGGGGAAGATTCTGGTGGATTTAGAATTGGGCCTTTCTGCCTTAGAAGCAGACAGGCAGCCATTACTACTAGGCCTCACAGGCAGCTACCAACAACAGGCTCCACAGGCAGTTCCCACCACCAGGCCCGGCAGCCACCTCCATTAGGCTTCAGGCCTGGCACCAGGCCTTACACACATTCCTGTTGTTGCTGCTTGAAATTTTCATCAACACTGAAATAGTCTTGGAAACAGACTCTCGTCTCCTTGTCCACTGCAAATTATTGCAAAACTGCAGCAAAATGCCACCTAAGCCAAAAGCAGAGGCCAAATCCGAGGAGGAATGTGTGTCCCTCGCACAGGTAAATGACTTACTGCAACAGCAAAAAGAACTGTTTTCTGCATTGTTAAACCAACAGGAAACTTTCAAAAGCCTCAAAGTGATCATGGACTCAACTAATGCAAGAGTGGACACGATGACGAGAGAGTTGCAGGACATTAAAACCAGTTTACAGTTCACTCAAAAAGATGTAGATGACAAAAAAAGCCTACTTGTCTAAACAAGCAGACCGCAACAATATGCTGCAATCAGATGTTTCCAAAGTGTGTGACAGTCTGTTGACTATCACCGACAAATTTGAATATCTGGAAGGACAATCCCAGAGAAATAATCTAGTCTTTGATGGTGTTGTGGAGGCACCAGGAGAGACCTTGGCCGACACGGAGGAGAAGATTAAAAATATTCTCATGGAGAAACTACAGTTGGCACCAGGGATCGAGATGGAGAGAGCCCACCGCACCGGGAAATCTGGAGGAGAAAGACCGAGGCCCATTGTGGTCAAGTTCCTGCGGCACAAAGACAGGATGACCATTCTTCAAAGAGCCAAGTCCCTGAAAGGAACAAAAATCTTCATCAATGAGGACTTCACTGATTTGGTAAGAAGGAAGAGAAAAGAATTAATGCCAGAGCTGAAAGAGCACGGGTGGGGGGGGGGGGGGACATAGCCTACTTAACCTTCCTCCTGTGTTAGCTTTCTGTTACCATCCCTGGTGTTAACGGGTCGGTTTCGACCCATGTCTTAAATCAGCTTTAAAATACACTAAAAACAATAACCTATCCAATTTTTTTGACATCTCTTGGTTACCTTGTTAGGCTTCCTTACCCATGAAAATGCTGGGTTTAATATTTTTGGTGTGGGTCTCTGGGCCTTTTTTTTTTTTTTTTAATAAATCAGTATACCTCTCGATTTCAATTAAAAAAAAAAGAAATTAACCTCAAGAGAATCATAAATAAATAAAAGGTTGTTATGTTACCTGAATATTACTGAGGGGTATAGAACACATCTATGAAATGAATTTGCTTGATTTATTTTTTCATTTTAAAATTAATAACTATAGTAACATCTATGGTATAGTCAAGTGGCCCTCACTCTTGTGAGGTTTGACCAGCAGTTTCCCCCCACTTGAACGGGATGCTTGCTTCGGAAGATAGAACTGGAAATCACTCAGTGACCAAGACTCAGCTTTTCCTTTTCTTTCCTTTTATTTTTTTGTAAAGTCATGAAGGCCAAGCACAGGCCAAGCACAAGTCTTACAGTGATTGTCGTCATCATGGACCTCCAGACATTTCCAGCAGGCTCCCAGCTTTTGCACTGCATCCTTCTTCTCTGAACTTGAGCACACGGAACTTTTTGCAGAAGTACAGCTTTTTCTTATGCTTGATGTCCCCACAGACAACGCATCCTGAGAGATGGCTACTTGACTGGTTTGTGGCTCTGGTTCTGGCTTGCCTTTGCTCAGATCGGGTCTCTTTCCTTGGTGGATCTTCATCCCTCAATTGATCCAGCTGTTCATAGATGCTCTCTTGACTCTTGAGGAAGGTCAGAAGACTGTCAAAGCGCTTCTCTGGTTCGGCACTGATCCTCTCAGCTGCATAGAGAAGCCACTCTTTCTTCAACGCATCAGGAAGCTTGCTTTCAACTGACTGTCACCAGAGGGTTTTTTAAAGCACCAGTGTCACCAAGGTCACTCAGGTCTTCAAGGGCTTTCTCAACAGCTTGGACGAGCTCAACAATTTACCTGGGCTGGTGACTTGACAGCTGGAAGTCTCTGGAGCTCCTCAACTATTTCAATAGCGATTGCAGTTTGCCTTCCAAACCAGTTCTCCAGGACACGAAAGATGTCATCTGCTGTACTGTAGGTCATCAGCCGAAGATCTCTCATTTTCTCATCCAAACTGTCAAGAAGCTGGAACTTTTTGACTTCCTTTGACCCAGTGGGTTCTCCTTGCCTCTGAAAGGCCTCCCAGCCTCTTTTCCAGCGATGAAAGTCTTGCCTGATGCCAGTAAACTTGGGAAGGGAGGTTGGCTTCAGTCTAATGGCTGATGTTGGGTAGCAGATGGAAGCTGCACTCACAACTCTTTCGGCATCTTCTTTAGCTTTTGCTTGAATAAACTCTGCTTTTCTTGACACCAACTGAAGAATGGACTGCTCAAGCGCTCATACACGCAGCTGGAAGTCTTTCTGCTTAACAGGAGGGGCCCAATACTTCCACTGTGTGTATAGTGCTTTTGCCCTCTTAACCAGACTTTCCATGTAATCTAACATGAAGTCAAAGGCCTCTTTATTTCCACCAAGTTCAAAGGAAATCACACTCTTTACCATCTCCTCTGCAGCTTTTACCGCCATCATCAGTTCCTCCTCTCCAAAGTTGGCCCAAAGTGTATTTTGGATGAGGTCCTTCAGCTCTTTAAGTTTCATCTCACACTCACTTGCAGTTTTCCCAATATCGGCCTTTTGCTGCTCGATCAACCCGGGAATTTCTTCAGGATCTGCATCCAACTCCGCCTCTGCAAGGTACTGGGCTTCCACATCAATGACTTCCGTGACTTTGTTGTCCTCATCTGTAAGCTTTTTGAAACCGTCTCTGAGCTCCTCCTCGGACATTATGGCGTGCATTCGGACAATGTTGTTGGCCAGCCGGGAAAATTGCCACTTTGCACTTGTCCTGTTGGCTTTAAGCTGCTCCAGTGACTGAGACAGCAATCTTCTTTTCCGACAGGACTGAGTAAGGTGCTGTTCAGTGCGTTACCAGGCCTCTGGACTTCCAGGCCTGGCCGGTTGCTGTTCAGGGTTCTCTGTTCCAGTCTCTACAGCAGTTTTTCACTGTCAAGTGGCCCTCACTCTTGTGAAGTTTGACCAGCAGTTTCCCCCACTTGAACGGGATGCTTGCTTCGGAAGATAGAACTGCAAATCACTCCGTGACCAAGACTCAGCTTTTCCTTTTCTCTCCTTTTTTTGTAAAGTCATCAAGGCCAAGCACAGGCGAAAAACCTTTAAATACAACACAAATAAAGGGTCAAGGAGAATGTAACCCAAGAACCCATAATAAATCAACATAACCCAAAATCAAATACTCAGTTTTTAAATTACTAAAACCCAACCTTGAAACAAATAGAAAATACATCTAAAGCACCCCAAATACTAAACACATCTTAAAACACTGTTCAATAATGATTTTTAACCTTACAACTATAACAGCTTTTAACTTTTAAACTCTTAAAATACACTCCATTTTAACTATATTTTTAAACCCACATGATTTTATAAATATGACATTTTAACTTACATTTCAAACACACAATTTTTTAACACATCACATTTAACCTAAACTTAATCAAACTGCTTTTCAAATGCAGCTGCAAAGACATATCACAAATGGATGCTCACCGGCTCCTTCTTCCTTGCTTGAAACAAGCTTTAGTCCTGCAGTCTTTTCCAAAGTCCAAACTCTCCGACCATTTCTCTCACACACTGCTTACTCTCCACTGCCCTGTGAGTAACTGCCTCCAAACGCTCTTAATCACCAGATCATTCCCACCTGGTGCAATCAACCAACTGCTCTCAGGCTGAGAAGCACACCCAGATCTAAAGCACTCAGGCAGAGAGGGTGTGGCCTGCAGCTCAGCTCAACAGGTATATGGGTCAGTTTCGACCCATATATATTTTCTTCAAGAAAATGCAAAAAAAAAAAATATTTTTGTCAGCAATAGAACTTTAATATAAACACGTCGAAACACAGAACAGGTCATAACACAAAATACTGATTTGCAAGTTCAAACAAACAACAACCAATCAAACAAATCAAACCAATAGAAATCAATTACTACTTCCAAAACTATTAGAAAGCTAAATCAGAGTAAAAGTCTCTGTGTGCAAGAACATGCTTGTGTGTGTGTGTGTGTGTGTGTGTGTGTGTGTGTGTGTGTGTGTGTGTGTGTGAAAAAATGACACTTTTTGTGTGTTCTTTGCAGAGATATTTCTTGCATTGGAAACACAATACATTTGTCTTTCTGTCTTTACTGCTTGGCCAGATCTGACACCTCTTTCTTTTGGATTCAGGTGGCCTGACTGGGGTTGTGGCTTTGGCTCTTCCGGTTGGTGTTGAGGCAGGGCTGGCAAAGGAGGATGCTGATGCAGATTCTCTCTGTGTTGCTGATGGTGTGGACGGAGTGCTGGGTGAGCTCTGCAACTGTCTGACAAAGGATGCAGCATCTGGGTCTCGGGGCACCCGTTCTCTTCACTCAATGTGTGGCTTGACAAGGGAATTTCCCAGCTCCTCAAGAAACATTCTCTGCTTGTTTTTTTTGGTTGAGTTCCACCCTTGGTGGATGTGGGTCCACAACACAAATGCAATATATGCAGACACATCAAGGACAAATGAGCATCCCCTGAAGCTCACATGATTGGGAGAGGAGGTGGCTGTCAGTGTGTTGGTTGACAGTGCACTTATTATTTCAATTTTGGCTCTAATTATTGTTTTATAATCTTATTTTTATAACCGGGTCGAAACCGACCCGAACACCACAAAGGACATAATTTCAACCAGAGCATTTTATAATGTAGTGAAAAAAAAATTTTTTGTTTAATTTTGTTGAAATCAAGGTTCCTAACAAAGTCAAAAAGCCTTGATGCAATAAACAAATTTTAAGTGATTCTTTTATGCATTTAAAAACTAAAACGAGTCGGTGCCGACCGACTCATTATTCACCAACGCCATCCCTGTAACAGTACACCAAAATCAGTGGAGCCAAAAATCAACCAGAAATGACTGACATTTCATTATCAACTTAGAGATATAAACTTGTTTTGTTTCTTGTCTTGTCCCTGGAACAAGACTTTCTGTCGGCCTCGAAGAGATTCTGGCAAACTGTCCGGCGGCTCAGGAGGGGAAACCAGCTCCCTGTCCACACTGTGTATGGTGCGGATGGGACACTGTTGACTTCGACTGGGGATATCGTCGGGCGGTGGAAGGAATACTTCGAGGAGCTCCTCAATCCCACTGATACGCCTTCCACAGAGGAAGCAGGGTTTGTGGACGAGGGGGATGACTCGCCTATCACAGGGACTGAGGTCGCCAAGGTGGATAAAAATCTCCTTGGTGGCCGGGCCCCGGGGGGTGGACGAGATTCGCCCTAAGTACCTCAAGGCCCTGGATGTTGTAGGGCTGTTATGGTTGACACGCCTCTGCAACATTGCGTGGAGGTCGGGGGCAGTGCCTTTGGCATGGCAAACCGGGGTGGTGGTTCCTCTCTTCAAAAACGAGGACCGGAGGGTGTGCTCCAACTTTAGTGGGATCACACTCCTCAGCCTCCCTGGGAAGGTCTATGCCAAGGTACTGGAGAGGAGAGTCTGACCATTGGTTGAACCTCGGATTCAGGAGGAGCAATGTGGTTTTTGTCCTGGCCGTGGCACATCGGACCAGCTCTTTACCCTCTCGAGAATTCTCGAGGGATCGTGGGAGTTTGTCCAACCAGTTTACATGTGTTTTGTGGACTTGGAGAAAGCATTTGACCGCATCCCTCGTGGTTTTTTGTGGGGGGTGCTTCGGGAGTATGGGGTATCGGGCTTGTTGTTACGAGCTATTCGGTCTCTGTACGACCGTTGTGAGAGTTTGGTTCGTATTGCCAACACTCGGTCGGACTCATTCCCAGTGAGAGTTGGACTCCCCCAGGGCTGCCCTTTGTCACTGATCCTGTTCATAATTTTTATGGACAGGATTTCTAGGCGCAGCCAGGGAATGGAGGGTGTCATGCTTGGTGACCACAGGATCTCATCTCTGTTGTTTGCAGATGATGTTGTCCTGTTGGCTTCATCCAGCAATGACCTACAGCTCTTGCTGGGATGGTTTGCCACTGAGTGTGAAGCGGCTGGGATGAGAATCAGCACCTCCAAGTCCAAGTCCATGGTCCTCAGCCGGAAAAAGGTGGATTGTCCTCTCTGGGTTGGAGACAGGCTCCTGCCCCAAGTGGAGGAGTTTAAGTATTTTGGGGTCTTGTTCACGAGTGAGGGGAAAATGGAGCGAGAGATTGACAGACGGATCAGAGCAGCATCTGCAGTGATGCGGACATTGTACCGGTCTGTTGTGGTGAAGAGGGAGCTGAGTTCTAAGGCAAAGCTGTTAATTTACCAGTCAATCTACGTTCCTACTCTCACCTATGGTCATGAGCTTTGGGTAATGACTGAAAGAACAAGATCGCGGATACAAGCAGCTGAAATGAGCTTTCTCCGTAGGATTGCTGGACTCACCCTCAGAGATAGGGTGAGGAGCTCAGTCATCCGGGAGAGGCTCAGAGTAGAACCACTGCTCCTCCACATTGAAAGGAGTCAGTTGAGGTGGTATGGGCATCTGATTAGGATGCCTCCTGGGTGCCTCCCACTTGAGGTATTTTGGGCACGTCCCATTGGGAGAAGACCCCGGGGCAGACCCAGGACTCGGTGGAGAGACTATGTCTCCCAGCTGGTCTGGGAACGCCTTGGTATCCTCTCTGAAGAGCTGGAGCAGGTGGCTGGGGAGAGGGAAGTCTGGGCTTCTCTGCTTGAACTGCTGCCTCCGCGACCCGAACCGCCGGAAAAGTGGTAGAAGATGGATGGATGGATGGAGATATAAACTGTGCATTTGTTTTCATTAACTGGAATAATTAAGATGCCAACTTTTATAGGAAACAACCTCATTTTTAAAGGGTACGAATATACTGAGCATAAGCCACACAGTGTTGAATATGAAACCGATCCTGAAAATCACTTTTTCAACAGTATAAAACATCAGTGTAAATACTTTCGCTCAGACCAACTAAAAAATACAATTTCTGACCAATCATTGTCAATAATACATTTTAATAGTAGAAGTCTCAACATAAATTTTTCCAAAATTCAGGACAGTTTGTTGCAATATAACAATTTTTTCTGCTGTTGCAATTTCTGAGACTTGGCTAAAAAATGACCAACTTCATACAGCGCAAATGAGAAGCTATGATTTCTATACCACAAGCAGGTCAAAAAAAAAAGGGGTGGTGGTGTTGCTTTATATATCAGGTCCTGCTACCAAAGCCAAGTTGTAGGTAATATGTCTTTTGAAATGGAAAACATCATGGAGTGTGTAACTGTGGAATTACAAAGAACATCATAATAAGTTGCATTTATAGAGCACCAGGTACTGATATTGACATTTTCAAAGAAAAATTGTCTGAGCTTTTCAGTGCAGTAGGTAATAAGAAGCTGGTATTTATTTGTGGAGAATTCAATATTGACTTATTAAATCCAAATGACCATATCCAAATAAGTGTATTCATAAATTCCATGTTTTGTATGGGTTTCCACCCTTCAATAACATACCCCACTAGAATAACAACACATTCAGCAATGCTTATTGATAACATTTTCACAAATGTCACTGGGGGGAATGTAACTGCTGGTCTTATTATCAATGATGTGACAGACCATCTGCCTGTTTTTGTTTCTTCACACACTGGTGGATCACATAATGTTGAAATAGATAAGGTTTTTAAACGACTTGTAACAGAAACCACAATCAACAATCTTAGAAATGATCAAAAAATACAAGACTGGAGCGGTGTTTATGTTGACGATATTGATACAGCATATGGAGAATTTCTCTTTATCACAACTATTTAATAAACACTGCCCTCTAGTGGTAAAGGAAACTAAAGTTAAATATAGAGATAAGCCTTGGATCACCAAGGGCCTGCAAAATGCTTGTAAAAACTTGTTATACAAAACGTTTCTGAAATTAAGAACTGTGGAAGCAGAAAAGAAATACAAGACTTATAAAAATAAACTCATTAGTATTTTAAGATCGAGTAAAACAACATATTACAGTAAATTATTGGAAAATAATAAAACTAAGACATGTAATATATGGAAGGTGTTAAATAATATAACAAAAAGAGGAAAACTAAATTCCAACCACATCTCTTATTTAAATTCAGATAATGGTATAATCAATGAAAATAGCTTGCTCTCCAACACGTTTAATGAATATTTTGTTAATATAGGAAAAAAGATCACCAACTCCACTGTATCATCAGCAAATCCAGGTGGCGCTGACAGTGTCGTCAACATAAATGCTTACTCAATGTTTATGAAAGAAACAGATGAAAAAGAAATTCTTGACATTGTTAACAAATTCAAAGACAAAAAAATCAACTGATTGTAATGATTTCAGTATGTTCTTGGTTAAATGTATTATTGATTGTATTGTTAAACACTTCACTTTCATATGCAACGTCACTTACTGCTGGTAAATTTCCAAAGAAAATGAAAATAGCAAGAGTCATTCCTCTGTATAAGACTGGTGACAAACACTCATTGTCAAACTACAGACCAATCTCCTTGTTACCTCAGTTCTCCAAAATACTGGAAAAATATTTGTTAAGAGACTAAATGATTTGCAACAGATAGAAGAGAATACACAGTTGGAATATTTCTGGACTTACAAAAGGCATTTGATACAGCTGACCATAAATTACTCCTCAGTAAATTACATCAGTATGGCATGAGAGGAATTGCTTTTGACTGGTTACACAGCTATTTAGAAGACAGATATCAATATGTTCATGGGAATAATACAGACTCTGAGTTGCTGAAGATGACGTGTGGGGTACCACAGGGTTCTGTGCTTGGTCCATTGCTGTTTATTTTGTATATTAATGATTTTATGTTCTGTGTCTAAATTGCTCAAGTGTATTTTATTTGCAGATGACAACTTTTTTTTTTGTAGTGGAGAAAAGCTTAAGCAGCTTCTGGATTCAGTAGAAAATGAACTTAAACAAATCAATCAATGGTTCACTGCCAATAAATTATCTATTCACCTTGGAAAAACAAAATGTATAATGTTTGGAAACCGCAAATTATATAATCACAGAAAAATTAAAATAAACAATGTTGAAATTGACACAGTTTTCAAAACCAAGTTCCTAGAGGTCATTGTTGATAACAAACTAAACTGGAAATCACATAAATTATGTCAAAACTAAAATGTCTAAATCCATTGCCGTACTGTATAAAGTTAAGGATCTCCTGTGTCAGAAATCTCTTTGCATTTTATATACTGTAATTCACTGATAGTTCCTTTTATGACATACTGTGTGGAGATCTGGGGAAGCACATACTGTATAAAACAAACACAAACTTAATCTTTTTACTACAGAAAAAAGCCGTACCCATTGTATCAAAGAAACCTTACCGTGAACCAACAAATCCAATATTCATTCAATTACATACTCTTAAATTTAGAGATCTGGTAGATTATAATGTCATTCAAATCATGTACAAAGCAAATAATAACCAATTACCTGTAAATATTCAGAGACTGTTTAAAAAAAGGGAAAGCAAATATGAGCTAAGAGGTAACTCTGCTTTTAATAAGCCAAAGGTTAGAACAAATACAAAGTATCATTGCATGTCTGTCACTGGAGTTAAACTGTGGAACTGTTGCTCTGAGAATATTAAAACATGTTCAACTCTGAAGCAATTCAAAAAATTGTACAAAGATGAGAAAATCTCCCAGTATCTCACTGTAAATGCTGAGAGATAAATTTGTAATAACTTAAAGGTTTTTTTTTTTTTTGTCTACTTGTTCTATTTGATTTTCTTTGTTGATTTTGGGTAAGACTTAAATTTTTATGTTATTGATTTTAAAATTGTAATGGGGTAGGCACTATAGAAGCACTAGCTTCAGCCTACACCCTTTCGGTTGTTCTTTTGTGTGTTCTTATTGTATTGTATGTGTTTATTACCTCCACCAGGCCGGAGGCCAGGAGGAGGTTATGTTTTTGCCAGCGTTTGTCTGTCTGTCTGTTTGTTTGTCTGTCTGTTTGTCTGTCTGTTGGTTAGCAAGATAACTCAAAAAGTTTTGGACGGATTTCAATGAAACTTTCAGGCGTTGTTGGAAATGGTACAAGGAAGAACTGATTAAATTTTGGGGATGATCCGGATCACCGTCTGGATACAGGAATTTTTTAAAGGATTCTTTAACATTGTGAGATACGGCCATTTTCAACATGTGTGCAGGCCCAATGGAGGGCGCTGCTCGTCGTGTCTGACCAACACAAACTCCGCCTTCTTCAAAGTTTTAGGCACAAGAGCACGTGGAACACAGTGCTGGGCAGGGCTCGGCAGCGTGCCTGTGTGCCTGTGTTTGCGCTATGCTGCAAAAGCTCAGACGGGCAGCTGTCCGCCGCCGGATTATTTGGCAGAAATTCCCCGGCCAGCCATAGTAGCTGCTCAAAAAGAAGCTCTCTGCCGGGGAAGATTCCAAATCATCTTTTGCCGCGGAGCGCAACCCCAATAAAATCCACGCCAACCTGTCTACCCAATTTGCATCCGTCAGTGAAGCCCTGAGTGCTGCTTTCACTGGTCTATGAAAACGCTCGGATAACCCATTGGCCTGTGGGTTGTACGCGGTTGTGTCATGATTTCTTTTGTTTTTTCTTTTGAATTCTTGGATGGAACATGGGTGGGCAATATAAGCTGCGGATTTAGCCATCACACATTTCGGACAACTTCTGTTGAACTGTATAATCACAGGAGTTATTGTCTAATTTGACCTTGTTGGATTTTATTACCCCCTTTGTTATATTATTCACTTTCTTTTAACCTGTACTCTTAATCTATTCGAAATAAAGATTCATTCATTCATTCATTCATTCAATTGCAACGCCCGCAGCCTGGGAGTTTGCAGATGCAGGAGATAGACACAACACCAACACTTCAGTTTATTACCTCCGCCAAGGAGGTAATGCTTTTATTACTGAACCACTAATCCTATCATTGTGAATCCAATTGCTAGTCATATGTTTTCATGGTCAAGGAATCTGAAAATGTACACACAAACACTGTATGGGGGGGAACTGTGGCGCTTGGCGGAGGTCTGTGCTCTCCGAGTGCTTTTCTAGTTATTATTATTACCGAATAAGATAAATTCATTCATTCATTCATTCTTTTTCTAGAACCAGTTAAAACTCTAGCAGCAGCATTTTGAATCAACTGAAGATTTTTTAAGGATACTTTAGGACAACCAGATAATAATGAATTACAATAATCTAATCGAGAGCTGGGCGGCGCGGTGGCGCAGTGGTTAGCACTGCGGCAGCACAGCAACTCATCCTTGGCCGGGGGATCCTGGGTTCGATCCCAGCCCCCGACCAACAGTGATCTGTGTGGAGTTTGCATGTTCTCCCCGAGTCTGCATGGGTTTACTCCGGGATTTCTCCGGTTTCCTCCCACATGCCAAAAACATGCAAGTTAGGTTAATTGTCATCAAAAACTGGGGATTCTAAATTGTCCTTAGGTATGGCTGTGAGAGTGAATGGTTGTCTGTATCTCTGTGTTGGCCCTGCGATGGACTGGCAATCTGTCCATGGTGTACCCTGCCTCTTGCCCAAAGATGCTGGGATAGGCTCCAGCCCCCCCGCGACCCGAACAGGATTAAGCGGAAGAACATAAATGAATAATCGAGAGCTGACAAAGGCGTGAATCAGTTTCTCGGCATCATTCAGAGACAAGATGCTCCTGATCTTGGCAATACTGCGCAGATGATAGAAGGCAGTCTTAGAAACAAATTTAATATGTGAATTAAAGGACAAATCTTGATCAAAAATAACTCCAAGGTTCCTCACAGAACTATTCAGAGTGAGAGTGGCGGCATCTAAATTAAGTGTGTAATTTGATAAGGAATTTCTAAGATGTTTTGGGCCAACAAGAATGACTTCAGTCTTATCTGAGTTTAATAGTAGAAAATTACAAGTCATCCAAGCTTTGATGTCCTTAAGACAGGCATCTAACTTGGCTAATTGATTACAATCATCGGGCTTCATTGACAGGTATAGTTGTGTGTCGTCTGCGTAACAGTGAAAATGTATACAGTGCTTTCTGATGACATTGCCTAACGGGAGCATATATAAACTAAAAAGAGTAGGGCCTAACACAGATCCCTGTGGAACTCCGTGACTGAGCTAAGAGTTGGAAGAAAATTCATCATTGATATGAACAAACTGAAATCTATTGGACAAATAAGATCTAAACCACTGCAACGGAGTTCCATTTAGTCTAACAAAGTGTTCTAATCTATCAAGTAGAATGGCATGATTGATAGTGTCAAAGGCTGCACTGAGATCTAAAAGAACAAGAACAGAGACAAGTCCATTATCAGATGCGATCATGAAAAAACTGAACATGAGAATATTAAAAAGCCCATATTATGCTCCTTTTCCACCTGTTGACATACTGTAGCTACCTGATGTGTTAATTAAATGTCTGACATGTTTGGTCAGAATACCTCAGGGTGTGGCGTCCATAATTGTAAATGTATGTGACTCACATGGATGCATGCTTGAATTCAGCCTAGAGAGGCTTTAGGCTGGCAATTTGTATTGACATCACACCTCAAGAGGACAATACGTCTGGACCACCTACGGCTCGAGAGAAAGGAGAGGATCCCTCGCGTCTGACCATCTGGGGTCAGACAGGAGAACAGAAGGACTCTGGAGTTTTATAATGCAAATGGGAGAATGTAACTGAAGTGTGTGACTTTGTATGTGATGTAGTATTGGAGGTGTGTATAAATGGATGTGAGTGACTGCGTTCTCTCTCTTTTTACTCTGACTGAGAGAGAGGACGTAGGATGCGAGAGAATTAAAGAAAATACTGGAAAGACACCCAGTCTTGTCAATTCTTGACTCCTACACTGGTGACCTATACATGAATCTGAGCACGCCGAGGCTGGAAGACAGCTTTGTGATCGACATGGAAGAACCGGGAGACAGCCGCTCAGACCCGGATTCACCGGGAATTGCCCGCAGGGGCACAAGCCTTATTAAGCTCTCCGAGTTTTGGCACGATGACCCGCACTCATGGTTCCAGCACGTGGAGTCGCGTTTCCTACTCGGGGGAGTGTCAGCAGACGACATTAAGTTTCATAATGTCATCGCGAGACTCGACAGCCGCACAGCTCGGTGTGTGCGGAGCCTAGTGCAGCAGCCGCCTGCTGCTGGCAAATACAACGCGCTGAAAGCCACCCTCATCAGGAGCTTCGTGCCATCACCTGAGGCAAGGGCCAGGCAGCTGCTGGACCTGCGCGACAGAGGTGGACGCAGGCCGACTGTCCTCATGGAGGACATGCTACAGATGATCGGGACGGACAATGACGCGTTCCTCTTCAAGCACATTTTCCTGAGGACCCTCCCAGCGCACACGAGAGGTCCCCTGTCCAGCAGACGATGTGTGAACCAGCAGGACTTCCGCGAGCTGGCCCAGGAGGCGGAGCGGCTCCTCAACGCCTGCGACGAGCAAGAGACCTCCGTGGCAGCGGCAGACCTCGGCACGGCGGCTGGGGGCAGTGTGGAGCCAGAGGCAGCAGAACCCACCCCAGCGACGACGGCGGCGGCGAGACCCCGAGCCAGGGGAGATGACAGCCTCTGCTATTACCACCGACGCTTCGCCGAGAAGGTGCACAGATGCATCCCGCCGTGCAGTTTCAAAAAGCGGGGAAACGACCGGGCCGGGAGTCGTTAGCAGCTTCCACTCTCGGCGAACGGAACAAGCTGCTTTATCTGACAGACGCGGGCTCCGGGCGGCAATTCCTCGTGGACACCGGAGCCCAGAGGAGCTTCACCACTGCAACTTATGCAGATCGGGTGGCTGGACCCCGTGGAGACGGAGCAACAGCGGCCAACGGCTCCAGCATCAAGACTTACGGAGAGAGAACCTTGTCTCTGTCCTTCCACGGCCGTGCTTACGAGTGGAACTTCATCGTAGCGGCAGTGAGCTTCAATATGTTAGGTGCTGATTTTCTGTGTTCACATGGTTTGTTAGTTGATCTGGCCAACAAACGCCTAGTAAATGCACTCTCTTTCTGTCCTATCCCTTGTGCAGCTCGGGTGTGCCCGCCGCCAGTACAGACCAACGTCGCCGCAGCAGGTGGTAAGTTCCACACTCTCCTACACCAGTTTCCAGCACTCACAGTTCCCACTTTTTCAGCTAAGGTGGCGAAACACGGGGTGGAGCACTTCATAACCACGAGTGGCCCACCAGTTTTTGCTAAAGCTCGGCGCTTGGATGCAGCTAAGCTCTCCGTGGCATAGGAGGAGTTCGCCAACCTGGAAAGGTTGGGCATAATTCGCGGCTCGAAGTCCACTTGGGCTTCCCCCCTGCATATGGTGCCTAAGGCTGACGGCTCGTGGAGACCTTGCAGTGATTATCGCAGGTTAAACAATGCCACAGCTCAGGATCGCTACCCGATTCCACATATCCAGGATTTTTCAGTGCACCTGGCAAAAGCGCGCATTTTTTTCTAAAATAGACCTGGTCCGCAGTTATCATCAGGTCCCGGTTCGACCAGAGGATATTCCCAAAACAGCGGTAATAACCCCGTTCGGACTTTTTGAATTTTTATGCATGCCTTTTGGCCTTAAAGGCGCCGCGCAAACCTTTCAACGGATGATGGACGCAGTGCTGCGCGACCTTCCGTTTGTTTTTGTCTACTTGGATGATACTTTAGTAGCCAGCGCCTCAGAGGAGGAACACGAAAAACACCTCACTACAGTTTTTCAAAAGTTGGAAGCACACGGGTTGATAATCAACCTGGCCAAGTGCCAGTTTGGCGCAGCGCAAATTGATTTTCTGGGGCACCGTATCTCACCAGAGGGAGCAGTTCCTCTGCCGGCAAAAGTGCGCGCGGTGGCTGAGTTTCCCCAGCCACAGACAGTGAAAGCGTTGCAGGAATTTTTGGGGATGGTGAATTTTTATAACCGTTTCATACCCTGCGCAGCGCAACTCATGCAACCGCTATACACCGCGCTTAAAAAACAGAAGCCTGCCACTGTGATCGAATGGTCCCCGGAGCGGGAGCGCGCGTTCACAGCGGTAAAAAAAGCACTCGCAGACGCAGCACTGCTGGCGCACCCAGACCTGGCAGCTCGCATGGCGCTAACCACAGACGCGTCAGAGGTAGCAATAGGGGCCGTGGTAGAGCAGCAGGTCGCCGGAGTTTGGCAACCTCTCGCTTTTTTCAGCAGGTCCTTGCGCGAGCCCGAGCGGAAATACAGCGCATTTGACAGGGAACTCCTGGCGCTCCACTTAGCCATTCGCCATTTCCAGTTCTAGCTGGAAGGGCGGCGTTTCACCGCGTTTGTCGACCACAAACCGCTTACTTTTGCGATGTCCAAAACTTCAGAACCGTGGTCAGGGCGGCAGCAGAGACAGCTGGCCGCAATTTCGGAATTTACCACCGATATTCAGCATGTGACCGGTAAACTCAATGTAGTGGCAGACTGTCTGTCACGCGCGGTAACAACACCTGTCCGCGCGGCCGCTTACCCAGAGCGCGGTAACAGCGCGGACGCGCACGCGGCTCCGGTCCACATGGGAATAGATTATGCAGCCATGGCGGCGGAGCAGAGCGAAGACGCGGACGTGCGCGCGCTCCTGTCTGGACCAACAGGGTTAAGGCTGGAGCGAAAAACTTTACAAGCTGATTCACCCCCTCTAATCTGCGATGTCTTCACCGGGCGACCGCGACCGGTGGTACCGGCCACGTGGCGCCGTCGCATTTTTGACGTCGTGCACTCCCTAGCGCACCCGGGAGTTCGCGCTTCGGTGAAAATGGTAGCAGAGAAGTTTGTTTGGCCGAGCCTGCACAAGCACGTGAAGGAGTGGGCTGAAGCCTGCATGGCTTGCCAGCGGGCCAAAATCCACAGGCACACCAAAGCACCCTTAGAAGATAAGATAAGATAAGATAAGATAAGCCTTTATTAGTCCCACAACGGGGAAATTCCAGGATTGCAACAGCACAGGGATAGCAACACTCAGAGCAACAATCAGAAGGCAAGAAAAAAAACAAGCAAGCAAGAGCAGCTAATAAACATATGTACGTATTACTATAAAATATATATATATACACACACACACAGACACACAGTGCAGAGCATTGTAGCTGGATGGAATAAATATATGAATATATGAACACACAGTGCAGAGCATTGTAGCTAGATGGAATAAATATGTAAATATATAAACACCCACAGTACGGAGCATTGCAGCTAGGTGGAATAAATATGCAAGTATATAAACACACACAGTGCGGAGCAATGTAGCTAGATGGAATAATATGTAGATATATAAATATATAAACACACCCAGTGCTGAGCATTGTAGCTAGATGGAATAAATATGCAAATATATAAACACACACAGTGCAGAGCATTGTTGCTAGACCGTTTCACATTCCGGCTAGGAGATTCGATCATGTGCACGTGGACCTCGTGGGCCCCCTACCACCATCTCAAGGGTTCACACATCTCTTGACGATGGTGGACCGGACCACACGTTGGCCGGAAGTGGTCCCGTTAACATCGACCACAGCGGCAGAGGTGGCTCACGCCTTTTTAACAGCCTGGGTAGCGCGTTTTGGGGTTCCGTCAGATATTACGTCCGATAGGGGACTTCAATTTGCGTCACAACTGTGGTCAGCAGTGGCCAGCGGCTTAGGAGCGGCAGTACACTGCACTACCGCTTATCATCCCCATGCCAACGGTTTATGCGAGCGTTTTCACAGGTCTTTGAAGGCAGCCCTCAGAGCGTCGCTAACGGACACAGATTGGGTAA
Organism: Pholidichthys leucotaenia; assembly: GCA_020510985.1. Lineage (NCBI taxonomy): Eukaryota > Metazoa > Chordata > Actinopteri > Cichliformes > Pholidichthyidae > Pholidichthys > Pholidichthys leucotaenia. The sequence goes on along the minus strand of CM035840.1, from coordinate 184,784,389 downwards.
ACAAACTACCATGGGTTTTATTAGGGTTGCGTTCGGCACCCAAAGAGGACCTAGATGCCTCACCAGCAGAGTTGGTTTTAGCGCAACCTCTCAGGCTGCCCGGCGAGTTCTTGCCAGACCATACGGCACCAGGGCTTCCCCCGGTCTGGGGACCTCTGAGTAACACGGGAGCAGAAATGCTCCCGGGCCCCGCTCATCACACTTTTCCGCGTGTGTTCGTGCCCAAAGCTTTACAAAAAGCAGAGTTTGTTTTTGTCAGACATGACGCTCAGCGTCACAGCCTCCGCCCACCTTACGATGGTCCATTTCGAGTGCTGGAGACCGGGGAGAAATATTTTGTGCTAGATTTGGGGGGCAGGAGGGAGACGATCAGTATTGATAGATTAAAACCTGCTTTTGTGTTGCATAACGAGTCTGTACGGCCGGCGGGCACGCCTCGACGCGGCAGGCCTCCCAGGGGGCGGTCCCCGGACCCCCCGCAAGGGGCAAATAACCCTTCTCCCCCTCATTCCACAGATTCACAGCAGGATGGCCCGGCACAGGCTGTGAGACCTGCGTACAACAGATTCGGGAGAAGACTGAAACCTAGACGACAGGCAGAGTGATGTGGGTTTTGATCAGACTGCTGGGTTGTGCTGTAAGATTCTGTGGGGGGGGATGACGCTGTAGGTGTATGTCCAGTCTTTCGCGTGGGAGGGGGAGTGATGTGGCGTCCATAATTGTAAATGTATGTGACTCACATGGATGCATGCTTGAATTCAGCCTAGAGAGGCTTTAGGCTGGCAATGTGTACTGACATCACACCTCAAGAGGACAATACGTCTGGACCACCTACGGCTCGAGAGAAAGGAGAGGATCCCTCGCGTCTGACCATCTGGGGTCAGACAGGAGAACAGAAGGACTCTGGAGTTTTATAATGCAAATGGGAGAATGTAACTGAAGTGTGTGACTTTGTACGTGATGCAGTATTGGAGGTGTGTATAAATGGATGTGAGTGACTGCGTTCTCTCTCTTTTTACTCCGACTGAGAGAGAGGACGTAGGATGCGAGAGAATTAAAGAAAATACTGGAAAGACACCCAGTCTTGTCAATTCTTGACTCCTACAAGGGTATAATTATTGCAGTACCATTTTACAAAAAGGGAAGGAGCTCTCAAAACAGACTATTTTGCACCAAATTGCTTTGGGCCATTGCACCTTTTCCACATTTTAATAGCTCACACGTGTGTTAATGACTCAGGATGACACGAGATATATTATTGACTGTGGATTAGTGAGCCAGGCGCAAACAGGAGTGTTTATTAGGGTGACTGAAATCTAAAGAAAATAAGATAAACCATGCTTGGTAAGAAAACTTGTTAGCTCAATGACAGACAGCTAGGATGGCCAATAATGTAACGGTGGGCAGGTATGAAGGATGGCACTGGGCTGGGTGTACTATGTAAGTGACATCCTGTCATAATTTACTAAACTGACAGCTCACGTGCACAAGGCAACAGCACAGGAGAAGTAACCACACAAGGGGGCACATCTGACAGTTTATTAAATAGCAAAAAGCACACAGCTAAGGAAACAGCCACTCGCCAGAGGAATCCTCCTGTGGAGAGAAGACGAGAGCTGTGAGAGGAGGAATGGAGTAAGGGTAAATGGGCGAGCCAAACTGCCACTTACTTGGGGTTCTGAGGAAGAACCAGCAAGACTCCAGTGGGGAATAGACGAACCAGTAGGGTGGGGGAATGTGCTGATGGTGCCTGACCGGGTGGAGGTTGGAAGCTGTGGGATTAATGGAGATGTGGCAGGAGAGTGCGCGCAGTCCTGGAGACACACCCGCACGATGGCAGCAACCTGAAGAAGAGAGGAGAGCGAGGTTAGACAACGTGTCTAAACTAGCGAAAACAATACTTGCTTGTCTTAGTAGGGCAGTATACCCAGACAAGCCAGCATTGAATGCACAGAGAGAGCCTCCTTAAGTACGCTGGCTGATGAGCGGGTGCAGGTGCATCTTCTGTCTCAGGTGCAGTGATGAATTAATGAAAGTGAGACGGGATGGGAGGGGCACGCTCTTGCTGCCCATGACATATCCTGTGGCAATTCCAGAACAATTAATTTTGCTTTTCAGAGTGAAAAATGATATAAAGCCTGCATGGGTTTTTTTTTTTTAAGAGAAATGGACATTTTCATATTTTTTTTTAATAATCACATAACCAACAGACACCTTTCAGAAGGTTAAAACCTACAAAACCTCAATTTTTCTGTTGCTTTAAATGCTAATAAGCCCCTGTTCTCCTCACCAAACCTATGATCTTCTTGGTGTAGTATCAGGTGAATTATATGGGTAGGAAACCTGTCTAAGTGTAGCTTGTTCCTAGGGGAACAAGCTACACTTGTAAAGGACTGGGAGCTGACATGCTACGTCTGTGAGCCGTCCTGTGTAAGCCTCCAAAATTACCTGTTAGACCTAGCTAACAGAACAGGCAGCACAGCAAGAGGTCATGGGTTCGATCCCACCCCCAACCATCACTGACCCTTCTGTGTGGAGTTTGCATGTTTTCCCTGTGTCTACGTGGGTTTTCCCCAGGTACTCTGGTTTCCTCCCACAGGCCAAAAACATGCATGATAGGTTAATTTGCATCAACTGGGGATTCTAAATTGTTCTTAGGTATGAATGTGAGAGTGAATGGTTCTCTCTCTCTGTGTTGGCCCTGCGATGGACTGGTGATCTGTCCAGGGTGTACCCTGCCTCTCGCCCAAAGATGCTAGAATAGCCCCCCCACCCCCCAATGACTTGAAAAGGATTAAGCAGTTGAAAGTGAATGAATGAATGTATGAATTAAATGTCATAATTCACTTAATATACTGTATTTTATCAAGCGACTTACACGAAACAGAGATATCCTTCCCAGTCCACCAACGGTCCCGTAGCCACGATGACTGGATGTGTTTGAAACCTATGTTGTGGCGTTGGACCTGGGAAAACTGGATAAAGTAAGGAAATGAGCGTTTCTTGTCCACAACCTCAGTATAGCGGGTCAGAGAATTTTCCACACGCTGGGTCCGACGGAGTCATATGTGGATTCCGTTGAACTACTTGCTATCTACTTTACTACACTGGACAACATGATAGCACAACGAATTTGTTTCCGCCAGAGGCGACAGGGAGATGGTGAGTCCGTACAACAATTCGTCGCCGACCTGAGACATTTGGCTAGCATGTGCCATTTTGGACTGTTGGTAGATGAGATGGTGCGGGACCAGTTAGCTGAGCACATGTGTAACCCGAGGCTAAGAGCTAAGATGCTAATGGTGCCAAATGACATGACACTAGCTAGCACGATAGAGCTAGCATTCCAGCTTGAGTCAGCAGAGAGGTTAGCAATGGCGCTAAGTGGGCGCCAACCACAGAAGTTACCCGGACAGGCGACGCTAGCTAATGGAGTGGGCACGGAGGAATATGAGGATACAGCAGAAGAGTATGAGACAAACACCGTTAACCGAAGGACCACTCTGAGAGGCCCCATCTGTGGTAACTGTGGGTCCCCGAAGCACCAGGACAGAGCATGTTTTTGCTCGGCAAGAGGACAACATTGTAACAAGTGTGGACGCTTAAACCATTTCACCAGAGTGTGCCGGTCGCTGGCGCCATGGAGCCCACCAAGTAAGCCAAGCCGCCCACTGCAGACAGCAACGGTTATGTGTATGGCATGGTTGAGCTAGATGGGATAGCTTTACTGCTACTGCTCGACACGGCAGCGGTCCGGTCGATGTTAAACTGGGCCATGGTGAAGAAGTTTTTCCCCAACCACAAAATTAAGAAGAACGCAATGGAGCTGTACAGTTTTGGCGGTCACAGTTTCTGTAACGTAGGAGCAGTTGAGCTAACGGTCTACTACAAGTCTAAGATTGTGTATGACTTCACGTTCCAAGTGACAGCGCACGGTGACAACATTATGGAATGTGACCTCTTCTACAGACTGGGCTTCGTTATCCGAAACAGCGCTGCGTTCGAATGGTCCAGGTGCGGCAACTGGGGTATGACGGACCTTGATGACAACAACGTGGTGTGGGACGAGGTAATTCAAGGTGGCACCAAACCATCCACTCCACGCGCTCAGGAGAGCTGCCCGGGAGGGGGGCAACAGCTGGACTCGCCTCTGTTCCTCGCTCAGCTGAAACCGCAGCCACAGGAGAGGGAGCCCATGTATGCAGAAAACCTCGAGACACAGCAACAACAACTGGGCACAGACACTGCTCATCACACGGCACAACAGAATACAACAGACGGGAGAGAGGAGGAACTGGACTGCTTCTGTACCTGCGCTCAGCAACAAGCTACAGAGGTTACGACCGATCCAACGGGTGAAGAGTCTGCTTCAATGAACGACATGGGAGAGATATCGGACACCTTCCGTACCCACGATAAGCTTCAGCCTACAGAGACGACGACGGTAACAACGGGTGAAGGGTCTGCAACAAACACGGTAACAACGGAACTGCCACGGCATGATGGAGATCCCAAGGAGGACAAGAATGCAGCACCACTGAGGTCACAGCGACACACAAAACCGAGTAAGGTGCCGCTCCAAGTCATGGAGTGGGTTCGGGTTTGCACCGGCGAGAGACCAGGACAGCGACTGACTGGGCCACAGCCGACGCGTCAATGGGTGCCGCAGAGGATCATGGTGAAACTGGGAACAGCATGCTTTCGGCTGACAGATGGTTTGGTTCGGCACGCAAACCAACTACGGCGTGTCCAGGTGGCTGCTCCAGACGGTGAGGCTTTGTGGGAGTCAGCTGCCACAGTGTGGGACCCGGGCCCCAGCGTCATGAAGATTGGCCCTGGCCCCGGGGGTCCGACAGCTCCAGGGACGTGCCCACCATGGCCCTGCTACAAGGCCCCTCCAGCAGAACTGCTTTCCCAGTAGAAGACTGTAAAAAAAAAAAAAAAAAAAACTGTTCAGGTAGGAGCGCGGTTGACAAGGTGGCAGAATAACCTGCCCAGCCGCGTTGGGTCCAGTGGTGGTCGACCTGCAGACCCTAGTTCTAGGTTCTAAAAAAAAGAGAGAGAGATAGACAAAAAGAGTTCTTTGGAAATAAAAGAAGTTAAATGTCTTGAATAATTAATAATTTTTGAGTGTGCATGTTTAGTGAAATAGAAATGTTGATAATGTGGGATTACTGTTAGGCTAAATTGGTGAGGGCTGATTTGCTAACTATCTGATTATTGTGTTCTGCATTTTTTTTTTTTTGGGGGGGGGGGTGTATAAACCAGAGGTACATCCGGAGTGGAACGCGGCCTGCGACTGACATCACCTCTACTATATATCGGGCGGTCTGCCGTCTCACTGGGTTGGTAGTAGGCTGGCGTTCATGAGGGTTACCACTTAGTCCACATGTGTTTTACTACTCAGTCTTTGTAATAAAGTTCTATTAGACTGCAGCATCCTCATCCGTCTTCATGCCAGGTTTGTGGACATAACAGGCACATGGAACAAGATTTGTTTATAATATACAAATGCAGCTCAATAAATTAGAATATCATCAAAAAGTACATTTATTTCAGTAATTCAATTCAAAAGGTGAAACTCATATTATACAGATTCATTACACACGGAGTGATATATTTCAAGCATTTATTTATTTTAGTTTTGATGATTATGGCTTACAGCTAATGAAAATCCAAAATTCTGTTTGTCACAAAATTAGAATATTACACAAGATCAGTTTTTTAAAACTGATTTTTAATAGAAATGTTGGCCAACTGAAAAGTATGTCCATGTACACACTCAAGTAATATTCATATTGCACAGTTTTTAACATTTATTAGCATACCTTATCATTAGAGTTTCTCTGTTTTAGTTTATTAGATTTTGAATTATATTATTACTCTTACTGTAAATACTGAGCACCTGAAAGTGCAAAACAAATTTCACTGTACTGTACAGCTGTGTTTTGTAATCACAATAACGTCTTATTCTATCATATTCTATCCTGACCTGTGGTGCTCCTTATGAGCCAGCTGGTCAAACATCCACCGCCTGCAGCTGCCTCCTTCAGCTACCTTCACTTTCTGTTTTTGTCTCCTTTGTTTGTGAGGCATCTTTGCACTGCAGATTTCAATATAACTTATATGAGAAGGTAATACAGACAAAACAAGATACACATAACTGAAGCCGAGCTGCAAGCAGTGGAGTGGTAGCCTTGTGGTAGAGCACCCACCCCTCAGCCAGGAGGTCATGGGTTCAAGCCCCAGCCAGGTCATACTGAAGACCATATGAAAATGGTACTTCCCGCCCTCTAGCTTGGTGCTCAACATAATAGAATGGGGGAAGTTAAAATTGTAACCCCTGGACAACAGATGGAAATCAGCCACTGGCTCCAATCTGGCAAGTTTCCATTGATATCAGTGTTCATTAACCTGCACCGTCCTTAAAACCAGCAGTTTACAACCTGAGATGAGTAGGCTGACTTCTGTATCTGTGGGCTGGGTGTTGCTCTCAGAAATTGATTTGCAAAAAATAATATACAAACTGCCATTTGGATCTGAATACTTAAAGGAGCGAGGAACCCACAAACTGTGTACAGAGTGGAATATTCAGCCGTGCAACAAAACTCACAAATTTTTAAGAAAAAAAGTTGCAAATTTATTTTAAAAAAAATGCAAATTTATGAGAAAAGATACAAATTTTTAAGAAAAAGTTACAAATTTAAAGGAAAAAAATTGCAAATTTGAGAAAAGACTTGCAAATTTACAGTGGAAAAAGTCACAAATTTACAAGAAAAAAGCTGCAAATTTATGAGAAAAAAAGTCAGATTTATGAGAAACAAGTTACAGGTTTATAAGAAAAAAGGTTACAAATTTACAGGAAAAAGTTGCAAATTTACAAGTTGCAGATTTATAAGAAAAAAGAAAACAAATTTTTAAGAAAAAAGCTCAAATGCAAATTCATCAGAAAAAAGTTTTATAATTACAAAAAAATTGCAAATCTTCAAGAAAAACATTGCAAATCTATGAGAAAAAAGCTGAAAATTTATACAGTTGTTTTTTTGCATTTCTGCTCTTGAATTTGATTCCTTTCTTGTTTAACTGTGATTTTTTAAAATCCCACTGTACTTTTTCCTTTTAAGTTTTATTTCTCATCAACAGAGAGAAAACTGGTTACATATCTGCTTGTTTTTGATTATTGCTATGACTCATGCTTCCCATAAGTAACTGAATGTGCACTTAAAACATCCTCTTTAACATTATTATTATTATCAAGAATACAAGTCACAAACATACAATATTGTCTCTTTCCTCATTTTTTTACTGACAGGTTGAAAAGCCAGAAACATAACACTGTCAATAACTGTTATGAGAAACATCAGTGCGTTCTCATCCCAGGACATAAAATGCTGCAGCCAAAACTCTCACCTCGCACAAATTGTCCTTTTGTGTTCTGGTGTAACACAACAGCTGCAACAATATTAGACACCACAACTACTTGGTTAGGTTTAGGTCAGGTGCTCTCAAAGTGGGGGTGTGTGAAATAATTTGATATAACTTTGATATAACTATATATAACGTTATAATCTGATATAACTAACTATAACTTTAATATAAATTGTGCTCTATTATTACAAATATATTTACAGGCTGCGCCCCTTTGCACCAATAAAACAAGGACAGTGTTTATTACTATCACCACTGGTAACTTTGGATGAATAGAGACCATTAATATGATTGTGAGATATCACATTAATCTGTCATGAATCACTTTGGACACAACACATTGTTCCCACTGCTGACTTTACACTGCGATGGACTGGCGATCTGTCCAGGGTGTACCCTGCCTCTCGCCCAAAGATGCTGGGATAGGCTCCAGCCCCACCACCACCCCCTGCGACCTGAAAAGGATTAAGCGGAAGAAGATGGATGGATGGATGGATGCTGACTTTACAGTTCATGGGCCACACGGTCTCTGACAACAGATGTCCCGTGGGGATTCAGGCAGGTGCTATGTTATGGAATTTAAAGAGGTGCTGTGACATTATGCAAATTAGATGCTTAAATTTATTCCTATCTGAAACTTTGGATCATATTTTACATCTTTCTGACAGTAATCCATTATCTCTTACCACTTTCAAGTTATAGCCTTGGAAATCTGAACTATTTTATTGACAAAAAATATGTACCACTCTTGACCACTAGGGGTTATGTTGCAGTTCTGCACCATACACACTCAGAGGGTTAGATAAATGAGATAAAAATATTTTACTTTTTAATATATTTATTCAGGAAAATGATCCAATACTACATATCTATGAGTGGCAAAAGTTTGTGAACCTCTAGGATTAGCAGATAATTTGAAGGTGAAATTAGAGTCAGGTGTTTTGAATCAATAGGATCACAATCAGGTGTGAGTGGGCTGTTGTGTATGTAAACTGGCTGTATTATCAAGATGGTGGCCGGATTGGTCATGGTGACGCTGCCCGAGGTATAAAGTAAGTGGGCGGAAGAAGCTCTGCCTCTTTTGTCACAGGAGCCTCTTGGCAGGCAGGCGAGTGCCGTAAGCCTTTTTATGTAAACGACTGTGAATGTAATAAAGCTCCATAAACTATAACAGCTGTGTGTTTACTTTGACCCAATTATGGACACAACATTTGGCGACGAGGTAAAAGCAGGAATGGAAAAGTTTGTTGCTGAGTTTTGGCTGTTTTTGGCGGCCCCGGGCAGGCTACCCGTGCCGTGGCCTTGTTGGTTCACTGCTTTTACCAACTACCTTGTGGTTTTGAACCTCGGCGAGCGTGAGAGGCTTTGCGCGAGGGCTGTGTTAGTCCATAATTTGGGTACTGAGGGGTAGAGAGTATTAGAGAGCCTGGGGGGAGCTGATAGCTTTGATGGTGTGGTGGAGTTGATGGCGCGCCATTTTCGCGCGCCGGAGAGCGTCATGGTCCGGCGCATCCAGTTTCGACAGTGCCGCCAGCGGTTGGGAGAACCTGTGATGGCATTCGTTGAAGATCTCCGGAGGCTGGCGAGAGGGTGTGATTTCAGACGCCTGGAAGAGGAAATGATTTGGGACCAACTAGCAGAGCATGTTTGCTGTACAGTGGTCCGGTCCACATTGATGGAGTATCCAGGAGAGTTGACATTGGCCACAGCTATCAAGCTCGCCCAATGGTTCGAGGCAGCAGAGACCATTGTGAGAGGCCTTGCTGAAGGGGCTTTTCTGGGTGAGGATGAGTCTTGCACTAAGGCACTGTTTTGGGACCCTGGTGATGGTGACGCCAGAGAGGATTTGTATGCCTCTGTGGTTAAAATAAGGTCCACCCCAGGTACACCACGTTGTTACAGTTGTGGGTCCCTGTTCACCGCTATAAGGCCAGTGTGTACCCAGCGAAAGGAAAGCATTGTGGCAAGTGTGGTTTGTGGGACCACTTTGCCAGGGTGTACGCTAACTTCGAACGCAGGAGCCGTAGGAAGGAACCGGATGCTGCGCAGAAGACTCAAACTATAGTGCACATGGTCTCGCTGGAGACAACGGGGAGGATCGGGTGTGATGTCATGCTTGACGGTGTCGTGGTTCCACTATTGGTGGACACTGGAGCTGTTATCTCAGTGTTGAACCTGGCGACCGTGAACAGTTTGTTTCCCCACCGACAGATTAAACAGCAAGGAAGAGACTATGGATGGAACAGACTAGCAGTTTTGGGGTTTGTGGAAGTTGAAGCCTGTTATAAGTATTTTGTTGTGCCCCGAGCCCGCACTCATGTCACCGCTGTGGGGGTTAACATCATGGGATGTAACCTCTTTTATAGCCTGGGTTTTTCAATCGCCAACGTGTCGGGTAAGGAGTGGTCGGGCTGCGGACTGTGGAGCCGACCGACTCCGCTGGTGGATGGCATGGAGGTGAGGGAATCGGACTGGCTGGACATGTGTAATGAGGGAGAGCACGTTTGGTGCCGTGCGATGCTGCCGCGGGTTGGACCCGATGCCGGTCTGTCTGATACCCTAGATGAGGGTGCGGGATGGCATGACGAGGCCCCGAAGGTGGCCTGTAGGGACGAGACACCCACCCTGGATCCAGAAGGGGCGGAACTTGAGAGAGGGTTGATACATCTCTTGGGAAGATGGTCTACCATGGATAACACTGACTGGGCCTACGAGTCGACCGGATCTTTGGTGGAGACCAGTCAGACCCAAAATCACCGGGAAAAGAAGACACGGGCTTCCCTGTGGGTCGAAGACATGGTGCGGCCCAGGGTTGAGGCCTGAATGAGAGGAGATCACGGTTCGTGCGAGTGGCGCGATGAGAGAGGACAGTGCCGGGTGGACGCTGCTCAGAGTGACGGGTATCTGCGCTTGTCTGACCAGACCTGGAGGCACCTGAATGAGTTATGCCAAGTGGAGGAGAAGAAGTGGCGCAACAGGAGCCCTGAGGTCAAGAGACGGAGGTGGCTGGAGAAGGACCCGTCTAAAGACTGAGAGTGCTGTGATGTCTTTATTTTCTGTTTGTGTGCTTTTGCTCTAGTCCTGATATGTGTGTTTTACTACTGGTATGGTACCCCAATCTAAATTTAAAAAAAAAAAAAAAGAAGAGAGAAAGGAAAAAGGAAAAGTCAGAAGACATTGAAGTGTGAAAAGTGAGGTGTGGTGTGACACCTGGGAATTGAATTTTGTTTTAAGGGACCTGGATTGTAATTGTGGGATTTTATTGGCTCAAAGACAGTAATTTAATGGATATATTGGAATTGAATTTTATTAATGTGCTAGTTTTACGCCCAAGTTTGGGGTGTTGAGGTGTGTTTACTCTGTTTGAACAGCCTGTTTGAGTTTAAATGTAATCTTCAATTAACTGACAGTCTATTTTTTGTCTCTTGCTCCCATTTCTTCTTTTTACATTTTGAAGCTCTACGTCCAAGCTGGTTACCATCCACCAGCACCAAATGTGAATACCTAAAATTTTTCCACTGGTCTTAAGGTTGTGATCAGGAGTGTATCAACCACAGCTGAAGGACCCTTTTAAGGTGGACTAGAAACTACAAGTAATTACTGGCAACACCAGATGGCAATAATGAACAACAGCTCCACCAGTTTCTACAGAGTTTGATAAAGTGTTTTTTACTGATGACCTATGATGACTTCTTCAAGTTTGTATGCTCCAAGTGAACTGGTAATTAACTGGTATCATTACATGCTCTACCCTACTCTAGAAATTAATGTAATTAAAACTGTCCCAGTCACCATATGGCGACTGTGACGGTTAAAGGGTGGTCAAGGCCCCTAGTGGTCAAGAGTAGTAAAAAAAATTTTGTCAATAAAATAGTTGAGATTTCCAAGGCTATAACTTGAAAGTTGCAAGAGATAATGGCTTACTGTCAATTAGAAAGATGTAGAATATGATCCAAAGTTTCAGATAGGAATAAATTTATGCATCTAATTTGCATAATGCCACAGCAGCTATATGAATTACATAACTCAGTCAAAAGTGGACTTTGGACACATTTACACAAAGAATGGTTCATTTTTTTGACACCGTTTTGTCTACAGGGGTATGTTTTTATCTAATCTTCAAAGTATATGAACCAGAAAATCAATAAAATGTAAAAAAAACAAAAATTCCTCACTTACCTGTGGTGGGGGGTAGGGCTCACTCATTCACGTGATCAGTCCGTTTTCACCCATCGTGGTTGTTGTTTTGCGTTTGGTCATCATTTACGCTCTCTATCACATCTACAAACTTTTATGATTATCCCACGTGAATTTCGTTTGCATTACGTGGCTATTTTTCCCGTATCATGCAGTTTCTGTCAGGATTGCTACCACCATGACCGATCACAGCACCAGCCACATTGGTGTTGTGAGCTCAAAGCGGAAAAAGGAAGAATAATAATGAGGATTTCTTCTTCTTTGCTGTATTCCGTGTCAGGCATGATTCCTCTGATGCTTGCCCGCCATCTTTTGAACTGTCAGATCAGTACAAATTGTCAGTATAGCCGGGGGACGTCAGAGTGAGTTGACAGGTGCAGTTGCTGCACTGTGCCACTGGGGGCGCACGACCTGTCCATGAAATGTGGACAGAGGTGGTTTGAAGCTTTTGAAACTTATGTTGCCACGCTGGGACTCAGTGAGCTTGATAAGCTGAGAGCCCGGGCACTTCTGGTTCACAATCTGGGTTTAGAGGGCCAGTGAGTCCTGCAAACGCTCAGTCCCTTGGCCACTTATGAAGAGGTAGCGGAGCTGCTAGCTAGCCATTTCCACACCCCGGATAACATGACAGTCCAGAGGATCCGCTTTTGGCAGCGGCATCAGCGGGTAGGTGAACCCATTTGGCAGTTTGTCACCGACTTGAGGCAGCTAGCTAGCAAGTGTCATTTTGGGACATTGGAGGAAGAAATGATTTGTGACCAGCTGGCGGAACATACACGGAAAGCCGCATTATAGGCTAGGCTACTTACGGTGCCTAAGGACCTCAAGTTACCCAGAGCAGTCAAGCTAGCTCTCCAAATGGAATCCATGGACAAGCTAGCTCTGAAGCTAACCGGGCACCAGTCACAGCAGTTGCCGGAGCCTCTCGTCGCGGCAAATGTCACGGACCCGGATAGTGAAGGTAGCTTGGACAGCGAAGATACGGGAGCCAACCCTACCAGCCATAGGTCTGCCCCAGGAAAGCCCCTTTGCATGGGCTGTGGGTCTGCGATGCACCACAAAAAGACTAAGGACTGTCCAGTGAGAGGAGCACACTGTAGCAGATGTGGTCGCTTGAACCATTTTGCCAGGGTCTACTGTGGATTTAACCTGGAGAGCCCACGGAAGAAATCGCTCCACCTGCCCCTGACAACCATCCACATGGTGTGGGATGAAGAACTACCGGACACCATGGTGGTCAACCAGGACCAATTTTGCCCATGGTCGGTACCTAGACTGACGAGTGACACCAATGGGCTGGCCCCAGATGCCTCCGGAGCCTGGCTGCGGTAGGACAGAAGGTCTGCAGCTACAATGGTGAACGTTACAACTGTATTATAAAAGGTCGGGGCAAGACTGAGAAGCATGGAGGATCAATGTGCTCGACAACATTGTCTCAAGCCGAGCCAGGCCTCGTTGAGGGTGCTGGATTGGGTTTGGAGTCAAGATGAGGAATGTCCGTGGTGAAGATGGGCCAGATGACAACCTGAGGAGCATCGGGAGTGCCTGCGCATAGTGGACAAACTGGATGCAGCGCACTTCTGGCTGTCTGACGGCTCGGTGTGGCATGCAAATCGGCTTTGGCGTGTCCGGGAGAAGACTCCAGGAAATGAGGCTGAATGTGGGATGAGGTTGATGGTGTGGAGGAGCAGCTTCAGCATCTGGAGGGTCTGCCATTGTCCTGAAGACCGGCTGCTTCCAAGGGCGCATCTGCTGAGAGGGTGCCCTGGGCCCCCATGTCAGTTATATCTTTTTTTACCTGAAGAACTGAGTTGTAAATAATATATGTTTAAGTTCTGGTGTTGTTAGAAATGTTATATATGGGATTCTTTTGTTTTTTCTCTGTTTTAATTTAGGAGCACGGCATACAATTTTAGTTATTAAAGGACTTTAAATTACTTTAGCAGGTGGCTGTCATGAACTTGGGTTTGAGGGTCTCAAACCCAGTTCTGACACTGTGGCTATTTTGACCATTTTGGGTTTGTATGCTTATTTTCCATCAGGCGCTTCAGGGAGCCCTTTGGGTCCTTCGCTTCCTGACAGCTCGGCCACGACTCCTCCTCTTGTCAGTGGCACCAGCTGTTTCTTGTTACTGGGTTTCACTTACTCACACATACACACACACATATATCATACATCTACATGCACCCTCCTGTGCACGCGCGCGTGCGCACGCACACACACACACACATACACGTCCATTCATCTTCACTCACATGCTCAGACACTCACTCATGCACACTTGTTTTCCATTCACATCCACTCAGTCCAGCCCACACATTTCCACACTTGCGTCTCTTCCCTCATTAGTATGGTCATTACTTAAGCTCTGTTTGAGTGGGAAGAGATCGCCAGATCATTGCGCTTTGTACACAGTGTCTGTTCTCTCTGTGTAAGCAAGCCTCCACTCCCTACAGTTTACTTTCAGCCTGACTTAGTTGTCTCCTCTAACGTCACCCGACACCACTTGGCACCTGATGTTAGCGGCTGTTCCTGTTAGCCTGTTCACACCGGACAGCACGGACCACCTCGGACCACTCCAGCCCGTAAGTTTCAGCTATTCTGTGGCACTAGGCATTTCCTTCCCCGGGCTGTTGAGCATCTTAGAGGCGTTGCTGCTCTCCTGGTGTCCTCATTGACTGTAACTCATCATTATGCTAACACTAGAAGTCCCAGCATTTTTCTGTCTACCTAGAAAACCCACAAGAGGGCCAATTGGCCCCAAGTCCCCCCTGTGGTCACTCATTTTGTTATGGTAAATGAGGCTGTTAGTGGCAGTGTGTGGGGTGAGGGGGGTGTGGGGTCACACTTCACACACTTCACATTTCAGTGGTGAAGTCATGTTGGCTACTTCTGTGTGAATGTGAGAATGAGGAATAAAAACACATTCTCTTCTAAAATGTTCTTTTGAGAGCAAGCTTTAGTTCTGAGATGGATAAATACCTCAGTGAACATAGCCATAAAGACTGGACTGAGCTGTATGCAGTGAAAAGGATCAACAGGAAGGAAGGGATCAACACACTGACATTTATTGTTAAAAAAAAAACAAAACAAAACATATTTACAAAGAATGAAAAAGCAACTTTTTTTCCCAGTTTTGGTGTGGAGGGTTGTTGCAGAAGTAATTGTTATTTTTGTGTGCTAAAAATAGTAAAAAAAAAAAAGAAACCCAAGCATATTTACAAAGAATGAAAAACCATGCATTATGAGTGAAATACATTTGAGCAGTCACTCACAATCCTGGCACTGCCATTGCTCCTTTCGGCATTTCCCACATGTATGTCGGTAGCAGTCAACACAGCGTACAGTTGCATGATTGTCCTTACATTTAATTTTAGCCTGACACTTGGCTCTTTTTCCTAGTTGTGGTGTGGAGGGTTGTTGCCGAAATAATTGTTCCTTTTGGGCCTTTTTCATACCCACGTGGGAGTGAGCCAACTCTCTTGCAAGCTCCAGCAGGAAATCCACCCGTCTCTCCTGCCTCCCGGTGTATAATTGATAGAGCACGTGTGCATTCAGTGCTGCCATATCTATCATGTTATAGAACACTGCTACTGGCCAGCGCCGTGTTCCTGCGCGGACAGTGTACTCCCGCACCATCTGGTCCATGACATCGACGCTGCACTTTGTTGTGTTGTAGAGTGTGATGGTGTTAGGCTTCTTTTTGGTGGTATCCTGTGTCTGAATCATGCTGTGCATGCTGCTGAGAACATATACAGTCTTCTTCCGCTTGGGCGCATACACCGTCAGTGTGGCACCAGTGGTTGAAAATACTTGGGTGGTAAATTCATTGCGGTGCATCTGTCTAGTTGACAGTGGAATTTCTTGGCGAATCTTGTTGACTGTGCCGAGGATGGTTGTATTCCGGCTAAGTAGTCGTTTTGCAAGTGACAGTGATGTAAAGAAATTGTCCGTGGTAACATTTCTGCCCTTGTCCAGGAATGGTTCCATCGGCCTCATGACTACACTCTCAGACACTCTCTCCCCACGAGGCCGAGTGGGGTCCTTGCCAAGATATGGGAGGATGTTGCAGACGTATTTGGTTTTCAAGTCACACGCCACCCAAAACTTGATCCCAAACTTGTCTGGTTTAGATGCAATGTACTGTAGGAAACAGCAGCGAGTCTTGGACGGGAAAAGTTGTTCGTCGATGGTGATGTGTCGACCAGGGATGTAGGATGTGATGCAGTTGGTGACAAACAATCCCCATATGTTCGAAATTGCAGCAAACTTATCGGTCTGTGCTTGCTCGCTGCGGGTGTCTCTGTCATCAAAGCGCAGGTGATGCATGATGTTTTGGAAACGCCCTCGGGACATGGTTTCGATGATCTATGGACTTCCCAGGTTTTTCGACCAGCAGTCACGCAGTGATGGCACCCTGATGATTCCCCGCATAATGGTGATGGAAATAAATGCCATTAGTTCAGGGAGGCCCATGAACCAATCCACATGCTCAGTTTGCTTTGCATGTTGAACTGTACATTCTTGAATGATACCAAGCATGTCCAGAGTGATGAAACACAGGAAGCTCTGAAGACGACTTGTGATTGACCTCCTGGCCTTAGCTGTTGGCTCTCCATCTGCGTTGTATGGTGATGGCGGGGTGAAATGTGGACCCGTTCCCACCTGTTCTTCATGCCATACTGTGCCGTCTTTCGCAGTCTCTGTCACATCAGTCCCCAGCCGAGCTCTCTTTTTTGGTTGGGGAGTCTCCTCATCTGTAGTGTGAAAAAAATGTAATTATGAGCAATGGGAAAGTCAAATGATATCACAAATGCAAGCATAGAAGCTAATAATAATAATCCCAGAACATCTCAAATAGGTTGGCTAAGGTGCAGACACCTCAGGAGAAGTAGAATCAAACAAAACTGATGGCAGTCCGCACTCAGAAACAAAATGGAGGCTCTATTCACATGGTGCTATATTTTCCAACTTCCTCACTGAAATGAAATGTAAAATAGGAAATAATATGAAATGAAATCTTACCTGAAGACGACTGAGACAGCTCGGAGTCTGAATCCACCTGAAGGTTGATGTCTTCTCCATCCGAGTCGCAAGGGTTTGCTCCATCCAGGATCATTTCCAATGCCTGTTGAATGTTGAATCTCTGCATCTTCGTTCCTTGGAGAGGAGCTTCTTTCACCACAAAGTTCTTGAGGGAACTGAAGCGATAGTCCATGTGCACTGAGGTATTTATCCATCAAACAATTGTCTGGTTGCAGTCACATGAGTCGTTATGGTCACATGGGACATTCACATGTTCACATTTTAGAATAGAATGTGTTTTTATTCCTCATTCTCACATTCACACAGAAGTAGCCAACATGACTTCACCACTGAAGTATGAAGTGTGTGAAGTGTGACCCCCTCACCCCACACCCCACACCCCCCTCACCCCACACACTGCCACTAACAGCCTCATTACCATAACAAAATGAGTGACCACAGGGGGGACTTGGGGCCAATTGGCCCTCTTGTGGGTTTTCTAGGTAAAAAGGCCAAATGGCCCCTCTCTGGGACTTCTAGTAATCCCTTAACTGTTTACTGGACTGAATCGCTGGTTTTTGTCCAATAAATGGCACGCTACTACTTTTCCTCATGAGTTTTATTTCCTTCCTCCGTGCGCTGCGTAATGGCGCACAGGGAATTATACAGACGTGGACAAAATTGTTGGTACCCCTCTGTTAATGAAAGAAAAACTCACAATGGTCACAGAAATAACTTGAATCTGACAAAAGTGGTAATAAATAAAAATTCTATGAAAATTAACCAGTGGAAATCAGACAATGCTTTTGAATTGTGGTTCCACAGAATTATTTTAAAAAACAAACTCATGAAACGGGCCTGGACAAAAATGATGGTACCCTTAACTTAATATTTTGTTGCACAACCTTTTGAGGCAATCACTGCAATCAAATGATTTCTGTAACTGTCAATGAGACTTCTGCACCTCTCAGCAGGTATTTTGGCCCACTCCTCATGAGCAAACTGCTCCAGTTGTCTCAGGTGTGAAGGGTGCCTTCTCCAGACGGCATGTTTCAGCTCCTTCCACAGATGTTCAATAGGATTTAGATCAGGGCTCATAGAAGGCCACTTTAGAATAGTCCAATGTTTCGCTCTTAGCCATTCTTGGGTGTTTTTAGCTGTGTGTTTTGGGTCATTATCCTGTTGCAAGACCCATGACCTGCAACTGAGACCAAGCTGTCTGACACTGGGCAGCACATTTCTCTCTAGAACACCTTGATAGTCTTGAGATTTCATTGTACCCTGCACAGATTCAAGACACCCTGTGCCAGATGCAGCAAAGCAGCCCCAGAACATAACAAAACCTCCTCCATGTTTCACAGTAGGGACAGTGTTCTTTTTTTGGTATGCTTCATTTTTGCGTCTGTGAACATAGAGCTGATGTGCCTTGCCAAAAAGTTCCAGTTTTGTCTCGTCTGTCATAGGACATTCTCCCAGAAGCTTTGTGGCTTGTCAACATGCAGTTTGGCAAATTCCAGTCTGGCTTTTTTAGGATTTGTTTTCAACAGTGGTGTCCTCCTTGGTCATCTCCCATGAAGTCCACTTTGGCTCAAACAACGATGGATGGTGCGATCTGACACTGATGTACCTTGACCTTGGAGTTCACCATGAATGTGTTTAGAGGTTGTTCTGGGCTCTTTTGTTACCATTCGTATTATCCGTCTCCTCCTGCGGCCACGTCCAGGGAGGTTGGCTACAGTCCTGTGGATCTTAAATTTCTGAATAATATGTGCAACTGTAGTCACAGGAACATCAAGCTGCTTGGAGATGGTCTTATAGCCTTTACCTTTAACATGCTTGTCTATAATTTTCTTTCTAATCTCCTGAGACAACTCTCTCCTCTGCTTCCTCTGGTCCATGTTTAGTGTGGTACACACCATGTCAACAAACAGCACAGTGACTACTTGTCACCCTTTAAATAGGCCGACTGACTGATTACAAGTTTGTAGATACCTGTGATGTTAATTAGAGGACACATCTTGGTTGAACATGTCCCTATGGTCACATTATTTTCAATCTTTTCTAGGGGTACCATCATTTTTGTCCAGGCCTGTTTCATGAGTTTGTTTTTTAAAATAATTCTGTTGAACCACAATTCAAAAGCATTGTCTGATTTTCATTGGTTAATTTTCATAGAATTTTTATTTATTACCACTTTTGTCAGATTCAAGTTATTTCTGTGACCATTGTGGGTTTTTCTTTCATTAACAGAGGGGTACCAACAATTTTGTCCACGTCTGTAACAGTGGCAGAATAATCCACCTTGCCATGTGGGCAGGATGGCAGTCCACCCATCCTCCCTATTTTAGGTTCTGTTGTGTGTGTGTGTGTGTGTGTGTGTGTTAGGCCATTTGGAAATATCAGTTTTGTTTTGTTAGTGCATGATTTGGGTCCCAAATTGGGGAGGGTCTTAACTGAGTGAGTGGTTCTGAACTTTTTTTAAGATGGCGGGGGGGGGGATGTGATATGATATTATATATACAGTATATATATTACTGTGAAGCTCTGCCATGTATAGGGCCAGAGTCGGCCATATCACTTTCTCTTTTCTTGTCTGTGCCTTGGCTGGTGCCTGTATGTGTCCACCACTTCAATAAAGCTGTGTTCTACAAATCACCTCGCCTCATCTGTCAACCAGGGTAATATCAGACATAGCATGTATGATAATTTTCTCAAAATACGATCATTTTAAGCCGCTGGTATGAGTTGAATGTTATTAAATGAACACGCCCCAAATAGAGCTGTATGATTGTGTCGGTAATTACCTCCGCCAGGAGGTTATGTTTTTGCCGGGGTTTGTCTGTCTGTTTGTTTGTCTGTCTGTTGGTTAGCAAGATAACTCAAAAAGTTTTGCACGGATTTCGATGAAACTTTCAGGCGTTGTTTGAAATGGTACAAGGAAGAACTGATTAAATTTTGGCGATGATCCAGATCACCATCCACAAGAAAACCGCCATTACGGAAAATGCCATTTTCGTGAATAACTACTGAACCACTAATCCTATCATTGTCAATCCAATTGCTAGTCATATGTTTTCATGGTCACACACTTGGCTGCACGGTGGCGCAGTGGTTTAGCACTGTGGCAGCACAGTTTTACCCTCGGCCGGGGTATCGCGGGGATCATGAGATCGTGGGTTCGATCCCAGCCCCCGACCAACAGTGAGCTGTGTGGAGTTTGCATGTTCTCCCCGTGTTGCGTGGGTTTACTCCGGGATTTCTCCGGTTTCCTCCCGCATACCAAAAAAAACATGTAGGTTTAGGGCGCTCGCGCACGCAGCGACCGCCAGCCGGTGGCTTGTCACCAGACTGCAAACCAAATCTACCTACGGGTACAAATAAGTAACAAAAAAACAAACAAAAAAAACCCCACTAACACTGTATGGGGGGAACTGTGGCCGCCATTACGGAAAATGCCATTTTCGTGAATAACTACTGAACCACTAATCCTATCATTGTCAATCCAATTGCTAGTCATATGTTTTCATGGTCAAGGAATCTCAAAACGTACACACAAACACTGTATAGGGGGAACTGTGGCCGCCATTACGGAAAATGTCATTTTCGTGAATAACTACTGAATCACTAATCCTATCATTGTCAATCCAATTGCTAGTCATATGTTTTCATGGTCAAGGAATCTGAAAACGTATACACAAACACTGTATGGGGGGAACTGTGGCGCTTGGCGGAGGTCTACGCTCTCCGAGTGCTTTTCTAGTTCCCATATATTACACCGAGATCTTCAGTTTAATTAATTCACAAAGAGAGAAAAAAAAACAGCGAAAGAAACTTATTTTGATTTTAAGTTGCCACCCTCCAGCCTCATAAAAACTGCAAGGATAGTAGCAAATGTACAAGAAAAATCATGAAAATATGAGAAAAATTGTTGCACATTCTATAGGAAAAAAATTGCAAATTTTGTACAAAAAAGTTGTAAATTTATGACTATATTGTTGTAAATCTCTGTGGGGGAAAAGTAATAATTTTATCACAAAACATGGCAAATTTATGGGAAAAAGTACAACATTTGCTACAAAAATAACTGTGCCAGGAAAAAGTTGCACATTTATTTAAAAAAAAAAAGTCACAGCTTTCCAAGAAAAATGTTAGTTTACAAAAAAAACCTCACTAATTGGTGAGAAAATTGGACAATATGAGAGAAAAAGGTTAAAAAAATGCTCTAGAAAACTGGCATTTTTTTCTTGTAAATGTGCAGTTTAATTGCTGGAAATTTATGACTTTTGTCTTGGAAATGTGGGAGTTTTTTCAGCATTTGGAAATTGTGTATTTTCTCACGAAAATGCAACCTTTTTCTAGTAAATTTGGATTTTTTTAAATTGTAAATTAACATCTCTTATCCCACATTTATTCTTGCAGATTTGTACTGAACATCGGCATGAGCCCAAAACCAGGGAGCCAGTGACGACAGGCCGAAGAGCCACATGTGGCTCTGGAGCCGCGGGTTGCAGACACCTGGACCATAACTAACAATCAGAGTAGACGTCGAACACAGCATCATGACCGACTTCTCCTAAGAGCCTCTGCACCCATACAGACAGACCAGAGAGTCGGACAGACAGGTGGAGCTACAGGTGTGACGTTGACATGCAGGGACACCTGTGGCTCAGAGACAGAAGAGACAGATCACATGACTGGTCTCCTATCAGATCTGATTTCACCTCACATCCGTCACACCATCGACAACGCACAACGGACTCAAAACGGTCTGACAGTGTGTCTAGTCAAAGAGAATTCTGAACATTTTTAGATTCAATATTTATAATTTCAGACATCTTACGGGACCAATGGCGCCCCCAAGTGGTGGCACAGGGTGGCAGCGGCCAGGACACAGGTCTGTGACGGGTCTCTGAATCAGAATCAGAATCAGAATCAGCTTTATTGGCCAAGTATGCACAACACATACAAGGAATTTGACTTTGGCTAAAAACTTGCTCTCGTTGTTCAGGTGGAGGATCTAAATAAGGATTCAATGACAACAGAGTATGTACAGTAAATTACAGTCTGTCCACGTTTCTATAAAAGGATGCAAATATATACAGGAATATATGCAGTTATTTACTCAGACTAACCACACTTTGCTGAAATATATGAAAAAATATACAATCACACAGTATTTACTGTATATCACATATATCACACAGTGTGTGTATATATATATTTTATAGTAATATGTACATATGTATATTAGCTGCTCTTGCTTGCTTGTTTTTTTTTTGTTTTTTTTTTCTTGCCTTCTGATTGTTGCTCTGAGTGTTGCTATCCCTGTGCTGTTGCAATCCTGGAATTTCCCCGTTGTGGGACTAATAAAGGCTTATCTTATCTTATCTTATCTTATCTTATTTCAATGTGGACTCAGATTCAGTGATATAATGTGGATGAAGTAAAAAGCAGTGTGAGAGTTATGTGCAATGTAATAATGGATGAAAAGTCATGAGTACAGCAAACAGGTAGGACTAGGTGAATGTTAGGAGTTCATCAGAGTGATGGCTTGAGGAAAGAAACTGTTCCTGTGACGGGTGGTTTTGACCTTCAGTGATCTGTAACGACGACCAGAAGATAGAAGTTCAAACAGTTTGTGGCCGGGGTGTGATGGGTCAGCACAGATGTTTCCCGCCCGTTTCCTGGTTATGGACCGATATAAGTTCTCAATGGAGGGTAGGTCGGTACCAATGATCCTCTCCGCAGACTTAATGATCCGCTGCAGTCTGGTCTTGTCCTGTTTAGTGGCAGATCCAAACCAGACAGTGATGGAAAAGCAGAGGACAGATTGGATGATGGCGGTGTAGAAGACAACCAGCAGCTCCTGAGGCAAATCAAACTTCTTGAGCTGACGCAGAAAAAACAACCTCTGCTGGGCCTTTTTCCGGACAATGTCTATATGGGAGGACCACTTCAGGTTCCGGGAGATTGTGGTACCCAGAAACTTGAAGGAGTCCACAGTGGACACTGTGCTGTTGAGGATGGTGAGTGGGGGGAATGAAGGGGGGTGTCGCCTGAAATCCACAGTCATCTCCACCGTTTTGGCTGGGTTAAGTTCAAGATGGTTCTGGCTGCACCACAGGATCAGCTGCTCCACCTCCCGCCTGTATGCAGACTCATCATCACCCCGGATCAAACCGATGACTGTGGTGTCGTCCGCAAACTTCAGGAGCTTCACCGAAGGGTCCTCTGAGGTGCAGTCGTTGGGGTAGAGGGAGAAGAGCAGTGGGGAAAGGACACATCCTTGGGGGGCGCCAGTACTAATTTTTCGGGAGCTGGATGTAAATCTCCCTAGCTTCACCTGTTGCCACCTGTCAGAAAGCTGAAGATCCACTGGCAGGTGGAGGGGGGCACCTTGAGCTGGAGGAGTTTCTGATGAAGAATGCCTGGGATGATGGTGTTGAACGCTGAGCTGAAGTCGACAAACAGGATCCTGGCGTACGTCCCTGGGGAGTCGAGGTGTTGCAGGATGTAATGTAGTCCCATATTCACTGCATCATCCACTGACCTGTTTGACCGGTAGGCAAACTGCAGTGGGTCCATCAGGGGGCCTGTGATGACCTTCAGGTGGTTCAGCACCAATCTCTCCAAGGATTTCATGACCACAGAGGTCAGGGCAACAGATCTGTAGTCGTTTAATCCTGTAATAGAGGGTTTCTTGGGAACTGGAATGATGATGGAGCGTTTGAAGCAGGAAGGCACTTCACGCAGCTCCAGTGATCTGTTAAAGATCCGGGTGAAGATGGGGGCCAACTCGTTGGAGCAGACTCTCAGGCAGGACGGAGACACACCATCAGGTCCTGCAGCCTTCTTGATCTTTTGTCTCTGAAAGACCCGGCGCACCTCCTCTTCACAGATCGTTAGTGCTGGTGGGAGGTCAGAGTGGAGGAGGGATGGAGTTCCTGGGGCTGCAGATAATCCTTTTGTGTGGGTGGGAGGTGAGAACTGTAGGTTCTTTTCAAACCTGCAGTAAAAGCTGTTTAGGTCGTTAGCCAGCTGGAGGTTTTCTACAGGGTGGGGGGATGGTCTCCTGTAGTTGGTGATATTCTGTAGGCCTCTCCAGACAGAAGCAGAGTTGTTAGCTGAGAAGTTTTTTTGTAACTTCACACTGTAGCTCCTCTTAGCAAGCCTGATCTCCTTCGTCAGCATGTTTCTGGCCCGCTTGTACAGAGTCCAGTCACCAGTCCTGTAGGCCTCCTCCTTGGTCTGACGTAGCTGCTTCAGTTTAGGAATGAACCAGGGTTTATTGCTGTTGTATGGGCAGAAGGTCTTGGTCTGCACACACATGTCCTCGCAGAAACAGATGTACGTATGACGTCACAGTGTCAGTGAGTTCATTTAGGTTAATGGCTGCAGCTTCAAAAACACTCCAATCTGTACAGTCAAAGCAGGCTTGTAACTCCAGCTTTGACTCCTCAGTCCATTTCTTCACAGTCCTTACAACAGACTTGGAAGTTTTTAGTTTCTGTCTGTATGTTAGAATAAGATGGAGCAGACAGTGGTCAGAAAAACCCAGAGCTGCACGGGGGACGGCATGATAGGCGTTTCTTAAGACTGTGTAACAGTGGTCAAGTGTATTTGAGTCCCTGATGGGACATTTAATATGCTGTCTGTATTTAGGAAGCTCATTTGTGAGATTAGCTCTATTGAAATGAATGAATGAATGAATGAATTTATTTATTTCGGATAGTACATTACAGGTTAAAAGAAACTGTATAATATAACAACAAGGTCAAATTAGACAAAGACTCCTTCTACTATACAATTCCACGTGAGTTATCCGAAATGGGTGATGGCTGAAGCCGCAGCTTATATTGCCCACCCATATTCCATCCAAGAATTCAAAGGAGAAAAAGGAGAAAACAAGACAAGAGCGATTACAATTTAAAACAAGGCTAAGACAAAATATGACTGAGAGAAAAAGAAAACTGAGCTAGTCTAAGTTAAGCGGTTACTATTCAAAAACAAATCTAAGACATAGTGTCACAGAGAAAAAAGAAAAACTAAGCTATAACACAACACAGGCTGGAAATGTCAATCCTTATGTGAGTTTACATGTCGTCTTGTAAATATGTTTGGAGTATTTCTTCCTTTAGTTTTTGTTTAAATTGTCCAAGCTTTGTACATGATTTTAATTCAGGTCCAAAATCGTTCCATAATCTGACACCTTGCACTGAAATACAGTGTTGCTTGGTAGTTGTTCTCACTGTAGGCTTTTGAAATATACATGTTCCTCTGAAGTGATATCGTTTCTCCCTTGTTTGGAACAACTTTTGGATATTTGCGGGCAGTGATAGATTCTTCACTTTGAACATTATTATTGCGGTTTTAAAGTCGATCAGATCTTTCAACTTGAGAGTTTTTTGTTTAAGAAAAAGTGGGTTTGTTGGTTCCCTGTAAGCTGCTTTGTTGATTATTCTAATAGCTCTCTTTTGAAGCATAAAGAGTGGATATATGTTTGTTTTATATGTATTTCCCCATACTTCATTACAATATGTCATGTATGGGAGTATTAATGAATGATACAAGGTGTATAGTGTGGGTTGATTCAGCAAATTTTTCACTCTGTGTAATATTGCAATTGATTTGGATACTTTACCTTTTATATAATTAATATATGGCTTCCAACACAGTTTGTTATCAATTATTACTCCAAGGAATTTAGTTTCGGATACCCTTTCAATCTCTACACCATTTACACTGAGTTTGGGTACTGGGTAGTTGTGATGGTTGTTAAAGACTATAAATTTTGTCTTGCTTAAATTGAGCGTTAATTTGTTTGAATCAAACCACAGTTTCAGCTTTCCTAATTCCTTTCCGAGTGTATCCAGAAGTTGTTCCAAATTGTTTCCACTGCATAGCAGGTTAGTGTCATCAGCAAACAATATTAAGTCAATTTTTTTCTGAAACTTTACATATATCATTTATATACATATTGAATAATAATGGTCCCAAAACTGAACCCTGTGGGACTCCACAGGTGACCTTCAGTAGCTCTGAGTTTTTGTTGTTAACACATACAAACTGATATCTATTCTTTAAGTAACTTCTTAACCAGGACAGTGCTACCCCTCTGATACCACAATTTTGTAGTTTCTTATTAATAGATTGTGATCTACTGTATCAAATGCTTTTTTAAGATCCAGGAATACTCCAACTGAATACTCTTTATTTTCAATGGCTGTTGATATTTTTTCTGTAAATTCCATTAAGGCATATGCTGTTGTCCTTTTGTGTCTGAACCCATATTGCTGCTCACACAATAAATCATTCTTCAGTATGAAGTTGTCAATTCTCTCATAGAATATTTTTTCAAGTATCTTGGAAAATTGCGGTAATAGTGAAATTGGTCTGTAGTTGGAGAGTTCCCCTCTGTCGCCTGTCTTGTAAATCGGAATTACTTTAGCTATTTTCATTGCATTGGGAAATATACCTGATTGGAGAGACAGGTTACAGATATACGTCAGTGGTTTCACTATGCATTCGATAACAGTTTTGACTAGTAGCATATCAATACCATCGCAGTCAGTAGATGTTTTACTTTTGAACGATTTAACAATTTCAATGACCTCTCTTTCGTCTGTGTTCTTTATGAAGATGGTGTCTTTTACAGCAGTGTTATTGCATATTGAATCACCTGTTGGCACCGTAGTGGGTATTTCTCGGGCCAGTTTAGGTCCAATGTTAACAAAAAAATTATTAAATTCATCTGCAGGTGAAGCTATATTCACATTCGGAGTCGATTTATTATTTTTTGGAATGTTAGTTGGGTAGCTGGTATTTCTGCTTTTATTTCCAAGGATACTGTTGATTATTGTCCATGTATTTTTAATATTGTCTTTGTTTTTTCCAGTTCTTTACTGTAATAGTTTCTTTTACTACATCTTATTATATGTTAACTTATTTTTGTATGTTTTATACCGCTGCTCTCACCCAGAATGATAAGCAGAGAGTCTGGATGTTTTTCCTCCACCTCTGCTATCTGGTCAGCGAGTTGCTGCAGGGCCTCTGTTGTAGAAGCAGCAGGCGGGATATAAATTCCGACCAGAATAAATGAGGAGAACTCTCGCGGTGAATAAAAGGGTTTACAGTTTATGAACAGTGACTCTAGGTTAGGGCTACAAAACTTCTTCAACACTGTGACATCAGTACACCAACCTTCGTTTATGTAGAAGCAGATTCCACCACCCTTAGTCTTTCCAGAGAATTCTCGGCTGCGATCAGCGAGAAACAGTTGGAATCCGTCCAGACGCACCGCGCTGTCCGGGATGTGTTCACTCAGCCAGGACTCCGTGAAACAAAGGGCGCCAGATCTGCTAAAATCCCGGTTTTTGTGAGTCAGGAGCAGCAGTTCATCCATTTTGTTCGCCAAACTGCGGATATTTGCCAGATGGATCGATGGGAGCGGCGTGCGAAATCCTCGTTTCTTCAACCTGACTAGCGCACCGGCACGTTTACCACGCCGCCTTCGTTTCCGGCCAGCGCCAATAGCCGCTGCTCCCACAGCTAAGATCGACTGAAAAAACTTCAGATCAGCAGCAGCAACTGGCGGAGAAGTTGCATTGGGAGGTAGTCTGAGTGAAAGTAGTTCCTCCCTTGAATAGGTGATTCGGACAGAAGAGCAGAAGTCCAAAAAAACACACAAAATTATCAAAAACATCAGAGAGCAGAAGCCAGTGGCTGCCATCCGCGGCGCCATCTTGGAGGGTTTCACATTTATAAGAAAAATATTACAAGTTTATGGAAAAAGTTGCAAATTTATGAGAAAAAAGTTACAAAGTTACAAGGAAAAAATAGCAGATTTACAAGAAAAAGGTAATAAATTTACAAGAAAAGTCACAAATTTTTGAGAAAAAAGTCGCAATTTTAAGAGAAAAAGTTGCAAAGTGAGGGAAACCACTTTGACGTAAACGCCTGGTTTACGTCTCTTGATTCATACATAAGTTAATTTTTATGGAAGGATAAACCATCACAGATCAGTTTAAAAACTCTACAAAAGGCATTTACACCGGCACAGAAGAGGAGATTTTGGATAGAGAACTGAAAGGCTGATTGCTGCCTGCAGTTGCAAGTTTCAGCCACCAGATGGCAGAATACTGCCATACTGTGCAATACTAGCAGAAAGTCGTGATGATGTTGCTGATGTGGAGGCCTCCAAAAATTGTGTATGAAATTGTTTACAGAAGGAATTTAAAAATTAAATATTGTGACATTTCAAGGGTTCAGTTAATGATGAGAGAGGATCTGGAACCTTTTATACCCTGAGTGGTGGCGGAACCAGAAAGGTGTAGCCGTCACCCATAACACACAATATAATAATAATAATAATCATATTTAATACACTACACCCTCCCCCCCAATAGAAAAGTCCAAAACACAAACCATTTAGACCCACCCAAATCTGCAACCCGAAAACTGGGCCAAAACTAGAGGGGGACAGGTGGACTACTGTCCCACCCTCACACAGCCAGACGGATTATTCTGCCATCTCCATTATATCACAGACAAGAAAAGCTGCCGTGTTCCCAATATAATACGTAAAATAATTCCAGACTATATATACAAAACAGCAGTACTCCAGATCACTAAACAATTCATTAATACGTACATTCACACCCTGCTGTGACAGCCCCCCTCCCAATACACCCACCCTATAACCCGGGCAGAGCACACATCAAACATGTAATAAATACAATAATATAAACACTGTTGGGCTTATTGTTTTTTCAAAGACAAATTGGGTAATTCACATAGCAGCTGTGTGTGAAACATATTAACTATGTGGTTCAGGCAATTCACACATATTAACATCACGGCACATTTCAGCACAACCGCCCTTGGTAAAAACATTTTTTTTTAGAATGGGCACTTAACATAGCCACTTTCATGCATTAATCACGTCAACAGAACAACGACGCAGCCTGGGTAGTGCACACATTAACATCACAGCCATGAACATGTTAATAATTCATTTCAAAACACACCGCCCTCTACCACCATACAGTCTTGATGGAGAGACCACCCCCTGGAGACCTGTCCGGCAGGTTGCATCCAGGGCTTCTCCTTCGCTTCGCCCCCAGAGATGAACCATGTCGTGTCAGAGCCCTGACACCTCCTTCTCCTCAACGGTGCACTGCAGCTCGTTGGGGTGTCTCCAAGAGCCATCGGACATCTGAAGATAACCATCCTCCCGGACAGCCACCACCTGCAGCCATCCCTGGTCCTCTTGTTGTTTTCGCTTGCTGTGAACCCCTCTTAGCTGAGCCTCCTCCCTGGGTTGAACCACGTCAGAGACCCCCAGGGGAGCTCAACTCAACTTCCAATGTCCACCACGTCTAGACCAGGCTTCCTTACTGGGTCGAACTGGGTCGAACCGCTCCAGTGAACCCTTTAGAACAGGGGTGCTCACACTTTTTCAGCATGCGAGCTACTTATAAAACAACTAAGTCAAAATGATCTACCCACTACAAAAATGCAAAACATATAATTATTTATATATAATGTATGATATATAAATGTATACATTTCAAATGTATTAAGGATTCTTTGTATGTACAATGTATGTTGATGTACCTTGCATAACTGAATAAGCCAATATTGCACAACACACATAATAAATAACTATTAACATTTTTTTGTAATTACCTGAGTTTACTTTGATGACTTGCACTGAATTGAATCAGCTAGGGATGCATAGTCCGGACAGTAGCTGCTGACAGCCAGCCTCAAGCACATTTCCAAATGTTCATCAGTCATGGTGGAACGGTATTTGGACTTAATGATCTTCATGTAGGAAAAGGCTGACTCACATAAATAAGTGGTAATTCAAGAAGTCTGGGAACGCATCGTCCTGCCTGCACTTGGCAATAAATCCATTCACACGCCCAACCATTGCAGGTGCTCCATCTGTGGTGATAGACACCAATTTGTACACTGGGAGCTGAGTTTTCTCGATAAAGTTTTTAAACGTCTGAAATATGTCCTCTCCTCGCGTCTGTTCTTTCATGGGAAGTGCTGTCAATTCGCCTTTTTCACATTCCCCACAATGCAATGCGCAACCGGCAACAAACGGTAGTTTGTTTACACTGGCTCACATGCATACACGTCGAAATAAAGCCACAAATCAGGGTTCCAGATGCGTAGTACCTTTCTGTAGTAATCGCCAGGGTACAGACAAGGAACAGGGCATAAGAAGATCATACTATAGGTTTCCCAGCGGTGAAAAAAACGCAGATCTTCGGCGAATTTGGGAGAGCAAAATCTGGCAATTACTACAGAAAGGTACTACGCATCTGGAACCCTGATTTGTGGCTTTATTTCGACGTATCTTGAACTCTGTCTCCATTGTGTATGCATGTGAGCCAGTGTAAACAAACTACCGGATGTTGCCGGTTGCGCATTGCATTGTGGGGAATGTGAAAAGGGCGATATTCGCTCCTCTTTTGCAGTGAGATCACTAAACACCATAGGAATGAAAATGCACATCTGGGCTGTGTCACTCACATCTGTAGATTCGTCCAACTGCAGTGAGAAACACTCACAATCTCCGATGTCCTTCCACATTTGCTGGGTTAAATCCTCAAGCAAGGGCTTAAAAT
This sequence comes from Pholidichthys leucotaenia, assembly GCA_020510985.1. Taxonomy (NCBI): domain Eukaryota; kingdom Metazoa; phylum Chordata; class Actinopteri; order Cichliformes; family Pholidichthyidae; genus Pholidichthys; species Pholidichthys leucotaenia. Next base: position 184,754,099 of record CM035840.1, on the reverse strand, counting down.
CTGAGGTAATTCGCTGACTAGCTTGTAAGTTTTGCTGCGCTTAGCGCCGTTGTTTACACATGAGCGGTGACCTAAAGGTCAAAATTCAGTTGTCATCTGAATGGTTGCCCTGTATGTCAATCAAGTGACGGGATGTTTGATAGGCTGACAAATATTTTTTTTAATGTCACGCTGCGATCGACCAGTACTACCTCCGCGATCGACCAGTAGATCGCGATCGACCAGTAGATCGCGATCGACGTAATGAGCACCCCTGCTTTAGAAGCCCGACTCGGCCTCCAGTGCTCCTGTGTGGCACGTTTGTCCACCATGCCAGCCAGTCCTACCCTGCTCTCTTTCATTTGTAACGCCGATGAAGCCGTTGCAGCCCCTTGATTCTCGGTACCTCCTGGCTGAACTCTGGAAGCAGAGGGAGCCGTCCTCACAGCTCCACCCGCCGTCAAGGGTGTTCCACCGTGCCGCCCAGTTCCTACATCCAGGGTAACTTGGGCCCTGGCACCAGAACCTTTCCACAATGGCCCTGGGTGGGATTGGTCCTGTCCATCTCCCAGAATACTAGGCCAGTAATCGTCCCATACCGCAATATCCACCATTCTCAGAACCGGTCAGTCCCACAAACCACGGCCCGACCACTCCTCTCCAATACCGCTGGTGATCATGAAGCTCAGTCTGTAAAACAGGTCGCAGCCCATCACATTCGACCCCCTGACAGTCACCACAAACTGGATATTGGACACCACAGCTGACTTGTATCTCGCCGTCAGCTCCAGCGAACCCACAATGGCTAGCCTGTTACCTCCATAGCCACAATACGCCGTTGACAATCCTCTCACACGATAATGTGGGAACAAACTCGTCACAGTAGGCCAGCTCAACACGGATGCCGCTGCGCCCATGTCCACCAACAACGGCACTTAAAATTAAAATTAAATTAAATCACCCTTTATTGTCATTCAACCATACAACCAATCATGTACAGTAGAACGAAATTATGTTTTTCCTATCTACAGTGTTTTTTGTTTTTTCTCTCTGTGACATTCTGTCTTAGATTTGTCTTGAATAGTAACCGCTTAACTTAGCTTAGCTTAGTTTTCTTTTCTTTTTTTCTCTCAGTCACACTTTGTCTTAGCTTTGTTCTAAATTGTAATCACTCTTGTCTTGTTTACTATTTTTTCTTTGAAATCTTGGATGGAATATGGGTGGGCAATATAAGCTGCGGCTTCAGCCATCACCCATTTCGGATAACTCACGTGGAATTGTTTAGTAGAAGGAGTCTTCGTCTAATTTGACCTTGTTGTTATATTATACAGTTTCTTTTAACCTGTACTGTATTATCCGAAATAAATTCATTCATTCATTCATTAAATTCATTCATTCATTCATTCATTCAATCACACACACCCCATATGTAGAATCAGAGGGCGGCTGCCATGCAAGGCGCCGCCACAGATTTCCCTCCTCCATTCCATTATTGCTGAGCACCAAGCTGGACGGCAGGAAGTTCCGCCTTTATATGGTCTTTGGCATGACCCGGCCGGGATTTGAACCCCTGCCTCCTGGGTGTGGGGCGGATGCTCTACCAACTGAGCCACCACTCTGGTAAGCCACCACTCCGGTGGTGGACGGGCCACTCCATCCAGAATCACGTACAATAAATACGCCCATCTGTGCTCGGGGAGATGGTATGAATAACCGCAGGAGTCATGGTGGGAGAATCCACTCCGCGTCATCGTTCCCCTCGCTCAAACTTTTTGCAGGCCCTGGCAAAATGATGTAGGAGTCCACATTTGCCGCAGCATTTGCCCCTCGCCTTGTATCGGTGCTTGGTGGACCCGCAGCCCAGACATCTGGGCAACCCCAGGGTGGACCTAATCTTAATAGCGGTAGCGTAGTCTTCTTTGTCTGCTGTGCTACCCGGGTCCACAGCCTGCGCCACTGACTGTGAGTCAGACTGCCTGAATGTTGTTCTCTCACCGAGGTCCTTTGATAGCTTATCTGCTGCTTCATACTGCTGAGCTATATCCACAGCTGCATTCAACGTCAGTTCACCGGAGTGCGTGAGGAGTCTTGACCGTGCCGCAGAACATAGCGTGTGCTCTGCTAACTGATTGCAGACCATTTCTTCTTCCAGAGCTCCGAATTGGCACTCTCCAGCCAGCTGGCGCAGGTCCGCAACATACCGTTGCACCGACTCTCCCAGCCGCTGGCGTTGCTGTTGGAACTGGATCTGCCAGACAATGATGTTGTCAGGAACGCAAAAGTAGTGTGCCATTAGCACAGCCACGTCCTCAAAACTATCACTCTCTCCCAGTGTGGTGAGAATACATTGTCTTTCCATGCCGAGATTATGGACCAGTATCGCTCGTGCATGTAGTTTCTCCAATTTGCCGAGGTTCAATACCACCAAATAGTTTTGGAACGCTGCAAACCACCTCACCCAGGGAACTGGCGGCTCGCCTGGGAGCTCCAAAAATAGCCAAATACTAGAAACTCCTTTTTCCATAGTTTTATCCTTGTGGCCAAATGTTATGTCCATAACCAATACTTCAATGATGAGGCCAAAGGTGCAGTAGAACGTAACTTTATTAATGAACTCACTGAACACTAAGGCGCTCCCGTCAAGGCAGAGGTGAAGGTCGAAAGAGACTGTGCCTCTTTCGGGTTGGCCTTTTATACCCTGGATGGCAGCGGAACCAGAAAGGTGTAGCCGTCACCCATAGCACATGAATGAATGAATCTTTATTTCGGATAGATTAAAAGTAAAGATTAAAAAAAAGAAACAGATTACTATAACAAAGGGGGAAAGAAAATCCAACAAGGTCAAATTAAACAATAACTCCTCTGATTATACAGTTCAACATAAGTTATCCGAAATGGGTGATGGCTGAAGCCGCAGCTTATATTGCCCACCCATATTCCATCCAAGAATTCAAAAGAAAAACAAAACAAGAGCGATTACAACTCAGAACAAAGCTAAGACAAAATGTGACAAAAAAAACCTAAGCTACAACACAACACAGACTGGATATGACAATCCTTATGTGCTTTTACATGTCATCTTGTATATATGTTTGGAGTATTTCTTCCTTTAGTTTTTGTTTAAATTGTCCAAGCGTTGTACATGATTTTAATTCAGGTCCAAAATCGTTCCATAATCTGACTCCTTGCACTGAAACACAGTGTTGCTTGGTGGTAGTTCTCACTGAAGGTTTTTGAAATATACATGTTCCTCTGAAATGATATTATTTCTCCCTTATTTGGAACAACTTTTGGATATTTGCAGGCAGTGATAGATTCTTCACTTTAAACATTATTACTGCAGTTTTAAAGTCAACCAGATCTTTCAACTTGAGAGCTTTTAATTTAAGAAAAAGAAGGTTTGTTGGTTCCCTGTAAGCAGCTTTGTTTATTATTCTAATAGCTCTCTTCTGAAGCATAAAGACTGGATATATGTTTGTTTTATATGTATTTCCCCATACTTCAGTACAATATGTCATGTATGGGAGTATTAATGAATGATACAAGGTATATAGTGTGGGTTGATTCAGCAAATATTTCACTCTGTGTAGTATTGCAATTGATTTAGATATTTTACCTTTAATATAATTAATAGGTGACTTCCAACACAGTTTATTATCAATTATTACACCAAGAAATTTAGTTTTGGATACCCTTTCAATCTCTACACCATTTACACTGAGTTTAGATACTAAGTTGTTGTGATGGTTGTTAAAAACTATAAATTTTTGTCTTACTTAAATTGAGCGTTAATTTGTTTGAATCAAACCACAGTTTAAGCTTTCCTAATTCCTTTCCAAGTGTATCCAAAAGTTGTTCCAAATTGCTTCCACTGCATAATAAATTAGTGTTGTCGGCAAACAATATTAAATCCATTTTTTCCGAAACTTTACATATATCATTTATATACATATTGCATAACAATGGCCCCAAAATTGAACCCTGTGGGACTCCACAAGTAACCTTCAGTAACTGTGAGTTTTTGTTACCAACACATACATACTGATATCTATTCTTTAAGTAACTACATAACCAGGACAGTGCTACCCCACCCAATACCACAATTTTGTAGTTTCTTTAATAATAAATTATGATCCACTGTATCAAATGCTTTTTGAAGATCCAGGAATACCCCAACTGAATACTCTTTATTTTGAACAGCAGTTGATATTTTTTCTATAAATTCCATTAGAGCAAATGCAGTTGTCCTCTTGTGTCTGAACCCATATTGCTGCTCACACAATAAATTATTCTTCAGTATGAAGTTGTCAATTCTCTCATAGAATATTTTTTCAAGTATCTTGGAAAATTGCGGCAATAGTGAAATAGGCCTGTAGTTTGAGAATTCCCCTCTGTCACCCGTCTTGTATATCAGAATTACTTTAGCTATTTTCATTGCATTGGGAAATACAGTGGAGCAAAAAAGTATTTAGTCAGCCACCAATTGTGCAAGTTCTCCCACTTAAAAGATGAGAGAGGTCTCCAATTTTCATCATAGGTATACCTCAACTATGAGAGACAAAATGAGAAAAAAAATCCAGAAAATCACACTGAAGGCTTTTTAATGAATTAATTGGTAAATTCCTCAGTAAAATAAGTATCTGGTCACCTACAAACAAGCAAGATTTCTGGCTCTCACAGACCTGTAACTTCTTCTTTAAGAGGCTCCTCTGTCCTCCACTCGTTACCTGTATTAATGGCACCTGTTTGAACTCGTTATCAGTATAAAAGACACCTGTCCACAACCTCAAACAGTCAGACTCCAAACTCCACTACGGCCAAGACCAAAGAGCTGTCAAAGGACACCAGAAACAAAATTGTAGACCTGCACCAGGCTGGGAAGACTGAATCTGCAATAGGTAAGCAGCTTGGTGTGAAGAAATCAACTGTGGGAGCAATTATTAGAAAATGGAAGACATACAAGACCACTGATAATCTCCCTTGATCTGGCACTCCACGCAAGATCTCACCCCGTGGGGTCAAAATGATCACAAGAACGGTGAGCAAAAATCCCAGAACCACACGGGGGGACCTAGTGAATGACCTGCAGAGAGCTGGGACCAAAGTAACAAAGGCTACCATCAGTAACACACTACGCCGCCAGGGACTCAAATCCTGCAGTGCCAGACGTGTCCCCCTGCTTAAGCCAGTACATGTCCAGGCCCATCTGAAGTTTGCTAGAGAGCATTTGGACGATCCAGAAGAGGATTGGGAGAATGTCATATGGTCAGATGAAATCAAAATAGAACTTTATTGTAAAAACTCAGCTTGTCGTGTTTGGGGAGAAAGAACACCATACCTACTGTGAAGCATGGGGGTGGAAACATCATGCTTTGGGGCTGTTTTTCTGCAAAGGGACCAGGACGACTGATCCGTGTAAAGGAAAGAATGAATGGGGCCATGCATCGTAAGATTTTGAGTGAAAACCTCCTTCCATCAGCAAGGGCATTGAAGATGAAACGTGGCTGGGTCTTTCAGCATGACAATGATCCCAAACACACCGCCCGGGCAATGAAGGAGTGGCTTCGTAAGAAGCATTTCAAGGTCCTGGAGTGGCCTAGCCAGTCTCCAGATCTCAACCCCAAAGAAAATCTTTGGAGAGAGTTGAAAGTCCATGTTGCCCAGCAACAGCCCCAAAACATCACTGCTCTAGAGGAGATCTGCATGGAGGAATGGGCCAAAATACCAGCAACAGTGTATGAAAACCTTGTGAAGATTTACAGAAAATGTTTGACCTCTGTCATTGCCAACAAAGGGTATATAACAAAGTACTGAGATGAACTTTTGTTATTGATCAAATACTTATTTTACCGAGGAATTTACCAATTAATTCATTAAAAATCCTTCAATGTGATTTTCTGGATTTTTTTTTCTCATTTTGTCTCTCATAGTTGAGGTATACCTATGATGAAAATTGGAGACCTCTCTGGCTGACTAAATACTTTTTTGCCCCACTATATACCTGTTTGGAGAGACAGGTTACAGATATACGTACGTCAGTGGTTTCACTAAGCATTCAATAATAGTTTTGACTAAGAGCATGTCAATACCATCACAGTCTGTAGATGTCTTACTTTTAAACGATTTAACAATTTCAATGACCTCTCTCTCATCTGTGTTCTTTATGAAGATGAAGTCTTTTATAGCAGTGTTTTTGCTTATTGTATCACCTGCAGGCGCTGTAATGGGTATTTCTCAAGCCAAATTAGGACCAATGTTAACAAAAAAGTTATTAAATTCATCTGCAGGTGAAACTGCATTCACACTCTTGAGTCGTTTTATTATTTTTTGAAAAATTGGTTGGGTAGCTTGTATTTCTGTTTTTATTTCCAAGAATATTGTTAAGTATTGTCCATGTATTTTTAATATTGTCTCTGTTTTTCTCCAGTTCTTTACTGTAATAGTGTGGAGATTGTGTGGAAAGGATGAGGCTGAGTTATTTCTCAAGTTCCATTTTATTTCACAACACACTCTCCAACATTCAAATACAGAAAAAGGCAGAACCCCCAACATCTGCCAGTCTTATACCCCTGACATCAAAGCACAAAATCCCATTGTCTTTAAATCTCAAACACAGTGCATCCCCCCTGCAGTTCCTATCTCTTTCACCCAAACCTCGGTGGTCAGGAAATCCTTCATGTCCATCTCTTTGCATATCAAAAGACCAACTCTCACATCCTCCTCACATCCCTAGGAGGTCCAGACCTTTTGTTCCTCTTCAGACGTGAAGCCAAAATAAGCACACAGGAATATACATGAGAGCATATGAACAGTCATATACATGTGAGCCCGTGAAACTACATATGTGCACCACAATAGTCTCTTTTACTACATCTTATTATATATGTTAACTTATTTTTGTATGTTTTATACCGCTGCTCTGCTTCTTTTGTCCTTTTCTTTAGGAAAGCTTTATATAATAATTTTTTCTTTTTACACGCCTTTTGTAATCCTTTGGTTAACCATGGCTTATCGACAAATTTATGTTGAAGCTTTTTCTTTACTAATGGACAATTTTTTTCATAAAGAGTGGTTACAATGTTCATAAATGTGTCATAGGCTTCATTTACATCTGATACATAGACTTTTGTCCTGTCTTGCTTCAGCAAGTCTTCTTTAAAAGAACTGATTGCATTTTGTGATTTGTATCTGAACGATTTTAAAAAATTTTCTGTATTGGCCCCCATGTGGCCATGGATAAGTGCAAAGGTTGGCAAATGGTCACTTACATCATTTATCAATAATCCACTTTCTATTTTCTTATCAATAATATTAACAAACAGGTTGCCAATAAGTGTAGCAGTGTGAACTGTGATTCTACTGGGATGTGTTATTGTGGGCTATAGACTCATACTGTACATAGAATTCATGAACTCTGTAATTACATTTTGTTGATATGGATTTAGTAGATCACTATTGAGATCTCCACAAATTACTACCATTTTCTTACTAGTAATATTATTGTACAGCTCGACTAATTTATCTCTGAATGTCTCAATGCAAGTTCCAGGCGTTCTATATATACAACTTATAATTAGATTTTTTGTTTTATCTTGGTCAATCTCAACAGTAACACATTCTAAAATCCCTGGTAGTGCAAAGGACATTCCATTTACAAGCTTACACCTATACAGGTCATCAATATACAGTGCAACACCATCACCTTTTTTTTGAGATCTGTTAATATGAAACATCTGATATCCCTCTATTGCCATCAGAGGAGCCTGCTCTTCATTAAGCCAAGTTTCAGAGACTGCGATGGCTGTAAATTTTCTGTCTAGCTGTTTTAAATAGTCCTGAATCTGTGGAAAGTTTTTGTTAAGACTTCTGCTGTGTATATCAAGTGTATTATTGATAGTTTACCATCTAGTTGCACTTAACTTTTGAATTGCTTTTCAGTGTAATATTCATAATGATTATGAATATTATTACCTCCGCCAAGAGGAGGAGGTTATGTGATCATCAGCGTTGGTTTGTCTGTTTGTTTGTTTGTTTGTTTGTCTGTCTGTCTGTCTGTCTGTTTGTTTGTTTGTTTGTTTGTTTGTCTGTTTGTCTGTTTGTCTGTTAGCAAGATAACTCAAAAACTTATGGACGGATTTTCATTAAATTTTCACAGATTGTCAGAAATGGGGTATCCTACAGATGATTAGATTTTGGTGCTGATCCGGATCACCGTCTGGATCCAGGAATTTTTTAAAGGATTCTTTTTTTTTTTTTTTTTTTTGGCAAAAAGTTATAGATGGATTTTCATGAAATTTTCACAGATTGTCAGGAATGTGGTATCCTACAGATGATTACGTTTTGGAGGTCATCCGGATCACCATCTGGATCCAGGAATTTTTTATTTAAAGGATTCTTTTTTTTTCTTTTTTTCAGGTTCTATAATATATAATATTACAAAGACTGATCCAGATAAGCCATGGTAGTCTGTCTACCCAATTTGGATCCATCAATGAAGCCTAGAGTCCTGCTTTAAGTGATCTATGAAAACGCTCACATAACCCATTGGCCTGTTGGTTGTATGCGGTTGTGCGGTGAATTGTAACACCCAGACAAATTTAGCGGGGGAGTGTGTAACCCAGCTGACAAAATGACATGCAACGGGACGTGCATAATAATTAGCGGGGGAGAGTGTAACCCAGCTGACAAGGAATCTATAAACTTAGACAAAATAAATGTAGGATGAATATTTATGATGTTAAACACTGTATGGGGGGAACTGTGGCACTTGGCGGAGGTCTGCGCTCTCCGAGTGCTTTTCTAGTTGAAAAAGTGGTTATCAGGATCAATATCATTCTCCATCTCTTGTAGTTTATGTTCAGCATAATGGCATATTTTCAGAGTTTGAATTTCCTCGCTCTGTGTCAAATGACTTCCTCCAACTGGGGATAATTGATGTCTACTCAAGTCAGTCATAAGTTTTTTTGTTTGTTTTGTTTAGTTTTTTTTTTTTTAAAGTACATTGACATGGTATGTCAGAAGAAGTATTCTTGCCGTGTGTGTGGATATGGATGATCATAGTCTCTTAATTTTCTTAATCAGTGTTCATCTATATTTATTTAAGTCAGTAAGATCTCTGATTATTATACTCTTTGCTTCCTCAGGTGTTCCATTTAGTTTGATCCAAACTCTACAATTTCTTGTCCATGTTGCCTGTATCTTATTTTGTCTTTTCAGCATCCGTGCTTGCCATGCTATTTCAGCATTAGTTTTTGTTAGATGTTCATTTAGGTAAACTTCTGTTCCCCGTAGCTTTCTGGCCTGCCTCAGTATGTCATTCTTTACCCTTCTGTTCACAAAATGCATCACAATTGATTTCTTTGTCTTATTATCCTTTCTGGGTAAAGCATGACAGGCTGAAATTGCATTTGCTTCAACCTTTATATTTCTACTTTCAAGGAACTGAAGCACCTGGTTTTCCAGGGAGACTGATTCACTCAGGGGAGCCTCCTCACCTCTCATTCCTGCTGTAGCATGAGCATATGATTGATATTTAATGTCTAGTCCACTTATAATTAGATCATCCATACGAGAATATTGTTCAAGATCCTCGACGTGTCGCTCCAAGTCTGCAATTTTTTTGTCTTTTTCCTTAATTGTTAATTTTAATTCTCGGACTTCTTCCATTAGCCCTAATAGTTTATCCTGCTGACTAGCCACTTTGGTCAGTTCTTCTGACAAGAAGTTCAGAGATTTTTTGATCTCTTCCATTTCCTCCTTCTTTGGTGGCATTTTTACTGACCTGTTGATAGTAAAACAATCTCTGCTGGTGACGCCGATATCCGATCCGACCAACCTCGAATCCAGCTGGGCCTCAGCTAGCCCCCTCCGCTGCTAGTCCCGCTGCTTACTGCCGCTGCAATTGAGCTCCTGTCCAGCCAGGGTACCAGCAGCTCCTCCACCGAGTCCCGCCGCCCACCGCCACTGCAGTTGAGCTCCGATCCTGCTCCTGTCCGGCTGGGGTCCCGGTAGATCCTCCACTGAGCCCCGCCACCTACCGCCATCTTCCTCAGTAGTTCCTCCGCCGAGCCCCGCCGCTGTAGCTGGGCTCCAATTCCGGCTATTATCCAGCTGGGGCCCCAGCTGCTCCTCCACTGGTCCCCGTCTCCTACCACCGCTGTACTTGAAAACTCCGATCCGGCTCCCGTCCAACTGTTGCCTCGGTTGGTTCCTCCGGCGAGCCCCAATCACCAGGGACGGAGTCGCTTCTTTGTATCGGTGTTAGGTGCTAGGACTAGCTATGGCGTTAGCTATAGTGATGGCGTTAGCTTAGCAAACACTTCAGGTAAAGCGTAGCAGCGAACCACGAAAAGAAACACTAATCAGTTTACTCACGAATGAGAGCAGTCCCAAAAAGTCCCAATTCTCACAGCGAGTGCAAAATAATTCTTAAAAACAGAGATCGAGTACCAGCACACGTGTGGGCACCCAGCACAAGACACCACACACCACGCATAATACATACACACATAATAATAATAATAATATTTAATATATTACACTTTCTAAGGTCAGATGTATTAAAAAAGACATCTTGGCCCTGTTGAGAAAAAGAGGAACTGAAAAAGAACCTAACAACCATACTGCTATTTTCTGTTTTATTCAGTGTTAATATGTAGTGTGAACTTTGGCCTGTATAGATAGATTTGTTTATTTGACAGGGACAGTGCAATAAACATAGACAATTAATCAATGACAATCAATCTGATGTGTTGCACAGAGTGTATAGCTATTAGCTAATTTGCAACTCTTGTCCCTGGATGGGCTTTAGAAAGGAGAAACAAGTAAAAAGAAAAAAAAAAAAAAAAAAAAAAGGAAAGAAAAGGAATACACAATAACCACATACATCAATGCAAAAAACATAAATACATTATAAATACACAATTATAAATATTATAAATACACAAATATAACAACCTGACACACATTTGCCTATTTCAGGCCTCTCTCCCTTCGCCACTCACTATAAACAAACACATTCATTCCTTCCCTTCATTCACTCTCACCCTGCAGACAATCATTTCATACATGGGTACATTCTTGTTTATTTTTCAGCCAGTTTTTAACCTTTTTAGTGAATGTTTTAAAGTCCGTTATTATTTTAATTTCATTTGGCATTGTGTTCCAGATGTGACTGCCCTTTATAGAGAAAGCTGTTTGTCCAAATGTGGTTCTGTGGTGGAATATTTTACAGTTATTGTTAACAGAACTCCTGGTGGCTCTGCTGCTGTCCTGTCTTTGGATGAAACCAGCAAGTGGCTCAGGTGCTGATTTATGGAAACATTTGAAAGTTAATTTCAGTAAACAGAGGTCAATGAAACTCTCAAAACTCAATAGGTTGTATTTTTTTTTAAATATTACAGTGATGCCACCTAATGGGCTTTTTGTCCAAGATTTTTAGGGTTTGATTATATAATGAACCTATATGTCTTATTGTGGAAGGGGCTGCTTGAGCCCAGACTGTCAAACAGTATGATATATGAGAAAAAACAATAGAATGCATATACAGTACAGCTGCTTCGTAAGGTATGTAATATCTAATTAATTTAAAGCAGTTCAGATTTTTTTTTACTGTTTTTGAAATTTTCTTTATATGAAGATTAAATTTGAGTTGAGGATCTAGTACAACGCCAAGGTATTTGAATTCTGTAACTAAACTGATGTCATGATCATGTATATTAACTTTAAAACATTGCAGGTTATATTTTTTGATTGAAAAGCACATTGAAACTGTTTTCTGAAGGTTCAGCAATAGATGGTTCTGGAGGAGCCACTCTTGGACATCAACCATACTTGTAGACAGCACATCTGCAGCCTGTGCTGGAGTCTTGGTAGCTGTGTAAATAACTGCATCATCTGCATAAAGTTGGCATGTTGCAGCAGAGCAGTGTAGCGGCAAGTCATTAATAAAAATGCTGAAAAGTAAAGGACCAAGAATGGACCCTTGTGGGATACCCATACGGTTGTTTAAAAGTGAGGATTTATCCTGGTGAACTTTTACACACTGTTCTCTATTCTGGAGATAAGATGCAAACCAGTCTAATGTGTCTGGAGAGAAATTAAAAGATACCATTTTGGATAAAAGCAAACTGTGGTTTACAGTATCGAAAGCCTTTTTGAGATCTAGAAAAACAGCTCCTACCACATTACCCCTGTCCAAGGACTGTTTGACATTTTCAATAAGGCAACAATTTGCTGTTTCTGTTGAGTATCCTGGTCTAAAACCAAATTGATGTGGATGAAGAAGTTGACTGTCTTGTAAGTAGTCTATCAGCTGTGTAGCTACAACTTTTTCAAGAACCTTAGACAGGACTGGTAAAATAGAGATTGGGCGGTAATTGCATATATCGTCTTTACTGCCTGATTTATGAACTGGTATGACGACAGCTTTTTTCCAGCCAGAAGGAAATGTACTAGACCTAATGGAGAGATTAATGAGATGAGTCAGTGGTTTGATTAATATTTTGCTGTGCGTTTTGAGAAAGGAGGTGCTCATGTTGTAGATATCATTAGTTTTTGAGTTTGACAGTGTTTTGACAATACCAGCAATTAACTCCTCATTTACCTCATCGATGTGAAAAGAATCTGTTGGAAGTATTGAATTTGTGTTGTTGAGCACATTTGGCGGCACAAAGTTTTTTGTTAAGTCTTCCACAGAGCCCACAAAATATGAATTAAATTCATTTGCCAATGTAGCCTTGTCACTGATGGTCTTGACAACACCATGACTCAAAAAGGAAATACAATAACTTTTCTGTTTTTTCTCTTGTATTTTTAGGGTTCCAAGCAGCTATGCTGTGGGAAACCTATTGTTGTTGTTCTTCTTCTTCTTCTTTTGCTGTTGTGCTTCTTCTTCCTCTTCTTGTTTTTCTCCACTAAAAGTGCATGGGGAACAAAGACGGTAACACATGGAAACCTGAAATTTTAGTCTGATCACAAACTCCCCCACTACTCAGAGACAAAAAATCAAGGCACTGCATACATAGGTGGCGCTATAATAAACAATTTTATGTTTTTAAAAATATCTTGAGAACAGCTGGGCCTAGATTAAAAATTACTTCATCATTCTATTCACTGAAATATTCCACAACTTTTTGTCAATGGTGGCAAACTCTGAAAATGAAGTTTTCTGCACTGTGTTTTCAAAAATGTGCAAGTGAACTGAAATAAATTCCTCAGGCTATTCTTCCAAATTGCTTGAAAATAACAGAGATCATCTACAGACATTGATAATGAGAGTTGTTAAGATTATCCAAAAATGTCAATCTGTTCTGATTTTCTAGACCAATCAAGTTGTACAGTTTCTCTTTGGCACGTAGTTTTGGGTTTAACTCTAGATATACTGATTCAAATTTGATGAAACTTCAGACTCACAATCACAACAGTATTCTTCAGCTAACCACCAAATTTCATGTAATTCTGTTAATATTCAAAAAAATCATGTTTATGAAATGTGTGTCAGTCATTTTGTCTTTTCAGTGAACATTATTTTGGAGACTGTGAGTCAAAGCTATAGCTTGTGTCACACCATCAAATTACCAGTAGGCAGTGTGCCCGCTATGCACTGGGAGGAGGAGACTCATTTCAAAGAGGTGTGGCGGTGCACAATCATAATGCACATTACTATTTTAATGCATTCCATAAGAATCCGCTTTTGATCAGGGAAAAGGAGGTCGTCAGAAGCGCATTGTTTAATGATATTTCAGTGGTGTGTTTTAACATCACGCAGTTCTGGAACTCATGCAAATGGCAGGCAGTGTGATGTGCCGCCCAGGGGGTGAGGGCGTGTTAGTCTGATGAGTTGTATTCCAGTCACATTTTCGTTTTCATCACAGACTTATTAGGGATTAATGTGTGTATTTTTAGGGGAATAAATGAAAGAACAAGGAGTGTGCGGCCTTGTACTTTTCACTGTAACTCCCCACAGAGACAGGAGATGTGTCCACATCTGCCTCGACTGTGCACCTTGGGTTTCCAGCCGGGCCGAGGTTGCGGTTCTCCATCAGCAGTCTCCCTAACTGCCACCCATCAGGGGCCAGTAGAAGCCACCGTAACTGGGCTCGTTTTGTGGCCGGGGTCGCCACGGATGGGAAGCCGTGCCAGATCTCCTCCTTGGAGACTGAGGAAAGGAAAGGAGGAAATGATGGCACAGAGCAACTTCTGTGCCATCGCTAATGAAAGTTTATGAAAGTTAATAAAAGTTTATGAAAGTCTGCACAGGCATCATCCTCTTTTCCTTAAGTTTCAAACCCATTCATGTCTGTGAGTTGCATCTGTGCGTTGTGTGGGGATTTGGCCCTTGGGGTTTGCCGTAGCCGACACCAGGCAGTCAATGTGGTGACGTCAGGTGGGCTACGGTCATGGTGTATATTTAGCCTATTTTCTCAATAAAGTTCAGTTCGTTGCTCGGCACAACATGGCCCACGTCTCGCTGTATTAAGACATAACATTTGGTGACGTCGGATTAAACCACGGGGGTGTGTGCAAGACCATCTCCTCCATTCTTGGAGTCTCCGGGTGTGCCAGCTACTCCATGGCGCCGCTGGTTGGAGGTGTTTAACGGATACATTGTCGGGGCTGGCTTGGGCAGTGCCAATGAAAAGAGACGGAAGAGCATGCTAATCCACTGCCTTGGTAAAGACGGTCAACGTATGTTTCGCACGCTGGGTAGCAAGGATTCATTGGAAGAATGTTTGGACATGACGGACAATTTCTTTGTTGATCAGTGCAACATCACGGCACAAAGACACAGGTTCTTCGACCGTTGTCAACAAGCCAGTGAGTCCACTCAGCACTTTCTAGTGACCACGTGCGCCTTCGGGCCTCTAGAGCAGTGTTTTTCAACCTTTTTTAAGCCACGGCACATTTTTTACATTGACAAAATCCTGGGGAACACCACCAACCAAAATAACACAAAATGACACTCTATAGCCTATCACAGTAAAAATAATAAAATATAGTTAGCAATACAGTTTCTAAATGTATTTATACTCACTCAGTGTGAACCCTGGGCCTGTTTAGATGAACACAAAGCTGATATCCTGGCAGGAATGGAAGAAAGACACACACGGAGCTCTTCCTCAACAGCTCTCAGTCTCTCTGTTTTTAGTTTTGATCACAGTCAAGCTTGAAAAGCTCAGCTCACACAGATATGTCGTGGAAAATGGGAGCAATGTTGAAATAGCTTTGTTGGCCAGAATGGGGAACTCCTTGGCAGCAGTCAACCAAAAAGTGTCCAAAGGAAGATCAGCAAAGTTTAGCTTTAAACCATGATCTTGTTTCAGTTCAATGAGTTCCTCTTGCTCCTGTAAAGTCATGTCGTTTCCAACAACTGATGCTGAGCTGTATGGGTTCCATACATGCGCATGCATATGTATGGACATGTATGGACATGTATGGACATGTATGGACATGCGCAGGTCGACATTTCGACATTCAAAAAATAGTAGAAGAAGAAGCAACTTCCGGTGTTAGCGAGCCCCGCTTCGTGTCGAAATTGACCTGTATCGTGTTATTCAGACTGTACTTTTGCTTCTGCTAGTCTCCGTAATGAAGCTACAAGTACATACTTCTGCATATGACAAAAAGAGGGAGACAGCAGGACAATACAGACCAGTTTTGTTTTACTCCCGCTATGTTTTCCGCTAGCTGCTGCTAAGGCGGAAATACGTCACGTCGACATGCGGCTGGTGTACAGACATGCACAGTAAACATATTTTCTGCCCTGTGTTCAGAATAAGTGTTTTCATGCGCACCATTCGGATTAACAATCGGCATAACCCATCAATCGGAATGAAATTTTGATCCGAATGAGCGTGATCGGGTTAGAATATTCAGATTGCCATGTTTACATGAAGCATTTTTATTCCGATCAGGCTTTTAATCCGGTTACTTGTGTCCATGTAAACATAGCTACTCACTCGAGTAATTAAGTTAAATTGGATAATTTCCCACGCCACACCTAATGATCTCTCACGGCACACTAGTGTGCCGCAGCACATAGGCTGAAAATCACTGCGATAGAAGGCAGTCTTAGAAACAAATTTAATATATGAATTGAAAAACAGATCTTTATCAAAAAATAACTCCAAGGTTCCTCACATAGCTATTAAGAGAAAGTGTAACCACATCCAAACTAAAAGTTTGATTTGGAAAGGTATTTCTAAGGTTTTTTGGACCAACAAGAATGACTTCAGTCTTATCTGAATTTAATAGAAGGAAATTACAAATCATCCAAGCTTTGATTTCCTTAAGACAGGCTTCCAACTTGGCTAATTGATTACTGTCATCTGGCTTCATTGACAGGCATAATTGTGTGTCATCTGCATAACAATGAAAATGTATACAGTGCTTTCTAATAATGTTACCTAATGGAAGCATATATAAACTAAAAAGAGTGGGTCCTAGCACAGATCCCTATGGAACTCCATGACTGAGCTTTGAGTTGAAAGAAAACTCATTATTGACATGAACAAACTGGAACCTATCAGATAAATAAGATCTAAACCACTGCAACAAAGTTCCATTAAGTCCAACATAGTGTTCTAATCTATCAAGTAAAATATTATGATCGATAGTATCAAAAGCTGCACTAAGGTCTAAAAGGACAAGTACAGAAACAAGTCCATTATCAGATGCGATAAGGAGGTCATTACTGACCTTCACTAAGGCTGTTTCAGTACTATGATGGATTCTAAACCCAGATTGAAACTCTTCAAATAAACCATTTCCCTGCAAATGGTCAAATAATTGCGTAGCAACAACTCTTTCTTAGATTTTTGAAATGAAAGGGAGATTAGAGATTGGTCTATAGTTAGCTAAAACTCCTGGATCCAGCGTTGGCTTTTTGAGTCAGGGTTTAATTACAGCAGTTTTAAAAGCCTGCGGTGCATGGCCTAAAGTTAATGAAGAATTTGTAGTGATCTGCTCTGCATGCCTGCTGCCCTAATTGCCTCCGCAGCTGCGCGCTCACCTGTTCCTCTCATTAGGCAGCCGTCTTAAGCTGCGCTGCCCTCTGGTCTGCACGGAGACATCTACTCTCCAACGGTCTGGCAAGACCTCCTCGTCCTTTCTCCTCGTCCTGCTCTGGAGTTTCGCCTCCTCAGCTTCATCCAGCTCATCGAGTCTCCTGGGAGTCTGTGCTCCCCACCGACAAGTAAGCCTTCAAGAGTCCTGCCCATCTTCGCTTTCTTTGCTACTCCTTTTTCTCCCCTGTGCACAGGTGGAAGCCTCCTGGTGGCGGTCGTCCTCCTTCTGGCAGTGGACCTGGGCTCTAACCTGTACTCTGCACTCACTCTGTTACTCACCTGCACCTCCTCACCTCGTCACCGGCAGCAGCTTGAACATGGAGCAGCTAGCTCGGGACCTTGGAAGCTCTTCAGCGCTCCAGCCCGTCATCCAACCCGTAAGCCTGAACATTCACCAGTTAAATCCTCCAAACCTCAGTGTACTCATCCGCCTATCTGTTCTCTCTCCTAGGGTTGCCAGTCTGAACTGTGCTCTGCTCGCCCAGCTGTTCACTCTTTCACACACACACACACACACACACACACACACACACTGTACAATAAAAGATAATTGTGTTTATTTTGAGTCTGAGTCTGCTTCTGGGTCAACCAAACATGTCAGAATTGATTATTTGAAGAATAAAGCTACCAATAAATGGGAAGACTTCTTTAAAAGGCCTGGTAGGAATAGGATCTAAAAGACAAGCTGAAGGCTTGGATGAGGAAATTATTGTGTCTAACTCTAAAAGGTCAATTGGGACTTCCGGTTATGGCGGCCGCCTAGAAGGACACGTATCACTCTGCTCTGCTCCTGGAAATAAAGATTCGGCAAATAACTCTCATTTGGAACAGAACTTTTCCCAGCGTTTGGGTGAGGATATGCCGTTGAAGACTAAGGCTGGGAAATCAGGAGGGGGAAAAATTGAATCGCCGAAGCAGTCCAAATTAACGGACTTTAAAGTTTGTGGCGCAGTAGAAAAAGCTGCGGATATGGCGGATGAAACTAGTGGTGGTGCAGTAACTGCTGCTGCTGACGATGGCGGCACAGGTGCAGTGCTGGCTGCCATTAGCTCAATGAGAGCAGACTTTTCCGCTAAACTTGATGGGATTATGGCAGCGTTGGATGCAATGAGAAAGGAGTTGGGTGACTGCGTGGAGCGAGTGACGCAGGCGGAGCTTCGTGTTTCAAGTGCGGAGGATGAAATCAGCGGACTTCAAATAAAGGTGCGCACTTTGGAAAAAAAAAATAAAGATCTGGAAAATAGCGTTCTGGACTTGGAATCCCGGTCCAGACGGAACAACCTGAGGCTGGTGGGTTTACCGGAGGGAGCCGAAGGTCGTGATTCATGCTCCTTTTTGGAGGGGTGGATCCCGGAGGCGCTGAACAACGCGGAGCTAAAATCATCAGTCGTCTTGGAAAGCTCCCACCGAATTGGCCCACCGAGAGGTAACAAGGCAGCACCGAGGACGTTAATTATGAAGTTTCTCAGCTACAGAGACAGGATGACGATCTCCAACGCGGTGTGGGCCAAAGGAGAAATTAAATACCAAGATCAGCAGGTGCGGTTCTACCCAGATCTGGCCTCAGGAATCCAACAATTAAGGAAGCAGTTTGACCCCATCCGCAAAGAACTGCGCAACCTTGAGATTCGTCATGGAGTGATTCACCCTGCAAGACTTCTGGTCACATATGAGGGCAGAACACACATCTTCAAGATCCCCGAGGAGGCGCAGGAGCTCATCAAGAAGATCCAGGAAGAGACTGGTGGGAGCTAAGCATGAACAGAATATAGGGTAGAATATTTGAGCATTTAACTGATTAGAAGCATATAACAAGATTACAAAATATAGATTGTATTACATATTAAAAAAAAAAAGTACAAAATTGCTAAAAAATTTTGGAGTTAAATTGGAAAATTACAGAAGAGAGTTAATGTTACGTTATTAAAAGCAGTAGAGTTAGGGTGATTGGGAGGATGAAGAAGGAGTGGCTTTGGCTGATCCTCGTGGGTGTGGAACGGTCGATGGCTATATCGGGAGACGGAATTTTTCTTTTGTTTTTGGGGGGATTGCCACAAATGTGGGAAGGGGGAATTTGTTTGTGTGTAGTTTGTAGGGTGAATGTTCAACCACTCATTTTTTTGCTTTTCTGTTTGAGCATGTTTACACTGCAAGATAATCCCAAACTCCCTATTGATCATAAATCAAAGCGTTAATCTTAATTTAACTTCATGGAATTGCAGAGGTCTACAAAATTTAAAAAAACTTAAACAAGTTATGAATAAAATAAAAGACATGGGTTCAAAAATTGTGTTTTTACAAGAAACTCATCTAATAGAGGAAGATGTAAAAAGAATTAGGAGTAGATGGCAAGGAAATGTTTTCACCTCATCATTTTCATCCCGAGCCAGGGGAGTTATGACTCTCATACATAAATCAGTCCCATTTCAAGTGAAAAATGTAATTGGAGACAAATTTGGAAGATATGTAATCATTCAAGGATCTTTGCTATTAGAAAACATAAATTTGGTGAACTTATATGGTCCCAATATAGATGATCAAAAGTTCTTTGCTAATTTATTTCTTATCTTATCATCACTTACAGGGCAACATATAATAGCAGGGGATTTTAATTGTACATTGAATCCCGGTATAGATAGATCAACAGGACTGGACTGTACGCACAATGGATGTAGGATGATCATTAATCATTTTATGAAAGAATTGAAATTGATAGATATATGGAGAGAAATGAAACCACAAGTTAAAGCATACTCTTGTTATTCCAATACCTACAAGACATTCTCACGTATAGATTATTTTTTGATCTCCACAGAATTAAGGTCCAAGATTCAAAACTGTTTTTATGATAACATCGTGATCTCTGATCATGCACCCTGCTGTCTAATATATGTAGATAAGAAATTGACAAAGGAACCAAGTAGATGGCAATTTCAGCATAAATGGCTTCAGGATGAGGAATTTGTTAAGTATATAGAAAAACAGATAGATGAGTTCTTTGATATCAATACTACACAAACATCAGCATGTGTAAAGTGGGAGGCTTTCAAAGCTTTTATTAGGGGACATATTATTAGTTATACAGGTTCAAAATCTAAGAAGACTCGAGAGGAGAGAGTCCAATTGGAACATAAAATAAAAATTCTTCAAGAAAGAGTATATGCAGGAAGAGATCCAAGGTTGGAGAACGAATTACTGATTTTGAGAGCTGAATATGACAAAAAAAATCAGCGAATAGAGCTGCCTCGAGTCTTCTAAGATTGAAACAATCTTTTTATGAACAAGGTGAAAAATCAGGAAAGTTATTGGCATGGCAGATTAAACAATTAGAATCTAAAACACCAATTACCAGTATTATAAGTAACGGACAGGTAGTTATAGATCCTTTAGAAATTAATAGAGCCTTTAGAGATTACTATGAAAAATTATATGATACCAAAAATGAATCTGACTTAACAAAACTACATGGGTTTTTGAACGAACTATTTATACCGTGTATTCCAAATGAAAATAGGGAGATACTGGAGTCTAAAATTAGTCAAGAAGAAGTTGGACTAGCCATTGATAATATGAAATCAGGAAAAAGTGCAGGACCAGATGGTCTTCCAGTTGACCTTTATAAAAAATTTAAGAATAAATTAACAAAACCTTTTTTGGAAATGGTTTTAGAAGCATTTCAAAATAGTAATTTACCATCATATATGAATAATGCCTTAATTATACTGTTGCCAAAACCAGGTAAGCCCTCTAATAAATGTGAAAATATGAGACCAATAAGCCTATTAAATGCCGACCTTAAGATAATCTGTAAAATTTTAGCAAGACGAATACAAGAAATTTTACCAAATATTATTAATCGAGATCAGAATGGCTTTATAAAGGGAAGACAAGGCTTTCATAATGTAAGAAGACTATTTAATATTATTTATTCTAATAAAGAAGCACCGGATACAGCTCTCTTATCACTGGATGCCGAAAAAGCCTTTGATAGAGTTGAATGGCCCTTTCTTTTTGAAGTCTTACAAAGGTTTGGACTTGGAAATAATTTCATAAAATGGGTTCAGATAATATATAATAATGCTACTGCAGAAATCCTAACAAATAACAATATTTCAAAATCAATAAAAATCAATAGAGGATGTCGACAAGGCTGTCCACTTTCACCTTTACTGTTTACTATGGCAATTGAACCTTTAGCGATGGCGATACGTCTACAGTCACAAATATATGGAATTAAAGTTGGACCAACAGAACATAAAATCTCCCTGTATGCCGATGACATAATTTTGTTTATGTCGAATCTTAAAAAATCAATTCCGACCTTGTTGAATTTAATAAAGAATTTGGGGGAAATATCAGGATATAAAATAAATAAAACTAAATCTTCAATATTAATGCTAAATGAGACCCAGAGAAATTACCCAGCCCCTGAGGTAAATCAATTCAATGTTGTAAATCAGTTTAAATATTTAGGAATCCAAATTGTCCCTAAGCTAGAATCAATCGCCAGTGTCAATTATGAAGCCTTAATGACAGATATTGATGAGTTACTTCAGAGATGGATGTCACTACCAATGTCGATGATCGGGAGAATTAATATACTTAAAAGTAATATCTTACCTAAAATACTTTATTTATTTCAATACATTCCCTTACCACCACCTTTAGATTTATTCTCAAGAATTAAAAAAAAGTTAGTGGAATTTATATGGAACAACAGGAGGGCTAGATTACGTCTGTCTTTATTATATTTACCATTTGATCGTGGAGGTCTGAAATGTCCAAATTTTATGTTGTATTATTGGTCGGCACAACTGAGGTCTATGACATATTATTTTTCATCAAATGATCTCCCTCACTGGACTGAAATGGAATCATACAATTTACCTTTACCTCTTCCCATATTCATATACTCAGATTCGGCAAAAAAATTACAAAAACAAGTTAAAAATCCATTTGTAAAGCATATGATCAAAATATGGTGTGAAGCTAAAAACTATTTAAAAGAACCACAGTTATTGTCACAATTTAGTCCAATATGGGGTAATCAATATTTTAAACCAGGGAGAGTGGACGCTGTATTTAAAGTATGGAATTTAAAAGGGATACAAAAGATTCAGGATTTATATTTGCCATGTGCAGACAACATAATGTCTTTTGAAGAGTTGAGGATCAAATTTAATCTCAATAGAACACATTTTTTTAAATATCTTCAACTTAGAAACTTTATTCGATTAAATCAAAATAAAGCTCTCACTCGACCTATTTATTCATCCTTGGAAAAAATGATGATGAAAGATAGTAAAAGAAAGGGTATTATTTCAGAGTTTTATAACTCATTGACACTATCTTCAAGTGAAAATTCACTGAAAAGATTAAACTACTGGAAAGAAGATCTGCAAACTGAAATTTCAGAGGAACAATGGGAATTGGCTTGTACAGAAGCTCAAACCAAATCAATAAATGTACGCCTTAAATTGATACATTTCAAATGGTTAATGCGGATGTATGTTACACCGGAGGAGTTAAATAGATATAACAAAAATATACCAGATACATGCACAAAATGCATGGAAAGTAAAGGAACTCTATTTCATTGTGTATGGGAATGTAGAATAATAAGAATGTTTTGGGAAGAGGTGAGGGTAACAATTGAAAAAATAATCTCAAAACAAATCATATTGAATCCTAAACTGTTTTTGTTGGGTCTGTACCCAGAAAAGCATAATTTTAATAAAAGTGAAAGAACATTCATAGACCTCAGTTTGCTTAATGCCAAAAAATGTATTGCACTATTATGGAAAAAGACTCATAGACCAGATGTGACTCAGTGGTTAAGACAGATGTTAACAAACCTTCCATTAGAAAGAATAACATATATACTGAAATCAAAGGAAATTGTGTTTGAGAATATATGGAGACCTTTTATTGATTATGTAAAAAAATTAAACATAATTCTTGAAGAAGAAGGTGAATGATATGTGTGGACCTTGTAAATTCCAAACTGGTGAACATAATATGTATACTTATGTATTGGATTGTCTAGACTAAACAGAGGAGCATTGTTGAAGATTTGATTTTGTTGGTGGTTGTTGGTGTTTTTTAGTGCATTTTTTTTTTTGTAGTACTTTAGTGTTAGTGTTTGATTGTTTGTATCATGTTTGCTAAAAAAAAAAGGTTCAATAAAGATATTGTGGGAAAAAAAAGGTCAATTGGAGTAAACTCATCCAAACAGATATTAATAAGATAAGATAAGATAAGATAAGCCTTTATTAGTCCCACAATGGGGAAATTCCAGGATTGCAACAGCATAGGGATAGCAACACTCAGAGCAACAATCAGAAGGCAAGAAAAAACAACATCTAGTAAACATATGTCCATATTACTATAAATGTATATATATAGACACAGTGCAGAGCATTATGGCTGGTGGATGTGCAGCAGAAAGTCTAAGCTCTCTCTCCGCGGATGCAGCGGGCCAGCTGGAAGTCTTTGGGCATGATGGTGACCCCCTTAGCGAAGAAGAGACCACCAGGTGGGTCTCGCTGGTCTCCTGCAGAGCCATGACGGCGAAACTCAGGAAACGCAGGACGGTCTTGAAGTCCTGAGCGATCTCCCTCACCAGGCGCTGGACGGGCAGCTTACGGATGAGCAGCTCCGTGGATTTCTGGTAGCGACGGATCTCTCTCAGAGCCACGGACCTGTGACGGCGAGGCCTCTTCACTCTGCCGGTGGCCAGAGCGCCTCTCCGAGCAGCCCTGTGGCTAGCTGTCTCCTGGGGGGCTTCTTCCTCCAGTAGATTTTACGGGCGGTCTGCTTGGTTCTTGCCATCGCTCTTTATTATTCTGTCTTATATTTCTTTCACGCCGCCTAAACTCCAGCCCGGCACCCGCTTCGTTTTCGCTACAGCTCCCGGTATGTCGAGTTTCCCATTAGCACCGGGCGGCGGCCAAGTGCTAGCTAGCACTAGCTCCTCCCCACTGTAACGTCTCCCGCTGCAAACCGTGGCTCCGTCCGCCGACCCGGGAGACCCCCGGGGCGATCCGTGCGTCCGTGATATATATACAGAGTGAAAGGTGTAGAAAGACGAAGGAAGATAAAAAAAAGGCTGTTGCAACAGGCAGCCGACTCGTGTGGCGCCGCCGGTCCGGCGGAACCGGAACCGGAAAGGATTGAATGATAATAATTGAAGGAGTTGTAGTAGTTACTGTGTTTAAGTTAATGGTGGGAAGAATCTGACTGATTTTATCTCTGATAGATGAGATTTTATTATTGAAAAAGTTCATAAAGTCCTGACTAGTAAGTGCTAAGGGAATGCTAGGATTGACAGAGTCCTGACTCCGTCAGCCTGGCTACAGTGCTGAAAAGAAACCTGGGATTATTCTTGTTCTCTTTTATTAATGCAGAATAATAACTCATTCTAGCTTTTCTAAGAGATTTTTTTATAAATTAAAAGATGATTTCTCCAAGCTAAATAGATTTCATCTAAATTAGTGGAGCGCCATTTTCTTTCTAACTGATGAGTCTTCTGTTTTAAACTACGAGTTTCTGTGTTGAACCAAGGAGTTAGAAATCTCTAATTAGACTTTTTCTTTTTTAAAGGGGCCACCATGTCTAGAGTCTGATGCAGAGAAGCTGCAACACTATCTACCATGCTATCAATTACAGAAGGAGCAAGCTGTCTATAGCTTATTTTTGTTGTGTTGACACATGGCATAGAGGAAACAATCTGCATAAATTTGGCTACAACATCATCTGAGAGGCATCTACTGTAGTAATATTTTTCTTTAGGAGCCAAATAGTCAGAAGTAGTAAAATCAAAGGTTAACAGGCAACGGTCTGACAGTACAGGGTTGTGAGGAGACACTACCAGATTTTCTATTTCTATGCTATATGTCAGAACAAGGTCCAACGTATGGTGGAGATAATGGGTAGAATTTCCTACTTTCTGAGAAAACCCCATCGAGTCTAATATTGAATTAAATGCCATATTAAGGCAATCACTATCTACATCTACATGTATATTAAAGTCCCCTACTATAATTATTCTGATTTCAACACTAAATCAGCTAAGAATTCGGCAAATTTGGATAAAAATTCTGAGTAGGTTGATGGAGGACGATAAACTTATGGTCTGCTCTTGTGCTCATCTTCATCACCTGCGTGCACAGCTGCTCCTCATCAGGACCTGGGCTATATCTACCGTGCTGCCCTGGCTTCAGTGCGGAGTCGTCTTTCTACACTCCATACGAGCTTCTCCTGCCTTCGCCTATGTTCCTTAATTCCTACCAAAGCCTGATCCTGTCCTTGTTCCTAGTCTCCAGCCACCAGTGTCTGAAGGACTTCACCTCCAGCTCATGTAAGCCTCGCTCATTCCTCTCATCCTCTATCTTAGTCCCCTGTGCACAGGCGGAGTTCCGTGGCAGCGGTCCTCTCCCTCTCTGTGGCGGCGGACCCCTTTCCTTCCTTCCTGATGGCGGGCAACGCCACATCATTCACCTTGCTCTTATTCACCTCCAGCAACTGCAACGAGAGCCGCGAACACTGTCCTCCTGGCCGTAGCTGCCGAGTTGAACCTGAGCCGCTCAACATCGCTGCACACAGTAAGCCTAGGATTAAAACTGTACTTCTCCCATCAATTACAACTCCTAATTGTTCCTGCTGTTGTGTGCCCCTAGGGTTGCCCGGTCGTACGGTGTTCTGCTCTCCCCCTGAGGTTCTTGATACATTTCCACACACGCATTCACACACTTAATCTTGCTAATAAACTTAATTGAATCTATTCTTGAGTCTGAGTCTGGTCACTGGGTCCACAACCATGTCAGTACGACTCCGCCAGAATGACCCAGCTGACAGCGCTGTGGTGCGCCGAGTTAACAACATGGAGACTCGAATAGATCAATTAGCTTATCAGCAGCAAATCATCCTCACCCAATTAGCCCGTGTTACGGACTGGTTGGACCGCCTGGTAGGTCCACAGGCATTTCCTCTGGCTCCTTCTGCCCCAAGCAACTCCTCAGCTCCTGCTAGCTCCCCGGCTGGCCAGCCCAGGCAGGGACCTCCTGCCCGGCTAACCCCCATCCCCACTCCCACCCGTTTTAGTGGAAAACTAGGAGAGGCGAGAGGATTTATCATGCAGTGTGAGGTAGTTTTTCAGCGGGTGCCCAAGGACTTTTCCACAGATCACAGTAAGATTGGCTACATAATTAATTTATTAGAAGGGCGAGTGTTAGCTTGGGCTTATGCCGTCATGGCTAGGGCGAATTATTCCAGTCTGTCCTACAACCAGTTTATCTGTGAATTTAAGGACGTGTTTGACCATTCTGACCGTGATAGTGTGCTTACCTCCTGGTTGCTGAATTTTAGACAAGGTACCAAGTCCGTGGCGGACTATGCCATTGATTTCCGGGTGGTGGCCACCGAGGTGGGGTGGGAAGACGTTTCCCTTTGTAGCATCTTTATTAGAAGTCTCAGTCCTAGCCTGTGGGATGAGCTAGCCCCCTTAGAGAAACCATTGAGGCTGTCCAAATTGATTTCCCTGGCCATTTGTTTAGATAATAGACTAAGGGAACGGGCAGCGGAACGTAGAACTTCCGGTCGCTCGGGTGCCCAGTATCGCCACACCCCTCAGCCTTCCCTATTAGCTCTACCTCCATCAGATTCCCCCGAGGCCCTGGAACCTATGGAGGTTGGGCAGTCCAGGTTGCCTCCAGCGGAGAAACAGCGCCACCGTGACCTGGGGCTGTGCCTCTACTGTAGGAGCGAGGAGCAAAAAGTTGTGTCATGCAATCTACGGCCAAAAGGGGGAGTCTGTGCGTCACAGTAGGGGGACTCACGGACTCACCTCAGTTAAATCCCCTCTCCAGGTCCCTCCTCCCTATTTGTTTCATTCACAACCATAAAGAGATCATCACACATGCATTAATTGATTCGGGGGCAGAGCAGAGTTTTATTTTGGGGGATCTGGTAACCTGGTTGGGTCTTCCCTGTCATTCGCTCAAGACGCCTCTGAGACTCTTCACCTTGTCCAAAGCCCCTCTTGCCATAGTGTCTCAGCAAACCACCCTAGTATCTGTCATTATCTCTGGTAACCATCGGGAGGAGTTGAAATTTTTTGTGTTACCGGTTTCCTCTTCCCTAGTTATCCTCGGTTACCCCTGGTTACGCCTCCATAACCCCTCCATTGACTGGCGCTCTGGGAACGTGATGTCTTGGAGCTCATTCTGTCTTGGCGCCTGTCTTCAATCAGCCGCTTGCTTGCCATCCATGCCCCTGGGTGCTCCCATCACTCCTCCCCCCAATCTGTCCAAAGTTCCCCCGGCATACCATGACCTCGGGGATGCCTTCAGTAAGACCCAGGCTCTTTCCCTTCCCCCTCACCGCCCGTATGATTGCACCATCAACCTCCGTCCCGGAGCCCCGCTACCGTCGAGCCACCTGTACAGCTTGTCACCTCCAGAGCGAGAAGCCATGGAGGCATATATTAAGGAATCCCTGAACTCTGGCATAATTCGGCTGTCTTCCTCGGCGGTGGGGGAGGGGGGGTTTTTTGTTGGTAAGAAGGACGGTTCACTGAGGCCATGTATTGATTTTAGAGAACTGAATAACATCACCGTTAAGGACAAATACACCCTCCCTCTTCTCAACACATCCTTTGATTCCCTCCAGGGGGCCTTCTGGTTCACCAAGATGGATCTCCACAATGCATACCACCTGGTGCGGATCCGGGAGGGCGACGAGTGGAAGATGGGGTTTCGGAAGCCCAGCGGACACTTTGAGTACCTGGTGATGCCGTTTGGCCTGACCAATGCCTCCGCTGTGTTTCAACACCTTATTAACGACGTGCTGAGGGATTTTCTGGGTGTGTTTGTATTTGTGTACCTTGACGATATTCTGATTTTTTCACAGTCTTTGGACGAACATCGGGTGCATGTGAGGCGGGTTTTGCAGTGGCTACTGGAAAATAAACTATTCGTTAATGCCGAGAAGTGTGAGTTTCATGCCTCCAAGACATCCTTCCTGGGCTTCATAATCTCCCATAATGAGATACTCCCAGACCCCAGTAAAATTAAGGCGGTGGTTGAATGGCCCACTCCCTCCTCCAGGAAACAGCTACAGCAGTTTTTGGAGTTTGCCAATTTTTACCGCCGCTTTATACAAGATTATAATATCATTGCTCTTTCCTTGACGCACCTCACCTCGCCCAAGGTTCCCTTTCAGTGGACGGAGGAGGCGGCTACGGCCTTTTCGGCTCTCAAGAGGAGGTTCTCTGACTCTCCCATCCTGGCTCAGGTGGATCCTGCTCTTCAGTGCCTGGTGGAAGTGGATGCCTCGGATTCGGGGGTGGGAGCGGTCCTTTCCCAGCAGTCCCCAACGGATGGCAAGATTCGTCCTTGTGCTTTCTTCTCTCATCGGCTTTCCCCGGCAGAGCGAAACTACGACATTGGTGACAGAGAACTCCTGGCAGTCAAACTCACACTGGAGGAGTGGCAGCATTGGCTGGAGGGGGCCTCTCAGCCATTCGTGGTCTGGATGGACCACAAGAACCTGGAATACCTGCGGACAGCTAAGCGTCTGAATGCTCACCAGGCTCACTGGTCCCTGTTCTTTGGACGCTTTGACTTCACCGTCACGTACCGCCCCGGGTCCAAAAACACCAAACCAGACGCCCTCTCCAGGCAGTTTGCCTCAGATACTACGGAACCTGCTGAACACCCTATTCTCCCTCCTTCGTGTGTTGTGGGCGCCCTCTCATGGGGCATCAAAGAGAAGGTTCTGAGGGCGCAGGACACCAAAGCGGACCCGGGCAGAGGGCCAGTGGGGAAACTGTTCGTCCCATTGACTGTTCGGGGCGAGGTCATCCATTGGGCCCATGCTTCCAGGTTCTTGTGTCACCCTGGGAGGGTGCACACAGTGGAGCTCCTTCAAAAAACGTTTGGGTGGCCCTCGCTCCAGAAGGATGTCGGGGAGTATATTCGTGCCTGTCCCCAGTGCACCGCTGGCAAGACGTCCTCATCCTCTCCAGCCAGGCTGCTCCATCCTCTCCCTACTCCCGGCAGGCCATGGTCCCACGTGGCGTTGGATTACGTCACCGGCCTCCCACCTTCTAATAACTACTCTGTGGTCCTCACCATTGTCGACAGGTTCTCCAAGGCTGCTCATTTCGTTCCCCTACAGGGGCTGCCTACGGCAGGGGAGACAGCGGACCTGCTCGTCCAGCATGTGGTGAGGCTGCACAGGCTCCCCTTGGACATCGTCTCCGACCGGGGTCCCCAGGGCTACGGTGAGCCTGTCATCCGGTTACCACCCTCAGTCCAATGGGCAATGTGAGCGGGCTAACCAGGAGCTGGAGGCTGCACTGCGGTGTGTGGCCACCACCAACCTGGCATCATGGAGCGCGCATCTACCATGGATTGAATATGCCCATAACACGACGGTCTCCTCGGCTATCAGCAAGTCCCCATTTGAGGCTTCGCTCAGATACAACCCTCCGTTGTTCCCTGAGGAGGAGAGAGACATCGCCGTCCCGTCCGTCCGGGCACACCTGAGGTGCTGCCGCCGGCTGTGGAGAGCTACCCGGACCGCACTACGGCACACGGCAGAGCGCAATTCTATGGTTGCCAACCGCCGCAGGACACCACCCCCTTCCTACCAGGTGGGTCAGCAGGTTTGGTTACTACCAAAAATATCAACCTGAAAGCAGAATCCAGGAAGATGTCCCAGCATTTCATTGGACCATGGGCAGCACGGTGGTGCAGTGGTTAGCACTGTTGCCTTACAGCTAGAAGGTTCCTGGTTCGAATCCCCAGGTTGGCAGGGGTTGGAACCTTTCTGTGTGGAGTTTGCATGTTTTCCCTGTGCTGCGTGGGTTTACTCCGGGGGCTCCGGTTTCCTCCCACAATCCAAAGACATGCATGTTAGGTTAATTGGCTGTTCTAAATTGTCCCTAGATATCTGTTTCCTATAGGCCCTTAGAGTAGAGGGTTAGTATTAGCGAAAGCGCTTTGAGTGGTCTTTGTGACTAGAAAAGCGCTATATAAGTGCAGGTTAGTTAGTTAGTTAGTTAGACCCTTTGCCATCTCCCGTATTATTAACCCTGTTTCTGTGCGCCTAGCCCCCCCCCCACACACACACACACACATCTGTCTTACCTTTCACGTTTCTCAGCTCAAACCCTTCTGTTCCAGCCCTCTGTGTCCCCCTCCCAGGTCTCCACCTCCGCCGATGGCGATTGACAGCGACCCGGCAAGGAAGGTCAATGCCATCCCGGAGATCCGTCGCCGGGGTCACAGCCTACAATACCTGATAGACTGGGAGGGCTACGGGCCGGAATGGAGGTCCTGGGTGCGTTCCTCCTTTGTCTTGGATAAAGATCTCATCAGGGATTTCCATTGGATGCACTCAGGTAGGTTGGATCGACCGCCGAGAGGCATTCCGTGGGGGGGGAGTACTGTTAACTGTTAACCTTTGATTTTACCATTTCTGACTATTTGGCTCCGAAAGAAAAATATTATTACAGTAGATGCCTCTCAGATGATGCTGTTTCCAAATTTATGCAGATTGTTTCCTCTATGCCATGTGTCAACACAACGGAAATAAGCTATAGACAGCTTGCTCCTTCTGTAATTGATAACATGGTGGATAGT
This sequence comes from Pholidichthys leucotaenia, assembly GCA_020510985.1. Classification (NCBI taxonomy): domain Eukaryota; kingdom Metazoa; phylum Chordata; class Actinopteri; order Cichliformes; family Pholidichthyidae; genus Pholidichthys; species Pholidichthys leucotaenia. The sequence continues at coordinate 184,723,408 of CM035840.1, read as the reverse complement.
GTTTCAGCTTCTCTGCATCAGGCTCTAGACTTGGTGGCCCCCTTAAAAAAGAAAAAGTCTAATCAGAGATTTCTAACTCCTTGGTTCAACACAGAAACTCGTAGCTTAAAACAGAAGACTCGTCAATTAGAAAGAAAATGGCGCTCTACTAATTTAGATGAAATCTATTTAGCTTGGAGAAATCATCTTTTAATTTATAAAAAATCTCTTAGAAAAGCTAGAACAAGTTATTACTCTGCATTAATAGAAGAGAACAAGAATAATCCCAGGTTTCTTTTCAGTACTGTAGCCAGGTTGACAAAGAGTCAGGACTCTGTCAATCCTAGCATTCCCTTAGAGCTTACTAGTCAGGACTTTATGAACTTTTTCAATAATAAAATTTCATCCATCAGAGATAAAATCAATCAGATTCTTCCCACAGTTAACTTAAACACAGTAACTACTACAACTCCTTCTTTTGATGTCTGTCTTGATGAGTTTACTCCAATCGACCTTTGTGAGTTAGACAAAATAGTTTCCTCATCCAAACCTTCAACTTGTCTTTTAGACCCTATTCCTACTAGGTTATTTAAAGAAGTCTTCCCACTTATTGGTAGCTTTATTCTTCATATAATCAATTCTTCATTAACTTTAGGCCATGTACCGCAGGCTTTTAAAACAGCTGTAATTAAACCCTTACTCAAAAAGCCAACGCTAGATCCAGGAGCTTTAGCTAACTATAGACCAATCTCTAATCTCCCTTTCATTTCAAAAATCTTAGAAAGAGTTGTTGCTACGCAATTATTCGATCACCTGCAGGGAAATGGTTTACTTGAAGAGTTTCAATCTGGGTTTAGAATCCATCATAGTACTGAAACAGCCTTAGTGAAGGTCACTAACGACCTCCTCATTGCATCTGATAATGGACTAGTTTCTGTACTTGTCCTTTTAGACCTTAGTGCAGCTTTTGATACTATCGATCATAATATTCTACTTGATAGATTAGAACACTATGTTGGACTTAATGGAACTTCGTTGCAGTGGTTTAGATCTTATTTATCTGATAGGTTCCAGTTTGTTCATGTAAATAATGAGTTTTCTTTCAACTCAAAGCTTAGTCATGGAGTTCCACAGGGATCTGTGCTAGGCCCTACTCTTTTTAGTTTATATATGCTTCCGTTAGGCAACATTATTAGAAAGCACTGTATACATTTTCATTGTTATGCAGATGACACACAATTATACCTGTCAATGAAGCCAGATGATAGTAATCAATTAGCCAAGTTAGAAGCCTGTCTTAAGGAAATCAAAGCTTGGATGACTTGTAATTTCCTGCTATTAAATTCAGATAAGACTGAAGTCATTCTTGTTGGTCCAAAAAACCTTAGAAATTCCTTTCCAAATCAAACTTTCAGTTTGGATGCAGTTACTCTTTCTCTTAATAGCTCTGTGAGGAACCTTGGAGTTATTTTTGATCAGGATTTGTCCTTCAATTCACATATTAAATTTGGTTCTAAGACTGCCTTCTATCATTTGCGTAATATTGCCAAGATTAGGAGCATCTTGTCTCAGAGTGATGCTGAGAAACTGATCCACGCTTTTGTTAGCTCGAGATTAGATTATTGTAATTCTTTATTATCAGGTTGTCCTAAAACATCTTTAATAAGTCTTCAGCTGATCCAAAATGCTGCAGCAAGAGTTTTAACAGGTACTAGAAAGAGAGATCATATCTCTCCGGTTCTGGCCTCCCTTCATTGGCTTCCCATGGAGTTTAGAATTAAGTTTAAAATCCTTCTTCTTACTTACAAAGCTCTAAACAATCAGGCTCCTTTTTATTTAAAAGATCTGATACTACCGTATTATCCTAACAGAGCACTACGCTCCCAAAATGCAGGACTACTTGTAATACCTAGAATCTCCAAAAGTACAATGGGAGGCAGAGCCTTCAGTTATCAAGCTCCTCTCCTGTGGAATCAGCTGCCAATCTGGATTCGGGAGTCAGACTCGATCTCTGTTTTTAAGATTAGGGTTAAAACCTACCTTTTTGATATAGCCTACAATTAGGGAGGGATCATGTGTTTCTGAACCCTCCCTTAGCTATGCTGCTAATAGGTTTAGTCAGCCGGGGGACCTCCAGTAATGCACTGGGCCTCACTCCTTTCCTCACTCTCTATGAAATATTTTTTTTTGCTGGTCATTAACATTTGTTTGTTCTCTCCCATAGATTGAGTCCCCATCACGCTGTTTGCTCTCTACATGTCTGTTCTTTTCATCTTCTCTGTCCCCTCACCCCCCAGCCAGTCACAGCAGATGACTGCCCCTCCCTGAGCCTGGTTCTGCTGGAGGTTTCTTCCTGTTAAAAGGGAGTTTTTCCTCTCCACCGTCGCCAAGTGCTTGCTCACAGGGGATCACCTGATTGCTGGGGTCTTTCTGCAACTGTGGGGGTTCCCCCCTACAGTTGATAGTGCTATGAGATGACTGTTGTTGTGAAATGGCGCTATATAAATAAAGTTGAATTGAATTGAATTGAATTGAATTGTTACGGTCTGCTCTTGTGCTCATCTCCATCAGCTGCGTGCACACCTGCTCCTCATCAGGACCTGGGCTATATCTACCGTGCTGCCCTGGCTTCAGTGCGGAGTCGTCTTTCTACACTCCATATGAGCTTCTCCTGCCTTCGCCTATGTTCCTGAATTCCTGCCAAAGCCTGATCCTGTCCTTGTTCCTAGTCTCCAGCCACCGGTGTCTGAAGGACTTCACCTCCAGCTCATGTAAGCCTCACTCGTTCCTCTCGTCCTCTATCTTAGTCCCCTGTGCACAGGCGGCGTTCCGTGGCGGCGGTCCTCTCCCTCTCTGTGGTGGCGGACCCCTTTCCTTCCTTCCTGGCGGCGGACAACGCCACATCATTCACCTCGTTCTTATTCACCTCCAGCAACTGCAACGAGAGCCGCGAACACTGTCCTCCTGGCCATAGCCGCCGAGCTGAACCTGAGCTGCTCAACATCGCTGCACACAGTAAGCCTAGGATTAAAACTGTACTTCTCCCATCAATTACAACTCCTAATTGTTCCTGCTGTTGTGTGCCCCTAGGGTTGCCGGGTCATACGGTGTTCTGCTCTCCCCCTGCGGTTCCTGATACATTTCCACACACGCACTCACACACTTAATCTTGCTAATAAACTTAATTGAATCTATTCTTGAGTCTGAGTCTGGTCACTGGGTCCACAACCATGTCATAAACTATGACAAATAAAATTGGGTTTAGCCTAAAATTGCTAAAATGCCCAATACTGAGGACCAGGCCCTCAAAGGATATAACGTGTTTTTTGCTTTACATTAACTAGTAATTTGGAATGATAAATTGTTGCTACTTCTCCTCCACAACCAGAACTTCTGGGATTTTGACAGTTTAAATAACCAGAGGGAGTTCATTCATTTAATGACTTGGTTAGGGCAAGTCTTGGTCTTGGTTAGGGCAAGTCTTCTTGCCCTAACCAAGTCTCTGTAAGGGATATTAAATCAATCTGATGATCAATTAACAGATCATGGACTAGCAGAGACTTGGGAGTTTGAGACCTAATATTTAACAAACCACATTTAATTTTTAAATTATGAGGAGGAACAGAGGCCAAATCATTCGATTTAGAGGCTTCATGTTTAATTTGAGTTTTACCAACTTTTTGATTAGATAAAACACGTTTACAGAACATATGATTAAACACACAACACAACTGAAATAAAAATAAAATAAAAATGGCCCAGGATTATGGAAATATACACAGGAATGGTAGTGGCTACGCAGGTGGAACTATGTACATAAGAGTGCAAAGTGCAGACACACAATCGAACACATAATTGAGTAAAATGGCTCAAGGATTATGGGAAAATATGCACAGTAGTTTCATGAATGGGTCAATATACATGAAAGTGTGGAGCGCAAAGACAGGTTTGTTATCATGATAATTAAAAGGTCCTCAGTTCTGGGCATGTGAGTGTTCAGAGGGAGGGGGGTGGGTCCTCTGACTGTTTGCAGTTCTGATGGCCCAGGGGAAGAAACTGTTTGTCAGTCTGGAGGCGTGGGACCTGACTGATTTGAACTGTCGTCCAGAGGGGAACTAGGTCAAACAGGTGGTGGGCAGGATGTAAGGGGTCGCCTGTAATGTCCTTGGTCCTTTTGAGACAGGAGGATCTGGAGATGTCCTCCAGGGAGGGCAGACGGCCACCAATAATTTTTTGGGCAGTGTTGATGACCCTCTGCACAGCCTTCCTGTTCTTGGCCGTGGTGCCGGCATACCACACACCCAGACAGTAGGTGAGCACACTCTCCAGTGAGCAGCAATAGAAGGCCAGCAGCAGTTTCTGGTCCAGGTTGTTCTTCCTCAGGACACGGAAGGAATGCAGCCGCTGCTGGGCTTTCTTCACCAGGGCCTTGGTGTTGATAGTCCAAGTGAGGTCAGAGTTGATATGGGTGTCCAGGAACCTGAAGGCAGGGACGCTGTCCACGCAGTCACCATTTGGGGGGGGGGGGGGGGGGGGGGTTCCTGTCTGTTCTTCCTGAAGTCCAGTATGAGTTCTTTGGTTTTTTGGACATTCAGTTTCAGGTTGTTTGCTTGGTACCAAGCAGCAGATTCTCTACCTCTGCCCTGTATGCCTTCTCATAGTCATCAATGATGAGCCCAGCCAAGGTGGTGTTGTCCGCGTATTTCCTAATGATGGTGGTTGGAGTACAGTCAAAGGTGTACAGGGAGTACAGTAGAGGGCTTATCATGAGACAGTTTGGAGAAGTGGTGATGGCCAAGTCTGACTATTTGTGGGCAGTTGATGAGAAAGTTTTTTATCCCGGAGCAGGTGGGGGGGGGCAGTTCCTGGAGGAGTTGCAGTTTGTTGATCAGGATGTCCGGGATGATGGTGTTGAAAAATGAGCTGTAGTCCACAAAGAGCATCCTCACTTAGCTGCTTGGGTTCTCCAGCTGGCTTAGCGCTCTGTGGAGAGTGGCAACGATGGCGTCGTCTGTAGACTAACTAACTAACTAACTAACCTGCACTTATAAATAGACCATAAATAGACCAGTTCTCCCTGTAGGCGAACTGGTGAGGGTTGAAGGTTGGGGGAAGACAGTCCCTGATCTGCTGGGACACCAGTCGCTCAAAACACTTCATGACTGCAGACGTGAGTGGGATGGGTCTGTCGTTCAGGCTGTCAATTGTGGACTTTTTGGGGATGGGGATGATGGTGGAGGCCTTGAGGTAGGAGGGGACGGTGGCGTCTTTAAAATTCTACACATATTTTATCCCTGTAACCAATTCTTAAGCAAATCTGCAGATGTGTTGTCTTTATGTTGTTTTTGCAGTAATGAATTTCCCACTTACTCTCTTTAATTGCACACTTCTTTTGTCAATGAATGTGTCAAATTTATCTGTCTGGTTGGAAAATATCATATTCATCAATCAAAGTTTCTGCAATCCACCCTAAATATTGTGATTTTTAAGAATGAACTCCAATTTACGTATACATCATGTTCCAGTATTATTTTAAACAAAAAAGCAGCAAAAACTCTATGCACTGTGAAGAAAATCCTGAAGAAATGAATGGACTTGTGTCTCCTATAGAATGTGTAAATTTCAGCTGTGAGTGATATCCCTCGTACATTGTGATTATCTATGAATACTCAAATTTATTGTATTTTTTGTTTGTTTTTTCTTTTTCCATATTATCGCTTATGTTGTTTTCTTTATTCTTGTTTGCTCTCTTTGGTTCTAAATAAAACTGAGTAAAAAAAAATACACTCTAAGGCAAAATGGATTATGGGATACAAGTCTGCACAAGTCACCTCCTGATGCATCCCTGGTAAAATGGGCAGAGCAAGAACACATCCAGGCATTTGGACCAAACCTGGCTTGATGCAACTTTCAATTGGAACAGGACTTGGGCTGTGACTGATGACATTTCATAAGTTCACAACGACAAAAGTCCACACAAGTCCACATATTGAGAAATGGCCAGAGTTTTTTTGTGATGTTGTGGCTTATATTGTTCATATATCCATACCTACATATGTATAGACACAAGAGGAATGTTTAGAGATTGCATATGTGGAATGACCTCACGTCTCAGAGCAGGACAATAGGTCTTGACCACCGGCAGAGATCAGCGAGCGGACGGAGACGCAGCGGTGGAGACCTGAATGGACTTTCTGACCCCCCAGGGTCAGGTGGAGGAGAGAGAGGACAATGGAAGGAGTTAACACGGATGTGTGATGTCGGTTTTTGTTATGTGATGTATAAATATGAAGGTCTGACTGCGCTCAGCCTCTTTTCTGCTTCTGCATTGAGATGAGACATGTTAGGGACTGGAAGCCGACAATAAACCTGATTTATAAAATCACTTCGCTTCCTTATTTCAAGCTCCCTACAATGTCACTATTAACAGGTGAACCAATCAGGATAAGCACTGGCTGTTCAAATTTGCCAGCTTGAAGACTTCTGCGTGCTGTGGTCCTGGAGGAGAGGCAGCCCGTCAGCATCCTCGTGCGTGGAAGGTGCGTGGGCCAAATTAGATCCTGGCATTTGAAGGAGGAAAAGAGAAAAGATTTTCACAACTGTAAGACACTATGTTTACATGGACACAAGTAACCAGATTAAAAGCCTGATCAGAATAAAAATGCCTCATGTAAACACGCCAATCTGAATATTCTGACCTGAGCACGCTCAACTGGATCAAAATTTCATTCCGATTCAGACGGGTGGGTTATGCCGATTGTTATTCCGATTGGTGCACATGAAAACACTTATTCCGAAGGTTGGGCCAAAAATATGTTTACTACGCATGTCTGTACGTCAGCCACACGTCGACGTGACGTATTTCCGTCTTGGCCAGCAGCCAGACAAAACATCTCCTGCCAAAGAGTCCTTGTTGTTCTTAACTGATACAACACCTACTTTCAACATTACACTCATACTGATTCATAAACTGATGATAAAGATGATTCACTCACTGCTCTCTCTGTGTCTTGTGATCTTTTTTGTCTGCTGACTGTGCATTGAGGGCTTTTTTTTCTTGTAATCATAATATTGATCATATATGACCACTATTCTGAAATCAATGATTTTTTTGCTCCTTCCTATTGTATTACCCTTTCCCATGCTTCCTGTACCCTACTGTTGGCAGGCGTGTTCACAGATGCAGCCGTGTCACCGGGAATGCAGGTCGTTTTCTGTGTCAAGTCAAATCCCTCATATGTTATCAGTTATCTGTTAATGTACTTGGCAATAAATCTTTTCTGAGTTCTGAGTTCTGAGCAGAAGACATAGCGGGAGTAAAACAAAACTGGTCTGTATCGTCCTGCTGTCTCCCTCTGTTCGTCATATGTAGAAGTATGTACTTGTAGCTTCATTATGGAGACCAGCAGAAACAAAAGTACAGTCTGAATAACACAATACAGGTCCATTTCAAAAAGAGAAAGATACGAAGCGGGGCTTGCTACCACCGGAAGTTGCTTCTTCTTCTATTTTCGGAATGTCGACGTGCGTATGTCAAAATGATTTAGTCCGTTCAAACGTGTGACACATGGAAACACACGTCCTAATCGGATCAGCTTTTTCAGGATCCGTGTAAACAGAAAGTTCTGATCTGAATTGTAATCAGATTGAAGAAATTTTGCCCATGTGGAGATAAGGGCATAGGATAGACATAGACAATGTAGATTTGTTTTTAAGGGGATTTATAGTCACTGCAGTGCATCTTTAAAGTACTGATATCCAACTGTAGACTAGTTCTCTTACTGAAAGCTAATAGATAAAGCAGAATGTGGTTCATATTTTAAATTTCTTAGATATTACATCTATAAAGTGACTTAAAATTTGACTTGGACTTGAGCTTTGAGACTTGAGAGTGGACGTGGCCTTGAGATCAAAGACTGGAAACTTGACTTGGACTTTTAAAAACTGACTTGTGAACATCTCTGGTAGATACTAACTTTAGAGAAAAGGGAAACATTTTTACCCCTCATGGATCGTCACCTTATCGTGGTGAGGGGTTTGCATGCCCAAGTGATCCCAGGAGCTATGTTATCTGGGGCAATTTGCCTCTGGTAGGGTCACCCAAGCCAAATTGGTCCTGGGTGAAGGGCCAGACTAAGAACGATCCAACAGACTCTCATGATAAATACTAGAACAAAGATTCAGTGTACCCTGTCTGGTATGGGGTTACCGGGGCCACACCCTGGAGCCAGGCCTGGGGGAGGGGCTCGATGACTAGCGTCTGGTGGCTGGGTTTCTGCCCATGGGACCCGGCCGGGCTCAGCCCGAAGGAGTTACATGGGTTCGCCCTCCAGTGGGCTCATCACCTGCAGGAGGGCTCATGGGGGTCCGGTGCAATGTGGATCAAGTGGCAGTCAAAGGCGGAGACCTTGGCGGTCTGATCTCAGGCTTCCTAAACTGGCTTTTGGGACGTGGAATGTCACCTCTCTGGTGGGGAAGGAGCCTGAGCTGGTGCATGAGGTTGAGAGATACCGGCTAGATATAGTTGGCCTCACCTCAACACACAGCTCCAGTTCCATTTTTTTTTTTTTTTTTTGTGGGGGCTGCTTCGGGAGTATGGGGTATCGGGCTTGTTGTTACAAGCTATTTGGTCTCTGTACGGCCGTTGTGAGAGTTTGGTTCGTATTGCCAACACTTGATCAGACTCATTCCCAGTGACAGTTGGACTCCGCCAGGGCTGCCCTTTGTCACCGATCCTGTTCATAATTTTTATGGACAGGATTTCTAGGTGCAGACAGGGAACAGAGGGTGTCATGCTCGGTGACCACAGGATCTTATCTCTGTTGTTTGCAGATGATGTTGTCCTCCTGGCTTCATCCAGCAATGACCTACAGTTCTTACTGGGCCGGTTTGCCGCTGAGTGTGAAGCGGCTGGGATGAGAATCAATATTTCCAAGTCTGAGTCTATGGTCCTCAGTCGGAAAAAGGTGGATTGTCCTCTCCAGGTTGGGGACAAGCTCCTGCCCCAAGTGGAGGAGTTTAAGTATCTTGGGGTCTTACTCTCGAGTGAGGGGAGAATGGAGCGAGAGATTGGCAGACGGATTGGAGCAGCATCTGCAGTGATGTGGACGTTGTACCAGTCTGTTGTGGTGAAGAGGGAGCTGAGCTCTAAGGCAAAGCTGTTGATTTACCAGTCAATCTACCTTCCTACCCTCACCTATGGTCACGAGCTTTGGGTAATGACCGAAAGAATGAGATTGCGGATACAAGCGGCTGAAATTAGCTTTCTTCGTAGGATCGCTGGACTCACCCTCAGAGATAGGGTGAGGGGCTCAGTCATCCGGAAGAGGCTCAGAGTAGAACCACTGCTCCTCCACATTGAAAAGAGCCAGTTGAGGTGGTATGGGCATCTGATTAGGATGCCTCCTGGACGCCTCCCACTTGAGGTGTTTCAGTCACGTCCCTCTGGGAGGAGACCCCGGGGTAGACCCAGGACTCTCTGGAGAGACTATGTCTCCCAGCTGGTCTTGGTATCCTCTCTGAAGAGCTGGAACAGGTGGCTGGGGAGAGGGAAGTCTGTGCTTCTCTGCTTGAACTGCTGCCTCTGCGACCCGGACCTCCGGAAAAGCGGTAGACGATGGAGGAATGGATGGGTGGATGGATGGAAACATTTTTGCGAAGGTTTTTAGTTTGCAGGATGAAACAATCAGAAGTATGAAGACAACAGTAAGAATTTTGAACAAATGCTAATCCTAATCACAGATCATAAGCCTAGTTATTTTTAGCCTATGGCATCAAAGAAACCTAGAAGAGACAAGGATGACTAGAAATCAAATCATCACAAGGCTTGACTACTTGAACAATGAGTCCTATGGCAATTATAATTATGAGGATGAATACACAAACTGAGCTAGAACACTGAGAAACCAAGCTGTGACATTCAACACTGAATCCTGCCCCACTACATGTAACATGACTGTTATATGAATTATGAGGACGCAGAATACACAAACTGAGGTCAAATCAAGATATGACAGTCCACTGAGTCCTACCCATCCCCCAATATATGCAGTATGACTGTAATGAATGAATGAATGAATGAATGAATTTATTTCGGATAATACAGTACAGGTTAAAAGAAACTGTATAATATAACAACAAGGTCAAATTAGACAAAGACTCCTTCTACTAAACAATTCCACGTGAGTTATCCGAAATGGGTGATGGCTGAAGCCGCAGCTTATATTGCCCACCCATATTCCATCCAAGAATTCAAAGAAAAAAGAGTAAACATATGTAATATGTTTATAACATACATGTTTATAACATACGTTTATAACATGTTTATAACATACATAATATGAATTGTCATCATCATCATCATCATAGCAGTCTGTTGGGAGTGACAATGACTGTTTCATTTAGGTCTGATCAGATTCCTTCACACATCTCTGTCCTTCGCCCTCCACTGCCAGGAACCCCTTACCTTGTTAACCCGGGCGACGTCCGAGCCGGTATGAGTTGCTTTCTGACTGACCATATGAATATGAATTATAAGGACTCAAAATACACAAAGTGAGGTGAAACCAAGAAGTGAGAGTCCACACTCAGTTCTGCCCATCCCCCACCATGTGTAATATGGCTGCAATGTGAACTGTGAGGACTCACAATAAGTAAAAACAGCACAGTGAGTTAAACTCTCCCATATATTTAAGTGACTTCTCAGTCATTTTAAAATACAAGTAACTGAATTAATTACAAATAATGCCAACATAATTAAATTCCAAAATCAAAGTCAGACCCACTGGGCTAAATGCTGACACTGTGGCACCTGGGGAGAGCCTAATTGTGTACCATCTAAGACAGGAACAAAGAGCAGGGGTTCCCTAGTGAGATAACAGGGAGGTGTTAAGAATGAGTGGGTTGATTGCAATGTGACGTGAAGGTCATCTTTTGTGTGTGAGAAGATTCTAGAAGAATGCCATGATATTTAAGAGAGGAGCTTCTGCTGGAATGTACACTACCGTTCAAAAGTTTGGGGTCACCCAGACAATTATTTTGTGTTTTCCATGAAAAGTCACACTTATTTACCACCATGAGTTGTAAAATGAATAGAAAATATAGTCAAGACATTGACAAGGTTAGAAATAATGATTTGTATTTGAAATAATAATTTTTTCCTTCAAACTTTGCTTTCGTCAAAGAATCTTCCATTTGCAGCAATTACAGCATTGCAGACCTAACATGATTGCACAAGGGTTTTCTAATCATCCATTAGTCTTCTGACGCAATGAGCAAACACATTGTACCATTAGAACACTGGAGTGATAGTTGCTGGAAATGGGCCTCTATACACCTATGTAGATATTGCACCAAAAACCAGACATTTGCAGCTAGAATAGTCATTTACCACATTAGCAATGTATAGAGTGTATTTCTGATTAGTTTAAAGTTATCTTCATTGAAAAAAAGTGCTTTTCTTTCAAAAATAAGGAAATTTCTAAGTGACCCCAAACTTTTGAACGGTAGTGTTGAAAGGGTTAATGTATAGTTAGTGCCAGAATAATAATTCTGTAGGTGATCTCCCATTATGCTCTACACATATTCCATACAAATTCTGTTTGCATGGTTATGAACAAGTATGTTGTGGTATATTGATAACAGCAATGAGACAAAGGTATAGAGCCCTCTCTGTCTTTTTGCTCTCTTTTAAGTCAGGTCTTTTCACATTAGTTACACACCCAAAAACAGCATTCTCACACACTCTTTAATAACACATTTTAAGGGATCGGTAACGTGAACAGAGGATGGCCTGGTCACGTCAGAGTTAAACTAGCCAATCAGACGGTCGCGTATAAGCCCATCCTATTGTACTAGGTCGCCCCACCTGAGAGAATAACTGTAACGTGCACCCGGAAGTCGGGGTTCAGTCTGACCACGCTCTAGTGATGTTCGATACCACTGATTTCCTTTCCGATCCGATACTGAGTAAAATTCAGGCCGATATTTTTGCGACTACACCTTTTATGTCTTTTAAATCTAAAAAAAAACGCATGACGCACTTACCCAGGCGGAAGAAAAAGTAGTCCCACCACGGGACTTAGACAACATCTCAATAGTTTAGTTACTTTTTACCGTGTTTCTGTTAAGGATATATATATGTCCAAAAGGACCCATAAAAAGGACCCATAAAAAAAAAAAAAAAAAATCCAAGATGGCGCCGCGGATGGCAGCCACTGGCTTCTGCTCTCTGATGTTTTTGTTAATTTTGTGTGGTTTTTTGGACTTCTGCTCTTCTGTCCGAATCACCTATTCAAGGGAGGAACTACTTTCACTCAGACTACCTCCCAACGCAACTTCTCCGCCAGTTGCTGCTGCTGATCTGAAGTTTTTTCAGTCGATCTTAGCTGTGGGAGCAGCGGCTATTGGCGCTGGCCAGAAACGAAGGCGGCGTGGTAAACATCCCGGTGCGCTAGTCAGGCTGAAGAAACGAGGATTTCGCACGCCGCTCCCATCGATCCATCTGGCAAATATCCGCTGTTTGGCGAACAAAATGGATGAACTGCTGCTCCTGACTCACAAAAACCGGGATTTTAGCAGATCTGGCACCCTTTGTTTCACGGAGTCCTGGCTGAGTGAACACATCCCGGACAGCGCGGTCCGCCTGGACGGATTCCAGCTGTTTCGCGCTGATCGCAGCCGAGAATTCTCTGGAAAGACTAAAGGTGGTGGAATCTGCTTCTACATAAACGAAGGTTGGTGTACTGATGTCACAGTGTTGAAGAAGTTTTGTAGCCCTAACCTAGAGTCACTGTTCATAAACTGTAAACCCTTTTATTCACCGCGAGAGTTCTCCTCATTTATTCTGGTCGGAATTTATATCCCGCCTGCTGCTTCTACAACAGAGGCCCTGCAGCACCTCGTTGACCAGATAGCAGACGTGGAGGAAAAACATCCAGACTCTCTGCTTATCATTCTGGGTGATTTCAATAGAGCTAATCTCACAAATGAGCTTCCTAAATACAGACAGCATATTAAATGTCCCACCAGGGACACAAATACACTCGACCGCTGTTACACAGTTTTAAGAAATGCCTATCATGCTGTCCCCCGTGCAGCTCTGGGTTTTTCTGACCACTGTCTGCTCCATCTTATTCCAACATACAGACAGAAACTAAAAACTTCCAAGTCTGTTGTAAGGACTGTGAAGAAATGGACTGAGGAATCAAAGCTGAAGTTACAAGCCTGCTTTGACTGTACAGATTGGAGTGTTTTTGAAGCTGCAGCCATTAACTTAAATGAACTCACTGACACTGTGACGTCATACATCTGTTTCTGCGAGGACATGTGTGTGCAGACCAAGACCTTCTGCACATACAACAACAATAAACCCTGGTTCATTCCTAAACTGAAGCAGCTACGTCAGACCAAGGAGGAGGCCTACAGGACTGGTGACTGGACTCTGTACAAGCGGGCCAGAAACATGCTAACGAAGGAGATCAGGCTTGCTAAGAGGAGCTACAGTGTGAAGTTACAAAAAAACTTCTCAGCCAACAACTCTGCTTCTGTCTGGAGAGGCCTGCAGAATATCACCAACTACAGGAGACCATCCCCCCACCCTGTGGAAAACCTCCAGCTGGCTAACGACCTTAACAGCTTTTACTGCAGGTTTGAAAAGAACCTACAGTTCTCACCTCCCACCCACGCAAAAGGATTATCTGCAGCCCCAGGAACTCCATCCCTCCTCCACTCTGACCTCCCACCAGCACTAACGATCTGTGAAGAGGAGGTGCGCCGGGTCTTTCAGAGACAAAAGATCAAGAAGGCTGCAGGACCTGATGGTGTGTCTCCGTCCTGCCTGAGAGTCTGCTCCAACGAGTTGGCCCCCATCTTCACCCGGATCTTTAACAGATCACTGGAGCTGCGTGAAGTGCCTTCCTGCTTCAAACGCTCCATCATCATTCCAGTTCCCAAGAAACCCTCTGTTACAGGATTAAACGACTACAGACCTGTTGCCCTGACCTCTGTGGTCATGAAATCCTTGGAGAGATTGGTGCTGAACCACCTGAAGGTCATCACAGGCCCCCTGATGGACCCACTGCAGTTTGCCTACCGGTCAAACAGGTCAGTGGATGATGCAGTGAATATGGGACTACATTACATCCTGCAACACCTCGACTCCCCAGGGACGTACGCCAGGATCCTGTTTGTCGACTTCAGCTCAGCGTTCAACACCATCATCCCAGGCATTCTTCATCAGAAACTCCTCCAGCTCAAGGTGCCCCCCCTCCACCTGCCAGTGGATCTCCAGCTTTCTGACTGACAGGTGGCAACAGGTGAAGCTAGGGAGATTTACATCCAGCTCCCGAAAAATTAGTACTGGCTCCCCCCAAGGATGTGTCCTTTCCCCACTGCTCTTCTCCCTCTACCCCAACGACTGCACCTCAGAGGACCCTTCGGTGAAGCTCCTGAAGTTTGCGGACGACACCACAGTCATCGGTTTGATCCGGGATGATGATGAGTCTGCATACAGGCGGGAGGTGGAGCAGCTGATCCTGTGGTGCAGCCAGAACCATCTTGAACTTAACCCAGCCAAAACGGTGGAGATGACTGTGGATTTCAGGCGACACCCCCCTTCATTCCCCCCACTCACCATCCTCAACAGCACAGTGTCCACTGTGGACTTCTTCAAGTTTCTGGGTACCACAATCTCCCGGAACCTGAAGTGGTCCTCCCATATAGACACTGTCCGGAAAAAGGCCCAGCAGAGGTTGTTTTTTCTGCGTCAGCTCAAGAAGTTTGATTTGCCTCAGGAGCTGCTGGTTGTCTTCTACACCGCCATCATCCAATCTGTCCTCTGCTTTTCCATCACTGTCTGGTTTGGATCTGCCACTAAACAGGACAAGACCAGACTGCAGCGGATCATTAAGTCTGCGGAGAGGATCATTGGTACTGACCTACCCTCCATTGAGAACTTATATCGGTCTATAACCAGGAAATGGGCGGGAAACATCTGTGCTGACCCATCACACCCCGGCCACAAACTGTTTGAACTTCTATCTTCTGGTCGTCGTTACAGATCACTGAAGGTCAAAACCACCCGTCACAGGAACAGTTTCTTTCCTCAAGCCATCACTCTGATGAACTCCTAACATTCACCTAGTCCTACCTGTTGCTGTACTCATGACTTTTCATCCATTATTACATTGCACATAACTCTCACACTGCTTTTTACTTCATTCACATTATACCACTGAATCTGAGTTCACATTGAAATACTGTGTGACTGTATATTTTTTCATATATTTCTGCAAAGTGTGGTTAGTCTGAGTAAATAACTGCATATATTCAAATTCAAATTCAAACGTTTATTTCAAACTCAGGGTTCATATTATGAGCAAAACTAAAACGAGTAGAAAATAGATAAATAAATAAATAAATAAAAGTATATACAGATCAGCAGACACTCGGCGCTCTTGTAACAACAATAACATACAATAATGGGCTCAGTATAAAATGGAACGCCACCACTTCCAAATGCTGGAATGAAGTGTGAGTGACGAGTTGACAATTGCTGATATAAGATGATTGTTACATGCCAGCAACCTTCTCAAAAAACTGTAAACATTCTTACGTATCAATTCGCCAAAAGACGGAATGTTCACAGACACAAACATCTTGCTTGCACTCGACCTTCGTGGTACATCTAACAACCTTCTTAGGGAGTTATTATATGCAATGCGGATTTTGTTCCTAACAGCAACATTGCTATTAAACCATAAAGGCGAGCAGTACATTGAGGTACAGAAGGTCTTGAACAACATACATTTGACATCAGGAGAACATCTATGGAAATTTCGCAACAGTAAATTTGTTTAAGCGTACAGTTTCCTGAGATGCCTGTTACAATCAACATTGGTCTTATCAGATTCAATCCATACACCTAGGTATTTGACTTTTTCAACAAAGTTCAAGCTATTACCACAGAGTGGCATAACAGGATTCGACGTATTGACACCCTTTGGTTTGAAAGCCATACACATAGATTTAGTACAGTTGAACAGGATGTCATTTTTTTCACCAAATTTTTCACATACCGAAAGGAGATGTTGCATCGCTGCAGTAGACAAACTTAACAAACAGAGGTCATCAGCGTAGAAAATGTGATTTAACAGTGCACCGTTAAAGGAGCCGCCCACATTAGTATTGTTCAACAGTACACTGAGATCATCAACGTAGACATTAAACAACAAGGGTGACAGTATACCACCTTGTTTAACACCGTTGGTCACATGAAATTTGGATGAGGTGACATTGCCCCATCTAACAACCATAGACTGCCTTCTGTACCAGTATAGCAGGATGCTAACAATGTAAATAGGAATACCTCGATCGATCAGTTTTCTGAACAAACACCAGTGGTTAATCCTGTCAAAAGCTTTGCTAGCATCTAGGAACGTAGCATAGACACTAGTGGAGTGGCTTCTGAAGTAGTCAACAAATTCATGGAGTAGGTAAACAGCCTTGTCAGTTGAAAGAGCTGATTTGAAACCAAACTGATCGTCGTTTGTCCACAGATAATCCTCAATTCTGTTCAGGAATAAACCCTCTAACAGTTTAGATATAACATTTGCAATAGCTATAGGTCTGTAGTTGTTCATATCAGAAAGACTGGCACACTTGTTTTTCACTAAAGGAATAATAACAGAGTCCATCAACATATCTGGCATGTAACCATGAACAAGCATACAGTTAAAACACAATGACAACAGAATACACAAATTGAAATCAGCGTTGATGAGGCATTCACTGGTGAGACAGTCAGGGCCAGCTGATTTGCCTTTCTTGAGAACTTTGATCAGTGAATCAACTTCAACAGGAGTAACAGCAGAGATATCAGAGGCATCAAACATGTCGTTATACAGACGAATATCATGCATAACAGAATCCTTCATTGAAACATTCTTGACTGAGTTGAAAATAGCTTCATATTGACATTTCCACTTTTCAGCAATATTAACGTCACCAGTCACACCATCAATAGTGTCTGATCTGACAGACCGGTGGGAGCTCATAGCCTTCATTTGTTTCCAGAATTCTACCATGTTCAGTTCACTCATGTGATTAGCTAGCTGGTCACATTTGATACTTTCTTCATTGCGCCTGCATGCTCGTAGAGCATATTTGAACCTAGCCCTGCAATTTTTCATGTTTTCAAATATTGGACCAGAACGTGGTTTGCTATTACTCCTCCACCACAAAAAAGCATCCCGAGCAGCTGTGTGAGCCTCGCTAACGACATCATTCCAGCCTGGGACGTTATATTGGGTGGTCACACTGTGACTAGGAATGCATTCACTCACACAGTAATTTAAAGCATCAACAATATCACTGTAGAACCTGTCGATATCGTCCCTGTGTGCCGCACAATTACGGTCGTGACACCTGATGGCGTCCATAGGAGCACGGATGTTACAGAGTTTCCTACGAGTAAGTTTCTTATATCTGGACAGGTCTGACGCTGTGGCATCACGCCATTTGTATGTTCTACTGCCCGTTGTGGCTGAGGGAGCTTCCCGGGGGCCACTTACAGCACTAGATACCTCAATATCTATAGATAAAGGTACATGAGCAGAACTCACATAGTCAAACAGAACTTTGATATTGGACACGTTGTCGTGGCCTGAGGATGTAGTCACACAGTGATCAAGCCATGATGTAGAGCCATGAGCCAGGCTAACATGAGTAAAGGTATCACCTGGTAAGATAATCCTGTCCGAGATGTGTAAGGAGTAACTCTCACAGAAAGACACCAGTTCGTCTCCAAAACAACTTGAACGTGCTGTATTAGCGTTGAAGTCACCAATTGTGAACACATATGGAGTTGGAAAGTCCTCGGTGATACGTTTAACAAGACTCAGGCAGTGCAAGTATTCATCCAAGTTTTCAACACTGTCATAGGGGAAATATACACATAATATAAGACAGTGAAAGTCACCCAGGTTGACTTCAATACCTGTAACTCTTAAGCAATCGTAAGTTTTCACAACACAACTGTTCGCAAGTGACTTCCGCCATAGGATACCGACGCCGCCATAGGGGTGACCTAAGATAACACGTTCTTCCGTATCCATAAAAGAAACCCCTTGTCCTATAAAGTCACCATGTAATCTGCTCAGAATAGACAATTCGTTTTCGAACAACCAGTGTTCCTGCAACAACACAATGTCATGGTTATCACATAACCTGGAGATCTCGTATTCCTGTATATATTTGCATCCTTTTATAGAAACGTGGACAGACTGTAATTTACTGTACATACTCTGTTGTCATTGAATCCTTATTTAAATCCTCCACCTGAACAATGAGAGCAAGTTTTTAGCCAAAGTCAAATTCCTTGTATGTGTTGTGCATACTTGGCCAATAAAGCTGATTCTGATTCTGTATACTCGCTGCTCTTGTTTTTTCTTGCCTTCTGATTATTGCTCTGAGTGTTGCTATCCCTGTGCTGTTGCAATCCTGGAATTTCCCCATTGTGGGACTAATAAAGGCTTATCTTATCTTATCTTATACCTTACCTCAAATGACTAGTATCAAAAGTATCGATATTTTGATTTGAGTATCGATTTTAGAGCATAAAGATCCGGTATCGGATGTATCGATATTTCAGGATCGATCCGCACATCACTACCACGCTTCAGAGGGAGCTGCGTCACGCTGCACCCAGAGCTGCTTGCTTTACATGTGACTTCTAAATAAATGTACCATCCTTTAAATTGAAGAAATCTCCTGTTTGTTCTTGGATCTTTCAATCAAAGAATCGGGTATTTTTCTAACAAATTGGTGCCGGTGACCCGGATTGAAGTAGTTCGAGACGAGCCAAAAAAACTACATAGAAAGGACCCAAAAACCCACATCGGAAGGGCCCTTTTGCAGGCCACTGTGGCGCCTGAATAAAAAGGTAAGCAGAGCCTTTTTCTACAAAATTCTGCAGTTTGGCCATTCTAAATTTACAGTTGTCTGATAAAGGGGTATATCCGATCTCGAAATTTATCATTTGGTTGGGAGTCACATGTAAAGTTTAAACAATAGTTTGAAAAGTTAAAGAGAGTGCACGTGTTCTATTTTCAGTCTGAGATAGAACGGCCGCGGCCCTGGACATGTATGACGGGTGCATGGGCTGCCAAATTTTAAAAACGTTTTGGATCCAGTCTGAGCCAAAATGACGAGACTTAGGATGCCAGGGTGACTAATAATCACCCAGGTTCGTCTCCCAAATGAAAAGAGCCAGGTTTTAGCAACCTGATGCCGGGGGGAGCCATTGAAAGCGTTCGACCCGATGCCACTTTTGGGGGAAGTGAAGCCGCGATCATTTAATTTGCTAAACACAAGACACCGCTTGTTCTCGTAGCCGAAAAGAGGCCACGGGGGAAAGTGCGGCGGCATGAAATAAAGCGGCGTTGTTGGAGGTTTTAAGTAGAGTTTATTATATCATACCACCGTCACGGGATCCCCTCTCCAGCCCAAGTGTGTGCAGGCCGGAGCGGGATCCTCTGGCTCTCAGAGAAGGAGAGGAGAGGCGGACACGTGTGTGTCCTACAGCAGAGGTTGAGCGAGAGAGCATGGATTTCAGTCAGCTTAAATACCAGTTACAAACAATGCATGAAAGGCATTCACAGCAGGGAGTATGGCATTTGCATTTGAGAGGCATACATCACAATAGGCAGATTTGCTAGACTGTGCTCTAGGTGCAGAACAAAGGGGTTAACAGGCACATCTACATATTGATCTGAGTCTCTAGGTCACCGTAAGGACAGGACGCATGAACACAATACATGAAAGGTGACATTATCACAGTAGTGTAGCAGAAAAAACCAGGAGTAGCGAGTTGTCTGTCCTTAGTCTGTTTGTGGGGGTTTTCCCAAACCGCCACAGAGCCAGGTTTTAGCAACCTGATGCCGGGGGGAGCCATTGAAAGCGTTCGACCCGATGCCACTTTTGGGGGAAGTGAAGCCGCGATCATTTAATTTGCTAAACACAAGACACCGCTTGTTCTCGTAGCCGAAAAGAGGCCACGGGGGAAAGTGTCCGCTTGTGGTCTATATTAACCATATATTCCATAACCTACATATGTTAAAGCATGTGGAAATGTTTGGTGATTACATATGTAAAGAACTTCACACCTCTGAAAGGACAAAGGACTCTCACCCGCCGAGTGAAGAACAAAGACGTTCCCGGACGCGGCGGAGGAGACCGGAGGAGCCACCCTCACCCCCCAAGGCCAGGAGAGGAAATACCAGGACAATGGGGGGATTAAGATAATGAGGGATGTCAGCCTTTGTTATGCATGTCTTTTGTTGTGTGCATGTATATAACCAGTGAGTGGGAGAGATTCTGCCTCTTTTCCCTTCTGCCACTCTCTGCACCAGATGAGACTTGTTAGAAGAGCTGAATATTAAAGCTTTGCTTATAAACCAAATCGCCTCTTCATTTCCAAGCTCTTCTACACTGGTGACCTTGACGCGAGTATGGACCTGAGGCGTTCCCCCGCAATCGACTCATCCGCGGCGACCCAGGCAGACGCCAGCCGCCACGCAGACGAGGGAGCAGATGGACAACTGTTCCCCTCGGCAGAAGAGATTGAGAGGGCTCAACCGAGCACCAGCACCGCCGCGAGAGCCGAGGCAAGGCACTCTCACCCGGCGGGCACAACAGTGATGGTGTGCACGAATGCCGTCGCTGTCCAGCTGCCAGACTTCTGGCAAGAAGACCCCGCCTCTTGGTTTCAGCAGGCTGAAGCCCAATTTGCACTGGCGGGCATCACGGCTGATGACACCAAATTTTATCATATTGTCTCCAAACTCGACGCCGCCACTTCGAAGTGTGTGCGGAGCATGATCCGGCGACCACCGGCCCGGGACAAATACGAGACGCTCAAAGCAACCATCGTGGCGAAATATGTCCCATCAGCGGAAGAGAGAGCCAAGAAGATCCTGGCGGTCTACGGCCACAGAGGGTGCAAACCGAAGGCCCTCATGGAGGATTTGCTACAGCTCAAAGAAGAGGACAATGACAACTTCCTCTTCCAGTTTATTTTCCTCAGCACGCTGCCGCCACACATGAGAGGGACACTCGCCAGCATGAAATGCAACAACCACCAAGACTTCCGCGTGCTGGCCAATGAAGCTCATCGGCTCATCAACGCCTGCAAGGAGCTGACACCCACAGCAGCATCCGCAGACCTCAAAGCTGACGCCCCGAGCCACGAGGAGCCACAACCCACAGAGCAGAACCAGCCCACGGTGACAGCGACACGGCCAAGACGTAACAGACGGAGCGATGTTTGTTATTACCACCACCGCTTCGCCGAGAAGGCTCACAAATGCGTTCCCCCCTGCAAATTTAAACGCCAAAGCCGAGAGCCGTTAACGGCAGCGGCTGTCGGCGAGAAAAACAAGCTGTTGTACGTGACGGATGGACACTCAGGCAAGCAGTTCCTCATCGACACAGGAGCCCAGCTGAGTTTCGTCATGCCCTCCCACGCAGATCGAGCCACGGGCACCCGGGGCAACGGAGCCGTGGCAGCCAACGGCTCTAGCATCGACACGTTCGGCGAAAAGAGCCTGCACCTCCTCATCCACAGCCGCAGCTACAGATGGACATTTGTTGTAGCGGCGGTGAGTTTTAACTTATTAGGCGCAGATTTTTTGTGCGCACATGGGTTATTAGTGGATCTAGCAAATAGGCGCCTGGTTAATGCACTGTCCTTTGCTTCTATTCCATGCTCAGCCCGAGTTTCTCCGCCACCTGTGCAGGCCAGCGTCACTACAGCAGGAGGTAAGTTTGAGCAACTCCTCACCCAATTTCCAGCACTCACAATCCCCAAATTCTCAGCCACTGTGGCTAAACACGGGGTTGAACACTTCATTCTCACAACGGGACCTCTCGTTTTTGCCAAAGCTCGCCGCTTAGACGCGGCCAAGCTCAACATAGCACGGGACGAGTTTACAACTCTTGAAAAATTGGGCATTGTTAGACGCTCGAAGAGCCCCTGGGCCTCACCACTTCACATGGTTCCGAAATCCGACGGTTCTTGGAGACCGTGCGGAGATTACCGCAGATTAAACAACGCTACAGCGCATGACCGTTACCCAATCCCTCACATTCAAGATTTTTCACTACATCTAGCGGGTGCGCGCATTTTTTCAAAAATAGACTTAGTCCACGGTTATCACCAAGTCCCAGTCCGAGCAGAAGACGTTCCTAAAACAGCGGTAATAACCCCTTTCGGCCTTTTTGAATTCCTGCGAATGCCTTTCGGCCTCAAAGGCGCTGCTCAAACTTTTCAACGAATGATGGACGCGGTCCTAATCGACCTTCCTTTTGTTTTCGTCTACCTCGACGACATGCTGGTAGCCAGCTCGTCTGAGGAAGAACACGAGCAGCACCTCACTACGGTTTTTCAGAGGCTAGAAGAGCACGGGCTAATAATCAATCCAGCCAAATGCAAATTCGGCGTGTCACAAATTGATTTTTTAGGACACAAAGTCTCTCCGAAGGGGGCAGTTCCACTTCCAGACAAAGTTCATGCGATAGAAAGTTTTCCACGGCCACAAACGGTCAAATCGCTACAGGAATTTTTAGGGATGGTTAATTTTTACAACCGCTTCCTCCCCCACGCAGCTCAGCTCATGCAGCCCCTATATGACGCGCTCAAAAAAAAGAAAGCTTCCAACGGGGTCGAATGGACCCCGGAGCGCGAATGCGCTTTCGCAGAAGTAAAAAGCGCCCTAGCTAACGCCACATTGTTAGTTCACCCAGATCCCTTGGCCCGCATCGCACTAACCACAGATGCTTCAGACCTAGCTATAGGGGCAGTTGTACAACAACTTGTCAGCGGGGTCTGGCAACCTTTAGCATTCTTTAGCAAATCGCTAAACCAAACTGAACGCAAATACAGCACTTTTGACAGAGAGCTGCTGGCGCTTCATTTATCCATCCGCCACTTCCAGTTCTGGTTAGAAGGGCGGAGTTTCACGGCTTTTGTAGACCATAAACCGCTCACTTTTGCTATGGCTAAAATTTCAGAACCATGGTCAGGCAGGCAACAAAGACAGCTAGCTGCGATTTCAGAGTTCACCACAGACATTCGACACGTGGCAGGCAAACTTAACGTAATAGCGGACTGTCTCTCTCGCGCTGTGACACCACCAGAGCGCGGGGAGACAGATTATACTGCCTCAGCAGCAGAACTCTTCACTAACGCAGACACATACGCAGCACCTATCCATGCAGGGATAGATTATGCAGCCATGGCGGAGGAACAAAACAGTGACGCGGACGTGCGCGCACTCCTGTCTGGACCAACAGGGTTAAGGCTGGAGAAAAAGGGTTTACGCGACGGCGTGCCCCCCCTAATATGTGATGTTTCAACCGGCCGACCTTGCCCGTTAGTACCAGCTACATGGCGCCGCCGTATTTTCGACGCAATTCACTCCCTCACGCACCCAGGTGTGCGCGCCTTGGTTAAAATGGTTGCCGAAAAGTTTGTGTGGCCAGGCCTGCGCAAAAACGTAAAAGAATGGGCAAAAACTTGCATTTCTTGTCAACGCTCCAAAATACACAGACACACAAAAGCCCCTCTGGAGCCTTTTCCAATCCCTGCTAGAAGGTTCGACCACATTCATGTCGACCTCGTGGGGCCACTACCTTCCTCCCAAGGTTTCACACACCTGTTAACAATGATAGACCGCACCACACGCTGGCCAGAGGCAGTCCCTCTAGTGGCAACCACAGCGGAGGAAGTCGCTCGCGTTTTTTTGACAAACTGGGTGGCACGTTTCGGCGTCCCATCGGACATCACGTCCGATAGGGGGCCTCAATTTGTCTCAGAGCTCTGGTCAGCCATGTCCAGCAGCTTAGGGGCAACAATTCACCGCACCACCGCTTATCACCCTCAGGCTAATGGGTTATGCGAGCGTTTTCACAGGTCTTTAAAGGCCGCCTTCAGAGCCTCACTAACGGACACAAATTGGGTAAATAAACTTCCCTGGGTTTTATTGGGGTTGCGTGCTGCGCCTAAAGAGGATCTAGACGCCTCTCCCGCAGAATTAGTCTTTGCACAACCTCTCAGGCTCCCAGGTGAATTTTTACCAGAGAACCCAGAGCCAGGGCGCCTTCCAGTCCCAAGGTTTTTAGGCAGCAACGGCCCGAACTCTCTCCCCGGTCCAGCTCATCACTCCTTCCCACGGGTTTTTGTCCCTCAGGCTTTAAAAAACGCTGAGTTCGTTTTTGTTAAGCATGAAGCTTTAAAACCTACCTTTCGCCCAGTATACGACGGGCCATACAGAGTGCTGGAACATGGTGATAAACACTTTGTGCTTGATTTTGGGGATAGAAAAGAAACAGTCAGCATTGACAGACTTAAACCTGCCTTCTTGTTGAAAGACGAGCCTGCACAGTTGGCGAGAGCACCTCGGCGGGGTAGACCCCCCAAGAGAAAAGACTCAGCCCCCAAGCAGGGAACAGTTAACCTCTCTCCTTCCCACACTGCAGATCCCTCTCAAGAAGGTCCCAGCAGGGCGCCTAAACCAACCTACAGCAGTTTTGGGAGAAGATTAAAACCCAGACAGCACAGGGACTGATACAAACCACTCCACAATTTTTCACTAATTGTGCTGCAACAGTTTAGGACTGACTTATGATTTTACTATGCTGTTATAATTACCACTGAACTCTCTTAGGAGCATGGCTGCTAGAAAGTTTCTTCCGTGGCAACAGATGTAACACTTAGTATGTCATAATAACTATCTTAGACTGTGAACCTTCCTGTTGTCCTTTCTTAGTTGTTTGGGGGGCCTGTGGTCTATATTAACCATATATTCCATAACCTACATATGTTAAAGCATGTGGAAATGTTTGGTGATTACATATGTAAAGAACTTCACACCTCTGAAAGGACAAAGGACTCTCACCCGCCGAGTGAAGAACAAAGACGTTCCCGGACGCGGCGGAGGAGACCGGAGGAGCCACCCTCACCCCCCAAGGCGAGGAGAGGAAATACCAGGACAATGGGGGGATTAAGATAATGAGGGATGTCAGCCTTTGTTATGCATGTCTTTTGTTGTGTGCATGTATATAACCAGTGAGTGGGAGAGATTCTGCCTCTTTTCCCTTCTGCCACTCTCTGCACCAGATGAGACTTGTTAGAAGAGCTGAATATTAAAGCTTTGCTTATAAACCAAATCGCCTCTTCATTTCCAAGCTCTTCTACACGCTGTGATTTAGAGCTAATCACGGTACCGCTTGTGCATTGGGGGACCTGCCGAGGCCTCAGCGAAAGTACCCTCTGTTTAACAAAAGATTAGATGGATCGGCGAGATTCTGGGTTGCAGTCTGTACCCAGAATTGATTAGACAATAGGAGGCAACGGCCGTGCCTGTCTTCCAAATTGATATCCAGGGTTAGCCTGATGCCGGGGGGGTTAAAGAATCGACCCGATGCCGTTAAAAAACGATGCCACGTTGGTGAAGTATTCCGGAGCAGTCTGTTGCGAAATAAATAAGAGACTTGGAGAACTGCGGGATGTTAGGTTTTAAATTTAGAAGGATGAAAAACCATCTAAGTCTACCCTTTAAAAACTTATCTATGTGTGTAGATGGTTTACCCAGATTCGTTTTTCAAGGAAGAGATTGAGTTTACTTGAAACATGTATTTATTAAGTAAGCAAGTTGAATATAGTAGGTTACAGCGCCGGGTCAAACATTCTCTCCCTGACAGCAACAGATCGTGTCAGTTCATGAAGTCTGACTGGCTATACTAGCCCTGACCCGGAATATATGTACACACATGAACAAAGAACAAAGCATGCATTTAATGAATGGACAGTCCAAGTGTCTGAGTCAGGGAGGATCGTTCCTGGCGCCGAATGTCTCCACATGAAGGTCACTTCACCTCCCAGGTCAGCGTAGGCCAAGCTCAGCCATTCCTTATCGCAACTGTGCCTCCTTCCCATAAATCCCAGGCGTTTGTTATTCTCTTTCATGAGACAAAGGTCCACTATTTTGCAGAGAGTGAACCACACACTTGGCAATATATTTCCATTATGGTATATTGGTTATTTTACCTAGATATAAACAGAATACAAACATTTTGAGTCACACAAATAACTGTTATATGATTATATTGAACACACATATATTTTGAAGCACACAACTAACTACTATGTGGTTATATTGATCACACACATATTTTAAATTAATTTTAAATAAGATTACTGTTATATGGTTATATTGATCACTTTTATCTCATCAATTTCCCCCTTTTGGTCTCATCCAAATGAGACCAATAACTCAAACCCTTTAAGCCTTCAGAGCCACATCATAATCCTCATCATCATCATCTTTGTCTGATTCCATGTCAAGTGCAATTGATCCATCAGGTTTTAATAGTGGCATTTGATATGGAGGAGGTTGTTTACCTTCCACTGCTGTAGTGATGACCCTGAGGCAAAGAGATCAAATACAAGGGACACAGCAACACCCACAAAATGCAAAGATAGCAATAACACTTACAATGGATCTAATGATAGAAACAATCACATTTTTCCATTTTCCAAGCATTCTCTCCAGTCATCCATCCAGGAGATTATTAATGCCAGAGGCCATTCACCATACAGTCACACAGTTATGCAATTACACAGTTCACTAATTACTGATGATGTGATGATTATGATACTTATTAGCAAACAAATAAAAACCTTTAAGCAATTAATGACTACAGAACACTTTTATTATATAAAAAGTCACTGGTTACTGTCCTTTAAGTCCTTTCTGATGTTACTCAATATATGTCCTGGTTCCTCAGCAGCTGCACACATACTCCAGTGATACCATGTGTCGCCTTTACCTTTTAACCTCACAGCGTGTGAAGTTCTTTCCACTACTTGGAATGGTCCTGTCCACCTTGGTTCTGACCACTTCCTTTTTATACACTTCAGGAGAACCCACTCTGTTGTGATTGGTTCCGTGGGTTTCAAATCACCTCCTGGTTTCTTCTTTTCCTGTACCTGTTGTGAGAAAGCTGACACAAGAGCTCTTAGCTGGTCATAGAATGGTTTATAGCCCATCTTGGGCTCTTCTTCCTCACACAACTGCAATCGTGCTCCCGGTCCCGGGAACTGACGACCTGTTAAAAGTTCATAAGGAGTAAAACCTGTTGAGTTGTTAACAGAACTTCTAACCGTCAATAGGGCAATAGGCAAAGCATCCAACCAGTTCATTCCTGTCTGGCTACAGATCTTAGCAAGCTTCACCTTAATGTTTTGATTCATCCTCTCAACCTTACCCTGAGATTGAGGGTGATAAACTGTTCCAAATGAATGTTTTAGACCTAGCATTTTTTCCACTTTTTGTAGGTCTTGATTTTTGAAATGTGTTCCATTATCTGATCTAATTCTCCTAGGAAATCCGTAAGTAGGGATATATTGATTTATCAAAAATTTGATCACTGTTTTGGATTGTAAGAAACACAAATGGCACAACTTTTTACAAAATTTTGTATCATATCAGGGAGAAAAGGATGCCACCAGTGACTCAAATGTCTGTTCATTTGTTTAGCTCCTACATGTGCTAACCCGTGAGCTTCATGTAACACATTTTCTCTGATTCCTGGGGGTAACACTGGTCTACCATCCTGTGCTCTCCACAACCCTTCTTTTTCTGTGGCGCCTCTCTGTTTCCACACTGTTTTTTCTTCAGGAGACGCTTTTCTCTGTTCATCTATTAACATATTTACATCAATCTGTGGCAGAATGTCCTGAACCTCCTTGCCTGTTTGTGTCAACATTAACGATGGCTGATATCCTGCTGCCTTTTTTGCTGCTTTGTCTGCCTCATGATTACCTCTGGCCACATCTGTTTCTGTTTTGTTGTCATGACCTTTGCACTTAACCACTGCTAGCTGTCGTAGTAAGATTAGCACTTCTGCTAATTTCTTCATTTCTGTCTCATGCTTTATAGGAGTCTGAGATGCTGTCAAAAAACCTTGTCTAATCCATTGTGCTAATTCTGTGTGAATTGACCCAACAACATAAGCTGAATCTGTATAAATGGTGACCTTTTTTCCTGCTGACCACTCCAATGCTTTGATCATAGCTGTCAATTCAGCCAACTGAGCTGATTGTCTGTCCTGCAATGTCCCATTTAGCACTTCCTCAAATCCATTTGCTTTTTGTCTCACAACTGCATATCCTGCCTTCAATCCTTCTGTGGGGTGACGGAAACAACATCCATCTGTAAACAAAACTTCATCTGGGTCAGTCAGTGGTGTCTCAGATAAATCTATCCTCACCACATCTTTTCTGACCCTTTTTTCACATTCATGTGGTTCCCCATCCAACATCTGATCTGCCATGTTTATTCCTTCATGTGTGAATGTGATGTGTGGTGCTGATAGGATTTTTTCCATTCTTGTCTGTCTGATTGCGGTCATAGTGAATGCTGCAGAATTTACATATGACATGACGCTATGTGTGGTCAGGACAGTCAGTAGATGTCCCATAACCACATGAGCTGTTTTTTGCAAAATTTTTGCCACTCCTGCAGCATGACGTGTGCATGCTGGTTGCCTTTTTTCCATTGGGTCTAATATTATGCTGACATAGAGGAGTATCTTTCTTTCTCCCCCTTTTTTCTGAAACAGAACACCATTTACTGTGTGTTCTGCTTCAGAAACATCCCAAGTAGAAACGTTTGTTGTAATCAGGTATTGCCAAATCAGCTGCATGTGAAAGTTCATTTTTCAAAGCAATGAATGCTTCCTCAGCTTCCTGTGTCCACAATAACTGTGCAGCAAGATTTCTCATACCTTGTTCATTAACCAGTGCACGCAATGGTTTTGTCCTTTCACTGTACTGTGGTATATAATGTCTACTGAATCCTGTTAGACCTAAAAATGATAACATTTGTTTTACCGTGCATGGTTTGGGGTGATGAAGGATGGAATCCCTGTGTGATGCAGAAAGGCCAGAACCTGTGGGTGTAATGACACGGCCTAGAAAAGAGACATAACGTCTTGCACACTGTAATTTTGTCTTGATACTTTAAATCCACATTCCAACAATCTCAACAACACACTCTTTGTAGCTTCCAGACAACTGTCAGGATTTGGTGCTGCTATCAATATGTCATCTACATACTGTATCAGAATGACGCCTGGAGGAAGAGGACAACCCTGTAGTTGTTCCTTCAAAACCTAATTGAAAATACCTGGTGACAAAATGAACCCCTGTGGTAGCCGGGTGTAGCGCAGCTGTGTGCCCTTGTAGGTGAATGAGAAGAAATCCCTGCACTCCTCTGCTAAAGGAAGACAGAAAAATGCATTAGCCAAATCAATACATGTAAACCATGAATGTTGTGATGTGAGAGCAGATAAAGCAGTGTATGGGTTTGGCACGGGTACTGTGGGGGTGGAAATCCGTGAATTGACACGCCTCAAATCATGGGCCATTCGATATTTACCGGTATTTTGCTTTTCAACTGGGAGAATAGGAGTGTTCCAGGCAGAGTGAGAATTTTCTAATACCCCTGCCTGAAGCAGCCCTTTAATGGTATCAGCAATGCCCTCCTGTGCCACAGGCTTATGCGCATACTGATTTTGCCAAATGGGTTGACCTTGTAGGACCTGAAATGAGATGGGAGAGATATTAATACATTTACCAACGTCCGTGGGTCCCTGTGACCATAAATTTTGTGGCAGTGAATTCAACATATCTGCTGCTGATTCATGATCAGTGCGTTCCCTACCATGCTGTCTCTCAATTTGTCTGTGTTCAAACAAAAGCTCATCATTTGTGTCAATTTTAATGCGATAGGCCTGATGTTTTGCAGAGTATTCAACATTTGGGATCTGTGTCACCTGCCAATCAGTGGCTTCAGCCAGTGTTTTAACCATAGGCCCTAACTCTTTAGCTTGATGATTAGCATGTATGAGCAAGGTAATGTGTGGAGCTGATTCCTCTGACATTTCATACCACTGTAATTGCTCTGCACTTAATACAGCATCTGCGGCGACACCCTCTTGTCCTACATACAGAAACCTAGATTTGATGGTCCAAGTTTGACCATCCAGTTGGGAGAAAAATCTGTCATGATAAACATCATCTGAATTTCTGTCATAATACAGAGTGACATGTAGGGGATCAATGGGAGGTGTGTGGGGTGCCAGAAGAGCAATCCACGGCTTCCAGGCCATGAACACTGGCAACACGCCAGTCTGTGAGGGCGAGTCAGGCGATAGCAGGTCCCAGTAAATGTCAGCCCAGGTATTTGGCACTTGTGGTGTCACATCAGGTTTCAACAGCATTTGTCCATGCACAGAAAGTCCTTGCACTGAACAGTTCATAGCAACACCATTAGGGAATGACAAGATGACTCCATCGGCCGAGCACAGCACCGATGTTCCCAGTTTAATAAGCAGGTCTCTCCCCATCAAGTTTGTGGGAGAGTTCTTTGAGCAGGCATAATGTTGTTTCACAGTTTGACCAGCAACACAAGTGTTCAAAGGTTTTGTCACAGGCAGTCTTTCAGGAACCCCAGAGAAACCAATAACCTCCACAGCTTTAGCCGATAACAGTGTAGGCTCAATGTCACAGTTCAAAGTGGAATAGGTTGCCCCCGTATCAACCAGAAAAGGCAGGTCACAGTCCATAACCTTTAGTGTGACCATGGGATCTGCCATTCCCACGTCACTTTTTCTCTGTGGGCCCCGTCATTGTTCCTTATATTGTGTGAGGTACACTTCCCCCGCAGTTGAAGTGTATGCTGGATATTGGCCAGCAGGTGGAGCTGCCGCTGCATAGGGTGCTTGATATCCTGCACTTGCTTGTGCCACTGGTGGTGGGTAAGGATTAGTTGGACAATCCTTCCTCCAATGACCATTTTGACCACAGCCATGACATGCATTCAGGCCCATGACCTTTCGACCCTGAAAGCTTCTCACACCCCGCCTTCCACGAGATGCCCCCCGATAATAATTAAAACCACGTGGTACACTCTGAAAATATGGTATTTGGGGTGTCCAACCAGTGGGTGCCGGGTACACAAGGGCAGGTAAGGCTGCCATGCCCGGTGTGGGCGTTGGCCCTGAGGGTGTTTCCGGAGCCTGCTATACCAACTGCTTAGCTGGTTTGTTTGTCTTTTTAACCTCAGCCACTTCTTGTTTAGCCTTTTGTAACTGCAATTTTAACAGTTGCAGTTCTTGATTATCTCTGTCAACCTTTTCTTTCTCTGCTTTTTCCTGTTCTTTACGCATGTGATGTGTGAAGTGCCTTTCCCACAATTCCACAGAGCTACTGGGAATATCAGGGTTACTGTCCATGGCTTCTCTCACTTCCTGAGGCACTCCTTTTAACACTGCCTGCCTAAATACGTCCCTTTGAAAATCAGATGTATTAGGATGAGAACCAGCAGCCGCTGTCCACTCCATTTTACATCTACTGATAAATGCCATAGGAGACTCATTCTCCTTAATTGAAAAAGTTAAAGCTCTTAAAGCTCCTGGTGGAATTGGAAATTTGTGCCTCATTGCTGTGCCTAAGGTGCTGAATCTGAAACTGTTTGGGTTCCTGCCAACTGTTCAATTTGAGAGACTTCCACAACACTTAATTGTCTCCCAAGCAAAGCTCTAAAATCTCCCATTGCCACTGTAACTCCTTGAGTTAACTGATCAAATTTTGTCATCCACTGACCTCCACCCTCACAGGGCGGGGGCATTTTTTCTGAAATGCCATTTATGTCTGTCCATGAGAATGGCTGATATGTTCTGCCTCTGCTTTTCATTACCAGCGGTGCTTGTGTGTGTATGCGGTGCTCTGTGTCCTGTTGTGTGTGTCTGCGTGCAGCTGAATTAAGACAGCAGCCTGTAGAAGGGTCACATTCATCATCATCCCAAACTCTTCGACATAGATCTCTATTTCTGAAACTGTAAGGCCTGCCTCGCACGTGCTGTTCCTGATCTCCTAATTCTCCTTTTCCTTGATGCGCCAATCTCACTTGTCCCATCAATTGATAAAATCTATTCTCTTCCAATGGCCTGCTTTCATGTTTTTGTGCTTTATTTATTTTTGTAAGAGCTGCAGTCATAGCATCTGAACTTTCTCTCCTCTGCCTGCTCTTAAAATCATCTTGACCATAAGGAGTAGATGAAGCAAATACTTTAGGGGAAAGGAGATGTATTTCCTCACTGTCTGCGTGTTCACTCCACTGACCACAGTCATCCTTATAACCCCTGTCACTTATCTGTTGATCAACTGTACCTTCATCATCTGCTACACCAGATTCCACACTGCCAGCATTAGACCATAAACTATGCTGAAAATCCTGTGTTTGTCTTTGCAAATTAATTACACCAGCTTCAACATTTTGCAGCCGAAAGGCATCTGATTAACACAATATGGCGGTGGGGGCAATTCCCCTTTCAAATCTTCCAAATTAGGGTAGAGAGACAGCACCTCTCCCTTCTGTTTGTCCAGCTTCTTATCAACCAGTAAATCTTTATTCTTCTTTGTCTCACTCACACACCTCACTGGGTCAACCGCTGCTGAATCCTGCATCAAACCACTATCTATCTCCCTCTTCATCATGTGCTGATCCTGCTCCTTCTTAGACATCTGTGTCTTCATCAATTTCACACCATTCATTGCAGCAGAGCATGTAGCCAAATTATGAATCAGCCTGCGCTCACGTTCACACTCCTCAATATGATACTTATGTTTTCTTTTCACCAAAAACCCTGTAACATCCATATCTTTCATAGATTGTATGTCATCTAGTCTTCTTTGTTCCAAATCCATTAAAAACTGGGTCAAACTGTCCTCTTTGTTTAAATTTAGAATATCGTCTTCCCTCAATTTCTGATACAATTTATCACATTCTGCTTTAACCCCCTTTCTGTCTTTGGGTAATGTACCACTGAGCATTTGAGTCACTGTTGAATCCCATTGTTTTTTTTATATTTCCTTTAACACTAGAAGTCCCAGAGAGGGGCCATTTGGCCTTTTTGGCTAGAAAACCCATAGGGGGACCATCAAGTGGCCACAAGAGGGCCAACGTCTGGGACTTCTATTAAGTAACTCAGCATCTCCCAAGCCTTGTGAGGCAGACAGCCCCGCCTCTTGCATTCTTCAATTGAGCTGAGCAAAATTCACACTTCTGTTTTTTCTAGAGGCCAAATCTGCCTCTCCCCCGCCCCTGAGGCAAAAGGAGAGAGAGAGAGAGAGAGAGAGAGAGAGAGAGCACTATCCCTCGCCCGCCCCCTTTGGGAGAGCGAGGAACAGAGAGAAAGAGAGAGAGAGAGCTGCTCGCCCCTCCCCTTGCTGATGGGAGAGAGAGAACAGCCGCTCGCACCTCTGCCTTTTTTTTTTTTAAACTTTTACCTTCTCACTTACAGCGTTCCCAATATAACACAAATAGCAATACCTTACCAATATAAACCAAATAGCACTTGCAGCAGTGATTAAATAGTATTCTGGGTGCACTACGTCCAGGGAATTTCACCAGTTTGTGATTAACGTCTTAATCAACATGCAAGGGAACTGTTCGAGGGCGCCACTTCCCCGGGGCGTTACCCCAATTCTCGCCTTCCCGTCGGACTGCGAAGGATTCTCTCCTTTGCGCTGGACTTTTTCGGGTACTAAACCGAGGGCGTCACTTGTATATGACCCAGGTTTTATAGCCTTCGTCAAGGCTAAGGGAGTCCAACCCAGTTCCTGTCCTCACAAGTCACGGACCAATCTGCTCAGTCCGTGAACCCGTAGTCAGGCCGGATGACCATGAATAAATATGCAGCGATATCATCTGGGCCGGGGGGCCTTTCACCTCCCCGGTCTTGGCCGTTAATGTCCCAAGCGATCACAATCTAATTAATCAATATAAAATCAATGTCAAATCGTGATTGGTTGGTCAAAATTGGGTCCTGCACCCGAGCTGGGGGCCTTTCACCACTCTCTCGGTCTTATGGTCTTTTTAAGCAAACAAAGCATACATCTTTCTTTACCAAAGCATCTTTTTTAACCAAGCATCTCTCTTTAACCAAGCATGTATTCATCAAAAAAAAAATTACCATATTCAACTGCTTTTTTAACCTAGGACACACATCAAACCGTTTGACAACACAGAACTTAACTTTGGTTATGGCCAATGTAGCAGAACTTTTTATATAAAAGGCGTCTGCTTACCTCTTTTTCAGTGCGGCCGCTCGTGTTGTCAGTCGGTGATGCTGGTCCGTTGTCCAGACAATCAAAGATCCAAATCAGATGATAATCTCCCCCTTTCACCGGACGAAGCCCCCAAATTGTTAGGTTTTAAATTTAGAAGGATGAAAAACCATCTAAGTCTACCCTTTAAAAACTTATCTATGTGTGTAGATGGTTTACCCAGATTCGTTTTTCAAGGAAGAGATTGAGTTTACTTGAAACATGTATTTATTAAGTAAGCAAGTTGAATATAGTAGGTTACAGCGCCGGGTCAAACATTCTCTCCCTGACAGCAACAGATCGTGTCAGTTCATGAAGTCTGACTGGCTATACTAGCCCTGACCCGGAATATATGTACACACATGAACAAAGAACAAAGCATGCATTTAATGAATGGACAGTCCAGGTGTCTGATTCAGGGAGGATCGTTCCTGGCACCGAATGTCTCCACATGAAGGTCACTTCACCTCCCAGGTCAGCGTAGGCCAAGCTCAGCCATTCCTTATCGCAACTGTGCCTCCTTCCCATAAATCCCAGGCGTTTGTTATTCTCTCTCATGAGACAAAGGTCCACTATTTTGCAGAGAGTGAACCACACACTTGGCAATATATTTCCATTATGGTATATTGGTTATTTTACCTAGATATACACAGAATACAAACATTTTGAGTCACACAAATAACTGTTATATGATTATATTGATCACACACATATTTTAAATCACACAGATTACTGTTATATGGTTATATTGATCACTTTTATCTCATCAGGGATCAGCCGCATTCGTCTCCCAAATTAAAGGACCCGGATTAGCCTGGGGGCCAGCAAATTTTAGTTACAGTCTGTGCTGGAATAAGAGACTTAGGGAATAGTGGGATCACCCGTATTCGTCTCCCAAATTAACCATCCAGGGTTAGCCTGATTTCGGTTACAGTAGTGAGCATATATAAAGGTACTCTTAATACGTTATAAGAATCACTACAGTATGAGTGAGTAACGTAACAAGCAGCCACAAGAAATCTTTTTTCCACCCTTAGTGAGGGTCTGCTCATAAGTATAAAAATAATAACTTACAGGATTGCATAAGATTCTTTTATTCCAACAATAGTGAATGCAATAATAAGTAAAATTATTTCCGTAAAATTTTGTGTATCTAGGGGATAAAAGTGTGGGTTGGGAAAATACCGTGAGTTGGAAATATTTATTAAAAATTTTTCCCATAATGATTTAACTAATGGCGGGCTCCGGACCGCATGGTCAGAACAAAGGAATGGACCCACCACCGGGTGGAGGTGAAATTGGTAAAACAGGTTACTGAGAGGAGAATTATTTGAGGTAACAGCATTAAAACGAAGCGCTAAATTAAAGTTGTAAAGCTGTGCTAGTGTGTGTATAGCTGGGATTAAGGAGGCAGTGCTCCATTTTTCTTAAATTTAAAAAAAAACAAAAAAAACCCACGTGGTTTGTGAACAATAGGCTCAGGGGCCATTTTGCACGTGTCCCATTTACTGCGCATGCGAGGGCGCCATTTTGAATCACCTTCAAGCTGTGGCACAGTGCCTCCATCGTGTGGCCAAATATAGGAAGTGCACTATTTCACAAAATTACTGCCAACAAAACTTAAAATCTTAATAATAAATCTGGAACTTTATCTCTCTGGTTGAAAGGAAGGCTTTAAAAATTCCATGCATGGTGAATAACAACAAAAGACCTCAGGGGCTTGCTAAAATGCAGGTTTGCCTATAGTGAGGCAAAGCATGCCATTCAGCTTGGAGAGAAGAGAGACAAAAGATTCAACTTTAAATTAGGCAGAGAGAGGTTTACAATAAAACTGGAGAATAAGGAGATTTATTCCTCAACAAAACTAGAAAATCCTAGGCAGGTGGACACTATATAAAGGTGAGAGAATTTAAATGAAAAATTGCAGGTTGGTGCAGATAAGTAAAATATAAATGAATTAAATTATAAATACAAAATAATTGAATAAATACAATAAACTAAAACGAATGAATGAAGTAAATAGGAGTTATTGTTGTGGAGATGAGAGTGGGCAGAATATGGAAACGGAAATTTGTTTTTGAAGAAAATTGAAAACTGATGAAATGTTAAAGTTTTGTGCAGGACGCAAGACAAAAATATGGAGAAGCGATTGGAGGAAGGAAAGAAAAAACGTAAGAATAAAAGACTTATGCTGCAACGGTGAGAACAAATGCAAAATAATCAATAAACATGATATAACAGAAAAGGACAAAAGATACGCTGTTTAATAGCCTGTTTCTCTCCATTAAATTTGAGACAGTATTGGCTGTGGACGACCCCTCCCCCAGCAGCTGCCTCCTCCTTCACGCAGTGACCCCCTCCTCCCTCCACTTCGCTGTCCCACTTCAGCAATCAAAGAAAGCAAAACAATGGATCAAAAGAGGAACAATTGAGCACACCAGCAGAGTGAGTCCTCATACATCTGATATTGTATAGTATTCCTGTATATGTATCAAGCCGCTGAGGCTGGTAGAAAATTAAGGTTGTTGTTCTCTATTTGTGATATGTGGGGTGATTCATCACTCAATTGATATCTTTACTGTATTCCTGTGTGTGTATCAACCAGTTGAGACTGATTAACACCTATATGAAATGTCTCTAGCCTGTAAGCCCAGCTCCCTGGGGTCGGCGCTATCCTAGACAAGGGCTAGATGGTTGACAAAGGTCCCAATCACCGATCAAAAGAAAGGAAGGGAGAAATTTGCCAGATGGGTCAAACAAATGCAGGACAGAGGAATGTTCGCAGGATGTGAAAACAGCCCCCCCACCAGGGAGACCTAGCTATGTTTATGAGACAAGCTAGAGGGGGGCATGAGCTGAGCACATGTAAGTACAGTATTGTTGCCTTCCATATCAGAGATGTGCCAAGACCACATACTGAGCAGACACAATACATGACCAATCTTCAAAAAAGCCATACCCATGCCCCATCTAAGTTGACCTGTCAGTATCAGCTGCATGACCACAGGAGGTCAGAATAGTCAGAGGCCCCCATGGGACTAATACTTCCTATGTTAAGCAATTTGGCCACTGAGCTCAAACACCTACAAGGGCCCCCGAGGGGTCCCCCAAAATTAGCAACACAATAGGTATCCTTCCCTACAGGATGTTGAAAAAGAACCGGCTTTGATATTAAGCCGTTCTGTTTCAAGGGGGGAGAGGTCAAGACGAGAGGTCAAGACAGGAACAGATAGAAAAGTTACTAATCCATTAAGGTTTGAAGGCTCCATTAAGGCTTGAAGTCTTATAGCTGAGAGGTCGGTGTGCTTTCTCATCTAAAATGCTACTATTATATGCAAACTATTGAGCAGCTACAGTAAGAGCGCATAAATATGAATGAATTTTTATTTTTTGGAAAAAGATTAAAAGAAAGGAATAGAACAATATATCAAGGAAGAAAAATCCAACAGGGTCAAATTAAACAATAACTCCTCTGACTGCACAATTCAACATAAGTTATCCGAAAAGTGTGATGGCTGAGGCTGCAGCTTATATTCTAGCAACTACGACCAAAATCTGAAAAATTCTTAATGCTGAAGGGCCAAATACATATTCGGGGGGTTCCCAGACCCTCCTATTTGTATTTTTTGCACATTTCCCAAAACTTTATGGATATGAACTTCACTTATTAGCACATTTTCTAGTCTCAAAGACAACCACTAGTGCTAGCCTTCTATTCTGGGTGCCTATAGGAGAGGGATGTCTGGGGACAATTTGGAACAACTAACTAACCAAACGTGAGAGCAGTGCAGCCAAGAGTTCAAGAGAAGCTAGAGAAAAGTATTGCTTATGCTCTACAAATCTGGTGAAATCTAATAACATTGTTAAAGAGTTACAGTAGGCATTTTTAACTTAACATAAGGTATGAGCATGTGAGGGTAAAACAAGTACGAATTTGTAAGATGGAAGTGCAAAATATGATAAAAACGCTGATTTACAATCACAAGTTAAGACAAGGGTTGAAAATTTATGCAAAAAGGTATAAGGGTAAAGCTGCAACTTTCAGGAAATTGCACAATTGAGAAATTTGCCAAATATTAGAAAATGTCACGAATTCCTGAAAAGGAACTTGCAAATTTACAAGGAAAAAATCTAAAATTTGTTAGGAGAAAATAACTATTAAGAGAAAAGGTTGCAAAGTTAGAAGGGAAGTGTTTAAATTTGAAAAAAGCTGTAAGCTTACATGAAAGCCACATTAGGATAAGGTAGGCCTGTATTGGTCCCACAATGGGGGAGATTCTAGGATTGCAATGGCACAGGGATAGCAACACTCAGAGCAATAATTTAGAAGATATGAAAATAAGAGCAGTGAATATATATATGTACACATAAATATAAATACACGGTGCAGAGCATTACAGATTTCCTTACACTTTGTATGGAGATGGGGGATGGCAGCGTAACAAGGGTTATGGTTTTTGATCATCCAGGGATGAGTAAAAGGCACTATAGAAGACGCTGAATTAAAACAAACACAACCAGAGTAGACTAGAGAAACAAGAAGATAATTTGGGGTAAAAACAGCAAACACTCGGCCGAATAGACTCAAGAATGAAGCATATACATACATATAGCTGTGTGCACACCAGCCTTATCCAAGGGGTACAAGCATCATAGACACACGCACAGAGCGGAGGTGGAGCATGAACAAGGCTTTAATGTCCTGTGCACATAGATCTGCAGCTCTGACACACACAAGACAACCAATGTAGCTTGACAAACAAACCAGCGGTTCACACCCGCATGGTCTGTGTGTCACATGGTTAAGTCTCGATTTAAATATCACTTAGAATTGTTTTGGGGGACTAATGAAAGTTTTATATTTTTGTATCTAAAATTGTTATAGTTTTGTAGGCATAGTGTTAGCTCGTCGGAGGTTATCTGTTCAGGAGAAAAAGACAAGACTCCACCACACCAAGATACAGGTGACTCTGTTAAACTTAAGTTTTCATAATAACCAGCAGACGTCTTAGTTTAATACATTCCTTGAAAGGCAGGTGTTCAGACCCAGAGACATCATTTAATTCCAAAACAAATTCAAAAGGTCGGTAATTAAAAGGCATCCAAGGCCAGGGTATAAATCAAGAGATGAGTTTTGTCACAAAACAGAATTTTGAATTGAGCCATGTTGGTTTATTATAAAGCTGACTTTTCAGAATGGAACCGATCACCTTCATGTGCAGGATCTTGCATGGAGCATTAGCTGTGGACAGTAGTCAGTAGTATGAACGACGGGACAGTGAATCATGAATAAGACAAGCAGGTGGTAACAGAATGTTGATGAAGGCTGAAGAGAATGGAGACCAGACGAACAGAAGGAAGTTTTAATCCTGAAAGAGATTATAGATGTGAGATGTTTCATCAGCTAGTCCAGGGAAAGGTGAAGTCTTGTACACAGATGGATAGTGGATGGAAAAGAATTGAGTGAGTGTTTCTGATGGGAAAAAGTACTTAGGGGAAGAGAAGAAGAACAGTGGATTTAGCAAGTGTAGAAAATATTTCTGATGTTGAGATGGAAATGGAAAAAGAAATTAAAGCAGAGCATGTGTAACCAAAGAAAATAAAGATCCACGTAAGATTTGCAGCTGTAGGTTTAAAAACCAAACAAACAGAAAACCAACAACAAATAAATTAAATTTTTGGCTAAGAGTGCCAGGAAGAAGGCACAAATGCAGGTAGCCGTCTTAAATGTTTCCAAGTACTTAAAGCAGCAATGAGACATTAGGTGTCCATTCTTTCAGTGCATTTCCTTAATTGTGAATATTAACATTAATAAGCAAACATCCACAGTGAAGATTATAGCCTTATTATATACACAGTCATTTAAAATCAATCTAACACCCCAGTTATGTTCCTCCCCAACAGAGGGTATGCATTTGATGTTACTCACCACATAATGGTGTGATATGTGATATATGATACGTCATATTTCAGGAATATGACAGTAATGAGGAATGTGATTTTTCCTGATTCGGCGGTGGCCAAGCTGGGTCAGGGCAAACTACATTCACTCCACAATTTACCAAGGAATATATAAAATGAGGCATTCAAGGAAAATTTAAATCAAATTCTAATTAGGCAAAACGTCCACCTTTCCGTTGACTGAAAGTGTGACGCAACTTTTATTCATTTATTCAAATTCAACCCGTCTGTGTTCAACTGGACAAACTGATCTTATTTATCAATACTGAAGGATATCAAAATGCACAGGTGGTTATTTTGTTTTTCTTAAATGAAATTTGTAAACTGGTTAAGCTGTGACTATTGAAACCTTATTGAACAGAACTCTTGGAAGACAAAGGTCCGCAAGGTTCAATTACAGTAGTGCAGATAATATCTGTTGGCATGGTGGAGAGTCAATCTTATTATCCCATCTTATATTAATTAGGAAAATTAAATGAAGACTTTGAAGCAGTTCCTTTCTTGATTCAATGTTGGAAATCTAGATAAGAAGGGAAAAGAAAATTTGGAGAAAAACTGAACTTATTTATGGAATGGCTGACATAAGGGGAGCCTGAGGCTCCCCATGAATTTGTTTCTCTTATAAAAGGAGGCCAAGAGGACAAGGGGGGAGGACGGCAAGGAGGAGGAGGAGGGAGCACGCCCCACAATGGCCGCTGCTGGCAGGAGAGGCGTCCACCTCCACCACTGGAAAACTGGACTGCATACTTAAAGACTAGAACAGATAAGTGGACTCACTTCTACACGTATGCAGAAAATTAGCAAAATTAAATTATTGCATGTAAAGTAAGAACTCCGGGTAATGACATACAGGACTATTCAAAGTAAGAAAAGTAACGATCAAATTCTGCAAATGACAAGCTACCAGTAGAACACCTATCAACATCTGTAAAGGTAGCATTGTACCCCATGTACTATAGGCAATTGAATGGATCTGATCCAAATTATGAACCACCACTATATGCAAATCCATCCTCCAGATTGGTCACAAAATTAGACTGATAAACAAAGAAATGTGTGGAAGCATCCATTGTCCTAATTGAAGAGGATAAGAGACATTTCAACCAATGGGGGGTTCCACACATCCCACTGGTTAGACCCAAACACATGGATTGGAAAATGTTGGACATATTGTCATCTCTAGTGCAGAATAGAGCCATCCATGGAAAACCAATACCTGACCTTAACAGAATATTCTCCCAAAATAAAACCATAAGCATTGTCTCTCAACTGGGTAACCACAGCACAAAAGGCGGCACAAAGATGCCCAGAAATCTCCTATATGACCAATCTTAACATTAACATGAGGGGATGAGGAAAATTTGAAGCAAATTTCAAATTGGTTATGGTAAAGGGATAACCAAATGCAGATCTAATAAAAGGAGCAGAGTACGACACTATAGGCCATATATTTAGAAGCCCAGAAGGGCGTTAACAAATGCAATTTTCCACAGTGGGAGTTGTCAGCAAGTCTTAGACCAGCTGCTGGGTCGAGAGGAAGAGCTGAGGACCCCAAGATGAAGGATGATGACGGGGATGACCATTCTGCCATCACAGATTATTTGTAAACACAGTGTGCTAAGGATAATACATAAATCATACATAGCTCACCACACGGATGAAGGGGTGTGAGACTTATAGGGTTCTTGCGTTATTTATCTCCATCATGCTAATTACGGTTAGGTAATCTGAATAAGGAGAAGCTCTGAATGCCTGAATACAACAATGCATGGATATGGATGTCTCCTAACGTTGAATAATAATGATCACTTCCGGCTTCGAGAGAGAGCAGACGCCTTTTCTAATCCTCTC
This sequence comes from Pholidichthys leucotaenia, assembly GCA_020510985.1. Taxonomy (NCBI): domain Eukaryota; kingdom Metazoa; phylum Chordata; class Actinopteri; order Cichliformes; family Pholidichthyidae; genus Pholidichthys; species Pholidichthys leucotaenia. Next base: position 184,681,386 of record CM035840.1, on the reverse strand, counting down.
TTTTCCCTTCTGATCCCAGCTTGCAATGTTGCGTTTTTGTCTGTGTTTAGTCGCTCTTCTTCTGCTGAATCTTAATCTAAACGGAAATTATGGATTTGGTAGCGGCTTAAACGTGCTATTGTCACTATTTTTTCAACAAGAATCGGGCCAAGGGGGAGCCCAAGAATTGGAACCTGCTGAGTGTATGATTCGACTGGAGATGCAGAAGACATCTATTGGCTACGACACAGGATTCTATTTTTGGCTCTGGAGTTTCCTGGTGTTTGTTTCAAAATTGAGGAAGGTGGAGAGCTGTTCAAATGTGGATCCAGGCAAGCTCCTTCACCAATTCGACTAGTTGGGGAGGGCACGAGGCGGCATGGCGAACTGAATGGAGATTCAGATGGTGGAATACATCTTGAAGTCGCTAGTGCTCTTCAGAGTATGTTAATGTTTAAGCCTGCACATGGAAATTCTGAAGCACAGAATTGCTCGGGTGAGGAAATTCTAGTCTCTGAGTGCACTGTGCAGATTTGACCTTCTTTGGTGCCCGGTATTTACATTCCTCCTGCAAGATAAGTGGTAGGAGCGGCTCTTAACCCAAGCAATTGACAGACAGCTGCTGTTTTCAGCGGATGAACTTCTCAGGGACAGTCCATGTGCCTTCATTTGCAAGCGAAGAGACAGACTCCGGACTTGTTTATAAGTCACATGACTTTAACATCTATCTACTGCCTGGAGGCGCCCTCTGCTGTTCACTAGCAACTGTCACACCTACACTACACAAATGCACACAACATTACACGAACTGACACATATATACTGACTCATATATACACTGCCTCTCTCAACTCTTGTCTGTGTGATCTATATTGTCTGCTAATTGTGCATGAGGGTTTTTTTTCTGTGTAGTCAAAATTTGGCTCATTTAGCTTTATATGAGCTTATACGAGCGTTATTCTGATTACTATGTTTTTTTCTCTCTCCTATTGTGTTTTCCTCCCCCTCCCTTCCCCTCTTTACCTCCACTGTATGACAGGCGCCTTGTATGGCGACGTGTCATTGGATGCGCCTAACGTGCGCGTCCAATGTCAAGTCAAATTCCTTGTATGTTTACTTGTAAATATACTTGGCAATAAAGCTGATTCTGATTCTGATTCTAATATTGTTTACTATCTACCCACTGAACATATAGGCCCCATCACCCAACACACACACCACAACACAAACACCACATGCAGATTTCATATAAGATAAGATAAGATAAGATAAGCCTTTATTAGTCCCACAATGGGGAAATTCCAGGATTGCAACAGCATAGGGATAGCAACACTCAGAGCAACAATCAGAAGGCAAGAAAAAACAACATCTAGTAAACATATGTCCATATTACTATAAATGTATATATATAGACACACAGTGCAGAGCATTATGGCTGGTGAATGTGCAGCAGAAAGTCTAAGCTCTCTCTCCGCGGATGCAGCGGGCCAGCTGGAAGTCTTTGGGCATGATGGTGACCCCCTTAGCGAAGAAGAGACCCACCAGGTGGGCCTCGCTGGTCTCCTGCAGAGCCATGACGGCGAAGCTCAGGAAACGCAGGACGGTCTTGAAGTCCTGAGCGATCTCCCTCACCAGGCGCTGGACGGGCAGCTTACGGATGAGCAGCTCCGTGGATTTCTGGTAGCGACGGATCTCTCTCAGAGCCACGGGCCTGTGATGGCGAGGCCTCTTCACTCTGCCGGTGGCCGGAGCGCCTCTCCGAGCAGCCCTGGTGGCTAGCTGTCTCCTGGGGGGCTTCTTCCTCCAGTAGATTTTACGGGCGGTCTGCTTGGTTCTTGCCATCGCTCTTTATTATTCTGTCTTATATTTCTTTCACGCCGCCTAAACTCCAGCCCGGCACCCGCGTCCTTTTCGCTACAGCTCCCGGTATGTCGAGTTTCCCATTAGCACCGGGCGGCGGCCAAGTGCTAGCTAGCACTAGCTCCTCCCCACTGTAACGTCTCCCGCTGCAAACCGTGGCTCCGTCCGCCGACCCGGGAGACCCCCGGGGCGATCTGTGCGTCCGTGATATATATACAGAGTGAAAGGTGTAGAAAGAAGAAGGAAGATAAAAAAAAGGCTGTTGCAACAGGCAGCTGACTCGTGTGGCGCCGCCGGTCCGGCGGAACCGGAACAATATAATATAGTCAACAATCACACACTCAAGGCTACTGGGAGATAACTTACAACAACACATAGATAACTACAGATGTAGTGAATAAGGATAAAACTTTACAAGCTCCATGCATTGTGATGGCAACCCCTCAGACCATTATTGGTCCTGCCCCAGCTGAGCCCTTTGTATCGGCACTTGATCAAAGGTGTAGGGTACAGGGAAGATGCATGCCGGAGAGCACCAGACCATCACGACGTGTGCCCGTGACATTGAAAAGGTCGTAGGGCGAGTGACTGTATGACTTCAGTCCCCAGAAGAAGAATGGACTGGTACCCGAGCACATCCACCGCACCTCCAGCATCCAGGGTGGAGCCAGGAGCTCGAGCCTTACCAACACCAGCATGTCCACCTCTTTCCAGCGACAGGGGGGTGGCATCGTTGGGACAGCATCACCGAGCTGTTCACTGGGTGGACTGGATGTTACATACCCTCTGCTGCACCCACCAGACTGTCCTGTAGACCTCATGGGATGAGGTGTGCCTCTGAGAGCAGGGACACAGTTGTTTCGTTCCTGTGTCACCAAGATGGAACTGTGCTCCACAGCTGCAGATACGGGAAGCAGACACAGAGGAAGGTCGAACCTCTGTCGCAACCGTGTGATGAGTGCAGCTGAATGATGTGAGCCCTGGCAAGGGTCAACCGGTGGACAAAGGTTTCGTGGACTTTGTGGACTGACTCTATCCTACCCTATGACCCCTACATGGTCCACTCCACTGGACAAAGAACAATGATCATGAGGAGACCTCGAGGGGGGTACAGGACCTGGTGACAGTCCACCTCTTAGACATCACTGCACCGTGCTAAGGTGTCCACAAGGGGGGAGGCAAGGGTAGAGCCAATGGTGCAAGCCTCTTGGGTTGACACACAATGCAGGGACCTGCCTTATTCACCATCTGTTAATTGCTAGAGTGTCTCACACCATACATGGTTGACATGATAAAATCATGTCAAAGGGGGGATTGAAAGGGTTAATGTATAGTTAGTGCCAGAATAATAATTCTGTAGGTGATCTCCCATTATGCTCTACACATGTTCCATACAAATTCTGTTTGCATGCTTATGAACAAGTATGTTATGGTATATTGATAACAGGAATGAGACAAAGGTATAGAGCCCTCTCTGTCTTTTTGCTCTCTTTTAAGTCATGTCTTTTCACTTTAGTTACACACTCAAAAACAGCATTCTCACACACTCTTTAATAACACATTTTAAGGGATCGGTAACGTGAACAGAGGATGGCCTGTTCACGTCAGAGTTAAACTAGCCAATCAGACGGTCGCGTATAAGCCCATCCTATTGTACTAGGTCGCCCCACCTGAGAGAATAACTGTAACGCACCCGGAAGTCGGGGTTCAGTCTGACCACACTCCAGAGGGAGCTGCGTCACGCTGCACCCAGCGCTGCTTGCTTTACATGTGACTTCTAAATAAATGTACCATCCTTTAAATTGAAGAAATCTCCGGTTTGTTCTTGGATCTTTCAATCAAAGAATCGGGTATTTTTCTAACATGTATACTGTCTATGCTTGAAGATGTGAGAGTGTGTAATAAATCGTCTGAAACAAATCTGCCTCTTCATTTACACGCTCCACACTGGTGACCCAAGACGTATCATGGAACACGAGGCAAGATCCCCGGAGCTGACCTCGACGGGAACCTCCAGCCACGCATGTGCGGTCGCAGTCAAGCTACTGGATTTCTGGCAGAACAACCCGCGCTCTTGGTTCCACCTCATCGAGGCGCAGTTCGCCCTCCGGGGAATAACGGCAGATGACACCAAATTCCACTATGTGGTCGCAGTGCTCGATGCCTGCACAGCTCAGCACGTAGCGAGCCTGCTCGATCAGCCACCAACCGGCAACAAGTACGAGGCGCTAAAGGCTGCGCTCATCCAGCGCTTCACTCTCTCGGATGGTGAGAGAGCAGAGAGGCTCCTGACGCGGACCGAGTTGGGAGATGGGTCGGCAATAGACCTCATGGAGAAGATGCTGACGTTAAGGGGCACGGACGATGACCACTTTCTGTTTACCCACCTCTTCCTCCGGAAACTTCCGACAGCGGCGAGAGCGGCCCTGGCCAATTCGCCATCGCTGGCCGAGCGGGACTTTCATGCGCTAGCCCGGGAGGGAGACTGGATCATCATCGCCACCAGGGCGTTCACGACCATCGCGGCAGCGACAGAGCTCAGCGAGACGACCAGAGGAGGCGAGGAGCCACCGACGGCAGCAGCAGCGGGGGCCAAGGAGCGCGAGGGAGACACGCTTTGTTTATACCACCGCTTCGGAGAGAAGGCACACAGATGTACACCACCATGCCAATTCAAGCGCTCGGGAAAACGCCAAGACCGGGGGTCGGTAGCAGCCGTGACCCTCAGGGAGGAGAACAAGCTGCTCTACCTGACGGACGCACGCTCGGGGAGGCATTTCCTCGTGGACACCGGCGCCCAGAAGAGTTTCATCCGGCTGACCTACGCTGACCAGCTGGCAGAATCTAGCGGCCCCGAGATGGCGGCAGCAAACGGCTCGGAGATTAAGACCTTTGGTGAGAAGACTCTACTCTTGTCTCTACACGGCCGTACATATGAGTGGACTTTTGTCATAGCAGCATTGAATTACCATATTCTGGGGGCTGATTTTCTGTGTGCACATGGTTTACTGGTTGATGTTGCTAACAGGTGCCTAGTTAATGCACTGTCTTTCGACTCTCTCCCCTGTATAGCTTGAGTGACCCGGCCAACAGCACAAGCCAACGTCACAGCAGCAGGCGGTAAGTTCCGCACACTGCTCACCCAGTTCCCAGCACTCACAGTCCCGACATTTTCGGCAGCCATCGCTAAGCACGAGGTGGAGCATTTTATCACCACCACCGGGCCACCCGTTTTTGCATGACCTCGGCGCTTGGACGCAGCTAAACTGGCCATAGCGCGCGAGGAGTTCGCCAACCTAGAAAGGTTTGGCATCATCAGGCGCTCAAACAGCCCATGGGCATCCCCGCTACACATGGTCCCTAAAGCTGAGGGTTCGTGGCAACCGTGCGGGGATTTCCGCAGGTTGAACAACGCCACAGCACACGACCGCTACCCAATTCCCCACATACAGGATTTTTCCGTTCACCTTGCCGGAGCGCGTTTTTTCCAAAATAGATCTGGTCCGCGGTTACCACCAGGTCCCAGTGCGCGCTGAGGACATACCCAAAACAGCGGTAATAACTCCGTTCGGTTTATTCGAGTTCCTGCGCATGCCATTCAGGTTAAAAGGAGCGGCACAGACGTTCCAGCGCATGATGGATGCAGTGCTGTGCAACCTCTCGTTCGTGTTCGTCTACCTGGACGATATCCTAGTAGCCAGCGCGTCCAAAGACGAACACGAAACCCACCTCACGACGGTTTTCCGGAGGTTGGAAGAGCACGGGTTAAGGTGACGGACAGTGCCTTTTTTTTATTGAACCAATCAACTGATTGTATGAAAATATTCCATTCTTCCCATTCCCCTGATTTAATATGTGTCACCATCCTCCATAAATGAAATTATTTGGTCATAGCCCATCTGTCACTCAGTGAGGCTGCAGTACCGCCATCTCCCTATAGGTGCGTGCAGCCTTCACGTCAATTCGGTATGAAAAAAAATTGCAGAACGAGAGCAAAGTGATTCGGACAGCGATTATTTTCTAGAGTTTGACGACCTCAATATAAATGATGAAATTGACAATGAAGACGTTTTGGGTGGTGTGTGGCCTGTCAGCCTTATTTGTTCGAGGCAGAGGGAGAGGAGAAAGACGCAACACAGACGGAGAACAGAACACTTTTACGATCGGCTGGAACATTTTTCTTGGTAAAAGATTCTTAGAAATATTTTTCTTTGGCGACATGCATGGTCACACACTTAATTTTCAAACTAAAACTACCCATTGGTCACTCGCTGCCTGATGACATGTTGTTAATCATCTTGTCAATACTTTTAACAGCCGCTGATTAGCACCTGCTGGTCTGTGCGCAGCTGGAGCTGATGAGACAGATGACGGCCCAGCGGTATGAACACCCTAATATGCTAATATTTGATAAGTTGGTAAGGCAATGCAAACCATGGCTTGGAATTCATTTAAGATGTTTAGTAAACATTTGCAGTGAATATTAAAAATAAAAAAAATTACCCTGTTTACTTCTCGTGTTCTGACAGTTGATCGCCACTAGCACTGACCCCGTTCTCAGAGTCACACTTGGAAATCGAGGCATATATAGTTGGAATAGCCGTTTTCTTTATCAGAAATCTTTTTGCAAATTTCATTTCAAATTGACATAATGTCTGGCCCAGGAAACACGCACGCAGGCTCAGGATAGATTTAACAGCTTTATTCAACAAGCAGGTGTGTGTGAATGGATTTATGGGGATGTGCTGACGAGGGACAGGTGTGCGCGCAGCTGAATCCGCTGAGGAGCGGCGAGTCGTGACACAAATTGCATCTTATTCTCGAAATCGCTGTCAACGAAATCTCTACTGCACATTTTTGGTGTTTTACCGACATAAGTCCATTTTTTTTTGCGTTTTCTGAACGAATTTCACCCATGCCGTTCTGATTTTCACAGGGACGGGACATTCAAAAACACTCACAGCATGCTCCTCTGGTATAACGTCGCACCCGTACACAACACAACGACAAACCATAATTAATTCGATTCCTGAAATCCTAATGTTAATAAATAATCTATTTCTAATCCACAAGTATTCCGAGAAATATCCGTAATCGCCGATTTTAAAACGTAAACTTCAAATAAAACCAAGCAATGTCTGCCGACTGTGTGCCAAACCGAGATGACGTCACACAGTCAGTGGCCATCTTAGCCGCTGTTCTTGGCTGGGTCAGACAGCTCTCCACAACAGCGTACTTCAAGGGCGCATTGTCACCTTATGCGACATACGTTGACACCAAAACATGTGGGGTTCCAATTAGCTCGTCTCAGACAACAATTTGAGATATGATTTAGCGATTTTGAATTTTCATCTGTCCGTCGCCTTTAATAATCAACCCAGCGAAATGTCAGTTCGTAGTGACGGAGATTGATTTTTTGGGGCACCGCGTCTCTCCCGAAGGAGCGATCCCGCTGCCTGACAAGGTGCGTGCAGTGGTGGATTTTCCCCAGCCGCAAACGGTCAGGGCGCTACAAGAATTTTTGGGAATGGTGAACTTTTATAACTGTTTCCTTCCCCGCGCAGCGCAGCTCATGCAACCATTGTACGCCGCGCTCAAAAAACAGAAACCCGCGGATAGGGTCGAATGGACCCTGGAGCGAGAGCGGGCCTTCTCGGAAGTCAAAGCAGTCCTGGCAAGCACTGCATTGCTGGCGCATCCAGACCCAAAGGCCCACATAGCGCTCACCACTGACGCTTCAGATGTGGCCATAGGGGCTGTCGTGGAGCAGCGTGGAGCCGGGGCTTGGCAGCCGCTCGCCTTTTTCAGCAGGACTTTGCGCGACAGTGAACGTAAATACAGCACGTTCGACAGAGAGTTGCTGGCTCTCCACCTGGCCATTCGCCACTTCCAGTTCTGGCTGGAAGGGCGCAGTTTCACCGCGTTCGTTGACCACAAGCCGCTAACATTCGCGATGGCCAAGGTTTCAGGACCGTGGTCGGGCTGGCAGCAGAGACAGCTGGCCGCGATCTCAGAGTTTACTACCGATATTCAGCATGTGTCGGGTAAACTGAATGTAGTGGTAGACTCCCTCTCGCGTGCTGTGGTGGCCCCGGTCTGCGTGGGGATAGATTACGCAGCCATGGCCACAGAGCAGGTTAGTGACGCGGACGTGCGCGCGCTCCAGTCTGGACCAACAGGGTTAAGGCTGGAGTACAGGGTGCTGCAAGACGGCATGCCCCCCCTAATCTGCGACGTCTCCACGGGTCGCCCACGTCCCGTGGTTCCGGCCGCGTGGCGCCGCCGCGTGTTTGACTCGATTCACTCTTTGGCACACCCAGGAGTGCGCGTGTCGGTCAAAATGGTAGGAGAGAAATTTGTGTGGCCGAGCCTTCGCAAACAAGTGAAAGAGTGGGCGGCAGCCTGCGTGGCGTGCCAACGAGCCAAAGTACACAGACACACGAAGGCTCCCTTGGAGCCATTTTGTATTCCGGCTAAGAGGTTCGACCATGTTCACGTGGACCTTGTGGGCCCCCTCCCGCCATCACAGGGGTGCACGCACCTCCTGACAATGGTGGACCGCACCACGCGCTGGCCGGAAGCGGTTCCGCTGGTGGCAACCACGTCCGAGGAGGTGGCGCGCGCTTTTTTAACAGCATGGGTGGCGCATTTTGGAGTCCCGTCGGACATTACGTCCGACAGAGGCCCTCAATTTGTTTCCGAACTCTGGTCAGCGATGGTCTGCAGCCTGGGTATTACAGTTCACCGCACAACGGCGTACAACCCACAGGCTAATGGGTTATGCGAACGTTTTCATAGACCATTGAAAGAGGCTCTCAGGGCTTCATTGACGGATGCAAATTGGGTAGACAGGCTACCGTGGGTTTTATTGGGGTTGCGCTCCGCGCCTAAAGAGGATCTGGAAGCTTCCCCGGCAGAACTCGTTTTTGCGCAACCACTCCGGCTGCCCGGGGAGTTTCTGCCAGATAATCCCGCGCCGGGCAGCTGCCTGTCTCAGCTTTTGCAGCGTAGCGCAAACACAGGCACGCTGCCGGGCCCTGCCCACCACAGTTTCCCGCGCGTTTTTGTGCCTAAAACTTTGAAGAACGCGGAGTTCGTGTTTGTCAGACACGACACCCACCGCCCTCCACTGCGCCCACCCTATGATGGACCGTTCAGAGTGCTGGAAACAGGGGATAAGCATTTTTTGCTAGACTTGGGGGGTAGGAAGGAAAAAATTGGCATAGACAGACTCAAACCTGCTTTCGTTGTGGCGGACGAGCAAGTGCTGTTGGCGAGCGCCCCTCGGCATGGAAGACCCCCACGAGAAGCTCCCCAGAGAAACGATTCCCCAGAGCACCCACACGGACAGACAGAAAGGTTTCCCCCCCAAACAACATCCCCCCAAAGGCAGGGCAGCGCTGCGGAGGCGGTGAATTCTGGTTACAGCAGATACGGGATAAGACTGAAGCCCAAGCAACATGTGGACTAATGTGTAATGGTTCTATCACAGCATGTGGACTGTTATCTTCTTGTCCTATCTAAGATGCTAGGGGTGGTGGTGTGGCACCTGGGGAGAGCCTAATTGTGTACCATCTAAGACAGGAACAAAGAGCAGGGGTTCCCTAGTGAGATAAAAGGGAGGTGTTAAGAATGAGTGGGTTGATTTCAATGTGACGCGAAGGTCATCTTTTGTGTGTGAGAAAATTCTAGAACAGGGGTCGGCAACCCGCGGCTCCGGAGCCGCATGCAGCTCTTTCATCCCTCTGCTGCGGGTCCCTGTGGCTTTGGAAAATAAATAATGAGTATTTAATTAAAATGTATTTTATTTTAGTTCATTAGTTTTTAAAATGTAATTCTAAATTTGAAGATTATGGTGATCTTGTAAAAGCTAAAAAAAAACGTGTTAAAGTTTAATCACCGTCAGCGAAAATCAACACGATTACATTAGTGCTCAGCGCTTCCCCGGAAGTCGTCTCCCGCGATAACCTGGATGTGTTGTGTTCAAGCTACTGCTGTATTGCAGTACCTTGACAGCCCTGCGATTGGATAGTTGCAAACGATTGGACCAATCAAATGGCTCGTTGTATGCTTTTTCAAAGATTCATGGCGGCGTGTTCTCAGGGATGTGATTTTCTGCTAATTTGCCGAATTCCGCTTTATTTTATCTTCCAGGAAGATAAAGTACGTTAAGTACGTTAGCGGCTTGTAGTCCACGAACGCAGTGAAGCTGCGCCCTTTCAGGCAGGACTGGAAGTGGCATATGGCCACTTCCGGTAATCGGTATGGCCAGGTGGAGAGTCATTAACTCTCTGTTACTGGCGGCGTACAACGGCTGTATGAGCTGGGCTGGCGCGAGGGAGGAAACGGTAATAAAAGTTAACCATCCCCTTTTATGATTCCAAACAGTTTGAAATTGACAGTGCACAGTGGACATTGACTCATAACTTTTGAATATTTCTAAGACTTGGCTGCATCAGTGATTGTGCAAAATGAACTGCTCAAGACTCAATGGAGATTGAAACTGGTGATCTGAAATGAATGCTGAAATTATAAAAAGTAATGGTATGTTGGAATTTTATTTCTATTATGGAACAGATAAAATTAACTGATTTTGATTTGATCAAGTGTTAAAGCATGTGATGGATAATGCTTGTTGGAATATTTTAGGAATGCTATCTTCTTGGAACATAAGTCAATATTATACAGTAAGAAGTGGCATTCAGCTGTTTGTTTTGTCATTTAAGCACAGTTCTGGTACTTAAAAATCATAAAAACCCAGGAGCTTCGGGGGGCTTTGCCCCCCTTGACCCCCCCACCCCCACCCCACCGGGGCTCTGCCCCTGACCCCGCTGGGGGACTGTGTCCCCCAGACCCCCTGCTTAATTTTCAGATAATTTCCCCAACCCCAAATCACATCCCTGGTTCGTGTTGGAATTCTGAGCTTTCGGTATTGTTTTCAGCGGAATTATGAGATTTTTATCGAAGGATCAGGAATCATCAGTGCTAGAAATAGCACTCTCCTTTCAACCCAATGTCAACCTTCAACCCAATGTCTTTTTTTTTTCGGAGTTCAAAATGTTTTTGTTGCATGCAGAAATGTAATTTTGTTTTCTCTGCAGGAGTTCCCTGATTTCATAAATGCAACACATTATAGTTTGTTTATACATAGCATAAAGGGAAAAAAAAGTTATATGCAGTGTTATTTCATTTTAAGTGTCAAAAGGGTTTTTGTGGCTCCCAGTGTTTTCCTTTCTGTGGGAAACGGGTCCAAATGGCTCTTTGAGTGGTAAAGGTTGCTGACCCCTATTCTAGAAGAATGCCATGATATTTAAGAGAGGAACTTCTGCTGGAATGTATACTGTCTATGCTTGAAGATGTGAGAGTGTGTAATAAATCGTCTGAAACAAATCTGCCTCTTCATTTACACGCTCCACACACGTGCCATGCGATGGTAATTAGGGAGGGTAATTAGCTTATTAGCAAGACCTGCAGCTAATCTTGATTACCCTGAAAGTAGAACTTTAATATATTTGATCATTTTAGCCAGTTACCAGTGAAATAAAAAGTGAAGGTTGCTTTGATAGCAGCCTTCAGCTCGTCTGCATTGTTAGGTCTGGTGTCTCTCATCTTCCTCTTGTCAATACTGCATAGATTCTCTATGGGGTTTAGGTCAGGAGAGTTTGCTGGCCAGTCAAGCTCAGTGATACCATGGTCATTAAACCAGGTTTTGGTACTTTTGGCAGTGTGGGCAGGTGCCAAGTCATGCTGGAAAATGAAATCAGCATCTTCATAAAGCTTGTCAGCAGAGGGAAGCGTGAAGTGTTCTAAAATTTCTTGGTAGATGGCTGCGCTGACTTTGAATTAAAAGAAAATAAATTATTTAAAGTCAATGTCATGGTCGTGAGTGCACACTCCCTCCTTCCCGTTGTTTCCTTCCTCGGGTCATCAACACACCTGGGTGACGAGACACACCTGCTGCCTTTCATCAGCCAGCGTTTAAAAGGAGCATCTCTTCATTGCGCAAACGCTGTCATGTGTGCCGATTTCATCCGCACTCAGGCCATACTCCTCCTCAGCCCGGCTTTTATTATGACAGCGTCTCAGCAGGCCTCTGGCTGTCAAGCTCCACAGGACGGAGCTTGACAGGCTGGAGGCCAATTACCTCTCATCAGCTGAGGCGCTGTCAACCACTATAAAAGGGAGTGGTCCTGATTGTTCAGGGCGGTGACCTCACACACGGTCCACACCACCTCTCGTTGTGGATCAGGCTGGAATCCCTACGTCCGGCTTCAGCCCTCCTCTCTTCCCTCATCGTATCCGTAAGTGTACTCCTTTTATTACCTCCGCCAGGCCACAGGAGGTTATGTTTTTGCCGGGGTTTGTCTGTCTCTCTGTTTGTCTGTCTGTCTGTTGGTTAGCAAGATAACTCAAAAAGTTTTGGACGGATGTCGATGAAACTTTCAGGCGTTGTTGGAAATGGTACAAGGAAGAACTGATTAAATTTTGGGGATGATCTGGATCACCGTCTGGATACAGGAATTTTTTAAACGATTCTTTAACATTGTGAGATAGGGCCATTTTCAACATGTGTGCAGGCGCAATGGAGGGCGCTGGTCGTCGTGTCTGACAAACACGAACTCCGCGTTCTTCAAAGTTTTAGGCACAAAAGCACGCGGAAAACAGTGGTGGGCCGGGCCCGGCAGCGTGCCTGTGTTTGCGCTACGCTGCAAAAGCTGAGACGGGCAGCTGTCTGGCGCAGGATTATTTGGCAGAAATTCCCCGGGCAGCCATAGGGGCTGCGCAAAAACAAGCTCTCTGCCAGGGAAGCTTTCAAATCCTCTTTTGCCACGGAGCGCAACCCCACTATAAAACCCATGGCAACCTGTCTACCCAATTTGCATCCGTCAGTGAAGCCCTGAGTGCTGCTTTCAGTGATCTATGAAAACACTCACATAACCCATTGGCCTGTGGGTTGTACGCGGTTGTGCGATGAATTGCAACGCCCGCAGCCTGGGAGTTTGGAGATGGAGGAGATGGACACAACAGCAACACTTGAGTTTATTACCTCCGCCAAGGAGGTAATGCTTTTACTACTGAACCACTAATCCTATCATTGTGAATCCAATTGCTAGCCATATGTTTTCATGGTCAAGGAATCTGAAAACGTACACACAAACACTGTATGGGGGGAACTGTGGCGCTTGGCGGAGGTCTGCGCTCTCCGAGTGCTTTTCTAGTTATTTGTGTTTTGCCCCACTAGGCTCTTTTCCTTTGTCATCATTATCTGTAAGTCAACCTTTTGTATTACTTGTGTTTTGCCCCACAAGGCTCTGTTCCTTTTTCCCTTATTATTAATAAACGACGCAAACTCACCGGTTAGCCCTTGGCTCTTATTTATGGCTCGCCAGAGCCATACGTAACAGTAGGTCACAGCCAGTGAGTTGCCGGCTACCGTGAGTTTTGCATTATTGGACTGTTGTTCTTCCCTGTCTGGGTGACTGCGTGCTGGGGGAATGTCATCCTTCAGGCGCAGCATTCGGCGCCTGGGCTACGAGCTAGCGGAAGCTCTAGACTACGTGGATGGAACGGTCTTCACCGCTACGCTCTACGACACCCCCAGCGATATATGCCGACACTTGGACCTCGCTGAGGATATCATAAGGCGCCTTCCCCGCTATGCCAATCATCCAGAGATTACGGCGAGGAGGGCTGACACCTCAGCGCAGCGTGAGAGACTCCGTGGGCTGGAGGGAAACCCCGGCAGAACGCCGAAGAGGAGGAATCATCACCCCTTGCTTCGGGATCCCGCTCCTGCCTCCGTTCCGGCCCGGGAGTTCGCACCATCCAGGGGTTTTTCCCCAACAAGCGTGACGTCACTCGGGATTCCCCCAGAGAAGTTGCAGCTGACAGCAATGGACATCTGGGACCGAGTGGCTGCTGCTCGCTCCGCTGCTCATCCTACACAAATCATTAAGCATGTGATGGCAGCAGTTAGACTGGTGGAGAGGAATCCAGAGTTGCGTGATTTCCCTGAGTTCGCTGACCTGCTCGCCTCTGTTTCTGCACAGGAGCGGCGATTCCCGGACCTCACCTTCGCCTCGCCCCCTGCAAGAAACCGTCGTCACACCGGCTGTCAACCTCAGCGTGAATCCCGTCTGGATCCAGTTCCGGGTTGCCGCAAGGGCTCAATTCCTCGCACAGCTGCCACTCCTGCGCCTCGTCAGAGGGGAATCCCCACAGCCTCTCCCCCCGGGCTATCTTCTCCTGCTGTTCCATCAGCGCTCCATGCCCGGCTCGTCTCGGCTGACGCCCCCTCCTCCTCGTCACCTATCCCGGCTGCTGTGTGTCTCTGGAGTCCTGTCCTGGCGAGCCCCGTCCCGGAACCATCTCGAGCAGCTCCCCGTCGTCCTCCCAGGGGACCCTCTGTCACCGTCCGGCGGGGGAAGGGAGGAGCAACGTCCGCTGCAGCAGGTACCATCCAGCCCCCAGGAGACAGGCAAGTCCAAACTAATCCATATACTCATAATTGTGATTTGCCTTGTCAGACTCCTGGGGGTGGAGTTCGGGGTTCGCAGCCCCCCGAGCTCCCACCACCTGCTGTGGCTTTAATTGTTAATCCCGCATCCTCTGTGTCTCCCTCCGCTGAGCGGTCCTCGATGCCAGGCCAACGTCGCTGGATGAGGAGGGGGCCTGCAGTTCTGGAGAGCCTGGTTCCGGTCCCACAGCCACGTCGTGGGCGGAGGGGGAGGGCAGACTGCAGCGTGGAACCTGCACCGACGAGGAAGCGTCCCCGGGTCTCCACGGACGAGCGGTCCGGTCCAGCGGGTCGAGGGTCCCCTGCCACCACACCATGCGGGCCATCGGCGTGGGCATCGGTGTCGGAGGATCCTGAGGCTGCGGACACCATCATGCCAGCTGCGGAGCCCAACGTAGCTGAGTGGGAGCCAGATGACGACCTCCTGCCGTCTGATCCCGGATCTTCGCAGTCCTGGACAGCGTCAGAACCCGAGATCAGACAAGTGCTCTGTTTTGTCTTTCTCCTTTCCATCCTAGAGCATTTTTGCCTGTCTCTTGGGGAGATGAGCCGGGTGCAGCCGCCCGCTGCGTCCGAGCCTGTCTAGCCGGGTTCTGACGCTGCCAGTGATCCTGATCCCGGTTCTTCTCTCTCTCCCGAGCCTTCTTCCAGGGTCACCGGCGAGGAGCTGCTTTCGCCCGCTGTGCCAGAGGTTCCAGGTTCGGGGTTGGAGGTCGGTTCTGGTGCGGTGCCGACCCAATCGGGGTCCATCGCGGGTGCAACCGAGACCCAATCGGGGTCCATCGTGGGAGCAGCCGTGACCGAATCAGGGTCCAACGAGGGTGCAGCACCAGCGGTATCCAAGTTCGGTGAGGGAGCTGCAGATCCCCTGCCACCGGACACTGGACCGGCTCATCTTCTCCCCCATCTTCACCGTCGTCCTCATCTTCACCCTCATCTTCCCCCCAAGTCTTCTCCACCAGGTGCCGTATGAACCCCTCACTTTCGGCCCGGCTCGCCCTCGCTATTCCCCTCTGCAGGGAAGCTGTTGCCTTTCTCTCCCCTGCGGTCCTGGTGGCTGAGCGACGCGGGTCGGCCGCCAGAAGGACTGCCGCGCCCATTTGGCTCTCTGGTCCGGCCACCCGACCCACTGGACTCTCTATTTGGCGGCCTGGTCCAGCCACCTGAAGTACTGTTTTTCCTGGCCTGGGATTTGGGTAGGCCGCCTGAATTCTTCCTGTCACCCCTGTTGGCGGTTTGGACGCTGGGTGTGGGGAGACCCCCCGAACTGTATTATTTCTCCTGTCATTCCTGTGCCTTTGGTTCCTTTGTGATTTTTGTGAGTGTGCAGGTATGATATTATGATTTCTTGTAGCCCTATCGCGGTTAGCGTGTCTTTTTTTTTTCTCTTCCCCTCTCCTGTTGAGGGATGTTCTGTATATGCTAGATTGCACCTTAGGAGCCCCTGTGTTTTCCTTCTAGGTCTCCTGTGGTTGCTTTTTTTGTTGGGTCCTGTCTGTACATTATCGGCATTTTATGGAGTATTGTGTTTTTTTTCTCCTGTACTCTGTAATTGCTTCGTTTGTTTCTCTGCCATTGTCGTGGGTTTTTTTCTCTCTCTCTCTCCTTTTTCCAATTCACGCCCTCCTGGCCTGCGCCCCATCTGCCCACCCTGGGGGGGGGGGGGGGGGGGGCCTTGGGTGTTACTGGCCGTTCTGAGCCCGGTCTTGAGGGGGAGGTCCTGTCATGTGCACCGATTTCATCTGCGCTCAGGCCATACTCCTCCTCAGCCCGGCTTTTATTATGACAGCGTCTCAGCGGGCCTCCGGCTGTCAAGCTCCACAGGACGGCTGGAGGCCAATTACCTCTCATCAGCTGAGGCGCTGTCAACCACTATAAAGGGGAGCGGTCCTGATTGTTCAGGGCGGTGACTTCACACACGGTCCACACCACCTCTCGTTGTGGATCAGGCTGGAGTCCCTATGTCCGACTTCAGCCCTCCTCTCTTCCCTCATCGTATCCGTAAGTGTACTCCTTTTATTATTTGTGTTTTGCCCCACGAGGCTCTTTTCCTTTGTCATCATTATCTGTAAGTCAACCTTTTGTATTACTTGTGTTTTGCCCTACGAGGCTCTGTTCCTTTTTCCCTTATTATTAACAAACGACGCAAACTCACCGGTTAGCCCTTGGCTCTTATTTATGGCTCGCCAGAGCCATACGTAACAAACGCTGGCTCATCTGGGTATACTGCAATAGCAGAGTCCTGTTAAAGCAAGCATTATTCTCTGAAGGTGTAGTTTCCGTACTCACCTGTCTAGTTTCTCCTTTCCAGGTTGCTGCCACTGTGCAGGTACGTCTCCGGGGACTGCGTGCGCTCACTGCCCCATCATCTCCACTCAGCTACAACCATTCTCCACCCGGTCAGGCACCACCGACTCCACCAACTTCACCCTGCTGGTTCGTCTCTTCTCTGCTCGGGGTCCTGCCGGTTCTCCCTATTATCCCACGTAAGTGGCAGTTTGGCTCGCTCATTTCCCTGTATCCATTTCTCCACTCACAGCTCTTGTTCTCCCTCCGCAGGCTGCTTCCTCTGGCAAGTGACATTTTCCATAAGCTGTGCTTTACTTTGATATTTAATAAACTCCTCAGACGTGTGTTTGTGTTCTTGATTGTCCTTCTGTTGCTGCATAGTGCGTGTGGGCTGTCTACAATTGGTAATCATGACAGTTAATTTTATGTAATATTCTTTTTTTGAGATACTGAATTTGGGGTTTTCATGAGCTGTTAGCCATAACCATCAAAATTAAAAGAAATAAACACTTGAAACATATCACATTCTGTGTAATGAATCTATATATGAGTTTCATTTTTTGAAGTGAATCACTGAAATTTACTTTTTGATGAATTCAGATTTATTGAGATGCACCTATCAGTGAGAAAATCGGTGCAAATGTACAAGAAAAACATGAAAATATGAGGAAAAAATGGTGAAACATGACAAAAGTTTAAAAAAAAAAGGAACAAACTTGCCAGGAAAAAGTTGCAAGAAAAATCTCAGTAATTGGTGAGAAAATTGGAGATCTGAACATTTACGAGAGAAATGAAAAGTTAAAAAAAGTTTTAAAAATTGTTGTTTTTTTTGGGGGGGGGGGGTCATCACCAGTCCGCCAAGGGCGTCATGCAAGCCAGGACCGCCACTGATGACAGGGATCAGTTCTGAGTCCCCCTCACAGAAGAAAAGGAGTGGGTTAGAGGCCCCCTGATAAGAAGCTCTTTAAAGGGATTGACAAAACCTAAGGCTATCTGGATTAGTCAAAACATTGTCTGTGGTTTTTTCACGTATAAAAAAAAGGAAAGGAAAGGAGGTTTGAGGCCTTCTAATGTGTAGATTCCTTTTGCACCTTGCTGTAACGGTTTAATGTTTTCATGTAAAGCTCTTTGATTAGTCTTGTACACAAAATGAGCTACACAAATAAACTTGCCTTGTTTGCTATGGTGATGGACAGGCTGACAGAAGAGGTCAGGCAGGAGTGGACTATGATGTTTGCAGATGACATTATTATTAGGTATATTATGTATGTTATTTTTCTGTCTACATGACTACTTGAATAATCACATAACCCCAGAAATCTGATTATAACCGATTTATTAGTGTGCATGTAAACATAGCCATTGATTTAAAAATCAAAGGACCCAGCATAACAGATGTAGACTGAATACAGGTTCATGATATAAGGGTACAAATTTATGAAAACATAAAAATTACAAGAAAAAAAGGAAGAAAAAAAAATAATGAAATTAAATTTTTATTTAATCCACCTTATTCCTGGGGGTGCCGCTGTAGGAACGATTATGGACGGAGCTTCCGGTTTCGGCTGACCTAGTGTTTAATCAGTCAGGAAGAGTTGGGTAGCAGTGGCATTTAAAATAGCATTTTTAAAAGTTTTTCAAATTCATCTTAATGTATAGTCCACATACGTGTTTTGCACTCAAGTGGCAGTTAATTTCAGCACTTGTAGTTTTTCTATTTTTGAATGTTTTTGTGTAGTTCTGGTACTTGCTGCTGTTCGTGGTGTGAGGCTCCTCACAGATAAGCACAGCTAAATCTGTGGCTTCAACAGCAATGAGTAGATCATGCACTGAAAACTAAAGGATTGTTCGTGTGATCGGTGGTACAGACACAGCAGCACCAGGTATGTTTTCACTTGTATCAATGTCACAGATTTGACGTTTTACCCCGAATTTAAAATGCCCAAGCACAGTGTTGTGGTTCTTTGTGACTCTGACTAGACTCTACGTCTGCTCTGAGGTAAATTTGAATATGTCCAACATATTTTAACAATATGCAGCCGACTTTATTGCGGTGGAGACATTGATATTATCTCAGAGCTTTTGATTACAGTGTTAGCATGTTAGCAGCGGAGCTAACTAACGGAGCTACTGGCCACTTTTTAAGGTCATCTTCTCATCCCTCCATAGTCGTGGGATGTGGTATGATTATATTACTGTTTTTGAGGATTAAAAGGCTGTGTTCCTGCATTTTTGATGCCGAAGTCATTGTTTTTTTAACAAGGAAAAGTGCCCCGTTTCAGTGACAATTGATTCTGCCAGTGTTACGTAGTGTCTGCAGAATTGACCAAGTGCATTCTGGGTAGGGTAGGACCCGTTAGTTCGCTAAGATCACGTCAACGTAGGAGACATCATCACAAAGCAGCTGTGTTGTAAACTGTAATAGTCGTTCTCACAACCGCCGTGGAGAAAAGGTAAACCACGGAATAGGCTTTTATCGTTTTCCAGCATGGAAGAAGAACAGCACACGTTTCAGATGTAACTAAGCAGCGACACCTGGTCTGGATTGCAGCAGTCAGAAGACCCAACATAACTTTCAAACACACACCTGTATCGATGGTGGTGTGCTCAAAGCATTTTCATAAAGGTACGTTATGATTTATTGTGTATGTCTGTTGTAGTTAAGACTTGCTTGGTCACAGCTTTTACCCTACATCAGCAGTGCTAAGCTAAACAGAGCAAAGCTAAAGAAAGACTCTGATATCCAAGTAACTAGAAAAAGTTACCACTCACACACCTGTGTAAGCGGGTTTAATTTGTTCTACACCAAAGTATTTTCTTACCGTTTCCTTTGCTTTAACAGGCAGACCAGCTTATGAAATGCTAGACTGTGATCCTGACTGGGCACCTTCTCTAAACCTTGGGCATGCAGAGCTTCCAGCTGCCACTCCTGACAGGTTTAACCGCTTATGCAGACGGGCGAGATTACGACAAAAAGAATCAACAGGGCATGCAAATGAATCCTCAAGACAGACCCCCAACACCACTGGCCCCGTGACTGAGATGGATAATAAGATAAGATAAGCCTTTATTAGTCCCACAATGGGGAAATTCCAGGATTGCAACAGTACAGGGATAGCAACACTCAGAGCAACAATCAGAGGGCAAGAAAAAACAAAAGCAGCTAGTATACATATGTACATATTACTATATATATATACACATATGTACATATTAATATATATATATATATACTGTATATATATATATATATATATATATAGAGAGAGAGAGAGAGAGAGAGAGAGAGAGACAGTGCGGAGCATTGTGGTTGGTGGATGTGCAGCAGAAAGTCTAAGCTCTCTCTCCGCAGATGCGGCGGGCCAGCTGGATGTCTTTGGGCATGATGGTGACCCTCTTGGTGTGGATGGCGCACAGGTTGGTGTCCTCGAAGAGACCCACCAGGTAGGCCTCGCTGGTCTCCTGCAGAGCCATGACGGCGGAGCTCTAGAAGCGCAGGTCGGTCTTGAAGTCCTGAGCGATCTCCCTCACCAGGCGCTGGAAGGGCAGCTTATGGATGAGCAGCTCCGTGGATTTCTGGTAGCGACGGATCTCTCTCAGAGCCACGGTACCGGGCCTGTAACGGTGAGGCTTCTTCACTCCGCCGGTGGCCGGAGCGCTTTTCCGAGCAGCCTTGGTGGCCAGTCGCTTCCTGGGGGCTTTTCCTCCAGTAGATTTACGGGCGGTCTGCTTGGTTCTTGCCATCGCTCTTTATTATTCTGTCCTATATTTCTTGCACGCAGCCAAAACTCCAGCCCGGCACCCGCGTCGTTTTCGCTTCAGTTCCCCGGTATGTCGAGTTTCTCCGTTAGCACCGGGTGGCGGTTGAGTGCTAGCTAGCTCTTCCCTGCTGTATCGTCTCCTGCTGTAAACAGAGGCTCCGTCCGCCGACTCGGGAAACCTTTGGGGCGATCTGTGTGTCCGTGATATATATAGAGCAGAGGTGTCAAACTCATTCCATGGAGGGCCAAGACCCTGCATGTTTTACTTCCACCCAGTGTCTTCAGCAGGTGCTTTCACTGATCAGCAATCAGTGGGAAGAAATTCAGTTAAAATCACCTGTTGAAGACACTGGGTGGAGGTAAAACCTGCAGGGTCTTGGCCCTCCAGGGAATGAGTTTGACACCCGTGATATAGAGTGAAAGGTGTAGAAAGAAGAAGGAAGATAAAAAAAGGGCAGTTGCAAAAGGCAGCCAACTCGTGTGGTGCCGGAACCGGAAGGATGTAATAAAACCGGAAGGATAATGTAGCTCCTTCAGGTAGTCTTTTTTTTACCTATGTTTTTCTTTCTAAAATGTGTCTTGGGATTCCTTTTGATTACAAAATATATTAACTACAGTTGTTTATTGTCCTGATCAGCAACAGATGACACCACACCTCTGGCTGAGATGGAGGAGACAACATCTGATGAAGCAGCACAGATCTGTCAGGCTGATGCTCCAGTGGAAAATGCGCAAGAACTACAGAACTGCAGCATGTGTCACCTTAGGCTTTAAAGAAATTTTACTCTTGCAAGACAAGAACAGAAAGTTAAAGGGAGAGCTCTCCAGAAAGGCCCTGGATGAGAATTTCCTCAAAGATAATGACTCAAAGGTGAAATACTACACTGGGCTTCCATCTTTCAGTTTAATGGCTCTGCTGATGCAATTTTTTCCCAGCCTACCAAACACAGAAAAAATTTCCCATTTTCAAATTCTCCTTTTAACTATGATGCGTTTGCGGCTTAATTTGCTTCTTGAACATATTGCACACCTTTTTGACATAAGCAGACAAACCGCATCCATCCTATTCTGCGACACCATAAATGTGCTCCATGCACACCTCAACCCTTTGGTGTACTGGCCAAAGAGACCTTGTTTGCAGGCTAGCATGCCACATCAGTATGTTGAAATGTTTGGCAGTAAGGTCAGTTTTTATTGACTGCTTTGAACTTTTTAGTTTTAGAATGTAGACACTGACATGTTTTTGGTATGGTTTAGACCTTTTGACATCATGTCTTTAACTGTGTCAATAATATTGAAGCAGTTAAAGCAGCACCTCTTCACTTTTTCTTATTGCGAAAGCATTTTGCTTTCTTTCTGTCACGCCGCGCCGCTCATCAGCGGCGCCACCTGCTCACACACCTGCTCGTCATCAGCGGCGAGGGATATAAGCCGCCTCGCCCTGAGCTTCGGCCTGAAGCCGTCAGACTTCGTTACTCATCATCGTGAGTCAAACCTCTACTTCAGCGTAAACATTTTGGGTAAGAAGTCCTTACCTCCTTTCTTTTCCAGTCTGCTCCACTGTGCACAGGTGGATTCCTCGGCGGCGGACAACGCCTCTCCCTCGCCATTCCTCGCTGCTGCACCGAGCCCTGCAGGTGGCTGTCTACCGGGTCCCGTCCTTGTGGTGCCAGTCATCTGTCTCTCCCAAGTAAGCTCCTCACTCGCTCATTCTCCTCCTGTGTTGGTGTGTGCCCGTCACCCTTTATCCTTGTGCTCTTTCCCATAGGGTTGCCGGCTGTACGGTCTCCTGCCTCTGTGCCCGAAGCAGACGCCGCCACCAATACATTTACATCCCGCAGACACACATCCATTCACTCCTGTTGCTAATAAACTATTTGAACTTCTCTGAGCCTGTGTGTGTACGTCTCCTGAGCCGTGCGTTATGTCAGTACGGCTTCAGCAGAGCGGCTCGGCAGACGGCGGGCTCGCACACCGGTTTTCCACTCTCGAGGCTCGAGTGTATCAGATAGCCTATCAGCAACAGGTGATTTTTAATCAATTATTAAATTTAACTAACCGGTTGGGCCGCTTGGACCCCCAGCAGCCGTTCCCCCTGGCTCGTCAGGGTGGCGCGGCTCCTGCTGCTCCAGTGGCCGTCCAGCAGGCTCCGAGTGCACCGGTTCGGCTCACACCCATTCCAAACCCCGCCCGCTTTAGCGGTAAACTCGGCGGAGCGCGGGGGTTTATTATGCAGTGTGAGTCCGTTTTCCACCGTGTGCCCGGAGACTTTCCCTCAGATCATAGCCGAATTGGTTATATCGGGAATCTCCTGGAGGGGCGAGCTTTAACATGGATCTACGCCGTTATGGCGAGGCCCAGTTATGCCACCCTCACATATGACCAATTCGTGAGGCGCTTCCTGGAGGTCTTTGACCATACTCCTACCGAGACGGTCCAGGTCGATCGGCTTCTCGCCCTCCAGCAGCGAGGCCGGTTGGCAGCGGACTACACGGTCGACTTCCGAGTAGCGGCGGAGGAATTAGGCTGGGAGGAACGCTCCCTCTGCGGCCTTTTTCTCCGCAGCCTCAATGATGATCTGAGGGATGAACTGGCTGGGCGGGATATTCCTGAGACGCTAGCGGAGCTGACATCCTTAGCGAGTAGTTTGGACAACAGGCTGCGCGAGCGCTCCTCGGGGCGGAAGTCGTCTTCTTCTCGCCCTCGTGGAGTCTCGCCGCACCTGTCCCAAGCTCGCCCCCTGGCGGCGCCGCCACCATCATGCCCCGAGGAGTCGGAGCCGATGGTGACGGGCTGGACAAAGCTTTCCCCTGCAGAGAAACAACGCCGCCGTGAGTTGGATCTCTGCATGTATTGCGGAGAGGACCAACACACGGTGAAGCTTTGCCCACGGAAAGCCAGTCGGCGGGGTCCGCGAGTCACTGTAGGGGGCCTCGCGGATGTCAACCGGTTAAATACTCTCACTCAATTAAAGCTGCCCATCCGTTTCTGCCACAACCCCATTGGGCACCTCACCCACGCACTGGTGGATTCGGGCGCAGAAGGCAGCTTTATTTCACAAAGCCTGGCAACCCGATTGGGCATCCGCTGCCAGGCACTCAAAAACCCCATCTCCCTGGTCAACCTCTCCCGTGCTTCCCTTGGGAGAGTCACGCACCAGACCATCCCGGTCCCGGTGATCATCTCTGGTAACCACCGGGAGGAGATAACCTTTCTCATCCTGCCCAACTCTGTGTCGCCCGTCATCCTGGGGTATCCCTGGCTACGCCTCCACAACCCTGTCCTGGACTGGAAGTCAGCTGGGGTGTCGGCATGGAGCACGTTCTGCATGGGCACCTGTCTTCAGTCCGCTGCCTGCTCTCCGTCCGCTTCTTTCCCCGCTACGGACGCTGCACCCCCGGACCTGTCCCTGGTGCCTCTGGAATTTCACGACCTGGGTATGGTATTTAGCAAGACCAAAGCTATGTCTCTCCCTCCTCATCGGCCCTATGACTGCGCCATCAACCTCCGCCAGGGGGCACCCTTACCTTCTGGTCGGCTCTACAGTCTGTCGGCGCCGGAGAAGGAGACGATGAACGCCTACCTTAAGGAGTCGCGGGGATAATCCGCCCATCGTCATCACCCGTGGGGGCAGGGTTCTTCTTCGTTGGAAAGAAAGACGGATCCCTCCGCCCTTGCATAGACTACCGGGCTCTAAATGACATCACGGAAAAGGATCGTTACATCCTGCCCCTCATGGACACTGCTTTCCACTCCCTCCAGGGGGCGACCTGGTTCACCAAGCTGGATCTACGCAGCGCATACCACCTCGTCCGGATCCGGGAGGGAGATGAGTGGAAGACAGCCTTCCGTACCCCGAACGGCCACTTTGAATACCTGGTAATGCCGTTCGGGTTGACCAACGCTCCTGCCGTCTTTCAGCGCCTCATCAATGACGTCCTCCGGGACTTCATCGGCCTCTTTGTGTTCGTCTACCTGGACGATATACTCATCTTCTCCAAGTCCAGGGAAGAGCACCAGGTCCATGTGAGGCGGGTCCTCCAAAGACTGCTGGAGAACCGGCTATACGTGAAGGCTGAAAAGTGTGAATTTTATGCTAAGACTACATCCTTCCTGGGATTCATCATCTTACACGACCAGGTGCGCCCAGACCCAGAGAAGGTGAAGGCGGTGGTAGAATGGCCTACACCTGCATCGAGGAAGCAGGTGCAACAGTTCGTTGGTTTCGCGAACTTCTACCGCCGCTTTGTCCCTAACTTCAGCTCCATCGTCGGACCACTGACCCGCCTCACGTCCCCTAAGGTCCCGTTCCGGTGGACTGAAGAGGCCGCAGCTGCTTTTCAGGCGCTGAAGGCGGAGTTCTCCTCCTCCCGGGTCCTTCGCCAGGTCGACCCCGCGCTGCAGTGCATCGTGGAGGTGGACGCCTCGGACACGGGAGTGGGGGTGGTGCTATCTCAGCGGTCGCTTGACGACGGCGCCAAACGACCCTGCGCCTTGCCTTCTTCTCCCGGCGCTTGTCCCCGGCGGAGAGGAACTACGACGTGGGGGACAGAGAGCTCCTGGCCATCAAGCTCGCGCTGCAAGAATGGCGCCACTGGCTAGAGGGGGCGGACCTGCCGTTCGTGGTCCTGACGGACCACAAGAACTTGGAATACCTTCGATCTGCCAAGCGCCTGAATGCCCGCCAGGCGCGCTGGTCCTTGTTCTTCGCCAGGTTCCAGTTTTCCATCACCTTCAGGCCTGGCTCCAAGAACGGCCTGCCCGACGCCCTCTCTAGGCAGTTCGCCCCCGAGGAGTCGGAGGACACGCTCCACACCATCCTGCCCAGGTCGTGCATCGTGGGAGCCATCTCCTGGGACATTGAGGGCAAGATCCGGAAGGCGCAGGAAGTGGAACCTGACCCTGGCGGCGGACCGGAGGGGAGGCTGTTCGTGCCATCTGCGGTTCGCGGAGAGGTCATCCACTGGCTACACACCTCCAAGCTCACCTGTCACCCTGGCTCCTCCCGGATGATAAACCTCCTCCAGCGGTCCTTCTGGTGGCCGGGCCTGCGGAGGGATGCGGCCCGCTACGCCCGGGCTTGTCCAATTTGTGCCACCAACAAGTCGGGAAACGCCCCTCCAGCGGGTCTGCTCCAGCCCCTGCCCGTCCCTGGCAGGCCCTGGTCGCACATCACTTTGGATTTCGTCACCGGACTCCCAGTCTCTAATTCCTACGACACCATCCTGACCATCGTGGACCGCTTCTCCAAGGCTGTGCACTTCATTCCCCTACGAGGTCTTCCAACTGCCCTGGAGACGGCGGACCTCCTCATCCAACACGTGGTCAGGCTGCACGAGATTCCGGTGGACGTGGTCTCGGACCGGGGGCCCCAATTTTCCTCTGAGGTTTGGAGATCGTTTTGTAACGCCATCGGAGCCAAGGTGAGCCTCTCCTCCGGCCATCACCCCCAATCCAACGGGCAGTGTGAGCGGACCAACCAGGAGCTGGAGGCTGCGCTCCGCTGTGTAACAGCATCCAAACCCACGTCCTGGAGTAACCATCTTGCCTGGGTTGAATACGCCCACAACACCGCTCGCTCTTCTGCTACAGGGATGTCCCCCTTCAAGGCGTCCCTGGGTTATGACCCCCCGCTGTTTCCGGCGCAGGAGAGTGAGGTAACTGTCCCCTCAGTTAGGGCGCATCTCAGGCAGTTCCGCTCCATCTGGGCATCTGCGCGTAATGCGCTTTTACGCACGGCGGAGCGCAACAGAACTGTGGCGGACCGGCACAGAAGACCTGCCCCGGCGTACAGAGTTGGGCAACGAGTCTACGTGTCAACCCAGGACGTGACATTGAAAGGCGAGAGGAGGAAGCTGGCACAGCGCTTTATGGGACCCTACCCCATCACCCGGATCATCAACCCGGTAGCTGTGCATGTGGCTATTCCCCCCTCCCTCCGCATCCATCCCACCTTCCACGTGTCCAAGGTGAAGCTGGCAGTCTCCGACCCCCTTTGCCCTCCTCCTGCTGCGCAACCCGCGCCCCGGATGATTAACGGCCATCCGGCCTGGTCCGTCGCCTCCATCCTGGATTCCCGGCGCCGGGGTCGTGGGTTGCAGTACTTGGTGGACTGGGAGGGCTATGGGCCCGAGCATCGACAGTGGGTACCCTCGTCGTTCGTGTTGGACCCATCGCTCATCGCTGACTTCCGCCGAGCGCACCCAGAGAAGCCATCGCCAGGAGGCGCTGCTAGAGGGGGGAGTACTGTCACGCCGCGCCGCTCATCAGCGGCGCCACCTGCTCACACACCTGCTCGTCATCAGCGGCGAGGGATATAAGCCGCCTCGCCCTGAGCTTCGGCCTGAAGCCGTCAGACTTCGTTACTCATCATCGTGAGTCAAACCTCTACTTCAGCGTAAACATTTTGGGTAAGAAGTCCTTACCTCCTTTCTTTCCCAGTCTGCTCCCCTGTGTACAGGTGGATTCCTCGGCGGCGGACAACGCCTCTCCCTCACCATTCCTCGCTGCTGCACCGAGCCCTGCAGGTGGCTGTCTACCGGGTCCCGTCCTTGTGGTGCCAGTCATCTGTCTCTCCCAAGTAAGCTCCTCACTCGCTCATTCTCCTCCTGTGTTGGTGTGTGCCCGTCACCCTTTCTCCTTGTGCTCTTTCCCATAGGGTTGCCAGCTGTACGGTCTCCTGCCTCTGTGCCCGAAGCAGACGCCGCCACCAATACATTTACATCCCGCAGACACACATCCATTCACTCCTGTTGCTAATAAACTATTTGAACTTCTCTGAGCCTGTGTGTGTACGTCTCCTGAGCCGTGCGTTATGTCACTTTCCTCTTATTTTTATACTTTATATGTAAATCACACTGAGTTTCCCTTGTGTATGAAATGTGCTATATAAATACACTTGCTTGCTTTATAACAATTTTTGGAATAAAGTACACAATGGCTTACAAACTCCAGCTCTTTATTTCAAAGATGCAAAACTATAACCATGACACAATACAAGAATATAAATTGACATGCATGATCAACATGTATCATTGTTCACACAACGTTATAGCGCATAACTGTCTCATGCTACAGCACTACTCTAATGTGCACATGTTGCAAAACCACGGCTGCTGTGGGGTTGGTGCTTCACTGAGTCCCACACATCCTAAATGGAACCACTGAATCTCACAGTTTTGGTTATCACAGGCAACCATGTCATCCAGCTCTTCTGGTTGCCTGCAAGTCCACCACACTTCTGCTGTGTTATGTGCCTGTCTTTTGGGACTGTGTGTGGGTCCTGACTGTAATGCAGTTAGACGTTGTCTTTTGGGCTTCTGGGTGGGTTTATCAGCTGCAGCTTTCCTCTTTTGTGTTGTGGGGTCAGAGTCAGTAAAGCGACGGGCAACAAGCTCAGGTAGGACAACTTTATAAAAAAAAGTTCTGGGCCACTGGTAAAAGTGTTTGCGCCCACAGGTCAGAATCTGGTGTGACGCGTACAACAACAACTTTTTGTGGTCCACACAACAAAGTCACAGAAATGTGAGCCAAGATTTGCGTTTGTACCTGCTTGTAGTACTTGTGACTGTACTTGAGTTCTAGTCTCCCATCAGAGAGTTTCAGGCAAAAACCCTTGTCTGCACAGGCCTGCAGGATGTTGTTGTGGTGCTTATATGGGGATTTTATTTCCACACAGCCTTTTTCACAACAGGTGCAAAACTCAAGTGCATCAGGGGTTGCACAAACTTCAGGAAAGGAGGGGTTGATTATAAAATATAAGCACACTTTCACATGTATATTGGGTGCATAATTCAATTTATGGCATGCACTTATTTTATTTAGTAAATAAATACTTGTCATCAAGACAATTAAAAAAACATACCTTTGTGTGCACAGTTGTCTTCACATCTACCTTGTACATCTACAAGTCATGCACCCATCCATCTGTGAACTGCACTTTTTCTTGCTTCAAAGATCTAAAGTTATTAAAAACTTCATGTGTGTATGGACTTATGCTTAAAGTCATATAATTATAAATGAAGGCATGGTCAAAGTTTGGCAGAATGTTTACAGCCCAACTCCATGTGATATGTTGGTAGCGATCTAGTCCATTAACCCCTTCAAGCTTCGCCAAACAGCGTGCCTTTGCAGTCCCATTCAATTTGGTGGAGGACCGTCCCTTTAAATTTTCCTTCACGGTCCATTTTGTGATCATTTTTTTTTTCGTTCATTCACAAGAAATGCAGAGGCGCTGTGTGCTTGCAGTCTGTTTACAATCGCTGAACCTACTCATCCCAGAATGCATTGCGCGTTTGTCACGTGGGCTGGCGAGGTTATTACGTTCTAAACTAGTACCGGAAGTTGCTACCGTAATTCATGCAAGGCATCATGGGGCCTAGAAATAAGGTGGATAATGGAATTTAAAAAAAAAATAGTAAAGTTGTTAAATAGACAAATAATTACAAACCACAGATTCTAAAAAATAAAAATTCATATTTGAAAAGCAAAACAGTGATGTCTCCCATAGCAACAGAACGGTGACATGACGCAGTCTTTAATACTCGTTCATAAACTTGAACTGCTGACTGGAAGGAGAGTTCTGTCACTCCTGGTACCATGTCATGTCTTGTGGTTATTAACAGAGAGGACAGCGAGTGTATCTTAACACTTTTATTCAAACATTAACCAGCTCAGTGTACAGTACAGGATCATGGCTCCTCTCATGCCATGTGGAGAGTTCCCAGAGATGGTACAAAGGCCTTCAGGACTGGCTGATACTGAGTCAATCATGTTACTGATTACATGCAATATACCACAGTTACCATGGCATTGATAAGGTATAACGTTACTGACTAGAACTCTTGTCCTTTAAAAAACATTGAATGGCACAAATGAATGGCAGCATGAGGGTGTATGTGCTACACCACTGCAGGACAACTTGGTGTAGAAAAACGAGTTCTTTATTTACCTCAAAAAGGTTAATGCAGCACACATACAGAGCACGTGTTTGTGTCTTCTTCAGTAGCTTGAACACAGAGACAACCCCCCCCCCAAAAAAACAACAACACTTGACCCATGACCTCAGTTCAAGGCAAAAGAACGATCTACAGCACTACCGCCACCTATTGGTGCAGATATATAACTACATTACAAAACAAACATGGGAAAACAGAATCATTAATAGATTCAGGCAATGTTTTTCACCTATTTAGCACAACACTAACTCAAGTGCTACATATGCAGTAAAACACAAAAAATACAATATTCAATCACAGCAGTACACGGAGTACCTGCTTGCATTGTGGAGAGCTAATCTTGTCATTCTATCTTGATTAATTGGCAAAAAAATCAAATAATTAAAGGCTGTGAATCAGATCTTCATTTCTCATGTGCTCCTTGGTCTTTACCCACACATCACTACAGTCAAGTCAATGGTGTATTAACATGGAAAGTAAAAAAAAGTACTCTGTGCACTGCTGTGACTAAATAGTTTGTGTGAATTTTATGTTTTGCTGCATAAAAAATAAAGCTGTCCCATGTGATTGCCACTCATAAATTTGTGAATTTTCCTTTTTGAATTTGCATATTTTTTCCTCATAAATTTGCACTTCTTGTTAATTTGCCAGTTTTTTCTAAATGTGAACTTTTTCTCATAAATTTGTGATCCCCCCCCCCTTTCTTGCAAACTTGCAACGTTTTTCTCTAAATTTTGCAACTTCTCCCTCAAAATTTTCCACATTTTTTCCTCATAAATTTGTATTTTTTCTAAAACTGCAACTTTTTTCCCTGTAAATTTTTATTTTTTCATCATAAACTTGCAAATTTTTTCTCATGATTTTTTTAGATTGATACATACTTTATTTCGAACAAAAAAGTAACAAAAGAAATGACAAGTGCAATAAAAGTGACAGTATACAATGCTCAAAAGGGAGAAGGAAGAAGTGAGCACTTATTTACTCCAACTCCCTTTTTCCCTAAATACAACCCATGTGAAATATATACAAATGACCTCATTTAAGACCCCAAGTAGACAATTAACTATGTTTTGTACATATCAACATTGATACCCATCCATCCCAACATACAGTCCATACACCAAAACCCAGCCCCAAACAACACAGATATACACAGTACTGTCCCACCTACCATCCCATAGTGTCCCAGAGTGAGCATAGTGAATCGTACATATAAATACTACCCCTCTAACATATATTCTTTCAGCAAATAATGTTTATACCCATTTTTGAATTGATCTGTTTGTACATAGTTTCAGTTCCAGCTCCAGACTGTTCCACAAATCCACCCCACAGACAGATATGCACAGACTTTTCTTAGTTGTTCGTACCTTAGGTTTTGTAAAGTTTAAGTCTCCTCTCAAATTATAATCATTGCTACTTGTTTTTGAATATTTTTTGTATATTAGTTGGGAGTTGATTATTAATTGCCCTGTACATTACTTGCGCTGTCTTAAATTTAACTAAATCCATGAACTTTATGACATGTGACTTTAAAAACAACGAGTTGGTATGGTCTCTATATCCAACATTATTTATTATCCTTATAGCTTTTTTTTGTAATGTGCATATTGGCTGGAGGTTGGTCCTGTAGGTGTTTCCCCAGACCTCTACACAGTAGTTAAGATATGGTAGAAATAGTGAATTGTACAGTAAGAACAATGATT
The DNA here is from genome assembly GCA_020510985.1 of Pholidichthys leucotaenia. NCBI lineage: Eukaryota > Metazoa > Chordata > Actinopteri > Cichliformes > Pholidichthyidae > Pholidichthys > Pholidichthys leucotaenia. The sequence goes on along the minus strand of CM035840.1, from coordinate 184,650,317 downwards.
TATAGTCCAAGATGTGTCTTGTTTTCCCCTAGTATCCCTATACATTTTGCCAACTTGGCCTGGATGTGACTGATGTGAGGTTTCCTGTCATGCGGTGGCCCTCGCGAGCCACCATAAGACGCCACACAGTCACCAGTGAGTTTCAGTGAGTTTTATTACGGTGAAAAAGTAACAACACAAGATGCAGGAGCAATGACACATAAGTCTACACACATCCGGAGGCGTAAGGCTAAACAGCTCTCATACAGGTCCGTAGGAGGAGACGGTCATACATAGGCAAGGTTGTTGGAGTAATGGCTACACAGGCTGCTGAGGCAGAGACACACAGAGGTCTACTCACACCGGGAGGGGTAAGGCTAACAGCTCACTTACTGGTCCTGGGGAAGCGACGGTCAACCACAGGCAGACGAGGTAGGTAACAGTCCAAAGCATCCGTAGCTCAGACGAAGAACGACTGACACTGCTGCGTCTTACCGCCGCCAGTGCCGGGCTTAAGAAGGCGAAGCACTAACGACGGTAATTACAAACAGCTGACCGACCGTTGACAGGCAGAAGCCCCACCGAGCACTTTCACAATAAGAGCCCGGTGAGGCCAGAATACAGCCCGCAACTGTCAAGGCCGGCAGCGAAACATAACTTAGCCCGAGCGTGATCAGAACCGGCGCTCGGGTCATAACAGTACCATCCCTCCATGGGCGGACTCCGAACGCCCCAAGGAACCACCCTGCCCCCCCACCCCCCCAGGGTGGGAGGTTGGGGGACAGATGTGGAGGGAGAGAACCAACCCATGAACGAGACCTTAAACCAAAAGGAAAAAGAATACATCAATTTCTCCCAGAACCATGACGAAACCAGAAAAAACAAGACATGACTAAAAAATACAAGGGATACAAAACCATAAAGAGCATAAGCACCTGACACTGAACGTCTTCCCACAGGGACAACAGACAACCCGTCTAACTCCAAAGTACATAATCCCACGTGGTAAAGAACCCAAAGTAAGGATCTCTTCAAAAACCCAAACTTAACATGCCAAAATCATACTCCCAAACAACCTCAATACATGATAATTATGGAACAAGAAATACCTGGAAACACACGATAACTAAGGAACAAGAAATACATGGAAACGCACGATAACTATGGAAGAAAAAAAAAAAAACATGGAAACACACATGGCGCAATCTAAAATTGCTTGGCATAACGTGACTACGACTAGACCGTGACTTTCAAAAACACATGAGGAAACCTAAGCACAAACAAAACAAGAAATACATGCAAACACACGTGGAGCAATCTAAAATTGCTTGACATAACTTGGCTATGACTAGACCGTGGCTTTCAAAAAAAAACATGAGGCAACCTAAAATTGCTCTGACATAACTTAGCTATAGATAGACTGTGGCTTACAAAAAAAAGAAACATGGAGCAATCTAAAATTGCTCTGACTTGACTTAACTATGACTAAACTATGGCTTTCAAAAAAAAGAAACATGAGGCAATCTAAAATTGCTTGACTTAACTTGACTATGACTAAACTGTGGCTTTCCAAAAAAAAGGAAACATGAGGCAATCTAAAATTGCTTTGACTTGACTATGACTAAACTGTGGCTTTCCAAAAAAAAAGGAAACATGAGGCAATCTAAAATTGCTTTGACTTGACTTGACTTGACTATGACTACGTGAAGCAACAAAAAAAAATTGCTAAACGTACTTGACATGACTAGGCACCGTATGGGCCCACAGATAGTCCCACAAACACAGCACATGATCAGGTGGCCTGCCCCAGTCCCAGGCCCCCAGAAACAAGTCCTCTGGTGGCCGAACCAGGTCACCCCGTAGCAAACATAGTTTATTGGGTGGCCAACCCAAGACGCCGAACGCGCGAAGCAGTTCCTCAGGTGGCCGACCCGCATCCCACAACCACCAGGACCGTGGAGGAAACGCATGCAGCCGCCCGCCTAACGACGACAAGACAGGAGAGCGCCACTCTGCCAAACAAAACCCTCTAACGGCCCCCAGCTGGTGGCTCCTGAGAGGGGGACAACCAAAAACTTGGACCCCCTCGAATCCTGATTGGGTCACAGCCGCACCTGCGCTGGACCCCCACTGGACCTCGTCGGACCCCGATTGGGTCATCGCTGCACCCACGTCGGACCCCGATTGGGTCATCGCTGCACCCACATCGGACCCCGACTGGGTCACCTCGGCCCACGCGTCAGACCCCGACTGGGTCACCTCGGCCCATGCGTCGGACCCCAACTGGGTCATCTCAGCCCATACGTCGGACCCCGACTGGGTCATCTCAGCCCACACGTAGGACCCCGACTGGGTCAGGACTGCTCCGGCGACGACCTCCATCTCCGAACCTGGAACCCCCAGTCCCATGACCTTGACTGGCTCCGGACCGGTAACGCTGTGGAGGTGCTCAAAGAACAGGAGAGGACCGGGATCAGTTCCACCGGCAGCGCCAGAGCCCAGCGAGACGAGCTTGGGTGCAGCAGACGGCTGCCCCTCACTCGCTTCCCCATGAGGCAGGCAAAAATGCTCTAACATACCATACAGGAAAACAAGGAAGAGCACTTGCCTGCACTCGGGCTCTGGAACCGTCCAGGACTTCGCCGATCCAGGTTCAAGAAGACTCGTCGTCGGGCTCCCACTCGGCTGCGTCGGGTTCCACAGCCGGCCTGATGGTCTCTGCAGCTGGATCCTCACGCGCTGGCGTCCACGCCAATAACCCGTATGGCATGGGGGCAGAGGACCCTCGACCTGCTGACTTGGGCTGCATCCCTGAGGACCCCTGGGGACGCTCTCTCGTCGGCACTGGCTCCTCATCGCAGTCCGTTCTCCTCCTCTGTCCAAAACAAGGCTGCAGGGCCAAGATATTTCCCAGAGCCGCAGGCCTCCCCCTCGTTCGACGGCGTGGGACTAACGCCGAGGACTGCTCAGCAGGAGAAGCCCCACCGAGCACTTTCACAATAAGAGCCCGGTGAGGCCAGAATACAGCCCGCAACTGTCAAGGCCGGCAGCGAAACATAACTTAGCCCGAGCGCGATCAGAACCGGCGCTCGGGTCATAACATTTCCAGCAGATTTTATTGTCTAGCATCACCCCGAGAAACTTATTTTCCTGTACTGTTTCTATTCGTTTCGGGCTGCACGGTGGCACAGTGGTTAGCACCGCGGCAGCACAGTTTACCCTCGGCCGGGGGATCGCGGAGATCGTGGGTTCGATCCCTGCCCCCGGCCAACAGTGATCTGTGTGGAGTTTGCATGTTCTCCCCATGTTTGCGTGGGTTTACTCCGGGATTTCTCCGGTTTCCTCCCACATGCCAAAAACATGCAGGTTAGGGAGTTAAGGGGCGCTTGCGCACGCAGCAACCGGCAGCTGGTGGCTTGTCACCGGACTGCAGAACAAATCAACCTAAGGGTACAAAATAAGTCAAAAAAAAAAAAATTCTGGTATCATATATCGTTACCATTATTTCATGATTTATTTTATAATTTCCAAGCAACATAATCTTTGTTTTTTTTTCAGATTTAGAGAGAATTTATTTTTGTTGAACCACTGTGTTAACCTTTTCATTTCAGTTGTGACCACCTCTAAAACCTGCTGCAAGTTCTCACCAGTGCAAAGCATATTTGTGTCATCCAGAAACAAAATAAATTTCAGAATTTTTGATATTTGGCATATGTCATTTATATATAAGATAAAGAGTTTGGGTCCCAAAACTGACCCCTGGGGCACACCACAAGATATGTTCATGAAATGTGATTTGTGCTCACCAATTCGTACAAATTGTTGTCTGTTACTTAAATAACTTTCCACCCAACTCAGTCCGACCCCTCTTATCCCATACCTTTCCAATTTCCTCAGTAAAATTCCATGGTCGATGGTGTCAAAAGCTTCTTTTTGAAGCTTAGAATACATGCCAGAGCGAGATAGGGCTCTGGCGGAGATAAGGAGAATGTCCAACAATCAAGACAGCGGCAATCAAAATGAAAATAAGGCCCTTAAATAAGGATCAAAACTCATTGACATGATGAATCACGGGTGTGGGTATCTGAACGGGCAGGAGAAAGCGAAGATGTATAATTGAATTAAAAACATAAATTAGGAGAAAAACCTCACAAATTGGCATGAATAAATCAGTTTCTAGTGAAAAAAGTTTAGTTAGCACTTTCTTATTAAGTAATATCCTTGGTGACTACAGCTTTTTATGCTTGAATAATTAGTATCAATAACTGATTTAACTTACTTGAGGACAGTTTCTGGCTGCTCTGCCATGTCTCAGTCTGTGCAGCTGTCTTGTCTGTGATGTCTTCCTCGTTTAGTAACATAACATTAATAATTAAATGCAGTTTTTCAAAGTATTCTTAATTTCTAACAATTTTTTTTGATGTCTAATATATCAACTGATTATTTAGTCCAAAAGAATGCAAAAATGTAAGGTACATTAATTTTCTTCCTTTCAGGCACTGCTGACACCATGGAACTGCCCCCTGTGCTGATCGTCAGTGACAATGAAGGCGACACGTCTCCCATTTGCATCTCTTCTGTTGAGGATGTTGTAGGGACGGTTGCCATAGCCAGGCAGTCTGTAGAGGGAGAGGTCATTGCCATCAGTGACAGTGAGGAGGAAGAGGAGAATGTTGATGATGGTAGTAGTGCATGGTTTGGTGATGATGAGGAAGAGGTAGAGATCGTTGCCGTAGCTAGGCAGTCTGTAGAGTTCACTGACAGTGAGGAGGAGGAAGGTGATGATAGTTTGGTGGTTAGCAGTGACAGATGTTGGTTATGAAGGGGAGGATGTGTCCTCAGCTCAGGACTTTCTTGATGTGGAACAAGATGAAAAGGACAGCAACATCAACGTTGTGACTGTTCCTGGGCTTGTCCACGCCTCTCATCTTGGACATGGTCCTTTCTCAGCCTTTAGGGCACAGGAGGGGGAGGTTCTTAAACCTTCTGGCTACATCGGGTTTGTTCACCATGTTGGTGGTCCATTCTTGCCCTACACCAGGCCAATGGACCAAGGAGAAGAGCACAGTGACACTGACGTAACTGTTCCTGGACTTGGCCTCCTCTCTCATCTTAGACATTGTCCTTTCTCACCCTTTCAGGCACAGGAGGGGGAAGTTCTTCAACCTTCTGGCTACATTGGGTTTGTTCACCATGTTGGTGGTCCATTCTTGCCCTACACCAGGCCAAAGGGCCAAGATGAAAAGGACAGCAACATCAACGTTATGACCATTCCTGGGCTTGTTCCCCCTCTCATCTTGAACATGGTTCTTTCTTGCCTTTTCGGGCACAGGAACAAGTTGAAGAGGAGAGCGACATTGACGTTGTAACTGTTCCTTTACTTGTTTCCCCCACTCATCTTGGACATGGTCCTTTCTTGCCCTTTAGGGCACATGAGGGGGAGGTTCTTAAACCTTCTGGCCACAATGAGTTTATTCACCATGTTGGTGGTCCTTTCTTGCCCTACACCAGGCCACAGGAGATCCTTGAAGGGCCCCGTCCCTCGACATCCACTCTTCCTTTCTCAAGAAAGAGGCACATTGAGGAAGGTTATGAGGAGCAGCCTTTTTCTAAGAGACTGAGGGCGGACTGTGAGGAGGAACTGGGCCCCTCCACCTCGGGGCTTTCATCCAGCCGTCATCCCTGCTCCTCTGACGAGTGTAACGAGTTGTGCTTTTTTGAGCGTCATTTTATTCCAGATAGGGAGGATGACATTGACTCTGATTGGGGGCTGTGGGATAGCTGTTAGTTTAGATTGTGTTTTCTAAGTTTTTCAAAGTCATGTGTTGTGTTTGGCAAGGGTAGGCAGTGTCCTAGGTAGCATCTTGCACCAGGACATTTATTTGTTTGTTCATGTTTCAACAATTGGAAGCCTTCCTTTGCATCTGGCAGGGTTGGCCATCTCCTTGGTAGCATCATGCACCAGGAGTTTCTTTTATTATATATAGATGAACGGCATATATGGGCAATCTTAGTATCTGGCAGGGTAGGCAGTGTCCAAGGTAATGTCTTGCACCAGGAAATTTCTTTTTTTGGTTGTTCGTGTTTCAACAATAGGAAGCCTTCCTTTGCATCTGGCAGGGTTGGCCATCTCCTTGGTAGCATCTTGCAAAAGGAGTTTCTTTTATTATAGATAGATGAACTGCATATATCCCCCCATGGATCGTCACCTTATCGTGGTGGGGGGGTTTGCGTGCTCCAGTGATCCCAGGAGCTATGTTGTCCGGGGCAATTTGCCTCTGATAGGGTCTCCCAAGACAAACTGGTCCTGGGTGAAGGGCCAGACTAAGAACGATCCAACAGACTCTCATGATAAATTGTATGTCAAGGATTCAGTGTACCCCGCCCGGTATGGTGTTACCGGGGCCCCACCCTGGAGCCAGGCCTGGGGGATGGGCTTGAAGGCTAGCGTCTGGTGGCCGGGTTTCCACCCATGGGACCCGGCCGGGCTCAGCCCGAAGGAGTTACATGGGTCCGCCTTCCAGTGGGTTCACCACCTGCAGGAGGGATCATGGGGGTCCGGTGCTATGTGGATTAGGTGGTGGTCAAAGGCAGAGACCTTGGCAGACTGATCCCAAGCTTTCTAAACTGGCTTTTGGTACGTGGAATGTCACCTCTCTGGTGGGGAAGGAGCCTGAGCTAGTGTACGAGGTTGAGTGATACTGGCTAGATATAGTCGGCCTCACCTCAACACACAGCTCCGGTTCCGGAACCAGTCTCCTGGAGAGGGGCTGGAGCTTGGCCTTTTCTGGAGTTGCCCCGGGCGAGAGGCGACGAGCAGGGGTGGGTATTCTTGTATTGCCCCACCTTGCTGCCTCTATATTGGAGTTTTCCCCGGTGGACGAAAGGGTTGCTTCCCTGCGCCTTCGGATTGGGAAACGGGTCCTGACCATCATTTGTGCCTATGCACCAAATGATGTTTCAGAGTACCCACCCTTTTTGGAGTCTGTGACTGGGGTGCTGGAGGGTGCTCCTCCTGGAGACTCCATTGTCCTACTGGGGGACTTCAATGCTCACGTGGGCAACGACAGTGAAACCTGGAGGGGGGTGATTGGGAGGAATGGCCTGCCCGATCTGAACCCGAGTGGTGTTCAGTTATTGGACTTCTGTGCTAACCACAGTCTGTCCATAACGAACACCATGTTCAAGCATAAGGGTGTCCATATGTGCACCTGGCACCAGGACACCCTAGGTCGCAGGTCGATGATTGATTTTGTTATCGTATCATCAGACCTGCGACCGTATGTCTTGGACACCCGAGGAAAGAGAGGTGCAGAGCTGTCAACTGATCACCACCTGGTGGTGAGTTGGATCCGATGGCAGGGGAGGAAGCCATTCAGACCTGGTAGACTCAAACGTATAGTGAGGGTGTGCTGGGATCGTCTGGCTGAGGCCCCTGTCCGGGAGGTCTTCAACTCCCACCTCCGGAAGAACTTCAACCACATTCCGAGGGAGTCTGGAGACATGGAGTCTGAATGGGCCATGTTCTCCACCTCTGTTGTTGAAGCGGCGGCCCAGAGCTGCGGCCGCAAGGTGGTCGGTGCATCTCGTGGTGGCAACCCCCGAACCAAGTGGTGGACACCAGTGGTGAGGGGGGCCATTAAGCTGAAGAAGGAGTCCTATCAAGCTTGGTTGGCTTGTGGGACTCCCGAAGCAGCTGAGGTGTACCGGCAGGCCAAGCGGAGTGCAGCTCGGGTGGTTGCTGAAGCAAAAACCCGGGTATGGGAGGAGTTCGGTGAGGCCATGGAACAAGACTTTCGGTCGGCTTCAAAGAGATTCTGGCAAACTGTTCGGCGGCTCAGGAGGGGAAAGCAGCTCCCTGTCCACACTGTGTATGGTGCGGATGGGACACTGTTGACTTCAACTGGGGATATCGTCGGGCGGTGGAAGGAATACTTCGAGGATCTCCTCAATCCCACTGATACGCCTTCCACAGAGGAAGCAGGGTTTGGGGACGAGGGGGATGACTCGCCTATCACAGGGGCTGAGGTCGCCAAGGTGGTTAAAAATCTCCTTGGTGGCCGGGCCCCAGGGGTGGACGAGATTCGCCCCGAGTACCTCAAGGCCCTGGATGTTGTTGGGTTGTCATGGTTGACACGCCTCTGCAACATTGCGTGGAGGTCGGGGGCAGTGCCTTTGGCATGGCAAACCGGGGTGGTGGTTCCTCTCTTCAAAAAAGGGGACCGGAGGGTGTGCTCCAACTTTAGAGGGATCACACTCCTCAGCCTCCCTGGGAAGGTCTACGCCAAGGTACTGGAGAGGAGAGTCCGGCCGTTGGTCGAACCTCGGATTCAGGAGGAGCAATGTGGTTTTCGTCCTGGCCGTGGCACATCGGACCAGCTCTTTACCCTCTCGAGAATTCTTGAGGGTTCGTGGGAGTTTGCCCAACCAGTTTACATGTGTTTTGTGGACTTGGAGAAGGCATTTGACTGCGTCCCTCGTGGATTTTTGTGGGGGGTGCTTCGGGAGTATGGGGTATCGGGCTTGTTGTTACGAGCTATTCGGTCTCTGTACGACCATTGTGAGAGTTTAGTTCGTATTGCCAACACTCGGTCGGAGTCATTCCAGTGAGAGTTGGACTCCGCCAGGGCTGCCCTTTGTCACCGATCCTGTTCATAATTTTTATGGACAGGATTTCTAGGCGCAGCCAGGGAATGGAGGGTGTCATGCTTGGTGACCACAGGATCTCATCTCTGTTGTTTGCAGATGATGTTGTCCTGTTGGCTTCATCCAGCAATGACCTACAGCTCTTGCTGGGACGGTTTGCCGCTGAGTGTGAAGCGGCTGGGATGAGAATCAGCACCTCCAAGTCCGAGTCCATGGTCCTCAGACGGAAAAAGGTGGATTGTCCTCTCCGGGTTGGGGACAGGCTCCTGCCCCAAGTGGAGGAGTTTAAGTATCTTGGGGTCTTGTTCACGAGTGAGGGGAAAATGGAGCGAGAGATCGACAGACGGATTGGAGCAGCATCTGCAGTGATGCGGACGTTGTACCAGTCTGTTGTGGTGAAGAGGGAGCTTAGTTCTTAGGCAAAGCTGTCGATTTACCAGTCAATCTACGTTCCTACTCTCACCTATGGTCACGAGCTTTGGGTAATGACCGAAAGAACAAGATCGTGGATACAAGCGGCTGAAATGAGCTTTCTCCGTAGGATTGCTGGACTCACCCTCAGAGATAGGGTGAGGAGCTCAGTCATCCGGGAGAGGCTCAGAGTAGAACCGCTGCTCCTCCACATTGAAAGGAGTCAGTTGAGGTGGTATGGGCATCTGATTAGGATGCCTCCTGGACGCCTCCCACTTGAAGTGTTTCAGGCACGTCCCACTGGGAGGAGACCCCGGGGCAGACCCAGGACTCGGTGGAGAGACTATGTCTCCCAGCTGGTCTGGGAACGCCTTGGTATCCCCTCTGAAGAGCTGGAGCAGGTGGCTGGGGAGAGGGAAGTCTGGGCTTCTCTGCTTGAACTGCTGCCTCCACAACCCGGACCTCCGGAAAAGCGGCAGAAGATGGATGGATGGATGGAACTGCATATATGGTCAGTCTTCGCATCTGGCAGGATAGGCAGTGTCCTAGGTAGTGTCTTGCAAAGGGACATTTCTTTATTTGGTTGTTCATGTTTCAACAACAGGAAGCCTTCCTTTGCATCTGGCAGGGTTGTTCATCTTGCACCAGGAGTTTCTTTTATTATCTATAGATGAACAACATTTCTGGTCAATCTTGTTGTCTGGCAGGGTAGACTGTGTCCTAGGTAGTGTTTTGCACTAGGATATTATTTACTTAGTTTATTGATTAATAAAAAAATATGAGATTGGTGGAAGGAAAAAGCTTACTATATAAAAGTGTTGACAAGGGATGGAAGAAGGAAGAGTGGTCGGTGTTTTGTCTGGATGTGGGTAGGACTTAAATCTAGATATTAAACCCAGTGTTATATGTTATATCTGATTCAAGTTAATTTTCCTTGACTACCCACCTGTTGTTGATCTTGACAACTCAGAGTTGGGACCAGGAAGCAGAGTCGCAGTCTTACACGCCTCTCTGCAGCTCCTCTTCATCCGCCACCCCTCAACTTAGCCCCCGTCTTCCCCATCAGAGAATCATTATCTGCTCCCTCCAAAGTAAATAAAAATATAATGTACAAGCATCCCAAAGTGATTAAACAAAAAGTTGGTAAAACTCAAATTAAACATGAAGTCTCTAAATTGAATGATTTGGCCTCTGTTCCTCCTCATAATTTAAAAATTAAATGTGGTTTGTTAAATATTAGGTCTCTAACTCCCAAGTTTCTGTTAGTCCATGATCTGTTAGTTGATCATCAGATTGATTTAATATCCCTTACAGAGACTTGGTTAGGACAAGAGGATTATATTGGTTTAAATGAATCAACTCCCTCTGGTTATTTAAACTGTCAAAATCCCAGAAGTTCTGGTTGTGGAATCAGAATCAGAATCAGAATCATATTTGTTGCCATTGTTCATGTAGTACACAAACTAGGAATTTGTCTCGGTGCAATGCTGCAACATTAAACATGATAAAATAAAAGAAATAAACTATACATGCAATAAAGTGTAGAATAAGAGTGAGTAATACTAGTCAGCAGTTTAAATATATTAGCGAGCAGCAGATAATGTGGAGAGCCATATAGTGCAGTCGGTAAAGCAGGAAGAAAACAGTGATGATTGACATGAGTCTGGTTGAGCTGCTGTACATAGTGCACGAGAGTCAATAAGTCAATAGGTGGAGGAGGACTAGCAACAATTTACCATTCCAAATTACTAGTTAATGTAAAGCAAAAAACATGTTATAATTCCTTTGAGGGCCTGGTCCTCAGTATTGGGCACTTTAGCAATTTTAGGCTAAACCCAATTTTATTTGCCATAGTTTATCGTCCTCCATCAACCTACTCAGAATTTTTATCCGAATTTGCTGAATTCTTAGCTGATTTAGTGCTGAAATCAGAATAATTATAGTAGGGGACTTTAATATACATGTAGATGTAGATAGTGACTGCCTTAATGTGGCATTTAATTCAATATTAGACTCGACTGGGTTTTCTCAGAAAGTAGGAAATTCTACTCAGTATCTCCACCATACGTTGGACCTTGTTCTGACATATGGCATAGAAATAGAAAATCTGGTAGTGTCTCCTCATAAGTCTGTACTGTCAGACCATTGTCTGTTAACCTTTGATTTTACTATTTCTGACTATTTGGCTCCTAATGAAAAATATTACTACAGTAGATGCCTCTCAAATGATGCTGTTACCAAATTTATGCAGATTGTTTCTTCTATGCCATGTGTCAACACAACAGAAATAAGCTATAGACGGCTTGCTCCTTCTGTAATTGATAGCATGGTAGGTGGTGTTACAGCTTCTCTGCATCAGACTCGAGACTCGGTGGCTTAAAAAAGAAAAAGTCTAATCAGAGATTTCTAACTCCTTGGTTCAACACAGAAACTTGTAGCTTAAAACAGAAGACTCATCAATTAGAAAGAAAATGGCGCTCCACTAATTTAGATGAAATCTATTGAGCTTGGAGAAATCATCTTTTAATTCATAAAAAATCTCTTAGAAAAGCTAGAACGAGTTATTATTCTGCATTAATAGAAGAGAACAAGAATAATCCCAGGTTTCTTTTCAGTACTGTAGCCAGGTTGACAAAGAGTCAGGACTCCGTCAATCCTAGCATTCCCTTAGAGCTTACTAGTCAGGACTTTATGAACTTTTTTAATAATAAAATTTCATCCATCAGAGATAAAATCAATCAGATTCTTCCCACCGTTAACTTAAATACAGTAACTACTACAACTCCTTCAACTGATGTCTGTCTTGATGAGTTTACTCCAATTGACCTTTGTGAGTTAGACAAAATAGTTTCCTCATCCAAACCTTCAACTTGTCTTTTAGACCCTATTCCTACCAGGTTATTTAAAGAAGTCTTCCCACTTATTGGTAGCTTTATTCTTCATATAATCAATTCTTCATTAACTTTAGGCCATGTACCACAGGCTTTTAAAACGGCTGTAATTAAACCCTTACTCAAAAAGCCAACGCTAGATCCAGGAGCTTTAGCTAACTATAGACCAATCTCTAATCTCCCTTTCATTTCAAAAATCTTAGAAAGAGTTGTTGCTACACAATTATTTGACCACCTGCAGGGAAATGGTTTAATTGAAGAGTTTCAATCTGGGTTTAGAATCCATCATAGTACTGAAACAGCCTTAGCGAAGGTCACTAGCGACCTCCTCATCGCATCTGATAATGGACTGGTTTCTGTACTTGTCCTTTTAGACCTTAGTGCAGCTTTTGATACTATCGATCATAATATTCTACTTGATAGATTAGAACACTATGTTGGACTTAATGGAACTTCGTTGCAGTGGTTTAGATCTTATTTATCTGATAGGTTCCAGTTTGTTCATGTCAATAATGAGTTTTCTTTCAACTCAAAGCTCAGTCATGGAGTTCCACAGGGATCTGTGCTAGGCCCTACTCTTTTTAGTTTATATATGCTTCCGTTAGGCAACATTATTAGAAAGCACTTTATACATTTTCATTGTTATGCAGATGACACACAATTATACCTGTCAATGAAGCCAGATGATAGTAATCAATTAGCCAAGTTGGAAGCCTGTCTTCAGGAAATCAAAGCTTAGATGACTTGTAATTTCCTGCTATTAAATTCAGATAAGACTGAAGTCATTCTTGTTGGTCCAAAAAACCTTAGAAATACCTTTCCAAATCAAACTTTCAGTTTGGATGTGGGTACTCTCTCTTAATAGCTCTGTGAGGAACCTTGGAATTATTTTTGATCAAGATCTGTCTTTCAATTCACATATTAAATTTGTTTCTAAGACTGCATTCTATCATTTGCGTAATATTGTCAAGATTAGGAGCATCTTGTCTCAGAGTAATGCTGAGAAACTGATCCACGCTTTTGTTAGCTTGAGATTAGATTATTGTAATTCTTTATCAGGTTGTCCTAAAACATCTCTAAAAAGTCTTCAGCTGATCCAAAATGCTGCAGCAAGAGTTTTAACAGGTACTAAAAAGAGAGATCATATCTCTCCTGTTCTGGCCTCCCTTCATTGGCTTCCCAATATTGAATTATAGTGGTTAATCTAAGTCACAATTTCAGGAAACAAACTTCAGGGGAAACCTAAACCCATGACACATTGTTTTAAATTTTGCTGATTTTTCTTTTTTTTCCCCGCTTCTCTTCCAGTCCTTATGGCCACTTTGAGTTTTTAAAACATCATTTTAAGAATAATGTTAATTGACTTAAAGGCCAAATGTCACGTAACAGGGTACTTTAAATATCTTGAAACTAGATATAAAAGGGAACCGATCCGTTCGGGTCTTGGTGCATATGCTTCAGTAACAACGGAATATTCGTTAATTTAAAACTGCCGCGCTTGGCCTGACACGGCCCCTGGAATCGCCTGGGGAAGAAGGCAGAAGTGACGAAATCGATTGTACCCTAGTTTGATGCTTGGGGTATTTCAATTGATTGTTTATATGGAGACTGGAAGGTTGAAGTGAGCAACAAGAAAGAAAAAATTGGATATTTCACCCATACCTTAAAACGGGACTATCAGGGACAGCTGGGTAATAAGGGACACTTCTCTGGGAAATGTTTTCATACCTGTCAAGTGAGACGTTTTCGCCGTACTTCAACACCGTAAAAAGCGGCTATAAGGAACGGCGGAGCAACAAGGGACACCTCTCTGGGATCTCTGTCTGTTCCGCAACCGCTGCACAGCTCAACGTGTTAAACCATTGTCCTAATGACTTCTCATTGTAGTGAGAACAGCTCAAGCTGAGCGATCAGCCCGCCCAGACAATTAAACTAATGAGTGACTCCACACTTCTCATGGTAGTGCGAATAGCTCACGCTGAGCGATCAGCCCGCCCAGACAATTAAACTAATGAGTGGCTCCACACTTCTCATGGTAGTGCGAATAGCTGACGCTGAGCGATCTGCCAGCACCAGCTGTGGCTGATCACACACAGGAGTGCTCCGCAAAACACTCAATTTTTTTTCCAGTATATTTTTCCTTTTGGGCGTACAGAAATGGCAATATGCCCGTTTTTGCAAAAATTGCATTTTCCCCGTATTTTCCTTAAAATATTTGACAATAACAACACGAACTACATTTAAAACATTTCCCAGAAAAGTGTCCACCACCACTCCGCCCACCAAAATACGGCGAAAACGTCTCCCTTGACAGGTATGCGCCTCCATTTTGATATTGATCTGGTCAATTTCTTGACAGCAGCGGCTCTCCTCCACTGTAATAATAATGGCTTCCGAAAAATCAATATTTATGGGGCGCCCTCGACAGACCCCCTTCGGCTTCACAATTCTGGAGGCGATTAATGTCCAGTTCAATGACATTTTCCACTGGTTCTGCTCTCTGGTCATCGGTGGAACTGTTGTCATCAGACAAAGCATCTGATTCCGTCTCGGACGGCTCGAACCTGTAAGGTTCTATGCCTCTGTCACTGTCTGAACCACTGACAAAAAAAAAGACAAAAAAAAAAGACAAAACTAAACTAATTTGTTCACAATCGCTGTCACTTTCCGTCATGATTGTCCAATGTTGATAAGTGTGAATGTGGATAGGCAGGGCAGCCAGGGTACAACTGGTGATGTCAAAAACATGGGCGTGGTCTGGACTGGCTGTCACAAGCCAGCAAGCAAGGTGGGGCCTTCACCTGGTGTATTTTGTGCAATTATGTAAATACAGGTGGGTGATATGGTCTCCGGTATGAATATTTGGTTTAAGCTATGTGTATTTTATCTAAATTCGTTGTCATTTAGAAAAAAAAATTACGTGACATTTGGCCTTTAAAGTACATTTCTAACTACACTCTATCCAATATGCCATTAAACATACACTTTCATTTGATCACATTTAGTTCTTAATTCAAACAAGCAGAGTATTTGCAACCAACTTAATTAAGACTTGAACAAAAACAATCAATCTGAATACAACTGGGAGCGTTTAAGAATAAAAATCTTTGGATTCCTTAATGAAGTTCTGTCTGCAGATCACCTGCACTCACACATTCCAATTACCACTCATGAGACGGACCAGATTCCATACAAAATGTTAAAAATTTTGCTTTGGCTTCGTCTTTAAGGGGTTGCTGTTCCAGTTAAAAGTCTCAAGTGTTGAAGAGTGCAGCTTTGTATAAAACGGCCAAGTCAGTATACCACAAAAGGCTCAAAGTCGCTAAAATAATCCAGAGGTTAAACCGGCTGTTAATGTCATTTAAGCCCTTCATGGTGTCGACAACGTGGAACCGGCGTTTCACTTTGAAACGGATGGCAGCGAGTTACTGCAAACGAGCAGGTTTAAAACACACATAACATTAAAGTTAAGAGTATTGCAAGAAGGACAATAGTTTAATATAAAACACAGCTGCCTTACCTTGGAATGTCCTTTACAAATGAAGATATTGTAGCCACACATGTGACCTACTTTATGACTTACAGAATGCCTCACATCTTAGATAAGAACAAAGGCAGAGTTTCCTTGGAGATAACAGGTAGCTGTGAAAGTGTTAGCTTTGGTATGCAAGAGACGGCCTGGAGGATCCTTTGTGGGCCTAAGACTGTGGGGGTGATATTAAGGGATTAAAGAGGAGATGCATTGTTACTTTGGATTTGAATGCAATGTGACTTGTGAGCTGGGGGGAGACCTGGGTATATAAGGGACGAGTTTGTTCTGAGTTGGGATCGTGGGTTCGATCCCAGCCCCCGACCAACAGTGATCTGTGTGGAGTTTGCATGTTCTCCCCGTGTTGCGTGGGTTTACTCCGGGATTTCTCCGGTTTCCTCCCACATGCCAAAAACATGCATGTTAGGTTAATTGGCTGTTCTAAATTGTCCCTAGATATCTGTTTCCTATAGGCCCTTAGAATAGAGGGTTAGTATTATTGAAAGCGCTTTGAGTGGTCTTTGTGGCTAGAAAAGCGCTATATAAGTGCAGGTTAGTTAGTTAGTTAGTTAGTTAGATGCTCTCTTTCTACTTTGCTCATGTTGGAGACGTGTAATAAACTGCATTGAGACAAAATTTGCCTCGTCAATTACACACTCCACACTGGTGACCCAAGACGTAGCATGCAGCAAGAAGAGAATTCCCCGGGGCTAGCCTCGTTGGGAGCCCCCAACCAAGCGCACGCCGTTACGGTCCAGCTACCCGACTTTTGGCAGCACAACCCGCGCTCCTGGTTCCATTTGGTGGAGGCACAGTTTGCCCTCCGGGGAATATCAGTAGATGACACGAAATTCTACCATGTGATCGCAAAGCTCGATAACCACACGGCACAGCATGTGGAAAGCCTTCTGGAGCAGCCACCAGCCAGCGACAAATACGGCGCGTTGAAGGCTGCACTCATCCAGCACTACACTCTCTCGGTTGAGGAGAGAGTAGAGGGACTCCTGGCGCTGACCAAGTTGGGAGATGGCACACCCGTTGACCTGATGGAGAAGATGCTGAGGTTGAAAGGCTCGGACGATGACCACTTCATCTTTACCCACCTCTTCCTCAGGACCCTGCCGTCAGCGGCGAGAGCGGCCCTGGCCAGTTCGCCGTTGTTGGCCCAGCGGGACTACCGTGCACTGGCCCGGGAGGCGCGTCGGATTGTCAACGCCAGCAGAGTGCGTGCAGCCACGGCGGCAGTGGCGGAGCTCGGCGCGACGGCAGGAGATGGAGTGGAGCCAAGGACAGCAGTAGCAGAACCACCAACGACGGCAGCGGCGGGGGCCAAGGAACATGGAGGAGACACCCTTTGTTTCTACCACCGCCGTTTCGCAGAGAAGGCACGCAAATGTGTACCGTTGTGCCAGTTCAAGCGGTCGGGAAACGTCAAGACCAGGGGTCGGTAGCAGCCCCAACCCTCGGGGAGGAGAACAAGCTGCTCTACTTGAAGGACGCACACTCGGGGAGGCATTTCCTCGTGGACACAGGCGCCCAGCTGAGTTTCATCACGCCTTCCTACGCCGACCGGCTGGCAGGTTCCAGCGGTCCCGACATGGCAGCAGCGAACGGCTCGGAGATTAAGACCTTTGGTGAGAGGACTCTGCTTCTGTCTCTACACGGCCATACATTTGAGTGGACTTTTGTCATAGCAGCATTGAATTTCAATATATTGGGGGCTGATTTTTTGTGCTCACATAGTTTGTTGGTTGATGTCGCTAACAGGCGCCTGGTTAATGCACTTTCTTTTGACTCTGTTCCCTGTACAGCTCGAGCGGCCCAGCCAACAGCACAAGCCAACGTCACAGCTGCAAGCGGTAAGTTCCACACACTGCTCACTCAGTTCCCAGCACTCACGGTTCCCACATTTTCGGCAGCCGTCGCTAAATACGGGGTGGAACATTTTATTACCACCACAGGGCCGCCGGTTTTTGCAAAACCTCGGCGCTTGGACGCAGCTAAACTGGCCATAGCGCGCGAGGAGTTCGCCAACCTGGAGAGGTTGGGCATTATCAGGCGTTCGAACAGCCCATGGGCCTCCCCGCTACACATGGTCCCGAAAGCTGACGGCTTGTGGCGACCTTGCGGGGATTTCCGCAGGTTGAACAACGCCACAGCGCATGACCGCTACCCAATCCCTCATATCCAAGATTTTTCCGTGCATTTGGCAGGGGGGCACGTTTTTTCTAAAATAGACTTGGTCCGCGGTTACCACCAAGTCCCAGTGTGCGCTGAGGACATACCCAAAACAGCGGTAGTGACTCCATTTGGCCTATTCGAGTTTTTACGCATGCCATTCGGGCTTAAAGTGGCTGCACAGATGTTCCAACGCATGATGGACACGGTGCTGCGCGATCTCCCTTTCGTGTTCGTCTACTTGGACGATATCTTGGTAGCCAGCGCGTCCGAAGACGAACACGAAAACCACCTCGCGGCAGTTTTCCGGAGGTTGGGAGAGCACGGGTTAATAATCAACCCAGCGAAGTGTCAGTTCGGGGTGATGCAGATCGATTTTTTAAGACACCGCGTCTCCCCCGAAGGAGCGGTTCCGCTTCCTGACAAAGTGCGCGCGGTAGCAGATTTCCCCCGGCCGCAGACGGTCAGGGCGTTACAGGAGTTTTTGGGAATGGTCAGTTTTTATAACTGTTTCCTCCCCCGCGCAGCGCAGCTCATGCAACCGCTGTATGCCGCGCTCAAAAAACAGAAACCCGCGAATAAGATCGAGTGGTCCCCGGAGCGGGAGCGAGCTTTCGCGGAAGTCAAAGCAGCCCTGGTAGACGCTGCGTTGTTGGCACATCCAGACCCAACGGCCCGCATAGCGCTCACCACTGACGCGTCAGATGTGGCCATAGGGGCGGTCGTGGAGCAGCATGTAGCCGGGGCTCGGCAGCCGCTCGCCTTTTTCAGCAGGACCTTGCGCGATAGTGAACGTAAATACAGCGCGTTTGACAGGGAGTTGCTGGCTCTCCATTTGGCCATTCGCCACTTCCAGTTCTGGCTAGAAGGGCGCTGTTTCACCGCGTTCGTTGACCACAAGCCACTAACATTTGCAATGGCCAAAGTTTCAGAACCATGGTCTGGCCGGCAGCAGAGACAGTTAGCCGCAATCTCAGAGTTTACTACCGATATTCAGCACGTGTCGGGTAAACTGAATGTAGTGGCAGACTGCCTCTCGCGCGCCGTGGCTGCCCCTGTCCACGTGGGGATAGATTACACAGCCATGGCCGCGGAGCAGGTTAGTGACGCGGATGTGCGAGCGCTCCAGTCTGGACCAACAGGGTTAAGGCTGGAGAGCAAGGTGCTGCAAGACGGTGTGCCCCTCCTAATCTGTGATGTCTCCACGGGGAGACCGCGTCCCGTTGTACCGGCAGCGTGGCGCCGCCGTGTTTTTGACTCAATTCATTCTTTGGCGCACCCGGGGGTGCGCGCGTTGGTCAAAATGGTAGCAGAAAAATTTGTGTGGCCCGGCCTCCGTAAACAAGTGAAAGAGTGGGCGGCAGCCTGCGTGGCGTGTCAACGAGCCAAGGTACACAGACACACGAGGGATCCTTTGGAACCATTTCACATTCCGGCAAAGAGGTTTGACCACATTCACGTGGACCTCGTGGGCCCCCTTCCCGCCATCGCAGGGGTGCACGCACCTTCTGACAATGGTGGACCGCACCACGCGTTGGCCGGAGGTGGTTCCTTTGGCGTCAACCACAGCCGAGGAGGTGGCACGCGCGTTTGTAACTGCATGGGTGGCGCGTTTTGGAGTCCCGTCGGACATTACGTCCGACAGAGGCCCTCAATTTGTTTCCGAACTTTGGTCAGCAATGGCCCGCAGCCTGGGAGTCACAATTCACCGCACAACCGCGTACAATCCTCAGGCTAATGGGTTATGCGAACGTTTTCATAGGTCATTGAAAGCGGCTCTCAGGGCATCACTGACGGATGCAAATTGGGTAGACAAGCTACCGTGGGTTTTATTGGGGTTGCGTTCTGCGCCTAAAGAAGACTTAGAAGCTTCCCCAGCTGAACTCGTTTTCACACAGCCACTTCGGCTACCCGGGGAGTTTCTCCCGGATAATCCTGCGCCAAGCAGCTCCCAGTCTCAGCTGTTGCAGCGTAGCATTGACGCAGGCACGCTGCCGGGTCATCACAGTTTTCCGCGTGTTTTTGTGCCTAAAACTTTGAAAAACGCGGAGTTTGTTTTTATCAGACATGACGCGCATCGCACCCCACAGCGACCACCTTATGATGGGCCGTTCAGAGTGTTGGAAACAGGGGACAAGCATTTTTTGCTAGATTTGGGGGGTAGGAGGGAAAAGGTTGGCATAAACAGACTCAAGCCCGCTTTTGTGGTGGCGGACGAGCAAGTGCTGTTGGCAAGGGCCCCTCGGCGCGGCAGACCACCACGGGGTGCTTCCCAGAGTAATATTTTCCCAGATCACCCGCAGGGACTGACAAAAGGTTTTCACCCCCAGACAGCAGCTCCCCAGCATGACGGCGCCGCGGAGGCGGTGAACCCTGGTTACAGCAGATACGGGAGAAGACTGAAGCCCAAGCAGCATGTGGATTGATGTGTAATGATGTTATCACAGCATGCAAACTGTTATTCTGTTGTTCGATCTTAATGTTTGGGGGGGGGGCTGTAGCCACACATGTGACCTACTTTATGACTTACAGAATGCCTCACATCTTAGATAAGAACAAAGGCAGAGTTTCCTTGGAGATAACAGGAAGCTGTGAAAGTGTTAGCTTTGGTATGCAAGAGACGGCCTGGAGGATCCTTTGTAGGCCTAAGACTGTGGGGGTGATATTAAGGGATTAAAGAGGAGATGCATTGTTACTTTGGATTTGAATGCAATGTGACTTGTGAGCTGGGGGGAGACCTGGGTATATAAGGGACGAGTTTGTTCTGAGATGCTCTCTTTCTACTTTGCTCATGTTGGAGAAGTGTAATAAACTGCATTGAGACAAAACTTGCCTCGTCAATTACACACTCCACAATATTCAAATTGAAGTACGGAGGAAAAACGTAAAAACTGTCCAAAATATCCAGTAGATTCTCCAGAGGTGTTACAATATATATGTATATATTGTGAAGGAATGAAAGGATGAGACATGAGAAGCCAAAATTGTGCACCAGGAGTGCGCCAGAGGAAAAGTGGAAAAACGCAGATCATACTGCTTATGCAAAGGGCTGCAAACTAACAAAAAGTTACATGAAAATGGCACAAAATCACCAGGGAAAAAAAAAACAAAAAACGTTTAAGTACAGAAGGACCCTGCAGGTTCTCTCTTCTACCCAGTCTCTTCAGCAGGTGTTTTCACTTATCAGCAATCAGTGGGAAGAACTTCAGTGCAATCTGTTGTTGAAGACACTGGTTGGAGGTAAAGCCTGCAGGGTCTTGGCCCTCCATGGCACATGATTGGACACCCCTGTGTTACAGAGTCAGAGCCGAGGGCTGAACTACTATTTACACGGTAAAAACGCCGAAATCAGGAGCAAATATATACAAACTCGCTGCTCCTTTCGCCTCCGTTCTTGAAGCAAATAAAAATAAAAACACTCCAAAAATCTCACAGTCACTACTAAAACTACTAGTTACTATTCTGAACTATTATTTACACGGTAAAAACGCCGAAATCAAATCAGAAATGGACAAACACTCTCACGTGTTGAAGGTCCGTCCGTCTCAGCCAAAATAGCAAATAAGAAACTATTTTGCGGGCAAGCTGCGACACCGCCGCCTCTCCGCGCTGCCCCGACATGGGCGACTCAGAAAAAAAAAAAAAAAAGCTTTGCTGTGGAGAGCGTCTCCGCTTCTACCCTCAGATCTGGAAACTGTGGTAGAAGCGCAGACATCGTGGACAACAGCTCTGCATATTGCGGGTGGTTCCATAGGCCCGGGTGTGCCTCCAGAATAATAAGACACCGCCAAAGAAAATTTCAGGGTTTTTAGCACATGTGCATCTGAAACATCTTATTTAATTTTTCTATTTTATTGTATCTACATATGTATCTCGTTGTATTTACTTATTCTTTCATTTATCATACTGCCTGTTGGGAGCCTTGAATAACGAAACTGAGTTGCATTTAATTCCAGTTTATTTCAAGCTACATTCCCACAGTCTGCTCTCATCCCTGAGCAGAGAAACAAGAGGGAGACACACACCTCAGTCCTCACCTTTAAACAATCTCACATCAAAGCATCTCACATCAAAGAATTTCCCTTTATCCCCCTACATCAATTTATTCCCCTACATCAACCTTTTATTTACATAACTTCCCCCCTCTCTCCTCTCAAGCCTTAGAGGTCAGGAAGCCATCTGTTCACACCTATATTTGAACCTCAGAGGTCAGGAAGTCTTCTGTCCCCCACAGGGGGTCCGGCTCTCCTTCAGAGGTCAGGAAATCTTCTGTCCACCATAGGGGGTCCGGCTCTCCTTCATCCTGAGGTTAAATCAATGTCCAACATGTGCATGCACAACTACACAGCCATATAACCCCCCCCCCCCCCCCAAACGATGAAGAAAGGACTATTCCCTAAAATTCAATAACATATTACTGGCTGACTTCCGGTTATGGCGGCCGCCTAGAAGGACACGTATCACTCTGCTCTGCCCCTGGAAATAAAAATTCGGCAAATAACTCTCTCATTTGGAACAGAACTTTTCCCAGCGTTTGGGTGAGGATATGCCGGTGAAGACTAAGGCTGGGAAATCAGGAGGGGGAAAAATTGAATCGCCGAAGCAGTCCAAATTAACGGACTTTAAAGTTTGTGGCGCAGTAGAAAAAGTTGCGGATATGGCGGATGAAACTAGCGGTGGTGCGGTAACTGCTGCTGCTGACGATGGCGGCACAGGTGCAGTGCTGGCTGCCATTAGCTCAATGAGAGCAGACTTTTCCGCTAAACTTGATGGGATTATGGCAGCGTTGGATGCAATGAGAAAGGAGTTGGGTGACTGCGTGGAGCGAGTGACGCAGGCGGAGCTTCGTGTTTCAAGTGCGGAGGATGAAATTAGCGGACTTCAAATAAAGGTGCGCACTTTGGAAAAAAAAAATAAAGATCTGGAAAATAGCGTTCTGGACTTGGAATCTCGGTCCAGAAGGAACAACCTGAGGCTGGTGGGTTTACCGGAGGGAGCCGAAGGTCGTGATTCATGCTCCTTTTTGGAGGGGTGGATCCCGGAGGCGCTGAACAACGCGGAGCTAAAATCATCAGTCGTCTTGGAAAGCTCCCACCGAATTGGCCCACCGAGAGGTAACAAGGCAGCACCGAGGACGCTAATTATGAAGTTTCTCAGCTACAGAGACAGGATGACGACCTCCAACGCGGTGCGGGCCAAAGGAGAAATTAAATACCAAGATCAGCAGGTGCGGTTCTACCCAGATCTGGCCTCAGGAATCCAACAGTTAAGGAAGCAGTTTGACCCCATCCGCAAAGAACTGCGCAACCTTGAGATTCGTCATGGAGTGATTCACCCTGCAAGACTTCTGGTCACATATGAGGGCAGAACACGCATCTTCAAGACCCCCGAGGAGGCGCAGGAGCTCATCAAGAAGATCCAGGAAGAGACTGGTGGGAGCTAAGCATGAACAGAATATAGGGTAGAATATTTGAGCATTTAACTGATTAGAAGCATATAACAAGATTACAAAATATAGAATGTATTACATATTAAAAAAAAAAAAAGTACAAAATTGCTAAAAAAATTTTGGAGTTAAATTGGAAAATTACGGAAGAGAGTTAATGTTACGTTATTAAAAGCAGTAGAGTTAGGGTGATTGGGAGGATGAAGAAGGAGTGGCTTTGGCTGATCCTCGTGGGTGTGGAACGGTCGATGGCTATATCGGGAGACGGAATTTTTCTTTTGCTTTTGGGGGGATTGCCACAAATGTGGGAAGGGGGAATTTGTTTGTGTGTAGTTTGTAGGGTGAATGTTCAACCACTCATTTTTTTGCTTTTCTGTTTGAGCATGTTTACACTGCAAGGTAATCCCAAACTCCCTATTGATTATAAATCAAAGCGTTAATCTTAATTTAACTTCATGGAATTGCAGAGGTCTACAAAATTTTAAAAAACTTAAACAAGTTATGAATAAAATAAAAGACATGGGTTCAAAAATTGTGTTTTTACAAGAAACTCATCTAATAGAGCAAGATGTAAAAAGAATTAGGAGTAGATGGCAAGGAAATGTTTTCACCTCATCATTTTCATCCCGAGCCAGGGGAGTTATGACTCTCATACATAAATCAGTTCCATTTCAAGTGAAAAATGTAATTGGAGACAAATTTGGAAGATATGTAATCATTCAAGGATCTTTGCTATTAGAAAACATAAATTTGGTGAACTTATATGGTCCCAATATAGATGATCAAAAGTTCTTTGCCAATTTATTTCTTATCTTATCATCACTTACAGGGCAACATATAATAGCAGGGGATTTTAATTGTACATTGAATCCCAGTATAGATAGATCAACAGGACTGGACTGTACGCACAATGGATGTAGGATGACCATTAATCATTTTATGAAAGAATTGAAATTGATAGATATATGGAGAGAAATGAAACCACAAGTTAAAGCATACTCTTGTTATTCCAATACCTACAAGACATTCTCACGTATAGATTATTTTTTGATCTCCACAGAATTAAGGTCAAAGATTCAAAACTGTTTTTATGATAACATCGTGATCTCTGATCATGCACCCTGCTGTCTAATGTATGTAGATAAGAAATTGACAAAGGAACCAGGTAGATGGCAATTTCAGCATAAATGGCTTCAGGATGAGGAATTTGTTAAGTATATAGAAAAACAGATAGATGAGTTCTTTGATATCAATACTACACAAACATCAGCATGTGTAAAGTGGGAGGCTTTCAAAGCTTTTATTAGGGGACATATTATTAGTTATACAGGTTCAAAATCTAAGAAGACTCGAGAGGAGAGAGTCCAATTGGAACATAAAATAAAAATTCTTCAAGAAAGAGTATATGCAGGAAGAGATCCAAGGTTGGAGAACGAATTACTGATTTTGAGAGCTGAATATGACAAAAAATCAGCGAATAGAGCTGCCTCGAGTCTTCTAAGATTGAAACAATCTTTTTATGAACAAGGTGAAAAATCAGGAAAGTTATTGGCATGGCAGATTAAACAATTAGAATCTAAAACACCAGTTACCAGTATTATAAGTAACGGACAGGTAGTTATAGATCCTTCAGAAATTAATAGAGCCTTTAGAGATTACTATGAAAAATTATATGATACCAAAAATGAATCTGACTTAACAAAACTACATGGGTTTTTGAATGAACTATTTATACCGTGTATTCCAAATGAAAATAGGGAGATACTGGAGTCTAAAATTAGTCAAGAAGAAGTTAGACTAGCCATTGATAATATGAAATCAGGAAAAAGTGCAGGACCAGATGGTCTTCCAGTTGACCTTTATAAAAAATTTAAGAATAAATTAACAAAACCTTTTTTGGAAATGGTTTTAGAAGCATTTCAAAATAGTAATTTACCATCATATATGAATAATGCCTTAATTATACTGTTGCCAAAACCAGGTAAGCCCTCTAATAAATGTGAAAATATGAGACCAATAAGCCTATTAAATGCCGACCTTAAGATAATTTGTAAAATTTTAGCAAGACGAATACAAGAAATTTTACCAAATATTATTAATCGAGATCAGAATGGCTTTATAAAGGGAAGACAAGGCTTCCATAATGTAAGAAGACTATTTAATATTATTTATTCTAATAAAGAAGCACCGGATACAGCTCTCTTATCACTGGATGCCGAAAAAGCCTTTGATAGAGTTGAATGGCCCTTTCTTTTTGAAGTCTTACAAAGGTTTGGACTTGGAAATAATTTCATAAAATGGGTTCAGATAATATATAATAATGCTACTGCAGAAATTCTAACAAATAACAATATTTCAAAATCAATAAAAATCAATAGAGGATGTCGACAAGGCTGTCCACTTTCACCTTTACTGTTTACTATGGCAATTGAACCTTTAGCGATGGCGATACGTTTACATCCACAAATATATGGAATTAAAGTTGGACCAACAGAACATAAAATCTCCCTGTATGCCGATGACATAATTTTGTTTATGTCGAATCTTAAAAAATCAATTCCGACCTTGTTGAATTTAATAAAGAATTTCGGGGAAATATCAGGATATAAAATAAATAAAACTAAATCTTCAATATTAATGCTAAATGAGACCCAGAGAAATTACCCAGCCCCTGAGGTAAATCAATTCAATGTTGTAAATCAGTTCAAATATTTAGGAATCCAAATTGTGCCTAAGCTAGAATCAGTCGCCAGTGTCAATTATGAAGCCTTAATGACAGATATTGATGAGTTACTTCAGAGATGGATGTCACTACCAATGTCGATGATCGGGAGAATTAATATACTTAAAAGTAATATCTTACCTAAAATACTTTATTTATTTCAATACATTCCCTTACCACCACCTTTAGATTTATTCTCAAGAATTAAAAAAAAGTTAGTGGAATTTATATGGAACAACAGGAGGGCTAGATTACGTCTGTCTTTATTATATTTACCATTTGATCGTGGAGGTCTGAAATGTCCAAATTTTATGTTGTATTATTGGTCGGCACAACTGAGGTCTATGACATATTATTTTTCATCAAATGATCTCCCTCACTGGACTGAAATGGAATCATACAATTTACCTTTACCTCTTCCCATATTCATATACTCAGATTCGGCAAAAAAATTACAAAAACAAGTTAAAAATCCATTTGTAAAGCATATGATCAAAATATGGTGGGAAGCTAAAAACTATTTAAAAGAACCACAGTTATTGTCACAATTTAGTCCAATATGGGGTAATCAATATTTTAAACCAGGGAGAGCGGACGCTGTATTTAAAGTATGGAATTTAAAAAGGATACAAAAGATTCAGGATTTATATTTGCCATGTGCAGAAAACATAATGTCTTTTGAAGAGTTGAGGATCAAATTTAATCTCAATAGAACACATTTTTTTAAATATCTTCAACTTAGAAACTTTATTCGATCAAATCAAAATAAAGCTCTCACTCGACCTATCTATTCATCCTTGGAAAAAATGTTGATGAAAGATAGTAAAAGAAAGGGTATTATTTCAGAGTTTTATAACTCATTGACACTATTTTCAAGTGAAAATTCACTGAAAAGATTAAACTACTGGAAAGAAGATCTGCAAACTGAAATTTCAGAGGAACAATGGGAATTGGCTTGTACAGAAGCTCAAACCAAATCAATAAATGTACGCCTTAAATTGATACATTTCAAATGGTTAATGCGGATGTATGTTACACCGGAGGAGTTAAATAGATATAACAAAAATATACCAGATACGTGCACAAAATGTATGGAAAGTAAAGGAACTCTATTTCATTGTGTATGGGAATGTAGATTAATAAGAATGTTTTGGGAAGAGGTGAGGGTAACAATTGAAAAAATAATCTCAAAACAAATCATATTGAATCCTAAACTGTTTTTGTTGGGTCTGTACCCAGAAAAGCATAATTTTAATAAAAGTGAAAGAACATTCATAGACCTCAGTTTGCTTAATGCCAAAAAATGTATTGCACTATTATGGAAAAAGACTCATAGACCAGATGTGACTCAGTGGTTAAGACAGATGTTAACAAACCTTCCATTAGAAAGAATAACATATATACTGAAATCAAAGGAAATTGTGTTTGAGAATATATGGAGACCTTTTATTGATTATGTAAAAAATTTAAACATAACTCTTGAAGAAGAAGGTGAATGATATGTGTGGACCTTGTAAATTCCAAACTGGTGAACACAATATGTATACTTATGTGTTGGATTGTCTAGACTAAACAGAGGAGCATTGTTGAAGATTTGATTTTGTTGGTGGTTGTTGGTGTTTTTTAGTGCATTTTTTTTTTTGTAGTACTTTAGTGTTAGTGTTTGACTGTTTGTATCATGTTTGTTTAAAAAAAAAAAAAAAGGTTCAATAAAGATATTGTGGAAAAAAAAAACATATTACTGGCTACTGTATAATCAATACAAACATTCAGTCTGTGCGTCGCTTGGGCTTCAACCGTCTGCCGAATCTGCTGTGAGTTGGCCCCGCCTTGCCTGCGGCGCCGTCCTGCTTTGGCTCTGTTGACTGAGGGAGAGAGTGGTTATGTGCCCCTTGCGGGGGCCTGCCTCGTCGAGGCGCCACTGCGACCGGCACAGATCCGTCCTTCATGACAAAAGCAGGTTTTAGTCTGTCAATACTGACTGTCTCTTTTCTGTCTCCCAAATCTAGCACAAATTGCTTATCACCTGCCTCCAGCACTTGAAATGGCCCTTCATAAGGAGGTTTGAGCGTTGCTTTTAGGGCTTCGCGCCTGACAAAAACGAAATCGGCATTTTTCAAAGCCCTGGGGACGAAAACTCGTGGAAAAGCGTGATGAACCGGACCCGGAAGCGTGTCTGCTCCCGTGCGAACTAACGGTCCTAGAGCAGGGAGAGGTGGCGGCTCCAGGTGCTCTGGTAAAAACTCGCCTGGCAGCCTAAGAGTTTGTGCGAATACCAGCTCCGCTGGGAAGGCGTCTAAGTCCTCTTTGGGCGCAGAACGCAACCCTAATAAAACCCATGGCAGTTTATTTACCCAATCTGCATCCGTGAGCGACGCTCTGAGTGCTGCCTTCAAAGACCTATGAAAACGCTCGTATAAACCATTAGCCTGAGGGTGGTAAGCCGTAGTGCGGTGAATTTTGGCTCCTAAGCCATTGGCCATCGCTGACCACAGCTCAGAGATGAATTGAGGTCCTCTATCGGACGTGATGTCCGACGGAACCCCGAAGCGCGCCACCCAAGCCGTTAAAAAAACGCGAGCCACCTCCGCGGCCATGGTCGTCGCAAGCGGGACCACTTCCGGCCAACGTGTGGTCCGGTCCACCATTGTCAAAAGATGCGTGAACCCCTGCGATGCCGGTAGGGGGCCCACAAGGTCGACGTGTACATGGTCGAACCTTCTGGCTGGAATGCGAAACGGTTCTAACGGGGCCCTTGTGTGCTTGTGAATTTTGGCCCGTTGACAGGAAATGCAGGCTTTCGCCCATTCCTTCACGTGCTTGCGCAGGCCCGGCCAAACAAACTTTTCTGCCACCATTTTCACCGACGCGCGCACCCCCGGGTGCGCCGTAGCATTGTTTGGCCTGCGGTAATCACCGCACGGTCTCCAGGAGCCATCGGCTTTCGGTACCATGTGCAGCGGCGAAGCCCACGGGCTTTTTGACCTACGAACGATGCCCAGCCTCTCTAGGCTGGCGAACTCCTCGCGTGCAATGGCAAGCTTAACTGCATCCAAGCGCCGAGCTTTTGCAAACACGGGAGGACCAGATGTAGGTATAAAATGTTTCACTCCGTGCTTCGCAACTGCCGCTGAAAAAGTGGGCACAGTGAGCGCTGGAAATTGGGTGAGGAGTGTGTGAAACTTACCACCTGCTGTAGCGACGTGGGTCTGTGCTGGTGGCGGGGACACTCGAGCTGAACAGGGGAGAGAGTAAAAAGAGAGTGCATTTACCAGCCGTCTATTAGCAAGATCAACTAACACAGGGGTGTCCAACCATGTGCCATGGAGAGCCAAGACCCTGCAGGTTTTACCTCCAACCAGTGTCTTCAACAGCAGATTTCTGTGAACTTCTTCCCACTGATTGCTGATAAGTGAAAACACCTGCTGAAGAGACTGGGTAGAAGAGAAAACCTGCAGGGTCTTGGCTCTCCATGGCACCTGGTTGGACACCCCTGAACTAACAGATTGTGTGAACACAAAAAATCCGCGCCCAACATGTTGAAACTCACCGCCGCTATTACAAAAGTCCATTCATATGTGCGGCCATGTAAGCATAAAGGCAAGGTCCTTCTCCCGTAGGTGTTGATGCTCGAGCCATTTGCCGCTGTAGCTCCGCTACCGTGGGGTCCAGCCACCCGGTCCGCGTATGTTGGGGTGATGAAGCTCACTTGGGCTCCGGTGTCTATGAGGAACTCTCGTCCGGAGCGCGCATCTGCGATGTAGAGCAGCTTGTTGCCTTCCCCGAGAGTCGAAGCTGCTAACGACTCTCGGTCTTGCCGTTTCCCGAACTCCTGAAGTTGCAGGGTGGCACACACCTGCGTGCCCTCTCAGCGAACCTCCGATGGTAAAAGCAGAGATCCTCTCCTCCGCTGCGTCGGGGCCGCGCCTCTGCCGTCGGCCCAATGGCTCCACCTCGTCGCGGCCGTGCTGCCGCCGTCGTCGGCCAGCCTGGGTCTGCCGCCTCTGGCTCCCCGCTGTCGTGGGTCGCTGCTGTGGTTGCTTGCCCGCCGCAGGCGTCCAGAATCCCATCTGCTTCCTGAGCCAGCTCCCGGAACTCCTCCGGGGTGTGACATTTCTTGCCAGCCAGCGTGCTTCTCGCATGCGTCGGGAGGGTGGAGAGGAAGATGAACTGGAAAAGGAAATCATCCTTGTCTAACCCTCTCAGCTGTATCATCTCCTCCATCAGGGCGCTCGGCCTGTGTCCTCCCTGGTCTAGCAAAGACAGGATCCTCCTCGCCCTCACTTCGGCCGAGGGGGTGAAAAACTTAATGAGGGTGGATTTCAGCTTGTCGTACCTGCCGGTCGCTGGTGGCTGCTCCACCAAACTCTGCACCCACCGAGCTGTGCTGTTATCCAGTTTAGCGATGACATGGTGGAATTTAGTGTCATCCACCGTTACTCCTGCGAGAGTGAACTGCGACTCCGCTTGTAGGAACCACGACCGTGGGTTATCCTGCCAGAAATCCGACAGCTTGACGGCCACAGCGTTCGCCAGCTCTGGACTTGGTGAGTCCGGGACCCTGAGACCTTCTCCGGTCATTCTCAACATCGTTAGTCACCAATGTGGGGAGCCTTGAATAACGAAACTGAGTTGCATTTAATTCCAGTTTATTTCAAGCTACATTCCCACAGTCTGCTCTCATCCCTGAGCAGAGAAACAAGAGGGAGACACACACCTCAGTCCTCACCTTTAAACAATCTCACATCAAAGCATCTCACATCAAAGAATTTCCCTTTATCCCCCTACATCAATTTATTCCCCTACATCAACCTTTTATTTACATAACTTCCCCCCTCTCTCCTCTCGAGCCTTAGAGGTCAGGAAGCCATCTGTTCACACCTATATTTGAACCTCAGAGGTCAGGAAGTCTTCTGTCCCCCACAGGGGGTCCGGCTCTCCTTCAGAGGTCAGGAAATCTTCTGTCCACCACAGGGGGTCCGGCTCTCCTTCATTGTGAGGTTAAATCAATGTCCAACATGTGCATGCACAACTACACAGCCATACTGCCTCTATTTAATTTTTAGCTCAGTTTTCTTATTAGTTCTAATTTTGCCATGAAATAGCCATAGATGCTGACATGGCACTAAACAAGAACACTCACTCACTCACTCACTCACCACTGATCTATGTAGGCTAAGGAGTTCCTGTGCATTCCTGTGACCCATGTTATGTTAAAGAGATTAAGGATAGCTTGGATCATTCTTTACACTGTGGTGGACACACATACGGGACCTGTTTTGTGACTCACATTTTAGGTCAGAACAAAGGCAGGGCAGCTCCCTTAGTGATTACAGGAAGCTGCAAGAATCTTAGCTTTGGTATGCAAGGCTTGAGACTGTGGGGGGTTTAATTAAAGGATTAAAGAGGAGATGCATTGGAGACAGTGGAAGTGATATCATGGAGAGAAAATGCATTGTGACTTTCTTTATAATGCAAGGTGGTTTGTGAGACATGTGACCTGTGAAGTGAAGAGTCCTGATATTTAAGGACGAGAGTTTACTGTGTGGATCTCTTTCTCTGCTTTGAGATGATGGTGTTGTGAATAAAGCTGACTTGAGAGAGAACTCTGCCTCGTCATTTTCACATCACCACAACGCCCTGTACTGATCTTCAGTCTGAACTCTGATTTTGCTCACAGAAACATGCCCTGAATATATGAACTTATTCCACATGGAATGTACATATAAACATTAAACATGGCATATGAAAGGTATGATACTTCTCAAATATAATACATTATTAATATCAATAATAATGTAGATAATATGGAATTTTTCTATCACTTTCCAAACAACCATTTGTTTTTCTTCTTCTTTACTTCTGGAGCAGACAGTTGGTGATCTGAGGAAGGCCCAGCAGCACAGTCGCCCCCTGAACACACTCCTTTGTAGATCCTGCTCCCAGACCCCAAACCAGCCAGTCCACTGACAGAAGATGGAGACGACTGAGACCAGAGGAGGAAGACGACGTGAAGCTGCCCACACACAAGGAGATCAGAGTTCATCATAGGACTGAAACTGCTCTAGTGAAAGTGACCAATGATTACTGATAACATCCCATAATGGACTTGCATCCATACTTGTGCTTTTAGATTTCAGTGCAGCTTTTGACGCTATTGGCCATAAGATTTTATTTCTTAGACTGGAACATTCTTTAGGCCTTAAAGAAGCATCATTCACCAGTTTAGATTTCACATCATAGTTTTGAATTTTACTATTACTGTCTACTGTGTCCACTAAAAACACTGCTATGTGTGCGTAGTGGAGTGTGTAAATGAAGAGGCAGCTTCATGTCAGACGATTTATTACACACTCACATCTCACAAGCACAGAACAGACTGACTGGTTACAGCAAACACTCCTCTCTATATCCCAAGTCACCTTCACAAGCTTCAAGGCACTTCCTCATACACAGCATGATATTTACACTACACTTCATTCAACCCCCTCTCGGGCATTGTTCTCCCATGTGTATTCATTGAGGTTAGGAAGTCAGGTTCGGAGGTATGGAAGTCAGGTTCGAAATAACCTGACTTCCATACCGCCCCCCCAGCATCTTAGATAGAACAATAGAACATCAGTCCACATGCTGTTTCGGCTTCAGTCTCCTCCCATATCTGCTGTAACTGGGGTTTACTGCCTCCATGGCGCTGCTGTGCCGGTGGGGGGCTGCTGGGAGTGTGTCCGACTGCGGGTGAGCCGTGGTGGTGGTGGTGGTGGTGGGGGGGGGGTTCACTCTGTCCGTGTGGCTGCTCTGATGAATCATTCCCCTGGGGAGTTCTCCGTGGGGGTCTTCCACGCCGAGGGGCCCTCGCCAACAGCACTTGCTCATCCTCCACTACAAAGGCAGGTTTGAGTCTGTCTATGCCAATTTTCTCCCGTCTACCCCTCAAGTCTAGCACAAAATGCTTATCCCCTGTTTCCAATACTCTGAATGGTCCATCATAGGGTGGGCGCAATGGAGGGCGGTGGGCGTCGTGTCTGACGAACATGAACTCCGCGTTCTTTAAAGTTTTAGGCACGAAAACACGCAGAAAACAGTGGTGGGCCGGGCCCGGCAGTGTGCCTGTGTTTGCGCTACGCTGCAAAAGCTGAGACGGGCAGCTGTCTGGCGCGGGATTATCTGGCAGAAATTCCCTGGGCAGCCGTAGGGGCTGCGCAAAAACCAGCTCTGCAGGGGAAGCTTCCAGATCCTCTTTTGGCGCGGAGCACAACCCCAATAAAACCCACGGCAACCTGTCCACCCAATTTGCATCCGTCAGTGAAGCCCTGAGTGCTGCTTTCAGTGAACTATGAAAATGCTCGCATAACCCATTGGCCTGTGGGTTGTATGCGGTTGTGCAATGAATTGTAACACCCAGGCTGCGGGCCATCGCGGACCAGAGTTCGGAAACAAATTGAGGGCCCCTGTCGGACGTAATGTCCAACGTGACTCCAAAACGCGCCACCCATGCTGTTAAAAAAGCGCGTGCTACGTCTGCGGACGTGGTTGCCGCCAGTGGGACTACTTCTGTCCAGCGCGTGGTGCGGTCCATCACTGTCAGGAGGTGCGTGCACCCCTGTGATGGCGGGAGAGGGCCCACGAGGTCCACATGAACATGGTCGAACCTCTTAGCCGGTACCCAAAACGGCTCCAAGGGAGCCTTCGTGTGTCTGTGTACCTTGGCTCGTTGGCACGCCACGCAGGCTGCAGCTCACTCTTTTACTTGTTTGCGTAGGCTCGGCCACACAAACTTCTCTCCCACCATTTTGACCGACGCGCGCACTCCTGGGTGCGCCAGAGTGTGAACCGACTCAAACACGCGGCGGCGCCACGTGACCGGGACCACCAGACGCGGGCATCCCGTGGAGACATCACAGATTGGGGGGGCATGCCGTCTTGCAGCACCCTGCTCTCCAGCCTTAACCCTGTTGGTCCAGACTGGAGCGCGCACACGTCTGCATTGCTAATCTGCTCCGCGGCCATGGCTGCGTAATCTATCCCCACATAGACCGTGGCCACCACGGCGCGCGAGTGGCAGTCCACCACCACATTCAGTTTACCCGACACATGCTGCATATCAGTAGTAAACTCTGAGATCGCGGCCAGCTGTCTCTGCTGCCGGCCTGACCACGGTTCTGAAACCTTGGCCATCGCGAACATTAGTGGCTTGTGATCCACGAACGCGGTGAAGCTGCACCCTTCCAGCCAGAACTGGAAGTGGCGTATGGCCAGGTGGAGAGCCAGCAACTCCCTCTCGAACGTGCTGTATTTACGTTCGCTGTCGCGCAAAGTTCTGCTGAAAAAAGCGAGCTGCTGCCAAGCCCCGGCGACGCGCTGCTCTACGACAGCCCCCATGGCCACGTCTGAAGCATCGGTGGTGAGCGCTATCCAGGCCACCGGGTCCAGATGCGCCAGCAGTGCAGCGTTTGCCAGGGCTGCTTTAACCTCCGAGAACGCCCGCTCTCACTCCGGGGTCCATTTGACCCTATCCGCGGGCTTCTGTCTCTTGAGCGCAGCGTAAATTGGTTGCGTGAGCTGCGCCGCGTGGGGAAGGAAACGGTTATAAAAGTTCACCACCCCAAAAATTCCTGCAGTGCCCTGACCGTCTGAGGCCGAGGAAAATCCGCCACGGCGCACACTTTGTCAGGCAGCGGGATCGCTCCTTCCGGAGAGACGCGGTGCCCCAAAAAATCAATCTCCGTCACGCCGAACTGGCATTTCACCGGGTTGATTATTAACCCGTGCTCCTCCAACCTCCGGAAAGCCGTCCTGAGGTGGGTTTCGTGTTCGTCTTCGGACGCACTGGCTACCAGGATATCGTCCAGGTAGACGAACACGAACGGGAGATCGCGCAGCACTACATCCAATCATGCGCTGGAACGTCTGTGCCGTGCCTTTTAACCCGAATGGCATACGCAGGAACTTGAATAAACCGAACGGAGTTATTACCGCTGTTTTGGGTACGTCCTCAGCGCACACTGGGACTTGATGGTAACCGTGGACCAGGTCTATTTTGGAAAAAATGCGTGCTCCGGCGAGGTGGACGGAAAAATCCTGTATGTGGGGAATCGGGTAGCGGTCGTGTGCTGTGGCGTTGTTCAGCCTGCGGAAATCACCGCACGGTCGCCACAATCCCTCAGCCTTAGGGACCATGTGTAGCAGGGGTGCCCATGGGCTGTTCGAATGCCTGATGATGCCCAACCTTTCCAGGTTGGCGAACTCCTCGCGCGCTATGGCCAGTTTAGCTGTGTCCAAGCACCGAGGTCTTGCAAAAATGGGCGGCCCGGTGGTGGTGATAAAGTGCTCCACCCCGTGTTTAGCGATGGCCACCGAAAACGTCGAGACTGTGAGTGCTGGGAACTGAGTGAGCAGTGGGTGGAACTTACCGCCTGGAGCTGTGACGTTGGCCTGTGCTGTTGGCTGGGTCACTCGAGCTATACAGGGGAGAGAGTCAAAGGACAGTGCATTAGCCAGGTGCCTGTTAGCAACATCAACCAGAAAACCATGTGCACACAGAAAATCAGCCCCCAGGATATGGTAATTTAGTGCTGCTACGACAAAAGTCCACTCGTATGTACAGCCGTGTAGAGATAAGATCAGTGTCCTCTCACCAAAGGTCTTAATTTCCGAGCCGTTTGCTGCCAACATCACGGGGCCGCTAGGTCCTGCCAGCCGGTCAGCGTAGGTCGGCAGGATGAAGCTCTTCTGGGCTCTGGTGTCCACGAGGAAACGCCTCCCCGAGCATGCGTCCATCAAGTAGAGCAGCTTGTTCTCTTCACCGAGGGTCGCAGCTGCTACCGACCACCGGCCTTGGCGTTTTCCCGAGCACTTGAATTGGCACGGCGGCGCACATCTGTGTGCGTTCTCTCCGAAGCGGTGGTGGTAGAAACAGAGCGTGTCTCTCTGGCGCTCCTTGGCCCCCGCTGCTGCTACCGTCGGTGGCTTCTCGCCTCCTCTGGTCGTCTCGCTGGGCTCCGCCGCTGCCGCGTTGACTGTGATCGCCCTGGTGGTGAGGATGATCCCAGGGATGGCAATTTTCCGCCGATCCGCGGATTTCCGCCGATTTATTTTCAAATTGATCATTTCTTTGAATCGTCTAAATCCGTTGAGAAAATTTTAGGGGGGGTAAGATACCTTATTGTTACCGATTTTAGCGAAAATCAACACGATTACATAAGCGCTCAGCGCTTCCCCGGAAGTCGTCTCCCGCGATAACCCGGATGTGTTGTGTTCAAACTACTGCTGTATTGCAGTAGCTTGACAGCCCTGCGATTGGATAGTTGCAAACAATTGGACCAATCAAATGGCTCGTTGTATGCTTTTTCAAAAATTCATGGCGGCGTGTTCTCAGGGATGTGATTTTCTGCTAATTCGCCGAATTCCGCTTTATTTTATCTTCCAGGAAGATAAAGTACGTTAAGTACGTTAGCGGCTTGTGGTCCACGAACGCAGTGAAGGTGCGCCCTTTCAGGCAAGACTGGAAGTGGCGTATGGTCAGGTGGAGAGCCATTAACTCTCTGTTACTGGCGGCGTACAACGGCTGTATGAGCTGGGCTGCGCGGGGGAGGAAACGGTAATAAAAGTTAACCATCCCCTTTTATGATTCCAAACAGTTTGAAATCGACAGTGCACAGTGGACATTGACTCATAACTTTTGAATATTTCTAAGACTTGGCTACATCAGTGATTGTGCAAAATGAACTGCTCAAGTCTCAATGGAGATTGAAACAGGTGATCTGAAATGAATGCTGAAATTATAAAAAGTAATGGTATGTTGGAATTTTATTTCTATTATGGAATAGATAAAATTAACTGATTTTGATTTGATCAAGTGTTAAAGCATGTGATGGATAATGCTTGTTGGAATATTTTAGGAATGCTATCTTCTTGGAACATAAGTCAATATTATACAGTAATAAGTGGCATTCAGCTGTTTGTTTTATGTCATTTAAGCACAGTTCTGGTACTTAAAAATCATAAAAACCCAGGAGCTTCGGGGGGCTTTGCCCCCCTTGCCTCCCCCCCCAACGGGCCTCTGCCCCGGACCCCGCTGGGGGACTGCGTCCCCCAGACCCCCTGCTGAATTTTCAGATAATTTCCCCAACCCCAAATCACATCCCTGGTTCGTGTTGGAATTCTGAGCTTTCGGTATTGTTTTCAGTGGAATTATGAGATTTTTATCGAAGAATCAGGAGTCATCAGTGCTAGAAATAGACAAAAGTGTCAAAAATAAGTTCCGATGGAATTGGCTTGAGAGAAAAGTGACGGTAAAGGTGAAAATTGGCTCAAAGTTCGACGAGGTAACAGAAACACTCAGACAATTTCTGAAGAAACCAGAAAAGGAGATGAAGTTCAAAGTTCAGAGACTGACACAGCTTGCTGCCAAAAGGAAGAAAGTTTCACATTAGAAGTGACTTGGTGACCAGTGTAAATAGTGTAATAAACTCTTATAGAACTGTTAAATATGTTGGACTAAAGACAGTGAGACAACAATCAAGAAAAAGTAAGTTAACTTTTCATTAAATTTAATGATTTATGTAAGTCTAGTATTTCTTTTTTTTTTTTAATCATTTTTTTCAGTCTAAATAACTTCTGTTTTACTGAAAACCTCCCAGCTTCAGGGGGGCTGCGCCCCCCGGCCCCCCCATAAGTCAATCGACCAAATTAGATTTCAGCTGAAATCAGAATTTCCTGTAGCCATCCCTGTGATCCGGTCTGCCTCCTGGGCTAGCGCACGGTAGTCACGCATGGCCAGCAACGGCGAATTGGCCAGAACCGCTCTCACCACTGTTAGAAGGTTCCGGAGGAAAAGGTGAGCAAACAGAAAGTGCCCGTCGTCCGTGCCCATTAACGCCAGCATCTTCTCCATCAGGTCTACAGCCGACCCATCTCCTAACTCGGTCCGCGCCAGGAGCCTCTCCGCTCTCTCACATTCCGAGAGCGTGTAGCGCCGGGTGAGCGCAGCCTTGAGCGCCTCATATTTGTTGCTGGCTGGTGGCTGATCGAGCAGGCTTGCTACCTGCTGAGCTGTGCGGGAGTCCAGCGCTGCTACCACATGGTAGAACTTGGTGTCGTCTGCCGTTACTCCCCGGAGGGCGAACTGGGCCTCGGTGTGGTGGAACCAAGAGTGCGGGTTGTGCTGCCAGAAATCCGGTAGCTTGACTGAAACTGCACACAAGTTGCTGGGGGTTCCAGTCCTGGCTGTCTGTGGAATGGCTGTTGCGTCTCTGGGGCTTCCCGACCGGGCCGGCTCCGGGGTTCTCGCCTCGTGTTCCATAATACGTCTTGGGTCACCAGTGTGGAGTGTGTAAATGAAGAGGCAGCTTCATGTCAGACGATTTATTACACACTCACATCTCACAAGCACAGAACAGACTGACTGGTTACAACAAGCACTCCTCTCTATATAACAAGTCACCTTCACAAGCTTCAAGGCACTTCCTCATACACAGCATGATATTTACACTACACTTCATTCAACCCCCTCTCACCCTCTTGGGCATTGTTCTCCCATGTGTATTCATTGTCTCTGTCTGAGGTGTGAAATAACCTGACTTCCATAGCGTAGTGTTCGGAAAATACATCACTAGGCCCTGCTACACATGCATCTTGTTGTAGTGCTACCTGTGAGATTTGTTAGCCAGCTGGAAAAAAGCCTTTAAAAATGCTGTAATCCCAGGTTAACCTAGCTTTGGCGCAACATGGCACATGTCATATCTGTCTGAAAGCTCTTCCAGCTGTATCATGCTGTTATCTGTATGAATAATTCCCCCCCCCATCCAGTTGTGGCAGAAGGCTGCCTCTCCCTGAGCCTGGTTCTGTCGTAAGTTTCTTCCTATAAGGGAGTTTTCCCTCCCCACTGTCGCCTAGTGCTTGCTGATAGGGGATAGTTGGGGGGGGGGGGGGTTTCTGAATTACTGAATGACTTGTATCTGATGTATTTGCCACCTAAAAGGGGTCATTGACCACTTTTTCCACATTTTAACAGCTCACACATGTCTTAATGAAGTGTAAGTGACATATCTTGTTCACATTTTCTTTAATTTTTTAATTATTGAAGCAAACGTTTTATTTTCCTGGCTTTCTTGAAACGCTCTGATTTACAGCCTGTCACTTTAAGAAACATCCTTCAGCTGTTCAACTCCACCCTCCCTCTTATGTCAGTTAGCCATTAGCTGAGTAGCTTCTAGCTTGGATGAGCAGCACTGGTTCACCAATCTGTAGTCGTTTGTGCATCTTGCGTCTGTAGTAGTCTTAAGAATAAATATGTTCCTGCAGTAATGAACTTCCCAAAATGTCCGTGTTGTAAATATGTCAAGTGTTTCTGATGGGGCGATAATTAGTGTGACACATCTGGGAACTTCCTCACACGCTGGAAGCCTGGGAAGGGGTAAGTTGTGTGTAATTCCTCAGGGAACGAAATTGATTAATGTGATTGATTTACTGTAGTTTTCTTTAAGTTATTGTACTAATTTTGATTGTAAGATTTTCTGTTACATTTTCGTTTGCAATACCGATGTAAAATATTCAAAGTAGCGTCATAAATACCGATGATTGATGGCTAGTTAAGTAGGCGCTAACGAGTCCATTGTTCTGTAGGAATGCCAGCACTTGTCCCCATTCCCGTGTCATGTGTAAATTGTCTGCCCCAATCTGTTTCAGGTATGTTAAAATGTTAAATGTACTGTTGTAAAAAATAGAAAAAACGATCAGTCATGTAACTCTGTCATGTAATGCTGTCATGTATTTGGTGCTAAACTTTTTCTTTGCTTGTGGTATACTGTAACTATACGATCTAAAGTTATGTAGTCCAAGTAGCTGTAAGCTATGTTTCTCACACGCTGGAAGCCTGGGAAGGGAAATAAACAGACTACTGACTGATCGAGATCCTGCCTGACGTCTACTTCTCTGCATCGGCCAAGATTTATTTTATTTTGTTATTTTAATGTAGCTGACTAGTTCGAGTCCGTTACATAAACTGGTGCCGTGACCTTTCAAGGATTCTTCTGATCAGCCACAGCTGATCTCCGGGGTCCAGCTGCCTGCTGAGTGGAGGTTCGCAAGGAGAGTCCAGTCTTCATCAACACAACGCATCCTTCAGTTATTTAAGGTTTTTGACAGAAGCTCATTCAGTATTATTTGGATTTGAATTTTATTTTATGTGTGTTATATCAGAGTAGCCTGTTTTGAAATTTCTATTTTGTGTTTATTACCATTTAATTGAGCTAGTTTTTAGTAATGGATGGTGATATGTCTCATAGCCTTTATTCTCACACCCCTGTAGCTGGGGCAGGTAGAAGCAGGGGTCTTTTTTTGTTGAGGGGTGGGGGAGTTAAACAGTTAACTTTCACTGACATGGTGGGAGAGGGTGGTACTATGCATACACACCCAGTGGGGGCTACTTATGTTGTACAGACACCACAGCCACATATCAGTGATGGGGAGGGGGATTTACCAGCACAGGCATGTGAGGTAGGGCCCACATCCTCCACGCCCATGTTTCCTCCTGGTAGCAATGACCCCTCAGCTGAGCTGCGTGATCTAATTACTGAATTAGGGAATCGAATTGGAGATTCCATAGCCAGTCGGCTGTTACCTTCTACTCAGCCTGTCACACAGTCATGTGACCCAGTCTCTCCAATGGCGCCAGACAGGCATGAACAATCTAGTAACATCAGTGGCACTCTTGATCTCACCAATGTCAATGTGGTAGTCAAGTCAGATGTTCGTGAGCCTGCTGTGTTCAGAGGGGAGGGGTCTGATAAATGCTCAGTACAGGAATGGATAGAGCTGATGGAAATGTATTTACGCAAAAAGAAATTCCCCACTTCGGATCAAGTTGATGAGATCCTGAGTCATCTGATGGGAAAGGCCAAGAAAATAGTTAAAGGGGGAATAAGGAGTAGCTTAACCCCAGACCATGCAGTCCAGCCAGATATGATCTATGATATCCTGCGGAAGTATTTCAGTGAGTCCCCTGCATCATGCTTACCGTTGGCTGATTTTTATGCCACTCAGCCCAGTGTGGGTGAGAATCCAGTGGATTATTGGGTGCGCTTGAATACAGCAGCAGAGCAGGCAGATCGTCTCCTGAAAAAGCAAGGCAGGAAATTGGAGAACATGAATGCTGAAATATCCATGATGTTTATTAGGAACTGCAATGATCCTGAGCTGTCCAGTGTATTTAAGAGTAAACCTATGAGCAAGTGGTCTTTGACAGAGGTGCAGGAAGCGATCGATGAGTATCAGAGGGAGTTCCTGTCCAAGAGGAAGCCAGTGGAAGTTAAACCATCTAAGGTGACCGCGGCTGTCGCTTACTCCATGCCAGACGTTAAGGAGGAAGTGAGTGTTCGTGAGCCTAGTGCGTCTAGCCCGTCCAGATTCAGCGAGTCCTCCAGTGCGGAGGGGGGTGCGTTTGAGCGTGTCCTGTGTATGCTGGAGAGGGTGCTGGAGAAGACAAACCAGGCCACAGCACCGGGTGTTGCGCAACCAGCCCAGTGGGTTCGAGTCACTCCCTGCCGCGTCTGTGGCGACAGCACCCACTCTACAAGATCGCACTGCATGAGAGAAAAGCGATGCCTTGCTTGCTTTGAAACTGGACATCAAAAAAAGGACTGCTCCAAGCGCAGGACAGCAATGCCCAATACCACTGCGCCTGTTCAGGGAAACTAGGCCACCCACATGTGGGAGGGGACGATGTGGGTGCATTTAGTCAGTCCCTCAGTTTTGAAGATGATGTGCAATCTACTTATGAAGAAAAATGCAAGTGTGCTCCTGCTGGAAATAAGATTGTTTATCAAAATG
The DNA here is from genome assembly GCA_020510985.1 of Pholidichthys leucotaenia. Classification (NCBI taxonomy): domain Eukaryota; kingdom Metazoa; phylum Chordata; class Actinopteri; order Cichliformes; family Pholidichthyidae; genus Pholidichthys; species Pholidichthys leucotaenia. The sequence goes on along the minus strand of CM035840.1, from coordinate 184,608,687 downwards.
TGCACAAATTAGCAAATTCCGATAGTCTCTTTTATACTGACGTCTCAGTGAAGAACCAAGTTTTGTTGCATGCATTAATTGACAGTGGGTCCATGGCCTGCACAATGAATGAAGAGGCCGAACAGAAACTACGTAGTGTGGGCTTATGTGCTGAGAGCATTACTGCAGACACAGGCATGGTACTGGTGGGGTGTGGTGGGGTTCAAGTGAAGCCGAAGTGCATTTATCAGCTGGAGATGACTGTGTATGGACAGGATGTGAGTGTTCCCACACTGGTCGTGCCAGGTCAGTGTGACGAAATGATCCTGGGCTCCAACGTGATAAAGCACTTGATTCATCACCTCAAACAAAACTCCAGTTACTGGAAAGTGATTGAGAAGCCTGAATCAACGAATGACCCAGGGGTTGAACATTTTCTTAACATGTTATCTGGAATTAACAGATGGAGGGGGAATGTGATTCCTGACATGATAGGTACAGCCAAGCTGACACAAGCCGTAACACTGCTGCCACATCATGAACACCTTGTGTGGGGTAGGGTCCCAGCCAACTCACCTGTTTCAGCAGGGAGCGCTATTCTCGTTGACGCTCCAAGTTCCAACACACACAAGAAGGGTATCATGGTGGGGAGGGCTGTCGCTACAATGTCAGGGGACAGATGGGTACCTATTAAAGTGATCAATCCAAGTGACAAACAAATTACATTGAAGCGAAACACTAAGTTAGCTGATGTGTTCCCGTGTGTTGCGTTGGAAGACCTGGATGTACCCACTTCCAAAACCCCCCCAAATGACCTTCTGGTGAACAGCCAGAGCCTACATGATGCTGACTCATCCTCCTCTACCCCTGATTTCAGTGATGCTCTGAATCAACTCGGATTGAGTGACCTCGACATTGATTCATGTGATGTTACAGATTATTGGAAAGGCCAGTTGTTCGACTTGATACGGAAATATGAGAGCCTATTTTCTAGGAACAAGTTGGACTGCGGTGAGGCCACCGGTTTTGTTCATCGGATCCACCTGACTGATCCTCGGCCATTCAGACTCCCGTATCGACGTGTCCCACCTGGTCATTACCAAAAGCTGAGACAGGTGCTGTCTGAGATGGAGGAAAAAGAAATCATCCGTAAGTCTTCCAGTGAGTGGGCGTCACCTCTGGTACTCGTATGGAAGAAGAACGGTGATCTGAGGGTTTGTGTGGATTACAGATGGCTGAATTCCAGGACTATCAAAGATGCCCACCCATTGCCTCATCAGGCAGATTGCCTGGCTGCTCTTGGGGGGAGTGCATTCTTCAGCACCATGGACTTAACATCAGGATATTACAATATCCCCATGTGTGAAGAGGATAAGAAACTGACTGCCTTTACCACGCCCATGGGGCTGCATGAGTTCAATCGCATGCCTCAGGGGCTATGTAATGGGCCAGCCAGCTTTATGCGCCTCATGACAAACATCTTTGGCGACCAGAATTTTTTGACTCTGTTGTGTTATTTAGATGACCTCTTGGTTTTCGCGCCGAACGAAGGTGAGGCACTGAAGCGGCTCGATGTAGTGTTCAGCAGGCTAAGTGCGCACGGATTAAAGCTTGCGCCCAAAAAGTGCCATTTTCTTCAGCGCAGTGTGAAGTTTCTGGGCCATGTCGTTGACGAGAGTGGAGTAGCGACTGATCCGGAGAAAGTACAAGCAATTGCTGCCATGACTGAACAAGCACTAATGCATGAAGATGGCGTGACCCCATCCCCAAGAAAAATAAAGTCCTTTTTGGGCATGGTCATGTATTATCAGCGCTTCATTCAGAATTGCTCTAGCATTGCTAAGCCTCTCTTTGCCCTCACTGCAACGCCAAAGAAGAGTAAAGGCCAGACAAGGCATGTGGCTTTTAAGAAACTCAAGCCGAGTGACTGGACAAGTGACCAACAGAAATCTTTTGAGCAACTGAAGTTGGCCCTACTCGAGTCAGTCGTCTTAGCTCATCCAGATTTCAGCCGTCCCTTTATCCTGTCCACTGATGCGTCATTAGATGGGTTAGGGGCAGTCATCTCTCAAGTCCCGGAAGGGGAGAACAAGGCCCGTCCGATTGCTTTCGCAAGCAAGTCTCTGACGCAATCCCAGACCAAGTACCCAGCGCATCGTCTGGAGTTCTTGGCCCTTAAGTGGGCAGTCTGTGATAAATTTAGTCATTGGTTAAAAGGGCATGAGTTCACTGTCTGGACGGATAATAATCCATTGACATATATACTGACTAAGCCGAAGTTGGACGCATGCGAACAGAGATGGGTTGCGAAGTTAGCCCCGTACAACTTCAGTATCAAGTATATTCCTGGCAAGAAAAACATTGTGGCGGACGCCCTCAGCAGGCAGCCTTTCGTTCAGGGCTGTGTCAGCAAGAGGCTTGTGTCTGAGCCATATGGAGCGCTGCTGGAAGAAGCACAGCTGATTAAGGACAATATGATACAGGAAGTCTTTAGACTGAGTGCCAACCACCAGGGGGTCAGTTGTCTCTCGCAAGTCTCCAGGCTGGAGCGTTCCTCACTCGACAGCGAAACAGTGAAGGCCGTGTTCGAGGGTCATGCTGAGTGGGAGATGGGATCAGCTGAGAGAGCCTCGTGTTGGCTTGTCCAGGACGTGCAGCAGCTGGCTGCCTGTGGTCAGAACCCCTTACCTGTGTTTTCCATTCAGGAGTTGCAAGGCCAGCAGCAGCAAGATGCCTGCCTCTCCAGAGTCATCTCTTTTGTGACACGCGGGAGACGACCGTCGCGAAGAGAAAGGCCTCACGAGACAGATGGCGTCTTGAGAATGTTGAAGCAGTGGGACAAACTCAAGATGTTAGATGGGCTACTGTACAGGGTGAGCAAAGATCCACTGACTGGCAAGAAAAGACACCAGTATGTTGTTCCAGCTTCATTGGTTCAGCGAGTGCTGCAAGGCATCCATGATGACGCAGGCCACCAGGGCCAGCAGAGAACTTTATACTTGGCAAGGCAGAGGTTCTTCTGGACTGACATGGAACGGGATGTCCGTGAATATGTGAAAACATGCAAGCGTTGTGTGGTCAGTAAGACTCCTGAACCGGAAGCCAGAGCGCCCCTCGAAAGCATTAAGACAACGAGCCCATTAGAACTTGTGTGCATTGATTTTTGGTCCGCGGAGGACAGCAGTGGGAAAAGTGTGGATGTGCTAGTGGTCACTGACCATTTTACTAAAATGGCCCATGCCTACCCCTGCCGTGACCAATCTGCAAAACAAGTTGCCCGCCAGCTCTGGGACAAATACTTTTGTGTGTATGGGTTCCCTGACAGAATTCACTCAGACCAGGGTGCCAATTTTGAAAGTGAGCTGATCAGGGAATTGTTGCAAGTTGCTGGGGTCAAAAAGTCCCGAACTACTGCCTATCACCCCATGGGGAATGGGAACGTTGAACGGTTCAATAGAACTTTGGGCAGCATGATAAGAACCCTTCCCCCTAGAGCAAAGCAGAAATGGCCGCAGATGCTACAGACTCTAGCGTTTGCTTACAACTGCACTGCACACGAATCCACCGGTTACGCGCCATTCTTTTTAATGTATGGCAGAGTGCCACGTCTACCGGTGGATGTCATGTTTCAGAATGCTGTAAGGGACTGCGACACTGTGGACTATGACCAGTATGTTGCTAGGATGAGACAAGATCTGAAGGAGGCTCTGTCAGCTGCTCAGGCCAACGCTCTTTCAAGCCAGGAACGTCAAGCAGACTTGTACAATAGGAGAACTAAAGGACGTGACATTGTGGAAGGTGATCGAGTCTTGTTGGCAAACAAGGGTGAACGGGGGCGCAGGAAATTAGCAGACAAGTGGGGGTCCACCCCGTATGTCGTCGTCTCTGCCGACCCTAGGTGCCATACTTACCGTGTCAGGAACACAACCAATGGGCAAGAAAGGATTGTTCACCGCAATCTGCTTCTCTTGGTCAACTTTCTGCCAATTGAAATGGACCGTGCTGCTCATGAAGTGACCCTGAGTGAGTCGTGTGAGTCAGGTGATGATCTTGAGTCACATGTTGCTGCATCAGAGATCGACAGGACTGCTTGGACAGCCAGTTGGGTGGCAAGGGCCTCTGCCTCCAATCAGCTACAAGAGGCTTCATGCACACAAGATTTTGACCTGCCCGTGCAGTTGAACACAGCGGAGACTGTTCAGTTGACCAATGATCTTTCAGAATTGCCCTGTCTATCTGCCAGTTTTTGTGGTGACCAAAGATCTGAAGTGTCCATGCCGCCTTCCAGCATTGGGAGTTCCCCTAGTAGTACAGTGGGCGCAGTGAGAACCAGGTTTGGGAGGGTAGTTAAACCAGTGAATCGGCTGATTCAGAACATGGCCCAACAGTATACTCAACGGTCAAACAGTTCAGTTCTTAGTTTGGCTAGGGCACTGATGCCGTAGGGGAAGACACACACACACACACACACCACATAGGCCTTCTGTCCAGTTGAAGAATGACAGATTTGTTCTTTTTCTTTGTTTTTTCTTCTCTTTATTTCCTTTTCTCCAATTCATGTGAAGTCAACTGGTGGTATTTAGTCTGGTATGATATGGGTAGTGTATACGGCACTCCTGTAGCAAGTACACTATGGGGGGGGTCTGCGCAGCCCTCCGTAGTCGCTTTCCCTTTGAATTGGGTGACATACATGTTGCAGTATACTGTGGGATATACTTATCCAGTGGTTTTTTGGTGGTTGACTTGTAGTGGTATTTTGGTGAAGTTCAGAGGGGAGTATGTAGTAGTCTTAAGAATAAATATGTTCCTGCAGTAATGAACTTCCCAAAATGTCCGTGTTGTAAATATGTCAAGTGTTTCTGATGGGGCGATAATTAGTGTGACACATCTGGGAACTTCCTCACACGCTGGAAGCCTGGGAAGGGGTAAGTTGTGTGTAATTCCTCAGGGAACGAAATTGATTAATGTGATTGATTTACTGTAGTTTTCTTTAAGTTATTGTACTAATTTTGATTGTAAGATTTTCTGTTACATTTTCGTTTGCAATACCGATGTAAAATATTCAAAGTAGCGTCATAAATACCGATGATTGATGGCTAGTTAAGTAGGCGCTAACGAGTCCATTGTTCTGTAGGAATGCCAGCACTTGTCCCCATTCCCGTGTCATGTGTAAATTGTCTGCCCCAATCTGTTTCAGGTATGTTAAAATGTTAAATGTACTGTTGTAAAAAATAGAAAAAACGATCAGTCATGTAACTCTGTCATGTAATGCTGTCATGTATTTGGTGCTAAACTTTTTCTTTGCTTGTGGTATACTGTAACTATACGATCTAAAGTTATGTAGTCCAAGTAGCTGTAAGCTATGTTTCTCACACGCTGGAAGCCTGGGAAGGGAAATAAACAGACTACTGACTGATCGAGATCCTGCCTGACGTCTACTTCTCTGCATCGGCCAAGATTTATTTTATTTTGTTATTTTAATGTAGCTGACTAGTTCGAGTCCGTTACACGTCATCCCGGCCAACCGCCCAACAACCCCGCCGAAACACCACAATAAATTGCCAGCACCGCGCGATCCACTGATCGCCACAACCCAAGGCTGCTGGCCAAGCCATGGGATCTCAAAAGGCAATGTCTCACTCTGCAATACTCTGCTCCTCTCCCACAGCCAGCCGGGGCATGCCCTGTCATGAAGTGGCTTCCCCCATGCTACCTGTGAGAGTATGCCCGGAGGATGGTGGGGAGGCTGAGTCAGCAACTCCAGAAAGCATCCCCGGGTCACGGCAACTGCCTGCGCCGCACCCTGGGTGCCAGAGCAGGCAGTTGCCATGACCTGGGGATCCTGTCTGGAGCTGCTGGCTCTCATCTCCTCATGACCGACATGCCGGCACCGGCAACCCGCCGTGGAACCACGGCGAAACCGCTGGGAGACGGGCTGGAGTGACACAAGGCACAATGTGGACCAGTGAACCAGGTGGCAATAGGGATGGTTATTAGGGTAACTAAGATGTGAAAAAAATAGCAATATAAGCCTTGCTCGGTTTGAGCTTCCTGTTGCCAGTGTTAACTTGGGGGCTGATAGCTCAGGGGGTAATAGGCTGCCTTCAGCCCCCCTTCCATCTATATGACAGACAGCTAGGTGGGCCAATAATAGAGTAGTGGGGCTGGTCTCAAGGGTTGGCTTTTTCTAGACATGACATATAAGATATCCACCCAAGTCAAAACATTTCTGGAAGAGAAAAACGAGATCAAGGCTTTGTGGTTTTTTAAAGAGATTTGACTGCTTTGAAAATTTTTGGATAATTAAGTGACCAGTAGACTCCTTTCAGAGAGTTAAAACCTACAAACACACCATTTTTCAGTCAATGACCGCTTGAGGATGACTGTTGTTATGATTAGGAGCTGTATAAATAAAGTTGAACTGAACTGAGATCCACTCATCTGTCTACAGTTCATCAAATGACTAACTTTGGGCTTTTTACTAATTCATTTAATTAAAATGGATCATAGTCCTACTTCCCTCTGTGAAATTCTTTACCTTCACTAAAAAATTCTGTAAGATTATCATATGTTTGGTTGTAAAACTTGCAGGAGTAATTAAGTAATTATAACAGTAAACCTCATATTTAAAATATATTTGGTCCCTCTTTTTCAATCAAGTTGCTTTATTAAAGAAATAAAATTAATAAACAAGCCAGATTAATTTCAGTGTAATGTATAATTTCAAAACTAACTAACTAACTAACTAACTAACCTGCACTTATATAGCGCTTTTCTAGTCACAAAGACCACTCAAAGCGCTTTCATTAATACTAACCCTCTATTCTAAGGGCCTATAGGAAACAAATATCTAGGGACAATTTAGAACAGCCAATTAACCTAACATGCATGTTTTTGGCATGTGGGAGGAAACCGGAGAAATCCCGGAGTAAACCCACGCAACACGGGGAGAACATGCAAACTCCACACAGATCACTGTTGGTCGGGGGCTGGGATCGAACCCACGATCCCACGATCCCCACAATCCCCCGGCCAAGGGTAAACTGTGCTGCCGCAGTGCTAACCACTGCGCCACCGTGCAGCAATAATTGGAATGATTTTTTAAAGTGACCCGATGTAAGGTTTCCACCTTAAAATAATGTTTCCAGACTTCCGGTCTGGACGCCATGGTGATAGCAACCTAACGCTGAAACTCCCAGACTCAATCCAAGGAAAACATCCTCAAAATCAGACCTAACGGATTTTTGGAAGATTAAAAATCAAAAGACAATAACACCATGCCTAACCACAAGCAGAAGAAACTGACATTCCCCAGGTCAGGACGCGCAGCGGCCGTAGAATCTGAACCGGAGGACCTCCGTCCAGAAGACGAGGACCTGGGCCTAGCTAACAAAAGGATTAGCTTGAAATCGCTATTTGACGAAATACGACGATTTCGGGCCGAATTTCTTGAATTCAGAGAGGATCTAAAAAGGGCGAACAGCAGAATGGACCAGGCCAAAAACCGAATCTTGGAAGCTGAAGAAAGAGTAAAAGTGCTTGAAGATTCTGTGCTGGATTTACACAGAAAACAGTCAAGGCTGGAGGCTAAGCTAACCGACCAAGAAGGAAGACAGAGACGAGATAACATCAGAATTCACGGTCTGAAAGAAGGAGCTGAAGATAGTTTCAACACAGTGGTGGAATGCGTGGAATCCTTATTGAGAGAGAAGTTGGATATTCCACAAACCACCAATTTGAAGATAGAAAAAGCCCATCGTACATTAGCCGCAAAGCCAGCCCCGGAAGCGCCCCCACGTTCTGTGGTGGTGAGATTCGCCAATTTCAAAATAAAACAAGAGGTTGTAAGACGGGCTTGGCAGAAAAAAGGATTTATGCATCATGAGAGAAAAGTCTTCGTGGAGCACGATTACGCCCCTGAGGTTCTTAAAAAGCGACGGGAATATAACGACGCCAAAAAGGTTCTACGGGAACAGAATCTACGCTTTCAGACGCCATTTCCGGCGAAGCTAAGGGTCTTTTACGGGGAAGAGTCATGTCTCTATAATTCAGCGGAAGAAGCAACAACTGACATGGCAAGAAGAGGACTCCCGGTAACGGTGTTTAAACCCGCAGCGGATCTGAGCGAGAAAATCAGAGCTCAAACGTGGTCCACTCAGAGACCTTCAAAAACCACGGGCCAGCAGCGGGAAATTCAGCCCCAGAGCTACAAAGATAAGCTTTCCAGTTCCAGGAAGGAATAGCGACCTTTTTGGGTTTTTTTTTTCTTTTCAGTCACTCTGCACTTCCACCCCCCCTCCTACAAGGTAACAAACATTAAAGGAGATGCAGAATCAGCATGTGGTAAAACCTTTCATGGAGCAGTTATAGCATTAGAAACAAATGTCTTCTTAATTTAAAGGGGGGAAAAAAAATCATGTTAAAATAGAAACATAACAATGACCCACATGTTCTCTCCACACTAACAAATACTGTATTAGAGTGAATGTTTGCTGTGATGGGGGTGGGAGGGCGCACACAATCTCATAGGGTATAGGCATTAAAAAATAAAAAAAAAAATCATGACAAATTCGGATTGGGATCTGAAATTCAAGTTAAAAACATGGGACAACTTACAGGGGTAAGAGAGGGCCCTCAACACGTAACAGAGTTTGAGGAATTTCCCTCAGAGCCTACACTCCATCAGGGCTCTTACAGGGTCTTTAAAGAGACCCCAGCTCAGGAAGTTTTTTTGACAGTTTTTTGTTTTAAAGTTTCGTACACTATGTTCTTAATGTTTTTTATGTTCTTAATGTTCTTTCAGTTTCTGAGTAGCAAAAAAGAGGGCCACCACACTGTTATACTAAATAAGAAAATACAGTGGAGAAACAGGGTGTAACCAAAATAGCCTCATATAATGTAAAAGGGATCCTGAATCCAGTTAAAAGATCCAAGATTCTACGCAAAATAAAAAAAGACAAAGCAGAAATAATATTTTTACAAGAAACCCACCTAACAGACGTGGAACACACTAAACTCTATGGACAAGGGTTTAAAATGATCTCTTCATCTTCATATAAATCAGGGAGGAGGAGGGGAGTAGCAACATTGATATCAACCAAAATTACATTTGAAAAAAAATCAGAACACAAAGATAAAGAAGGGAGGTACAGTTTGGTAACTGGGCGGCTAGAAGGAGAAGATATCACCCTGCTGAATGTATATGCACCACCAGGGGCTAAATGGAAATTTTATAAAAATGTATTCGACCTAATGATAACTAAAGCCCAAGGTTTAGTGATTTGTGGTGGAGACTTCAATCTAAGACTGAATCCATACTGGGATGCGACAGGTAATTCTTCACATCAAAATAACACCCAAAATAAGAATACTCGGATGCTACTAAAAGAAATGGGAATCTGTGACGTATGGAGGGAATTCAACCCCAATGTAAAAGATTATACTTTTTATTCAACGCCACATTCATCTTACTCAAGGATTGATTACTTTTTTATGTTTAATAGAGACATTGGAAGAGTAAAAACATGTAAAATAGGACTGATGGATCTCTCCGACCACAGTCAGATCTATATGGACTTAAACATCCAAAAATACACAAATAATACATTTTCCTGGAGGTTGAATTCAAGTGTCCTGAAAGGACCACTGAAAGATGAATTGGAATCAGATATTCTCAGATATTTGGAAGAAAACGATAATGGAGAAGTATCTCCTTTAATACTGTGGGATGCGTGCAAAGCTGTAATAAGGGGAAAAATTATTGCAAAACTGGCAACCCAAAAGAAACTGAGACAAGAAAAACTAATCACACTAGAGTCAGAACTCAAGAACCTAGAAAAAGAACACAAAGACAACACTCATTCTAATGGCTCGCTCAAGATTAAAGAAATTAAAAATCAAATAAATGAGATCTACACAATAGAAATCCAGAAGAAACTTACATTTCTGAAACAAAAACACTATGAAGCAGGCAGTAAATCGGCAAAATTACTAGCCTATAAATTGAGGAAACAACAAACGGAAAGAGCAATCTACAAAATCAGAGACCCAGTATCAAAGGAAATAAAATTCAGAATTCAGGATATTCTTAAAAGCTTCGAGAATTACTACAAGAACTTATACTCCCACAAAAAACATAAAAACGCATCCGAGACATTCCTAAACACATTAAACCTTCCCCAACTTACGGAATCACAAAATAAAACCCTACTGTCAGAAATACAACCTAAAGAATTGGAAAAAGCAATTATGAAACTTAAAGCTAACAAATCCCCAGGAGCAGATGGCTATACAGCAGAATGGTACAAAACCTTTAAACAGCAACTATCTCCTCTCCTCCTGAAAACATTTAACTACGTCCTCCACACAGGGGAAATCCCCCCTCCTGGAGAGAAGGGGTCATTGCAGTTATACCTAAACCTGAAAAGGATAAACTAGAATGCTCCAACTACAGACCAATCAGTGTATTAAATCAGGACTATAAGCTTTTTACCACTATCCTTGCCAAAAGGTTAGAAAACATACTGACAGACTTAATTCACTTAGACCAAACAGGTTTTATAAGACAAAGACAGACACAAGACAACATTCAACGCACTTTACACATAATTCATCATATTAAAAAATATAACTTAAATGCAGTCATATTGGGATTAGATGCTGAAAAAGCATTCGATTCGGTTGACTGGTCTTTCCTATATAGAATCTTATCCAGTTTCAATTTTCATAACAACTTCATTAGAACTATACAGGCATTATATAAAAAACCAACAGCTAAAATAAGGATTAACGGTAATTTATCATCATCTTTTGAACTGGAAAGAGGATGTCGTCAAGGCTGCCCCCTGTCTCCACTGCTCTTTGCAATCTTCATAGAACCTCTGAGCCAATGGATAAGACAAAATCAAGAAATTCAAGGTATTACACTTGGTCAGAAGGAACATAAAATAGCACTCTTTGCTGATGACATTTTAATATACCTAGGGCAGCCAGACACTTCTCTACCAGAACTAATCTCAGTTTTTTCAGACTATGGAGATTTATCGGGGTACAAATTAAACATGCATAAAACCCAAGTCTTAACATTCAACTATGACCCAAATAATTTTTCACTAAATGAACTCAAAACTAACTGGGAGTTGGAATCTATGAAATATCTGGGGGTCAATATCCCGAAACAACTCGACAAAATTATAACACTAAACTATGATCCACTGGTGACAAAAATAAAATCTGACCTAGCAAGATGGAATATGATACCATTCTTAGGTACTGCACAAAGAATTGAAGCAGTCAAAATGAATATACTTCCACATCTTCTATACCTTTTCCAAACAATACCGGTAGAACCTCCCAAAAAAACATGGCAGGAACCGGACAGAAGGATCTCAAGATTCATATGGCAGGGTAAGAGACCTAGAATCAGATATAGAACCCTACAGCTAAACAAAGACAAAGGTGGGCTCACGCTGCCAAATATCAGGGACTATTTTATAGCTGCACAAATTAAAACTTTAGTAGAGATATGTAACCCAGTCTACACTGCACAATGGAAGGAGATGGAATGCCAAATAACAAGTGACATCCCCCTACAGGCGATAATAGGGAACAATGCCTTAACTAAACTCTTGAATAACACTAACCCGTGGATAGAGACCCCGCTAAAAATTTGGTTTAAGATAGTCAGAGAGAATCAAGCTAAAGAGCCCTATCGACTTCTGCAATGGATTGCCTATGATCAAGACGTTACCCCCAATAAAACAGACACTAGATTTAAAGAGTGGAAAGAGAAAGGGCTGATAAAATATTACGATTTTTTTAAGGGGCAAACTTTAAGAAGTTTTGAAGATTTGAAAAAACAAGGTCTAATAAATCAAGATCTTTACAGGTTCTTTCAGCTTAGACACCACATAAACAATATACTTAAAAAGGAGGATTTGGAAAGGGCCCAGTCAGGTGTTCTGAAGGTCTTCTTAATGGCATATAAAGGGATCCCAGGGATCAGATACATTTCTAAAATATACCAAGGTCTTCAAGACTTAAAAGGAGACAACACATCATATATAAAAGAGAGATGGGAAAAAGAGGGGAATTTCACTTTACAATTGGAAATATGGGAAAAGCTAAATAAACAGCAATGGAAAAGTACCTCATCCCTGCAGTGGAGAGAATTTGGATGGAAAAACTTGGTAAGATTTTTCAGAACACCTGCACAAAACAAATTTACCCATAAGGGGTTGAACTGTTGGCGCTTGTGTGGTGAAAAGACTGCAACTCATTTTCATGTGTTTTGGTCATGCCCAGTTATCCACCAATATTGGACCAACGTACAGACAATATTGGGGAAAATATTCAAAATAACAGTTCCCTTTTCTTTTGTAACTTTGTATTTGGGTTTACTACCGGACTCACTGGAAAGACGAGGAGATAAATACTTATTCAATGTTTTAATACTGGCAAGTAAAAAAGCCCTAACTAAAAAATGGATGCTGAAGGACTGTCCTACACCTGAAGATTGGATTAACGTGATTCAAGACATTTACTCGATGGAAAAGTTGACATTCGCACTGAGACAGGACATGGATGGGTTCATGAACTTTTGGCAACCCTGGATCGCATATGTGTCTTCCATTAGATCTAATCTTTGACAAATACCATTTCAATAATGGTCCCACTCTTTGTTCCAAAGCTACTCAGTTGCTCTTTTACTTTTAACTACTTAATTTTCTGTTTGTTTGTTTTTTGCTGTTCTGTTTGTTTGTTTATTCGTTTTTGGGGTTTTTTATTTAATTCTCCTTAATTTCACTTTTTCTTTCACTTTAAAAAAAAAAGGGGGGTGTTGTAATAACTATCCTACCAATGTTGTCAAGTAGCAAAAAATAAGGGAACATGTGATGAAAATGTAAACAATGCAATGCTGTAATGACCTGTATACCCTTTACAAAAACTTAAATAAAAAAAAAAAAAATAATGTTTCCAGAATTATTTTGATGGTACATCAGCATTTGACTGGGTGAACTTTCTTCATAGCCTTAGTGGGCCCACATTGGCTGCAGTAACAACAGCCAATCAGACTCCACAGTTGTAGTCTTTTCAGTGTTCCTGCCCGGAACAAGAATGTTACATAGCACTGCTTTGACAGCTACTTAATCCTGGTTCTATGAATTTGAATTGCTTATTTTTTCTTTATTTTACATTGCATAATTATCATTTTAACAAATGTTTGACCGACATCACATCGACTTTATTGGTGTTTTATGCAGAGGAGGGTTGAATGGTCAGAAACTGTCCTCACGTGAGCATAGTGTTGTGGTTTTAAATATTCAAGGACAACTAAGAGTTGTCACCAGAAATTTAAATGAGTAAGTGATAACTGAAGTAGTAACACCTTTACTCTTGCCAATAAGTGGCATTTTTCTTGTATGTTTTTTAAATTAAATCTAATTCTCATAAATTTGTGACTTTTTCACTTAAATTTTAATAGATTTTTGTGATAAATGTGCATTTTCAGCAGTTTTTTCTGGTAAATTTCTTAAAAATAACTTTTTCCCTCATAAATGTTCGACTTTTTTAATTCCAAAATTTTTCTTGAATGTTCAAATTTTTTCTCATACATTTACAACTTTTTTTTTCATAAATTTGTGACTTCTTGTAAATTTGCTGCTTTTTGTGAATTATTGTCATCAAATTTGTGACCATTTTTCTTGTAAATTTGCAACTTTTTCCTCATGAATTTGTGTTGTTTTTTTTCTTGTAAATGTGTAGCATTCCTGTGGATGCTCATTACATTTTTATGGTATGGATTTAGGGCTGGCCCATTCTGAAATCAGAAAGTGGCTGACTGATCACTCACTGACTTTTTGAGCCCTTAAATGACCCCTTTTCCTAAGTCAGCACTGTGGTGTATTAAAGTGTACCTGTGGTGGTCGTGAAGACGCATTTGACTTGAAAACATTATGAAAAAGTATTTCTTATTTTGGTAAATAATTTTTTCCAGCCATATACCACCAGACATATATTCAAATAGGACCTTGGCCATGGGCAGCCAATGAAAACTGTGGGCGCAGCCATGACACATGCGGATGTGACGTCACTTCGTTGATACTCAACAGTCAATGCTCCGCCTGTATGAGAGACTAGGGCGCTGTTGTGAGTGTTTTTATTCTATTATGGCTGAATTGTCGGACTCTGAGGAAGAATTTGTCCAACATGGCTACAGGTTTGAGCCAGAAAGGTCTTCTGAGGGTTAAAGTGACGAAGTGGTCCTCACACACAGCGCAATTTCGTCTGAAATTATTCGTCTGTGCCCCGTTTCCGCTCCGATCTTCTGACAAGGTGAGCTGTGTTTGGGTACACAAACTGCTGCTCTGTATATAGTTGTAGAATCATCTTCCGTGTTGCGGCAGTTACGAGATCAAATGAGACAAGCAGCTGAATTTAAGCATTTATTTATTTTCTACTCGTTTCAGTTCAGCATTTAATATGAACCCTGAGTTTGAAATAAATGTTTTAATTTTGGTCCTCATACAACGCAACGCGCTGTCTGCCGCTATTTATAGCGGCGACGGAAGAGCCAAAATAATCTGCCGTTTTGCGTCTGTTAACGACCTCATATCAGACGAGACGACCCGCCGAATTTAAGCATTTATTTATTTATTTTCTACTCGTTTCAGTTCTGCATTTAATATGAACCCTGAGTTTGAAATAAACGTTAGAATTTTGGTCCTCATACAACGCAACGCGCTGTCTGCCGCTATTTATAGCAGCGACGGAAGAGCCAAAATAATCTGCCGTTTTGCGGCTGTTAACAACCTCAGATCAGACGAGACGACCCGCCGAATTTAAGCATTTATTTATTTATTTTCTACTCGTTTCAGTTCTGCATTTAATATGAACCCTGAGTTTGAAATAAACGTTTGAATTTGAATTAGAATATCCCAAAAGCCGCTGCACATCCGGGTACTCGAGGCTCAGCCAATACTGATCCAGATCGCGGTAGCCACGAAATCACGTCACAGGAAGCGTCCTGGAAGTCCATGTAGAGGCAAATATGGCTGCGAACATGTTTTGCTGGCATACCTGAACAAGCACAACAGCAATGGATTTATATCAAGTTGCCTTAAACTTGAATTTTACCTTGAAATTGAACTAGAAAGTGAGCCAGGGGCTCAATATAATATCTTTTTTTGCACGACCACCACAGGTACACTTTAACATGGGCACATTGGGAATGGTACGCGACCTGTGGCTGACGTCACCACGCCACTATATATTCAGCGGTCCGCCATCTCAGGGCAGTCTTATGTGAGTTGGGCAGTTGGCGTTATGAGAGTGAGTTGGCAGCCAGTCATACTGAGACATTCCACACATGCTTTGTACTTTACTATTTTTTTGTAATAAAGTTCAGTTCAACAGCAGCATCCTCGTCGGTTGTCATTGCTAGGTTTGTGGACATAACATTTGGCGACAAAAGATTAAACCATGGAGGCGTGCTTGACACTGCTACAGCCCTTTCTTGAGTCCCTGGGTGAACCAACAGTCCTGTGGCCGCGATAGCTGGACGCTTTTGAGACCTACGTTGCAGTGTTGGACCTGAAAAACTCTACAAAGTAAGGAAACGAGCACTTCTTGTCCACAACCTCGGCAAAGAAGGCCAGAGAATTTTCCACACGCTGGGACCTATGGAGTCGTATGTGGATGCTGTCGAACTGCTTGCTAGCTACTTTGCTACACCAGACAACGTGATAGCATGAGGAATTCGTTTTCACCAGAGACGCCAGAGAGTTGGTGAGTCAGTTCAACAATTTGTCACTGACCTAAGACATTTGGCTAGCATGTGCCGTTTTGGACTGTTAGAAGATGAAATGGTGTGGGACCAGTTAGCTGAACACACGTGCAACTCGAGGCTATGAGCCAAGATGCTAACAGCGCCAAACGACATGACGCTAACTAACATGATAGAGCTAGTGTTCCAGCTTGAGGCAACAGAGAAGATAGCCACGGAGTTAAGTGGGCGCCAAACACAGAAGCTACCCGGTTAGATGACGCTAGCTATTGCGATGGGCGTGGAGGAATATGAGGACACGGCTGAAGAGTATGAGACGAATGCCTTTAGCCGAAGGTCCGCTCCGAGAGGCCCTGTCTGTGATAACTGTGGGTCCCCAACGCACCAGGACAGAGCACATTTTTGCCCGGCAAAAGGACAACAGTGTAACAAGTGTGGACACTTAAACCATTTCGCCAGAGTGTGCCAGTCGCTAACACCGTGGGGCCTGCCAAGTAAGCCAGCCCGCCTGCCAACAACAATCATTCATGCAGTAAGCCCCGACAACAACGGTTATTCATACTGTGCTGGCGCACTTAATGTGAAGTGCAGTGTGATGATGCTGACTGTCCTATATAGCGAGGCAGGTCACCATGGGCACTTCCTTTTGTGCCGGATGACCACGCTGGGTGCTTGCCGTGTACTGCCATTCAATACCATCAATAAAGCTGTGTTTGACGCTACCACTCTCTTTGCGTCATTCATCACCATGTTCGTGGACATGACATTTGGTGACTGAAGATTAACTCATGGAGGCATGCATTACACCACTCTGTCCGTTCCTCAAACTCCTGGGAAAGCTGCCGGTGCCTTGGTCGCGTTGTTTCAAGGCTTTTCAATCTTACATCACTGCGCTGGATCTTGGGCAGCTCGATAAGTTGAGGGCACGTGCGCTTCTCATCCACAACCTAGGTATTGAGGGCCAGCAAGTCCTGCGGATGCTCGGCACATAACACTCATTTGAGGACATCATGGAGCTGCTAGCTAACCATTTCCACACTCCAAACAGCGTGACTGTATGGAGAATTTGTTTTAGCCAGTGACACCAGCATGTAGGTGAGCACATCCACCAATTTGTCACTGACTTAAGGCAGCTAGCTAGCAAGTGCCGCTTTGGACAGCTGGAAGATGAAATGGTGCGCGACCAACTAGCAGAGCACACGTGCAACGCTGCATTTCGAGCTAGGCTACTAATGGTGCCGAATGACTTAACATTAGCCAGAGCTGTCAAGCTAGCTCTCCAGATGGAGGCCACAGACAAGCTAACCTTGGAGCTAAACTGGCGCCAGTCACAGAGGCCACCAGAGCTGCCCACCACAGCAAATGTTGCGGACTCAGATAGCAAAGATAGCTTGGATGACGATGTTATTGAAACCAATGCTGCCAGCCGAAGGTCTGCCCCAGGAAGACCCCCATGCAAAACTTGTGGGTCTGCAACACACCGACATAAGGCGAAGGAATGCACGGCAAGAAGAAAACGTTGTAGCAGATGTGGACGTTTGAACCATTATCCCAGAGTGTGCTGCTTATCTGAACCGGAGAGCCCACGGAAGAAATCACTCCGCCCACCCCTGACAACCATCCATATGGTGAGCCCCAGCACAAATGGGTACACGCATTGTTCAGTGGAGTTAGATGGCGTGGAGGTGCCACTGGTGCTCGACACGGTGCTCGACATGGCGGCAGTGCAGTCAATGCTGAACTGAGACACAGTGAAGAAGTTCTTCCCCCACTACAGGATTAAAGGTAACCTGGCGCTGTTGTATGGCTATGGAGGTAGGTAGCAGACGGTGCTAGGAACGAATGGTCGGGCTGTGGCCGCTGGAACCCAGCGGTTCAGGCGGTCGAAGAGGACACAGTGTGGGAGGAAGAGCTACCGGACATTCGAGCGGTCAAGCAGGACCAGTTTCACTCAGGTTCGGCGCAGGAAAGTGTCAGTGCCGGTGCTCAGGACATGGTAGAGGGGGGTACCGAGTGTGGTGGTGGGGCACCTGCGTCGGCAAGTGACCGGACACCTTCCGTACAAACGACGAGCCTCAATCTACGATGGAGAGAACGGATGAAGGGTCTGCAACAAACACGGTGACAACTGAACTGCTGCAGCACGATGGAGGTCTGAGCCGGACGAGCACGCAGAGCCACTGGGGTCACAACAACGCATAAAACCAAGTAAGGTGCCGCCACAATTCATGGACTGGGTTCGGGTTCGCACCGGCAAGAGACCGGGATGGCAACTGACCGGGCCATAGCCAGCGAAACAACGGGCGCCTCTGAGGATTGTGGTGAAACTGGGATCAGTGTGCTTTTGGCTGACATACAGTTTGGTTCGGCACACAAACCAGCTACGGTGTATCCAGGTGGCTGCTCCAGACGGTGAGGTTTCGCAAGAGTCAGCTACTGCAGTGTGAGACCCAGGTCCCAGTGTTATGAAGACTGCCCCTGGCCTCGGGGATCCGACAGCTCCAGGGATGCGGCTGCCACAGGCCCACTGCCAAGCCCCTCAGGCAGAACTGCTATCCCCGTGGAAGACTGTCAGAAAAAAAAAAAACTGTTCAACTAGGAGTGTGGCTGAGATGGTGGCAGAATAACACACCCAGACGTGTTGGGTCCCGCAGTGGTCTACTGCGGACCCTAGCCCTTAGGTTTGTCTCTTGGTACTCTCAAGAAAAAAAAAAAACAAAACCAATGAGTGTTCTTTATAAAAAAAAAAAATAAATTGTGTTCTGTATAATTAATGAAGAAAAGTATTCTTTACAATTCATATACATAGAAAATAAGAGTTCTCTGAAATAAAAAGTAACTAATCATATGCTAACCTGAATAGTAATGTTAATTGTTTGATAGATGATCACATTGAATAAGAATATTTAGTGTGGGATATATGCAAATGTTTAAGTATTGTGTGTGTTTGATTAATAATAAGTGATTGCTAAGGGAATTTGGTTTATTAAACTGGGTGAGGGCGAATCTGCTAATACATTTTTCAATTTTTGCAGGGGGGTGTGGTGTATTAAGATGGGCACACTGGGAGTGGTACGCAGCCTGCGGCTGATGTCACCACGCCACTATATATTGGGTGGTCCACCATCTCAGGGCGGTCTTATGTAAGTTGGGCATTTGGTGTTATGAGAGTGAGTTGGCAGCAGGTCATACTGAGACATTCCACACGTGCTTTGTACTTTACTATTTTCTGTAATAAAGTTCAGTTCAACGGCAGCGTCCTCGTCAATTGTTGTTGCCAGGTTTGTGGACATAACAAGCACAAGGTAAGGGAATCACCCACAGTTCAGAGCGCTATGCCAGGGTTTCTCAACGTAAAGCTCCTGATTGGTCACCTGCTCATCACTGACCACCCCTTCACCCCTGCTCCACCCCACAAAAAAATAAAATACTGCCTTGACATGAATCTTTGTCAAAATAAAAATACACGAAATAAAGACCAAGTTTATGCTGAATTACACCCAGTTTGGTAGTTTAAATAATTTAGGGTGGTGTGTGTGGGGGGGGGGGGGGTGCAGTTAAAAAAAAAAGATGATTTAGTTCATTACAAGAGGCTGCAGCACATTTAATTCAGATCATTCCTGAAGAAAATATGTTTAAAGCAAAAAGTCTGAGACCCGCAATAGCTGGTCACATGTTTTAATTTCAAAGAAATTAAAAGTATGGTTAAAATAAATGGGTTGAAAATGTATGTTTTTATTCAAACTGTGACACTGAAAGTAAAAAACACAAAACAAAACACTGTTTGAACCTCTTTATTTCAACAAGAAAATATTCCTAAATGTAGATGTAAAAAATGGACAAGAATGCAACATTTAAAACAAAATTGGGATTTTATTTTAAAAGTTACACAGACTGAAAAACAAAAGTTATAGAGACACATGGACACACACCTGAACTTTCAGGATCATTTTCTTCTCATTTGTTCAACAAAGTTCATTTAAAAAAAAAATGCGAGTGTTGCCAAGGTGTGAGGGACCAAGCAGTCAAAAGATATACCGACACAGGTATAATTCTCAAAATCTGGGTTTTATTATACCCAAGTGGACAGAAAGCTCAAAAACATAATAAAAATAGTCCGTTGTGGTGACCCAACACACTGCAGACTGACACTATTTCACATTCAGCAGGGCTGGAGGAAATGGAGGACAATTTACTAACGGACAGAGAGCTCCAAGGGCCAATCAGAACAATGGACTGTTGTGTATGCATCCCTGGATGAGGGAGAGGACATCCGGGCGCCAGTTGGTCACGCTAATGATATGTATTGACTGATATGTACAGTATATCACTATGCTAATGTGCCATGCATTCTCTCTGTCTGTATAACGTGTATAAAAGAGCTTGCTATACATACCTCAGCAACGCAGTAGCTCACTGAGCTACAAAGCGCGTCTCAATATGTTGGAGGAAATAAAACCTTGTACTCTTCCAGCTCGTTGCATCTCGCCTGCTCTATTACCTCCACATTGGTGACCCTGACGTGATGATGCGTCGCTCGACTATGCCATTTTCTCCGCACTGGTGACCTGACGAGAGAGAATGACCGTCTACTCCCTCTCACCGTGTTGTGGATTCCAGAGGACCAGAGAACGCCTGCATCCTCTTCATCCACACCAGAGCGCGCTCTCCAGAGTGGGCAGCACTGGGACCGACACGCACCATGAACGGCGACATAAGCGAACCGAAGGAAGCAGCCTGAACGGGGAAGATCATCGGCACCGTCTGCGTTGATTTCCACCAAGCTCCCCGACTCTAACTCACCTCCCGACAGCGAACTTTCTGCGCACAGAAGCCCCGCATGCACACCGCAGGATTACGAGGACAGCGCAATTTCCAGCTATGTGGTCACTGCGCCAGGCGCGCGCCACGCACCAGGGTCACACCAGCTCCAGACTTATACATCGTCCTCCTCCGCTGCACATGCCCAAGAAAGACGGCCGATCGCCATCCGCAGAACCTTTAGGGCTGCTTATGCACCTGAAGCAGACATGCAGCCCGCACATGGTACTTTGTATGGGTTTCTCAGCCACGGCGTACAACGGGAATTTAACCAATTGCTTTCCCCGATGACTTTAGGGCTGCTTCCGCACCTAAAGCCAAACCACCAAGTCTCTCACAGCTTCATTCATTCATTCATCTTCTTCCGCTTAATCCTTTTCGGGTCGCGGGTGGGCTGGAGCCTATACCAGCATCTTTGGGCGAGAGGCAGGGTCCACCCTGGACAGATCGCCAGTCCATCGCAGGGCCAACACAGAGAGACAGACAACCATTCACTCTCACATTCATACCTAAGGACAATTTAGAATCCCCAGTTTGATGCCAATTAACCTAACTTGCATGTTTTTGGCATGTGGGAGGAAACCGGAGAAATCCCGGAGTAAACTCACACAGACACAGGGAGAACATGCAAACTCCACACAGATCACTGTTGGTCAGTTTTTTGTTTTTTTGTTTTTTTTTCACAGCCGCTACACATTCTCAGGGAATTTGGCCGTTGGCCTTCCCCACATCCTCTCAGGAATGAGCCGCAAGAGGAGTCAGAGACTTAATTTTTTCACAGCCGCTGTGGATCACCGCCAGGTTTACCGGGAAAGTCCCTCACCATCACGGATCCACACGCAATTTTTGCGTGGCCCAGACACCTTTGACGTCCCAGACAAGCACTCACTTACTCCCACCCCCTCCCCCTCCTCCTCCACAGCGCTCTTCCCGCACCTCACACCCTAAAGCCGGCCGATCGCCAGTTTGTTCCATTACGCACGACGTGCACCGGCCCCGTGCACGCACGATCCACGGCCGTTCAAAGTGCTGGAACTCGGAGCGGAGCACACTGTCTTTTCCACCCCTCCCCCGTCCCCCCCACAGACTGACATGCCCTCCGACAGACAGTTCTACCGGAGCTGGAGCCCAAACAACAGGGGGAGGCGGTGTCACAGTCCCTTCTGAGTGTTCTGGGGGGAGCCGTGTGGTGACCCAGCACACTGCAGACTGACACTATTTCACACTCAGCATGGCTGGAGGAAACAGAGGACAATTTACATACGGACAGAGAGCCCCATGGGGCAATCAGAACAATGGACTGTTGTATATACATCCCTGGATGAGGGAGAGGACATCCGGGTGCCAGTTGGTCACGCTAATGATATGTATTGACTCAGATGTATATCACTATGCTAATGTGCCATGCATTCTCTCTGTCTGTAAAACGTGTATAAAAGAGCTTGCTATACATGCCTCAGCAACGCAGTAGCTCACAGAGCTACAAAGCGTGTCTCAATATGTTGGAGGAAATAAAACCTTGTACCCTTCCAGTTCATTGCATCTCGCCTGCTCTATTACCTCCACACCATTTGTTTAAAAGAGGCCAACTAAACAAAACTCTACTCAAAAAATAAGGCTCAACATAACAAGACCTGAAAAGGAAAAACTCAACCTATATACCAGCAGAATAAACCATCAATTCAATTCAATTCAACTTTATTTATATAGCACCATTTCACAACAACAGTCATCTTATAGCACTTTCAACTGTAGGGGGAACCCCCACAATTGCAGAAAGACCCCAGCAATCAGGCGATCCCCTGTGAGCAAGCACTTGGCGACGGTGGAGAGGAAAAACTCCCTTTTAACAGGAAGAAACCTCCAGCAGAACCAGGCTCAGAGAGGGGCAGTCATCTGCTGTGACTGGCTGGGGGGGTGAGGGGACAGAGAAGATGAAAAGAACAGACATGTAGAGAGCAAACAGCATGATGAGGACTCAATCTATGGGAGAGAACAAACAGATGTTAATGACCAGCAAAAAAAAATATTTAATTGAGAGTGAAGAAAGGAGTAAAGCCCAGTGCAATTATTGGAGGTCCCCCGGCTGTCTAAACTTAGTAGCAGCATAACTAAGGGAGGGTTCAGAAACACATGATCCCTCCCTAATTGTAGGCTATATCAAAAAGGAAGGTTTTAACCCTATTCTTAAAAACAGAGATCGAGTCTGACTCCCGAATCCAGATTGGCAGCTGGTTCCACAAGAGAGGAGCTTGATAACTGAAGGCTCTGCCCCCCATTGTACTTTTGGAGATTCTAGGTATTACAAGTAACCCTGCATTTTGGGAGCGTAGTGCTCAGTTAGGACAATATGGTAGTATCAGATCTTTTAAATAAAAGGGGCCTGATTGTTAAGAGTTTTGTAAGTAAGAAGAAGGATGTTAAACTTAATTCTAAACTCTATGGGAAGCCAATGAAGGGAGGCCAGAACCGGAGAGATATGATCTGTCTTTCTAGTACCTGTTAAAACTCTTGCAGCAGCATTTTGGATCAGCTGAAGACTTTTTAAAAGATGTTTTAGGACAACCTGATAATAAAGAATTACAATAATCTAATCTCGAGCTAACAAAAGCGTGGATCATTTTCTCAGCATCACTCTGAGACAAGATGCTCTTAATCTTGGTAATATTACGCAAATGATAGAAGGTAGTCTTAGAAACAAATTTAATATATGAATTGAAAGACAGATCTTGATCAAAAATAACTGCAAGGTTCCTCACAGAGCTATTAAGAGAAAGAGTAACCGCATCCAAACTAAAAGTTTGATTTGGAAAGGTATTTCTAAGGTTTTTTGGACCAACAAGAATGACTTCAGTCTTATCTGAATTTAATAGCAGGAAATTACAAGTCATCCAAGCTTTGATTTTCTGAAGACAGGCTTCCAACTTGGCTAATTGATTACGATCATCTGGCTTCATTGACAGGTATAATTGTGTGTCATCTGCATAACAATGAAAATGTATAAAGTGCTTTCTAATAATGTTGCCTAATGGAAACATATATAAACTAAAAAGAGTAGGGCCTAGCACAGATCTCTGTGGAACTCCATGACTGAGCTTTGAGTTGAAAGAAAACTCATTATTGACATGAACAAACTGGAACCTATCAGATAAATAAGATCTAAACCACTGCAACGAAGTTCCATTAAGTCCAACATAGTGTTCTAATCTATCAAGTAGAATATTATGATTGATAGTATCAAAAGCTGCACTAAGGTCTAAAAGGACAAGTACAGAAACAAGTCCATTATCAGATGCAATGAGGAGGTCGTTAGTGACCTTCGCTAAGGTTGTTTCAGTACTATGATGGATTCTAAACCCAGATTGAAACTCTTCAAGTAAACCGTTTCCCTGCAGGTGGTCAAATAATTGTGTAGCAACAACTCTTTCTAAGATTTTTGAAATGAAAGGGAGATTAGAGATTGGTCTATAGTTAGCTAAAGCTCCTGGATCTAGCGTTGGCTTTTTGAGTAAGGGTTTAATTACAGCCGTTTTAAAAGCCTGTGGTACATGGCCTAAAGTTAATCAAGAGTTGATTATATGAAGAATAAAGCTACCAATAAGTGGAAAGACTTCTTTAAATAACCTGGTAGGAATAGGGTCTAAAAGACAAGTTGAAGGCTTGGATGAGGAAACTATTTTGTCTAACTCTAAAAGGTTAATTGGAGTAAACTCAACAAGACAGATATCATTTGAAGAAGTTGTAGTAGTTACTGTATTTAAGTTAACGGTGGGAAGAATCTGATTAATTTTATCTCTGATGGATGAAATTTTATTATTGAAAAAGTTCATAAAGTCCTGACTAGTAAGCTCTAAGGGAATGCTAGGATTGACAGAGTCCTGACTCTTTGTCAACCTGGCTACAGTTCTGAAAAGAAATCTGGGATTATTCTTGTTCTCTTCTATTAATGCAGAATAATAACTCGTTCTAGCTTTTCTAAGAGATTTTTTATAAATTAAAAGATGATTTCTCCAAGCTAAATAGATTTCATCTAAATTAGTGGAGCGCCATTTTCTTTCTAATTGACGAGTCTTCTGTTTTAAGCTACAAGTTTCTGTGTTGAACCAAGGCGTTAAAAATCTCTGATTACACTTTTTTTTTTTAAGGGGGCCACCAAGTCTCGAGTCTGATGCAGAGAAGCTGCAACACTATCTACCATGCTATCAATTACAGAAGGAGCAAGCCGTCTATAGCTTATTTCCGTTGTGTTGACACATGGTATAGAGGAAGCAATCTGCATAAATTTGGTAACAGCATCATCTGAGAGGCATCTACTGTAGTAATATTTTTCTTTAGGAGCCAAATAGTCAGAAATAGTAAAATCATAGGTTAACAGACAATGGTCTGACAGTACAGGGTTATGAGGAGACACTACCAGATTTTCTATTTGTATGCCATATGTCAGAACAAGGTCCAACGTATAGTGGAGATAATGAGTAGAATTTCCTACTTTCTGAGAAAACCCAATCGAGTCTAATATTGAATTAAATGCCACATTAAGACAGTCACTATCTACATTACATCTACATGTATATTAAAGTCCCCTACTATAATTATTCTATTTGATTTCAGCACTAAATCAGCTAAGAAATCAGCAAATTCGGATAAAAATTCTGAGTAGGTTGATGGAGGACGATAAACTATGGCAAATAAAATTGGGTTTAGCCTAAAATTGCTAAAGTGCCCAATACTGAGGACCAGGCCCTCAAAGGAATTATAACGTGTTTTTTGCTTTACATTAACTAGTAATTTGGAATGGTAAATTGTTGCTATTCCTCCTCCATGACCAGAACTTCTGGGATTTTGACAGTTTAACCCCTTGCACTCTGGTCAATTTCCCTAAAAACGCCTAAAAATAACGTACCCAAAGTAAATCAAAAGCTGTTCTTCAACCCTTTGCAGCATCTTCATGGGGTTGGTCTCATTTAAAAGAAAACACTTTGAATTTTTTGGCAAAACAGTCATAATCTCTCTAAGTGCTCCTGCCACTGAGTAACAGTCATCTAAACATACTGAACTTGAAGAAAATAAATTTTGCCTGGGTGTTTTTTTGGATACAAATGCTTGCAAATAACACACAGCTGTCAGATCCGGGCTGGAAAATGCAACAGAAATGTAGAACCAGGTGTTATCCAGCTGAGGCCAAAATTTTGTAACAATACCACAAAAAATGAATATATTACACAGCTTTTTTCTTAGGTTGTTCCCAGGCGTTTTTGAACTGTGCCAAATTGTGCCAAATGGCACAGTTTGGAAAAACGTCTAACTTTTGAATGATTCAATATAGAAGCTTGATCTTGGGCTCTAATGAAAGGTGACACTCAGGGCTGTGTGTGTGTGTGTGTGGGGGGGGGGGGGTTGTTTATTCATTCATGAATGAATGAATGAACAAACAAGCCCCCACACACAAAGAAGCATGCCACGTAAAAAATGTGTGGCTTTTTTTTTTTTTTACAAGAAAAAATAACCTATAGTGCACTAAAAATTATACTAAAATATCTGTAATGTACAGGATAACAATTCCCCCCCCCCCTGCTACAGAGGACGGACATCGTCCATCGCTACATGACGGACAGCGGGGACGGTGCGCCGCGGTCTACTACGCACAGTTGTACTAAAATATCTGCAATATATCTGCAATCCGCTACAGAAGAGTAGCGGGGGAAGGGGGCGTTCACGGTCCGGACGCGGCACACGGACCGGTCCGTCATGTGGCGATGACACACAGTTGTAATTTACCGATCGGTCAAAAGTCATTTTGATTACAATTTTCAGGGATAAAGAATAATTTAGCTTTTAACACTTACCTGTCCACAACAGCAGTGTCGTTGGCGAACTTCTCTTCCTCATTGTCAGACGAAAATGACGCTGGTCCACTTGTTACGACTCGTGGATCTGGTCACGTGACCCGGTCAAACCATGATTCTATTATTGCGGTTTTGCGCTTCCATGATTGCGGTTTTGGCGAACGATTATTCAAAACGAATAAGAACAGTAGTAAGAAAAAAAGACTGGCGAACGCGTGTGTGTCACACAGCGGCTTACACAAAACAGATTTTACACACGGGACGCATGCTTTCGAACTTCTCTGCTTCAATTGGCTCGCTGTATTCGCAGCCGTTGGTAGGCGGGTTCTTCTTGCTAGGTTTTCAGTCATTGGTTCTTCAAGGTTTCAGAAACCCAATTCAAGGCTCTTATTAGTCGAATGAAAGGTGAATCAAATCTAAACAAATCAAAGCACTCCTTTGGCTTTCTGTTCGCGGCTGTGTGTCTATAGTGGAAGAACGGAAATGCAGCTTTTTTTTTTTTCAGTGCACCCTAGGACGCAGAGACATGACCGCCCGCGGTATCCCGGAGTGCAAGAGGTTAAATAATCGGAGGGAGTTGATTCATTTAAACCAACATAATCCTCTTGTCCTAACCAAGTCGCTGTAAGGGATATTAAATCAATCTGATGATCAGTTAACAGATCATGGACTAGCAGAGACTTGGGAGTTAGAGACCTAAAATTTAACAAACCGCATTTAATTTTTAAATTATGAGGAGAAACAGAGACCAAATCATTCAATTTAGAGGCTTCATGTTTAATTTGAGTTTTACCAACTTTTTGTTTAATCACTTTGGGATACTTATACATTATATTTTTATTTACTTTGGAGGGAGCAGACAATGATTCTCTGATGGGGAAGACAGGGGCTAAGTTGAGGGGTGGCGGATGAAGAGGAGCTGCAGAGAGGCATATAAGACTGCAACTCTGCTTCCTGGTCCCAACTCTGAGTTGTCAAGATTTTGGAAATTGGATAAAAAAAATGCCAGATTATTAGATCAATGAGAAGCACAATCCAAAGTGGGATGAATGCTGTCTCGTCTCATAAGACCAGGTTTTCCCCAAAATGAGCTCCAATTGTCAATGTAGCCCACGTTGTTTGCAGGACACCACACAGACAGCCAGTGGTTAAAGAATGACAAGCGGCTAAACATGTCATCACTGGTCAGATTGGGGAGGGGCCCAGAGAATACTACAGAGGCAGACATTGTTTTGGCAAAGTCACACACCGATTCTACATTAAGTTTCATGACTTCCAACTGCCGGAGACGGATGTTATTAATGCCAGCGTGAATAACAATTGTGGAGTATTCACAGTTACTTTTAGCCAGCATTTTCAAATTTGACTCGATGTCACCTGCTGTGGCCCCAGGAATGCATTTGACTATGGCCACTGGAGTCTCTAGGTTCACGTTTCTGACTACAGAGTCGCCAATGATCAAGAGTTTTTTTCCTCAGCAGGTGTGTCGCTGAACAGGGAAAAACGATTAGAAACATGAACAGGTTGGTGGTGAGCCGGGGCTTTGCGGCTAGGCTTCCTTCTCACCGTCACCTACCCAGTCTCCTCACTGCTGAGGAGGACCGGAGGACCACAAACAGGGCTTGTGCTAGCGAGCTCCACTGCAGCTAGGGGACGTCTGTCAACAGTAACTGGCGCAGACGGTGTTTCAATGCAGCGGAGCCGGGATTCCAAATCAGAAAACCTCGCCTCGAGCGCCTCAAAAAGACAACATTTATTACATTTACCATTATCACTAAAAGAGGCAGAGGTGTAGCTAAACATCTGACAGAGAGTGCACACCAGAGGAGGAGAGGAAGGAGAGCTAGTAGCCATAGCTAGTGGCTAACCCGAAGCTAACAAAAACACTGATGAAAGGTGAACAGAAGGCTAAAGAGGGTGATTAGATGACACTCAGTGCGCACACAGGTGCAAGAGGCTTGATATACAGAAATGAGAACTAACGGTAGATGGAAAAAAGTGGTTAAAATACAATTAAAAGCAAACTCCTCAGGAGAGTGAGGAGAGCTAACCACACGGACAGACAACAATACAAGAAGTGACGATATGTTACCACAAGTGACGTTCACCAATCACAGAGCCATTCACACACCATCTTAAATTAAAAGGTAGAAACTACAGAAATAACAGTGGAATGCAATACATTGCAATACAATACACTGTGGGCTGCACGGTGGCGCAGTGGTTAGCACCGCGGCAGCACAGTTTTACCCTCGGCCGGGGGATCGCGGGGATCATGAGATCGTGGGTTCGATCCCTGCCCCCGGCCAACAGTGATCTGTGTGGAGTTTGCATGTTCTCCCCGTGTTTGCGTGGGTTTACTCCGGGATTTCTCCGGTTTCCTCCCACATGCCAAAACATGCAGGTTAGAGAGTTAAGGGGCGCTTGCGCACGCAGCGACTGGCAGCTGGTGGCTTGTCACCGGACTGCAGAACAAATCTACCTACGGGTACAAAATAAGTCCAAAAAAAAAAAAAAAAGTAGCTCCATTTCCCCCCATGCTGTCACGGCAGATGATTCAGTCCACTTTACTGGCCTCTGCATTTCAACCAGCTTCAGCCTCAGGCTTCTCTTTGATACTAGACAGGAAGAAGTGAACCAGCAAGTAACTCAAAAAATAGAGAAAAATATAATTAATGCAACTTATATAAATTACTGACTAAACAATGCAAAACAAATGTCCATGTCACCATTTAAAACAGTGTAATGTCATAAAACATTGTTTTAGTTTAAGTGACTGCAAATTAAATTAAATGTGAAATGATGTAAAGGGTATATTTAAATTATGTGAGTGTTGGGTGAATATTACCAAATCATCAGTTCCATTGTGTGGCTGTTGATACAGCCATCACACACTCCCCCTCTTCAAATCTCTTGCTGGGACAGCGAGAGAGATAGTCTGCCATACAGTTGTCTTTGCCTGGAATATGATGGATGGTGAAACAGTATAGCTGCATTGCAAGGTACCACCTTGTAATTCTTCCATTTGTATCCTTCATTCTTTCCAGCCAATGAAGAGCCTTGTGGTCCGTTTCCAACGTGAACTGTCTTCCAGGAAGGTAATACTAAAATGAATCTAGCACCCACTTAATTGCCAGTGCCTCTTTCTCCACCGTTGAATATCTCCTCTTCCTGGGAAACAGCTTACGGCTAATGAAGGCCACTGGGTGTCATTCATCTGGTGGTCCTTGTAGAAGAACAGTCCCCAGACCTCTCTCCGAAGCATCAGTTTGAAGAATAAAATGTTCATCAAAATGTGGACTGTGCAAGACTGGGCTCTTACTCAATGACTGCCTGATGTCCTGGAAGGCTGCCTCTGCATCCTCTGTCCACTGGATCTGGTTGGGACATCTAGATCCAGTCAAATCACTCAGGGTAGCTGCCCTGCAGAGAAATGGGGGATAAAGCGATGGTAAAATCCAGCCATACCAAGAAATGATCTAAGTTGTTTTCTTGTTTCTGGCAAGGGGCAGGACTCAATAGCACTGATCTTGTTCACTTGTGGCTTTATTACTTCATTTCCAATAACAAACCCCAGATATTCAATTTCAGCCTTGGCAAAGACACACTTTGAGGGGTTGACAGTCAGCCCAGTAGATTGAAGGCAGTCCATTTCCTTCTGCAGATGTTTCAGGTGATCCTCCCAGGTAATGCTGTAAATCACAATATCATCCAGATCATCATCATCATCATCATCATCATAACAGTCTGTCGGGGGCGACAATGGCTGTTTCATTTAGGTCTGATCAGATTCCTCCACACAGCTCTGTCCTTCCCCCTCCGCTGCCAGGAACTCCTGGCCTTGTTAACCTGGGCGACGTCCGAGCCGGTATGAGTTGCTTTCTGACTTATCATTTCATGAAACTGCTTGCAAAGTATTTAGGCTGCAGCAAAATCAGACAACCCACATAGTACCTTATCCATCAGCCTCTGAAATGCTGCTGGGGCTCCATGTAATCCAAAAGGCAGGACAGTAAATTGAAACAACTCCCATGATGTTCGAAAGGCAGTCAGTTCTCTGGAGTGATGAGCAAGTGGTACCTGCCAATAACCTTTGCAAAGATCTATTGTTGTTAGATATCTGGCTTTTCCCAAGCACTCAATCAAATCATCAATTCTGGGAGTAGGGTATGAGTCAAAATGTGAGATGGAGTTCAGATACCTGAAGTTGTTGCAAAACCGTATGCTGTCATCCTTCTTTGGAACCAGGACCACTGGGTTGCACCACTCACTCTTAGGTGGTTCAATGATCCCCAAAGACAGCATCAGGTCGACCTCCTTCCTCAGTGGAGTCAGCAACCGTTCAGGCATCCTGTAACTCATACGTTTCACCGTAGCACCATCTTTTAACATGATGTCATGTTCAACAATATCTGTCTTGCCAGGGTTTTCAGAGAACACATTTAGGTTGCATAACTGTTTCACCTGGAGCTGCTGTTCTTCTGAAAGGTGACTGAGATCCAGGTCTGATGAGGCTGACCTGGAGTGTGTAGCATCATCGCACTTGGCTCATCAATAAAAATTCTTCTGCTTAAAGACATTGATTCACCCAGAAAAAAGGACAGTCAAAAAACTGCTCTTTTACCCCAGGCCACAACTGAACTCACCATTTGTTTGTTAAAACCAGTCTAAGGAATTCACCCTAATGCATTTCCTGTTTTGACTTTTATGGCCCCATGGACAAGAGACAGGCCCCTGGAGCCCCTCATCACCAAAGATCCACAGCTCAACATTGCCTTAAACTCTGTGACATGCCGAATGTAACCAGCAAACCTTTTCATCACATCTGTATTAACTCAGTTCTAAACCTTCTCTTCTTTTCCAGGACTATGAAAAGCAAATGGACTCTTGTTTATTCTGGACAATCAATAATAGGTTTGAAATATATTAATCCATGATTTTATATATATACAGTGATCCCTCACTTATCGCGGTTAATGGGTTCCAGAACCGACCGCGAAAAGTGAAAAACCGCGAAGTAGCGTCACCCCTAATGACGTCATCCATAAATAATACGTATGTTCATTCTCTCACTCTCTCTCTCTCATATGATACGTGTGTGTGTGTGTGTGTACGTGTACATACATACGTAGATGTAAACAAAGTGTACATAAATATGTTTTTAGAACTCTTTTATTCTTATAACAAGATACGTAACTCAAGATGAAAATGATTTACTGCACAGGTTAATGAGAGCTTTACTGCTCCTCAGGTGACGCCTCATCGTGAGATGCTGGAGGTGCAGGATCATCGAGGGCAGCTTCCGATAGAGCTGAAGCTGCAGGAGGCGGCGTAGTGCCTCGACGGGAAGACTATTTCGCACAAAATGGCACAAGAGAACAGCAAAAAGTTCCACGCGGCGAGACTAAGTAACACGAGCGATAAAAAGCAATGAATGCGGTCTTTCTTCCCTTCATGGGCGCTCGGCAGGGAGAGGAGGTGGGTGAAACGTCTCGGCCAATCAGCTTGCGGGGTGAAACGTCTCGGCCAATCAGCTTGCGAGATTTCCGAGCCGAGCCAACACGACAACAGCGAACAGAGAGTTGTGCGGCTCTCCGTGTTGACACCTGATGGTCTAATGTAGTCTCCCTGCCTTCTGCTAGCGCCCGCCCATTATTTCTCAATTTTGAATTTTTGATGAATATTTTTGAAAAATCCGCGATGCACTGAGGGCGCGAAAGGTGAAGCGCGAAGTAGCGAGGGATCACTGTATATATATATATATATATATATATATATATATATATATATATATGCATGTTAAAAATGTTAAATGAATGTTTATTCGTGCATGTTAATTTAGAAGCACTGGGTTTAAGTTACATTAATCACTAAGGTTAGCTTAAAGAATATACATAAGTGTATAGAGGAATATTTCAGTATTAAAATGTGTATCAGGTTCACCCAAAATGCCTCTAAAATCATGTGACTGCCAGCAGCCAATCTCTGCATGACAACAGCTCTCTCTCAAAAGCTCCAGACAAAAGACTGTTTATTGGATTAAAGTTCAATAAAGCCTGCCCAGTAAGGAAGCCTATTTGCTGAGCTCCTGTCAACCCGGAAGCCCACGAAAGCTCGACTGAATTTATAACAGGAGGGAGACCCCCTGCTACTTTCTCTTTTCGAATCCCTTTTCACCATCACCTGTTCTCACTTCTATTTCTTTTCATGTCTACACAGCAGAGAAAACTACTAGAGAACAAAGGGCCTTCTCCCACATGTTGTTTTTTGACGATCACAGAGCAGATAACTCGTAACTTTGTGTTCTGTAACTATGTATTTTAATGTTTCTTTTCTCTTAAATGCCTAGGAATTCTATTTTGAGCTCATTCTAATCAGGAGTTAAACTCCAATCCTAGACATTTATTTCTATCACTTTTTTCCTGTTAAACTTTCTGTAAAACCACCATTTTTAATTTTAATTTAAATTTTAATCTTGACTTTATTTTTATAATAATTTTATTGACCAATCCCACACCAGAAGCTCTTTTATCTAAAGTCCGAAACTCTTTAATTTGAGATCAGATTAGATATATTTAATTATTATCGAATTCCTCTGGAAGCCGCTTGCCAACGGAGAGGAAAGGAAACGCAGCTCGCCACGAAGATTAGACGCCCAGGGCCAGATCACAGCCCCGGTGATCAACACATCAAAATCTCATCTTGTGACAACCAAATATTTGCTGGACAAATATTCTGGGTTTTGGCACTAATCAACACATCGAAAGCTTCACGAGGACGACGAAAGAACGCAACTTCAAATCTTCAACGAGAAAGCACGTGAGCTGCACTTTGTTTATCCATCTGCTGAATTAAACGTCTGAGGTTCGATAATAATTTGATATCTAATCAGATGCAAATTAAGGATCCATTAACATAACTTCTCCTTTCATTAAAATCCCATTGTTCATGTTCTTAAGAGTAATCCAGAACTTTTCATATAATTAGTAAAACTTTCTCCATAAATTTGCATTGTTTCCATAATCTGTTAACTCAAACTGATCTCAGTTCATTTCAGTTAACCCTGGTTCTGCAAACGTTCAGTGTTAATCTATCATTTACAAGTTATAATTTTATGGTTAATGAAATCACTGCAATGTCTGTTAGTCATCATTTCGTTTAACAGATATGTGAAAATGAGAGAAGCTGTTGAGAATTTATTTCATTCTGAGTCTGGTTCAAGTCCCCAGTATCGAATTCACTAAAATTCTGAGACTGATTACTAATTTATTGAGTGATTAAACAGGTATAAAGTGAAATTAAAGATTAAATTGCTTCTTAGAGATAGAAGTTGGTGCCCCACGAGTGTTATTAACTTTTCCGGTGTATATGAACCAAGAATTCATCTCAGGTTCCAATACATTAATATAAATTAAATAATTTTTACACCTGATCATAATTATTAATTCATATACTGTTACAAGTGGCTACTTTATAGGTGGTCAGTCCAAGTTGCCACTGGATCTCAAAAGGTCCTTGCCATTTTGCTAACAGCTTACTCTTATTGCTTGGGAGGAGTACAAGTACCTTCTGTCCAGGATCAAATGACCTCTGTCTGGCTGACTGGCCATACCAAACCTTTTGATGTTGCTGGGCATCTTCCATGTGGGTTTGGGTTAGTTTGCTCATCTTTTCCAGTTGATCTTGCATCTGGACAACATAAGAGATTATATTAACAGCAACCTCCCTTAACTGGTCCCCCTCCTATGTCTCTTTTAGCAGAGACAGTTGGCCTCTTACTTCACAAGCATAAAGCAGTTCAAAGGGAGAGAAACCAATAGAAGCTTGGGGTACTTCCCTATATGCAAAGAAGAGGTAAGGCAGCCACTGATCCCAGTCTGCACCAGTTTCATCCACAAATTTACGCAACATTTGCTTCAAGGTCTGGTTGAAACGTTCAGTAAGGCCATCTTTTTGAGGGTGAAATGGAGTTGCTCTCAGGCTTTTAATACCAAGAAACTGATATACTTGTTTTAATAAAGTGGGCATGAAATTTGTTCCCCGGTCTTTCAGGATCTCACGGGGAAATCCAACCCTTGAAAAAAAAAAAAAACTGCACCAAGCAAAAAGCCACAGACTTTGCCTTGATTGACTAAAGAGGAAAAACTTCAGGATATTGTGTGGCATAATCTGTTATTACCAACATGTAACAGTTGCCTGCTTTACTTCTTTCAACAGGGCCAACTACATCCATTCCCAGTCATTCAAATGGGGTACTAATAATTGGTAAGGGCTGAAGTGGAGCTCTGGAGGGGACTTTGATAGAAGTCTTTTGGCACTGGGGACAACTTTTACAGAACTGGGCTACATCTGCACGTAGACCAGGCCAGTGGAGATGTTTTTTAATACGAGCAATAGTTTTGTGTTTCCCAAGATGGGCTGCCCATGGGATGGAGTGCACCAACTTCAAAACAACTTCCCTGACTTCTTTAGGAACCATCAACTGCATCACCGTGGGTAGCACGGTGGTGCAGTGATTAGCACTGTTGCCTAACAGCTTGAAGATTCCAAGTTCGAATCTCCAGGCTGGCAGGGGTAGGAACCTTAATGTGTGGAGTTTGCATGTTCTTCCTGAGCTGTGTGGGTTTACGCCGGGGGCTCCAGTTTCCTCCCACAATCCAACGACATGCATGTTAGGTTAATTGGTTGTTCTAAATTGAGCCAAGTTAGAAGCCTGTCATAAGGAAATCAAAGCTTGGATGACTTGTAATTTCCTGCTATTAAATTCAGATAAGACTGAAGTCATTCTTGTTAGGCCAAAAAACCTTAGAAATACCTTTCCAAATCAAACTTTTAGTTTGAATGCAGTTACTCTTTCTCTTAATAGCTCTGTGAGGAACCTTGGAGTTATTTTTGATCAAGATCTGTTTTTCAATTCACATATTAAATTTGTTTCTAAGACTGCCTTCTATCATTTGCATAGTACTGCCAAGATTAGGAGCATCTTGTCTCCGAGTGATGCCGAGAAACTGATCCACGCTTTTGTTAACTCGAGATTAGATTATTGTAACTCTTTATTATCAGGTTGTCCTAAAATATCTCTAAAAAGTCTTCAGTTGATCCAAAATGCTGCAGCAAGAGTTTTAACAGGTACTAGAAAGACAGATCATATCTCTCCGGTTCTGGCCTCCCTTCATTGGCTTCCCATAGAGTTTAGAATTAAGTTTAAAATCCTTCTTCTCACTTTCAAAGCTCTAAACAATCAGGCCCCTTTTTATTTAAAAGATCTGATATTACCCTATTATCCTAACAGAGCACTACGCTCCCAAAATGCTGGATTACTTATAATACCTAGAATCTCCAAAAGTACAATGGGGGGCAGAGCCTTCAGTTATCAAGCTCCTCTCTTGTGGAACCAGCTGCCAATCTGGATTCGGAAGTCAGACTCGATCTCTGTTTTTAAGAATAGGGTTAAAACCTTCCTTTTGATATAGCCTACAATTAGGGAGGGATCATGTGTTTCTGAACCCTCCCTTAGTTATGCTGCTACTAAGTTTAGACAGCCGGGGGACCTCCACTAATTGCACTGGGCTTTACTCCTTTCTTCGCTCTCAATTTTTTTTTTTTTTTTTGCTGGTCATTAACATCTGTTCTCTCCCATAGATTGAGTCCCTGTCGTGCTGTTTGCTCTCTACATGTCTGTTCATTTCATCTTCTCTATCCCCTCACCCCCCAGCCAGTCGCAGCAGATGACTGCCCCTCCCTGAGCCTGGTTCTGCTGGAGGTTTCTTCCTGTTTAAAGGGAGTTTTTCCTCTCCACCGTCATCAAGCGCTTGCTCATAGGGGATCGCCTGATTGCTGGGGTCTTTCTGCAATTGTGGGGGTTTCCCCTACAGTTGAAAGTGCTATGAGATGACTGTTGTAAAATGGCGCTATATAAATAAAGTTGAATTGAATTGAATTAAATTGCCCCTAGATATCTGTCTCAAATAGGCCCTTAGAATAGAGGGCTAGTACCGTACTAGTGAAGTGCTTTGAGTGGTCTTTGAGACTAGAAAAAGCGCTATATAAGGACAGGTCCTTATCCCTTATCCCTTTCTGACCCCTGCTGGCGATATAAGATACTGTAGAAGATGCCTTACAAACGAGACTGAGTTTATTTCTCAGGAAAGCTTTATTGGAAGTCACATCTTCTATCATCAAAGTTCTCAGCAGAAAAGAGACAGAACCAACTTTCCTCACAGCTTTTATACACCAGAGATACTAAACCCCCACATCAAGTATCTCACACCTTCACCCCACAGAAGCTCAGTAAACACATGAACCCACAGTCACATATAGCCTCCGAGACTTGCTGGCGCCTCTGTTCCCTTCTCCACCTCGGGGGCTGCCGTTGGGACATTGTCTCTGACTTCCGTCTTCCCCAGCACCCACCTCCTAGCCGAGGTCCCTGCTGGGGCATTGTTCCTTTGGACGTTTGCTCTGTAGGGTCTGCACCGT
This sequence comes from Pholidichthys leucotaenia, assembly GCA_020510985.1. Lineage (NCBI taxonomy): Eukaryota > Metazoa > Chordata > Actinopteri > Cichliformes > Pholidichthyidae > Pholidichthys > Pholidichthys leucotaenia. Next base: position 184,571,778 of record CM035840.1, on the reverse strand, counting down.
CATGCCTACTGGATGCATGTGGGGGAGAATGCGTACCATACATCCATCCATCCATCCATCCATCTTCTACCGCTTTTCCGGAGGTCCGGGTCGCGGAGGCAGCAGTTCAAGCAGAGAAGCCCAGACTTCCCTCTCCCCAGCCACCTGCTCCAGCTCTTCAGAGGGGATACCAAGGCGTTCCCAGACTAGCTGGGAGACATAGTCTCTCCACCGAGTCCTGGGTCTGCCCCGGGGTCTCCTCCCAGTGGGACGTGCCTGAAACACCTCAAGTGGGAGACGTCCAGGAGGCATCCTAATCAGATGCCCATACCACCTCAACTGACTCCTTTCAATGTGGAGGAGCAGCGGTTCTACTCTGAGCCTCTCCCGGATGACTGAGCTCCTCACCCTCTCTCTGAGGGTGAGTCCAGCAATCCTACGGAGAAAGCTCATTTCAGCCGCTTGTATCCGCGATCTCGTTCTTTCGGTCATTACCCAAAGCTCGTGACCATAGGTGAGAGTAGGAACGTAGATTGACTGGTAAATCGACAGCCAGGTTTCCACCCATGGGACCCGGCCGGGCTCAGCCCGAAGGAGTTACATGGGTCCGCCCTCCAGTAGGTTCACCACCTGCAGGAGGGATCATGGAAGTCCGGTGCTATGTGGATTAGGTGGCAGTCAAAGGCGGAGACCTTGGCGGACTGATCCCAAGCGTACCATACAAGCATGCCATATAGTATGTGCCTTAAATATGCACCATATAACCCCCCCAAACGTTCAAATAAGGACAAGTTACACTTCAAATGCATAGAATCATGACACCCCCACACAGAACAAGAGAGAAAAAAACTTGGCACAACAGATCACATTTCCCACTGCTTGGGCTTCAATTCTCTGCCATATCTGCTGTGAGCAGGTCTCGCTCTGCCTGTGGCTGTCTGCTGCATCTGTGAAGTAGAATCATTAACACATCGTCGTGAAAGCTTAGCAGAGTGTCTCCCGGGTGGCCTGCCGCGGCGGGGGGCTCTGGCCAACTGTACTGGGTCATCAGCTAACACAAAAGCGGGTTTGAGTCTGTTAATGCAGACTAAATCCCTCCTGTCTCCCAAATCGAGCAAAAAATGCTTTTCCCCGGTTTCTAACACTCTGAGCGGTCCATCGTAAGGTGGCCTTAAACCTAACCTCTGTGCGTCGTGTCTAACAAAGACAAATTCTGCATTCTTTAAGGTTTTGGGCACAAAAACAAGTGGAAAACTGTGATGAACGGGACCGGGGAGGGTGTGTGACCCCGCGTCACTCTGCAGCAGCTGAGCGGGGAGGTGCTCCGGAGCAGGGTTCTCAGGGAGGAAATCTCCCGGTAACCGGAGGGGTTGGGCGAAAACGAGTTCGGCCGGAGAGGCTTGCAAATCCTCTTTAGGTGCTGAACGCAACCCTAATAAAACCCATGGGAGCTTATCAACCCAATTTGTGTCCGTGAGAGCCGCTCTGAGGGCTGCTTTCAATGACCGGTGGAAGCGCTCGCACAAACCGTTGGCCTGGGGGTTATACGCGGTCGTGCGATGAATTTTCACCCCCAGGCTGAGTGCCATGGACGACCAGAGCTCGGAAACAAACTGGGGTCCTCTGTCAGACGTTATGTCTGACGGGATACCAAAACGTGCGACCCAAGTTGTTAAAAAGGCACGTGCAACATCTGCCGCTGTGGTTGCCGCCAGAGGGACCGCCTCTGGCCAGCGCGTGGTGCGGTCTACCATGGTTAAAAGGTGTGTGAACCCCTGGGACAGCGGAAGAGGTCCTACTAAGTCGATATGCACATGATCAAAGCATTTGGCTGGGATGTGAAAAGGTTCTAGAGGGGCTCGTGTGTGTTTGTGTACCTTTGCTCTTTGACACGCAGCGCAGGCTGCAGCCCACTCTTTGACTTGTTTACGCAGCCCCGGCCAAACAAACTTCTCTCCTACCATTTTGATAGACGCGCGGACGCCCGGGTGTGCCAGTGAATGTATTAAGTCAAAAACACGGCGACGCCACGCAGCCGGGACCACGGGATGGGGACGCCCCGTGGAGGTATCGCAGATTAGGGAGGGCATGCCTCTTTGAAGCACCCTGTGCTCCAGCCTTAGCCCTGTTGGCCCAGACTGGAGCGCGCGCACGTCCGCGTCGCCAACCTGTTCAGCGGCCATGGCTGCATAATCTAACCCGACGCAGACCGGAGCTGTGAGCGCTTCCGCGCCGCAAGCCTGACCTAGGTCTGCAGCCGCCGAATCTGCCCCCTGGGGGCCTGTCACTGCAACTGCACGCGAGAGGCAATCAGCCACTACATTGTGTTTACCCGCTACGTGTTGAATGTCAGTGGTAAACTCCGAAATTGCAGCCAGCTGCCTCTGTTGTCGGCCCGACCAAGGCTCTGAAACCTTAGCCATTGCAAAAGTTAAGGGTTTATGGTCCACGAACGCGGTAAAACGGCGCTCTCCCAACCAGAACTGGAAGTGGCAGATGGCCAAATGCAGGGCCAAAAGCTCCCTGTCAAACGCGCTGTATTTACGCTCGCTATCGCGCAACGTTTTGCTGAAAAACGCGAGTGGTTGCCAGCATCCTGCCACCAGTTGCTCGACAACCGCTCCCACTGCCACGTCGGAGGCGTCTGTGGTTAGCGCCATGCGAGCTGCCGGCACCGGGTGTGCCAATAACGCAGCGTTTGCGAGGGCTGATTTGACCTGTGAAAAAGCGCGCTCCCGATCCGGGGACCACTCGACCTTAGATGCAGGTTTTTGCTTCTTTAATGCCGCGTACAATGGGTGCATGAGCCGTGCCGCGTTTGGGAGGAAACGGTTATAAAAATTGACCATCCCCAAAAATTCCTGCAGCGCCTTAACCGTCTGCGGTTGGGGGAAATCCGTTATCGCGCGCACTTTATCTGGCAGCGGGACCGTGCCTTCTGGCGACACGCGGTGTCCCAAAAAATCGATTTTCGCTACCCCGAATTGGCACTTCGCTGGGTTAATGATCAGCCCGTGTTCTGTGAGCCTCTGAAAAACGGCTGTGAGGTGGCTTTCGTGCTCGGCTTCGGACGCGCTGGCTACCAAAATATCATCCAAATAAGCGAACACGAAAGGGAGGTCGCACAGCACTGCATCCATCATGCGTTGGAACGTCTGCGCGGCGCCCTTGAGGCCAAAAGGCATGCGCAAAAACTCGAAAAGCCCGAAAGGGGTTATAACTGCCGTTTTGGGTATGTCCTGCGCACGGACTGGAACTTGGTGATAACCACGCACCAAATCTATTTTGGAAAAGATGCGCGCCCCCGCTAAATGCGCCGAAAAATCCTGGATGTGCGGAATCGGATAGCGGTCGTGGGCTGAAGCATTATTTAATCTGCGGAAATCGCCGCAAGGGCGCCACGAGCCGTCAGCCTTGGGTACCATGTGCAGGGGTGACAACCAGGCGCTGTTCGAACGCCGGACTATGCCCAGTTTTTCCAAGTTGGCGAATTCCTCGCGCGCGATGGCCGGTTTAGCTGGGTCCAACCGCCGAGCTTTTGCAAAAACAGGGGGGCCCGAGGTACTTATGAAATGCTCGACCCCGTGTTTGGCAACTGACGCTGAAAATGTAGGGACCGTGAGTGCTGGAAACTGGTTGAGTAATGCATGAAACTTACCACCCGCAGCTGTGACATTGGAATGTGCAGAAGGCAGGGCCACCCGAGCTGTGCAGGAGATAGAGTAGAAAGACAGTGCATTTACAATACGTCTATTAGTAAGGTCAACTAACAAACTGTTTGAGCACAAAAAGTCAGCACCTAACATGTTGTTGTTAACTGCAGCAACAACGAAGGTCCACTCGAAGGTGCGCCCGTGGAGGGACAGGCGGAGCGTCTTCTCCCCGTAGGTTTTGATCGTGGAGCCGTTTGCCGCTAAAACCAGGGGGCCGCTGGCTGGCGCCAGGGTGTCCGCGTAGGTAGGCTTGACAAAACTCAGCTGGGAGCCCGTGTCCACCAGGAATTCTTTCCCAGAATTCGCGTCCGTCACGAAAAGCAGCCTGTTCTTCGTGCCGAGAGTCGCAGCTGCTACCGGCTCCCGGACTTGGCGTTTCCCTGGCGCTGATACCGGCACGGTGGGACGCATCTGTGGGCTTTCTCGGCGAAACGTCGATGGTAGAAGCAGAGGGCGTTGTCAGCTCCGCTTCTCCTGGTCTCTGCCGCTGCTGCCGTCAGTGGATCCGGTGTCGCAGCCTCTGGTCTCCCTCCTTCTCGCGACGGGGCGGTCATCTCTGCTGCTGCCGTCGTGGCCGCGCGCTGTCTATGGGAGTCGACGAGGCGTTGCGCCACCTGTCCCAGCTCGTGGTAGTCGCGGTTGACGAGCGGCTGCGAGCTGGCCAGGGTGACTCTCACTGCTGGCGGGAGCGTTCTGAGGAAGAGGTGGGCGAAGATAAAACTGTCGTCATCCTCGCCTCTCAGGCTCATCATCTTTGCCATCAGATCCGCTGGCCTGTCTGCTTCTCCCTCTGTCAGCGCCAGGAGCTTCTCTGCTCGCTCTTCCCGCGAGGGAGTGAAGGCTCGGATGAGGGCAGCTTTCAGTGTGCCATACTTGTTGTCTTGGGGCGGGTGGTTGGTCAGGCTCTCCACCCGTTGCACTGTGAGGCTGTCCAGCTTCGCGACGACATGGTAGAACCTCGTTGTATCCGCTGAGATTCCCCGAAGGTGGAATTGCGCCTCCACAGTGGTAAACCAGGAGCGCGGGTTATGTTGCCAGAAGTCGGGCAGCTGTAGCATGGTAGCTGCGTTAACCCGGTTGGCTCCTGAAGAGTCCGGTGCGGAAAGCTCGCCGTCACCGGCCATAGGTAGTCGTAGGTCACCAGTGTAGAAGATGCCTTACAAACGAGACTGAGTTTATTTCTCAGGAAAGCTTTATTGGAAGTCACATCTTCTATCATCAAAGTTCTCAGCAGAAAAGAGACAGAACCAACTTTCCTCACAGCTTTTATACACCAGAGATACTAAACCCCCACATCAAGTATCTCACACCTTCACCCCACAGAAGCTCAGTAAACACATGAACCCACAGTCACATATAGCCTCCGAGACTTGCTGGCGCCTCTGTTCCCTTCTCCACCTCGGGGGCTGCCGTTGGGACATTGTCTCTGACTTCCGTCTTCCCCAGCACCCACCTCCTAGCCGAGGTCCCTGCTGGGGCATTGTTCCTTTGGATGTTTGCTCTGTAGGGTCTGCACCGTCATGCCTACTGGATGCATGTGGGGGAGAATGCGTACCATACAAGCATGCCATATATGTGCCTTAAATATGCACCATAATACCACCTTTCAGGAAGAAATCCTCATTGCTGTTAAAGATGGGTTCCATTTTGTGGTTCCACTCTTTGGCCTTCCGCAAGAAAGGTGTCAATGTTGGATTATTATGTTACATTTCAGTAATATTAACAGGAACTTTAAGAGCAAAAGGCATTTCACGCTCAGCGATAAAGGATGGCTTTACAACAGTGTGATGGAATTTCTCTTGTCTTTTCTGCATTCGGGACTTACAAGACTTCCCAGGCGCTGTCTCCAGTTCCGCATCATAAAAGGGCAAGACACTGAGAGTCTGAGAGAACTCCTCTGACTTTTTAGCTTGAGCCCTGGTTACTGCAACATTACTTGTATGGCAACAATCAAGTAAATCAGAAAGCACAGGCAGGTCTCAACCAAGTATAACTAGAAACGGCAGATTATCAGCAACACCAATATTTAGGAGGTAAACCTGCCCTTGGACCTTGATGTACATTTCAGCTGTAGGATAGGGCTTCTCATCACCGTGCACACAACACACAGGAATTATTTCACGTGTATTGACAATGAGGGAAGAAACAGTCTATGTACCAGAGTCTGTGTACTGCCTGAATCAATTAGTGCATTTACCATTTTGCCATTAATCTCAACTGGGGTCATTTTTAATCCTCTGTCCAATTTCACATCAGAGTCAATACAGCTTCGAGGCACAAAACACACTTGGGTTACCTTTGCTGAGTTTTGAGGGCACATAGGTTTTGTATGGCCTTCTATTCCACAAAGCAAATGACAGGTTTGGTGAAGGGCTTTGAGGATGCATTAGCTGGCTGGCTTGGTGTAGTCATACTTATAGTTTATCTGTGAGGGACTGGTCTACGACTGTCCTTTGCTTTCCAGGCAGCAAAGCTCCAAGGCTGTCCATTTTTCCAGGCTGCCACAAACACATCTGCCAGTTTTGCAGCCTCTGCAGCAGAAGTTGGATTATGCTCTTTTATCCAAACCTGCAACGCAGGAGATAACATTCTCAAATATTGTTCAAGGATTATGATTTCACCAATTTCCTGGACTGTTTTATCTTTAGGGTGGATCCACTTTCCATACAACTCCTTTAAACGTGCATATAGCTCTTTCAGGCTTTCATCATGTTTTACATCAAGAGAGCGGAATCTCTGCCTATATGTCTCAGGATGAATATCATATTTATAAAGATTAGCTTCCTTTGTCATGTTCGGGGGCGTTCACCCCGTCCATGACCTGTGGCTGCAGGTTTTGTTTACGTCTTATTAATTCCAGCTGTCAGATTGAGCCTTGCTCGCCGCCAGTCCAACAGCCACGCGTCCTCCTCTCACCAGACATTCACCAGCTGTATGGTTCACCACATACACACACACACACAGAGTTTCAATCAGTCACGCACCTGCTCGCCACACGGCTGTGTCCACTTGCCTTCATTAGGGTTTTGTGTACTAATAGAGAAGCAGTGTGACCAGCCAGTGTGGCAGCTTAAAGTCAACATTGGACTTCCTGGCTCACGACTGTTGGTTTTTCCCTGGACTGAACTGTGTTGTGCCTCAGAGTCTTTCCACTCCGACATGTATGTAAGTCTTTCCTTAATCATGCCTTTTCTCTCCGCTCCTACCCTGCCTGGAGCGCGTATGGCATTTTATGAAAGCCAACGGAGTTTGTAGCCGGTTGTCTCATCTTGTTTCAACAGTGACTGTTATTTGGACATTTTGTATATTTACCTTTTTGTAAATAAAAACGTTACATTACTGCACGTTGGGCTCGCACCAATTTATATCTTCGCTGCGCAATTACGTAGCGGACATGACAGTAAGCTGCCACTAAAAGAGCCCAAGTAGTGTGTAGCATGCTTTTTTCATTTTTGTGTGTTTTTCCTACGTGCTATCGGAGCCATGATGAACTTCTGGAGCGACGCGGAGCAGCACGGACTGGCCCGTTTGAAGGAAGCCTTTTTTTGGACGCAGGGGCAGTATTCCTCCAAGGCTGTTCGTGCCATCCAGGATACGGCAGCGGAGGTATTACAGGAATATCCCTACATGTTGTTTTTCCCTGAGTCTGCGGACATTCTTCATTCCATCCTTGCACTGCGTAGAGAGGAGCTGGGGAGGGAATTGCCAGCGATGGAGCAGCGCCCGATACGGAAGAGGTGTTCAGGACAAGAAAGGCATTCCTCCTCCTTCAGCTCTCCCGCTCCAGCCCTGCCCGCATCTCTAGAACTCGGTCCCGCTCATTCTCTGCGAGGGTGGGAGAAACACAGACTGACTTTGCTGGTGGAGACTGATCGCCACCTGGAGGAGGAGAGATTGGTGGCCGCCATTTCCTCTCCAGCACCGTTCTGGGAGGCTTCTCCGCAGTCAATGGAGGAGTCCAGCCCTGCCACAACCAATGCGAGGAGCTACCCCTCGCCAGCTGCAGCAGGAGACACCATCAGCCAGGAGAACAGGCAAATTTTCCTTCCTTTTGTTTCTAAAATCATTGAAAATTCTTGCCTGATCTCTGGTAGAGAGTCTCTGGGTGTGCAGTCCCCAGAGGCCTCTCCACCTACTGCAGCCACTGTCATCCCGCTTACCCTCTCCATATCTCCTCCTGTTCCCTCTGAGTGTTCACTGACCCTGGGGCTCCAGACGAAGGAGGGGCCCGAGAGGGAATCGCCAGCGTTGGAGCAGCCCTTGACACAGAAGCGGTGTTCACGGCGAAAGCAGCCATCCTCCTCCATCAGCCCATCTGTTCCAGCACCGCCCCCGTCACCGGAGCTCCAACCTGCCTCGACTCCAGCCCTGGATCACCGGAGAAGCGCCATCTCCTCCTCGCCAGCAGCCTGTTCCTTATCCAGTGAGACCATTTCTGTGGCAGCCTCCTCTTCCAGTTTGTCCTCGCCGGCTATCACGCCAGCCTGTCCTTCCTCTCCAGCTGCCGCACAGTCCGTCTCCTCAATGGCTCCTTCCGCTGCTTGGAGGCTTTCCATGCCATCTCCGGAAGTCTCTGTTTCCATGACGCCGGGGGTGGTTCCTATTCCTCCCATGATGGGGTCCAAGCTCTCCGGAGCCAGGGAGAAGGATGACACCCCACACAGTACAGCAGCAGGCAGCATCCACGTCCAGGCTAACAGGCAGGTTAATTTTCATTCTTTTCCAACTTATAATGAAATGTCTTGCCTGATTCCTGGTAGGGATGCTCAGGGAGTGCAGTCCCCTGAGTTCCTCCCACCTGCTGCTGCCTTGAATGGCTCACCAGCCCTCTCTCTGCTCGTTCCTGCTTCCTCCGAGGGTACTCCAGAGCCGAACTGTCAGGATCAGAAGGAGCCAGATGTCCGGGAGGATCCGTCCCCTGCAGCAACAGTGAAGCAGACACCAGCCGCCACACCAAAGGAATCTTCCAAACGGGTTATGTCGGCTGAGATAATGACTACAGAGAGCATCACGCCTGCTGTGGAGGCCACCGCAGCAGAGTCAGCACCCAAGCTGCACCTCAAGGAGGCCGAGCCAGTCAAGACATCTCCCGGATCGTCAGAGTCCTGGATGGCGGTAGAGCTCGAGCTAAGGCAAGTGCTCTCTTTTGTCTTTCTTCTTTCCCTCATTGAGCATTTTTGCCTAGTTTTAGGTGAGGAGAGCCAGCTGCACCTGAGCTCGCCTCGCCGGACTCTGCCACTGCCAGCGACCCTGACCCCTCCTCCTCTGTGTCTCAGTCCTCATTTAGGGTTGCCGGAGAGAGGTCCATGTTGCCCGACGAGACGGAGGATACAGGCTCGCCTCTGGAGGATACCGTCGCCACTGCCAGCCCCGCTGTGGTTCCTGTGGACCCAGCTCCCCGGGGGTGCCTGGGATTGACCGCCTTCTGGCCTGGATTCTCATGCGGGCCGGCTGGCCCAGGGTCAGGATGGCATGGAGGTCAGCAGTGGCCCAGCCGGGTCCCATCACGGGTCCAACAAGGGTCCCCCCGGGCTCCAGCTAGGGTGAAACCATGGCTCGGTCGGGGTCCACCAAGGGTGCAGCCGAGCTCCAGTCCCAAGCCAGGACCACCGAGGGTGCAGCCGACCAGCTCGGGGACATAGAGGTCTCTTCCTCCCTTCCAGAGGTCCTCGGGGTGTACCTTCCTCTTCTGCCAGGCTCCGCCATGGTCCACCTGCTCCTGCCACCAGGAACCACAGGGGGTCCTCTTCTTCAGTGCGGCCATCCACCTTTCAGCCTTCCGGTGGGTAGGCCACCGCCTCGTCTCTCCATGCGGGCCTGGTGGCTCAACTATGGGGGCCGGCGGCCCGAAGGACCGGATTCCTGGGTCAGGTGGCCCTTTTCCTCTGACAGGCCACCTGATGCTGTTCTGCAGGCCGCCTGCTGTCCCTGGGATTTTGGCCAGCTTCCTGAACTTACGGCCACCTGCGGGGCCTTGGACTCTGGCCAGCCCGCTGAACTGGGGGACTCTTGGGGTGGGTTAGCTTAGTTTTGGGGTTGGGAAAAGGGGGTGGGGGTGTATCCCCCACTGATACACCCACACTACACACTGCATACAACATCACATGACTGATACACATACACTGACACACATACACACACACTGTCTCTCTCAACTTTTGTCTTTGTGTGATCTATATTGTCTGCTAATTGTGCATTGGAGAGTTTTTTTCTATGTAATCACAATTTTGGTCATAAAATGAGCTTTATTTTTGATTAACAATGCTTTTTTCTCTCTGCCCATTGTGTCACTTCCCTTTCCCCTCATTCCCTTCTTTACCCTCTACTGCTGACAGGCGCCTCCATGGCTGCCGCGTCATTGAGATGCGCTTATTCAGCGCGCCCACTGTCAAGTCAAATTCCTTGTATGTTTATGTTTTTTATGTAAACATGCTTGGCAATAAAGCTTTCTGATTCTGATTCTCCCACCCTGGTTTGTTGTATTGGCCTTTTGAGTGTGTGTGAGGGGGGGCCGGGGGGTAAGTTGTATTTTCTGTTTTGATGGTACGGTGGGTGTCTGGTATCCACCCTTTGATGGGGGGGGCACTGTCATGTTCGGGGGTGTTCACTCCGTCCATGACCTGTGGCTGCAGGTTTTGTTTAAGTCTTATTAATTCCAGCTGTCAGATTGAGCCTTGCGCTCCGCCAGTCCTACAGCCACGCCTCCTCCTCTCGCTAGACATTCACCAGCTGTATGGTTCAACACACACACAGAGTTTCAATCAGTCACGCACCTGCTCGCCACACGGTTGTGTCCACTCTCCTTCGTTAGGGTTTTGTGTACTAACAGAGAAGCAGTGTGACCAGCCAGTGTGGCAGCTTAAAGTCAACATTGGACTTCCTGGCTCACGACTGTTGGTTTTTCCCTGGACTGAACTGTGTTGTGCCTCAGAGCATTTCCACTCCGACATGTATGTAAGTCTTTCCTTAATCATGCCTTTTCTCTCCACTCCTACCCTGCCTGGAGCGCATATGGCATTTTATGAAAGCCAGCGGAGTTTGTAGCCGGTTGTCTCATCTTGTCTCAACAGTGACTGTTATTTGGACATTTTGTATATTTACCTTTTTGTAAATAAACACGTTACATTACTGCACGTTGGGCTCGCACCAATTTATATGTTCACTGCGCTATTACACAGCGGACATGACATCCTTGACTTTATTATAATCCAAAGAATCATCAATGTCCATGTGTACATATGCACCTCTTGCTTTACCAATGAGTAACGGTATAAGATGAAAACCCAGTCACTCTTCTGCCATCAACAAGCCAGTGTAATACGTTCAAAGGTAATTAGAAAATGTTCAATGTCATCTTCATCTGTAAGTTTGTGCAATTTGGGCTAAAAAAAAAAAAAAAGAGACTGACCTGAACTCACTTGGGCCAGCTTGGGGAGAAGGAACATTGTCTGGAGGCTCCACATCTAGTGGTTCAACTGACTGAGGTTCAGGCACTGCAGTGCGGGCCTGCACTTCAGCTTGTAAGAGCTGAAACTGATGTTGAAGTGCTCTAAAACATTACTCTTACAGTGCATTTTCCTCCCTCTGTCTAATCTCTCTGGCCTCCTGTTTCCCCATATGTGAGTGGAAAAGAGAAACCAAGTCTGATATGGTTTGCTCCTTACCTTTGTCCCCAGTGCTGTCTACCCCTTCAGAAGCTCCATTTTCCTCCTGTTCCACATTAGTTTGCCTTTCTGAACTGACCTGTTGGTTTTGTTCATCTACTCGGGCTCCTTTTGTACTTTTTCCTCCCCTCTGTATGGCTTACAGGTTGAAAGAAAAAGAAAAAAACAGGGAGAAAAAAACCCTTTGCCTTTTAACTGGATGACCCCACCGCTGCCACCAAATGTGAGGGACCAAGCAGTCAAACAATATACTGACACAGGTATAATTCTCAAAATCTGGGTTTTATTATACCCAAGTGGACAGAAATCTCAAAAACACACAATAAAAATAGTCCATTTGTTTAAAAGTAGTGATGGCAAAGTCAAAACAGTGTTTTGGTACGTACCGAAACCTAGGTGGAACTTCTGATTCGAACCACTGTTCCGAGGTCTGTATCTGAAAGAGGATGTCATGTGACTGTTCCATGTCGCGTTCCATTACGCCACCGACTGTTTTGAAACATCACAGTTGTTTTATATCAGTGAAACACAAGTGAATATGCAGTGATTTTGTTATCCCATTTCTAAAATGCAATAATAAATAAAATGCTACTATTACACAATATGAAAATGCCTATTCTATGCACAATATATGTATTATATATATATATATATATATATATATATAGTATATATATATATACAGTATATACAGTATATATATATATATACACTTTATATGTAAAATTGTGGGGGGTTCTCCACCCAGAGTCGGAAGCCGGGGGGGAGACGGAACAAAGGACTGAAGGAGGAAGTGGCACTGGGGGGTCTCAGACGTAACAGAAAGGACTATCCACCCCCCGGGGAGTTCAGCAGACACTGGAGTTTGCTAGAGGAAGAGAGGGTGTGAGAAGCAGGGCTGGTGTTATATGATGTTAACGTGCCATGCATGTCTTTGTGCACTGAGTGTATTGTTTTTGGCTCCCTGGGCCTCATGGGGCAGAAATAAAGGATATAAAAAGGAGGCGCCCAGAGACCCAGACAGAGTATTTTCTGTACTTGATGCTGGAAGGTGAATAAAGTTTGTGTGTCATTCAGCTCGCTGCCTCGTCTGCTTTCATTCTCCACATTAGTGACCCCAAGACACATTGGTAACCCCAAGATGTGCAATGTACAAGAAAAAGCATGAAAATATGAAGAAAAAATGGTGAAACATGTCAAAAGTTAAAAAAAAAAGGAACAAACTTGCCAAGAAAAAGTTGCAAGAAAAATCTCAGTAATTGGTGAGAAAATTGGAGATTTGGACATTTATGAGAGAAATGAAAAGTTTAAAAAAAAGTTTAAAAAAAATGTTTGTTGGAGGGGCGGGGTCAGTGCCAGTCTGCCTAGGGCGTCATACAAGCCAGGTCCGCCACTGATGACGGATCATTTTTGAGTCCCCTTCACAGAAGAAATGGAGTGGGTTAGAGCTCCCCTGATAAAAGGAGTTTGAGGCTCTTTAAAGGGATTGACAAAACCTAAGGCTATTTGGATTAGTCAAAACATTGTGGTTTTTTCACATATAAAAAAATAAAATGAAAGGAGGTTTGAGGCCTTCTGATGTGTAGATTCCTTTTGCACCTTGCTGTAATGGTTTAATGTTTTCATGTAAAGCTCTTTGATTAGTCTTGTACACAAAATGAGCTATACAAATAAACTTGGCTTGTTTGCTATGGTGATGGACAGGCTGACTGACGAGGTCAGGCAGGAGTGGACTATGATGTTTGCAGATGACATTATTCATCATCATAGCAGTCTGTCGTGGGCGACAATGACTGTTTCATTTAGGTCTGATCAGATTCCTCCACACAGCTCTGTCCTTAGCCTTCTGCTGCCAGGAACTCCTGTCTATGTCCAACTTCTTCAAGTTTCTTTTTTCAGTGTCTTTAAATCTGAGCCTTGGTCTACCCTGATTGCATTTGCCCTCGCATAACTGTGAGTAGAGTAACTGCCGAGGGAGACGCTAGTGGTCCATCCTCTCAACATGTCCGAGCCATCTCAGGTTCATCTGTATTAGCATGTCCTCCATTGATGGTAGTCCAGCTCGTTTCAACACTTCTATGTTGGTTATCTTGTCTTTCCATGAGAAGTTCTGTACGCATGGAGTTTCTTCACCTGCACTCTGTAGACACTCCAAGTTTCAGCACCGTACAATAGAGTAGCCAATACTGTCGCTCTGTACACTTTGCATTTCACACAGATAGACACATGTCGATTGTTCCACAGTCTCTCCCTCAAGTTTCCAAATACAGCGCTTGCTCTTCCCATTCTGAGAGATAGTTCATCCTCCAGCCTAGCATTCTCTGAAACAGTGCTACCTACAGTAGGTACTTGAAAGTCTTGCACTTGACTAGTGGTTCTGTACCAATGCTGATCTCTTCTGGTAGTGATGTTGATAATTGGAACTTTGGTGGTTGATAAAGGCACTCTGTCTTCTTGATGTTGATTTGGAGGCTGAATTGGCTAGCTGCTCTTGCAAATTTCTCCACTAAAGATTGCATATCTTCCACACTGTGTGCAACTAGAGCACTGTCGTCAGCAAAGAGCTCTTACTACCTTTATCAATGTCTTGCTCTTGGCCTTAAACTGTGCCTCACTGAACAAGTCTGCTTCTTTCCTTGTTTGAACGTATACTCCTTCTGAAGTGTCTTTGAAGGCCACCTCAAGCATGGCTGCCAGATATAGCGAGAAAAGTGTAGGTGCCAGCACACACCCTTGTTTCACCCCATTTCTTACTGAAAAGTCTTTAGATACTGAACCACTCATTGCCACGTTTGCTTGCATACCTGTATCGAGTGCCTCGATCAGGCTGACAAACTTCTCTGTACAGCCATATTTCTTGAGTACCTGCCAAAGTCCTTGTCGCGAAACAGTATCGAAGGCTTTACTGAAGTCTATGAAGACTACATAAAGATGACATTATTATTATGTATATATTATGTATATTATTATTCTGTCTACATGACTACTTGAATAATCAGATAACCCCAGAAATCTGATTATAACCGATTTAATAGTGTGCATGTAAACTTAGCCATTGATTTAAAAATCAAAGGACCTAGCATAACAGATGTAGAGTGAATACAGGTTCATGATATAAGGGTACAAATTTATGAAAACATAAAAATTACAAGAAAAAAATAGGAAGAAAGAAAAAAATTTATAAAATTAAATTTTTATTTAATCCACCTTATTCCTGGGGGTGCCACTGTAGGAACGATTATGGACTGAGCTTCCGGTTTCATCTGACCTAGTGTTAAATCAATTAGTAAGATGAGTAATTCCCGCTTTTGATTATTGATGATGTCATAGCGAGTCCTATGATCATGAGTGAAGCCTGCCTTTGATCTCGTAGCAAGTCCTATGATCTTTTAGCGAGTCCTATGATTGTGACAAATGACATCATAACAGACAGATTTCTTGAATTGTACTGTATATAAGAGTTATTATATTCCTTGTCTCCAGGGCATGGGTCCCAGCCCACATCTTCGCTTTAAGTTGGGATTTTCTGTATTTCACCTTATTATTATTATCCTGGGTTGCTATTATTGTTATTATTCTTATTCTGTCTTGCATATTTATTTCTTCATTGATCTTCCTCTTAGTTTAAGTTTATCAGTATTATTATTATTGTTATTATTATTATTATTATTATTATTATTATCGTCATTATCATTATTGCCTTGGTCTTGTCTTCCCTCTGGTCCCCTGTGTGTGATTATCTGTGCAGCCCCGCCCATCCCATTTTCTGTAACCATGCCCTGCTGTCTCTGTTTGCCCCTGCTTGTTAATTCTTCTCCTGCTTGTTACTGTCTATAGACAGTCCTATGATGCTTATCTATGTGCCGTCAAATAGACATATCTTTATGACAGCATCGCGAATATCTTTTATGATAGCATCACGAGTCTTGATGCCTGAGATCATAGGATGGCCTATGATGCATCATAGGACATCAAGCAGACATCATAGGCTGTCCTATGAGTCCTATAAACATGACAGACACAGAGATTTCTTGAATTTATAGAGTGATGATGCCTGGCTTTTATCTTTGACATGGTTACCATGGCAACAGTAACCATGGTGAAACCTGCCTTTGATCTGTGACGTCACCACTCGTTCAGTGATGCCTGCCTTTGATCTGAATCAGAATCAGAAAGAACTTTATTGCCAAGCACATTTACAAGTAAACAAGTAAACATACGAGGAATTTGACTTGACATTGGGCGCACACGAAGGTGCATCCAATGACGCGGCAGCCATGAGGCGCCTGTCATAACAGTAGAGGGTAAAGAGGGGGAGGGGATGGATGGGTAGATAGGGAAACACAATAGGCAGAGAGAAAAAAGCATTGTTAATCAAAATAAAGGTCCTTTTATGACCAAAATTGTGATCACAAGAAAAAAACTCTCTAATGCACAATTAGCAGACAATAGAGATCACACAATGACAAAGCAAGTTGAGAGAGTCAGTGTATTGTAAATACAGTATATCCGTAATTGTATCAGTGGTGTAATGTTGAATGCATTAGTGTAGGTGTGTCAATTGCTAGTGAACAGCAGAGGGCGCCTCCTGGCAGTGGATGGATGTTATAGTCATGTGATCTAAAGCAAGTCCAGAGTCTATCTCTTGCTTGCAGGTGGTAAGCTGTCACATGGTGCACTGTCCTTGAGCGACCATCTGTTGAAACAACAACAATTGTGTCGATTGTTTGGGTTAGCAGAGCCGATCCTTCGGCTTATCTTCATCGAGGAGGAATGTAAACAGACAGGGCGCCGAATTCAAGGTCGAATAGGCACAGATCACTCAGAGCAAAGAATTTTCATCTCTTGCGGTTCTGCGCTTCATAATTTCCATACAGGCTTAAACTTTAATGTCATTCTCTCTCTGGAAAGCACTCAGCGGCTCCAGATGTTGTCAACCTACCGAAACACAGGTAAACATGTCCAAGAGAGTCCATTCTCTCTCCAATGCATGCCAGATGGTAAATCCATGTTAATCCATATGTCGCTGTCCATGCTCGCCCCAACTGGAAATTGTTGGGGGAGCTACGCCGGGGTCGGCATTTTGATTAGCTCACCTGAATATAATTTTGATACACCAGGAACTCCAGGGCCAAACAGAAAAATCCTGTGATCATGCCAAACCAGTCGAATCAAGCAGGTTCCAATTCTTGGGCTCCCCCTGGCCCGGTTCTTGTTGAAAAGTGGTGACAATAGCACATTTAAGCCGCTTTCCAAATCCATAATTTCCGTTTAGATTAAGATTCAGCAGAAGAAGAGCGACTAAAAACACAACATTGCAAGCTGGAATCAAAGGGGAGAGGATTATAAGGGAAAGGAAGAAAAAAATGTGTCTGCTCTCTCTGAAGGGCAGGAAGAAAGAAGCATCTATGATGTTATAGCTATGAACACCCATAGCGCTCCTAAGGATATTCATTAAAGATTTCCCCTGCTCAACTTCCGCATATTCGGGGAGGCTGAAATTCGGGTATGCACAACCTTGTAACCTCAGCATAGCACGTATAAAATCGGAGGCCAGTCCGACAAACGGTTAGGGAGATACGTGCAGAACACACACACACACACACACAGATTCCTTGCATTAAAATATGACTAGTGCATACCCGTGCATGCCCGTAGAGGGGATGCATTGGAACAGAATTCTTGCCAGTTACAGGACAGTTGGTATAGCAACACAGCACTAAGAGGCAATCACATGTGATGGCTTTTGTATGCAGCAAAACATAAAAATCACACAAAATATGTCCTGCCATCTGGGGCTGTTTGCAACTGTTTGTTACTTCTTCTCCTGCCCATCATATGTCTTGTAGGGAGTCATGTGCTCTGTCTATGTGCCGTCATATAGACATCATCTGGTGGGTCTTCTTCTTTGTTCAGACCACTGAAAGGTCTCCTCCTGTCTCAGACGGCTGTGTTGTTCACAGTCATGCCTGTGGTGTACTGGTGGAACCTGAGGTGTTTCATGTTCACGGCATCCTTTCTGACGTGCAGCAGTTCTCCTCATTCTATTGCTCTCCATCTGGTGGGTCTTCTTCTTCTTCGTTCAGACCACTGGTTGAGGGATAGGTGTGTCGTAATTCCAGTTTATGGGCACTATCCTGAAAAAGTGGCTTTCAACCCTGTTCAGGAAGGCCCGTGCATGCCCGTACAAACCAAGAAACCGCAGCACCTGGAGAAAATCAGCGCTTTGCTTGGCATTTTACACATTTGTAGTGTAGACTGGCATTCGGCAAGGTTACACATTTGCCGTCGTGTAGGCATGGCGAGTCGTCCTATGATACCTGAGTTCATAGGATGCGCTATGATGATGAGGCAGAGATCATCGGCCATCCTATGATGTCCTAGAAACGTGCTTTAAAGTCTGTCGTACCCTATGCTGGTGAAGGGTGTCCTCCTGTCTCAGACGGGTGCAATGTACTGCTATAACCTCAGGTGTTTCATCTTCATGGCATCTTTTCTGACGTGCAGCAGTTGTCATTCTATTGCTCTCGTTCTGGTGGGTCTTCTTCTTCTTCTTCATTGAGACCACTGGTTGAGGGATAGGTGTGTCGTAATTCCAGTTCATTGACAGGATCATGAAAATAGATCTGAGCAAAAAAGAGGCTTTCTGGCATGGACTCACTGTATATGACATCATAAAGACATGAAGGCAGCAGCCTTGAATGTGTATGACATCATAAAGACATGTTGCCTGATGTATGTCACTGTATATGACATCATAAAGACATGAAGGCAGGCTTGATGTATGTGACATCATAAAGACACATTTGTCTATGTGCTGTGGGCTTGATGTATATGACATAATAAAAACACATTTTTCCATGTGCCATCATATAGGCATCGCAAGTCGTCCTATGATGCCTGAGTTCATGGTCTATATGACATCATAAAGACACATGTGTCTATGTGTCCTATGATGCCCGAGTTCATAGGACGTCCTATGATGTCCTATGAAGCGTGGCAGACACACAGAGACTTCTTGATTTTATAGAGTGATATGATGAAAAGTGGAGTAGCAGTGGCATTGAAAAATAGCATTTTTAAGTTTTTCAAATTCATTTTAATGTAGTCCACATACGTGTTTTGCACTCAAGTGGCAGCTAATTTCAGCACTTGTAGTTTTTCTATTTTTGAATGTTTTTGTGTAGTTCTGGTACTTGCTGCTGTTCGTGGTGTGAGGCTCCTCACAGCTAAGCACAGCTAAATCTGTTCTGTGGCTTCAACAGCAATGAGTAGATCATGCACTGAAAACTAAAGGATTGTTTGTGTGATCAGTGGTACAGACACAGCAGCACCAGGTATGTTTTCACTTGTATGAATGTCACAGATTTGATGTTTTACCCCGAATTTAAAATGGCAAAGCACAGTGTTGTGGTTCTTTGTGGCTCTGACTCGACTCTACGTCTGCTCTGAGGTAAATTTGAATATGTCCAACATATTTTAACAAAATGCAGCCGACTTTATTGCGGTGGAGACATTGATATTATCTCAGAGCTTTTTATTTGTTTACAGCGTTAGCATGTTAGCAGCGGAGCTAACTAACGGAGCTACTGGCCAATTTTTGAGGTCATCTTCTCACCCCTCCATAGTCGTGGGATGTGGTATGATTATATTACGGTTTCTGAGGAGCAAAAGGCTGTGTTCCTGCATTTTTGATGCCGAAATCATTGTTTTTTAACAAGGAAAAGTGTCCCGTTTCAGTGACAGCAATACCTTCTAAACTAGTACCAGAAGTTGCTACCGTAATTCATGCAAGGCATCATGGGGCCTAGAAATAAGGTGGATAACGTTAGATATGGAAACAGGCTGGTATTAGTAAGATGGTGGCCGGGTTGGACAGGGAACGGACCGGGGTGGTTAACTGCCGGTTTCCGGTAGTGACGCCACCCCTGGTATAAAGGAGGTGGGTGGAAGAGGCTTGTCCTCTTTCGTCGTGGGAGCCACCTGGCCTGCAGGTGTGTGCCGTAAGCATTTACTTGTATATAGTTGGCATCCTGAATAAAGCCCTGTTAACCGAGTTACCACTTGCTCGTTATTTACCTAATTATGGACACAACATTTGGCAACGAAGTAAAAGTGGTAATGGAAAGATCTGTTGCCAGTTTTTGGTAGTTGTTGGATGCCCCGGGTGAGCTGCCTATGCCATGACCCCGCTGGTTTGCTGCTTTTACGAACTACCTCGTAGTTTTGAACCTCGGCGAGCTGGAGAAGCTTCGCGAGAGAGCGGTATTGGTCCATAATTTAGGTATGGAAGGGCAGAGGATCCTGGAGAACCTTGGAGGTGTAGATAGCATTGATGAAGTCGTAGAGCTAACGGCGCCCTACTTTCACACGCCGGAAAGCGTCACGTTCCGACGTATCCAGTTTCGACAGCGCCGCCAGCGGTCGGGAGAGCCAGTGAAGAGATTCTTGGTGGACCTCCGAGAGCTCGCGAGGGAGTGCAAGTTTGGGCCCGTGGAGGATGAAATGATTCGGGACCAACTGGCAGAGCACATCTGCTGCCCGGCGGCCCGGTCCAGATTGTTAGCACACCCAGGAGAGTTGACGTTGGCTGCGGCTATTGAGCTTGCCCAACAGTTCGAGGCAACAGAGACCATCGCAAGAGGCCTTACTAGAGGGGCTTCTCTGGACGAGGGTGAGTCTTGCGCTAAGGCACTGTTCCTGGACCCTGGTGTTGGCGAGTGCGAAGAGGAAGATTTTGCCTCCGTGGTCAAGGTTAGGTCCGCCCCAGGTATGCCTCGTTGTTATGGATGTGGGTCCACTAATCACCGCTCTAAGTCCAGGATGTGCCCAGCAAAAGGAAAGCGTTGTTGGAAGTGTGGTGTGTTGAACCACTATATCAGGATGTGCACAAACTTTGAACGCAGGGACCATAGGGGTGAACCAGGTGCTGCGCAGAAGACTCCAACCACCGTGCATACAGTATCCTCGGAGACGACGGGGAGGATCAGATGTAATGTTATGCTAGATGGCGTCGAGGTCCCACTGCTGGTGGACACTGGAGCAGTTGTTTCCGTTCTGAACCTGGCGACCATGAGAAGTCTGTTTCCCCACTGACAGATTAGAAGGCAACATGAAAAGTATTTTGGTTATGAACGGAACAGGTTGACTATTTTGGGGTATGTGGAAATAGAGGCCCAACATAAGGAGATCATGGTGCCCAGAGTCCGCATCAACGTTTCTGCGACGGGAGTCAACGTTATGGGATGCAACCTTTCATACAGCTTAGGGTTCTCCATAGCCAACGGGTCGGGTGAAGAGTGGTCAGGATGTGGACTTTGGGGCTGACCTGTTCCAGTCGTGGAGGGTGCTGAGGTGTGGGATTCAGACTGGCTGGACAGAGTAACTGTTGGAGAGCACATTCAGCGCCACGCAGCGCCGCCTCGGGATGGACCCGATGCTGGTTTTCAGGCTGCCCTGGATGAGGCTGCTGGACGGCACGCCGGGACCCCTGACATGGCCCCTAAGGACGAGGCATCCTCGCCGGAAGAAAAAAGGGGTGAGACCGTGGAGCGTGGTGGTGGTAAAGCGCTCCCAGCGATGGCCTGCCAAGAGGAGATCGAACTGGGTCTGGACAGAAAGAGGAGGGCTCCCTCATTGACCAGGGTTGAATTCAGCTCAAGTACGACGGGATCACAGTACATGCAGGCAGCGGGACGACCAGAGGTGGTTCCAGGTGGAGCCCGACTGGATGGAGGCACATCGCCATAGGTCTGTTAAGATCTGGAGGCACCCAAGTGAGCTGCGGCTGCCGGTGAAGGAGAGGAGACGGAGAGGAGACAGCAAGAGCCCCGAGGTTAAAAGACGGAGACGCCTGGAGAGAGATCCATCCAAGAACTGAGGGTTTTGTGCGTGTCTTATTGCGTTATCCAGGTCCTGATTTGTGTAAGTGTTATTATTCTAGTGCCCCGGTAAATTTAAAAAAAAAAAAAAAAAAAAAAAAAGAGAGGAAAAGAAGAAGGTATTGTGATTTGGATTAATTTATGGTATTTTGTGTGAAATTTTGATGCTTTGCATTTTGAAAGTTTATTGGCCAGGATGGTGGTGAATTAGTGGTATGCTAAATTGCGTGTAGTGGAATTTAGTTTCTTGATAATTTGGTTTAAACATGTTTAATTGATCATTTACAGTGGGGCAAAAAAGTATTTAGTCAGCCACCAATTGTGCAAGTTCTCCCCTTAAAAGAGGAGAGAGGTCTCCAATTTTCAACATAGGTATACCTCAACTATGAGAGACAAAATGAGAAAAAAAAATCCAGAAAATCACATTAAAGGATTTTTAATGAATTAATTGGTAAATTCCTTGGTAAAATAAGTATTTGCTCACCTACAAACAAGCAAGATTTCTGGCTCTCACAGACCTGTAACTTCTTCTTTAAGAGGCTCCTCTGTCCTCCACTCGTTACCTGTATTAATGGCACCTGTTTGAACTCGTTATCAGTATAAAAGACACCTGTCCACAACCTCAAACAGTCAGACTCCAAACTCCACTATGGCCAAGACCAAAGAGCTGTCAAAGGACACTAGAAACAAAATTGTAGACCTGCACCAAGCTGGGAAGACTGAATCTGCAATAGGTAAGCAGCTTGGTGTGAAGAAATCAACTGTGGGAGCAATTATTAGAAAATGGAAGACATACAAGACCACTGATAATCTCCCTCCATCTGGGGCTCCACGCAAGATCTCACCCCGTGGGGTCAAAATGATCACGAGAACGGTGAGCAAAAATCCCAGAACCACACGGGGGGACCTAGTGAATGACCTGCAGCGAGCTGGGACCAAAGTAACAAAGGCTACCATCAGTAACACACTACGCCGCCAGGGACTCAAATCCTGCAGTGCCAGACGTGTCCCCCTGCTTAAGCCAGTACATGTCCAGGCCCGTCTGAAGTTTGCTAGAGAGCATGTGGATGATCCAGAAGAGGATTGGGAGAATGTCATATGGTCAGATGAAATCAAAATAGAACTTTTTGGTAAAAACTCAACTTGTCGTGTTTGGAGGAGAAAGAACACCATACCTACTGAGAAGCATGGGGTGAAAATATCATACTTTGGGGCTGTTTTTCTGCAAAGGGACCAGGACGACTGATCCGTGTAAAGGAAAGAATGAATGGGGCCATGTATCGTGAGATTTTGCGTGAAAACCTCCTTCCATCAGCAAGGGCATTGAAGATGAACGTAGCTGGGTCTTTCAGCATGACAATGATCCCAAACACACCGCCCGGGCAACGAAGGAGTGGCTTCGTAAGAAGCATTTCAAGGTCCTGGAGTGGCCTAGCCAGTCTCCAGATCTCAACCCCATAGAAAATCTTTGGAGGGAGTTGAAAGTCCGTGTTGCCCAGCAACAGCCCCAAAACATCACTGCTCTAGAGGAGATCTGCATGGAGGAATGGGCCAGAATACCAGCAACAGTGTGTGAAAACCTTGTGAAGACTTACAGAAAACATTTGACCTCTGTCATTGCCAACAAAGGGTATATAACAAAGTATTGAGATGAACTTTTGTGATTGACCAAATACTTATTTTTACGAGGAATTTACCAATTAATTCATTAAAAATCCTTCAATGTGATTTTCTGGATTTTTTTTTCTCATTTTGTCTCTCATAGTTGAGGTATACCTATGATGAAAATTGGAGACCTCTCTCATCTTTTAAGTGGGAGAACCCACACAATTGGTGGCTGACTAAATACTTTTTTTCCCCCACTGTATATTAATTCTGGACACCCAACACAATTTTTTTTTTTCTTTCCCCCTGTGAATGCCTACTGTGGGGTGGGTGTTGGGGTGGGGGCCGCCAGTAGTCTGTATATATATTGTGATTTTTTATGTCTTGTCTGTGTAAAACTGTTCATGGGGTTGTTTTAATTAGAAACACTGCTTCATTTTATTTGAGTTGAACTGTTGTCTTTGGTGGCAGAATAACCGGCCCAGCCGTGTAGGGGGTGCTGGTAGTCTACCCAGCCCCCCAGCCTTGGTTGTATGAATAGATAGGAGTTTGTTTCTTTTTGTACATATTTTTTTTTCCCTTATAGAGTGTGAGTCAGGAGACAAATTGGGGTGGGTTGTCTGTGTGCTTGGCATTTGTTTTGTTTTTTTGGGGGGGGGGGGGGCAATGTTAGATATGGAAACAGGCTGGTATTAATAAGATGGTGGCCGGGTTGGATGGGGAACGGACCGGGGTGGTTAACTGCCGGTTTCCGGTAGTGACACCACTCCTGGTATAAAGGAGGTGGGCAGAAGAGGCTTGTCCTCTTTCGTTGTGGGAGCCACCTGGCCTGCAGGCCTGTGTCGTAAGCCTTTACTTGTATATAGTTGGCATCCTGAATAAAGCCCTGTTAACCGAGTTACCACTTGCTTGTTATTTACCTAATTATGGACACAATAGATAATGGAACAGAATTTTTAAAAAACTAGTAAAAAAAATTAGTAAAGTTGTTAAATAGACAAATAATTAAAAACCACTGATTCTAAAAAAAAATTTCATATTTGAAAAGAAAAATACTGATGTCTCCCATAGCAACAGAACGTTGACGTGACGTGACGCAGTCTTTATTAACACTCACGCGGGTTTTCTCGCTGCTTTTTGCACCTGTACGCATAGCGGACAACTTGCAAAAGCTTTTGACCAGCGATCACCACTTCGCTGATCTACAGCAGCAAGAGAAAACTACTGAGAAGTGACCAGCTTGGGAGACCTGCAGCAGCTGAGAACCAGAGCTCATTAACGACTAACATCTGACCTGGCAGGGAGAAGCGGCGCTGACTGGAGGACAGACCACCGCCCAGCCGGTAGGAGACTGTTGAAGATAAATTCTGTAGTCTCATTAACACGGTATATATGTGATATGTTGCTGGGATACCTCTATACGAGCATTTAAAATTGTTTCAGTTGATCGATTAGAAGAAAATTATTGATTTAAAGCTGTGTCTGTATGAGATGTTTGGTGGTGTTTTGGAGAAATGGAGGCTGCCAGTAAAACTGCTAAAACCTGGTTTTCCCTCGTGGAATTTGGCAGGAAACGTTTAAAATTGCCTGACAGCGGTGGAGTGATTTAATAAAGTGTTTATTTAGGTTTGAAGATACTGGTTTTGGGGTTTTAGGTGCTAAAATGTAGAAACCCAAAATGGGACCAGGTTGGTTTTTAAAAAATGCATTTTTGGTTACCATGGCATTGATAAGGTATGACGTTACTGAATAGAACTCTTGTCCTTTAAAAAACATTGAATGGCACAAATGAATGGCAGCATGAGGGTGTATGCAGTAAAACACAAAAAATACACATGTGGTGCCTGGGGAGAGCCTAATTGTGTACCATCTCAGACAGGAACAAAAGAGCAGGGGTTCCCTAGTGAGATAACAGGGAGGTGTTAAGGATGAGTGGGTTGAATGCAATGTGACGCAAAGGTCATCTTTTGTGTGTGAGGAGATTCTAGAAGAATGCCATGATATTTAAGAGAGGAGCTTCTGCTGGAATGTATTCTGTCTATGCTTGAAGATGTGAGAGTGTGTAATAAATCGTCTGAAACAAATCTGCCTCTTCATTTACACGCTCCACACTGGTGACCCAAGACGTATCATGGAACACGAGTCAAGATCCCCGGAGTCGACCTCGATGGGAACCTCCAGCCACGCATGTGCAGTCGCAGTCAACCTACCGGATTTCTGGCAGCACAACCCGCGCTCTTGGTTCCACCTCATCGAGGCGCAGTTCGCCCTCCGGGGAATAACGGCAGATGACACCAAGTTCCACTATGTGGTCGCAGTGCTCGACGCCCGCACAGCTCAGCACGTAGTGAGCCTGCTCGATCAGCCACCAACCAGCAACAAGTACGAGGCGCTAAAGGCTGCGCTCATCCAGCGCTTCACTCTCTCGGATGGTGAGAGAGCAGAGAGGCTCCTGACGCGGACCGAGTTGGGAGATGGGTCGGCAATAGACCTCATGGAGAAGATGCTGATGTTAAGGGGCACGGACGACGACCACTTTCTGTTTACCCACCTCTTCCTCCGGAACCTTGAGACAGCGGCAAGAGCGACCCTGGCCAATTCGCCGTTGCTGACCGAGCGGGACTTTCGTGCGCTAGCCCGGGAGGCAGACCACCATCATCGCCACCAGGGCGTTCACGACCATCGCGGCAGCGACGGAGCTCAGCGAGGCGACCAGAGGAGGCGAGGAGCCACCGACGGCAGCAGCAGCGGGGGCCAAGGAGCGCGAGGGAGACACGTTTGTTTCTACCACCACCGCTTCGGAGAGAAGGCACGCAAATGTACACCACCGTGCCAATTCAAGTGCTCGGGAAATGCCAAGACCGGGGGGGTCGGTAGCAGCCGCGACCCTCGGGGAGGAGAACAAGCTGCTCTACCTGACGGACGCACGCTCGGGGAGGCATTTCCTCGTGGACACCGGCGCCCAGAAGAGTTTCATCCGGCCGACCTACGCTGACCGGCTGGCAGGATCTAGCAGCCCCGAGATGGCGGCAGCAAACTGCTCGGAGATTAAGACCTTTGGTGAGAAGACTCTACTCTTGTCTCTACACGGCCATACATATGAGTGGACTTTTGTCATAGCAGCATTGAATTACCATATACTGGGGGCTGATTTTCTGTGTGCACATGGTTTACTGGTTGATGTTGCTAACAGGCGCCTAGTTAATGCACTGTCTTTTGACTCTCTTCCCTGTATAGCTCGAGTGACCCAGCCAACAGCACAAGCCAACGTCACAGCAGCAGGCGGTAAGTTCCACACACTGCTCACTCAGTTCCCAGCACTCACAGTCCCGACGTTTTCGGCAGCCATCGCTAAACACAGGGTGGAGCATTTTATCACCACCACCGAGCCGCCCGTTTTTGCACGACCTCGGCGCTTGGACGCAGCTAAACTGGCCATAGCGCGCGAGGAGTTCACCAACCTGGAAAGGTTGGGCATCATCAGGCGCTCAAACAGCACATGGTCCCTAAAGCTGAGGGTTCGTGGTGACCGTGCGGGGATTTCCGCAGGTTGAACAACGCCACAGCGCACGACCGCTACCCAATTCCCCACATACAGGATTTTTCCGTTCACCTTGCCGGAGCGCGCATTTTTTCCAAAATAGATCTGGTCCGCGGTTACCACCAAGTCCCAGTGCGTGCCGAGGATATACCCAAAACAGCAGTAATAACTCCGGTTTATTCGAGTTCCTGCGCATGCCATTTGGGTTAAAAGGAGCGGCACAGACGTTCCAGCGCATGATGGATGCAGTGCTGCGCGATCTCTCGTTCGTGTTCGTCTACCTGGACGATATCCTAGTAGCCAGCGCGTCCGAAGACGAACACGAAACCCACCTCACGACAGTTTTCCGGAGGTTGGAAGAGCACGGGTTAATAATCAACCCAGCGAAATGTCAGTTCGGAGTGACGGAGATTGATTTTTTGGGGCACCGCGTCTCTCCCGAAGGAGCGATCCCGCTGCCTGACAAGGTGCGTGCAGTGGCGGATTTTCCCTGGATGCAAACGGTCAGGGCGCTACAAGAATTTTTGGGAATGGTGAACTTTTATAACCGTTTCCTTCCCCGCGCAGCGCAGCTCATGCAACCATTGTACGCCACGCTCAAAAAACAGAAACCCGCGGATAGGGTCGAATGGACCCCGGAGCGGGAGCGCGCGTTCTCGGAAGTCAAGGCAGCCCTGGCAAGCGCCGCACTGCTGGCACATCCAGACCCAACGGCCCGCATAGCGCTCACCACTGACGCTTCAGATGTGGCCATAGGGGCTGTCGTGGAGCAGCGCGTAGCCGGGGCTTGGCAGCCGCTCGCCTTTTTCAGCAGGACTTTGCGCGACAGTGAACGTAAATACAGCGCGTTCGACAGAGAGTTGCTGGCTCTCCACCTGGCCATTCGCCACTTCCAGTTCTGGCTGGAAGGGCACAATTTCACCGCGTTCGTTGACCACAAGCCGCTAACATTCGCGATGGCCAAAGTTTCAGAACCGTGGTCGGGCCGGCAGCAGAGACAGCTGGCCGCGATCTCAAAGAGTTTACTACCGATATTCAGCATGTGTCGGGTAAACTGAATGTAGTGGCAGACTGCCTCTCGCGCGCCGTGGTGGCCCCGGTCTGCGTGGGGATAGATTACGCAGCCATGGCCGCGGAGCAGGTTAGTGATGCGGACGTGCGCGCGCTCCAGTCTGGACCAACAGGGTTAAGGCTGGAGAGCAGGGTGCTGCAAGACGGCATGCCCCCCCTAATCTGCGATGTCTCCACGGGTCGCCCGCGTCCCATGGTTCCAGCCGCGTGGCGCTGCCGCGTGTTTGAGTCGGTTCACTCTTTGGCGCACCCAGGAATGCGCGCGTCGGTCAAAATGGTAGGAGAGAAATTTGTGTGGCCGAGCCTTCGCAAACAAGTGAAAGAGTGGGCGGCAGCCTGCGTGGCGTGCCAACGAGCCAAAGTACACAGACACACGAAGGCTTCCTTGGAGCCGTTTCGTATTCCGGCTAAGAGGTTTCACCATGTTCACGTGGACCTCGTGGGCCCCCTCCCGCCATCACAGGGGTGCACGCACCTCCTGACAATGGTGGACCGCACCACGCGCTGGCCGGAAGCGGTTCCGCTGGCGGCAACCACGTCCGAGGAGGTGGCGTGCGCTTTTTTAACAGCATGGGTGGCGCGTTTTGGAGTCCCGTCGGACATTACGTCCGACAGAGGCCCTCAATTTGTTTCCGAACTCTGGTCATCGATGGTCTGCAGCCTGGGTATTACAGTTCACCGCACAACCGCGTACAATCCACAGGCTAATGGGTTATGCGAACGTTTTCATAGATCATTGAAAGAGGCTCTCAGGGCTTCATTGACAGATGCAAACTGGGTAGACAGGCTACCGTGGGTTTTATTGGGGTTGCGCTCCGCGCCTAAAGAGGATCTGGAAGCTTCCCTGGCAGAACTCGTTTTTGCGCAACCACTCCGGCTGCCCGGGGAGTTTCTGCCAGATAATCCCGCGCCGGGCAGCTGCCCGTCTCAGCTTTTGCAGCGTAGCGCAGACACAGGCGCGCTGCCGGGCCCTGCCCACCACAGTTTTCCGTGCGTTTTTGTGCCAAAACTTTGAAGAACGCGGAGTTCGTGTTTGTCAGACACGACGCCCACCGCCCTCCACTGCGCCCACCCTATGATGGACCGTTCAGAGTGTTGGAAACAGGGGATAAGCATTTTTTGCTAGACTTGGGGGGTAGGAGGGAAAAAATTGGCATAGACAGACTCAAACCTGCTTTCGTTGTGGCGGACGAGCAAGTGCTGTTGGCGAGGGCCCCTCGGCATGGAAGACCCCCACGGGGAGCTCCCCAGAGAAACGATTCTCCAGAGCACCCACACGGACAGACAGAAAGGTTTCCCCCCCAAACAACAGCCCCCCAAAGGCAGGGCAGCGCCGCGGAGGCGGTGAATTCTGGTTACAGCAGATACGGGAGAAGACTGAAGCCCAAGCAGCATGTGGACTGATGTTTAATGGTTCTATCACAGCATGTGGACTGTTATCCTATTGTCCTATCTAAGATGCTCGGGGGGGGGGGGGGGGGTGGCGCCTGGGGAGAGCCTAATTGTGTACCATCTCAGATAGGAACAAAAGAGCAGGGGTTCCCTAGTGAGATAACAGGGAGGTGTTAAGGATGAGTGGGTTGAATGCAATGTGATGCGAAGGTCATCTTTTGTATGTGAGAAGATTCTAGAAGAATGCCATGATATTTAAGAGAGGAGCTTCTGCTGGAATGTATTCTGTCTATGCTTGAAGATGTGAGAGTGTGTAATAAATCGACTGAAACAAATCTGCCTCTTCATTTACACGCTCCACACACACAATATTCAATCACAGCAGTACACAGAGTACCTGCTTGCATTGTGGAGAGCTAATCTTGTCATTCTATCTTGATTAACTGGCAAAAAATCAAATAAATAAATAATTAAAGGCTGTGAATCAGTTCTTCACTTCCCATGTGCTCCTTGGTCTTTACCCACACATCACTAGTCAAGTCAATGGTGTGGTATTAACATGGAAAGTAAAAAAAAGTACTCTGTGCACTGCTGTGACTAAATAGTTTGTGTGAATTTTATGTTTTGCTGCATAAAAAATAAAGCTGTCCCATGTGATTGCCACTCATAAATTTGTGAATTTTCCTTTTTAAATTTGCATCTTTTTTCCTCATAAATTTGCACATTTTCCTCTTAATTTGCCAATTTTTTCTAAATGCCTCATAAATTTGTGATTTTTTTCCCTTCTTGCAATCTTGCAACGTTTTTCTCTAAATTTTGCAACTTTTCCCTCGAAATTTTCCACATTTTTTTCTCGTAAATTTGCATTTTTTCTAAAACAATTACAACTTTTTTCCCTGTAAATTTTTACATTTTTTCATCATAAACTTGCAAATTTTTTCTCATATGATTTTTTTTTAAAATTTGCATTTTTTTTTCTTTTAGATTTGGAATTTTTTCTCATAAATTTTCAACTTATTGCAACAATTTTTTTTTTTTACCTTTTGTTCTTATTAAAGACAAAAATAGAAAGAAGATGTTTTTACCTTTTTTACATGTTTCGACTGCTCTGCAGCCTTCATCAGAAGTGTCAGCTGATTGCTGCCAGGTGTCGTTTTATCAGCTGACCTTTGTAGGCGGGGCCAGCCCAGCAGACCTGTCAGATCCACTGAGCTGAGCATTCTGATGAAGGCTGCAGTGAACAGTCAAAACACGTAAAGAAGGTAAAAACATCTCCTTTCTATTTTTGTCTTTAATAAGAACAAAAGGTAAATAATTAAAAGAAGACAAAATGATCCTACTTGAGTTATTGCAATAAAATTGATTTTTTTTCCTCTTGAAAATTAGCAACTTTTTTCTCAAATGTAGAACTTTTTGCAATAAATTTGTGATTTTTCTCTTGACAACTGACAACTTTTTTCTCATAGATTTGCAACTTTTTTTGTCATGATTTGATTTTTTTTTTTTTTCAAATTTGCAGCTTTTTCTCTCAGAATTTTCTCAAATGTGGAACTTTTTGACTAAATTTTCAACTTTTTCCAAGTTTGCAATGTTCACCTGGCTGCTGGTTAAATTTTTTTTCTATGTATTTAAATTGTAATTTGTGACTTTTTTTATTTTTAAATTAGCATCTTTTATATTTTTGCACCTTTATTCTTGTAAATTTGTACCTAATTTACAGTTATACATTTGCACCTCATCACTACTGTCTGGCACAGACCTTGAATATCCTCAACGGACTCTCTTCAGGAAATGAAAAAACTAGTTTCTCAGTAATGGAGCTCACCAAGCATTGGATTGTTCACCCACTAATAAGGAGTGTGAGCTGGGTTTAGACCGTCATGAAATAGGTTAGTTTTACCCTACTGATGATGTGTTGCTGCAATAGTGTGCATGGGTGCCTACAGGACCCTGCACAACAACAGCAAATTATTTGCAATTTTATGGACCAATTAAAAAGTGAAATTACAAAATTTCCCAATGAAACCTGAACACTCCAGGACCCCAAAGTTGAAAAACACTCAGAGGCAGCATGAATACCCCCACATTAACCCCCCCCCCCGTTAAATATAATAAATTACCTGATGATTGGTCACTGAAAAGATATTAAAATTGGTGCCCAACTGATAGCCACTACATGTGTAACGCATTATGTATGTATTCCATAATGCAATGTGCAGTCAATACAGCAGTAGAGGAGAGCCTTGCATCACAACAGCAGTGGCCTTAAAGTATTTTTATTTATTAATGTGGTAAAATTGATATGATCAAATGTATATTTACTACAAAAATCATGTAGGTATCCACATTGTTATGACATTAATCTGATCAGCTTTTCTGCCTCATAGTAATGATGTCATTGAAAATGGGAAACGTGCACATTTCCATTGTTTTATTGGGTTCACTATAAAGCGGGTAGGGAGGTAGGGAATGAGTAGACACTAAGAAGAAGACAGCTTTAGATCCATGGGGCCATTTTAAAAAATGTTTTTTAAAAGGTAGAATGCTGTGGAACCTTTAGGAGAAAAGTCTGAAGGTCATGATGACATTAAAACAAGTGTGGCACATCTGTAAATGTTTATTTACTATATAGCTATGTGGGTTTAACTGTATCATCTGTTGTGTTTGTACAGTTTTGTCCTTTATTAGTGCATGATATCATTTATCTGTCCTTCATTAGTGTGTGACTATAATCATTAGGTGATTGGAGGGGGGATGACATCCCCCTTGTTAGCAAAATGACCCCAAATCATCCCCTTTGTTAACCTGCCATCCCACCATCCCCATGTGTAAATCAAGGGGGGACATTGCCCCTCCAATCCTGGAAAAAAGAGAGCATTGTCCCCCCAACATCATCATAAACCTTTCCATATCATGCTACATAACTGATTGCCATGACTGTGAACCACCAATTCTAAGGAGAAATAATAAAAACCAGAAATTTTCAACTTTTTCTCATCAATTTTCAAATTTTTCTTAAAAATTTGACTTTTTCTCATAAAGTGGCACATTTTTTCTTGTAAATTTGCAACTTTTTTCCTGCAAATGTTCAACTTTTTCTCATAAATTTGCAGCTTTTTTCACATAAATCTGCAACTTTTTCCTCATGAATTTGACTTTTTTCTCAAAAATTGTAACTTTTTTTTTCCTCATAAATTTGCTCAGTGTTTCCTGTAAATTTTCATTTTTTCTCATAAATTTACTTTTTCTCAAATTTGTGACTTTTTCCTCTTATAAATATGCACCTTTTTTAAAAAGAAAGAATTTGACTTTTTTCCCTCAAACTTTTTTCCTCATAGCAACGTTATTCTCATAGATTTGAAACTTCTCTCCTATAAATTTACAACTTTTTTCTTAAAAGTTTGTGACTTTTTCCATCATGAATTTGCAATTTTTCTATTGTGAATTTTCAACTTTTTTTTAAATCAAGAATTTGAATTTTTTTCCCTGCAAATTTTCCAACTTGATTCTCATAAATTTGCAACTTTTTTCTCAAATTTGTGACTTTTTTCTCATAAATTTAAACCTTGAAAGAATTTGTGACTTTGTTCTCATAAATTAGCTATTTTTTATTTGTAGATTTGCAACTTTTTCCACATAAATTTGACATTGTTTTCCCTGTAAAATTTTGTTCTCATAAATTTACAATTTTCTTGTAAATTTGCAACTTTTTTCCTGTAATTGCTCAACTTTTTCTCAAAAATTTGCAACTTTTTCTCTCATAAATTTCAAACTTTTTTCTTGCAAATGTTCAACTTTTTTTCCTCATAGATTAACAACTTTTTTTCCCATAAATTTGCAACTTTTTCTCATAATTTCGTGACATTTTTCCATGTAAATTTTCATTTTTTTCTTATAATTTTCTACTTATTTCTCATAGATTTAGAAGTTTTTTCTCAAAAAAACTGACTTTTTTCTCCTAAATAAAAAACTTTTTTAAGAATTTGAATTTTTTTCTTATGTTAGCATTTTTACTTGTAGCATTGCAACCTTTTTCTCCTCAGTTTGCAACCTTATTCTCATATACTTATAACTTTTGCATAAATTTTCAACTTTTTTGTCAAATTTCTGACTTTTTTCTTGTAAAAAAAAATTATGGCAAAATGTACAAATTTATGAGAAAAATGTTCCAAATGTATGTAAAACAAAAAATGTCAGTTATTAGTAAAAACCGTAAATTTCTGTTAACAAAATCTCACAAATTTACAGTGGTGTGAAAAAGTGTTTTCCCCCTTCCCGATTTCTCATTTTTTTGTACATTTGTCACACTCAAATATTTCAGATCATCAAATAAATTTAAATATGAGACAAAGATAACACAAGTAAACACAAAATCCAGTTTTTAAATGAAGCTGTTTATTATTAAGGGGAAAAAAATCCAAACCTACATGGCCCTGTGTGAAAAACTGATTGCCCCCTAAATCTAATAACTGGTTAGGCCACCCTTAGCAGCAACAACTGCAATCACGCGTTTGCAATAACTGGCAATGAGTCTTTTACAGCACTGTGGAGGAATTTTGACCCACTCATCTTTGCAGAATTGTTGTAATTCCGCCACATTGGAGGGTTTTCGAGCATGAACCGCCTTTTTAAGGTCATGCCATAGCATCTCAATCGGATTCATGTCAGGACTTTGACTAGGCCACTCCAAAGTCTTCATTTTGTTGTTCTTGAGCCATTCAGAGGTGGACTTGCTGGTGTGTTTTGGATCATTGTCCTGCTGCAGAACCCAAGTGCGCTTCAGCTTGAGGTCACGAACAGATGGCTGGACATTCTCCTTCAGGATTTTTTGGTAGACAGCAGAACTCATGGTTCCATTTACCACAGCAAGTCTTCCAGACCCTGAAGCAGCAAAACAGCCCCAGACCATTACACTATTGCCACTATATTTTACTGTTGGTATGATGTTCCTTTTCTGAAATGCTGTGTTACTTTTACACTGGTTGGAATGGGACACACAAAGTTCAACTTTTGTCTCGTCAGTCAACAGCGTATTTTCCCAAAAGTCTTGGGGATCATCAAGATGTTTTCTGGCAAAACTCGTCAGCCTCCGTCGGTCTATGATGACCATGGAAGAGAATCCTAAACGTCTACTCTGCTGGAACAGCACCGCCTGTGGCTGAACAGGCCGATGCGCACCGGTGTTCTACCTTCCAGCGTTGGGCGTTGGTAGGATTCAAGCCTGGGCAGGAAGATATGGAGGACAAGATGTTACCCATGCAGCATGTCCCCCCTCTCCACGTCACTGATGAATCCAAAGGAACAGCAGGGCTGCTATAGTTTGGCACCAGCGCCGTCGCAGGAGCTGCCAGAACAATGGTGAGCACAACAGAGAACTGCCTTAGGGGCTCCGACTCCGGATTTTTCCTCAGGGTTGACTCCCGAAGCCTTTCCCGTGATCGGGTGTGCCGCAAGGCAGCGGAGGTTTGAAATCAGGGTTTACCTTCCCCTAGATGGGCTACCTTCCCAGGTTGACGAGCCACCATCTACCCGAAGCATCTGGTTTTAAGGCGCCAGAGATCCGCCCTCGCCCCTTCTCCTATTAGTAAAAGCAGTTCCGCCGGGCTTAGAGACGAAACCACACGGGCAGGCAAAACTGCCCTTTATGTTCTTTTTGCTCAGCAGTGGTTTTTGTCTTGGAACTGTACCATGCAGGCTATTTTTACCCAGTCTCTTTCTTATGATGGAGTCATGAACACTGACCTTAACTGAGACAAGTGAGGCCTGCAGTTCTTTTGATGTTGTTGTGGGGTCTTTTGTGACCTCTTGGATGAGTCATCACTGCACTCCTGGGAAGGTTCACCACTGTTCCATGTTTTCACCATTTGTGGATAATGGCTCTCACTGTGGCTCGCTGGAGTCCCAATGCTTTAGAAATGGCTTTATAACCTTTTCCAGACTGATAGATCTCAATTACTTTTTCTCATTTGTTCTTGAATTTCTTTGGATCGCAGCATGATGTCTAGCGTTTGAGGATCTTTTAGTCTACTTCACTTTGTCAGGCAGGTCCTATTTAAGTGATTTATTAATTGAGAACAGGTGTGGCAGTAATCAGGCCTGGATGTGGCTAGAGAAATTGAACTCAGCTTTCCAAAGATGTGATAAACCACAGTTAATTTATGTTTTAACGGGGGGGGGGGTGTCACTTTTTCACACAGGACCATGTAGGATTGTTTTTTTGTTTTTTTTAAATTTAAGTTTTTGTAAAGGGTATACATGTCAATACAGCATTGCATTGTTTACATTTTCATCACATATTCCCTTTTTTGTTTTTTGACAAGATTGAAAAAAAAATATTACAACACCCTTTTTTTTAAGTGAAAGAAAAAAAAGAACAAAAAAAGAGAAGAAAAATAAAGGAACATCTGAGTAGCATTGGAACAAAGAGACGAGCCATTACTGAAATGGTGTTTGTCAAAGATTAGATCTGATGGAAGACACATATGTGTTCCAGGGTTGCCAAAAGTTCAAGAACCCATCCATGTCCTGTCTCAGTGCAAATGTCAACTTTTTCATCAAATAAATGTCCTGAATCACGTTAATCCAATCTTCAGGTGCAGGACAGTCTCTTGACATCCATTTTTTTGTTAGTGCTTTTTTACTTGCCAATATTAAAACATTGAATAAGTATTTTTCTCCTCGTCTTTCCGGTGATTCCGGTAGTAAACCCAAATACAAAGTTACAAAAGAATATGTTACAAAAAATGAAACTGACTTAACAAAACTAAATGGGTTTTTGGACGGATTATCTATACTGTGTATTCCAAATGAAAACAGGGAGATACTGGAGTCTAAAATTAGTCAAGAGGAAGTTGGGCAAGCCATTGATAATATGAAATCAGGAAAAAGTGCAGGACCAGATGGTTTTCCAGTTGACCTCTATAAAAAATTTAAGAATAAATTAATAAAACTGTGGCACACATATGCACATATATCACTTCATGCTCCATATGTATTCCACTTTAGGCTTCACATCTTAGATTGAACAAAGAACTGGGTCTCTTGGGAGATAACAGGAGGATGTGAAAGTTTTGTCTTTGGTATGCAGAGAGACAGCCTGGGGGGATTTTCCTGGCCGCCAGAAGCTTTGGGAGGAGGTGTTAAGATCTGAAAGAAAATGCATTGTGACTTGGGATTAAATACAATGTGACTGTGTGTTTTGACAATGTGTGCTTTTGTGCTTTTGACTGTGTGCTTTGAAGTCCTGAGGTATTGAAAGGACGAATGTCTGGGTTTCTTCCTCTTTCTGTTTTTGATGTTGGAAGATGTGAATAAACCTGACTCGTGAGATGAACTCTGCCTCGTCATTTTCACATTTTCCACACTGGTGACCCTAAGACGTATCATGAGCGAAAGAAATTCCCCCGAGCCAGCCGGGTCAGGAGCTCCCAGCCAAGCGTATGCCGCTACCATCCAGCTACCAGACTTTTGGCGAGACAACCCGCGCTCCTGGTTCCACTTGGTTGAAGCACAGTTCGCCCTCCGGGGGATAACGGTAGATGACACGAAGTTCTACCATGTGATTGCCAAGCTCAACAACCGCACGGCGCGGCATGTGCAGAGCCTTGTGGAGCAGCCACCGGCCGACGACAAATATGGCGGGTTGAAGGCTGCGCTCATCCAGCGCTTCACTCTCTCAGTCCAGGAGAGAGCGGAGAGGCTCCTGGCTCTGAATGACTTGGGAGATGGCACGCCCGTTGACCTGATGGAGAACATGCTGAGCTTGAGGAGCTCAGACAACGACGACTTCATCTTCACCCACATTTTCCTGAGAACCCTACCTTCGGCCATGAGAGCGACCCTGGCCAGTTCACCGTTGTTGGCCCAGCGGGACTTCCGCGTGCTGGCCCAGGAGGCGCACCGGATTCTCAACGTCAGCAAACAGCGCGCAGCCACTGTGGCAGCGACGGAGTTCGGCGCGACGGCCAGAGATGGCGAGGGGCCAGAGACGGCGGTAGCAGACCCACTGACGACAGTGGCGGCGGGGGCCAAGGATCGCGGAGGAGACACCCTCCGTTTCTACCATCGCCGCTTTGCAGAGAAGGCACGCAAATGTATACCACCGTGCCAGTTCAAGCGCTCGGGAAATGCCAAGCCCGGGGGTCGGTAGCAGCTGCGGCCCTCGGTGAAGAGAACAAGCTGCTCTACTTGACGGATGCACGTTCGGGGAGGCAATTCCTCGTGGACACAGGCTCCCAAGTGAGTTTCATCACGCCTACCTCCGCTGACCGGCTGGCGGGTCCCGGAGGTCACGGGGCGTCAGCAGCGAACGGCTCGGAGATTAAGACCTTTGGTGAGAGGTACCTGCTTCTGTCCCTACACGGCCGTACATTTGAGTGGACTTTTGTTATAGCTGCAGTGAGTTTCAATATGTTGGGGGCTGATTTTCTGTGCTCACCTGGTTTGTTGGTTGACCTTGCTAACAGGCGCCTGGTTAATGCACTTTCTTTTTATTCTATTCCCTGTGCAGCCCGAGTGACCCCGCCCACAGCACAAGCCAACGTCGCAACGGCAAGCGGTAAGTTCCACACACTGCTCACTCAGTTCCCAGCACTCACGGTTCCCACATTTTCAGCAGCCGTCGCTAAACACGGAGTGGAACATTTTATTACTACCACCGGACCGCCCGTTTTTGCAAAAGCTCGGTGCTTGGATTCAGCTAAACTGACCATAGCGCGCGAAGAGTTCGCCAACCTGGAAAAGTTGGGCATCATCAGACGTTTGAACAGCCCATGGGCTTCCCCGCTTCACATGGTCCCGAAAGCTGATGGCTCGTGGCGACCTTGCGGAGATTTCCGCAGGTTGAACAACGCCATGGCGCACGACCGCTACCCAGTCCCACATATCCAAGATTTTTCCGTTCATTTGGCGGGGGCGCGCGTCTTTTCTAAGATAGAGTTGGTCCGCGGTTACCATCAAGTCCCAGTGCGCACTGAGGACATACCCAAAACAGCGGTAATAACTCCGTTTGGCCTATTTGAGTTTTTGCGCATGCCGTTTGGGCTTAAAGGCACTGCGCAGACGTTCCAACGCATGATGGACGCGGTGTTGTGCGATCTCCCCTTCGTATTCGTCTACCTGAACGACATCTTAGTAGCCAGCGCGTCCGAAGACCAACACGAAAACCCCCTCACGGCAGTTTTCCGGAGGTTGGGAGAGCACGGGTTAATAATCAACCCAGCGAAGTGTCAGTTCGGGGTGACGCGGATTGATTTTTTGGGGCATCGCGTCTCCCCAGAAGGAGCGGTTCTGCTGCCTGACAAAGTGCGCGCGGTAACAAATTTTCCCCAGCCGCAAACAGTCAAGGCGTTACAGGAGTTTTTGGGAATGGTGAATTTTTATAACCGTTTCCTCCCCCGCGCAGCGCAGCTCATGCAACCATTGTATGCCACACTAAAAAAACAAAAACCCAAAAATAAGATCGAATGGTCTCCGGAGCGAGAGCGAGCATTCTCTGAGGTCAAAACAGCCCTGGCAAACGCTGCGTTGTTGGTACATCCAGACCCAACGGCCCGCATAGCACTCACTACTGACGCGTCAGATGTGGCCATAGGGGCGGTCGTGGAGCAGCATGTAGCCGGGGCTTGGCAGCCGCTCGCCTTTTTCAGCAGGACTTTGCGCGATAGCGAATGAAAATACAGCACATTCGCTCTCCACTTGGCCATTCGCCACTTCCAGTTCTGGCTGGAGGGACGCCGTTTCACCACATTCGTTGACCACAAGCCGCTGACATTCGCAATGGCCAAGGTTTCAGAACTGTGGTCAGGCCGGCAGCAGAGGCAGCTGGCCGCCATCTCAGAGTTTACTACCGATATCCAGCATGTGGCGGGTAAACTGAATGTAGTCGCAGACTGTCTCTCGCGCGCCGTGGCGGCCCCAGTCCGCGTAGGGATAGATTATGCAGCCATGGCCGCGGATCAGGGTAACGACGCGGATGTGCGCGCGCTCCAGTCTGGACCAACAGGGTTAAGGCTGGAGAACAGGGTGCTGCAAGACAGTATGCCCCCCCTAATCTGTGATGTCTCCACTAGGCGACTGCGTCCTGTGGTACCGGCCGCGTGGCGCCGCCGCGTTTTTGACTCGATTCATTCTCTGGCGCACCCGGGAGTGCGCGCGTCGGTCAAAATGGTGGGAGAGAAATTTGTTTGGCCGAGCCTGCACAAACAAGTTAGGGATTGGGCGGCAGCCTGCATGGCTTGTCAACGAGCCAAGGTACACAGACACACGAGAGCTCCCTTGGAGCCGTTTCACATCCCGGCTAAGAGGTTCGATCATGTTCACGTGGACCTCGTAGGCCCCCTCCCACCGTCACAGGGGTGCACACACCTTCTGACAATGGTAGACCGCACCATGCGCTGGCCGGAAGTGGTCCCACTGTCGTCAACCACAGCCGAGGAGGTGGCGCGCGCGTTTTTAACAGCATGGGTAGCACGCTTTGGAGTCCCGTCGGACATTACGTCCGATAGAGGTCCTCAATTTGTTTCCGAACTTTGGTCAGCAATGGCCCGCAGCCCGGGGGTAACGATCCACCGCACAACCGCGTACAGTCTGCAGGCTAATGGGTTATGCAAACGTTTTCATAGGTCATTGAAAGCGACTCTCAGAGCGTCGCTTACGGATGCAAATTGGGTGGACAGGCTACCGTGGGTTTTATTGGGGTTGCGTTCTGCACCTAAAGAGGATTTAGAAGCCTCCTCGGCTGAGTTAGTTTTTGCGCAGCCACTCCGGCTGCCCGGGGAGTTTCTCCCAGATAATCCTGCGCCAGAATGCTCCCCGGCTCAGCGGTTGCAGAGTGGCACGGAATCGGGCACGCTGCCTGGCACCGTTCACCACAGTTTTCCGTGCGTTTTTGTGCCTAAGGCCTTAAAAAATGCGGAGTTTGTTTTTGTCAGACACGATGCTCATCGCCCACCGTTACAACCACCTTATGATGGACCATTTACAGTGCTGGAAACAGGGGATAAGCATTTTTTGCTAGATTTGGGGGGCAGGAAAGAAAAGATTGGCATAAACAGGCTCAAACCCGCCTTTGTGGTGGCGGACGAGGATGTGCTGTCGGCCAGGGCTCCTCGGCGCGGCAGACCCCCTAAGGGACATTCCCCAGAACACCCACAGAGATTGACTAACAGTTCTCACCCTCAGACAGCAGCTCCACAGCAGGACGGCGCCGCGCAAGTGGTAAAGCCCGCTTACAGCAGATACGGGAGGAGACTGAGGCCCAAGCAGCATGTGGACTGATGTGTAATGGTTTATCATGACATGCAGACTGTTATTCCGTTGTTCCATCTTAGACGTTTGGGGGGGAGGTCATGTGGCACACATATGCACATATGTATATCACTTCATGCTCCATATGTATACCACTTTAGGCTTCACATCTTAGATTGAACAAAGAACTGGGTCTCTTGGGAGATAACAGGAGGATGTGAAAGTTTTGTCTTTGGTATGCAGAGAGACGGCCTGGGGGGTTTTTCCTGGCAGCCAGAAGCTTTGGGAGGAGGTGTTAAGATCTGAAAGAAGATGCATTGTGACTTGGGATTAAATACAATGTGACTGTGTGTTTTGACAATGTGACTGTGTGCTTTGAAGTCCTGAGGTATTTAAAGGACGAATGTCTGGGTTTCTTCCTCTATCTGTTTTTGATGTTGGAAGATGTGAATAAACCTGACTCGTGAGATGAACTCTGCCTCGTCATTTTCACATTTTCCACAAAACCACTTTTGGAAATGGTTTTAGAAGCATTTCAAAATAGCAATTTACCGACTTCCGGTCTGGACGCCATGGTGATAGCAACCTAACGGTGAAACTCCCAGACTCAATCCAAGGAAAACCTCCTCAAAATCAGACCTAACGGATTTTTGGAAGATTAAAATTCAAAAGACAATAACACCATGCCTAACCAAAAGCAGAGGAAACTGACATTCCCCAGATCAGGACGCACAGCAGCCGCAGAATCGGAACCAGAAGACCTCCATTCAGAAGACGAGTGCCTGGGCCTAGCTAACAAAAGGATTAGCTTGAAATCGCTATTTGACGAATTACGACGATTTCGGGCCGAATTTCTTGAATTCAGAGAGGATCTAAAAAAGGCGAACAGCAGATTGGACCAGGCCGAAAACCGAATCTTGGAAGCTGAAGACAGAATAAAAGTGCTTGAAGATTCTGTACTGGATTTACACAGAAAACAATCAAGGCTGGAGGCTAAGCTAGCCGACCAAGAAGGAAGACAGAGACGGGACAACATCAGAATTCACGATCTGAAAGAAGGAGCTGAAGATGGTTTCAACACAGTGGCAGAATGCGTGGAATCCTTATTGAGAGAGAAGTTGGATATTCCACAATCCACCGATTTGAAGATAGAAAAGGCACATCGCACATTAGCCGCAAAGCCAGCCCCGGAAGCGCCCCCACGTTCAGTGTTGGTAAGATTCTCCGACTTCAAAATAAAACAAGAAGTTGTAAGACGGGCTTGGCAGAAGAAAGGATTTATGCATCAAGAAAGAAAAGTCTTCGTGGAACACGATTACGCCCCTGAAGTTCTTAAAAAGCGACGGGAATATAACAACGCCAAAAAGGTTTTACGGGAAAAGAATCTACGCTTTCAGACGCCATTTCCGGCGAAGCTAAGGGTCTTTTACGGGGAAGAGTCATGTCTCTACAATTCAGCGGAAGAAGCAACATCTGACATGGCAAGAAGAGGACTCCCGGTAACGGTGTTTAAACCCGCAGCGGATCTGAGCGTGAAAATCAGAGCTCAAACGTGGTCCACTCAGAGACCTTCAAAATCCACGGGCCAGCAGCGGGAACACCCAGCCCCAGAGCTACAAAGATAAGCTTTCCAGTACCAGAAAGGAATAGCGACCTTTTTGGGTTTTTTTTTTTGGTTTTGTTTTTTTTTTCCCCTTTCTCTCTACAGTCACTCTGCACTTCCATCCCCCCTCCTACAAGGTAACAAACATTAAAGAAGATGCAGAATCAGCATGTGGTAAAACCTTTCATGGAGCAGTTTTAGCATTAGAAACAAATGTCTTCTTAATTTAAAGGGGAAAAAAAAATCATGTTAAAATAGAAATGTAACAATGACCCACATGTTCTCCCCACACTAACAAATACTGTATTAGAGTGAATGTTTGCTGTGATGGGGGTGGGAGGGTGCACACAAGCTCATAGAGTATAGGCATAAAAAAAAATAAATAAATAAAAAAAAATCATTACAAATTCGGATTGGGATCTGAAATTCACGTTAAAAACATGGGACAACTTACAGGGGTAAGAGAGGGCCCTCAGCACGTAACAGAGTTTGAGGAATTTCCCTCAGAGCCCATACTCCATCAGGGCTCTTACAGGGTCTTTAAAGAGACCCCAGCTCAGGAAGTTTTTTTGACAGTTTTTTGTTTTAAAGTTTCGTTCATTATGTACTTAATGTTTTTTATGTTCTTAATGATCTTTCAGTTTCTGAGTAGCAAAAAAGAGGGCCACCACACTGTTATACTAAATAAGAAAATACAATGGAGAAACAGGGTGTAACCAAAATAGTCTCATATAATGTGAAAGGGATCCTGAATCCAGTTAAATATCCAAGATTCTACGCAAAATGAAAAAAGACAAAGCAGAAATAGTATTTTTACAAGAAACCCACCTAACAGCCATGGAACACACTAAACTCAGTAGACAAGGGTTTAAAATGATCTCTTCATCTTCATATAAATCAGGGAGGAGGAGGGGAGTAGCGACATTGATATCAACCAAAATTACATTTGAAAAAAAATCAGAACACAAAGATAAAGAAGGGAGGTACAGTTTGGTAACTGGGCGGCTAGAGGGAGAAGATATCACCCTGCTGAATATATATGCACCACCGGGGGCTAAATGGAAATTTTATAAAAATGTATTCGACCTAATGATAACTAAAGCCCAAGGTTTAGTGATATGTGGTGGAGACTTCAATCTAAGACTGAATCCATACTGGGATGCAACAGGTAATTCTTCACATCAAAATAACACCCAAAATAGGAATACTCGGATGCTACTAAAAGAAATGGGAATCTGTGACGTATGGAGGGAATTCAACCCCAATGTAAAAGATAATACTTTTTATTCAACGCCACATTCATCTTACTCAAGGATTGATTACTTTTTTATGTTTAGTAGAGACATTGGAAGAGTAAAAACATGTAAAATAGGACTGATGGATCTCTCCGACCACAGTCCGATCTATATGGATTTAAACATCCAAAAATACACAAATAATACATTTTCCTGGAGGTTGAATTCAAGTGTCCTCATAGGGCCACTGAAAGATGAATTGGAATCAGATATTCTCAGATATTTGGAAGAAAACGATAATGGAGAAGTATCCCCTTTAATACTGTGGGATGCGTGCAAAGCTGTAATAAGGGGAAAAATTATTGCAAAACTGGCAACCCAAAAGAAACTGAGACAAGAAAAACTAACCACACTAGAGTCAGAGCTCAAGAACCTAGAAAAAGAACACAAAGATAACACTCATTCTAATGGCTCGCTCAAGATCAAAGAAATTAAAAATCAAATAAATGAGATCTACACAATAGAAATCCAGAAGAAACTTACATTTCTGAAACAAAAACACTATGAAACAGGCAGTAAATCGGCAAAATTACTAGCCTATAAATTGAGGAAACAACAAACGGAAAGAGCAATCTACAAAATCAGAGACCCAGTATCAAAGGAAATAAAACTCAGAATTCAGGATATTCTTAAAAGCTTCGAGAATTACTACAAGAACTTATACTCCCACAAAAAACATAAAAACGCATCCGAGACATTCCTAAACACATTAAACCTTCCCCAACTTACGGAATCACAAAATAAAACCCTACTGTCAGAAATACAACCTAAAGAATTGGAAAAAGCAATTATGAAACTTAAAGCTAACAAATCCCCAGGAGCGGATGGCTATACAGCAGAATGGTACAAAACCTTTAAACAGCAACTATCTCCTCTCCTCCTGAAAACATTTAACTATGTCCTCCACACAGGGGAAATCCCCCCCTCCTGGAGAGAAGGGGTCATTGCAGTCATACCTAAACCTGAAAAGGATAAACTAGATTGCTCCAACTACAGACCAATCAGTGTATTAAATCAGGACTATAAGCTATTTACCACTATCCTTGCCAAAAGGTTAGAAAACATACTGACAGACTTAATTCACTTAGACCAAACAGGTTTTATAAGACAAAGACAGACACAAGACAACATTCGACGCACTTTACACATAATTCATCATATAAAAAAATATAACTTAAATGCAGTCATATTGGGATTAGATGCTGAAAAAGCATTCGATTCGGTTGACTGGTCTTTCTTCTATAAAATCTTATCCAGTTTCAATTTTCATAACAACTTCATTACAACTATACAGGCATTATATAAAAAACCAACAGCTAAAATAAGGATTAACGGTAATTTATCATCATCTTTTGAGCTGGAAAGAGGATGTCGTCAAGGCTGCCCCCTGTCTCCACTGCTCTTTGCAATCTTCATAGAACCTCTGAGCCAATGGATAAGACAAAATCAAGAAATTCAAGGTATTACACTT
Organism: Pholidichthys leucotaenia; assembly: GCA_020510985.1. Lineage (NCBI taxonomy): Eukaryota > Metazoa > Chordata > Actinopteri > Cichliformes > Pholidichthyidae > Pholidichthys > Pholidichthys leucotaenia. Next base: position 184,527,316 of record CM035840.1, on the reverse strand, counting down.
GGTCAGAAAGAACATAAAATAGCACTCTTTGCTGATGACATTTTAATATACCTAGGGCAGCCAGACACTTCTCTACCAGAACTAATCTCAGTTTTTTCAGACTATGGAGATTTATCAGGGTACAAATTAAACATGCATAAAACCCAAGTTTTAACATTCAACTATGACCCAAATCATTTTTCACTAAATGAACTCAAAACTAACTGGGAGTTGGATTCTATGAAATATCTGGGGGTCAATATCCCGAAACAACTCGACAAAATTATAACACTAAACTATGATCCACTGGTGACAAAAATAAAATCTGACCTAGCAAGGTGGAATATGATACCATTCTTAGGTACCGCACAAAGAATTGAAGCAGTCAAAATGAATATACTTCCACGTCTTCTATACCTTTTCCAAACAATACCGGTAGAACCTCCCAAAAAAACATGGCAGGAACCGGACAGAAGGATCTCAAGATTCATATGGCAGGGTAAGAGACCTAGAATCAGATATAGAACCCTACAGCTAAACAAAGACAAAGGTGGGCTCGCACTGCCAAATATCAGGGACTATTTTATAGCTGCACAAATTAAAACTTTAGTAGAGATATGTAACCCAGTCTACACTGCACAATGGAAGGAGATGGAATGCCAAATAAGTGACATCCCCCTACAGGCGATAATAGGGAACAATGCCTTAACTAAACTCCTGAATAACACCAACCCGTGGATAGAGACCCCGCTAAAAATTTGGTTTAAGATAGTCAGAGAGAATCAAGCTAAAGAGCCCTATCGACTTCTGCAATGGATTGCCTATGATCAAGACTTTACCCCCAATAAAACAGACACTAGATTTAAAGAGTGGAAAGAGAAAGGGCTGATAAAATATTACGATTTTTTTAAGGGGCAAACTTTAAGAAGTTTTGAAGATTTGAAAAAACAAGGTCTAATAAATCAAGATCTATACAGGTTCTTTCAGCTTAGACACCACATAAACAATATACTTAAAAAGGAGGATTTGGAAAGGGCCCAGTCAGGTGTTCTGAAGGTCTTCTTAATGGCATATAAAGGGATCCCAGGGATCAGATACATTTCTAAAATATATCAAGGTCTTCAAGACTTAAAAGGAGACAACACATCGTATATAAAAGAGAGATGGGAAAAAGAGGGGAATTTCACTTTACAATTGGAAATATGGGAAAAGCTAAATAAACAGCAATGGAAAAGTACCTCATCCCTGCAGTGGAGAGAATTTGGATGGAAAAACTTGGTAAGATTTTTCAGAACACCTGCACAAAACAAATTTACCCATAAGGGATTGAACTGTTGGCGCTTGTGTGGTGAAAAGACTGCAAATCATTTTCATGTGTTTTGGTCATGCCCAGTTATCCACCAATATTGGTCCAACGTACAGACAATATTGGGGAAAATATTCAAAATAACAGTTCCCTTTTCTTTTGTAACTTTGTATTTGGGTTTATTACCGGACTCACTGGAAAGACGAGGAGATAAATACTTATTCAATGTTTTAATATTGGCAAGTAAAAAAGCCCTAACTAAAAAATGGATGCTGAAGGACTGTCCTACACCTGAAGATTGGATTAACGTGATTCAAGACATTTACTCAATGGAAAAGTTGACATTCGCACTGAGACAGGACATGGATGGGTTCATGAACTTTTGGCAACCCTGGATCGCATATGTGTCTTCCATTAGAACTAATCTTTGACAAATACCATTTCAATAATGGTCCCGCTCTTTGTTCCAAAGCTACTCAGTTGCTCTTTTACTTTTAATTACTTAATTTTCTGTTTGTTTGTTTTTTGCTGTTCTGCTTGTTTGTTTATTCGTTTGTTTGTTTTTTATTTAATTCCCCTTAACTTCACTTTTTCTTTCACTTAAAAAAAAGGGGGGGGGGTTGTTGTAATAACTATCCTACCAATGTTGTCAAATAGCAAAAAATAAGGGAACATGTGATGAAAATGTAAACAATGCAATGCTGTAATGACCTGTATACCCTTTACAAAAACTTAAATAAAAAAAAAAATAGTAATTTACCACCATACAAGAGCCTTTAGAGATTACTATGAAAAATTATATGATACCAAAAATGAACCTGATTTAACAAAACTAAATGGGTTTTTGAACGAACTATCTATACCGTGTATTCCAAATGAAAACAGGGAGATATTGGAGTCTAAAATTAGTCAAGAAGAAGTTGGGCTAGCCATTGATAATATGAAATCAGGAAAAAGTGCAGGACCAGATGGTCTTCCAGTTGACCTTTATAAAAAATTTAAGAATAAATTAATAAAACCTTTTTTGGAAATGGTTTTAGAAGCATTTCAAAATAATAATTTACCATCATACATAAATAATGCCTTAATTATACTGCTGCCAAAACCAGGTAAGCCCTCTAATAAATGTGAAAATATGAGACCAATAAGCCTATTAAACGCCGACCTTAAGATAATCTGTAAAATTTTAGCAAGACGAATACAAGAAATTTTACCAAATATTATTAATCGAGATCAGAATGGCTTTATAAAGGGTAGACAAGGCTTCCATAATGTAAGAAGACTATTTAATATTATTTATTTTAATAAAGAAGCACCGGATACAGCTCTCCTATCATTGGACGCCGAAAAGGCCTTTGATAGAGTTGAATGGCCCTTTCTTTTTGAAGTCATACAAAGGTTTGGACTTGGAAATAATTTCATAAAATGGGTTTCAAATATATACAATAACTGCTAGCAGCGAAATCCTAACATATATCAATATTTCACAAACCCAATACAAATAATAGAGGATGTCGACAAGGCTGTCCACTTTCACACTTTACTGTTTACTATGGCAATTGAACCTTAGCGATAGCGATACGTTTACATTCACAAATATATGGAATTAAAGTTGGACCAACAGAACATAAAATCTCCCTGTACGCCGATGATATAATTTTGTTTATGTCGAATCTAAAAAATCAATTCCAACCTTGTTGAATTTAATAATGAATTTTGGGGAAATATCAGGATATAAAATAAATAAAACTAAATCTTCAATATTAATGCTAAATGAGACCCAGAGAAATTACCCAGCCCCTGAGGTAAATCAATTCAATGTTGTAAATCAGTTTAAATTATTTGGAATCCAAATTATGCCTAAGCTAGAATCAGTCGCCAGTGTCAACTATGAAGCCTTAATGTCAGATATCAATGAGTTAACTCAGAGATGGATGTCACTACCAATGTCGATGATCGGGAGAATCAATATACTTAAAAGTAATATTTTACCTAAAATACTTATTTATTTCAATACATTCCCTTATCACCACCTTTAGATCTATTCTCAAGAATAAAAAAAAGTTAGTGGAATTTATATGGAACAACAGGAGGGCTAGATTACGTTTGTCTTTATTATATTTACCATTTGATCGTGGAGGTCTGAAATGTCCAAATTTTATGTTGTATTATTGGTCGGCACAACTGAGGTCTATGACATATTATTTTTCATCAAATGATCTCCCTCACTGGACTGAAATGGAATCATACAATTTACCTTTACCTCTTCCCATATTCATATACTCAGATTCGGCAAAAAAATTACAAAAACAAGTTAAAAATCCATTTGTAAAGCATATGATCAAAATATGGTGTGAAGCTAAAAACTATTTAAAAGAACCACAGTTATTGTCACAATTTAGTCCAATATGGGGTAATCAATATTTTAAACCAGGGAGAGCGGACGATGTATTTAAAGTATGGAATTTAAAAGGGATACAAAAGATTCAGGATTTATATTTGCCATGTGCAGACAACATAATGTCTTTTGAAGAGCTGAGGATCAAATTTAATCTCAATAGAACACATTTTTTTAAATATCTTCAACTTAGAAACTTTATTCGATCAAATCAAAATAAAGCTCTCACTCGACCTATTTATTCATCCTTGGAAAAAATGATGATGAAAGATAGTAAAAGAAAGGGTATTATTTCAGAGTTTTATAACTCATTGACACTATCTTCAAGTGAAAATTCACTGAAAAGATTAAACTACTGGAAAGAAGATCTGCAAATTGAAATTTCAGAGGAACAATGGGAATTGGCTTGTACAGAAGCTCAAACCAAATCAATAAATGCACGCCTTAAATTGATACATTTCAAATGGTTAATGCGGATGTATGTTACACCGGTGGAGTTAAATAGATATAACAAAAATATACCAGATACATGCACAAAATGTATGGAAAGTAAAGGAACCCTATTTCATTGTTTATGGGAATGTAGATTAATAAGAATGTTTTGGGAAGAGGTGAGGGTAACAATTGAAAAAATAATCTCAAAACAAATCATATTGAATCCTAAACTGTTTTTGTTGGGTCTGTACCCAGAAAAGCATAATTTTAATAAAAGTGAAAGAACATTCATAGACCTCAGTTTGCTTAATGCCAAAAAATGTATTGCACTATTATGGAAAAAGACTCATAGACCAGATGTGACTCAGTGGTTAAGACAGATGTTAACAAACCTTCCATTAGAAAGAATAACATATATACTGAAATCAAAGGAAATTGTGTTTGAGAATATATGGAGACCTTTTATTGATTATGTAAAAAATTTAAACATAACTCTTGAAGAAGAAGGTGAATGATGTGTGTGGACCTTGTAAATTCCAAACTGGTGAACATAATATGTATACTTATGTATTGGATTGTCTAGACTAAACAGAGGAGCATTGTTGAAGACTTGATTTTGTTGGTGGTTGTTGGTGTTTTTAGTGCATTTTTTTTTTTTGTAGTACTTTAGTGTTAGTGTTTGATTGTTTGTATCATGTTTGTTAAAAAAAAAAGGTTCAATAAAGATATTGTGGAAAAAAAAAATTTACCACCATACATGAATAATGCCTTAATTATATTGTTGCCAAAACCAGGTAAACCCTCTAATAAATGTGAAAACATGAGACCAATAAACCTATTTAATGCTGACCTTAAGATAATCTGTAAAATTTTAGCAAGACGACTACAAGAAATATTACCAAATATTATTAACCAAGATCAGAATGGCTTTATAATGGGAAGACAAGGCTTCCATAATGTAAGAAGACTATTTAATATTATTTATTCTAATAAAGAAGCACCGGATACAGCTCTCCTATCATTGGACGCCGAAAAGGCCTTTGATAGGGTCGAATGGCCCTTTCGTTTTGAAGTCCTACAAAGGTTTGGACTTGGAAATAATTTCATAAAATGGGTTCAGATAATATACAGTAATGCTACAGCAGGAATCCTAACAAACAGCAATATCTTAAAATCAATAAAAATTAATAGAGGATGTCGACAAGGCTGTCCACTTTCACCTTTACTGTTTACTATGGCAATTGAACCTTTAGCGATGGCAGTACGTTTACATCCACAAATATATGGAATTAAAGTAGGACCAACAGAACATAAAATCTCCCTGTATGCCGATGACATAATTTTGTTTATGTCAAATCTTAAAAAATCAATTCCGACCTTGTTAAATTTAATAAAGAACTTTGGGGAAATATCAGGATATAAAATAAATAAAACTAAATCTTCAATATTAATGCTAAATGAGACCCAGAGAAATCACCCAGCTCCTGAGGTAAATCAATTCAATGTTGTAAATCAGTTTAAATATTTAGGAATTCAAATTGTGCCTAAGCTAGAATCAGTCGCCAGTGCCAACTATGAAGCCTTAATGACAGATATTAATGAGTTACTTCAGAGATGGATGTCACTACCAATGTCGATGATCGGGAGAATTAATATACTTAAAAGTAATATCTTACCAAAAATACTTTATTTATTTCAATACATTCCTTTACCACCACCTTCAGATCTATTCTCAAGAATTAAAAAAAAGTTAGTGGAATTTATATGGAACAATAGGAAGGCTAGAATACGTCTGTCCTTACTATATTTACCATTTGATCGTGGAGGTCTGAAATGTCCAAACTTTGTTATATTACTGGTCAGCACAACTGAGGTCTATGACATATTATTTTTCATCAAATGATCTCCCTCACTGGACTGAAATGGAATCATACAATTTACCTTTACCTCTTCCCTTATTCATATACTCAGACTCGGCTAAAAATTTTTTTACAGAAACAAGTTAAAAATCCAGTTGTAAAGCATATGATCAAAATATTGTGTGAAACCAAAAAATATTTAAAAGAAGCACACTTATTGTCACAATTTAGCCCAATATGGGGTAATCAATATTTTACACCAGGGAGAGCGGATGCTGTATTTAAAGTATGGAATTTAAAAGGGATTCAAAAGATTCAAGACTTATATTTGTCACGTTCAGATAACATAATGTCTTTTGAAGAACTGAGGATCAAATTTAATCTTAATAGAACACATTTTTTTTAAATATCTTCAGCTTAGGAATTTTATTCGATCAAATCAAAATAATGATCTCACCCGACCTACTTATTCATCCTTGGAAAAAATTTTGACGAAAGATAGTAAGAGAAAGGGTATTATTTCAGAGTTTTATAACTCATTGACACTATCCTCAAGTGAAAACTCACAGAAAAGACTGAATTATTGGAAAGAAGACCTGCAAACTGAAATTTCAGAGGAACAATGGGAATTGGCTTGTACAGAAGCTCAAACCAAATCAATAAATGTACGTCTTAAATTGATACATTTTAAATGGTTAATGCGGATGTATATTACACCGGTGGAGTTAAATAGATATAACAAAAACATACCAGATACATGCACAAAATGTATGGAAAGTAAAGGAACCCTATTTAATTGTTTATGGGAATGTAGAAAAATTAGAATGTTTTGGGAAGAGGTGAGGCTAACAATTGAAAAAATAATTTCAAAACAATTCATATTGAACCCTAAACTGTTTTTGTTGGGTCTGTATCCAGAAAAGCATAACTTTAATAAGAGTGAAAGAACATTCATAGACCTCAGTTTGCTTAATGCCAAAAAATGTATTGCACTACTGTGGAAAAAAGACTCATAGACCAGATGTGACTCAATGGTTAAGACAGATGTTAACAAACCTTCCACTAGAAAGAATAACATACATACTGAAATCAAAGGAAAATGTGTTTGAGAATATATGGAGACCTTTCATTGATTATGTAAAGAATTTAAACATAACTTCTGAAGAAGAAGGTGAATGATATGTGTGGACCTTGTAAATTACAAATTGGTGAATGTATAATATGTATACTTATGTAATGGATTACCTAGACTAAACAGAGGAGCATTGTTGATGACTTGCTTTTGTTAGTGGTTGTTGGTGTTTTTAGTACTTTTTTTTTAAAATTACTTTAGTGTTGACTTCCGGTTATGGCTGCCACGTAGGACGGACGTGTCTCGCTCTGCTCTGCTCCTGGAGAAAAAAATCGGCAAATAACTCTCTCATTTGGGACAGAACGTATCCCAGCATTTGGGCGAGGATATGTCGGCGAAGCCTAAGGCTGGAAAACCAGGAAAAGGAAAAAGCGAGCCGCCGAAACAGTCCAAATTAACGGACTTTCAGGTCTGTGACGCAGCAAACAAGGCTCCATATATGGCGGAGGAGGCTGGCGGCGGTGCGATTTCTGCGGGGAATGGCGCAGATGCGCTGATGGCTGCCATGAGTTCAATGAGAGCGGACTTTTCCTCTAGATTTGATGGGATTATGACAGCGCTGGAAGGAATAAGAAAGGAATTGGGTGACTGTGTAGAACGAACGGCGCAGATGGAGCTCCGTCTCGCTAGTGCTGAAGATGACGTCACCTGTCTTCAATTAAAGGTGCGCACTTTGGAAAAAAAAAATAAATCTCTGGAAGATAATATTTTGGATTTGGAATCTCGGTCGAGACAGAATAATTTGAGGCTGGTGGGTCTTCCAGAGGAATCAGAAGGTCGGGACGTATGTTCCTTTCTGGAAAAGTGGATTCCGGAGGTGCTGGGCAGCGAGGAGTTGCAATCAGCAGTGGTTCTGGAAAAAGCACATCGTATTGGCCCACGGAGAGATAAGGGACCGCCGAGGACCTTAATTATGAAGTTTCTAAGCAACAGAGACAGGATGAAGATCTTCAACGCTGCACGTGCTAAAGGAGAGATTAAACACCAGGACCAGCAGGTGCGGTTCTACCCAGATTTGGCCACAGGAATCCAGCAATTGAGGAAGCAGTTTGATCCCGTACGTAAGGAGCTGCGCAACCTTGGGATTCGTCATGGTGTAATCTATCCTGCGAGACTGCTGACCACGTATGAGGGCAGAACCCACATCTTCAAGACCCCAGAGGAGGCGCAGGAGTTCATCAAGAAGATCAAAGAAGAAGAAGAGACTGGTGGGAGCTAAGCATGAACAAAATATAAGGTAGAATAATTAAGCATTTGCACAGGCATCTGACTGACTTGAAGTAAATAGTAAGTTTACAAAATATAGATTGTATTATATATTAAAAAAAACAAAACAAAAACAAAACAAACAAAAAAAAAAAAAAAACTATGATGTACAAAGTTGTTAAAAATTTTGGAGTTAAGTTGGAAAACTACAGAGGAGAGTTAATGTTACGTCATTAAAAGCAGTAGAGTTAGGGTGATTGGGAGGATGAAGAAGGAGTGGCTTAGGCTGTTCCCCGTGGGTGTGGAACGGTCGATGGCTATATCGGGAGACAGAATTTTTCTTTTGATTTTGGGGGGTTTGCCACAAGTGTGGGAAGGGGAAATTTGTTTGTGTGTAGTTTGTAGGATGAATGTTCAACCACTCATGTTTTTGCTTCTCTGTATGAGCATGTTTACACTGCAAGGTAATCCCAAACTCTCTATTGATCATGGACCAAAGTGTTAATCTTAATTTAACTTCATGGAATTGCAGAGGTCTACAAAATTTAAAAAAACTTAAACAAGTTATGAATAAAATAAAGGACATGGGTTCAAGAATTGTGTTTTTACAAGAAACTCATCTGATAGAGGAGGATGTTAAAAGAATTAGGAGTAGATGGCAGGGAAGTGTATTCACCTCTTCATTTTCATCCCGAGCCAGGGGAGTTATGACTCTCATACATAAATCAGTTCCTTTTCAAGTGAAAAATGTAATTGGAGACAAATTTGGAAGATATGTAATCATTCAAGGTTCTTTGCTATTAGAAAATATAAATCTTGTGAACTTATATGGTCCCAATATAGATGACCAGAAGTTCTTTGCTAATTTATTTCTCATCTTATCATCACTTACAGGGCAACATATAATAGCAGGGGATTTTAATTGTACATTGAATCCAGGTGTGGATAGATCAACAGGACTGGATTGTACGCACATTGGATGTAGGATGACTATTAATCATTTTATGAAAGAATTGAGATTGTTAGATATATGGAGAGAAATGAAACCACAAGTTAAAGCCTATTCTTGTTATTCCAGTACCTACAAGACATTCTCACGTATTGATTATTTTTTGATTTCCACAGAATTAAGGTCCAAGATTCAAAACTGCTTTTATGATAACATCGTGATCTCTGATCATGCACCCTGTTGTCTAATATATGTAGATAAAAAATTGATAAAGGAATCAGGTAGATGGCAATTTCAGCATAAATGGCTTCAGGATGAGGAATTTGTCAAGTATATAGAAAAACAGATAGACGAGTTCTTTGACATCAATACTACACAAACATCAGCATGTGTAAAGTGGGAGGCTTTCAAAGCTTTTATTAGGGGACATATTATTAGTTATACAGGATCAAAATCTAAGAAGACTCTAGAGGAGAGAGCTAAATTGGAACATAAAATAAAAAATCTTCAGGAAAAAGTGTATGCAGGAAGTGACCCAAGGTTGGAGAATGAATTACTGATTTTGAGAGCTGAATACGACAAAAAATCAGCGAATAGAGCTGCCTCGAGTCTTCTAAGATTGAAACAATCTTTTTATGAACAAGGTGAAAAATCAGGAAAATTATTAGCATGGCAGATTAAACAATTGGAAATTAAAACACCAATTACCAGTATTATAAGTAAGGGACAGGTAGTTATAGATCCTTTAGAAATTAATAGAGCCTTTAGAGATTACTATGAAAAATTATATGATACCAAAAATGAACCTGATTTAACAAAACTAAATGGGTTTTTGAACGAACTATCTATACCGTGTATTCCAAATGAAAACAGGGAGATATTGGAGTCTAAAATTAGTCAAGAAGAAGTTGGGCTAGCCATTGATAATATGAAATCAGGAAAAAGTGCAGGACCAGATGGTCTTCCAGTTGACCTTTATAAAAAATTTAAGAATAAATTAATAAAACCTTTTTTGGAAATGGTTTTAGAAGCATTTCAAAATAATAATTTACCATCATACATAAATAATGCCTTAATTATACTGCTGCCAAAACCAGGTAAGCCCTCTAATAAATGTGAAAATATGAGACCAATAAGCCTATTAAACGCCGACCTTAAGATAATCTGTAAAATTTTAGCAAGACGAATACAAGAAATTTTACCAAATATTATTAATCGAGATCAGAATGGCTTTATAAAGGGTAGACAAGGCTTCCATAATGTAAGAAGACTATTTAATATTATTTATTTTAATAAAGAAGCACCGGATACAGCTCTCCTATCATTGGACGCCGAAAAGGCCTTTGATAGAGTTGAATGGCCCTTTCTTTTTGAAGTCCTACAAAGGTTTGGACTTGGAAATAATTTCATAAAATGGGTTCAAATAATATACAATAATGCTACAGCAGAAATCCTAACAAATAACAATATTTCAAAACCAATAAAAATCAATAGAGGATGTCGACAAGGCTGTCCACTTTCACCTTTACTGTTTACTATGGCAATTGAACCTTTAGCGATAGCGATACGTTTACATTCACAAATATATGGAATTAAAGTTGGACCAACAGAACATAAAATCTCCCTGTACGCCGATGACATAATTTTGTTTATGTCGAATCTAAAAAAATCAATTCCAACCTTGTTGAATTTAATAAAGAATTTTGGGGAAATATCAGGATATAAAATAAATAAAACTAAATCTTCAATATTAATGCTAAATGAGACCCAGAGAAATTACCCAGCCCCTGAGGTAAATCAATTCAATGTTGTAAATCAGTTTAAATATTTAGGAATCCAAATTATGCCTAAGCTAGAATCAGTCGCCAGTGTCAACTATGAAGCCTTAATGTCAGATATCAATGAGTTAACTCAGAGATGGATGTCACTACCAATGTCGATGATCGGGAGAATCAATACACTTAAAAGTAATATTTTACCTAAAATACTTTATTTATTTCAATACATTCCCTTATCACCACCTTTAGATCTATTCTCAAGAATAAAAAAAAAGTTAGTGGAATTTATATGGAACAACAGGAGGGCTAGATTACGTTTGTCTTTATTATATTTACCATTTGATCGTGGAGGTCTGAAATGTCCAAATTTTATGTTGTATTATTGGTCGGCACAACTGAGGTCTATGACATATTATTTTTCATCAAATGATCTCCCTCACTGGACTGAAATGGAATCATACAATTTATCTTTACCTCTTCCCATATTCATATACTCAGATTCGGCAAAAAAATTACAAAAACAAGTTAAAAATCCATTTGTAAAGCATATGATCAAAATATGGTGTGAAGCTAAAAACTATTTAAAAGAACCACAGTTATTGTCACAATTTAGTCCAATATGGGGTAATCAATATTTTAAACCAGGGAGAGCGGACGCTGTATTTAAAGTATGGAATTTAAAAGGGATACAAAAGATTCAGGATTTATATTTGCCATGTGCAGATAACATAATGTCTTTTGAAGAGCTGAGGATCAAATTTAATCTCAATAGAACACATTTTTTTAAATATCTTCAACTTAGAAACTTTATTCGATCAAATCAAAATAAAGCTCTCACTCGACCTATTTATTCATCCTTGGAAAAAATGATGATGAAAGATAGTAAAAGAAAGGGTATTATTTCAGAGTTTTATAACTCACTGACACTATCTTCAAGTGAAAATTCACTGAAAAGATTAAACTACTGGAAAGAAGATCTGCAAATTGAAATTTCAGAGGAACAATGGGAATTGGCTTGTACAGAAGCTCAAACCAAATCAATAAATGCACGCCTTAAATTGATACATTTCAAATGGTTAATGCGGATGTATGTTACACCGGAGGAGTTAAATAGATATAACAAAAATATACCAGATACATGCACAAAATGCATGGAAAGTAAAGGAACCCTATTTCATTGTTTATGGGAATGTAGATTAATAAGAATGTTTTGGGAAGAGGTGAGGGTAACAATTGAAAAAATAATCTCAAAACAAATCATATTGAATCCTAAACTGTTTTTGTTGGGTCTGTACCCAGAAAAGCATAATTTTAATAAAAGTGAAAGAACATTCATAGACCTCAGTTTGCTTAATGCCAAAAAATGTATTGCACTATTATGGAAAAAGACTCATAGACCAGATGTGACTCAGTGGTTAAGACAGATGTTAACAAACCTTCCATTAGAAAGAATAACATATATACTAAAATCAAAGGAAATTGTGTTTGAGAATATATGGAGACCTTTTATTGATTATGTAAAAAATTTAAACATAACTCTTGAAGAAGAAGGTGAATGATGTGTGTGGACCTTGTAAATTCCAAACTGGTGAACATAATATGTATACTTATGTATTGGATTGTCTAGACTAAACAGAGGAGCATTGTTGAAGACTTGATTTTGTTGGTGGTTGTTGGTGTTCTTAGTGCATTTTTTTTTTTTTGTAGTACTTTAGTGTTAGTGTTTGATTGTTTGTATCATGTTTGTTAAAAAAAAAAAAAAAAAAAAAAGGTTCAATAAAGATATTTTGGGAAAAAAAAAATTACTTTAGTGTTAGTGTTTGATTGTTTGTGTTACGTTTGTTAAAAAAAGGTTCAATAAAAAATTTTGTGGAAAATAAACAGTCATAATCTCTCTAAGTGCTCCTGCCACTGAGTAACAGTCATCTAAACATACTGAACTTGAAGAAAATAAATTTTGCCTGGGTGTTTTTTTGGATACAAATGCTTGCAAATAACACACAGCTGTCAGATCCGGGCTGGAAAATGCAACAGAAATGTAGAACCAAGTGTTATCCAGCTGAGGTCAAAATTTTGTAACAATACCACAAAAAATGAATATATTACACAGCTTTTTTCTTAGGTTGTTCCAAGGCGTTTTTGAACTGTGCCAAATTGTGCCAAATGGCACAGTTTGGAAAAACGTCTAACTTTTGAATGATTCAATATAGAAGCTTCATCTTGGGCTCTAATGAAAGGTGAAGGGCTGTGTGTGTGGGGGGGGGGGTTGTTTATTCATTCATGAATGAATGAATGAACAAACAAGCCCCCACATTCAAGTCATTCATGAATGACTTTATTCATGAATGAATAAACAACCCCACACACACAAAGAAGCATGCCACGTAAAAAATGTGTGGCTTTTTTTTACAAGAAAAAATAACCTACAGTGCAATAAAAATTATACTAAAATATCTGTAATGTAGACGATAACAACCCCCCCCCCCCCCCCCTACAGAGGACGGACATCGTCCATCGACACATGACGGACCGCCATGCGCCATGCGCCGCGGTCTACTACGCACAGTTGTACTAAAATATCTGCAATAATATCTGCAATCCGCTACAGAAGAGTAGCGGTGGGTGGGTGGGGGGGGCGTTCACGGTCCAGACGTGGCAGTACACGATCCGTGCGCCGCGGTCTTCATGTTGCGATGATGCACAGTTGTATTTTACCGATCAGTCAAAAGTCATTTTGATTACAATTTTCAGGGATAAAGAATAATTTACCTTATAACACTTACCTGTCCACAACAGCAGTGTCGCTGGCAAACATCTCTTCCTCATTGTCAGACGAACATGATGCTGGTCCACTTGTTACGGACTCGTGGTTCTGGTCACGCGACCCGGTCAAACCATAATTCCATTATTGCGGTTTTGCGCTTCCATGATTGCGGTTTTGGCGAACGATTTTTCTAAACAAATAAGAACAGTAGTAAGAAAAAAAGACTGGCGAACGCGTGTGTGTCACCCAGCGGCTTACACAAAACAGATTTTACGCAAGGGACGTACGCTTTCGAACTTCTGTGCTTCAATTGCCTCGCTGTATTCGCACCCGTTGGTAGGCGGGTCCTTCTTGCTAGGTTTTCAGTCATTGGTTCTTCAAGGTTTCAGAAACCCAATTCAAGGCTCTTGTTAGTCGAATGAGAGGTCAATCACATCTAAACCAATCAAAGCACTCCTTTGGCTTTCTGTTCGCGGCTGTGTCTGTAGTGGAAGAATGGAAATGCAGCTTTTTTTTCAGTGCGCACTAGGACGCACAGTATGCGTCCTAGGGCGCCCTCGTGCGCCCTAGGACGCAGAGACGTGACCACCCGCAGTACACCAGAGTACAAGAGGTTAAAAGTTTGCCCTTCAAAAAAGTCGTAATATTTTATCAGTCCGTTCTCTTTCCACTTTTTAAATCTAGTGTCTGTTTTATTAGGCGTAAAATCCTGATCATAGGAAATCCATTGCAATAATCAATAGGGTTCTTTAGTTTGATTCTCTCTGACTATCTTAAACCAAATTTTTAGCAGGGTCTCTATCCACGGGTTAGTGTTATTCAAATGTTTAGGTAAGGCATTATTCCCTATTATCACCAGTAGGGGAATGTCACTTGTTATTTGGCATTCTATCTCCTTCCATTGTGCAGTGTAGAATGGGTTACATATCTCTACTAAAGTTTTAATTTGCGCTGCTTTAAAATAATCCCTGATATTTGGCAGCGCGAGCCCACCTTTGTCTTTGTTTAGCTGTAGGGTTCTATACCTGATTCTTGGTCTCTTGCCTTGCCATATGAATCTTGAGATCCTTCTGTCCAGTTCTTGCCATGTTTTTTGGGGAGGTTCTACCGGTATTGTTTGGAAAAGGTATAGAAGACGTGGAAGTATACTCATTTTGACTGCTTCAATTCTTTGTGCAGTACCCAAGAATGGTATCATATTCCATCTTGCTAGATCAGATTTTATTTTTGCCATCAGTGGGTCATAGTTTAGTGTTATAATTTTGTGGAGTTGTTTCGGGATACTGACCTCCAGATATTTCATACATTCCATCTCCCAGTTAGTTTTGAATTTGCTTAGTAAATATTGATTTGGGTTATAGTTGAATGTTAAAATTTGGGTTTTATGCATGTTCAATTCGTACCCCGATAACTCTCCATACTCTGAAAAAACTGAGATTAGTTCTGGAAAAGAGGTGTCCGGCTGCCCCAGGTATATTAAAATGTCACCAGCAAAGAGTGCTATTTTATGTTCCTTCTGACCAGGTGTAATACCTTGAATTGTTTGATTCTGTCTTATCCATTGGCTCAGAGGTTCTATGAAGATTGCAAAGAGCAGTGGAGACAAGGGGCAGCCCTGACGACATCCTCTTTCCAGTTCAAAAGATGATGATAATTTACCGTTAATCCTTATTTTTGCTGTTGTTTTTTTATATAATGCCTGGATAGTTCTATTGAAGTTGTTATGAAAATTGAAACTGGACAAGATTCTATATAGGAAAGACCAGTCAACCAAATCAAATGCTTTTTCAGCATCTAATCCCAGTATGGCTGCATTTAAATTATATTTTTTTAATGTGATGAATTATGTGTAAAGTGCGTCTAATGTTATCTTGTGTCTGTCTTTGTCTTATAAAACCTGTTTGGTCTAAATGAATTAAGTCTGTCAGTATATTTTCTAATTTTTTGGCAAGGATAGCGGTCAAAAGCTTATAGTCCTGATTTAACACACTGATTGGTCTGTAGTTGGAGCAGTCTAGTTTATCCTTTTCAGGTTTAGGTATGACTGCAATGGCCCCTTCTCTCCAGGAGGGGGGGGGATTTCCCCTGTGTGGAGGACATAGTTAAATGTTTTCAGGAGGAGAGGAGATACAGTAGTTGCTGTTTAAAAGTTTTGTACCACTCTGCTGTATAACCATCTGTTCCTGGGGATTTGTTAGCTTTAAGTTTCATAATTGCTTTTTCTAATTCTTTAGGTTGTATTTCTGCCAATAGTTTTTTATTTTGTAACTCAGTAAGTTGGGGAAGATTTAGTGTATTTAGGAAGGCTTTGGATGTGTCTTTTTGTGTTTTTTGAGAGAGTACAAGTTCTTGTAGTAATTCTCGAAGCTTTTATGAATTTCCTGAATTCTAATTTTTATTTCCTTTGATACAGGGTCTCTGATTTTGCAGATTGCTGTCTCCGTTTGTTGTTTCCTCAATTTCTAACTAACTAACTAACTAACTAACTAACCCGCACTTATATAGCGCTTTTCTAGTCAATTTGTCTAGTCAATTTCTAGGCTAGTAATTTCGCCGATTTGCTACCTGTTTCATAATATTTTTGTTTCAGAAATGTAAGTTTCTTCTGGATTTCTGTTGTGTAGATCTCATTTATTTGTTTTTTTATTTCCTTAATTTTGAGCGAGTCATTAGAATGGGTGTTGTCTTTGTGCTCTTTTTCTAGTTTCTTAAGTTCTGACTCTAATGTGATTAGTTTTTCTTGTCTCAATTTCTTTTGGAATGCCAGTTTTGCGATAATCTTTCCCCTTATTACAGCTTTGCATGCGTCCCACAGTATTAAAGGGGATACTTCTCCATTATCATTTTCTTCCAAATATCTGAGAATATCTGATTCCAATTCATCTTTCAGTGGTCCTTTCAGCACATTTGAATTTAACCTCCAAGAAAATGTATTATTTGTGTATTTTTGGATATTTTAAGTCCATATAGATCGGACTGTGGTCAGAGAGCTCCATCAGTCCTATTTTACATGTTTTTACTCTTCCAATGTCTCTATTAAACATAAAAAAAGTCAATCCTTGAATATGATGAATGTGGTGCTGATAAAATGTATAATCTTTTACACTGGGGTTGAATTCCCTCCACACGTCACTGATTCCCATTTCATTTAGTAGCATCCTAGTTTTCTACTTTTGAGTGTTATTTTGATGTGGAGAATTACCTGATGCATCCCAGTATGGATTCAGTCTTAGATTGAAGTCTCCACCACATATCACTAAACCTTGGGCTTTAGTTATCATTAGGTCAAATACATTTTTATAAAAATTTCCAGTTAGCCCCTGGAGGTGCATATACATTCAGCAGAGTGATATCTTCTCCCTCTAGCCAATCAAGTACCATGCTAAATCTCCCTTCTTTATCTTTGTGTTCTGAATTTTTTTCAAATATAATTTTGGTTGAGATCAATGTCGCTACCCCCCTCCTCCTCCCTGACTTATATGAAGATGAAGAGATCAGTTTAAACCCTTGTCTATTAAGTTTAGTGTGTTCCAAGTCTGTTAGGTGGGTCTCCTGTAAAAATATTATTCCTGCTTTGTCTTTTTTTCATTTTGCCTAGAATCTGTGCCTAGAAAAGTGACTTCAGGAGCCTTCTGTCCACTCTTATGAACTGTGGCAGACGTGTGCTCATCTCTGGGCCTTTGGCACCTCTCAGACGAGGCTGTAATCGTTTTAGCAGAACTCTCAGCCTTAATTCTTGGCTGTGTTTTACTTGTCCTACTTTTAACATTGGTTTTGTTGACAATTTTAATTTATTTTGGAACCGCCCATCACTCATGAGGCCTGATGGCATCCACCCAAATAGACTTGGTGCACGTGTTTTAACAGACAATCTTCTCTATTTTCCATCCATCCATCCATCCATCTTCTACCGCTTTTCCAGAGGTCCGGGTCGCGGAGGCAGCAGTTCAAGCAGAGAAGCCCAGACTTCCCTCTCCCCAGCCACCTGCTCTAGCTCTTCAGAGGGGATACCAAGGCGTTCCCAGACCAGCTGGGAGACATAGTACGCTTTTCCACAAGCCCCAACACGGTTTAACAGCCGTGATTCTCAGCCCCGCTGAAGGGCAGGGTACAGCAGTGCTGAGCTGTGCCGTGTTGTGACGTTAACAGACTGGTCGCCGCTGATTGGTCAGGTCATAACTGGCGCTGATTGGTCAGGTTGTAACCGCCCCTCTCCTCCTCCTCTTCTACCAAATCTTCACGACCTTCTCAATAAAGTTTTTGAAAAAAAAAAAAAAAAAAAGAATCTTCACGACCTACTCAGCACGCAACCACTGTTGGCGGTTCCTTTTCAGTGTATTGCTGTGCTATTTTTCATTTATTCTTTATCAAAAATGGCTTCGCGTAATAAGGGTGTTCCATGGAGCAGTAAGGAGCTGCAGTGTCTGCTCACTGCATTGTCAGACGAACGTATTCAGCGCGAGTTAGACGGAGCCGCCCGGAATGAAAAAATATACCGGGAGGTCTCGACATCGGAGTCCTTTAACGGTGAGTTTTAATTTTTTTTTATTGTGCGTTTTTTCGCAAATATATTCGGTAAGACGCTCAGTTTATTTATGCAATAAAAAAGCTGTTCATTTGTGGATGATGATCGCTGCTTTATTGCAGCACAATGCGGACTAAAGCTTTTATTGTAATTATTCATGTGAACAATACGCTGAAATAAGCTTATGTATTCTTGTTAAAAACTATTGTCTTTTCTGTATATATTTCGTGCTGTATTTTATTGTGTGCATTTTCCTTGTAGAATCATCCCACGCGTCCGCCGCGACAGCCCGTCCGGATTATTCAACCGAGCCATCCTGACCCACAGCTGGCAGAGACGCCTTCATTCTACTGAGCCTCAGCACTCAGTGGTCGGCGTGTATAAAATGTCGATTAACCTTCATGTTGTGTTGCAAAGTTTTTTTTTATTTTAATATTTTGTATATAATAAAATGGAATTGTTTTGGAAAGTGTGGTTTGTCTGTTATAACACTGAATTATAAAACAGTATAATTACATAGAAATTCCATTGCCTAGTCTGATCAAAATGATACTGAGGGTCAACCATTGTAAAGGTAATGTAATTTTTAACTAGACCAAAAAAGAAATCTTTTTGTACGCTTTCTGTTCTTTTTATTGAAATATCATAAAAAATTAGCACCAAGTCAAAGGTACAAGTATATGTAAATTGAATGTTCTATCGGCATTCCAAATTCAGAGATTTACAATACTTTAGAAGGAGTGTAGCATCATCTAAACGGAAAATAATAATACTGTTGTTCCAAACGTTGACCTGAAGGTGAAAAACATGAATTTTTTTAATTCAGTACATCCAAAATGCCCTAGGATGTGGTGTAGTCCAGTGTGCCACCGTCTCATTATTTAATACGAATAAAAACAAGTTTCAGCTCATTATTTCTAGGTCATTTGGCAGTTAATTCAAAACAAAAGTGACTTGTGTTGTTGCAGCTTAATTATGAGATAAAATTAATTGTGAGATAAAACCACAGAGCGAGCAAGGCAATAATCCTTGGATCCTCCATTTTTTGTCTGGTGTAAATAAGGACTCAGTCCGGTGCATAACATCAGGGGAGTGTGGCCCCGCCTCGCTGAGAATCTGCTGCTGCCCCGCAACACTGTGCTAATGGAGACAGAAGCGTTCCGAGCTGTACTGAAGTGAATCGAGCCGTACCGAGGTGTGCTGGGCTAGTGGAAAACAGGCTATAGTCTCTCCACCGAGTCCTGGGTCTGCCCCGGGGTCTCCTCCCAGTGGGACGTGCCTGAAACACCTCAAGTGGGAGGCATCCCAAGCTTTCTTCTCTATTTTATTCGGGGTTTTTTGGTACAGTGACTGAAATTTGGTGTGTTTACTCACTCTGAAGTTTCTGGGTTTGCCAACCTGCCATTTTTTGGTCCTGTTCCCACATATTGTATCGATCCCGTTAGCTCGGGTGGTCTTTACCATTTGGATCAGCCTTTCATTTATAATCCTTCAGAGATTGAGTCTGTCTCCCGTTGCCCTAAATATTGTAACCCAGGACAAATACAACACAACCTGAAAAACACTCGCACTCCTGCAGCTTCTCCTCATCCACCACCCTTCAACTTTGCCCCCTCTCCTCCCTTAGAGAACCTTTTTCTGCTCCCTCTAAAGTTAATAAAAAAGTAAAAAAAAAATAGAATGCATAAACTTCCCAGACTGATTAAACAAAATGTTGGGAAAATTCTAATCCAGCCTCAAGTCTCTAAAATTAATAAAATTAATAATTTGGCCTCTCTTCCCCCCCAAAGTTTAAAAATTAAATGTGGCTTATTAAACATTAGTTCTCTATTCTCTAAGTCCCTTCTGGTCCATGATCTATTAATCGATCACCAGATCGATCTACTATCCCTCACAGAGACCTGGCTCGGGCTTGATGATTATGTTGGTCTGAATGAATCAACTCCCTCTGGGTATTTAAACTGTCATAACCCCAGAGGTTCTGGTCGTGGTGGTGGAATGGCGGCAATTTTCCATCCTAAATTACTAGTTAATGTTAAGCAGAAATTATGCTTTAATTCCTTTGAAGGTTTGGTCCTCAGTGTGGGGCCTGTTGGCAATCTTGGCTTGATCCCAATTCTCTTTGCCATAGTTTATCGTCCTCCCACGGCCTATTCAGAGTTTCTATCGGAATTTGCCGAATTTTTAGCTGATTTGGTGCTGAAAGCCGATAGAATAATTATTGTAGGGGACTTCAATATACATGTTGATGTTGAGAGTGACTGTCTTAATAAGGCTTTCAATTCAATTTTAGACTCAATGGGGTTTTCCCAAAAAGTAAAAAATTCTACCCATTATTTCCACCATACATTGGACCTTGTTTTGACATATGGTATAGATATCGAAAATCTGGTTGTGTCTCCTCATAATCCTGTACTGTCTGACCATTGTCTGTTAATTTTTGATTTCATTATCTCTGATCACTTATTTCCTAAAGAAAAATACTACTACAGCAGATGTCTTTCTGATGACGTTGTTGCTAAATTTTTGCGGATTGTCTCCTCTATGCCATGGGTCAACACAACAGAAACACCTGAAATAAGTGATGGAGAGTCTGCTCCAGTCGTGATTGATAGCATGGTTGATGGTGTTACTGCCTCTCTGCATCGGACTCTAGATTTGGTAGCCCCTTTAAAAAAGAAAAAGTCTAACCAGAGATTTCTTACTCCTTGGTTTAACTCAGAAACCCGTGGCTTGAAACAGAAGGCTCGCCAATTGGAAAGAAAATGGTGTTCAACTAATTCAGATGAATTCTACTTGGCGTGGAGAAATCATCTCTTAATCTACAAAAAATCTCTTAGAAAAGCTAGATCAAGCTATTATTCTGCATTAATAGAAGCAAACAAGAATAACCCCAAGTTTCTCTTCAACACTGTAGCCAGGCTTACAAAGAGCTATGACTCGGTCAATCCTCGCATCCCCCCTGAGCTTTCTAGTCAGGACCTTCTGAACTATTTCAATCTTAAAATTTTATCTATTAGAGATGAAATTAGTCAGATTCTTCCTACTGTAAACTCTAGTACATTAACTACTGCAGCTCCCTCAATTGATAAATGCTTGGATAGATCTACTCCAATCGACCTCTTGGAGTTGGATTGGGCAGTTTCCTCTTCTAAGCCTTCATCTTGCCTTCTAGACCCTATTCCTTCCAGGTTATTTAAAATTATTTTCCCAATTATTAGTAGCCGTATTCTTCTTATCATTAATTCTTCTTTAACTCTGGGTTATGTTCCACTGGCTTTTAAAACTGCTGTAATTAAACCTTTACTTAAAAAAACCGACGCTCGATCCTGGAGTTTTGGCCGATTATCGACCAATCTCCAATTTGCCTTTCATTTCAAAAATCTTGGAAAGAGCTGTTGCTGTGCAATTATCTGACTATTTGCAGGGAGTTGGTTTGTTTGAGGTGTTTCAATCTGGGTTCAGAGCTCATCACAGCACTGAAACTGCCTTACTGAAGGTCTCTAATGACCTCCTGACTGCAGCTGATAATGGACTTGGCTCTGTTCTTGTTCTTTTAGATCTCAGTGCAGCCTTTGACACTATCGATCATGCCATTCTACTTGATAGATTGGAACACTTTGCTGGACTCAGTGGAACTCCGTTGCAGTGGTTTAAATCTTATTTGTCTGATAGATTTCAGTTTGTCCATGTCAATGATGGATTTTCTTCCAGCTCTAGGCTCACTCACGGAGTTCCACAGGGATCTGTGTTGGGCCCTACTCTTTTTAGTCTATATATGCTCCCGTTGGGCAATATCATCAGAAAGCACTGTATACATTTTCATTGTTACGCTGATGACACACAACTATACCTGTCAATGAAGCCCGATGATTGTGATCAGTTGGCCAAGCTAGATGCCTGTCTTAAGGACATCAAAGCTTGGATGACTTGTAATTTTTTACTATTGAACTCTGATAAGACTGAAGTCATTGTTGTTGGCCCAAAACATCTTAGAAATTCCTTTTCAGATTATGCCCTTAATTTAGATGCTGCCACTCTCACTCTGAACAGTTGTGTGAGGAACCTTGGAGTGATTTTTGACCAGGATTTGTCCTTTAATTCACATATTAAAACGGTTTCTAGGACCGCCTTATATCATCTGCGCAATATTGCTAAGCTCAGGAGCATCTTGTCTCTGGGTGATGCTGAGAAACTGATTCACGCCTTTGTCAGTTCGCGATTAGATTATTGTAATTCGCTATTATCTGGTTGTCCTAGACTATCTTTAAAAAGTCTTCAATTGATTCAAAATGCTGCTGCTCGAGTTTTAACTGGTTCTAGAAAAAGAGATCATATTTCCCCGGTTCTGTCCTCCCTCCATTGGCTTCCCATTGAATTCAGAATCAAGTTTAAAATCCTTCTTCTTACTTTCAAAGCTCTTAACAATCTGGCCCCCCAATATATAAAAGATCTGATATTACCTTACCATCCTAACAGAGCATTACGCTCCCAAAATGCTGGCTTACTTGTGGTGCCCAGAATCTCCAAAAGTACGGTGGGAGGCAGAGCCTTCTGCTACCTTCTGCTCTCTGGAACCAGTTACCACTCTGGGTCCGGGAGTCAAGACTCGGTCTCTGTCTTTAAGAACAGGGTAAAATCCTTCCTTTTTAATACAGCTTTTGTTTAAGGAGGGCATTTGTGTCTTTTAACCCCACTCTTGTTCTATTGTTATCTGATCCATACTGCTGGTTGACCTCCAGTATTGTACTTGGCATCTTACTGCTATGTTCTTTATGTCTGTCCTTCCATCCTCCCTATCCCTTCATCCCCAGCCAGTCGCAGCAGACGACTGCCCCTCCCTGAGCCTGGTTCTGCTAGAGGTTTCTTCCTTCCAAATGGGAGTTTTTCCTCTCCACTGTCGCCTAGTGCTTGCTCATAGGGGATCGTCTGATTGCTGGGTCTTTCTGTGACTGTGTGATTTTTTTTTATCTGCACAGTGGCGCCACGAGATGGCTTTTGTTGTGATGTAGCGCATTATAAATAAAGCTGAATTGAATTGAATTGAATCTTGGATCTTTAAACTGGATTCAGGTTCCCTTTTACATTATATGAGATTATTTTGGTTGAACCCTGTTTCTCCATTGTATTGTCTTATTTAGTATAATAGTATAGCGGCCCTCTCTTATGCTATTCAAAAACTGAAAGAACATAAAGAACATAAAAAACATTAAGAACATAGTATATAAAACTTTAAAACAAAAAACTGTCAAAAGATCTTCCTGAACTGAGGTCTTTTTAGCGACCTTAGAGGAGCCTTGATGGTGTGTTGGCTCTGAGGGAAATTTCACAAACTTTGTTACGTGTTGAGGGCCCTCTCTTACCCCTGTAAGTTGTCCCACGTTTTTAGCGTGATTTTCGGATCCCAATCCAAACTTGTATAGATTTTTTTTTTTTAAATGCCTATACCCTATGAAATTATGCGCTACCTCCCACCAATCACAGCGAACAATCACGGTAATACAGTATTTGTTAGTGTGGAGAGTTCATGTGGTTCATTGTCACATTTCTCTTTTTTTTTTTTTAAGGCTTATTTGTTTCTAATATTATGACTGTTCCATGAAATGTTTTACCATCCACAAAATATTTTACCACTTCATATTTGCTGATTCTGCATCTCCTTTAATGTTTGTTACCTTGTAGGAGGAGGGTTGGATGTGCATATTGACTAAAAATATCATTATTCCCTCCTGAAAGCATCCAGTTTTTCCTTATAGCCCTGATGCTGGGTTTCCCGCTGCTGGCCTGTGGATTTTGAGGGTCTCTGTGTGCACCATGTTTGAGCCTTGAGTCTTTCGATCGGGTCTGCTGCGGGTTTATACACCGGTACCAGGAGCCCTCTTCTCACCATATCCCTGGTTGCTTCTTCCGCCGAGTTGTAGAGACACGTCTCTTCCCCATAAAAAAAACCCTCAGCTTCGCTGGGAATGGAGTTTGAAAGTGCAGTTTCTTCTCTCTTAGTACCTTTTTAGCGTCATTGTATTCCCAACGTTTTTTTATGGACCTCTGGGGCGTAGTCATGCTCCACAAAAACTTCTTTCTTGGTGCATAAATCCTTTTTTCTGCCAAGCCAGTCTCAAAACCTCTTCTTTTGTTCTGAAGTTGGAAAACTTTACCACCACCGATCGCGGGGGGGCTTCCGCCGACGGCCTTGGGGCTAATGAACGGTGCGCCCTTTCTGTCTTCAAGTCGGTGGATTGGGGAATTTCCAACTTTTCTCTCAGTATGGTTCCCACGCATGCAGCTGTTGTGGTGAAACCATCCTCGACTCCTTCTTTCAGACCATGAATTCTTATGTTGTCCCTTAGTCTTCCTTCCAGGTCGGTTAGCTTAGCTTCCAGTCTTGTCTGTCGTTTGAGTAACTCCAGCGTGGTTTCTTCCAGCCCTTTTACTCTTTCCTCTGCTTCCATGATTCGGGCCTCAGCCTGGTCCATTTCGTCTTTAAGTTGACAAAATTCGGCCCCACACTCTCAGCGAAATTCTCTTAATTCTTGAAGTATCGTTTTTAAGCTAGCCATGTTGCTAGCCTCATTTTGCTCCTCCACTTCCGAGAGGTTATTGTCTTCGAGATCAATTTCTCCGGCCGATGCGTGTCTTGGCCTGGTAAATGTCGATCTCTTCTGTTTTCCTTTAGACATAATAACTTTGTCTTTTGATTTTCACTCTTCCATAAATCCGTTAAATCTGATTTTCATGATATTTTCACGGATGGGATCTGGGAACTTCAGCGTTAAGCGGCTACCACCATGGTGTCCAGACCGGAAGTCCGATTTTTTTTTTACCCTTAATAATAAACACCTTCATTTAAAAACTGCATTTTGTGCTTACTTGTGTTATCTTTGTCTAATATTTAAATTTGTTTTTTGATCTGAAACATTTAAGTGTGACAAACATACAAATACATGAGAAATCAGAAAGGGGGCAAATGCTTCATTGTACATCACTCGAAGTAAGACAGCCCCTGTGTTTGGCCTGGCTACTTCCTCACTTCATCTGTGTCATCTATCACTGTTTGTCATTGTTGTTGTTATATCAACCCTATCACTAAACGAATGTGTCTTCGCTGCACCGGGATATGATCGACAGTCATTGTACCGGATTAAACTGTCTATGGAAAGATCATTTGACTCTTGGGATGGCTACAGACAAACTTTTCCATCCCCGTTAGTGTGTTCCCCTTCCTCACCTGAGTTCCAGCTTCTCTTGGCGAGCTGGCGTTCTGGTAAGCCTGGGAAGAAGCCCAGGAGACGGAGTTGCAGAGTTGGCTGTCAAGCTAAGAGGAGACGAGCCCTCCGGACTGAGGGTTTCTGGTTTGGTCACCGTAACTTACCCTTTGTCTGCTGCAGGTTCCCATCCAGGACGTGACTACGGCTGCTCCTCCAAAGCCGCTGGATTGCTCTCCCATCTCACAAACACTTATGTCCAGGACGCTTGTGGATGGGATCATGGTTTTGCCATCAGGGTGTTAATTTGTCCTGCCTGACCAGAGCCCGGTGCGGCTGGAAGTCACGTGACCGTGTCAGGTGCTTACTGTCGGTTTCACTCTGATCAGCTGTGAGCCCAGCTGAGCTGTCACCCATCCGGATGGCGTTACTTAACGCTCACTCCTTTTCTAAGACATCCTTCACTCTTAATGAACTTTTCTTGAGAGAAGGTATGGATTTTATGTTCCTGGTGGAAACGTGGCAGAGAGAAAATGAGTTTTTCCTCCTGAAGGAGCTCTGTCCTCCTGGCTGCTCTGTTATCGGGACTCCCCGGATTGTGCAACATGGTGAAGGACTTACTGTGGTATACTGGGACAGCCACCTGTGCAGACTGGTAAACTTTGAGCCCTTCTCCTCCTTTGAGTCTCAGATCATAAAAGTCGGGACCTTTAATGCATTTTACTGTGTTTTCATTTACCGTCCTCCTGGTCCTGAAAGTTTCTTTCTTACGGATTTTGGACTTTTTAATCTTCTCTTATTAAATTGGAGAGGGTTTTAATCATTGGTGATTTTAACATTCATATTGATGATGTTACATATGGGATGCTTAGTTTTTCTTTTTTCTCTGTGACACTATGTCTTAGATTTGTTTTTGAATAGTAACCGCTTAACTTAGACTAGCTCAGTTTTCTTTTTCTCTCAGTCATATTTTGTCTTAGCCTTGTTTTAAATTGTAATCGCTCTTGTCTTGTTTTCTCTTTTTTCCTTTGAATTCTTGGATGGAATATGGGTGGGCAATATAAGCTGCGGCTTCAGCCATCACCCATTTCGGATAACTCACGTGGAATTGTATAGTAGAAGGAGTCTTTGTCTAATTTGACCTTGTTGTTATATTATACAGTTTCTTTTAACCTGTAATGTACTATCCGAAATAAAATTCATTCATTCATTCATTCATTCATTCATTCACATATAACACAGCTGTTGACTTTTTAATCCATCACTCATTTTTATAGCCTCATCCAGCATGTTTCAGGCCCGACACACGCTAAGGGTCATACCTTGGACCTTGTTTTTTTCAAACAAAATGGCAACAAAAAGGCGGATTATTAAGCAAGAGGCAGCAAATGACTTCTCTGCTTTGTTTGAGCCACACTTACTGATGGGAATTAAAGATCCCGATGCCTTCACTCAGACATTTAACAGCCATTGTATGGCTAGTTTAGACAAAGTGGCACCAGTGAAATCTGTCTGGCTTCTCCTAAAAAGCCTTATCCCTGGATAAATGACTCTGAAGAAGATGATAAAATAAAGGCAGCGTTGGATTTTTAAATAGCTTTGTTATCACCCGCCTTCATCAGAACTCGGCTGCAGCCCATGGCTTGAGCAGGCTGCAGCTTCATTCCTCCAGCTCTCAAAGAGAGGAGACACGTGTGTGTCTACCAGTTGCAGAATCAGAAAGAGAGGCAGATTTACAGCACAGTGCAGCATATACTGTATACTCAACTCAGACAATACATCAAAGACATTCACAGCAGTCAATCTGGGCATTTGCATATCAGAGGTACAGACAGGATGCATGAACACAATGCATGGATGACACTTTAACCTCACAGCTGTAAACGCAGCATGCAGCGGAAAAAAACCCAGGAGTGCGAGCTGACTGTCTCTGTGTTCTGTCTCTGTGCTGTGGGGGTTGAATCAAACCGCTACACTGCTCCCCCCCAGAGGGCACGGTAGGGGACCGTGACCTCGATGTTGCAGTTTGGGCAGCGAGCAGGGAAAAGCTCCGTGCAGGAGGAGGGGGAGGGGGGCAGCAAATGCTGACCAGGCGCGGGAAAATCGTTCGAGTCGCGCCAAAAGTGTTTGCTGCTCCGCGATGTCCCGTCTGAACATGCGGAGATCAGAAGAAGAAAAAAATTAGTCTCTGACTCCTCTCGTGGCCATGAAGAAAAGCAGGAGCGGCTGTAAGAAAAAAAAAAAAAAGAAACAAAAGCAGAGGGACTGGCGTGTTGGCTTTAGGTGCAGGAGCAACCCCAAAGCCCCCCGGGAACAGCTGACGGCTGAAATCCCTTTGTGCCGTGGCTGAGACCATTAGAAAATCCAGTGGCGAGCTGCGTGCTTGCTTCAGGTGAACGAGCAGCCCTGAAGGTTCCGAGGGTGGCGATCGGCCGTTTTTCTTGGGCATGTGCAGCGGTGGAGGACGATGGCGGTCTCTGTAGCCTTTATTGCCCCGTGCATGGTGTGCCGTCCTCGTAACTCCCCGGTGCGCGCACGGGGGTTCCGTGCTTGGGTGGGCCGCTGGAGAGGAAACCAGGGTCGGAAACTTGGTGGAGATCGGCGCAGTCTGCGCCGAAAAACATCTCTGACAAGCCGTGGCTGCAGATTAGTCATGGTGCGTTCAGGTCCACGTGTGCTCCGTCGGCCATGGGAGTCGCCCGCATGTGCTCTCATGTGGAGGAGCTGCGCGGCCGGTCCCGCGTGGATGTGCCGATCTCAGCGAGGGTGCGCCATGACACTCTCTGCCGCTTACCCGGTCTTGGTTGATGTCCTGAGAGCAGTTCGCCCGCCGTGGGCTCTGCATCGAGGCCTCCCTGAGGCAGCAGGGAGGGCAGACCAGTCAGGCCGCTGCGACGGAGCATTCATGCCCGGGTGCTGCGTTCGCTGGCCGCCCGTTTTCTTCAGTCTCGGGTCGCCAGTGTGGCTGTTCAGATCAGAAGGTTGCGTTTGCACAAAACGTGTGCATTCCGGGGTCACCAGTGAAGATGATAAAATAAAGGCAGCGTTGGATTTTTAAATAGCTTTGTTATCACCCGCCTTCATCAGAACTCGGCTGCAGCCCATGGCTTGAGCAGGCTGCAGCTTCATTCCTCCAGCTCTCAAAGAGAGGAGACACGTGTGTGTCTACCAGTTGCAGAATCAGAAAGAGAGGCAGATTTTACAGCACAGTGCAGCATATATACTCAGCTCAGACAATACATCAAAGACATTCACAGCAGTCAATCTGGGCATTTGCATATCAGAGGTACAGACAGGATGCATGAACACAATGCATGGATGACACTTTAACCTCACAGCTGTAAACGCAGCATGCAGCGGAAAAAAACCCAGGAGTGCGAGCTGACTGTCTCTGTGTTCTGTCTCTGTGCTGTGGGGGTTGAATCAAACCGCTACAACTCCATTCGAT
Organism: Pholidichthys leucotaenia; assembly: GCA_020510985.1. Classification (NCBI taxonomy): domain Eukaryota; kingdom Metazoa; phylum Chordata; class Actinopteri; order Cichliformes; family Pholidichthyidae; genus Pholidichthys; species Pholidichthys leucotaenia. The sequence continues at coordinate 184,498,335 of CM035840.1, read as the reverse complement.
CCTTTAGGAGAAATTGTCGTAAGGTAGAACGCTTATCCACCCAATTGGAGGTTCACAGACTCAATCTAAGGAAGCTTAGAGCCTCTTTATGAGGCTCGTTTGTGAGAACCCGGGACTGTGTGTCCGACACGATCATCAGTAGCACGGGGGCCCCCCAGGGAACGGTGCTGGCTCCCTTCCTGTTCACTCTTTATACTGCGGACTTCTCACACAACACAACACACTGCCATCTACAGAAGTTCTCTGATGACTCTGCGATCGTTGGCCTCATCTCCAATGGAGATGAAGCTGAGTACAGAGGGCTTATCCAGGACTTCGTGGACTGGTGCCATCGGAACTGCCTCCAGATCAACGCGAGGAAAACTAAGGAGCTGGTGGTGGACTGCCGCAGGCATGGGCAGCCCCTCACAGTACCAGTAAATATACAGGGAACAGACATCGAGATGGTGACATCCTATAAGTACCTGGGTATTCATCTGAACAATAAACTAGACTGGTCACACAATACTGATGCACTCTACAAGAAGGGACAGCGCAGGCTGTTCCTGCTGAGGAGACTCAGGTCTTTTGGTGTACAAGGGGCGCTGCTGAAGTCATTCTATGACACGGTGGTGGCATCAGCCATCACTTTTGGAGTGGTCTGCTGGGGCAGTGGCATTACTGCAGCCGATAGGAAGAGACTGAACAAACTGATTAAGAAAGCTAGCTCTGTCCTGGGGCAGCGCCTTGATCCGATGGAGGAGATAGGAGAGAGAAGGACGGTGGCTAAACTGTCATCTCTGCTGGAGTCCGAGTTCCACCCTATGCAGGACATACTGAATGCACTGAGGAGCTCATTTAGCAGCAGACTACATCATCCCAGGTGCACAACCGAGAGGTTTCGTAGGTCCTTCCTACCAACGGCTGTCAGACTGTACAACCTAAGCAGGGCTGCTCGCAGAGATAGCAAAAAGACGTAACAAACTAATAGTTTTTTGAATGCAAAAGATGCAATAGACTTACACAATGGTCCCCTCCGGCATACAACTAGGAACATACCGGTCGCTATGGAGGGTGAGAATATGTATGGGCACATAATCATACCATGTAGGATAACTAAGTAGACGGTTATGCTGTTTCATTCCATCTAGCAACAATGCTCTGCACTGTGTGTGTTTATATATTTGCATATTTATTCCATCTAGCTACAATGCTCAGCACTGGGTGTGTTTATATATTTATATATCTACATATTATTCCATCTAGCTACATTGCTCCGCACTGTGTGTGTTTATATACTTGCATATTTATTCCACCTAGCTGCAATGCTCCGTACTGTGGGTGTTTATATATTTACATATTTATTCCATCTAGCTACAATGCTCTGCACTGTGTGTTCATATATTCATATATTTATTCCATCCAGCTACAATGCTCTGCACTGTGTGTCTGTGTGTGTGTGTATATATACTGTATATATTTTATAGTAATACGTACATATGTTTATTAGCTGCTCTTGCTTGCTTGTTTTTTTTCTTGCCTTCTGATTGTTGCTCTGAGTGTTGCTATCCCTGTGCTGTTGCAATCCTGGAATTTCCCCGTTGTGGGACTAATAAAGGCTTATCTTATCTTATCTTATCTTATCTTATCTTATCTTTAAATGACATGCTGAGGGATGCCAGGAATCAGTATTTTTGAAAAATAATTTTCACAAATAAGAAAAATCCTTGAGTCTTATTTGACACAATTAACACTCTTGTCTCACCTGCTGCCTCTCTAATTCCTGTGTTCTGTAAAACAGGCAGTAACAAATGTCTTAATTCCTTTGTTGATAAGATTAGAGATGTCCGGGAAAACATTTTACCATCATCTTTTAACTGTGCCAGTGTTATGCCCTCACCTTGTACTTGGTCCACTTTTAATCCTGTGACCCTTCCGGACATCACAGCTCTGCTGCAGAAGATGAAACCCTCCTCTTCCCCTGCTGATGTTCTCCCTACTAAGCTGTTTGTAGCATTTTTTGAGTCAGTTGGTCCTTCAGTTGTTGAACTGATACACATTTCACTTTCAGCTGGTGTGGTTTCCAGATCCTTCAAACATGCAGTGGTTGAACCAACACTTGAGCCGAGTTTGGATCCATCACAGCCAAATAATTATAGGCCAATCTCTAAACTCTCTTGTATATTAAAAATTCTGGAAAAGGTAGTGGTTGAGCAGCTTATGTCCTTTTTGGCAAATTGTAATATCATGGATAAATTTCAGTCGGGCTTTCGGATAAATCATTCTACTGAAACAGCTTTAGTCAGAGTCTCCAGTGACATTATGATGGCAGCTGATACTGCACAGTCTACACAACTACACAGTTGTGGTTTTATTGGCTCTTTCTTTTGCATTTGATACTGTTGATGACTGTATAATGATCAACAGACTCAAAGAGCTAGGGTTGTCTGGTTCTGTTTTAAAATGGTTTTCATTGTACCTCACTGAAAGAACCTTTAACGTGTCCATGAATCAGATCTTTTCTGAAATAGCACAGTATTCATGTGGGGTACCACAAGGCTCAGTGCTAGGACCCATTTTATTTATAATTTACATTCTGCCACTGGGACGGATAATTAGCCAGTTCAAAGATATTTCTTATCAAGATGGATGGATCTTTATGTTTGTAGTTGTATTGCTCTTTTAAAGAGTCCGAGCTTCACATGCCGTCATCTTTAACTAACTGCTTGTCTAACATCAAACAGTGGTTAAGTGCAAACTTTTTACAGTTTAACTCAGACAAGACAGAGACATCAATTATCACTCCTGAAAATAAAATCCCACTTATTAAGCACCATTTGGGTATCCTAGGTTCCACTGTCCAGGCGAGTCTTCGGAATCTTGGTGTTAGTTTTGACTCAGCTATGTCTCTTGAGCACCACATTAATCAATTAACTAGAAACTGTTTCTTCCATCTGAAGAATATTTCTTAAGTTGAGAACCCTGGTGTTGAAGGCGGAACTTGAGGTGATTATTCATGCTTTTATTTCTTCTGGCTTAGACTATTGTAATAGTGTGGAGAATGTGGGAATGACGAGGCTGAGTTTATCTCACGAGTCAGGTTTATTCACATTCTCCAACATCATCCAAAAACAGAAAGAGAAAGAACCCCCCAGACATTCGTTCTTTTATACCCCGGAATATCAAAGCACACAGTCACATTGTATTTAATCCCAAGTCACAATGCGTCTTCTTCCAGGTCTTATCACCTCCACCTAAAGTCACTGGCGGCCAGGAAATCCCCCAAGGCCATCTCTCTGCATACCAAAGACCACATTTCACATCCTCCTGGTAACTCCTAGGAGGCTCAGTCCCTTTGTGCATCTGAGACGTGAAGCATACAGTAAGCATACAGTGATTATACATATGAAGCATATGAAACTCACATATGTGTCCCACATGACCCCCCCCCCCCCCCCAAACGTCTAAGATGGAACAACGGAATAACAGTCTGCATGTCATGATAAAATCACACACATCAGTCCACATGCTGCTTGGGCCTCAGTCTTCTCCCGTATCTGCTGTAAGTGGGCTTTACCACCTCCGCGGCACCCTCCTGCTGGGGAGCTGCTGTCTGAGGATGAGAACTGTTAGTCAATCCCTGTGGGTGCTCTGGGGAATGCTCCCTAGGGGGTCTGCCACGCCGAGGAGCCCTGGCCAACTGCACGCCTTCGTCAGCCACCACAAAAGCGGGTTTGAGCCTGTTTATGCCAATCATCTCTTTTCTGCCCCCCAAATCTAGCAAAAAATGCTTATCTCCTGTTTCCAGCACTCTAAATGGTCCATCATAAGGTGGTCGCAACGATGGGCGATGTGCATCGTGTCTGACAAAAACAAACTCCGCATTTTTTAAAGCCTTGGGCACAAAAACTCGCAGAAAACTGTGGTGAACGGGGCCAGGCAGCGTGCTTGATTCCGTGCTACTCTGCAACCGCTGAGCTGGGGAGCACTCCGGCGCAGGATTATCTGGGAGAAATTCCCCGGGCAGCCGAAGTGGCTGTGCAAAAACTAGCTCAGCCGGGGAGGCTTCTAAATCCTCTTTAGGTGCAGAACGCAACCCCAATAAAACCCATGGTAGCCTTTCCACCCAATTTGCATCTGTAAGCGATGCTCTGAGGGCTGCCTTCAATGACCTGTGAAAACGTTCGCATAACCCGTTAGCCTGCGGGTTGTACGTGGTCGTGCGGTGAATCGTTGCCCCCAGGCTGCGGGCCATCGTTGACCAAAGTTCGGAAACAAATTGAGGGCCTCTGTCGGACATAATGTCTGACGGGACTCCAAAACGCGCTACCCATGCCATTAAGAACGTGCGCGCCACCTCCTTGGCTGTGGTTGACGACAGTGGGACCACTTCCGGCCAGCGCGTGGTGCGGTCAACCATTGTCAGAAGATGTGTGCACCCCTGTGAGGGCGGGAGGGGGCCTACGAGGTCCACGTGAACATGATCAAACCTCTTACCCGGGATGTGAAACGGCTCCAAGGGAGCTCTCGTATGTCTGTGTACCTTGGCTCGTTGACAAGCCATGCAGGCTGCTGCCCACTCCCTAACTTGTTTGCGCAGGCTCGGCCATACAAATTTCTCTCCCACCATTTTGACCGACGCACGCACTCCCGGGTGCGCCAGAGAATGGATCGAGTCAAAAACGCGGCGGCGCCACGCGGCCGGTACCGCAGGACGCGGTCGCCCAGTGGAGACATCGCAGATTAGGGGGGGCATGCCGTCTTGCAGCACCCTGTTCTCCAGCCTTAACCCTGTTGGTCCAGACTGGAGCGCACGCACGTCCGCGTCGCTAACCCGATCCGCGGCCATGGCTGCAAAATCTACCCCTACGCGGGCTGGAGCCGCCACGGCGCGCGAGAGGCAGTCTGCCACTACATTAAGTTTACCCGCCACATGCTGGATATCGGTAGTAAACTCTGAGATCGCGGCCAGCTGTCTCTGCTGCCGGCCCGACCACGGTTCTGAAACCTTGGCCATCGCTAAAGTCAGCGGCTTGTGATCAACGAACGCGGTGAAACGGCGTCCCTCCAGCCAGAACTGGAAGTGGTGAATGGCCAAGTGGAGATCCAACAACTTCCTGTCGAATGCGCTGTATTTTCGTTCACTATCGCGCAAGGTCCTGCTGAAAAAGGCGAGCGGTTGCCAAGCCCCGGCTACATACTGCTCCACGACTGCCCCTATGGCCACATCTGACGCGTCAGTAGTGAGCGCTATGCGGGCCGTTGGGTCTGGATGTGCTAACAACGCAGTGTTTGCCAGGGCTGTTTTGACTTCCGAGAATGCGCGCTCTCGCTCCGGAGACCATTCGATTTTATTTGTGGGTTTTTGTTTTTTTAGCGCGGCATACAACGGTTGCATGAGCTGTGCTGCGCGGGGGAGGAAAGGTTACAAAAATTCACCATTCCCAAAAACTCCTGTAACGCTTTGACCGTTTGTGGCTGGGGAAAATTTGTTACTGCGCGCACTTTGTCAGGCAGAGGAACCGCTCCTTCTGGAGAGACGTGATGCCCCAAAAAATCAATCTGCGTCACCCCGAATTGACACTTCGCTGGGTTGATTATTAACCCGTGCTCTCCCAACCTCTGGAAAACTGCCGTGAGGTGATTTTCGTGTTCGTCTTCAGACGCGCTGGCTACCAAGATGTCGTCCAGGTAGACGAACACGAAGGGGAGATCGCGCAAGACCGCGTCCATCATGCGTTGGAACGTCTGCACAGCGCCTTTAAGCCCAAACGGCATGTGCAAAAACTCGAATAGGCCAAACGGAGTTATTACCGCTGTTTTGGGTATGTCCTCAGCGCGCACTGGGACTTGGTGGTACCCGCGGACCAAGTCTATCTTAGAAAAAACACGCGCCCCCGCCAAATGAACGGAAAAATCTTGGATATGCGGGATTGGGTAGCGGTCGTGCGCTGTAGCGTTGTTCATCCTGCGGAAATCTCCGCAAGGTCGCCACGAGCCGTCAGCTTTAGGGACCATGTGAAGCGGGGAAGCCCATGGGCTTTTCGAACGCCTGATGATGCCCAGCTTTTCCTGGTTGGCAAACTCCTCGCGCGCTATGGTCAGTTTAGCTGTATCCAAGCGCCGAGCTTTTGCAAAAACGGGCGGTCCGGTGGTAGTAATAAAATGTTCCACTCCGTGTTTAGCGACAGCTGCTGAAAATGTGGGAACCGTGAGTGCTGGGAACTGAGTGAGTAGTGTGTGGAACTTACCGCTTGCCGTTGCGACGTTGGCTTGTGCTGTGGGCGGGGTCACTCGGGCTGCACAGGGAATAGAATAAAAAAGTGCATTAACCAGGCGCCTATTAGCAAGATCAACCAACAAACCATGTGAGCACAGAAAATCAGCTCCCAACATATTGAAGCTCACTGCAGCTATAACAAAAGTCCACTCAAATGTACGGCCGTGTAGGGACAGAAGCAGAGTCCTCTCACCAAAGGTCTTAATCCTTGAGCCGTTCGCTGCTGACGCTCCGTGACCTCCGGGACCCGCCAGCCGGTCAGCATAGGTAGGCGTGATGAAACTCACTTGGGAGCCTGTGTCCACGAGGAATTGCCTCCCCGAACGCGCATCCGTCAAGTAGAGCAGCTTGTTCTCTTCACCGAGGGCCGCGGCTGCTACCAACCCCCAGCTTTGGCGTTTCCCGAGCGCTTGAACTGGCACAGTGGTATACATTTGCGTGCCCTCTCTGCAAAGCGGCGATGGTAGAAACAGAGGTCGTCTCCTCCGCGATCCTTGGCCCTCGCCGCCGCCGTTGTCGGTGGGTCTGCTACCGCCGCCTCTGGCCCCCTGCCATCTCCGGCCATCACGCCGAGCTCCGTCACTGCCGCGGTGGCCACGCACTGTTTGCTGGCGTTGAGAATCCGTTGTGCCTCCTGGACCAGCGCGCGGAAGTCCCGCTGGGCCAACAACGGCAAACTGGCCAGGGTCGCTCTCGTGGCCGACGGTAGGGTTCTCAGAAAAATGTGGGTGAAGAGGAAGTCGTCGCCGTCTGAGCCCCTCAACCTCAGCATGTCCTCCATCAAGTCGACGGATGTGCTATCTCCCAAGTCGTTCAGAGCCAGGAGCCTCTCCGCTTTCTCCTGGACTGAGGGGGTGAAACGCTGGATGAGCGCAGCCTTCAACCCGCCGTATTTGTCATCGGCCAGTGGGCGCTCCAAAAGGCTCTGTACATGTCGAGCCGTGCGGTTGTCGAGCTTGGCAATAACATGGTAGAATTTCGTGTCATCTACCGTTATCCCCCGGAGGGCGAACTGTGCTTCGGCCAAGTGGAACCAGGAGCACGGGTTGTCTTGCCAGAAGTCTGGTAGCTTGACTGTGGCTGCGTTCACCTGGCTGGCTCCTGCCGAGTCCGGCTCAGGGGAATTTCTTTTGCTCATGATACGTCTTAGGGTCACCAGTGTGGAGAATGTGGGAATGACGAGGCTGAGTTTATCTCACGAGTCAGGTTTATTCACATTCTCCAACATCATCCAAAAACAGAAAGAGAAAGAAACCCCCAGACATTTGTTCTTTTATACCCCGGAACATCAAAGCACACAGTCACATTGTATTTAATCCCAAGTCACAATGCGTCTTCTTCCAGGTCTTATCACCTCCACCTAAAGTCACTGGCGGCCAGGAAATCCCCCAAGGCCATCTCTCTGCATACCAAAGACCACATTTCACATCCTCCTGTTAACTCCTAGGAGGCTCAGTCCTTTTGTTCATCTGAGACGTGAAGCATACAGTAAGCATACAGTGATATACAGTACATATGAAGCATATGAAACTCACATATGTGTCCCACAATAGTCTTTTTACTTGTCTGAGCCAAAAGCATCTTCAACACCTCCAGGATGTTCAAAATTTGGCTGCCAGACTTTTAACTCACTCTAAGAAAAGGGCTCACATTACACTGGTTTTAGCAGCACTTCACTGGCTCCCAGTTGGTTTTAGCATTCAGTTTAAAATTTTAGTTCTTGTTTTTAGAGCTATTCATGATCAGGTCCCTAAATACATCACTGAGCTGCTTGAAGTGTAAAACCCCTCACGGTCTTTGAGCTCCTCGGATCAACTTTTACTGGCTGTCCCTTGAACACATTTTAAAACTGGAGGTTATGGAGCCTTTCAGGCAGTGGCACCAAAATTGTGGAATGGTCTTCCCATTTTCCTTGCACTCAGTAGACTCTGTTGACGCTTTTAAAAAGCAGATGAAGACACTGCTGTTTAAACAGGCTTTTTAGTTTAATTATGGATTATGGTTTTTTTATATTTTTAATGTTTCTATGTTTTTTCTATGCCTTTATTGTTGTGTCTGTGATTATGTGTTTTATTTTATTGTGAAACACTTTGTGATTCTTTCTGTGAGAAGTGCTATATAAATAAATTTTACTTACTTGCTTCCTTACTATTTCACACCACTGTATCACTTACAAATACAAAAGAAAAGTCATGAAGTCATGTAAAAACATCACAAAATTTAAGAGGGAATGTTTCAACTTCATCATAAATAGTTGTAAATTTATAAGAAAACAGTTGTGAATGCAATGAGAAAATTAAAAACATAAATTAGGAGAAAAACCTCACAAATTGGCACGAGTAAATCGGTTACTTTCTAGTGGAAAAAGTTTTTTAGTTGGCACTTTCTTATTAAGTAATATCCTTGGTGACTCCAGCTTTTTATGCTTGAATAATTAGTATCAATAACTGATATAACTTTTATTGCCTGAGGACAGTTTCTGGCTGCTCTGCCACGTCTCCGTCTGTGCAGCTGTCTCGTCTGTGATGTCTTCCTTATTTAGTAACATAACATTAATAATTAAGTGCAGTTTTTCAAAGTATTCTTAATTTGTAACAAATTTTTGGATGTCTTAATATCTCAACTGATTATTTAGTCCAAAAGAATGCAAAAACGTAAGGTACATTAATTCTCTTCCTTTCAGGCACTGCCGACACCATGGAACTGTCCCCCGTGCTGATCGTCAGTGACGATGAAGGTAACACGTCTCCCATTTACATCTCTTCTGTTGAGGAGAATGTTGTAGGTATGGTTGCCGTAGCCAGGCAGTCTGTAGAGGGAGAGGTCGTTGTCATCAGTGACAGTGAGGAGGAAGAGGGGGATGTTGATGATGGTAGTAGTGCATGGTTTGGTGATGATGAGGAAGAGGTAGAGACTGTTGCCATAGCTGGGCAGTCTGTAGAGTTCACTGACAGTGAGGGGGAGGAAGGTAATGATAGTTTGGTGGTTAGTAGTGACAGAGATGTTGGTTATGAAGGGGAGGATGTGTCCTCAGCTCAGGACTTTCTTGATGAGGAACAAGATGAAAAGGACAGCAACATCGACGTTGTGACCATTCCTGGGCTTGTCCCCCCCTCTCATCTTGGACATGGTCCTTTCTCAGCCTTTAGGGCACAGGAGGGGGAGGTTCTTAAACCTTCTGGCTACATCGGGTTTGTTCACCATGTTGGTGGTCCATTCTTGCCCTACACCAGGCCAAAGGGCCAAGATGATGAGGACAGCGACATCGATGTTGTATCTGTTCCTGGACTTGTCCCCCCCTCTCATCTTGGACATGGTCCTTTCTTGCCCTTTCAGGTACAGGAACAAGAGGAAGAGGAGAGCGACATTGACGTTGTAGCTGTTCCTTTACTTGTTTCCCCCACTCATCTTGGACATGGTCCTTTCTTGCCCTTTAGGGCACATGAGGGGGAGGTTCTTAAACCTTCTGGCCACAATGGGTTTATTCACCATGTTGGTGGTCCTTTCTTGCCCTACACCACGCCACAGGAGATCCTTGAAGAGCCCCGTCCCTCAACATCCACTCTTCCTTTCTCAAGAAAGAGGCACATCGAGGAAGGTTATGAGGAACAGCCTTTTTTTAAGATACTGAGGGCGGACTGTGAGGAGAAACTGGGCCTCTCCACCTCTGGCCTCCTCTCCACCTCTGGGCTTTCATCCAGCCGTCATCCCTGCTCCTCTGACGAGTGTAGCGAGTTGTGCTTTTTTGAGCGTCATTTTATTCCAGTTAGGGAGGATGACATTGACTCTGATTGGGAGCTGTGGGATAGCTGTTAGTTTAGATTGTGTTTTCTAAGTTTTTCAGAGTCATGTGTTATGTTTGGCAGGGTAGGCAGTGTCCTAGGTAGCATCTTGCACCAGGACATTTCTTTATTTGGTTGTTCATGTTTCAACAATAGGAAGCCTTCCTGTGCATCTGGCAGGGTTGGCCATCTCCTTGGCACCAGGAGTTTCTTTTATTATATATAGATGAACGGCATATATGGTCAGTCTTATTGTCTGGCAGGATAGACGGTGTCCTAGGTAGTGTCTTGCACTAGGATATTATTTACTTAGTTTACTGAATAATAAAAAAAAGAGACTGGTGGAAGGAAAAGGCTTATTATATAAAAGTGTTGACAAGGGATGGAAGAAGGAAGAGTGGTTGGTGTTTTGTCCTGATGTGGGTAGGACTTAAATCTAGATATTAAACTGAGTGTTATGATATGTTATATCTGATTCGAGTTAATTTTCCTTGACTACCCACCTGTTGTTCTTCTGTGTCTATGTCCTTGTCATCTGGGGCCCTGCGGGTGTCATGAATGGCCCCTCGGGGCAGAGAGGCGAGACCCACGCACCAACTGGGAGTTTGGGCAGTTTATTACAGAAACAACAAAAAAGTTCAACAAGTGCTCAAAAATACAATGAGGGAGAAAAACTTATAAGAATACACGCCAGAGTGAGGTAGGACTCTGGCAGAGATAAGGAGAATGTCCAACAATCAAGACAGCAGCAATGACAGAATGAAAATCAGGCTCTTAAATAAGGATCAAAACCCACTGACATGATGAACCACAGGTGTGGGTATCTGAATGGGCAGGAGAAAGCGAAGATATACATCAGCTGCGGCAATGAGAGGGAAGTGAACCAAAACTGACGGCTGACAGGGCACGCCCACACAAGCTTCATGTCCCTGACAGCTGTCAACAGTAAAAGGAAACACTGGGGATATACAGAATGAAATAACATACTAAATGAATATAAATAAGTACAAATAAGTACAGAATAAAAATATGACACTAACACAAACAGGAAAACAAAAAACAGGAAAACAGGAAAACACAAACAAAAAACACATAAACCCAAACAGCATGAGATGCAACAGATGAGTGATTAGGCAGAAGAAGTCATGAAACTGAGTCTGGCGGAAAACTCCAGCACTCGGATCATGACAGATCCCCCCTCCCAAGGGGTGGATTCCAGACACCCCAGAGTAACATCAAAAGAAAAAGAAAAATCCTGTCCCCCTCCCAAGGGGTGGATTCCAGACACCCCAGAGTAACATCAAAAGAAAAAGAAAAATCCTGTCCTCCCCCAGCAAAGCACAACAATAACTCACCCAGGGTGGGTGGTGGGGGGAACAGGCCAGGAGGGAACAAAACAAAATGCCGCTCAGGACCCACACCAGTCAGACCCTCAACACCCCAAAGCCCCCTGGACTGAGGAGCTGAACAGTTCAGGCAGGCAACCAGAGTCCCAGACCCGTCAGATAGTGTGATAGTACGAGTCGGGTGGACTCCCAGAGAACATGGGCCACCCAACTCTGCAGTACAGTCTGTCGGGTGGCCTGCCAGAGTTTTTCAGCCACCCGACAGATTAAGTGGCTCAGGAGGCGGCTGCCTGATGGGAAGGGCAAACAGTGAGAAGGCGAGGGGAGCTGAAGGAACCACAATGGCGTCAGGCAGCGGAGGAGGAACCACAACGGCATCTGACAGCGGAGGAGAAACCATGACAGCTTCTGGCAAAGATGGAGAGGGGACCACGATGGTGTCTGGCGAAGGAGGAGGGAGCTTGACACCCTTGGTCAAGCCAGCAGCACCCTGGGTGGTCTCGGATTGGGACAAATCCGGGACCACCGCAGCCGCGGTGGCTCCTGGCTTAAAGGAAGCTGCACCCACAGTGGTTCCTGGCTGGAGCGAAGTTGCACCCTCGGTGGCTCCGGGCTGGAACGGAGCCACACCCTCAGTGGACCCGGACTGGGCTGTGGCTGCACCCTCGGCGGACTCAGACTGGACCAAGGCTGCACCCTTGGTGGACCCGGACTGGGCCATGGCTTCTCCCACAGTGGCCCCCAGGCTTGGGCATAATGCCCATAGCAGGCCCCCAACGGAGCACAGCACCCAATTTGGACTCAAACTGGGGCGTAGCACCCATGACAGTCCCTGACTGGGACACAGCACCCACAGAGACCCAGACAGGAAAGGAGCTGCACCCACAGAGGTCCCAGGCTGGGACAGAGCACCCACAACAACCTCAGTGGGGGGAGCTGGACCCACGACAACCTCATGCAGCGAGCCTGGACCCACGGAGACATCTGGCACAGGTGGATCTTTCCCGGCGACCCTGGGAGAAGACTCAGAAAAAACAGGAAGAGGAACAGGATCAGGGTCACTGGCAGCGGCGGAGCCCGGCAAGGTGGGGCTTCCCTCACCAAGAGCCAGACAAGACCTCTCCAAAACAGATATGAGGAAAAACAAAGGAGAGCACTTGCCTGAGCTCGAGCTTCACCGCTGTCCAGGACTCCTTCAATCCAAGCGATGGCTCCCCGGGCTTGGCCCCCTCGAGATCCAGCTCCTACTCTGCTACAGTGGCCCCTGCAGCAGGCATGGTGGTTGTTACAGTCTCAGTACCCCCAAGGTAAAGTGACCCACGCTGGTGGTTCGTCCAGCGTGGAAGCTGGGAATTGGCTCACTGCTAGCATTGGAACTAGGTCCTCCAAGTCCGGCAGTTGAGTTCTGGGGTCAGCGGACACTCAGGGGCGAGGGGAGGAGACACAGAGTGGGCAGGTGAGAAATTGGTAGCTGCAGCAGGTGGTGAGAGCTCAGGGGACTGCATACCCTGAGCCTCACTACCAGGAATCAGACAAGGCATATCATTACAAAATGAAGGGGAATGAAATGACACTTGCCTGTGTGCCTGGGTTGTGATGTTTTCTGCTGCAGCTGGCGTGTAGTCATCCCTCTCTGTGTCTACAGTGGAAGCGGGCCCCTCAGAGGATTATGGAGGAGCCGCCCCTGCGGGCACGGAAACAGGTGGAACCGGAAGAGAAATGGCCAAATCCTCAGCAGTGGGAAAGGACGCTGAGGAGAAGGGAGAGGCAGCAGCTGCAGGAAAAGTAGGTGCTGGCAAGGCAGCCGGAGGGGAAAATGACAAAGCACTGTTGCGGAGGTCTTCTCCCTCGGTGAAGGAGGGGCTGCTTACTGGGAGGCAGAGGCGTTTTTTTTGGCGGCCCAGAGCAGGATGACAGTGTCTCGGAGCTGGCGATGCGGGAGCTGGAGGAAAAGCTGGCGAGCAGGGAGGGTTGAAGGACATCTGCCGTGGAGGGCGTCTCCATGTTGGTTTCGGCTCTGCTGGAGACAGCCCCATCGTCAGCCCGGGAAAGGATTGTTGCAGCTTGGAAACCGTGGACAACAGTTCCGCATATTGGGCATATTTCCACAGACCGTGGTGTGCCTCCAGGATTCCCACCGCTCCATTCAAACTCTACCAGGTTTTTTTGGGTCCGCGGGCGACAAGAGCTTCATCCACAAAACTTTGGATACAGTCAGCAGCCCAGTCCTCCTCCAGGCTCAGGGACCCCGCTACCAATCTCCCTTTATTAGATGGAGGCCGACATGCTGGGGACATGATAGCTCCAAAGACAGGTGAGAGAAACAAAAAAGGGCAAAAAATCCACAAACTCACAGCGGCTGGGTCTCTACTGGCTGCTGTCTACTGTCATGAATGGCCCCTCGGGGCAGAGAGACGAGACCCATGCACCAACTGGGAGTCTGGACAGTTTATTACAGAAACAACAAAAAAGTTCAGCAAGTGCTCAAAAATACAAAAATACAATGAGGGAGAAAAACTTACAAGAATACATGCCAGAGCGAGGTAGGACTCTGGTGGAGATAAGGAGAATGTCCAACAATCAAGACAGCAGCAATGACAGAATGAAAATAAGGATCAAAACCCACTGACATGATGAACCACAGGTGTGGGTACCTGAATGGGCAGGAGAAAGCGAAGATATATAATTGGGATCAGCTGCGGCTTTGAGAGGGAGGCGAACCAAAACTGACAGCTGACAGACACGCCTACACAAGCTTCATGTCCCTGACAATTGTCAACAGTAAAAGGAAAACTAGGGATATACAGAATGAAATAACATACTAAATGAATATAAATAAGCACAGAATAAAAATATGACACTAACACAAACAGGAAAATGGCAAGCAAAACAAAAAACACATAAACCCAAAAGGCATGAGATGCAACAGATGAGTGATTAGACAGAAGAAGTCATGAGACCGAGTCTGGCAGAAAACTCCAGCACTCGGTGCATGACAGCAGGCCCCTACTGATGGATCCAGTGATGACAAAACAACACCAACCCTGAGACAAATGGAGGACACTCCCTACCCTTCACCTGCTGCCAGTCACAGAAAAGGTCAGTAAAATGTTTTTCAGTGTAACAGTCGTTTTTGGTAGTTTTCATGTGTTGCATCTATTCTACTCTGAAGTGTCATATCACTCACCCAGTTTTTATGGCTTTCCATATTTTCTCCATGAACTTCAGAAGCTGCACTGTGAAGAAGTGACCAGCCAGGACCAGAGGGACAGACAAGGAGGACACACAATAGAGCGTGTGCGACTGGTGATAAAGTGAGCTCCTAACACTGAATACTAGCTACAGTGACACATAGCCATAGCAGGTTCAGAAAATAAGATCATACTGGATTTAGGTGATCATGGTGACATTATACAAAATGTGTGCCCCCCCCCCCCCCCCCCACAATTCATGTCAGGACAGGATTCTTGTGGTTTGGAATCTCAAGAGTGGACGTCAGCCAAGTACAGCATCTACTGAACGCCAACTAAACAAGTAAGAAAACAAGTTGAAAGCTGCCATTTCTATGAAGTTGTGCTAAGCTAAGCTATAGTTGTCATTACAGTATCTTTTAAACATCTAATCTTACAGTATCTGATGAACACACGTCTTTTAAAATACACTTTCCAAACAACCATTTGTTTTTCTTCTTCTTTACTTCTGGAGCAGACAGTTGGTGATCTGAGGAAGGCCCAGCAGCACAGTCGCCCCCTGAACACACTCCTTTGTAGATCCTGCTCCCAGACCCCAAACCAGCCAGTCCACTGACAGAAGATGGAGACGACTGAGACCAGAGGAGGAAGACGACGTGAAGCTGCCCACACACAAGGAGATCAGAGTTCATCATAGGACTGAAACTGCTCTAGTGAAAGTGGCCAATGATTTACTGATAACATCCCATAATGGACTTGCATCCATACTTGTGCTTTTAGATTTCAGTGTAGCTTTTGACGCTATTGGCCATAAGATTTTATTTCTTAGACTGGAACATTCTTTAGGCCTTAAAGGAGCCTCATTCACCAGTTTAGATTTCACATGTCATAGTTTTGAATTTTACTATTACTGTCTACTGTGTCCACTAAAAACACTGCTATGTGTGCGTAGTGTTTGGAAAATACATCACTAGGCCCTGCTACACGTGCATCTTGTTGTAGTGCTACCTGTGAGGTTTGTTAGCCAGCTTGGAAAAAGCCTTTAAAAATGCTGTAATCCCAGGTTAACCTAGCTTTGGTGCAACATAGCACGTCATATCTGAAAGCTCTTCCAGCTGTATCATGCTGTTATCTGTATGAATAATCCCCCCCCCCATCCAGTTGTGGCAGAAGGCTGCCTCTCCCTGAGCCTGGTTCTGTCGTAAGTTTCTTCCTATAAGGGAGTTTTTCCTCCCCACTGTCGCCTAGTACTTGCTGATAGGGGATAGTTGGGTTTTTTTCTGAATTACTGAATGACTTGTATCTGATGTATTTGCCACCTTAAAGGGGTCATTGATCACTTTTTCCACATTTTAACAGCTCACACATGTCTTAATGAAGTGTTAGTGACATATTTTGTTCACATTTTCTTTAATTTTTTAATTATTGAAGTGCCTTGAGCCAGTGGAGGAGATAGGAGAGAGAAGGATGGTGGCTAAACTGTCATCTCTGCTGGAGTCTGAGTCCAACCCTTTGCAGGACATACTGAATGCACTGAGGAGCTCATTTAGCAGTAGGCTACATCATCCTAGGTGTGCGACCGAGAGGTTTCGCAGGTCCTTCCTACCTACAGCTGTCAGACTTTATAACCTAAGCAGGGCTGCGTGCAGAGATAGCAAAAAAAAAACACGTGACAACCTAATAGTATTGAATGCAAAAGATGCAACAGGCTTACACAAACGGTCCCCTCCAGTATACAACTAGGATAATATCAGTCGCTACGGAGGGTGACAGTATGTATGGGTACATATTCATACTATGTGGGGTAACTAAATAGACTGTTATGCTATTTATTCCATCTAGCTACAATGCTCCGCACTGTGTTTATATATTTATGTGTACATATGTATATTTACTGCTCTTACTTTCTTATCTTCTAAATTATTGCTCTGAGTGTTGCTATCCCTGTGCTGTGGCAATCCTGGAATTTCCCCGTTGTGGGACTAATAAAGGCTTATCTTATCTTAAATGTTTTATTTTCCTGGCTTTCTTGAAACGCTCTGATTTACAGCCTGTCACTTTAAGAAACATCCTTCAGCTGTTCAACTCCACCCTCCCTCTTATGTCAGTTAGCCATTAGCTGAGTAGCTTCTAGCTTGGATGAGCAGCACTGGTTCACTGATCTATAGTCGTTTATGCATCTTGCGTCATCCCGGTCAACCCCGCCAAAACGCCACAACAAATTGCCAGCACCACACGATCCACTGATCACCACAACCCGAGGCTGCTGGCCAAGCCACAGGATCTCAAGAGGCAATGTCACGCTTCACAATACTCTGTTCCTCTCCCACAGCCAGCCGGTGCATGTCCCGTCATGAAGCGGCTTCTCCCATGCTACCCGTGAGAGTATGCCCAGAGGATGGTGGGGGGAGCTGAGTCAGCAACTCCAGGTAGCATCCCCGGGTCACGGCAACTGCCTCTGCTGCACCCCAGGTGCCTGCCTTGAGCTGCTGCTTCTCAGCTCCCCATGAGCGACATGCCGGCAACGGCAACCCGCCGTGGAACCACGGCAAAACCACCAGGAGACGGGCTGGAGTGACACGAGGCACAATGTGGACCGGTGAACCAGGTGGCAATAGGGATGGTTATTAGGGTGACTAACGTGAAAAAAAATAGCAATATAAGCCTTGCTCGGTTTGAGCTTCCTGTTGCCAGTGTTAACTTGGGGGCTAATAGCTCAGGGGGTAATAGGCTGCCTTCAGCCCCTCTTCCATCTATATAACACAGCTAGGTGGGCAAATAATAGAGTAGTGGGCTGGTCTCAAGAACGGCGATGGGTTGGCTTTTTCTAGACGTGGCGTATAAGATATCCACCCAAGTCAAAAACATTTCTGGAAGAGAAAAACGAGATGAAGGCTTTGTGGTTTTCTAAAGAGATTTGACTGCTTTGAAAATTTTTGGATAATTAGGTGACCAGTAGACTCCTTTCAGAGAGTTAAAACCTACAAACACCATTTTTCAGTCAATGACCCCTTGAGGATGACTGTTGTTATGATTAGGCGCTGTATAAATAAAGTTGAATTGAACTGAGATCCACTCATCTGTCTACAGTTCATCAAATGATTTAACTTTGGGCTTTTTACTAATTCATTTAATTAAAATGGATCATAGTCCTACTTCCCTCTGTGAAATTCTTTAGCTTCACGAAAAAATTCTGTAAGATTATCATATGTTTGGTTGTAAAACTTGCAGGAGTAATTAGGTTCAGGTTACTTTATTTGTACCCGTAGGGAGATTTAAGTAATTATAACAGTCAACCTCATATTTAAAATATATCTGGTCCCTCTTTTTCAATCAAGTTGCTTTACTAAAGAAATAAAATTAATAAACAAGCCAGATTAAGGGCTGCATGGTGGCGCAGTGGTTAGCACTGCGGCAGCACAGTTTACCCTCGGCCGGGGGATCGCGGGGATCATGAGATCGTGGGTTCGATCCCTGCCCCCGGCCAACAGTGATCTGTGTGGAGTTTGCATGTTCTCCCCGTGTAGCGTGGGTTTACTCCGAGATTTCTCCGGTTTCCTCCCACATGCCAAAAACATGCAGGTTAGGGATACGGGGCGCTTGCGTACGCAGCGACCGGCAGCTGGTGGCTTGTCACCAGACTGCAGAACAAATCTACCTATGGGTACAAAAAAAAAAGATTAATTTCAATGTAATGCATAATTTCAAAACTAATTGGAATGATTTTTTTAAAGTGACCCGATGTAAGATTTCCACCTTAAAATAATGTCTCCAAAATTATTTTGATGGTACATCAGCATTTGACTGGGTGAACTTTCTTCATAGCCTTAGTGGGCCCACATTGGCTGCAGTAACAACAGCCAATCAGACTCCATAGCTGTAGTCTTTTCAGTGTTCCTGCCCAGAACAAGAATGTTACATAGCACTGCTTTGACAGCTACTTAATCCTGGTTCTATGAATTTGAATTATTTTTGCTTCATTTTACATTGCATAATTATCATTTTAATGAATGTTTGACCGACATCACATCGACTTTATTGGTGTTTTATGCAGAAGAGGGTTGAGTGGTCAGAAACTGTCCTCACGTGAGCATAGTGTTGTGGTTTTAAATATTCAAGGACAACTAAGAGTTGTCACCAGAAATTTAAATGAGTAAGCGATAACTGAAGTAGTAACACCTTTACTCTTGCCAATAAGTGGCATTTTTCTTGTATGTTTTTTAATTAAATCTAAATAACCTTTTTTTTAATCTTCCTTCTTCTTTCTACACCTTTCACTCTGTATATATATCACGGACGCACGGATCGCCCCGGGGGTCTCCCGGGTCGGCGGACGGAGCCACGGTTTGCAGCGGGAGACGTTACAGCGGGGAGGAGCTAGTGCTAGCTAGCACTTGGCCGCCGCCCGGTGCTAATGGGAAACTCGACATACCGGGAGCTGTAGCGAAAAGGACGCGGGTGCCGGGCTGGAGTTTAGGCGGCGTGAAAGAAATATAAGACAGAATAATAAAGAGCGATGGCAAGAACCAAGCAGACCGCCCGTAAAATCTACTGGAGGAAGAAGCCCCCCAGGAGACAGCTAGCCACCAGGGCTGCTCGGAGAGGTGCTCTGGCCACCGGCAGTGTGAAGAGGCCTCGCCGTCACAGGCCCGTGGCTCTGAGAGAGATCCGTCGCTACCAGAAATCCACAGAGCTGCTCATCCGTAAGCTGCCCGTCCAGCGCCTGGTGAGGGAGATCGCTCAGGACTTCAAGACCGTCCTGCGTTTCCTGAGCTTCGCCGTCATGGCTCTGCAGGAGACCAGCGAGGCCCACCTGGTGGGTCTCTTCTTCGCTAAGGGGGTCACCATCATGCCCAAAGACTTCCAGCTGGCCCGCTGCATCCGCGGAGAGAGAGCTTAGACTTTCTGCTGCACATTCACCAGCCATAATGCTCTGCACTGTGTGTCTATATATACATTTATAGTAATATGGACATATGTTTACTAGATGTTGTTTTTTCTTGCCTTCTGAGTGTTGCTCTGAGTGTTGCTATCCCTATGCTGTTGCAATCCTGGAATTTCCCCATTGTGGGACTAATAAAGGCTTATCTTATCTTATCTTATAATTCTCATAAATTTGTGACTCTCTCACTTAAATTTTTTAATAGATTTTTGTGATAAGTGTGCATTTTCAGCAGTTTTTTCTGGTAAATTTCTTAAAAATAACTTTTTCCCTCATAAATGTTTGACTTTTTTATTCCAAAATTTTTCTTGAATGTTCAAATTTTTTCTCATACATTTACAACTTTTTTTTTCATAAATGTGTGACTTCTTGAAATTTGCTACTTTTTGTGAATTATTGTCATCAAATTTGTGACCATTTTTCTTATAAATTTGCAACTTTTTCCTCATGAATTTGTGTTTTGTTTTGTTTTTTCTTGTAAATGTGTAACAATCCTGTGGATGCTCATTACATTTTTATGATATGGATTTAGGGCTGGCCCATTCTGAAATCAGAAAGTGGCTGACTGATCACTCACTGACTTTGAGCCCTTAAATGACCCCTTTTCCTAAGTCAGCATTGTGGTGTATTAACATGGGCACATTGGGAATGGTACGCGACCTGTGGCTGACGTCACCACGCCACTATATATCGGGCGGTCCGCCGTCTCAAGGCAGTCTTATGTGAGTTGGGCAGTTGGCGTTATGAGAGTGAGTTGGCAGCCAGTCATACTGAGACATTCCATACATGCTTTGTACTTTACTATTTTTTGTAATAAAGTTCAGTTCAACGGCAGCATCCTCGTCTGTTGTCATTGCTAGGTTTGTGGACATTGTGGGAGTAGTTTTCCCTCAGTAGTTTTCCCTCAGACTGAAGGGCATGACAGATCAAAGGTGCTGGGCGACGAGGGGAATTGTCATAGGGGGTTGATATGTCAGTACAGCACCTCAGGCAGCGGAGGAGTGTTAATATAAAAGAGAGTGCCTGCAACCTGTGTTTTTACTGTTTTGGATTCTGGTGGATGTGAGAGGGACAGAATAAAGTTTCATCTGCTCTGAACACTTGGCCTGATTATTCATCTCTCCACACAGGTGACCCTTGACGCACAATGGAACGCGAGGCGAACACTCCAGAGACGACCCGGACGGGAAGTGCCAGCAACGCGTACGCCGTTTCGGTCAAACTCCCAGACTTTTGGCTACACGACCCGAAGTCTTGGTTCTTTCACACCGAGGCCCAGTTTGCACTCCGGGGAATAACGGCAGATGACACCAGATACTACTACGTGGTTGCAGCACTGGACGCAAGCACAACCCAGCAGGTGGCAAGCCTGCTCCAACAGCCCCCAGACCGCGACAAATACGGTGCTCTCAAAACCACGCTGACCCAGCGCTACACGCTCTCGGACTGTGAGAGAGCAAAGAGGCTCCTGACGTGCTCCGACTTGGGAGACGGGTCGGCGGTCGAATTGATGGAGAAGATGTTGGCATTGATGGGCACAGATGACGGGCATTTCCTCTTTGCCCAAATTTTCCTCTGGAACCTCCTGACAGCGACTAGGGCGGTCCTTGCCAATTCGCCGCTGCTGGCCGCGCACAAGTACCAGGCTCTAGCCCAAAAGGCAGATCGGATCATCCTCACCACCAGAGCCCTCACAGGGAACGTAGTGGCATCGGAACCCAGCGAGACGGCCAGCGGAAGTGTGGAGCCAGCAACGGTGGCTGCAGCGGAGGCCAAGAAGCACCGGAGAGACACGCTCTGTTTCTACCACCACCGTATTGGAGATGACGCACGCCGATGTGTGCCACCGTGCCAATTCAAGCGCTCGGGAAACGCCAGGGCCGGCAGTCGGTAGCAGCTGTGACCGCCGGTGAAGCAAGCAAGCTGCTCTATGTGACAGACTCCCGTTCGGGGAGACGGTTACTTGTGGACTCCGGCTCCCAAAAGAGCCTCATCCTGCCGTCCTATGCAGACCAGCTGGCGGGAACAAGCAGCCCTGAACTGACGGCCGCAAACGGCTCAGACATTAAGACTTTTGGTGAGAGGACATTAACTGTATCCTTGCACGGCTGTAAATACCAATGGACATTCGTCACAGCGGCATGCAGCTTCCCTATTTTACGTGCTGATTTTTTGTGTGCACACGGACTACTATTCGATGTTGCTAACAGACGCCTGATTAATGCAATGTCTTTTGATTCTTTCCCCTGTACAGCTCGAGGAGCCGGGCCCACAACACTAGCCAGTGTCACAGCTCCAGGGGGTAAGTGCCACACACTACTCACCCAGTTCCCAGCACTCACGGTCCCGACGTTTTCGGCGACCATCACTAAACACGGGGTGGAGCACTTCATTACCACCACGGGGCCGCCCATTTTCGCACGACCTCTGCGCCTGGACGCAGCTAAACTGGCCATAGTGCGCGAGGAGTTTGCCAACTTGGAAAAGTTGGGCATCATCAGATGCTCAAACAGCCCATGGGCATCCCCGCTACATATGGTTCCTAAAGCCAAAGGATCGTGGCGACCTTGCAGTGATTTCCGCAGATTAAATAACGCTACAGCGCACGACTACTACCCCATCCCGCATATTCAGGATTTTTCCATTCATCTCTCTGGGGAGCGCATTTTTTCCAAGATAGACCTGGTCCGCGGTTACCACCAGGTCTTGGTGTGCGCTGAGGACATACCTAAAACGGCAGTAATAACCCCGTTTGGTCTGTTTGAGTTTTTACACATGCCTTTCGGGTTAAAGGGGGCGGCGCAGACATTCCAACGCATGATGGATGCGGTGTTGCGTGATCTGCCGTTTGTGTTTGTCTACCTGGACGACATCCTGGTGGCCAGCGCTTCTGAGGCCGAACACGTAGCCCACCTCAGGACGGTTTTCCGGAGGTTGGAGAAGCACGGGTTAATAATCAACCCGGCGAAGTGCCAGTTCGGGGTGACGGGAATTGATTTTTTGGGCCACCGCATCTCACCGGAGGGTGCGATACCTTTGCCAGTAAAGGTGCGCGCAGTGGCAGATTTTCCCTGGCCTCAGACGGTCAGGGCACTGCAGGAGTTTTTGGGGATGGTGAACCTTTACAACCGTTTCCTCCCCCGCGCAGCCCAGCTCATGAAGCCATTGTACGCCGCGCTTAAGAAACGGAAACCGGCGGACAGACTGGACTGGACTCTTGAGCGAGAGCAGGCATTTTCGGAGGTTAAAAAAGCCCTGGCGAACGCCGCACTGCTGGTGCACCCGGACCCAGCGGCTCGGATAGCGCTCACTACCGACACCTCGGACATGGCCATAGGGGCTGTCGTGGAGCAGCATGTCGCTGGTTCTTGGCAGCCGCTCGCCTTTTTTAGCAGGTCTTTGCACAACAGTGAGCGTAAATACAGCACGTTCAACAGAGAGTTACTGTCTCTCCACCTGGCCATACGCCACTTCCAGTTCTGGCTGGAAGGGCGCACCTTCACTGCGTTCGTGGACCACAAGCCGCTAACATACGCGATGGCCAAGGTTTCAGAACCATGGCCAGGCCGGCAGCAGAGACAACTGGCCGCGATCTCGGAGTTTACGACCGACATTCAGCATGTGGCCGGTAAACTCAACGTGGTGGCAGACTGCCTCTCGCGCACATTAGTGGCCCCAGTCTACGTGGGGATAGATTACATGGCCATGGCCATGGCCGCTGAGCAGATCAGCAATGCAGATGTTTGCACGCTCCAGTCTGGACCAACAGGGTTAAGGCTGGAGAGCAGAGTACTGCAGGACGGGGGGCCCCCCTAATCTGTGATGTCTCCATGGGCCACCAACGCCCGGTGGTCCCACGCACTTAGAGCCGCCACGTTTTTGAGTCGGTTCACTCCCTGGCGCACCCAGGAGTGCGCGCGTCAGTCAAAATGGTGGGAGCAAAGTTCATCTGGCTGAGCCTGCACAAACAGGTGAA
Organism: Pholidichthys leucotaenia; assembly: GCA_020510985.1. Lineage (NCBI taxonomy): Eukaryota > Metazoa > Chordata > Actinopteri > Cichliformes > Pholidichthyidae > Pholidichthys > Pholidichthys leucotaenia. The sequence goes on along the minus strand of CM035840.1, from coordinate 184,474,839 downwards.
ACAGTGGGCGGCAGCCTGCGTAGCGTGCCAACGAGCCAAAGTGCACAGGCACACAAAGACCCCCTTGGAGTCGTTCCATATCCCTGCTAAGCAGTTCGACCACATTCACGTGGACCTCGTGGGCCCCCTCCCACCATCGCAGGGGTTCATGCACCTCCGCATCCGCAGAAGTTGCACGCGCTTTTTTGACGACATGGGTGGCACGTTTCAGCGCCCCTTCGGACGTCACGTCCGATCGGGGCCCGCAGTTTGTTTCCGAACTCTGGTCCACCATGGCCCGGAGCCTGGGCATCACAATTCATTGCATGACCGCGTACAACCCCCAGACCAATGGGTTATGCGAGCGTTTCCATAGATCACTTAAAGCAACGCTCAGGGCTTCGCTTACGGATGTAAATTGGGTAGACTGCTTGCCATGGGTTCTATTAGGGTTACGTTCAGCACCGAAGGAGGATTTGGCGGCCTCCCCAGCAGAGCTGTTTTTTTCCCAGCTGCTGCAGCTCCCTGGGGAGTTTTTGCCGGATAACCACGCGCTGAACACCAATCCGTCCCCGCGTTCACGGCATAGTGCAGGGGCAGGGACACTACCCGGCCTGGCCCACCACTGCTTTCCCCGCGCTTTTGTGCCAAAGACCTTGAAGGACGCGTCATTCATATTTGTCAGGCACGATGCCCACCGGACCCCATTGCGCCCGCCCTATGATGGCCCATTCAGAGTGCTGGAACACGGGGACAAACATTTTGTGTTAGACTTGGGCGGTCGCTGGGAGACAATCTGTATAGACAGGCTTAAGCCCGCCTTTGTTTTAGCAGACGAACAGGTGGCCTTGGCCCGAGCTCCTCGGCGCGGAAGACCTCCACTGAGAACTCCCCAGGTAAAGGACTCATCAGAGCATGCTGAAGGTGTCCCCCCCCATTGTCCCCCCACAGACGGACGCACCCCCAGGAACCCCCCCACCGGCACAGCAGCGCCTCGGAGCCAAAGATCCCCAGTTACAGCAGCTATGGACGGAGGCTGAAGCCCAAAGGACATGAGGGTTAAGGTTCAGTCTGAGAGTCGGGGGGGGGGGGGCGGGAGTAGTTTTCTCTCAAACTGAAGGGCATGGCAGATCAAAGGTGCTGGGGGACAACGGGAATTGTCATGGGGGATTGATATGTCAATACAGCACCTCAGGTAGCGGAGGAGTGTTAATATAAAAGAGAGTGCCTCCAACCTGTGTTTTTACTGTTTTGGATTCTGGTGGATGTGAGAGGGAGAGAATAAAGTTTCATCTGCTCTGAACGCTTGGCCTGATTATTCATCTCTCCACAACATTTGGCAACAAAAGATTAAACCATGGATGCGTGCTTGAGACTGCTACAGCCCTTTCTCGAGTCCCTGGGTGAACCAACAGTCCTGTGGCCACGATAGCTGGATGCTTTTGAGACCTAGGTTGCAGTGCTGGACCTGAAAAACTCGACAAAGTAAGGAAGCGAGCACTTGTTGTCCACAACCTCGGCATAGAAGGCCAGAGAATTTTCCACATGTTGGGACTGATGGAGTCGTATGTGGATGCTGTCGAACTGCTTGCTAGCTACTTTGCTACACCAGACAACGTGATAGAATGAGGAATTCATTTTCACCAGAGACACTAGAGAGTTGGTGAGTCAGTTCAATAATTCATCGCTGACCTGAAACCTTTGGCTAGCATGTGCCGTTTTGGGATTTTATTTTTGGACTGTTAGAAGATGAAATGGTGTGGGACCAGTTAGCTGAACACATGTGCAACTCGAGGCTATGAGCTAAGATGCGAATGGCGCCAAACGACATGATGCTAGCTAACATGATAGAGCTAGCGTTCCAGCTTGAGGCAACGGAGAAGTTAGCCATGGAGCTAAGTGGACGCCAAACACAGAAGCTACCCGGATAGATGACACTAGCTAATGCGATGAGCATGGAGGAAGACGAGAGCACAGCCGAAGAGTACGAAACAAATGCTGTTAGCTGAAGGTCTGCTCCAAGAGGCCCCGTCTGTGGTAGCTGTGGGTCCCCGATGCACCAGGACAGAGCACATTTTTGCCCGGCAAGAGGACAACGGTGTAACAAATGTGGACACTTGAACCATTTCGCCAGAGTGTGCCAGTCGCCAACACCATGGGGCCCGCCAAGTAAGCCAGCCCGCCCACCCACCAACAACAATCATTCATGCAGTATGCCCCGATAACAACGGTTATTCACACTGTGCTGGCACACTTAATGTGAAGTGCAGTGTGGTGACGCTGACTTCCTGTCACATCACCACACTGCCCTATATAGCGAACACCATGGGCACTTCTTCTTGTGCTGAATGACCACACTGGGTGCTTGCCGTGTACTGCCATTCAATACCATCAATAAAGATGTGTCCGACGCTACCACTCTCTTTGCCTCATTCATCACCAGGTTTGTGGACATAATATTTGGCGACTGAGGATTAGCTCATGGAGGTGTGCATTACACCATTCTGTCCCTTCCTCGAGCTCCTGGGCAAACTGCCGGTGCCTTGGTCGCGCTGGTTCGAGGCTTTTCAAACCTACATCACTGCGCTGGACCTCGGGTAGCTCGATAAGTTGAGAGCATATGCGCTTCTCGTCCACAACTTGGGTAATGAAGGCCAGCGAGTCCTGCAGACACTCGGCGCATCGGACTCAATTTGAGAATGTCATGGAGCTGCTAGCTACCCATTTCCACACTCCAGACAGCGTGACTGTATGGAGAATTTGTTTTAGCCAGCAACACCGTGTAGGTGAGCTTATACACCAATTTGTTACTGACTTAAGGCAGCTAGCTAGCGAGTGCTGCTTTGGGCAGCTGGAAGATGAAATGGTGCGCAACCAACCAGCAGAGTACACGTGCAACGCTGCATTGCAAGCTAAGCTACTAATGGCACCAAATGGTTTAACATTAGCCAGAGCTGTCAAGCTAGCTCTCCAGTTGGAGGCCACAGACAAGCTAATCTTGGAGCTAAATTGGCACCAGTCACAGGCCGGCGGAGCCACCCGCCACAGCAAATGCGACGGAGTTGGATAGCGAAGATAGCTTGGATGACGATGTTATTGAAACCAATGCTGCCAGCCAAAGGTCTGCCCCGGGAAGACCCCCATGCAAGGCTTGTGGGTCCGCAACGCACCGACATAAGGTGAAGGAATGCCCGGCAAGAGGAAAACGTTGTTGCAGATGTGAATGCTTGAACCATTATCCCAGCAGAGAGCCCACGGAAGAAATCACTCCACCCACCCCCGACAACTATCCATACGGTGAGCCCCAGCAGAAACGGGTACACGTATTGCTCAGTGGAGTTAGATGGTGTGGAGATGCCACTGGTGCTCGACATGGTGGCAGTGCGGTCGATGCTGAACTGGGCCACGATGAAAAAATTCTTCCCCCACTACAGGATGAAAGGTAACCCGGCGCTGTTGTATGGCTACGGAGGTAGCACGCTGTGCACGGTTGGGACTTTGGAGTTAACAGTTCGTTACAAGTTTGCGAAGATGGTTGACTTCACGTTCCAAATGGCGGCGCGCATTGATAACATCATGGGCTGTGGCCTATTCTAAGGACTCAGTTTCACTGTCAAAGACGGTGCTGGGAATGGATGGTCGGGTTGTGGCCACTGGAACCCGGCGGTTCACGCGGTTGAAGAGGACACGGTGTGGGACGAATAGCTACCGGATGCTCTAGCGGTCAAGCAGGACCAATCTCACTCAGGTTTGGCGCAGGTACGTCTCAGTGCCAGCAGTCGGGACATGGTAGAGGGGGGTACCGAGCGTGGCGGTGGGGCGCCTGTGTCGGCACGTGACACCATGCTAGCCCCAGATGCCTCCAGAGCTTGGCCGCAGGGGGATGCAGCTATGACAGTGAACACTACGATGTTTTTAGAAGAGGACGGGGCCAGACCGATGAGAATGGAGTTACCGCATCCTCAGCAGCAGCACACCAGGCCAAGCAGGGTCCCACTTAGGGTTATGGATTTGGTTCGGGTTTGAGTTCGGAATGATGAACGACCACGGCAAAGATGGGCCAAACAACAGCCAGCAAAACACCAAGCACGTCTGCAGATAAGATAAGATAAGCCTTTATTAGTCCCACAATGGGGAAATTCCAGGATTGCAACAGCACAGGGATAGCAACACTCAGAGCAATAATTAAGAAGATACGGAAGATAGTGGCAAAGTTGGGAGCAGTGTACTTTCTGTTGTCTGATGGCTCATCGAGGCATGCCATTCAGCTTTGGCGTGTCCAGGAAGATGGTCCAAGTGATGAGGCTGGATGGGAGTTGGTGATGACAGTGTGGGATCCGGGCTCCATCGTCCAGAAAATCAACCATTGCTCCGGGGGCCTGCTGCCTCCAGGGGCGCATCTGCTGAGGGGCTTCCCTGGGCCCCCGATACCGGTTCCACCTTTCCCATCCAAGTGACTGTGCTGTAGCTATGTTGTTTATAGTTCTGTTGTTTTATGTGTTTACTGTGTTAGTTTATTAGCACAGCAGATATTTTTTAGTTTTAATAAAGGACTTTTAGTTTATTCGGTGGCAGAATAATCCACCATGCCGTGCGAGTTGTGTGGTAGTGCACCCACCAACTCTATTTTAGGCTGTTTTGAGTGAGTGTGTCAGGCCATTTGAGTACCTTAGTTTTCGTTCATTTAGAGTGTGATTCGGGTTCCAGATTGGAGTGGGTTTGATTGTGTGTGTGGGGTTTTGGACTTCGTAAAGGGGGGAGGAATGTGCTGGCACACTTAATGTGAAGTGCAGTGTTGTGATGCTGACTTCCTGTCCCGTCACCGCACTGCCCTATATAGCAAGGCGGGACACCATGGACACTTCCTCTTGTGCCGGATGACCGCGCTAGGTGCTTTCCGTGTCATCATCATCATCATAGCAGTCTGTCACAAGCGACAATGACTGTTTCTTTTAGGTCTGATCAGATTCCTCTACGCAGCTAGTGTTCAACACTACCACTCTCTTCGCCTCATTCATCACCAGGTTTGTGGACATAACACATATGGCATGGTTGAGTTAGATGGGGTAGCTGTACCACTCCTGCTCAACATGGCGTCAGTGAGGTCGATGTTAAACTGGGCCACGGTGAAGAAGTTTTTCCCCAAACAGAAAATTAAGAAGAACCCAACACCGCTGTACAGATATGGTGGTCACAGACTTTGCAATGTGGGAACAGTGAAGCTGACAGTTTACTACAAGTCCAAAATTGTCTACGACTTCATGTTCCAGGTAGCAGCGCACGGTGACGACCTTAAGGGATGTGACCTTTTCTACAGACTGGGCTTCACTGTCAGAGACAGCGCTGGTTCGAATGGACCAGGTGCAGCAGCTGGAGCATGGCAGACCTCAACGATGATGATGTGGTGTGGAACGAGGTAATTCAGAACGGCACTGACACCAAAGCGTCCGTGCTGTGCTCTCAGGAGGAGAGCCACCCAGGAGGGGGGGCAGCCAGACTCACCTCCATCCCCAGCCAGAACCAGAGCTGGAGGAGGGGAAGCCTGAGCATGCAGAGAGCCCCGAAGTGCAGCAACAGCAACTGGGCACGAACAAAGCTTCCAACATGACATAGCAGAGCACTTCAGACGGGAGAGAGGAGGAACCAGACTGCTTCCGTACCCTCGCTCAACAAGCTACGGAGGTTGCAACCGAGCTGACGGGTAAAGAGTCCGCTTCAATGAGTGACGTCGGAGTGGTACTGGATGCCTTCCGTACAAATGACGAGCCTCAATCTACGATGGAGAGAACGGATGGTCTGCAACAAACACGGTGACAACTGAACTGCCGCAGCACGATGGAGGTCCCAAGCCAGACGAGCACGCAGAGCCACTGGGGTCACAACAACGCATTAAACCAAATAAGGCACCGCTCCAAGTCTTGGACTGGGTTTGGGTTCACACTGACGAGAGACCGGGATGGCGACTGACCGGGCCATAGCCAGTGAAACAACGGGCACTGCTGAGGATTGTGGCGAAACTGGGATCAGTGTGTTTTCGGCTGACAGACGGTTCGGTTCGGCACGCAAACCAACTACGGTGTGTCCAGGTGGCTGCTCCAGACGGTGAGGCTTCGCAGGAGTCAGCTACTGCAGTGTGAGACCTGGGGCCCAGTGTCATGAAGACTGGCCCTGGCCCAGGGGTCTGACAGCTCCAGGGATGCGGCTGCCACAGGCCCGCTGCCAAGCCCCTCAGGCAGAACTGCTTTCCCTGTGGAAGACTGTCAGAAAAAAAGACTGTTCAAGTAGGAGTGTGGCTGAGATGGTGGCAGAATAACACACCCAGACATGCTGGGTCCCACGGTGGTCTACTGCAGACCCTAGCCCTTAGGTTTGTGTCTTGGTGCTCTCAAGGAAAAAAAAAAAGAAAAAGAAAAAAAAAAGAGTTCTTTATTAAAAAAAAATAATAATTGTGTATTCTTTATAATAAATGAAGAAAAGTATTCTTTACAATTCATATACATAGAAAATAAGAGTTCTCTGAAATATAAAAAGTAACTAATCATATGCTAACCTGAGTAATAATGTTAATTGTTTGATAGATGATAACATTGAATAAGAATATTTAGTGTGGGATATATGCAGATGTTTAAGTATTGTGTGTGTTTGATTAATAATAAGTGATTGCTAAGGGAATTTGGTTTATTAAATTGGGTGAGGGCGAATCTGCTAATACATTTTTCAATTTTTGCAAGGGGGGGTGTGGTGTATTAAGATGGGCACACTGGGAGTGGTACGCGGCCTGTGGCTGATGTCACCACGCCACTATATATGTTGCGCCCTCTGCTCTACAGTTCGGGAGAGGTATGTGGTGCTTTTGAGCAAGAAATAATGAAGAGAGTCGCGGTCTACGTCTTCACTCCATTTTACTTCATTCAAAAAAGGACTGGACACTTCTGTGCAAGCGCACAACACAGTTCCCAATCCGGGCAAAAGCAATCAATTTGTGACTCATCGAACTTGGACACTTCTGCGCAAGTGCACAACACAGTTCCCTCTCCGGGCAAAAGCAATCAATTTGTGAATCATCGAACTCTCAACAAACCGTAAACAGTGCACACAGCATCCAAACCCCCTGATACTGTACTGATGTTTTTAAATGTAACAATCATGTGCAAAAACAATAATGAAACAATCTTTTTAACTCTCATCCCTAACTGTATATATTGTCTACAATCAGCTTTTTAACTGACTTTTTAACCTGTAATCTGCTTCTTAACCCGTGTATGATATGCTTTTAATTAACCCATTAATCCCCATTTTTAACCCGTCACATACTATTAATCCATATTTTTAACCCATCACATACTCCCCCTCAAAATAGATGTTGTCCCCAACATCAGGACTTGTGAAATACATAATAACCACTGTCACAGTGTAAAATTCTCAAAGAGTGCATAGTCAACTAATTCAACAAAAAGTTTACAGACTGGAACTCTTTTCATACATTCTGTTATGCAAGTATCAAATACTCATTGTCCAGTGTTTCTTGTGTATGCACTTTGTTACAGACTAGAACTCTTTTGATACATTCAGTTTTGAGTCCAAATAACACATATGACAGGCTGGAACTCTTTTGATACATTCAATTTTGAGTCCAAATAACGCATATATGACAGGCTGGAACTCTTTTGATACATTCAATTTTAAGTCCAAATAATGCATATACGACAGGCTGGAACTCTTTTCATACATTCTGGCTTTGAGATGAACTCATTCACAGTCTCAAGTGTCCAATACACTTTATGTGCATATCCTGTGCATACTGGGATAAACACCAACACCCCCCCCTTTTTTTTCTTTTTTTTTTTTACGTCAGTCCCAATGAGTCAAACAACCTTAAAACTCAGTCTTTCAGTGTGAGTCCAATGTAACTGCATTTACTCTACTTCAAGTAGACAAAATGACCACCAACCCATTAACATTTACCACAAAGCTCTTGGAAGCAGAAAGGATGTACACTGTATACCCATGACATGGTCGGTTCAGCATAATAAGGCAATGTCTGTATGTTATAGCATGCTGGTGGACCCAATGTATCATAAGTGAATACTTTCGGTTTTCTAGCGTTTCGTCTAGGTCTCTGATTCACTTCCTCACCAGGATCACTATAGGTAGGAGAACGCGGGGTGCGGTGAAGGAAGGCTTACCTCCGCAGGTAAGTCCTCTACCTGACCTAGGTCGTCCTCTGGTGGCTGGTCAGCTGCTGCAGCTTCAAGCTCTGTCTCCTGCTGCACCTCTTCAGGTATGTTGTCCTCCTGCTGAGCTGGGTCTGCGGTCCTCTCAGGCGGTGGCAAATTGGGGCGGGCGCTCAAGTGAAGTGGCACTGGATAATACTCGTCCTCATCATCGTCGTCCTCTTCTGAGTGAATCTCCAGTGTCTCCGCTGATCTGGTAGTGGTGTGTTTCTTTGAACGAGGCTGCAAAGAAGTCTCCAAAGGCAAATGATCACATGGCAGAAGAAGATTGCGATGCAAAGTTCTAGATCTACCCATGCCTCTCTCAGGTTTCAGTTCATAAATGAGACCACCCTGCCCAACCTGCCTTACCACAGCATGGATTGCATCCCCCCAGTGATTTCGCAGCTTATCAGCTCCTCCACGTGGTGAGTTGGTGTACAGGGCCGGCGGCCATAGCGTCGACGTACAAAGTGTGGTGGGAAGCGCTGTCTGCCAGGGTAAGTGGGTCTGCGCCATTGTTGCTGCTGGTCTCCTTCAGGGGCGTTCTCTCCCCCCTCCCTGCTGCCTTTGTCACGTCCAGGTTCGCCCTCTCCATCACTCTGGTAGTTCTCTGGGTAGTCTCCACCGGGAGGGTCTCTCCTCCTGGGGTAGCACCTATAGCGGCTCCTGTCAGCAGCATACCTGCTTCCCTGAACTGCAGTGCCTCCTGGGCCGGTAACATTTGCTGCCTCTGCTCCCTTTCCTCCCTCAACTACATCAAACTCCACAGTTTCGCCATCTCCAATACTGCGAAGGTATTTCCTCGGGTTGTTCCTTTTGATGGCTGTCTGGTGTACAAAAACATCTTCTTTTGTGTCATTCCTATTGATGAAACCATATCCATTTCTGACATTGAACCATTTGACTGTATCCAAGACTTTTGTTGCGATGACCTTCTTATTCCCTGCTGGAGCTGCGGCTGCCGGGCTGGATGGGCTACTGCCTTTCGGGCTCTCTGCTTCCCTCCCTCTTGCAGCATTGTGCTTCCTATATGCTCTACAGCCTGCCTGAAAATGCTCACTACTCCCTTTACGAATACTACCACAGGTATAGGGCTTACATTTGGCTTTGTGTATGGGCCAGCGCTCTCCTCGACACTTTTTGGAGCAGTACAAGGCACTTTTACACACTGAACAACATTTCAAACTCTGGTTTTCACCCTGTGTAGCACAGCTATAACAACACTGGGACCTTTTTATGTCACTGGTCACACCACGTCCCGCTGGAGTGACCCCTTCTAGTTTAAAGAGTTACCTCTGGCTGGTTTCACTGGCTTCTGTGCTTTACAGCCTGCTCTAAAATGCTCGCTGCTCCCACAGCTAAAACAGTGCTGGCAAAACTCTTCACCTGTCTGAATACAATAATAACACCTTGGTTGTGGGCGGGGCATGTGGTACCGCTGAGGGGCGAAGCGCGGCTGGAATTGTGCAGTGCCTCTCATCGGCGCCATGCCTTGCACTGGATAGTACTGCTGAAGAGCTGCTTGGAGCTGCTGTTGAGGAAAGTAGTGCTGAGCAGATGGGTCCAGCTGGTATTGTGGGTATGGCGTGAAAGTCGGCGCTGGGGAGTGGTCTTCAGGTCCTCCGCTGGTGGTGGGTTGTGCTGTGGCTGAAGACTTCTGCATGGTTTCTCGGATTTGGGACACTTAAGCTCGCAAGTCCTTTAAAAATACCATCTCAGACCGCATCTCTTTAATCTCTGCCAGCAGATCAGGTGACGGAACGGCTGTGCTTTGTTTTTGAACTGTCTTTTTTTCTGCAGGTGCAGGAGTGTCACTGGGCTGAACAGCATTCACAGCAGCTGCTCGCTGAACAGCATTCACAGCATGTTTCTTCTTGTCTTGTCTTTCCTTTCCATTAGCGCATGCAATATTCACCTTTTCCAATAAAACTTCATCAGGTGTCGTGGGCTGAAGAAGGTACGGCTGCATGTCACTCTTAACATTGTCACTCTGCAAACCTGTTAGGATGGTGTGCATGAATAAACTTTGGACCAAAGCAGGGTCATATTGTAGACCCGACTCATCTTCCTGGGACGCGAAAAGAATCTTCTGGCGAAGGTCCATGGCTCTCAGAAGGAAGTTTTGAGGAGTCTCTTTACTGCTCTGAGCTTCTGAAGAAAGCTGCTTGTACAGTTCAGTAGCCCCTCTCCTGATAGTGAGACCTTAGGATCCTCCGCAGGGCAGGAAGAGTCAGATTACCTTTGCCTTCTAGGTAACTTCTCAGCTGCAGGCCTGGTGTGATGGCGCGAATCACTGCGTCGATGATCTCATCTTCATGGTAGCCTTTACTGAGCCCACTTTCAATCTGCCTGGCCAAACTGGAAAATGTGAGCTTGTCTTTTTGTCCCGGCTCCCCTATTTGGCCTGATATCTTAAAAGTCTTTACGCCACATGGAGTTATCTGGAGGCGCTGAAGCTCGCCTGTACATTGGTGTGCTCTGTAGGCTCAGTTTATTACTCATTAGCTGATGCATATGACGCCATAGATGCATAGCCTCTTCTTTGGCTTGAAGTGTGGCCCGTAAAGCATGTACTTCTTTCTGCAGGTCTTCTTTCTGTTTATCTTCACCCACTATCTCTAGCTCTGGCATCTTTGCATTTTCAATCAAGTCCCTTATACTTAGCAAATGAGACATTCCCTCATCTTCTAGCTCAGTTAACTCAGTTCTTTCAACATAACTTGTGACAAATGTGATTAGCTGGCCTCGAGTTTTGTCTGCAAATTGCTCTTTTCCCATTCCAGATATTTGTAGTCCATTGCATACATTAAGCAGTTGTTCAACATTCAGTTTGTATAATGCTCCTTTAACTTGTAACTGAACTTCCTCCAATTCCATTTTTATCAGAGAAGTGGGCATAAAACAGTTCAACGTAGGCCTCTTTTACCTTCGTGGTGTAGCGGTGTCCTCTAGTGGTGATTGCGGCGCTAGAGTTACAACCTCTGCACGTGGTGTCGAAGCCACGGTGAATGTCGGCGGTGCCTTACGTCTCCAATGCTGGGGTTCGTGGGGGGATATTTGGCTCGAGTTTCCACTTCTGCTGGCGGATTTTTCTCTCACCAAAATATCCCAGCAGTGCCTCCATAATGTTGCGCCCTCTGCTCCACAGGTCGGGAGAGGTACGTGGTGCTTTTGAGCAAGAAATAATGAAGAGAGTCGCGGTCTACGTCTTCACTCCATTTTACTTCAAAAAAGGACTGGACACTTCTGCGCTAGCGCACAACACAGTTCCCTCTCCGGGCAAAAGCAATCAATTTGTGACTCATCGAACTTGGACACTTCTGCGCAAGCGCACAACACAGTTCCCTCTCCGGGCAAAAGCAATCAATTTGTGAATCATCGAACTCTCAACAAACCGTAAACAGTGCATACAGCATCCAAACCCCCTAATACTGTACTGGTGTTTTTAAATGTAACAATCATGTGCAAAAACAATAATGAAACATTAATCTTTTTAACTCTCATCCCTAACTGTATATATTGTCTACAATCAGCTTTTTAACGGACTCTTTAACCTGTAATCTGCTTCTTCTTCTTAACCCGTGTATGATACGCTTTTAATTAACCCATTAATCCCCATTTTTAACCCGTCACATACTATTAATCCCCATTTTTAACCCGTCACATATATTGGGTGGTCCGCCATCTCAGGGCGGTCTTATGTAAGTTGGGCAGTTGGTGTTATGAGAGTGAGTTGGCAGCAGGTCATACTGAGACATTCCACACGTGCTTTGTACTTTACTATTTTCTGTAATAAAGTTCAGTTCAACGGCAGCATCCTCGTCGACTGTTTTTGCCAGGTTTGTGGACATAACAAGCATAAGGTAAGGGAATTACCCACAGTTCAGAGCGCTATGCCAGGGTTTCTCAACGTAAAGCTCCTGATTGGTCACCTGCTCATCACTGACCACCCCTTCACCCCTGCTCCACTCCACAAAAAAAATAAAATAAAATACTACCTTGACATGAATCTTTGTCAAAATAAAAATACACGAAATAAACACCAAGTTTATGCTGAATTACACCCAGTTTGGTAGTTTAAATAATTTAGGGTGGTGTGTGTGTGTGTGGGGGGGGGGGGGTTGTGCAGTTAAAAAAAAAGATGATTTAATTCATTACAAGAGGCTGCAGCACATTTAATTCAGATCATTCCTGAAGAAAGTAATACGTTTAAAACAAAACTCTGAGACCCACAAAAGCTGGTCATATGTTTTAATTTCAAAGAAATTAAAAGTGTGGTTAAAATAAATGGGTTGAAAATATATGTTTTTATTAAAAGTGTGACACTGAAAGTGAAAAAAACCCCACTGTTTGAACCTCTTTATTTCAACAAGAAAATATTCCTAAATGTAGATGTTAAAAAATGGACAAGAATGCAACATTTAAAACAAAATTGGGATTTTATTTTAAAAGTTACACAGACTGAGACACATGGACACACACCTGAACTTTCAGGATCATTTTCTTATCCTTTGTTAATACATCGCTGTTTGTGTCTGTTTTAGTTTTGTCTTTAATCAGTTTTTTTATTCTGTCCTCTTTTTGTGATGATTTATGTAAACACTATTATGTACGCCATTTTTGTTTCTTAATTCGTTCAACAAAGTTCATTTAAAAAAAAAAATGCGAGTGTTGCCAAGGTGTGAGGAACCAAGCAGTCAAAAGATATACCGACACAGGTATAATTCTCAAAATCTGGGTTTTATTATATCCAAGTGGACAGAAAGCTTAAAAACGCATAATAAAAATAGTCAATTTGTTTAAAAGAGGCTAAATAAACAAAACTCTACACAAAAAAAAGGCTCAACATAGCAAGACCTGAAGTCAAGAAACTGACCTGAGTAAATGAGGAAAAACTCAACCTATATACCAGCAGAATAAACCATCTTAAATTAAAAGGTAGAAACTACAGAAATAACAGTGGAATGCAATACAAAGTAGCTCCATTTCCCCCCATGCTGTCACGGCAGATGGTTCAGTCCACTTTACTGGCCTCTGCATTTAAACCAGCTTCAGCCTCAGGCTTCTCTCTGATACTAGACAGGAAGAAGTGAACCAGCAAGTAACTCAAAAAATAGAGAAAAATATAATTAATGCAACTTATATAAATTACTGACTAAACAATGCAAAACAAATGTCCATGTTGTGGAGTGTGTGAAGTCAGAGGTGGAATCATTTCAGACGATTTATTACACACATCTTTCAAGCAGAAACTCTCCCCTTAAGTTTCATGGCATTTACATCACACACAACATGACATTTGCATCACACTGCATTCAACATCCTTCAGCCCTGACTCCTTCCTGCTGTCTCACCAGGAACCTCCTGCTCTTTGTTGTCCCAAGCTTATCACTGTCTCCTGTCTGAGATGCTAGATAATCTGGCTCACACAAGGTGCTACACCCCCCCCAGCATGTGCGGGGGGGGGGGGGGGTGTCCACATGCTGCGATAGAACAATTGAACATCAGTCCACATGCTGCTTGGGCTTCCGTCTCCTCCCGTATCTGCTGTAACTGGGGTTTACCGCCTCCGCGGTGCTGCTGTGCCGGTGGGGGGCTGCTGGAAGTGTGTCTGACTGCGGGTGGGCTGTTGCTGGGGGGGGGGGGGCACTTCGGTCTGTCCGTGTGGCTGCTCTGGAGAATCGTCTCTCTGGGGAGCTCTCCGTGGGGGTCTTCCACGCCGAGGGGCCTTAGCCAACAGCACTTGCTCGTTCGCCACAACGAAAGCGGGTTTGAGTCTGTCTATGCCAGTTTTTTCCCTCCTACCCCACAAGTCTAGCAAAAAATGCTTATCCCCTGTTTCCAACACTCTGAACGGTCCATCATAGGGTGGGCGCAATGGAGGGCGGTGGGCGTCGTGTCTAACGAAAACGAACTCCGCGCTCTTCAAAAGTTTTAGGCACGAAAACACGCAGAAAACTGTGGTGGGCAGGGCCCGGCAGCTTGCATGTGTTTGCGCTACGCTGCAAAAGCTGAGACGGGGAGCTGCCCGGCGTGGGATTATCTGGCAGAAATTCCCCGGGCAGCCGTAGGGGCTGCGCAAAAACGAGCTCTGCTGGGGAAGCTTCAAGATCCTCTTTTGGCACGGAGCGCAACCCCAATAAAACCCATGGCAGCCTGTCTACCCAATTTGCATCCGTCAATGAAGCCCCGAGTGCCGCTTTCAGTGATCTATGAAAACGCTTGCATAACCCATTGGCCTGTGGGTTGTATGTGGTTGTGCGGTGAATTGTAACACCCAGGCTGTGGGCCATCGCGGACCAGAGTTCGGAAACAAATTGCAGGCCCCTGTCGGACTCCAAAACGCGCCACCCATGCTGTTAAAAAAGCGCGCGCTACGTCCGCGGACGTGGTTGCCGCCAGTGGGACCACTTCTGGCCAGCGCGTGGTGCGGTCCACCATTGTCAAGAGGTGCGTGCACCCCTGTGATGGCGGGAGGGGGCCCACGAGGTCCATGTGAACATGGTCGAACCTCTTAGCCAGAATACGAAACGGCTCCAAGGGAGCCTTCGTGTGTCTGTGTACTTTGGCTCGTTGGCACGCCACGCAGGCTGCAGCCCACTCCTTCACTTGTTTGCTCAGGCTCAGCCAAACAAACTTCTCTCCCACCATTTTGACTGACGCGCGCACTCCTGGGTGCGCCAGAGTGTGAACCGACTCAAACACGCGGCGGCGCCACGCGGCCAGGACCACCGGACGCGGGCGACCCATGGAGACATCGGAGATTGGGGGGGGGGGCGCCATCCTGCAGCACCCTGCTCTCCAGCCTTAACCCTGTTGGTCCAGACTGGAGCGCGCGCACGTCTGCATCTCTAATCTGCTCCACGGCCATGGCTGCGTAATCTATCCCCATGCAGACCGGGGCCACCACGGCTCGCGAGAGGCAGTCCACCACTACATTCAGTTTACCCGACACATGCTGAATATCGGTAGTAAACTCTGAGATCGCGGCCAGCTGTCTCTGCTGCCGGCCCGACCACGGTTCTGAAACCTTGGCCATCGCGAATGTTAGCGGCTTGTGGTCCACAAACGCGGTGAAGCTGCGCCCTTCCAGCCAGAACTGGAAGTGGCGTATGGCCAGGTGGAGAGCCAGCAATTCTCTGTCGAATGCGTTGTATTTACGTTCGCTGTCGCGCAAAGTTCTGTTGAAAAAGGCGAGCGGCTGCCAAGCCCCGGCGACGCGCTGCTCCACGAAAGCCCCTATGGCCACGTCTGAAGCATTGGTGGTGAGCGCTATGCGGGCCGTCGGGTCTGGATGCGCCAGCAGTGTGGCGTTTGCCAGGGCCGCTTTAACTTCCGAGAACGCCTGCTCTCGCTCCGGGGTCCATTCGACCCTATCCGGGGGTTTCTGTTTCTTGAGCGCAGCGTACAATGGTTGCATGAGCTGCGCCGCACGGGGAAGGAAACGGTTATAAAAGTTCACCATCCCCAAAAATTCCTGCAGCGCCCTGACAGTCTGAGGCCGGGGAAAATCCGCCACGGCGCGCACTTTGTCGGGCAGCGGGATCGCTCCTTCCGGAGAGACGCGGTGCCCCAAAAAATCAATCCCTGTCACGCCGAACTGGCATTTCGCCGGGTTGATTATTAACCTGTGCTCCTCCAACCTCCGAAAAACCATTGTGAGGTGGGTTTCATGTTCGTCTTCGGACGCACTGGCTACCAGGATGTCGTCCAGGTAGACGAACACAAACGGGAGATCGCGCAGCACTGCATCCATCATGCGCTGGAACGTCTGTGCCACTCCTTTTAACCCGAATGGCATGCACAGGAACTCGAATAGACCGAACAGAGTTATTACCGCTGTTTTGGGTATGTCCTCAGCGCGCACTGGGACTTGGTGGTAACCGCAGACCAGGTCTATTTTGGATAAAATGCGCGCTCCGGCGAGGTGAACGGAAAAATCCTGTATGTGGGGAATTGGGTAGCGGTCGCGCGCTGTGGCGTTGTTCAACCTGCGGAAATCCCCGCACGGTCGCCACGATCCCTCAGCCTTAGGGACCATGTGTAGCGGGGAAGCCGATGGGCTGTTCGAGCGCCTGATGATGCCCAACCTTTCCAGGTTGGCGAACTCCTCGCGCGCTATGGCCAGTTTAGCTGCGTCCAAGCACCGAGGTCTTGCAAAAACGGGCGGCCCGGTGGTGGTGATAAAGTGCTCCACCCCGTGTTTAGTGATGGCCGCGGAAAACGTCGGGACCGTGAGTGCTGGGAACTGAGTGAGCAGTGTGTGGAACTTACCGCCTGTAGCTGTGACGTTGGCTTGTGCTGTTGGCTGGGTCACTCGAGCTATACAGGGGAGAGAGTCAAAGGACAGTGCATTAACCAGGCGCCTGTTAGCAACATCAACCAGTAAACCATGTGCACACAGAAAATCAGCCCCCAGTATGTGGCAATTCAGTGCTGCTACGACAAAAGTCCACTCATATGTACGGCCGTGTAGAGATAAGAGCAGAGTCCTCTCACCAAAGGTCTTAATATCCGAGCCATTTGCTGCCAACATCTCGGGGCCGCTAGATCCTGCCAGCCGGTCAGCGTAGGTCGGCCGGATGAAGCTCTTCTGGGCTCCGGTGTCCACGAGGAAACGCCTCCCAGAGCGTGCATCCGTTAAGTAGAGCAGCTTGTTCTCTTCACCGAGCGCTTCACCGAGCGCTTGAATTGGCACGGTGGCGCACATCTGCGTGCCTTCTCTCCGAAGCAGCGGTGGTAGAAACAGAGCGTGTCTCTCTGGCGCTCCTTGGCCCCCGCTGCTGCTACCGTCGGTGGCTCCTCGCCTCCCCTGGACGTCTCGCTGGGCTCCGCCGCTGCCGCGTTGACTGTGATCGCCCTGGTAGTGATGATGATCCGGTCTGCCTCCTGGGCTAGCGCACGGTAGTCGCGCACGGCCAGCCACGGCGAATTGGCCAGAACCGCTCTCGCTACTGTCGGAAGGTTCCGGAGGAAGAGGTGGGCAAACAGAAAGTGCCCGTCGTCCGTGCCCATTATCGCCAGCATCTTCTCCATCAGGTCTACGCGCTGAACCATCTCCTAACTCGGTCCGCGTCAGGAGCCTCTCCGCTCTCTCACATTCTGAGAGCGTGTAGCGCTGGATGAGCGCAGCCTTGAGCGCCTCATATTTGCTGCTGGCTGGTGGATGATCGAGCAGGCTTGCTACCTGCTGAGCTGTGCGGGTGTCGAGCGCTGCGACCACATGGTAGAATCTGGTATCATCTACCATTACTCCCCGGAGGGCAAACTGGGCCTCGGTGAGGTGGAACCAAGAGCGCGGGTTGTGCTGCCAGAAATCCGGTACCTTAACTGAAACCGCACACGCGTGGCTGTAGGTTCCAGTCCTGGCTGTCTGTGGGATGGCTGCCGCCTCGCTGTAGCTTCCTGACCAGGCCGGCTCCGGGGATCTTGCCTCGTGTTCCATAATACGTCTTGGGTCACCAATGTGGAGTGTGTGAAATCAGAGGCGGAATCATTTCAGACGATTTATTACACACTCGCATCTTTCAAGCACAGAACAGACTGAACTTTCAAGCAGAAGCTCTCCCCTTAAGTTTCATGGCATTTACATCACACACAACATGACATTTGCATCACACTGCATTCAACAACCTTCATCCCTGACTCCTTCCTGCCATCTCACCAGGAACCTCCTGCTCTTTGTTGTCCCAAGCTTATCACTGTCTCCTGTCTGAGATGCGAGATAATCTGGCTCACACAAGGTGCTACAATGTCACCATTTAAAACAGTGTAATGTCATAAAACATTGTTTTAGTTTAAGTGACTGCAAATTAAATTAAATGTGAAATGATGTAAAGGGTATATCTAAATTATGTGAGTGTTGGGTGAATATTACCAAATCATCAGTTCCATTGTGTGGCTGTTGATACAGCCATCACACAAGGTAAAGTGAAGTGTCTGTTACGTCTGGAAATGATGAGCAGTCGAGGTGACATTTTGTAGTTTTATTAACACTTGAACAGGAACACACAGGAGTCACTCCGACAAGCCTGAGAGTCCACAGCGGAGTCTTCTTCTTCTCTTGGTTACTGGCAGACAGCAAACAACTGATAGGTGCATACCGCCACCTACTGTACAAGAGTGTGTAACATTATACCCTTCCACTGGGCCCTCTTATACTCCCGTGACGCCACCACCAGAAAGAAGGGGCGTCACCTCCCACTACACCCAGGCCACCGCCATATTGGTACACCCTGTGGCTTATATTATTCATATATCCATACCTACATATGTATAGACATAAGAGGAATGTTTAGAGATTGCATATGTAGAATGACCTCACGTCTCAGAGCAGGACAAGAGGTCTCGATCACCGGCGAAGATCAAGGAGCAGACGGAGACGCAGCGGTGGAGACCTGAACGAACTTCCTGATCCCCCAGGGTCAGGTGGAGGAGAGAGAGGACAATGGAGAGGGATTACGCTGATGCGGGATGTCGGCTTTGATATGCAATGTCTTTTGTTGTGTGTGGGTATAAGTATGAAGGTCTGACTGTGCTCAGCCTCTTCATTCTGCTTCTGCATCGAGATGAGACATGTTAGGGACTGGAAGCTGATAATAAAACTTGATTTATAAAATCACTTCGCTTCCTCATTTCAAGCTCCCTACATTGGTGACCAGACGTGAGGATGGACCAAAGACGTTCTCCCGCTACAAGCTCATCAGAGGCGACCCAGGCAAGCGCCGTCGCCAACGCAGACAGGGGAACGGATGGAAGACGTTCCCCCACAGCAGAATCGTCAGAGAGGGCTCAACCGAGCACCGTCCCCAGCCCCGCCGCGAGAACGGAAGAAAGGCGTTCTCGCCCTACAGACTCATCAGAGGCGGCACAGGCAAGCGCCGTCGCCGTCAAACTCCCAGAGTTCTGGCAAAATGATCCGAGCTCATGGTTCCAGCAGGCTGAGGCTCAGTTTGCACTGGCGGGGATTACAGCGGAACCTGGCAACCGCTAGCATTTTTTAGTAAATCCTTAAACCAAACCGAGCGCAAATACAGCACTTTTGACAGAGAGCTGCTAGCGCTTCATTTATCCATCCGCCATTTCCAGTTCTGGCTGGAAGGGCAGCGTTTCACGGCTTTTGTAGACCACAAACCACTCACTTTTGCGATGGCTAAAATTTCAGAACCGTGGTCAGGCAGGCAACAAAGACAGCTGGCTGCAATTTCAGAGTTTACCACAGATATCCGACACGTGGCAGGCAAACTTAATGTGGTGGCAGATTGCCTCTCCCGCGCCGTGACATCGTCAGGGCACGAGGAAGCAGATTATACTACCGCAGCCGCAGAGCTCATGGCCAACGCGAACGCGTACGCAGCCCCAATTCACGTAGGGATAGATTTCGCGGCCATGGCAGCAGAACAAAGCAGTGATGCGGACGTGCGCGCGCTCCAGTCTGGACCAACAGGGTTAAGGCTGGAGGAAAGGGGTTTGCGTGACGGTGTGCCCCCCCTAATCTGCGACGTGTCAACCGGTCGACCTCGCCCGGTAGTCCCAGCCGCGTGGCGCCGCCGCGTTTTTGACTCGGTGCACTCCCTCGCGCACCCAGGGGTGCGCGCCTCGGTGATAATGGTCGCGGAGAAATTTGTTTGGTCAGGCCTGCATAAAAATGTAGTAGTAGTAGTAGATTAGTTTATTTGACAGGGACAAAGGAGTGGGCGAGGACTTGCATGTCTTGCCAACGCGCCAAAATTCACAAACACACAAAAGTTCCTCTAGAACCTTTCCGAATCCCAGCCAGGAGGTTTGACCATGTACACGTCGACCTCCTGGGCCCACTACCGTCGTCGCATGGGTTCACACACACCTTTTAACAATGGTAGACCGTACTACACGCTGGCTAGAAGCGGTCCCGCTGGCGTCAACCACAGCCGCGGAAGTCGCTTGCGTTTTTTTAACAACCTGGGTGGCGCGTTTCGGTGTCCCATCGGACATCACGTCCGATAGGGGGCCCCAATTTGTCTCAGAGCTGTGGTCAGCCATGGCCAGCAGCTTAGGGGCGACAATTCATCGCACCACCGCGTATCACCCTCAGGCTAACGGGTTATGCGAGTGTTTTCATAGGTCTTTAAAGGCCGCCCTCAGGGCCTCACTGACGGATACAGATTGGGTGAATAAACTTCCCTGGGTTTTATTAGGGTTGCGTTCTGCGCCTAAGGAGGATCTAGACGCCTCCCCGGCAGAATTAGTTTTTGCACAACCTCTCAGGCTCCCGGGTGAGTTCTTACCAGAACATCCAGAGCCCGGGCACCTACCAGCCCTGAGGCCCCTAAACAGCATGGGACCGGACACGCTCCCCGGACCCGTACATCACTCTTTTCCGCGGGTTTTCGCTCCCCAAGCTTTGAAGAACGCCGAGTTCGTTTTTGTTAGACACGAAGCTTTAAAACCAACCCTCCGCCCACCATATGACGGACCATTTAGAGTGCTGGAACCTGGTGATAAGCATTTTGTGCTTGATTTAGGGGACAGAAAAGAAACAGTCTGCATTGACAGACTTAAACCTGCTTTCATGTTGAGCGACGAACCTGCACGGGTGGCGAGAGCACCTCGACGGGGTAGACCCCCCAAGAGAAACAACTCAGCCCCCCCGCAGGGACCAAATAACCACTCTCCTCCCCAAGCTGCAGATCCCTTACAGGACGGCCCCGCCAGGACGCCAAAGTGGGCCTACAGCAGATTCAGGAGAAGATTGAAACCCAGACGACACATAGACTGATGTACAATTGACAAAGGGCTGTTAACTATGCTGTCGGATTGTGCCGCTACAGTTTTAAGGCTGACTAATGACATAAACTATACTGTTGTTGTTACGACTGAATTTTTAACAGGAGTATGCTTCATAGCTTGAAGGTTAACATGACTGCTGATGATATTTTTCCTTTTTCCTGTTGAGATGAATAACGGTATAATATGTCATGGATGTTATCTTAAGCTGTAAACTTAATTTGATTGTCCTTTTCTTAGACGTTTGGGGGGGGGACTGTGGCTTATATTATTCATATATCCATACCTACATATGTATAGAGATAAGAGGAATGTTTAGAGATTGCATATGTAGAATGACCTCACGTCTCAGAGCAGGACAAGAGGTCTCGACCACCGGCGAAGATCAAGGAGCAGACGGAGACGCAGCGGTGGAGACCTGAACGAACTTCCTGATCCCCCAGGGTCAGGTGGAGGAGAGAGAGGACAATGGAGAGGGATTACGCTGATGCGGGATGTCGGCTTTGATATGCAATGTCTTTTGTTGTGTGTGGGTATAAGTATGAAGGTCTGACTGCGCTCAGCCTCTTCATTCTGCTTCTGCATCGAGATGAGACATGTTAGGGACTGGAAGCTGATAATAAAACTTGATTTATAAAATCACTTCGCTTCCTCATTTCAAGCTCCCTACACACCCTAACTATATACTCAATATTCATATCCAACATTTTTCCCCCCTGAAGAAAATTGCAAGCACACTAATCAGGCCCTCCCCAATTTGGTAGCCCAATACACGCTTTAAACACACTGCAAACAATATAAATACACAAAACTATCCATGCACACCACACCGGCCCAGCGGACTACTCCGTCATTTTGATTATTACAGTCAGTGAACATAAAAGGGCCACACACAAAATAAATTAATCCCGATAAAGCACATACATTATAAACACTCAGAACTATAAACACTTATAAACAATATGTACACTAACCTAATGGCGGTCCCGAATCCCTCCACCCCAGCACTCCCACTCCACAACATGGGCACATCAAATAAACCATACTGGGGAACATTTGCATTTCACTCAGACTACTATTTACTTTAACCACTCACACATCTATGTAAACCATCACACCACACACACATACACAGGGGAAACTTGCATAAAATTAGTGATTTTACTTTTCTCTTATTTTTTTTTTCAAGACCCAAAGAACAACAACAATAATAATAATAATAATAATAGGAATAGCATATCCATAACTTCACACACCGTTAGCCCCTTTCTAAAAGTCCTACTAAGGATCCCCCAAAGGCTCCCCTCTGGAACGTCCACCCCGCAGCCCTCTACCAGAGCGTCTGCATTTTCTTCTCACCAGAGACGGGCTGCACTGGTGTTTCCTCTCTCCCAAAAGCCGCAGCTCGTTCGGGTGCCATCTGGATCTGTCCGTCAGCTCAAGGTAACCGTCATCATGAGTCCTCACTACCCGCAGTTGACCCTGGTCATCCCGCTGTTCTCTTAATTTGTGGACCCCACCAAGCCGAGACTCAACTCTAGGGTGCACATTATCCCCCACACCCAGGGGAGTACTCTCTGGCCTCCATGGTCCACGGCATTATGACCTGGTTCCTGTATGATGCTGCAGGGTCCTGCCGATCCAGCCCAAGCTCTGCTTCTGGTCCTTCTTGTGGGCACGCGCCATGTGGTCTCGCCCCATTTGCTTTCATTTTATGTGTTGAATCAGCCACAGCAGCGTCCGGTTCAACAGTGGTATTCAGTCAGCCACTGGAACTACGCTGTGCCTGCTCGCTGGCTCTATTCACCCCCACGGGCGTCCGACCATGCCGTTCAGGTCCCTTGTGCAGGGTATCGCAAATACTGGCACCAGAAACTCCCCGTGACGGCGTGCCGTAGTGCTGGTCATGCCCTCCATCACATGGTCCGGGCAGGTTCAAGTCCCACACTTCACCATCATTTCCCACGTAAAAGGGTTGGTCCCATAGCCCACCACCGGACCACTCCTCTCCAACGCTGCAGGCAATGGAGAACCTGAGCCCGTAGAACAAGTCACAGCTGTAGGGATATTTAATAAAATATAGGGTAATAAAGTACAGGAATTATTTATTTTATTTAATAGTGGGTGTGCGAGGGGACGGAGTTGAACTGTCACCCCTACACTCACTAAATAAAAATAGGAAAGCACTTGTAAAAAGGGAGCACCAGTTCTAAAGAACAGTTTGTATTATTAACTTAATTTCAGTTAATTAATTTCCATACCTTCAATTACTTAATGGATCAGTCTCAAAATTTAAGGGAGTTCTTTTCCTGCCGTGATCTAAGAAACATATATACACGAAAGGAAAACGCTTCAACTTCTCTCATTCACCCTTTTATTTAAACTCATTCAGGTTACATGATATGGCATTCCAAATGATGGATAAACAGATTCAACTGATAACAGGGTCTAATATCATATCAACTGTTAGTGGATTCCTGAACATAAAATCTAGTGTTAAACCTTTGTAGAACCAAGGAGAAACCAGACTCATGTTTCAACGGTAAATGAAGGCTGAAATGTCTAACAAAAACAACGCAATTTTATGTGGAAAATTCATAAGCTGATTATCTAAAAATGAACTTCTGAATTAATCTACAAAAATGAAGGGAGGTTGCTTAAAAATGAATAAGAATCTTCCTTCAGTTTATAGGTTTATCCTATGGCTGAGAAACTAATTGTACCATGAAATACTGGTTATGTTCAATTGTAATTTAGATTTTCAGGACATCACGTTTAACCCAGCAGATAGGAAAATGGGAGTCTCACTTATGAACAGCTGTAGGTCCATGTGTTCAGCGGGTCAGTGGCGGCTGGGGTTTGACCATTGGGACCCAGAGATGGAGCGACCACTGCAAGGCTCCTTGATGTTCACAACCAACCGTAAGAAGTGCAGACTCAGCCGGGGGGGCTCACTGCTGTCTCAGAGCGGCATGAAGAGTCCTTGGGCAACAAGTCCGAATTTGTGAGGTCTCTGGCTGTGGGATAGACCAAAAAAACCGAAGAGAAACTTCTCAGTCAGGCGGGTATGAGGCTGGAAAGAAAGTCCAAAAACACAATCTCTGTTTACTTTAAATTAGGAAAATTAAAGGTCCACTTTAATGGTGTGAAAAGTCAGAAAAATCTAAGAAAAACATTTACTAGGATAAGAATGGCTTCTGAGGTGAAGAAAAAAAAAGATTTCAAGAGTGTGACTCTCTTTAAGACGAGCTCGTAAGAAAAAGATGGTTTCTCCTCAGTGACCAGAAAAATGAGGAAACTAACGCAGGATTTGACAAACTTCACACACAAAAGGTTTCTTAAATTTCAGGGAACAATTAGACACAAACTTGTAAGGAACTTTGAAGGAGTGAAACAAAAACTTTCCTCTTAGATCGAGATTTCTATTCTGCTTCTTTCATCTTAATCTTAAACTTCTTCTTCTCCTTCTAACATATATTCTTTCTTTCCTTCTGTATTCTGCTCTACATGCATAAATTCTTCATCATCTCTCTAACATGCAGGGCGGCTCCTCACTTTTTTAACTGAGCGCGCTGTTGGGTCATAAAACAGGGGCCAGTCGCCAGACAGACCAATCAGCTTTCATAAAGAGGAGTTTGAACGGGCCTTTGTCCAATGCGAAAACATTCCTTTGTTTGGGAGCAGCCAATCAAAGGAAAAGGCATTATCCCATGAAAGGTAGAGAGGAGTGGTTTACCAAGACTGATATCGTACAAGGATTAATACCCATACATTTCTTATGAAATTATGTACTCAAAATACAATCTAACTAAATTAAATGACTTTGCTAATATTCAGTGATCATGCATTTCTACCATTACTAATAATATTAACATTCATTTGAATAACACTCATGAAAAACATTCCTAATACATGTTCCTAATACATCCACTTCACATTTAGATCAAGGATTAATGAGTTACTGCAAACCCTGGTTGGTGATCAAAAGGATGATTTTCATTGTCCTTAGGATCCTGGGAAGATGATAGCTGGAAATTAGAAAAACTTAAATGTTTAGTAACATTAACGCAAGGAAACATATTCTGTAGATGTCCACTAGGGGGTACTGTTGAGCTGTAGGTAACTTCTTTAGGTCTCTGATATCTGAACAGGGGTCTTTAAGTCTCTGGTATCTGTCAAAGGCGGAGGAAAGGAGGCCATATAGAAGTTTATGGCCTTTTTTAAGAACATTAGTTCCTGTAGGGCGGATGCTATCAACATGAACTGTTTACTTTGGGGATCTGGACTCCAGAGTTTATATGGTCCATTTAAGCCTTTAAAAGCAAATTCTGATCCTTACATCTCTGCAAGAGGCCAACTGTTTACATTGGGGTCCTGGGAAAGGCACAGCATTCTTGGCCAGGCCTTAAGTGGAGGTGTTTTAATATGAAGAAAAGTGATATTCCTGTAGAATGAAGAAAAGTGAAATTCCTGTAGAATGGAGGAAAGTGATCTTCTGGATTGGTTTGAGGAGATGTTGATGCTACTCAGCCCATCAGGTTATTATTCCCTTCAGTGGACACCATAAACTCAATTGCGCTCACCTAAGCAGACTTATACCTCGCAGAGAGCCACAACAAGCCTACAATGTCCAGAGGGTTGTTACCATAACATGCAATGTCCATTCTACTCACTCTGTAGTGTGGGAAAAAGATCTTCCCTGTCACCCAATTTAGGATGGAAGTCACCGACCCTGTGTCCAGCATCAGCGGAACTACCACCCCATCCAATTCGATGTTGCATATTATGCGCACATCAGTGCTGGGTAAAACCATGTGGACCACTGTGGGCTTCCTTGCCGAAGTGTCCCCCTCTGGCCTCCGGTCTCCCTGTCAAAATTTCGACAGGCTCTAGCAAAGTGGTGGAACAGACCGCACTTTCCACAACGCTTCCCCGTGGCTGGGCACTCCCTCGCTTTGTAGCGGTGCCTGGTGGATCAGCAGCCGTAGCATCTCGGCATCCCCGGGGCGGACCTAATTTTCACAACAGCGGCGTATTCATTGTCACTGTCGTTGTCCGGATCCATGGCCAGTACCTTCCACTGTTTCTCGTTCCTTGGCAGGGTTTCTGTGTCACCAAGATTTTTTGTAAGCTTTTCCGCTGCCTCGTGTTGCTGTGCCAAGTCCATGGAAGCTAGCAGTGTTAACTCACCAGCATGAGTGAGGAGACGGACTTTCGTGGAGGAATACAGCACATGTTCCGCTCATTGGTCGTGAATCATCTCTTCCTCCAAGGCTCTGAATCTGCACTCTTCTGCCAGCTGCTGCAGGTCTGCAACGAACTGTTGCACTGACTCACCTGGCCGCTGGCGTTGCTGTCTGAACTGAATGCGCCTCACAATGGTATTTTCAGTGGCGCAAAAATAACCCGCCATGATCCTTACCACATTGATGAATGTTTCACCTCCTAACGTATTCAGGATCCTCTGGCTCTCCATCCCTAACTTGTGGACCAGAATTGCCCTCACACGCACTTTTTCAAGGTCGCCAAGGTCCAGAGCGATGAGGTTATTTTCAAAAGCTGCATACCACCTGGCCCAGGGGACGAGTGGCTCTCCCGGAGCCTCCAAGATTGGCCAAAAAGCAGTAGCAGCCCACTCCATACCCTTTTGTCCTCGTCGTCAAGTGTTACGTCTGGAAATGATGAGGAGTCGAGGTGACGTTTTGTAGTTTTATTAACACTTGAACAGGAACACACAGGAGTCACTCCGACAAGCCTGAGACAAGCCTCTTATACTCCCGTGACGCCACCACCGGAAAGACGGGGCGTCACCTCCCACTATACCCAGGGCACCACCATATTGGTACACCCTAACTACAGTATATACACAATATTCATATCCAACAGTGTCATTTCTGCCATTTTGAGCCACTTCTTCCCCTCGCAGACTCGCACATTGGAGCACTACTGATGGCAGTCGCCAAAGTCTACACGGGCTCAGGGCTCGATGGTTTAGGGAGGAGATCGAGATTCAGCCTTTGACTTTTATACCCTGAGTCAACAGGTGATTGGCTAAAATAGTCAGATGACATTTCACTTCCCCTGGTCACATACACACAAAAAAAGGAAAATATTTTAAAAAATTAAAAAAGGAAAACCTAATTAATTAAATGGAAAAGAGAAAATAAAACTAAATAAAATAATTATAAATACAATGAAATTAAAAAGTGAATAGTTGCCAAAATAAGTAAATTTGACAAAGGTTACAGTTAGAAAGTATATGATTATGCACTTCTGTTTTAATTATATCAGTTCTTAAAGGAAACAAAGCTAAAATCTTCATTCAGTCCAGCAGATGCCATTGTGTTATGAGAGACCCAGTTTTGCTAAGTTCCCCCCTCCCCAGTTGGAAGGATTAAATGTTCAGTCCAACAAAAATGGAGACTGGCTGGGGATCCATGTTTGGCCTCATACCTGGCCATTGCATATTCCATGTCCTGTCCAAATGGCTGTTTTATGTTCCAAGATGCGTTGTTTTAATGTTTTGTCCCATATATGCTCTTTCACATGGGTATGTAAGCATATATATAACCAATGTTGTGTTACACAGTTTGTGAATTGTTTGATTTTGAATTTTGTATCCATATTCTGAGTTCCAAGTCCCACCCCATGTAGGACACGCTGAATGCACTGAGGAGCTCATTTAGCGGTAGGCTGTACCATCCTAGGTGCACGACCGAGAGGTTCTGCAGGGCCTTCCTACCTACGGTTGTCAGACTTTATCACCTAACCAAGGCTGCTCGTAGAGGTCATATTGAATGTACAAATGTAACAAACTTGCACAATAATGGTCCCTTCCATTATACAACTAGGACAATATCAATCACTACAGAGGATGACAACTAGTCTGATTCAAATACGAAATATACTGTATGGGTACATATTCATACTATGCAGGGTAAATGAATAGACCGTTATGCTGTTTATTCCACCTAGCTACAATGCTCTGCACTGTGTATATTTCTGTGTACATATGTATATTCACTACTCTTAGCTTTTGAATTACTGCTCTGAGTGTTGCTATCCCTGTGGTGTTGCAATCTTGGAATTTCCCATTGTGGGACTAATAAAGACTTATCTTATGTGGATGAGTAAAAAAAAAAAATATTAGTGTTGTTGCATTGACTGCATCATGCCACAAGTTTGGCTGGACTTGTGTTGAAAAGTCTGAGTCAGATTGTCTCCAGTTGTTGGTCCTCTTCGCAGAGCCACACTTGGCTTCACTTACAAGGTCACAAGGTGACCTGAGGCCCCATGTCACCATCAGTCTAATATCCTTCTATACATTTTAACTCTGTAAGCCGGTCCAGTATTCACTTTTACCTGGGCTCTTGCTCGGTGGCACTGTCAGGTTTTTTTTGTCCTCATTTCCTCAAGTCATAATCTTCCTTGATTTTTTTTTAGGTGGCTTTGCCATGACATCCTCTCTAAAAACACTAAGCTTGTCAGCTTGTTCTTATGACCAGCCTACACATCGTGCCCTGTGATTGACTAACTGGACATATACCGTATTATGTGTCAGTTTTAGTTTTTGTCAGTGCACCAACCAGAGCAGGAAAGCTGCATGGTGCCATTGCTGGTGATACCCCACCCCCGTCCAAGGCTATGGTGGAAGGGACTTAAGCCCAGTCAAAGGTTGATGTACCATCATTAAGATGCTGGCCTTTTTTAAACCTCAATATAAAGAATTGTGAATAGATAGATGATAGATAGATAATACATCTGAGCTTCCAGTATCAATTCCTGAAACAATTTAGGAAATGGAATAAATACATTTCAAGGTTCATTTGGCTTAAAAAGAGACCAAGAGTTAAGTATTCTACCTTACAGTTGCCGAAGGAGGGGGGGGCAGGCTCTGCCCTCCTTACGAGACTACTATATATCAGCCCAACTGAGACCACTGGTTTGTTTGTGTGACCCATCTTATAATGCAAAATGGAAAACAATTGAGATGTCTTTATCTGAGGTCCCAATCCAGTCTAAACTAGGTACCCTTGAAAGTGAAACTACTCCAATAACTAGTCACTGGGCTAATCTGACATTTATAAAATCTGGAAATCAGAGATAAGAAAACAAACTCCAGGAAGAAATTAAATTGCTCAGATGGCCAGCGTATGATCCTGACTTTCTGCCCACCTCACATGATTTTAGATTTAGACAGTGGACATTCAGGGGCCTTACCGCAGTGTGTACAATGTATGAGAAATCAAACCTAATGTCATTCGATACTCTACGCAGGAAGTACAATCTGGAGAAGAAAGATTTTTTTTAGATATTTGCAGCTTCGCGACTTCATTAATAAAAGGGTACAAAGCAGTAATATCAAAGAACCTTCATTATTTCTTAATATTTTTATTAATGCATATAAGTCAACAAGTCTTAAAAACCTTATTAGTAAGTTATACTGCAGTTTAATGACACTTAAAACAGACTCAACAATATATATAAAGCAAAAGTGGGAAAAGGAAATGAACATTGTAATAACTGATGATATGTGGTCAAGGGTTTGGGAGGTGCAATCCTCATCCACCAACTCCGGCACCTGGAGGGACTTTTGCTGGAATACTCTTATTCGTTTTTTCATAACACCCAATCAGAAATCCAAGTACAGTGGAGTTCCTGCACACTGCTGGAAAGAATGTGGGGAAACAACAGCAGACCATGGGCACGTATTCTGGTCTTGGCCACACATTCAGCCTTTCTGGACAGACGTAGCAAATGTCATTTCTAAGGCACTGGACTTTAATATCAGCTGCTCTTTTATTTTGTTATTCCTTGGATGTTTCCCTGACAAGCTGACTGCAGATGATACTTATCTCCTGAAAATCTTTTTGGTATCAGCCAAAAAGGCTATAACAAAGTGCTGGTTACAAAAACAGCCCCCCCACACTGAACCTTTTCACCTCTATAATAGACGATATAAGGTCATGGAACGCATGACCTATACCCTGCGACTCCAAGAGGAGCTAGGAAAAAGATGTTGGAAAAAATGGCAGGACTTCACAGGATGTGACAGTACTTACTAATATGCGGATTCGGAATTGTATATTTTTATTGTATCTGATTTGTACCATATTAATCATCCCATGACCTCATATGTTTGTGTTTTTATAAATGAAAAACATTCATAAAAAGTTCAAAAAAAAAAAAAAAAAAAAAAAAGATAATACATCTGAGGGCGCACCATTTACAGTGGTGTGAAAAAGTATTTGCCCCCTTCCTGATTTCTCATTTTTTTGTATGTTTGTCACACTTAAATGTTTCAGATCAAACAAATTTAAATAATAGACAAAGATAACAAGAAAACACAAAATGCAGTTTTTAAATGAAGGTGTTTATTATTAAAAAAAAATCCAAACCTATACATGGCCCTGTGTGAAAAAGTGATCGCCCCCTAAACGTAATAACTGGTTGGGCCACCCTCAACAGCAACAACTGCAAACAAGCGTTTGCGATAACTGGCAATGAGTCTTTTACAGCGCTGTGGAGGAATTTTGGCCCACTCATCTTTGCAGAATTGTTGTAATTCAGCCACACTGGAGGGTTTTCAAGCATGAACCGCCTTTTTAAGGTCATGCCACAGCATCTCAGTCAGATTCAGGTCAGGACTTTGATTAGGCCACTCCAAAGTCTTTATTTTGTTTTTCTGAAGCCATTCAGAGGTAGACTTGCTGGTGTGTTTTGGATCATTGTCCTGCTGCAGAACCCAAGTGCGCTACAGCTTGAGGTCATGAACAGATGGCCGGACATTCTCCTTCAGGATTTTTTGGTAGACATCAGAATTCATGGTTCCATTTACCACAGCAAGTCTTCCAGATCCTGAAGCAGCAAAACAGCCCCAGACCATGACACTACCACCACCATATTTTACTGTTGGTAAGATGTTCCTCTTCTGAAATGCTGTTACTTTTACGTCGGATGTAATGGGACACCTTCAAAAAATTCAACTTTTGTCTCATCAGTCCACAGAGTATTTTCTCAAAAGTCTTGGGGCCCATCAAGATGTTTTCTGGAAAAACTGAGACAAGCCTTTATGTTCTTTTTGCTCAGCAATGATTTTCATCTTGAAACTCTGCCATGCAGGCCATTTTTGCCAGTCTCTTTCTTATGGTGGAGTCATGAACATTGACCTTAACTGAGGCCTGCAGTTCTTTGGATGATGTGGGGTCTTTTGTGACCTCTTGGATGAGTCGTTGCTGCACTCTTGGGGTAATTTTGGTTGGTTGGCCACTCCTGGGACAGTTCACCACTGTTCCATGTTTTCACCATTTGTGGATAATGGCTCTCACTGTGGTTCACTGGAGCCCCAAAGCTTTAGAAATGACTTTATAACTTTTTCCAGACTGACAGATCTCAATTTGTTTCTGAATTTCTTTGGATCGCAGCATGATGTCTAGCTTTTGAGGATCTTTTGGTCAACTTCACTTAGGCAGCCAGGTCCTATTTAAGTGATTTCTTAATTGATAGCAGCTGTGGCAGTAATCAGGCCTGGGTGTAGCTAGAGAAATTTATCTCAGCTTTCCAAAGATGTGATAAACTACAGTTAATTTATGTTTTAACGGAGGGAGAGGGGGCAATCACTTTTTCACACAGGGCCATGGAGGTTTGGATTATTTTTTTAAACCTTAATAAACACCTTCATTTAAAAACTGCATTCTGTATTTACTTGTTATCTTTGTCTAATGTTTAAATTTGTATGATGATCTGAAACACTTAAGTGTAACATACAAAAAAATAAGAAATCAGGAAGGGAGCAAACACTTTCACACCACTGTACATCATGGCTGTATAGATTTAAAATATAACCCTCAGCCTAAGCTCATACCAAGCTGTTGCACATGACAGATCTCCTTCTAGGGGTGTTTCTTCTGCCTTTAATTCCACTTTTGTGTTTGCTACACAACACTACTATATTGTAACGTTGGGGCCATGTTAAGTGAATTTCCCAGCATGCTTTGCCAGATGAAAACGTTATGTGTGTGTTAAATGTGTTATTTCTGAGTTATACTGCTGTGTCATTATAACTGCATTATGATGACCCAGCAGTGTTTAGCAGGATTAGGGCAAGATGTATCTGTGTGTGTAACCATGATTGAAACAGGGGTCTGTGAGAATGACCTCCCCTCCACTCTGTAGCACAGAGGCAGGTTGGGGGTTGGGGTGTGTGAAAAATAAATCAGGTTGATCACAGCCATCTGCTCCATTGTCTTTGTGTGAACCCTGCAAACGTCACACTGGTGTCAGAAGTGGGATGGAGCAGATGGATGCCAGGATCAGAATGGAGATCCAGCAGCTGGAGCAGTTCATTGCTCAGCTGATGATGGACGATGGGACCGAGACACCACCCCCGGGAGCCAGGAGCCGGGACGAACAAAGCGGCGGCGGACCTGACAGGGCCAGCGCACCCCGCCTTCTGTCTTTTTCAAGACAGAGCGGGCAGAGCAGAGCAAACCAGCCCCGCATTCCGCCCTTTTCAGGACAGGACGGGCTGGCGATCCCACGGCGATCGAGAGTGACGATCGATCAGGAGGCGGCCATCCCATCTGTTAGGCAGCGGGCCAAGATTCCCCGCTTCAACGGCGAGGCCACGTTGGATGACTACCTGACCCAGGTCGAGCTGGCCGCTGCGCTGAACGGCTGGTCACCAGAGGAAACCGCCGTGCAAGTCGCGCTGGCCTTGGAAGGGAGAGCTCTCTGCACGCTTTCTGATCTCCTGCCTGAGGAGCGCTACAGCTGGCCAGCGCTACAAGGGGCGCTCCAGAGACGATTTGGGAGAATGGTGGACGCTGAGCACGCCCAGGAACAGCTGACCCGCCGCCGTAGAAGCAACCAGGAAAGCCTAGGAACCTATGCTGCAGACATACGGCTGCTAACCCGGCGCAGCTACCCGGATTTCGCACCGGAGGCGGTAGAGAAGCTCGCCCTCCGGAGCTTCATCCAAGGTCTCCGCCCGGCCCAGCTCCAGAGCCACGTACGGATCCACGCCGCGAGCGACTGGGAGACTGCAGTGGCAGAAGCAGAGCGGGTGGAGCCGCTGATGAATCACACAGTTGAAGCGCCAACGCACAGACAGAGAACCTTCCAGGCCACGATGGAGAGCGAGGAGGAAGAGGAGGAATTACGGCAGACCACGGCGGCACGTCCCCGGAGAAGAACGCCCCTCGCCGGCGTTAAACTAGAGCGAGGTGGCGTGAACGGGAACAGGCCGCCTCCCGCAGATGTTTCCCCCGAGGAGCCGGCACCACGCGTGGGCCGAATTGGACACTCTCCAGGGATCTATCTACAGTGCAGCTTGGGGAAGACGTCGATCCGGGCCCTGATTGACACCGGCTCTACAATCTCCCTGGTTCGACCCGGTGTGCTGCCGGGCACAAACAAGACGGCCCCATGGGGGTGGGAACCCACCAAGCGCTGCGTCACCACGGCTACCGGTGAGCGCGCCAGACTGGGGGGGCGGAGAGTTTTGGTGGTGGGGGTGGCCGGTCAGAACATAAGACACCCGTTCTGGCTGGCTGACATCCAAGACCCCTGTATTATTGGACTAGACCTGCTCACAGCCTGGAACGCCAAGATCGACACCGCGGGACCGTCCCTCCAGCTGGGAAACCGGACCATCACGCTCCACAGCAGAACCCAGGGAAGGAACACGGGGGCCTGCGCGATCGAGGGATCGCCAAGACAAACTGGACCAGGCAGGCCACCGCGAGGACTGGACATGATGACATCACCAGCGCGGACAGAGGGAGCACGAACGCACACAAGGACAGCAAGGGGAGGGGTCAACGTGTCAGCAGAGACGCAGCAGGCGGTGGAGGAATTATTTCAGCGGAGCTGCCGCGGGCTGGACCCGGAACAGGGACGCCAGCTGCGGGAGCTATTGGACTGTTTTATGGGTGTTTTCGCCGCGAAGGATGAGGAATGCGGCCGGACCGGGTTGGTGCAGCACGAGATCGACACCGGTGAGGCCAGGCCGATTCGACTCCACCCACGCCGGCTGCCCTTTTCAAGGCGGGCAGCGGCAGAACAAAAAGTGCGAGAAATGCTGGAGGCAGATGTCATTGAGCCCTCCAGCAGCCCCTGGGCGGCGCCGGTGGTGCTGGTCAAGAAGAAGGACGGGTCGTGGCGGTTCTGTGTGGATTACCGACGCCTGAACGACGCCACCAGGAAAGATTCCTACCCCCTGCCCCGCATCGATGACGCACTGGACCACATCGCCGGCTCCAGCTGGTTCAGCTCGCTGGATCTACGCAGCGGCTATTGGCAGGTAGAGCTGTCACCTGAGGCCCGCCAGAAAACAGCCTTCTCCATCGGGCAGGGACTGTACCAGTTTAAAGTGATGCCGTTTGGACTCTGCAACGCTCCGGCCACCTTTGAGCGCTTGATGGAGCGAGTGCTGGCTCATGTGCCCCGGAGTCGCTGCGTTGTTTACCTGGATGACCTGCTGGTGCATGCAGCTGATTTTGACAGCGCCCTGTCAAATCTCCGAGAGGTGCTGGGAGCCATCCAACAGGCGGGGCTACGGTTACACCCTAAGAAATGCCACCTGTTCCGGCGGGAGACCACCTTTTTGGGCCACATCGTCAGCGCAGCGGGGGTCGCCACCGACCCGGAAAAAGTGGCAACAGTGAGAGACTGGCCAGTGCCGCGGAACGTTGGAGAACTGAGGAGTTTTCTTGGATTGGCCTCCTATTATAGGAGGTTTGTGAAAGACTTCGCCACCATCGCCAGCCCGCTGCATCAGCTGACGCAGAAAGAACGCACGTTCCAGTGGAGTGACAGCTGTGCTGCTGCTTTCTCCCAGCTTCGCGCAGCGCTCAGAGCCCCCATCCTGCAGTATCCCGACCCGAACCGCCCTTTCATCGTGGACACGGACGCCAGCAACCAGGGCATCGGGGCGGTGCTATCCCAGGAGGGAGAGCATGGAGAGCAGGCAGTCGCTTACTTCAGCCGCACTCTCAGCAGAGCCGAGAGAAATTACTGTGTGACTCGCAGAGAGCTGCTGGCTGTCATTCAAGGACTGCGACACTTCCGCCCGTATGTGTACGGTGGGAGGTTCCAGCTCAGGACGGACCACGCTTCCCTGACCTGGTTGTTAAATTTCAAAGAACCGGATGGACAGTTGGCGAGGTGGCTGGAGGCACTGCAGGATTATAATTTCCAGATTGTGCATCGGGCAGGCCGCCTCCATGCCAACGCTGACGTGCTGTCTCGGCGCCCCTGCGCGACAGAGGAGTGTCGTCACTGCCAACGGGCTGAAGATCGGGACCAAACCGCCCCACGGGCTGCCGCTCTCCGAGCCGCTGAGAGCAGGAATAACGCAGCGACGCACAGCCCCTCCTCAGATGATCAGGCAGTTCTCCCCAGCGATGACGTCACAGAAGTTCTTGGCACGCAGCAGCTGCAGAGCGAGCAGGACAGAGACCCGGTCATTTCGCGGGTTCGGCAGTGGCTGGACGCAGGACAGCGGCCCGCCTGGGAGGTTGTGTCACCGCTGGACCCAGAGACTAAGGCCCTGCACTCCCAGTGGGCCAACCTCCGCTGCTACGAGGGCGTGGTGTATCGACAGTGGCACACTCCAGCTGGGCAGCAGCACGTCTGGCAACTGCTAGTTCCTCGTCGACTCCGGCCCAAAGTACTCCAGCTGGTTCATGGGGCGGTAGGAGCGGGCCACTTCGGAGTGACAAAGACGCTGCAGCGCCTTCGGGCCCGGTTCTACTGGCCCGGTTGTCATCAGGACGTGGAGCTCCACATTCATCGCTGCGACACATGCACAGCTCAGAAGGGACCAACTCAGTGATCCCACGCTCCCCTGCAGCAGTACCGGGTGGGAGCACCGATGGAGCGAGTGGGAGTGGACATCCTGGGCCCTTTCCCGACCACGGACCGGGGGAACCGCTACGTGCTGGTCGCGATGGATTATTTCACTAAGTGGCCAGAGGCGTACGCGGTCCCGGATCAGAGCGCCGCTACGACGGCATCAAAGCTGGTGGATGAAATGTTCTGTCGGTTTGGCGCACCGGAGGAGCTGCACAGCGATCAGGGTCGGAACTTCGAGGCGGAGGTCTTCGGAGAGGTCTGCAAACGGCTGGGCATCCGGAAGACCCGGACCACCCCACTGCATCCACAGAGCGACGGCCTGGTCGAACGATTCAACCGGACCCTCACCACCCAGCTCGCTATCCTAGTGGACCAGCGACAGCGAGACTGGGACCTGCACCTGCCTTTTGTTTTGTGGGCGTACCGGACGGCAGCTCAGGAATCTACCCGGTGCACCCCTGCGGCGCTCATGTTTGGACGCGAGCTGCGCACACCGGTGGATTTGGTATTCGGTTGCCCCCCTGAGCCGGAGGTGGAGGGAAGACCCGGATTGGATTATTTTTTTTGTTTGAAAGAACGTCTCCACACGGTGCACGAGCTGGCTCGAGAGGCCCTGGCAGCGGCAGGGGGTCGGCAGAAGCGAGCGTACGACTCCCGCTGTCAGGGGAGGGACTTTGCACCGGGAGATCGAGTCTGGGTTTTCTGCCCTGAGAGGAAGAGAGGACGATCACCGAAGCTGGCGAGCCAGTGGTCGGGGCCATGTGTGGTCCTGGAGAGACTGTCAGATGTGGTGTACAGGGTGAGGCTTAGAAAAAGGGACCGGGTTGTGGTCCTTCATCGTGACCGTCTCGCCCCGTATCGGCCATCTGCACCGCTGGTGGACGAACCGGAGCTTCCATCCCGGCCCGATACCCCGACCGAGACTCAGATGGACACTAGGGGGCCTGTACGTGTTGGCCGCCGGCGCCGAAGACCGCCCCGACATCTGGATGAGTTTGTATTGGACTTTTAAATTGGACTTTAATTTTTCTGGGGACAGAAACCAGTCCGGGGGGGGGGGGGCAGTGTAACGTTGGGGCCATGTTAAGTGAATTTCCCAGCATGCTTTGCCAGATGAAAACGTTATGTGTGTGTTAAATGTGTTATTTCTGAGTTATACTGCTGTGTCATTATAACTGCATTATGATGACCCAGCAGTGTTTAGCAGGATTAGGGCAAGATGTATCTGTGTGTGTAACCATGATTGAAACAGGGGTCTGTGAGAATGACCTCCCCTCCACTCTGTAGCACAGAGGCAGGTTGGGGGTTGGGGTGTGTGAAAAATAAATCAGGTTGATCACAGCCATCTGCTCCATTGTCTTTGTGTGAACCCTGCAAACGTCACAATATTATTTTTCCACTTCTCATATAATACTGTCAATCTCTTTTTGAGCGTAATGTTTCGCCGTGTTCTTAATTCCATGGGCGTGTGGAGATAAATTATAATCATTTCCATCCACAAAATTTTCAATGAGTTAACAAGTGAAGTGTACAATAAGATTGACCAGATACGCACGGTTTCATAAATGCCACGTGGACCTTGGTGTACAATCAATTCTACACCCAAACGTACTGATTTCTATGCATCTTTGATAAATCAGAGCCATTGTGTTGTCTATACTAGGGACTAAGATGTAGATCACATCACATTTTATAATTAATGTAGAAAACCAGGTCATTCCAAAGGGTTCACATGGTTTTTCTTGCAACTGTATATATGAGAAGGATGTGATCCAAGGAGAAGAGCTGTGAACCACTGCCCTACAGCCTAAGTTAGTTAAGGCCATTCCTTGACTCTGCGTTACTTTCTTAAAGAAAATAAAGAGTGACTGAAGAAAAAACTTTTTTATTTAAAGTGAATCTTGACATTGTACACCATCAAATCATAATTTGACAATCACCAGTAAGAGTCACCAAGCAGGAACCCGCTTTTTGCAACAAAGTACATAAGGTCTGGTCACAATGAAACTCACTGAAAACTAGAGAGGGGAAAAATGCAAACTGATAGACACAATAATACCAAAACATAGCATTTTCCCAGTCCTCATATTGTATATTGCACAGTGCAGTTGCTACATATCAAACTAGTGTAGCATTTAAGATACAAAAACTCAAAAGAATAAAATCATAAAGCCACACAAATCTACACAAATTTTAGAAGAGTAACTGTTTGAATGAAATGACCCTGTCTATGTTTAATACAGGCCAAACCAATAATCAGCTGTGATACGGTCATCTAACATGTCTTGATTTCTCACATTTGTTTTCCACCAAAGTGAAATGTTTACACTCATGTTCTGATACAGAAAAGCAGGCCTTTCAAAGTCAAATGAGCTCTACTAAGAGGTGGGTAGAGTAGCCAGAAACTGGAACAGTACATTATATTTCCTCAAGTACAAGTAAGAATAATTCTTACTTTATAATTATTGTAAAGGGAAAAAAGTAACAAGCAACTTTTATTAAGTACAAATATTGCAAATATTCTCTCATTTTGAATTTGATGCCTGCAACATGTTCCAAAAAAAGCTGGGGTGGGGGCAAGACTGGGAAAGTTGAGGAATGCTCAATAACACCTTTTTGGAACATTTCACTGCTGAACAGGTTAATTGGAAACAGGTGAGTGTCAGGATTGGGCAGCTCGGCGGTGCAGTGATTAGCACTGTGGCAGTACAGCAAGAAGGTCACAGGATCGATTCCACCCCTGACCATCTGTGACCCTTCGGTGTGGAGTTTGCATGTTCTCCTTGTGTCTGCGTGGGTTTACCCCGGTACTCCGCTTTCCTCCCACAGGCCAAAGACACGCAGGTTAGGTTAATTGGAGACTCTACAGTGGCCCTAGGTGTGAATGAAGGGAGTGGTGCCACACTGTGGCTGCCTCATCCATCCAGGTGAATGCCCTTAATTTCCTTCTGGAATTAATACAGTATACAAAAAAAAAGGAGCATTCCCGAAAGGCTCAGTCATTCACAAGCAAGGATAGGGCGACGTTCACCACTTTGTGAACAATTGTGTGGGCAAACAGTCCAACAGTTTAACGTTTCTCAATGTACAATAGCTAGGAATTTAGGGATTTTAACATCTACAGTCAATCAAGTATATCATCAAAAGATTCAGAGAATCTGGAGAATCTTTTGCATGTATGGGGCAAGGCCCCAAACCAACACTGAATGCCCGTGACCTTCGATCCCTCAGGTGGCACTGCATTAAAACCAACATCATTCTGTAAAGGGTATTACAGTGTGGATTCAGAAAACCATCGTCAGTTACAAGTTCATCGCTACATCTACAAGTGCAAGTTAAAACTCTACCATGCAAAGTGAAACCCATATATCAACAACACCCAGAAACACCACCGGCTGTTCCGAGCCCGAACTCATCTGAGATGGTCTGACATAACTGAATGAAGTGGAAAAGTGTGCTGTGGTCTGATGAGTCCACATTTCATATTGTTTTTGGAAATCATGGAGAGGAAAAGGACCATCGAAACTGTTATCAGAACCAAGTTCAAAAGCCAGCATCTGTGATGGTATGGGGGGGGGGGGTGTTAGTGCCCATGGCACAGACAACGTGCATATCTGTGAAGGCACCATTAATGCTGAATAGTACATACAGGTTTTAGAGCAACACATGCTGCCATCCAAACGTTGTCTTTTTCAGGGACGTCCCTGCTTATTTCAGCAAAACAATGCCAAGCCACATTCTGTATGTGTTACAACAGTGTGGCTTCGTAGTTAATGAGTGTTGATACTCGACTGGC
This sequence comes from Pholidichthys leucotaenia, assembly GCA_020510985.1. Taxonomy (NCBI): domain Eukaryota; kingdom Metazoa; phylum Chordata; class Actinopteri; order Cichliformes; family Pholidichthyidae; genus Pholidichthys; species Pholidichthys leucotaenia. The sequence continues at coordinate 184,435,227 of CM035840.1, read as the reverse complement.
CTGGCTGCAGTCCAGACCTGACTCCCATTGAAAATGTGTGGCGCATTATGAAGCACAAAAACAACAATGGAGACCTCGGACCGCCAAGCAACTGAAGTCGTACATCAAGCAAGAATGGGAAAAATTTCACCTACAATGTTCTCACAATTGTCCTCAGATCCTAAATGCTTATAGAGTATTAAAAGGAAAGGTATGCAACACAGTGGAAAAACATGTCCCAGTCCCAACTTTTTTGGAACATGTTGCAGGCATCAAATTCAAAATGAATATTTGCAAAAAATTATTTATCAGTTTGAACATTAAGTATCTTGTCTTTGTAGTATATTCTGCCGGGTAATTGAACTAACTGTAATGCTGTTGATAGCATCTAGCGGCAATGCTCCTGCACTGTGTATATAACTGTAACATATGTATATTTATTTACTGCTTTGGTTAACCATTTCTTATTTATTATTGCTTGAGTGTTGCGATCCCTGTGCTGCTGCAATCCCGGAATTTCCCCATTGGGGGGCTAATAAAGGCTCATCTTATCTTCAACTGAATATAGGCTGAGAAGGATTTACACATCACTGTATTCTGTTTTCATGTTTTCCACAACGTCCCGACCTCAGTGGAATTGGGGTTTGTAGTAACTTCTTTGCTCTTGGCCATTTCTGAGTTTTTTCTGCAATGTGTGGCTATTTTTTTGAAAAGAAACTTCATAGATTTGAAATGTTTAAAAAAAGTTCTTTTTTTACACACACAAAAACTTTTCAAATTTATATTACCACTTTTTTCTAAATTTGAAACTTCTTCAAAAATTTGTTTTATTTGTAAATTTAAAATTTCTTGTAGATTTGTGACTTCGCCGTCACTAATTTGGGATATTTATCTGAATGTTTTAGCCTGAGGAAGATAAACTTCACATATTTTACTCTGTAATACAGTCCAGCTCATCTAAAATGATAAATTCACCCAAAATAAATAAATAGGCATTTATTGTGGGTTACTACACTACAAATAATAACATTTCTGTCCAGTTTTCAAATCATTAAGTAAAAAGTATTCCTTAAAGCTAGTCACTAAAGTACAACTTTGAAAAAATTACTCAAATACCTGTACTTGAGTAAATGTAGTTAGTTACTGCCCACCTCTGGTTCTACTCAATCAAGTTATTGCTATTAGCTGAGTGAATTAAAACTAATAAAGGGAGTTGGTCAAAGAAAGTTGCTTTTCCTCAAACTTTTCCCAGCCTGCTTTGGTACTATAGGACCTTGTTTGTGTGATCCTCTGGTGTCTAATGATGCAGGGAGGTTAGATTGTTCATTCTAAGCCATTAACCTCAAATGGTGGGGGACGTCACAAAGTCATTTTTGTTAAGGAATTCTAAGTAAATGTGACTATCAAAGGTGGCAAAAATTCAACACGTTTTTGTTTGAAGTGGAGTGTTACTGAGCCACTAATCAATCCTATCAGCATTCTAGGACGCATGACGGGGCGATAGTGCAGCTCAGTAGCATATCAGACAAGCACACAAAAGTACGACTAAAGCAACACTGTAAATATATGTTATATTGTATATTATAGCAGGATCAGGGTAGGAGAACTTTGGAGCTAATGGATAAAGCATGTTGAACAAGCCCCTGACTGAAACACACGATGGTGATAGCTGCATATATCCCAGTCACTAACTGAAAGAAAAAAGGCCATGTTAAGCCTAATGAAATGACTTATTTCAATTGAAAAAGCCCCCCCCCTCCAAAAAAAACCCCCCAAAACAGACGTTCCACAAATACATTCACTGTGTGAGGGTAAAGCTTTGCATTTGTATGTCTTCAGGCCACATGTTTTCTGAGTACTGTATGGTGTTTTCTTGAGAGAGCCAGAAAACATTCCCTGACTTTTAATTTCTTAGGATTCCATTACCAAAAACAAAAACAAACAAAAAGAAAACCCACTAAAGATTGCTTTCACTTTTAACTTCAGTAACAAACAAGGTAAGTTTGGGGTTTAGAAGTAACTAGTCTACAAATGTTTTGACAGCTTCGATACTGATGTGAGACATCACCCGTCAGCCACTTGTAAGAAGGAAGGCACTAGCTGTATAGTCAGCTGCAAATCAACATTGGGGGGGGGGTACAGAATCAAAAAGTGAACCCAACCTACATTTGAAATACTGATGCTAAAATACACACACACAAAAAAACATCAAAAAGAAACTGAATTTTTTAAAAAAAAAGAAAAGCCTGTAACTTCCATTACAGCAGTTCACAAACACTTCAACACAAACAAAGCTAATATAGCACAGGCACTAGCATTACGGAGTAGCATTCCATACACTCCATTTTCAAAACAAACCCCACTTCTATTGTCATCTAGCTGTCAGAAACACAATACAGAAAAGAGACTGCAGGCTAGAAGGTGACTAATCATCTGAATTCACAGCTATGAAGTGGCAGGAAATAAAAATTAGTACATAGCAGCTTATCATCTATACAAGTACAGTTAGCCAAAACACAGTTCAGGAAAAAAATAAAACCTCAACCTATTTTTTTTTTTTTAAATAGACATCTGACAATATATTCCACGACTGCAACAGTATATTGGAGGTGAAAAGAAAGAAATACTATCAACCAAACTTCAAGAAATGATTAGCAAACAGTCTTTGGTGCTGATTGGGGTCTGATGGACAGACACAGCTCTATACCAACAAAAGTCAAAAAGCACAAAAAACAAGGCTATGCCTCCACCCTGAAGGAACGTATCAGACCTGAGAAGAGGCTCTGATACATGGACAAATTAAGGTTCATCTCATGATTACTGGTACAGCTCTAATACTCGATAGCCCAGCAAGGATACTGTGAGTTGATAGTTGATTTCAAACACTGAGAAGCGTTTCAAGGTAAAATATTGAATTTTTTTTTTTGAGTCTATGCCACTCCCAAGACAAAAACAAAACCTCAAACATCAAATGCATTAATGCAAATCTAGTCTAGCTGCAAAAAATATATATATAAAAACACAGCAACCCAGAGTCTATCTAGATTGTATTGCAGTTATGGTAAACAGTGACAATACTGTTATGAATTAAGTACTAATAGTGAATAGAAATTGAATAAAAATATCAAAAATGACTCTTTATATACATAAAAAGCTCATTCAGTCAAAGCCCTATATGTGCATACTCTGAGTTAGAAAGCACACTCAAGTCCATCACTTACCAACAAGAAAACATAACCATGAGAATATGCCCATATTATTCAGAGTTTAGAAGTGCTGAAAAAAGCCCATTTAAAATGTACAATCTACGCTGGCTGCTCCTGATAAGGTCACAGACTCTGGTTTTAAGGCACTAGGAGACAGCAGAAGTCGAAGTCTGCAGCGTAGGATGGCTTAAACATCTGATTCATTTTAATATGCTACAAGGCAACAAAGATAAAGGGAGGGCTGGGCAGGCTGACTGTGACAGATCCCTTCTAGCCATGAATTGGATCAAATTCTCTGAACAACAGCCAGACAGGAGGCAAAGAGCAAAGGACACAACATTAAAACTTCCTTGTATGAACTAATTGTTTTTATAAAGCTTGACAGGTTAAAGCCACAGTCTTTTCCTCTGTTAGACATGATTTTACAGGAAGTGTTTTTTGTTATGAGAGCTGAAGCTGCTCCAACAATCAAACATGATCAATGAATTTAAAAATTTATTTGCCTTCAATCTTCGGCAGTGTTGCTTGTCACCCATATTTTTCTTCTCGCTCAGCTTCATCAAAAGTATCCGTTTTGTGCTCTACTGCTAGCTCTAGCTGCCCAGGTGGCAGCCCCAGTCCATTTGCCCTTCCTGAGCAGAAGCCACTCCTGCGGCTCCTCAGATATAAGAGAACTGGGGGTGGTGGCTGAGCTTGGTGGGGCTCAGAGGGAAGCCGGTGTAGGCAGCTGGGGAGGCCATGTACGGGTGAGGAGGGGGCGGTGGAGGCACAAATGGGGGCTTGAACTGGTGTGGTTGGTGGCCATAGCCGGGCTGATGGTGTGGGTGGATGGTTGGGGAGGGGAGGAGCCTGGGAGGGTGGAGGGGATGGGTGCCAATGCTCAGGGTCACCTGGTGAACTATGGTGCCTCCTTGAGGATGGGAGAGGCCATAGCCATGCTGGAGGAGAGGGGGAGGGCGAGAGGGTAAGATGGCGTGGGGGTGGTGGGCGGCAGGGAGGGGGCCTCCGGGGGGATAAGACAAAAGGGTGTGTGCGTGAGGGCCAGCCGAGGTGTGGGTGGGGCTGAAGGTGTGCGTGTGGACAGTGGGGGGGATGTAGGCGTGTGGCCGCAGAGGCCCATAGTTGCCGTTCCACTCTTTGTTGCTCTGGTTGGAGCCGTACGGCTGCACCTGACGGACAGAACAGACACAGTGACGGCATGATTAATAACCACCAACATCTGCATACTTGCAACATATGCATACTTGACAAATTATATTCTTGCTTAAAATGAGATGAGACTAATACTGATGTCCGTCTTCATAAAGCCAGTGATGGCAGGTTAGCTTAGTATTAAAAAAAAAAAAAAAAGCCATTCTCTGAATAGTTTAAAATATTTTAAAAACTATCATATTGTGCATTTTTCAGTTAATGTCATGATTTTCCACCTTCACAGTCATATATTGTTGAAATCAAAAGTTTACATGCACTGTATAAAGAGATGCATAACCTTTTTCCTCACTGTCTGACATTAAATCAGATTATACATTTCCTGTTTTAGGTCAGTTAGGATTACCAAAATAATTTCTATTACTTCCATTTGCTAAATAATTTTTTAGATCATTTTTATTACCTTCTTCAAAGTCAGAAGTTTACATGCACCAAGAATCTGGGAAAGCCCAGATGATGTCATGGCTTTGGAAGCTTCTGATAGGTTAACTGACCACACCTGAGTTAATTGCAGGCACATCTGTGGATGTACTTTAAGGCACACCTCAAACACACTGAATCCTCGTGTGACGACATGTGAAAATCAAAAGAAATTAGCCAAGATATCAAGAGAACTGTGGACCTCCACAAGTCTGGTCCATCTTTGGGTACAATTTCCAAATGCTTGAAGGTGCCACACTCATTTGTTCAAACAATTATACACAAGTATAAACACCATGGGAATGTCCAGCTATCAGACCACTAAGGGAGCAGACAGGTTCTGTGTCCTGGTGCAAAATGTGCCTATCAACCTGAGAACAAAAGCAAAAGACCTTGTGAAGATGATGGCTGAAGCAGGTCAGAGTGTGTCATTATCCACAGTGAAACGAGTCCTGTACCGACATGGACTGAAAGGCGACTCGATGAGGAAGAAGCCATTACTCCAAAAGAAACAAAGCCAGATTCCAGTTTGCAAATGCACACAGGGACAAAGACTTTAATTTTTGGAGACATGTCCTGTAGTCTGATGAAATTAAAGTTGAACTGCTTGGCCACAATGACCATTGTTACATGTGGAGGGAAAAAAGGGGTAGCTTGCAAACCTGAGAACACCATTTTAAATGTGAAGTATGGAGGTGGCAGCATCATGCATGGGTGCGTTTTGCTGCAGGAAGAACGGGTGCACTTCACAAAATAGATGGCATCATGACGAAAGAACATTATGTGAAAATACTGAAGCAACATCTCAAGACCTCAGCCAGGAAGTTAAAGATTTTATATCGTTGTAGCTATTAAGATAAACTATAAATCGTGATATTCTAATTTTACTGAGATCCACCGGCACATAGTGGGAGGGGGGCTGAAAAGTTCATAGGCTGACTAAGGAGTTATGGCTGAGGATCAAGAAGAGAGCTTCTATACTGCAGGGATCCAAGCGCTGCAACATTGATGTTGAAATGTTGAAAAATATGTTGAAAAATAAACCACATTTGGTCAAAGTTGACCACTGCATCATGGTCAGCCTATGAACTTTTCAGCCTCCCCTCATACACACTATACAGTACAGAATTTATTAAACCACAAAAAATGCGAGTGTCTGTAATAAAAAAATGCAAATGGTACAATAAATCACTGGGGAATACGATGTTTAGGTTTTATTCTGTATATAAAAACAGTACTTAGCTTTCTGTTATAGACAGAAAGACCGGCTTGTACTGAAGGGAATTCAGATTCGCAGGAAAATTGCCGCTTATCAATTAATCATTAATCGATCGATAAGGTGAATCAACTAATGATTAATGAATTCATCGATAACTCGCATCCCTACTACTGGCAGATTTGGTCCTCGTCTTAGCCATTGTTTGTATTGGCCCTTTTCTAGCCAAAGCTCATTAGACCAACACAGTGCTGCACTGACAACCTCTCATTCACTGCAGCTGTACACCTCTGGGGGCAGGTTAGCACGGGAAAACTGACTGACTCAATCCGCAGCAGAGCAGTCTTCATTTTAGGCTCTCCAATTTATTTTATTTTTACATCTAATAAGCAAACTATAGCAAACTGTTTATTCAATCAGGTAGCCATTTATTGCAAAAGAAATGCACTTAGAAATTCAAGCACTTTCACAACCTTGAAAACACAATATTAAAATTCAAGCACCTATGGGAAGCCTGAATTTTCCCTGAAATTATTCCCTAGCCACAGAAGACTACAAAGATATTTGACAAGCATGCCACTATACTCATGATGTTAAAGACCATTACAAAACATGCTATTAATATTCAACAATATAGAGTTTAGTCCATGTAAACCTATCTGTTAAACAAAGAAAAGGCTGGAGCCATCTAACCTGTCCAAAACCCAGAGGGAGTTGCCCCATTCCTTTTTGCTGTCGGGGCAGGAGGAGGGCGGATGGCAGGAGGGGGACAGAGGAGGGAGTACTCTGCTGTCTGACGATGCTGGAGCGTCCTTTGAACCGGGACCATGACTTTGAGGCTGGGACAGACAGAGGGTACATGTTAATCAAAGCTAGGTTGTAGCTTTAGTTCACAAGACCTGCAAGACTAAAGACAGTGAAGCTGAGAAAAATACAAAACACTCAAACAAAAATGCACACTAGAGTGAAAACTGTTTTATGTAGGGACAAAAATGAGCTACAGTGCTAAGAAAATATGTGAACCCTTTGTATTACCCGTTTTTTTTTTTACATTAATTGGTAATAAAATGTTTTCTGATCTACATCCAAGTCCCAAGTATAGACAAACACAACGTCCTTAATCTAATACCACACAAACAATTATAATATCTGATGTCTATATTGGACTCATTCAATAAACATTCACAATGCTGGTTCACTATGTCATTCTGTTTTGTCCTGTTAAGTGTTGTCATTGCCTGTCTATTATGTGGAGTTCTAATGTCCAGGTCTGTGAAAAAAATTTCCCCTTGGGGACAAAGTCTAAAGTAAAGGCCCGGCCTCCCTTGGCCATCCCTCCAGAGGCGAATGCGTGGCTGTCCTGGGGCTTGTTGGTTTGTGCTCTGTGGGGGTTGGTGGCATTGTCCCGCTTGCTCGGGGTTTCTGGGGGTGGGGGCTGTGACTGGCCGCCCTCGTCATACGTTTCCTGACAAACCACTCACATGCACACACTTATTTTGCGAGTGCTCTCACACACATGCACATGGATGCGCGCACACACATACACTACCGTTCAAAAGTTTGGGGTCACCCAGACAATTATTTTGTGTTTTCCATGAAAAGTCACACTTATTTACCACCATGAGTTGTAAAATGAATAGAAAATATAGTCAAGACATTGACAAGATTAGAAATAATGATTTGTATTTGAAATAATAATTTTTTCCAGATACTCAACCTGCTCAAAGGTCAGTTTTATAGCTTCTCTAACCAGCTAAACTGTTTTCAGCTGTGCTAACATGATTGCACAAGGGTTTTCTAATCATCCATTAGCCTTCTGACGCAATGAGCAAACACACTGTACCATTAGAACACTGGAGTGATAGTTGCTGGAAATGGGCCTCTATACACCTATGTAGATATTGCACCAAAAACCAGACATTTGCAGCTAGAATAGTCATTTACCACATTAGCAATGTATATTAGATATTAGAGTGTATTTCTGATTAGTTTAAAGTTATCTTCATTGAAGAAAAAAAAAGTGCTTTTCTTTCAAAAATAAGGAAATTTCTAAGTGACCCCAAACTTTTTAACGGTAGTGTATGTCTCTCCTTCAACAGGTGCGGATACCAGACTCATGTTGAGACCTCTTCCGTGGAAGAAGCAGTCTGTCTTCTGTTTGTTTTGGTTGTTGGTTTGTCTTCTTTGTCTGTTCCTCTCCCTTTTCTTTCCCCCTTCCCCTCCTGTCGGGTCCTTCATGGGTAAAATTATTTAAATAAAATATCAAAAGTTATTATAAGAGGAGTTTACAACAATATACAGTACATATACTGTATATGTACTGTATAAAGCTCCTTTTGGCAAAGTAAATCTGTCTGGCACAACAAGGGAAACAGATTTCTGTTCTGCTCACCTAGCTGCCTGACAGGACAAAGGGAGAAAAAAAAAAAGTCTAAAGTATGCCCTTGTTTTCAACTAGGGGTCCTTGAGAGAATATTCAGGGGTCCTTGGGGAATTGTCTTTTTTAATAATCCTTTATTAGTCCCACAATGGGGAAATTCAGGGCATCTATATGTGGATGAATGAGGCAGCCACAGTGCAGCGCCAATCCCTTCACCATTCACACACACATTCACACCAAGGGCCACTTTAGTCTCTAATCAACCTAAGCTGCATGTTTTTGGCCTGTGGGAGGAAAGCGGAGTACCCGGAGTAAACCCACGCAGACATGGGGAGAACATGCAAACTTGACACAGAAGGGTCACCGATGGTCAAGGGGTGGGATTGATCCTGTGACCTTCTTACTGTGCTGCCACAGTGCTAACCACTGCTCCACTGAGCTAATTTCACTTCTTAATTGATCCAAAAGCTCATGTAAATGGGGGAGGGTTGTGTCAGGAAGGGCATCTGGCGTAAAAATCCTTGCCAAATCAAATATGCGGACCCATGATCTGCTGTGGCAACCCTGAATGGGGAGCAGCCAAAAATGCCTGTCTGTGTGTGTGCATGGCTGGCTGTGGTGTAGTGACTCTTCCATGTCAGTAGGTGGAAGTATGAATGTAATGGCAAGATGAAAACCAGCAATGGATAAATATTTGAAGAAGAAAGATTCAGACTCAACTGGACCCTGGAAAAAATCCTGAATCCACCAGGTGAAAGGCCAGGTGGTTGTCAAAAGAAAGTTAAGATGGTAAAGGCAAAGCAGTACAGTGAAAGTTGCCTTTACTTCCGAGGATCCCACTGCACAGAGCCCATTATTCTTGGTGTGTGGGGGAAAGCTATTCTACAGTGGCATGGTCTCATGCACACTTAAACTTTCCATTACCCATCATTTCAAAAGAACATGGATTATTTTGCTCGTCTCTGTGAGCCTATGGACAAACAGGTAAAATTAACTTCTAAGGCAAGTGCAATGTTTTCTGTGAAGATCCCAATAGCTAACTGCATGAGAGAGCGTTTTACACTTTTCCATATAATTACTGGGGCAAAACCACATTATGATAAGCCTATCACCCATGAATATAAAACAATGAAAGAACCTTATACCCCATGCATCTGCACATCAGTGGCCCCTAAAGAGAACTGATCAACAAAAAAACGGTCTTGAAAAAAAGAAATAAGCTGCCCTCCCCAAAAATGGAAGCCCTCATTTGAGTCACAGCTTCTGTATAAATAAGAAGTCAATCTGATCAGAAAGGTACAAGTTACACAGGTGACAACAGAAAAATGGAGTGGAAAAAGTACAAGCCCCCTCCCAACAAAAATGGGCCTCCTCATTACATGTTTATGTTTGAAGTGAATTCAATCAGCAATGTAGAAACTATAGAAAACTTTTTTTTCTCCCGGCGCCATACGAGTCGGCTGCCTTTTGCAACAGCGGCTCGATTCCGAGTCTTTTTCCCTTCCTCTCTCTTTTTGATCCGTCTTTTTTTCACTCCATTTATATCACGGACACACAGATCGTCCCAAATGTCTCCTGAGCCGGTGGACGGAGCCACTGTTTATAGCAGGAGACGATACAGCAGGGAAGAGCTGCTAGCATTCAACCGCCACCCGGTCCCATTGGAAAAACTCGACATACCGAGAGAACTGAGGCGAAAACGCCACGGCTGCCGGGCTGGAGTAAGGCGGAGGACAAAAAATATAAGGTGCAGACCCTCCCTTCCATCTGTTGTCATGGGAAATGTACGCTCTATACTGGGAAAGGTAGATGAGCTAGCGGCTATCTGCCATTATGATAGCACATATCGGGAGTGCTCTCTCCTTTTGTTTTCTGAGATGTGGCTAACTGAACTAGCAGCAGATGCTAACATTGAGCTGGAGGGTTTCCACATGATACGGGCTGACTGAACACCAGAGAGTGGCAAAGCAAGGGGCGGTGGAGTGATAATGTATGTTAACAACAACTGGTGCAGACCGGGACATATCACTGTTAAACAACGTCACTGCAGCAAAGACATTGAGTTGCTAGCTGTTAGCATGAGGCCTACATATCTCCCGAGAGAACACTCACACGTGATCTGCATTGTTGTTTATGCAAATCCGACGGCGAACGCTGGGACAGCGCGTGACGTCATCCATTCAGTAACCAGCAGGCTGCAGACAGAACACCCAGATGCTCTTCTCCTCATCTCAGGCGATTTCAACCATGTTTCACTGTCTCCCATTCTACCCACGTTCACCCAGTATGTCACATGCCACACTAGAGACAATAAAACACTGGACTTATTCTACGCAAACACTAAGGAGGCGTACACCTCATCACAACTCCCCCCACTCGGGAGATCGGATCACAACTTGGTTCATCTCCGGCCGGTGTACAAACCCCTAGTGCACAGACAACGTCCGGCCATGCGCACAGTGGAGTTATGGTCTGAGGAGACAATGGACACTCTAAAAGGCTGTTCTGAAGCTACCGCCTGGAAGCAGCTCTGCGATCCACATGGTGAGGACATCGATGGCCTCATTCACACCTTCACGGGCTACCTCAGCTTCTGTGTGGACAAATCCGTTCCCACCAAGACCATACGGTGTTGCTCAAACAACAAACTTCTCCAGTGCTTTCAACACCATCCAACCGATGATCCTGAAGGACAAGCTGCTGCGTGCAGGGGTGGACCAGCACCTATCATCATGGATCCTGGACTACCTCAAGAACCGGCCACAGTTTGTGAGAACCCGGGACTGTGTGTCCGACACGATCATCAGTAGCACGGGGGCCCCCCAGGGAACGGTGCTGGCTCCCTTCCTGTTCACTCTTTATACTGCGGACTTCTCACACAACACAACACACTGCCATCTACAGACGTTCTCTGATGACTCTGCGATCGTTGGCCTCATCTCCAATGGAGATGAAGCTGAGTACAGAGGGCTTATCCAGGACTTCGTGGACTGGTGCCATCGGAACTGCCTCCAGATCAACGCAAGGAAAACTAAGGAGCTGGTGGTGGACTGCCGCAGGCATGGGCAGCCCCTCACAGCACCAGTAAATATACAGGGAACAGACATCGAGATGGTGACATCCTATAAGTACCTGGGTGTTCATCTGAACAATAAACTAGACTGGTCACACAATACTGACGCACTCTACAAGAAAGGACAGCGCAGGCTGTTCCTGCTGAGGAGACTCAGGTCTTTTGGTGTACAAGGGGCGCTGCTGAAGACATTCTATGACACGGTGGTGGCATCAGCCATCACTCTTGGAGTGGTCTACTGGGGCAGTGGCATTACTGCAGCCGATAGGAAGAGACTGAACAAACTGATTAAGAAAGCTAGCTCTGTCCTGGGGCAGCGCCTTGATCCGGTGGAGGAGATAGGAGAGAGAAGGACGGTGGCTAAACTGTCATCTCTGCTGGAGTCCGAGTTCCACCCTATGCAGGACATACTGAATGCACTGAGGAGCTCATTTAGCAGCAGACTACATCATCCCAGGTGCACAACCGAGAGGTTTCGTAGGTCCTTCCTACCAACGGCTGTCAGACTGTACAACCTAAGCAGGGCTGCTTGCAGAGATAGCAAAAAGACGTAACAAACTAATAGTTTTTTGAATGCAAAAGATGCAATAGACTTACACAGTGGTCCCCTCCAGCATACAACTAGGAAAATACCGGTCGCTATGGAGGGTGAGAATATGTATGGGCACATAATCATACCATGTAGGATAACTAAGTAGATGGTTATGCTGTTTCATCCCATCTAGCAACAATGCTCTGCACTGTGTGTGTTTATATATTTACATATTTATTCCATCTAGCTACAATGCTCAGCACTGGGTGTGTTTATATTTATATATCTATATATTTATTCCATCTAGCTACAATGCTCCGCACTGTGTTTTTATATATCTACATATTATTCCATCTAGCTACATTGCTCCGCACTGTGCGTGTTTATATATTTACATATTTATTCCATCTAGCTACAATGCTCTGCACTGTGTGTCTGTGTGTGTGTGTATATATATATTTTATAGTAATATGTACATATGTATATTAGCTGCTCTTGCTTGCTTGTTTTTTTTTCTTGCCTTCTGATTGTTGCTCTGAGTGTTGCTATCCCTGTGCTGTTGCAATCCTGGAATTTCCCCGTTGTGGGACTAATAAAGGCTTATCTTATAGTGGTGACAACAGGAAAATACCCCTCCTCAAAATAAATGGAACCCCTCATGGGATGTATCTGAAAATCAAATGCATCCAAGCTACTGATTAGTTAAAGCAGTGTTTTTCAACCAGGGTGCTCTGGTGTGCTCAGGTTCCTGTCGGAAATTATCTAATTTTGCTAATTTGCCCTTGTTGCACATTGGTTCTGTAGGCACCCATGTGCAACAACAGCAAATTATTTGCATTATGCACCAGGGCATCCTGGTGAGAAAATACTGAGTTAATGCATCTGTATAGATTTGAAATCTTTCAGTCGATAAAAGTAGTTTCTGCCAAACAAAGTGAAATAAGAATATCAAGTTAGGGGGTAAAATTATCAACCGAGGTAAAAATACAGTTGAAACCAGAAGTTTACATACACTGTATAAAAAGACAGAACCTTTTATTCCTCACTGACATTAAATCAGACTAAAGTCTTCCTGTTTTAGGCCAGTTAGAATTACCAAAATGATTTCTATTTGTTAAATGCCAGAATAATGAGAAAGAGAATTTACTTTCTTCAAAGTCAGAAGTTTACATACACAAAGATTGTTGTGCCTTCAAACAATTGGGGAAAGCCCAGATGATGATGTCATGGCTTTGGAAGCTTCTGATAGGTTATGACAATGTTTCAGTTAACTGGAGGCACACCTGTGGATGCATTTTAAGGCACACCTCAAACGCACTGCTTCCTTGTGTGACATCATGGGAAAATAAAAAAAATACTGGTGGTTACTAGTGGTACCCCTCATCCTCTGTTATTGAGATGTAGTTTATATGGCATTTTGACGTTTGACCTTGCAATCCCAAAACCACAGTCAGGTCAGGGTGTCAGGATGAACACGTGTACAGGTTTAGTGGCCCTAGTTGTCATAGTTGTTGAGATATAGTTTATAGGGTGTTTTGACCTTTTGTCCCCAAACCCATAGTTGTAGGTCAGATGGCAGCAGTGCTAACAATGTGTGCTGTGGGTGTGGTCCTTGATGATGCTGTGTTCTGAGGCCTGAGTGCTGTAAATGTCCTGCTGGTGATGGGAAGACCACACCAGTGACACGCTGGAGAGCCTTCCAGTTCTGAATGGTGCAGTTCCCATACCACACTGTGATGGAGTCCATCAGAATGCTCTCCCACTGTGCAGCTGTAGAAGTTGCTGAGGGGTCTGGAGGATAATCCAAATTTCCTCAGCGTCCTTAGTAAGAAGAGTCTCTGTTGAGGCTTCTTGATCATTTGCCACATGTTGTGAGTCCAGGGGCCTCATGTATAAATGGTGTGTATGTACAAAAACAGCATATGCTGATTTTCACGCACAAAGTGGAATGTATAAAAACAAATGTGACATGAGAATCTGCAGGCCGAGCCACAAAAGTTTCCACCTGCAGTGAGAAGTTGCGGGCTCTCCGCAAAATTCTGCTCGACTATCAGGTGGGGCTGCCAAACTACAAAACAGCTGAAATTCACAAATGTGTTAAAATAACTTTTCTACTTCAGTTAAAATGATTTGTCTGTGAATTAATGGTTGAAAAACATGATTACTACAAGATTTATCTCCATAACCCTGCTTACTGAGCACAGTGAAACCCCAGTGAATAACTAATTTCCCTCAGATATAACCTGCTTCATTCATGGTCCAAATCCAGCATCACTGTAAACTGGATCCCGTTTCTGTAAATGTGAAATAACTTTTACCAGGGACTATACAGTTGACTCATGAGGCAACGTGCACAGATCTAATTGAGCCCCAGCTCCATATGCGAGCCCCAGCTCGCAATATGTGCCGAGGCAGCTGGATGTGTGGATCCCTGCAGGTGAACCCCGGTAGCTACAGCGGTGACATTTGCAGCTGTATTGGAGTGAAGAGATGTTTCCATAGTCTAAAATATCTGTTTGAAAATTACAATCTGGAAATAAAAGGCTTTTATACTGTGCAGCTCCGTGTGTTCCGGTTGGTTATCGTGCGTAATTTGGATTTTTTGACACCGACAGATTTGGTTTGTAACAAGTCTATACCACTCCAGTCTTGCAGCTGAACTTACAGTGGTGTTTACTTATTAACATCACGTCTGTCTGTCGCTTGTGGGAGGATTACCGAGGGCTTTTTCTCATACCACCAGTGACTTTAGCAACACTGTCAGTGAGCAGTGATCCAGCTATTGATTTCAACTTTAATACCAGACCCTTTTATTTTATTTCAGTCACTGTGCGAATCTGAGCCCGGCTGCCTTTTACAAAGCATGGAGATTGTTAAGAGATTGGGAGGTGTTTTTTTTTTTTTAAATCTTTGGGATCATTTGGAAGATCCTCATGTGTTTTGCATTGAGTCAAAAGTTTGAGGAGATCGTGGTGACTGTGGACATCACTGAAGATCAAAAATTGGCGATCTCTCAATGATCTCTACCCGTGTTGAGGGGGTATAAATGCTATTGTGACAAACTTACATTTACAGTGTTTAATGCCAATTCCTGACGGTCAGAACAAAATAATTTATTTTCTGACCTCCACCTCTGTTATCAACACCTCACCATCACACTCCGTGAAGTTTTTTATGTTGCGCTTTCCCACAGGTTGATAATCATTGTTTGACAGAAGAGTGAAAGAAGGGGCATTTTTAGTCCTTTACACAGTGATTAGTGGGAGGAACCAAGGCAGAGTAGAGATCGTGCACATGCGCTGGTTTTCAAGGTGAGGTAGGATGTACAAAGAAAAGGAGCAGAGAACCTGGCATGCGCAGTTTTATACCTGCGTAGGTATAAAACCTGCGAAGGTTCCTGGTTCGAATCCCCAGGTTGGCAGGGGTTGGAACCTTTCTGTGTGGAGTTTGCATGTTCTCCCTGTGCTGCGTGGGTTTACTCCGGGGGCTCCGGTTTCCTCCCACAATCCAAAGACATGCATGTTAGGTTAACTGGTTGTTCTAAATTGTCCCAAGATATCTGTTTCCTATAGGCCCTTAGAGTAGAGGGTTAGTATTAGTGAAAGCGCTTTGAGTGGTCTTTGTGACTAGAAAAGCGCTATATAAGTGCAGGTTAGTTAGTTAGTTAGTTAGCTTCATCTTTCGGGAGATTATACGATAGCGCCAGAGAGGTTTCCATAGTGCCTGCAGGGCTGATGTAGCGAGGCCACGTCTGCAGTTGATCTCTTGGTTTCATGTCCCTGTTGCTGGTCACTGTGGAGCCCAGATACACAAAGGACTTGACAAGCTCGACGGCATCATTCCCGAGCTGTAATGGGGTGGGTCCGGTCCGTCGCCAATATGCATTAGCTTAGTCTTCGTCCAGCTCACCTGGAGGTTCAGCTTTGCTGCCTCTTCGTGGTATACAACTAGAGCATCTCTCAGCTGAATATAGGATAGGCTGAACAGGATGGTATCATCAGCATATTCAAGGTCAGCCAGATAGTAGTTACCAAACTGCATGCCAGGGACCCGGTCGCACATCTTGGTCATCAGATAGATTATGACACAATTGAAGAGATCAGGAGCAGCCACACAACCCTGTTGGACCCTGCTGCTGATGGAGAACCAGCTGGACTCCTTTCCGTTCACATGGACACAGCTCTTCAAGCTGCTGTAGCGCCGCTTAAACAGGGCTCCGATCTTGGGTGGGGCTCCGAAGGTCTGCAGGATACTCCAAAGCAAAGCGTGGTCCACGGTGTCGAAGGCAGCATTAAGATCTATGAAGGCTATACACTGGTACCAAGTTTTAAAACATCTGGAACAAAATTGTAGGAGGAACTGATTTAACAACACAGGTACCTTTAAATGGACATCGCCATAACAACTCCCATTGGGTCTTTGACTGGCAGGGAAGTTGTTCAACAAAGTCCAATAAATACAGGAAATATTACAATTGTTTGTGTGGTATTAGGTTGAGCACACCGTTTGTCTATATTTGGGATGTAGATCAGATCACAATTTATGACCAATTAATGCAGAAAAAACAGGTGACCCTAAAGGGTTCACACTTTTTTCCTCACCACTGTAGGTATCAGTGAATCATATACAAAAAATCAGCATTACAGAAGCATGCCAACTTCTGAAAACTGCAATATTACAGCCTCACCTCAGATTTGCTTACACACACATTATCATTAAGGAAATGTTGTTTGCATCCTATGACCAAACTCAACTTCTGCTCCCAAGAAGGTGCAGTTAAATCCATTTCACGCACCTACAGTTAAACACTGAACTGTAAAAGCAGACAATAAAGATAAAAGTTTAGAGAATTAAAAAGTTTCGTCACTCACAAAAACTGAATCTAGAAAGCAAAGTTGATCCTTGGATTCTGGTTTGTATCAGTTTAAAAAAAAAAAATCACCCCAACATTTATGAAAATCATTGTTCGGGGAATAAAACTGATCACACATCAGGGTCTCAGGGCAACTTTTGCTGCACAGCAAGAACCAGCAGAGAGAGGAAAACCCCTCTAGCTGTAGTCCAGTGCCAAGTGACATATGCATCCTGCTTTCCCTCCACAAACACCACAAATCTGCTTCCATGACAAAAGTGGGTAGGATATCAATAAAGTGTACTCAAGTAAAAGTAGTGTTGCCTTATAAATTAGTCAATTAAGAGTAGTCACTAAAAAACTTTAAAAGAAAATATCTACAAAAAAAGAAAAAAATATTTTAGTAGTAAAGACTTGACTCTCCCCAGTTTGTGGCTCCCTTCTTATGAATTTGTGATGTTTTTCTAGTTCACTTTCTTTTTCCTTTCTTCATTTAAAACTTGTTATTCTAATGTTATTCTCAAATTTGTGAGGTTTTGCTCATACATTTCATACATTTTTCTTTTAAATTTGTAACTTTTGCATAAGTTTGTGATTCATTTCTTTTTTACATTAAATTTGTAACTTTTGCACGTACATACAGTTGAAAGCAGAAGTTTACATACACTATAACAAGACAACCTTTTTTCCCCTCAGTGTCTGGCATTAAATGAGACTAAACTACTTCTGTTTTAGGTCAGTTAGGATTACCAAAATTATTTCTATTTGCCAAATAATTTTTATATTTGCCAACTATTTTAAGAGAATTTTTTATTACTTTCTTCAAAGTCAGAAGTTTACATACATTTCCTTTGTATTTGGTAGCATTGCCTTTAAACTGTACGATGGGTCAAATGTTTTGGGTATCCTTCCACAAGCCTCTCACAATAGTTTGCTGGAATTTTGGCCTGACAGATCCGGTGTAACTGAGTCAGGTTTGTAGGTCACCTTGCTCACACACATCACAATACAAACACCAACAGAAGACATAGCTCCCCAAATCAGTTGCCAAGTCCTGTCATTTGGAAATCAAGGTCCCAGAGTCTGGAGGAAGAGTGGAGAGGCTCAGAATCAACATTACTTGAGGTTCAGTGTGAAGTTTCCACAGTCAGTGATGATTTGGGGAGCGATGTCATCTGCTGATGTTGGTCCACTTGGTTTTATTACTATTACTAGTTACTACCCATCTGTGAGTCAGGCTTACATTTTTTTGTTTTTTAAATAAGGACAGAATAGCTAGAACATTAAGACCTAGGGAGAATTGCTCCTATACTAACCTGAAGCATTAAAGAAGCAACTGATATGTTGGAAGGCAGTGTTAGTTTTAGTTGCCAAAACTTTTTGTTGACCAATAGTAGACCAAAACCACTGATAATGAATAGACTAAAGTAAAACTAAAAATAAAATCGTCACAAGATGACTCTAGACTAAAATTAGGTGTCAAAAGTAACATGCATAAATGGTAATTTTGGTTTAATTTCTAGCTTTAGTTGATAAAAATGTAGTCAGTTTTAGCCAACAAACTTAACACTGCTGGAAGGAAAACCTTAAAATGATTCCCAGGCATTGCCTGCCAAGGATGCATCTTTCAGTAGGTATTAGACTACAGCCGAGAGTTCTCTGCCAGTGTCTCTTGTTCACCTGTTAAAGCCTCTATGACTCAATAAGGGGCGGTAAGCCCCTCCTGCTTCCATATGTCCTGTAAGGCAAACACCTCCAATGGAGAAGTGAGAAATAAAATGGCATGACATGGGGATAAAAAGGCAAACACACATGAAAAAATCTGTTTTGTGCTACATTCAAGCAAGATTTCTTTTCTCTTGACTTAAAAAAATGAGAACTATTAGACAACTGAATAAAAACAAGAGCAATATCGCCACCTTCGTTTTCTAAGAAGATGCCATTACTTACTGAGGGAGAGCAGTTTTCAACTTTTCAATATCACTACTGTGGCAGAACCAAATTAATAATAATAATGGTGATGGATTGCATTTATATAGTGCCTTTCAAGAGACCCAAAGCGCTTGACAGTGAGTCCATTATTCATTCATGTCACAGACAATGGTAGTGATAAGCTACTGCTGTAGCCACAGCTTCCCTGGGGCAGACTGAGGGAAACGTGGCTGCCAAACCGCGCCAACAGCCTCTCCAACCACTACCAAACATTTATACACATTCATACCCAGTGTCATGGATACTGGGTATGAACAGATGATAAACCCACCATCCACGAACATGCAACAAAGTATACAACCCATAGCTGTAGGTCAGGATACCAAGGTGAATCTTTGTAGCAAGTACCGTGACCCTTGAGAGCTTTATACGTTTTATAGTAAGAGCGTAGGGAGTGTCAACCTTGACCTTTTAACCCCAAACCTGTAGTCAGAGGTCATGCTCTCAGAGAAAACCTGTGTACCAGGTTTGGTGACCCTAGCTTTCTTTGTTGTCAAGATATAGTGTATAAGCCATTTTGATGTTGACCTTTGACCTTGCAATCCCAAAACCACAGTCACACTTCAGGGTCACAGGGTGAACTTGTGTACCAAGTTTAGTGGCCCTAGCTTGATGCGTTGCATAGTAATAAGTAGGGGTGTAATGGTATTTGTATTCATATTTTTCAGTACGCCACCCACGGTACGGTCCAGACATGTACCAAGGTACGACACAGACTACACCGAGTGTCAGAAAGTGTAACTGTCATATCACGCCCTCTCCTCCCTCTGTTTTGTCTCCGGCCGCCTGTCAGCAGACCTGTGCAGTGTTCCGCCCCAGTGAAGAATGACTGAAATTAGGCTACTTCTAAACACAACACTGGTAAGGTTAGTGAGTTTTTAGCGAGTAAAGTTAGCACTTCTTATTTTCAATAAGCGACTGTCTCAGCTTTAGAAAACTGATTAACCTGTTAGCATGTGCTAACATTACCCGTCGGGCAATAATGCTGACAGCTGAGCTGTTTCAGTTCTGCTGGTAACGTGTTAACTACCAGTAAATGAGTGAATTACAGGAGTAGCTTACCCTTTCTCATCTTCTCTATTATTGTCGTGGTAATAAGCCCTCATTCTGAATATTAGTGCATCTCGGTAAATTAGAATACCATGATTTGTAATTCAATTAAAAAAACATAACCATAATGATCACAAATAAATTAAAACAGCTTAAATACTTCATTGTATGTGTAGACTCTCATTACTGTAACTTAAAGCATTTGTAAACTGTTATTTTGGACTGGATAAAGTTCTTTTAATTTTCATCTGAAGCCTAATTATTAAACTTTTAAACTTCTAGACTCAGCTAGATTTCAGACAGGATGGACTAGTTTATTTTCTTTTTGACTTTAATAGAGTTGAATATTCTTAGTCCAGTTTGTTTACAACAGCCCTGTATGGTGCAGTAGAAGCTGATATTTAAGTTTTATTTCTTTAGTTTTTGGGTTAAAAGACCAAACTTTAATGTCTTATTTAATTGTGTTGCTACAAACACTTTTGATTAAGCTGTTAAGTTCAAGTTTCCAACTCATGTTTCATGGGTCATTATTTTATTTAGCTATGGGAAGTTTTTATAATAGGCTGTTCAAACTTCTATTCTTGTATTTGTCTGTATCATTCATTTCCTAAAAAGAGAATTCATTTATTGCTTTTATTTTGTTTATTTGAAAATATTTTACTTATTGGAGAATTTACTGCTGGCAGTTTGCAGTTTTGTTAGTAAAGCTGTTCCCGTTTATACAAAAGAGAAGCAGTTTTATGTTTTGCATTTTGTTTCCTTACTGTACCGAAAATGAACCAAACCGTGACCTTAAAACCATGGTACATACTGAACCGTGGTTTTAGGTGTACCATTACACCCCAATTAATAAGACATAGGGAATGTTGATGTTAACCTTTGACCTTTTGACCCAAACCCATAGTCAGAGGTCAGGATCCCAAGGCGAACCTTTACACCAGGTTTGGTGGCCCTAGCTTTACTCGTTTTATAGTAATGGTAAATGTAGTATTTACCACAGTGCAACTGCAATGTTAACTTTGACCCCTTGACCCCAAACCCATAGTTAGGGGAGGGTGTAAACCATCCAAGATGTGTATTAGATACAACTGCTGTGTCTATTTGAAAAGCCTACATCATTTCTTTCAGTAGTTATTGTGTATAGAAGATTTAGGGAAAATCTGACCTTTGACTTTTGACCTCAAGATCATCTGATGAGCATGAAATTGCAGTATGTGCATCATCAGAGTACATCAAACTATGGTACAAGTTTCAAAACAATCGTAACAAAACTGTAGGAGGAGATGATTTCACAAGACAGTTACCGTCTATGAAGTGAGGTGAAATAAGAGGTCATAGGTCAGAGGCTACAAGTCCTGCAAAAATCATCCAATTAGAACCAAATTGCAATAGGTGCATCATCAGTGTATATCAAAACATGGTACCAAGTTTCAAAACAACTGGAACAAAACTGCAGGAGGAACTGATTTCACCAAAGTGGGACAGATGGACGGAGAAACGAATGGACGGACTGACCCTTAACATAATCCCCTTTGGGCTTCGTCCAGCAGGGGATAAACCACATAACCACCGGATGTCACATGGTACACACGTAAAATCATTTCCACTGACCCGTTCTTTGGACGTGTTCTTCAGGCCCCCGGCTGTTGTTATTCTTCACTCTCATTGGTGGAACCACCATTGTTCTGATGCTGTGTGGACTCCTACCCTGCATCGTAGGTGAAGGAAGCGGTGCCACCACTGCAGCCGGCGATGGGTGGCTGGTGTGCTTACTGTTGTCAAGGTAATGGTAGGAATCGTCCCCACATGGCGAAGTTGATGTATCTGATGTAGGGAAGCCTTCCACTGTGTCACACCCACTTTCATGGCCATCATCCTCAGACATGCTGGACAGCGAACATAAAGAAAGCTCAAACATAATTTCAATATTTGTGTGCTGGCCATGAGCACATGGACACACAATTCTACCTGTTGGGCCTCTTGCACGGTGACGAGGAGGGGCTGGACTGAAGTGAGTTGGACACAAATGAGCTGGTACTGAGGCTGCTGTCGGGACTGCTCAGGGAACACACCCTCTCCATACATACACTGGTGTTTCTGCATGCCTCACATGCACACTCTTCTTTGGGCCTACAGATACAATAACAATTTCCTCAGGTTCATTCCATCTCGTTAGCATTTTTTGTGTTAGCACAGATAAACAGTAAATTAGCTGGTTCTCTTCATCAGCAAAGTGTCTAGAATAAGTTTATCCCTTTGATTAAACTTACTCATTCAGACAGCACCTTGGAGTGTCTCTATCCCCAACATCAGTCAGATTGCTGTGGATGCTGGGAATGGGGCTGGGTGTAACGCCCATCAGTACCGCCACCTCTTCTTGTGGTTGCCTCAAAAGATCCGGCTCTCCGTTACCATCTGTCACCACCTCTTGGAAGCAGCTTACCTCCGTCCTTTGGTTGTGCCCTTCAGACCCCCGACTGTTATTATCTGTGCTGTAAGCTTCTGGCTGCCCTGTTTGTATCACAGGTTCTTCCCTCCGAAGCTGTCCTCTTGCTGGAACTCCGTGGCCGATGACTTCAGCCACTTTGGGGGTTCGAGGTGCTGTTAGGTGGTTGTTGCTGTGGTGTGACAGATTCCTTTTCAATAGAAGGATTGAGTCATTAGATCTAAACGAAAGGAGTTTGACTTCAAAGACAGCACTAAATATCAGAATACTTCACCTGTTGTGACTGTACCGGTTCTTTTTACTGGCTGGCTGGGGCCACACAACATGTGCGATGCCAACATTGATTGGTTGATGGGCAGAGAGGACAGGCATCTGATTGGTCAGGAGAGGTTGCTTCAGCATTGCACTGTAGTTGCTGCTGTGTGAATACACTTTTCTGTTTACAGAGAAAAGAAAACGAAAAAAATATAGATAAAAGTGTGCTCTGTAATACAATTAACAGCATCAAATAATGTTACAACCACCACTATCTGTACATAAAATGTAACCAATAATGTCCCATAGTTGATTTCTTTCCGAACAAGGCGTTTCCCAGACTGGGTGACTCACCGCCAGTCACTGATCCTTTGAGGGCCAGCTGTGGTGTCGTTGGTTAAGGAAGATGGTGGTGGAGGAGGTGGGCGAGAGGGGGGAGGACCCACAGGAGTCACCTGCTGCCAGGCTGCTGGAACAAGGAGCTGCTGTCCTTGGCTAGACCAGGCCTGCTACAGAAAGACCAAAGGAAAAACCAATTAGCACAGTGAAGTGGTCAGCAAAAATTTAACATTGATATGCACATAACAATCAGTCAAATACAAGTACCAATCTTACTGTACAGGCCACAGCTCTGGAAAACACTTAAACTGTAGTGCTCAGCTTTTACCTGAGCTATTACACCAGGCCTCACTGGTAGGGGTTGTATAGGAGGTGCCTGAGTCACCATCGGGACAGAATACCCTCCTGGCTGATTAAGGTTACCTAGAAAACATAAAACAAGTAATTTATGAATGATGGAAAATGCAATAGTGTCCTTATAAAGAAAAGGCACACAGTTTGTCCAAGGGAAGAAATGAAATACAGTATTGAATGACAGTTGTCAAAAGTAAACATGGTCGTCCAAGAGCCTTTTCCTGCTCATTACTAGCCACAAGCAAACACAAAGCCTTCACATTTCTTGGCAAGCTGAATCAGTTTAGGTGTAGGTCTTCCTCTGGTAATCATTTGCTAACCATTTCCAAAGATAAAATGGTTTGGAGAGTTTGAGAATAATAGCAACAAGATTGACAGTAGAAATGTAGTTTAAAAAAAAAAAAAAAAAAAAAATCAATGGAGTCATGAGCTGTAGAACCCTGGGCTAAACAGCAATTTGAACATTTCAGAATAATTTTAAAATGATAAACAGCACAACCAGAAAACTACCATCTCTGCACTTTTACAACCCACCAAAATTTCAAGCTCATAACACCAGGAGTGGCTGACAATGGAGGAAACCAACTAAACTTAGACACTCTTCAAACCATTACGTGTGAAGTAAACGTCACAAAACTAAAATTTAATGATATATATTTGAAATATCAGGGCCAGTAAATAAAATCTGGGGGGGGGGTGTCAATGATTTATTAATTGCATTCATCGGTCTCCGTCGGTCTATGATGACCATGGAAGAGAATCCTAAACGTCTACTCTGCTGGAACAGCACCGCCTGTGGCTGAATAGGCCGATGCGCGAATGGCAGTCCCTCTCACACAGGTCGCACTTGTGGGTGGTCTCCATGCTGCTGGGTCTGTGGCGGTTCTTCGTGCGGGTCCTTTTTTCATCTGCTGCAACAGTCAGTTTCTCTTCACCCACCTTGAGCTGTCTGGTCAGGGTGCCTCTCCATTTGGAGCGGTCCGTTGCGAGGTCCTCCCAGTGCTCTGTGTTGATCTCCAGGGCCTTCATATCTCTCTTGCAGACATCTCTGAAGCACAGCTGTGGGTGGCCAGCGTCTCTCCTGCCAGTTGCCAGTTCTCCGTAGAGGACGTCTTTGGGGATTCTGCCATCCTCCATACGGTGAACATGGCCTAGCCAGCGGAGCCTGCGCTGCCTGAGTAGAGTGAACATGGAGGGAAGGCCGGCGTGGGACAGGACTTCTGTGTTGGGTGCTTTGTCCTGCCAGGATATGTCCAGGATGCGGCGAATGCAGCGCAAGTGGAAGGAATTCAGTCTCTTTTCCTGCCAGGCGTATGTTGTCCACGTCTCACTCCCATAGAGCAGTGTGCTGATGATGCAGGCGTTGTACACTGCCATCTCCGTCTCAACAGAGAGTTTGGGATTCTCCCACACTCGTGTGGTGAGGCGAGCGAGTGTGGAGGCTGATTTTCCAATCCTCTTGTCGATCTCTGTATCAAGGGAGAGGTTTCTGCTGATCATGGACCCCAGGTACGTGAACTGATTCACGACCTCCAGCTCGTAGTCGTCGATGGTGATGGTTGGTGGTGCTTCCATGCCTTGCGCCAAGACGTTGGTCTTCTTCATGCTGATGGTAAGCCCGAAGTCCATGCATGCCTGGGAGAAGCGGTCCATCAGGGTCTGAAGCTCCTGCTGTGTGTGGGTCGCGACTGCAGCGTCGTCTGCGAACAGCATGTCTCTGATTAGAGCCTCACGTACTTTGGTTCTGGCTTTCAGGCGGGCGAGGTTGAAAAGCCTGCCATCAGATCTTGTATGCAGGTAGATTCCCTCTGTTGCTGTGCTGAAGGCATGCCTCAGGAGCATAGCAAAGAAAATCCCAAAGAGGGCTGGCGCAAGTACACAAGCCCTGTTTCACTCCGCTGTGTATATTGAATGGCTCTGAGACGTTGCCGTCGTACTGCACCATCCCCTGCATGTTGGTGTGAAACGATTTGATGAGGCTTTGCAACTTTGGTGGGCATCCTATCTTTGGCAGGATTTTGAAAAGGCCCTCTCTGCTGACCAGATCGAACGCTTTGGTGAGGTCGATGAAGGCAACATACAGGGGCATGTTCTGTTCTCTGCACTTCTGGAGTTGGCGGATGGAGAATATCATGTCCACTGTCGATCGCCCAGCACGGAAGCCATACCGAGACTCGGGGTAGACATGTTCGGCAAGCTTCTGTAGACGAACGAGGACAACTCGTGCATAGACTTTGCCAACAATGCTGAGGAGGAAGATGCCCCTGTAGTTGTTGCAGTCGCTTCTCTCCCCTTTATTTTTGTAGAGGGTGATGATCTTGGCGTCCCTCATGTCCTGTGGTACGGCACCTTCCTTCCAGCACTGGCAGAGGACATCATGCAATGGCAGCAGTACGGCGGTCTTGCAGTGCTTGATCAGGTCGGGGGTATGCCGTCGTTGCCAGGTGCCTTGCCAGCGGCCAAGCTATCAATGGCCTAGCTGAGTTCATCGATGGTTAGCTCGGCGTCAAGTTCATCCATGGATGGCAGGCAATCGATGGCATCAAGGGCTGACGGTGTCACGGTGTTCTGTCTGGAGTTGAGGTCGGAGTAGTGCTCCACCCATCTCTCCATCTGCTTGTTCTTTTCTGTGATCATCTCCCCAGTGGAGGATTTGAGGGGGGCCGTCTTGCTCTGAGCTGGACCAAGTGCTTTCTTGATGCCATCGTACACACCATGGATGTTCCCTGTTATGACAGCGGTTTGAATGTCTTAGCTGAGCCGAGTCCAGTACTCATTGACGCAGCGCCGAGCAGTCTGCTGAACTTTGCTTCTCGCAGCCCTGAGGATCTGGAGATTCTTCTCGTTTGGGCACTTCTTGTACTCAGCAAGTGCTGAGCGTTTGGCTTCAATGACGGGGGTCATCACGATTGACTTGGCATCAAACCAGTCCTGTGACTTCAAGGTCTTTCTCCCAAAGATAGCCAAGGCTGTGCGGTGGATGATGTTTCGCAGCTCTTCCCACTTCTGCTTTGCGGCCTCTCCTTCTTGTGGTTCACCAAGTTCCTTCACAAAGGTGGAGGCAAACTGCTCGACAAGTTCTGGTTGGGCCATCTTGCTGGTGTCAATCCGTGCCTTTCCAGGCTGTCTGGCGTGGTGGAATTTCTTCAGCTGCAGCTTGACCTTGCAACACACCAATGGATGGTCTGTGTCGCAATCTGCACTCTGGAATGAGCGGGTGATTAGCACGTTCTTCAGTGAGGTGCGCCTGGTCAGGATCAAGTCCAGCTGGTGCCAGTGCTTTGAGCGCGGATGTCGCCAGGAAACCTTGTGTTGGGGCTTGGTCTTGAAGAACGAGTTTGTGATACACAGATCATGTGTGCAGAACTCGAGCAGCCGCTGTCCGTTGTCGTTCATTCTGCCCACGCCGAATGGTCCAAGACAGGAGGGCCAGGAGTCGTGGTCAGCACCCACTCTGGCATTGAAGTCTCCAAAGAGAATGAGTTGTTCAGAGTTGGGGATGATCCTGACAGTTGTTGCGAGATTCTCGTAAAACTCGTCTTTTGCCTCTGGTGTGGCTGTCAGTGTTGGGGCATACACACTGACGAGGGTGACTGGGCCTTGAGTGGTGTTGGAGTCGTGGTGGAGTCGTGCAGAGCCATTGCTGCCCGGTTCCACCATCTTCAGCAAGGTGTTCTTCACTGCGAAGCCCA
The DNA here is from genome assembly GCA_020510985.1 of Pholidichthys leucotaenia. Taxonomy (NCBI): domain Eukaryota; kingdom Metazoa; phylum Chordata; class Actinopteri; order Cichliformes; family Pholidichthyidae; genus Pholidichthys; species Pholidichthys leucotaenia. The sequence goes on along the minus strand of CM035840.1, from coordinate 184,408,232 downwards.
CTCCGTGTTCCCTGTGTTCGTTGCTGCCCTTTCCCTGCCAGTAGAACGTGTAGTCCTTCTCTCTCAGCGTGCCTGCGTCAGCCAACCCTGTTTCCTGGAGAGTGGCGATATCCACTTCCAGTCTCTTCAGCTCATTATTGATGACGCCAGTCTTCCTGGTGTCGCTGATGTCCTTGAGGTTAGCAGCTAGTCCTGTCATCATAGTGCGGACGTTCCAAGTTCCCAATTTTAGAGTTGGTCTCTTTTGTTTTGTTGTCTTGCCTGATGCGAAGGTTCTCAGCCTGCCGTTCGGACTTCACCTCATCCCCATGCACCCAATGAGGAAAGCAGGCTGTGGCGGGACAACATCTTATTGGCTTGGGGCTGCCCAGCTTGAGGCGGGCGGTAGTTGTCCAGTGAGATCAAATGATCCCTCCCACCGTCGGGAACAACCCCTGGCGCCACGCTCTACGCCAGTTGAGCGGTGGCTTATAACCGGTAACTGTCATTCCCCGTGTTTTGTCTACGCCGAAGGCGAAGCTGGAGTGTCCTCTCCAGTGATCCAGTGTTCTACCTTCCAGCGTTGGTAGGAGTCAAGCCTTTAATTGCCTTTAATTGATTTATTAATTGCACTAAATGCTAAAGAATCTAATAGAGATAGGAATCCCCACAGGGCCCACGATATATTACCATGATACCTATGCCATGGGAAAATATGGTCAAAGTGTTGCGACATGTTGAGTATTGTGATATCGTATATTGCCCATTTTTGAACTGAAAGTCCCCGCTAGAGCTCACGAGTCACTCCTTTGCTGTGCCGTCCTAACCAAACAGTAAGCATTTAGCAGTGAAGATGAGTGACTGATAATTCAACTGCTTCTGGTACCCAAAAAAGTTGTTTGAATTTGCAACATTTATTCAAAATAATTATTATTAGTGATTACAATACTAGTGTCTCTGAACTGATACACCATTGTTGCAGCTAATCGATTCCCCCACCACCTCTACAGTCTACATACCTTGCATGGAGGGGGGACACAGAAGAAGGGTTGGTGGGAATGAATCGCTGCACCCAAACTGGCTGTTTGTACTTAGAGCAATCCCAGGGGGCATCACTGAGGGAGCCGACTGGGCTATAGTCTGCTGTAGAGGGAAGCACAAAAAGAGAATGGAGAAGAAGATTGGGGAAGGGGAGAAAAGGAAAAGAACAAAAAAAAAAAGAGGGTAGGTGGATTTGGAGAAGACAAAACAGTAAAAATGATAAAATAAGATTTGAAAATTATCTGTCAGTTTCACATGCAGCAAATATAACAATGACGATTACAGCTGCAAGCATCGATAACAAGGCCTCGCACCCCCACGTCCTCACATGACCAAGGCTGCAGTACATTTTCTGAGGTGGTCGCTCCACTCACAACTCCATCATGTCAATTATGCAAAGTTTTTGGAGTAGTTCATAAGAAAGGATGTCATATAATTTTATTTTCTAAATAGGTGGCATTTTTATCTGTCTGTGAATAAGAATCGACAGAAGTGGTCAAAGATGTCAGAGTATGCTCCAAAAATTTTCTGACCATCAGAAAAAATTATACTCCAGTTATACATTACCAGTCGAAAGTTTGGACACATGTATTTATTCAAACTCAATGTGTAGGTGTGTCCAAACTTTTGACTAGTAATGCATGTGTCAATATTACTGAATGGAAGTGTTGGGCTTTACGCCATCATCCACTGTAAATAATTTTCTTTGAATCAAAGAATGCATGCCAGAATTATAAAAAGGATCATTTTTCAGGTAGGGGGACCTTTCATTATTTTGGAAAATCTTCAATAACTTAATAGCACAATGTTGTAGACGACTGTCACTAAATGAGCTCAATTGGACTAAAACCCTAGGACGAGTTTGTTCAAATACAAGTGGTGAAAATTGCAACTTTTCGTGTATCCTGGAGAGGTTGCTCCTACTAATCTTGAATATTAATTCATAGAATTCAAAGACAGTCTATTATCCATCACATCTGGGTTGGTACAAATCATACTATGCATTTCTGAGTTACTAATAAAAAAAAATTTCACCAAAACTTCATGTTTCCAGAAGAGGGCGATATTTCTGTTCAGAGTACACATACGATCCACCAGTTCTACAAATGTTGATACAATAAGACAATCCATTTCTGAAATATTAAAGAAACAATGTGGTGTAAACTTCATGTCTCCAAGAAATGGTGCTGGGCGGGCACTAAAATCAATAAAATTTGCAAAATCTGCATAACGATATTCAAAATGGCAGGTGTCCTGTTTGATTTACTGCATGGGCCCCACAGACTTTTTTGTGCACCTAAAAATGTTTTACCAGCCTTGTGATTTTCATGGAAATGGGTGAAACAGGATAGACTGAATCCACTTTTGAAAACTTCAAGGGGGTGCCATTTAGCCATTTGGCTACAGCCATTCTTGTCTGCCATAAAATCTATTATTCTGTGCCAAAGCTCCATCAGTTCATCTGTTCACATCTCTGTCCATCCATCAGTACATTGTGAGAAAGGGCCTTGGTAGGGGTATGTGCTCATGGATTACCTCCAAAGTCTAATGGGTTCATCTATAGCCCAAGGGTCATCTCTGGTGAAAATTTCATTAAAATCTGTCAAGTAGTTTTTGCATAATCCTGCTAAAACACTGTGAGAAGATAGGACCCTGGCAGAGACGCGCACTCTCAGGTCACCTCAAAACCTAATGGGTTCATTTGTAGCCCATCTCTACGTAGGTGACTGTTGTTGAAAAAGAACTCGGACTAAATTCCAAGGACATGCTTGTTCCAATACAAAGAGTGAAAATTGCAAGTTTTCATGTATCCTGGAGAGGGCATTCTTTCTAATCTTGGATATTAATAAATTGCACAATTCAGAGGGTCTATTATCCTTCAGATCTGGTTTGGTGCAAACACCTGCAACACTTTTTTGAGGTTATCAACAAGAACGGTAGAGCTACTCACTACCAAGTCCTTTTTCACATGTTTAGTTCTGTTTTAGGGTTTTTTGGGCTGTGGTCTTAAACTTTTGGTCAGCTGATGAACAGCGTGTTTGAATTTAATGCCGTTTTCAATAAATTGCCTACTCTCTATTTTTTGTCTCTTGCTTCCATTTCTTTTTTTTTTTTTTTTTTTTTTGCATTTTGAAGCTCTACTTCCAACAACATACTTATTAACTCCGCCAAGGGAGGAGGTAATGTTTTTGCTGACGCTGGTTTGTTGGTTTGTCTGTTAGCAACATTACTCAAAAAGTTATGAACACATTTTGATGAAATTTTCAGGAAAGGTGTGTGGCACAGGGAACAGATGATTAGAGTTTGATGGTGATCCAGATCACCATCTGGATCCAGGAATTTTTTGAAAATGATTTTATATATTAATATCGCGCTTTTCATGTACTGCCCATTTAAGATGTGTCCACAGAGTTACATGCATGGCCACGCCATAGGGCCACGCACCCCCGCAACCCAGAAGCAGTGCAGTCTTACCAAACACTGCAGACAAAGTAAAACAGCTTGGAATGAAAAGGAATGTGGTCTCCATCCACATAGTATGTGATGATTGACTTTATTTCATCTGAAGACGCCAAGAAAAAGCAAGCAAAGTGTGCGGTTTAAGACAGGGTTTGGAGTGTGTGCAGATGTAGCTTCGGCCTGCAGACAAGGATGTGAGCCACATGACCCACACGGTATGTAAACAGAAAACTTCAGCACTGGACAATGTAATTTTTTTGTTTGTGAAATCACATTAAGCCTGTTCCATTATGCTCATTTACTATGCACCACAATACTATGATACCGCACTGTTGTGTAATATTGCGTAATAATTATGAACCTTGTCAGTAAACTGTAAGGTGGGGGGGGGGGGACAAAAACCAATCTGAAAGATTCAATAAACCATGATGCTGATTTAAGGTGGAATTGCCCAGCCCCAATGTATGGTCAATACAATTATGACAGTTTTGTTATTATAATGTAGTTATATTGTTTTTGCAACCATTTCTCTGTCTGTTAGCAGGATCACGCAAAAACTCCAGGATGGATCTGGATAACGTTTTCACCAGAAGTGGCCCTTGGCCCAAAGATGAACTCATTAGATGTTGGAGGTGACCCGTGAGTGCATACCTCCAAGGCCCTATCTTGCAATGTACAGATGGATGGAGATATGGACGGACAAAGGGACGGAGCCTTGGCAGAGGTATGCACTCTGAGTGCTCTCTAGTTCTATATTTTTTTAATTCTTGATGCAGAAATTTTAAAATTTATACAATTTTAAAAAATGTCAACTATAAAAATGTGGAAACGCAAATAATTCTTGAATTGCAGAGAACATACAAAACAAAGTTTAAAAATATATAGCCTACATATTTTTTTAAACTGAAAACAGGAAACTGTGGAAACAAATAGTTCATATCTTGAATTGCAAAAATATACTTAAATCAAAATAGGCCCAGCGAGTTAACAATATATACAATAACAATGAAAAAAAAATCTAGCGGTTATTAGATTTGCAGGCACTTCTGTAACTCTGCATTTTAGTAATGGTAATGACTGATGTCCAAACACTGCTCATGACAAAACTACAATGCACTGTGGAACTTCTAGTTTATTGTCACTGTTATGGGGCGTATAACTGTATTTTTAAGAAAAAAAAAAGTGTGTGTGTGTGTGTGTAAATGCAGCATATCTTTGGTGTCCATGTTCCTCAACTATCTCTCAAACCATTCGTCAGACTGACCTCAGGTTTAATAGTTGCTCTGCTGAGGTTACGAGGGTTTGCATTCCTGAGTATGGAGTTGCTTAATCAAAATATGTAATCTTTATCAATAAACGTTTTGCCACCACTCAGCTTCTTCATGCTCTGGCTTCTAGAAGTGTGGGCCGGGTTTCGGATTGACTCCTACTGATTAGAAAATACACGGCATCAAGGCATGAGTAACCACAGCGCTCCATGCGCAAAACAAGGAAGATTAAACATCCCATTCATGAGGTGGCACTGCCAACACAGCATACAAAGTCAACGTAGATTAAGACGAGGAAGAGGAAGGAACGATGCCATTGTTGTTGCTACAAAAAAAAAAATAAATAAAAAAAAATGCACATCACTCTCGCGTTTATAGCCGGTAAACAAACTGGTGTGCTGGCACATCTGCACTACCCATAGGGCTGGGGCAAAACTATAAATAACAGTTGTGCACATGCATCAACCGCTTGGCCTGGTAGACGAAAAAAATGAGCATGTACGGCACCACATGCGTGCTGGGCTCGTCTAAAGTGCACGCGGACCAAAGCGGACCAGAGGGGAAATGCAGCATGAATCCAGCTAAAAGTAACAGCCGAGACTCCTGTTAACTGGGCAGGCTGGGCTTGGCTCCCTGCGAAGGACTGCAATCCACTGATTCAGCTGCTGCTTCTCCAGCACCAATGTCTGACCGGGTGGCCCACGATCCTTCATTGGGAGGCACGCCCAGCCTACCTGTCAGTGGTAGACGGGAGTCCAGACTGCTGCTTCACCTGTGTGGTACCACTGTTCTTTGCAGGACTGCAAATCCCCTTTTCCGCACGAATATTTAAAAATTAAATTTTAATTAAATGTGTCTGGAGTTGAGAGGCATTCATCACCCGGTTCCTCAGGGTACTGTTCACAATGAAGCAGTCATCAGCAGTGAATGTGGCCAAAGGACATCCACTTCTATGCCTTTCTGTGACTCTTCCAGTCTCTCTGCATCTCTGTTGCAACCTGCTGATGACACTCTGTGACACTCTAAGCTCAGTGGCCACTCCCCTCTGACAACATCCTGTTTGAAGCCTCGCAATGGTAAGGTACTGTTGATCAGTTGTTAGGTGTCGTCTTGGTCTCATGATGTAAAAATGTGAACAGTATGATGAAGAGGTCTGTTTAAATACCAATTTTAATTGAACCAGAAAATTTATTAGTCGATTCATGGATCAAACACCTGTTGTGATGTCCCTCAGGGGTCAGTATTGGGCCCCAAATTATTTAACATATATATAAATGATATATTATTTTTAATAATTTAGAAACTTGGAATATAACAGTGATCCCTCGCTACTTCGCGCCTCACCTTTCGCTCCCTCAGTGCATCGCGGATTTTTCAAAAATATTCATCAAAAATTCAAAATTGAGAAAAAATGGGCGGGCGCTAGCAGAAGGCAGGAGACTACATTAGAACATCAGGTATCAACACAGAGAGCCCGCACAACTCAAAATCCACCTCTCTGTTCGCTGTTCTTGTGTTGGCTCGGCTAGGGAATCTCGCAAGCTGATTGGCCGAGACGTTTTACCCAGCTTCTCTCCCTGCCGAGCGCCCATACCCAGCGAAGGAAGACCGCATTCATTGTTCTTTATCGCTCGTGTTGCTTAGTCTCGCCGCGTGGAACTTTTCGCTGTTCTCTTGTGCCTTTTTGTACGAAATAGTCTTCCCGTCGAGCCACTACGCCGCCTCCTGCAGCTTCTCCAGCTCTATCGGAAGCTGCCCTCGACGATGCTGCGCCTCTAGCACCTGACGATGAGGCGTCACCTGAGGAGCAGTAAAGCTCTCATTAACCTGTGCAGTAAATCATCTTCATCTTGAGTTACGTATCTTTATAAGAATAAAAGAGTTCTAAAAACATATTTATGTACACTTTATTTACATCTACGTATGTATGTACACTTACACACACACACACACACGTATCATATGAGAGAGAGAGTGAGAGAATGAATGTACGTATTATTTATGGGTGACATCATTAGGGGTGACACTACTTCGCAGTTTTTCACTTTTCGCGGTCGGTTCTGGAACCCATTAACCGCGATAAGAGGGATCACTGTATTTGCTGCTGATACTAATATTTTATTCTGTTAATAATTATAATCAACTAATCCATACTCTAAATAATGAATCAAATAAGCTTAAAAAATGGATGGATTGTAATAAATTATCACTAAATATAGATAAAACTAAGGTAATGATATTTGGTAATTGTAAAAATAAAGAAGATATACATATTCATATAGAAAATGTAATTATTGAAAATGTTAAGGAGATCAAGTTTTTGGGTGTAATACTAGATGATATTTATGATATTTCCCTTTACACCAACTCCTGCACCTCCAGCCACCAGTCTGTCAAGTTGATCAAGTTTGCGGACGACACCACCCTCATCGGGCTCATCTCCAACGGCGACGAGTCCGCCTACAGGAGAGAGGTGGCCCAGCTGGCGTCCTGGTGCGACAATAACAACCTGCAGCTGAACGCTCTGAAGACAGTGGAGATGATTGTAGACTTCAGGAAAGTCACAACCCCTCTGCCCCCCCTCACCCTCTCAGGCTCTCCCATCACCACTGCTGATTCCTTCCGCTTCCTAGGCACTACCATCACCAGGGACCTCAAATGGGAGCTGACCATCAGCTCACTCATCAAAAAAGCCCAGCAGAGGATGTTCTTCCTGCGGCAGCTGAGGAAGCTCAAGCTACCCACCAAGATGTTAGTGCAGTTCTACACAGCCATCATCGAGTCCATCCTCACCACCTCCATAACCGTGTGGTACGCAGGAGCCACTGCCAGGGACAGACTAAGGCTGCAGCGCGTCGTGCGCACTGCTGAGAAGGTGATCGGCTGCAAGCTCCCATCTCTCCAGGATCTGTACATCTCCAGGACCCGGAGGCGTGCTGGCCGGATCATAGCCGATCCCTCACACCCTGGTCACGTACTGTTTGCCCCCCTCCCCTCTGGTAGAAGACTTCGGTCCATCCAGACTAAAACCTCCCGTCACATGAACAGCTTCTTCCCCTCTGCCATTAGACTGCTGAACACTAAGTGACTCTCGTGCACCATGTACAGCAGCTCAACCAGACTCATGTTAATCATCACTGTTTTCTTCCTGCATTACCGACTGCACTATATAGTTCTCCACAGTATCTGCTGCTGGCTAATATATATTTTAACTGTTGACCAGTATCACTTAATCTTATCCTACACTTTATTACATGTATAGTTTATTTCTCTTATCTTATCATGTTTAATGTTGCAGCACTGTACCGAGACAAATTCCTAGTTTGTGTACTACATGAACAATGGCAATAAACCTGATTCTGATTCTGATGATATAATTAGTTGGAAACCACACGTCAGATACATACAAAACAAAGATGCAAAAAATACTGCAATTACAAATAAAATTAAGCAGGTCCTAGATTACAAATCACTTCATATCTTGTATTGCTCATTAGTACTTCCATACTTGACCTATTGTATAGAGGTCTGGGGTAACAATTATAAAAGTACACTTAATTCATTGCTAATATTACAAAAAAGGGCAGTCCATGTTATACACAAAGTTGGGTATCTTGAACATACTAATTTATTGTTTTTACATTCAAAGCTATTGAATTTTTTTTTTTTTTAATCTTGTATACTTTATTGATCCCCAGAGGGGAAATTGAGGGCATCCCCCTGGATGGATGAAGCAGCCACAGTACGGCGCTATCCCTTTACCATTCACACACACATTCACACCTAGGGCCACTTTAGAGTCTCCAATTACCCTAACCTGTATGTTTTTGGTCTGTGGGAGGAAACCGGAGAAATCCTGGAGTAAACCCATGCAGATACGGGGAGAAGATGCAAATTCCACACAGATCACTGTTGGTCAGGGGCTGGGATCGAACCAGGGATCCCATGGCCAAGGGTGAGTTGCCATGCTGCCGCAGCGCTAACCACTGTGCCACCAACACTGCCCAAATTACGGGATCTGGTTGACTATTATACAGCACAATTAATGTTTAAAGTCAGTAAAAACCTTTTGCCACAAAATATACAAAATCTTTTCAGTGAGAGAGAAGGGAAATATAATTTACGGGGGAACACAAAATTTAAAATGCACGTAGTAAGATCTACTAGGAAAGGTTTTTGTGTGTCTGTGTGTGGGGTAAAATCGTGGAATGGGTTGGGGGAGAAACACATGGAGTATCCAAACATCCATATATTTAAATCAACATATAAAGAAATGATTTTTGAGCAATATAAAAATAAAGGACAGTAATATTACAGTGTGTCTTCAATGAAGAAAGGTTGTTATTGTGAATATACAGGTACATGTTGAGTACTATTATTATTGATATCATTATTACTAGAATTGTAGTGTTAGGATTGTTGTTGGGATGGAGTTGTTTGGAGTATCGTATAGGCCAGGTGGCATTATTATTATTATTGTTGTAACTACCATATGGCTACCTATAATTATGGTTATTATTATTATATGGCTACTTATTGCGCCTAGGTATTGTACGCCATGTGGGGGTATATGGTGGTATATATGGTGATTGTGATGATGACGGTGTTGTCTATGATTGTATTGAACATACCAGAAGTATTTATTTATTATTGTTACAGTTATTGTTGGAAGTTGGTATTGTTGTCAATATGGACCGTCATTGGACTGGTGTTGTATGCTGAATGTGGTTGTGGGATGAATGATGACTAGAGTGATGTAATTTGTTGGGTATGGAAAAGGGGTGGGACTATATAAGCATTGGCTTCTTCCCACTCCTTTTGAACACTGTTTTTTTGGTTTTGATTTTTGTTTTAAATTCTTTTTTACTTTTTGTCTGAATGTTCAAATAAAATCAATCAATCAATTTTTCTGTTAACCCTAGAACACTAACGTCGGGTGATTTTCACCCAGTGTTAGTAACCCGATAGTGTTACTAGCTTTAATGTTAGTGTGCTAGGGTTAACCACCTTGTTAGAGAACACCAAGTTATGCAAAAAGTACTGAAACATTGAACAGTTGGACATGTGCATTCAAAAGGTTAGAGAAGGTCAAATTAAGTTCACCTGTAAATGTTATAGTGCATTTTAGGTGCATCCTGAAATTTCACCCGAGAGCCGAATATCCCTAACTTTTTGTGAGTAGCGCGTATATATCTGATATCACATGACATTTTTAAGGTCTTATTATTAAATTAAAATGTAGCCGATATATCCACTAGAACAGAGTACAAAAATAATATGCATTATCCCGCTAGCTTAATGCTAATATATAATGAAAATTTCCATAGACAGGCTTACACATTAGCATTAACGCCATAACCATCTCAAACAGGACTACAGAGAACCAATTCACTTCACTATTTCAACATAAACTCACAATGTGCTTGTACTTACAGGCATATTTACTCTGCTCTATGAAACAACTTTAGAACTGTTACATACTTGAACTAAATTAGGGGTTGGAACCTTTCTGTGTGGAGTTTGCATGTTCTCCCTGTGCTGCGTGGGTTTACTCCGGGGGCTCCGGTTTCCTCCCACAATCCAAAGACATGCATGTTAGGTTAATTGGCTGTTCTAAATTGTCCCTAGATATCTGTTTCCTATGGGCCCTTAGAGTAGAGGGTTAGTACTAGTGAAAGCGCTTTGAGTGGTCTTTGTGACTAGAAAAGCGCTATGGGGCACTAGGGGCGCCACACGAGTCGGCTGCCTTTTGCAACAGCGGCTCGATTCCGAGTCTTTTTCCCTTCCTCTCTCTTTTGATCCGTCTTTTTTTTTCACCCCACTTATATCACGGACACACAGATCGTCCTAAATGTCTCCTGAGCCGGTGGACGGAGCCACTGTCTATAGCAGGATACGATACAGCAGAGAACAGCTGCTAGCATTCAACCGCCACCCGGTCCCATTGGAAATACTCGACATACCGAGAGAACTGAGGCGAAAACGCCGCGGCTGCCGGGCTGGAGTAAGGCGGAGGACAAAAAATATAAGGTACAGACCCTCCCTTCCATCTGTTGTCATGGGAAATGTACGGTCGATACTGGGAAAGTTAGATGAGCTAGCGGCTATCTCCCGTTATGATAGCACATACCGGGAGTGCTCTCTCCTTTTGTTTACTGAGACGTGGCTAACTGAACTAGCAGCAGATGCTAACATTGAGCTGGAGGGTTTTCACATGATACGAGCTGACCGAACACCAGACAGTGGCAAGGCTAGGGGCGGTGGAGTGATCATGTATGTTAACAACAACTGGTGCAGACCGGGACATATCACTGTTAAACAACGACACTGCAGCAAAGACATTGAGTTGCTAGCTGTTAGCATGAGGCCTACATATCTCCCGAGAGAACACTCACACGTGATCTGCATTGTTGTTTATGCAAATCCGACGGCGAACGCTGGGACAGCACGTGACGTCATCCATTCAGTAACCAGCAGGCTGCAGACAGAACACCCAGATGCTCTTCTCCTCATCTCAGGCGATTTCAACCATGTTTCACTGTCTCCCATTCTACCCACGTTCACCCAGTATGTCACATGCCACACTAGAGACAATAAAACACTGGATTTATTCTACGCAAACACTAAGGAGGCGTACACCTCATCACAACTACCCCCACTCGGGAGATCGGATCACAACTTGGTTCATCTCCGGCCGGTGTACAAACCCCTAGTGCACAGACAACCTCCGGCCATGCACACTGTGGAGTTATGGTCTGAGGAGACAATGGACACCCTAAAGGGCTGTTTTGAAGCCACCGCCTGGAAGCAGCTCTGCGATCCACATGGTGAGGACATCGATGGCCTCATTCACACCTTCACGGGCTACCTCAGCTTCTGTGTGGACAAATCCGTTCCCACCAAGACCATACGGCGTCACTCAAACAACAAACCCTGGATCAACCCTGAGATTAAAACACTTCTGAGAGAGAAGAAGAGGATCTTCAGGTCAGGGAACAGGGAGATGCTGAAGTCCGTACAGAGGGAGCTGAGGAGAAAGATCAGAGAAGGCAAGGACAGCTTCAGGAAGAAGATGGAGGACAAGCTGCAACAGAGCGACATCAGCGGGGTCTGGAGAAACCTCAAAACCATCTCGGGGCTCCAGAATACCTCCCCCCAGGCCACAGGGGGCAGGGAGTGGGCGAACAACCTGAATCTGTTTTTCAATAGATTTGACCAACCGCCCTCCCCCCTGACTGCACAACAACCACTGCTGCCTCTAAAGAAATCAAGTCCTGCTGCCCACTCCCCACTCTACCAACACCCCCCCACTCCCAACACACAGCCCCCCATCCTGACCCTGACCAGGACCCAGGTGAGGACGGAGCTGAGGAAGATCAAGGCGAGGAAGGCGCCGGGACCGGACGGCATCAGCGCAAAGCTCCTCAAGTCCTGTGCAGACCAGCTGTGTGGGATTGTGACGTATATCTTCAACATGAGCCTGAAACTGGGGAGGGTACCACAGCTGTGGAAAACATCTTGTGTGGTACCTGTACCAAAAACTTCCCACCCCAAAGACCTGAACAGCTACAGACCGGTGGCCTTGACGTCCCACTTGATGAAGACCCTGGAGAGACTGCTCCTTGCTCACCTCCGCCCCCTGGTGGAACCAGCGATGGATCCACTCCAGTTCGCCTACCAGCATGGCATTGGGGTGGAGGATGCGGTGATCTTCCTCCTTCACCGTTCTCTGTCCCACCTGGAGAAGCCCGGGAATATGGTGAGGATCATGTTCTTTGACTTCTCCAGTGCTTTCAACACCATCCAACCGATGATCCTGAAGGACAAGCTGCTGCGCGCAGGGGTGGACCAGCACCTGTCATCATGGATCCTGGACTACCTCACGAACCGGCCTCAGTTTGTGAGAACCCGGGACTGTGTGTCCGACACGATCATCAGTAGCACGGGGGCCCCCCAGGGAACGGTGCTGGCTCCCTTCCTGTTCACTCTTTATACTGCGGACTTCTCACACAACACAACACACTGCCATCTACAGAAGTTCTCTGATGACTCTGCGATCGTTGGCCTCATCTCCAATGGAGATGAAGCTGAGTACAGAGGGCTTATCCAGGACTTCGTGGACTGGTGCCATCGGAACTGCCTCCAGATCAACGCGAGGAAAACTAAGGAGCTGGTGGTGGACTGCCGCAGGCATGGGCAGCCCCTCACAGTACCAGTAAATATACAGGGAACAGACATCGAGATGGTGACATCCTATAAGTACCTGGGTATTCATCTGAACAATAAACTAGACTGGTCACACAATACTGATGCACTCTACAAGAAGGGACAGCGCAGGCTGTTCCTGCTGAGGAGACTCAGGTCTTTTGGTGTACAAGGGGCGCTGCTGAAGTCATTCTATGACACGGTGGTGGCATCAGCCATCACTTTTGGAGTGGTCTGCTGGGGCAGTGGCATTACTGCAGCCGATAGGAAGAGACTGAACAAACTGATTAAGAAAGCTAGCTCTGTCCTGGGGCAGCGCCTTGATCCGATGGAGGAGATAGGAGAGAGAAGGACGGTGGCTAAACTGTCATCTCTGCTGGAGTCCGAGTTCCACCCTATGCAGGACATACTGAATGCACTGAGGAGCTCATTTAGCAGCAGACTACATCATCCCAGGTGCACAACCGAGAGGTTTCGTAGGTCCTTCCTACCAACGGCTGTCAGACTGTACAACCTAAGCAGGGCTGCTCGCAGAGATAGCAAAAAAGACGTAACAAACTAATAGTTTTTTGAATGCAGAAGATGCAATAGACTTACACAGTGGTCCTCTCCGGCATACAACTAGGAGCATGCCGGTCGCTATGGAGGGTGAGAGTGTGTATGGGCACATAATCATACCATGCAGGATAGCTGGGTAGACGGTTATGCTGTTTCATTCCATCTAGCGGCAATGCTCTGCACTGTGTGTGTTTATATATTTGCATATTTGTTCCGTCTAGCTGCAATGCTCCGTACTGTGGGTGTTTATATATTTATATATCTACATGTTATTCCATCTAGCTACATTGCTCCGCACTGTGTGTGTTTATATACTTGCATATTTATTCCACCTAGCTGCAATGCTCCGTACTGTGGGTGTTTATATATTTACATATTTATTCCATCTAGCTACAATGCTCTGCACTGTGTGTTCATATATTCATATATTATTCCATCCAGCTACAATGCTCTGCACTGTGTGTCTGTGTGTGTGTGTGTATATATATATATATTTTATAGTAATACGTACATATGTTTATTAGCTGCTCTTGCTTGCTTTTTTTTTTTTTTTTTTTTTTTTTTTTTTTTTTTTTTTTCTTGCCTTCTGATTGTTGCTCTGAGTGTTGCTATCCCTGTGCTGTTGCAATCCTGGAATTTCCCCGTTGTGGGACTAATAAAGGCTTATCTTATCTTATCTTATCTTATACAGTGATCCCTCACTTATCGCGGTTAATGAGTTCCAGAACCGACCGCGAAAAGTGAAAAACTGCGAAGTAGCGTCACCCCTAATGATGTCACCCATAAATAATACGTACGTTCATTCTCTCACTCTCTCTCTCATATGATACGTGTGTGTGTGTGTGTGTGTGTAAGTGTACATACATACGTAGATGTAAATAAAGTGTACATAAATATGTTTTTAGAACTCTTTTATTCTTATAACAAGATACGTAACTCAAGATGAAGATGATTTACTGCACAGGTTAATGAGAGCTTTACTGCTCCTCAGGTGACGCCTCATCATCAGGTGCTAGAGGCGCAGCATCGTCGAGGGCAGCTTCTGATAGAGCTGGAGAAGCTGCAGGAGGCGGCGTAGTGGCTCGACGGGAAGACTATTTCGCACAAAAAGGCACAAGAGAACAGCGAAAATGTTCCACGCGGCGAGACTAAGCAACACAAGCGATAAAGAACAATGAATGCGGTCTTCCTTCGCTGGGTATGGGCGCTCGGCAGGGAGAGAAGCTGGGTAAAACGTCTCGGCCAATCAGCTTGCGAGATTCCCGAGCTGAGCCAACACGAGAACAGCGAACAGAGAGGTGGATTTTGAGTTGTGCGGGCTCTCCGTGTTGATACCTGATGTTCTAATGTAGTCTCCCTGCCTTCTGCTAGCGCCCGCCCATTTTTTCTCAATTTTGAATTTTTGATGAATATTTTTGAAAAATCCACAATGCACTGAGGGCGCGAAAGGTGAGGCGCGAAGTAGCGAGGGATCACTGTATACACTACCGTTCAAAAGTTTGGGGTCACCTCAGACAATTTTGTGTTTTCCATGAGAAGTCACACTTTTATTTACCACCATGAGTTGTAAAATGAATAGAAAATACAGTCAAGACATTGACAAGGTTAGAAATAATGATTTGTATTTGAAATAATAATTTTTTCCTTCAAACTTTGCTTTTGTCAAAGAATCCTCCATTTGCAGCAATTACAGCATTGCAGACCTAACATGATTGCACAAGGGTTTTCTAATCATCCATTAGCCTTCTGACGCAATGAGCAAACACATTGTACCATTAGAACACTGGAGTGATAGTTGCTGGAAATGGGCCTCTATACACCTATGTAGATATTGCACCAAAAACCAGACATTTGCAGCTAGAATAGTCATTTACCACATTAGCAATACATAGAGCGTATTTCTGATTACTTTAAAGTTATCTTCATTGAAAAAAAGTGCTTTTCTTTCAAAAATAAGGAAATTTCTAAGTGACCCCAAACTTTTGAACGGTAGTGTAAGTGCAGGTTAGTCAGTAGTAAATTTGTGCACTGCTACCAAGTTGCCACACTGCACTGCTTCAGCTGCAGAAACATGGGTACTCAAAACTCGTTTGCTCCCCCTACCAGAGTGGTTGAACTACTGCAGTTCAACAAAGGAAACAATATTCTTTTTAAAGCTCCTGTGGGCCTACATCATTTCTTTCTCTAATTATTACATTCACAAGATTTAGGAGAAAAGTTAAACTTGTCAATTTCAAACTTGTCCAACAGTTTTTATAGACAACTATGGTATAGATATGGAAAGCCTACATCATTTCTTTGTTTAGTTATCACGTTCATAGGGTAGGTGTTTATATCGCTGTTGGTGACAACAGTACCCCTTCACCCTTTTAGAGGCTGAGGGGTAAAAAATAAAATTTTGATAAGGGGGCCTATAAGTCAGTCCTTAATTACAACAATTCTTCAATAATTTAAAATAAAACATGCTTGGATTTTTTTATATCAACATTTTATCTTAAATCTCTGGATCCATTCACATATGCTAAGTGGTAGTGACTTAATGACCTGAACAAACCTGTGTGTGGACTGGTATGTTGCTGTAACCCAAGGGGAGACCAGAAGAAGGTGCAGGGCCTAGTGGGGGTCTTGAAAAATGAATGGTGTTCTGGTTTAGAGCATCAAAAACAGCATTGCTTGACCGACTGTGGCACATATCCATGATGCGGAAGGATGACTGCACACTGGTGGAAGTGAGAAGGAAGGTTGTGCAATTTAAGCTCCTGAGTACATAATGTATAATGCCACTTGTTAGAGAAAACATGTCATGTGTATCGGCTGTCGTGGCCTTACTAGGTACTGTGGGGGTAGTCCAGCAGATGAGTCATAGTGAGGAAGGGGTGATTGAGAACATTCAATGGAACAGTTCTGTCCTCAGCGTCGATTAGCAACATGCTCTTGAGCAGACACACAAGCTCTTGCCGGTCTGCCTTTTCTGCTTGCATGTCACTAGTATCGGGACTTAACACCAAGGTCACCTGATTGAGACAAAAAACACCACACTGAAAACCCAAATTAGGACTCCCAAGAGCATTTCAAGATCTGGTGTTGATGTCTTTGACTATCATTGGAATCCTTGCTGTAGATGCCATGTACTCTGTACTGTTTTGGTTGTGGTTGATAGAAAAAGAATGTTAGCTGTGCATCCATCACCATCACCACCATAATAAATAAATAAATATGGTAGGTTATGTCTCAAAGGAGGATAGTCAAAGCCTTCAAGATGGTCTCAGATGCCTTTTTAAAGATGTTTTTCAATTTTTATTTTATACATTTTCAAGTTTATATATCAAAAACAGACCTAAAACTAGATAGATGTGTAATTTGTGTCTTGCATGGTATGAATAAGATCCAAGTCCTTTTGATCTGGCTGGACTCACATGTGCAATGTCATCCAGACAGCTGAAGATGTACTTCCTGGCCTCTTTGGATTTAAGTCCCGTTTCTTTCTCATGCTCTTCAGTTGTCTGGTGAAAGAACAGGAATATAAGGATATACAAAAATGTCCAGTTAGTCTGAAGTATGTCAGGGTTTTGCCATGTTCATGGTTTTGCATTTCAGTGTGTTCAAAGTTACCACTGGATTTAGTTCAATAATACACAATGAAAGGTCAAGCATTAGACAAAATAGCAAACTGTCCAAGTTGGGCTTTTGCTGGTAAATGTGGAGATAAATATTGAACTACATTTGTTAACAGCTCAGCAGGTAGTCTAAACATAGTTTCACATTTCCTTGAGCTTTCCTCTAGGTCAACTGGCTTTGTCCTATTTTGAAACCCTCATGCAGCTGTATCCTGGGAATTGAGAATGCTGCTTCTTACAGCCCCCCCCCCCCCCCCCACACACACACACCAACAAATATTCCCAGGTTATTCACTTCAATCTTACACTCCCTGTTGATTTAGGTGTCTACACTCCCAGTCACCACAGTACACTAATTAACCACTACTAAAATGAACATGAGCACTACTGCCTCACAGTAAGAAAGTCATGAGTTCAAATCCACCAGCCACCAGGATCCATCTGTTGGGAGTTTGCATGTTTTCCCCATGCTTGCATGGGTTTACCCCGGGTACGCAGGTTTCCTCCCACATTCCAAAAACATTCAAATTAGATTAATTGGAGACTCTAAAGTGTCCCCAGGTGTCAATGTGTGTGTGAATGGTGAAGGGATTGGCACTGCACCATGGCTGCATCATCCAGGTGGATGCCCTTGAATTTCTCTCTGAGATTAATAATGTATATAAAACAAAACAAAATTAAATCTTAAGACCGGGAGAAAAATTACAAGTATTCACTTTTCATGCTAGTGGATCATAACCAGGTTATAAGCAGAGCTTCAAAATGCAAAAACAAGGAACAGGACCAAGACACAAAAATAGAGAATGGACATTTTAATCCAACAAACCTCCTGGAAACAGTGGCATCAAGCAAGCCTAAATGAATTTTTGAAGTGATCAACAAGAAGAATGGGGATACTCACTTCCGAGTCCTTTTACCCCCGCACTTTTAGTTGGTTTTTTTGTTTTGTTTTTTGGGGGGGGGGGGGCTGTGGTCTCAAACTTTTGATCAGACAATGAACAGCCTGTTTGAGTTTCAATGCAGTTTTCAATAAATTGCCTCCTCTATTTTTTTCCCTCTTGCTCACGTTTGTTCTTTTTGCTTTCTGAAGATCTACTTACAAGTATTCGCATTACAACCCGATTACGATCCACCAACAAAATGCAAATGCTTGTAATTTTTCCACCCAGTCTTAAGATTTTGATCAAGAGGGTATGTGTATCTCGGTTTAATATAAATGTGGGTACCTTTAGTCTCCATGAGGCATATGGAGAGTCAGATTCTTTGCAGAAGAAACGTGAGGTCTTGGTCCCCTTGTTGAGCAGCTGCTGGGCGGGCAGTCCCTGAGTCTGTGAGATGTACCGGATCTGAGCCGACAATAGAGAAGGGAAGAGGCAGAAAATTAACAGGAAAAGCCATGATCACCAGTCCCATTCTCCTAAATAAATGACCTACTAAATAAATATCAGTTCTTCATCACATGCAACAGTAATAATCCATTGCTTTACCAGTGATTCTCTCATTCCACTGTGAGAGCTAAAGCGAGAGATAGATTAGTCATATCCCAGTGTAGCCCTTACTGATTGAAGCCTAACATAACACTGAAATATTTAAATCTGAATTTTGATCTTCTGGCTGCTCCCTTTAGGGGTTGCTACAGCGGATCATCTGTCTCCATCTCCCCCTATCCCTTGCATCTTCCTCTGTAACACCAACCCTCTCCATGTCCTCCTTCTCTACATCCATGAATCTTCTGTTGTCTTCCTCTTTTCCTTCTGCCTGGCAGCTCTGTCTTCCACATCCTTTGTCCAATACATCCACCATCCCTCCTCTGCACGTGTCCAAACCATCTCAGCCTTGCCTCTCTTTGCCTCCAAACCGCTCAACCTGAGCTGTCCCTCTGATACTCATTTCTAATCCTGTCCCTCTTAGTCACTCCGACTGAGAATCTTAGCATCTTCAACTGCCACCTCCAGCACCGCCTCCTGTCTTTTTGTTAGTGCCACTGTCTTCAAACCATACATCATAGCAGATCTCACTACCATCTTGTAAATCTTCCGTCTCACTCTAGCTGCTATCCTTCTGTCACAAATCACCCTTGACACTCATCTCCACCCACGTCACCCTGCCTGCACTCTTCTTCACCTCTCTTGTGCATTTTCCATTGCTTTGGATGGTTGACCCCAGGTATTCAAACTCCTCTACCTTCACTACCTCTACTCTGTGCATCTCCACCATTACACCTGCCTCCCTCTCATTCACACTCATGTATTCTGTCTTGTGTCTTTTCTTGCCCCTGTCCCAGCTTTTGGAATGTGTTGCAGGCATCAAATTCAAAATGAGTAAATATTTGGCAACTCCCCCCAAACTATAAAGTTTATCAGTTTGAACATTAAATAGCTGGTCTCTGTAGTGTTTTCATTTGAACATGGGTTGAAAAGAGATTTGCAAATCATTGTATTCTGTTTTTATTTATGTTTTACACAATGTCCTAACTTCACTGGAATTGGAGTTTGTATTTTGGTAAACTTGAAAGCTAAATTGCAGCACATCTAAGTGGGCTAGCTATCACACTGACTTAACATTTTGTCTGGGAATAGCAGTTTTGCCAACAAACTCACATGGGCTCATAGGCAGGCTCAAAGATGTTTTTTTGACAGTAGTGTTACATCTTTCAACTACAGCGAGTGTCAAAGTGGAAAAAAAACCTATGCAAAAATGACGTAGTACTGCTTTGAAATAAAGCCACAGGTAGAAATTATAGTCATCACTCTTGGAGGATGTTAATTCAGTTGTTTAATTTTGTAAAAAAAAACAACAAAAAAAAAAAACAACTAACAATCACAGACATGTCACAAAACTATTCAAAATGCTAACCTTCTGGCTTAATTTTTTTTCTTAAAAGAATAAAAGAAAGTTGTTGTAGTCAATTGCATTTTTTGATTAGATCAAGCACAGGAAAAAAAATCTGAAATATATTCTGAGAAAGATATTATGGAAACATGTTATTTGCAGTCCTAAAACAAACACTTGTATCAAAATGACTCTGCTAATTAGTCTGCAGTTAAAGTGCTTGATCGCCTTGGTCAGCTGATACACTGAGCTCATGAACATGAATCATGGCTCCAACATGAGAAATGTCAGTTTAAACAAAAGAAGAGGATTATAAAACTTCAAGAAAGTAAATCATCACAGAGTGTAGCAAAAGATGTTCGTTGTTCCCAGTCAGTTGTTCAGGTTCCTTTATTTGTACCCGTAGGTAGATTTGTTTTGCAGTCTGGTGACATCCATATTTACAAACCACAATTTAACAAACACAAACACAGGCACACATGAAGCTGACTATAAACATGATAAAAATACTCAAGGCTCCATCAATCAGGATATAAAGACAACGAGATGAGAGAAAAACCAGAGATAAGAGAGAAGGGTCATATTAAAAAGTTAAAGACTAGTCAAAGAGGTTAAAAACTCAAAGGTCTAAAACCCAATAAAAGATTTAGAACCCAGATAAAAATCCTACAAAAATAAGTAAATATAAAATGGAGTTAATAAATAGGTAACTAAATTATGTGCAATATATTGTTACAACTTGTTCAGCTCTTTGACAGCAGCAGGAGCAAAGCTGTTTTTGTAGCGCTGGGTTTTACTTTTTGGGACAGCAAACCTCTGCCTTGAGGGAAGAAGCTGAAAGTGGCAGTGCAAAGGGTGGGAGTCATCATTTAAAATGGAGGTAGCCATCCTCTGTACCTGTCTGGTGTACAGGGATGTCAGGCTCAGCTGTGACTCACCAAGCAAACGACTGGACCATCCAACTACCTGATCCAAGGATTTCCTCTGTTTCAATTTTATCTGACCAAACCATGACACTAAAGAAAAGGATAAAACAGATTCAATAAAAGCTCGATAAAAGTGTACCTAAAAGTTGTATCTAAAATAAAAAGCTGTTGTAGTCAAATGCAATTTTTTTTCAAGATCAAGAAGAGGAAAAATGTGGAATCAATCAATTGTGAGGAAATACTATGGAATCGTGAAAAAAAAAAAAAAAACCCATATCACTAGTATCTTTTTAGCCCCCGGAATTGTACGTCACTGATGTTATCAATTCCTCTTATCAGTGCTGCGGGTTTAACCACCAAAGGCACATCGGACCAGGTCTTTACCCTCTCCAGAATTCTTGAGGGTTCGTGGGAGTTTGCCCAACCAGTTTACATGTGTTTTGTGGACTTGGAGAAGGCATTTGACCGCGTCCCTCGTGGATTTTTGTGGGGGGTGCTTCGGGAGTATGGGGTATCGGGCTTGTTGTTACGAGCTATTCGGTCTCTGTACGACCGTTGTGAGAGTTTAGTTCGTATTGCCAACACTCGGTCGGAGTCATTCCCAGTGAGAGTTGGACTCCGCCAGGGCTGCCCTTTGTCACCGATCCTGTTCATAATTTTTATGGACAGGATTTCTAGGCGCAGCCAGGGAATGGAGGGTGTCATGCTTGGTGACCACAGGATCTCATCTCTGTTGTTTGCAGATGATGTTGTCCTGTTGGCTTCATCCAGCAATGACCTACAGCTCTTGCTGGGACGGTTTGCCGCTGAGTGTGAAGCGGCTGGGATGAGAATCAGCACCTCCAAGTCCGAGTCCATGGTCCTCAGCCGGAAAAAGGTGGATTGTCCTCTCCGGGTTGGGGACAGGCTCCTGCCCCAAGTGGAGGAGTTTAAGTATCTTGGGGTCTTGTTCACGAGTGAGGGGAAAATGGAGCGAGAGATCGACAGACGGATTGGAGCAGCATCTGCAGTGATGCGGACGTTGTACCGGTCTGTTGTGGTGAAGAGGGAGCTTAGTTCTAAGGCAAAGCTGTCGATTTACCAGTCAATCTACGTTCCTACTCTCACCTATGGTCACGAGCTTGGGTAATGACCGAAAGAACGACATTGCGGATACAAGCGGCTGAAATGAGCTTTCTCCGTAGGATTGCTGGACTCACCCTCAGAGGTAGGGTGAGGAGCTCAGTCATCCGGGAGAGGCTCAGAGTAGAACCGCTGCTCCTCCACATTGAAAGGAGTCAGTTGAGGTGGTATGGGAATCTGATTAGGATGCCTCCTGGACGCCTCCCACTTGAGGTGTTTCAGGCACGTCCCACTGGGAGGAGACCCCGGGGCAGACCCAGGACTCGGTGGAGAGACTATGTCTCCCAGCTGGTCTGGGAACGCCTTGGTATCCCCTCTGAAGAGCTGGAGCAGGTGGCTGGGGAGAGGGAAGTCTGGGCTTCTCTGCTTGAACTGCTGCCTCCGCGACCCGGACCTCCGGAAAAGCGGCAGAAGATGGATGGATGGATGGGTTTAACCACTTCCATGTTTTTTCTAAAAACAGCATGCGTCATGACATCACATGCTGCCATTACGAAGCAACACCATGACACTGTTGCTACCGTGGGATAATGGCAGAAACGTATGTAAACACGAGCAGCATGGCATATAGTAAACCCAAGTTGAAACATCTCTTGTTGCGGCAGCATGGGATGCAATGAAAGATTGCAAGGTGTTTGACAGTCTGCGACGTGCGCCCACACTTGATTCCCAAACAGCAGCACCTCCATTAGTGATGGTAATATTTGCTTATTATTAGTAGAATATTAATGTGATGCTAGCAGCCTTGCAGGCTAAATTTAATCTGTTTATAACTCACAAAACCCAACGAAAAACATCTGATATTTATATATGAGCTCATTCTTTTTAGACAATGACAGCAACAGGTAGTTCTGATGTTCTCCAGTCCTTGCCAGGAAACCCACTGACACCAGCTGCACAAGGAGCCGTTATGAAGTTTGTATTTAAAGGCTTGTATCCATTCATGACTGTAGAGCAGCTGGAGTTTGGGTAGGTGGTACGTGTGATGATGGTTACAGATTAATACTGAACTACACTTCTTGCACTGTCTTGAGGTTTTACCAGTATGTTAATATACAATTGAGTATTTTATGCATGTGTGTGTATGCACTGTGCATATATACTGTATATATTAAAGAAACGTGCAAAAATTACACCCAAGTACAGCATGTATATTTTGGTGATTGTTAAAAAAAACCCAACTGTGCAGTTGTTTCTAGTCATTTCAGTATTAAATAAAGGGTAAAGTTTAAATAACTAAATAAATAAAATTACATTTATGCTGCTTTTATTTATATGGCTTTTCAGCATTTAAACATAAATGTTACAAGGCATAAATGCCCATATTTCTAAGGAAAGCATGTTTACAGTCTTTTCCACTGAATTTTACTATATCTTTTTAAGAGAACAAGCATTCTTTAAAGTCAGAAAAATAAAACTCCTGCACTAATGCTGAAATCCTGTGAAAGCCCAGTTTTCCACACAGAAAACTGATCAAGAATTGATAAGGGAATCGATAGATTCGATAGATTAAAGGGATCGAAGATTCGGATCAATAACCAAAATCAACAATGTCACTGATATTGATAAAATCTTGTCAATTCCCATCCCAAATGTAAATCCCATTTCCTTTAAGTGATTATTTACAGTTCGGTCACAGGCATCGACTCCGGTTTCCGCCCATTTGTTCCTCATTTGTTTTGTTGTTCATTTTCTGTTTTCAAGACACACTACTCACAAAAAGTTAGGGATATTTGGCTTTCAGGTGAAATTTATGGAAAATGTAAAAAGCTCACGCTACAGTGATATTATATCATGAAAGTAGGGCACTTAAGTAGAAGCATGCAATGGTGATTTCCTCATCTTAAAACAATTTATTGAAACAAAAGCCAACAACAGTGGTGATGGGTATACCACAACAAGAAATATCATTGTCTCAATAACTTATGTGCCCTTGAGCATCAATTACAGTTTGACAAAGACGTCTCATGCTGTTCACAAGTCGACTTATTGTCTGCTGAGGCATGGCATTCCCCTCTTCTTGAAGGGCGGCCCTCAGGTCACTGAGGTTGTGGGGTGCACGGTTACGAGCCTCTACACACCGACTCAGCTGATCCCATAAGTTTTCTATGGGATTCAGGTCTGGAGAAAGGGCAGGCCACTCAATTTGAGGTACCCCAGCCTCCAGCAGTCATTCCCTAATGATGAGACCTCGATGAACTGGAGCATTGTTATCCATGAAGATTAAATGAGGCCTGTGTTGTTTAGGAAGGGGCACAATGACTGGATTAATGATGTTATTCAGGTAGTATCAGCTTGTCACTGTACCATTCACAAAGTGTAGGGAAGTTCTGTATTGGCTAGACACCTGCCCAGACTGTAACAACACCACCACCACCAAAAGCTCATCTGGCAACAATAGTGGCTGATGCATAGTGCTCTCCTTGACGTTGCTAACATTGTTGATGGTCATCATTTCTGCTCAGTGTGAATCAACTTTCATCAGAGAACAGCACTGAGGCCCACTGGTCCCTTGTCCAGCAGAAATGCTCCCTGACCCATGCAAGACGATGACGCCTGTGCCTGGTGGTGTGGTCACGTACCCTTGCAGGTCGTTTAGCACACAGACCACACTGATATTAACTGTTTCAAATGGTCTGACGTGACACTTGGGTGCCTCTCACCTCCCTTAAATGTGCCTGGAGTTGAGTGGCATTCATCATCCGCACCTGTAAAGGTTATATTGTGCATTTTAGGTGCATCCTGAAATTTCACACGAAAGCTGAATATTCCTAACTTTTTGTGAGTAATGTATTGCTTTCAGTTTTCTATCTTGACACTTTGACATCTTCCTTGGTCTAGCAGTATGCTTTCCTTTTACAACACTTCCACTTTGTTTGTACTTGGTCCAGATTTTAGACACGACTGAACTGGGAACAACCAACATCTTTTGTTTCATTCCTTGATAATTTACCTTCTTAAAGTTTTATAATCTTCTCCATTGTTTCAACTGACATTCTTTGTGTTGGAGCCATGATTCATATTCATTAGCTTCATGCAATAGCTCACCAAGTTGTGCAAGCACCTTTTGTTGTACTGCAGATTAATTAGATTTATTTTGATGCAGGTATTTGTGACCCGTGCTCGCAAAATGAGTCGGAATGCACACTGCATCATTACGAGATACAGGCACAAAAAGTCATAAATCATGACTCTGTTTGCTAGCGGCAAGTCCCACTAAACTCCCGTGAGTGCCTGCTATCACTGTAAAGCTTAGAAATTGTACTTTCTAAAAATACATATGTTTTGGCGGAAGACAACTCCCAACTGATCGAACGGGAGTTTTAAACCTAGCCAAAATATAAGCTAATCGGCTTTTGCCGGGTCCATTTTTGCACACTTCCTACAAATTAAATATCATTTTGAAGGTCTTTCAATACAGAATATGGAAAAAAAAACAAAAACTTTACTGCAGTTTTGATAATTTCCTCAAAGTGACTCATTTTGCCAGCATGGGTCACATTTGTTTTAGGACTACAAATTACAGGGTGATTCCATTAATATTTCCCTCAAAATTTATTGATTCCACTTTTTTTCCTCTGCTTGATCTAATAAAACCAGACCCTCAATGACCCCGGTTACATCGTCACAATGAATCGATTACTGAGAAGAAACTGATAATGGCAATGATCCATTTTGACATGTTTACATGCACTGAATGAACGGATTACTGGTGGATAAACCACTTGAGTTTATGACCCCGGTTACATGGTCCTTATCGGCTTTTTCTGTTTACATGGCTACTTGAATAATCATAACTCCAGAAATCCAATCATAACTGATTCATTCGTGTACATGTAAACATGGACAATGACAGACTAGCTCATTCTGGCCTGACGAAATCATCACGGGAGTACTCAGATCTCCTGACCACTGACTTTGACCTTAAACACAGCCTAGATACAGACCCATTTAGGATGTGCTTAAAGTCAGAGTCAACTGCCTAGGAGGCTAATGTTTTTTTGTGAAATCATAAGTGCCCAAATTTCCAGACTTTGACCTTGACCTCAACCTGCATGCAGACCTATCAGAGGGCCATTGTGAGGGAGTTTGGTGAGAATCAAGGTAATTGCCTAGGAGGAATAGTGATTTTTCTAAAATTGTGTAAGCGCCCAGATCTCCTGACCTTTGACGTTGAGCACAACCTTAATGCAGACCTTTCCGAGGATCCTTGTGAGTGAGTTTGGTGACCACTGAGGCAATTCCCTAGGAGGAGTAGCAATTTTCATGAAATCACTTAAGTGCCCAGGTCTGTTGACCTTTGACCTTGAGGCTCAGGAGATACAGCAGGTCATCCAATAACCGGAGGGTTGCTGGTTCCAATCCCGCTCCCCTCCAGCCATCCTGCTGTTGCGTCCTTGGGCAAGACACTTTACCCTTCTTGCTTTCAGCGTCTGTGACACTGGTGTATCAATGTGTATAAATGTTTGGTGGCGGTTGGAGAGGCTGTTGGTGCAGACTGGCAGCCAAGTTTCCATCGGTCTGCCCCAGGGCAGCTGTGTCTACAGAAGTAGCTTATCACTATCAGCGTCTGTCTGGACTCACTGTAAGCACTTTGAGGTGTCATGTGACATGTAAAGCACCATATACATCTAATCTATTATTACCTCCGCCAGGCCGAAAAGGCCTGGAGGAGGTTATGTTTTTGCCAGGGTTTGCGTGTTTGTCTGTCTGTTTGTCTGTCTGTCTGTTGGTTAGCAAGATAACTCAAAAAGTCTTGGACGGATTTCCATGAAACTTTCAGGCGTTGTTGGAAATGGTACAAGGAAGAACTGATTAAATTTTGGGGATGATCCGCATCACCGTCTGCATACAGGAATTTTTTAAAGCATTTTTCCACACTGTGACATATGGCCATTTTCAACATGTGCGCAGGCGCAATGGACGGCGCTGGGCGTCGTGTCTGACCAACACAAACTCCGCCTTCAACGTTTTAGCCACAAAAGCATGCGGAAAACAATGCTGGCCTGGGCCCGCCAGCCATAGGCGCTGCGCACATTGCGCTGGTCGTCGTGTCTGATCAACACAAACTCCGCGTTCTTCAACGTTTTAGGCACAAAAGCACGCGGAAAACACTGCTGGCCTGGGCCCGCCAGCGTGCGTGTTTTTGCGCCACGCTGCAAAACCTGACACGGACACCTGTCCGCCGCCCGATTATTTGCCACAAATTCCCTGCCCAGCTATAGGCGCTGCGTAAAAACGACCTCTCTGCCGGGGAAAATTCTACATTCTGTTTTGCCGCCGAGCGCAACCCCAATATAATATAAAACCCACGGCAACCTGTCTAACCAATCTGCATCCGTCAGTGGAGGAGATGGACACACCAACACTTCAGTTTAGTACCTCCGCCAAGGAGGCAATGCTTTTACAACTGTAAAACGGGGCTATAAGGGACGGCGGGGTAATATGGGACACTTTTCGAAATGTAATTCTGCTTTTTTAATTTTGCTTCCGCCTACATTTGATGAAGGATTCATGGATATTTGACAATAACAACACAACTCAGCGTCCTGCTCAAAATTAAAAAAGCAGAATTACATTTAAAACATTTCCCACAAAAGTCTCCCTTATCAACCCGCCGTCCCTTATAGCCCCGTTTTACACTACTGAGCCACTAATCCTATCACTATCACATTGATTGTCATTCATTAATTGTCTGTTTATTGCACTGTCCATGTCAAATAAACAAATAATCATTGTGAATCCAATTGCTAGTCATATCTTTTCATGCTCAGGGAATCTGAAAACGTACACACAAACACTGTATGGGGGGGAACTGTGCCGCTTGGCGGAGGTCTGCGCTCTCCGAGTGCTTTTCTAGTTATTATTATTATTAACTTGTGAACAGCCTCAATGCAGACCCACCTGAGGATCATTGTGAGTGAGATTGGCGAGCATCCAGGCAATTTTCCAGGAGAAGTAGCCATTTTTCTGAAATCACATAAGCTCAAAGGTCAAGAGATCTGATCACTTGACAACGACCATGAGCACAATCTGGATGCAGATCCACCTGATGATTATTCTGAGTCAGTCTGGTGAGCATCCAGGCAATTTCCTAGAAGGAACAGCAATTTTTCTGAAATCAAGTGTGCCCAGATCTCCTGACCTTTGCCCTTGACCACAGCTTGGATGCAGACCTGATGGTCATTGTGAGTGAGTTTGGTGACCATCGGGGAAAATGATTAGGAGGAATAGCGATGCCCATGAAATGTGGATGGACAGGTGGGCGGGCGACAGACGTCACATCATCGCATTAGCTCCTTTTGGCTTTCAATTGACTCCAAAAGCTTTGGTTCATTCTTTTTTAAACGCTTCTTAAAGCCAGAAGGTTAGCATTTTGAATAAAAATAGTTTTGTGACATGTCTGATTATTATTTTTTTTTAAATAAAATTAAACAACTCAATGAACATCCTCCTGGAGTGGTGATTCCATAATTTTTGTCAGGTGCTGTATATTGAAATCAGTAGATTTCTGAGCTTGATTAGTTTGAGATTAACCAAATATAAATTTGAGCTGACTTTTGCCATGAAATTACCAACCTTTCTGACATGTGATTACTCCTAAACAAATCCTATTTTTACAGCATGTGTGAGTGCACTTGTATGTGGTGTCGACAGAACAAATGCACTAATTTGCCAGAGGGCACTGGACTGAGAACCTGCTGATGGTGCAGTGAACGTTCACTAAACTATGTGTGCTTGTGAGCATGTGCATGCATGTGTACATGTCCACCATTAGGCTTATGTTCAGAAATACATTTTGCTGTGTAGAGGGGAACCGCAGTGAGCCTTGGCATAGGACAGCATGCTTTTGGGGGCTCACTGTGCATGCATGAATGTGCAAGTGTGTGTGTCCTGGCATGGACTGTAATATAAAAGCGTGATGAAGCTCAGTGTGGCATTATCAGCCTTATACTTGACTGATGATTGCTCAAACTGTTGGCTGTTGTTGGAAGAACCCTGCCCCAAAAGCTCTCCATAAACGGGAACATTAAATTGGGTCTTGCTAAACAAGCAATCTCTTCTTGACTGTGTTGACTTGTACTAAAAGTAGGGCTGGGCAATTTGACCTTAAACCAGCATCACTGTTATTTGAAGCTTTCAAGTCAGTTTTGGGGTTTCTTTCCTGTTTTTTTTTCCTTGCTTCTTTCTTCTCCCTTATAGTTCACTGACAAAGCTCTTAAGCCACAAGCGTATGGCATAATGAAAATATCACTGTGGTGATTTGGCCATAAATGAACATAATTTAACACACAACAGGATCATTCTCACCCCACACACATACAACTAGGGCTGGGCGATAAAACGATAATTATTGTGAAATAACTTTTCCTTGATAGAGACATAATACATTGTAAATAGAACTCATTCGTTCTGTGTTTTGACAGACAACACGAAAAGCCAATGAAAATGAGAATGCACTGCACCAAACCAATCATGTGGCTGGAAGTCATGCTGGACTGATGCACACAACAGCGTGCGTAGGCGTATAGAACCAAAAGCCAAGGCTTAGCACACCTGCTAATGTTTGGGCTAGCGCAGCTGTGTAGAAGTTGGAGCACGGTTAAAAAGAAAATGACAGAAAACATTAATGAAAAGTCCAGTGACAGCGTTGCCAAAGAAGACACCAAAACGGACGCTGTCCAATGCTCAATAGATGAGGAGATTGTTGAAAAGAAGGGTCCGAGGAATTCAGTAGTGCGGACAGAATGTCGGATTTAAGCGGCTGATTAAAGATATTAAGATATAATTTTAGATATCCACTACAGTGCATCTTTAAGAATTTTTGACTTCCTTGTTGATTCCAATAAAAGGCCAAATGCATCTGCTCCATCATAATAAATACCAAGACACAGCAATAACAGGTTCTCCAAGTTTTCTGTCTTCTTTCAAAATTTCTTGAATCTGGTCTTTACAGAGCTGTCTATGGTCAAATACAAACTAATCCTGTGTTGTCCGTGAATGTAATGTGTGCCTTTTCCCATGCTCCCTTGTCTGTGCCGGTGGGAATTCATTTAGGGTCCCTGTTACGTAGTTTAGACCGCCCAACACTGTGGGAAGATAAGCACACATTGCTGGGGACAATTTCCTGATTTGCTCAGCCCGGATTAGTATTAGGTGGATTTCATACTGGATTTGTTGGGCTACAGCCATAGTGTTAGAGAGATCAGCATCAACAAATAAGGCTTTACAGGATAATGAAAGCAATGTGGGGAGTTTCAGCTACTGTGGGGGAAAAAACAGTAAAAAATATTCTGAAAAAACAGAATTTCATACACGTTTCTTTCCTGATGAACTGTCTGTATGGAAGAGTGCTATATCATAGGAATCTGTCCATCACTTAAGAGGGTGTGTGAGTGTGACATATCAGTGTCTGGTCAGTGTGCGTATGAGAAATGTTACCTGGTCATACTCCTGTGCTCCAGGGTAAAGGGGCCAACCCAAGAAGAGCTCAGCTATCACACAACCCAGTGACCACATGTCTATGGCCTCACAAAATGGCAGACCCAAAATAATCTCTGGAGCCCTACAGAAAGAAAAGAGATAGAAAAGGTTACGACTGAGTTTGCCACCATGTATCATCAAACAGCCACACTGACAGGTCAGCGGATAAAATATCGATGGGTTGACCGAAGTGATGCTGCTGGTATTTGTGCAGGTTTTGTGGGATAGAGCATTTTCATTTATTCTTCCAAATGTTCTGAAATTGTGTAGCCATCAGGAAACTTAGCCTCTAAGAGATGGCATAAATAGAAAACAATAATAAGCATCTAAGCTTTAAGGACCTTATGGATTTTTGTGAGTTGTTTTTTGTTTTTGTGGGGGGGGGGGGGGCTCACTCAAACCACTATGCTGTAAAATTAGTAACAGTACAAATGGTTGCACCAAACATGCACATAAGGTAAACATTCAGCATGGTAACCTCCAGCCACCTCACAGTTCAGTTATAATTCAGAGAGCTGTGATGCCATGACAAAAACTATTCTTAATGCATTGTGAGGTTTTTTTCTATTCAGAATTTCTTTTTTCCTCACTGTGTGATTATTTGTTATGACCCATGATGAATTTACTTCCAATAATTTTTCTTAATAAAACAAATGGAAGAATGATATGACAAGTTCACTGGAATATTTCATTTACTACAGTACCTGGTTACTTCCTTTTCACTTCTGACTGAACTCTGGACATTTAAAATTCAATTCTTTGACATTTGTACATCAGTTCAGAATCTTCTACATATGACGATTTGATGCATCTAAAAAAAAAAAACAATTACTTCTCCCACCCCTTGAAAATATGTGCTCATATCTGAGTAACCAACATGTCCATTTGAGCCAATCTGAGGGCTTTGCAGTGCGACGCGATTATACTATTAAGAAGAAGCAAACCCAGTTGTGACAAACTATCGTGTGAGCAGACTCTTGTGCTGGCTGCTTTACTGTCTCTCACTGCTTCTCCGATGTGCACATTAGCTCTGCCTCCACAGAGAGGGTGCCGACAAGAGAGGGACAGAAGGAGCCCGACTGGCTATAAAATGTTGACGGTTTATGTAAACAATCACACAGACAACACTTATCGAGTTTGTTTTCTCATCGTACAATTAATCGAGTTACCGATTATCATTACAGGCCTAAATATGATGCCATCAGCACACCCAGGTTTTGAGGAAGTGGCCAAAAATGTTGATGCATAGTAGCTGTTAGATCTTAAGCCAAATACACCAGCCTGAACTCATACTTGCCATTACTGCAATGAAGAATACAATCTGTTCATCCAAATGGACTTTGGCACTTTCACAATTCATGTGGTACTAGTCATCTTTCAGCAATACCATGAACCGATGTATAAAAACAATGAACTATTAGGCTTGGACACAGGCACTGGGCAACAGTGCTGCAAATAGCAACCACTGCTGTGACGACCACAGGGGAAATGACTGTTGTCAAGCAACAACTGGACACAAGACCGTAATGCAACAGTATGGCATAGTGATAAATGGGGATAAATCAGTCATCACTATGTGCAAATGGCTCAGTGTGCATTACAAAATGAAGCACAAACACAATTACAGTTGCCAAGTCCAGCACTTCTGAACAGGCCATACTTTCTGCCTTCTTTAGCAGGAAATTACACTTTATTTCTTATTGCTTATTCAAGGGGAAGAAGATCAGTTATGCAAAAGTGGAAAAAAGCACTAGCTGTCTTGAACATTAACAGAACAGTCCTGTAAAGCAGGGCCTACTGATCAAGGTTTAAAATATAAATCAAAGTTAATATAACACAATAAATAATACCAATTTAAAACTGTACATAAAAGTGAACAACACTAGAAGACAAAAACTATTCAATGGGTTCAAGTCCACTTAGTGCAGTTGCTCAAGATAAAATAAACATGCCTTTTCTATCACCAGTTCTGTTGTTGCTAAATTTAAGTCTACAGTATGGGTCAGCCAATTGTTGTAGCTGATATTTACCATTTTTTCAATTATGTCTCTCAGCTCTCCAGGGTTTAGAAGCCCACCCAATGAAGCCCACCCATAGCCAATGTATGTTTTCCTAATCACACAAGCAGTCATTCACTAAATAAAATGGCATTAATTATAACCACTTCATAATGCAAGATATTTGGATTGCCCGCCTATATACGTTTAGTTTGTTTTTATCTACTCAATTTTTTTTTTTTTTTTTTTTTTTTTTTTGTTACTTATTTGTACCCGTAGGTAGACTTGGTTTGCAGTCTGGTGACAAGCCACCGGCTGCTGGTCGCTGCGTGCGCGAGCGCCCTAAACCTACATGTTTTTGGTATGCGGGAGGAAACCGGAGAAATCCCGGAGTAAACCCACGCAACACGGGGAGAACATGCAAACTCCACACAGCTCACTGTTGGTCGGGGGCTGGGATCGAACCCACGACCTCATGATCCCCGCGATCCCCCGGTCAAGGGTAAAACTGTGCTGCCACAGTGCTAAACCACTGCGCCACCGTGCAGCCCAGAATTTGAGGCGAAGGCCACATTTTACCCTAAAAATTTTTTACCCTAAAAATCTTGGACAAAAAGCCCATTAGGTGGCATCACTGTAATGTTTTAAAAAAATACAACCTATTGAGTTTTGAGAGCTTCATTGACCTCTGTCTTCTGAAATTAACGTTCAAATGTTTCCATAAATCAGCACCCGAGCCACTTGCTGGTTTCGTCCAAAGACAGGACAGCAGCAGAGCCACCAGGAGTTCTGTTAACAATAACTGTAAAATATTCCACCGCAGAACCACATTTGGACAAACAGCTTTCTCTATAAAGGGCAGTCACATCTGGAACACAATGCCAAATGAAATTAAAATAATAACGGACTTTAAAACATTCACTAAAAATGTTAAAAACTGGCTGAAAAATAAACAAGAATGTACTCATGTATGAATTATTTGTCTGCAAAGTGAGAGTGAATGAAGGGAAGGAATAAATGTGTTTGTTTATAGTGAGTGACGGAGGGAGGAAGGCCTGAAATAGGCAAATGTGAGTTATGTTATATGTGTTAAATGTGAGTCAGGCTGTTATATTTGTGTATTTATAATATTTATAATTGTGTATTTATAATTTTTCTGCATTGATGTATGTGGTTATTGTGTATATTTTTTATCTTGATTCTTTTTTCTAAAGCCCATCCAGGGACAAGAGTCGCAAATTAGCTAATAGCTATACACTCTATGTGCAACACATCAGATTGATTGTCTTTGATTAATTGTCTATGTTTATTGCACTGTCCCTGTCAAATAAACTAATCTACTACTACTACTACCCCTGAACACGAAGTTGCATCTACACACTAAATGCCTTAAATCCTCCGTCAGATGATACTTTAGGGATTCCCTTCAAGTAATCAAGCTGCTGTTTGTTCTGTGTGCATCATCTGCCATGTTTTCAGCCTGCCAGTGTTGCCAGCACTGTCCCGACGTGTTGGCCATTATGTGACTGGTTATGGCTCACAATAGATCGACAACTTCTGCAACATCCTCTGTGGCTGTGACTCGGTATTACATGGCTTCCTTGGGTGCTGATAACAACATAAAAATATTTTTTTTAAGTTGTCTGCGTTTTTTTCCAACTGATTTAAGACAATTTTGCACCGCTGAATCCGAAAATGACATCCGTTTCTCTCGGTCAGGTCTTTATTTTTTTTAATCACCCTTATTGTCATTCAACCGTACAACCAATCATGTACAGCAGAACGAGATTGTGTTTTACCTATCTACAGTGTAAATCACACACACCCCAAGTGCAGAATCAGAGGGCCGCTGCCATGCAAGGCGCCGCCACAGAGTTCCCTCCTCCATTCCATTTATTGCTGAGCACCAAGCTGGATGGCAGGAAGTTCCACTTTTATATGGTCTTTGGCATGACCCGGCCGGGATTTGAACCCCTGCCTCCCGGGTGTGGGGCGGATGCTCTACCAACTGAGCCACCACTCCACACTTTATGTTAAGTTATAAGCAGTTGTACAGCAGTTGTACTGTAAATTGAATAGTAGATACTGATAAAGGTAAGTACATGTAAATTGAATGTTACATCATCATTGTTCAAAATTCAGAATTTCAAGAAATAAAGAATTTTGCATCATATAAAGCGAAAATACCTGTACATGTAAACAGAAATGTAAGAAAACATGTGGCCATAATTCAAAAAATTGACCTGATTGAGCAAAACCAACGTGATTTTTGGATTCAGCGCATCAAAATTGTCCTAAATCAGGTAAAAAAAAAAAAAAAAAACTGAAGACAATAAATTTGGTGTTGACCAGTGTAATCATTCAAATCTGAAATAACTAAGTCCCAACAGGATTTCCAAGTTTCCTAGCTACACGAAAAATGTTTGAAAATAGGACATTATCAGTATAAACACAAGTCTAAGTGAAGGCTAGTGCTAGCAGTCTGGCTAACAGACCTGCTGTCATGTCAATTGAAATGGCAGTTATATCAAATGCTAATATTTATTTTAAGATTGCTGTAACTGTTGGACATACATAATAGATGTTTGGCCAGTAAAAACTATTTTTTTTATTATACATTTTGCCAACATTTAAATTCTACCATACCATATCAGTTTAAAATTTCAAAAATATATCCGTAACCTAAAGGTGTGTTCAGACCAAGCGAGGCATGAATACATGTCAAGTTAATGTGAACATGCGGAAGACGCATGAATATGCATGTTCGTGTCCAAGGGATAGCACGAGCTAGTAATGGCCTTGAGATTCTGCTGTCACTGGAGTAAAAATAACATTGGAGAGTAAACTAGTTTGAAAATAAGACGATCACTCACCTGCGGACCTCTAATATATACAGCGTGGAAAAAAGTATTGAACACGTCAACATTTTTCCTCATTAAACATATTTCTGATGAGCCATTGACCTGAGATTTTCACCAGACAGAGTACATTCGGAAAGTATTCACAGCGCTTCACTTTTTCCACATTTTGTTATGTTACAGCCTTATTCCAAAATGGATTAAATTTATTTTTTTTCCTCAAAATTCTACACACAATACCCCATAATGACAATGTGAAATAAGTTTTTGGAGATTTTTGCAAATTTAAAAATAAACTAAAATCAGGACTTCCGGTTATGGCGGCCACGTAGGAAGACATGTTTCACACTGCTCTGCTCCTAAAAATAAAAAGTGTGCTAAAACTCTCTTAATTGGAACAAAAACCCATCCCAGCGTTTAGGCGTGGATATGGTAAAGACCAAGGCTGGGAAATTGGGTGGAGGAAAAAGTCATTCGACAAAACAATCCAAACTAACAGACTTCCACGCTCGTGACGAAGCAGAAAAAACTCCAGAGACGATGGCGGAGGATGTAGCGAGCGGCGGAGCGGGAGCTGCTGTGGAGGGGACAAGCGCGGTGCTCGCTGCCATCAGCTCCATGAGAGCAGACTTTTCGTCTAAATTTGATGGGATTATAGCAGCGATAGAAGGAATGAGAAAGGAATTAAGCGACTGTATGGAACGAGTATCGCAGGCGGAGCTCCGAATTTCAAGCGCTGAGGATGACGTCACCAGCCTACAAACTAATCTGCAAACACTGGAATTAAAATGGAAACGTCTGGAAGATAACATCCTGGACTTGGAATCCCGTTCGCGACGGAATAATTTGAGGCTGGTGGGCCTCCCGGAGGGAGCGGAGGGACAGGACCCATGTTTCTTTTTGGAAAAGTGGATTCCAGAAGCGCTGAACAACGCGGATCTGCAGTCATCGGTCGTTTTAGAGAGAGCTCACCGAATCGGCCCACCGAGAGATAATAAGACACCACCGAGGACGCTGATTATGAAGTTCCTCAACTACAGGGACAAGATGACGGTCACCAACGCGGCGCGAGCTAAAGGGGAAATTAAATACCAGGATCAACAGGTGCGGTTCTACCCAGATTTGGCCACAGGCATTCAACAATTAAGGAGGCAGTTCGACCCCGCCCGCAAAGAGCTGCGCAACCTTGGGATTCGTCACGGAGTGATTCATCCGGCAAGACTGCTGGTCACATATAAAGGCAGAACCCACATCTTCAAGACCCCTCAAGAGGTGCAGGAGCTCATCAAGCAGATCCAAGAAGAGACTGATGGGAGCTAAGCATGAACATGACAAAGGTAGAACATTTAAGCATTTGTACAGGCATCTGATTGATCTGAAACATATAACGTGTCTACAAAATACAGACTATTATTTAAAAAAAAAAAAAAGCTATGATGTACAAAGTTGCTATAAAACTTTGAAGTTATGTTGAAAAAACTGCAGAAGAGAGTTAATGTCATTAAAATAGAGTCAGGGTGATTGAGAGGAGAAAGAGAGAGTGGTTTGACTGATCCTCCCAGGTGTGGAACAGTCACTAGCTATAACGGAAGATGAAATTTTTTTGATTTTTGGGGGGATTACCACGAATGTGGGGAAAGGGAATTTGTTTTTGTGTAGTTTGTAGGATGAATGTTTTATCATCCATGTTTTTGCTTCTCTGTATGAGCATGTTCATATTGCAAGGTAATCTCAAACTCCTTATTGATCATAGATCAAAGAGTTAATCTTAATTTAACTTCGTGGAATTGCAGAGGTCTACAAAATCTAAAAAAAACTTAAAGTTATGAATAAAATAAAAGAGATTCAAAAATTGTATTTTTACAAGAAACTCATCTAATAGAGGAGGATGTAAAAAGAATTAGGAGAAGATGGCAAGGTAATGTGTTCACCTCATCATTTTCATCCCGAGCTAGAGGAGTTATGATTCTCATACACAAAAACGTCCCATTTCAAGTGAAAAATGTAATTGGAGACAAATTTGGAAGATATCTAATCATCCAAGGATCTTTGTTATTAGAAAATATAAATCTGGTGAACTTATACGGCCCCAATATTGATGATCAAAACTTCTTTGTTAATTTATTCCTCACTTTATCTTCACTCACAGGGCAACATATAATAGCAGGCGATTTTAATTGTACATTGAATCCCAGTATAGATAGATCAACAGGACTGGACTGTACGCACAATGGATGCAGGATGACCATTAATCATTTTATTAAAGAATTGAGATTGCTAGATATATGGAGAGAAATGAAACCACAAGTCAAAGCCTATTCTTGTTATTCTAATACCTATAAGACATTCTCACGTAGTGACTACTTTTTGATCTCTACAGAATTAAGGTCCAAGATTCAAAACTGTTTCTATGATAACATTGTGATCTCTGATCATGCACCCTGCTGTCTAATATATGTAGATAAGAAATTGACAAAGGATCCAGGTAGGTGGCATTTTCAGCATAAATGGCTTCAGGATGAGGAATTTGTTAAGTACATAGAAAAACAGATAGATGAGTTCTTTGATATTAATACTACACAAACAACGGCATGTATAAAGTGGGAGGCTTTCAAAGCTTTTATTAGGGGGCATATTATTAGTTATACAGGTTCAAAATCTAAGAAGACTCGAGAGGAGAGAGTCCAATTGGAACGTAAAATAAAAATTCTTCAAGAAAAGGTATATGCAGGAAGTAACCCACAGTTAGAGAACGAATTACTGATTTTGAGAGCTGAATATGACCAAAAAAAAAAAAAAAATCACCGAATAGAGCTGCCTCGAGTCTTCTAAGATTGAAGCAAACTTTTTATGAACAAGGTGAAAAATCAGGAAAATTATTGGCATGGCAGATTAAACAATTAGAATTTAAAACACCAATTACCAGTATTATAAGTAACGGACAGGTAGTTATAGATCCTTTAGAAATTAATAGTGCCTTTAGAGATTATTATGAAAAACTACAGTGATCCCTCACTACTTCGCGCCTCACCTTTCGCGCCCTCAGTGCATTGCGGATTTTTCAAAAATATTCATCAAAAATTCAAAATTGAGAAAAAATGGCATGAAAGTTGCCCGGGCGCTAGCAGAAGGCAGGGAGACTACATTAGAACATCAGGTATCAACACGGAGAGCCCGCACAACTCAAAATCCACCTCTCTGATGCTCGGCTCGGGAATCTCGCAAGCTGATTGGCCAAGACGTTTTACCCAGCTTCTCTCCCTGCCGAGCGCCCATACCCAGCGAAGGAAGACCGCATTCATTGTTCTTTATCGCTCGTGTTGCTTAGTCTCGCCGCGTGGAACTTTTCGCTGTTCTCTTGTGCCTTTTTGTGCGAAACAGTGCTTGTGACGCCCTCACAAATAGTGCTTGTGAAAACCTCCTGCAGAAGCGTCGGATACTCCTCCTGCTGCCTCTACGCCTCCTCCTGCTGCCTCTATGCCTTCCCGTCGAGCCACTACGCCGCCTCCTGCAGCTTCTCCAGCTCTATCGGAAGCTGCCCTCGACGATCCTGCGCCTCTAGCACCTGACGATGAGGCGTCACCTGGAGAAGCAGTAAAGCTCTCATTAACCTGTGCAGTAAATCATCTTCATCTTCTTCACCTCCATCATACTGCACAGGTGTTTCATCGTCATTCATCAAGATCATCATCAGTCAAGCGGAGAGGAGCTATTGTCAGAGATGAGTTACGTATCTTGTTATAAGAATAAAAGAGTTCTAAAAACATATTTATGTACACTTTATTTACATCTACGTATGTATGTACACTTACACACACACGTATCATATGAGAGAGAGAGTGAGAGAATGAATGTACGTATTATTTATACATTATTTTATGTATATTATTTATATTATTAATATTTTATTTACATGTTTCAAACTATTCTTTAATGTTCTAATGATAATGTTATAATGATAACATATGCATTTATAGGGTTAATATACACTTATTGATATTATATGTACACAAAAAAAATGTATGTAAAAATGGGGGGGGGTGACGCTACTTCGCGGTTTTTCACTTTTCGCGGTCGGTTCTGGAACCCATTAACCACGATAAATGAGGAATCACTGTATATGATACAAAAAATGAAACTGACTTAACAAAACTAAATGGGTTTTTGGGTGGATTATCTATACCATGTATTCCAAATGAAAACAGGGAGATGCTGGAGTCTATAATTAGTCAAGAAGAAGTTGGGCTAGCCACTGATAATATGAAATCAGGAAAAAGAGCAGGACCAGATGGTCTTCCAGTTGACCTCTATAAAAAATTTAAGAATAAATTAATAAAACCACTTTTGGAAATGGTTTTAGAAGCATTTCAAAATGGTAATTTACCACCATACATGAATAATGCCTTAATTATACTGTTGCCAAAACCAGGTAAACCCTCTAATAAATGTGAAAACATGAGACCAATAAGCTTATTAAATGCTGATCTTAAGATAATCTGTAAAATTTTAGCAAAACGACTACAAGAAATATTACCAAATATTATTAACCGAGATCAGAATGGCTTTATAATGGGAAGACAAGACTTCCATAATGTAGGAAGTATGTAAGTATCTTCCAAGATGTAAGAAGACTATTTAATATTATTTATTCTAATAAAGAAGCACCGGATACAGCTCTCCTATCATTGGACGCTGAAAAGGCCTTTGATAGGGTCGAACGGCCCTATCTTTTTGAAGTCCTACAAAGGTTTGGACTTGGAAACAATTTAAGATAAGATAAGATAAGATAAGATAAGCCTTTATTAGTCCCACAACGGGGAAATTCCAGGATTGCAACAGCACAGGGATAGCAACACTCAGAGCAACAATCAGAAGGCAAGAAAAAAAACAAGCAAGCAAGAGCAGCTAATAAACATATGTACGTATTACTATAAAATATATATATATACACACACACACAGACACACAGTGCAGAGCATTGTAGCTGGATGGAATAAATATATGAATATATGAACACACAGTGCAGAGCATTGTAGCTAGATGGAATAAATATGTAAATATATAAACACCCACAGTACGGAGCATTGCAGCTAGGTGGAATAAATATGCAAGTATATAAACACACACAGTGCGGAGCAATGTAGCTAGATGGAATAATATGTAGATATATAAATATATAAACACCCACAGTACGGAGCATTGTAGCTAGATGGAATAAATATGCAAATATATAAACACACACAGTGCAGAGCATTGTTGCTAGATGGAATGAAACAGCATAACCGTCTACTTAGTTATCCTACATGGTATGATTATGTGCCCATACATATTCTCACCCTCCATAGCGACCGGTATGTTCCTAGTTGTATGCCGGAGAGGACCATTGTGTAAGTCTATTGCATCTTTTGCATTCAAAAAACTATTAGTTTGTTACGTCTTTTTGCTATCTCTGCGAGCAGCCCTGCTTAGGTTGTACAGTCTGACAGCCGTTGGTAGGAAGGACCTACGAAACCTCTCGGTTGTGCACCTGGGATGATGTAGTCTGCTGCTAAATGAGCTCCTCAGTGCATTCAGTATGTCCTGCATAGGGTGGAACTCGGACTCCAGCAGAGATGACAGTTTAGCCACCGTCCTTCTCTCTCCTATCTCCTCCATCGGATCAAGGCGCTGCCCCAGGACAGAGCTAGCTTTCTTAATCAGTTTGTTCAGTCTCTTCCTATCGGCTGCAGTAATGCCACTGCCCCAGCAGACCACTCCAAAAGTGATGGCTGATGCCACCACCGTGTCATAGAATGACTTCAGCAGCGCCCCTTGTACACCAAAAGACCTGAGTCTCCTCAGCAGGAACAGCCTGCGCTGTCCCTTCTTGTAGAGTGCATCAGTATTGTGTGACCAGTCTAGTTTATTGTTCAGATGAATACCCAGGTACTTATAGGATGTCACCATCTCGATGTCTGTTCCCTGTATATTTACTGGTACTGTGAGGGGCTGCCCATGCCTGCGGCAGTCCACCACCAGCTCCTTAGTTTTCCTCGCGTTGATCTGGAGGCAGTTCCGATGGCACCAGTCCACGAAGTCCTGGATAAGCCCTCTGTACTCAGCTTCATCTCCATTGGAGATGAGGCCAACGATCGCAGAGTCATCAGAGAACTTCTGTAGATGGCAGTGTGTTGTGTTGTGTGAGAAGTCCGCAGTATAAAGAGTGAACAGGAAGGGAGCCAGCACCGTTCCCTGGGGGGGCCCCCGTGCTACTGATGATCGTGTCGGACACACAGTCCCGGGTTCTCACAAACTGAGGCCGGTTCGTGAGGTAGTCCAGGATCCATGATGACAGGTGCTGGTCCACCCCTGCGCGCAGCAGCTTGTCCTTCAGGATCATCGGTTGGATGGTGTTGAAAGCACTGGAGAAGTCAAAGAACATGATCCTCACCATATTCCCGGGCTTCTCCAGGTGGGACAGAGAACGGTGAAGGAGGAAGATCACCGCATCCTCCACCCCAATGCCATGCTGGTAGGCGAACTGGAGTGGATCCATCGCTGGTTCCACCAGGGGGCGGAGGTGAGCAAGGAGCAGTCTCTCCAGGGTCTTCATCAAGTGGGACGTCAAGGCCACCGGTCTGTAGCTGTTCAGGTCTTTGGGGTGGGAAGTTTTTGGTACAGGTACCACACAAGATGTTTTCCACAGCTGTGGTACCCTCCCCAGTTTCAGGCTCATGTTGAAGATATACGTCACAATCCCACACAGCTGGTCTGCACAGGACTTGAGGAGCTTTGCGCTGATGCCGTCCGGTCCCGGCGCCTTCCTCGCCTTGATCTTCCTCAGCTCCGTCCTCACCTGGGTCCTGGTCAGGGTCAGGATGGGGGGCTGTGTGTTGGGAGTGGGGGGGTGTTGGTAGAGTGGGGAGTGGGCAGCAGGACTTGATTTCTTTAGAGTCAGCAGTGGTTGTTGTGCAGTCAGGGGGGAGGGCGGTTGGTCAAATCTCTTGAAAAACAGATTCAGGTTGTTCGCCCACTCCCTGCCCCCTGTGGCCTGGGGGGAGGTATTCTGGAGCCCCGAGATGGTTTTGAGGTTTCTCCAGACCCCGCTGATGTCGCTCTGTTGCAGCTTGTCCTCCATCTTCTTCCTGAAGCTGTCCTTGCCTTCTCTGATCTTTCTCCTCAGCTCCCTCTGTACGGACTTCAGCATCTCCCTGTTCCCCGACCTGAAGATCCTCTTCTTCTCTCTCAGAAGTGTTTTTATCTCAGGGTTGATCCAGGGTTTGTTGTTTGAGTGACGCCGTATGGTCTTGGTGGGAACGGATTTGTCCACACAGAAGCTGAGGTAGCCCGTGAAGGTGTGAATGAGGCCATCGATGTCCTCACCATGTGGATCGCAGAGCTGCTTCCAGGCGGTGGCTTCAAAACAGCCCTTTAGGGTGTCCATTGTCTCCTCAGACCATAACTCCACAGTGTGCATGGCCGGAGGTTGTCTGTGCACTAGGGGTTTGTACACCGGCCGGAGATGAACCAAGTTGTGATCCGATCTCCCGAGTGGGGGTAGTTGTGATGAGGTGTACGCCTCCTTAGTGTTTGCGTAGAATAAATCCAGTGTTTTATTGTCTCTAGTGTGGCATGTGACATACTGGGTAAACGTGGGTAGAATGGGAGACAGTGAAACATGGTTGAAATCGCCTGAGATGAGGAGAAGAGCATCTGGGTGTTCTGTCTGCAGCCTGCTGGTTACTGAATGGATGACGTCACGTGCTGTCCCAGCGTTCGCCGTCGGATTTGCATAAACAACAATGCAGATCACGTGTGAGTGTTCTCTCGGGAGATATGTAGGCCTCATGCTAACAGCTAGCAACTCAATGTCTTTGCTGCAGTGTCGTTGTTTAACAGTGATATGTCCCGGTCTGCACCAGTTGTTGTTAACATACATGATCACTCCACCGCCCCTAGCCTTGCCACTGTCTGGTGTTCGGTCAGCTCGTATCATGTGAAAACCCTCCAGCTCAATGTTAGCATCTGCTGCTAGTTCAGTTAGCCACGTCTCAGTAAACAAAAGGAGAGAGCACTCCCGGTATGTGCTATCATAACGGGAGATAGCCGCTAGCTCATCTAACTTTCCCAGTATCGACCGTACATTTCCCATGACAACAGATGGAAGGGAGGGTCTGTACCTTATATTTTTTTGTCCTCCGCCTTACTCCAGCCCGGCAGCCGCGGCGTTTTCGCCTCAGTTCACTCGGTATGTCGAGTTTTTCCAATGGGACCGGGTGGCGGTTGAATGCTAGCAGCTGTTCTCTGCTGTATCGTATCCTGCTATAGACAGTGGCTCCGTCCACCGGCTCAGGAGACATTTAGGACGATCTGTGTGTCCGTGATATAAGTGGGGTGAAAAAAAAAAGTGATCAAAAGAGAGAGGAAGGGAAAAAAAACTCGGAATCGAGCCGCTGTTGCAAAAGGCAGCCGACTGGTGTGGCGCCGAGAGGAGAAAAAAAAAAAAAAAAAATCTGGACCTATTTCATAAAATAGGTCCAGATAATATACAATAATGCTACAGCAGAAATCCTAACAAACAGCAATATCTCAAAATCAAATAAAAATCAATAGAGGATGTCGACAAGGCTGTCCACTTTCACCCTTATTGTTTACTATGGCAATTGAACCTTTAGCGATGGCAGTACATTTACATCCACAAATATATGGAATTAAAGTAGGACCAACAGAACATAAAATCTCCCTGTATGCTGATGACATAATTTTGTTGATGTCGAATTTTTAAAAAAATCAATTCCGACCTTGTTAAATTTAATAAAGACCTTTGGGGAAATATCAGGATATAAAATAAAAAAAACAAAATCTTCAATATTAATGCTAAATGAGACCCAGAGAAATCACCCAGCTCCTGAGGTAAATCAATTCAATGTTGTAAATCAATCAGTCGCCAGTGCCAACTATGAAGCCTTAATGACAGATATTAATGAGCTACTTCAGAGATGGATGTCACTACTAATGTCGATGATCGGGAGAATTAATATACTTAAAATATCTTACCAAAAATACTTTATTTCAAAACATTCCTTTACCACCACCTTCAGATCTATTCTTAAGAATTAAAAAAAAAAGTTAGTGGAATGGAATCATACAATTTACCTTTACCTCTTCCCTTATTCATATACTCAGGCTCTGCTAAAAAAATTACAAACAAGTTAAAAATCCAATTGTAAAGCATATGATCAAAATATGGTGTGAAACCAAAAAATATTTAAAAGAACCACACTTACTGTCACAATTTAGCCCAATATGGGGTAATCAATATTTTACACCAGGGAGAGCGGATGCTGTATTTAAAGTATGGAATTTAAAAGGGATTCAAAAGATTCAAGACTTATATTTGTCACGTTCAGATAATGTCTTTTGAAGAACTGAGGATTAAATTCAATCTTAATAGAACATT
The DNA here is from genome assembly GCA_020510985.1 of Pholidichthys leucotaenia. Classification (NCBI taxonomy): domain Eukaryota; kingdom Metazoa; phylum Chordata; class Actinopteri; order Cichliformes; family Pholidichthyidae; genus Pholidichthys; species Pholidichthys leucotaenia. The sequence goes on along the minus strand of CM035840.1, from coordinate 184,363,446 downwards.
TTTTTTAAAATATCTTCAGCTTAGAAATTTTATTCGATCAAATCAAAATAATGCTCTCACCCGACCTACTTATTCATCCTTGGAAAAAATTTTGACGAAAGATAGTAAGAGAAAGGGTATTATTTCAGAGTTTTATAACTCATTGACACTATTCTCAAGTGAAAACTCACAGAAAAGACTGAATTATTGAAAAGAAGACCTGCAAATTGAAATTTCAGAGGAACAATGGGAAATGGCTTGTGCAGAAGCTCAAACCAAATCAATAAATGCACGTCTTAAACCGATACATTTCAAATGGTTAATGCGGATGTATGTTACACCAGTGGAGTTAAATAGATATAACAAAAACATACCAGATACATGCACAAAATGTATGGAAAGTAAAGGAACCCTATTTCACCGTTTATGGGAATGTAAGAAAAATCAGAATGTTTTGGGAAGAGGTGAGGGTAACAATTGAAAAAATAATTTCAAAACAATTCACATTGAACCCTAAACTGTTTTTGTTGGGTCTGTATCCAGAAAAACATAACTTTAATAAGAGTGAAAGAGCATTCATAGACCTCGGTTTGCTTAATGCCAAAAAATGTATTGCACTATTGTGGAAAAAGACTCATAGACCAGATGTGACTCAGTGGTTAAGACAGATGTTAACAAACCTTCCACTAGAAAGGATAACATACATACTGAAATCAAAGGAAAATGTGTTTGAGAATATATGGAGACCTTTCATTGATTATGTAAAGAAATTAAACTTAACTTCTGAAGAAGAAGGTGAATGATATGTGTGGACCTTGCAAATTCCAAACTGGTGAATGTATATTATGTATTCTTATGTAATAGATTACCTATTGTATTCCTGTAATAGATTACAAATTCCTAGTTTGTGTACTACATGAACAATGGCAATAAACCTGATTCTGATTCTGACCTAGACTAAACAGAGGAGCATTGTTGTTGACTTGTCTTTGTTGATGGTTGTTGGTGTTTGTAGTACTTTTTTTTTGTTGTAGTTAGTGGTTTGTTTTTTTTAAATTTTTAAATTACTTTAGTGTTAGTGTTTGTTTGTGCCATGTTTGTAAAAAAAAAAAAAAAGGTTCAATAAAAAATATTGTGGGGGGAAAAAAAACAAACTAAAATCACATGTATATAAGTGTTCACAGCCTTTGCGCAATACTTTGATGATGCACCTTTGGCAGCAATTACAGCCTCAACTCTTTTTGAATATGATGCCATAAGCTTGGCACACCTATCTTTTGGCAGTTTGGCCCATTCCTCTTTGCAGCACCTCTCAAGCTTCATCAGATTGGATGGGAAGCGTCGGTGCACAGCCATTTTCAGATCTCTCCAAAGATGTTCAATTGGATTCAAGTCTGGACTCTGGCTGGGCCACTCAAGGACATTCACAGAGTTGTCCTGAAGCCACTCCTTTGATATTTTGGCTGCGTACTCAGGGTCGTTGTCCTGCTGAAAGATGAACCGTCACCCCAGTCTGAGGTCAAGAGCGCTCTGGAGCAGGTTTTCATCCAGGATGCATCTGTACATTGCTGCATTCATCTTTCCCTCTACCCTGACTAGTCTCCCAGTTCCTGCCACTGAAAAACATCCCCACAGCATGATACTGCTACCACTGCTGTGGAAAGGATGAGGCAGAGTTATTTCTCAGGTTCCATTTTTATTCACAACACACTCTCCAACATTCAAAAGCAGAAGAAGGAAAAACCCCCAACATCTGCCAGTCTTATACCCCTGACATCAAAGTACAAAATCCCACTGTCTTTAAATCCCAAACACAATGCATCCCCCCTGCAGTTCCTCTTGCTTCCACCCCAACCTGGGTGGTCAGGCAATCATTCATGTCCATCTCTTTGCATATCAAAAGGCCAACTCTCTCATCCTCCTCTTATCCCTAGGAGGTCCAGACCTTTTGTTCCTCTTCAGACGTGAAGCCAAAATAAGCACACAGGAATATACATGAGAGCATATGAACAGTCATACACATGTGAGCCCGTGAAACTACTTATGTGCACCACATATAACCCCCCCCAAACGTCTAAGACGGAACAAACTAACACAGATTGCATGTCATAATAAAATCGCCATACATCAGTCCACATGCTGTCTTGGTCTCAACCGTCTGCCGTATCTGCTGCAGGCGGGCTTAACCTCTTCCGCGGCGTCCTCCTGCTGTGGAGCTGCTGTCTGGGAATTAAAACTGTTAGTCAATCTCTGTGGGTGTACTGGGGAATGCTCCCTAGGGGGTCTACACCGTCGCGGGGCCCTCGCCAACTGCACGGCTTCGTCGGCCATCACAAAAGCAGGTTTGAGTCTGTCTATGCCAGTCCTTCTCAAATAGTGGGGCGATGCCGGGGGGGGGGGGGGGGGGGGGGCGCGTGTGACCCCGGGGAACAGGCTTTGCTTTTGCCGTGTAAAGTGTAATTGCACATCCACGGCAGCAGGTGGTGCAGTGGCGCTCTCATTGTCAAAGTCTGTGAGGGAGTTTAAAACTTTTTAAATTGCTGTCAACAAACCCCTCAAGAGACACCATGGAGAAATATTTAACAGTAACGAAAAGAAAGGCGGAGAGCGACACAGGTAAAGAGACAAATGAAAGTCTCCCAAAAGCTAAGACGAGGAAATATGACGAAGCTTATCTAGCGCTTGGCTTCACTCTGACTACGGTGGGAGACGAGGAAAGACCGGTGTGTTCACTGTGTCTGAAAGTGTTGGCAGCGGACAGCATGAAGCCAAATAAATTAAGACGTCACCTACAGACATTACATCCTCAACACGTTGATAAGCCGCTTGATTTTTTTCAGCGAAAACGTGCGGAGTACGGCCAACAATCATCCCGCTTTGTGAACGCTACATCAGTAAACCAGCGAGCACTTTCAGCATCATTTAAAGTGGCGCACCAAATTGCGCAGTGCAAAAAACCCCACACAATTGCAGAGGAGTTGATACTGCCTTTTTCTACCTTTTTCTTCAGACTAAAATGTTAAATATATTGGTACTCCTGTGTTAATGTTCCAGATCAATTTACATTTAATATTATTTATTGATTGAATTATTTTTCTCAGCATCAACTGGTTCAGTTGGTCAAAAATGTTTCTAGTTTAAATAAGGATTGACATATTTTTTATTTCAGGCACTTTGATGCACTTTAAGTTTTGTTTTTTTTTTCCTGTTTTAGACTATAACAGGGTTTCTGTGTGGCAAAATAAAGTTAATATTTGTTGAAAGTTGATTTATATTGCTTTTTTCTTTTGTTAATGTTAAAAAGGATACAATTTTAGGTATACTTATACAATTTTTATAGATAATGATCTTATTTATAGTCACTGCGGCGAGTTGGGGGGCCGCGAAATATTTTCTCTTTCCTAGGGGGGCTTTGCAAAAAATAATTGAGAAGCACTGGTCTATGCCAATCAACTCCTTTCTGCCCCCCAAATCTAGCAAAAAATGCTTATGACCCGTTTCTAGCACTCTTTTTCTTCTATTCCCTGCACAGCGCGAGTGGCCCCGCCAACAGCACAAGCCAACGTCACAGCTGCAGGTGGTAAGTTCCACACACTCCTCACTCAGTTTCCAGCACTCACGGTGCCAACGTTTTCGGCGACCGTGGCTAAACACGGGGTGGAGCATTTTATTACTACCACCGGACCGCCCGTATTTGCAAAAGCTCGGCGCTTGGATTCAGCTAAACTGGCCATAGCACGCAAGGAGTTCGCCAACCTGGAAAAACTGGGCATCATCCGACGTTCAAAGAGCCCTTGGGCTTCACCGCTTCACATGGTCCCTAAAACTGATGGCTCGTGGCGGCCGTGCGGTGATTTTGGGGTCACCAGTGTGGAGATTGTGTGGAAAGGATGAGGCAGAGTTATTTCTCAGGTTCCATTTTTATTCACAACACACTCTCCAACATTCAAAAGCAGAAGAAGGAAAAAACCCCAACATCTGCCAGTCTTATACCCCTGACATCAAAGTACAAACTCCCATCGTCTTTAAATCCCAAACACAATGCCATCCCCCCTGCAGTTCCTCTCCCTTCCACCCCAACCTGGGTGGTCAGCCAATCATTCATGTCCATCTCTTTGCATATCAAAAGGCCAACTCTCTCATCCTCCTCTTATCCCTAGGAGGTCCAGACCTTTTGTTCCTCTTCAGACGTGAAGCCAAAATAAGCACACAGGAATATACATGAGAGCATATGAACAGTCATACACATGTGAGCCCGTGAAACTACATATGTGCACCACATAGGGATGGTATTGGCCTGGTGATGAGTGTTCCTCTGTCGAGAAACACTGGAGCTCTGACAGGGACCATCGGGTTCTTGGTCACCTCCCTGGCTAAGGCCCTTCTCCCTCAATCGCTCAGTTTAGACGGCCAGCCAGCTCTAGGAAGAGTCCTGGTGGTTCCAAACTTCTTCCATTTATGGATGATGGAAGCCACTGTGTTCATTGGGACCTTCAAAGCAGCAGAAATTTTTCTGTACCTTTCCCCTGACATGCACTGTCAACTGTGGGACCTTATACAGACAGGTTATGTGCCTTTCCAAATCATGCCCACTCAATTAAATTTACCACAGGTGGACTCCAATTAAGCTGGAGAAACATTTCAAGGATGATCAGTGGAAACAGGATGCACCTGAGCTCAATTTTAAGCTTCACGGCAAAGGCTGTGAATACTTATGTACAGGTCACTTCTCAGTTTGTTTTTTTATTTTTAATAAATTTGCAAAAATCTCAAAAAACATTTTTTCATGTCATTATGGGGTATTTTGTGTGGAATTGGGAAAAAAAATGAATTTAATCCATTTTGGAATAAGGCTCTAACATAAAATGTGGAAAAAGTGAAGCGCTGTGAATACTTTCTGGATGCACTCTATCAGAAACAACTCAAGTAATCCAGACATACAAAGAAATCAAGGCAATTGTGTTCACAAAACAAGTTCTATTTAATAAAGTGGAATGCACAGGAAACAAGTATTGAACACATTAAGAAAAAGAGGTGCATAAAGGCATAGAAAGCCAAGAAACCAGCTGAAATCCATCAGAATTTAGGAAGCCGTCCTATCCCCCATCAGTGCAAATTAATTTCAGCTGGTTACGTCCTGACAGCTTTTAAAAAGGTTTGAATATCAGCTTGTCACACCACAAAGAACTCATGATGGGTAGAAGCAAAGAGCTCTCTCTAGACCTTCACAACCTTACTGTTACAAAACATAATGATGGCATTGGATGCAGGCACATTTCTAAACTGCTTAATGTTCCATTGAGCACTGTTGGAGCCATCATCCAGAAGTGGAAAGAACAACATTTTACCATAAACCGGACACGACCAGGAGCTCCTCGCAAGATTTCTGACAGAAGAGTCAAAAGAATTAGAAGAGTTATCCATGAGCCAAATGCCACTCGTGGAGAGTTCCAGCAACACCTGGATTTAGCAGGTACTGCCGTTTCAAAGAAAACAATACGTAATGCACACAACCGACATGGGCTCTATGCCCACTCACCTCGCAAGAGGTGAGTGGGCATAGAGCGGGCATAGGGTTGGCATAGGGCTGCACGGTGGCGCAGTGGTTTAGCACTGTGGCAGCACAGTTTTACCCTCGGCCAGGGGATCGCGGGGATCATGAGATCGTGGGTTCGATCCCAGCCCCCGACCAACAGTGAGCTGTGTGGAGTTTGCATGTTCTCCCCGTGTTGCGCGGGTTTACTCCGGGATTTCTCCGGTTTCCTCCCGCACACCAAAAAACATGTAGGTTTAGGGCGCTCGCGCACGCAGCGACCAGCAGCCGGTGGCTTGTCACCAGACTGCAAACCAAGTCTACCTACGGGTACAAATAAGTAACAAAAAAAAAAAAAAAAAAAAAAAAAAGACTCCATTGCTTAAGAAAAAGCATGTTGAAACTCGTTTAAAGTTTGCTGCACAACATTTGGGCAAGCCAGTAAAATACTGGGAGAACACAGTCTGGTCATAAGCATGTTTGGACGAGAAATGGCACCGCACACCCCATCATGGGGTGGGGGTGCTTTTCAGCACATGGTACAAGCAGACTTCATATAATTGAAGGAAAGATGAATGGACAAATGTAGAGAGACATCCTTGATAAGAACCTGTTGCTATCTGCCAAGATGGTGAAGATGAAATGAGGGTGGACATTTCAGCAAGACAGCGCCGTAACAGTGCTGAGCTAGTTGAGTTTTGTTGTTGTTTTGTGCTAACTAGCACTGCGGCAGCACAGCAAGAAGGTCACGGGTTCGCTCCCACCCCCTGACCATCGGTGACCCTTCTGTGTGGAGTTTGCATGTTCTTCCCGTGTCTGCACGGGGTTACCCTGGGTACTCTGGTTTCCTCCCACAGGCCGAAAAACATGCAAGTTAAGTTAAATGGAGACTCTAAAGTAGCCCTAGGTGTGAATGTGTGTGAATGGTGAAGGGACTGGCACCACACCTTGGCTGCCTCATCCATCCAGGTCGATGCCCTGTAATTTCCCTCTGGGATTAATAAAGTATACCCCCCCCCCCAAAAAAAAAAAAAAAATCAAATAGCTCCATCCATCCATCCATCCACCATCCTAGCTCCAGAGAAGGAAAATTAAGCTGCTAGAATGGCCCAGTCAGTCACCTGACCTGAATCCAATTGAAAATCTATGGAACGAACTGAAGATCAAAGTTCACAGAAGACACCCAGCGAACCTTCAGGATTTGACAGTTTGTGTCGAAGAATGGGCTAAAATCACTTCTGAGCAATGCCTGTACCTAGTTTCTCCATACAGGAGATGTCTGGAAGCTTTTATTACAAAGGTTTTTCTATTAAATGTTAAATGAATGTCACCAAGTGTGTTCAATACTTATTCCGTGTCGTTCCACTTTATTAAATATAACATTTTGTGAACACAGTTTCCTTGATTTCTTTGAATGCATGGATTACTCGGGTTGTTACCGATTTCTGGTGAAAATCTCAGGTGAATGGCTCCATCAAATATGTTTAATGAGAAAAATGTTGATGTATTTAATACTTATTTTCCCCGCTGTGTGTGTGTGTGTGTGTGTGTGTGTGTGTGTGTGTGTGTGTGTGTGTAGCAGCAGCAGCACTGTGGCAGCACAGTAACAAAGTCACAGGTTCGAGCCCACCCTTGACCATCATGGGTTCGATCCCACCCCCTGACCAACGGTGACCCTTCTCCCTCTGTCTGCATGGGTTTTCTCCAGGTACTCTGGCTTCCTTCCACAGGCCAAAGACATGCATATTAGATTAACTGGCATCAACTGGGCATTCTAAATTGTCCTTAGGAACATCCACCCAAGTGAAGAACACTAGGAAGTAGGTGTATCAGTACCCAAATCTACCATAAAAAGAAAAATTCATGAGCAAATACAGAGGATTCACCACAAGGTGCAAACCAGTAATCAACCTCAAAAATAGAAAGGCCAGATTAGACTTTGCAAAAAAACATCAAAGAGCCAGCCAAGTTCTGGAACCGCATTCTTTGGACAGAAGAAACCAAGATCAACCTGTACCTGAAGGATGGGAAGAAGAAAGCATGTAGTTGTCTTGGAACGATTCATGATCTAAAGCACACCACTTCTTCTGTAAAGCATGGTGGAGGCAATGTGATGCATGGACATGCATATTTTCCAATTTCACTCATTATCCTGGGCCACTGTGCATACAACTGGGCATGTCCTTCAACCGGTAAGTCTTTTTAATCATGGAATTTATTGTTTAACGTAGCACTAGCCACTATTAGCTGTGTGGGATGTGGGTGGAATTTAAGTCTTTTAGTCCTATAAAGGAGAAATTCCAGGATTGCAGCAGCACAGGGATAGCAGCACTCCGAGCAATAGTAAATAAAATAAGACAAGAATTGGTTAGCCAAAGCAGTAAATAAATATACATACAGTGAAGTGAAAAAGTATTTGACCCCTTCCTGATTTCTCATTTTTTTTGTATGTTTGTCACATTTAAATGTTTCAGATCAAACAAATTTAAATATTAGACAAAGATGACACATCCATCCATCCATCTTCTACCGCTTTTCCGGAGGTCCGGGTCACGGAGGCAGCAGTTCAAGCAGAGAAGCCCAGACTTCCCTCTCCCCAGCCACCTGCTCCAGCTCTTCAGAGGGGATACCAAGGCGTTCCCAGACCAGCTGGGAGACATAGTCTCTCCACCGAGTCCTGGGTCTGCCCCGGGGTCTCCTCCCAGTGGGACGTGCCTGAAACACCTCAAGTGGGAGGCGTCCAGGAGGCATCCTAATCAGATGCCCATACCACCTCAACTGACTCCTTTCAATGTGGAGGAGCAGCGGTTCTACTCTGAGCCTCTCCCGGATGACTGAGCTCCTCACCCTCTCTCTCAGGGTGAGCCCAGCAATCCTACGGAGAAAGCTCATTTCAGCCGCTTGTATCCGCGATCTTGTTCTTTCGGTCATTACCCAAAGCTCGTGACCATAGGTGAGAGTAGGAACGTAGATTGACTGGTAAATCGACAGCTTTGCCTTAGAACTAAGCTCCCTCTTCACCACAACAGACTGGTACAACGTCCGCATCACTGCAGATGCTGCTCCGATCCGTCTGTCGATCTCTCGCTCCATTTTCCCCTCACTCGTGAACAAGACCCCAAGATACTTAAACTCCTCCACTTGGGGCAGGAGCCTGTCCCCAACCCGGAGAGGACAATCCACCTTTTTCCGGCTGAGGACCATGGACTCGGACTTGGAGGTGCCGATTCTCATCCCAGCCGCTTCACACTCAGCGGCAAACCGTCCCAGCAAGAGCTGTAGGTCATTGCTGGATGAAGCCAACAGGACAACATCATCTGCAAACAAAAGAGATGAGATCCTGTGGTCACCAAGCATGACACCCTCCATTCCCTGGCTGTGCCTAGAAATCCTGTCCATAAAAATTATGAACAGGATCGGTGACAAAGGGCAGCCATGGCGGAGTCCAACTCTCACTGGGAATGACTCCGACCGAGTGTTGGCAATACGAACTAAACTCTCACAACGGTCGTACAGAGACCGAATAGCTCGTAACAACAAGCCCGATACCCCATACTCCCGAAGCACCCCCCACAAAAATCCACGAGGGACGCGGTCAAATGCCTTCTCCAAGTCCACAAAACACATGTAAACTGGTTGGGCAAACTCCCACGAACCCTCAAGAATTCTCGAGAGGGTAAAGAGCTGGTCCGATGTGCCACGGCCAGGACGAAAACCACATTGCTCCTCCTGAATCCGAGGTTCGACCAACGGCCGGACTCTCCTCTCCAGTACCTTGGCATAGACCTTCCCAGGGAGGCTGAGGAGTGTGATCCCTCTAAAGTTGGAGCACACCCTCCGGTCCCCTTTTTTGAAGAGAGGAACCACCACCCCGGTTTGCCAAGCCAAAGGCACTGCCCCCGACCTCCACGCAATGTTGCAGAGGCGTGTCAACCAAGATGACACAAGTAAACACAAAATGCAGTTTTTAAATGGAGGTGTTTATTAAGAAAAAAAAAAAACCAAACCTACATGGCCCTGTGTGAAAAAGTGATTGCCCCCTAAACCTTATAACTGGTTGGGCCACCCTTAGCAGCAACAACTGCAATAAAGCATTTGTGATAGCTGGCAAGGAGTCTTTTACAGCACTGTGGAGGAAGTTTGGCCCACCCATTTCTGCAAAATTGTTGTAATTCCGCCACATTGTTCTTGTTTTTCTCTTGCCTTATGATTGTTGCTCTGAGTGTTGCTATCCCTGTGCTGTTGCAATCCTGGAATTTCCCCATTGTGGGACTAATAAAGGCTTATCTTATCTTACATTGGAGGGTTTTTTAAGGTCATGCCACAGCATCTCAATCGGATTCAGGTCAGGACTTTGACTAGGCCACTCCAAAGTCTTCATTTTGTTTTTCTTAAGCCATTCAGAGGTGGACTTGCTGGTGTGTTTTGAAACATTGTCCTGCTGCAGAACTCAAGTGCGCTTCAGCTTGAGGTCACGAACAGATGCACGGACATTTTCCTTCAGGATTTTTTGGTAGACAGCAGAATTCATGGTTCCATTTACCACAACAAGACTTCCAGGTTCTGAAGCAGCAAAACAGCCCCAGACCATCACACTACCACCACCATATTTTACTGTTGGTATGATGTTCCTTTTCTGAAATGCTGTGTTACTTTTACACTGGCTGTAATGGGACACACATCTTCCAAAAAGTTCTACTTTTGTCTCGTCAGTCTACAGAGTATTTTCCCAAAAGTCTTGGGGATCATCAAGATGTTTTCTGGCAAAACTGAGATGAGCCTTTATGTTCTTTTTGTTCAGCAGTGGTTTTTGTCTTGGAACTCTGCCATGCAGGCCATTTTTGCCCAGTCTCTTTCTTATGGTGGCGTCATGAACACTGACCTTAACCGAGGCAAGTGAGGCCTGCAGTTCTTTGGATGTTGTTGTGGGGTCCTTTGTGACATCTTGGATGAGTTGTCACTGTGCTTTTGAGGTAATTTTGGTTGGCCGGCCACTCCTGGGAAGGTTCACCACTGGTCCATGTTTTCACCACTTGTGGATAATGGCTCTCACTGTGGTTCGCTGGAGTCCCAAAGCTTTAGAAATAGCTTTATGACCTTTTTCCAGACTGACCGATCTCAATTACTTTCTCATTTGTTCCTGAATTTCTTTAGATCGCAGCTTGATGTTTAGCTTTTGGGGATCTTTTGGTCTACTTCCCTTTGTCAGGCAAGTTCTATTTAAGTGATTTCTTGATTGAGAACAGGTGTGGCAGTAATCAGGCCTGAGTGTGGCTAGAGAAATTGAACTCAGCTTTCCAAAGATGTGATAAACCACAGTTAATTTGTTTAAACTGTTTGGGGGGGGGGGGGTCACTTTTTCCACACAGGGCCATGTAGGTTTGGGATTTTTTTTTTTTTTTTTTACCCCGTAATAATAAACACCTTCATTTAAAAACTGCATTTTGAGTCTACTTGTGTTATCTTTGTCTAATATTTGAATTTGTTTGATGATCTCAAACATTTAAGTGTGACAAACATACAAAAAAAAAAAGAGAAATCAGAAAGGGGCAAACATTTTTTCACACCACTCCATGTAACCAGGGGTCTCAAACTCATTCCATGGAGGGCCAAGACCCTGCAGGTTTTACCTCCACCCAGTATCTTCAGCAGGTGTTTTCACTGATCAGCAATCAGTGGGAAGAAATTCAGTGAACTCGCCTGTTGAAGACACTGGGTGGAGGTAAAACCTGCAGGGTCTTGGCCCTCCATGGAATGAGTTTGAGACCCCTGATGTACACAGTTATATACACAGTGCAAGAGCATTGCAGCTACATGGTATTAACATCATTACGGTTAAACCACAGAACCCGTTTTTTTTTTGTTTTTTTTTTTAATATAGACGGAAGGGCATAAGATACCATTTTAGACAATGTAGATTTTTATTTTTACATTTTTTTATATTTTTATTTTATTTTTATAGGGGATTTATATCCATCAGAGTGCATCTTTAACACAAACTAAACCAAATGTCAAGATGATAGCCACCTTTTGTCCTACCTGAACTGCTTAGCTGAATTATTCACACAGCCCTGTGCTCCATTTTCACTGTGGGAGGGAGTTTTTACATCAACAGGCCCTGCAGGACAGAGCACTCACCTCACCAGGACCTGCTGTGTCACGCTTCCATAGCAACACCACATTCAATAACCACAGAAAAGCTTCTGCTGTTGCTTTAGATCAACAGTGCTATCCTTGCAAAACTAAGTTCAAGCTCTAACCATCACCTGTGAGCATTTGCAATTTAAGCACACAAACACTCACAATGGTGAAGCAAGCTATAAAGGCAAAAGATAATGGTTGCACAGCTGCAGGTGAGCAATAAAAACAGCTTAATGATAGAGGTCTATTTACTCCCAATGATAAACTGACATTGACAAATGAACAAAATGTACACAACAGGAATACCAGGATTATTGTAAAAAAAAAAAAAAAATCTGTTCAACTTGAATGAGCATTTTTTTTTTTTTTCTCTCCTTTTTAAACAGACAAAGGGTCCGTCTCAATTCTCATTTGTACCCTGACCCCTTGGCCCTTGATTTGGGTTGAAAATTATTCCTATAAATTGGGACACCCCTTCAGGGCTGCACTATGTCATTATTAGTAGCTGCTGATGGATTTAACCTTAATGGACACTACTCGTTTTCCCCTTGAAAAAAGAAGAGAAAGAAAACTGATGAGGAAGTCTCACCTCTAGGAGAAAAAAATGTCTTAAATTTACAAAATCAAGTCCAATCAGTAGAAAAAGTCACAAATTTACTAGAAAGAAAGCTGTAAATTCACAGAGAAACATTTGGACCTTCTGGCCGGCCGGTTTTGGCCTGCAGGCGATATGTTTGACACCCCTGGACCAGCCCATTAAAATACACAATTAGAGGGTTTATTTCAGTGAGATAGCTGCATATGACAATATCATGTACAGTATATGAATAAAATATAAAACACAGATAAATGAACGTTCACCTGAGAAGCTTTACTTGTTCTTTACAGCAAGAAATTAAAGTGCAGTCACTTTGCGTCTTAAGAAAATGTAAATTTACGCAACTGCAGACAATAAACATGAGATTCTTGTTCTAAAAATAATCATGTTTAATCAAAGAGGTGGGAGCTGATGTGGGGGGGGGGCACACAGGGATTAGCTACTCACTGCTGGGACAACAGGGGATGGGGGCAGTTGCCCAGGTGATCCGCTCGCTGAGAGCAGGGACAGGTGTGTGCTGCTGGTGCCTGTCCGTTGCTGTTCCTCCAGATTGGCGGCAAAATAAGCTCACCATGGACGGAGTCATGCTCCGCTCCGGGTTCGGTTCAGGAGAAGCTGTAGATGGATTTTGGCTCCACTGCCGGACCTATATATATATATCCTCTCTATGCTGCCTCCATGTATTAAGTTAAGAGTTCCCATTACAGCATTTCATGTAAGGGAGTTTGGCTCCCTCTAGTGGTGTAGTGAAAGCATCGTTTTGAACTGATGCACAGAGTGTTGCACATGCGCAGTAATAATATAACCGGAGAACGGAGCAGAGCGTCACTCATTGTACGAACGCTGTTGATGTTGTTTAATTATCGGCGCCTTGGACATCATTAGTCCGTGAGTATCTGCATGGTTTGACAGTGTTAACAGCTACAATGAGAACTGCATGGTTGCATTGGTGTATTTTAAGCGATCTGACTCTAGTCCTACCAGTCATTGTTACCAAGCTAAGCTACAGCTAACGCTAACATGTGCTAAGCTAAATACGGTGACCATATCATTGACGGCGTGTATATGTTTACTTTGTTGCAGTTTTACACGGATGTAGGAACAAATGTAAACGGATGTAAAACCCAAAAGACGAGTGTACATCACGTTGAGTTCCTTGTGGGGTAGCTTCAATAAACGAGATAAAAGGAAACATCTCATCATTGAGGCCTGCACCACACGTGTTAGCTTGCTGCCTACTAGTCGAAAACTGGGAAACTCGATGGGAGGGCAGTAAACTCTCTCTCCCTCCCTTTATATATCTCTCACATTTACTATTGCTTTGAGTGTTGCTATCCCTGTGCTTCTGCAATCCTGGAATTTCCCCACTGTGGGACGAAAAAGGCGTATAGGAGAAGTGGAATGACACAGGGAATAAGTACTGAACACATGAAGACAAAGAGGTACAAAATAGCATAGAAAGCCAAGAAACCAGCTGAAATCCATCAGAATTTAGGAAGCCATCCCATCCCCCATCAGTGCAAATTAATTTCAGCTGGTTACGTCCTGACTAACCGCCTGTCTGTGAATATCAGCTTGTCACACCACAAAGAACTCATGATGGGTAGAAGCAAAGAGCTCTCTCTAGACCTTCACAACCTTATTGTTGCAAAACAAAATGATGGCATTGGTTGCAGGCACATTTCTAAACTGCTTAATGTTCCATTGAGCACTGCTGGAGCCATCATCCAGAAGTGGAAAGAACAATAATTTGCCATAAACCGGCCACAACCAGGAGCTCCTCACAAGATTTCTGATAGAAGAGTCAAAAGAATTAGAAGACTTATCCATGAGCCAAATACCACTTTTGGAGAGTTCCAGAAACACCTGGAGTTAGCAGGCATTGCCGTTTTAAAGAAAACAATAAGTAATGCACACAACCAACATGAGCTCTGTGCCCACTCACCTTGCAAGACTATTGCTGAAGAAAAATCATACTGAAGCTCGTTTAAAGTTTGCTGCACAACAAGTGGGGAAAGCCAGTAAAATACTGGGAGAATACAGTCTGGTCAGAGTGAGACCAAAATTGAACTTTTTGGATGCCAAAACACACAGCATGTTTGGAGGAGAAATGGCACTGCACATCACCCCAACAACACTATACAAACAGTGAAGTTTGGAGGTGGGAACATCATGGTGCGGGGGTGTTTTTCAGCACATGATACAGGCTGACTTCATATAATTGAAGGAAAGATGACTGGACAAATGTACAGAGACATCCTTGATAAGAACCTGTTGCCATCTGCCAAGATGCTCAAGATGAAATGAGGGTGGGCATTTCAGCAAAACGATCCCAAACACACAGCCAAGTAAACTCAAATGGCTCCAGAGAAGGAAAATAAAGCTGCTAGAATGGCCCAGTCAGTCACCGGACCTGAATCCAAATGAAAATCTATGGAACAAACTGAAGATTAAAGTTCATAGAAGACACCCACAGGACCTTCAAGGTTTGAAGACAGCTTGTGTGGAAGAATGGGCTAAAATCACTACTGAGCAAAGCCTGCGCCAAGTTTCTCCATGCAGGGGGCATATGGATGCTGTTATTACCAACAAACCCAGCAGGCACAAGACATTGATTCAACGTTGTATTCTCGTTGACCTATGTTGCAATGCTGTGTGTTAAAATCAATGTCTAAATTTCAATCTCTAATTTTGTGTAGATCAATGATGTGCTGAGCCATTTTTCATGGTGTGTGTGTGTGTGTGTGTGCGCGCGCACATGCGCGCACACACAAAACTAAGGGGGAAAAAATTTCAATAAATACATGGGGGGGGGGGGGGGAATCAATGTTTGTTTCAACGATTCGTTTCATCTAAAAGTGATGAATCAAAGTATCAACGTTGATTCATACAACATTGCATGAATCAGCGTTGATACATTGATTCATGGCTGGATGAATCAACGTATCAACATTGATTCATGGTCAGATGCTCAACAAGCAGCCAGCCGTATGTGATGTTTTACGTACAGTGTGGTAAAAAAGTATTTAGTCAGCCACCAATTGTGCAAGTTCTTCCAATTAAAAGATGAGAGAGGTCTCCAATTTTCATCATAGGTATACCTCAACTATGAGAGACAAAATGAGGGGGAAAAAAAATCCAGAAAATCACATTGAAGGATTTTTAATGAATTAATTGGTAAATTCCTCGTAAAATAAGTATTTGGTCAATAACAAAAGTTCATCTCAATACTTTGTTATATACCCTTTGTTGGCAATGACAGAGGTCAAACGTTTTCTGTAAGTCTTCACAAGGTTTTCACACACTGTTGCTTGTATTTTGGCCCATTCCTCCATGCAGATCTCCTCTAGAGCAGTGATGTTTTGGGGCTGTCACTGGGCAACACGGACTTTAAACTCCCTCCAAAGATTTTCTATGGGGTTGAGATCTGGAGACTGGCTAGGCCACTCCAGGACCTTGAAATGCTTCTTATGAAGCCACTCCTTCGTTGCCCGGGCGGTGTTTGGGATCATCGTCATGCTGAAAGACCCAGCCACGTTTCATCTTCAGTGCCCTTGCTGATGGAAGGAGATTTTTACTCAAAATCTCATGATACATGGCCCCATTCATTCTTTCCTTTACACGGATCAGTCGTCCTGGTCCCTTTGCAGAAAAACAGCCCCAAAGTATGATGTTTCCATCTCCATGCTTCACAGTAGGTATGGTGTTCTTTCTCCTCCAAACACGACAAGTTGAGTTTTTACCAAAAAGTTCTATTTTGATTTCATCTGACCATATGACATTCTCCCAATCCTCTTCTGGATCATCCAAATGCTCTCTAGCAAACTTCAGACAGGCCTGCACATGTACTGGCTTAAGCAGGGGGACACGTCTGGCACTGTAGGATTTGAGTCCCTGGCGGCGTAGTGTGTTACTGATGGTAGCCTTTGTTACTTTGGTCCCAGCTCTCTGCAGGTCATTCACTAGGTCCCCCTGTGTGGTTCTGGAATTTTTGCTCACCGTTCTCGTGATCATTTTGACCTCACGGGGTGAAATCTTGCATGGAGCCCCAGATCAACGGAGATTATCAGTGGTCTTGTATGTCTTCCATTTTCTAATAATTGCTCCCACAGTTGATTTCTTCACACCAAATTGCTTACCTATTGCAGATTCAGTCTTCCCAGCCTGGTGCAGGTCTACAATTTTGTTTCTGGTGTCCTTTGACAGCTCTTTGGTCTTGGCCATAGTGGAGTTTGGAGTCTGACTGTTTGAGGTTGTGGACAGGTGTCTTTTATACTGATAACGAGTTCAAACAGGTGCCATTAATACAGGTAACGAGTGGAGGACAGAAGAGCCTCTTAAAGAAGAAGTTACAGGTCTGTGAGAGCCAGAAATCTTGCTTGTTTGTTGGTGACCAAATACTTATTTTACCGAGGAATTTACCAATTAATTCATTAAAAATCCTTCAATGTGATTTTCTGGATTTTTTTTTTCTCATTTTGTCTCTCATAGTTGAGGTATACCTATGATGAAAATTGGAGATGTCTCTCATCTTTTAAGTGGGAGAACTTGCACAATTGGTGGCTGACTAAATACTTTTTTGCTCCACTGTATGTTTGGTTATATGTACCCCATGATTCATTGCGTTGTTTCGTCAAACAAGCGCCATTTTGGAGACTTTTCAAAAACATCCAAAGCAGGTATCTTGTTTGTCAGAAATCATTAATCTTCTTACAGGTAAGAAAGTCTTGAAAATCAGGCATGTTATTTCTTTCGAGGAGTATATAATATACCCAGATAAGACCATATTTTGTTCTTGCAATCGATCTATTACATGTATTGTGTTTATCAGTGCTCACAAACAAACAAGTGAAATGAGCTGTGTGGGCATGTTTTTTTTATATTTGTAATGCATGCACTAACCTAAATATTATATGACAAAACTGCATATATTACTGATTTGTTGTTTTCGTTACTCAAAATTTCATAAATAAATAGAAATTCACAATATCCGTGCCACATGGCAAAATTATACCAGTGATCGAACATGTAGGTCTAGGCCCATCTGTGATGATGATTGGCATTTTCATTTATTGTTCAAAGTGAATTTACCAATTGATCATGCTGACTGTACATCGTTATAAACGTGTGCCTTTTTGTTCTGGTTTTGAAAAATTCACTTTAAAAGTACAATATTGCCTTTTTTTTTTTTTTTTTTTTTTTACTAGCATAGTGTTACAACCTGTATGGCTAGATCATAGAAGGGGCCCCCTCCCGCTGGCTGGCAAGGCTGGCAATGCCAGTTTAATTAATTCAACCTGGCCAAGCAAATTGTTTTGTTTTTTTATTTGAGTTTTTATCCCACATCATGCAATAAGGTTAGTAGTATATGGACAACTAGCTGTATGCATGTGGCTCAAGAAATATTAGAGACCGAAAAATCATTAATAGCATATTTTCTTGATTTAAGAGGTTAATTCTGACCAATTAGGCCTATTTATTTTTATGTTTAATGTATGTGGAGACCAGGGGAATGGAGAATGAGAATTATTTCTCTGAAATACACTTCAGGTTGAGTAGTTCATTTACATTAGTTTTAATGAAATTTATTTTTTTTAGATTACAAAGTGATCAGTTTCAATTGAACTGAACGTCATCATCTCATTCACCTGTGCACACTAATGTTAATTTTATCATTTTTTTTTACTTCACAGAAACAGCAGCTGATAAAAGTAGGAGAGGTGAGCCTCAAAAAAAATGTGAGGAGGATCTGCCACAGGTACATATATTGTTTTGAAATAAATTATTTGGGCTTTATTGCATATATTCAGTAATGTATGCAAGTATTTCATTCATTCATTCACCTTCTTCTGCTTAATCCTTTTCGGGTCGCGGGGGTGCTGGAGCCTATCCCAGCATCTTTGGGCAAGAGGCAGGGTACAACCTGGACAGATCGCCAGTCCATCGCAGGGCCAACACAGAGAGACAGACAACCATTCACTCTCACAGTCACACCTATGGACAATTTAGAATCCCCAGTTTTGACTTCCGGTCTGGACGCCATGGCGACTGCAGCTTAACACTGAAGCTCTCAGACCCAATCCAGGATAACACCTTGAAAATCAAACTTAACGGATTTTTGGAGGAGTGAAAATCAAAAGACAAAATCATCATGTCTAAAGGAAAACAGAAGAAACTGAAATTCTCCAGGCCAGGACACGTATCGGCCGGAGAATCTGAACTGGAAGATCTCCGTTCAGAAGACGAGGAACTGGTGATAGCTAACAAAAGGGTTAGCCTGAAATCACTATTTGAGGAGCTACGACGATTTCGCCGAGAAGTTACGGCCGAATTTCGGGAATTCAGAGAAGAATTGAAAAGGACAAACAGCAGAGTGGACCAGGCCGAGAACCGAATCTTGGAAACAGAGGATCGAATAAAAGTGCTCGAAGATTCTGTGCTAGACCTACGCAAAAGACAAGCAGCTATAGAGGCGAAGCTAACCGACCAAGAAGGAAAACAAAGAAGAGACAACATAAGAATTCATGGTCTGATAGAAGGAACCGAAAATGGTTTTAACTCAATGGCAGAATGCGTGGAATCCTTACTAAGAGAGAAATTGGATATTCCACAAACCACCGACTTGAAGATAGATAAGGCACATCGTTCATTAGCCGCTAGGCCGGCGGCGGAAGCGCCCCCACGTTCGGTGTTGGTAAGATTTTCCAATTTCAAAATAAAACAAGAGGTTGTAAGACTGGCCTGGCAGAAAAAAGGATTTATGCACCAGGAGAGAAAAGTCTACGTGGAACACGATTACGCCCCGGAGGTCCTTAAAAAGCGCAGGGAATACAATGACGCGAAAAAGGTGTTAAGAGAGAAGAAATTGCGCTTTCAGACACCATTTCCTGCGAAGTTAAGGGTCTTCTACGGCGATGAAACGTGTCTCTATAATTCGGCGGAAGAAGCAACAGCTGACATGGCGAAAAGAGGGCTCCCGGTAACGGTATTTAAACCCGCAGCAGACCCGAGTGAGAAGATCAAAGCGCAAACATGGACAACACAAAGACCCTCAAAATCCACGGACCAGCAGCGGGAAACCCAGCACCAGAGCGTCGCGGATAAACTATTCGTTTTCAGGTTGGAATAGCGACCTTTCCCCCCCCCCCCTTTCTCTTGAATCAATCCGCACATCCAACCCCCCTCATACAAGGTAACAAACTTTAAAGGAGATGCATATTCAGCATGTGGTAAAACATTTCATGGAACAATCATATTATTTGAAACAAATAAGTCTTTGTAATAAAAAAAAAAAAAAAACTTGTTAAAATAGAAATGTGACAATAATCCACATGTTCTCCTCATACTAACAAATACTGTTTTTGCGTGAATGTTTGATGTGATGGGGATGGGAGGGTGCACACAATTTCACAGGGTTTAGGCATAAAAGGAAAAAAAAAAAATCATTACAAGTTTGGATTGGGTTCTGAAACTCACGTTAAAAGCATGGGACTACTTTCAGTGGCAAGAGAGGGCCCTCAACACGTAACAGAGTTTGAGGAATTTCCCTCAGGGCCTTCACTCCATCAAGGCTCTTACAGGGTCTTTAAAAAGACCTCAGCTCAGGAAGTTCTTATGACAGCTTTTTGTTTTAAAGTTTTTTACACTATGTTCTTAATGTTTTTCTTGTTTTTAATGTTCTTTCAGTTTCTGAGTAGCACAAAAGAGGGCCACCACACAGTTATACTAAACAAAACAACACAATGGAGAAACAGGGTGTAACCAAAATAATTTCTGATAATGTAAAAGGAATCCTGAATCCAGTTAAAAGATCCAAGATTCTAGGCAAAATGAAAAAAGACAAAGCAGGAATAATATTTTTACAAGAAACCCACCTAACAGACGTGGAACACAATAAACTCAGTAGACAAGGGTTTAAAATGATCTCTTCATCTTCATATAAATCAGGGAGGAGGAGGGGAGTAGCGACATTGATATCAACCAAAATTACATTTGAAAAAAAATCAGAACACAAAGATAAAGAAGGGAGATACAGTTTGGTAACTGGGCGGCTAGAGGGAGAAGATATCACCCTGCTGAATGTGTATGCTCCCCCAGGGGCTAACTGGAAATTTTATAAAAATGTATTCGACCTAATGATAACTAAAGCTCAAGGTTTAGTGATATGTGGTGGGGACTTCAATCTTAGACTGAATCCATACTGGGATGCTTCTGGTAATTCCCCACATCAAAATAACACCCAAAACAGGAAGACTCGGATGCTACTAAAAGAGTTGGGAATCTGTGACGTGTGGAGGGAACTCAACCCCAGTGTAAAAGACTATACATTTTACTCAACTCCACATTCATCTTACTCAAGGATTGACTATTTTTTTATGTTTAATAGAGACATTGGAAGAGTAAAAACATGTAAAATAGGACTGATGGATCTCTCCGACCACAGTCCGATCTACATGGACTTAAATATCCAAAAATACACAAATAATACATTTTCTTGGAGGTTAAACTCAAATGTCCTGAAAGGACCATTGAAAGATGAATTGGAATCAGATATTCTCAGATATTTGGAAGATAACGATAATGGAGAAGTATCCCCTTTAATACTGTGGGATGCATGCAAAGCTGTAATAAGAGGAAAGATTATTGCAAAACTGGCAACCCAAAAGAAACTAAGACAAGAAAAACTATCCACATTAGAGTCAGAACTTAGGAACCTAGAAAAAGAACACAAAGGCAACACTCATTCTACTGACTCACTCAAGATTAAGGAAATTAAAAACCAAATAAATGAGATCTACACAATAGAAATCCAGAAGAAACTTACATTTCTGAAACAAAAATACTATGAAGCAGGCAGTAAATCGGCAAAATTGCTAGCCTATAAATTGAGGAAACATCAAACAGAAAGAGCAATCTACAAAATCAGAGACCCAGTATCAAAGGAAATAAAATTCAGAATTCAGGATATTCTTAAAAACTTCGAGAATTACTATAAGAACTTATACTCCCACAAAAAACATAAAAACGCATCCGAGGCATTCCTAAACACATTAAACCTTCCCCAACTTACGGAGTCACAAAATAAAACACTACTGTCAGAAATACATCCTAAAGAATTGGAAAAAGCAATTATGAAACTTAAAGCTAACAAATCCCCAGGAGCAGATGGCTATACAGCAGAGTGGTACAAAACCTTTAAACAGCAACTATCTCCTCTCCTCCTGAAAACATTTAATTATGTCCTCCACACAGGGGAAATCCCCCCCTCCTGGAGAGAAGGGGTCATTGCAGTTATACCTAAACCTGAAAAGGATAAACTAGAGTGCTCCAACTACAGACCAATCAGTGTACTAAATCAGGACTATAAGCTTTTTTTTTTTTTTTCCACAATATCTTTATTGAACCTTTTCTTTTTTTTTTTTTTAACAAACATGATACAAACAATCAAACACTAACACTAAAGTACTACAAAAAAAAATGCACTAAAAACACCAACAACCACCAACAAAATCAAGTCTTCAACAATGCTCCTCTGTTTAGTCTAGACAATCCAATACATAAGTATACATATTATGTTCACCAGTTTGGAATTTACAAGGTCCACACACATCATTCACCTTCTTCTTCAAGAGTTATGTTTAAATTTTTTACATAATCAATAAAAGGTCTCCATATATTCTCAAACACAATTTCCTTTGATTTTAGTATATATGTTATTCTTTCTAATGGAAGGTTTGTTAACATCTGTCTTAACCACTGAGTCACATCTGGTCTATGAGTCTTTTTCCATAATAGTGCAATACATTTTTTGGCATTAAGCAAACTGAGGTCTATGAATGTTCTTTCACTTTTATTAAAATTATGCTTTTCTGGGTACAGACCCAACAAAAACAGTTTAGGATTCAATATGATTTGTTTTGAGATTATTTTTTCAATTGTTATCCTCACCTCTTCCCAAAACATTCTTATTAATCTACATTCCCATAAACAATGAAATAGGGTTCCTTTACTTTCCATGCATTTTGTGCATGTATCTGGTATATTTTTGTTATATCTATTTAACTCCTCCGGTGTAACATACATCCGCATTAACCATTTGAAATGTATCAATTTAAGGCGTGCATTTATTGATTTGGTTTGAGCTTCTGTACAAGCCAATTCCCATTGTTCCTCTGAAATTTCAATTTGCAGATCTTCTTTCCAGTAGTTTAATCTTTTCAGTGAATTTTCACTTGAAGATAGTGTCAATGAGTTATAAAACTCTGAAATAATACCCTTTCTTTTACTATCTTTCATCATCATTTTTTCCAAGGATGAATAAATAGGTCGAGTGAGAGCTTTATTTTGATTTGATCGAATAAAGTTTCTAAGTTGAAGATATTTAAAAAAATGTGTTCTATTGAGATTAAATTTGATCCTCAGCTCTTCAAAAGACATTATGTTGTCTGCACCTGGCAAATATAAATCCTGAATCTTTTGTATCCCTTTTAAATTCCATACTTTAAATACAGCGTCCGCTCTCCCTGGTTTAAAATATTGATTACCCCATATTGGACTAAATTGTGACAATAACTGTGGTTCTTTTAAATAGTTTTTAGCTTCACACCATATTTTGATCATATGCTTTACAAATGGATTTTTAACTTGTTTTTGTAATTTTTTTGCCGAATCTGAGTATATGAATATGGGAAGAGGTAAAGGTAAATTGTATGATTCCATTTCAGTCCAGTGAGGGAGATCATTTGATGAAAAATAATATGTCATAGACCTCAGTTGTGCCGACCAATAATACAACATAAAATTTGGACATTTCAGACCTCCACGATCAAATGGTAAATATAATAAAGACAAACGTAATCTAGCCCTCCTGTTGTTCCATATAAATTCCACTAACTTTTTTTTTATTCTTGAGAATAAATCTAAAGGTGGTGATAAGGGAATGTATTGAAATAAATAAAGTATTTTAGGTAAAATATTACTTTTAAGTATATTGATTCTCCCGATCATCGACATTGGTAGTGACATCCATCTCTGAGTTAACTCACTGATATCTGACATTAAGGCTTCATAGTTGACACTGGCGACTGATTCTAGCTTAGGCATAATTTGGATTCCTAAATATTTAAACTGATTTACAACATTGAATTGATTTACCTCAGGGGCTGGGTAATTTCTCTGGGTCTCATTTAGCATTAATATTGAAGATTTAGTTTTATTTATTTTATATCCTGATATTTCCCCAAAATTCTTTATTAAATTCAACAAGGTTGGAATTGATTTTTTTAGATTCGACATAAACAAAATTATGTCATCGGCGTACAGGGAGATTTTATGTTCTGTTGGTCCTACTTTAATTCCATATATTTGTGAATGTAAACGTATCGCTATCGCTAAAGGTTCAATTGCCATAGTAAACAGTAAAGGTGAAAGTGGACTGCCTTGTCGACATCCTCTATTTATTTTTATTGGTTTTGAAATATTGTTATTTGTTAGGATTTCTGCTGTAGCATTATTGTATATTATTTGAACCCATTTTATGAAATTATTTCCAAGTCCAAACCTTTGTAGTACTTCAAAAAGAAAGGGCCATTCAACTCTATCAAAGGCCTTTTCGGCGTCCAATGATAGGAGAGCTGTATCCGGTGCTTCTTTATTAAAATAAATAATATTAAATAGTCTTCTTACATTATGGAAGCCTTGTCTACCCTTTATAAAGCCATTCTGATCTCGATTAATAATATTTGGTAAAATTTCTTGTATTCGTCTTGCTAAAATTTTACAGATTATCTTAAGGTCGGCGTTTAATAGGCTTATTGGTCTCATATTTTCACATTTATTAGAGGGCTTACCTGGTTTTGGCAGCAGTATAATTAAGGCATTATTTATGTATGATGGTAAATTATTATTTTGAAATGCTTCTAAAACCATTTCCAAAAAAGGTTTTATTAATTTATTCTTAAATTTTTTATAAAGGTCAACTGGAAGACCATCTGGTCCTGCACTTTTTCCTGATTTCATATTATCAATGGCTAGCCCAACTTCTTCTTGACTAATTTTAGACTCCAATATCTCCCTGTTTTCATTTGGAATACACGGTATAGATAGTTCGTTCAAAAACCCATTTAGTTTTGTTAATTCAGGTTCATTTTTGGTATCATATAATTTTTCATAGTAATCTCTAAAGGCTCTATTAATTTCTAAAGGATCTATAACTACCTGTCCGTTACTTATAATACTGGTAATTGGTGTTTTAATTTCCAATTGTTTAATCTGCCATGCTAATAATTTTCCTGATTTTTCACCTTGTTCATAAAAAGATTGTTTCAATCTTAGAAGACTCGAGGCAGCTCTATTCGCTGATTTTTTGTCGTATTCAGCTCTCAAAATCAGTAATTCATTCTCCAACCTTGGGTCACTTCCTGCATACACTTTTTCCTGAAGATTTTTTATTTTATGTTCCAATTTAGCTCTCTCCTCTCGAGTCTTCTTAGATTTTGATCCTGTATAACTAATAATATGTCCCCTAATAAAAGCTTTGAAAGCCTCCCACTTTACACATGCTGATGTTTGTGTAGTATTGATGTCAAAGAACTCGTCTATCTGTTTTTCTATATACTTGACAAATTCCTCATCCTGAAGCCATTTATGCTGAAATTGCCATCTACCTGATTCCTTTATCAATTTTTTATCTACATATATTAGACAACAGGGTGCATGGTCAGAGATCACGATGTTATCATAAAAGCAGTTTTGAATCTTGGACCTTAATTCTGTGGAAATCAAAAAATAATCAATACGTGAGAATGTCTTGTAGGTACTGGAATAACAAGAATAGGCTTTAACTTGTGGTTTCATTTCTCTCCATATATCTAACAATCTCAATTCTTTCATAAAATGATTAATAGTCATCCTACATCCAATGTGCGTACAATCCAGTCCTGTTGATCTATCCACACCTGGATTCAATGTACAATTAAAATCCCCTGCTATTATATGTTGCCCTGTAAGTGATGATAAGATGAGAAATAAATTAGCAAAGAACTTCTGGTCATCTATATTGGGACCATATAAGTTCACAAGATTTATATTTTCTAATAGCAAAGAACCTTGAATGATTACATATCTTCCAAATTTGTCTCCAATTACATTTTTCACTTGAAAAGGAACTGATTTATGTATGAGAGTCATAACTCCCCTGGCTCGGGATGAAAATGAAGAGGTGAATACACTTCCCTGCCATCTACTCCTAATTCTTTTAACATCCTCCTCTATCAGATGAGTTTCTTGTAAAAACACAATTCTTGAACCCATGTCCTTTATTTTATTCATAACTTGTTTAAGTTTTTTTAAATTTTGTAGACCTCTGCAATTCCATGAAGTTAAATTAAGATTAACACTTTGGTCCATGATCAATAGAGAGTTTGGGATTACCTTGCAGTGTAAACATGCTCATACAGAGAAGCAAAAACATGAGTGGTTGAACATTCATCCTACAAACTACACACAAACAAATTCCCCCTTCCCACACTTGTGGCAAACCCCCCAAAATCAAAAGAAAAATTCTGTCTCCCGATATAGCCATCGACTGTTCCACATCCACGGGGAACAGCCTAAGCCACTCCTTCTTCATCCTCCCCAATCACCCTAACTCTACTGCTTTTAATGACGTAACATTAACTCTCCTCTGTAGTTTTCCAACTTAACTCCAAAATTTTTACCAACTTTGTACATCCTAGTTTTTTTTTTTGTTTGTTTTGTTTTTGTTTTGTTTTTTTTTAATATATAATACAATCTATATTTTGTAAACTTACTATTTACTTCAAGTCAGTCAGATGCCTGTGCAAATGCTTAGTTATTCTACCTTATATTTTGTTCATGCTTAGCTCCCACCAGTCTCTTCTTCTTCTTTGATCTTCTTGATGAACTCCTGCGCCTCCTCTGGGGTCTTGAAGATGTGGGTTCTGCCCTCATACGTGGTCAGCAGTCTCGCAGGATAGATTACACCATGACGAATCCCAAGGTTGCGCAGCTCCTTACGTACGGGATCAAACTGCTTCCTCAATTGCTGGATTCCTGTGGCCAAATCTGGGTAGAACCGCACCTGCTGGTCCTGGTGTTTAATCTCTCCTTTAGCACGTGCAGCGTTGAAGATCTTCATCCTGTCTCTGTTGCTTAGAAACTTCATAATTAAGGTCCTCGGCGGTCCCTTATCTCTCCGTGGGCCAATACGATGTGCTTTTTCCAGAACCACTGCTGATTGCAACTCCTCGCTGCCCAGCACCTCCGGAATCCACTTTTCCAGAAAGGAACATACGTCCCGACCTTCTGATTCCTCTGGAAGACCCACCAGCCTCAAGTTATTCTGTCTCGACCGAGATTCCAAATCCAAAATATTATCTTCCAGAGATTTATTTTTTTTTTCCAAAGTGCGCACCTTTAATTGAAGACGGGTGACGTCATCTTCAGCACTAGCGAGACGGAGCTCCATCTGCGCCGTTCGTTCTACACAGTCACCCAATTCCTTTCTTATTCCTTCCAGCGCTGTCATAATCCCATCAAATCTAGAGGAAAAGTCCGCTCTCATTGAACTCATGGCAGCCATCAGCGCATCTGCGCCATTCCCCGCAGAAATCGCACCGCCGCCAGCTTCCTCCGCCATATATGGAGCCTTGTTTGCTGCGTCACAGACCTGAAAGTCCGTTAATTTGGACTGTTTCGGCGGCTCGCTTTTTCCTTTTCCTGGTTTTCCAGCCTTAGGCTTCGCCGACATATCCTCGCCCAAATGCTGGGATACGTTCTGTCCCAAATGAGAGAGTTATTTGCCGATTTTTTTTTTCCAGGAGCAGAGCAGAGCGAGACACGTCCGTCCTACGTGGCAGCCATAACCGGAAGTCCGGACTATAAGCTTTTTACCATTATCCTTGCCAAAAGGTTAGAAAATATACTGACAGACCTAATTCATTTAGACCAAACAGGTTTTATAAGACAAAGACAGACACAAGACAACATTCGACGCACTTTACACATAATTCATCATATAAAAAAATATAACTTAAATGCAGTCATATTGGGATTAGATGCTGAAAAAGCATTTGATTCGGTTGACTGGTCTTTTCTATATAGAATCTTATCCAGTTTCAATTTTCATAACTTCATTAGAACTATACAGGCATTATATAAAAAACCAACAGCTAAAATAAGGATTAACGGTAATTTATCATCATCTTTTGAACTGGAAAGAGGATGTCGTCAGGGCTGCCCCCTGTCTCCACTGCTCTTTGCAATCTTCATAGAACCTCTGAGCCAATGGATAAGACAAAACCAAAAAATTCAAGGTATTACACTTGGTCAGAAGGAACATAAAATAGCACTCTTTGCTGATGACATTTTAATATACCTAGGGCAGCCGGACACTTCTTTACCAGAACTAACCTCAGTTTTTTCTGAGTATGGAGATTTATCGGGGTACAAATTAAACATGCATAAAACCCAAGTTTTAACATTCAACTATGACCCAAATCATTATTCACTAAGCAAACTCAAAACTAACTGGGAGTCGGAATCTATGAAATATCTGGGGGTCAATATCCCGAAACAACTCAACAAAATTATATCACTAAACTATGATCCACTGGTGACAAAAATAAAATCTGACCTAGCAAGATGGAATATGATACCATTCTTGGGTACTGCACAAAGAATTGAAGCAGTCAAAATGAATATACTTCCACGTCTTCTATACCTTTTCCAAACAATACCGGTAGAACCTCCCAAAAAAACATGGCAGGAGCTGGACAGATGGATCTCAAGATTCATATGGCAGGGCAAGAGACCTAGAATCAGATATAGAACCCTACAGCTAAACAAAGACAAAGGTGGGCTCGCGCTGCCAAATATCAGGGACTACTTTAAAGCCGCACAAATTAAAACTTTAGTAGAGATATGTAACCCAGTCTACACTGCACAATGGAAGGAGATCGAATGCCAAATAACAAGTGACATCCCCCTACAGGCGATAATAGGGAACAATGCCTTACCTAAGCTTTTGAATAACACTAACCCGTGGATAGAGACCCCGCTAAAAATTTGGTTTAAGATAGTCAGAGAGAATCAAACTAAAGAGCCCTATCGACTTCTGCAATGGATCGCCTATGATCAGGACTTTACTCCTAATAAAACAGACACCAGATTTAAAAAGTGGAAGGAGAAAGGGCTGATAAAATATTACGATTTTTTTAAAGGGCAAATCTTAAGAAGTTTTGAAGATTTGAAAAAACAAGGCCTAATAAATCAAGACCTTTACAGGTTCTTCCAGCTTAGACACCACATAAACAATATACTTAAAAAGGAGGATTTGGAAAGGGCCCAGTCAGGTGTTCTGAAGGTCTTCTTAATGGCATATAAAGGGATCCCAGGGATCAGATACATTTCTAAAATATACCAAGGTCTTCAAGACTTAAAAGGAGACAACACATCTTATATAAAAGAGAGATGGGAAAAAGAGGGGAATTTCACTTTACAACTGGAAATATGGGAAAAGCTAAATAAACAGCAATGGAAAAGTACCTCATCCCTGCAGTGGAGAGAATTTGGATGGAAAAACTTGGCAAGATTTTTCAGAACACCTGCACAAAACAAATTTACCCATAAGGGATTGAACTGTTGGCGCTTGTGTGGTGAAAAGACTGCAAATCATTTTCATGTGTTTTGGTCATGCCCAGTTATCCACCAATATTGGACCAAGGTACAGACAATATTGGGGAAAATATTCAAAATTACAGTTCCCTTTTCTTTTGTAACTTTGTATTTGGGTTTACTACCGGACTCACTGGAAAGACGAGGAGAAAAATACTTATTCAATGTTTTAATATTGGCAAGCAAAAAAGCTCTAACTAAAAAATGGATGTTGAAGGACTGTCCTACACCTGAAGATTGGACTAACGTGATCCAAGACATTTACTCGATGGAAAAGTTGACATTCGCACTGAGACAGGACATGGATGGGTTCATGAACTTTTGGCAACCCTGGACCGCATATGTGTCTTCCATTAGAACTAATCTTTGACAAATACCATTTCAATAATGGTTCCGCTCTTTGTTCCAACGCTACTCAGATGCTCTTTTACCTTTACTTACTTTCTCTTTTTGTTTTTTACTGGTTTGTTTGGGTTTTTTTATTTGTTTTTTGTTTTTTTTCCTCTTTAATTTCACTTTTTCTTTCACTTTAAAAAAAAAAAGGGGTGTTGTAAGAATTAATCTTCCAATGTTGTCAGATATCAGAAAATAAGGGAGCATGTGATGAAAATGTAAACAATGCATTGCTGTAACGACCTGTATACCCTTTACAAAAACTTAAATAAAAAAAAAAAAAAAAAAAAAAAAGAATCCCCAGTTTGATGCCAATTAACCTAACTTGCATGTTTTTGGCATGTGGGAGGAAACCGGAGAAATCCCAGAGTAAACCCACGCAGACATGGGGAGAACATGCAAACTCCACACAAATCACTGTTGGTCGGGGGCTGGGATCAAACCCAGGATTCACCGGCCAAGGGTGACGAGTTGTGCTGCCGCAGTGCTCACCACTCTGCATTTTTTTTTTAAATTTTGTATTCGGAAACTACACTGATGACCAATGACCTGATGGCACGAATGAACTTTCAGGGCAAGAGGGGAAAGTCTGGTTTGGGGAAGAACCAAACTTTATAAAATTATTGAAGGCAATACCCAATAGGTATTTAAATATAAACTTATATACAACATATGCCATATGTTATGGCATATGTTGTATATAAGTTATATACAACATATGTAACTTATGTACAACATATGTAACTGTATATATAACTTATATACAACATATGCCTCCTTCTTCCGGCTTCTAGAGAGAGCAGTCGCACTTTCTTCCTCCTCTCCCTCCTAATCCTCTCCCTTCTGATTCCAGTTTGCAATGTTGTGTTTTAGTCGCTCTTCTTCTGCTGAATCTTAATCTAAACGGAAATTATGGATTTGGAAAGCGGCTTAAATGTGCTATTGTCACCACTTTTCAACAAGAACCGGGCCAGGGGGGAGCCCAAGAATTGGAACCTGCGTGATTCGACTGAAGTCTGGCATGATCACAGGATTTTTCTGTTTGGCCCTGGAGTTCCTGGCGTATCAAAATTATATTCGGGTGAGCTAATCAAAATGCCGACCCCAGCGTAGTTCCCCCAACAATTTCCAGTTGGGGGGAGCACGGATAGCGGCATATGGGATTAACATGGATTTACCATCTGGCATGCATTGAAGAGAGAATGGACTCTCTTGGACATGTTTACCTATGTTTCGGTAGGTGGACAACATCTGGAGCCGCTGAGTGCTTTCCAGAGAATGACTTTAAAGTTTAAGCCTGTAAATTATGAAACACAGAATCGCATAGGGGAGGAAAATTCTATTCTCTGAGCGCACTGTGCAGATTTGACCTTGTCTTTTTTGGTCCTGTTTACATTCCTCCTCGATGAAGATAAGCGGAAGGAGCGGCTCTGCTAACCCAAACAATCGACACAATTGTTGTTGTTTCAACAGACTGGACTCAAGGACAGTGTACCATCTGTCAACTTACCATCTTGCAAGCAAGAGAAGAGACTCTGGACTTGCTTTAGATCACATGATTATAACATCCATCCACTGCCAGGAGGTGCCCTCTGCTGTTCACTAGCAATTGACACACCCACACTACTGCATTCAATATTACATGACTGACACAAATACTGATACATATTTACAATACACTGACTCTCTCAACTTGTTTTGTGTGATCTATTGTCTGCTAATTGTGCATTTGAGAGTTTTTTCTTGTAATCACAATTTTGGTCATAAAATGAGCTTTATTTTGATCAACAATGCTTTTTTCTCTCTGCCTATTGTGTTTTCCCTACCCTCCCCCCGTTCGACTGGTGCCTTCGGGCTGCCCCGGCTATGGGATGCGCTTACAAGAGCGCGCCCAATGTCAAGTCAAATTTCAATTCTCCTGTATGTATTGCACGTATGGTAGTATTGACAATAAACCTTATTCATTCATTCATCATATGAGTAAATCAAGCATTTATATGAATATAATTTTTTATATATTGTTTATATAAATACAGGTATATACAGTGGTGTGAAAAAGTGTCTAATACTTGTCTAATATTTAAATTTGACGATCTGAAACATTTAAGTGTGACAAACGGACAAAAAAATGAGAAATCAGGAAGGGGGTAAACACTTTTTCACACCACTGTATCTATTTTGTTTTTATATACGTATATAATTGGTTTATATACGTCAGAATGTGCCCTTCAGCACCATAAAGGAACACAAGATGTACAGGCAGCCTGTACATCCTGCCTGAAAGATGCTTCCAACAGGGCTGGAGGAGATGATACGAAGAATCAGGAGCAGTCATCAAATCTATAGATAAGAAAACCCAGCATATATGTTTTAGGTTACTGGACCTTTTAGGTCTGATAACCTATTGTTGTGGCTTTTTGTCCATTGGATCATATACAACCACTGATGTATTTTTTTAACATGACATCATATAGGGGGGCTTTCTTTGGTATGTGTATGACATCTATCATATTTGCAGTGTTTTGCTATAATTAATAAAGTGAAAATGTGACACTTTGATTGGCTTCATGTTTTATCATGTTTACTAGTACATCCTGCAGATTTATATCCTACAGATTCAGTGTCAGTGAGGAGGAGGAACAAGTTTGTTGGGGGGGGGGGCTGTAGTACAAATTTTTATAGTGGCATGACATTAATGTTAGGGTTTTTTTGGGGGGGTTTTTTGAAAAGGGAAAGAACACAAAGTAGTAAAAGGTATAAGCTTTTCTTGGCAGCAGCTTCTGAGGACAGAATTGGCTTTTCAAATGACTTTCCAGTGCTGCTGGCGACACTCTGCAAAATGTTCCTGGAGTTATAGGAACGGCAAACTGTCAGAAAAATAAGTACTTAGCAGAAGAAGAGCAAAGCTCAAGGAAAAAAGGGAGGCATATCCCAGCAGGCACAACATGGTGAATCAACACTGAAAGAACAGTTATTGCTAACATTGAAATTACATTGAAAATACATTGTATTCATAAACTGTATGAACGTAGTGTATTCAACGTTGGAACAACGTTGCATTTTCAACGTTGGAACAACTTGAACTGGAGGTTCAAGCCGCAGCTGGGTCATACCAAAGAAAAATTTCATAAAAATGGTACTTTGTCTTCTCACTTGGTGCTTGGCATAAATAGAATAGCAAAGCTGATTACCCAGTCACAGGGGAAGGGTTGAATGGTTGTCTGTAGCCACAGGGGGAAGTACAAAACCAGTCTACACCTTGTGCTTGTCCCTAGGCCGGGTAAATGGGGAGAGTTGCGTCACGAAAAATATGCAGACCCATATTCCACTTTGGCAACCCTAAATAGGGAGCAGCTGAAAAGTGTGTGCGTTTAGTCTCCACATGACAAAGAGAGAAGCTGGCACATCACAGCTGGCAACCCCACATAAAACCACCATCACATCAGCCGAGCGCATGTGAAGTGTGTTAGCATCCACTCTGTAACATACACAAACTACCTAGTCTTGGAAGGCTTTACGTATACAAGACCACACAAGCCAACATACCCAGATACACACAAGAATGTCTGAATATTTTTCCCCCCCTGGGTCTAAATAAGGGTTCACATACCACATTCTTCCCTGCCTTCAGTGTCCCAAATGACCTCTCTGAACTTCAGTGCAAGTTCATTTTAACTACGCTAGGATCTCAGTTTTCACCATTCTGCCTGAACACATAAGGAACTAAAGCACATATAAATACACATTTACACACATAACCTGAAGAAATGCAGAACCAATTTTTTGTTACGCAACAGCTGCAATTTCCCAAAATGGCGCAAGCTAAAGAGTAACCTTTTCCCATCAGAGAAGCTACACAATTATCACTGGTGTTTTCTGAGTTTTTCTATTCTACCATTTTGATATGAACAGAGGCTGCATAAGCTCAAAAAAAATTTTCCACAGAAATTAGCACTGAAATACACAGCTCATCATGGTCCTCACAGGGCAATAAAGTGAGCCCTGCAGAAGTTGTAATGGTGGGTGTATACATGTAGTGACAAGCAACAGTTGTCACTACATGTAGTGACAAGCAACAGTTGTAATGTATTGCACAATGTTTGAAGAGTTTGCAGGAGCTCACCTGACCAACATGACATGCTTGCTGTAACCTGCTAGTATTTATTTTATTTACTGGTTTATTTAGCAGGGGCAGAGCACATTAATAAACAACTTTGCAAATGTGTCAGAGTTAGCCAAAAGCCCATTTTTCCATCTCTAGTCCCTGGATATACGTTACAAGTAACCCTAAAAAGCAGAAACAAATTAATTAAATTACAAGATATATAGAACAGAACTAATAAAAAAAAATGTTGGGATTAACTGGAGAGATTATTAAAACATCCTTAGACTATATTATCAAAAAACATACAATTAAAACATTTAAAAGATGCAACAAAGAGTACAAATCATGCAAGACGATGCGAGACGTTGTTAGTTAAAATTTGACAAAATATGCAAAACAGAATCAACAGCGATATGAGCATAGCATAAAACAAAGCAACAATAAGCCATGCAAGCAGGCACATAAAGACGGACCAAGACAGCAGAAGGTGGCATCAAGAGAAGTTCAGCACAGAAATGCTGAGGCCATTAAAAGTGCAACTAAGTTTTAGTGCTAGCAGAGCCGATTGTCAGCCATTTCTTAATTGAGCTTTAAACAATTTGTATGAATTCAATTCAGCTTTATTCATATAGCGCCACATCACAACAGAAGTCATCTCATAGCGCTACAAAATGCAGAAAAAACCCCACAATTTCAAAAAGACCCAGCAATAGACGATCCCCTGTGAGC
The DNA here is from genome assembly GCA_020510985.1 of Pholidichthys leucotaenia. Classification (NCBI taxonomy): domain Eukaryota; kingdom Metazoa; phylum Chordata; class Actinopteri; order Cichliformes; family Pholidichthyidae; genus Pholidichthys; species Pholidichthys leucotaenia. The sequence continues at coordinate 184,329,273 of CM035840.1, read as the reverse complement.
AAGCACTTAGCGACGGTGGAGAGGAAAAACTCCCATTTAACAGGAAGAAACCTCTAGCAGAACCAGGCTCAGGGAGGGGCAGTCATCTGCTGCGACTGGCTGGGGGTGAGAGGATAGAGAGGATGAAGAGGACAGACATAAAACAGATGTGGGGTTAAGAGACACAAATCCCTCCCTAATTGTAAGCTATATTGAAAAGGAAGGATTTTACCCTGTTCTTAAAAATAGAAACCGAGTCTGACTCCCAGACCCAGAGTGGTAACTGGTTCCACAGTGAAGGCGCTTGATAGCAGAAGGCTCTGCCTCCCAATGTACTTTTGGAGATTCTGGGCATTACAAGTAATCCAGCATTTTGGGAGCGTAGTGCTCTACTAAGATGGTAAGGTAATATCAGATCTTTTATATATAAGGGGGCCTGATTATTAAGAGCTTTTAAAGTGAGAAGAATAATTTTAAACTTAATTCTGAACTCTATGGGAAGCCAATGAAGGGAGGACAGAACCAGGGAGATATGATCTCTTTTTCTAGAACCAGTTAGAACTCTTGCAGCAGCATTTTGGATCAAATGAAGATTTTTTTTAAGGATATTTTAGGACAACCTGATAATAACGAGTTACAATAACCTAATCGAGAGCTGACAAAGGCGTGGATCAGCTTCTCAGCATCATTCAGAGACAAGATGCTCCTAATCTTGGCAATATTGTGCAGATGATAGAAGGCAGTCTTAGAAACAAATTTAATATGTGAATTAAAGGACAGATCTTGATGAAAAATAACTCCAAGGTTCCTCACAGAACTATTCAGAGTGAGAGTGGCAGCATCTAAATTAAGAGCATGATTTGGAAAGGAATTTCTAAGGTGTTTTGGGCCAACAAGAATGACTTCAGTCTTGTCTGAGTTTAATAGCAGAAAATTACAAGTCATCCAGGCTTTGATATCCTTAAGACAGTCATCTAACTTGGCTAATTGATTACAATCATCGGGTTTCATTTACAGGTATAGTTGTGTGTCGTCTGCGTAACAATGAAAATGTATACAGTGCTTTCTAATGATATTGCCTAATGGAAGCATATATAAACTAAAAAGAGTAGGGCCTAACACAGATCCCTGTGGATCCAATGTGACTCCAATTCTCGGACAGATCTGGGATAGAATTCCATTCTAATGCAGCTTTAACAGAGAATGCAGACTGAAAGTACTTTTTCCTGAGTGGAATCAAGAACCTAAGTCATGCCCCCTCTACTATGCATATGGGACCTTTGGGAAAAAAAAATCTCCATGGAAGTGAATGGCAAGAGATAAATTATCCTTCGATCCCCATCAAATTTTGCCATGAGTCACTCATATGTTTGTCAATCTAAAAGATAATTTTCCATGTCATTAAAGTTGTGACAGTGTGGATAGAATGCTCATAGGCCTGTAATTACAAGAAGAGAGAGGATCGTTACCTCTAAATACTGGCACAACAGCCAATTTCTAGACACCTGGAAATGTTCCCTGAGAAATGGAGAGATTAATAATTTCGGTAACAGGATTAGTTGATTATATACCAAGCTCTTTAAAGATCACTGCATTCATACAAAATGCATCTTCTGCTCAAGATGGTTTAAGAGATCAAATTACTCTTGTGACTTCTGCTTTATGATATTTCTTATGCTGAAATTAGGCTCTACTGTATTAACTGCAGACATTTGTATATACAGTGGGGAAAATAAGTACTGAACACATCAACATTTTTCTCATTGAGCATATTTCTGATGGAGCCACTGACCTGCGATTTTCACCAGATATCAGTAACAACCCAAGTAATCCATACATAAAAAGAAACTGTCGAGTTATTTGGGTTTAGCTTCAATGTCTGCCTAAACTCGACCTAGGTGTCAATAAAGGATGCTGGACAACTCCACTCCTTTTTATTTTTTATTTTATTCCTTATTACTGAAAAGAAGAATCAGACTGAGTGCCTGTAATCAGGTTGGAAATAGGGCTGCAACTAACGATTATTTTGGTAGTCGACTAATCTAACAACTATTTTTTCGATTAGCCAACTAATCATGATCATTTCTCTCATGTCCGCCATCTCTGCTTCCTGTTGGGGCTCTAGTGCATATTTTACCTCACCCATTGTTTAAGCCTGCACACTTGTGAAAATCACCTTGTTGTCAGTCTCTGCTTTAATGTAACATTTTATAAGCAGTTTCATAGTTAAATACAAAAAACAACAAAAAAACCCCCAAGAAGACTGTATTAATTATCACAAGTTTAAGGTTATATATCAGTTCATCACAGACAGCATAATGCCCAATGTCAATTAAACAATTGATTAAATATCTTAAAACTGAATTACTGATCTGCTCCAACCCACAAACCAACATTAGGTGGGCTACTTTCTATAAGTGCATTTTTTAACAATAATTCAGAAAGGTAAACCTTCATATTCAGTATTCACTGCACTTAAGAGTGATCTTTCAAGCCGTTTGATTTCATTTTAATGATTATGGTTGCAGGTTTTTATTTATAAAATTACAAATTAGGATATTCTGAATAACCCAGATGGACTAATATTCAGAATGAGGGCTAACATTAATGAAGATGAAAAAGAAATAGCGACTCCTGTAATTCAGTCATTGACTGCATTCAACACGTTAGCCATGACTTAAACAGCTCCGCCCTCAGCAACCAGACCGCTTATTGTCAAACAGCTAACAAACAACACATTAACAGGATTGTCATTTTTCTAAAGCTTGAAACAGTTGGAAATTGAAAATAAAAAGTGGTAACTTTCTTTACTTGCTAAAACTTACCAAGCAGCTGTAAATGTCACGGTTCCCAGGTGTCATTGTTCCAGATGCTTATGCATCACTGTAGTGCTGCCATGATGGGAAAGGTCTGCTTTGCCAAGTCTGCAGTTTACTTCTTTTGGGGTTTTTTGTTTTCTGTGAAATATTCCCATACTATAGAAAGTCTGGGTCTGCCTTTTTTTTTTTTTTTTTTTAAGCTCTGCTCCACTTCTACCCGTTTACTATCCTTCCACTTTGACATGCTGTGCTCCTCCTCTTTTTTCACTGGAAATTGTTCACGCATGCCAGACAACAGAGGCGCTACTGCTCACAGCAGTTCGGGTCGTGCATTGCAGTTACAACTGAACATTTTTGCGGCATGTATATAAACTTTATAATTAAATGATTTGCCAACAATAAAAATCTTTGTCGACAACGTCGACTAATCATTTCAGCCCTAGTTGGAAATAGGTTGACAACCTTTAAAAGAAAAGACAATTATGTCAATGAAATCAGCTCATTCACACACGATAATTCATTCTCATTTTAACCACCTTCAAGTTATATCAAATACATGACCATCTTTGGCTTCTATGAATGTAATATTTTAATCTATTCATTACAATTTAATCCATTTATTGTAGCAAAGGTTTTTAACACTGTTTTTAAATAAGATTTCCAATATTTCTATACCAAAATGAACCACTCATAACCAAAATGGCAACCCCGTTTACTTTGACAAATTAAACTCAACTTCATCCGTATAATTTTACTACTACACCCACTAACATAACATCCACATTATATGTTTACATTTCTAAATTATAAGCAAGATTAAGAAAACTAAACAGCCAATTATCCAGTCATATGACCAAAAATACACAACACAAAATCTCCACAAACAATTAGTCAATTAATTAGACATGTTATCTGCAGAAACCATCAACAATACTGTATAAGATTTACTGCCACACAACTGATTATTCCCAGTTAAATTATTACAACTTTATCTCCAAGGACATCTATACATTGAAGCTCACAACCTCAGGAGCCATGCTGAACCAAACCAAAGACCCACACCTGGCTTCCTAAATCAACACTTTCTCCACCTGCCTACCAGGAGATTTAGCTACTGCCACACCTGTCCAGCTGAACACTGCCCCCATGAGTGCCACTTAAAAATCCCCATTATACTTATCCTAACCCAAATCCTTTGACTAACCAAAGAAAACATTGAGAATGGAAAAATACACACAAAGTCCAGTGACTGAGTGTGCAACAGAAATCAAGGCAACTGTGTTCACAAAACAAGTTATATTTAATAAAATGGAATAACATAGGGAATAAGTATTGAACACGGTTGGTGGAATTCATTTAATATTTAGAAGAAAACCCTCTGTTGGTAATAACAGCTTCCAGATGCCTCCTGTATGGAGAAACTAGGCGCAGGCATTGCTCAGAAGTGATTTTAGCCCATTCTTCCACACACAAATTTTGAAGGTTCCGTGGGTGTCTATGAACTCTGATCTTCAGTTCATTCCACAGATTTTCATTTGGATTCAGGTCAGGTGACTGGACCATTCTAGCAGCTTTATTTTCCTTCTCTGGAGCCAGTTGAGAGTTTCCTTGGCTGTGTGTTTAGGATCATCGTCTTGCTGAAATGTCCACCCCCGTTTCATCTTCAGCATCTTGGCAGATAGCAACAGGTTCTTGTCAAAGATGTCTCTGTACATTTGTACATTCATCTTTCCTTCAATTATATGAAGTTGGCCTGTACCATGTGCACCCCCACACCATGATGAGATGTGCAGTGCAATTTCTCCTCCAAACATATTGTGTGTTGGGGCATCCAAAAAGCTCAATTTTGGTCTCATCTGACCAGACTATATTCTCCCAGTATTTTACGGGCTTGCCCAAATGTTGTGCAGCAAACTTTAAATGAGCTTCAACATGCTTTGTCTTCAGCAATGGAGTCTTGCAAGGTGAGCAGGCATAGAGCCCATGTCGGCTGAGTGCATTACTTATTGTTTTCTTTGAAACAGCAGTACCTGCTAACTCCAGGTCTTTTTGGAGCTCTAGATAACTAATAATATGTTTGACTCCTCTATCCGAAATCTTGAGAGGAGCTCCTGGTTGTGGCCGGTTTATGGTAAAATGATGTTCTTTCCACTTCTGGATGATGGCTCCAACAGTGCTCAATTCAGAAATGTGCCTGTAGCCAATGCCACCATTATGTCTTGCAACAATAAGGTTGTGAAGGTCTAGAAAAAGCGCTTTGCTTCTACCCATCATGAGTTCTTTGTGGTGTCACAATATGATATTCACAGACCTTTTTTAAGGCATTCAGTCAAAACTTAACCAGCTGAAATTAATTTGCATGGATGGGGGATGGGATGGCTTCCTAAATTCTGATGGATTTCAGCTGGTTTCTTTGCTTTCTATGCCTTTTTGCACCTCTTTTTCTTCATGTGTTCAATACTTATTCCCTGTGACATTCCACTTAAATTAAACTTGTTTGTGAACACAGCTGCTTTGACTTCTTTGTATGTATGGATTACTTAGGTTGTTACTGATATCTGGTGAAAATCTCAGGTCACTGGCTCCATCAGAAATATGTATAATGAGAAAAATGTTGACGTGTGTGTTTGTAGCTACAATCTTTAATAATGTTCTGTAACATTTCTGAAACTCTGACTATCCTATAAGTGTAGGAACAAAAAAAAGTAAGTGGTTCCAAATATTTCATGAAGCTGTTCCTCATATAAACATTTCAGTTCCTCTACACATTATGCAAGAGCAGTCAAGTTGAGGGTGTGACACACTGACGATTGTTTAAACAGACAACTTGGCTTGTGTCCAAAAACACATACGTGCCTAAAAGAATGAAGCAGCAGAGTGAAAAGCAAGGCAACAGGCAGAGAAGGCAAGTGAGTGAAAGACCTGAGGTTAAATAGTGTGCAGGTTGATATAGACCACTTATTACACAAGAACAACAATGGTCACAATGGTCTGAAAACATGGGGATGAGAAAACTTTGCTAAGCTTTGTGGGAAACATTCATGTAAACAACCAATCCCCACAGGACACAGTCAAATTACTGTGCTGCAATATCTTGAGGACAAATGAAGACAGTGCACATCATGGCCTAACTTATCTTCCCAATAACAATTTCTGTTTTTTTTTCCCCCAATGGATACCAACTGAGTTGTGTCTTAAAGGACTTGAGACATTTGTTTTCTCTTTTGAATTACATATAAAATGAAATACAGACACACCTACCTTTCGGCTGCTTCCTATTTGAGGTCACCACAGCAGATCATAGGTCCAGGCTTGGGACCAGCACAAGGAGTACCACAGGCTTTTTTGTGCTTCGCCCTATGGCTGAGTAACCAACTTTCGTTTCCCTATTCTATTATGCTAAGCACCAGGCTAGAAGGTGGAAAGTACCATTTTTATGGTCTATGGTATGACCTGGCTGGGGCTTGAACCTAGAACCTTCCAGCAGTGGGATGGATGCTCTGCCACTAGGGCCCCAGTCTGGTGAATGAAATCTTGTCAATTTTAACTGTCATGTGAACTTTGGCTTTTACCTGGTGTGACAGTTGCCATCTCCCCTTTGGAGTTGGGATGCGCACCTGTATGTCATTATTACCTCTGCCAGGCCGAAGGCCAGGAGGTTATGTTTTTGCCAGCGTTTGTCTGTTTGTCTGTTTGTTTGTCTGTTGGTTAGCAAGATAACTCAAAAAGTTTTGGACGGATTTCGATGAAACTTTCAGGCCTTGTTGGAAATGGTACAAGGAAGAACTGATTAAATTTTGGGGATGATCCGGATCACCGTCTGGATACAGGAATTTTTTAAAGGATTCTTTAACATTGTGAGATACGGCCATTTTCAACATGTGTGCAGGGGCAATAGAGGGCGCTGGTCGTCGTGTCTGACGAACACAAACTCCGCGTTCTTCAAAGTTTTAGGCACAAAAGCACGCGGAAAACAGTAGTGAGCAGGGCCCGCCACCGTGCCTGTGTTTGCGCTACGCTGCAAAAACTGAGACGGGCAGCTGTGCGGCGCGGGATTATTTGGCAGAAATTCCCCGGGCAGCCATAGGGGCTGCGCAAAAACCAGCTCTCTGCCGGAGAAGCTTCCAAATCCTCTTTTTTTCCGCGGAGCGCAAACCCAGTAAAACCCACGGCAACCTGTCTACCCAATTTGCATCCGTCAGTGAAGCCCTCAGTGCTGCTTTCAGTGATCTATGAAGACGCTCGCAGCCTGGGACTTTGCACATGAAGGAGATGGACACAACACCAACACTTGTTTATTACCTCCGCCAAGGAGGTAATGCTTTTACTACTGAACCACTAATCCTATCATTGTGAATCCAATTGCTAGTCATATGTTTTCATGGTCAAGGAATCTGAAAACATACACACAAACACTGTATGGGGGGAACTGTGGCGCTTGGCGGAGGTCTGCGCTCTCTGAGTGCTTTTCTAGTTCTTTCAGGTGATCAGCTGATTGAGGAGTGGCTGACTGGCAGAAGGTGCTAATGGGCGGCTCCATAAAAGAGGAGCTGTCAAGCCCGCTGGCAGGGCTGTCATCTGTGGGCGTTTGAGACTGCTCTCCTCTCCTGGGCACACCGGACCTCTTTGAACTCTTGTTGTTTTAGTTTACGGCATGTTTTTTGCACTTTTTGTAAATAAACACTTTTCACTTTTAAGTTAATCCTCATGCATCCTTTTTATTTGTTATGGCTTAGAGCCATGTCATAACACCTGCTAAGTGTACTGCAAAATCTAAAGAAAGAACATGCTAAATATACATATCAAAACACGGGGGGAAAAAAACACTGCCTTTTGAACCCAAAATTCACAGAAATATCATTTTTAGCCAATATTGCCCACCCCTGGTACTAACTCAGGATTTACACCAACTCCGGATGCAGTATGTTATGGTTGCAATCCGGCCTCCGTAGCAAATAGTTCCCATTCTCAAATTTCTAATCCCCACCTGGTCCAGACCACTGCGGAATGAATCTGGCTCATCAGATTCGGTTCGCTAATGAAACGCAACAAGTCTATTTTTGTCAGATGCCAGATAAAATCTGCAAGGAAATCCCACGGTTTCTCACGTCATTTAATAGCCGTTTGATCATTAAAAACAATTCAAGGATCCTCCGTTATTTTCTGAGGTCTACTCCTCCACCACTGTGTCACAGAAGGTAAAAACTTAACATGTTCTTCATTAAATTAAAATTAACGGGCTACTTACATTTTATTTAGAGCCCAAAAATCCAGGTGGGGAGTCACTACATCACACTTCCTTGCTGTCATCACATGATCGCGATCGGTTCATCTCAGTCACTCTCTGGTCTTTCTCGAGATCTTGCATTATTTTGTATAATTCTCGCATGATCTTGTATTTTCAAACCCTGTTCTCATCTAAGCCACTGCAAAACACAAATGGATTTGGTCGGGACAAACACAAGGATCCACCCGCACTACATCCGGAGTCAGTGTAAATCCTGGTTAAGTCACATTTTGCTTGAGGTTCGAATACTTATTTCACTCAATCAAATGCAAATCAATTTATAACCTTTATTTGATGCTTTTTTCTGGATTTTATTGTTGATATTATGTTTCTCTCTGTTAAAATAAACCTATCATAAAAATTATGGACTGTTCACTTAATTGTAAGGGGGTAAACGGATATTCAGCAGGGGATCAAATAATTATTTCCCCCACTATGTATACTCTTACACTTGCATGTTAACACAGAATTTCGGAGTGATTTAAAATAACATTTAACTCCAAACAAATATTATATGTCAATAGAAATTAGTATCTGAAATAACAGCCTGTTCATTAATACAACATTCAAACCCCTACAACAAACGTTCCATATGACCGCAACTTTTTCCTTTTGCTCATAAGCTCATCCACTGCAGAGTGACTTAAGACTGGAGCTTAAAGCCATGTCAACTGTCAGTTGACTCACTGTAAAAACAACAGTGAGAGGTCCTCACCTGTAATATCTGGACTGCAGGTAGGTGGAGCAGACAGCTTTGGAAGCATGGCTGGCTGAGCCGAAATCAATGACCTTGACTCTGTAAGGCTGCCTGGAGGGGTCTACCAACATGATGTTCTCTGGCTTCAGGTCAGCATGAATCAAACCCAGAGACTTTAGCTTCTTTAAGGCTGTTGCCACCTGCACACATTAACATATACGTAAGAATATTCAATTGAAGATTGTACAGTACATTACCAGGCTGTAAAATAAGGTATACCTCATCTAAATAAAATCATGGTACGTTTGAATTGTTATGAGTGTTGTGCATTTTTGTGTTTCTGTGCCTTTTTGGGGAAAAAAGTACCTGCTGCAAAATAGGCCTGATAATTTTGAGTGGCAGTGGGCTGAACTTGTTCTGTTTGAGATAGTCATATAGGTTCTGCTCCAGCATCTCAAACACCAGGCAGGTGTGGCTGCGGTGCTGGAAACACTCCAAAGCACGCACCACATTGTGCTCCTCTGCATGCTCGCTGCTTAACCGGGCCAGGATTTCCACCTGAAGGTTCATAAAGAAAACAGCATCAAACATGAATAAATGTAAACTAAATTTAAAAAAATCTGTTGTATAAATTTCTAAAATTGTGGGTTTTTTCCCCTTTGGTAATGCCCCCCCTCAAAAAACTAACAGCAGTGACAACCTTCTTGGGACAGTATACCAGCATTCTGAAATAAGCGCACAATTTTTAAGAAAACAGTAACACATTTGTTATGCTTTAAAAACAAAAACATAGAAATACTTACCTCAATTTGTCCCTGACGTGCATAGGATGGGTGATTCTTCAGTATTTTGACAGCTACCACTTCGCTTGTTCCCCTCTTCCAGCACTTGACCACTTGGCCAAATGTGCCGCGACCTAGAAACTCCAAGACCTCATAGCTGTTCTTCACTGAACACAAAACCTCATGCTGAACTAACTGATAGTCACCATCTCCTGATCCAGTTCTCGTCACTGTAGCTCTCCCAACTGCTTCTGTACTGCCATTAGGCCTGATTTCAGTCCTATCAACCCCAATGTCTGCTGCCACATCCAGTCTGTTGTGTTGTGTTGGCAGGTCCCTTCCACCACTGACTCTGACAGTCTCTGCATTGTTGCCAGTGCTGCTTTGCGACATGGGCACAGGTGGAGGAAGTGAAGGTAGAGCAGATACCTCCTCTACTATCTGCATGGTTCCAACACAACAGTTCTCCAACAGTTGCTCTCTACCTTCGCCTGTCTTCTGCTTACATCTCTGAGCAACACCTGTGTCTGGAAGGCTGGCGTTTCCTCCTCTTGCCTGTGCCCTTCTGTTTCTCCCCTCCTCTGCTCCTACACAGGACTCACTCAGTAGGCTGCAGTCCAAGCATCCTTCTGAAGGAGTTCCTCGACTGTTCTTACAAAGCCTTACTTTCTGCTGACCTCTGCTCTCACCAAGACACTGCTGACCCTGGTCCCTGGAAGGAACTTCTCCCGGATTTTCCCAGCTTCTCTCTCTTTGTATTCCTATAGTCTGTGATCTCCACGCCTCCCTTTTTCCAAGCTGTACTCCCCTGGGTGGCTTTCCTGAATCGGCACCTGCCGAGGATGGGATTATGTTGTTAGGGTAGGCGATACCGTAGTTGACTCCGATCACATAGGTCTTGGGTGGGGGTCTGTGCTGAAAGGCTTTGCTGGTGTTATTACTGCACTGGACTTCCCCTGTGTGTCTGCTGGTACCACTTCTGCTGGTTCCTAAGGCACTTGTCTGAGCTGAGTGCATCTGTGATGGGTAGACCAAGACTTGCGAGGCCATACCTAAAGAACACAAACATATTCCATTATTACTTAGAAAATGTTTTAGTTCTGGGAAACAATTTTTTTTTAATTAATTGCACCTTTTTCAGAAAGTGACTGTGATTAATCCTTGTTTATTTTAAATTGAACTAATTAGTTGCGATAAATCTGAAGGAAAGCTGGGGGGGCTACAGTGATTGTGCATAGACACTAGACTAACGATTATTTTAGCAGTCGACGAATCTAACCATTTTTTTCCGATTAGTCGGCTACTAGGGCTGAAAAGATTAGTTGATATTGTTGATAACGTTGACAAATATTTTTATTGTCAACAAATCATTTAATTATAAAGTTTATATGCATGCTGCGGTAATGTTCAGTTGTAACGGCAATGCACAACCGGAACTGCAATGCACGACCAGAACTGTTTAGGGCAGTAGCGCCTCTGTTGTCCGGCATGCGTGAACAATTTCCAGCAAAGAAGAAGACGAGCACATTTACAGCTCTGAGTATAGCGAATGTCGAAGTGGATTAAAAAAAAAAAAAAAAAGGCAGACCCAAACTTTCTGTTGTTGGGGAACATTTTACAGAAGACAAAAAAAAGTAAAATGCAGACTTTGCAAGGCAGACCTCTCTTACCACGGCAGCACAACAGTGATGCATGAGCATCTGAAACAACGGCACCCGGGAGCCACGACATTACCGTCTGCTACCGTCATTCATTTTCTTGCCTTGAGAGAGAGCAGTCGCATTTTTCTTCCCTCCTCTCGTCTGCCTTCCTGACCTATTCCCAGCTTTGCAATGTTGCGTTTTTGTCTGCGTTTAGTCGCTCTTCTGCTGAATCTTAATCTAAACGGAAATTATGGATTTGGAAGCGGCTTAAATGTGCTATTGTCACCATTTTTCAACAAGAATCGGGCCAAGGGGGAGCCCAAGAATTGGAACCTGCGAGGAGACTCATGGACATTGGAATTCATGCGTCTGTGGAAACATTATTGGTTATGATCTCAGGACTTCTATTTTTGGCTAGTAAAAATTGAAGGAAGGTGAGAGAGCTGATCAAAGCGGACCCGGCAAGCTCCTTCATCAAATTCGACCAGTTGGGGAGGGCACGAGCAGCGGCAAACGGTGAACTGAATGACAGTGATTCAGTGGAGGAATACATCTGGAGCCCTGTGCTCTCCATGGAAAAAAGTTTAAGCCTGCACATGGAAATTATGAAAGCACAGAATTGCACGGGTGAGGAAAAATTCTATTCTCTGAGTGCACTGTGCTGATTTGATTTGACCTCGTCTTTTGCCCCGTGTTTACATTCCTCCTGACGAAGATAAGCGGAAGGAGCGGCTCTGCCTGCTAACCCAAACAAAGACACAGTTGTTATTGTTTCAGAACTCAGAACAGGATTTATTGCCAAGTACATTAACAGTAAACAACTGATAACATACGAGGGATTTGACTTGACACTGAAAACGACATGCATTTCCGGTGACGCGGCAGCGTCGATAACACGCCTGTCATCAGACTAGGAACATGAAGCATAGGGAAGAAAAGGATAACACAATAGGAGAGAGCAAAAAAGCATTGATTGTCAGAATACCGGTCATAAATGATCAATGTTGAGCGGATCTTGATCTTGAGCATTCAACAGATGAACGCTCAAGGACAGTGCACCATGTGACAATTTACCATTTGCAAGCAGAGCGAGAGACTCTAGACTGTTTAGATCACATGACTAACATCTATCTACTGCCAGGAGGCGCCCTCTGCTGTTCACTAGCAATTGACACCTACACTTGCATTCAACATTACACTACTGACACAATTACTGATATACAGTATATTCACAATACACCGACTCTCTCAACTACTGCTTTGTCATTGTGTGATCTATTGTCTGCTAATTGTGCATTTGAGAGTTTTTTTTCTTGTAATCAAAATTTTGGTCACAAAATGAGCTCTATTTTGATCAACAATGCTTTTTTCTCTCTCCTATTGTGTTTTTCCCTATCCTCCCCCCTCTTCACCCCCCCCCCCCCCCTATATGACAGGCACCTTTCATGGCTGCCGCGTCATTGGGATGTGCCTTTCGTGCGCGCCCAATGTCAAGTCAAATTTCTTGTATGTTTACTTGTTTACTTGTAAATGTGCTTGACAATAAATCTGATTCTGATTCTGCTGGGTAAGGTTTAGTGAGTAAAGAAAGTTAGCGCCGCTTATTTTCAATGGCCAACTGCTTCAAGCTTTAGAAAAATGACAATACTGTTAGTATGTGCGTTAATGTTAGCTTACCTGTTTGACAATAAGCTCTCTGGTTGCTGAGGGTTGAGCTGTCATGGCTAACATGTTGAATGCAGTAAATGACTGAATTACAGGAGTCACTATCGCTTTTTCATCTTTGTTAATATTAGCCCTCATTCTGAACATTAATTACACTGTGTCCAGCTGAGACAAAATGGCATTTAAATGCCTCCCGTCCACGTGAGACGGAACGTTAAAGAGGTATTAAACAGTGGCTGAGGTAAAATATGCACTAGAGCCCCAACAAGAAGTAGAGATGGTGGACATGAGAAAAATGCTATTAGATGACTAGTTGAAAAAATAGTTGTTAGACTAGTCGACTACTAAAATAATCTTTAGTTGCAGCTCTATCGGCTACTCACGATTATTTCTGCCATAACCACCATCTCTGCTTCCTGTTGTCACAGCTCTTGTTCGGGGCTCCAGTGCATGATTTACATCACCTATTTAAGTCTGCACACCTGTGAATATCACTTTGATGTCGGTATCTGCCTTAATGTAAGTAGCCAATTATAAAAAGTGCCCAAAGCTAAATAAAATAATGGCCCATGAAACACGGTGGAAACTTGAACTTACAGCTGAACTGAATTTTGAGTTGTCATTACCTGTAAGCCATAATCATCAAAATTAAAAGAAATAAACACTTGAAATATATCACTCTGGGTGTAATGATTCCAAAGTTGTCATAGCCAGGAGCGGTACTGGGGTTAAGCTCCCAGTGCTCATAAAATAAATGTGGTTTATTAAATATTAGGTCTCTAACTCCCAAGTCTCTGTTAGTCCATGATCTGTTAATTGATCATCAGATTGATTTAATTTCCCTTACAGAGACTTGGTTAGGACAAGAGGATTATGTTGGTTTAAATGAATCAACTCCCTCTGGTTATTTAAACTGTCAAAATCCCAGAAGTTCTGGTCGTGGAGGAGGAGTAGCATCAATTTACCATTCCAAATTACTAGTTAATGTAAAGCAAAAAACATGTTATAATTCCTTTGAGGGCCTGGTCCTCAGTGTTGGGCACTTTAGCGATTCCAGGTTAAACCCAGTTTTATTTGCCATAGTTTATCGTCCCCCATCAACCTATTCAGAATTTTTATCCGAATTTCCTGATTTCTTAGCTGATTTAGTGCTGAAATCTGATAGAATAATTATAGTAGGGGACTTTAATATACATGTGGATGTAGATAGTGACTGCCTTAATGTGGCTTTTAATTCAATATTAGACTCGATTGGGTTTTCTCAGAAAGTAGGAAATTCTACTCATTACCTCCACCATACATTGGACCTTGTTCTGACATATGGCATAGAAATAGAAAATCTTGTAGTGTCTCCTCATAACCCTGTACTGTCAGACCATTGTCTGTTAACCTTTGATTTTACTATTTCTGACTATTTGGCTCCTAAAGAAAAATATTATCACAGTAGATGCCTCTCAGATGATGCTGTGTCCAAATTTATGCAGATTGTTTCCTCTATGCCATGTGTCAACACAACGGAAATAAGCTATAGACAGCTTGCTCCTTCTGTAATTGATAACATGGTGGATAGTGTTTCAGCTTCTCTGCATCAGGCTCTAGACTTGGTGGCCCCCTTAAAAAAGAAAAAGTCTAATCAGAGATTTTTAACTCCTTGGTTCAACACAAACTCGTAGCTTAAAACAGAAGACTCGTCAATTAGAAAGAAAATGGCGCTCTACTAATTTAGATGAAATCTATTTAGCTTGGAGAAATCATCTTTTAATTTATAAAAAATCTCTTAGAAAAGCTAGAACGAGTTATTACTCTGCATTAATAGAAGAGAACAAGAATAATCCCAGGTTTCTTTTCAGTACTGTAGCCAGGTTGACAGAGTCAGGACTCTGTCAATCCTAGCATCCCCTTAGAGCTTACTAGTCAGAACTTTATGAACTTTTTCAATAATAAAATTTCATCCATCAGAGATAAAAATCAGATTCTTCCCACAGTTAACTTAAATACTGTAACTACTACAACTCCTTCTATTGATGTCTGTCTTGAGTTTACTCCAATCGACCTTTGTGAGTTAGACAAAATAGTTTCCTCTTCCAAACCCTCAACTTGTCTTTTAGACCCTATTCCTACTACGTTATTTAAAGAAGTCTTCCCACTTATTGGTAGCTTTATTCTTCATATAATCAATTCTTCATTAACTTTAGGCCATGTACCGCAGGCTTTTAAAACGGCTGTAATTAAACCCTTACTCAAAAAGCCAACGCTAGATCCAGGAGCTTTAGCTAACTATAGACCAATCTCTAATCTCCCTTTCATTTCAAAAATCTTAGAAAGAGTTGTTGCTACGCAATTATTTGACCACCTGCAGGGAAATGGTTTATTTGAGGAGTTTCAATCTGGGTTTAGAATCCATCATAGCACTGAAACAGCCTTAGCGAAGGTCACTAACGACCTCCTCATTGCATCTGATAATGGACTAGTTTCTGTACTTGTCCTTTTAGATCTTAGTGCAGCTTTTGATACTATTGATCATAATATTCTACTTGATAGATTAGAACACTATGTTGGACTTAATGGAACTTCGTTGCAGTGGTTTAGATCTTATTTATCTGATAGGTTCCAGTTTGTTCATGTAAATGATGAGTTTTCTTTCAGCTCAAAGCTTAGTCATGGAGTTCCACAGGGATCTGTGCTTGGCCCTACTCTTTTTAGTTTATATATGCTTCCGTTAGGCAACATTATTAGAAAGCACTGTATACATTTTCACTGTTATGCAGATGACACACAATTATACCTGTCAATGAAGCCAGATGATACTAATCAATTAGCCAAGTTAGAAGCCTGTCTTAAGGAAATCAAAGTTTGGATGACTTGTAATTTCCTGCTATTAAATTCAGATAAGACTGAAGTCATTCTTGTTGGTCCAAAAAACCTTAGAAATTCCTTTCCAAATCAAACTTTCAGTTTGGATGCAGTTACTCTTTCTCTTAATAGCTCTGTGAGGAACCTTGGAGTTATTTTTGATCAGGATTTGTCCTTCAATTCACATATTAAATTTGTTTCTAAGACTGCCTTCTATCATTTGCGTAATATTGCCAAGACTAGGAGCATCTTGTCTCAGAGTGATGCTGAGAAGCTGATCCACGCTTTTGTTAGCTCGAGATTAGATTATTGTAATTCTTTATTATCAGGCTGTCCTAAAACATCTTTAAAAAGTCTTCAGCTGATCCAAAATGCTGCAGCAAGAGTTTTAACAGGTACTAGAAAGAGAGATCATATCTCTCCGGTTCTGGCCTCCCTTCATTGGCTTCCCATAGAGTTTAGAATTAAGTTTAAAATCCTTCTTCTTACTTACAAAGCTCTAAACAATCAGGCTCCTTTTTATTTAAAAGATCTGATACTACCGTATCATCCTAACAGAGCACTACGCTCCCAAAATGCAGGTTTACTTGTAATACCTAGAATCTCCAAAAGTACAATGGGAGGCAGAGCCTTCAGTTATCAAGCTCCTCTCCTGTGGAATCAGCTGCCAATCTGGATTCGGGAGTCAGACTCGATCTCTGTTTTTAAGAATAGGGCTAAAACCTACCTTTTTGATATAGCCTACAATTAGGGAGAGATCATGTGTTTCTGAACCCTCCCTTAGTTATGCTGCTAATAGGTTTAGTCAGCCGGGGGACCTCCAGTAATGCACTGGGCCTCACTCCTTTCCTCACTCTCTATGAAATATTTTTTTTTTTGCTGGTCATTAACATTTGTTTGTTCTCTCCCATAGATTGAGTCCCCATCGTGCTGTTTGCTCTCTACATGTCTGTTCTTTTCTTCTTCTCTGTCCCCTCACCCCCCAGCCAGTCGCAGCAGATGACTGCCCCTCCCTGAGCCTGGTTCTGCTGGAGGTTTCTTCCTGTTAAAAGGGAGTTTTTCCTCTCCACCGTCGCCAAGTGCTTGCTCACAGGGGATCGCCTGATTGCTGGGGTCTTTCTGCAACTGTGGGGGTCCTCCCTACAGTTGATAGTGTTATGAGATGACTGTTGTTGTGAAATGGCGCTATATAAATAAAGTTGAATTGAATTGAATTGAAAATGCTCCTTACGGCGTGCGTCTCGAAAAGCCTCTGACAACTAAGTCCAACTCCTAGCCTGCCCGTGTGGTTTAGTCTCTAAGCCCGGCGGAACTGCTTTTACTAATAGGAGAAGGGGCGAGGGCGGATCTCTGGCGCCTTAAAACCAGATGCTTCGGGTAGATGGTGGCTCGTCAACCTGGGAAGGTAGCCCATCTAGGGGAAGGTAAACCCTGATTTCAAACCTCCGCTGCCTTGCGGCACACCCGGTCACAGGAAAGGCTTCGGGAGTCAACCCTGAGGAAAAATCCGGAGTCGGAGCCCCTAAGGCAGTTCTCTGTTGTGCTCAACATCGTTCTGGCAGCTCCTGCGACGGCGCTGGTGCCAAACTATAGCAGCCCTGCTGTTCCTTTGGATTCATCAGTGACGTGGAGAGGGGGGGACATGCTGCATGGGTAACATCTTGTCCTCCATATCTTCCTGCCCAGGCTTGAATCCTACCAATGCCCAACGCTGGAAGGTAGAACACCGGTGCGCATCGGCCTGTTCAGCCACAGGCGGTGCTGTTCCAGCAGAGTAGACGTTTAGGATTCTCTTCCATGGTCATCATAGACCGATGGAGGCCGACGATGATGGGTGTAATTAATCTACATGAGTTTCACTTTTTGAATTGATTTAAATAAATTAACTTTTTGATGATATTCTAATTTATTGAGATGTACTTGTATGTGCTTGAAACAGCCGTTACAAAAATGCCTATGGTATGCTGACAATAAAACTTGTAATATCTAAAAACGCCAGCAGCACAAACAACACTTAAAACAGCACCAAAAAAAATAAATAAATAAAAAAATAAAAATTGACAATTTCCCGTCAATTTGGAGCAAGTGGGGGAGCTGACCTCAGAATGACCCCTATAAAATATTCTTTAATATCTTAAAAAAAAAAAAAACTTTATAACAAACAAAAGATGCTCTCTCTCCCATGCCCGATCCACCTCCTACTCTAATCTTATTCAGTCTGCCTCAGGAATACCAAAAGAACTCTTCTCAACCATGAACAGATTCTTAAACCCCCGAGTCAGCAGTTCCAAGTCATTCACGGACAGCAAAGGCACCTCCTTCCTTTCTTCCAAATTAAAATAGTCAACATCTACAGCAGCTTAACCACCACTGTTTCAGCTCCTCTCCCAACTACACCCCCCTCCCAACCCAGTCTCTTCTACAGACCTCTCCAAATTCATCACTGGAATGAAAACTGCGACCTGCACCCTGGACCTCATCCCTTCACACCTTGTCAAGGCATGCCTTTCCCCCCTTGCCCCTCTAATCACTGCAGCAATAAACTCCTCCCTGTCTACCGGCCTTGTCCCACCATCTCTCAAAATCGCCACGGTCCCCCTCATTTAAAAAAAAAAAACTTGGCCTCAACTCTGACATCTCTAACCATTTTCAACCTATCTCCAACCTACCCTTCCTGTCTAAATTATAGGACGTGTTGTAGCCTCTCAACTCAAAGAAAACCTGTCTCCCAATAACCTGTATGAAACACTTCAATCTGGATTCTGCTCTCATCACAGGACTGAAATTGCCCTCTTAAAAATCATAAATGACCTCCTCCTCTCCTATGATGCTTGAAACATTAACATTCTCATTCTCCTTGATCCGTCACCCGACTGGAAACCATCTTCAATATCATTGGCACTGTCCTCAACTGGTTCAGATCATATCTCTATGACAGACGATTCATTTCCACCAGCAACTGCAACTCCCCCACTGCTCCCCTACCTCAAGGTGTCTAGGGATCAGTTCTCGGCCCCCTCCTCTTCACCATCGACCTATTCCATCTCGGAGACATTGGGCCATATTACTCAGTGACGCAGAACGCGTTTATGGGCGTGTCCAAGTTCATTTCCTTATCGCAAGAGTGTAAAAACGAACCTTCCGCTAGAGCATGATGCGAAGAGGCCAGTCTAATCATTCAGAGGTCTATTTTGGATAATCCAATCTAAAGCGCTCCTTCCCATCCCTTAAATGCAAAGAGGCGCATTATCTAAAGTGAACTGTGATCATGATGGTTTAAGACGGGTTTTGCGCTGACCAAAGCCTATGTGTGTGAGCCAAAATGTACATGATAGTAATGCTGGTTGGTAAAAAGGAAGACATCAATCACAGTTGATGCACAGTTATTCATGTTAAAAAGAACACACGGTGAAGAAAGGGCTGAAAAATCAGTTGAATGCGCACGGACGGTCATCCATGCACTTTTCAGACAGACTTTCTGCCATGCGCCAGTGTTTTTCTGTCAGTGCATTGTCTGTTCTTTATGCCCTGCATCAAGCCATCAAATTACAAGTAGACAGTGCGCCCGTTATGCATTCGGAGGGGGTGCCTCATTTCAAAGAGGTGTGGCAGCGCACAGTCTAATGTGCATTACTATTATGGTGCATTCCATGAGAATCTGCTTTTGATCAGAAAAAAGAAGGTCTAGCGTCAGAAGTGCATTGTTTAATGATATTTCAGTGACGTGTTTTGACATCGCGCAGCTCCGGAGCTCAGGAAACGGCATGTGCTGGGATCTTTTAACAATCATAATCACCCGTCATTTTAATTATATGATGAGCACACTAGTTTGTTTTTTTTTTATTATTCCATTCACAGTCATTTAAATTGTGGAGTCTATAATTAGGCATTAATGTATGATTTTTTTAGGGAAATGAATGAATGAACATGGAGCACGTGTGCCAGTGTGTTCCAATGAGATGAGCGGTGCATTGGGGGGGGGGGGGGGGGGGGGTGTTGTTTTCATCACTGGCTATGTTTACATGGACACAAGTAACCGGATTAAAAGCCTGATTGGAATAAAAATGCTTCATGTAAACACGCCAATCTGAATATTCTAACCAGATCACGCTCATGCGGATCAAAATTTCATTCCGATTGAGAGGGGTGGGTTATGCCGATTGTTAATCCGAATGGTGAGCATGAAAACACTTATTCTGAACACAGGGCAGAAAATATGTCTACTGCGCATGTCTGTACACCAACCGCACGTCGACGTGACGTATTTCCGCCTTCTTGCTTCTTCTTCTACTATTTTTGGAATGTCGAAATGTCGACGTGCGCATGTCACAATGATTTATTCCGTTCAAGCGTGTGACACATGGAAACGCACGTCCTAATCTGATCAGCTTTTTCAGGATCCATGTAAACAGTAAAATTCTGATCTGAATTGTAATCAGATTGATGAAATTTTGCCCATGTAACCATGGCCACTGACTTATTAGGTATTAATCTGTTTATTTTTAGTGGAATACATGAACGAACAAGGAGTGTGCAGCGTTTTACTTTTCACCAACTCCCCAGAGAGACAGGAGATGCGTCCACATTTACACTGGCCATGCGCCTCGGGTTTCCAGCCCAGGAAGCTCCCTGACAGCCACCTGTAAGACCCCGGCAGAAGCTTGCTTCATGGCGGGGGCCGGAGGCGGCAGATCGCCTCCTTCCCTCCTACCCGGGACAGACAGGGGAGACTCAGTCGGCGAAAGCGACAGGAAAGGGAGCACTTCATTTCACCCACAGCTGGGAGCGACTTCCACGCCATCGTTAATGAAAGTTTATGAAAATTTGCACAGACATCATCCTCTTTTCTTCATGTCTGTGTTGCATCCATGCGCACATTAAACAATTCAGCTGATTTTTTCAGCCCATTCTTAACCGTTTGCTCTTTTTAACATAACTAATAGGCATCAACTGTGATTGACGTCTTCCTTATTACCAAGCAGCATTAGTGTCAGGTGCATTTTGGCTCACACACATGGGCTTTGGTCAGCATAAAACCCGTTTTAAACCATCATGATCACAATTCACTTCAGATAATGCACCTCTTTGCATTAAAACACCTCTGAATGATTAGACCGGCCTCTTTGCATCATACTCCGGTGGAAAGTTCGCTTTTACGCCGTTGTGATAAAGAAATGAACATGTTCTGCATCAGACATCTGATGAACCAACCCCATCGTTGTAATATGGCCCCATGACTATCCCAGCGCATGCCGTTTCCTTAACTCCGTGATGTCAAAACACGCCACTGAAATATCATTAAACTAGAAAAGCACTCAGAGCGCATACCTCCGCCAAGTCTCCTTCCGTTTGTCATGGATCACCTCCAAAATGTAATGGGTTTGTGTGTAGGCCTATAGCCACTTGTGATGAAAATTGCATCAAAGTCTGTCCATCAGTTTTGGAGTATTGTTGCTAACACACTGTGAGAAGATAAGAGCCTTGGCTGAGGTATGCATTCTCAGATCATCACCAAAATATAATGGGTTTCTCTCTAACCCAAGAACCACCTCTGGTGAAAATTTTATCCAAATCCATCCAGTAGTTTTTGTGTAATCCTGCTGCACAAATACAAACAAAGCCCTTGGTGGAGGTATGCACTCTCAGATCATCACCAAAATCTAATCATCTATTCCCCGTGCCATTACACACCTTTCCTGAAAATTTCATCAAAATCCATTCATCAGTTTTGGAGTATTGTTGCTAACACACTGTGAGAAGATAAGAGCTTTGGCTGAGGTATGCATTCTCAGATCATCACCAAAATATAATGGGTTCCTCTCTAGCCCAAGAACCACCTCTGGTGAAAATTTCATCCAAATCCATCCAGTAGTTTTTGTGTAATCCTGCTGCACAAATACAAACAAAGCCCTTGGTGGAGGTATGCACTCTCAGATCATCACCAAAATCTAAACACTTCTTCCTTGTCCCATTTCGGACTTGCCCTGAAAATTTCGTCCAAATCCGTTCATAACTTTTTGAGTTATGTTGGTAACAGACAAACCCCAGTAAAAACATAACCTCCTTGGCGGAGGTAACAACGCGCTTCTGATGACAGACCTCCTTTTTCCTGATCAAAAGCAGATTCTGATGAAATGCACTATAGTAGTGTAATGCACATTAGATTGTGCACCACCACACCTCTTTGAAATTAGGCACTTCCTCCGAGTGCATGGCAGGCACACTGTCTACTGGTAATTTGATGGCGTGACAAGGCATAAAAAACAGACAATGGGATGACAGACAATAACACTGGCGCACGGCGGAAAGTTTAAAAAGTGCGCGGATGACCATCAAAATAGGGTCCATTATCCACCGCCATGGTCTCCAGTTCCATTGTTATGCCGATGACATCCAGCTCCTCTTCTCCACCAAGTCCATCACCACTATCACCCACCTAACCTTGACAAACTGCATTGCCGAGATAAAATCATGGCTCCAACTCAACTTTCTACAACTGACCTGTGACAAATCTGAAGTCATTATCATTGGTCCACATTCTCTACTCAAATTCCCCCACAACTTGACCCTCAACATTGATGGCTCCCTAATTTTCCCCTCTCCCCAAATCCATAACCTTGGCACCATCTTTGACTAGACACTTTCTTTTGAAAAACTTGTTAAACATCACCAAAACAGCCTTTTTCCATTCAAGGAATATTGCCCGCTTCCGTCCTTCCCTCACCCCAACAGCTGCTGAAACTCTCATCCATGCCTTCATCACCTCCCAGCTCGACTATTGCAACAGCCTCCTACATGGACTATCATCAAAAACCCTCAACAAGCTACAACACATTCAGAACTCTGCTGCTCGTCTTCTCGCCCATACTCGTATCCGTGACCACATCACCTCTATTCTCTACAAGCTCCACTGGCTACCCATCCCCCAGAGAATTCATTTCAAAATCCTCCTCATGACTTACAAAGCCCTCAACAACCTGGCACCACCCTACCTCACCGAGCTCCTCCATCAATACAACCCCTCCCGCACACTCCACTCTACTGATGCCAACCTTCTACGGCCCCCCTCCGGACTAAGTACAAGTCGTGGGGAGACGGGGCCTTCTCCATTGCCGCTCAAACCCTCTGGAACTCACTCTCTATAACCATCAGAAGCTCCCCCTCACTTCCAGCATTAAAAAAAAATAAATAAAAAAATAAAAAATCATGAAACACCCATCTATTCAACACTGCATTCACTCAGACACTTTTCTTTTCTTCCCCTAAGTAAAGTGTGGTAGAAATTTATTATTCACATGTTCATCATGGTGGAAATTTACTGCTATATACCAAGCTGTTGTGTAATTTAGGTGATGTGCAGTTATGTTTAAATGTCTTTCTTCTTCTGAATAATTGCTACTAATACATGCCCTGAGTGTAACTACGATCAGTGGAATAGTTACTGTCAGAATGTTCTAGTACTTGCTAGGTTTGAAGGCTACTACCAGAATGTTCTCGTACTTTCTCAGCCAGTTTCTATGTATCCATATAAGGTAATGTGGGGGAGAGCTCTGGGAGTGCCTATAAAAACAAGGAGCCTCCTTCGTTTGAGCAGAGCAGTGCAGAAACCTCAGGCTGGTTCTCTTACTTCTCTCCTGCTGGCAGTAATAAAGGGAATTCAACATGGTAGATTCGTCTGATTATTTTCTCCAGGATGTTACAAGTGGGCTAGGAAATATTCGGTTACATTTCTTGGTGTCAGGAAGTGGGACAGTTGTTCGCCAATCTTCGCCCGTCGACGTAGGTTGATCACCCCGAACGGAGTTTGGCTTCTTCCACCTAGTTGGCGACGGGGGTGCAGAGGCGACAAAGGGGCGTCACACTATCCAGAAGAATCCATTTTACAAGTCTCCTAAAGTTAAAGTAAGTCAAATTTATTGTTCCTTTTATGCAAATTGTATTGGTAAATTGTCAGTTATGTAGTTCACCTCACTGGACCAATATCTGGACAAATTCTGGAGTCCGGCGAGTTGATCTCGTGGCAGGACTAAATTAAAGGCAGTGTACAGTACCTGTTTTAAACGGGTTTGGGGACATAGCTAAATTGAAGGCAGTGTACAGTACCTATTATAAATAGGTTTGTGGTCATAGCCAAAAGTAGACGGTGTACAGTACCTGTTAGAAGCAGGTTTGGGGACATAGTCTCAATTCACAGTGAGACGCGTTGGCACGCCTGGGGATACCTGGGGTGACCAGTGGTCAAGATAAGGACGCATTAGCACGCACTTCAGACATTTAGTGGTGACTATCAGTCATATTGGTCAGTAATGGATGGGGTCTTGCAGGTCGAGACCAAATGGTGTCCCTCCAGCGCGGACGGCCCAAAGGTGAAATTCATGACTGACAATTATGGTCCTAAGAGTGTGGAATTTATTGAAAAATAGATCTGCCAAGCTGAATTTCCTCCGGGGGAGGGGGGGGGGTGTCCTCAGTTGAAACAATAAGGCATAAGCTGTGTACAGTTTGGTCAAACTTATAATTTTTAAAAACAACGGTGGTGCGTTTCTCGGTGCAGGGTGCGACTCCCGCAGCCATTGTCTCTGTGCTTCTGTGGAGCACGAGGGGAGTGGGGAATTCAACCACTCTTCCCCCACTCTCTGGGCAGTACAGTGTGAGTGTGAGCGCGCGGTGATAGCGAGAGGGAGGAGGGAACGCCCCCACCTCACTCTGCTACAATTGTGTAAACTAGTTGTCAATGAATAAAGTTTTAAGGAGATTTAAGCTCTCCCGCTTTTGAAAAACAAGGCATGCTTCGCTGTCCCAAGGACGAACACGCCCACATCCGCGTGTCACTAAACGGCTTTACACTGCGCATGTATAGAATCAGCCGAGTGATGCCATCTTAAGTCCACTTAAAGCAAGTGTCCTTTAGCCGCCATCTTAGAGTAGAGACCCTGGGCCTTAGTGACGTCACTGGGTTTCCTCTTCCGGGAGTGCAGACAAAAACTGCTTCTATTTTGTGGTCAAACATAGGGACTGCATCTTTTATTTAAACTTTTAATCTTTAAAGCCGATTTATAACCAAAAAAATTAAGTCTTCAAAGTAACTTCAAAGCAATCCATATTATTCGTAATAACCTAAATTTAACAACAATTTAAAGTTTCTATACAAAAAGAAGCAAAAAAGAAATTTGCTGACTGCTCTCCATTCACTGCATAGATATACATACAATAGGAACATGTAAAAGCATCTACATTATATTTAAGCACTTATGTAACCACATTTATATATTGTAATCTTTTAAGTTAAAAGCAAACATATTTACACATTTTTAAGCAAAATTCCAAACTTTGAAGCTATATGTGTGTTTATTTTCCCGTTTTTAAATGTGACATGGTGTGATTCCTCCTACAGAATACCCATTTTAGCTTAAAGTGTACCTGTGGTGGTCGTGAAAAAAAAGATATTATATTGAGCCCCTGTCTCACGTTCTAGTTCAAGTTTAAGTTGAAATTCACGTTCAAAGCAATTTGATATAAATCCATTGCTGATGTACTGGTTTAGCTATGTCAGCAAAACAAGGGTACAGCCATACTAGCGGCTACATGGCCTTCCAGGACGCTTCCTGTGACGTAATTTCGTGGCTACCGCGATCTGGATCAGTATTGGCTGAGCCTCGAGTACCCGGATGTGCAGCAGCTTTGGGGATATTCAAATTCAAACGTTTATTTCAAACTCAGGGTTCATATTAAATGCAGAACTGAAACGAGTAGAAAATAAATAAATAAATGCTTAAATTCGGCGGGTCCTATTGTCTGATCTGAGGTCGTTAACAGCCGCAACACGGCAGATTAATTCGGCTCCTCCCTCACCGCTATAAAGAGCGGCAGACAGCGCGTTGCGTTGTGTGAGGACCAAAATTCAAACGTTTATTTCAAACTCAGGGTTCATATTAAATGCTGAACTGAAACGAGTAGAAAATAAATAAATGCTTAAATTCAGCTGCTTGTCTCATCTGATCTCGTAACTGCCGCAACACGGAAGATGATTCTACAACTATATACAGAGCAGCAGACACTCGGTGCTCTTGTAAAAACAAAAACATACAATGCGATATGGATATCGCAACATGGCGGAATGTAAAGCCTTTGGATGTCTGAATAATAAGCGAAAAAAACAAAGAAACACTTTTTTTGTGTACCCAAATCCAGCTCACCTTGTCAGAAGATCGGAGCGGAAACAGGGCACAGACGAATAATTTCAGACGAAATTGCGTTGTGTGTGAGGACCACTTCGTCACTTTAACCCTCAGAAGACCTTTCTGGCTCAAACCTGTAGCCATGTTGGACAAATTCTTCCTCAGAGTCCGACAATTCAGCCATAATAGAATAAAAACACTCACAACAGCACCCTAGTCTCTCATACAGGCGGAGCATTGACTGTTGAGTATCAACGAAGTGACGTCACATCCGCATGTGTCATGGCTGCGCCCACAGTTTTCATTGACTGCCCATGGCCAAGGTCCTATTTGAATATATGTCTGGTGGTATATGGCTGGCAAAAATTATTCACCAAAATAAGAAATACTTTTTCATAATGTTTTCAAGTCAAATGCGTCTTCACGACCACCACAGGTACGCTTTAAGGATTCTATCAAATGCTGATGTTTATTCAAGAGTGATCTTAAAGTAGGATCAAACCTGTGCATTTTTAACAAATAGTTTTAGTGATTCATTGAATATTTAAAAAAAAAAAATGTTGATGCAGTTGCAGTTAGAAAACTGCTGTGGAAATGTGGTTAACTGAAGCAAAGACATGGAGAGATGAGCAGGAAGTGGATGGAGAAAAGAAAAAATAAGAATGAATGAACAGGCAAAGAAAGAGACAATATAAAGCACACACCACACAAAAACAATTTTCACACTCTGCTGGGGATCCTAGCCCCACCCTGTGGGCGAGATCGTCCTTTACCCCCCGCCCCCCATCCCACTAATCCCATTACTGTGGCATTGTATCCAGCTCTGCCTGGGCCACATTCATTCACACCTGAAGATGACAATGCCCCTCCTGAGCGTAAACATAACCCGCTGACCCTGCAGACTGCTTTGAAACACAAGGGTAGCAAGGAACTTGATGGACTGATGAAAGCCTTAATTCAAGGGCCAACAGCAGTGGCCAGTAGGCGGGAAACTGTTAAACCTAAACCGGACCTGTCCGCCACTATGCCTATGGTAGAAGTCACGGGCCCCAATGGACCCCAAGTGGTGTTTAGGCCGTGGGCACCGGAGGATATTCCAAAGTTTGCTGCCACGCTGCCCCAATTGGAGAATGATCACGTGTATTTCTGCGAGCAGCTCGAGGCGTTCTGCCAGACATATTGCCCCACGTTCCATGAGCTGCGCCGTATAATGGCCCAAAAGCACACTCTCACCAATATGGCAAAATGAATGGCACACTTCGATAAGGATTGGGGCACCACAGAGGATGAGCACAATAAGGACTACAAGCGTGCTATTAACAGGCTCATGGAGGTCATCGTTGAACATTGTAAAAAGACCTCAGACCTGACCAGGGTAGCACAGTGTAAGCAGAAAGACGATGAGACCCCTGGCAATTATTTTCATCGGTTGAGGAAGATGTTCAATGGGGCAGCAGCCATGAAATGCTTGGCAGACTACATGATGGACAAAGGGGCCTACGGTACTCATCTGAACATGTGGTTCACGGTGGGACTTCTTCTCAACTTGGCAGCAGACGTGAAACAAACCTGTATTGGATGGGAGTCTCAAGCCCTGGAAGAGGTACTCTGTCATGCTGAACATCATTACAGAAAGTATGAGACAGTTACAAAGAAGAAAGTAAGGGCAAAGGAAGATAACCTGGAAAAGGCCCTGCTCACAATGGCTCAGTGGGTCCCCACTCCAAATCTGCGACGCCTGGGCTCTTCTAGTGGCCCAAATCAGTGAAGAGCATGGTGGCAGACATTTTAAATGGCAGAAGCGATGGAGGTACGTAAATACAATGACAATCAAGACGAACAGGAGCTTTTGCCGTTTAGCAGCAGAGGAAGAAAACAGACAGGCAAAAAGACGGACATATGTTCACCCAGTATTGGCAGACTGCACAGTACTTGCCTCTGGCAGGAGTTTCCGGGCGCATGCGCAGTTCCTGGCTCCACTGATGGTGAAGGTGAGCTAAATGTGTGTTTATTTCAAAAACAAAGCCTTATCTCAGAATTCTGGCAAATTAAAAGTCAAGAAAATATGGCAATACAATGATACAAGCCTTTAGTTGCATTTAATTTTGACCGGACGAGCTGAAACAGACAGGCGGGGGACACACACACAGATGCATTGAGTGATTACCGTATGCCTCGATTTTCACCAAGGCATAATTACCCATGGCTGCAATCTACAGATATAAATTAGCTGTTAGTTTACTTTGGTGCAGTTATCCTTATTAACACTAGAAGTCCCAGAGAGGGGCCATTTGGCCTTTTTACCTAGAAAACCCATAGGGGGACCAACAAGAGGCCACAAGAGGGCCAACTTCTGGGACTTCTAGTTTAAGGATTATCCATGCAAAAATAAACAACTGAAACAAATAAATCAATGAAAATTGAAGTGTAGAGCTACAGCCTGAAAACTGTAATTCTTGCCTGATTTTAACTGTTTGCTTCCTTGTAAAAATATTTCAGATTGGCTATGATCTGAAAATCAAAGGCACAAAAGGTAATGTAATAAAACACGTGATGACTTGAACTTTATTCATTATTGCGACTTGACTTGCTTAAAAAACGATCATTTTAACAGGAACTTGGATTTTACTTTGATCCAGATATATGAATTACCTGTAATAAAAAAAATACTTCAATTACATCCATTTTACCAAGAACACAAATCACTTATTTTATTGATGTCTACAATTCAAAGACGAGCACATAAAAATTACAGGACTGAATGTGATAATGGGAAGCTTAAAATATTTCAAGGGGAAAATCTGTAAAATATACAACAATTTTTTTTTTAAAAATTTAAGAAAAGAGTGAGAAAATAATTGAAACACACTGCATTTGTCTTACAAGAGAAAAAAAAGTCCATTACTATTTGAATGATCAGTTTGTTTAGCTTCAATTATCAATTCAAAGATGATAGACTGCAATAGATTTGGGAAAAAGCACTTCCTGTACGGTTTTATTAATTATTTCTAGCACAACACTATCCTCAGCCTGCTTGTAAATAAGAGGCTCAAATCATGAGTAAACATGAGTAAACAGTTTAAAAACCCTTTCAGTTTGTGCCTCAGTCTGGCAAAATTTCCATATACGGCTTTGTTATCAAAATACACTAATTTAACTCACCTTTACCGTCACTGCAACTGGGAAAAATGTACTGTAATAACTATGCCAGGCCAGTAGAGGTAGCAGTGCACTTTTTTTTTTTTTTTACAGCCCCCCATGCCACAGGCACTGAGGCATCAGCACCTTGGTGCTTTCATTTTTATTTTGCATTCGTTGCAAATGCACTGGAACGATATGGACTTGATCTTAGCAGCTTCAGAGTGTATTAATCTTTTAAAAAAAAATAAATTGTCACAAAATATAGATCAATAAAATTTTGAACAACTATCAGAAAAGGTCAGTACGTGTTAAGTTAAATAACAAGCACTCATGGCATGACAACAGCATGAGCATTTTAATTTCGGGGTAAAACAAACAGCTGCAGGTGTCTGCATTTACCAACATTAAAATACCCAAGCACGGTGTTGTGGTTCTTTGTGGCTCTGACTAGATTCTACGTCTGCTCTAAGGTAAATTTAATTATGTCCAAAATCTTAACAAAATGCAACCGACTTCATTGTAGCGGAGATGGATATATCTCAGAGCTTTTGTTTACAGTGTTAGCATTTTAGCAGCAGAGCGAACTAACAGAGCTACTGTCTGAGAGGCCACTTTTTAAGGTCATCTTCCCATTCCTCCATAGTTGTGGGAAGTGGTATGATTACTCTTTTTGAGATGCAAAAGGCTGTGTTCCTGCATTTTTTCATGCATAATGTAATCCATTAATTAAATTATCTTGCTATGTGTGCAAGATGATTTAAGTATGCATTTAAAAGTAAAGTGAAAGGTACTTTTCCAAGTAACTAATTACTTTAATCATGCAGTAATTGGTAAAGTAACTCAATTACTTTCAAAAAGAAGTAATAAGTAACTATAATTAGTTACTATTTTTTTAGTAACTTGCCCAACGCTGATTATCACAAAAGAATAAAACATTTCAAATCTAAGTTAGTAATTCACACCTAAATAAAAAGTAATAAACATAGCCTAACTAAGTTTGGAATGACGTATCTCTGGTTTTAAATGTTCATGATGGAAGTGTTATTACTGTCCATTTCAAACAACTAAAAAAACTTTCAGAATTCAATTCAACTTTATATAGTGCCATTTCACAACAACAGCCATCTCATAGCACTTTCAACTACAGGGGAAACCCCCACAACTGCAGAAAGACCCCAGCAATCAGGTGATCCCCTGTGAGCAAGCACTTGGCGACGGAGAGGAAAAACTCCTTTTTAACAGGAAGAAACCTCCAGCAGAACCAGGCTCAGGGAGGGGCAGTAATCTGCTGCGACTGGCTGGTGGGGTGAGGGGATAGAGAAGATGAAAAGAACAGACATGTAGAGAGCAAACAGCATGATGGGGACTCAATCTATGGGAGAGAACAAACGGATGTTAATGACCAGCAAAAAAAATATTTCATTGAGCATGAAGAAAGGAGTGAAGCCCAGTGCATTACTGGAGGTCCCCCGGCTGTCTAAACGTATTAGCAGCATAACTAAGGGAGGGTTCAGAGACACATGATCCCTCCCTATTTGTAGGCTATATCAAAAAGGAAGGTTTTAAACCTTTTCTTAAAAACAGAGATCGAGTCCGACTCCCAAATCCAGATTGGCAGCTGGTTCCACAGGAGAGGAGCTTGATAACTGAAGGCTCTTCCTCCCATTGTACTTTTGGAGATTCTAGGTATTCCAAGTAATCCAGCATTTTGGGAGCGTAGTGCTCTGTTAGGATAATAGGGTAGTATCAGATCTTTTAAATAAAAAGGGGCCTGGTTGTTTAGAGCTTTGAAAGTGAGAAGAAGGATTTTAAACTTAATTCTAAACTCTATGGGAAGCCAGTGAAGGGAGGCCAGAACCGGAGAGATATGATCTCTCTTTCTAGTACCTGTTAAAACTCTTGCTGCAGCATTTTGGATCAACTGAAGACTTTTTAAAGATATTTTACGACAACCTAATAATAAAGAGTTACAATAATCTAATCTAGATGATGACAAGATGCTCCTAATCTTGGCAATATTATGCAAATGATAGAAGGCAGTCTTAGAAACAAATTTAATATGTGAATTGAAAAACAGATCTTGATCAAAAATAACTGCAAGGTTCCTCACATAGCCATTAAGAGAAAGAGTAACCACATCCAAACTAAACGTTTGATTTGGAAAGGTATTTCTAAGGTTTTCTTTGACCAACAAGAATGACTTCAGTCTTATCTGAATTTAATAGCAGGAAATTACAAGTCATCCAAGCTTTGATTTCCTTAAGACAGGCTTCTAACTTGGCTAATTGATTATTATCATCTGGCTTCATTGACAGGTATAATTGTGTGTCATTTGCATAACAATGAAAACGTATACAGTGCTTTCTAATAATGTTGCCCAACGGAAGCATATATAAACTAGAAAGAGTAGGGCCTAGCACAGATCCCTGTGGAACTCCATGACTGAGCTTTGAGTTGGAAGAAAACTCATCAACATGAACAAACCGGAACCTATCAGATAAATAAGATTTAAACAGCACAACGAAGTTCCATTAAGTCCAACATTAAGTGTCCTAATCTATCAAGTAGAATATTATGATCAATAGTATCAAAAGCTGCATTAAGGTCTAAAAGGACAAGTACAGAAACAAGTCCATTATCAGATGCGATGAGGAGGTCATAAGTGACCTTCACTGAGGCTGTTTCAGTACTATGATGGATTCTGAACCCAGATTGAAACTCTTCAATTAAACCATTTCCCTGCAAGTGGTCAAATAATTGCATAGCAACAACTCTAAGATTTTTGAAATGAAAGGGAGATTAGAGATTGGTCTATAGTTAGCTAAAACTCCTGGATCCAGCGTTGGCTTTTTGAGTAAGGGTTTAATTACAGCCATTTTAAAAGCCTGCGGTACATGGCCTAAAGTTAATGAAGAATTGATTATTTGAAGAATAAAGCTACCAATAAATGGGAAGACTTCTTTAAATAACCTGGTAGGAATAGGGTCTAAAAGACAAGTTGAAGGCCTGGATGAGGAAATTATTTTGTCTAACTCTCAAAGGTCAATTGAAGTAAACTCATCCAAACATATCAATTGAAGGAGTTGTAGTAGTTACTGTATTTAAGTTAACGGTGGGAAGAATCTGACTCATTTTTTTATCTCTGATAGATGAAATTTTATTACTGAAAAAGTTCATAAAGTCCTGACTAGTAAGCTCTAAGGGAATGCTAGGATTGACAGCATCCTGACTGTCAGCCTGGCTACAGTGCTGAAAAGAAACCTGGGATTATTCTTGTTCTCTTCTATTAATGCAGAATAAAAACTCGTTCTAGCTTTTCCAAGAGATTTTTTATAAATTAAAAGATAATTTCTCCAAGCTAAATAGATTTCATCTAAATTAGTGGAGCGCCATTTTCTTTCTAATTGACGAGTTTTCTGTTTTAAGCTAAGAGTTTCTTTGTTGAACCAAGGAGTTAGAAATCTCTGATTAGACTTTTTTTTTTAAAGAGGCCACCATGTCTAGAGTCTGAAGCAGAGAAGCTGTAATACTATCTACCATGCTATCAATTACAGAAGGAGCAAGCTGTCTATAGCTTATTTCCGTTGTGTTGACACATGGCATAGAGGAAACAATCTGCATAAATTTGGTAACCTCATCAACTGAGAGGCATCTATTGTAGTAATATTTTTCTTTAGGAGCCAAATAGTCAAATAGTAAAATCAAAGGTTAACAGACAATGGTCTGACAGTACAGGGTTATGAGGAGACACTACCAGATTTTCCATTTCTATGCCATGTGTCAGAACAAGGTCCAACGTATGGTGGAAATAATGGGTAGAATTTCCTACTTTCTGAGAAAACTCCAATGAGTCTAATATTGAAATAAATGCCATATTAAGGCAATCACTGTCTACATCTACATGTATATTAAAGTTCCCTACTATAATTATTCTGATTTCAGCACTAAATAAGCTAGGAATTCGGCAAATTCGGATAAAAACTCTGAGTAGGTTGATGGAGGACGATAAACTATGGCAAATAAAATTGGGTTTAGCCTAAAATTGCTAAAATGCCCAATACTGAGGATCAGGCCCTCAAAGGAATTATAACGTGTTTTTTGCTTTACATTAACTAGTAATCTGGAACGGTATATTATTGCTACTCCTCCTCCACGACCAGAACTTCTGGGATTCTGACAGTTTAAATAACCAGAGGGAGTTGATTCATTTAAACCAGGGGTCGGCAACTCGCGGCTCCGGAGCCGCATGCAGCTCTTTCATCCCTCTGCTGCGGCTCCCTGTGGCTTTGGAAAATAAATAATGAGTATTTAATTAAAATGTATTTTATTTTAGTTCATTAGTTTTTAAAATGTAATTCTAAATTTGAAGATTATGGTGATCTTGTAAAATCAAAAAAAAAAAAAAACGTGTTAAAGTTTAATCACCGTCAGCGAAAATCAACACGATTACATAAGCGCTCATCGCTTCCCCGGAAGTCGTCTCCCGCGATAACCCAGATGTGTTGTGTTCAAGCTACTGCTGTATTGCAGTAGCTTGACAGCCCTGCGATTGGATAGTTGCAAACGATTGGACCAATCAAATGGCTCGTTGTATGCTTTTTCAAAGATTCATGGCGGCGTGTTCTCAGGGATGTGATTTTCTGCTAATTCGCCGAATTCCACTTTATTTTATCTTCCAGGAAGATAAAGTACGTTAAGTGGCTGCACGGTGGCGCAGTGGTTTAGCACTGTGGCAGCACAGTTTTACCCTCGGCCGAGGGACCGCGGGGATCATGAGATCGTGGGTTCGATCCCAGCCCCCGACCAACAGTGAGCTGTGTGGAGTTTGCATGTTCTCCCCGTGTTGCGCGGGTTTACTCCGGGATTTCTCCGGTTTCCTCCCGCACACCAAAAACATGTAGGTTTAGGGCGCTCGCGCACGCAGCGACCAGCAGCCGGTGGCTTGTCACCAGACTGCAAACCAAGTCTACCTACGGGTAACAAATAAGTAACAAAAAAAAAAAAAAAAGTACGTTAGCGGCTTGTGGTCCACGAACGCAGTGAAGCTGCGCCTTTTCAGGCAGGACTGGAAGTGGCATATAGCCACTTCCGGTAATCGGTATGGCCAGGTGGAGAGTCATTAACTCTACAACGGCTGTATGAGCTGGGCTGGCGTGAGGGAGGAAACGGTAATAAAAGTTAACCATCCCCTTTTGTGATTCCAAACAGTTTGAAATTGACAGTGCACAGTGGACATTGACTCATAACTTTTTAATATTTCTAAGACTTGGCTGCATCAGTGATTGTGCAAAATGAACTGCTCAAGTCTCAATGGAGATTGAAACTGGTGATCTGAAATGAATGCTGAAATTATAAAAAGTAATGGTATGTTGGAATTTTATTTCTATTATGGAACAGATAAAATTAACTGATTTTGATTTGATCAAGCGTTAAAGCATGTGATGGATAATGCTTGTTGGAATATTTTAGGAGTGCTATCTTCTTGAAACATAAGTCAATATTATACATTAATAAGTGGCATTCAGCTGTTTGTTTTATGTCATTTAAGCACAGTTCTGGTACTTAAAAATCATAAAAACCCAGGAGCTTCGGGGGGCTTTGCCCCCCTTGCCCCCCACCCCCCACCCCAACCCACCGGGGCTCTGCCCCGGACCCCGCTGGGGGACTATGTCCCCCAGACCCCCTGCTGAATTTTCAGATAATTTCCCCAACCCCATAATAACATCACTGGTTCGTGTTGAAATTCTAAGCTTTCGGTATTGTTTTCAGCGGAATTATGACATTTTTATCGAAGGATCAGGAGTCATCAGTGCTAGAAATAGCACTCTCCTTTCAACCCAATGTCAACCTTCAACCCAATGTCTTTTTTTTTTTCGGAGTTCAAAATGTTTTTGTTGCATGCAGAAATGTAATTTTGTTTTCTCTGCAGGAGTTCCCTGATTTCATAAATGCAACACATTATAGTTTGTTTATACATAGCATAAAGGGGAAAAAAAGTTATTTGCAGTGTTATTTCATTTTAAGTGTCAAAAGGGTTTTTGTGGCTCCCAGTGTTTTCTTTTCTGTGGGAAACGGGTCCAAATGGCTCTGAGTGATAAAGGTTGCTGACCCCTGATTTAAACTAACAATCCTCTTGCCCTAACCAAGTCTCTGTAAGGGATATTAAATCCATCTGATGACCAATTAACAGATCATGGACTAGCAGAGACTTGGGAGTTAGAGATCTAATTTTTTTTTTTCCACAATATCTTTATTGAACCTTTTTTTTTTTTTTTTTTATTTAAGTTTTTGTAAAGGGTATACAGGTCGTTACAGCAATGCAGTGTTTACATTTTCATCACATGTTCCCTTATTTTCTGATATCTGACAACATTGGAAGATTAATTCTTACAACACCCCTTATTTTTTTTTTTTTAAAGTGAAAGAAAAAGTGAAATTAAAGAGAAAAAAAAAAAAACAAATAAAAAAAACAAACAAACCAGTAAAAAACAAACAAAAAGAAAAAGTAAGTAAATAAAGATAAAAGAGCATCTGAGTAGCATTGGAACAAAGAGCAGAACCATTATTGAAATGGTATTTGTCAAAGATTAGATCTAATGGAAGACACATATGTGGTCCAGGGTTGCCAAAAGTTCATGAACCCATCCATGTCCTGTCTCAGTGCGAATGTCAACTTTTCCATCGAGTAAATGTCTTGGATCACGTTAGTCCAATCTTCAGGTGTAGGACAGTCCTTCAACATCCATTTTTTAGTTAGAGCTTTTTTGCTTGCCAATATTAAAACATTGAATAAGTATTTTTCTCCTCGTCTTTCCAGTGAGTCCGGTAGTAAACCCAAATACAAAGTTACAAAAGAAAAGGGAACTGTAATTTTGAATATTTTCCCCAATATTGTCTGTACATTGGTCCAATATTGGTGGATAACTGGGCATGACCAAAACACATGAAAATGATTTGCAGTCTTTTCACCACACAAGCGCCAACAGTTCAATCCCTTATGGGTAAATTTGATTTGTGCAGGTGTTCTGAAAAATCTTGCCAAGTTTTTCCATCCAAATTCTCTCCACTGCAGGGATGAGGTACTTTTCCATTGCTGTTTATTTAGCTTTTCCCATATTTCCAGATGTAAAGTGAAATTCCCCTCTTTTTCCCATCTCTCTTTTATATAAGATGTGTTGTCTCCTTTTAAGTCTTGAAGACCTTGGTATATTTTAGAAATGTATCTGATCCCTGGGATCCCTTTATATGCCATTAAGAAGACCTTCAGAACACCTGACTGGGCCCTTTCCAAAACCTCCTTTTTAAGTATATTGTTTATGTGGTGTCTAAGCTGGAAGAACCTGTAAAGGTCTTGATTTATTAGGCCTTGTTTTTTCAAATCTTCAAAACTTCTTAAGATTTGCCCTTTAAAAAAATCGTAATATTTTATCAGCCCCTTCTCCTTCCACTTTTTAAATCTGGTGTCTGTTTTAATAGGAGTAAAGTCCTGATCATAGGCGATCCATTGCAGAAGTCGATAGGGCTCTTTAGTTTGATTCTCTCTGACTATCTTAAACCAAATTTTTAGCGGGGTCTCTATCCACGGGTTAGTGTTATTCAAAAGCTTAGGTAAGACATTGTTCCCTATTATCGCCTGTAGGGGGATGTCACTTGTTATTTGGCATTCGATCTCCTTCCATTGTGCAGTGTAGACTGGGTTACATATCTCTACTAAAGTTTTAATTTGTGCGGCTTTAAAGTAGCCCCTGATATTTGGCAGCGCGAGCCCACCTTTGTCTTTGTTTAGCTGTAGGGTTCTATATCTGATTCTAGGTCTCTTGCCCTGCCATATGAATCTTGAGATCCTTCTGTCCAGCTCCTGCCATGTTTTTTTGGGAGGTTCTA
The DNA here is from genome assembly GCA_020510985.1 of Pholidichthys leucotaenia. NCBI lineage: Eukaryota > Metazoa > Chordata > Actinopteri > Cichliformes > Pholidichthyidae > Pholidichthys > Pholidichthys leucotaenia. Next base: position 184,292,345 of record CM035840.1, on the reverse strand, counting down.
CCGGTATCGTTTGGAAAAGGTATAGAAGACGTGGAAGTATATTCATTTTGACTGCTTCAATTCTTTGTGCAATACCCAAGAATGGTATCATATTCCATCTTGCTAGGTCAGATTTTATTTTTGTCACCAGTGGATCATAGTTTAGTGATATAATTTTGTTGAGTTGTTTCGGGATATTGACCCCCAGATATTTCATAGATTCCGACTCCCAGTTAGTTTTGAGTTTGCTTAGTGAATAATGATTTGGGTCATAGTTGAATGTTAAAACTTGGGTTTTATGCATATTTAATTTGTACCCCGATAAATCTCCATACTCTGAAAAAACTGAGGTTAGTTCTGGTAAAGAAGTGTCCGGCTGCCCTAGGTATATTAAAATGTCATCAGCAAAGAGTGCTATTTTATGTTCCTTCTGACCAAGTGTAATACCTTGAATTTTTTGGTTTTGTCTTATCCATTGGCTCAGAGGTTCTATGAAGATTGCAAAGAGCAGTGGAGACAGGGGGCAGCCCTGACGACATCCTCTTTCCAGTTCAAAAGATGATGATAAATTACCGTTAATCCTTATTTTAGCTGTTGGTTTTTTATATAATGCCTGTATAGTTCTAATGAAGTTGTTATGAAAATTGAAACTGGATAAGATTCTGTATAGAAAAGACCAGTCAACCGAATCGAATGCTTTTTCAGCATCTAATCCTAATATGACTGCATTTAAGTTATATTTTTTTATATGATGAATTATGTGTAAAGTGCGTCGAATGTTGTCTTGTGTCTGTCTTTGTCTTATAAAACCTGTTTGGTCTAAATGAATTAGGTCTGTCAGTATATTCTCTAACCTTTTGGCAAGGATAATGGTAAAAAGCTTATAGTCCTGATTTAGTACACTGATTGGTCTGTAGTTGGAGCACTCTAGTTTATCCTTTTCAGGTTTAGGTATAACTGCAATGACCCCTTCTCTCCAGGAGGGGGGGATTTCCCCTGTGTGGAGGACATAATTAAATGTTTTCAGGAGGAGAGGAGATAGTTGCTGTTTAAAGGTTTTGTACCACTCTGCTGTATAGCCATCAGCTCCTGGGGATTTGTTAGCTTTAAGTTTCATAATTGCTTTTTCCAATTCTTTAGGATGTATTTCTGACAGTAGTGTTTTATTTTGTGACTCCGTAAGTTGGGGAAGGTTTAATGTGTTTAGGAATGCCTCGGATGCGTTTTTATGTTTTTTGTGGGAGTATAAGTTCTTATAGTAATTCTCGAAGTTTTTAAGAATATCCTGAATTCTGAATTTTATTTCCTTTGATACTGGGTCTCTGATTTTGTAGATTGCTCTTTCTGTTTGATGTTTCCTCAATTTATAGGCTAGCAATTTTGCCGATTTACTGCCTGCTTCATAGTATTTTTGTTTCAGAAATGTAAGTTTCTTCTGGATTTCTATTGTGTAGATCTCATTTATTTGGTTTTTAATTTCCTTAATCTTGAGCGAGTCAGTAGAATGAGTGTTGCCTTTGTGTTCTTTTTCTAGGTTCCTAAGTTCTGACTCTAATGTGGATAGTTTTTCTTGTCTTAGTTTCTTTTGGGTTGCCAGTTTTGCAATAATCTTTCCTCTTATCTTTATTGAACCTTTTTTTTTTTTTTTTTAACAAACATGATACAAACAATCAAACACTAACACTAAAGTACTACAAAAAAAAAAAAAAGATGCACTAAAAACACCAACAACCACCAGCAAAATCAAATCTTCAACAATGCTCCTCTGTTTAGTCTAGACAATCCAATACATAAGTATACATATTATGTTCACCAGTTTGGAATTTACAAGGTCCACACACATCATTCACCTTCTTCTTCAAAAGTTATGTTTAAATTTTTTACATAATCAATAAAAGGTCTCCATATATTCTCAAACACAATTTCCTTTGATTTCAGTATATATGTTATTCTTTCTAATGGAAGGTTTGTTAACATCTGTCTTAACCACTGAGTCACATCTGGTCTATGAGTCTTTTTCCATAATAGTGCAATACATTTTTTGGCATTAAGCAAACTGAGGTCTATGAATGTTCTTTCACTTTTATTAAAATTATGCTTTTCTGGGTACAGACCCAACAAAAACAATTTAGGATTCAATATGATTTGTTTTGAGATTATTTTTTCAATTGTTACCCTCACCTCTTCCCAAAACATTCTTATTAATCTACATTCCCATACACAATGAAATAGAGTTCCTTTACTTTCCATGCATTTTGTGCATGTATCTGGTATATTTTTGTTATATTTATTTAACTCCTCTGGTGTAACATACATCCGCATTAACCATTTGAAATGTATCAATTTAAGGCGTACATTTATTGATTTGGTTTGAGCTTCTGTACAAGCCAATTCCCATTGTTCCTCTGAAATTTCAGTTTGCAGATCTTCTTTCCAGTAGTTTAATCTTTTCAGTGAATTTTCACTTGAAGATAGTGTCAATGAGTTATAAAACTCTGAAATAATACCCTTTCTTTTACTATCTTTCATCATCATTTTTTCCAAGGATGAATAAATAGGTCGAGTGAGAGCTTTATTTTGATTTGATCGAATAAAGTTTCTAAGTTGAAGATATTTAAAAAAATGTGTTCTATTGAGATTAAATTTGATCCTCAGCTCTTCAAAAGACATTATGTTATCTGCACATGGCAAATATAAATCCTGAATCTTTTGTATCCCTTTTAAATTCCATACTTTAAATACAGCGTCCGCTCTCCCTGGTTTAAAATATTGATTACCCCATCTTGGACTAAATTGTGACAATAACTGTGGTTCTTTTAAATAGTTTTTAGCTTCCCACCATATTTTGATCATATGCTTTACAAATGGATTTTTAACTTGTTTTTGTAATTTTTTTGCCGAATCTGAGTATATGAATATGGGAAGAGGTAAAGGTAAATTGTATGATTCCATTTCAGTCCAGTGAGGGAGATCATTTGATGAAAAATAATATGTCATAGACCTCAGTTGTGCCGACCAATAATACAACATAAAATTTGGACATTTCAGACCTCCACGATCAAATGGTAAATATAATAAAGACAGACGTAATCTAGCCCTCCTGTTGTTCCATATAAATTCCACTAACTTTTTTTTTATTCTTGAGAATAAATCTAAAGGTGGTGATAAGGGAATGTATTGAAATAAAGTATTTTAGGTAAAATATTACTTTTAAGTATATTGATTCTCCCGATCATCGACATTGGTAGTGACATCCATCTCTGAGTTAACTCATTGATATCTGACATTAAGGCTTCATAGTTGACACTGGCGACTGATTCTAGCTTAGGCACAATTTGGATTCCTAAATATTTAAACTGATTTACAACACTGAATTGATTTACCTCAGGGGCTGGGTAATTTCTCTGGGTCTCATTTAGCATTAATATTGAAGATTTAGTTTTATTTATTTTATATCCTGATATTTCCCCAAAATTCTTTATTAAATTCAACAAGGTTGGAATTGATTTTTTTAGATTCGACAAACAAAATTATGTCATCGGCGTACAGGGAGATTTTATGTTCTGTTGGTCCAACTTTAATTCCATATATTTGTGAATGTAAACGTATCGCTATCGCTAAAGGTTCAATTGCCATAGTAAACAGTAAAGGTGAAAGTGGACAGCCTTGTCGACATCCTCTATTGATTTTTATTGGTTTTGAAATATTGTTATTTGTTAGGATTTCTGCTGTAGCATTATTGTATATTATTTGAACCCATTTTATGAAATTATTTCCAAGTCCAAACCTTTGTAGGACTTCAAAAAGAAAGGGCCATTCAACTCTATCAAAGGCCTTTTCGGCGTCCAGTGATAGGAGAGCTGTATCCGGTGCTTCTTTATTAAAATAAATAATATTAAATAGTCTTCTTACATTATGGAAGCCTTGTCTTCCCTTTATAAAGCCATTCTGATCTCGATTAATAATATTTGGTAAAATTTCTTGTATTCGTCTTGCTAAAATTTTACAGATTATCTTAAGGTCGGCGTTTAATAGACTTATTGGTCTCATATTTTCACATTTATTAGAGGGCTTACCTGGTTTTGGCAGCAGTATAATTAAGGCATTATTTATGTATGATGGTAAATTATTATTTTGAAATGCTTCTAAAACCATTTCCAAAAAAGGTTTTATTAATTTATTCTTAAATTTTTTTATAAAGGTCAACTGGAAGACCATCTGGTCCTGCACTTTTTCCTGATTTCATATTATCAATGGCTAGCCCAACTTCTTCTTGACTAATTTTAGACTCCAATATCTCCCTATTTTCATTTGGAATACACGGTATAGATAGTTCGTTCAAAAACCCATTTAGTTTTGTTAAATCAAATTCATTTTTAGTATCATATAATTTTTCATAGTAATCTCTAAAGGCTCTGTTAATTTCTAAAGGATCTATAACTACCTGTCCTTTACTTATAATACTAGTAATTGGTGTTTTAATTTCTAATTGTTTAATCTGCCATGCCAATAATTTTCCTGATTTTTCACCTTGTTCATAAAAAGATTGTTTCAATCTTAGAAGACTCGAGGCAGCTCTATTCGCTGATTTTTTGTCGTATTCAGCTCTCAAAATCAGTAATTCATTCTCCAACCTTGGATCACTTCCTGCATACACTTTTTCCTGAAGACTTTTCATTTTATGTTCCAATTTAGCTCTCTCCTCTCGAGTCTTCTTAGATTTTGATCCTGTATAACTAATAATATGTCCCCTAATAAAAGCTTTGAAAGCCTCCCACTTTACACATGCTGATGTTTGTGTAGTATTGATGTCAAAGTACTCGTCTATCTGTTTTTCTATATACTTGACAAATTCCTCATCCTGAAGCCATTTATGCTGAAATTGCCATCTACCTGATTCCTTTGTCAATTTTTTATCTACATATATTAGACAACAGGGTGCATGATCAGAGATCACGATGTTATCATAAAAGCAGTTTTGAATCTTGGATCTTAATTCTGTGGAAATCAAAAAATAATCAATACGTGAGAATGTCTTGTAGGTACTGGAATAACAAGAATAGGCTTTAACTTGTGGTTTCATTTCTCTCCATATATCTAACAATCTCAATTCTTTCATAAAATGATTAATAGTCATCCTACATCCATTGTGCGTACAATCCAGTCCTGCTGATCTATCTATACCTGGATTCAATGTACAATTAAAATCCCCTGCTATTATATGTTGCCCTGTAAGTGATGATAAAATAAGAAATAAATTAGCAAAGAACTTTTGGTCATCTATATTGGGACCATATAAGTTCACAAGATTTATATTTTCTAATAGCAAAGAACCTTGAATGATTACATATCTTCCAAGTTTGTCTCCAATTACATTTTTCACTTGAAAAGGGACTGATTTATGTACGAGAGTCATAACTCCCCTGGCCCGGGATGAGAATGATGAGGTGAAGACACTTCCTTGCCATCTACTCCTAATTCTTTTTATATCCTCCTCTATTAGATGAGTTTCTTGTAAAAACACAATTTTTGAACCCATGTCTTTTATTTTATTCATAACTTGTTTAAGTTTTTTTAAATTTTGTAGACCTCTGCAATTCCATGAAGTTAAATTAAGATTAACACTTTGGTTTATGATCAATAGAGAGTTTGGGATTACCTTGCAGTGTAAACATGCTCATACAGAGAAGCAAAAACATGAGTGGTTGAACATTCATCTACAAACTACACACAAACAAATTCCCCCTTCCCACACTTGTGGCGAACCCCCCAAAATCAAAAGAAAAATTCCGTCTCCCGATATAGCCATCGACCGCTCCACACCCACGGGGAACAGCCTAAGCCACTCCTTCTTCATCCTCCCAATCACCCTAACTCTACTGCTTTTAATGACGTAACATTAACTCTCCTCTGTAGTTTTCCAACTTAACTCCAAAATTTTTAACAACTTTGTACATCATAGTTTTTTGTTTGTTTTGTTTTTGTTTTTTTTTAATATATAATACAATCTATATTTTGTAAACTTGCTATTTACTTCAAGTCAGTCAGATGCCTGTGCAAATGCTTAATTATTCTACCTTATATTTTGTTCATGCTTAGCTCCCACCAGTCTCTTCTTCTTCTTTGATCTTCTTGATGAACTCCTGCGCCTCCTCTGGGGTCTTGAAGATGTGGGTTCTGCCCTCATACGTGGTCAGCAGTCTCGCAGGATAGATTACACCATGACGAATCCCAAGGTTGCGCAGCTCCTTACGTATGGGATCAAACTGCTTCCTCACTTGTTGGATTCCTGTGGCCAAATCTGGGTAGAACCGCACCTGCTGATCCTGGTGTTTAATCTCTCCTTTAGCTCGTGCAGCGTTGAAGATCTTCATCCTGTCTCTGTTGCTAAGAAACTTCATAATTAAGGTCCTCGGCGGTCCCTTATCTCTCCGTGGGCCAATACGATGTGCTTTTTCCAGAACCACTGCTGATTGCAACTCCTCGCTGCCCAGCACCTCCGGAATCCACTTTTCCAGAAAGGAATATACGTCCCGACCTTCTGATTCCTCTGGAAGACCCACCAGCCTCAAGTTATTCTGTCTCGACCAAGATTCCAAATCCAAAATATTACCTTCTAGACATTTATTTTTTTTTTCCAAAGTGCGCACCTTTAATTGAAGACGGGTGACGTCATCTTCAGCACGGAGCTCCATCTGCGCCGTTCATTCTACACAGTCACCCAATTCCTTTCTTATTCCTTCCAACGCTGTCATAATCCCATCAAATCTAGAGGAAAAGTCCGCTCTCATTGAACTCATGGCAGCCATCAGTGCATCTGCGCCGCTCCCCGCAGATTTCGCACCATTGCCAGCCTCCTCCGCCATATATGGAGTTTTGTTTGCTGCGTCACAGACCTGAAAGTCCGTTAATTTGGACTGTTTCGGCGGCTCACTTTTTCCTTTACCTGATTTTCCAGCCTTAGGCTTCGCCGACATGTCCTCGCCTAAACGCTGGGATACGTTCTGTCCCAAATGAGAGTTATTTGCCGATTTTTTTCTCCAGGAGCAGAGCAGAGTGAGACACGTCCGTCTTACGTGGCAGCCATAACCCGAAGTCAGAGATCTAATATTTAACAAACCACGTTTAATTTTTAAATTTTGAGGAGGAACAGAGGCCAAATCATTGAATTTAGAGGCTTCATGTTTAATTTGAGTTTTACCAACTTTTTGTTTAATCACTTTGGGATGCTTATACATTATATTTTTATTTACTTTGGAGAGAGCAAACAATGATTCTCTGATGGGGAAGACAGGTGCTAAGTTGAGGGGTGGCGGATAAAGAGGAGCTGCAGAGAGGCGTGTAAGACTGCGACTCTGCTTCCTGGTCCCAACTCTGAGTTGTCAAGGTTTTGGAAATTTGGATAAAAATGATGCCAGAATGCTAGAATGTTTTTTATTGTTAGATAAATGAGACACGCCATCCAAAGTGGGATGGACGCTGTCTCGTCTAACAAGACCAGGTTTTCCCCAAAATGAGCTCCAATTGTCTATGTAGCCCACATTGTTTGCAGGAAACCAGACAGACAGCGGTTGAAGGATGACAAGCGGCTAAACATGTCATCACTGGTCAGATTGGGGAGGGGCCCAGAGAATACTACAGAGGCAGACATTGATTTGGCAAAGTCACACACCGATTCCTTATTAAGTTTTGTGACATCTGACTGCTGGAGACGGATGTCGTTAATGCCGGCATGGATAACAATTGTGGAATATTTACAGTTACTTTTAGCCAGCATTTTCAAATTTGACTCGATGTCGCCTGCTCTGGCCCCAGGAATGCATTTGACTATGGCCGCTGGAGTCTCCAGGTTCACGTTTCTGACTACAGAGTCGCCAATGATCAGTTTTTTCCTCAGCGGGTGTGTCGCTGAGTGGGGAAAAGCGATAAGAAACATGAACAGGTTGGTGGTGAACCGGGACCTTGCGACTATGCTTCCTTCTCACCGTCACCCACCCAGTCTCCTCGCTGCTGTGGAGGACCGGAGGACCGCTAGCAGGCTGCCCTATGCTAGGGTGCTCAACTGCAGCTACAGCCGTGGACAAAATTGTTGGTATCCCTCTGTTAATGAAAGCAAAACCCACAATGGTCACAGAAATAACTTGAATCTGACAAAAGTGATAATAAATAAAAATTCTATGAAAATTAACCAATGAAAATCAGACAATGCTTTTGAATTGTGTTTCAACAGAATTACTTTAAAAAACAAACATAAGAAACAGGCCTGGACAAAAATGATGGTACCCCTTGAAAAGATTGAAAATAATGTGACCATAGGGACATGTTCAACCAAGATGTGTCCTCTAATTAACATCACAGGTGTCTACACACTTGTAATCAGTCAGTCGGCCTATTTAAAGGGTGACAAGTAGTCACTGTGCTGTTTGGTGACATGGTGTGTACCACACTAAACATGGACCAGAGGAAACAAAGGAGAGCGTTGTCTCAGGAGATTAGAAAGAAAATTATAGACAAGCATGTTAAAGGTAAAGGCTATAAGACCATCTCCAAGCAGCTTGATGTTCCTGTGACTACAGTTGCACATATTATTCAGAAATTTAAGATCCACGGGACTGTAGCCAACCTCCCTGGACGTGGCCGCAGGAGGAGACGGATAATACGAATGGTAACAAAAGAGCCCAGAACAACCTCTAAACACATTCATGGTGAACTCCAAGGTCAAGGTACATCAGTGTCAGATCGCACCATCCGTCGTCGTTTGAGCCAAAGTGGACTTCCTGGGAAACGACCAAGGAGGACACCACTGTTGAAAACAAATCCTAAAAAAGCCAGACTGGAATTGCCAAACTGCATGTTGACAAGCCACAAAGCTTCTGGGAGAATGTCCTATGGACAGACCAGACAAAACTGGAACTTTTTGGCAAGGCACATCAGCTCTATGTTGACAGACGCAAAAATGAAGCATACCAAGAAAAGAACACTGTCCCTACTGTGAAACATGGAGGAGGTTCTGTTATGTTCTGGGGCTGCTTTGCTGCATCTGGCACAGGGTGTCTTGAATCTGTGCAGGGTACAATGAAATCTCAAGACTATCAAGGTATTCTAGAGAGAAATGTGCTGCCCAGTGTCAGACATCTTGGTCTCAGTCGCAGGTCATGGGTCTTGCAACAGGATAATGACCCAAAACACACAGCTAAAAACACTCAAGAATGGCTAAGAGCCAAACACTGGACTATTCTAAGGTGGCCTTCTATGAGCCCTGATCTAAATCCTATTGAACATCTGTGGAAGGAGCTGAAACATGCCGTCTGGAGAAGGCACCCTTCAAACCTGAGACAACTGGAACAGTTTGCTCATGAGGAGTGGGCCAAAATACCTGCTGAGAGGTGCAGAAGTCTCAATGACAGTTACAGAAATCGTTTGATTGCAGTGATTGCCTCAAAAGGTTGTTCAACAAAATATTAAGTTAAGGGTACCATCATTTTTGTCCAGGCCTGTTTCATGAGTTTGTTTTTTAATTTTGTTGAATCACAATTCAAAAGCATTGTCTGATTTTCATTGGTTAATTTTCATAGAATTTTTATTTATTACCACTTTTGTCAGATTCAAGTTATTTCTGTGACCATTGTGGGTTTTTATTTCATTAACAGAGGGGTACCAACAATTTTGTCCACGTGTGTAAGGGGCGTCCGTCATTATTAACTGGCACAGACAGTGTTTCAATGTAGCGGAGCCAGGATTCCAAATCAGACAACCTTGACTCAAGCGCTTCAAAAAGCCATTTATTACATTTACCGCCATCTCTAAAAGAGGCAGAGGTGTAGCTAAACATCTGACAGAGAGAGCACACCAGAGGAGGAAGGGAAGGAGAGCTAGTAGCCATAGCTAGTGGCTAACCCGAAGCTAACAAAAACACTGATGAAAGGTGAACAGAAGGCTCAAGAAGGTGATTAGGTGATACTGAGTGCGCACACAGGTGCAAGAGGCTTGATCAACAGAAGTGAGAGCTAACGGTAGATGGAAAAAAGTGATTAAAATACCATTAAAGGCAAAAATCCTCAGGAGAATGAGGAGAGCTAACCACAGAGCAAACCACACAGACAGCCAACAACACAGGAAGTGACGACACGTTACCACAGGAAGCTGTCAATTTTTCAGAAAAATAAGCCAAAAAGCCCAGTAAAAGGCAACAAAACAAAATCTTAAATTCTTGGTCTTACCACCTTGCATGACATCAAAGAAGAAAAGCCGTTATAACCTTTCAGCAGACTGTAATTCAAGTAGTCTCTGACAAAAAACACCTGTGCCTTGGCTTAGTTTTCAAGTAGGAAGCATCATGTGTGGTAGTGTACGTTTCCTTCAAAGGGATTTCTGTTGACTGCTAATGCAATGGCTGGATTAGAATTCATCACCAGTTAGTTCAAGTATTTTTACTTTTCCATACAAAATTGAAGTCATTAAATCCTTTATTTTGTGTTATGATCGCTAGCATGCTCGACATAAGAAACAATGTTTAAATGTGCACCTATCCCCAAAAAACAGTGACATCACTACCTGAAGAGAACACATGGGGAAAATAAATATTTAAACTGTTGTGGGGCAGTGCCAGAATTCCTCTCCCACTATAGCAGTTGGGCACAAAAGAATAGGAAGTCATAATCTGCATCTATAAAACAACTACTCCTTAGTTAAAGGTACCTGTGGTGGTCGTGAAAAAAAATATATTGAGCCCGTCTCACGTTCTAGTTCAAGTTTAAGTTGAAATTTATGTTCAAAGCAATTTGATATAAATCCATTGCTGATGTGCTGGTTCAGCTATGTCAGCAAAACATGGGTGCAGCCATACTAGCGGCTACATGGCCTTCCAGGACGCTTCCTGTGACGTAATATCGTGGCTACCGCGATCTGGATCAGTATTGGCTGAGCCTGGAGTGTCCAGATGAGCAGTGGCTTTCGGGATATTCAAATTCAAACGTTTATTTCAAACTCAGGGTTCATATTAAATGCAGAACTAAAACTAGTAGAAAATAAATAAATAAATGCTTAAATTCAGCGGCTTGTCTCGTCTGATCTGAGCTCGTAACTGCCGCAACACGGAAGATGATTCTCAAACTATATACAGAGCAGCAGACACTCGGCGCTCTTGTAAAAACAAAAACATACAATGCGATATGGATATCGCAACATGGCGGAATGTAAAGCCTTTGGATGTCTTAATAATAAGCGAAAAAACAAAGATAAACACTTCTTTTGTGTACCCAAACCCAGCTCACCTTGTCAGAAGATCATAGCGTTAAAGTGACAGGAACAGGGCACAGACAAATCCTTTCAGACGAAATTGCGTTGTGTGTGAGGACCACTTTGTCACTTTAACCCTCAGAAGACCTTTCTGGCTCAAACCTGTAGCCATGTTGGATGAATTCTTCCTCAGAGTCAGAAAATTCAGCCATAATAGAACAAAAACAACGGACAACAGCACCGTAGTCGCGATGAAACGCTGAGTATTGTCTTTTCAGTAGCAACGGTATGACGTCACTTCCGCATACGTCATGGCAGCGCCCATAGTTTTCATTGGCTGGCCATGCCCGCGGTCCTATTTCAATATATCTCAGGTGGTATATGGCTGGCAACAATTATATACCCAAATAACAAATACCTTTTCCTAATGTTTTCAAGTTAAATGCGTCTTCACAACCACCACAGGTACGCTTTAAATAGTATTACTAGGGTGTCAAATGTGATTGAAGATAATTGCAATGTCAACATCTACTCAATATTTTGATGTTGCAATCGCATCAATTCACGCAAAATCAGCCAATCAGCACAACTATTGCACGACCTTGCAACTTTGTCCAATCACTGCAACTTTCCCGCAATTTTGGCCAATCCTCGTCAACTTCCTCCACTTTCACCAATCAAATTTGTCTCTGACTAGCGCTCAAATGCTCAGTCTAACCAATCAAATGCATCACTGCATCACATTCACGTCTGTGTTTACAGTGTGTATTAATGGAACACATCAGCAGAAAGAGTATGTGATTTAAAAAAAAAAAAAAAAAAAAAAAAAAAAAAAAAAAAAAAAAAAAACATTCACCCGCGAGGTTTCCAACACCGTCTCTTCCGCCATCTCCCCCAGCCTGCTGGTGGACATCTTGCAACGTCTCGGTCCTGACCGTGTGTACGAAGCGCTGGATTTGTGTTGAAAAATGTTCATCTGCCCCAAAAGCACCTCGTTGCAGGAGCGCGCATGAGGACAGACACCATAAAATCAAACAAAAACAGCAAATCTAACACTGCAGCCCCTGTTTGAACATTTTCTACATCTGTAGAGGTAAAATTATTACTGCATCTTGTCAATGAGCTTTAAAGCTCTAAATCTCCAGTCTGGACACGGACAACCCCCCCCCCCCCCCCCCCACTCCCTTCCGCCATAAATGAAAGAGTGTGTGTGTCAAGATGTGCACCAGACAGGTAGGAGCTTAGGCATGGAAAGAGATTTTTTTTTTTTTCTCCAGAAAAATACAGACTCCAAGAGACAATACAGAGCAACAGAATAAATTACTTTTTCCTCTCCGCTCAGTACCAAGTGGTTGGGGATCGTCGGGAGTTTTTTAAATGAAGGTGCTGCCAATAATTTCCAAATCTATACTCTAACATGCATTCAGTGCAATTTAGCTGTTGTAATAGATATTATGATAGCTTGTATTTGCTGTTGCACAAATGAGTTTCTGTATAGCAGAAATTTCTGCTCAATTTACAAATCACTGTGATAAGAAATTTTTGACAATCCTGTGCTATTCTTGTATCGTTATATAGAATATCACTGCACTGAACTGGAAAAAAACATCTGCTTTAAAATTTGTAATTCTTCCCACAACCTTTAGTGCAAAAAAAAAAAAAACAAACTCTCAAAACATCGCAACTTTTATCGCAACGTTTTAAAAAGAAAAACCTCCCGCGAATTTTTGGGCCGCAACAATCATAAAAACATCCCGCAAAGTCCTGAGGGGACTGATTTTTGTTTAAAGGAACATTCCTCTTGAAGAAATGAGTAATGACACCATGATAACCAGAGGCCAAGACTGTCAGCAGCATTTAATGTTTCTACAGATAAAGATTGTGTTTCATCAGGCAACAGCATATAATCAGGTGACCTCAGTTTTATGGCTTAATCACAAAACACACAAATCACCATGAAGACATGTTAAGTCAAAGATTTTTGTTCAACAAGAAAGTCTTGCAGAGAGACTGTGGCCCTCCTAACTTGTGGCACTGGTGCACACAGGCTCTGACAAGCAGAGGGGTGTGCCTGGAGTCAACATTTGTTCAAAAAAAAAAAAAAAAAAAAAAAAAAAAACATCTCTTGACTAGTTGGGGTGGCGATTTTTTTTCCTCAGACAAACTGTAGATGGCCAGTCACACTTTTCTTTCAACTGGGAAGAAGGTTGCACAGTTCATTTAGGTTAGAAACTTAAAGGGCATAAAGTGCTTAGCTGACTATTAAAGTGCTTAGCTGACTATTCCTGTACAAAATCCTGAATACTGCAGCCAAAAGTTAAAAAACGGCAAACTAGAGGCTTTAATCAGCATTTCTGCAGCAAAAATTAAATAAACTATATTTTCTAAATATGGGGCTTCTGAACACCCCAAAAACTGCAACAAATTTATTTATTTACTGTTTATTTGTATAGGACAAATATGCAGCATAGATTATTGCTACAGAACAAAGCATTTGTAGCCTAGGCTAATTTGCAATGCCAGTTCTCAGCTGGGCTTTTAAAATACACAAAACACAATACAACAAGAGCGCTCTGAGGTGAGTGCAATATCCTCGCCTCCATTTTCTTTGAAAATCCCAATACTTACTGACAGAGCAGTTTTCAACTTTTCAATATAATTACTGTGGCAGAATCAATTTATGATAAGTCCCTCATCCACGAATATACAACAAAAGCCCCTTTTAAACTAGTACCTACTTAACCCTACTCGCCTCAGCACACTTTGTAGGGTTTTCCATTAGGACCTGGTACCTGCTTCCAGGTACTTTGGGACCTACTTCACTGAGGTTTCAACTGTGCTGAGTCGAGCTGAAAATGTGACGTCAACAGACTGCAGGCCACTGATTGGTCAGGGTGCAACGTCATGAGAGCGACATCTTCACCAGAATCTTCAGCCGCCATTCCCAAGAACTCGTCAGCAAGTGAGCCAGCAAGCGTCAGTATAAACAACAATGATAGAAATGGCTGCACAGAAATCAACACCGTGGTCCAACAGACTTTTCTGTGCCTTTTGGCTGATGAGAGAATCCAGAGGGAACTAGTCGGAGCCACCCCAAATGAATTTACGGTCACCAACCAGCAAATAATGGGAGGTACACTGGCATCGACCCGACCACGGCAGTTGAAAACCGGGATGGTGAGTGATAAGATAAGATAAGATAAGATAAGCCTTTATTAGTCCCACAACGGGGAAATTCCAGGATTGCAACAGCACAGGGATAGCAACACTCAGAGCAACAATCAGAAGGCAAGAAAAAACAAGCAAGCAAGAGCAGCTAATATACATATGTACATATTACTATAAAATATATATACACACACACACACACACACAGACACACAGTGCAGAGCATTGTAGCTGGATGGAATAAATATATGAATATATGAACACACAGTGCAGAGCATTGTAGCTAGATGGAATAAATATGTAAATATATAAACACCCACAGTATGGAGCATTGCAGCTAGGTGGAATAAATATGCAAGTATATAAACACACACAGTGCGGAGCAATGTAGCTAGATGGAATAATATGTAGATATATAAAAACAGTGCGGAGCATTGTAGCTAGATGGAATAAATATATAGATATATAAATATAAACACACCCAGTGCAGAGCATTGTAGCTAGATGGAATAAATATGTAAATATATAAACACACACAGTGCAGAGCATTGTTGCTAGGTGGGATGAAACAGCATAACCGTCTATTTAGTTATCCTACATGGTATGATTATGTGCCCATACATATTCTCACCCTCCATAGCGACCGGTATGTTCCTAGTTGTATGCCGGAGAGGACCATTGTGTAAGTCTATTGCATCTTTTGCATTCAAAAAAAACTATCTCTGCGAGCAGCCCTGCTTAGGTTGTACAGTCTGACAGCCGTTGGTAGGAAGGACCTACGAAACCTCTCGGTTGTGCACCTGGGATGATGTAGTCTGCTGCTAAATGAGCTCCTCAGTGCATCCAGTATGTCCTGCATAGGGTGGAACTCGGACTCCAGCAGAGATGACAGTTTAGCCACCGTCCTTCTCTCTCCTATCTCCTCCATCGGATCAAGGCGTTGCCCCAGGACAGAGCTAGCTTTCTTAATCAGTTTGTTCAGTCTCTTCCTATCGGCTGCAGTAATGCCACTGCCCCAGCAGACCACTCCAAAAGTGATGGCTGATGCCACCACCGTGTCATAGAATGACTTCAGCAGCGCCCCTTGTACACCAAAAGACCTGAGTCTCCTCAGCAGGAACAGCCTGCGCTGTCCCTTCTTGTAGAGTGCGTCAGTATTGTGTGACCAGTCTAGTTTATTGTTCAGATGAATACCCAGGTACTTGTAGGATGTCACCATCTCGATGTCTGTTCCCTGTATATTTACTGGTGCTGTGAGGGGCTGCCCATGCCTGCGGCAGTCCACCACCAGCTCCTTAGTTTTCCTCGCGTTGATCTGGAGGCAGTTCCGATGGCACCAGTCCACAAAGTCCTGGATAAGCCCTCTGTACTCAGCTTCATCTCCGCTGGAGATGAGACCAACGATCGCAGAGTCATCAGAGAACTTCTGTAGATGGCAATGTGTTGTGTTGTGTGAGAAGTCCGCAGTATAAAGAGTGAACAAGAAGGGAGCCAGCACCGTTCCCTGGGGGGCCCCCGTGCTACTGATGATCGTGTCGGAAACACAGTCCCGGGTTCTCACAAACTGTGGCCGGTTCGTGAGGTAGTCCAGGATCCATGATGACAGGTGCTGGTCCACCCCTGCGCGCAGCAGCTTGTCCTTCAGGATCATCGGTTGGATGGTGTTGAAAGCACTGGAGAAGTCAAAGAACATGATCCTCACCATATTCCCGGGCTTCTCCAGGTGGGACAGAGAACGGTGAAGGAGGAAGATCACCGCATCCTCCACCCCAATGCCATGCTGGTAGGCGAACTGGAGTGGATCCATCGCTGGTTCCACCAGGGGGCGGAGATGAGCAAGGAGCAGTCTCTCCAGGGTCTTCATCAAGTGGGACGTCAAGGCCACCGGTCTGAAGCTGTTCAGGTCTTTGGGGTGGGAAGTTTTTGGTACAGGTACCACACAAGATGTTTTCCACAGCTGTGGTACCCTCCCCAGTTTCAGGCTCATGTTGAAGATATAAGTCACAATCCCACACAGCTGGTCTGCACAGGACTTGAGGAGCTTTGCGCTGATGCCGTCCGGTCCCGACGCCTTCCTCGCCTTGATCTTCCTCAGCTCCGTCCTCACCTGGGTCTTGGTCAGGGTCAGGATGGGGGGCTGTGTGTTGGGAGTGGGGGGGGGTGTCGGTGGAGTGGGGAGTGGGTAGCAGGACTTGATTTCTTAGAGGCAGCAGTGGTTGTTGTGCAGACAGGGGGGAGGGCGGTTGGTCAAATCTATTGAAAAACAGATTCAGGTTGTTCGCCCACTCCCTGCCCCCCGTGGCCTGGGGGGAGGTATTCTGGAGCCCCGAGATGGTTTTGAGGTTTCTCCAGACCCCGCTGATGTCGCTCTGTTGCAGCTTGTCCTCCATCTTCTTCCTGAAGCTGTCCTTGCCTTCTCTGATCTTTCTCCTCAGCTCCCTCTGTACGGACTTCAGCATCTCCCACATCTTCACATCTCCTGATGTGATATAATGTGATATTATGCATCTTTAACATTATTAATCCCCGTCGTGGAAAGCTCACTTTGAACAAACAACACCGTTGTCTCCTGTATGCAGACAATGAGCTAGCTAGTTAGCCATCAATGCTAATTCCATGCTCTGCTTGTATTTTTTGCTTGTGTTGACAACATCTGACAAAATAAGATAGTCATAGATGATCATGAGTTAAAAAGTTGTTGGTTTTTTTTTTACATATTGCACTTTCGTGCTGTAAATGTACTTAAGTTGTGTGTATTTTCGTTCTAAAGTCCGACCAGCATCTGCTTTGACACTGGCAATGTAGCACGACACAGCAATGTGTTATGACTGGTATGTAAAGTTTAGTTTATATGTATAGTTTATAGTCTGTCGTCAAACTCATGCAGTACTATAACAGGACACATGACAAATATGTCAGGCCCATTGTAGTGCATCCTTTAATATTTTAGCAATATTATAAGTACAAAACATCACCCACACTTCTTGAAGGCAGGGCATGAAGAGACAGCGGTGACAGAGCGGTGGCTAAACTTTTATTGATAAAAATTACATACTGCACACCCTTGTAACCTCAGCAAAGCACGTATAAAACCTTAGGTCTGTCTGATGAATAGTTCAACAGAATTACTTAAAAAAAAAAAAAACAAACTCATGAAACAGGCCTGGACAAAAATGCTGGTACCCTTAACTTAATATTTTGTTGCACAACCTTTTGAGGCAATCACTGCAATCAAACAATTTCTGTAACTGTCAATGAGACTTCTGCACCTCTCAGCAGGTATTTTGGCCCACTCCTCATGAGCAAACTGCTCCAGTTGTCTCAGGTTTGAAGGGTGCCTTCTCCAGACAACATGTTTCAGCTCCTTCCACAGATGTTCAATAGGATTTAGATCAGGGTTCATAGAAGGCTACTTGAGAATAGTCCAATGTTTGGCTCTTAGCCATTCTTGGGTGTTTTTTTAGCTGTGTGTTTTGGGTCATTATCCTGTTGCAAGACCCATGACCTGCGACTGAGACCAAGATGTCTGACACTGGGCAGCACATTTCTCTCTAGAATACCTTGATAGTCTTGAGATTTCATTGTACCCTGCACAGATTCAAGACACCCTGTGCCACATGCAGCAAAGCAGCCCCAGAACATAACAGAACCTCCTCCATGTTTCACAGTAGGGACAGTGTTCTTTTCTTGGTATGCTTCATTTTTGCGTCTGTCAACATAGAGCTGATGTGCCTTGCCAAAAAGTTCCAGTTTTGTCTGGTCTGTCCATAGGACATTCTCCCAGAAGCTTTGTGGCTTGTCAACATGCAGTTTGGCAAATTCCAGTCTGGCTTTTTTAGGATTTGTTTTCAACAGTGGTGTCCTCCTTGGTCGTCTCCCAGGAAGTCCACTTTGGCTCAAACAACGACGGATGGTGCAATCTGACGCTGATGTACCTTGACCTTGGAGTTCACCATGAATGTGTTTAGAGGTTGTTCTGGGCTCTTTTGTTACCATTCGTATTATCCGTCTCTTCCATTTTTCATCAAGTTTCCTCCTGCAGCCACGTCCAGGGAGGTTGGCTACAGTCCCGTGGATCTTAAATTTCTGAATAATATGTGCAACTGTAGTCACAGGAACATCAAGCTGCTTGGAGATGGTCTTACATCTTTTACTTTAAACATGCTTGTATATACTGTAATTTTCTTTCTAATCTCCTGAGACAACTCCCTCCTTTGCTTCCTCTGGTCCATGTTTAGTGTAGTACACACCATGTCACCAAACAGCACAGTGACTACTTGTCACCCTTTAAATAGGCCGACTGACTGATTACAAGTTTGTAGACTCCTGTGATGTTAATTAGAGGACGTATCTTGGTTGAACATGTCCCTATGGTCGCATTATTTTCAATCTTTTCTAGGGGTACCATCATTTTTGTCCAGGCCTGTTTCATGAGTTTGTTTTTTAAAGTAATTCTGTTGAACCACAATTCAAAAGCATTGTCTGATTTTCACTGGCTAATTTTCATAGAATTTTTATTTATTACCGCTTTTGTCAGATTCAAGTTATTTCTGTGACCATTGTGGGTTTTTCTTTCATTAACAGAGGGGTACCAACAATTTTGTCCACGTGTGTATCAACTCATTCTGATTGCTCAGGCCACAGTAAAAAATTTTAAACATAACCCAGCCCTTATAAAATCTACCTTACTGAAGCGCAACTACATGAAAATTGTGGTTAAATACAACAACGAAGTACCTTTTTGTCACATTCCACAACTGGCTTTTAGCAACAAGTGTATTTCCCAAATATATGTTTTAAACTTGCTTTGATTAACCACCACCCATTTCTGTCTTTCGTCTAAGCAAAAGGAAAACTATCCACCCCACACCGGCTGAAGATCTGATGAACCAGGACTAGCGTGAGCGGCACATCCAGTTGCTTCTCAGTGAGGCAAGGGAGCATGAAACTACCTTGCGAAGGGAGGAGATGGCTCAGAATGCTGCCTTCAATCAAGCGTTCCTTGGTGTGCTGGGCCACCTTGTGAAGGCAATGAGTGGCCGGCATGTGTGACCCATTCTGAGTTTATTTTTTTGTGTTTTTACAGTTTAGCGTTTGAATTTTGCACATTCCAAATAATCTGGATTTTGCTGCTGATTGTAAAACAATTTAGTGACTTCTGTGTTTGCATCATGATTTTCTATTTTGTCTGTTAAGACACCTGTGGGAAAAGAGTCAACGGTACAAACCATTTATCAGTGACGTTGAAAATAATGGCTCATTTTTAAGGAAAAGTAACCCAAAACAATTATTTTATTTACCGAAGACTGTATTGTTGGAGGCAGTGCAGTGGCGGAGTGGTTAGCACTGCGGCAGCACAGCAACCCACCCTTGGCTGGGGGATCCTGGGTTCCATCCCAGCCCCCGACCAACAGTAAGCTGTGTGGAGTTTGCATGTTCTCCCTGTGTCTGCATGGGTTTGCTCCGGGATTTCTCCGGTTTCCTCCCACATGCCAAAAACATGCAAGTCAGGTTAATTGGCATCAAACTGAGGATTCTAAATTGTCCATAGGTATGACAGAGTGAATGGTTATCTGTCTCTCTGTGTTGGTTGACCCTGTGATGGACTGGCGATCTGTCCAGGGTGTACCCTACCTCTTGCCCAAAGATGCTGGGATAGGCTCCAGCCCCCCCCCCCCCCGCCCCCGCGACCCAAAAAGGATTAAGCAGAAGAAGATGGATGTATTGTTGGATGTGCCAGTGCAGAAGACACTGCACATTTTAGTGATAGTACCAGTATATGGAGCAATTCTGTACCATATTAGCATCTGTATTCCCTAATAATGGGTTCGGGCAAGGGTGTCTAATCATGTGCCATGGAAGGCCAAGACTCTGCAGGCTTTACCTCCAACCAGTGTCTTCAACAGCAGATTCCACTGAATTTCTTCCCATTGACTGCTGATAAGTGAAAACACCTGCTGAAGAGACTGGGTAGAACAGACAACCTGCAGGGTCTTGGCCCTACATGGCACATAATTGGACACCCCTGGGTTAGCATTTAATGGGATTTAACATTTTAACACAACTGCTTTATGATTCATAATTCTGTTGAGAAACGTGCACCAAACCAAAAAATTTCTCAAACCGCTGGATTATTCTTAGACATTTTTTTCAGTCTTTTAGTATTTAATTTATGTCACTTGGTAACCTTCACAAATAATACAAAAGTGGAGACAGATCTGCAAAAGTTTATTGCCAAAATTCCTAGTGCAATACTAAATGAATACATGTATAGTACATTGTTGAGGCAGAGAATATACATTTATACAGTATCTACATGTATATATCCCAGGAAATCCATGTATTTCTCCATGTGACCTTGTGACTGCATTATTTTAATTGCTTTTAATCCTAGATCAAGTTCATTTTGGCTTAAAAATCCATCATAATTGTTAAATATATCTTATGATGCCTAACTCAGTACTGTTTACCTGTTGAAATATATATTTTACGGTTCATATAACCCCATAACTACAATATGGAACCTGGCAATCAATTTTTGGCAGCTGATCACTTTTTGCCACACCACCACAGACTCAGTGCTGCTGGAGAAGGTACATCATGTAGTTTCTAACAGACTTACCAGTTACCTTTATAAGCGCAACATTATTATCCCATCTCAGTATGGCTTCAGAAAGAAACACACTACCTATATGGCAATACTTGACCTAATTGGGGGGGAAAAAAAAAAAAAAAAATCAATGATGCAATTGAAAGAGGCAACTATGGTATTGGCATTTTTTTAGACCTGTCTAAAGCATTTGATACCATTAACGATGACATCCTAATTAATAAATTACAACATTACGGTATCAGAGGCCTAGCATTAGATTGGTTTATTAGTTATCTGTTGAGAAGACTTCAGTATGTTTATACAAATAACCACAAGTCATCATATAAATCCATTGATCATGGGGTTCCCCAGGGTTCCATTTTAGGCCCAATTCTATTCATTCTGTATATAAATGACATTGCTAACTCCTCGTGTCTACTACATAAAGTACTGTTTGCTGATGATATCAATTTATTTTTTGCTCACCAGAATCCAAATCAACTTGAACAGATAATAGTGAACTATTGAAAATAGACACCTAGTTTCGGTGTAACAAACTTTCTCTTAATATCAGTAAAACTAATTATATTGTATTCCATTCCAATAAAAAGCCAGACACCAAGGAACTTTGCCCCAAAATTAATGGACAGAATATTACAAGAGTTACCTCTATAAAATTCTTGGGGGTCCTCATTAACGAATTTCTCAATTCCAAATGTCACATTGACGAGCTAACCAAGAAACTGGCCAAATACGCTGCTTTGTTTTTTTAAAGTGAGACATTTTCTACTACTTTCAGTACTTCTCACTCTATATAAAACTTTATTTGAGCCTCACTTACATTACTGCAATATCATATGGGGTAACAC
Source organism: Pholidichthys leucotaenia (assembly GCA_020510985.1). Lineage (NCBI taxonomy): Eukaryota > Metazoa > Chordata > Actinopteri > Cichliformes > Pholidichthyidae > Pholidichthys > Pholidichthys leucotaenia. Next base: position 184,270,499 of record CM035840.1, on the reverse strand, counting down.
ATTTCCAACTCAACTAAAAAAAAGCTAGAAATTCTCCAAAAGAAAGTCATACATGCCTCATCATGGTCTGAATATAATTCTATTAGTCATCTTTTCCATCGTTATAATCTTCTAAGACTTACTGAGCATAATTACTTCCAGAATGCCTGTATAACTTATCAGGTTGTCCGCAAACTCAACTATAAATTATGTGAATTCATTCCAACCTTCCCATACACACGTATACCACTAGAAATAAAAACCAAGTAACTGGGAAAAAAACGAAGACTAAAATCCACCAGGTTTAGTATTGTGTGCAGAGGACCGCAGATTTGGAATGAGCTTGATGACAATCTAAAAATGTCACCTTCCATCTCCATCTTCAAGAAAACACTAAAACTACAACTCCTATCATTATATAATTAATCTTCTATTTGTTACACAAAACTTGCTTACTGATGAGTTGTTACTCCATTGTAATTTTGTTTTATATGTTGATATCACTCCAATAGTATTTAATAACTTGACTATGCATCTTGAACTCACCTACTGATTCAATGTAAACAAATGCTGGGATTATGTGCTAAAGGTCTGTTATACGTTTGTTCCTGTACACAAAGACATCAGACTGATTTTCGTCATCATTTTACTGTAGAAATGGGCTCCCTACTAAAGGCTTTAAATAGCTTATCCGGGATGACCCGTTCACACTCCAAATCAATGTGGGGGAAAAAAAGTCTATTGCATACTGCTACTCATGCTGTTGATAACTCGTACTGTAATTCATTCATGCTGTTGATAATGTGTGATGTGTGTGTGTGTGAATAAACTGTTAAACTTGAAGGAAATAACACGCTTTGTGCCCTTTCAGCGCTCTCTGTCAGGGCTATATTTAGCAAGGAGTCCAAACACTTCCGCCACTAAGTGCCTGATGAAGCCCGTCTGGAGAGAGAGTCCCGCACACGGTGTTGCCGCCGCTGGGTGCCAACAGCAGCAGCACAGTGTGTTGTGGAAGCTTCCACAGTACCAGGTGCAAACATGCTGTTGGCAATAAAAATACACTCAACATTTAACAATTTATTTAATAATCTATAGGGGCACATAAGTGAACGACATATAGCCACATACACAAAGTGAACACCGCAGTTGTTCGTTTTCCTCTGTGGTAGGTTTGTCCATAGCACGGTACTACATAATTCTGGTTATCATGACAGCCTTACTGGCTATTATACCCATCTCTGATCATATAATTTAAGTATGCATGAATAAATTACTTCATGAATGTTTTTGTCACTTCTTTTTCCTACTCTCTCAATGGAAAAAAAAAAAACACACTAGAATAAAAAGACAAAAAAATACACATATTTTTGTCATTTATGTAAACCATGACCCCCCCCCAAAAAAAAAAAATCCTGCAGGACAAAACGTGACACTTGGTGTTTTCTAACCCGTTTGTATACCACCATAGACAGAGAGAACCTGAATTAGACAGGGCTCAGAGAGGGAAAGAGGAGACAATCAAGATGAGCCAAAGAGGGAAACGTGTTCAGGAAGAGGGTTCAGGAGAGGTGAGAGCAGAGGGAGGAGAGAAGGATGACACCAGTAAAAAGTCCAAACAAAGGACGTCTGGGTGGTACTCCTACGGTCCCAGTATTCCAAGATTTAAGCCTTGGTTGTACAATACTTCAAATGGTAAGTTCCATATGCAAAGTTACTGTGGAAAATAAAAAAAATAAATAAATAGTATAAAATTAACAAATTCCAGTTACAACAGTGTCATTCCCCCAAGAAAAATATGTTGCCACCGCACCAAGGTCTTTAAGCCAGAGGAAACACTGGGCATCATGAGGAAAGAACATGACATGGAAATATTGAAGCAACATCTCAAGACATCAGCCAGGAAGTTAAAACTTTGGTACAAATGGGTCTTCCAAATGGCCAATGACCCTAAGCATACCACTAGTTCTGTCAGGAGGAATGACCCAAAATTCCAGCAAACTAATAATAATAATAATAATGCATCAGATTTATATAGCGCTTTATCATAGACACTCAAAGACGCTTTACAAATAGATACATTATTCATTCACTCCAGACAGACAATGGTAGTGGCAAGCTACTACTGTAGCCACAGCTGCCCTGGGGCAGGCTGACTGAAACGTGGCTGCCAATCCGCGCCAACGGCCTCTCCGGCCACCACCAAACATTTTATACATTTATACACATTCATACCCAGTGTTATGGGCACTGGAGGCAAGGCGGATGAAGTGTCTTGCCCAGGGACACAACGGCAGGATATCTGGGGAGAGCGGGATTCGAACCGCCAACCATCGGGTTATTAGACGACCTGCTCTACCTCCTGAGCCACTGCCGCCCCGAACTACTGTGAGAAGCTTGTGGATGTAGCTGAACCAAATACTAAGGATCTGACTTTGAAGAAAATAATAAAAAAGTAGTAACATTAATGAAAAAAATACTTAGTAAATATAAAAATTACTTAGCAAATAGAAACAATTTTGCCAATCCTAAATGACCTAAAACAGGAAAAGCTTAGTCTGATTTAATGTCAGGCAGTGAGAAAAAAGGTTATGTCATTTTATACAGTGTACGTAAATTTCAGTTTAAGTGTATATTATATTTTTTCTTTTTAAATGATGGAATTTAGTGGGTCATGAAGGAATTTTTGCAATCTCTCTCAAAATGCATGATGGCAGCTACTCGTAACACGTGCAGCCAAGTATCTTGGGATTGTTTGGGTGCAAGGCCGGGCCACATCAATGCACTGGCTATGTATTGAGTTTTTGCATATGACGTCAGGGGGCGTGCCGCACTGGCCCGTTAGTGTGTGCCGCCATATTGGATGGCAAGAAACAACAGCAGCAGCAGGGTGAAACAAACCACATAGCTCACGTGTACCTACAAACTCGGCAAAATGGTGTACTCCTGTTGTTCCCCCTGATAAGGGGATAAGCGGGGAATTAAATGGCCGGTGTGAAATGAAAAAAAAAAAAAAAGTTGGATTTTTGAATAATTACCTTCACTGACGTAATCTCTCGCTTTCTCATAACGGGCTGCACGGTGGAGCAGTGGTTTAGCACTGTGGCAGCACAGTTTACCCTCGGCCGGGGGATCGCGGGGATCATGAGACCGTGGGCTCGATCCCAGCCCCTGACCAACAGTGAGCTGTGTGGAGTTTGCATGTTCTCCCTGTGTTGCGTGGGTTTACTCCGGGATTTCTCCGGTTTCCTCCCGCATACCAAAAACATGTAGGTTTAGGGCGCTCGCGCACGCAGCAGCCAGTGGCTTGTCACCAGAATGCAAACCAAATCTACCTACAGGTACAAATAAGTAACAAAAAAAAACTTTCTGAGTCGGGTCTGGTTTGGGGGCGCCTCTCTGCTTGCTACAAAGGACAATGCACACATGAAAGGGGAGAAAAATATTGTAAATGTGCATAAAATCAGGTACGTTTTAACGCGGCGCGCCGTGGAGAGCCTTAAAAAAAAAAAAAAAAAAAAAAAAAAAAAAAACGCGCAGCGCGCTTCACTCACCTCCGAGTCCGAGGAGCTGCTGTTGTTTTCCGACTCGTTCACCAGCGAAGACTTCACATCATCCAGATCCCTTTCCGCTGACACGTTTTCCAATATCTTTTCCTCCTGCTCCCCTTCGTCTTTGAAAGATATCATTTCATCGTTTGCCCCCAAATCATCCCCGCTGAGCAGATTACTGGCAGTCATTGTTCTGCTAATTGCTCCAGCTGTTACCCCACACCCACCACCTCCGTTCAACTGAGGCATTTCGGCACACCAGAGGAGCGCACGGGAGCAAGATTAAAAACATTTGTCTGCTGTTATGACTGCTGACAATGACTCCACTGAATCTGACACAGACATGGCAGACACAGTGTCAGAGGCCACAGTGTCAGTTGTTGAAGAGGATGATAGGGATGTTATTATGTCAGACTGTGTGTTCTCTTCACTCATTCTGATCGCTAAACAGTACAAGTTACGCCTGGGTTGTCACAGTGCAACTGCTGCTCTTGCCATCCAAGATGGCAGCACCTACGGCGTGTTTATGTTTACCCCCGCGAGTCACGTGAATTTTACGAGCCTACGCAAAAACTCTATTGCTAGACTTGTTTAAGTTTAATACAGTGGGGCAAAAAAGTATTTAGTCAGCCACCAATTGTGCACGTTCTCCCACTTAAAAGATGAGAGGTCTCCAATTTTCATCATAGGTATACCTCAACTATGAGAGACAAATTGAGAAAAAAAAAATGCAGAAAATCACATTGAAGGATTTTTAATGAATTAATTGGTAAATTCCTCGGTAAAATAAGTATTTGGTCACCTACAAACAAGCAAGATTTCTGGCTCTCACACACCTGTAACTTCTTTTTTAAGAGGCTCCTCTGTCCTCCACTCGTTACCTGTATTAATGGCACCTGTTTGAACTCGTTATCAGTATAAAAGACACCTGTCCACAACCTCAAACAGTCAGACTCCAAACTCCACTATGGCCAAGACCAAAGAGCTGTCAAAGGACACCAGAAACAAAATTGTAGACCTGCACCAGGCTGGGAAGACTGAATCTGCAATAGGTAAGCAGCTTGGTGTGAAGAAATCAACTGTGGGAGCAATTATTAGAAAATGGAAGACATACAAGACCACTGATAATCTCCCTCCATCTGAGGCTCCACGCAAGATCTCACCCCGTGGGGTCAAAATGATCACGAGAACGGTGAGCAAAAATCCCAGAACCACACAGGGGGACCTAGTTGATGACCTGCAGAGAGCTGGGACCAAAGTAACAAAGGCTACCATCAGTAACACACTATGCCGCCAGGGACTCAAATCCTGCAGTGCCAGACGTAGTAGTAGTAGATTAGTTTATTTGACAGGGACAGTGCAATAAACATAGACAATTAATCAAAGACAATCAATCTGATGTGTTGCACATAGAGTGTATAGCTATTAGCTAATTTGCAACTCTTGTCCCTGGATGGGCTTTAGAAAAAAGAATCAAGTAAAGATGGGGAAAAAAAATAAAAAATATACACAATAACCACATACATCAATGCAGAAAAATTATAAATACACAAATATACGTGTCCCCCTGCTTAAGCCAGTACATGTCCAGGCCCGTCTGAAGTTTGCTAGAGAGCATTTGGATGATCCAGAAGAGGATTGGGAGAATGTCATATGGTCAGATGAAACCAAAATAGAACTTTTTGGTAAAAACTCAACTTGGCGTGTTTGGAGGAGAAAGAACACCATACCTACTGTGAAGCATGGGGGTGGAAACATCATGCTTTGGGGGCCGTTTTTCTGCAAAGGGACCAGGACGATTGATCCGTGTAAAGGAAAGAATGAATGGGGCCATGTATCGTGAGATTTTGAGTGAAAACCTCCTTCCATCAGCAAGGGCATTGAAGATGAAATGTGGCTGGGTCTTTCAGCATGACAATGATCCCAAACACACCACCCGGGCAATGAAGGAGTGGCTTCGTAAGAAGTATTTCAAGGTCCTGGAGTAGCCTAGCCAGTCTCCAGATCTCAACCACATAGAAAATCTTTGGAGGGAGTTTAAAGTCCGTGTTGCCCAGCAACAGCCCCAAAACATCACTGCTCTAGAGGAGATCTGCATGGAGGAATGGGCCAAAATACCAGCAACAGTGTGTGAAAACCTTGTGAAGACTTACAGAAAATGTTTGACCTCTGTCAATGCCAACAAAGGGTATATAACAAAGTATTGAAATGAACTTTTGTAATTGACCAAATACTTATTTTCCACCATAATTTGCAAATAAATTCTTTAAAAATCAGACAATGTGATTTTCTGGATTTTTTTTTTTTTTTCCTCATTTTGTCTCTCATAGTTGAGGTACAGTTGTGTTCAAAATAATAGCAGTCCCACATCACTAGGAAGATAAATCACTGTTTTTGTTAGAATTTCAACTTCTACACTGCAAGTAAGTTTCTAGAAGGTTTAGTAAAGCTATAGAAAACCAACAGACCCAACACGCATGACGTGCATGCTGCTGATTCTGTGAAACTGAATCATTAACTGAAAGGGGCATGTTCAAAAAAATAGCAGTGCTGAGTTCACTTAGTGAGGTCATTGATTCTGTGAAAAAAAAAAAAAAAAATAGGTGTTAAACAGGTGGCCCTTATTTAAGGATCAAGGCAACTGACGCTGTATATGCTGGCTGTGCATTTGTCCTTGAAAAACAGAGTAAAATGGGTCGTTCAAGACACTGTTCAGAAGAAGAGCGTTCTTTGATTAAAGCAGACGGACAGACGAAAATTCAATATTGCTAATTCATATCTGAAATTGTTGTCTGAGACGAGCTAAAGCGAACTGCACATGTTTTGGTCTCAACAAATGTCGCATATGGTGACAATGTGCTCTTGAAAGTATGCTGCCCTGGAGAGCCAAGCGATCAGCGGCTAAGATGGCCACTGACTGTGTGACGTCAGCTCAGCCAAACACACGCACACGGTCGTCGGCCACTGCTGTGTTTTGCTTCATGCAACACTTGATGTTTACGTTTTAAAATCGGCGATTACGGATATTTCTCGGAATTACCAAATATTTTCATGATCATAAGAACGGTTAGGGGGAAAAAACATGCTGAAGAAAGACAGTTTATCTCACCGGTTACTTATATTGGAAGTCCATCCTCCTGTGTTTTTTAGAAGCAAAGTTCTCAATTACAGAGACATAAAGTGTTCCCTATTGCTTCAGCTTCTGTATTAAAGCAGACTCCAGTGATATAGTACCCAGGTTTGTCAGTCTTTCTTGTCCACATATATTTTGCAGGTGTCACGGCTCGCCGCTCTCAGGCATCTGCCTCAGTTGCGCGCACACCTGCACCTCGTTAGCGCCCTACATGTGCAGTAGACATTTCGTTTACAGCGATTGAGAATAAGATGCAATTTGAAATGGAATTTGCAAAAAGATTGGTGATAAAGAAAACGGCTATTCCAACTATATATCCCTCGATTCCCAAGTCTGACTGAGACAAGTGTCAGTGACAGTGGCGTGAAAAGCAAGGGTGATCTACCGATGCGATCAGCTGTCAGAAAACGAGAAGTAAACAGGGTAAGTTTTGTATTTTTAATATTCACTGCAAATGTTTACTAAACATTTTAAATGAATTCCAAGCAATGGAAGATTTTCAAAATCAAACATGTAAAAGTAGAAGAAATTACCAATTACAGTTCAGCTTTCAATTTTTAGGGAAGCAACATATTTGCTAAGAAAAACAAAAATAAGCCTAAGATTGTAAGAGAAATGTGCTTCTAAAAATGGAACCCCAATTTTCTACCATAAAATGGTGCCCATTATAACTGTGAAATGTTATTTATTGGAATATAATAATTGCTATATCTGGAAACTAGTTATTTTCTTAACCACTTGCACTCCGGGCAATTTTCCTAAAAATGCCCAAAAATAACGTGCCCAAAGTAAATCGAAAGCTGTTATTCAACCCTTTGCAGCATCTTCATGGGGTTGGTCTCATTTAAAAGAAAACACTTTGAATTTTTTGGCAAAAAAAACATAATCTCTACGTGCTCTGGCCACTGAGTTAGTCATTTAAACATACTGAACTTGAAGAAAAAAAAATTGGACAGTGTTTTTTTGGATACAAATGCTTGTAAATAACACACAGCTGTCCGATCCAGCTGGAAAATGCAACAGAAATGTAGAACCAAGTGTTATCCAGCTGAGGTCAAAATTTGGTAACAATACCACCAAAAATGAATATTTTACACAGCTTTGTTCTCAGGCTGTTCCCAGGCGTTATGGAACTGTGCCAAATGGCACAGTTTGGAAAAACGTCTAACTTTTGAATAATTCAATGTAGAATCTTCATTTTAGGCTCTAATGAAAGGTCACACTCAGGGCTGTGTCTGTGTGTGTGGGGGGGGGGGCGGGGGGGTCGTTCCCCCCCCCCGCTACCAAGGACCAAATTCGGCCCTCGCTACATGACGGAATACACTTTTTTTTTTCCTTGCATGTTTTCACAGCAGCTCCCCCCCCCCCCTCGCTACTGTGTGTGTGTGGGGGGGGGGAACCGTGAACACCCCCCCCTTCCTCGCTACAGAAGAGGGCCATCGCTACATGATGGAATAGACCGATATGCTTCCCCCCCGCGGACCGGGGAGCGTTCGGACCGTGCCCCCCCCCCCCCGCTCCTCTTCTGCAGCGGGGTGGGGGGGGCGTTCACGGTCCGAACACGGCAAATGAACCGTTTATCACGGCGCACGCACTTCGTATTTCTTGCGCAGTACAGTTGTAATTTACCGATCGGTCAAAAGTCATTTTTGGATTACAGTTTTCAGGGATAAATAATAATTTAGCTTATAACACCTTACCTCTTCAAAGCAGCAGAATCGTGGCGAACAGCTCTTCCCACGCGTCAGACGAACGCGACGCTGCTCCGCTCGTGGATCCCGATCAATATAATTCCATTATTGCCGTTTTGGTGAATGATTTACGACTTTTGTCGTCGGCCTCCGTCTATTCTGCTGGAATGAGTGCAGGTCCCACTTGTGGGTGTTCTCCATGCTGCTGGGTGAGCCTGGGTCTGTAGGAGATTCGTACAGAGTCCTTCTGCAGCAGTAAATATCGCTTCACCCAGCCAGAATTTCTGTGCTTCAATTGGCTCCTGCGTTCACAGTAGGCGGGTCCTCCTTCCTAGATTTTCATTCATTGGTTCTTCAAGGTTTCAGAAACCCAATTCAAGGCTCTTATTAGTCGAATGAGAGGTCAATCAGATGAACTAATCTGTTCGCGGCTGTCTCTGCAGTTTTTTTTTTGAGTGGCGCTTGGACGCTACTACATCACCATCACCACCATCATGCGTCATGCGCACGAGCGCGCCCTCGTGCGTCATAGGACGCAGAGACTTGCCCGCCCGCGGAACAACGGAGCGCAAGTGGTTAATCTGTAGTGATACTCCATTGATTTTTGTATTTCTTTGTATATTTCTGCTGTGTTTTCAAACATTCATACAAAGGTGGTATAGTATGTACGTAATATTTCTTTTCAAATTGAGAAGAATTTAGTGTGTTCAAATTATTCAAATGTATATGACATGCGACTTTGATGAATGCTGAACTATGAGAATTATAACATTGATATGAACATTAATAAACTCAATATATGATTTTACAAAACTTTATTTAAATATTGTTCACAAATCTAATCTTGGTAGGCAAAATCCCTTGTAGTGATCAGATGGGAATGTTTCTCTGATGAGGCTCACCGCACAGGCAGGCAACATAACCCTCACTTCTTTCCCACAAATAAGGCTGAATACCCCCCTCAGCACCACCCAAAACTACTTCATCATCGATTCTTCATTTTCAATGTCATCATTTATATTGAGGTCGTCAAACTCGAGAAAATAATCGCTGTCCGAATCACTTTGCTCTCGTTCTGCCATTTTCTTTGTATTGCTGTGGTGACGTCACTAATTCCCGCACCTATCGAGAGATGACGGTACTGCACCCTCACTAAGTGAAGGCTGGGATATGAGCAAATAAGGTCATTTATGGAAGCTGGTGACACATATTAAATCGCAGGAATAGACAGAATACAATATTTTCATACAATCAGTTGATTGGTTCAATAAAAATATGTCACTGTCCGTCTGCTTTAAGCCCTGGGCTAGGTATAGAGCAACAGCCTACTACAATCTGACATTTCAAATAAACATTCTCTTCAACATGAGTTCATTTTTATTTTCCAACAGTTCTCAGTTGCACCTTATTTATTGACCATTAGATGTCTTACTCCAGTACTTTGTCATTGAAGCCTCCAGTAATGAATGTTTTTGTTTTGTTTTTTTAAATTGGGTGTTGAAGCTTAAACAAAGCCTCGATCAGCCATCACCAGCTATATCTATAAATTCAAAACATCTCTGTCTATGTGTGCGTTCCTCAGATGTCTCTCAAACCGTTCGTCACACTGACCTAAGATTTTAAACGTGCTTTGCTGAAGCTACGAGGGTGTGCATCCCTGAATTGGAGCCACTCAGTCAAAATATGTAATTTTTATGAATAAATGTTTAGCCACCGCTGTGTCACCACCCTGTCTTCATCCCCTGGCTTCAAGAAGTGTGGGCAGGGTTTTGGATCGACTCTGTGCCCATTGGAGAATACGCCAAATCACAGCCATGCTGACTGGACAATACGCGGCATCACGACCATGCTGATTGGACAACAGCATCACGACCTGTCAATCACCACAACGCTTCGCAAACAAAGATTTTAGAAATGCTTTGCTGCTGAGGTGTGCATCCTTAAGTATGGAGCCGCTCAGTCAAAATATAGACCATAAAGTTGCTGTAATTGCGTTGGTCTAATGGCTATATTTGGCATAGAGAACATGAGGTGTGGGGGATGGGGGCTCGGCCTATAGAACACAAGGTACGGGGGGGCTGCCGGGAACCCATGGTGCCAGGCTCGGCATAGAGAACACAAGGTGTGGGGGGGCCGCTGCCGGGGACCTGTGGTGCTGCAAATGGCATCACTGGCACACAGGTAAAGCAGCAACCAAGACTCCCATCCTGTCCCACTGGGCGCTCCATATGACATCACTGGCACACGAGTAAAGCAGCAGCTGACACTCCCGTACCACCGGCCACTCCATATGACATCACTGGCACACGAGTAAAGCAGCAGCTGACACTCCTGTCCCACCGGCCACTCCACGAACATTCAGGAGGAGGCACACTCAGCCTGCCCGGTCAGTGGGAGACAAAAGTCCCGACTGTTGCTTCACTGTGGATCGGAATGACTAGATCAACTGCATATTCTTCTCCTTCTAGATTTGATTGGTGGTTGGCAACAAGCTTACAGGTGCATTACCGCCACTGACTTGATTATCATCACTCTATATCTTTGTAAAAGAAGTTCACAACAACAAGACGCAAAAATGTCCAAATAACAAAATAAATCATTTCCATTTAAATATTTACAGACAAATGGGCAACACTGATGCAAAAGTTGCAGCCAAATGGCTCATTCTGCTGTGTGTGAGTGAGAGAGACTGGTGAAGGGATCAGCGCCGTACGTGGATGCCCTGAATTTCCCTCTGGGGATGAATAAAGTATACAAGATACAAATACAAAAAAATAATAATAATGTTCGATGTTTTGCACTTATATTACTAAAATATAAAAGGATGCACTACAGCGGGTTTCAAATATTTGTAAATGTGTCCTGTTATAGTAAGATAAGATAAGCCTTTATTAGTCCCACAATGGGGAAATTCCAGGATTGCAACAGCACAGGGATAGCAACACTCAGAGCAACAATCAGAAGGCAAGAAAAAACAACATCTAGTAAACATATGTCCATATTACTATAAATGTATATATATAGACACACAGTGCAGAGCATTATGGTTGGTTGGTGAATGTGCAGCAGAAAGTCTAAGCTCTCTCTCCGCGGATGCGGCGGGCCAGCTGGAAGTCTTTGGGCATGATGGTGACCCCCTTAGCGAAGAAGAGACCCACCAGGTGGGCCTCGCTGGTCTCCTGCAGAGCCATGACGGCGAAGCTCAGGAAACGCAGGACGGTCTTGAAGTCCTGAGCGATCTCCCTCACCAGGCGCTGGACGGGCAGCTTACGGATGAGCAGCTCCGTGGATTTCTGGCAGCGACGGATCTCTCTCAGAGCCACGGGCCTGTGACGGCGAGGCCTCTTCACTCTGCCGGTGGCCAGAGCGCCTCTCCGAGCAGCCCTGGTGGCTAGCTGTCTCCTGGGGGGCTTCTTCCTCCAGTAGATTTTACGAGCGGTCTGCTTGGTTCTTGCCATCGCTCTTTATTATTCTGTCTTATATTTCTTGCACGCCGCCTAAACTCCAGCCCGGCACCCGCGTCCTTTTCGCTACAGCTCCCGGTATGTCGAGTTTCCCATTAGCACCGGGGGGCGGCCAAGTGCTAGCTAGCACTAGCGCCTCCCCACTGTAGCGTCTCCCGCTGCAAACCGTGGCTCCGTCCGCCGACCCGGGAGACCCCCGGGGCGATCCGTGCGTCCGTGATATATATACAGAGTGAAAGGTGTAGAAAGAAGAAGGAAGATTAAAAAAAAAGGCTGTTGCAACGGGCAGCCTACTCGTGTGGCGCCACCGGTCCGGCGGAACCGGAACCAGAATATTTTGAATAACTTTGAAAACTGGTTAATTTGTTAATTTAATTTTAGTACTGCATGACTTTACTGACAACAGACTATAAACTACACATATAAACTAAATTATAATGACTGAACAACTCCCACTCCTCAAAGTGCAAGATACAGCATTTATGAATATAACTCATAAAACATCACACAAATAAGTGATCTGAAAAAATAAACAAGTGGTTCTTAAACAGTGGCTAATATTGGATGTCCCATTGATTTTCATTCATTCATTCATCCATCCATCTTCTTCCGCTTAATCCTTTTCGGGTCGCGGGGGGGGGCTGGAGCCTATCCCAGCATCTTTGGGCGAGAGGCAGGGTACATTCATTTTCAATTATTCTGTAATTAATAGTCACACAATCAATCTCAGTTCAGTCCCTTTCATATTTGTCAAAGTCTAACGTGTGATTGCCTACATATAGGCTACACCTCTGTATTTCACTTTCAAACAGCCTACGTTTGGGCCTGCAAAGCCTGATTGGGCTACCTGTTTCAGACAGGAATACTTGCTTTCTACAGGCATGCACTAGTCCTCTCAATACCCAACAAGATAGCCTGATATCCCCTGAGATGACGAGATCCAGGTTTGAGGTCTGAGAAAGTGTGACGTTCCTGAGAAAGACAATCTGTACACCAAGTTTTGACCAGATGTACTGAACCAATCACCATGGACATTTTCTCCTCCACCTCTCATAACGGAGAGCTTAAAGGACTGAGCGATGTGTGTTTGAGTCAGAATGATGTGCAAATTGGCTCTGAGACTGTTATTGTATTGTTGTCCACTGATCAGTGTAATTAAATTTGCTGAAACTTTGATCCTGCATGATTCTTTGACTGAAGGTTAAGAAGAATTTTTCCAACATACTTGGCACCCAAGCACAGGAAGTCCAGATATCTCTCCTCCTGTTTCCAGTGGTTTTGGACTGAGACAGCTAGTGCACGGCTGCGAAAGAAGTCCTCCCCCACTGACTCCAGCAGGTCAGCTGAATGACTTCAGTCTTATCTGAATTTAATAGCAGCAAATTACAAGTCATCCAAGCTTTGATTTCCTTAAGAGAGGCCTCTAACTTGACTAACTGATTACTATCATCTGGCTTCATTGACAGGTATAACTGTGTTAAGATAAGCCTTTATTAGTCCCACAATGGGGAAATTCCAGGACTGCAACAGCACAAGGATAGCAACACTCAGAGCAACAATCAGAAGACAAGAAAAAACAAGAGCAGCAAGTATACATATGTACATATAAATATATAAACAGTGCGGAGCATTGTAGCTAGATGGAATAAATATATAAACACACAGTGCGGAGCATAGTCGCTAGATGGAATAAATATATAAATATATAAACACACACAGTGCGGAGCATTGTAGCTAGATGGAATGAAACAGCATAACCGTCTACTTAGTTATCCTACATGGTATGATGATGTACCCATACATATTGACGCCCTCCGTACCGACCGGTATTTTAGTAGTACCGGAGGGGACCACTGTGCAAGTCTATTGCATCTTTTGCATTCAATACTATTAGGTTGTCACATCTTTTTGCCATCTCTGCGAGCAGCCCTGCTTAGGTTGTACAGTCTGACAGCCGTAGGTTGGAAGGACCTGCGAAACCTCTCGGTTGTGCACCTCGGATGATGTAGTCTGCTGCTAAATGAGCTCCTCAGTGCATTCAGTATGTCCTGCATAGGGTGGAACTCGGACTCCAGCAGAGATGACAATTTAGCCACCATCCTTCTCTCTCCCATCTCCTCCACTGGGTCAAGGCGCTGCCCCAGGACAGAGCTAGCTTTCTTGATCAGTTTGTTCAGTCTCTTCCTATCGGCTGCTGTAACACCACTGCCCCAGCAGACCACTCCAGAAGTGATGGCTGATGCCACCACCGTGTCGTAGAATGTCTTCAGCAGCGCCCCTTGTAAACCAAAAGACCTGAGTCTCCTCAGTAGGAACAGCCTGCGCTGTCCCTTCTTGTAGAGTGCATCGGTATTGTGTGACCAGTCTAGTTTATTGTTCAGATGGACAGCCAGGTATTTGTAGGATGTCACCATCTCAATGTCAATTCCCTGTATATTTACTGGGGCTGTGAGGGGTTGTCCTTGCCTGCGGCAGTCCACCAGCTCCTTAGTTTTCCTCGCGTTGATCTGGAGGCAGTTCCGATGGCACCAGTCCACGAAGTCCTGGATAAGTCCTCTGTACTCAGCTTCATCTCCGTTGGAGATGAGGCCAACGATGGCAGAGTCGTCAGAGAACTTCTGTAGATGGCAGTGTGTTGTGCGAGAAGTCTGCAGTATAAAGGGTGAACAGGAAGGGAGTCAAAACCGTTCCCTGGGGGGCCCCCGTGCTACCGATGATCGTGTCGGACACACAGTCCCAGGTTCTCACAAACTGTGGCCGGATAGTGAGGTAGTCCAGGATCCATGATGACAGGTGCTGGTCCACCCCTGCACACAGCAGCTTGTCCTTCAGGATCATCGGTTGGATGGTGTTGAAAGCACTGGAGAAGTCAAAGAACATGATCCTCACCGCATTCCCGGGCTTCTCCAGGTGGGACAGAGAATGGTGAAGGAGGAAGATCGCCGCATCCTCCACCCCAATGCCATGCTGGTAGGCGAACTGGATCCATCGCTGGTCCCACCAGGGGGCGGAGGTGAGCAAGGAGCAGTCTCTCTAGGGTCTTCATCATGTGGGACGTCAGGGCCACTGGTCTGTAGCTGTTCAGATCTTTGGGGTGGGAAGTCTTGCATCTGTATAACAATGAAAATGTATACAGTGCTTTCTAACAATGCTGCCTAACGTAAACATATATAAACTAAAAAGAGTAGGGCCTAGCACAGATCTCTGTGGAACTCCATGACTGAGCTTTGAGGTGAAAGAAAACTCATTGACATGAACAAACTGGAACCTATCAGATAAATAAGATCTAAACCACTGCAACGAAGTTCCATTAAGTCCAACATAGTCCTCTATCAAGTAGAATATTATGATCAATGGTATCAAAAGCTGCATTAAGGTCTAAAAGGACAAGTACAGAAACAAGTCTATTATCAGATGTGATAAGGAGGTCATTAGTGACCTTCACTAAGGCTGTTTCAGTGCTATGATGGATTCTAAACCCAGATTGAAACTCCTCAAATAAACCATTTCCCTGCAAGAGGTCAAATAATTGCATAGCAACAACTCTCTCTTAGATTTTTGAAATGAAAGGGAGATTAGAGATTAGTCTATAGTTAGCTAAAACTCCTGGATCCAGCATTGGCTTTTAGAGTAAGGGTTTAATTACAGCCATTTTAAAAGCCTGCGGTACATGGCCTAAAGTTAATGAAGAATTGATTATATGAAGAATAAAGCTACCAATAAATGGGAAGACTTCTTTAAATAACCTGGTAGGAATAGGGTCTAAAACAAGTTGAAGGCTTGGATGAGGAAACTATTTTGTCTAACTCTAAAAGGTCAATTGGAGTAAACTGATCCAAACAGATGTCAATTGAAGGAATTGTAGTAGTTACTGTATTTAAGTTAATGGTAGGAAGAATCTGAGAAGAAAATAAGTTTAAAATAAAATAGAATAACCTCTAGCTATAATAAAATAAAATGAATACTTTAAAAAAATAACTGCCGTTTGTCTGGTCATTCGCATTTTGTGTGTATGTGTTTTTAATAATGTCTTTACGGGTTACTTTGATGAAAGAAAGAGCAATTTTTGTAGCAGAGGGACAGACCGCAAGAACGTGGAAGTCAGGCAGCGTGGCAGAAGCAGAGGCCATTTTTCTTGTTGTGCAGCGCAAGAGGATGTTAATGAGATTTTTGTGCTGTCAGGCGATGGTAAATTTATGCATAGGAAGGACAGGAACAGTACACGGTTTTTGGCAAGGTGGAGAAAAAGATTTGGGTTTACAGGCAAACAAAGTAGCTGACTGCCAAGCTCTTGCAGATGACAAAACAAGCAGCAGATGGTAGCCAACGAAAGCAAGAGAAATATGGTCTGGTGGAAATACAGAAATGGCTTGTGGCAGCGAGGAAACGACAGGCTGACTTAGAACTTGTGACGTTGAAAAACTAAATTCAAGACTCTCAGCAGTCTGACAATGGTAAGAAAAGAGACTTGTCTAGCCTGCACCCCATTTCTCCCTCCCTCCATGGGGACAAGTCCAATGGCGTGGTGCTGGGTCACACTCCTCCCCCATCCCTCTTCCCTATGTGCCCACCCCTGCTGCTTCTCCTCAGTTATATCTGGACCTCACCAAGATGGCGGCAGCCACACCCTCCATCAAAGAGCCTTCTCCTCCTCAACCAGTTGAGGTCAGGCCTAAGGTCAAGTGCAACAAGGACTGGGGTACCAGGGAGCAGCCACACAGAGACGTCAAAGAGTTAAGTAAATATGGCAACACTGTTCAGCCACTCATGTTCCGTTACATTAGAGGATGATAGCATGCATGCAATAACTGAACAATTTCCAATGACTGAACTCTTAATCCAGCTTATATCGGTCCTCCAGACGCCAATGAGGAGTACCTAGAAGCCCCGCAGTTTCAACCCACAATTTTAGTTTACAGACCATGGACTATGCTGATTTCTCTGAAGCAGTCAAAGAAATCCCACATCCAAAACATAAATCCACAGTTTTTTGAAGGGATGGCAAATCTCCTTGACAGCTTTAAATTAAATGGTCATGAGACAGAATGTGCTTACAGAAAAGCTTTAAAAGTTGATTGGTGTACTGTGTCGGGTAATTGGAGCTTAAAAGATGCTACAGGTAACATTTTGCCTCCAAAAAAATGCAGTGTTACAACAACGTGTGAGAGTTAAATGACCGTATTGGCAATAAATGGCGAGTGAAGCATGATTGGACAGGAATTCAAAATACAACTCAAAATAAAGGTGAAGGTGTGGAAGCTTACAGGACCAGGTTGCAAGAAATTTTTGATAGCCATTCCGGTTTAACTAAGCCTGGTAATGACATGGGTGTAGAACCTTATTGGCAGCATTTGAAAAGTGTTTTCTTGCAAAACATGCACCCACATCTGGCTAAATACATCCACAAACATCTGGTTACATACCACACTTGTGCATTTGCTGATGTGTTAACATATGCTAAGCATGCAGAATGATTAGAAGAGGAAAGGAAGACAAAAAGATAAAAAGTCAAAAGCAAAGCAACCCCTGTTTATGTGATTGCTAACACAAGGGGGAAGGCCGAGGCGTCTCCCACCTCTGTCTTTTACCAGGGTGCAACACGCGGAGGAGGAGGAAGAAGGCAGAAGAGGGGGCATGGTCGTGGAACCGCCTACCAGTAGCCATGGGGGCACGATGTTTGCCACCAATGTGGACACCGAGGGCACTGGCAAAGGCACTGCCCTGAAGGCTTGCCACAGTGGGGAGGGAGGGGAGCACCCCACATCCAACTGCCGCCGCCCACACAGGACCACAACATGTGACTAACCGACCTGAAGCCAAGTACAACAAATGACACTGACGATGACACAGCAGACATTTTTCATTTGCCCGATTTTGACTTGATGTTGACAATGTAGTGTTTACCTGAATTGGTGTTGGAGGTTCAAGGCATCCCAATAAAGTTTCTGTGACACAGGAGCATGCAGATCAGCAATTATAAGGACAGATGTTAAGGGTTTCACAAAATCAGACCAAACAGTAACTGCCAAATCCGCAAACAGTAAGCTAAAAACAGAGCACCTCTCCAAAACTGTAAAGGTAAAAGATCCTGTCACAGGTGACGTTACAGAAGGTTCTTTCATATCATCACAGGTATGTCCCATTAACCTTCTGGGAAGGGAATTGCTCACAGCCCTCAATATTGCCATAATCCCAATGGAAAATGGTATGGCAGCATCACATTTTCCACATGTGCCAGGAGAAAATGTATTGCAGGATTTCAATGTGCCAAGGTACTGCCACTCGCTGCGTTTTGTTTCGGCCAGACCACGCTCCATGACATCAGACCTGCACACAAAAGCTATGCAATATTTTGAGACCAACATCCCTATTACACATCGGGCCACTTGCAGCATGTATGACAGACATTTGAGTGGCCCAAACCCAAATTATGAAAAAACATTCCTTGCAAATCCATCCTCCAGACTGGTCATGAAAAATCTGTATTGGTCACCAAGGGGATATGTGGGGGCATCTGTTGTGCTCTGTGAGGAGGATGGCAGACATTTTTAACACTGGGAGGCTCCCCACATCCCATTGGTCAAACCCAAACACATGGACTGGAAAGATGTAGGTCAGTTTGTGACCACAGCAGAGGAGTGTGGTCAATCTTGGAAACAAACTTCCAACCCAAAGGTTCAATACTCCTCAAAACTTGATACCTACTCACTGCCTTTGAACTGGGTGACCACAGTGCAGAAAGAAGTCCACACTGATGTTCCCAGCTCACCCATGTGATCACTTTTTACATTAACACAAGAAGAGGAACACACACTCTCACAAATCCCAAATTCTCTGTGGTCAACAGGAAAGGCAGATGTAGGGTTAATACAAGAAAATGAAGAATTGGTCAAAATAAATGCAAAATCACATTACAGACCATACAAAAGACAGTATCCTCTATGTCCTGAGGCTCAAGAAGCCATTAAACCAGTCATAGAGGAACTGAAAGCAGCAGGTGTCATTGTACCATGGCCAAATTCTCCATGTAACACACCTTTGTTTCCCATTAAAAAAAAAAAAAAAAAAAAGGCCCACCCATCTTCCGGCTGGAGGATGGTTCAGGACCTTGAAGAGGTAAACAAAGCAGTCATCCCAAGAGCCGCTTCTGTTCTAGACCCACACACTTTGTTAAATGACCTACAACCACACGTGCAATATTTCATAGTGATAGACATCAGCAATGCTTTTTTTCAGCATCCCAATACATACAGATCATTAGCTTTGGTTTGCATTCACATTTGAAAACAAAAGGTACACATTCACCAGGTTACCACAAGGTTACTGTGAATTACCAACTATTTTTTCCACAGGCAATGTAGCAAATTTGGCTCAATTCATCCCTCCCAATGGGAGCCAGTTGCTCCTTTATGTTGATGACATTTTGCTGGCATCACCTGACGAAGAAACATGCAAACAAGACACCATTGCCTTACTGCAATTTTTTGCAGAACAAGGTCACAAAGTCGACAAGGAAAAATTACATTTGTGGAAAAAAGAGGTCAAATATTTAGGGCACATTTTGTCAGCAGCAGGCAGACATGTTGATCCAGCTCAAAAACAAACTATTTTGTCAGCACCAAAGCCCATCACAAAAAGAGACATGATGTCATTTCTGGGTACTTTATTGTCGCTCTTGGATTGCAAACTATTCATTTGAGGTACAACCCTTATCTGATCTCATTTACAAAACACCCATGGCTCAGATGGACAAAATTGAGAGGACACCTTAGGCAGAAGAGGCATTTGTTAAAATGAAAACTTTTGGTCAGCACTGACGTCCTGGCACTCCCCAATTATAAAAACCATTTGTGCAAATGGTTGGTTGCAGAGAGGGGCACATGACATCAGTACTTCTTCAACCAAGTGGCACAAAAATGCATCCGGTAACATATTATTCCACATGACTTGACCCTTTGGCGAAGGCAATGCCGCCATGCGTGCAGGCTGTCACAGCTGCCTCCACGGTGGTGCAGGCCTCAGCAGAGCTCGTTCTTTATCATCCCTTGACCCTCAAGGTCACACATGCAGTAACAGTCATCTTGTCACAAAGAAAAATATCAGTTCTCTCACCATCCAGACACCTTGCATGCATGACAGTGTTATTATCACAGCCTCATCTCATACCTGCCAACTTTTAAAACCTGAAAAGCCTAGTAGCTAGCTGGGGTCCAGTGGCCGCAGGCCCCGGTAGGTCCAGGACAAAGTCTCAGTGAGGGGTTCAGGGGGGCGAAGCCCCCCCGACGCCAAACAAATATTAGCATTAAATCAAGTTAAAATGTGGCTAACAACCTCATATTCCTTCAATAATCATGCTTCTATTTTTCTTACGAAGAACGTAGAAAGTTTGCCGCTGGTGTCACTGGCATTCGACTTGTGTTTTTTCGTTCCCGTGTGGTCTTTCACATCTCTGATTCCTCCATGTCCAATCGAAAAATCTTGTCTACACAAAGTGCAGTTGGAGTAATTTTCACCCTTTCAGCGAATAATAATTCCTGGAAATGCTTTGGAGTATTCCTCACGAAAAGACTGTAATTTTCGTTTGGGTTTCACGCTCATTTGTGATTTTTCTCCGGCAGATTCCATGATGAAAACGTATACAATGCTGACCTAATTCCTTCGCGATTCCAAATGGAAACAATGGCTCCAGGGATGTGATTTGGGGTTGGGGAAATTATCTGAAAATTTAGCAGGGGGTCTGGGGGACATAGTCCCCCAGCGGGGTCCATGGCAGAGCCCCGTTGGGGGGAGGGGGGGGCAAGAGGGGTGAAGCCCCCCCGAAGCTCCTGGGTTTTTATTTTTAAGTACCAGAACTGTGCTTAAATGACATAAAAAACAGCTGAATGCCACTTATTACTGTATAATATTGACTTATGTTCCAAGAAGATAGCATTCCTAAAATATTCCATCAAGCATTACCCATCACATGCTTTAACACCTGATCAAATCAAAATCAGTTAATTTTATCTATTCCATAATAGAAATAAAATTCCAACATACCATTACTTTTTATAATTTCAGCATTCATTTCAGATCACCAGTTTCAATCTCCACTGAGTCTTGAGCAGTTCATTTTGCACAATCACTGATGTAGCCAAGTCTTAGAAATATTCAAAAGTTATGAGTCAATGTCCACTGTGCACTGTCAATTTCAAACTGTTTGGAATCATAAAAGTAATCTAACTAAATTGTTTTGTTATTTTTTTTTTTCTCCTCAACATCAATGTCAGGGCGCTGCAGGAGTTTTTGGGGATGGTTAACTTATTACCGTTTCCTCCCCCGCGCGGCCCAGCTCATACAGCCGTTGTACGCCGCACTCAAGAAACTGAAACCGGCGGACAGAGTCGACTGGACTCCTGAGCGGGAGCAGGCATTCTCTGAGGTTAAAACAGCTCTGGCAAACGCTGCACTACTGGTGCACCCAGACCCGGTGGCTCGGATAGCGCTCACTACCGACGCCTCAGTCATGGACATGGGGCCGTCGTGGAGCAATGCATCGCCGGTTCTTGGCAGCCGCTCACCTTTTTTAGCAGGTCTTTGCACGACAGTGAGCATAAATACAGCGTGTTCGACAGAGAGTTAATGGCTCTCCACCTGGCTATACGCCACTTCCAGTTCTAGCTAAAAGGGCGCACCTTAGGCTCAGACCTCTCGCACATGCGCAATGCACCTACAGGAAGCAGTGCCGATTGCCTTTGTTCTAAATTTAGATACGATTCCTAGCGATCTCGTGTTTGGAATTGCTTTCGTGTTTTTTTTACGATTTAAAATTTTTGACTGAATTTTTAGTGACAAACCGTAATTTTGATTAATAAAGCCGTAACCCGGAATGGGGTCTTGAAAACCGGAACCATTACGGCAAAACCAGCGTAGTTGGCAGGTATGTCATCTAACCATTGAACATTGCACGGTAACAAATCCAGCAAGCTTTTTGCCAATCTCAACACAAGGCGAACCTCATGACTGTTTGGCAGAAATCGAGAGTAAAACATTGTCACACCCCGACTTGCAGGACACAACTTTGGAGAACTCTGATCTCACATTGTTGACAGCTCCTCCAAACGTGAGTACACTGGTTCAAACTTGTCCCATTTTGCAGTGGTCATCCATGACACCGTTTTATGGGCACAAAAAACTCCCATCACATTATTCTACACAAGCAGCTGAATTAGTGGCTCTAACTGAAGCTTGTGAATTAGGCCAGGGAAAAGCACTCACAGTGTATACCGACAGTCAATATGCCTTCTCTACCAACTATCACTTTGCACAACAGTGGAAAAAAAGAAGTATGATTACATCAACAGGAAAGCCAATACAAAACAAAGACCTCATCTTAAAACTGTTAGTGTAAAACTTCCCTCGAAATTAGCCATATGCAAATGTGCGGCACACACACCAATGGCACAGATCCGGTTTCCAAGGGCAACAGCTTTGCAGATCAAACAGCCAAAGCTGCTGCACACAGTCATACAGGAAAGGACACATCACCAGGTCTTCTTTTAACACTAACAGAAAACTTATCACATGACATTCTCACTGAGGCCCAGAAAACAGTACCACAAGCCGAAATTTATTGATGGATCCAAAAGGGGGCAATCTTTAACAACACCTCCAACCTTTACAAATGCAGCAACAATAAATCCATTTTACCACGCAAACTGTTTCAGCAGGCCTCTACTCTGCTACATGGAGTTTCCCATGTATCAGCAGGGGGTATGATCTCTATGCTAAACCGATCCTTCACTGCTTATAGGTTTAGCCAATTTGCTACTCAATTTTGTAAAAAATGCCTAAGCTGTGCATGAAACTATGCTCAAGGGAACTTAAGGTCTGAAAAAGGCACCTTCCCTGCATAAACTTATCCATTTCAAAACATTTGCATAGACTTCATTGAATTAGACAAATGTGAAGGCAAACGATATTGCTTGGTTATTTGTGACATGTTTACCAAATAGACAGAAGCTTTCCCTTCCACTCACCCAAACACTGCTTCAGTGGCAAAAAAAAAAAAAATGTTCACCGAAATTGTGCCCAGATTTGGAATACCTGAAAAGATTTACTCAGACAATGGAACACATTTTGTAAATCAGATTATATCACACTTAGGCACAGCACTTAACATTAGGGCCTTTTCCACTAGCACGCTTTAGCGCGACACGGGACGGCTCAGCACGCTTTGTACGCTTTTCCACAAGCCCCAACACGGTTTAACAGCCGTGATTCTCAGCCCCGCTGAAGGGCAGGGTACAGCAGTGCTGAGCTGTGCCGTGTTGTGACGTTAACAGACTGGTCGCCGCTGATTGGTCAGGTCGTAACCGGCGCTGATTGGTCAGGTTGTAACCGCCCCTCTCCTCCTCCTCTTCTACCAAATCTTCACGACCTTCTCAATAAAGTTTTTGGAAAAAAAAAAAGAATCTTCACGACCTACTCAGCACGCAACCACTGTTGGCGGTTCCTTTTCAGTGTATTGCTGTGCTATTTTTCATTTATTCTCTATCAAAAATGGCTTCGCGTAATAAGGGTGTTCCATGGAGCAGTAAGGAGGTGCAGTGTCTGCTCACTGCATTGTCAGACGAACGTATTCAGCGCGAGTTAGACGGAGCCGCCCGGAATGAAAAAATATACCGGGAGGTCTCGACATCGGAGTCCTTTAACGGTGAGTTTTTTTTTTTTTTTTTATTGTGCGTTTTTTCGCAAATATATTCGGTAAGACGCTCAGTTTATTTATGCAATAAAAAAGCTGTTCATTTGTGGATGATGATCGCTGCACAATGCGGACTAAAGCTTTTATTGTAATTATTCATGTGAACAATACGCTGAAATAAGCTTATGTATTCTTGTTAAAAACTGTCTTTTCTGTATATATTTCGTGCTGTATTTTATTGTGTGCATTTTCCTTGTAGAATCATCCCACGCGTCCGCCGCGACAGCCCGTCCGGATTATTCAACCGAGCCTTCCTGACCCACAGCTGGCAGAGACGCCTTCATTCTACTGAGCCTCAGCACTCAGTGGTCGGCGTGTATAAAATGTCGATTAACCTTCATGTTGTGTTGCAAAGTTTTTTTTTATTTTAATATTTTGTATATAATAAAATGGAATTGTTTTGGAAAGTGTGGTTTGTCTGTTATAACACTGAATTATAAAACAGTATAATTACATAGAAATTCCATTGCCTAGTCTGATCAAAATGATACTGAGGGTCAACCATTGTAAAGTTAATGTAATTTTTAACTAGACCAAAAAAGAAATCTTTTTGTACGCTTTCTGTTCTTTTTATTGAAATATCATAAAAAATTAGCACCAAGTCAAAGGTACAAGTATATGTAAATTGAATGTTCTATCGGCATTCCAAATTCAGAGATTTACAATACTTTAGAAGGAGTGTAGCATCATCTAAACGGAAAATAATAATACTGTTGTTCCAAACGTTGACCTGAAGGTGAAAAACATGAATTTTTTTAATTCAGTACATCCAAAATGCCCTAGGATGTGGTGTAGTCCAGTGTGCCACCGTCTCATTATTTAATACGAATAAAAACAAGTTTCAGCTCATTATTTCTAGGTCATTTGGCAGTTAATTCAAAACAAAAGTGACTTGTGTTGTTGCAGCTTAATTATGAGATAAAATTAATTGTGAGATAAAACCACAGAGCGTGCAAGGCAATAATCCTTGGATCCTCCATTTTTTGTCTGGTGTAAATAAGGACTCAGTCCGGTGCATAACATCAGGGGAGTGTGGCCCCGCCTCGCTGAGAATCTGCTGCTGCCCCGCAACACTGTGCTAATGGAGACAGAAGCGTTCCGAGCTGTACTGAAGTGAATCGAGCCGTACCGAGGTGTGCTGGGCTAGTGGAAAACAGGCTATTAACTTGAGAAACCACTCAGCTTACCAGCCACAATCTGCAGGATTGGTGGAACACACAA
The DNA here is from genome assembly GCA_020510985.1 of Pholidichthys leucotaenia. NCBI lineage: Eukaryota > Metazoa > Chordata > Actinopteri > Cichliformes > Pholidichthyidae > Pholidichthys > Pholidichthys leucotaenia. The sequence goes on along the minus strand of CM035840.1, from coordinate 184,245,720 downwards.
ATAGGACCATTAAAGAAAGGCTGAGAAAAACAATGGCAGAAACAGGACAAAATTGGATATATTGCCTGCCCCTAGTTCTATTTTACATGAAAATAGTTCCCACCAAAGGGGGGTTGTCTCCATTTGAAATGAGGTATGGCAAACCTTACCTACTCCCACCATTAAGGACATTCAATTCAGCTGATGAGGAGGTGTGCTTAGCTGATTACATGCAAGGAATGTTGACTGAGATATTTTTCATCCTGCTCTTCCCAGGAAGGACCGTGGTGAAGCATCCATCTTGGCCAAACTGGGTGATCTGGTCCTTATCAAAGCCATCAAAAGGAAAAACTAGGCTGACGCTCCTTAGCAAGGACCAAACAAGGTCATCCTAGCAACACCAATAGCAGTGAAAGTCTAAGGACGTGATTCTTGGGTGCATTTGACACATTGCAAACTGTACTCCACTCAAAACCCTCAGCAAGAGACTGTTTAATACACACTGCAAACTTTATCCTACTAAAAATCCTCAGCAAGTGACTGTTTAACTGTTTCTCTATACAAGTGTCAACTGACGGTGCCCTTGCGGTGCCCAGCAAGGGCTTATATAGTGAAACAACTATTTATCACGGAAAGACAAAACGCAAGACAGAGAAGGTTGGCAGCACAAGGACGTGAATGATACACCTGTTTTTTCATCATCATCATCCTTGGAGTAACACTCTTGGTTATTTTTAGGGACACCATTACCCATTTATCGCAGGGCTAGGTACGTTACTCACACGCATCATGACTGGCTGGAAGGACCAGGCTATGATGACCATGTTTATGCTGGTAATGTGTGGTGAAAGTATGCTAACTACACAGCCAAAACAGCTAATCACTCAAATTGTTATGCGTGTTCTTTGCTCCCCCTCTCAGCTGGTCAAATATCCGTTACTGCTAAACCAATGGAACTGTCAGAAGCTGTTTGTTTCTTGCAAGAGGCTATGTACGAAAATAGTACAGCAAGCATTAATTTGAATCACACCTGCCACATTGTCTATGACTCCACTGATGGGAGACACAATGACACCCCTTACTCGGTGAAGGCAAGGTTAACCTCACCGGGGAATTTTTCCTTTTGTCTAAAAGGGTGTGGAAACGTCTCTATGGGCAGTTTAACATTTTCCAGGTGTGCAACGGTATATAGTACATCTCGCCCCCTGTACTGCTACCTGCTGACCGGCGTAGGGGGCAAAAGCTGTCCTGAAGATCCTTATTGTCAGTCTAGAAGGCTGTAAGGCAATGTTACCCTGCAGTGTCACAATTTGTGATTCTGACAAATACAGCATGCATATGGTGACAGGGGGCTGGTGACTGTGTGGCCATCGTGCCTACTCCGACCTGCCCATGAAATGGGGAGGGGTGTGTGCCCCCGTAATGGTGACTGACCATACCATCATATTGTCAGCAGGACAGGCGGGCAGGGTAAAGACGGATGTCTCTTTTGCACAGCATGATCCCATCTGGGGCACAAATGTGCCTAAAGAATTCAAGTTAGAAACTACTGGGCAGAAGGTACTTCATTCCCCGTTTCCTTAGGTGGGAGTGGCTAAGAACACCTTGTGGATTGAAACAACTAATTATAGATTACAATCATTTGTGAATTTTTCTTTGTCTGCTTTTTCTGGTATAAATGAGTTAACAGCTCTCAGACTTATGATGACCCAAAATAGAATGATTCTTGACCAAATAACTGCCGCCCGAGGGGGTGTGTGTGCGCAATTGTGGGTGAATACTGTTGTACATTTATCCCTGAAAATGATGCAGATGGTCACGTGATTGCCTCAGCCATACAGAACCTGACGCTTTGCAGGCTGCCATAGCCAAGGACAATGTCACAGACAGGGATGGCAACAGGAAATTCTGATTTCAGCTTAAATCTAATTTGGTTGATTGACTTATGGGGGGGGGGGGCACAGCCCCCCTGAAGCTGGGAGGTTTTCAGTAAAACAGAAGTAATTCAGACTGAAAAAAATGAAATACTAGACTTAGATAAATCATTAAATTTAATGAAAAGTTAACTTGCTTTTTCTTCAATGTTGTCTCACTGTCTTTAGTCCAACATATTTAACAGTTCTATAAGAGTTTATTACACTATTTACACTGGTCACCAAGTCACTTCTAATGTGAAACTTTCTTCCTTTTGGCAGCAAGCTGTGCCAGTCTCTGAACTTTGAACTTCATCTCCTTTTCTGGTTTCTTCAGAAACTGTCCGAGTGTTTCTGTTACCTCGTCGAACTTTGAGCCAATTTTCACCTTTACCATCACTTTTCTCTCAAGCCAATTCCATCGGAACTTATTTTTGACACTTTTGTCTATTTTTATCACTGATGACTCCTGATCATTCGATAAAAATCTCATAATTCCGCTGAAAACAATACCGAAAGCTCAGAATTCCAACACGAACCAGCGATGTGATTTGGGGTTGGGGAAATTATCTGAAAATTTAGCAGGGGGTCTGGGGGACATAGTCCCCCAGTGGGGTCCGGGGCAGAGCCCCGGTGGGGGGCAAGCAGGGCAAAGCCCCCCGAAGCTCCTGGGTTTTTATGATTTTTAAGTACCAGAACTGTGCTTAAATGACATAAAACAAACAGCTGAATGCCACTTATTACTGTATAATATTGACTTATGTTCCAAGAAGATAGCACTCCTAAAATATTCCAACAAGCATTATCCATCACATGCTTTAACACTTGATCAAATCAAAATCAGTTAATTTTATCTATTCCATAATAGAAATAAAATTCCAACATACCATTACTTTTTATAATTTCAGCATTCATTTCAGATCACCAGTTTCAATCTCCATTGAGACTTGAGCAGTTCATTTTGCACAATCACTGATGTAGCCAAGTCTTAGAAATATTCAAAACTTATGAGTCAATGTCCACTATGCACTGTCGATTTCAAACTGTTTGGAATCATAAAAGGGGATGGTTAACTTTTATTACCGTTTCCTCCCCCGCGCAGCCCAGCTCATACAGCCGTTGTACACTGCCAGTAACAGAGAGTTAATGGCTCTCCACCTGGCCATACGCCACTTCCAGTCTTGCCTGAAAGGGCGCAGCTTCACTGCATTCGTGGACCACAAGCCGTTAACGTACTTAACGTACTTTATCTTCCTGGAAGATAAAATAAAGCGGAATTCGGCGAATTAGCAGAAAATCACATCCCTGAGAACACGCCGCCAAGAATCTTTGAAAAAGCATACAACGAGCCATTTGATTGGTCCAATCGTTTGCAACTATCCAATCGCAGGGCTGTCAAGCTACTGCAATACAGCAGTAGCTTGAACACAACACATCCGGGTTATCGCGGGAGACTACTTCCGGGGAAGCGCCGAGCGCTTATGTAATCGTGTTGATTTTCGCTAAAATCGGTAATAAGGTACCTTACCCCCCTAAAATTTTCTCAACGGATTTAGACGATTCACAGAAATGATCAATTTGAAAATAAATCGGCAGAAATCTGCGGATCGGCGGAAAATTGCCATCCCTGCAGTGATGAATATGCCTTGTTAAGTTGGTTACTCTCTTCATGGAGAAGTCTCATCATGAGCCTGTTAATGATTATTGTGGTAATGTGTCATTCCCTGTATCCGTAGTATGATGATGAAACTACTTAGTGATGTACCATGGAGCAGTTGCCGGGGATGAAAGGGATGATAAACAAACGGCGTCACCTCAAGGTGTCTCTCCATGACCCAAGTACAGAGTAAAAGTATGACTGACATGTAGAAAACTGAAAGGAGTTGCATGATCATGATGTGAAGTTGAAATGTACTACCTGTAAATACATTTATCAAGTTTGAAACATTTTTTTCTTTTGTTTTTATGTTACTCTTATTTCTGTTTTGATATTATTATTGTTGTTTTATCTTGTTTGATTTTATACAAGCTGCAATAGCACGTACAGTAGCTATGACACATATATCCTTATATCTTTCCTATTATTTTAGCATCATTTTGATTTCACCGTTTTTACCATTAATTACTTTCATCATTAATTAATGACTTTTGTTTCATTTCTCCTAAAGGACTAAAATGTTAGCCGGTGCCTGGGAAGCAAGGCCAATGGCGGACTTTCCCTGTCACTAGCTAGTTAGGATCTGTTGCACGCAAATGTACTGGAGCTTAGCATAGCTGCCAGATGGGGTTTTAGATGCCATAAATTGTTCTTTTATGATGCCTTGCATGGAATCAAAGGGGGGGGGGAATGTTAGAAAAGTTTCATATTTGTAATGTGCTTTGCCTCAGAGTCTGTGTGAAAGTGCTGAAGATGCTGATGCAGCTGTATTATCACTGTTTTAGTTCACATGTACTGTTCTGGTGTGACTGGTACTGAGAAAGTGTGACTGTTCCTGAGAAAGATAATCTGCACACCAAGTTTTGACCAGATGTACTGATCCAATCACCATGGACATTTTCTCCTCCACCTCTCGGATAACGGAGCGCTTAAAGGACTGAGCGATGTGTGTTTGAGTCAGAATGATGTGCGAATAGGCTCTGAGACTGTTATTGTATTGTTCTCCACTGGCCAGTGTAATTAAATTTGCTAAAACTTTGATCCTGCCTGATTCTTTGACTGAAGGTTAAGAAGAATTTTTCCAACAGTTTGTGTGTGTGTGCTTGCATGCTCAGCTGATCTCCTTTTACAACTGTGCAACACCCCACAATTTGTTACTAATCAGTATAGATTTTAAATCTAAAAATCTTTAAATCAGAAAAAATCTCAACTGAAGTGAATGGCAAGGGAGAAATTGTCTTTTGATCCCGACTGAATTCTGATTTTTTTTTTTTTCATAGTTTACATAAATAACCAAAATGTTTATTTTTTGTATTTTTATTCTAGTGTTTCTTCCCCCCCCCCCCTTCACAAAGAGTAGGAAAGGAGAAAAAAAAAATTCATAATAGGAATTTACTCATTCATACTTAAATTATATGATCAGAGGTGGGTATAGTAGCCAGAAATTCTACTCATGTAAAAGCAGTGGTTTGAAATAAATAATTAAAAGTAGACAACCGGACTTCCGGTTATGGCGGCCACGTAGGAAGACGTGGTTCACTCTGCTCCGCTCCTAAAAATAAAAAGTTGGCAAATAACTCTCTCAATTGGAACAAAACCTATCACAGCGTTTGGGTGCGGATATGCCTGTAAAGCCTAAGGCTGGGAAATTAGGTGGAGGAAAAACTGAATCATCGAAACAGTCCAAGCTAACAGACTTCCACGCTCGTGACGAAGCAGAAAAATCTCCAGAGATTATGGCGGAGCAAGCTAGTGGCGGAGCAGTGACTGCTGGCGAGGGCACAGGTGCAGTGCTCGCTGCCATTAGCTCAATGAGAGCAGACTTTTCCTCTAAATTTGATGGGATTATAGCAGCGATGGAAGGAATGAGAAAGGAAATAAGCGACTGTATGGAACGAGTATCGCAGGTGAAGCTCCGAATTTCCAGCGCTGAGGATGACGTCACCAGCCTACAATTAAAGGTGCGCACATTGGAATTAAAAAATAAACGTCTGGAAGATAGTGCCCTGGACTTAGAATCCCGGTCGAGACGGAACAATCTGAGGCTGGTGGGCCTCCCGGAGGGAACGGAGGGACGGGACCCATGTTCCTTTTTGGAAAAGTGGATTCCAGAAGCGCTGAACAACGCGGATCTGCAGTCATCGGTCGTCTTAGAGAGCGCCCACCGAATCGGCCCACAGAGATAATAAGGCACCACCGAGGACGCTGATTATGAAGTTCCTCAGCTACAGAGACAAGATGACGATCTCCAACGCGGCGCGAGCTAAAGGAAAAATTAAATACCAGGATCAACAGGTGCGGTTTTACCCAGATTTGGCCACAGGAATCCAACAATTAAGGAAACAGTTTGACCCCGCCCGTAGAGAGCTGCGCAACCTCGGGATTCGTCATGGAGTGATTCATCCGGCAAGACTGCTGGTCACATATAAAGGGAGAACCCACACCTTCAAGACCCCTGAGGAGGCGCAGGTGCTTATCAAGCAGATCCAAGGAGAGACTGGTGGGAGCTAAGCATGAAGGATGAACAAGATATAAAGGTAGAATATTTAAGCATTTGCACAGGCATCTGACTGATCTGAAGCATATAGCAAGTTTACAAAATATAGATTGTATTATATAAAAAAAAAACTATGATGTACAAAGTTGCTATAAAATTTTGGAGTTAAGTTAATGTTATGTCATTAAAAGCAGTAGAGTTGGGGTGATTGAGAGGAGAAAGAAAGAGTGGTTTTGACTGATCCTCGCGGGTGTGGAGCAGTCAATGGCTATAGCAGGAGACGGAATTTTTTTTTTTGATTTTGGGGGGGGGGGGGGGGGATTACCACGAATGTGGGAAGGGGGAATTTGTGTGTAGTTTGTAGGATGAATGTTCAACCACTCGTGTTTTTGCTTCTCTGTATGAGCATGTTTATATTGCGAGGTAATCTCAAACTCCTTATTGATCATAGACCAAAGCGTTAATCTTAATTTAACTTCATGGAATTGCAGAGGTCTACAAAATTTAAAAAAAACTTAAACAAGTTATGAATAAAATAAAAGACATAGGTTCAAAAATTGTGTTTTTACAAGAAACTCATCTAATAGGAGGAGGATGTAAAAAGAATTAGGAGAAGATGGCAGGGAAGTGTGTTCACCTCATCATTTTCATCTCGAGCCAGGGGAGTTATGACTCTCATACATAAATCAGTCCCATTTCAAGTGAAAAATGTAATTGGAGACAAATTAGGAAGATATCTAATCATCCAAGGATCTTTGTTATTAGAAAAAAAATATAAATTTGGTCAACTTACACAGTCCCAATATAGATGATCAAAACTTCTTTGCTAATTTATTTCTTATTTTATCATCATAAAATAAGAAATGGCAGGGGATTTTAATTGTACATGGAATCCCGGTATAGATAAATCAACAGGACTGGACTGTACGCACAATGGATGCAGGATGATCATTAATCATTTTATGAAAGATTTGAGATTGCTAGATATATGGAGAGAAATGAAACCACAAGTTAAAGCCTACTCTTGTTATTCTAATACCTACAAGACATTTTCACGTATTGACTATTTTTTGATCTCCACAGAATTAAGGTCCAAGATTCAAAACTGTTTCTATGATAACACTGATCTCTGATCATCCACCCTGCTGTCTAATATATGTAGATAAGAAATTGACAAAGGAACCAGGTAGGTGGCAATTTCAGCATAGATGGCTTCAGGATGAGGAATTTGTTAAGTACATAGAAAAACAGATGAGTTCTTTGATATCAATACTACACAAACATCAGCATGTATAAAGTGGAAGGCTTTCAAAGCTTTTATTAGGGGGCATATTATTAGTTATACAGGTTCAAAATCTAAGAAGACTCGAGAGGAGAGAGCCCAATTGGAACATAAAATAAAAATTCTCCAAGAAAAAGTGTATGCAGGAAGTGACCCAAAGTTACAGAACGAATTACTGATTCTGAGAGCTGAATATGACAAAAAAAAAAAAAAAAAAAAAAAAAAAAAAAAAAAAACAGCGAATAGAGCTGCCTCGAGTCTTCTAAGATTGAAGCAATCTTTTTATGAACAAGGTGAAAAATCAGGGAAATTACTGGCATGGCAGATTAAATTAGAATTTAAAACACCAATTACCAGTATTATAAGTAACGGACAGGCAGTTGTAGATCCTTTAGAAATTAACAGTGCCTTTAGAGATTATTATGAAAAACTATATGATACAAAAAATGAAACTGACTTAACAAAACTAAATGGGTTTTTGGACGGATTATCTATATTGTGTACTCCAAATGAAAACAGGGAGATACTGGAGTCTAAAATTAGTCAAGAAGTTGGGCTAGCCATTGATAATATGAAATCAGGAAAAAGTGCAGGACCAGATGGTCTTCCAGTTGACCTCTATAAAAAATTTAAGAATAAATTAATAAAACCATTTCTGGAAATGGTTTCAGAAGCATTTCAAAATAATAATTTACCACTATACATGAATAATGCCTTAATTATACTGTTGCCAAAACCAGGTAAACCCTCTAATAAATGTGAAAATATGAGACCAATAAGCCTATTAAATGCTGACCTTAAAGGGGACCTGTTGCGGTGGTCTAAACGCATTCAACTTGAAAACATTAGGCAAAGTATTCATTATTTGGTTAAAAAATTATTGCCAGCCATCTACCACCAGAGAAATATGCAAATACGACCGCAGGCATGGCCAGCCAATGAAAACTATGCGTGCAGCCATGACACATGCAGATGTGACGTCACGTTGTTGCGACTGAAAAGTCAATACTCAGCCTGTACCAGCGACTAGGGTGCTTTTGTCAGTGTTTTTATTCTATTATGGCTGAATTGTCGGACTGAGGAAGAATTCGTCCAACATGGCTACAGGTTTGAGCCAGAAAGGTCTTCTGAGGGTGAAAGTGACGAAGTGGTCCTCACACACAACGCAATTTCGTCCGAAAGGAAACGTCTGTGCCCTGTTCCGAGATTGCGCAACCACTTTTCCACGACGATCTTCCGACAAGGTGAGCTGGGTTTGGGTACACAAAAGAAGTGTTTCTTTGTTTTTTCGCTTATTATTGAAACATCCAAAGGCTTTACATTCCACCATGTTGCGATATCCATATCGCATTGTATGTTTTTGTTGTTACAAGAGCACCGAGTGTCTGCTGATCTGTATATACTTTTAGTGGCGAGGGAAGAGCCCAGTGCCGAATCCCCGGCCGTCTGGCAGCCGTTACGACCTCAGATCAGACGAGACGACCCGATGAATTTAAGCATTTATTTATTTTCTACTCGTTTTAGTTCTGCATTTAATATGAACCCTGAGTTTGAAATAAACGTTTGAATTTGAATATCCCGAAAGCCACTGCTCATCCGGGCACTCCAGGCTCAGCCAATATTGATCCAGATCGCGGTATCCACGCTACTACGTCACAGGAAGCGTCCTGGCAGGCCATGTAGCCGCCAGTATGGCTGCGCGCATGTTTTGCTGACATAGCTGAACCAGCACATCAGCAATGGATTTATATCGCATTGCTTTGAACTTGAACTTAAACTTGAACTAGAACGTGAGACAGGGGCTCAATATAATATCTTTTTTTTCACGACCACCACAGGTCCCCTTTAAGATAATCTGTAAAATTTTAGCAAGACGACTACAAGAAATATTACCAAATATTAACCGAGATCAGAATGGCTTTATAAAGGGAAGACAAGGCTTCCATAATGTAAGAAGACTATTTAATATTATCTATTCTAATAAAGAAGCACCGGATACAGCTCTCCTATCATTGGATGCCGAAAAGGCCTTTGATAGGGTCGAATGGCCCTTTCTTTTTGAAGTCCTACAAAGGTTTGAACTTGGAAATAATTTCATAAAATGGGTTCAGATAATATACAATAATGCTACAGCAGAAATCCTAACAAACAGCAATATCTCAAAATCAATAAATATCAATAGAGGATGTCGACAAGGCTGTCCACTTTCACCTTTACTGTTTACTATGGCAATTGAACCTTTAGCAATGGCAGTACGTTTACATCCACAAATATATGGAATTAAAGTAGGACCAACAGAACATAAAATCTCCCTGTATGCCGATGACATAATTTTATGTTGAATCTTAAAAAAAAATCAATTCCGACCTTGTTGAATTTAATAAAGAATTTTGGGGAAATATCAGGATATAAAATAAATAAAACTAAATCTTCAATATTAATGCTAAATGAGACCCAGAGAAATCACCCAGCTCCTGAGGTAAATCAATTCAAAGTTGTAAATCAGTTTAAATATTTAGGAATTCAAATTGTGCCTAAGCTAGAATCAGTCGCCAGTGCCAACTATGAAGCCTTAATGACAGACATTAATGAGTTACTTCAGAGATGGATGTCACTACCAATGTCGATGATTGGGAGAATTAATATACTTAAAAGTAATATCTTACCCAAAATACTTTATTTCAATACATCCCTTTACCACCACCTTCAGATCTATTCTCAAGAATTAAAAAAAAGTTAGTGGAATTTATATGGAACAATAGGAAGGCTAGATTACGTCTGTCCTTACTATATTTACCATTTGATCGTGGAGGTCTGAAATGTCCAATCTTTATGTTGTATTACTGGTCAGCACAACTGAGGTCTATGACATATTTTTCATCAAATGATCTCCCTCACTGGACTGAAATGGAATCATACAATTTACCTTTACCTCTTCCCATATTCATATACTCAGACTCGGCAAAAAAATTACAGAAACAAGTTAAAAATCCATTGGTAAAGCATATGATCAAAATATGGTGTGAAACCAAAAAATATTTAAAAGAAGCACACTTATTGTCACAATTTAGCCCAATATGGGGTCATCAATATTTTAAACCAGGGAGCGCGGATGCTGTATTTAAAGTATGGAATTTAAAAGTGATGCAAAAGATTCAAGACTTATATTTGTCATGTTCAGATAATGTCTTTTGAAGAACTGAGGATTAAATTTAATCTTAACACATTTTTTTTTTTTTTTTTTTAAATATCTTCAGCTTAGAAATTTTATTCGATCAAATCAAAATAACGCTCTCACCCGACCTACTTATTCATCCTTGGAAAAAATTTTGACGAAAGATAGTAAGAGAAAGGGTATTATTTCAGAGTTTTACAACTCATTGACACTATTCTCAAGTGAAAACTCACAGAACACATTTTTTAAAATATCTTCAGCTTAGGAACTTTATTCGATCAAATCAAAATAGTGCTCTCATCCGACCTACTTATTCATCCTTGGAAAAAAATCTTGACGAAAGATAGTAAGAGAAAGGGTATTATTTCAGAGTTTTATAACTCATTGACATTATCCTCAAGTGAAAACTCTCAGAAAAGACTGAATTATTGGAAAGAAGACCTGCAAATTGAAATTTCAGAGGAACAATGGGAATTGGCTTGTACAGAAGCTCAAACCAAATCAATAAATGTACGTCTTAAATTGATACATTTTAAATGGTTAATGCGGATGTATGTTACACTGGTGAAGTTAAATAGATATAACAAAAACATACCAGATACGTGCACAAAATGTATGGAAAGTAAAGGAACCCTATTTCATTGTTTATGGGAATGTAGAAAAATTAGAATGTTTTGGGAAGAGGTGAGGGTAACAATTGAAAAAATAATTTCAAAACAAATCATACTGAATCCTCAATTGTTTTTGTTGGGTCTATCCAGAAAAGCATAACTTTAATAAGAGTGAAAGAGCATTCATAGACCTCAGTTTGCTTAACGCCAAAAAATGTATTGCACTATTGTGGAAAAAGACTCAGACTAGATGTGACTCAGTGGGTAAGACAGATGTTAACAAACCTTCCACTAGAAAGAATAACATACATTCTGAAATCAAAGGAAATTGTGTTTGAGAATATATGGAGACCTTTCACTGATTATGTAAAGAATTTAAACATAACTTTTGAAGAAGAAGGTGAATGATGTGTGTGGACCTTGTAAATTCCAAACTGGTGAATGTATAATATGTATACTTATGTAATGGATTGCCTAGACTAAACAGAGGAGCATTGTTGAAGACCTGCCTTTGTTAGTGGTTGTTGGTGTTTTTAGTACATTTTTTTTTTAAATTACTTTAGTGTTAGTGTTTGATTGTGCTATGTTTGTAAAAAAAAAAAAAAGGTTCAATAAAAAAATATTGCGGAAAAAAAAAAAAAGACAACCAAAAATTTCTAGTTAAGGGTACAAAGAGCACCTACTTAAAAACTTGAGTAATGACTTCAGTCTTGAAGGTTTAAGATGAGCCTTTATTAGTCTCACAATGGGGAAATTCCAGAATTGCAACAGCACAGGGATAGCAACACTCAGAGCAACAATCAAGAAGCCAAGAAAAACAAGAGCAGCGAATATACATATGTACATATAAATATATAAATATAGTGCAGAGCATTGTAGCTAGATGGAATAAATATATAAATATATATACACAGTGCGGAGCATTGTAGCTAGATGGAATAAACAGCATAACCGTTTGAGGTTTTTCTCCAAAATTTATAACAATTTTCTGATCGTCTTCTAATTTTCTCCGTAAATTTATCTAAATTTGCAACCATTTTCCTCAAATTTGTAATTTTCTCTTGTACATTTGAGACCATTTTAAATTTGTGGATTATTTTATGGTTAATGTAATTTTTTTTAAATCCAACTTTATTTATAAAGCTCTTTAAAAATGACAATTGACAAAGTGCTGTACATCAACGATAAATAAAATATAAAAACAATAAAATACAGCTAAAGTACAAAACAGCCCAAACAAAATAATCATACAATACAGACAATAAGAACAAATAAAATCACTCTCTCAAACTGGGTCAAACGCACGAGAATAAAAATGGGTTTTAAGAGGAGTTTTTAAAACTGGACAGTCAAGAGGCCTGTCCGATGGACAAAGGCAGATTATTATAAAATTGCGGGGGGGGGGGGGGGTTAAATAAATATCAAACAATGTGGCAAATTTTTTACTTTTTCCCCTCATACAATTTAAACTTTGATTATTCAAACAAAACCCATGGGTCTAAATTATGACTAATCCCTCACCGCATTATATACTCACAGACACACCTTCGCTAAGTGCATGGACAAAAAATTACATCTGCTTTACTCAAACGCAGCTGTCGGCCTCAGAATCCGAAAAGAAACTGCTTTAGCTGAGCGAGGCGCACTCCTGCAGCAAGCCCATCAGCTTATGGCAGCCCATCACTTTTTGGCACGACACCCCAACAGCTGGGTGTCGTCAGCTGAGAGCTTCTGTTGTTTTGAACATATTCAAAAAATTTTGTGATAGAAAAATTGATTGCAACTGTAAAAACATCTGGTTAATGGCAGCGAACTGTTGCACAACATCCCCCCCCCTCACCAAACCTTAATGAACCAGTGGTGAACACCCGCTACGCTGCAAAACACAGTGGTGAATGTATTTTTAAAAAACAGTTATTAAATACAGTAAATACCATGACGTTTCAAGTTGTTGCATACTTTTAGCGCTCCGTTGTGATGGAGAATGGATAAGAGACTGCAAGTGGAGACAGTGGAAATCAGGGATCACTTGTCTGCTACTCTTGTCCAACCCCAAATGGACAAATTGGGAATGCATCCATCTTCTTTCACTTAATCCTTTTTTGGGTCGCGGGGGTGCTGGAGCCTATCCCAGCATCATTGGGCGAGAGGCAGGGTACACCCTGAACAGATCGCCAGTCCATCGCAGGGCCAACACAGAGACAGACAACCATTCATTCTCACAGTCATACCTAAGGACAATTTAGAATCCCCAGTTTGATGCCAAATTGGGAATGGCAGTTACTTTATTGAAAAATTGCTGCTCTCTGTATCCTATTATTTAATTTTCACACTTTGTATATTAATCCCACGGCCCACTTTGGACTCTGACGGACCAGTTTTGGGCTGCGGGCCATAACTTTGACATCCCTGGTGTAGGTTGTTGTCTAACTGTTAAGGTATAAGGCTGTGAAAATACATAAATTAAAAAAACTACAAACACAGACTCACAAGTTGCATCATCATTTTCAAAGAGCGTCCGGGGGAAGTAATTAACAGTCCAGTGGATTAGCTGCAGCTCTCAAAATACAATATATTTGTGTTGGGGATTTTTCCTCTCTCTTCTTTGGATCCTCCTTTCATTGATCATGAAACGGAGGTGAGCTTTGAGAGGGCAACCGCCATAATCATGTTTGGTGACATGTAAAGTCCGAGACAAGGGGATGTAGTCCACTAAGTGGTTTCACATAAACTAAATCTTACTCTTTTGTTATATGACAACCGACAACTTTAAGTGGAAAATTTTCTTTTAAATTGGCAAACATATGTGTAACTCGTGGCAAAATTCGATTGGGATCAAATATAATTTCTCTCTTGCCAGTCACTTCAATGGAGATTTTTTTTTTTTTTTTCCTGATTTAAGGTCCCATATGCGGAAGTCGAGGGGGCGTGACTTCTTCTATAGGGCGGGAGAACACATGAGGAGGGGTGGATGTTTGTGTACGGGGTTTGGGGGAAAGCCAACACCAACCGACACACCTGTTGAAACATGCTGGAAATGACAGGCAGCGAAATAACAACGGCGATGGTGTGTTAATATGTGGGGATATCCAAGTAAAATGCTTAATGATAACCTTGATTTCCCAGTTAAAGCTACAGCTAGCCATTATCCGACAGTTTCAGGTGTCCATAAACGTCCAACCTAACGTAAATAAACATGTTATCCAAGTTATTCAAAACAAAAAATGAAAACAAATTAAAGCTCATGCCACACACTTGTCGCCTGGTACTTGACGTTAGTCCCAGCTAAAATGGCTTCTCGTGCCAACACTTTTCTGCCAAAGGGAACTAACTGAAGTTGGACTAGCTAGCAGTTACCAAACAAGCTAGCTGTAGGAAAAAGTCCGGTAACCGTTAAAAAAAATACATCAGTCAACCTCCAGCAGGCCTTAGAAGCAGTGTTAGACAAACAGTATGGTGGGACAGAGTAACATACCTTCAACAGCACCAGCAAATCCTTTCATCCAGCGCTTCAGAGAACAGGCGAGCGACGCGCACCCACAGCCCAGGCAAAGCCTGCATCGGTGCTGCTGCCATCTTGTTCAACGACGAGGATACGCACCGTCTGACTTTTTCGCGCATTTAGGGCACCGAATAACGTTAGATAACGGGCTACTGCGAGACCCCGACGTGATCCATGGTTTCGACGACAGCCTCGGGTTTCCCCAAAACGCAGTTCTTACGTCCGCTCAGGACGAGGAACCCGTGTTTCCAAACTTTTCCATATTCACGTACGTCCAACCCTCGGCCGAGATAGGCGGTGGTGCTGCCGCTTCTGGAGCTTGTTGCTTCTCTGCGTGTGCGGAATGACGGGGAGAGGAGGGGTGAGGAAGGCAGCGACAGACGCCAGTCGAGTGGAGCAGGGCAGAGTCCAAATGTGGCACTGAGGAAAAAAAACATCTGATTTACTTCCGTTCAGAGGCGTCGTGTTCACGTTGAACCCACAGACTGTATAAAGAACCATAGTCCATGTAACGCCAACTGTGCTAAAAAAAAAAAACTTTTCTGAAAACAATAATAACTAGAAGAGGCTCAGAGAGCGCAAACTTCTACCAAGGCTGTTTTGCGCCAATTAAAATGTGATTAAAGCAACACTATGTAACCTTAATAATATCCCTGGTAAGAATCATACAGAACAGGGGTGTCCAGTCATGCACCATGGAGGGCCAAGACCCTGCAGGTTTTCTCTTCAGCAGGTGTTTTCACTTATCAGCAGTGGAAGAAATTCAGTGGAATCTGCTGTTGAAGACACTAGTTGGAGGTAAATGCTGTAGGCCAGGGGTGTCAAACTCATTCCATGGAGGACCAAGACCCTGCATGTTTTCCTTCCACCCAGTGTCTTCAGCAGGTGTTTTCACTGATCAGCAATCACTTGGAAGAAATTTGGTGAATCACCTGTTGAAGACACTGGGTGGAGGTAAAACCTGCAGGGTCTTGGCCCTCCATGGAATGAGTTTGACACCCCTGCTGTAGGCTCTTGGCCCTCCGTGGCACATGATTAGACACTCTGGGAATCAGACAGGGTCCTCTTGAACCCCTCCCACCCCTGATCCACATTCCAGTGATGTCACTGGCCACGTATTGGTCACGTAGATCTCTGCAAGCTAAGTGAAAGAAATTGTTTGTCATGGCATGTGACAACATTGTTTTATTGGAATATGCAAAATCTCTCACTAAAAAAATCATCTGCAGTGTTACAGAAAGGAAACGGGCAATTAAGGATGGCTGTCACTGCTTTGTTCTGCAGAAGCTTGAAGCAAGGTGGAAGCTGCCGTTCAGCTGAGCAGGCTGCATGCATTTTAATAAAAATTGGTAATTAACTGTTACAGCGTGGCAACAAAATATGCATAAAACAGATAGTCTGTAAATTAAATTGAGGATATTTTCCAGCTGAACAGTTGAAACTGATTAACCCACACTCTACTATGATGGGACTCCGGGGCAGACCTCACTATTCAGCCTCCTGTTGCTGTTCATCTTTTTATTTTTTCACCTTCCTAAGTTTATATTGTATTTAAATTGTACTCTGAGAATTTTTTTTTCAAGTGAGCAGAGACAGTCATGAATCATATCAACACTGGCTTTCTTTGACACAGCTGTAATGTATTAAATATGATTAATATTATATTGTGTGTTATGGGTGACGGCTACACCTTTCTGGTTCCGCCGCCACCCAGAGTATAAAAGGCCGACCCAGAAGAGGCACGGTCTCTTTTCAACCAGCACCTCTGCCTTGACTGGAACGCCTTAGAGTTCAGTGAGTCTATACAATAAAGTTACATTCTACTGCATCTTCAGCTTCATCACTGAAGTATTGGTTATGGACATAACATTTGGCGACGAGGATAAAACTATGGAAAAAGGAGTTTCTAGTATTCAGCCATTTTTGGAGCTCCCAGGCGAGCTGCCAGTTCCCTGGGCGAGGGGGTTTGCAGCGTTCCAAAATTATTTGGTGGTATTGAGCCTCGGCGAATTGGAGAAACTACGTGCACGAGTGATACTGGTCCATAATCTCGGCATGGAAGGGCAACGTATTCTCAGCACATTGGGAGAGAGTGATAGTTTTGAGGATGTGGTTGAGCTAATGGCATGCTGTAGAGGATGCCTTTCACAGACAAGACTGAGTTATTTCTCAGGGTTGGTTTATTGAGAGGTCACATCCTCTAACAAGCACAGAATCTCAGAAAAGAGGCAGAACAATCGTCCTTCACAGTTCTTATACTCTCCAAAGTCACAAACCCCCAACATCAAATGACACACCCCCAACCCACAGTCCTTTAGTAAACATACAGCCCCCGAGGCTCCTTGGCGTCTCCATTGTCGCTCATCCTTCTAGCCTCTGGGGCTCCTGCTGGGACATTCTCTCCAACTTCCCGTCTCCTGCAAGAGCAGCTTCACACCTCCCGTAGGTCTCTGCAGGGTCAGGTCCTCTTTGGCCATTAAGACGTGAAGCTTCCAGAATATGCACCATCATGCCTACTAGGTATATGCGGGGAATATGAATACCATATATGCGCCCTGAATATACGCCATATAACGCCCCCCAAACGTCTAAATAAGGACAAAGTACACCCCAATATGCATAGAATCATGTCATATCACACAGAACAGCAAAATGGCACAACATATCACACTCCCAACTGCTTGGGCTTCAACCTCCTGCCATATCTGCTGTAAGCAGGTTTCGATCTGCCTGTAGCTGTTTCTTGCATCTGTGGATTAGAGTCATTAGCACATCCTTGTGAAAGCTTAGAACAGTGTCTCCCCGGTGGCCTGCCGCAACGGGGGGCCCTGGCTAACTGCACTTGTTCATCAGCCAACACAAAAGCGGGTTTGAGTCTGTTAATGCAGACTAATTCCCTCCTGTCACCCAAATCGAGCAAAAAATGTTTTTCCCCAGTTTCCAACACTCTGAACGGTCCATCATAAGGCGGTCTTAAACCTGGCCTCTGAGCGTCGTGTCTGACAAAGACAAATTCTGCGTTCTTTAAGGTCTTAGGCACAAAAAAGCGTGGGAAACTGTGATGAACTGGGCCGGGGAGGGTGTTTGATCCCGTGTCGCTCTGCAGCAGCTGAGCGGGTGGGCGGTTTGGTGCGGGGTTCTCTGGAAGGAAATCGCCCGGTAACTGGAGGGGTTGGGCAAAAACTAGCTCAGACGGGGAGGCTTGCAAATCTTCCTTAGGTGCTGAACGCAACCCTAATAAAACCCATGGAAGTTTATCAACCCAATTTGTGTCCGTGAGGGCCGCTCTGAGGGCTGCTTTCAATGACCGGTGAAAGCGTTCGCACAAACCGTTGGCTTGGGGATTATAAGTGGTAGTGCGGTGAATTTTCACCCCCAGACTGAGGGCCATGGATGACCAGAGCTCGGAAACGAATTGGGGACCCCTGTCAGACGTTATGTCTGACGGGACTCCAAAACGCGCGACCCAAACCGTTAAAAACGCGCACGCAACATCTGCTGCTGTAGTTGACGCCAGGGGGACCGCTTCTGGCCAGCGCGTGGTGCGGTCCACCATGGTTAGAAGGTGTGTGAACCCCTGCGACAGCGGGAGGGGTCCCACCAAGTCGATATGCACGTGGTCGAAGCGTTTGGCCGGGATGTGAAAAGGTTCTAAGGGGGCCCGCGTGTGCTTGTGTATCTTTGCTCTTAGACATGCTGCGTAGGCTGCGGCCCACTCTTTGACCTGTTTACGCAGCCCCGGCCAAACGAATTTTTCTCCCACCATTTTGATCGATGCGCGAACCCCCGGATGTGCCAGCGAATGGATTAAATAAAAAATGCGGTGGCACTATGCAGCTGGGACCACGGGGTGGGGGCGCCCCGTGGAGACATTGCAGATTAGAGAAGGCACACCTATCTGTTGCACCCTGTGCTCCAGCCTTAGCCCTGTTGGCCCAGACTGGAGTGCACGCACATCCGCATCGCTAACCTGCTCGGCGGCCATGGCTGCATAATCTAAGCCCACGCAGACCGGGGCTGCGAGTGCTTCTGTGCCGCAAGCCTGGCCCGTGTCCACGGCAACCATGTCTGCCCCCTGGGGGCCTGGCGTTGCAACTGCGTGTGAGAGACAATCTGCCACTACATTGTGTTTGCCCGCCACGTGTTGAATGTCGGTGGTAAACTCCGAAATCGCGGCCAGCTGTCTCTGCTGTCGGCCCGACCAAGGCTCTGAAATCTTGGCCATTGCAAATGTTAATGGTTTGTGGTCTACAAACGTGGTGAAACGGCGCCCTTCCAGCCAGAACTGGAAGTGGCGGATGGCCAAATGCAGGGCTAAAAGTTACCTATCGAACGCGCTGTATTTCCGCTCATTATTGTGCAATGTTTTGCTGAAAAACGCAAGCGGTTGCCAGCTCCCTGCTACCAGTTGCTCGACAACCGCCCCAACTACTACGTCGGAAGCGTCCGTGGTTAGTGTCATGCGAGCTGCTGGCACCGGGTGTGCCAATAACGCAGCGTTCGCCAGGGCCGACTTGACCTGGGAGAAAGCGCGCTCCCGTTCCGGGGACCACTCAACCTTATTTGCAGGTTTTTGTTTCTTTAGTGCCGCGTACAGTGGGTGCATGAGCTGTGCCACGCTGGGGAGGAAGCGGTTATAAAAATTGACCATCCCCCAAAAATTATTGCAATACTTTAACTGTCTGCGTTTGGGGAAACTCCGTTATCGCACGTACTTTATCGGGCAGCGGGACCGCTCCTTCTGGAGAAACGCGGTGCCCCAAAAAATCGATTTGCGCTACCGCGAACTGGCATTTCGCTGGGTTAATTATTAACCCATGCTCTGTCAGCCTCTGAAAAACTGCTGTGAGGTGGCGTTCGTGTTCGTCCTCGGATGTACTGGCTACTAAAATATCATCCAAGTAGACGAACACGAAAGGGAGGCCGCGCAACACCGCATCCATCATGCGTTGGAACGTCTGTGCGGCGCCCTTGAGGCCGAAAGGCATGCGCAAAAACTCGAAAAGCCCAAAGGGGGTTATTACTGCCGTTTTGGGTATGTCTTGAGCGCGGACTGGGACTTGGTGATAACCGCGCACCAAATCTATTTTGGAAAAGATGTGCGCCCCCGCCAAATGTGCCGAAAAATCCTGGATGTGCGGAATCGGGTAGCGGTCGTGTGCTGAAGCATTATTTAACCTGCGGAAATCACCGCAAGGCCACCACGAGCCGTCAACCTTGGGAACCATATGCAGGGGTGACGACCAAGGGCTGTTAGAGCGTCTAACAATGCCCAGTTTTTCCAAGTTGGCGAATTCCTCGCGCGCGATGGCCAGTTTAGCTGGGTCCAAGCGCCGAGCTTTTGCAAAAACAGGGGGGCCAGAGGTGGTTATGAAGTGCTCAACCCCGTGTTTGGCTACTGACGCTGAAAATGTTGGGACCGTGAGTGCTGGGAACTGATTGAGTAGTGCATGAAACTTACCACCCTCAGCTGTGACATTGGGATGTGCAGAAGGCAGGGCCACCCGAGCTGTACAGGAGATAGAGTGGAAAGACAGTGCATTTACCATACGTCTATTAGTAAGATCAACTAATAAACTGTTTGAGCATAAAATATCAGCACCTAGCATGTTGTTGCTAACTGCAGCTACGACGAAAGTCCACTCAAAGGTGCGACCGTGGAAGGATAGGAGGAGCGTCTTCTCCCCATAGGTTTTGATCGTCGAGCCATTTGCCGCTAGCACCAGGGGTCCGCTGGAAGGCGCCAGCAGGTCCGCGTAGGAAGGCTTGACAAAACTCAGCTGGGAGCCTGTGTCCACCAGGAAATCCTTCCCTGAATTCGCGTCCATCACGAAAAGCAGCTTGTTCTTCGCGCCGAGAGCAGCAGCTGCTACCGACTCTCGGTCTTGGCGTTTCCCTGGCGCTTGTATTGGCACAGTGGGATGCATCTGCGCGCCCTCTTGGCGAAACGTCGATGGTAAAAGTAGAGGGTGCCATCCGCTCTGCTTCTCCTGGTCTCTGCCGCTGCTGACGTCAGTGGGTCCGGTGCTGCGGCCTCTGGTCTCCCCTCGTCTCGTGGGGGTGCGTTCAGCTCCGTTGCCGCCGTCGTGGCTGCGTGTCATCTATGGGCGTCGACAAGCCGCTGCGCCTCCTGGCCCAGCCCGTGGTAGTCACGGTCGTTGAGCAGCTGTGAGCTGGCCAGGGTGACTCTCACTGCTGGCGGTAGTGTTCTGAGAAAGAGGTGGGCGAAGATAAAACTGTCGTCATCTTCGCCTCTCAGGTTCATCAGCGCCAGAAGTCTCTCTGCTCGCTCTCCCTGCGAGGGAGTGAAAGCTCGAATGAGGGCGGCTTTCAGTGCGCCATACTTGTCGTCCTGGGGCGGGTGGTTGGTCAGGCTCTCCACCTGCTGCACTGTGAGGCTGTCCAGCTTCGCGACGACATGGTAGAACCTCGTTGCGTCTGCTGAGATTCCCCGAAGGTGGAACTGCGCCTCCACAGTGGTAAACCAGGAGCGCGGGTTATGTTGCCAGAAATCGGGCAGCTGTAGTGTGGTAGCTGCGTTAACCTGGTTGGCTCCTGAAGAATCCAGTGCGGGAAGATCGTCGCCACCGGCCATAGTTTGTCGTAGGTCACCAGTGTAGAGGATGCCTTTCACAGACGAGACTGAGTTTATTTCTCAGGGTTGGTTTATTGAGAGGTCACATCCTCTAACAAGCACAGAATCTCAGAAAAGAGGCAGAACAATCGTCCTTCACAGTTCTTATACTCTCCAAAGTCACAAACCCCCAACATCAAATGACACACCCCCAACCCACAGTCCTTTAGTAAACATACAGCCCCCGAGGCTCCTTGGCATCTCCATTGTCGCTCATCCTTCTAGCCTCCGGGGCTCCTGCTGGGACATTCTCTCCAACTTCCCGTCTCCTGCAAGAGCAACTTCACACCTCCCGTAGGTCTCTGCAGGGTCAGGTCCTCTTTGGCCATTAAGACGTGAAGCTTCCAGAATATGCACCATCATGCCTACTAGGTATATGCGGGCAATATGAATACCATATATGCGCCCTAAATATGCGCCATAATGCTACTTTTGCGCTCCTGAGAACGCCATCGTCCGGCAGATCCAGTCCTGACAGCATCGCCAGCAGCCAGAAGAGTCGGTGCAACAGTATGTTGCAGACCTGCGCCAGCTGGCTGGAGAGTGCCAATTTGGGACTTTGGAGGAAGAAATGGTCCGCAATCAGTTAGCGTAGCACACGCTATGTTCTGCGGCACGGTCCAGGCTCCTTACACACTCTAGTGAACTGACGTTGAATGCGGCTGTGGAGATACCACAACAGTACGAAGCAGCAGATAAACTATCAAAGGACCTTGGTGAAAGAACAATGTTGAGGCAGTCTGACTCACAATCAGTGGCGCAGGCTGTGGACCCGGGTAGCGATGACAGCGCAGAAGATAAAGAAGACTACGTTACTGCTGTTAAGATTAGGTCCGCCCCAGGGTTGCTCAGATGTTTGGGCTGCAGGTCCACCAAGCATCGATACAAGGCGAGAGAGTGTCCGGCGAGGGGCAAACGCTGCAGCAAGTGTGGACTCATACATCATTTCGCCAGGGCCTGCAAAAAGTTTGAGCGAGGGGAACGGCAACACAGAATGGATTCCCCCGCAGTGACTCCTATGGTTATTCACACCGTCTTCCCGAGCACAGATGGGTGTATTTATTGTGACATGATGCTGGACAGCGTGGAAGTGCCGTTGTTGGTGGGCACGGGCACAGCGGCATCCATGTTGAACTGACCTACTACGAGGAGTTTGTTCCCGCATTACCGTGTGAGAGGACTGTCAATGCCGTATTGTGACTATGGAGGTAACAGGGTAGCCATCATGGGTTCATTGGAGCTGACTGTGAGGTACAAGTCGGCTGTGGTCTCAAATATCCAGTTTGTGGTGACTGTCAAGGGGTCGAACGTGATGGGCTGCGACCTGTTTTACAGACTGGGCTTCACGATCATCAGCGGTATCGGAGAGGAGTGATCGGGCTGTAGTTTGTGGGACCGATCGGTTCTGTGCGTGGTGGACGATGCAGTATGGGACGAAAATTGACCTAGTATTCTAGGAGATGGACAGGACCAATCCCACCCAGGGCCATCACAGGAGGGTTCTGGTGCCAGGGCCCAAGTTACCCTAGATGTGGGAACTGGGCGACACAGTGGAACTCCCATGACGGCGGGTGGAGCTGTAAGGACGGCTCCCTGTGCTTCCGGAATTTGGCCCGGAGGAACTGAGAAGCAAGGGGCTGCAACGGCTTCGCTGGTATTCAAAATGAGAGAAAGCGGGGCAGGACCAGCTGGCACGGTGGACAGACGTGCCACACAGGAACACTGGAGGCCGAGTCAGGCTTCTCAAGGGATTGCTGACGCGGTTCGACCCAGAGAGGAAGCCCGGTCTAGATGTCATGGACTTTTGGAGCCGAGTCACGCTCCCCTGTGGGTTGCTGACGTGGTTCGACCCAGGGAGGAGGCTCAGCTAAGAGGTATCCATGGCAAGTGAAAACAACTTGAGGACCAGGGATGGCTGCAGGTGGTGGCCGTCCAGGAGGACGGTTATCTTCAAATGTCCGATGGCTCATGGAAACACCCCAATGAGCTGAGACGTGCCGGTGTGGAGAAGGAGGTGTCGGGACACCGATGTGGTTCATCTCCTGGGGTGAAGTGAAGAAGAAGCTGTGGTTGGGACCCGCCAGATGGGTCTCTGGGAGGTGGTCTCCCTCTGAGACTGTATGGTGGCAAGGGGGCGATGTGTTCTGGGTTTGACTGTTAACATGTTAATGATTGTAATGTTGATGTGTGCACTACCAGGGCTGCGTTGTTGTTGTTTTGTCACCGTGGTAGATGCATAAAAGTGGCTGGGTTAGGAGTTCATGTTTAAAAAGAAAAAGAGTGAGAGCTGCTTTTGTCAAGGGGGTTTGTGCAGTAATCTTAATATTAGATTAGAAGAACGCCTTGGTATCCCCTCTGAAGAGCTGGAGCAGGTGGCTGGGGAGAGGGAGGTCTGGGCTTCTCTTCTTGAACTGCTGCCTCCGCGACCCGGACCTCCGGAAAAGCGGTAGAAGATGGATGGATGGATAGATTAGATTCAACTTTATTGTCATTACACATGTATGAATACAAGGTAACGAAACACAGTTTAGCATCCAATCAGAAGTGCAAAGGACAGCAGTGCAGTATATACGGTAATTAACAGTATGTGCAATTTAAGCAAATATATGCAAATATATGCAGCAGTGCAGAAAGTTAACCCTCATCCTACCAACATATTTTACATACAAATAGTACCAACTGGGGTCCGTTTGGACCCCACACAAAATTTAACTGTTAATTGGATTATTAAGCAATACCAAAGTATTTTTTTTTCACTTAAAATGTTTTATTTGGTTAAAACAAAGAGTTGTGCTTGAAACATGATCCAAAAATCCCGGAATGGGGCTAGTTTGTCGGTTGCCTGCCTTTCAGCACGAGTAGCCGGAAGTAACCACTTCCGGTGAACCTAGTTCGTGACATGGTAGCACTAAAGATAGGTCTTCCTTCTTTCTCTGACCAAAGTCTACCTCCTTGAGCCATCATTCACTGAAATATAACACAAAATTCATACATTTAATATCATTAACATCATATTTTTCCCTGGGGTCCGATCGGACCCCAATGGAAAATCTGAACTGACAGTACAGAAGAAAACTGTATTTTAAATCAGATTTATTTTTTGTGATTCACAGATGATGACAAACAAAGTCAGAAAGCATGATAGCTGTGATCGATAATATGTCCGTGTTGTGCATAAGAACATATGTGTGGGGTCCGATCGGACCCCACTCGGTAGGATCAGGGGTCCTATAACTCAGGGTCCTATAACTCAGGGTCCTATCAGGGGTCCAATAACTGCCCATCTAACAATAAGTTAGATGGGCAGTTATGTACAGGTGAGGATGGTAAGAGATGATGGTAAGAGAGTCAGTGGGGAACTAAGTTCAATAACGTTACAGCTGTTGGACAGAAACTGTTCCTAAACCTGCTGGTTCTAGTCCGAAGGCTTCTGAAACGCCTTCTGGAGGGGAGAAGCTGGAACAGTCCATGAGCAGCATGGTTGGAGTCCCTAAGAATGCTGCGTGCCCGGCGCAGACATCTTTTCCTGTAGACGTCCTCTATAACTGGAAGTGGAGTCCCTGTGATGCGTTGGGCCGTTTTCACCACCCGCTGCAGCGCCTTACGGTCAGTGGGTGGTAATATGTGTGAATTGCCCAAGCCACATTGTTGATATGTTTCACACGCACTTGTTATGTGATTGCCCGGTTTGTAAAAAAAAAAAAAAAAAAGGAAAAGAAGAGCCCAACACTGTTTGTACTATTGCATTTAATTGCATGAGGGATATGTGATCTGCCCAAGTTATGGGGTGAGTGTGTTGGGGTGGGGGGCTGGCACAGGAGGGTGTGGATGTGCATATTAACTGTTTATTGAGTGAAATGAAAGATTTGGTTATACATATGTTTTGGGGTTATTTTAAGTATTTTATTAGGACCACTACAGTTTTCTTTGTCCCATGGACTGTATGATAATAGAGCCGGCAGAGTAACCCGTCTGGCCGTGTAGGGGTGGGACAGTAGTCCACCTGTCCCCCTCTAGTTTTAGTTATTTGTGTGTATGGATAGGCCCTGTTATTGTACTTATTGTTAGTGTGTGATTCGGGTTATAAATTTGGGTGGGCCTAATGGTGTGTGTGTTTTGGACTTTTCTACGGGGGTGGGGGGTGTAATGTATTCCATCCATCCATCTTCTTCCGCTTAATCCTTTTCGGGTCACGGGGAGGCTGGAGCCTATCCCAGCATCTTTGGGCGAGAGGCACGGTACACCCTGGACAGATCACCAGTCCATCGCAGGGCCAACACAGAGAGACAGACAGCCATTCACTCTCACAGTCATACCTAAGGACAATTTAGAATCCCCAGTTTTGATGCCAATTAACCTAACTTGTGTGTTTTTGGCATGTAGGAGGAAACCGGAGAAATCCCGGAGTAAACCCACGCAGACACGGGGAGAACATGCAAACTCCACACAGATCACTGTTGGTCGGGGGCTGGGATCGAACCCGGGATCCCCCGGCCAAGGGTGAGTTGCTGTGCTGCCACAGTGCTAACCACTCCCCCACCGTGCTGCTGTAACGGATGCCAACTAGTACTGTTCGGCGTAGAACGTTAGTAAAACCTCCCTCCCAAAGCCTCATACAGTATCGGTAGCGCTGAGCTATCGGTCGGACCTTTAGCTCAGCGCGATCGTGCTGTGTCTCCCATGCTCGAACTGTGTGTAGTTGACTGAGAGGTCGCGGGTTCGTGTCCCGTGTGGGGCGAACTGCGCAGGATGATCTCTGTCACAATGGTGCTGTGAACCTGGCATGGGAGTGAGGTTTAAGGGGGAGAGTGTAACGGATGCCAACTAGTACTGTTTGGCGTAGAACGTTAGTAAAACCTCCCTCCCAAAGCCTCATACAGTATCGGTAGCGCTGAGCTATCGGTCGGACCTTTAGCTCAGCGCAATCGTGCTGTGTCTCCCATGCTCGAACTGTGTGTAGTTGACTGAGAGGTCGCGGGTTCGTGTCCCGTGTGGGGCGAACTGCGCAGGATGATCTCTGTCACACTGCCCCGGGTGTAATGTATTAAATATGATTAATATTATATTGTGTGTTATGGGTGATGGCTACACCTTTCCGGTTCCGCCGCCACCCAGAGTATAAAAGGCCAACCCGGAAGAGGCATGGTCTCTTTTCGACCAGCACCTCTGCCTCGACGGAAGCACCTTAGAGTACAGTGAGCCTATATGTAGAGGCTTGGAAATAGTTAATAGTTATGTAAAAGGTGCTAAAAAGACATTTGGATAAAAAAAATAAAAACAGGCACCCCTACAATTTTTATTTTATTCTTTAATTGTTTTATTTTTCTACAATGCATTTGTAATCCACCTGGTTCCATTATAACTCATTTGAGTTGAGTGCAGTTCCATACGCCGACCAATAGATGGCGCATGTCGCACAGTGATAGAGAGTAGACTCACGCACCGGAGGACAAAGAATAAACTCCTCTGTGTGAAATAACGGCACGAAACATGTTCTGTCTATTCTCCTATCACAGGTTGGTAAACACTAATAATTCAAGAGTGCAACATAAACTGTAAGAGTCCTAAGATGTCCGAGATTATATTGTGATAAGTGTGAGGCGAAAAGCAGGTTTGTAAGGGTATTTCTGTTAAAGTTGATGTGTTGTTGTATAAGCTAACCTGCTAATGTTAATGATCGAGTGTATGGGACGTGCCACAAAAGTGAAATCCGCCCATATATTAGGAACCATTTGATTACTTTATTTAAAGACATTTATGAAACGGTTTTCATACAGTATGACATTTACTGGTTTTATTTGTCACCAAGTGTGCATATTTCGGGTGTATTACCGAATACCAGGAATACTCCCAACACACAGCCCCCCAACATGACCCTCACTAAGACCCAGGTGAGGACGGAGCTGAGAAAGATCAAGGTGAGGAAGGCGTCGGGACTGGACGGCATCAGCGCAAAGCTCCTCAAGTCCTGTGCAGATCAGCTATGTGGGATTGTGGAGCTCATCTTCAACCTGAGCCTGAAACTGGGGAGGGTACCACAGTTGTGGAAAACATCTTGTGTGGTACCTGTACCAAAGACCTCCCGCCCCAAAGACCTGAACAGCTACAGACCAGTGGCCCTGACGTCCCACATGATGAAGACCCTGGAGAGACTGCTCCTTGCTCACCTCCGCCCCCTGGTGGGACCAGTGATGGATCCACTCCAGTTCGCCTAACAGCATGGCATTGGGGTGGAGGATGCAGTGATCTTCCTCCTTCACCGTTCTCTGTCCCACCTGGAGAAGCCCGGGAATGCGGTGAGGACTATGTTCTTTGACTTGTCCAGTGCTTTCAACACCATCCAACCGATGATCCTGAAGGACAATTCAATTCAATTCAATTCAATTCAACTTTATTTATATAGCGCCATTTCACAACAACAGTCATCTCATAGCACTATCAACTGTAGGGGGAACCCCCACAGTTGCAGAAAGACCCCAGCAATCAGGTGATCCCCTGTGAGCAAGCACTTGGCGACGGTGGAGAGGAAAAACTCCCTTTTAACAGGAAGAAACCTCCAGCAGAACCAGGCTCAGAGAGGGGCAGTCATCTGCTGCGACTGGCTGGGGGGTGAGGGGACAGAGAAGATGAAAAGAACAGACATGTAGAGAGCAAACAGCACGATGGGGACTCAATCTATGGGAGAGAACAAACAAATGTTAATGACCAGCAAAAAAAATATTTCATAGAGAGTGAGGAAAGGAGTGAGGCCCAGTGCATTACTGGAGGTCCCCCGGCTGACTAAACCTATTAGCAGCATAACTAAGGGAGGGTTCAGAAACACATGATCCCTCCCTAATTGTAGGCTATATCAAAAAGGTAAGTTTTAACCCTAATCTTAAAAACAGAGATCGAGTCTGACTCCCGAATCCAGATTGGCAGCTGATTCCACAGGAGAGGAGCTTGATAACTGAAGGCTCTGCCTCCCATTGTACTTTTGGAGATTCTAGGTATTACAAGTAGTCCTGCATTTTGGGAGCGTAGTGCTCTGTTAGGATGATACGGTAGTATCAGATCTTTTAAATAAAAAGGAGCCTGATTGTTTAGAGCTTTGTAAGTAAGAAGAAGGATTTTAAACTTAATTCTAAACTCTATGGGAAGCCAATGAAGGGAGGCCAGAACCGGAGAGATATGATCTCTCT
The DNA here is from genome assembly GCA_020510985.1 of Pholidichthys leucotaenia. Taxonomy (NCBI): domain Eukaryota; kingdom Metazoa; phylum Chordata; class Actinopteri; order Cichliformes; family Pholidichthyidae; genus Pholidichthys; species Pholidichthys leucotaenia. The sequence goes on along the minus strand of CM035840.1, from coordinate 184,217,289 downwards.
TTCTAGTACCTGTTAAAACTCTTGCTGCAGCATTTTGGATCAGCTGAAGACTTTTTAAAGATGTTTTAGGACAACCTGATAATAAAGAATTACAATAATCTAATCTCGAGCTAACAAAAGCGTGGATCAGTTTCTCAGCATCACTCTGAGACAAGATGCTCCTAATCTTGGCAATATTACGCAAATGATAGAAGGCAGTCTTAGAAACAAATTTAATATGTGAATTGAAGGACAGATCCTGATCAAAAATAACTCCAAGGTTCCTCACAGAGCTATTAAGAGAAAGAGTAACTGCATCCAAACTGAAAGTTTGATTTGGAAAGGAATTTCTAAGGTTTTTTGGACCAACAAGAATGACTTCAGTCTTATCTGAATTTAATAGCAGGAAATTACAAGTCATCCAAGCTTTGATTTCCTTAAGACAGGCTTCTAACTTGGCTAATTGATTACTATCATCTGGCTTCATTGACAGGTATAATTGTGTGTCATCTGCATAACAATGAAAATGTATACAGTGCTTTCTAATAATGTTGCCTAACGGAAGCATATATAAACTAAAAAGAGTAGGGCCTAGCACAGATCCCTGTGGAACTCCATGACTAAGCTTTGAGTTGAAAGAAAACTCATTATTTACATGAACAAACTGGAACCTATCAGATAAATAAGATCTAAACCACTGCAACGAAGTTCCATTAAGTCCAACATAGTGTTCTAATCTATCAAGTAGAATATTATGATCGATAGTATCAAAAGCTGCACTAAGGTCTAAAAGGACAAGTACAGAAACTAGTCCATTATCAGATGCAATGAGGAGGTCGTTAGTGACCTTCGCTAAGGCTGTTTCAGTACTATGATGGATTCTAAACCCAGATTGAAACTCTTCAAGTAAACCATTTCCCTGCAGGTGGTCGAATAATTGCGTAGCAACAACTCTTTCTAAGATTTTTGAAATGAAAGGGAGATTAGAGATTGGTCTATAGTTAGCTAAAGCTCCTGGATCTAGCGTTGGCTTTTTGAGTAAGGGTTTAATTACAGCTGTTTTAAAAGCCTGCGGTACATGGCCTAAAGTTAATGAAGAATTGATTATATGAAGAATAAAGCTACCAATAAGTGGGAAGACTTCTTTAAATAACGTAGTAGGAATAGGGTCTAAAAGACAAGTTGAAGGTTTGGATGAGGAAACTATTTTGTCTAACTCACAAAGGTCGATTGGAGTAAACTCATCAAGACAGACATCAAAAGAAGGAGTTGTAGTAGTTACAGTATTTAAGTTAACTGTGGGAAGAATCTGATTGATTTTATCTCTGATGGATGAAATTTTATTATTGAAAAAGTTCATAAAGTCCTGACTAGTAAGCTCTAAGGGAATGCTAGGATTGACAGAGTCCTGACTCTTTGTCAACCTGGCTACAGTACTGAAAAGAAACCTGGGATTATTCTTGTTCTCTTCTATTAATGCAGAGTAATAACTTGTTCTAGCTTCTCTAAGAGATTTTTTATAAATTAAAAGATGATTTCTCCAAGCTAAATAGATTTCATCTAAATTAGTAGAGCGCCATTTTCTTTCTAATTGACGAGTCTTCTGTTTTAAGCTACGAGTTTCTGTGTTGAACCAAGGAGTTAGAAATCTCTGATTAGACTTTTTCTTTTTTAAGGGGGCCACCAAGTCTAGAGCCTGATGCAGAGAAGCTGAAATACTATCCACCATGTTATCAATTACAGAAGGAGCAAGCTGTCTATAGCTTATTTCCGTTGTGTTGACACATGGCATAGAGGAAACAATCTGCATAAATTTGGAAACAGCATCATCTGAGAGGCATCTACTGTAATAATATTTTTCTTTAGGAGCCAAATAGTCAGAAATGGTAAAATCAAAGGTTAACAGACAATGGTCTGACAGTACAGGGTTATGAGGAGACACTACAAGATTTTCTATTTCTATGCCATATGTCAGAACAAGGTCCAATGTATGGTGGAGGTAATGAGTAGAATTTCCTACTTTCTGAGAAAACCCAATCGAGTCTAATATTGAATTAAATGCCACATTAAGGCAGTCACTATCTACATCCACATGTATATTAAAGTCCCCTACTATAATTATTCTATCAGATTTCAGCACTAAATCAGCTAAGAAATCAGCAAATTCGGATAAAAATTCTGAGTAGGTTGATGGGGGACGATAAACTATGGCAAATAAAATTGGGTTTAACCTAAAATTGCTAAAGTGCCCAATACTGAGGACCAGGCCCTCAAAGGAATTATAACATGTTTTTTGCTTTACATTAACTAGTAATTTGGAATGGTAAATTGTTGCTACTCCTCCTCCACGACCAGAACTTCTGGGATTTTGACAGTTTAAATAACCAGAGGGAGTTGATTCATTTAAACCAACATAATCCTCTTGCCCTAACCAAGTCTCTGTAAGGGAAATTAAATCAATCTGATGATCAATTAACAGATCATGGACTAACAGAGACTTGGGAGTTAGAGACCTAATATTTAGTAAACCACATTTAATTTTTAAATTATGAGGAGGAACAGAGGCCAAATCATTCAATTTAGAGGCTTTATGTTTAATTTGAGTTTTACCAATGTTTTGCTTTATCACTTTGGGATGCTTATGCATGATATTTTTATTTACTTTGGAGGGAGCAGACAATGATTCTCTGATGGGGAAGACAGGGGCTAAGCTGAGGGGTGGCGGATGAAGAGGAGCTGCAGAGAGGCGTGTAAGACTGCGACTCTGCTTCCTGGTCCCAACTCTGAGTAGTCAGGGTTTTGGAAATTTGCATAAAAAAGATGCCAGATTGTTAGATAAATGAGAAGTACCATCCAAAGTGGGATGAATGCTGTCTCGTCTCATAAGACCAGGTTTTCCCCAAAAAGAGCTCCAATTGTCAATGTAGCCCACGTCATTTTTAGGACACCACACAGACAGGCAGCGGTTCAAGGATGACGAGCGACTAAACATGTCATCACTGGTCAGATTGGGGAGGGGCCCAGAGAATACTACAGTGGCAGACATCGTTTTTGCAAAGTCACACACCGATTCTACATCAAGTTTGGTGACTTCCGACTGCCGGAGACGGATGTCATTAATGCCGGCGTGAATAACAATTGTGGAGTATTTACAGTTACTTTTAGCCAGCATTTTCAGATTTGACTCGATGTCGCCTGCTCTGGCCCCAGGAATGCATTTGACTATGACCGCTGGAGTCTCTAGGTTCACGTTTCTGACTACAGAGTCGCCAATGATCAGAGTTTTTTCCTCAGCGGGTGTGTCGCTGAGCGGGGAAAAATGATTAGAAACGTGAACAGGTTGGTGGTGAACCGGGGCTTTGCGACTAGGCTTCCTTCTCACCGTCACCCACCCAGTCTCCTCGCTGCTGAGGAGAGCCGGGGAACCGCTGACAGGGGGGCCTAAGCTAGCTAGCTCCGCTGCAGCTAATGGGCGTCCGTCGAGATTAACTGGCGCAGACAGTGTTTCAATGCAGCGGAGCCGGGATTCCAAATCAGACAACCTCGCCTCGAGCGCCTCAAAAAGACAACATTTATTACATTTACCGTTATCGCTAAAAGAGGCAGAGGTGTAGCTAAACATCTGACAGAGAGAGCACACCAGAGGAGAGGAAAGAGAGCTAGTAGCCATAGCTAATAGCTGGAGAGCAACCACACAGGCAGACAGCAAAACAGGAAGTGACGATACGTTACGTTACCACAAGGAAGTGACGATCCTCAGTCCCAGGCTGAGGACAAGCTGCTGTGTGCAGGGGTGGACCAGCACCTGTCATCATGGATCCTGGACTACCTCACTAACCGGCCACAGTTTGTGAGAACCTGGGACTGTGTGTCCGACACGATCATCGGTAGCACGGGGGCCCCCCAGGGAACGGTTTTGGCTCCCTTCCTGCTCACCCTTTATGCTGCGGACTTCTCACACAACACACTGCCATCTACAGAAGTTCTCTGACGACTCTGCAATCATCGGCCTCATCTCCAACGGAGATGAAGCTGAGTACAGAGGACTTATCCAGGACTTCGCGGACTGGTGCCATCGGAACTGCCTCCAGATCAACGCGAGGAAAACTAAGGAGCTGGTGGTGGACTGCCGCAGGCAAGGACAACCCCTCACAGCACCAGTAAACATACAGGGAACAGACATCGAGATGGTGACATCCTACAAGTACCTGGGTGTTCATCTGAACAATAAACTGAAGTCCAAGTTCCACCCTATGCAGGACACACTGAATGCACTGAGGAGCTCATTTAGCAGCAGACTACATCATCCTAGGTGCACAACCAAGAGGTTTCGCAGGTCCTTCCTACCTACGGCTGTCAGACTGTACAACCTAAGCAGGGCTGCTCGCAGAGATAGCAAAAAAGACGTGACAACCTAATAGTATTGAATGCAAAAGACGCAATAGACTTACACAATGGTCCCCTCCGGTATACAACTAGGAAAATACCGGTAGCTACGGAGGGTGACAATATGTATGGGTACATAATCATACCATGTAGGATAACTAAGTAGACGGTTATGCTGTTTCATTCTATCTAGCTACAATGCTCCGCACTGTGTGTGTTTATATATTTACATATTCATTCCATCTAGCTACAATGCTCTGCACTGTGTGTGTTTATATATTTACCTATTTATTCCATCTAACTACAATGCTCCGCACTGTGTGTTTATATATTTACATATTTATTCCATCTAGCTACAATGTTCTGCACTGTGTGTTTATATATTTATTCTATCTAGCTACAATGCTCCGCACTGTGTGTCTATATATTTATGTTTATATGTACATTTGTATACTCGCTGCTCTTGTTTTTTCTTGCCTTCTGATTGTTGCTCTGAGTGTTGCTGTCCCTGTGCTGTTGCAATCCTGGAATTTTCCCATTGTGGGACTAATAAAGGCTTATCTTATCTTATCTTATCTTACTATTGTAAAAGTGTATTAGATACACAGTGGCCAGGTCAGTGCATTGTTAAGAATGACACCACATACTGTACATTTATGACAGTGCTTAAAATGATTAATTTAAATGTAAATTCATGGGTTATTGTTTAAAATATAAATATTTGAACAAGTTAAAAGCTATAGACATGGGAAGGAGATAAAAACAATAATTCATTTCATGTTAAGGTAATTTGTTAAAAATGTTAAGTATACAGTTAATGTCACATCGAAAATTGTGATAAATGGACATGATTGTGTTTCGTTTAATGGTGATGTGATCAGATAATAAGAGAGAAACTATGGACTTTGATAGTAAATACTAATCAGTTGATGTTGGTCATGTGAATGATTTGGACGAAGAATAAACTCCTCTGTGTGAAATAACGGCACGAAACGTGTTCTGTCTATTCTCCTATCACAGGAGAGTTTACTTCCACATCCACGTTGCCTCCTCCTGGGCCGCTACCCACTACTGCATCTTCAGCCTCATCATTGAAGTATTGGTTAAGGACATAACAACAGCCAGCAGTGATGAGACCAATCTCTCAGACTACCTTCACAGTTTGAAGGTAGCTCTTAGAAATATACACAAATTTGTGGACTGCTCTCCGAATGGTACTCACACTGCCCATAACTAGCTGAGGCAGAGAGTAGCTTCTCAAAGCTGAAGCTCATCAAAGCTTACCTGAGGTCAACAATGTCACAAGAATGCCTTACTGGTCTTGCAGTCATCAGCATTAACCACACAGTTGCTAAGCAGCTTTCATTTGATGATGTCATTGATGACTTTGCATCAAGGAAGACAAGAAGGGTCAGGCTTTAGAATGAAGCTGTGGATGGTAGTGGCTCAGAAGGTAGAGCAGTTTATCCAATAACTGAAGGGCTGGGAGTTTGAATCTCACTCCCCCCACCCTGTCATTGTGTCCTTGAGCAAGACACTTCACCCACCTTTCCTGTGGTGTGAAAGTGTTCACAAGTGTATGAATGTGTATGTTTGGTAATGATCGGAGAGGCTGGTGGCGTGGATTGGCAGCCACGTTTCCATCAGTCTTCCCCAAGTGGCTACAGAGGTAGCTTACCTCTGTCTGTGGCATGAATGAATAATGAACTCATTGTAAAGCGCTGTGGGTGTCATGAAAAATACTATATAAATGCATTATTTATAGTTGCACAGTTCTATCTGTGTCTTCATTCAAAGCGTGAATTGCTGTGTTGTAGTGATGTAATTGGCAGATTGATTCTTCTTAAGTGTATTATTCTGTGTTTGAAAGATTTGTGCATTGAGGAAAAAGAACTTTCTATTCTAATTGTGTTTAATGGGTCAATAGTTTTTTGGGGTTTATTTTATATTAATTCAATTCAATTCAGCTTTATTTATACTGCGCCACATCACAACAGAAGCCGTCTTGTGGCGCTACATATTATATATGTTTTATTTATTCTCGTTATTATATTTTGACTGTATGTAGTTTTGGTATGCATCTTTTTTTTTTCCACAATATCTTTATTGAACCTTTTTTTTTTTTAACAAACATGATACAAACAATCAAACACTAACACTAAAGTACTACAAAAAAAAAAAAAATGCACTAAAAACACCAACAACCACCAACAAAATCAAGTCTTCAACAATGCTCCTCTGTTTAGTCTAGACAATCCAATACATAAGTATACATATTATGTTCACCAGTTTGGAATTTACAAGGTCCACACACATCATTCACCTTCTTCTTCAAGAGTTATGTTTAAATTTTTTACATAATCAATAAAAGGTCTCCATATATTCTCAAACACAATTTCCTTTGATTTTAGTATATATGTTATTCTTTCTAATGGAAGGTTTGTTAACATCTGTCTTAACCACTGAGTCACATCTGGTCTATGAGTCTTTTTCCATAATAGTGCAATACATTTTTTGGCATTAAGCAAACTGAGGTCTATGAATGTTCTTTCACTTTTATTAAAATTATGCTTTTCTGGGTACAGACCCAACAAAAACAGTTTAGGATTCAATATGATTTGTTTTGAGATTATTTTTTCAATTGTTACCCTCACCTCTTCCCAAAACATTCTTATTAATCTACATTCCCATAAACAATGAAATAGGGTTCCTTTACTTTCCATGCATTTTGTGCATGTATCTGGTATATTTTTGTTATATCTATTTAACTCCTCCGGTGTAACATACATCCGCATTAACCATTTGAAATGTATCAATTTAAGGCGTGCATTTATTGATTTGGTTTGAGCTTCTGTACAAGCCAATTCCCATTGTTCCTCTGAAATTTCAATTTGCAGATCTTCTTTCCAGTAGTTTAATCTTTTCAGTGAATTTTCACTTGAAGATAGTGTCAATGAGTTATAAAACTCTGAAATAATACCCTTTCTTTTACTATCTTTCATCATCATTTTTTCCAAGGATGAATAAATAGGTCGAGTGAGAGCTTTATTTTGATTTGATCGAATAAAGTTTCTAAGTTGAAGATATTTAAAAAAATGTGTTCTATTGAGATTAAATTTGATCCTCAGCTCTTCAAAAGACATTATGTTGTCTGCACCTGGCAAATATAAATCCTGAATCTTTTGTATCCCTTTTAAATTCCATACTTTAAATACAGCGTCTGCTCTCCCTGGTTTAAAATATTGATTACCCCATATTGGACTAAATTGTGACAATAACTGTGGTTCTTTTAAATAGTTTTTAGCTTCACACCATATTTTGATCATATGCTTTACAAATGGATTTTTAACTTGTTTTTGTAATTTTTTTGCCGAATCTGAGTATATGAATATGGGAAGAGGTAAAGGTAAATTGTATGATTCCATTTCAGTCCAGTGAGGGAGATCATTTGATGAAAAATAATATGTCATAGACCTCAGTTGTGCCGACCAATAATACAACATAAAATTTGGACATTTCAGACCTCCACGATCAAATGGTAAATATAATAAAGACAAACGTAATCTAGCCCTCCTGTTGTTCCATATAAATTCCACTAACTTTTTTTTTATTCTTGAGAATAGATCTAAAGGTGGTGATAAGGGAATGTATTGAAATAAATAAAGTATTTTAGGTAAAATATTACTTTTAAGTATATTGATTCTCCCGATCATCGACATTGGTAGTGACATCCATCTCTGAGTTAACTCACTGATATCTGACATTAAGGCTTCATAGTTGACACTGGCGACTGATTCTAGCTTAGGCATAATTTGGATTCCTAAATATTTAAACTGATTTACAACATTGAATTGATTTACCTCAGGGGCTGGGTAATTTCTCTGGGTCTCATTTAGCATTAATATTGAAGATTTAGTTTTATTTATTTTATATCCTGATATTTCCCCAAAATTCTTTATTAAATTCAACAAGGTTGGAATTGATTTTTTTAGATTCGACATAAACAAAATTATATCATCGGCGTACAGGGAGATTTTATGTTCTGTTGGTCCTACTTTAATTCCATATATTTGTGAATGTAAACGTATCGCTATCGCTAAAGGTTCAATTGCCATAGTAAACAGTAAAGGTGAAAGTGGACAGCCTTGTCGACATCCTCTATTGATTTTTATTGGTTTTGAAATATTGTTATTTGTTAGGATTTCTGCTGTAGCATTATTGTATATTATTTGAACCCATTTTATGAAATTATTTCCAAGTCCAAACCTTTGTAGGACTTCAAAAAGAAAGGGCCATTCAACTCTATCAAAGGCCTTTTCGGCGTCCAATGATAGGAGAGCTGTATCCGGTGCTTCTTTATTAAAATAAATAATATTAAATAGTCTTCTTACATTATGGAAGCCTTGTCTACCCTTTATAAAGCCATTCTGATCTCGATTAATAATATTTGGTAAAATTTCTTGTATTCGTCTTGCTAAAATTTTACAGATTATCTTAAGGTCGGCGTTTAATAGGCTTATTGGTCTCATATTTTCACATTTATTAGAGGGCTTACCTGGTTTTGGCAGCAGTATAATTAAGGCATTATTTATGTATGATGGTAAATTATTATTTTGAAATGCTTCTAAAACCATTTCCAAAAAAGGTTTTATTAATTTATTCTTAAATTTTTTATAAAGGTCAACTGGAAGACCATCTGGTCCTGCACTTTTTCCTAATTTCATATTATCAATGGCTAGCCCAACTTCTTCTTGACTAATTTTAGACTCCAATATCTCCCTGTTTTCATTTGGAATACACGGTATAGATAGTTCGTTCAAAAACCCATTTAGTTTTGTTAAATCAGGTTCATTTTTGGTATCATATAATTTTTCATAGTAATCTCTAAAGGCTCTATTAATTTCTAAAGGATCTATAACTACCTGTCCATTACTTATAATACTGGTAATTGGTGTTTTAATTTCCAATTGTTTAATCTGCCATGCTAATAATTTTCCTGATTTTTCACCTTGTTCATAAAAAGATTGTTTCAATCTTAGAAGACTCGAGGCAGCTCTATTCGCTGATTTTTTGTCGTATTCAGCTCTCAAAATCAGTAATTCATTCTCCAACCTTGGGTCACTTCCTGCATACACTTTTTCCTGAAGATTTTTTATTTTATGTTCCAATTTAGCTCTCTCCTCTCGAGTCTTCTTAGATTTTGATCCTGTATAACTAATAATATGTCCCCTAATAAAAGCTTTGAAAGCCTCCCACTTTACACATGCTGATGTTTGTGTAGTATTGATGTCAAAGAACTCGTCTATCTGTTTTTCTATATACTTGACAAATTCCTCATCCTGAAGCCATTTATGCTGAAATTGCCATCTACCTGATTCCTTTGTCAATTTTTTATCTACATATATTAGACAACAGGGTGCATGATCAGAGATCACGATGTTATCATAAAAGCAGTTTTGAATCTTGGACCTTAATTCTGTGGAAATCAAAAAATAATCAATACGTGAGAATGTCTTGTAGGTACTGGAATAACAAGAATAGGCTTTAACTTGTGGTTTCATTTCTCTCCATATATCTAACAATCTCAATTCTTTCATAAAATGATTAATAGTCATCCTACATCCAATGTGCGTACAATCCAGTCCTGTTGATCTATCCACACCTGGATTCAATGTACAATTAAAATCCCCTGCTATTATATGTTGCCCTGTAAGTGATGATAAGATGAGAAATAAATTAGCAAAGAACTTCTGATCATCTATATTGGGACCATATAAGTTCACAAGATTTATATTTTCTAATAGCAAAGAACCTTGAATGATTACATATCTTCCAAATTTGTCTCCAATTACATTTTTCACTTGAAAAGGAACTGATTTATGTATGAGAGTCATAACTCCCCTGGCTCGGGATGAAAATGAAGAGGTGAATACACTTCCCTGCCATCTACTCCTAATTCTTTTAACATCCTCCTCTATCAGATGAGTTTCTTGTAAAAACACAATTCTTGAACCCATGTCCTTTATTTTATTCATAACTTGTTTAAGTTTTTTTTAAATTTTGTAGACCTCTGCAATTCCATGAAGTTAAATTAAGATTAACACTTTGGTCCATGATCAATAGAGAGTTTGGGATTACCTTGCAGTGTAAACATGCTCATACAGAGAAGCAAAAACATGAGTGGTTGAACATTCATCCTACAAACTACACACAAACAAATTTCCCCTTCCCACACTTGTGGCAAACCCCCCAAAATCAAAAGAAAAATTCTGTCTCCCGATATAGCCATCGACCGTTCCACACCCACGGGGATCAGCCTAAGCCACTCCTTCTTCATCCTCCCAATCACCCTAACTCTACTACTTTTAATGACGTAACATTAACTCTCCTCTGTAGTTTTCCAACTTAACTCCAAAATTTTTAACAACTTTGTACATCATAGTTTTTTTTTTGTTTGTTTTGTTTTTGTTTTGTTTTTTTAATATATAATACAATCTATATTTTGTAAACTTACTATTTACTTCAAGTCAGTCAGATGCCTGTGTAAATGCTTAATTATTCTACCTTATATTTTGTTCATGCTTAGCTCCCACCAGTCTCTTCTTCTTCTTTGATCTTCTTGATGAACTCCTGCGCCTCCTCTGGGGTCTTGAAGATGTGGGTTCTGCCCTCATACGTGGTCAGCAGTCTCGCAGGATAGATTACACCATGACGAATCCCAAGGTTGCGCAGCTCCTTACGTACGGGATCAAACTGCTTCCTCAATTGTTGGATTCCTGTGGCCAAATCTGGGTAGAACCGCACCTGCTGGTCCTGGTGTTTAATCTCTCCTTTAGCACGTGCAGCGTTGAAGATCTTCATCCTGTCTCTGTTGCTAAGAAACTTCATAATTAAGGTCCTCGGCGGTCCCTTATCTCTCCGTGGGCCAATACGATGTGCTTTTTCCAGAACCACTGCTGATTGCAACTCCTCGCTGCCCAGCACCTCCGGAATCCACTTTTCCAGAAAGGAACATACGTCCCGACCTTCTGATTCCTCTGGAAGACCCACCAGCCTCAAATTATTCTGTCTCGACCGAGATTCCAAATCCAAAATATTATCTTCCAGAGATTTATTTTTTTTTTCCAAAGTGCGCACCTTTAATTGAAGACGGGTGACGTCATCTTCAGCACTAGCGAGACGGAGCTCCATCTGCGCCGTTCGTTCTACACAGTCACCCAATTCCTTTCTTATTCCTTCCAACGCTGTCATAATCCCATCAAATCTAGAGGAAAAGTCCGCTCTCATTGAACTCATGGCAGCCATCAGCGCATCTGCGCCATTCCCCGCAGAAATCGCACCGCCGCCAGCCTCCTCCGCCATATATGGAGCCTTGTTTGCTGCGTCACAGACCTGAAAGTCCGTTAATTTGGACTGTTTCGGCGGCTCGCTTTTTCCTTTTCCTGGTTTTCCAGCCTTAGGCTTCGCCGACATATCCTCGCTCAAATGCTGGGATACGTTCTGTCCCAAATGAGAGAGTTATTTGCCGATTTTTTTCTCCAGGAGCAGAGCAGAGCGAGACACGTCCGTCCTACGTGGCAGCCATAACCGGAAGTCCTGGTATGCATCTTTAATAAAATAGTCTTTGTACAAAGTCAGAAACGTGAATTTGTAAACACAGCGGTTGTGTGTGTGGGGGGAGGGGGCAGGGAGGTGGTCCACCCAGGGCGTCATACAAGCCAGGACCGCCCCTGTTTATTTTTCTTGGCTTTCTTCAAATGCTCTGATTTATAGCCTGTCACTTTAAGAAACAGACTTCAGCTGTTTAACTTCACCCTTCCTCTTATTCAGTTAGCCATTAGTTGAGTAGCTTCTAGCCGATTCCTTCCAGCTTGGATGAACATCGCTGGTTCATCGATCCACAGTTGTTTGTGCATCTCGCGTCATCCCTGGCCCACCCCCCAACAACCTCGCTGAGACGCCACATTAAATCGCCAGCACCGCGTGCTCCACCGATTGCTGCAAATCGAGGCCGGTGGCCGAGCCACAGGATCTCAAAGGGCAATGTCTCGCACCGCGTTACTTCGCTCCGCTCTCACAGCTAGTCGGGGGATGACCCGTCACGAAGGACAGACGGAGGACGGTGGGGGGCTGAGCCAGCAGCTCCAGGCAGCATCCCCAGGTCGTGGCAACTGCCTGTGCCATGCTGCACCCCGGGTGCCAGGGTAGGCAGTTGCCACGAGCCAGGCATGCTGCCTGGAGCTGCTGGTTCTCAACTTCCTGTAACTGTCATGCCGGCGCCCCACCGCGGAACCACGGCAAAACCACCGGGAGATGGGCCGGAGCGATGCAAGACACATTGTGGACCGTGGACTGGTGAACCAGGTGGTAGCAGGGATGGTTATTAGGGTGACTAAGAACTGAGGAAAATAACAATATAAGCCACACTCAGCTCGAGCTTCCTGTTACCAGTGTTAGCTTGGGGGCTAATACCTCAGGGGCTAATAGGCTACCTTTAGCACCCTATCCATCTACGTATATGACAGACAGCTAGGTGGGCCAATAATAGGGAAGTGGGCTGGTCTCAAGGACGGTGGTGGGTTGGCTTTTTCTACACGTGACATACTGTATAAGAATTCCACAGAAAAGTCAAAAACATTTCTGGGAGAGAAAAACGAGATAAAGGCTGTTTTTTTTTTTTTTTTTTTTTTTTTTTTTTGAAGAGAATTGACTGTTTTGAAAATTTGGGGATATTTAGGTGACCAGTAGACTCATTTCAGACAGTTAAAACCTAAAAACACACCATTTTTCAGTCAGTGACCCCTTTAAGGTGAATGTGTAGGCTTAGGAACGTAGTCGGCATTATGGCTAAGTGAGGTAATTTAATCTTTAATTTAATTTTTAATTTTTTAAACACCAAATAAATAAATCTGAGACTGACCATCACTATTGCCGGGTCATCATTTATACATGTACTTACCCTTGATGAAATGATTGCTGCAGTGGTGGTAGACATCTGACAACCTTCCATCTGCCTGCTGCTATATACAGTGGAGATCAAAATTAGTATTCTGAAATATTGTTATTCTTCATTGTTCAGAATTTAACAGAACATCAGCTGTGGCTATACCACTGCTGTACTAGCATGTTGTTTTTTTTTAAAAAATAACCACAGCACTTCAACACATTTATTTTGTAAAAAAAAAAAAAAAAACAGTGAGCAAAATTAGATATCAGTGACCACTGTGTAAGAAGAGGAGATTTAAACAATGTTTTTTTGTTTGTTTGTTTTTTTTAGGGCTATAGGATTCAAAAATGAGTGTGAGAAACTAGTGATGTCCTGTGGGTGCAGATGTGCTGAAGTCATTCAAAGCAAGAACCTCTACACTTCCCATTAATTTTTGAATCATATAGCCATAAAAAAAATCATTGTTTAAATCTTCTCTTCTGATAGTGGTTACTGTTCTCTAGGTTTGGTCACTGTTTTTTTTTTTATTTATTTAACAAAATAAATGTTTGTGTTGAAGTGCCTTGGTCATTTAAAAAAACATGCCAGTAAAGCAGTGGTATAGCCACAGCTGATATTCTGTTAAATTCCGAACAATGAAGAATAACAATATTTCAGAATAAACAAATATTAATATATTGTTCTCTAATTTTGATCTCCACTGTACATTAATTTCTTAAAAAAACTTACTGAAATAGCTTTTCCTTTAACAGTAAACATGCAATATTCCTATTTAGCTTGTTACAGCTTGCAAAGAAAACTATTAAAAATCACAATCAGTAAAACAATTCATCAACTCATTTTTATTATGGTTCATTAAGTCATATATCAGTTTTGCTTTATTAATTTTGAGTCAAGCCCTGTTCTGTCCACGAGTGCAAACCATTGGTTCTTCCAGGTTCACCACCATGGAATTCAAAGACAAAAGATAGGAAAAAAACATCAGAAAACTCTTAGTATTATTACAAATGCGATATAACATTTTTAAACTTATCTCTAAAAATAACCTCAAGTGAGTTTTATTTCACAGCACATCAGCTTTAGACTTGACTAAGTAAATAAATAAACAACTGCGGCGGCATGAAATAAAGCGGTGACCTGGTAATTTTAAGGAAGTTTATTGAATCATACCGCCGTCACGGGATCCCCGCTCCGATCCAAGTGTGAGCAGACCGGAGCGGGATCCTCCGGCTCTCTGAGAAGAGGAGACACACAGTGTGTGTGTCTCGCAGCAGGGTTGAAGTGAGAGAGAGAGCTTGCGTTACAGAGTTGCAGCATATATACTCGACCACAACAATACATCAAAGGGACATACCCCAGCAGTTAGTATGATCAAAGAGATAACAGAACAGGCATAAGACATTTGCATTTGAGAGACATATTGATCTCAGTCCCTAGGTCACAGTGAGGACAGGACGCATGAGTACAATGGATGAAAGGCAACAATTAACATCACAGAGGTGAGCCAGACGAAACGCGTCTGCCTGTAGACATTAATACACATTACACTGTTCTGTTACTTGCTCTAGCCGAGCGCTGTGTTTGACCAGTCTTTTTGTGGAGATTTACCTCAAAGCACATCTACATATGTAAGATGCTCAGAAGAAGCACAGTAAGGACAAAATGCATGAACACTTTAACTTCACGGCTGTAAACGCAGCATGCAGCGGAAAGAAACCCAGGAGTGCGAGCTGACTGTCTCAGTGTTCTGTCTGTGTGTTGTGGGGGTTTAATGAAACCGCTACACTGCTCCCCCCCCAGAGGGAAACGGTAGGGGACCATGACCTCGATGTTGCAGTCTGGGCAGCGAGCAGGGAAAAGCTCTGTGCAGGAGGAGGGGGGGGGGTAGTACGTGCTGACCGGGCGCGGGAAAATCGTTCCAGTCGCGCCAAAAGTATTTGCTGCTCCGCGATGTCCCATCTGAACATGCAGAGATCAGAAGAAGAAAAATTAGTCTCTGGCTCCTCTCGTGGCCATGAAGAAAAGCAGGAGCGGCTGTAAGAAAAAATAAACAAAAGCAGAGGGACTGGCGTGTTGGTCTTAGGTGCAGGAGCAACCCCAAAACCCCCCGGGAACAGCTGACGGCTGAAATCCTTTTGTGCCGTGGCTGAGACCATTAAAAAATCCAGTGGCGAGCTGCGTGCTTGCTTCAGGTGAACGGGCAGCCCTGAAGGTTCCGAGGGTGGCGATCGGCCGTTTCTCTCGGGCATGTGCAGCGGCGGAGGACGATGGCGGTCTCTTGTAGCCTTTATTGTCCCGTGCGTGATGCGCCGTCCTCGTAACTCCCCGATGCGTGCGCGGGGGTTCTGTGGTGGGTGGGCCGCTGGAGAGGAGAACCAGGGTGCAGAAACATGGTGGAGATCGGCGCAGACGGCGCCGATAAAAATCCAGGTTGAGCTGTGGCTGTAGATTGGCCATGGTGCGTTGGAGCGGTGAGAGGAAATAGACGATCTCTTGCCCCTCAGGCTCGTGCAGATGCGTTGGAGCGGTGGGAGGGAATAGACGATCTTGGGCACCGCTCGGCCGTGGTGCGTTCAGGCCCACGCGTTGCGTTCTCCGCCGGCCCTGGAGGACGCTGTCGTGGAGAAGGGACGAGGTGCCCGCGCTCTCTTGTGAAGGAACTGCGAGCGCGGCCGGTCCAGCGTGGATGAGCAGATCTCAGACGTGCAGATCTCATCCTGAAAAACGGGTCACCAAGTGCAGCTGTCCAGCTCAGAAGGTTGCTTTCGCACAAAACGTGTGCGTGTTCAAGGGGTCACCAGTGCGGCGGCATGAAATAAAGCGGTGACCTGGTAGTTTTAAGGAAGTTTATTGAATCATACCGCCGTCACGGGATCCCCGCTCCGATCCAAGTGTGAGCAGACCGGAGCGGGATCCTCCGGCTCTCTGAGAAGAGGAGACACACAGTGTGTGTGTCTCGCAGCAGGGTTGAAGTGAGAGAGAGAGCTTGCGTTACAGAGTTGCAGCATATATACTCGACCACAACAATACATCAAAGGGACATACCCCAGCAGTTAGTATGATCAAAGAGATAACAGAACAGGCATAAGACATTTGCATTTGAGAGACATATTGATCTCAGTCCCTAGGTCACAGTGAGGACAGGACGCATGAGTACAAAGGATGAAAGGCAACAATTAACATAACAGAGGTGAGCCAGACGAAACGCGTCTGCCTGTAGACATTAATACACATTACACTGTTCTGTTACTTGCTCTAGCCGAGCGCTGTGTTTGACCAGTCTTTTTGTGGAGATTTACCTCAAAGCACATCTACATATGTAAGATGCTCAGAAGAAGCACAGTAAGGACAAAATGCATGAACACTTTAACTTCACGGCTGTAAACGCAGCATGCAGCGGAAAGAAACCCAGGAGTGCGAGCTGACTGTCTCAGTGTTCTGTCTGTGTGTTGTGGGGGTTTAATGAAACCGCTACACTGCTCCCCCCCCAGAGGGAAACGTTAGGGGACCGTGACCTCGATGTTGCAGTCTGGGCAGCGAGCAGGGAAAAGCTCTGTGCAGGAGGAGGGGGGGGGGTAGTACGTGCTGACCGGGCGCGGGAAAATCGTTCCAGTCGCGCCAAAAGTATTTGCTGCTCCGCGATGTCCCATCTGAACATGCAGAGATCAGAAGAAGAAAAATTAGTCTCTGGCTCCTCTCGTGGCCATGAAGAAAAGCAGGAGCGGCTGTAAGAAAAAATAAACAAAAGCAGAGGGACTGGCGTGTTGGTCTTAGGTGCAGGAGCAACCCCAAAACCCCCCGGGAACAGCTGACGGCTGAAATCCTTTTGTGCCGTGGCTGAGACCATTAAAAAATCCAGTGGCGAGCTGCGTGCTTGCTTCAGGTGAACGGGCAGCCCTGAAGGTTCCGAGGGTGGCGATCGGCCGTTTCTCTCGGGCATGTGCAGCGGCGGAGGACGATGGCGGTCTCTTGTAGCCTTTATTGTCCCGTGCGTGATGCGCCGTCCTCGTAACTCCCCGATGCGTGCGCGGGGGTTCTGTGGTGGGTGGGCCGCTGGAGAGGAGAACCAGGGTGCAGAAACTTGGTGGAGATCGGCGCAGACGGCGCCGATAAAAATCCAGGTTGAGCTGTGGCTGTAGATTGGCCATGGTGCGTTGGAGCGGTGAGAGGAAATAGACGATCTCTTGCCCCTCAGGCTCGTGCAGATGCGTTGGAGCGGTGGGAGGGAATAGACGATCTTGGGCACCGCTCGGCCGTGGTGCGTTCAGGCCCACGCGTTGCGTTCTCCGCCGGCCCTGGAGGACGCTGTCGTGGAGAAGGGACGAGGTGCCCGCGCTCTCTTGTGAAGGAACTGCGAGCGCGGCCGGTCCAGCGTGGATGAGCAGATCTCAGACGTGCAGATCTCATCCTGAAAAACGGGTCACCAAGTGCAGCTGTCCAGCTCAGAAGGTTGCTTTCGCACAAAACGTGTGCGTGTTCAAGGGGTCACCAGTGCGGCGGCATGAAATAAAGCGGTGACCTGGTAGTTTTAAGGAAGTTTATTGAATCATACCGCCGTCACGGGATCCCCGCTCCGATCCAAGTGTGAGCAGACCGGAGCGGGATCCTCCGGCTCTCTGAGAAGAGGAGACACACAGTGTGTGTGTCTCGCAGCAGGGTTGAAGTGAGAGAGAGAGCTTGCGTTACAGAGTTGCAGCATATATACTCGACCACAACAATACATCAAAGGGACATACCCCAGCAGTTAGTATGATCAAAGAGATAACAGAACAGGCATAAGACATTTGCATTTGAGAGACATATTGATCTCAGTCCCTAGGTCACAGTGAGGACAGGACGCATGAGTACAATGGATGAAAGGCAACAATTAACATCACAGAGGTGAGCCAGACGAAACGCGTCTGCCTGTAGACATTAATACACATTACACTGTTCTGTTACTTGCTCTAGCCGAGCGCTGTGTTTGACCAGTCTTTTTGTGGAGATTTACCTCAAAGCACATCTACATATGTAAGATGCTCAGAAGAAGCACAGTAAGGACAAAATGCATGAACACTTTAACTTCACGGCTGTAAACGCAGCATGCAGCGGAAAGAAACCCAGGAGTGCGAGCTGACTGTCTCAGTGTTCTGTCTGTGTGTTGTGGGGGTTTAATGAAACCGCTACACTGCTCCCCCCCAGAGGGAAACGGTAGGGGACCGTGACCTCGATGTTGCAGTCTGGGCAGCGAGCAGGGAAAAGCTCTGTGCAGGAGGAGGGGGGGGGTAGTACGTGCTGACCGGGCGCGGGAAAATCGTTCCAGTCGCGCCAAAAGTATTTGCTGCTCCGCGATGTCCCATCTGAACATGCAGAGATCAGAAGAAGAAAAATTAGTCTCTGGCTCCTCTCGTGGCCATGAAGAAAAGCAGGAGCGGCTGTAAGAAAAAATAAACAAAAGCAGAGGGACTGGCGTGTTGGTCTTAGGTGCAGGAGCAACCCCAAAACCCCCCGGGAACAGCTGACGGCTGAAATCCTTTTGTGCCGTGGCTGAGACCATTAAAAAATCCAGTGGCGAGCTGCGTGCTTGCTTCAGGTGAACGGGCAGCCCTGAAGGTTCCGAGGGTGGCGATCGGCCGTTTCTCTCGGGCATGTGCAGCGGCGGAGGACGATGGCAGTCTCTTGTAGCCTTTATTGTCCCGTGCGTGATGCGCCGTCCTCGTAACTCCCCGATGCGTGCGCGGGGGTTCTGTGGTGGGTGGGCCGCTGGAGAGGAGAACCAGGGTGCAGAAACTTGGTGGAGATCGGCGCAGACGGCGCCGATAAAAATCCAGGTTGAGCTGTGGCTGTAGATTGGCCATGGTGCGTTGGAGCGGTGAGAGGAAATAGACGATCTCTTGCCCCTCAGGCTCGTGCAGATGCGTTGGAGCGGTGGGAGGGAATAGACGATCTTGGGCACCGCTCGGCCGTGGTGCGTTCAGGCCCACGCGTTGCGTTCTCCGCCGGCCCTGGAGGACGCTGTCGTGGAGAAGGGACGAGGTGCCCGCGCTCTCTTGTGAAGGAACTGCGAGCGCGGCCGGTCCAGCGTGGATGAGCAGATCTCAGACGTGCAGATCTCATCCTGAAAAACGGGTCACCAAGTGCAGCTGTCCAGCTCAGAAGGTTGCTTTCGCACAAAACGTGTGCGTGTTCAAGGGGTCACCAGTGCGGCGGCATGAAATAAAGCGGTGACCTGGTAGTTTTAAGGAAGTTTATTGAATCATACCGCCGTCACGGGATCCCCGCTCCGATCCAAGTGTGAGCAGACCGGAGCGGGATCCTCCGGCTCTCTGAGAAGAGGAGACACACAGTGTGTGTGTCTCGCAGCAGGGTTGAAGTGAGAGAGAGAGCTTGCGTTACAGAGTTGCAGCATATATACTCGACCACAACAATACATCAAAGGGACATACCCCAGCAGTTAGTATGATCAAAGAGATAACAGAACAGGCATAAGACATTTGCATTTGAGAGACATATTGATCTCAGTCCCTAGGTCACAGTGAGGACAGGACGCATGAGTACAATGGATGAAAGGCAACAATTAACATCACAGAGGTGAGCCAGACGAAACGCGTCTGCCTGTAGACATTAATACACATTACACTGTTCTGTTACTTGCTCTAGCCGAGCGCTGTGTTTGACCAGTCTTTTTGTGGAGATTTACCTCAAAGCACATCTACATATGTAAGATGCTCAGAAGAAGCACAGTAAGGACAAAATGCATGAACACTTTAACTTCACGGCTGTAAACGCAGCATGCAGCGGAAAGAAACCCAGGAGTGCGAGCTGACTGTCTCAGTGTTCTGTCTGTGTGTTGTGGGGGTTTAATGAAACCGCTACACTGCTCCCCCCCCAGAGGGAAACGTTAGGGGACCGTGACCTCGATGTTGCAGTCTGGGCAGCGAGCAGGGAAAAGCTCTGTGCAGGAGGAGGGGGGGGGGGGGTAGTACGTGCTGACCGGGCGCGGGAAAATCGTTCCAGTCGCGCCAAAAGTATTTGCTGCTCCGCGATGTCCCATCTGAACATGCAGAGATCAGAAGAAGAAAAATTAGTCTCTGGCTCCTCTCGTGGCCATGAAGAAAAGCAGGAGCGGCTGTAAGAAAAAATAAACAAAAGCAGAGGGACTGGCGTGTTGGTCTTAGGTGCAGGAGCAACCCCAAAACCCCCCGGGAACAGCTGACGGCTGAAATCCTTTTGTGCCGTGGCTGAGACCATTAAAAAATCCAGTGGCGAGCTGCGTGCTTGCTTCAGGTGAACGGGCAGCCCTGAAGGTTCCGAGGGTGGCGATCGGCCGTTTCTCTCGGGCATGTGCAGCGGCGGAGGACGATGGCGGTCTCTTGTAGCCTTTATTGTCCCGTGCGTGATGCGCCGTCCTCGTAACTCCCCGATGCGTGCGCGGGGGTTCTGTGGTGGGTGGGCCGCTGGAGAGGAGAACCAGGGTGCAGAAACTTGGTGGAGATCGGCGCAGACGGCGCCGATAAAAATCCAGGTTGAGCTGTGGCTGTAGATTGGCCATGGTGCGTTGGAGCGGTGAGAGGAAATAGACGATCTCTTGCCCCTCAGGCTCGTGCAGATGCGTTGGAGCGGTGGGAGGGAATAGACGATCTTGGGCACCGCTCGGCCGTGGTGCGTTCAGGCCCACGCGTTGCGTTCTCCGCCGGCCCTGGAGGACGCTGTCGTGGAGAAGGGACGAGGTGCCCGCGCTCTCTTGTGAAGGAACTGCGAGCGCGGCCGGTCCAGCGTGGATGAGCAGATCTCAGACGTGCAGATCTCATCCTGAAAAACGGGTCACCAAGTGCAGCTGTCCAGCTCAGAAGGTTGCTTTCGCACAAAACGTGTGCGTGTTCAAGGGGTCACCAGTGCGGCGGCATGAAATAAAGCGGTGACCTGGTAGTTTTAAGGAAGTTTATTGAATCATACCGCCGTCACGGGATCCCCGCTCCGATCCAAGTGTGAGCAGACCGGAGCGGGATCCTCCGGCTCTCTGAGAAGAGGAGACACACAGTGTGTGTGTCTCGCAGCAGGGTTGAAGTGAGAGAGAGAGCTTGCGTTACAGAGTTGCAGCATATATACTCGACCACAACAATACATCAAAGGGACATACCCCAGCAGTTAGTATGATCAAAGAGATAACA
Organism: Pholidichthys leucotaenia; assembly: GCA_020510985.1. Lineage (NCBI taxonomy): Eukaryota > Metazoa > Chordata > Actinopteri > Cichliformes > Pholidichthyidae > Pholidichthys > Pholidichthys leucotaenia. The sequence goes on along the minus strand of CM035840.1, from coordinate 184,195,827 downwards.
GAACAGGCATAAGACATTTGCATTTGAGAGACATATTGATCTCAGTCCCTAGGTCACAGTGAGGACAGGACGCATGAGTACAATGGATGAAAGGCAACAATTAACATCACAGAGGTGAGCCAGACGAAACGCGTCTGCCTGTAGACATTAATACACATTACACTGTTCTGTTACTTGCTCTAGCTGAGCGCTGTGTTTGACCAGTCTTTTTGTGGAGATTTACCTCAAAGCACATCTACATATGTAAGATGCTCAGAAGAAGCACAGTAAGGACAAAATGCATGAACACTTTAACTTCACAGCTGTAAACGCAGCATGCAGCGGAAAGAAACCCAGGAGTGCGAGCTGACTGTCTCAGTGTTCTGTCTGTGTGTTGTGGGGGTTTAATGAAACCGCTACACAACATAAATTTACTGAGCTCTCTACAGGACTTTAAAAGTTATTTGAAAGTAAATTAATCAGCCACACCACACTGTAGTCTGACATTTGTATTAAGAATTGATGTGCACTTTTATGACTGCATTTGAATTTCAGTATGATAATTTCTGAAGTTGTTATCTAAACCATGTATGGAATTAATATCTTCTAATACCATAATGACAAAATTCAACACTGATGGAGCTCTGAATATTAAAATCCTTACACATACACATTCAGGCCTCTCCTCTCAACAATGACTCAGTAAATTTAATTTCTCTATATTTCAGTGCATGAAAATTACCTGTTTTTATCTTTTCAGCACAAACTTGAGAATGGATTTTGGAGAATATCCTGAAAAAATGTCAATCCGTTTTGATTTTCTAGGCCAATCAAGTTGTACAGTTTCTCTTTGGCATGTATTTTTGGGTTTAACTATAGTGATTCAAATTTGATTAAACTTCACACTCACAGTCACAACGGTATTCCTCAGCTAACCACCAAATTTTATGCAATTTTGTTAATGTTCAAAAAAATCATGTTTATGAAATATCTCTCAGCCATTTTGTCTTGTCAATGGAACATTTTGTTAGTGTGTGAGGAGGTCAGTATGAGACCCTATGCAGTAGTGTGGTGTAGGGGTTAAGCTGCTCCTCTGTAATGCAGGAGCCCTGGGTTTGAACCCTTCTGGTAATGTGTCATTCTTCTAAAGTGTAACATACCTTTTCTGTGCATTCAAAAACAACATGTAGTGCACATTAAGTCTTAAATGCTCTACTGCTGCTGGGAATCCTTTCAATTGATCATTTATCATTTGACAAAGTCAGAGTGCAAGCAGTTGTGGTTAAGGTGAGTGCTTGGTATGCCGGAAGTCTCGGGTTTGATTCTTGCCAGGGAGGTCTTGCTCCTCTGAACAACAATTGAAGTACAGCATGTCTCTCCTGTACTTTTTAAAGATACACTCTAAGATTTTCACTTGAAAATAATGTTTGAAAAATTATTTTGATGGTACACCAACATTTGACCGTGTGAATGTCACTTACTCCATACCACATTGCCTGCAACAGCTCTTGTATTGTGTGTGACTATTTGGGGGGACAGCAGATGTGGCCTCAATCTCAGCAGCAAATCACAGGGCTCAACTTTAGCCACCAACAACAAAAAGCCCTGTGGTTGGCTGCTGGGACTGGTAGCCAACTGGTAGTTTCAGTGAACTTAAAGGTGTAAATCGGTGACAAACCATTTGTTTTTTTAAAATAATTGCATGGTGATTTCTGTGTATTTTCACTGAAAGTATGTGGAAAGAACACAAAGTATCCTGTAACTTGGGGCTGAATTATACAGTGTTACACATTATCCCAGCGTGATCAAACCTGTAACATTTAATGAGCTTGTTGTCATTCACTGTTTCAAGAATATTTCTCCTTTGTCTCAGTCTTTCCTCCATTTTCTCCTCCTCTTAAGAAACTCCTAAGCCCCCTAAAAGTCCTCCTCACTCTTCACAACGTGCTTTTGGTTTAGGAGCACTTTTAAAAGCCGTTACATACTCTGCAAGAATAGAAAAATTTGTTCTCTGCAATCTTAAAGCAAAAGATGTGTTAAACATCTGTGCAATTAAAGAAACAATGAAACACATTTACTACTACTACAATAATACTTAAATGTTCCCCCTTAATATGTAGTCTTCAGAAAATGTTATATTTATTGTCATCCCCCCACAATAGTGCAATCGAATGCTCTTGATATGCCACAGCCAATTAGCTTGGCAAAGGAGAAGTGTTCAGCAACATATTTTAAAATATTTGTGCTCAAACTGTGAAAGAAATTATGAGCAAAAGAAGGCTTTTTAGGTGCCTGCAAAAACTTTTCATGTTGAGATCATATACTGAGAACTGAGTTGTTTTAGTATCTTTATGTGCACAAGCAAGTTTAAATAAAAAACATTGATTTTCTTAATGTGGGTGTAGTGAGATGCAGCTCAACAGAAACAAACTAAATTTGCCCAATAAAATAGAATACTTCTAGAGTGTAATAGTAGTAACAGCTCTCATGTTCATTGCTCAGTTCTTCCTAAGCCTCGCTCTCACTTTCAGAGTTGTGGCTCCATCTGCCTGCTCCTTGGAGTGTCACATCACATCCAGCTGATTTCATGGAAGCCTCAAGTTAAAATGTAATGTCTTAAAAAAACAAAACAAACAAACTTGACTTGCATTCATTCAGTTTTACAAATTTACTTGAGTAGAAGCACAGGTTTTCCAAAAAATTTACTCAAGTAAGAGTAGAAAGTATCCTGCAATAAAACTACTCACAAAAGTACAATTTTGTGAAAAAAGTTACTTGATGAGATGAGATGAGATTCAACTTTATTGTCATTACACATGTATGAATACAAGGTAACGAAACGTGACTTGGCATTTGGGCACGCTCTGCAGAGCGCATCCAAGGCTGGGGCAGCCGCTAGGCGCCAGTCATTGAGATGAGATTCAACTTTATATGAGATGAGATTCAACTTTATACTTAAGTACATTGCATGTACTTAAGTACATGCAATTGGTTACTATGCACCTTTGGTTGTCAGCTCATCTTTAATACATTCATAAATAGTCTGGGGCACCTTACGATCCTACGAAAATATTATAAAACTGTTTCTAAAGAAATCATTGGGTTTCACCAGGACTTTCGATGGAAAAAAAAAAAACTAAAATAAAGACCAGAAGTCTCTGCTGTGTTGGGCAAAGAGTGCTTTATTGTTGTGTTAGCTGAACATTTAGAGGGGAACAACAGGGTACTCTATGTGGTCATTTGAGAAACAGGCAGCATCATACTGCCCATGTCTGTGGTATGTTGTGAGTTGTTTTCAGTGGGATAAAGAATAAAACAGAATTGTTCATTTTACTCAAACACACACGTATAAATAGTAAAACCAGGTAAAGTGATAATTTTGCAGTGTTGGTCTCTTAATTTTTTTCCAGAGCTTTATGTCTTGAAACATCTTTAGTACCCTTCTACAGACCGATACCTTGCAACAGTGAAACTGCGTTCATGCTTTTGTGTGTTCCTTGTGACTCATGGTCTTTGTTGTATGATGAAACCAAGTTAATGGAAGGAAAATCCCATTGGAACAGTTGAAGTTAATTTGGACTCAGACACAATTACAGAAGTTCAAAAAGATGTGCTAATGTCAACTTAAAGATGAACATTTTTGTGTTTTTTGTTTAAATATCCACAGTTTTTCCCTTTAATTACAGCTTAAACCTTGTTGCAGAGTCACTTCTATTTTACACACGTGGACAAAATTGTTGGTACCCCTCTGTTAATAAAAGAAAAACCCACAATGGTCACAGAAATAACTTGAATCTGACAAAAGTGGTAATAAATAAGAATTCTATGAAAATTAACCAATGAAAATCAGACAATGCTTTTGAACTGTGGTTCAACAGAATTATTTTAAAAAACAAACTCATGAAACAGGCCTGGACAAAAATGATGGTACCCTTAACTTAATATTTTGTTGTACAACCTTTTGAGGCAATCACTGCAATCAAACGATTTCTGTAACTGTCAATGAGACTTCTGCACCTCTCAGCAGGTATTTTGGCCCACTCCTCACGAGCAAACTGCTCCAGTTGTCTCAGGTGTGAAGGGTGCCTTCTCCAGACGGCATGTTTCAGCTCCTTCCACAGATGTTCAATAGGATTTAGATCAGGGTTCATAGAAGGCTACTTGAGAATAGTCCAATGTTTGGCTCTTAGCCATTCTTGGGTGTTTTTAGCTGTGTGTTTTGGGTCATTATCCTGTTGCAAGACCCATGACCTGCGACTGAGACCAAGCTGCCTGACACTGGGCAGCACATTTCTCTCTAGAATACCTTGATAGTCTTGAGATTTCATTGTACCCTGCACAGATTCGAGACACCCTGTGCCAGATGCAGCAAAGCAGCCCCAGAACATAACAGAACCTTCTCCATGTTTCACAGTAGGGACAGTGTTCTTTTCTTGGTATGCTTCATTTTTGCGTCTGTCAACATAGAGCCGATGTGCCTTGCCAAAAAGTTCCAGTTTTGTCTCGTCTGTCCATTGGACATTCTCCCAGAAGCTTTGTGGCTTGTCAACATGCGGTTTGGCAAATTCCAGTCTGGCTTTTTTAGGATTTGTTTTCAACAGTAGTGTCCTCCTTGGTCGTTTCCCATGAAGTCCACTTTGGCTCAAACAATGACAGATGGTGCGATCTGACACTGTACCTTGACCTTGAAGTTCACCATGAATGTGTTTAGAGGTTGTTCTGGGCTCTTTTGTTACCATTCGTATTATCCGTCTCCTCTTGCGGCCACGTCCAGGGAGGTTGGCTACAGTCCCGTGGATCTTAAATTTCTGAATAATATGTGCAACTGTAGTCACAGGAACATCAAGCTGCTTGGAGATGGTCTTATAGCCTTTACCTTTAACATGCTTGTCTATAATTTTCTTTCTAATCTCCTGAGACAACTCTCTCCTTTGCTTCCTCTGGTCCATGTTTAGTGTGCTACACACCATGTCACCAAACAGCACAGTGACTACTTGTCACCCTTTAAATAGGCCGACTGACTGATTATAAGTTTGTAGACACCTGTGATGTTAGAGGACACATCTTAGTTGAACATATCCCTATGGTCACATTATTTTCAATCTTTTCTAGGGGTACCATCATTTTTGTCCAAGCCTGTTTCATGAGTTTGTTTTTTAAGGTAATTCTGTTGAACCACAATTCAAAAGCATTGTCTGATTTTCATTGGTTAATTTTCATAGAATTTTTATTTATTACCACTTTTGTCAGATTCAAGTTATTTCTGTGACCATTGTGGGTTTTTCTTAACAGAGGGGTACCAACAATTTTGTCCACGGCTGTACATGTCTACAATTCAAATTAGAGTAGTAGGTTACCTCTCAATGGACCTCCCCTGTAAAAATAAAATAGTTTAATATGTGTTATGAAATCAAATTTGTTATGTATTTAATGCTGATATTGAATACTTAATGTTTCCTAGTTATGAAATGATTTAATCCATGCAGCTTTAGAATTTGCCTGCCATTTCCTCCATATTACTATTTGGAGAAGAAAGGAATTCCTTTAAAGGGGTGCTTGTATGCTCTGGTCACATCAATAGCAAATGTGAAATATACTGTTTGGGTCCATATTTATTTATTTTTTGCTGGGTAATTTAACTAACTGTAATGCTGTTGATACCATCTAGCTGCAATGCTCCTGCACTGTGAATATAATTGTGTACGTAGTATGTATATTCATTTCCTACTTTGGCTAACCAGTTCTTATCTTATTATCTTATTTACTATTGCTCTGAGTGCTGCTATCCCTGTGCTGCTGCAATCATGCAATTTCCCCTTTTGTGGGACTAATAAAGGCGTATCTTATCAATACAGGTGCATCACAAAAAATACATTAGAATGTCATTAGAAAGTTCTGATTTTGATCAAACTTTTATATATTCTACATTTATTAGGGGTGGGAGTCACCAGAGGCCCCATGATATCATCAGGGTCTTGTGATATATTGTGTAGCACATATCAGATATCTACAATTCAGCTGTTACTAGCTATAATTTTCATTTTGGATATTTAATTTTGGATAAACATTCCAGATATCTATAATATAACTTTGAACATGCAAAATACATTGTAGATATCTGCAATCAGAGTTTCTCCTAGTAAGAATTCTATTTCAGATATCCACAATGTTCATTCTAGATAGGAAGAATGTAAAATGTAGATATCTGGAGGTGAAAACCCAATACACATGAATGGGGAAAAGTGACATCATTTCTCCTAGGAAGACTGATGTCACAGATATCTGAAAAGATCATTATGGAGAGGAAGAATTTCATTGTGGATATCTGAAATGTTCATTTTTACTAGGAAAAATTGAATTATTGATATCTACAATACATATCCAGGGTAGCTATTAAAAGTTAAAACTGCTTGCCATAGTCTGCAGAGGGTAGCGGACTGGAGACAATGATGTAATTTTCATCACATGAGCCTCGCGGAAAGAGGAGTTTTTTTTTTTACTTTATTGAAAAATATGAACATATAAACATACAACACTTAAGGCACTTTCATTTGAAAAAAACAAAACAAAAACAAACTGGCATTAATTGGCATTTTCAAGATAAGTATAGAAAAAATAAAAAAATGGTTTGAGAGGGTCTTAATGTAATATTATGTATTTATCTAATAACTCATATAGTTTTGGGGCTTTGTATTGCATTATATAGTGAATAGATTTGGAATGAAGTTTAAGATCATTTATCCATCCTCAAAAACGGGGCCTAACCTTTATGAATCTGCATCTATGAATAAAACGTTTTGCTAGAATAATCAAGTTGTTAACAAGAAAACCTAAATCCTTATTCTTTAAAAATATTCCATCTCTAACAGATATGCAGTTTATTGGGTGTATTCTGGTAGCTGAAACCAACTTTGGAATCAGAGCCAAAATTCATGTACTGGTTCACAATGAAGAAATATATGTTCTACTGTTTCTATGTCATTTGTGCAAAAATTACATGAGTTGTTTTCCCAATTAAATTTTTGATGTAAAAATGATTTGTGGGGTATATATTATTTAAAATTTTGAAATTAATTTATTTTGCTTTGGGTGGAATTGGGTAGGAAAAGTATCATTTTCTTATTGCTTGTGCTTCTTCTTCCTTATAATTTTGTAAGATATATTTTCTTTTCAACTGGCCAGGAAAGTAGTGTTTCAGTAAGATTTTCTTAATAAATTTGTTAGTGAATTTTTTGCTTTTCAAGTTGGTACCCTGAACACAAAGTGGCCTCCGCTCTGGTACAGTGTCTGAGTAAATCAAATATTGTTGTATCATTGTTTTGATGCGAACCGGAATGATTTTCAACACTTTGCTAAATTCTTTAATTAGACAGTTAAGATTGAATTTGTGGTAAAATTCAAAATTTCCAAAACCTGGGTTTCGGAAACAGATTCCTTACATTCTTCATTATTGAGTAAACTTGTTATTGCTTTATTTCCTCGCCTTTTCTTTTCTGATTTACTGAAGTTGTATTTCTTTCTCCTTCTTCTATCCATCTTGCTCTTGATCTAACAAATGCACCTCCAGCTTTTTTTTTTAAAATACACATCATCTAATTGAGACTGTAGTGCTGTTAGACATTGTCGGTCATTGCTGCTCAAGTCTGCTTTATTGCAATAATGGCTGTTTTCAGTAAACAGTTTATTTTCCTCTTTTCTTTTTTGAATAATTATTTCTTTACCAAATTTTATCAAGAAGTTCCTAATTTTGTATTTCAAAAATTCCCAAATATTACAGGAATCTGCTCTCTCAGAACATGCACTTTCTTGTATAATTTCTTTTATCTTGGAGCAATATTCTTGGTTTTTAAACAAATCTGCATTAAATTTTAAAAGCCTTTGTTTCTTTTGGTCTTGGGATCAGGGTTTATTTTTATTTCTGTTATACAATGATCAGTTGATGGAGCCCTAGAGATTGAGACATCAGAAACCACCTGTGCAGCTGCATCAGTTACAAGCCAATAATCAGTCCTGGACTTACTGGTACCATTAGGTTTAAACCAGGTATATTGTTTTTTTCCCTAGATTTTGGGTTCTCCAAATGTCTATAAAACTGTTTTCAGTCATAAATTCTCTAATTGTGTGATTATAGTGATGATTATCAAATTTTGAGGGCCATCTGTCTTCCCATTCATTGGGAGATATGTTCCAATCTCCCCCCGTTAAAATGAGATCTGTAGGAAAAGAAGTTTATATTCTACTGCAGCATTATTTATATCTTCAAGCATTTGTTTTTTCTGGCTATTAGATGTATAACCATAAATGTTTGTTAGAATAAGAAAGCTGTTTTCAATTTTTAATACTACTATTAACCAACGCCCATTTTTGTCTGTTTTGTGTGTGACAATTTCACCAGGAAATCTACTGAAACAAATTGCCACTCCAGCCAAATTATTATTATTTTTTTTTTGTTACTTATTTGTACCCGTAGGTAGACTTGGTTTGCAGTCTGGTGACAAGCCACCGGCTGCTGGTCGCTGTGTGCGCGAGCGCCCTAAACCTACATGTTTTTGGTTTAAACACCTACGTGTTTATTGCTTCCATGACTGAATAAGACTCGATCACCTCACTGGTTAGTTCAAAAATTTTCATCTGAGCTGGATGAATGAGTTTCCTCAAATAATAAACACTGATATTTGTGCCCCTTGCAAAATAAAAAAGTGCCTTTCTTTTTAGTCAAATCTTTAAGACCCCTCACATTTAATGAAGAAAATAAAATACTATACTTAAACATTCATATTGGGGGAAAACAGAACTATTTCTAACTAAAAATACCAGTCTTTAATGAAAAAGGCACTTGCTTCCCTGACTAGCAGTGAAAAGAAAAAGTCCCATGTTCTCTCATTACACTCTAGTGAATATCAAACCTTGCATCTTCTCAGCCAATCCGACGACCTTCAATGTATCCACAGGGCCCATGGAAATAAGCCCATTTCCCAGCCTGGCGAGCTTGTTCAATTTGTGGCCACAGGGTTTTTCTTGCTTCTCTGTCCTCCAGCGGGAGCATCTCTGCCAAACGGATTCCCCTCTCCCTGCAAACAGCAGAGCCCTTGCTGCGGCGCCATATTTCATCTCTGACCATCCTGCGAACAAACTGTACCACTACGTGTCTGTTCTTATTCTCTTCTGTTCGGACGGTTCGGTGCACCACGTCCACGGCATCTTCCAGCTGGCGTTTTTCCACTTCAGGGACAATCTGGCTGAGGATTTGTATGACATCTGCTCGAACATTTTCACCATTCTTCTCTTGCAGACCTCTTATTTGCAAAGTCCAGGGCATCTTGTATCTTTCTTGTTCTCTTATTCTATCTTTGAGCTCTTTGTTCTCTTTAATCAGATTCTCATTATGTTTTTCTATGTCGACTATTTTTTTTCTTGCATTCCATAAGTTCCTCCGCATTAAACTGCACTGCTTTGGTTAAGTTAGCAATCATGCAGCTAGCTTGTGGAGTTTCCTCACGGAGCTCAGCCAGTTGTTCCCTAAATTCTTTTTTCATGTCTTCAATGGCCTTTAATTTGATCAGATTTGGGACATCCTCCTCCAACTCCTCTGTTCTTCTTTTGGTTTTCTTACCAGTAGGGAGCTTGCTTGGAGTTACCGGGGTTGCCACTCTTTTACTGACCGTGTTCATATCCATGGCATAATCATGGTCGCTGCTGGCACTGATCTTATCCTCTGGCTCCTTCGTCTCTTTCACATTTGTTGCTCTCTGGTTTGTTGTGGCCATCTTATCACCAAACTTCAACTTAGCAGGTTTTCTCATATTAGATTACAGCGATTTGAGTGTATATAAGCAGCTTAAAAGGAAAAGTTGGGACTCGTGTGCTGCAGCTTCAGAGTAGGTGACCATTCAATCCGCCATCTTGCCGTCCTCCGCGGACAGAGGAGGTGCAGCATGAATCCAGCTTGACTGTGCTGCTCCTGGGATGCGGAGGTAGGTGCCCGCGCACGTAACTCCGTGGGCATGTCTTAAAAGGGAAGTACATGAAAAAGGAGAGAAGAAAACCGAACTGACATGAACAAGGTTGGGTCGGTTCTGCACCACAAACCGAGAGTCTCAGTTCTTTTTGGTTTGTTGCCCACCCCTGTAATTTATAAAAGTCATAAAATATGTTGTGATTTTTCATTAGATTATATTATTTTTGAGATGCACCTGGATAAATCTATATAGACCTTTCCGAAATGTTTTTTTCTTTTACAGCATTACTCACATTGACTACATGTCCCTTTTGACACGTTCCCTGTTCACAAGTATACCCTCAAACAATAATAGAAGAGCAGCTCTTTCTTGAGAAATGTTACTACATTAACAGCAAAATAAATAAATAAGACCAAAAAAAACCCCCCATCACATCCTGGAAACTCCTGGCAGGTTGAGGCAGCTCTGGAATTTGATAGGACCCGTTTCCAAAGGGATGTTGATTAAGCCAAATAAACCATTTAACTGTCTAATGCCTTCATACTTTGAGGTATTTGATACTATGTCATCTTTGTTTAAAAAAAACCCTGAAATGTACTATTGTTAATTTTAATCGATAGCAACAAGACTTTTGTAAAAAGTAGTAGGGTGAGTGCTTCTAATACTGATGAATATACATTTGTGTAAAGTGTTCAGAGGGTAAAAGTATAACTTTTATTTACCATCATATGTTAATGTAACTGAAATCATGGGAACCTGTTTTATGAAACTTTATAAGGTGAATACATACTCTGTGGAACTCGCAAATTATCGATCATCTCCTGATACTGTTTTCTAACCCTAAACCATTAAGCCCAATTTATCCTTCTGAGTCAAGCCAACATTGTAGAAAATGCATGTGGCCTATGCCGTTATCAGCAGTTTTTACTTATGGACTGGTTTGAATGCATTTGCTGCATTACCAAATCGGGTTTCTGCTGATGTGTTCCTTGTGTTTTTGTTAACTCAAAAGTGATGGGCAAGAGTGGACTGTGAGGGAGTTGGAGCTAATCTTCTACTTCTTTTGGCTGCTCCCTTTAGGGGTCTTCACAGCAGATCATCTGTCTCCATCTCACCCAATCCCTTGCATCTTCCTCTGTAACACCAACCCTCTCCATGTCCTCCTTCAAAACATCCATGAATCTTCTCTGTGGTCTTTCTCTTTTCCTTCTGCCTGGCAGTGCCATCTTCAACATCCTTTATCCAATATATCCATTATCTGCCCTCTGCACATGTCCAAACCATCTCAGCCTTGCCTCTCTTACTTTGTCTTCAAACCGCTCAACCTGAGCTGTCCCTCTGATATACTCATTTCTAACCCTGTCCTTCTTAGTCACTCCCAGTCAGAATTTTAGCATCTTTAACTCTGCCACCTTCAGCTCCGCCTCATCTTTTTGTCCATGCCACCATCTCCAAATCATACATCATAGCAGGTCTCACTACCATCTTGTAAATCTTCTCTTTCACTCTCGCTGCAATCCTTCGGTCACAAATCACAACTGACACTCGTTTCCACCCACACCACCCTGCCTGCACTCTCTTCTTCACCTCTCTTGTGCTTTTTCCATTACTTTGGATAGTTGACCCTAGGTATTTAAACTCATCTAAATGAAATATAAATGGAATTGGAGCTAATACATGTTTTTAAAAGCAACCTTTCACACGATTGCGGCAACAGAGAAAAGAGTGACGACACTGGAAAAAACGGTGTATGACCATCACCACTGCAGTCATTTGTCAACCTACAGCATGTAATGAAAGCACCAAAGTGCTGATACCTCAGTGCCAGAGCCTTGGCAGAGGTATGCGTTCTCGGATCATCACCAAAATGTCATGGGTTTCTCTCTAGTCCAAGGACCACCTCTGGTGAAAATTTCATCCAAATCCATCTAGTAGTTACCTCTGCCAGGCCGCAGGCCGCAGGAGGTTATGTTTTTGCCGGGGTTTGTCTGTCTGTCTGTTTGTCTGTCTGTCTGTTGGTTAGCAAGATAACTCAAAAAGTTTTGGACGGATTTCGATGAAACTTTCAGGCGTTGTTGGAAATGGTACAAGGAAGAACTGATTAAATTTTGGGGATGATCCGGATCACCGTCTGGATACAGGAATTTTTTAAAGGATTCTTTAACATTGTGAGATACGGCCATTTTCAACATGTGTGCAGGCGCAATGGAGGGCGCTGGTCGTCGTGTCTGACGAACACGAACTCCGCGTTCTTCAAAGTTTTAGGCACAAAAGCACGCGGAAAACAGTGGTGGGCCAGGTCCGGCAGCGTGCCTGTGTTTGCGCTTCGCTGCAAAAGCTGAGCCGGGCAGCTGTCCGGCGCGGGATTATTTAGCAGAAATTCCCCGGGCAGCCATAGGGGCTGCACAAAAACAAGCTCTCTCCCGGGGAAGCTTCCAAATACTCTTTTGGCGCGGAGCGCAACCCCAATATAAAACCCACCGCAACCTGTCTACCCAATTTGCATCCGTCAGTGAAGCCCTGAGTGCTGCTTTCAGTGATCTATGAAAACGCTCGCATAACCCATTGGCCTGTGGGTTGTACGCAGTTGTGCGATGAATTGCAACGCCCGCAGCCTGGGAATTTGGAGATGGAGGAGATGGACACAACAGCAACACTTCAGTTTATTACCTCCGCCAAGGAGGTAATGCTTTTACTACTGAACCACTAATCCTATCATTGTGAATCCAATTGCTAGTCATATGTTTTCATGGTCAAGGAATCTGAAAACGTACACACAAACACTGTATGGGGGGGAACTGTGGCGCTTGGTGGAGGTCTGCACTCTCCGAGTGCGTTTCTAGTTTTGGAATATTCTTGCTAACACACTGTGAGAAGATAAGAGCCTTGGTGGAGGTATGTGTTCTGGGATCATCACCAAAATGTTATAGGTTCCTCTCTAGCCCAAGGACCACCTAAAAATTTCATCCAAATCCATCCAGTAGTTTTGGAGTACACGCATGTACAGTGAAAATAATCTGCAGTTCACATGCCCGTACTGTTGGTGGGAGCCAAGAGCCACCAGACTGATTTGAACAGCTGCAATCCAAACACAAAGGAAGAGCACGGTGGCAGACGTTTTAAATGGCAGAAGCGATGGAGGTACGTGAATACAATGACATTCAAGACGAATAGGAGCTTTTGCTGTTAAGTGGCAGAGGAAGAAAACAGACGGGCAAAAAGACAGACATTTGTTCACCCAGTACTGGCAGCTTGCACAGTACTTCCCTGTGGCAGAAGTTTCCGGGCGCATGCGCAATTCGACCATTTCCAGGTGAGGAATGTTGGGAGTTGTAGTTTTTAAGAAAGTTTTTAAACAAGTTTTACCTCGTCCTTCCTCTGCAAAACTAAACAGCAAAACCAGTGTGAAAACAACCCATGTGATGAATAAATGGTGTAGCTGCTGAATACATGTTTGTTTTTTTCAGTAACCGCTATGTTATAACAGTTCAGATAGAGACTGACTGTAACAGGAAGTCATCCATGTGCTGTAAAACAGTCGCACTGCTGCCTCTAGTGGCCCGGCATAGTTATTACAATCTTTTCCCTCGGCTTGACTGACATTAAAGGCAAGTTAAATTTGTGTTTATTTTGAAAACAAAGCCTTATCTCAGAATTCTGGCAAATTAAAAGTTGAGAAAATATGGACATGCAATGATACAAACCTTTAGTTGCACTTAATTTTGACTGGGCAAGCTGAAAAGCTGGTAACAGACAGAGAGACAGATGGACAGAAACAACTACATGCACACAGACGCATTAACTGATAAAACGGACTACCGTATGCCTCTCCGTTTCACCGAGGCATAATTAATGGGGCTAGGATGAGTCATACAAATGTTCTGTATCTGCTAACTTCTTCAATATTCTTTTGAATTCGGACCGACTGACTTTGGAAGTGGCGCTGCAGTGAAAGAGCAGAGACAACAACCAGGAAAGGTGTAGGAGGATACAAAGCGGACCAATCACCGCCATTACTTGTTACATTTCTGAAGAGGTGCACATCAGACTACACAGTGAGGTACGGCGTTGCTTTGATGCAGAGGCATAAATTGGGCTTAATTCACAAGGAGGAATTACAATACTACAGATAACGCTCCATGTCACTCTTCCCACTCACTGTTGAGTTTATGTCTCTGCATATGGAGACTCCCCTGATGTCACTCTTGCTTGCAGGATCTTTTGGTAGAAGGGGGAGAAGACCAGCTTGTTGAAGTTGACGAGACGGCTGAATCGAACGGCAAGCTCCTTCAGCTCTCTGCTGACTGGAACCAGACCTCCTGGTAGAGGAGGCGGCGTCTTATGTTGACTAGACTCCAGGGAAGCCAGGAGGTAGCTCTGAACCCGAGACTCTGGAATCCAAACAAATGGATGACAACCTAAACTATTGGTGGAGCAATGAAACCACCACAAATGACAATGTTCTTACCCATTAGTTTACGGACTGTGTTGTCAGGTTGGATAGTGGCAGAGATTTGGCCCTTCAGAGTGTTCTTTCGGTCAGATGAGAAGGGAGAGAAGCCATGCTGGATCAGACACTCACTTAGCTCTACACAAAGTTTTTCCCCGATGGTCATCAAGGCCTCCTCTGCACTAAAGGACCTTCAGGACAAAGGATAAGCTATGATCAGTGGTGTATAAATTAATACATGGAATAATGTTTCTTGAGCCAGAAGTATAATAAATTTACAAACAGAGCAGATTATTAGCTTAATACAAGATGAAGACTTGAGGCAAAGGGAACTAGCCCTTGAAGATTTTGGACCACAGATGATAATAATCATGTCTATATAAACAGTAATGCAAACAATGGCTGGATAAAGCATATAGCTGAGAAGTCCATATTAATAATGGTAGGAAATGTCAAGTGCTATACAAGTTACTTTACTGCTGTTTGGCTTCAGCTTTATTACAAATATACAAATAACTCTTCCTCCAAGTCTCAACTGAATAATTTGTGATCATCCACAAGCTGAATCTTAAACTGTGACCATCACATAGACAGAGGTTCATTTTTTGGGCACAATGATGCCACGTGGAGTTGATAGTTGAAATTAATTCACAGTTACATATAGCTTCTTTAAAATAATTGATTTTCAATTTCATCGTTTTGGGGAAGCAGAAAGGCAGAAAGGACAGCATTGCCATGTTTCACCCAAAGAATGTATCTGAAACAATGGTGAAGCCATTTGTCAGAAAAAAATACCATATATTTACTTCTACCAAGAAGGCAATGTGATCATGTTGGTTTGCTTGTTTGTCTGTTTGATTGTGTGCAGGATTACACAAAAACCACTGGACAGATTTTGATGAAATTTTCACCAGAGGTGGCTCTTGAGCTACAGATGAACCCATTAAATTTTGGAGATGATCCAAGAGTGCATACCTCCACCAAGGGCCTATCTCTCAATTTTAAAGACAGTGAATAAGTGACACAATCTGCATATACTGACTCAGATCACATAACATACTAGAAAAGCACTCGGAGAGCGCAGACCTCCACCAAGCGCCACAGTTCCCCCCCATACAGTGTTTGTGTGTACATTTTCAGATTCCTTGACCATGAAAACATATGACTAGCAATTGGATTCACAATGATAGGATTAGTGGTTCAGTAGTAAAAGCATTACCTCCGCCAGGCTGCGGGCGTTGCAATTCATCGCACAACCGCGTACAACCCACAGGCCAATGGGTTATGCGAGCGTTTTCATAGATCACTGAAAGCAGCACTCAGGGCTTCACTGACGGATGCAAATTGGGTAGACAGGTTGCGGTGGGTTTTATATTGGGGTTGCGCTCCGCGCCAAAAGAGTATTTGGAAGCTTCCCCAGGAGAGAGCTTGTTTTTGCGCAGCCCCTATGGCTGCCCGGGGAATTTCTGCCAAATAATCCCGTGCCGGACAGCTGCCTGGCTCAGCTTTTGCAGCGTAGCGCAAAACACAGGCACGCTGCCAGGCCCGGCCCACCACTGTTTTCCGCGTGCTTTTGTGCCTAAAACTTTGAAGAACGCGGAGTTCGTGTTCGTCAGACACGACGACCAGCGCCCTCCATTGTGCCTGCACACATGTTGAAAATGGCCCTATCTGACAATGTTAAAGAATCCTTTAAAAAATTCCTGTATCCAGACGGTGATCCGGATCATCCCCAAAATTTAATCAGATCTTCCTTGTACCATTTCCAACAACGCCTGAAAGTGTCATCGAAATCCGTCCAAAACTTTTTGAGTTATCTTGCTAACCAACAGACAGACAGACAGACAGACAAACCCCGGCAAAAACATAACCTCCTGCGGCCTGGTGGAGGTAAATATATTAGGGGTGTAATGGTACTTGTATTCATATTTTTCGGTATGCCACCCACAGTATGGTTCAGACGCATACCGAGGTACGACACAGACAATATTGAGTGACGGAGAGAAACTGTAACTGTCATATCACACCCTCTCCTCCTCTCAGTTTCCTGGTCTCCGGCCGCCTGTCAGTGGACTTCTGCAGCGTTCATTCTGAAATTTCACCCAAAAGCCAAATATCCCTAACTTTTTGTGAGTAGTGTATACAAATCATGAGCAGTTTGGTAGACAGTCTCGCGGGGCGGCTGTGGCGCAGGTGTAGTATGGCCGACTACAGATTGGGAGGGTCAGGGGTTCGATTCCCGCTCAGTCTGCCTGTTGAAGTGTCCTTGAGCAAGACACTGAACCCACAGTGCCTCATGGTGGGTCAGGCCAGCACCTGTGCATGGCAGCTCTGCCGCCATCAGTGTGTGAATGGGTGGATATCAGGATCTGTAAAGTGCTTTGGTCATCTGGAGATGAGAAAAAGCACTATATAAGTGAATGCCATTTACCATCAAGTGTATATCACTGTGTGTAATGAATCTACTATATAATATACGAGTTTCATTTTTTGAATTGAATTATTTCTGTTTATACTTGGTTGATTATCCAGCACCTTACAAAGTCCTTGAGCTAGGTGGAGTGGCAGCCTTTTCTACACTGAATTATTGAAATAAATCAACTATTCAATGACATTCTAATTTATTGAGATGCACCTGTATATCTACCTTTCTTCTCTCCATCATATCAGTCAACTCTCTCTCTTTACCAGTCACCGTCCCTACATTTAAGTCCCTACTCTCATCTCAGCACTTCTGCCTTTCATTTTCTCTCTCTCGATCTTTGACGAACAGTAGCCCAATTTTCACTGGCACCATGCGGTCAACAGATTCTTATCATCATATGACCTTTCCAGAGAATATACTTCATCTGTGGCTCACTCACTGTAGAGTCACTAAAACCTTCCTCCGATGAATGATCAGGGATTTGCATTAGGAGCTTTACAGTGGTGTGAAGAAGTGTTTGCCCCCTTCCTGATTTCTCATTTTTTGTATGTTTTTCACACTTAGATATTTCAGATCATCAAACAAATTTAAATATTAGACAAAGATAACACAAGTAAACACAAAATGCAGTTTTTAAATGAAAGTGTTTATTATTAAGGGAAAAAAAAATCCAAACCTACATGGCCCTGTGTGAAAAAGTGATTGCCCCTCCTGTTAAAACATAAATTAACTGTGGTTTATCACATCTTTGGAAAGCCGAGTTCAATTTCTCTAGCCACACCCAGGCCTGATTACTGCCACACCTGTTCTAAATCAAGAAATCACTTAAATAGGAGCTGCCTGACAAAGTGAAGTAGACCAAAAGATCCTCAAAAGCTAGACATCATGCTGTGATCCAAAGAAATTCAGGAACAAATGAGAAACAAAGTAATTGCGATCTATCAGTCTGGAAAAGGTTATAAAGCCATTTCTAAAGCTTTGGGACTCCAGCGAACCACAGCGAGAGCCATTATCCACAAATGGCAAAAACATGGAATAGTGGTGAACCTTCCCAGGAGTGGCCGGCCGATCAAAATTACCCCAAGAGCACAGTGATGACTCATCCAAGAGGTCACAAAAGACCCCACAACAACAGCCAAAGAACTGCAGACCTCACTTGCCTCAGTTAAGGTCAGTGTTCATGACTCCACCCTAAGAAAGAGACTGGGCAAAAATGGCCTGCATGGCAGAGTTCCAAGACAAAAACCACTGCTGAGCAAAAAGAACATAAAGGCTCGTCTCAGTTTTGCCAGAAAACATCTTGATGATCCCCAAGACTTGTGGGAAAATACTCTGGGGACTGACGAGACAAAAGTTGAACTTTCTGGAAGGTGTGTGTCCCATTACATCTGGTGTAAAAGTAACACAGCATTTCAGAAAAAGAACATCATACCAACAGTAAAATATGGTGGTGGTAGTGTGATGGTTTGGGGCTGTTTTGCTGCTTCAGGACCTGGAAGACTTGCTGTGGTAAATGGAGCCATGAATTCTGCTGTCTACCAAAAAATCCTGAAGGAGAATGTCCGGCCATCTGTTCGTGACCTCAAGCAGAAGCACACTTAAGTTCTGCAGCAGGACAATGATCCAAAACACACCAGCAAGTTCACCTCTGAATGGCTTAAGAAAAACAAAATGAAGACTTTGGAGTGGCCTAGTCAAAGTCCTGACCTGAATCTGATTGAGATGCTGTGGCATGACCTTAAAAAGGTGGTTCATGCTCGAAAACCCTCCAATGTGGCTGAGTTACAACAATTCTGCAAAGATGAGTGGGTCACAATTCCTCCATAGCGCTGTAAAAGATTCATTGTCAGTTATTGCAAATGCCTGATTGCAATTGTTGCTGCTAAGTGTGGCCCAACCAGTTATTAGGTTTTGGGGCCAGTCACTTTTTTGCACAGGGCCATGTAGGTTTGGATTTTTCCCCCCCCTTAATAATAAACACCTTCATTTAAAAACTGCATTTTGTGTTTATTTGTGCCTTTCTGTAATATTTAAATTTGTTTGATGATCTGAAACAATTAAGTGTGACAAACATACAAAAAAACCTGAGAAATCACGCAGGGGAAAACACTTTTTCACACCACTGTATGTACAATACTTACGGAGTGTGCATGTCTCCGAGCATGACGTTGACGGTGTTTTTAAGGGTCTCCATCAATCCTGGCAGGCCTGAAATAGCTTCGCCGGTCGTGGTGTAGACAATGAGGAGCAAAGAAGAAAGCAGAACCAGCCGCTCGACCTCCCGCTGCATCTCCTGGAACCGAACCTGATCCATCAACACTGTCTAGAGAGAAAGGAAGAGAAGCAGAGGAGAGTTTTTGATAGAGGCTAAATCAAAAGGGCTCAATGAGAAACTGACAGGAGAAGGTTGGCATTTAGCGAGGTTACCTCTGGGAAGGGGTCTGATGAGTGATCCCACCTGAGTAGGCGAAGATATGCGTGATTGTGGACATTACGGGGGAGGAGTGAGGAAGAGTCTGAAGAGGCGCTGGCAGACTGGGCCTCTCTCAGGCATTTTACCGTGTCCTCAAGCCATTTCTCAGTGTAGTCTAAGGCATCTGAAGAGCAAAATATTATTATACTCCTCCTCGAGTGATTTATGGATATAAAGCAGAGTACACAAATACAACAGGCCCCTCAGCCAGTAGCCCCCCCACCCCCCCAAGTTCACCCTCAATACTTTTTTGAGCAGGATTTACAGTTATATTTGTCTGTCATAAATTTGCTACTTTTTTCCTTATAAATTTCCAGGTTTTTTTTCCTCATAAATGTTCAACTTTTTTGTATAAATTTGTGACTTTATTTCCTGTAAATTTGTAATTATTTTTCTAGCAAATTTGAAACTTTTTCTATGAAATTTTTGAACATTTTCTCATAAATTTTAAACTTTTTTTCCTCATAAATTTGTGACTTTATTTCCTGTAAATATGCAATTATTTTTCTAGCAAATGTGAAACTTTTTCTTTAAAATTTTTGCCCTTTTTCTCATAAATTCACAACTTTTTTCCTCATACATTTGTTACTTTTTCTTGTACCTTTACAATTTTTTTCTCATGGATTTGTGACTTTTTCTCATATTTTTGCAACGTTTTTCGTGATAATTTAAAATTTCCTCGCTAACATTCGCGCAACAAACTTCCAGTCTTTCAGGTTCGTGCATCTAATTGCACTATGGGGCTGCAGTGCATCACGTCAACGCATCACATAAAAAGCAGAAGTTTGCTTACTGGGCTGTTTGTCCAAGAACTCCTGGAACTTGTTCCTCTCATACTCCACCGACTGCTGCATCAGATGAGGCCTGATGCTGGTCAGGGCAAAGTTAGCCATGTCCACCTTCATCAGGTCCAGCACGGAAAATATGGCCCTTACAGAAAAGGAAACAAAGAGAGGAAAATTATTATTCATGTAATATACAGCTTCACACTGCACTGCATATGCTTACCTGAGCTCAGTTTAACTATTTCCTGTGCCACCCAGAGAGCCTGCATCAAGACTAGGAAGCTGCTATTTAGGTCTTATTACCCAACAAGAATGACATTATTCTATAACAGGCCAATGTTTGCACTGTAATCACAGGGAATATAATTACACACTCTAAAAATAAACCGAGGGCCTGGAACATGTGGCTATTAATAGCCTCCTTCTCATCCCACTCTTACTTGAGCAGAGGCACAATATCGGTGATCTCCTTCAGCTTTTTGATGTCCTTGTCTCTGCTGGGGGCGCACAGCGAGCCCATCATCCACACGATGAACTGGGACAGCCGGCCGATTTCAAGGATGCCATTTTCGGCCTGCTGCTGGATCAGAGGCAGGTCCAGAACCTCGTCGATCTGGGAGCGCAGACGGCCGTGGCCCGGCAGCAAGAAAGACAGCAGTGTCTGAGTCACAAGACAAATAATGAAAGGTTGATAGAAAAAAAGATGTTAGAGAGTAGGCATCAGAGCCATTTCTGGCTATAAAGCAGACTACACCAGTGCTGTAGGTCGCCTCAGCTACTAATGGCCCCCCGAGCTACATATTCAACCACATTTGTTGGGGAAAGAATTAAAATTACCCTCATTTTTTTGTGTAAATTTTCACAATTTTTTTCTTTAACTCACAACTTCTCTAATAAATTTGCTACTATTTTTTTCCTCATAAATTTCCAACAATTTTTCCTCATAAAACAAACTTTCACTTGTAAATTTTCAACTTTTTTCTTTTAAATTTGCTCCTTTTTTTATCATAAATGTGAAACTTCTGTCTTGTAAATTTGTTACTTTTTTATTGGTAAATTTGCAGGTTCTTTTATTTTAAATTTGCAAGTTTTTTTTTTCCTAAGTTTGTGACTGTAAATTTGCAACTTTTTTTTTCTTGAAAATTCATAACTTTATTGTAAATCTGTGACTTTTTTCTTGTGAATTAATGTTCATGGAGATGCTGGTTTCATTCTATGTAACAAAACCCAGGTTTTTTTTATGTTTTCGTTCAGACAGAAGAGATCCCCCCCCATTTTAAAAGGTTTCCCTATTCTAAAAATAAGGACCATCAAACACAATCTTTGCATAGGGCCTCCAAAAAGCTAGAAACAGCAACAAAAGAAAAGAAAGCTGGCACCTTCGGTATTTTAAGAATATAAAAGCAGAGGTGGGCAGAGTATCCTGATATTATACTTAAGTAAAAGCAGTCACCAAAATAGTTACTTGAGGAAAGAGTAAGAAAGTATCTACTAAAAAAAGTTGCTTGAATAGTGAGAAATGACTGTTCACTCAACAATAAGTGAGATTTTTCTCAAATTTGTGACTTAAAAACAAATCAAATCATAAACTTACTGTTGTTTTCTAATAAACGTGGGGTTTCTTCTCATAAAAACAAAATTCTCTCTAATTTGTGAAAAACATTTTCTCCACATTTTATGATAAATTTCCAAGTTTTTCCCCATGAATTTTTTTTCTCATGAATTTGTGTATTTATATTCAAGTTCATATCAAGTATTTATTTATTACTTTATTCAAAATAAAGGCCTTAGGGTAGTATCTCAGTGGGCTGCGACAGCCTGAGACTAGTTGGAGAACGGCATTCTCAAGGGAGCTTCCAAAATGTCTCCAAACATTCTCGGCGATTCTCATTGTCCTCTCCTGAGTTGCAGGGTCTCACATTTTGCTCCCTGGAATTTTGAATATGTTCAAAAAATTTGTGCAACAGCTTTTGTCTCAAAATAGTCTCAGAGTCACCACAGGTGTCCCAAACCTGTCTCAACCTCATCTCAAACCCTACTCAAATTAGTTTCCGCAAGTCTGAAAGTGCGAGAACTTTGCAGTGGGTTGGGGACCTATGAACTAAATTCTGACTGACTGGAGACAAGCACCTGCAGTAGTTGTGACTGACTGGAGAGGTGCAACGGCTGGCAGCAGATGTTCATCATTACACCAAATCATTGCCGGGTGCCTAATACTGAGGTGCTGTCACCTCCACGCTTTTTGAATAATACCCTGGTTGGAGAGGTGAGTGTCATTTTCAGTCTATCCATCATCATGTTGTTTATATACATATCTGCTTGTCATTGACTGATGATATGAAAAATGTAGAGTTGTTATTATGCGTTTCTTTGCTAGCTGTAAGTTGGGGGGCGGGATCAGGCTAATTCTTGATCTTTTTCCTGTATTGGAGCTGGAGTAGGGAAATGGTTATATATGCTTTTACTATTGTTTCTAGTGATTGCCAGGCAGGTTTATTGTATACATGTGTCTGTAGTGTGTTAAAGTCATTTTATGTGTGCACTGCTGTGCAATACTCCAGTAGGAGAGAAACTGCAGCGGGCAAGCAGTGAAAACGTCTTTGTTCTATCGTTTGTTGTGGTTCCCAGGCACGTGTATTGTATAAGTGTGACATTGATAAAATGATCACTGGAATGGAGAGACACCCTGTATAAATAAGGCTGAGATTGTGCAGTTGGCATGGATACCTGTTGTGTGAGTTTTGGGCAGCTATTGCGGGACTGTTGTGAGTGCAAAAAAGCCCCTAAATTTTGTCTTGCACATGCTATTTAACTGGATTCTCTTTAGCTACTTTTAGGATTTGTGTGAAAATCTGATTATGTTTTAGGTCATACTTATGCAGAAATGTAAAAAATTCTAAATGATTCACAAACTTCCAAGCACCACTGTACATCTGGGACTTTTTTCTACATAAATTGCCCATCCATTTTGCACAAGCACTACTTGTGAGGTTTTTGTCGAGAATATTCTAGGCAATATTTGTCATTATGTTGGCATGTTGAAACAATAATGAACCTGAAGTTGAGGAAAGCAAGCACATTTGTCCATCCCCATAATAAGAGTTGAAAAATGACAAATTTAAGGTACATTATTTGGGGGGAGTGGACACTCGCATTCCTTTGCTCCCTTTAGGGGTCGCCACAGCAGATCATCTGCCTCCATCTCACCCTATCCCTTGCATCTTCCTCTGTAACACCAACCCTCTTCATGTCCTCCTTCGCTACATCCATGAATCTTCTCTGTGGTCGTCCTCTTTTCCTCCTGCTTGTTAGCTCCATCTTCAACATCCTTTGTCCACTATCTCCACTGTCCCTCCTCTGCACATGTCCAAACCATCTCAGCCTTGCATCTCTTTGTCTCCAACCCACTCAACCTGAGATGTCCTTTTAATATACTCATTTCTAATTCGGTCTCTCCGAGTCACTCCCAAAGAGAATCTTAGCACCTTCAACTCTGTCACGTCCAGCTCCGCCTCCTGACTTTTTGTCAGTGCCACTGTCTCCAAGCAGGTCTCACAACAGTCTTGTACATATTCCATTTCACTGTAGCTCAGGGATGGGCAACTGCCCCCCCCCCTCCCGACGTGATCCACTGCGGCCCACCAGTCCATTTCCAAAATTCATTTATTTATTTATATCCCGTTTGAACATATTTGGAACCGCATTCTTAAATGCAGTTATAGAGTCCCCCAGCAGAGGTAACCTTGGCTGCTTTCAAACTGTAATGACGAGGCGCACACACACCGAGTGTCAGTTAGAACTTTTACTTGTCACTGCAACTTCAACCAACAACTAACCACACAGTGGCTCATGTACAACTCCTTTTATACTCAGGTCATGGCCAGGGTCATACTGCCCTCTTGTGGTGACTCTATATGAACTTCACATATCAATACATCTCCCTTTTTTTTCAAGTAAAGGTCATGTCCAACTATAAACTTTTTCTCAAATTTCAATAAACCAAATAAACTCCGTTTCTTTTTACATCTTTGTCGACCTTGTACTCTGAATCACAACTTTAACAATTTCTCTGTTTACAACTCAACATCAACACATTTTTTTTTTTTTTTCCATTCATCTCAGTACTCCTTACATTTCCTCAATCAATCTTTTCGGTTTCACAATTTGCCTTTGTGAGCATCTCTTTTGTGTCACCTCAGTCTGTTCGTTAGTGTCTGTCTCTATGTTCTGGTTCTCAGCCATTTCTGGTTGTTCGGTTTGGCTGGGAATTGGCATGTCGCTTGTTTCACTGTCTGTGACTCTCAATTTGGTCTGAGGCACTTTCAGTAAGTGACGTCGGTTTTGCCTCATTGTTTTCCCATGCTCTGTGATGACTTCATATGATCTGGGAGTTGTTTCTTTGACCACTTTTGCCAGCGGTCCCCATTCTCCATCACATCTCACTCACACAATGTCCTCATGTGCAAGTGGTCTCAGAGGTCGTGCTGTTCTGTTGTACAGTTCAGTTTGCCTCTCATCACGCCTCACATCTCTCTTTTCCATCACCTGTGATGCTGATGGAAGTCGCGTTCTGAGTTTCCGGTTCATGAGCATTTCTGCTGGGGAAAGTCCATTCTCCAGTGGTGATGCTCGGTAATTCAGGATCGCCAGATGTGGGTCTTCTGCATTGTCTGCAGCCTTTTTCAGTATGCGCTTCACTATTTGCACCCCTTTCTCTGCTAACCCATTCGACTGTGGGTACAGAGGGCTTGAAGTCACGTGCTTGAACCCATATGTGTCTGCAAAGTCTTTGAAGCACTGACTCGTGAATTGTGGTCCGTTATCGCTTACAACAGTCATTGGAATTCCATGGCGTGCGAACATTGTCTTTGTGTGTGCAACCACCCTTTCTGCTGTTGTGTCACTCAACCCTGCAAACTCAGGGTAGGTGGAATGATAGTCCATGACTAACAGATAGTCCTTGCCCTTAAGCTGAAATAGATCCATGCCCACTTTTCTCCATGGCCCTTGAGGCTTCTCATGGGGCCTCATAGGCTCCTTTGGCTGTTGATACCTGTGGCGCTGGCAAGGGTCACAGTGCTGCACATATGCCTCAATGTCCTTGTGCATGTTGGGCCAATACAAAACATCACGTGCACGTCTTTTGCACTTTTCAATACCCAAATGCCCCTCATGCACTAATTTAACCATTTCTGATCTCATGGAGGTAGGTATGACTATCCTTGTACCCTTTAACAGAACCCCATCTAACACAGACAGTTCACCTTTAAAGTGTTGGTAAGGCTTGTCAATCATAACCTGTCCTGGTTGATGTATCTGTTCCATTACTCTTTTTAGTTTCTCATCTTTTTGTGTTTCTTTCACTATCTTCGTCCATTTTGCATCTGACACTGGCATGTGTGCCTTAATAGAGCCTACATGTATTTGCACAGCTTCCTCTGTTGTGCTGCTGGTGTTGCTCAAGCTAGCCCTACTCAGCGCATCGGCTACAATTAGTTGCTTGCCTGGTGTAAACTCAAATTTCAAGTCATATTTCTGTAATCTTAACATTAGACGCTGGATGCGCGGTGGTGCGTCACCCAGTGGCTTCTGTGAGATAGCAATCAGTGGTTTGTGGTCTGTTTCTAGTATTACTGACCGTCCATACACATATTCATGAAACTTCTCACATCCAAACACTGCACCTAGAGTCTCTTTCTCTATTTGCGCGTAATTTCTTTCTGCGCTCGTCATGGTGCGCGATGCGTATGCGACTGGATACCACTCTGTGTCATGTTTTTGCAATAGCACAGCTCCTAGGCCGGCTTTGGACGCATCTGTGGACACTTTTAGCAGTTTGTCCTGATCATAGAATTTTAACACTGGCTCCTGTATTAGACTGCTTTTGAGCCACTCCCATTCTCTGGCATGCTCTGCCATCCACTGCCACATTGTATTGGTCTCTAACAAGCTTCTAAGAGCTATTGTGTTAGCTGATAAATTTGGGATAAATTTCCCCATGTAATTGACTAGCCCTAAGGCTCTTTGCAAGTCAGTTTTGTCCTGCGGTACTGGCAGCTCTGCTATGGCCCGCACTTTTTCCGGATCTGGTTGCACGCCTGCCCCAGATAACTTCTCTCCCAGGTATGTAATCTCCTGTACCCCAAATTGGCACTTATTCAGTTTCATACCTGACTTTTGCGCCTGTGTGAGAACTCTTGCCAACCTTTCGTCGTGTTCCTCTTTTGTTTTTCCCCAGACTACCACATCATCAAGAAAAACTCCCACCCCTTCTATTCCGTCAAACAATTGCTGCACAGTTCTATGGAAAATTTCAGGGGCTGAGCTAATCCCGAACGGCATTCGTAGAAAGCAATGCCTTCCGAATGGCGTATTAAATGTGCACAATTTAGCGCTTTCCTCATCGAGCACTATTTGGTAAAACCCAGATTTGGCATCTAATTTTGTGAAGTAGCTTGCTCCACTCATTGTGCTGGTTATGTCAGATTTTGTTGGTAGCCTGTAATGCTCCCGCTGTATTACTTTATTTAGATCTTTCGGATCTATGCACAATCTCAAATCTCCATTTGGCTTCTCCACTATAACTAGGGAGTTAACCCATTCAGTTGGTTCTTCTATTTTTCTGACCACTCCGTCTGCTATCAGTGAGTCTAGTGTTTCTCTCAGCCTCTTTTTAAGAGCTATTGGCACTTTTCTTGCTGGATGTATGACTGGCTCTGCATTCTCTTTCAGCCTAATTTTTTGTTTGCCTGGTAGGCGGCCTATTCCTTTGAACACCTCTTTGTATTCTTTCACCCAGTCAGTGTGTTTGTGCCTACTTGTTGTAGCCTCTGTATTTTCTCGTGCTGTCACCTTGTCTGTATCAATGACATTCACCCTCTTGATCAGACCTAGCTGATCGCATGTTTTCAAACCCAAAATTGCTTGTCTATTTCCATCAACAAGTACAAACAATGCATTCACTGTCTTATCTTTGTTTGACAGTGTAACCCTGCACATTCCCTTAGTGGGTATTGGCTTATCGTCATATGTTCTCAGATTAATCTTTTTATCTCTTATTTTCGGTTTGTTTTTCAGTCTTTTAAAATCTTTCATTGGCAGGATGTTTACCTGCGCACCTGTGTCGAGCTTCAGTGACATGTCCGTGCCATTCATCTCCAAGCACACTATCCATTCGTCAGTGCTCGTCTCTCCCTCGATGGCGTCCACGTAAAACTGATCCTCTTCGCTGTCGCTCTTTTTCTCCACGAGTTGCACCCTCTTCTTCGAGAAGCAGGTCTTTGCGAAGTGATTTTTTCCGCCACACTTGCGACATTCCTTCCCGAATGCTGGACACTGCTTCGGCGCATGTTGCATTCCACACCGCTCACAGTTCCCGCGCGCGCGCTTTGCATCTCTTTTCCTTGCATACAACGTTCCTTTCGGCTTCGCACGCTGCACTGCATCGACTTCAGCAGTCTCTCTTTCCTTGCTGCTAAAAGTCTTTAATTGTGCCTTTGTACTCTCAGACGCTTGGCAAATCTGTATCGCTTTCTCCAGCGTTAAGTTAGTCTCTTTCAGTAATAGCATCCGCAATTTGTTGTCTTGGACCCCAATTACAATTTGGTCCCGTATCACTGACTCACTCAATGTTCCAAAGTTGCATGACTGACATTTCAACCGTAGGTCTGTGACATACAGCTCGATGGACTCTGACTCTTTCTGAAGTCTTTTTCTGAACACATACCTCTCGTACGTTTCATTCTTTCTCGGTGTGCAATAATCGTCGAACTTCTTCATTACGACGTCGAATTTGCCTTTTTCTTCTTCCGTGAAGATGAATGTGTTGAACACATCTAGCGCCGCTCGCCCTGCTACTATTAGCAGTAATGCTATCTTCCTCTCCTCGTCACGGAGACCGATAGCTAGCGAATAAAGTTCAAAACTTTGTTTGAATGCTTTCCAGTTCTCGTTGACGTTACCGGTCAACTTTAACTCGTCCGGCTGTCGAAGAGCGTTCATCTTCGCCGTCGGTTCGTAGTTTTTATCCTGGTACCATGTAATGACGAGGCGCACACACACCGAGTGTCAGTTAGAACTTTTACTTGTCACTGCAACTTCAACCAACAACTAACCACACAGTGGCTCATGTACAACTCCTTTTATACTCAGGTCATGGCCAGGGTCATACTGCCCTCTTGTGGTGACTCTATATGAACTTCACATATCAATACACAAACAACAATAAATGCTACAGCTCCTCACTGAGGAGTATTTACAGTAACAAGTTTCAAACTAAAAGGCAAATTTATATAAGAAACTGGCAAATTTGACAGAAAAACTCACTAGTTTAGAAAAACCCCCAGTACAACTAAAAAGTTATAACTTTAAAAAAAATATGCAAAATTATCAGTAGACGCTTGAACATCTAATACCAAATTAAAAATATAGATTTGCAAAAAAAAAAGGCTAATTTAAACCAGAAATGTAGCATATTTATCAGTAAAACTATTTTTTACTTTGATAATTTTCTTCTAATATTTTAAAAACATTGTTCTTCATCGTCATATTTCCTTTTCTTCTTGGCTTTTTTTGTCAGTTACATTAAGAATTTCTCGTTGCTCATCATTTTGATGACTGAAGTGGTGGCCTAGTTGGTAAAGCATCTACCCCACAACTGGGAGGTTGTGGGTTCAAATCCCAGCTGGGTCATACCAAAGACCATATAAAAACAGTACTTTCTGCCTTCTAGTTTGGTACTCAGCATAATAGAATGGGGAAAGGAAAGTTAACACACAGAGTTACTGACCCCCCACTGTAGCATTCACTACTCACAGTAGCTGTGTGGCCTCGGGTCAGTGAAACGGAGACTGGCACCAGCCCTATACATCACGTGCTATGGAAGGGATTAACTTAACTCATCATTTTGATGGAGAGGTTTCAAAATTAGGTCATGATATAATTTTATCAGTAATTTTAATTCTATTATGATAAAACACTGAGTAGCTTTTGTTTTCATTTGCATTCTCAGTTTTAATTGTGAAACTTTTGACTTTGAAGAAAATACCACCCCCAAGGTTTACATATAAATCTGGCCCTCGGGAAGTGAGGAAAAGGATTTGTGGCCCTCACTACCACCAAAGTTGCCAATGCCTGGTCTAGCTGCTATCCTTCTGTCACCAGTCATCCCTGACACGCATTGCCACCCACTCCACCCTGCCTGCACTCTCTTCTTTATCTTTCTTATGCATTTTCCACTGCCTTGGATGGTTGACCCCAGGTATTTAAACTCATCTACCCTCACTACCTCCACTCCTTACATCTTCACCGTTACACCTGCGTCCCTCTCATTTGCACACATGTATTCTGTCTTGCTTCTACTGACTTTCATTCCTCTTACTGACGTGCTGTCCATGAAGACACAGGCTGATCTTCAACCCAGATTAAGGCCCTTACTGATGATGACTGCAGCGCAATAACCATAAGATGGGATCCACAAAAGATGGGCTTAAAGAACAAAATGTCTTCAAAGGCCATATCTCCTCCCACGCCACAAACTTGCCCATTTGGACTTTGCAAGGGAGCACTAAACATGGAACACTGAAAGTTGGAAGAAAGTTTTATTATCTGACAAGAAAAAGTTTACCCTGGACGGTCCTGATGGTTTCCAATATTATTGGCATGACAAGGAGATCTCACTGGAGATGTTTTTTACATGGCACAGTGGAAGACGCTCCATTGTGATCTGGGCTGCATTTTCCTTCAAAAGAACAATGGTGCTGCAGGTTGTGCAGGGGCGTCAAATGGGGGCTGGCTATGTGAAGATGTTGCAGCAGGCATCTGTCTTGACTGAGGACCCTCATCTGTGCAGTAATGACTGAGTCTTTCGGCAGGACAACGCTGAAGTTCACAACGTCTGCCTGATGAAGAACTTCTTCCAAGAGAACAGTGTCGCTCTTTTGGACCAGCCTGTCTGTTCCCCTGATCTACATCCTATTGTGAATGTCTGGGAATGGATGGCAAAGGAAGTTTACAAAACAGACGTGAGTTCCAGACCGTGGATGACCAATGTGAAGCCATCTTCATCACATGGAGCAACGTTCCCACCAGCCTCCTGGAAATACTTGAATCAAGCAGACCTAAATGAATGGTTGAAATGATCAACAAGAGCGGTGGGGCTACTCACTATTGAGTCCTTTTTTGACATTTTTAGTTCTGTTTTTTTTTTTGGGGGGGGGGATATGGTCTTAAATGTTTGATCAACTGATGAACAGCCTGTTTGAGCTTAAATGCAGTTTTCAATAAATTGCCGAATCTATTTTTTTGTGTCTTGCTCCTTCTTCTTTTTGCATTTTAAAGCTCTACTTCCAACCTGATTACCATCCACCAGTGCAAAATACAAATACTTGTAATTTTCCCCCTGGTGTTAAGATTTTGAACTGGAGTGTGTATTGCTTAATAATTTAACTGTAATACTGTAAATTCTATTTTACTTAAAAAAAAAACAACTTCTGACACTGTATATACAGTGGGGGAAAAAAATATTTGGTCAGCCACCAATTGTGCAAGTTCTCCCACTTAAAAGATGAGAGAGGTCTCCAATTTTCATCATAGGTATACCTCAACTATGAGAGACAAAATGAGAAAAAAAAATCCAGAAAATCACATTGAAGGATTTTTAATGAATTAATTGGTAAATTCCTCGGTAAAATAAGTATTTGGTCACCTACAAACAAGCAAGATTTCTGGCTCTCACAGACCTGTAACTTCTTCTTTAAGAGGCTGCTCTGTCCTCCACTCGTTACCTGTATTAATGGCACCTGTTTGAACTCGTTATCAGTATAAAAGACACCTGTCCAAACTTCAAACAGTCAGACTCCAAACTCCACTATGGCCAAGACCAAAGAGCTGTCAAAGGACACCAGAAACAAAATTGTAGACCTGCACCAGGCTGGGAAGACTGAATCTGCAATAGGTAAGCAGCTTGGTGTGAAGAAATCAACTGTGGGAGCAATTATTAGAAAATGGAAGCCATACAAGACCACTGATAATCTCCCTCGATCTGGGGCTCCACGCAAGATCTCACCCCGTGGGGTCAAAATGATCACGAGAACGGTGAGCAAAAATCCCAGAACCACACGGGGGGACCTAGTGAATGACCTGCAGAGAGCTGGGACCAAAGTAACAAAGGCTACCATCAGGAACACACTACGCCGCCAGGGACTCAAATCCTGCAGTGCCAGACGTGTCCCCCTGCTGAAGCCAGTACATGTCCAGGACCGTCTGAAGTTTGCTAGAGAGCATTTGGATGATCCAGAAGAGGATTGGGAGAATGTCATATGGTCAGATGAAACCAAAATAGAACTTTATTGTAAAAACTCAACTTGTCGTGTTTGGGGGAGAAAGAACACCATACCTACTGTGAAGCATGGGGGTGGAAACATCATGCTTTGGGGCTGTTTTTCTGCAAAGGGACCAGGACGACTGATCCGTGTAAAGGAAAGAATGAATGGGGCCATGTATCGTGAGATTTTGAGTGAAAACCTCCTTCCATCAGCAAGGGCATTGAAGATGAAACGTGGCTGGGTCTTTCAGCATGACAATGATCTCAAACACACCGCCCGGGCAATGAAGGAGTGGCTTCGTAAGAAGCATTTCAAGGTCCTGGAGTGGCCTAGCCAGTCTCCAGATCTCAACCCCATAGAAAATCTTTGGAGGGAGTTGAAAGTCCGTGTTGCCCAGCGACAGCCCCAAAACATCACTGCTCTAGAGGAGATCTGCATGGAGGAATGGGCCAAAATACCAGCAACAGTGTGTGAAAACCTTGTGAAGACTTACAGAAAACGTTTGACCTCTGTCATTGCCAACAAAGGGTATATAACAAAGTATTGAGATGAACTTTTGTTATTGACCAAATACTTATTTTACCGAGGAATTTACCAATTAATTCATTAAAAATCCTTCAATGTGATTTTCTGGATTTTTTTTTCTCATTTTGTCTCTCATAGTTGAGGTATACCTATGATGAAAATTGGAGACCTCTCTCATCTTTTAAGTGGGAGAACTTGCACAATTGGTGGTTGACTGAATACTTTTTTGCCCCACTGTACTGTATACCCTAATTTATTTTATTATTTATTGTTGCTCTGGGTGCTACTATCCCTTTGCTACTGCAATACTGCAAATTTCCCCAGGGTGGGACTAATAAAGCATTATCTTATCTGACATTGTCTATGCATGTCATCATCATCTTCAGATAGCTGATCGGTTATAACATGTCCTAGATATTTGGTTTTACAACAAATAGATAAGACCTGTCCTGCCAAAAAAAAAAAAGGGTGGAAAATTTATATTTTTATCCCCATTCTCGCTACAAATCATAACAGCACTTTTTTGGCATTATATTTCACATGAAATTTAACACCATAATCAGAACAAACATTCAACAACTCTAGATGAGACAATAATCAGATAAGTATACATAGGATGGTTTACTATAACATTACCAATCATGCAACTACTTTTACATGCTCTTAGTCATTCTGACAAAACAGCAATATAACTATTAAAACAAAGTGCTGAGACTTCCGGTCTGGACGCCATGGCGACTGCAGCTTAACACTGAAGCTCTCAGACCCAATCCAAGATAACACCTTGAAAATCAAACTTAACGGATTTTTGGAGGAGTGAAAATCAAAAGACAAAATCATCATGTCTAAAGGAAAACAGAAGAAACTGAAATTCTCCAGGCCAGGACACGTATCGGCCGGAGAATCTGAACTGGAAGATCTCCGTTCAGAAGACGAGGAACTGGTGGTAGCTAACAAAAAGGTTAGCCTGAAATCGCTATTTGAAGAGCTACGACGATTTCGCCGAGAGGTTACGGCCGAATTTCGGGAATTCAGAGACGAATTGAAAAGGACAAACAGCAGAGTGGACCAGGCCGAGAACCGAATCTTGGAAGCAGAGGAACGAATAAAAGTGCTCGAAGATTCTGTGCTGGACCTACGCAAAAGACAAGCATCTATAGAGGCTAAGCTAGCCAACCAAGAAGGAAGAGAGAGAAGAGACAATATAAGAATTCATGGTCTGATAGAAGGAGCCGAAAACGGTTTTAACTCAATGGCAGAATGCGTGGAATCTTTACTAAGAGAGAAATTGGATATTCCACAAACCACCGACTTAAACATAGAAAAGGCACATCGTTCATTAGCCGCTAGGCCAGCGGCGGAAGCGCCCCCACGTTCGGTGTTGGTAAGATTTTCCAATTTCAAAATAAAACAAGAGGTTGTAAGACTGGCTTGGCAGAAAAAAGGATTTATGCACCAGGAGAGAAAAGTCTTCGTGGAACACGATTACGCCCCGGAGGTCCTTAAAAAGCGCAGGGAATACAATGACGCGAAAAAGGTGCTAAGAGAGAAGAAACTGCGCTTTCAGACGCCATTTCCTGCGAAGTTAAGGGTCTTCTACGGTGAAGAAACATGTCTCTATAATTCGGCGGAAGAAGCAACAGCTGACATGGCGAGAAGAGGGCTCCCGGTAACGGTATTTAAACCCGCAGCAGACCCGAGTGAGAAGATCAAAACACAAACATGGACAACACAAAGACCTTCAAAATCCACGGGCCAGCAGCGGGAAACCCAGCGCCAGAGCGTCGCGGATAAACTGTCCGTTTTCAGGTTGGAATAGCGACCATTTTTTTTTTTTTTTGAATCAATCTGCACATCCAACCCCCCTCCTACAAGGTAACAAACATTAAAGGAGATGCGTATTCAGCATGTGGTAAAACATTTCATGGAACAGTCATAATATTTGAAACAAATAAGTCTTTTTAATAAAAAAAAAAAAAAACTTGTTAAAATAGAAATGTGACAATAATCCACATGTTCTCCTCACACTAACAAATACTGTTTTTGCGTGAATGTTTGATGTGATGGGGGTGGGAGGGTGCACACAATTTCAGAGGGTATAGGCATAAAAGGAAAAAAAAAAAAAATCATTACAAGTTCGGATTGGGTTCTGAAACTCACGTTAAAAGCATGGGACAACTTACAGGGAGGGGTAAGAGAGGGCCCTCAACACGTAACAGAGTTTGAGGAATTCCCCTCAGAGCCTTCACTCCATCAAGGCTCTTCCAGGGTCTTTAAAAAGACCTCAGCTCAGGAAGTTCTTTTAACAGTTTTTTGTTTTAAAGTTTTATACACTATGTTCTTAATGTTTTTCTTGTTTTTAATGTTCTTTCAGTTTCTGAGTAGCACAAAAGAGGGCCACCACGCAGTTATACTAAACAAAACAACACAATGGAGAAACAGGGTGTAACCAAAATAATTTCTGATAATGTAAAAGGAATCCTGAATCCAGTTAAAAGATCCAAGATTCTAGGCAAAATGAAAAAAGACAAAGCAGGAATAATATTTTTACAAGAAACCCACCTAACAGACGTGGAGCACAATAAACTCAGTAGACAAGGGTTTAAAATGATCTCTTCATCTTCATATAAGTCAGGGAGGAGGAGGGGAGTAGCGACATTGATATCAACCAAAATTACATTTGAAAAAAAATCAGAACACAAAGATAAAGAAGGGAGATACAGTTTGGTAACTGGGCGGCTAGAGGGAGAAGATATCACCCTGCTGAATGTGTATGCTCCCCCAGGGGCTAACTGGAAATTTTATAAAAATGTATTTGACCTAATGATAACTAAAGCTCAAGGTTTAGTGATATGTGGTGGAGACTTCAATCTTAGACTGAATCCATACTGGGATGCTTCTGGTAATTCTCCACATCAAAATAACACCCAAAGCAGGAAGACTCGGATGCTACTAAAAGAAATGGGAATCTGTGATGTGTGGAGGGAACTCAACCCCAGTGTAAAAGACTATACATTTTACTCAACTCCACATTCATCTTACTCAAGGATTGACTATTTTTTTATGTTTAATAGAGACATTGGAAGAGTAGAAACATGTAAAATAGGACTGATGGATCTCTCTGACCACAGTCCGATCTACATGGACTTAAATATCCAAAAATACACAAATAATACATTTTCTTGGAGGTTAAATTCAAATGTCCTGAAAGGACCATTGAAAGATGAATTGGAATCAGATATTCTCAGATATTTGGAAGAAAACGATAATGGAGAAGTATCCCCTTTAATACTGTGGGATGCATGCAAAGCTGTAATAAGAGGAAAGATTATTGCAAAACTGGCAACCCAAAAGAAACTAAGACAAGAAAAACTATCCACATTAGAGTCAGAACTTAGGAACCTTGAAAAAGAACACAAAGGCAACACTCATTCTACTGACTCGCTCAAGATTAAGGAAATTAAAAACCAAATAAATGAGATCTACACAATAGAAATCCAGAAGAAACTTACATTTTTGAAACAAAAATACTATGAAGCAGGCAGTAAATCGGCAAAATCGCTAGCCTATAAATTGAGGAAACATCAAACAGAAAGAGCAATCTACAAAATCAGAGACCCAGTATCAAAGGAAATAAAATTCAGAATTCAGGATATTCTTAAAAGCTTCGAGAATTACTATAAGAACTTTTACTCCCACAAAAAACATAAAAACGCATCCGAGGCATTCCTAAACACATTAAACCTTCCCCAACTTACGGAGTCACAAAATAAAACACTACTGTCTGAAATACAACCTAAAGAATTGGAAAAAGCAATTATGAAACTTAAAGCTAACAAATCCCCAGGAGCTGATGGCTATACAGCAGAGTGGTACAAAACCTTTAAACAGCAACTATCTCCTCTCCTCCTGAA
The DNA here is from genome assembly GCA_020510985.1 of Pholidichthys leucotaenia. Taxonomy (NCBI): domain Eukaryota; kingdom Metazoa; phylum Chordata; class Actinopteri; order Cichliformes; family Pholidichthyidae; genus Pholidichthys; species Pholidichthys leucotaenia. Next base: position 184,159,993 of record CM035840.1, on the reverse strand, counting down.
AACATTTAATTATGTCCTCCACACAGGGGAAATCCCCCCCTCCTGGAGAGAAGGGGTCATTGCAGTTATACCTAAACCTGAAAAGGATAAACTAGAGTGCTCCAACTACAGACCAATCAGTGTACTAAATCAGGACTATAAGCTTTTTACCATTATCCTTGCCAAAAGGTTAGAAAATATACTGACAGACCTAATTCATTTAGACCAAACAGGTTTTATAAGACAAAGACAGACACAAGACAACATTCAACACACTTTACACATAATTCATCATATAAAAAAATATAACTTAAATGCAGTCATATTGGGATTAGATGCTGAAAAAGCATTCGATTCGGTTGACTGGTCTTTTCTATATAGAATCTTATCCAGTTTCAATTTTCATAACAACTTCATTAGAACTATACAGGCATTATATAAAAAACCAACAGCTAAAATAAGGATTAACGGTAATTTATCATCATCTTTTGAACTGGAAAGAGGATGTCGTCAGGGCTGCCCCCTGTCTCCACTGCTCTTTGCAATCTTCATAGAACCTCTGAGCCAATGGATACGACAAAATCAAAAAATTCAAGGTATTACACTTGGTCAGAAGGAACATAAAATAGCACTCTTTGCTGATGACATTTTAATATACCTAGGGCAGCCGGACACTTCTTTACCAGAACTAACCTCAGTTTTTTCAGAGTATGGAGATTTATCGGGGTACAAATTAAACATGCATAAAACCCAAATTTTAACATTCAACTATGACCCAAATCATTATTCACTAAGCAAACTCAAAACTAACTGGGAGTCGGAATCTATGAAATATCTGGGGGTCCATATCCCGAAACAACTCAACAAAATTATATCACTAAACTATGATCCACTGGTGACAAAAATAAAATCTGACCTAGCAAGATGGAATATGATACCATTCTTGGGTACTGCACAAAGAACTGAAGCAGTCAAAATGAATATACTTCCACGTCTTCTATACCTTTTCCAAACAATACCGGTAGAACCTCCCAAAAAAACATGGCAGGAGCTGGACAGAAGGCTCTCAAGATTCATATGGCAGGACAAGAGACCTAGAATCAGATATAGAACCTTACAGCTAAACAAAGACAAAGGTGGGCTCGCGCTGCCAAATATCAGGGACTACTTTAAAGCCGCACAAATTAAAACTTTAGTAGAGATATGTAACCCAGTCTACACTGCACAATGGAAGGAGATCAAATGCCAAATAACAACTGACATCCCCCTACAGGCGATAATAGGGAACAATGCCTTACCTAAGCTTTTGAATAACACTAATCCGTGGATAGAGACCCCGCTAAAAATTTGATTTAAGATAGTCAGAGAGAATCAAACTAAAGAGCCCTATCGACTTCTGCAATGGATTGCCTATGATCAAGACTTTACTCCTAATAAAACAGACACCAGATTTAAAAAGTGGAAGGAGAAAGGGCTGATAAAATATTACGATTTTTTTAAAGGGCAAATTTTAAGAAGTTTTGAAGATTTGAAAAAACAAGGCCTAATAAATCAAGACCTTTGCAGGTTCTTCCAGCTTAGACACCACATAAACAATATACTTAAAAAGGAGGATTTGGAAAGGGCCCAGTCAGGTGTTCTGAAGGTCTTCTTAATGGCATATAAAGGGATCCCAGGGATCAGATACATCTCTAAAATATACCAAGGTCTTCAAGACTTAAAAGGAGACAACACATCATATATAAAAGAGAGATGGGAAAAAGAGGGGAATTTCACTTTACAACTGGAAATATGGGAAAAGCTAAATAAACAGCAATGGAAAAGTACCTCATCCCTGCAGTGGAGAGAATTTGGATGGAAAAACTTGGTAAGATTTTTCAGAACACCTGCACAAAACAAATTTACCCATAAGGGATTGAACTGTTGGCGCTTGTGTGGTGAAAAGACTGCAAATCATTTTCATGTGTTTTGGTCATGCCCAGTTATCCACCAATATTGGACCAATGTACAGACAATATTGGGGAAAATATTCAAAATAACAGTTCCCTTTTCTTTTGTAACTTTGTATTTGGGTTTACTACCGGACTCACTGGAAAGACGAGGAGAAAAATACTTACTCAGTGTTTTAATATTGGCAAGCAAAAAAGCTCTAACTAAAAAATGGATGTTGAAGGACTGTCCTACACCTGAAGATTGGATTAACGTGATCCAAGACATTTACTCGATGGAAAAGTTGACATTCGCACTGAGACAGGACATGGATGGGTTCATGAACTTTTGGCAACCCTGGATCGCATATGTGTCTTCCATTAGATCTAATCTTTGACAAATACCATTTCAATAATGGTTCCGCTCTTTGTTCCAACGCTACTCAGATGCTCTTTTACCTTTATTTACTTACTTTTTCTTTTTGTTTGTTTTTTGCTGGGTTTTTTTTTTCTCTTTAATTTCACTTTTTCTTTCACTTTAAAAAAAAAAAGGGGTGTTTTAAGAATTATTCTTCCAATGTTGTCAGATATCAGAAAATAAGGGAACATGTGATGAAAATGTAAACAATGCATTGCTGTAACGACCTGTATACCCTTTACAAAAACTTAAATAAAAAAAAACCAAAAAAAAAACCCAAAGTGCTGAAAGTAACCCTCCCTGGCAAATCCCATTATCAACATTAAATCTAACAGAGACTACATTCCCCCATTTGCTCTCCAAGCTCTGGCTGAAGCACCAATAAGCCAGGATTATGATATTGGGTGCACCCTGTTGACTCAACTTTAAAAACAGTTTGTAATGCCTATCTTCTTCTAAATTTGCAACTTTATCCAAAAATAAATCAAATACTTCCTGAGCCAGAACAGAAAAAAGGATATCATATCTGATGGGAAGAAAACCACGACTCTTACTCAGTTAAAATCAAAAGTAATTCAAAGAGTATGACCAAATGTACTTCAGTAAATGTACAGGTTTTTCTTGACAAATGTACTTAAGTAATGGTAAAAAATATCCAGAAAAAAAACATTAATATAAAGTAGATTTTGTGAGAAGGTTACTTGAGTAAATGTACCAAGAACTACTCACCTCTGCATGAAGAAAGAAAGAGGCTACATCTCACCTCTTTGATCTCAGCCAGAAGTTTGATTGCATGTCCATATGAGGGTGGCTCCTCCTTCAGCTGGGCCTCCAAACAATCCCAGAAGGCTTTGTGCATGATCTCCTTCACCCTGTGCTCCAAACTGTATCGGGTCAAAACAAACAGACACGCTTTTCCTTATCTCCTCACAGGAGGGCCACCCCACCAGCCACTGACCCAATCCTTACCTCCCTTCAGGTAGCTCTGTGGGTTTGAGTTGAAACGCCTGGTTGACCATGATTTCATGGGCTAAAGCCATGTTCGTGACACCTTTGGTCGTTTCCATCAGCTCTTCTGCAGACACAAACCTGGGTGGGCTGGCTGCGAGGGAAAGTAAAAAGAAAAAAAAATAGCTCAAATTGGCCTATGCATCACACTATTGCTGTCATCTATTGACACATATTAACATAATGTAGCCCTGGCTATAATTATTCATAGACACAACAGTGTTTATTGTGTAAATATAATCTTTGTAAATGGTTGAATTTAATTTAAAACGTAAAATTGAAAATGTTTTTCTTTTTTCTTTTTTGAAAAAAGCTGTTATTGTATTTTGCAATAATTTTGTAATGAGTTTGAGTCTGTCTGTACAAAAAGCTGTTAATAATTCATGTACGATGTAATCTGGTGTTTTGATTGACAAGTGCTTTGGAATGTAAGTTTTGGGGAACCAATCAGTTTTTGTCCAGAAGGCAGATGGGCGGAGCAATTAATAACGGTTACATGTTATGCGCCTTAAAAGGCTGGAGACTCAGGGAGATGCAGCAGTTGGCCACAGAAGACTGAAGGTGATTTGGTCTTTCTGTCTAATCGAGATAACGCAGTTACAACCTGATTAGAAAGACTTGATTGTTGACAGCCAGGTAAATTCTTTTAATTGCTAATGAGTAATTAATTTCCTTTTGTAACAAAATGTTAATAGGAGATGTTACATTTGTCATTTTATTTTATTTTCGTGTCAGTTTGTAATGTTAACAGACTGTTAACATTGAAATGTTGAAAGTGAGCCTAGTTCAAAGAGAAATGGACTCTAGCTATCATTCAGTAAGATATTAACTGACTGGAGAGGCAAATTAATTTTTTTTTTTTTTTTTTCCCAGAAAGGAAGGGAGATAAAAGAGACCGATCTGGACCCCGACCGGACTGTTTTTTTCAAGAAGACAGACTTCACCGGTTGTCTAGGGCCCCTAGATCCCCATCTTTTTCCCAGCAACAGCTCTGTCGCCACCCACTACTCTTCTCCACACCACAGGGATGGCAACAGGAAATTCTGATTTCAGCTGAAATCTAATTTGGTCGATTGACTTATGGGGGGGCCGGGGGGGGGGGCGCAGCCCCCCTGAAGCTGGGAGGTTTTCAGTAAAACAGAAGTAATTTAGACTTAAAAAAATGATAAAAAAAAAAAGAAATACTAGACTTAGATAAATCATTAAATTTAATGAAAAATTAACTTACTTTTTCTTCAATGTTGTCTCACTGTCTTTAGTCCAACATATTTAACAGTTCTATAAGAGTTTATTACACTATTTACACTGGTCACCAAGTCACTTCTAATGTGAAACTTTCTTCCTTTTGGCAGCAAGCTGTGTCAGTCTCTGAACTTTGAACTTCATCTCCTTTTCTGGTTTCTTCAGAAACTGTCCGAGTGTTTCCGTTACCTCGTCGAACTTTGAGCCAATTTTCACCTTTACCGTCACTTTTCTCTCAAGCCAATTCCACTGGAACTTATTTTTGACACTTTTGTCTATTTCTAGCACTGATGACTCCTGACTCTTCGATAAAAATCTCATAATTCCGCTGAAAACAATACCGAAAGCTCAGAATTCCAACACAAACCAGGGATGTGATTTTGGGTTGGGGAAATTATCTGAAAATTTAGCAGGGGGTCTGGGGGACGCAGTCCCCCAGCATGGTCCGGGGCAGAGCCCCGGTGGGGGGGCAAGGGGGGTGAAGCCCCCCGAAGCTCCTGGGTTTTTATGATTTTTAAGTACCAGAACTGTGCTTAAATGACATAAAACAAACAGCTGAATGCCACTTATTACTGTATAATATTGACTTATGTTCCAAGAAGATAGCATTCCTAAAATATTCCAACAAGCATTATCCATCATATGCTTTAACACTTGATCAAATCAAAATCAGTTAATGTTATCTATTCCATAATAGAAATAAAATTCCAACATACCATTACTTTTTATAATTTCAGCATTCATTTCAGATCACCAGTTTCAATCTCCATTGGGTCTTGAGCAGTTCATTTTGCACAATCACTGATGTAGCCAAGTCTTAGAAATATTCAAAAGTTATGAGTCAATGTCCACTGTGCACTGTCAATTTCAAACTGTTTGGAATCATAAAAGTAATCTAACTAAATTGTTTTGCTATTTTTTTCTCCTCAACATCAATGTCAGGGCGCTGCAGGAGTTTTGGGGGATAGTTAACTTTTATTACCGTTTCTTCCCCCGCGCAGCCCAGCTCATACAGCCGTTGTACGCCGCACTCAAGAAACGGAAACCGGCGGACAGAGTCGACTGGACTCCTGAGCGGCAGCAGGCGTTCTGAGGTTAAAACAGCTCTGGTGAACGCTGCACTACTGGCGCACTCAGACCCGGCGGCTCGGATAGCGCTCACTACCGACGCCTCGGACATGGGCATAGCGGCCGTTGTGGAGCAATGCGTTGCCGGTTCTTGGCAGCCGCTCACCTTTTTTTTAGCAGGTCTTTGCACGACAGTGAGCGTAAATACAGCGTCTTCGACAGAGAGTTAATGGCTCTCCACCTGGCCATACGTCACTTCCAGTTCTGCCTGAAAGGGTGCACCTTCACTGCGTTCGTGGTCCACAAGCCGCTAACGTACTTTATCTTCCTGGAAGATAAAATAAAGCGGAATTCGGCGAATTAGCGGAAAAATCACATCCCTGAGAACACGCCGCCATGAATTTTTGACAAAGCATACAACGAGCCATTTGATTGGTCCAATCATTTGCAACTATCCAATCGCAGGGCTGTTTACAATACAGCAGTAGCTTGAGTACATAACATCCGGGTTATTGCAGGAGACTTGACCCGGGGAAGCGCTGAGCGCTTATGTAATCGTGTTGATTTTCGCTAAAGTCAGTAACAATAAGGTACCTTACCCCCCCCCCCCCCTAAAATTTTCTCAACGGATTTAGACGATTCACAGAAATGATCAATTTGAATAAATCGGCGGAAATCCGTGGATCGGCGGAAAATTGCCATCCCTGACACCAACGGCTGAGTCTGGCGGTTTGACTCTCCAACGACGGGCTCCTTCCACACCACCGGCTGTACTCCACCAACGGTCATTCTCAACATCAACGTTTTTTCCCATCCAACGGTTCTCCTCAGCTAACATTCCAGGTGATGGTTTTTCCCCGCCGATCCTTGTGTTTCTGACCTTCAACAAAAATTGAGTAGCTACCCCAACATTTCCATTTGAAGACTATCAGGCCTGCAACGGTGGGAGGGATTTTTTTTTTTTTTTTTATTGTTGACTCACTCTTATAGTACAGGCACTACCGTCAGGCAGAGAAGAGGCCAAAGAGACTGCCCCTCTTCCTCACAGCCCTCTTATACCCCAGGTGGCAGCGGAACCGGAAAGGTAGAGCCACCACCCACGTCACACAATAATATGTCCCAATAACAACACAACACCCCACCCCCCAAAAAAAAAATGTTCCAAAACACACATATATAATAAGTACGACCATCGGTGCTCGGGGATACAGTGTGGATGGCCGTGGGAGTTGGAGCGGGGGGGTCCACGTTGCATCTTGGTTCCCCTTGCTCGAACCTCTTACATGCCCTTGCAAAATGATGCAGAAGTCCGCACTTGCCGCAGCGTTTACCTCTCGCCGGACACTCTGTAGCCTTATAATGGTGCTTGGTGGACCCACAACCCAAACACCTGGGTGATCCCGGAGTGAACCTTATCTTCGCGGCATTAGCGTACTCCTCCTCATCCTCCATGCCATCATCGCTATCCGGGTCCACTGCCTGCGCCATCGACTGTGGTTCAAAATGGCGGAGTGCCACTCTCTCACCGAGCTCCCGTGATAGGTTGTCTGCCGCTTCACACTGTTGAGCTAACTCGATGGCGATGGCTAACGTCAGCTCGCCCGAGTGTGTGAGGAGCTTTGACCTTGCCGCCGAGCATAGGGGATGTTCCGCCAGCTGGTTGCGAACCATTCCTTCCTCTAATGCTCCAAACTGACAGTCCCCGGCCAGCTGACGTAGGTCTGTCGCACACTGCTGCACTGACTCGCCAGTCCGCTGACGGTGCAGCCAAAACTGAATCCTCCGGACGATGATGTTTTCCGGGGTGCGAAAATGTCGCGCCATTAACTCAGCCACCTCTTCAAAGCTGTCACTGTCACCCAAGGTACTAAGGATACGTTGTCCTTCCATTCCCAAGTTGTGAACCAACAGTGCCCGAGCCACTTCTCCAGTTTACCAAGGTTCAATGCCACCAAATAATTTTGGAATGCGGAGAACCATCTCGCCCAAGGGACTGGCGGCTCGTCGGGAAGCTCCAAAAACGGCTGAATAGTAGTGACTCCCGAGTCCATACTTTTATCCTCGTTGCCAAATGTTATGTCGGTAAAACAAGGACCAATGACGAGACTGAATGTGGAACTGAACACAACTTTATTGTTGACTCACTCTTATAGTACAGGCGCTGCCGTCAGGCAGAGAGGAGGCCAAAGAGACTGCCCCTCTTTCTCACAGCCCTCTTATACCCCGGGTGGCAGCGGAACCGGAAAGGTAGAGCCACCACGTGTGTCACACATTAATATGTCCCAATAACAACACAACAATGTGTGTGATTGATGTGTGTGAATGAGTGATTTCAATTTAAAACTGCTGTAAATATTTTTTAAATGTTGAAATCTACACTAAATCAGTTCAATTGACTTTAAAATTGCTGTTTTGTGTCTGTTTTAAGTCATTTTGTTTTAAGTCATTCCATATAATTTGGTTAAATTGTGTCTTGCTGTAAATTATGTTTTTTCATCTTATTGGCCCGATGATCGACTCAAGACCTGGAGATACACGGGAATCTCACTTGACCGCTGGAGAGAAGGCTTCGGATGTGAATTCAGACCCGGTGGATCAGCCTATAACCGGAGAAAATTCTGGAACAGTAGCCCCCTCACCAGGTTCTCCAACATGGAGTCAAGTAGTGAAAAAGGGACGAAGACGATCTGAGCGCGCTGCGGATAAACCCAAGCCATCCTCTGCTTCAAACAGCCACAGGAATAAAGGCAGCAACGCGGCTCCTGTTGTGGGTACGGGCTCTGGTAATATTAAAACAGTTCGGACTAAGACGGTGAGTGTGTTTGCTACCCGTTTTCATCGTGATTTGGAAGCTGACACTTTATCTGCATATCTTAAAGATAAGCTTGGACGAGAAGTTTTCTGTCAGAAAATCGTCACTGGGACCGGCAGGGTTAGCTCGTTTAAAGTAACGGCGGAATGCTCTGAGGTGGGGGACATGTACCAGCCAGAGCTCTGGCCAGAGGGCGCATTGGTGCGGCGATATTATGAGCCCTGGGGGTCTGGGAGGGCTGGAGCTAGTGGAGCGGCTGCTGTGGAGAATATGCGGACACCCACGCATGATGGTGATCTTTCTTAACTCTTCCTCCTTTTTTGATGGGTATTAAGGTCATGTCTTACAACTGTTGTGGCCTTAAATTGGGGCAAAGTGCGGGGGAGAAAGCTCGCCGGTTAGTTATTGACAATTTATTGAACAATTGTGATATTTTGTGCCTTCAGGAGATGTTTCTTTCAGATCAAGACTTGGAACGTTTGAACTGTCTTAACCCTGATTTCCATGGTGCTGGGGAGTCTACAACTGACCTCAGCAAGGGGATTATCAGGGGGAGGATACCTGGAGGAGTGGCTATCCTCTGGAGAAAGAAGCTGGACTCCTTGATAAAAGTGGTCCGACTTGGTGTAGATTGGTGTATTGGTGTGCAGTTTAATTGTAATGATAAGGAATTCCTTATTATTAATGTATATACGCCATTTGAGTGTCAACAGAATGAGGATGAATATTTAAATAAGCTTGCCTTTATTAATTCCTATATGCAAGACTATAATAATACTTGTATTTTTATTATGGGGGACTTGAATGCAGACATATCTGACACTGACTCCTTATTTGCAAAACATATGTATCATTTTTGTTATGAGAACAACTTAATCTTGTCAAGTAAGGTACTAATGCCTCCTGATAGTTATACCTATATAAGTGAGGCTTGGCACACTACGTCCTGGCTAGATCATTGCATCAGCACTGGTGATGCACATGCTTCTTCGGGTGGCATGAGTATTTATTATGGGTTAGCAATGTCTGATCATATACCGTTTGAGATGATAATTAATGTTGACTGTCTACCTGCACTTTGTCAAAATGTCAGTCAGGATGAGGTGGGAAAATTAGACTGGGACACTCTTTCTGAGGAAGAAATTGTAGAATATTGTGTTCGTACAGATAAATCCTTGAGTAAAATATGTCTTCCTAGAGATGCTGTAATATGCAGCGATGTGAACTGTAGCATTGTTGAGCATAAGAAAGACCTTTGTAGTTTGTACAATGCTATAGTTAACTCCCTGTATAAGGACAGTAAGCCTTATTATAAGAAAATACGTAAGGCACATAATGTTAGACCTGGCTGGAATGAGGCCGTAGCTGTGCCTTATTCTGAAGCTCGGGAAGCATATAAAGCATGGGTGGTGGCTGGGGGACCCAGACAAGGGCCAGAATTTGAGATGAAGAAATGTACAAATGCAAAGTTTAAGTATGCTATTCGTCATATTTCTAAAAATGAGCAGCTAATGAGAAGTAATTCCTTGGCCAAGAAATTGTTAGATAAGAATGTCACAGATTTTTGGAAGGAGCTTAGACGGATTAGTAACAGTAAAACGTCTTTGCCCTGTACTTTGGAAGGCATTTCAGGTACAGAAAATATTGTGGATCTATGGCGGCAACACTTTTACTCATTATTTAATTCAACTAAGGATGAAACTTATAAGGCAGGGAAAGTAGAAAGGGACGATTCACTCCTGATTGACACTCATGCAGTGACCAAAGCCATTAGAGAGCTATCAGATAACAAAGCGAGTGGTTTAGACTGTATTTCTGCTGAGCATCTTAAATATGCTAGCTCAAGAATTGCTCCTCTTCTTGCAATCTGTTTCACCAGCTTCATGATTCATGGGATATTACCAGAATCTTTATTGTCTGTTGTGTTGGTACCAATCATTAAAGATAAAGCTGGCAAGCTGTGTAGCCTGGATAATTACAGGCCCATAGCTATAGCCAATATAATATCTAAAGTACTGGAAAAAATCATGTTTGAAAAATTAAATGTATTCATCAAATCTACTGATCATCAATTTGGATTCAAACCCCATCATGGAACAGATCTGTGCATATATGCTTTAAAAGAAATTATAAATAAGTACAGAAATCAAAATTCTTCAGTTTTTCTGTGTTTTATTGACGCCTCCAAGGCGTTTGATCGTGTTAATCACAGGATATTGTTTAGGAAAATGATTGACAGGGGGGTTCCCAAGTACTTAGTACGTATCCTGATTTACTGGTACGCACATCAGAAGATGCTGGTGAAATGGGGGAAAAGTCATTCATCCCCTTTTGGTGTGAGCAGTGGTGTCAGACAGGGCAGTATACTGTCCCCTATTCTATTTAATCTTTACATGGATGAGTTGTCAAAGCAACTGAATGCCTGTAAAACTGGGTGTTTAATAGGGAATAAGTTAGTGAATCATTTTATGTATGCTGATGATCTAGTTATTCTCAGTCCAAGTAGTGCTGGTCTTCAGGAGTTATTAAGAGTGTGTAGTGCTTACGGAGAGGAAAATGACATAAAATATAATACAAATAAGAGTTGTGTGCTGATTTGCCGCACTAAAGAAGATTTGTTAATGAAATTCCCTGTCTTTGAATTGGCAGGCAGGGAATTAATTGTCAGGGATAAAATTAAATATCTGGGTCATTTTATTAATGATAGAATGACTGATGATGATGATATTTTCAGACAACGCTGCAAAATCTACATGCAAGCAAATATTCTTGCACGCAGATTTGGTTTTTGTTCAGATGAGGTGAAACTGGTTCTTTTTAAAACCTATTGTACACCTTTATACACTGCTCATTTATGGATAAATTATAGGAAACAAAGTATGCAGAAATTACAGGTTGCCTACAATGATGCCTTAAGAATTTTACTTAAAAAGCCTCGATGGTGCAGTGCTTCCGAGTTATTTGTCTCCTCACGTGTAAATACTCTGCATGCAGTAATAAGGAATCTTACGTATAAATTCATCTGTCGGCTTGATGTATCTAGAAATGAAATCATTCAAGTCATGTCTAGCATTAAGCTCAGTTCTATTCGCTGTCAATCACAGTTTAGAAGGCACTGGTACAGTTGTCTTTTTAAAGTCTGTACTGTCTTTGTACTTCTCTTAGCAGTTGTGTCTTAGTGTTTTGTTTTTTTTTTGTTTGTTTTTGTTTTTTGTAACTTTCTGATTGTTTCAACTGTCTTGTTTTACTTTTTTACTTTTTTTGATGGACCTTGAGTCTGGAATAAAGTCTTTGATTGATTGATTGATTGATTGATTGATTGGGAAAATATATACATCTTCATTGATTTATTTCTCAATAAGTGGAGGCACCGAAAATATCAGTCTAAATTTAAAGAACCCAGTGCTCCACCCACAGTACTACAACTTTAATACAGGTTTATTACCTTTTAATTAAATAGCTACATGGGTTGGGTGCTACAATAATATACATAATGTACACTAGAAAAACAGTCAGAGAGCGCATACCTCCGCCAAGGCTCCTTCCATCCCTCATGGATCGGCTCCAAAATGTAATGGGTTTGTGAGCAGGCCTAGAGTCACTTCTGGTGAAAATTGCATCAAAGTCTGCCCATTAGTTTTGGAATATTGTTGCTAACACACTGTGAGAAGATAAGAGCTTTGGCTGAGGTATGCATTCTCAGATCATCACTAAAATGCAATGGGCTCCTCTGTTGCCCAAGAACCACCTCTGGTGAAAATTTCATCCAAATCCATCCAGTAGTTTTCATGTAGTCCTGCTGCATAAATAAAAACAAAGCCCTTGGTGGAAGTATGCACTCTCAGATCATTACCAAAATCTAATCATCTGTCCCCCATGCCATTACACACATTTCCTGAAAATTTCATCAAAATCCATTCATAACTTTTTGAGTTTATATATAACTACAAAAGACAAAGAATTACAATTAATCAGTTCTTTTTATTTCAAACAAAACCATTTTTTCTATATTGGGAATCAAATGCAAACCAAACAAAACCTTTAAGATAAATCTTTGATCAAAGATGGATCAGCAAATTTAGAATGAAGTCCCAGCCTTTTATATGAAAGCACCAAGGTGCTGATGCCTTGTGCCAGAGCCTTGGCGGAGGTATGCATTCTTGGATCATCACCAACATGTCATGGGCTTCTCTCTAGCTCAAGGACCACCTCCAGTAAAAATTTCATCCAAATCCATCTAGTAGTTTTGGAATATTCTTGCCAACACACTGTGAGAAGATAAGAGCCTTGGTGGAGGTATGTGTTCTGGGATCATGAACAAAATGTTATGGGTTCCTCTCTAGCCCAAGGACCACCTCCGGTAAATATTTCATCCAAATCCATCCAGTAGTTTTGGAGTACACACATGCACAGTGAAAATAATCTGCAGTTCACATGACCATACTGTCGGTGGCAGCCAAGAGCCACCAACCTGATTTGAACAGCTGCAATCCAAACACAAAGGAAGAGCACGGTGGCAGACATTTTAAATGGCGGAAGTGATGGCAGGCCGTTCTGATCTGAACCCGAGTGGTGTTCAGTTATTGGACTTCTGTGCTAACCACAGTCTGTCTATAACGAACACCATGTTCAAGCATAAGGGTGTCCATATGTGCACCTGGCACCAGGACACCCTAGGCCGCAGGTCGATGATCGATTTTGTTATCGTATCATCAGACCTGCGACCGTATGTCTTGGACACCCGAGTAAAGAGAGGTGCAGAGCTGTCAACTGATCACCACCTGGTGGTGAGTTGGATCCGATGGCAGGGGAGGAAGCCATTCAGACCTGGTAGACCCAAACGTATAGTGAGGGTGTGCTGGGAGCGTCTGGCTGAGGCCCCTGTCCGGGAGGTTTTCAACTCCCACCTCCGGAAGAACTTCAACCACATTCCGAGGGAGTCTGGAGACATGGAGTCTGAATGGGCCATGTTCTCCACCTCTGTTGTTGAAGCGGCAGCCCAGAGCTGCGGCCGCAAGGTGGTCGGTGCATCTCGTGGTGGCAACCCCCGAACCAAGTGGTGGACACCAGTGGTGAGGGGGGCCATTAAGCTGAAGAAGGAGTCCTATCAAGCTTGGTTGGCTTGTGGGACTCCCGAAGCAGCTGAGGTGTACCGGCAGGCCAAGCGGAGTGCAGCTCGGGTGGTTGCTGAAGCAAAAACCCGGGTATGGGAGGAGTTCGGTGAGGCCATGGAACAAGACTTTCGGTCGGCTTCAAAGAGATTCTGGCAAACTGTTCGGCGGCTCAGGAGGGGAAAGCAGCTCCCCGTCCACACTGTGTATGGTGCGGATGGGACACTGTTGACTTCAACTGGGGATATCGTCGGGCGGTGGAAGGAATACTTCGAGGATCTCCTCAATCCCACTGATACGCCTTCCACAGAGGAAGCAGGGTTTGGGGACGAGGGGGATGACTCGCCTATCACAGGGGCTGAGGTCGCCAAGGTGGTTAAAAATCTCCTTGGTGGCCGGGCCCCGGGGGTGGACGAGATTCGCCCCGAGTACCTCAAGGCCCTGGATGTTGTTGGGTTGTCATGGTTGACACGCCTCTGCAACATTGCGTGGAGGTCGGGGGCAGTGCCTTTGGCATGGCAAACCGGGGTGGTGGTTCCTCTCTTCAAAAAAGGGGACCGGAGGGTGTGCTCCAACTTTAGAGGGATCACACTCCTCAGCCTCCCTGGGAAGGTCTATGCCAAGGTACTGGAGAGGAGAGTCCGGCCGTTGGTCGAACCTCGGATTCAGGAGGAGCAATGTGGTTTTCGTCCTGGCCGTGGCACATCGGACCAGCTCTTTACCCTCTCGAGAATTCTTGAGGGTTCGTGGGAGTTTGCCCAACCAGTTTACATGTGTTTTGTGGACTTGGAGAAGGCATTTGACCGCGTCCCTCGTGGATTTTTGTGGGGGGTGCTTCGGGAGTATGGGGTATCGGGCTTGTTGTTATGAGCTATTCGGTCTCTGTACGACCGTTGTGAGAGTTTAGTTCGCATTGCCAACACTCGGTCGGAGTCATTCCCAGTGAGAGTTGGACTCCGCCAGGGCTGCCCTTTGTCACCGGTCCTGTTCATAATTTTTATGGACAGGATTTCTAGGCGCAGCCAGGGAATGGAGGGTGTCATGCTTGGTGACCACAGGATCTCATCTCTGTTGTTTGCAGATGATGTTGTCCTGTTGGCTTCATCCAGCAATGACCTACAGCTCTTGCTGGGACGGTTTGCCGCTGAGTGTGAAGCGGCTGGGATGAGAATCAGCACCTCCAAGTCCGAGTCCATGGTCCTCAGCCGGAAAAAGGTGGATTGTCCTCTCCGGGTTGGGGACAGGCTCCTGCCCCAAGTGGAGGAGTTTAAGTATCTTGGGGTCTTGTTCACGAGTGAGGGGAAAATGGAGCGAGAGATCGACAGACGGATTGGAGCAGCATCTGCAGTGATGCGGACGTTGTACCGGTCTGTTGTGGTGAAGAGGGAGCTTAGTTCTAAGGCAAAGCTGTCGATTTACCAGTCAATCTACGTTCCTACTCTCACCTATGGTCACGAGCTTTGGGTAATGACCGAAAGAACGAGATCGCGGATACAAGCGGCTGAAATGAGCTTTCTCCGTAGGATTGCTGGACTCACCCTCAGAGATAGGGTGAGGAGCTCAGTCATCCGGGAGAGGCTCAGAGTAGAACCGCTGCTCCTCCACATTGAAAGGAGTCAGTTGAGGTGGTATGGGCATCTGATTAGGATGCCTCCTGGACGCCTCCCACTTGAGGTGTTTCAGGCACGTCCCACTGGGAGGAGACCCCGGGGCAGACCCAGGACTCGGTGGAGAGACTATGTCTCCCAGCTAGTCTGGGAACGCCTTGGTATCCCCTCTGAAGAGCTGGAGCAGGTGGCTGGGGAGAGGGAAGTCTGGGCTTCTCTGCTTGAACTGCTGCCTCCGCGACCCGGACCTCCGGAAAAGCGGTAGAAGATGGATGGATGGATGGATGGAAGTGATGGAGGTACGTGAATACAATGACAATCAAGATGAACAGGAGCTTTTGCTGTTTAGTGGCAGAGGAAGAAAACAGACGGGCAAAAAGACAAACATCTGTTCACCCAGTATTGGCAGATTGCACAGTACTTCCCTGTGGCGGGAGTTTCCAGGCGCATGCGCAATTCACTGCGACCATTTGCGGGTGAGGAATGTTGGGAGTTGGCGTTTTTAGTGAGTTTTAATGAGTTTTACATTCTCCTTCCTCTGCAAAACTAAACAGCAAAACCAGTGTGAAAACAATCCATGTGATGCATAAATGGTGTAGTTGCTGAATACGTGTTTTTTTTTTTTTTCCAGTAACCACTATTTTATGACAGTTCAGCTAGAGACTAACTGTGACAGGAAGTCATCCATGTGCTGTAAAAAAGTTGCACTGCTGCCTCTAGTTGCCCGGCATAGTTATTACAATACCTTTTCCCCTGGCTTCAATGACGTTAAAGGTGAGTTAAATTTGTGTTTTTTTTTCCAAAAACAAAGCCTTATCTCAGAATTCTGGCAAATTAAAAGTTGAGAAAATATGGCGATACAATGATACAAACCTTTAGTTCCACTTGATTTTGACCGGGTGAACTAAAACAGAGGGGTGGACGGACACACACACACACACACTCTCTCTCTCTGCACTTTTTCCAATGTGACACACTTGGTGGAATGATGTTGGTGTGCTTACATTTTTTTGAAGTGTGCAATAAAGGCTTATTTTAAAAGTCAAATTCTCTCTCTCTCTCTCTCTCATTAAGGTCACCGACTACTTCAGTGACACTGATAAATTCATTAAGTCTGTTGATGTGCTAAGAAGGCAGGTTGGTCTTGACCTCCTGGATGAAAGAAAACGTTTTCGCCTCAAGAAACACCTGACAGCCCTGCGTAAAGCAGCAGGGAGAACGGTGGTCAAGCGCGCCCGACAGGAGGAATAAATGGCGGTCGTTCCTCTGCCTGTTTTACACATTTTTGGGATATTGTTTGATCAGACTTGTATATGACGTTTAATTGACTGTATTTGACCGTCACAAAACTGGATCTTTACCTGCAGGGCATGGACGCCCCACCGTTTTCTTTCTACACGCTGGACGAGCCTGCTGCACAGTTGACTTGCTTGAAAACCCACATGGTCTAAGGACTCCAATCCATCTGAGATAGGGAAACTGTCTCTGGGATGTGCAACGGAACTGGCGGGGGCCTCTGCGTCGTCTTTGCATGGACTACGAGGAGGACTCGCACTACTGCCACTGCCAATGTGGAATAGGTGGACTGCAAGGAATGCTCTGTGTTGTGTGTGGGGGGGAACGCTTCAGTTTGCACTTTTTCCAATGTGACACACTTGGTGGAATGATGTTGGTGTGCTTGCATTTTTTTGAAGTGTGCAATAAAGGCTTATTTTAAAAGTCAAAAGTCTCTCTCTCTCTCTCTCTCTCTCTCTCTCTCTCTCTCTCTCTCTCTCTATATATATATATATATATATATATATATATATATATATATCTCCGGTGGCCGAAGGAGGAGGGTGGAAATAGGGAACTCCGTGGCTTGTTTGGACTTTTTTCGGTTTTCTACTGCTGGCCGCTTTTCCAGTTTTTGGTTTTTTGGGTGCAGGATGGCGGCCTTGGGAAAGCCACCTCCATCTATCCACCAGGGGGTGAGGATCGTTCCCCCGGACACCGCAGTTACTGTGGAGGAGGTCCTGGAGGCTGTGGCCGAGCAGGTGGGCCCTGACGTGGTCTGCTTTGCTTCCCGAATGAACAGAGCTGTGGTTGTGTTTCTGGCGGCTGAAGATGATGTCCACACCCTGATTGTAAGCGGTGTGGTTATTGGGGAAACGTATGTACAGGTGTCCCCCTTATCTGTCCCATCAATGAGAATCACCGTCTCAGGTGTTCCACCTTTCATCACTGATGAGCAGCTGGAGACGGAGCGCCGCAGATTTGGGAAGTTTGCGGGCCCGTTTACAACTCTGCCTTTGGGATGCAAGGCCGCCAAGTTCAAACATGTGAAATCGCTCAGGCGACAGGTGTTCATGTTTCTCGACTCGCCCACTCAGACTCTGGAAGTCTCCTTCAGGGTCAAGCATGGGGACGGATCTTATATGGTGTATGCGAGCTCGGGACAGATGAAGTGTTTTGAATGTGGAGACGTGGGCCATAAACGGTTCACTTGTCCGCACAGGCAGCGGGCGGAGGGCCCTGATGGGGCCGCGGATGGTGCCGGCGGCGAGCCCTCCGCTCACGCTACAGCTGCGGACGGCGGTGTGGCCTCCGCTCCCGCTACCCCAGCTCCGGAGCCTGCCGCTGTGTCTGTGGACGGCCCGGCTGTGCCGCCCGCGGCCCAGCTTGCGGCCGGCAGCGTTGATGGCGATGGCGCCACAAGGGTCACTGATGGTGCGTCACAATCATCTCGCTGTGTGACGTCAACGGCTGGGCCACCGGCAGCTGCTCCCGCTTCGGAGGAGGGGACGGAGCACCGACCTGATGGTGCGTCACAATCATCTCGCTGTGTGACGTCAGCGGCTGTGCCTCCGCCAGCTGCTGCCGCTTCGGAGGAGGAGACGGAGCACCGACCTGATGGTGCGTCAGAATCTCGCTGTGACATCAGCGGCTGTGCTTCCGGAGGCTGCTACCGTTACACAGCGGGGGATGGAACAGTGACAGTCAGCTGCTGAGGGTGGCGTCCAGGAAAATGTGGCCCATGATGGATCCACTGGCCCGGGAGAACCAAGCGGTCAGCTGAGTTGTGCTGCCGAGGAAATGGAATCTGAAAATGACGTTGTGTCTAATACTGGGTCTACTGAGGCAAAATGCAGTACAAACACGAGTTTGTACTCACTGGATGAAATCAATGCTTTTCTGGATGAAACCTATAACAAAGCCATTAGGGTCGCCGACTACTTCAGTGACACTGATAAGTTCATTAAGTCTGTGGATGTGCTAAGAAGGCAGGTTGGTCTTGACCTCCTGGATGAAAGGAAACGTTATCGCCTCAAGAAACACCTGACAGCCCTGCGTAAAGCAGCAGGGGGAACGCCGGTCAAGCGCGCCCGACAGGAGGAATGAATGGCGGTCGTTCCTCTGCCTGTTTCACGCATTTTTGGGATATTGTTTGAACAGACTTGTATATGACATTTAATTGACTGTAATTGACTGTCACAGGACTGCATCTTTGACTAGGTGGGCTGCAAGGAATGCTCTGTGTGGTGTGGGGGGGGGACATTTCAGTTTGCACTTTTTCCAATGTGACACACTTGGTGGAATGATGTTGGTGTGCTCACATTTTTTTGAAGTGTGCAATAAAGGCTTATTTTAAAAGGTCAAAGGTCTCTCTCTCTCTCTCTCTACTGCTGGCCGCTTTTCAAGTTTTTGTTTTTTTGGGTGGAGGATGGCGGCCTTGGGAAAGCCACCTCCATCTATCCACCAGGGGGTGAGGATCGTTCCCCCGGACAGCGAAGTTACTGTGGAGGAGGTCCTGGAGGCTGTGGCCGAGCAGGTGGGCCCTGACACAGTCTGCGTGGCTTCCCGAATGAATAGAGCTGTGGTTGTGTTTCTGGCGCGGCGAGCCCTCCGCTCACGCCGCAGCTGCGGACGGCGGCGCGGCCTCCGCACCCGCTGCACCTGCTACGGAGCCTGCCGCTGTGTCTGTGGACGGCCCGGCAGCGGCCCAGCTTGCGGTCGGGAGCGTGGATAGCGATGTCGCCAAAAAGGTCACTGATGGTGCGTCACAATCATCTCGCTGTGTGACATCAACAGCTGTGCCGCCAGCAGCCGCTACCGCTTCGGAGGAGGGGACGGAGCACCGACCTGATGGTGCGTCACAATCATCTCGCTGTGTGACGTCAGCGGCTGTGCCTCCGCCAGCTGCTGCCGCTTCGGAGGAGGGGACGGAGCACCGACCTGATGGTGCGTCAGAATCTCGCTGTGTGACATCAGCGGCTGTGCTTCCGGAGGCTGCTACCGTTACACAGCGGGGGATGGATCAGCGACAGTCAGCTGCTGAGGGTGGCGTCCAGGAGAATGTGGCCCATGATAAATCCACTGGCCCGGGAGAACCAAGCAGTCAGCTGAGTTGTGCTGACGAGGAAATGGAATCTGAGAACGACACTGTGTCTAATGCTGAGTCTATTGAGGCAAAATGCAGTACAAACACGAGTTTGTATTCGCTGGAAGAAATAAATGCATTCCTGGACGCAACCTATAACAAAGCCATTAGGGTCGCCGACTACTTCAGTGACACTGATAAATTCATTAAGTCTGTGGATATGCTAAGAAGACAGGTTGGTCTTGACCTCCTGGATGAAAGGAAGCGTTATCGCCTCAAGAAACACCTGACAGCCCTGCGTAAAGCAGCAGGGGGAACGCCGGTCAAGCGCGCCCGACAGGAGGAATGAATGGCGGTCGTTCCTCTGCCTGTTTTACCCATTTTTGGGATATTGTTTGAACAGACTGGTATATGACATTTAATTGACTGTAACTGACTGTCACAGAACTGGATCTTTGAATAGGTGGACTGCAGGGACTGCTCTGTGTTGTGTGTGGGGGGGGGGGACATTTCAGTTTGCACTTTTTCCAATATGACACACTTGGAGGAATGATGTTGGTGTGCTTACATTTTTTTGAAGTGTGCAATAAAGGCTTCTTTCAAAGTCAAAAAGTCTCTCTCTCTCTCTCTCAGTGGGCGTGGTCATGAGTGTGAGCTGGGAGCGTGTGACAGCGTGAGTGAGTTGTCTCAAACTTTTCTCTGTCTTTTTGTGTTTAAGGTGTTTTTTTGTTAAATAATCTTAAGTTTCGTTGTTTTCTGTAGCTGGGGTGGGGTAGGTGTTCTGGGAGGGGGGGTTTCTGCTGCCAGCTTTACTGGTCAGCATGGTTTTGGAGCGAGGCTCTGGGTTCGAGAAGCTGATACGCCAGCATGCTGTCAAATTGGACTCAGCTGTCAGCTGCTCAGTGGAAGAATGTAGTCTGGCTGTGGGGGAGTTGGTCGGCTATGAAAGTGTCAAGTCTGCTTCTAGAATGAATAATGCCGCGGTAATTTTCCTGGACAGTGTTGAAAAAGTTAATCAGGTGGTAGAGAGCGGAGTCGTAATTAAAGACACACTGGTTCCTGTTCTGTCTCTGGAAATCCCGCAAAAAGAATCACAATATCAAATGTCCCACTGTTTTTAAAGAATGAGCTGTTGGAGAGGGAGCTGTCGAGATACGGGCAGCTTTTGTCCCCCATTAAACACATCCCTCTCGGCTGTAAGTCCCCGCATTTAAAGCATGTCATGTCTTTTAGACGACAGGTGCTCATGATTTTAAAGAACAGCAAGGAAAGCCTCAACCTCATATTTAAGTACAGCATTGACAGCTTTGATTATACCATCCATGTCACCTCTGATAATATGAAGTGTTTTGGCTGCGGAATGGAGGGGCAGTTGATTCGATCATGCCCTCAGGGAGTGGGGGGTGATCACCCGGGGCCTCGCCTTTGGGCGCCACGGCGGCGGGGCCATCTGGCGACGGGGCGGCTTTGCCGTCCTCCAATGCTGCTGGCGCGGCTGTGCCATTGGGCGCTTCGGCCGAGGCTGCGGGGCCGTCTGGCAGCGGGGTGGCTTTGCCGCCCTCCGCAGCCGGCCTGTCAGTCATAAACAGAACAACAACAAAAGTTAAAGTACATTGCAGGGCTAATGCTCAGACCAACATTGTGGACAAGGGTGAGATTACTGAGAGGGATCACGCTCAGGATCAGACAGATGAGCCAAATGAGACACAGGTAGACGGTGGGACTATAAAGATGAATATAAAACCACAGCACAGGGTGAGTGAAAAACAAGAAGAGACAGCTACCAGGGTGGCTGAGTCCGTGTTGGAGGATGAGGATGATATTGAGATAGATGAAGAGTTAACTAATGTTTCAGTCAAATGGAAGAATTTGGAAAACAAACAGCAGAGGAGTGAAGTAAAAAGGGTTGTCAGAGAAAGTTCTGAGGTTTCTCTATCGCAACCAGATTCTTATGCTGGGTCTGAGATAGAGAGTGATGGTGAAAGCAGCAATGATGTGGCCAGTGGAGGTGGTTACCCCTTCACAAAAATACAGAAGTTTTTGCAGGACACTAAGGGATCCAGGATGGGTAAAGTTGAAAACTTTCCCTGACCTAAAATGTTTTGTTGACTCTGCTCGGGCCTACATGAAAAATAGGGGAGAGTTTGAGCAGGAAAGCTTCACTGATCAGGAGCTCTACAGACTAAAGAAGCTTGTACTAAAAGTTAAGAACCAAATTGCCCAGGATGATTAGTTTTTTATTGCTCATTCTTTCTTTTTTGTTGTATTGGTGTTGCCCTCTTATACACACGTGTAGTTTTAATTTTGGCACACTCAATATCAATGGAGCAAGAGAAATGTCCAAGCGAGCGTATGTTTTTACTCTTGCAGAATGTAAGAAAATTAATGTTCTGTTTGTTCAGGAAACTCATAGTTCTGAGGACAATGCTGCTGACTGGAGGAGGGAATTTCAAGGGGAAGTTATCCTCAGTCACAAAAATAGCAGCAGTGGTGGAGTGGGTATTTTATTTTCTCAAGATTTTATTCCACTTTCTTATGACATTGATGAGATAATTGCAGGCCATATTTTAAAAGTTCAAGCAGTTTTTGAGAATGTGAAAGTTGTTTTTAAAAATGTGTATCCTCCAACCGTAGGCACAGAAAGATTATCCTTTTTAAATATTTTAAATGACACGATCAAAAATTGCAGTAATGATGACTTTTTATTTGTGGGAGGTGATTTTAATTGTACAGAAAATCCTTTCATGGACAGGAATCACCCAGAGCCACATGCTGCATCCAAGGGAAGTCTAAAGGGTCTTATAGAAGCTCATGATCTTTGTGATGTGTGGAGAAATTTTCATGGTAAGGCTAGACAGTACACGTGGAGCCATAGCAAGGACAATATTCCGTTCTTAGCTAGACTAGATAGGGTTTACAGTTTTAAGCACCATTTTAGCATTTTTAAAAGTTCTTTTATAGTCCCTGTTGGCTTTACAGATCACCCTCTGGTTCAGTGTTGTGTTTTTATCAAAAATATAAAGTGCAGTAGTGCATACTGGCATTTTTTTTTTTTTTCCACAATATCTTTATTGAACCTTTTTTTTTTTTTAACAAACATGATACAAACAATCAAACACTAACACTAAAGTACTACAAAAAAAAAAAAATACCCTAAAAACACCAACAACCACCAACAAAATCAAGTCTTCAACAATGCTCCTCTGTTTAGTCTAGACAATCCAATACATTAGTATACATATTATGTTCACCAGTTTGGAATTTACAAGGTCCACACACATCATTCACCTTCTTCTTCAAGAGTTATGTTTAAATTTTTTACATAATCAATAAAAGGTCTCCATATATTCTCAAACACAATTTCCTTTGATTTCAGTATATATGTTATTCTTTCTAATGGAAGGTTTGTTAACATCTGTCTTAACCACTGAGTCACATCTGGTCTATGAGTCTTTTTCCATAATAGTGCAATACATTTTTTGGCATTAAGCAAACTGAGGTCTATGAATGTTCTTTCACTTTTATTGAAATTATGCTTTTCTGGGTACAGACCCAACAAAAACAGTTTAGGATTCAATATGATTTGTTTTGAGATTATTTTTTCAATTGTTACCCTCACCTCCTCCCAAAACATTCTTATTAATCTACATTCCCATAAACAATGAAATAGGGTTCCTTTACTTTCCATGCATTTTGTGCATGTATCTGGTATATTTTTGTTATATCTATTTAACTCCTCCGGTGTAACATACATCCGCATTAACCATTTGAAATGTATCAATTTAAGGCGTGCATTTATTGATTTGGTTTGAGCTTCTGTACAAGCCAATTCCCATTGTTCCTCTGAAATTTCAATTTGCAGATCTTCTTTCCAGTAGTTTAATCTTTTCAGTGAATTTTCACTTGAAGATAGTGTCAATGAGTTATAAAACTCTGAAATAATACCCTTTCTTTTACTATCTTTCATCATCATTTTTTCCAAGGATGAATAAATAGGTTGAGTGAGAGCTTTATTTTGATTTGATCGAATAAAGTTTCTAAGTTGAAGATATTTAAAAAAGCATACTGGCATTTTAACACATCACTTTTATCGGATAATAGTTTTAAAACTGCTTTTATGTTTTTTTTGGAGTAATTTTAAATGAACAAAATCAAATTTTAGTTCTTTGCAGCAGTGGTGGGATGTAGGGAAGAGTCAAATAAAGAATCTGTGCCTACAGTATACTCACAATGTCTCTGGAGACTTGGCCAGGTCTGTCAGGGACCTGGAGAGAGAAGTAGTGGAGCTGCAGTCTTTGGCAGGCTCCACAGGAGAAAGCGGACATTTTGAGGCCCTCAATGGCAAAAAGTCTGTTTTAACTGACTTACTGGGCGTGGCCACTAGGGGCGCTGTGGTACGCAATAGGTTCCAGAACATCGCACTAATGGATGCTCCATCTCATTTTTTCTTTGGTTTGGAGAGGAAGAATGGTCAGAGGAGGATGATCCACTCTCTCAGCTCCGAAGATGGGCGGCTGATCCATGAGTCTGCAGAGATCCGTCGCTTTGCAGCTGCTTTCTATAAAGATCTCTTTAACGAGTTGAACTCGGGAGATTCCACGGACGGTCACGTCTGTGCGTCTTAGTGCGTCTCAGTGCGCACTGAAAAAAAAAGCTGTATTTCCGGTCTTCCAGTACAGACACAGCCGTAAACAGAAAGCCAAAGGAGTGTTTGATTGGTTTAGAATGAGATTGACATCTCATTCGACCAACAAGAGCCTTGATTTGGGTTTTTAAACCTTGAATAACCAATGATCGTAAACCTAGCAAGAAGTATCTGCCCATCAACGACCGCGAATACAACGAGCCAATTGAAGCCGAGTAATCTGACGATGGACGTGTCGTTTAGCCAATCAATTTCTGACTTCAATGACATCCTACATGCCTAGTTCAGTGTTTATATTTCCGGTAAAATACCATGCGTTCTCGTGCGTAAAATCTCTTTTCACTCCGCCGCTGTGTGACGCGCAGTCCGTTGTGATACTGTGCAGAAGGGTCAGGGTAAGATTAGCCATTATTTTACTTGTTTTGAAAAATGGTTCACAAAATAAACTGAAAGGGCCTGCATGAAATCGTAGATGGCTTGACCGGGTCGGGTGACTAGATGATGGATCAGTAAACAACAGAGGTTTCCGTTGATCATATAATATAATATATGGCATATATTGATAATAGCTGATGATCGTCACACGCCAGTGGACAATACCAGCGATAGTGCAGTTGTGGACAGGTAAGTCTTATAATCTAAATTATTCTTTATTGATAAAAATAACTTTTGACCAATTGCGGTAATTACAAGGGTCCCGCATGGCGACGTTTTTGTGTGCGCCGTGGGGGGCGGGGTATTTGTTACTGTGTATATTGCAGAAAAGTTTAATAATAATAAAAAATTTAATAATAATAATAATTTAATAATAATAATAAATTTAATAATAATAAAAATTTAATAATTTTTTTGCATAAATTTTATTTCACTGTAGGCTATTTTTTCCTGTAAAAAAAAAAGGAACTGTGCTGTGTATGTCTGGGTTGTTACCCCTTGGTTTTACTGTGCAAACTGCTGAGATAGTGAACTCTGGAACACAGTTTTCCAGTTTGAACTGTGCCAGTTTTGGCACAGTTCAAGAACGCCTTGTTACAACCTGAGAAAAAAGCTGTGTAATATATTTTTTTTCCACAATATCTTTATTGAACCTTTTTTTTTTTTTTTTTAACAAACATGATACAAACAATCAAACACTAACACTAAAGTACTACAAAAAAAAAAAAAAAATGCACTAAAAACACCAACAACCACCAACAAAATCAAGTCTTCAACAATGCTCCTCTGTTTAGTCTAGACAATCCAATACATAAGTATACATATTATGTTCACCAGTTTGGAATTTACAAGGTCCACACACATCATTCACCTTCTTCTTCAAGAGTTATGTTTAAATTTTTTACATAATCAATAAAAGGTCTCCATATATTCTCAAACACAATTTCCTTTGATTTCAGTATATATGTTATTCTTTCTAATGGAAGGTTTGTTAACATCTGTCTTAACCACTGAGTCACATCTGGTCTATGAGTCTTTTTCCATAATAGTGCAATACATTTTTTGGCATTAAGCAAACTGAGGTCTATGAATGTTCTTTCACTTTTATTAAAATTATGCTTTTCTGGGTACAGACCCAACAAAAACAGTTTAGGATTCAATATGATTTGTTTTGAGATTATTTTTTCAATTGTTACCCTCACCTCTTCCCAAAACATTCTTATTAATCTACATTCCCATAAACAATGAAATAGGGTTCCTTTACTTTCCATGCATTTTGTGCATGTATCTGGTATATTTTTGTTATATCTATTTAACTCCTCCGGTGTAACATACATCCGCATTAACCATTTGAAATGTATCAATTTAAGGCGTACATTTATTGATTTGGTTTGAGCTTCTGTACAAGCCAATTCCCATTGTTCCTCTGAAATTTCAATTTGCAGATCTTCTTTCCAGTAGTTTAATCTTTTCAGTGAATTTTCACTTGAAGATAGTGTCAATGAGTTATAAAACTCTGAAATAATACCCTTTCTTTTACTATCTTTCATCATCATTTTTTCCAAGGATGAATAAATAGGTCGAGTGAGAGCTTTATTTTGATTTGATCGAATAAAGTTTCTAAGTTGAAGATATTTAAAAAAATGTGTTCTATTGAGATTAAATTTGATCCTCAGCTCTTCAAAAGACATTATGTTGTCTGCACATGGCAAATATAAATCCTGAATCTTTTGTATCCCTTTTAAATTCCATACTTTAAATACAGCGTCCGCTCTCCCTGGTTTAAAATATTGATTACCCCATATTGGACTAAATTGTGACAGTAACTGTGGTTCTTTTAAATAGTTTTTAGCTTCACACCATATTTTGATCATATGCTTTACAAATGGATTTTTAACTTGTTTTTGTAATTTTTTTGCCGAATCTGAGTATATGAATATGGGAAGAGGTAAAGGTAAATTGTATGATTCCATTTCAGTCCAGTGAGGGAGATCATTTGATGAAAAATAATATGTCATAGACCTCAGTTGTGCCGACCAATAATACAACATAAAATTTGGACATTTCAGACCTCCACGATCAAATGGTAAATATAATAAAGACAGACGTAATCTAGCCCTCCTGTTGTTCCATATAAATTCCACTAACTTTTTTTTTATTCTTGAGAATAGATCTAAAGGTGGTGATAAGGGAATGTATTGAAATAAATAAAGTATTTTAGGTAAAATATTACTTTTAAGTATATTGATTCTCCCGATCATCGACATTGGTAGTGACATCCATCTCTGAGTTAACTCACTGATATCTGACATTAAGGCTTCATAGTTGACACTGGCGACTGATTCTAGCTTAGGCATAATTTGGATTCCTAAATATTTAAACTGATTTACAACATTGAATTGATTTACCTCAGGGGCTGGGTAATTTCTCTGGGTCTCATTTAGCATTAATATTGAAGATTTAGTTTTATTTATTTTATATCCTGATATTTCCCCAAAATTCTTTATTAAATTCAACAAGGTTGGAATTGATTTTTTTAGATTCGACATAAACAAAATTATATCATCGGCGTACAGGGAGATTTTATGTTCTGTTGGTCCAACTTTAATTCCATATATTTGTGAATGTAAACGTATCGCTATCGCTAAAGGTTCAATTGCCATAGTAAACAGTAAAGGTGAGAGTGGACAGCCTTGTCGACATCCTCTATTGATTTTTATTGGTTTTGAAATATTGTTATTTGTTAGGATTTCTGCTGTAGCATTATTGTATATTATTTGAACCCATTTTATGAAATTATTTCCAAGTCCAAACCTTTGTAGGACTTCAAAAAGAAAGGGCCATTCAACTCTATCAAAGGCCTTTTCGGCGTCCAATGATAGGAGAGCTGTATCCGGTGCTTCTTTATTAAAATAGATAATATTAAATAGTCTTCTTACATTATGGAAGCCTTGTCTACCCTTTATAAAGCCATTCTGATCTCGATTAATAATATTTGGTAAAATTTCTTGTATTCGTCTTGCTAAAATTTTACAGATTATCTTAAGGTCGGCGTTTAATAGGCTTATTGGTCTCATATTTTCACATTTATTAGAGGGCTTACCTGGTTTTGGCAGCAGTATAATTAAGGCATTATTTATGTATGATGGTAAATTATTATTTTGAAATGCTTCTAAAACCATTTCCAAAAAAGGTTTTATTAATTTATTCTTAAATTTTTTATAAAGGTCAACTGGAAGACCATCTGGTCCTGCACTTTTTCCTGATTTCATATTATCAATGGCTAGCCCAACTTCTTCTTGACTAATTTTAGACTCCAATATCTCCCTGTTTTCATTTGGAATACACGGTATAGATAGTTCGTTCAAAAACCCATTTAGTTTTGTTAAATCAGGTTCATTTTTGGTATCATATAATTTTTCATAGTAATCTCTAAAGGCTCTATTAATTTCTAAAGGATCTATAACTACCTGTCCTTTACTTATAATACTGGTAATTGGTGTTTTAATTTCCAATTGTTTAATCTGCCATGCTAATAATTTTCCTGATTTTTCACCTTGTTCATAAAAAGATTGTTTCAATCTTAGAAGACTCGAGGCAGCTCTATTCGCTGATTTTTTGTCGTATTCAGCTCTCAAAATCAGTAGTTCATTCTCCAACCATGGGTCACTTCCTGCATACACTTTTTCCTGAAGATTTTTTATTTTATGTTCCAATTTAGCTCTCTCCTCTCGAGTCTTCTTAGATTTTGATCCTGTATAACTAATAATATGCCCCCTAATAAAAGCTTTGAAAGCCTCCCACTTTACACATGCTGATGTTTGTGTAGTATTGATGTCAAAGAACTCGTCTATCTGTTTTTCTATATACTTGACAAATTCCTCATCCTGAAGCCATTTATGCTGAAATTGCCATCTACCTGATTCCTTTGTCAATTTTTTATCTACATATATTAGACAACAGGGTGCATGATCAGAGATCACGATGTTATCATAAAAGCAGTTTTGAATCTTGGACCTTAATTCTGTGGAAATCAAAAAATAATCAATACGTGAGAATGTCTTGTGGGTACTGGAATAACAAGAATAGGCTTTAACTTGTGGTTTCATTTCTCTCCATATATCTAACAATCTCAATTCTTTCATAAAATGATTAATAGTCATCCTACATCCAATGTGCGTACAATCCAGTCCTGTTGATCTATCCACACCTGGATTCAATGTACAATTAAAATCCCCTGCTATTATATGTTGCCCTGTAAGTGATGATAAGATGAGAAATAAATTAGCAAAGAACTTCTGATCATCTATATTGGGACCATATAAGTTCACAAGATTTATATTTTCTAATAGCAAAGAACCTTGAATGATTACATATCTTCCAAATTTGTCTCCAATTACATTTTTCACTTGAAAAGGAACTGATTTATGTATGAGAGTCATAACTCCCCTGGCTCGGGATGAAAATGAAGAGGTGAATACACTTCCCTGCCATCTACTCCTAATTCTTTTAACATCCTCCTCTATCAGATGAGTTTCTTGTAAAAACACAATTCTTGAACCCATGTCCTTTATTTTATTCATAACTTGTTTAAGTTTTTTTAAATTTTGTAGACCTCTGCAATTCCATGAAGTTAAATTAAGATTAACACTTTGGTCCATGATCAATAGAGAGTTTGGGATTACCTTGCAGTGTAAACATGCTCATACAGAGAAGCAAAAACATGAGTGGTTGAACATTCATCCTACAAACTACACACAAACAAATTTCCCCTTCCCACACTTGTGGCAAACCCCCCAAAATCAAAAGAAAAATTCTGTCTCCCGATATAGCCATCGACCGTTCCACACCCACGTGGAACAGCCTAAGCCACTCCTTCTTCATCCTCCCAATCACCCTAACTCTACTGCTTTTAATGACGTAACATTAACTCTCCTCTGTAGTTTTCCAACTTAACTCCAAAATTTTTAACAACTTTGTACATCATAGTTTTTTTTTTTGTTTGTTTTGTTTTTGTTTTGTTTTTTTTTTAATATATAATACAATCTATATTTTGTAAACTTACTATTTACTTCAAGTCAGTCAGATGCCTGTGCAAATGCTTAATTATTCTACCTTATATTTTGTTCATGCTTAGCTCCCACCAGTCTCTTCTTCTTCTTTGATCTTCTTGATGAACTCCTGCGCCTCCTCTGGGGTCTTGAAGATGTGGGTTCTGCCCTCATACGTGGTCAGCAGTCTCGCAGGATAGATTACACCATGACGAATCCCAAGGTTGCGCAGCTCCTTACGTACGGGATCAAACTGCTTCCTCAATTGCTGGATTCCTGTGGCCAAATCTGGGTAGAACCGCACCTGCTGGTCCTGGTGTTTAATCTCTCCTTTTTTAGCTCGTGCAGCGTTGAAGATCTTCATCCTGTCTCTGTTGTTAAGAAACTTCATAATTAAGATCCTCGGCGGTCCCTTATCTCTCCGTGGGCCAATGCGATGTGCTTTTTCCAGAACCACTGCTGATTGCAACTCCTCGCTGCCCAGCACCTCCGGAATCCACTTTTCCAGAAAGGAACATACGTCCCGACCTTCTGATTCCTCTGGAAGACCCACCAGCCTCAAATTATTCTGTCTCGACCGAGATTCCAAATCCAAAATATTATCTTCCAGAGATTTATTTTTTTTTTCCAAAGTGCGCACCTTTAATTGAAGACGGGTGACGTCATCTTCAGCACTAGCGAGACGGAGCTCCATCTGCGCCGTTCGTTCTACACAGTCACCCAATTCCTTTCTTATTCCTTCCAACGCTGTCATAATCCCATCAAATCTAGAGGAAAAGTCCGCTCTCATTGAACTCATGGCAGCCATCAGCGCATCTGCGCCATTCCCCGCAGAAATCGCAGCGTTGCCAGCCTCCTCCGCCATATATGGAGCCCTGTTTGCTGCGTCACAGACCTGAAAGTCCGTTAATTTGGACTGTTTCGGCGGCTCGCTTTTTCCTTTTCCTGGTTTTCCAGCCTTAGGCTTCGCCGACATATCCTCGCCCAAACGCTGGGATACGTTCTGTCCCAAATGAGAGAGTTATTTGCCGATTTTTTTTTCTCCAGGAGCAGAGCAGAGCGAGACACGTCCGTCCTACGTGGCAGCCATAACCGGAAGTCGCTGTGTAATATATTAATTTTTTGTGGTATTGTTACAAAATTTTGACCTGAGCTTGAAAACACTTGGTTCTACATTTCTGTTGTTTTCCAGCAAGTTTCACACAGCTGTATGTTATTTGCAAGCATTTGTATCTAAAAAAAAAAAACACCCAGGCGAACTTTATTTTCTTCAAATTCAGTATGTTTAGATGATTGTTACTCAGTGGCAAAGAAATTATGACTGTTTTGCCAAAAAATTCAGTGTTTTCTTTTAAATGAGACCAACCCCATGAAGATGCTGCAAAGGGTTGAAGAACAGCTTTTGATTTACTTTGGGCATGTTATTTTTAGGCGTTTTTAGGGAAGTTGAACAGAGTTCAACAGGTTAAGAAAGAGTTTGTTGAGAAACCGCATGTGCTGAGTCATTTTTTGACAGACTTGCCGAAGGTGATGGCTAGTATGAATGCAGAGCTGGAGAGCGAGATCACTCAGCAAGAACTAGCAGTGGCTGTCCAATCTCTTCAGTGTGGAAAAGTCCAAGAGATAGATGGTCTACCATCGGAGTTCCACAAGATGTTTTGATCTGAGATCTGTGAGGACTTGCTGGAAGTACTGTCCGACAGTCTGTGGAAGGGTCACCTGCCCCTAAGTTGTAGGAGAGCAGTCCTCACCCTCCTTCCCAAAAAAAGGTGACTTGAAAGACATTAAAAACTGGCGTCCAGTGGCCCTCCTCTGTACTGACTACAAAATTCTCTCCAAAGTGTTGGCTAACAGACTGAAGAAGGTGATGGAGAAGGTCATACATGTAGACCAGACCTACTGTGTACCTGGTAGGTTGGTTACAGACAACATTTTTTTAATTTGTGATGCTTTGGACCTTTCCAGTTCATTGGTCCAGGAACTTGGTCTCATTTCAATACACCAAGAAAAGGCGTTTGACCAAGTTGAACATCCATACCTTGGCAGACACAAGAAGCCTTTGGTTTCAGCTCAGGGTTCATCGCCAAGATCCAGGCCTTGTATAGAGACATTGAGAGTATTCTTAAGATTAATGGTGGTTTGAGCGCTCCTTTCAAAGTTGAGAGGGGTGTCCGACAGGGTTGCCCCCTCTTAGGTATGCTGTACTCTCTTGCCATCGAGCCCCTCCTTGTGATGGCCCACTCTGTGTCATTATCTCCCACAGCTGTGCGCACACCGGCTCTTCATCACACTCGGGCTATTTATTCCGCTCTACCTTCAGATCGGCACGGAGCCGTCCGTCTCCCTGGCTGAAGAAGCCCTACTCTCATCATCCTTGTGAATCTTCCTGCCTTCGCTGTGCTGTCTAAGCCTCCTTGCCTCAGCCTCATCCTACTGGAAGGATCATCCTCGCTCACTAAGTAAGCAATTCTTTCTCACCTGTTCCTTCATTGGTCCCCTGTGCACAGGCAGAGTTCCGTGGTGGTGGAACCGTTCCTCCTGGTGGCGGACCTGGCCTCGCTCGCCTCGCTTTCCCCAGCTGGTCCAGCTCTCACCAGCTGCGTCGTGACGACAGGCGCTGTCCTCTTGGCTGTAGCCTCTGGGCCGACCTGAGTGCATCTGCTGCTCTGCAATAGGTTGCCAGGTTGTACGGCGCTCTGCTCACCCCCGGCTACGATGTCACTGCAGACATACACATTCACTAGCACATACACAACACGCACACAGAGACACACACCCTAATTCTTCAATAAAGATAATTGAATCCACTTCCAAGCCTGTGTCTGTTCCCTGGGTCTGTCAAAAATGTAAGTACGGCTCCGTCAGAATGACCCAGCGGACAGCGCGCTAGCGCGCCGAGTTAACAACTTAGAGGCTCGAGTGGACGAGTTAGCTTACCAGCAACAGGTCATCTTAACACAGCTGGTTCAGATTAACAGTCGGTTGGATCGTCTTGCGGGGCAGCAGGCGTTCCCACCGGCTCCTAGTAGCGCCCCGGCTCCCGCTAGCTCACCACCTAGCCAGGCTAGCCAGGCTCCCCCATCCCGGCTAACGCCAGTCCCTACTCCCACTCGTTTTAGTGGTAAGCTAGGGGAGGCCAGAGGGTTTTTACTCCAGTGTGAGATAGTCTTCCAACGGGTCCCTGGTGACTTCCCCACTGACCACAGCCACATTGGTTACGTGGCCAACCTGTTAGAAGGGCGAGCTCTCGCCTGGGCCTATGCGGTTATGGCGAGAGCGAGCTACGCTAACCTAACCTACAGCCAGTTTGTCAGTGAATTCAACAAGGTGTTCGACCACTCCAACCGCGATAACGTGCGCACCACCCAGCTATTAAACCTAAGACAAGGAAGCAGGTCCGTGGCGGACTATGCCGTCGATTTCCGGGTGGTGGCTGCGGAGGTGGGATGGGAGGACGCCTCGTTGTGTAGCATATTTACGAGGAGTCTTAGCCTTAGCCTGCGGGATGAGCTGGCCTGCTTAGAGAAGCCTGAAAGATTGACTGAGCTTATTTCCTTCGCTATCAACCTCGATAATAGGCTAAGGGAGCGGGCAGCCGAGCGTAGGACTTCCCGTCGCTCAGGCGCCCAGTTTCGCCGCTTCCCCCAGTCCCCTCTGTTGGCCCTGCCTTCCCTAGATCAGCTGAATGCTCCAGAGCCTATGGTAGTAGGGCAGATGAAGCTACCATTGGTGGACAAGCAGCGGCGCCGGGAGCTTGGATTATGCCTTTACTGCGGTAGTGAGGAGCATGAGGTGGCATCCTGCCCCATTCGGCCAAAAAAGGGAGTCTGTGCATCGCAGTAGGGGGACTCACGGACTTGCCTCAGCCTAATCCCCTCTCCAAGTGCTTGCTGCCCATTAGATTTATTCACAATCAAACTGAATTTGTCACACACGCATTAGTTGACTCGGGGGCTGAGCAGAGCTTCATCTCGGGGGAACTGACAACCCGGCTGGGGCTCCCTTGCCGACCACTTAAGACCCCCCTGAAGCTCATCGCCCTGTCTAAAGCCCCCCTGGCAGTGGTGTCTACACAAACCGCCCCGGTGTCAGTCATCATCTCCGGAAATCATAGGGAGGACCTTAGCTTGTTCGTCCTGCCGGTTTCGGCCTCTCCAGTCATCCTGGGTTACCCCTGGCTCCGGCTTCACAACCCCACTATTGACTGGCGCACGGGGAATGTGGGGTTTTGGAGCTCCTTCTGCCTCAGTGCTTGCTTGCAATCCACCACATGCTTGCCATCCGTGTCCCTGACTACACCCGTCACCCCGCCTCCTGATCTGTCCGGGGTCCCGCCAGAGTATCAAGACCTGGGGGCAGTTTTCAGTAAATCCCAGGCACTGCCCCCCCCCCCCCAACGCCCATATGACTGCGCTATCAACCTCCAGGCTGGAGCCCCGCTGCTGTCGAGCCGCCTCTACAGCCTGTCTACTCCGGAGCGGGAAGTGATGGAGACCTATATCAAGGAGTCGCTCAGCTCAGGCATCATCCGCCCCTCGTCCTCGGCGGTGGGGTGTGTTTTTTTCTTCGTTGGGAGAAAGGATGGCTCCCTGAGGCCGTGCATTGACTTTCATGCTCTTAATGACATCACCGTCAAGGACAAGTACACTCTTCCGCTGATGGACACGGCGTTCTACTCTCTCCAGGGGGCCTCCTGGTTCACCAAACTGGACCTCCGCAACGCGTACCATTTGGTGCAGATCAGGGAGGGGGACGAATGGAAGACGGATTTTCGGACCCCAAGCGGGCATTTTGAGTATCTGGTGATGCCATTTGGGTTGACCTACGCTCTGGCCGTCTTCCAGTGCCTGATCAATGATGTGCTACAAGACTTCTTGGGGTCGTTCGTCTTCGTGTACCTGGATGACATCCTGATCTTCTCCCAATCGCTGGACGAACATCGGGTACACATGCGGCGGGTTTTGCAACGACTCTTGAAGAACAAGCTTTTTGTTAAAGCTGAGAAATGTGAATTCCACGCCTCTAAGACGTCATTCCTTGGCTTTATCATTTCCCATAACCAGATCATCCCGGATCCCGGGAAGGTGAAGGCGGTGGTGGACTCCCCCCCCCCCACCTCCTCTAGGAAGCAGCTCCAACAATTCCTGGGGTTCGCCAATTTTTACCGCCACTTTGTTAAGAGTTACAGTGTCGTTGCTCTTACCCTTACCCGTCTCACTTCCCCTAAGGTGGTGTTCCGGTGGACGGAGGAGGCTGCAGTGGCGTTCGCCAAACTTAAAACTGAATTTTCTTCCTCTCCTATTCTGACGCAGGTGGACCCCGCTCTTCAGTGCCTGGTTGAGGTGGACGCCTTGGACTCGGGGGTGGGAGCCGTGCTGTCCCAGCGTTCTCTGGTGGATGGGGTGATCCGCCCTTGTGCGTTCTTCTCCCGCCGCCTGTCTCCGGCGGAGAAGAATTATGACATCGGCGATAGGGAGCTCCGGGCAGTTAAACTCGCGCTGGAGGAGTGGCATCACTGGTTGGAGGGGGCCGTCCAACCCTTTATCGACTGGACGGACCATAAGAATTTGGAGTACCTCAGGACGGCCAAGCGCCTGAACACCCGCCAAGCCCGCTGGCCCCTGTTCTTTGGACGTTTCAATTTTACCATCACCTACCACCCCGGGGCCAAGAACACGAAGCCGGTTGCCCTGTCCCGACAGTTCGCCTGGGACACTGCGGAGGTGTCCGACCATCCCATCCTTCCTTCATCATGCATCATGGGCACCCTCTCGTGGGGCATCAAAGGGAGGGTCTTGAGGGCACAGGAAGCTAAACCGGACATGGGCGGGGGGCCAGCGGGTAAGCTGTTCGTCCCTTCCTCTGTTTGGGGTGAAGTGATTCACTGGGCCCACTCCTCCAGACTCTTGTGCCACCTGGGAAGGGCTCACACAGTGGAGATTCTCCTGAGGACGTTCTGGTGGCCATCGCTCCGGAGGGACATCGCCGAATACATCCGCGCCTGTCCTCCGTGTGCCACCGGCAAGACATCTTCCTCTCCTCCTGCTGGTTTGCTCCATCCTTTCCCTACTCCCGGCAGACCCTGGTCACACATTGCCTTAGATTTTGTCACCGGCCTCCCTCCATCTAATTGGCATACCGCCATCCTCACGATTGTCGACTGCTTCTCGAAGGCCGCCCACTTTATTCCTCTGCAGGGGCTGCCTACGGCAAGAGACACGGCGGATCTGCTCGTTCAACATGTCATGAGGCTGCATGGGATTACCGTGGACATAGTCTCTGATCGGGGTCCCCAGTTCGTGTCCCGGGTGTGGAAGTCATTTTGTAATGCTCTGGGGGCTATGGTGAGCCTGTCCTCTGGCTAACACCCGCAGAGTAATGGACAGTGTGAGCAAGGGAACCAGGAGCTGGAGGCTGCGCTGCGCTGTGTCGTCGCTGCTAATCCTGTGTCTTGGAGCACCCACCTCCCGTGGATCGAGTACGTTCACAACTCCACCGTGTCCTCAGCGATCAGCATGTCCCCCTTCGAAGCCTCCCTGGGTTACAATCCTCCGCTATTCCCCGAGGAGGAGGGGGACATCGCAGTGCCATCCATCCGTGTCCACCTGAGGCGTTGTCATCGGCTGTGGAGGGCGACCTGACTGGCACTTCGGCGCACGGCTGACCGCAATTCCAGGACCGCTAATCGCCGTAGGAGGCCGGCCCCGTTCTACCAGGTGGGCCAGAAGGTTTGGCTGTCCACCCGACACATTAACCTTAAGGCAGAGAAGAGAAAGTTGTTCCTACGTTTCATCGGCCCTTTCTCTATTGTTTGGATCATTAGTCCCGTGGCTGTGCGCCTGGCTCTCCCCCCCTCCCTCCGTATTTGTCCAACGTTTCATGTGTCCCAAGTTAAGCCTTTTTTTTCCAGCCCTCTCTGTCCCCCTCCCAGGTCTCCACCTCCACCAGTGGTGACTGACGGAGACCCAGCGTGGAAGGTCAACACCATCCTGGACGTCCGCCGCTGGGGTCGTGGCCTGCAGTA
Organism: Pholidichthys leucotaenia; assembly: GCA_020510985.1. Lineage (NCBI taxonomy): Eukaryota > Metazoa > Chordata > Actinopteri > Cichliformes > Pholidichthyidae > Pholidichthys > Pholidichthys leucotaenia. Next base: position 184,123,305 of record CM035840.1, on the reverse strand, counting down.
TCTGGTGGACTGGGAGGGGTATGGCCCAGAGTGGAGGTCCTGGGTGCGTCCGTCCTTCGTGTTGGATAAACAACTCATCAGGGACTTCACCAAACGCACCCAGGCAGGCTGGATCAGGCGCCGGGAGGCACTTCTCGGGGGGGGGGGTACTGTGATGGCCCGCTTTGTGTCATTATCTCCCACAGCTGCGCGCACACCGGCTCTTCATCACACTCGGGCTATTTATTCCGCTCTACCTTCAGATCGGCACGGAGCCGTCTGTCTCCCTGGCTGAAGAAGCCCTACTCTCGTCATCCTTGTGAATCTTCCTGCCTTCGCTGTGCTGTCTAAGCCTCCTTGCCTCAGCCTCATCCTACTGGAAGGATCATCCTCGCTCACTAAGTAAGCAATTCTTTCTCACCTGTTCCTTCATTGGTCCCCTGTGCACAGGCAGAGTTCCGTGGTGGTGGAACCGTTCCTCCTGGTGGCGGACCTGGCCTCGCTCGCCTCGCTTTCACCAGCTGGTCTAGCTCTCACCAGCTGCGTCGTGACGACAGGCGCTGTCCTCCTGGCTGTAGCCTCTGGGCCGACCTGAGTGCATCTGCTGCTCTGCAATAGGTTGCCAGGTTGTACGGCGCTCTGCTCACCCCCGGCTACGATGTCACTGCAGACATACACATTCACTAGCACATACACAACACGCACACAGAGACACACACCCTAATTCTTCAATAAAGATAATTGAATCCACTTCCAAGCCTGTGTCTGTTCCCTGGGTCTGTCAAAAATGTAAGTACGGCTCCGTCAGAATGACCCAGCGGACAGCGCGCTAGCGCGCCGAGTTAACAACTTAGAGGCTCGAGTGGACGAGTTAGCTTACCAGCAACAGGTCATCTTAACACAGCTGGTTCAGATTAACAGTCGGTTGGATCGTCTTGCGGGGCAGCAGGCGTTCCCACCGGCTCCTAGTAGCGCCCCGGCTCCCGCTAGCTCACCACCTAGCCAGGCTAGCCAGGCTCCCCCATCCCGGCTAACGCCAGTCCCTACTCCCACTCGTTTTAGCGGTAAGCTAGGGGAGGCCAGAGGGTTTTTACTCCAGTGTGAGATAGTCTTCCAACGGGTCCCTGGTGACTTCCCCACTGACCACAGCCACATTGGTTACGTGGCCAACCTGTTAGAAGGGCGAGCTCTCGCCTGGGCCTATGCGGTTATGGCGAGAGCGAGCTACGCTAACCTAACCTACAGCCAGTTTGTCAGTGAATTCAACAAGGTGTTCGACCACTCCAACCGCGATAACGTGCGCACCACCCAGCTATTAAACCTAAGACAAGGAAGCAGGTCCGTGGCGGACTATGCCGTCGATTTCCGGGTCGTGGCTGCGGAGGTGGGATGGGAGGACGCCTCGTTGTGTAGCATATTTACGAGGAGTCTTAGCCTTAGCCTGCGGGATGAGCTGGCCTGCTTAGAGAAGCCTGAAAGATTGACTGAGCTTATTTCCTTCGCTATCAACCTCGATAATAGGCTAAGGGAGCGGGCAGCCGAGCGTAGGACTTCCCGTCGCTCAGGCGCCCAGTTTCGCCGCTTCCCCCAGTCCCCTCTGTTGGCCCTGCCTTCCCTAGATCAGCTGAATGCTCCAGAGCCTATGGTAGTAGGGCAGATGAAGCTACCATTGGTGGACAAGCAGCGGCGCCGGGAGCTTGGATTATGCCTTTACTGCGGTAGTGAGGAGCATGAGGTGGCATCCTGCCCCATTCGGCCAAAAAAGGGAGTCTGTGCATCGCAGTAGGGGGACTCACGGACTTGCCTCAGCCTAATCCCCTCTCCAAGTGCTTGCTGCCCATTAGATTTATTCACAATCAAACTGAATTTGTCACACACGCATTAGTTGACTCGGGGGCTGAGCAGAGCTTCATCTCGGGGGAACTGACAACCCGGCTGGGGCTCCCTTGCCGACCACTTAAGACCCCCCTGAAGCTCATCGCCCTGTCTAAAGCCCCCCTGGCAGTGGTGTCTACACAAACCGCCCCGGTGTCAGTCATCATCTCCGGAAATCATAGGGAGGACCTTAGCTTGTTCGTCCTGCCGGTTTCGGCCTCTCCAGTCATCCTGGGTTACCCCTGGCTCCGGCTTCACAACCCCACTATTGACTGGCGCACGGGGAATGTGGGGTTTTGGAGCTCCTTCTGCCTCAGTGCTTGCTTGCAATCCACCACATGCTTGCCATCCGTGTCCCTGACTACACCCGTCACCCCGCCTCCTGATCTGTCCGGGGTCCCGCCAGAGTATCAAGACCTGGGGGCAGTTTTCAGTAAATCCCAGGCACTGCCCCCCCCCCCCAACGCCCATATGACTGCGCTATCAACCTCCAGGCTGGAGCCCCGCTGCTGTCGAGCCGCCTCTACAGCCTGTCTACTCCGGAGCGGGAAGTGATGGAGACCTATATCAAGGAGTCGCTCAGCTCAGGCATCATCCGCCCCTCGTCCTCGGCGGTGGGGTGTGTTTTTTTCTTCGTTGGGAGAAAGGATGGCTCCCTGAGGCCGTGCATTGACTTTCATGCTCTTAATGACATCACCGTCAAGGACAAGTACACTCTTCCGCTGATGGACACGGCGTTCTACTCTCTCCAGGGGGCCTCCTGGTTCACCAAACTGGACCTCCGCAACGCGTACCATTTGGTGCAGATCAGGGAGGGGGACGAATGGAAGACGGATTTTCGGACCCCAAGCGGGCATTTTGAGTATCTGGTGATGCCATTTGGGTTGACCTACGCTCTGGCCGTCTTCCAGTGCCTGATCAATGATGTGCTACAAGACTTCTTGGGGTCGTTCGTCTTCGTGTACCTGGATGACATCCTGATCTTCTCCCAATCGCTGGACGAACATCGGGTACACATGCGGCGGGTTTTGCAACGACTCTTGAAGAACAAGCTTTTTGTTAAAGCTGAGAAATGTGAATTCCACGCCTCTAAGACATCATTCCTTGGCTTTATCATTTCCCATAACCAGATCATCCCGGATCCCGGGAAGGTGAAGGCGGTGGTGGACTCCCCCCCCCCCCACCTCCTCTAGGAAGCAGCTCCAACAATTCCTGGGGTTCGCCAATTTTTACCGCCACTTTGTTAAGAGTTACAGTGTCGTTGCTCTTACCCTTACCCGTCTCACTTCCCCTAAGGTGGTGTTCCGGTGGACGGAGGAGGCTGCAGTGGCGTTCGCCAAACTTAAAACTGAATTTTCTTCCTCTCCTATTCTGACGCAGGTGGACCCCGCTCTTCAGTGCCTGGTTGAGGTGGACGCCTCGGACTCGGGGGTGGGAGCCGTGCTGTCCCAGCGTTCTCTGGTGGATGGGGTGATCCGCCCTTGTGCGTTCTTCTCCCGCCGCCTGTCTCCGGCGGAGAAGAATTATGACATCGGTGATAGGGAGCTCCGGGCAGTTAAACTCGCGCTGGAGGAGTGGCATCACTGGTTGGAGGGGGCCGTCCAACCCTTTATCGACTGGACGGACCATAAGAATTTGGAGTACCTCAGGACGGCCAAGCGCCTGAACACCCGCCAAGCCCGCTGGCCCCTGTTCTTTGGACATTTCAATTTTACCATCACCTACCGCCCCGGGGCCAAGAACACGAAGCCGGTTGCCCTGTCCCGACAGTTCGCCTGGGACACTGCGGAGGTGTCCGACCATCCCATCCTTCCTTCATCATGCATCATGGGCACCCTCTCGTGGGGCATCAAAGGGAGGGTCTTGAGGGCACAGGAAGCTAAACCGGACATGGGCGGGGGGCCAGCGGGTAAGCTGTTCGTCCCTTCCTCTGTTTGGGGTGAAGTGATTCACTGGGCCCACTCCTCCAGACTCTTGTGCCACCTGGGAAGGGCTCACACAGTGGAGATTCTCCTGAGGACGTTCTGGTGGCCATCGCTCCGGAGGGACATCACCGAATACATCCGCGCCTGTCCTCCGTGTGCCACCGGCAAGACATCTTCCTCTCCTCCTGCTGGTTTGCTCCATCCTTTCCCTACTCCCGGCAGACCCTGGTCACACATTGCCTTAGATTTTGTCACCGGCCTCCCTCCATCTAATTGGCATACCGCCATCCTCACGATTGTCGACTGCTTCTCGAAGGCCGCCCACTTTATTCCTCTGCAGGGGCTGCCTACGGCAAGAGACACGGCGGATCTGCTCGTTCAACATGTCATGAGGCTGCATGGGATTACCGTGGACATAGTCTCTGATCGGGGTCCCCAGTTCGTGTCCCGGGTGTGGAAGTCATTTTGTAATGCTCTGGGGGCTATGGTGAGCCTGTCCTCTGGCTAACACCCGCAGAGTAATGGACAGTGTGAGCAAGGGAACCAGGAGCTGGAGGCTGCGCTGCGCTGTGTCGTCGCTGCTAATCCTGTGTCTTGGAGCACCCACCTCCCGTGGATCGAGTACGTTCACAACTCCACCGTGTCCTCAGCGATCAGCATGTCCCCCTTCGAAGCCTCCCTGGGTTACAATCCTCCGCTATTCCCCGAGGAGGAGGGGGACATCGCAGTGCCATCCATCCGTGTCCACCTGAGGCGTTGTCATCGGCTGTGGAGGGCGACCTGACTGGCACTTCGGCGCACGGCTGACCGCAATTCCAGGACCGCTAATCACCGTAGGAGGCCGGCCCCGTTCTACCAGGTGGGCCAGAAGGTTTGGCTGTCCACCCGACACATTAACCTTAAGGCAGAGAAGAGAAAGTTGTTCCTACGTTTCATCGGCCCTTTCTCTATTGTTTGGATCATTAGTCCCGTGGCTGTGCGCCTGGCTCTCCCCCCCTCCCTCCGTATTTGTCCAACGTTTCATGTGTCCCAAGTTAAGCCTTTTTTTTCCAGCCCTCTCTGTCCCCCTCCCAGGCCTCCACCTCCACCAGTGGTGACTGACGGAGACCCAGCGTGGAAGGTCAACACCATCCTGGACGTCCGCTGCTGGGGTCGTGGCCTGCAGTATCTGGTGGACTGGGAGGGGTATGGCCCAGAGTGGAGGTCCTGGGTGCGTCCGTCCTTCGTGTTGGATAAACAACTCATCAGGGACTTCACCAAACGCACCCAGGCAGGCTGGATCAGGCGCCGGGAGGCACTTCTCGGGGGGGGGGGGTACTGTGATGGCCCGCTTTGTGTCATTATCTCCCACAGCTGCGCGCACACCGGCTCTTCATCACACTCGGGCTATTTATTCCGCTCTACCTTCAGATCGGCACGGAGCCGTCTGTCTCCCTGGCTGAAGAAGCCCTACTCTCGTCATCCTTGTGAATCTTCCTGCCTTCGCCGTGCTGTCTAAGCCTCCTTGCCTCAGCCTCATCCTCTGGAAGGATCATCTTCGCTCACCAAGTAAGCAATTCTTTCTCACCTGTTCCTTCGTTGGTCCCCTGTGCACAGGCGGAGTTCCGTGGCGGCGGAACCATTCCTCCTGGCGGCGGACCTGGCCTCGCTCTCCCCTGCGGGTCCAGCTCTCACCAGCTGCGTCGTGATGACAGGCGCTGTCCTCCTGGCTGTAGCCTCTGGGCCGACCTGAGTGCATCTCCCACTCTGCAACAGGTTGCCAGGTCGTACGGCGCTCTGCTCACCCGCGGCTACAACGTTACTGCAGATATACACATTCACTAGCACATACACAACACGCACGCAGACACACACACCCTAATTCTTCAATAAAGATAATTGAATCCACTTCCGAGTCTGTGTCTGTTCCCTGGGTCTGTCAAACATGTCACTCCTTTGTAAGCTAAGGCAAGGCCTCACTGATTTTAAAGTCCCCAATTCTGACTCTCTTTTTAAAGTGTGTGCATATGCTGATGATGTTGTTGTTTTTACAAGAAATCAAAATGATGTAGACTACCTTTTAAGAACTGTTAATTTTTTTGGTGAGTGCTCCTCAATGAGAGTGAATTGGGGTAAGAGTGAAGCTGTAATGATGGGGGTGTGGCGGTTTGGTGTAAACCCCCACAAACAGACTGGACAGACACAGCGCTCGGCTAGAGCAATTAACAGAACAGTGAAATGTGTATTAATGTCTACAGGCAGCCCCGCTTCTTCTGGCTCACTTCTGTGATGTTAATGTTGCCTTTCATGCATTGTGTTCATGCGTTCTGTCCTTACTGTGACCTAGGGACCGAGATCAATATGTCTCTCAAATGCAAATGTCTCATGCCTGTTCTGTTATCTCTTTGATCATACCAACTGCTGGGGGAATGCTCTTTGATGTATTGTTGTAGTTGGGTATATATGCTGCAACTCTGTAACTCAAACTCTCTCTCATTCACTCACTCTTCAGCTGCTGCTGCTGACACACTGTGTCTCTCTGGAGAGCCGCTGGGCTTGCTTCCGGCGCCGTGCAGAGCTCGTGACGGCGGTATGATTTAATAAAACCAACTAAAACTCTCAACGCTGCCTTTATTTTATCATGCCGCTTCACTGGTGACCCCAAGAATGCACACGCTTTGTGCAACGCAACCTTCTGGTCTGGACGGCCACGCTGGCGACCAGACGCTAAAAAAAACACGCTGCCAGCGAACACAGCAGCCTGACGCAAACGAGCTGCCCTCCCTTCTGCTTCAGGGAGACCTCGACGTGGAGCCAACACAGGTGAGCTGTTCTCCGGTCATCACCCACGACCGGGAAAACTGCAGAAAACGTCATGGTGCGACCCTCGCCTGAGATCGGGACGTCCACGCTGGACCGGCCAAGGGACACAGAACGTTTTCTCCCTCTCACCGCTACTCCTCCCTCTCAGCGATCCTACTCATCTACCCGAGCCTGAGGAACAAAGATCGTCTATCTCCCCTCAACGCTCCAACGCACCATGACTAATCTGCAGCCACAGCTCATCATAGATGTTTTTCGGCGCCGACTGCGCCGATCTCCACCAAGTTTCCTGACCCTGGTTCTCCTCTCCAGCTGGCCCACCCATCACGTAACCCCGGTGCACGCACCGGGGAGTTACGAGAATGGCGCACCACACACGGGACAAATACGGCTCTTCTGACCGCCTTCCTTCTGCTGCACACTGGCCCTTCAGGCTTGCTCGTACACCTTAGACCCGCAGCTTGCTCACTGGATTTTATGGTCTTAGCCACGGCACACAAGGGGAATTCAGCCGTCTGTGGTTCCCGAGGCTTTAGGGTTGCGCCTGCCCTAAAGTCAACACGCCAGTCCCTCTGCTTTTATTTTTTTCTTACCGCCGCTTCTGCTTTTCTTCATGGCCACGAGAGGAGTCAGAGACAAATTTTTCTTCTTGTGATCTCCACACGCGCAACGGGACAGCCCCTCAACGTCGCGGAGCAGCAAGCAATTTTTGCGCGACTCGGACGATTTCACCGTCCCCTGCCGGCACTTACTACCCCCTCCTCCCTCCCCCTCCGCCTGCAGCGAGCTTCTCCCACAGCTCGCTCCCATAGATGGATTATCGAGGTCTCGGCCCCCTGCCGTGCCCTCTGGGGGGAGCATGTGGCGGTTTGGTGTAAACCCCCACAAACAGACTGGACAGACACAGCACTCGGCTAGAGCAATTAACAGAACAGAGAAATGTGTATTAATGTCTACAGGCAGCCCCGCTTCTTCTGGCTCACTTCTGTGATGTTAATGTTGCCTTTCATGCATTGTGTTCATGCGTCCTGTCCTGCGTCCTGTCCTTACTGTGACCTAGGGACCGAGATCAATATGTCTCTCAAATGCAAATGTCTCATGCCTGTTCTGTTATCTCTTTGACCATACCAACTGCTGGGGGAATGCTCTTTGATGTATTGTTGTAGTTGGGTATATATGCTGCAACTCTGTAACTCAAACTCTCTCTCATTCACTCACTCTTCAGCTGCTGCTGCTGACACATTGTGTCTCTCTGGAGAGCCGCTGGGCTCGCTCCCGGCGCCGCGGTATGATTTAATAAAACCAACTAAAACTCTCAACGCTGCCTTTATTTTATCATGCCGCTTCAGGGGGAAGACTACAAAAAATTGCCCTACCTGGTGGCCTTTCGTGGACACAAGGTGGTTTTAAATATCTTGGTGTGTTTTTAGGAAATCAGACTTTTACTGGGAAAAATTGGGAGTGTTTTTTGGAAAAAGTTGAAGGAAGGTTATTTTGCCAAACTTGTCCTTCAGAGGTCGTGTTTTAATCATTAACAACTTGATTGCTTCAATGCTGTGGCATCAACTGTCTTGTGTGGACCCTCCAACCAATTTGCTGGCCAGAATACAATCTATAATTGTGGACTTTTTCTGGGACCGTCTTCACTTGGTTCCACAGAGCATCCTGTTTTTACCTAGGGAAGAAGGTGGTCACGGACTCATCCATCTGGCCAGCAGGGGGGCCGTCTTTTGCCTGCAGCTCATTCAGCGACTGCTGAGTGGCCCTCTCGACCTTGTGTGGAGACCTGTTGCCAGCGCTGTCCTGGCTCACTGTGGGGGGGGCTGGGACTAGAGGAGCCATTGTTTTTAATGGACTTAAAGAACAAAAAACTCCCAGAACTTCCTCAGTTTTATCAAAGTGCTTTTAAAATCTGGGGACTTTTTAAAAAGAACTCTCCCCAGGCTTCCTTGTCACCTTTTTGGCTTTTAAAGGAACCACTTGTGTTTGGGACCCATTTTGGTGTGGGCAATGTTTTAGGACCTTCTGTTTTAAAAAAAAATTCCTTTCTGCAAAGGTTACAACACTGGGACACTTGGTGAACTTATGTGGTCCTAACCTGGACAATGGTATTGCCCTGTGCTCGGCTCTTGGTGTTTCTTCAGAGTTATAATAAACTTGCTGAAAGATTGGAGAGACTGCCTCTCTGCAGAACACTCTGCTATTGTTTTACACTGCAAAAATTCTGTGCGAACTGCTGATGAGCCTTTTCCTTTTAGTGTTTTATCTCCTGATTTTCAAGATGGCACTGGTGTGTTTTTAAACTCTGAACACATTAACATTTGTGACTCTTCTGGTAAAAAAATGTATGGACTCTTGGTGAAAGTTCTAAATGTGAATAAATTAAAAGGATGAGCTGATACACCGTAGAGGAAACACTTTGGTTTGGATTCAGAAGTGAGGCCTGCCTGGAGAGCACTCTATAAACCACCATTAACTAAGAAGGCTGCAGACCTGCAATGGCGAGTTTTTACATGGTGCTGTGGCTGTAAATGCTTTTATCTCTATTTTAAACCCTAATGTTGCTGAGGTTTGTCCATTTTGTCCTCAGAAAGAGACTGTGTTCCATTGTTTTCTGGACTGTAACAGACTGCAATTGTTGTTTGTTTTTTTGGGGAAGCTGTTTCATCTGTTTGGAGAAGTCTTTTCCCTGCAGATTTTTATCTTGGGTTTTCCATACAGACAGAGAAGCAAGAAAAAAAGTGAACTGTTAAATTTCATCCTGGATCAGGCTAAAATGGCTATTTATGTTAGTAGGAAAAGAAAAATTGAACAAATGCTGGATTGTAACGTAAAAGACATGCTAGTAAGCATGATCAAGACTTGAATAATGATTGATTACAATTGCTATCATCTGATGCAAAATGTTGGAACTTTTGAGGCTATGTGGTGCTTTAAGCACATCTTGTGTTGTGTTAAGGAGGGGAAAGTTACCTATGGTGTGGTTCTGATGTAAGAAGCAAGTTTTTGTTTTAGCTTTCTTGGTTTAGTTACTTGTGTCTTTGATTTCTTGTCAGTGAATTAATTTACTTGTCATTGCTTCTTTTAGTTGGAGTGTTTTTCTGTTGAACTTGTGACAAAAAAGGTGTGTTGAAAAATCAAAAATCTCTCTCTCACTCTCTCATGCACATGCGTGAGCGTTTGTGGGAGCAGGTGTGTGGAGTGGCGCCGAGTGAGTACTCTAAACTTTGTTTTTCTAACTTTTCTCTATCTCGTGTGTTGAGATGTGTGTGTTTATTATATAGCGGTTTGAGTGTGTGTGTGCTGGGGTGTGAGTTTTGGAGTGAGTGTGTCGAGGGACTGTAGCTTCTGCTGCCCGTTTTTTCCAGGCCGGCATCACGCCGGTAGTTGACGGTGGCGTGGAGTTTGAGCGCTTGACCTGGAGGCATGGTGTGAGAATCCTCTCGACAGTTTCCTGTTCTGTGGAGGAGGCCGTCCTCGCAGTGGGACAGGTGGTTGGGCATAACATCATAAAGTTAGCATCAATGACGAACAGCGCAATTGTCATTTTTCTGGATTCAACTGAAAAAGCTGATCAGGTGGTGGGACAGGGTGTTGTCATAAATGACACTTTTACTCCTGTTTTACCTCTGGTGATCCCTTCTAGTAGGATCACCATTTCTAACGCTCCTCCTTTCATTAAAAATGATCAGCTGATAAGAGAGTTATCCCGTTTTGGCCAAGTTGTTTCCCTCATCAGAATGGTCTCTCTGGGTAGTAAATGCCCCCCTGCTAAAGCATGTCGTGTGTCACAGGAGGCAGTGTTTTTTGGTGTTAAAAGACAGCTCTGCAGAACTGAACGTGTCTTTTAACTTCAGGATTGACGGCTTTAGTTATTTAGTTTTTGCAACATCTGAAACCATAAGTGTTTTGTGTGTGGTGCAGAAAGCCATCTTATCACATCATGTCCTGAAAAAGTGAACACGAATAATATTGGGAGTAAGAAAGGTGATGCTGGTGTTTCTGGTGGTCCAGAGGGTAGTACTACATGTGATGCAGTGGAAGCCACAGTGGCGTCTGCTTCTGCTGGGGCGGCAGCGGCCATGGCGGCACGGTGGTTGCTCCTCCAAACAGTGATGGTGGGGAGTTTCTGTTTGGCGGCAGCTCTGATCTTTGTAATGAGCCTGTCACCCAGAGTAAAAAGGTGAAGGGCAAAAAGAGTGTAGTTAAAGAAAAAAACGTGAATGAACAGACTTTGCAGGCGGAGAAGGAGCAGGCCGGGGCTGTGATGGACACACTGAGTGAACACTGCATGACAAACGCTGCAGTTGATGAAGAAAAGCAGGAATATAATTTTGTTGAGTAGGATCCTTTTAAAGCTGCGCAAAAAAGAGAGTGCTGAAAACTTGTAGAGCTCTGCTAAATCTAGTAGGGTGGGGAGTTTGGAAGTGCTGGTTGAGAGTCTTCTGATGACAGTGAAGCTGAATCTGAGCTGATGCAGATGCAGGAGGAGCAAAGCTCCTACTCTTTTACAAAGATCAGGAAGTTTCTTCAAGTGACTAAGGGGAGCAGAGCTGTGAAAGCAGAAAATTACTTTCCAGATCTGGAATTATTTGTGGCATCAGCTCGTAAGTTTATGAAACTGAATGATGGGAACGAGACTTTCACTGATCAGGAAATCTATCGTTTAAAGAAACTTGTGCTTAAACTGAAATCACAAATCACTAACAGTCATGTTGACTCTTAGTTTGTCTTTTCCTTTTTCTGCTACGTGTGTGTGTTTTTTTTTTTACTGTACCTTATTTTTATCCTTTTTAATGCCTCACCTTAGAATTGGCACTCTTAATATTAATGGGGCCAGGGATGATGTGAAAAGAGCCTCTTTATACAAGCTTTTTAATTTAAAGAAGCTTGATGTGCTGATGCTACAGGAGACTCACAGCACTGCAGACACCGAGAGCCAGTGGAGAAAAGAGTGGGCTGGCTGCATTTTTTTTAGCCACAAGTCTAATAACAGTGGGGGGGGGGTGCTGTACTTTTCTCTAGGGGTTGTGTGCCTGTCTCTCATGAGGTAGAAGAGGTGGTGAAAGGCCATTTACTCTTATTAAAGGTACAGTTTGAAAATGTGAACTTGGTTTTTATAAATGTCTATGTGCCAACACAGAGAGCAGAGAGGATCAGGTTCTTTGATGTGTTATTGGATACGGTTAGGTCCTGTAATTCGATTAGTTTTTTATTTCTGGGGGGTGATTTTAATTGTACATTAAACCACAGACTAGACAGGAACCATCAGGAGCCTTACCCTGCTTCTGCCAATAGGCTGAGGGAGCTGGTGAAGACACACGAAATGGCCGATGTGTGGAGATCACATCACGGGGACCACAGGCAGTACATCTGGAGCCATGTTAAAGATAACCTTTTATCTATGGCTAGGTTAGACCATTTTTATGGTTTTAAACATCAAATGAGTATTTTTAAAAATAGTTGTATCTGTCCTGTTGGTTTCACTGATCACTGCCTGCTGCTTTGTTCAGTTTTTATTGAAAATGTAAAGTGTAAGAGTGCTTTTTGGCATTTTAATAATACACTTTTAAATGATGTCTTTTAAAGGAGTTTTTCATGGTGTATGGAAGTCACACAGGGAACAAAAAACCTCTTTTAAATCTCTCCAAATGTGGTGGGATTTTAGTAAGGCACAAATAAAACAACTCTGTCAACAGTACACTCGAAATGTCACTCGTAGCTTGACCCAATCCTTGAAAGCTCTGGAGACTGAGGTGGTAGAGCTAGAGGAGTTGCTCAGTTCTACAGGAAAACAAGAGCACTTAGAGGCTCTTAAATCAAAAAGGTCAGCCTTGGCTAGCCTGCTAGGGGTCACCGCACAAGGTGCTCTGGTCCGCTCGCGCTACATGGACATAGCTCTGATGGTCTCTCCTTCCCAGTACTTTTTTGGACTGGAGTGGAAAAATGGCCAGAGAAAGCTTATTCACTCCTTGTTGGACGATGATGGGAGAACAATCTCCAAAACAGCAGAGATCAGGAAATATGCTGCTAGTTTCTACAGCAAACTGTATAAAGCGGAGTGGAGGGAAGACACGTCACTGGGCCAGAGTTTCCTTGGTGGTCTTCCAGTGCTCTCAGAGGACCTTGTTGCCGGCTTGGATGCTCCACTGTCTCTGTCTGAGCTGCATGCAGCACTAATGAGTCTCCAGAATGGAAAGTCACCAGGTATAAATGGTCTCTCTGTGGACCTTTTTTAAGGAATTCTGGCCCCTGCTTGGTCCAGACCTGCTGGAGGTCCTCCAAGATAGTTTGAAAAGGGGGACCCTACCCACGACTTGCAGGAGGGCCATCATCACGCTGTTGCCAATAAAAGGGGACCTACAGAGCCTAAAGAACTGGAGGCCAGTCTCTCTGCTCTGCACAGACTACAAAATTCTTTCAAAAGCTTTGGCCCGAAGACCGAAAAAGGTGATGAGCGAGCTCATTCATGTAGACCAGACTTACTGTGTGCCTGGCAGGCTGATTAGTGACAACGTCACTTTAATTCGGGATGTTTTGGAGGTCTCTGGTTCATTGGCCGTGGAAGCTGGTCTGATTTCAATAGAACAGGAAAAGGCTTTTGACCGGGTTGAACACCAGTATTTATGGACAGTTTTAGCTGCTTCTGGGTTCAGCCCAGGCTTCATAGCCAGGATATGGGTCTTGTACAGTGACACTGAGAGTGTACTGAAGATAAATGGGGGCCTGTCTGCCCCTTTCAAAGTCCAGAGGGGGGGTCGGCAGGGCTGCCCTCTCTCAGGGATGCTGTACTCCCTCGCCATAGAGCCTTTGCTTCACTGTTTGAGAAGAGACCTATCAGGAGTCACGTTTCCTGGCTGTGAAGCCACGTTTAGGCTGTCGGCCTATGCAGTACAGCCGTGGACAAAATTGTTGGTACCCCTCTGTTAATGAAAGAAAAACGCACAATGGTCACAGAAATAACTTGAATCTGACAAAAGTGGTAATAAATAAAAATTCTATGAAAATTAACCAATGAAAATCAGACAATGTTTTTGAATTGTGGTTCAACAGAATTATTTTAAAAAACAAACTCATGAAACAGGCCTGGACAAAAATGATGGTACCCCTAGAAAAGATTGAAAATAATGTGACCATAGGGACATGTTCAACCGAGATGTGTCCTCTAATTAACATCACAGGTGTCTACAAACTTGTAATCAGTCAGTCGGCCTATTTAAAGGGTGACAAGTAGTCACTGTGCTGTTTGGTGACATGGTGCGTACCACACTAACCATGGACCAGAGGAAGCAAAGGAGAGAGTAGTCTCAGGAGATTAGAAAGAAAATTATAGACAAGCATGTTAAAGGTAAAGGCTATAAATCCATCTCCAAGCAGCTTGATGCTCCTGTGACTACAATTGCACATATTATTCAGAAATTTAAGATCCATGGGACTGTAGCCAACCTCCCTGGACGTGGCCACAGGAGGAGACGGATAATATGAATCGTACCAAAAGAGCCCAGAACAACCTCTAAACACATGCATGGTGAACTCCAAGGTCAAGGTACATCAGCGTCAGATCGCACCATCCGTCATTGTTTGAGCCAAAGTGGACTTCATGGGAGATGACCAAGGAGGACACCACTGTTGAAAACAAATCATAAAAAAGCCAGACTGGAATTTGCCAAACTGCATGTTGACAAGCCACAAAGCTTCTGGGAGAATGTCCTATGGACAGACCAGACAAAACTGGAACTTTTTGGCAAGGCACATCAGCTCTATGTTCACAGAGGCAAAAATGAAGCATACCAAGAAAAGAACACTGTCCCTACTGTGAAACATGGAGGAGGTTCTGTTATGTTCTGGGGCTGCTTTGCTGCATCTGGCACAGGGTGTCTTGAATCTGTGCAGGGTACAATGAAATCTCAAGACTATCAAGGTATTCTAGAGAGAAATGTGCTACCCAGTGTCAGACATCTTGGTCTCAGTCGCAGGTCATGGGTCTTGCAACAGGATAATGACCCTAAACGCACAGCTAAAAACACCCAAGAATGGCTAAGAGCCAAACATTGGACTATTCTAAAGTGGCCTTCTCTGAGCCCTGATCTAAATCCTATTGAACATCTGTGGAAGGAGCTGAAACATGCCATCTGGAGAAGGCACCCTTCACACTTGAGACAACTGGAGCAGTTTGCTCATGAGGAGTGGGCCAAAATACCTGCTGAGAGGTGCAGAAGTCTCACTGACAGTTACAGAAATTGTTTGATTGCAGTGATTGCCTCAAAAGGTTGTGCAACAAAATATTAAGTTAAGGGTACCATCATTTTTGTCCAGGCCTGTTTCATGAGTTAGTTTTTTAAAATAATTCTGTTGAACCACAATTCAAAAGCATTGTCTGATTTTCAATGGTTAATTTTCATAGAATTTTTATTTATTAACACTTTTGTCAGATTCAAGTTATTTCTGTGACCATTGTGGGTTTTTCTTTCATTAACAGAGGGGTACCAACAATTTTGTCCATGTGTGTAGTCATTCTGATAAACAAGCAGAGTGACATTGACGTTTTGGTTAAGAGTGTTAATCTTTTTGGCCAACTTTCTTCTGCAAAAATAAACTGGGGAAAAAGCGAGGCTCTGATGGTGGGGGAAAAACTAGAAAATCAGCTTACGCTGCCTGGTGGGCTGAACTGGAAAAAAGGAGGATTCAAGTATCTTGATGTTTTTATTGGAAATCAGCAGTTTGAGCAAAAAAATTGGGATGGGGTCATAGAGAAAATCAAGGGGAGACTAAATAAGTGGAAGGGGCTAATGCTAAAAATATCCTTTAGAGGAAGAGTGCTCATTTTAAATAATCTTGTTTCCTCATCCCTATGGCACTGCCTCATGTGCATGGACCCCCCTGCTGGTTTGTTGTCCAAAATTCAGTCTGTTATGGTGGACTTTCTGGGGGGGGGGGGGGGGGACTCCACCTTGTCCCTCAAGCCCTGTTATTTCTTCCCAAAGAGGAAGGGGGGCAAGAAGTAGTTCATTTAGCTAGTAGAGGTGCTGCTTTTACACTGACTTCCATACAGAGACTGCTGACGGGCCCCCAGGACCTGGTGTGGAGGCCTTTGTCCTGTGTTATTTTACAGAGAGTCCTTGGGCTTGGGCTAGACCTCCCTGTGTTTTTAATGGATTTTAAGAACTCTAGTGCACTGTCTTTGCCCAGTTTTTACCGCAGTCTGTTTTCAGTGTGGACTCTTTAAAAAACAAAGAGGGCCATGCAACTCCCTCCACTGGTTGTTGAGGGAGACGCTGGTTTTTGGTGGTCGTCTTGGTGTCCTGCTGGGAGTTGGAAGGACCATCTTTGATAGTCTGTGCTCCAGGAATGTTCTCACTTTGAAGCAAGTGGTGGACCTGGCTGGTCCTGGCCTAACAATGCCTCAGCTTTAGCAGCACATCTCGATGTTAGATCAAATCATTTCATCGGTGGTCTTCTTTCACACTGGAAACAGAAGCTTCATGGACTTGAGTGCTCCCTACTCATGAACTTTAGCAAAGGCATGCTGCAGCCAGAAAGCACGGACCCTTTTCCCTCCTGCACACTTCATATGGACTTTGACGTTTCTCCTAGCTCCTTACTAGCATTCTCTACTCCCACTGGTGTGGACTTTGGATGAGCCAGTGGTAAGGCACTCTACAGACTTGTGGTGATGGTGCTCAACAAGGATAGATTGAACACCTGTGTGGACACTCCATGGAGAGCCTACTTTAGACTGGGAAAAGGACATCGGCCTGCCTGGAGGGCTCTTTATAAACCCCCTCTTCCTAAGAAGCATGGAGATTTACAGTGGAGGGTCCTGCATGGCATTGTAGCTGTCAGTGCTTTTGTCTCCGTGATTAACAGCAGTGTCAGTGATCAGTGTGTTTTCTGTTCCTCTAGAGAGACAGTTTTTCATTGTTTTACTGAATGTCAGCATCTGAGTGGTTTCTTTGAACTACTCACAGAACTTTTTCACAGCTTTAAGGAAGTTTTCTCCAAGCAGGTTTTCATTTGTGGTTTTATGTACAATCATCGTTTTAAGCAGAAATGTCAACTACTGAACTTTGTTTTAGGGCAGGCAAAGTTGGCCATCTATGTAAGCCGGAGAAGAAAACTTGAGAGTGTTGAGAAAGAGGCTGCACGGTGGCGCAGTGGTTTAGCACTGTGGAAGCACAGTTTACCCTCGGCCGGGGGATCGCGGGGATCATGAGATCGTGGGTTCGATCCCAGCCCCCGGCCAACAATGAGCTGTGTGGAGTTTGCATGTTCTCCCCGTGTTGCGTGGGTTTACTCTGGGATTTCTCCGGTTTCCTCCCGCATACCAAAAACATGTAGGTTTAGGGCGCTCGCGCACGCAGCGACCAGCAGCCGGTGGCTTGTCACCAGACTGCAAACCAAATCTACCTACGGGTAGGGTACAAATAAGTAACAAAAAAAAAATAAAAAAAAAAATGATGTTGATGTCAAACTTTTATTTGTGAGGCTACTTAAAGCCAGAATAAGGCTGGATTTTGAGTTTTTTTTTTTTTTTTTTTTATAGGGAATGGGGATGTGGAGGGTTTTAGGATCCTCTGGTCCCTGGAGGATGTCCTTTGTTTAGTCCGTGATGGACAGCTCTTGTTCGGGTATTTTTGGGGGGAATAATTCTTTGTAATGTGGTATAGTGTAGTAATTGTACTGAATGATGGAAAAATGTGTTTATTAAAGACCTTTTAAAAATCAAAATCTCTCTCTCTCTAACTGATTACTGTATGCCTCTCAGTTTCACCGAGGCATAAAAATTAATTTATCAAAACTAAAGGGTTCGTCTATCATTAAGTGCAAACTCACCTTACTTACGACAATTACCCTGTAGAGAAAAAGTTGAAACTAAAGCATCCTTAAAATAAAAGGCTCAACTTCTCTTCCCTTTCATTTGAACGTCTTTTACATTTTTTTTTTAAATTTACAACTTGTGAGAAAAACTGTTGGCCGTCTGCACAGTTTGCAGACGCATACCATATATCTGGTTGACAGCACTTCACAATAAAAACACAACCATTCTAATAGAAGGCTTTTATTTAGGAAGTGTTGCATTTTGTACAGTATATGGGAAAAAGTTACACTAATTCAGCTTACTTTGTGAACAGACACGTTTCAGACTCCTCTTATAAAATGTTCATCATCAGAAAGTGTAAATCAATGTTAATTTGTTAATTTTAAAGTGTTAATTTTAAGAGCAATTTTTATTTTGTTTTAGTCATAACCTTTTGACTAAAATGTAGTTTATCTTTCATCAAAATTTAGTTATCTAAACCATTTTAGTTTTAGTCTAGTTTTGGTCAACTAAATAGCAAGAATGTAGTTGACTAAATCTGACTAAATTCCTATATGATATACGTACTGGAAATCATAATGCATTATAGGGTCTGTCCCGATTCTCATTTGTACCCCTACCCCTTCTCCTACAAGGGCCAAGGGGTCAATATGTGCATTACAACTTACACATCACAGTGGATCTACAAAGGCACAAAACATTAACACTAGTATCTGTAACTCAAAAATATAGTATTTCACTTTATGATTAAAAACAACTTGTCAAGATCTAGAAATTATTTTAAAATTCACATACATTTCCACATCAGTCATCAAGCTTACTGAAACCACCTGAACAGACTCCCCACACCATACAAACTAATGGGCCAGTTTTGGCCTGTGGGCCGTATGCTGGACACCCCGGGACTAGACCGTAAAAATTACCTTCATAGTTGGGGTTTAGTTAACCTCAGAAGAAGCTTCATTTGTTCCCTTTCAGTCGGTTCACTCGGTACAACACATGAGCATGGGGATTGCTCCCCCTCACATTACCAACCTGAAGCTTATTTATTAACAAACCTGTCAAGGCCAATGAGACTGTGGCATACCCGGGAAGCTCCGCCCTCCTCCGAGGGTATAATATGCCATCCAGTCTCATAGCCTCGTTCTACTTGCACTTCAACTCACTAACCTGTTTGGTAGGACCCTTGTCAGTGGCTTAACTACCCGCCTTGGAGGTGAGCTAGCGTCCTGCCCAGGGCATCACTGCAAGGCTGTTCCTACTTTGCACTTGTTTAACTTGCTAACTTGTCGCATCTCTCAGTGTTTAGCTTGCTAACATTACATTATTGTTTAGTGTAGCTAACCATTTCTGCCTGTTTAGTGTGCTAACGGCTCTCCCATTTTTCTCATCAAGTGTTTAGCTTGCCAACGTTCCCACCATCCAAAATGGCTTTGAGAAAGTGGGGGGGGGGGGGATCAAGAAAACCCCCTATCATGTCTAGTAAGGCTAGCAGGTCTTGTAACCCTGGTTTTTTTTTTTTTTCCAATGTGTTTTTATTGAAATCAATTTCAGAAATTACAGACAAGTTGGCATAATACTTCTTGAAACAAAAAATAAAGATACACTTATTTAGCACATATACATATATGTATATAGGATCAAATAGTGCCTCAACAAGTACTACACACTTAAGCACCAGATTTTTTTTTTTTTTTTTTTTATAATATCCCCTCGAACAACACCCCCCCCCCCCCAGCTCACAAGATCAGTAGAGGAAGTACCTCAACAGGCATATAATTTGAAACAAATACACATAATAGAGTAGGAAAAAAAAAAAAATATATATATATAACAAGGCACATGCTGACATAATTAGATGGGTAAGACTTTTAGATTAGAAAAGTAAGATATAAAACATTGCCATTTCTGGTAAAACCTTTCTGTGCATCCTCTTATAGTGTATTTAATTTTCTCAAGTTTTAGAAAAAACATCATGTCCTTGAGCCATAGGGAAATTGAGGGATATCTGACAGATTTCCAATGCAGCAGTAAAGTACGCCTTGCTATTAAGGATGTAAAGGCCACAATATCCCTTTGTACCGAATTCAAAACTACAGAGGAATCAGGAATCCCAAATATGGCAATAAATGGAGAAGGCAGCAGAGTCACTTGAAGAACCCTGGAGATAATTGTAAAGTAACTAGACCAAAAACTGTATAATTCCGGACAAAGAAAAAACATATGGCCAAGGTGGCAGGGAGATCCCTTACATTTATCACAACTACCATCAACTTCTGGGTAAATCTCAGAGAGTCTCAGTTTTGAGTAGTGGACTCTATATATTACCTTAAACTGAATCAAGCTAAGACGAGCACATGAGGAAGACGTTCTAATTCTGTTAATGGCATCCTCCCAAAGCTCATCAGTCATCTGTATACCCAATTCTTTCTCCCACAAATTTTTTATTTTGACACTTGATTCATCGTTTAATGTTAAAGTGGAATTATAAAGCTTGGATATCAACCCTTTATGTTGTGGACCATGTGAAACGATACTTTCCCAGGGCTGCTCAGGAGGGATAGAAGGAAAGTTAGAGAAACACTTAGAAACAAAATTACGTATTTGAAAATAACGAAACAAATGGGTGCCGGGTAAGTTATAATTGAAAGATAAATTGGTAAAACTATCAAAAAGCCCAGATGTATATAAATTCCTTATATGTTTAATACCTCTGTCATGCCAGTCTGAGAATGACGAATCTGAGAGAGATGGGGGAAACAAATGATTTTTAGTTAAAGGACATAAAGAGGAGGCAGATACAAAACCAAAGCGCCGCCTAAACTGAAACCATATTTTTAATGTGTTGAGAACCACTTGACTGTCCGTATACAAAGAGGGTTTTGTAGGCAAAGAAGAAAAAATTAATGCAGGTATTGACGACCCCCGACAGGATGATAATTCCATTCTACACCATGGGGAGCGAAAAGACTTTAACCAATAGCAGATTTTATGTATATGTGCCGCCCAATAATAAGACTGGAAATCAGGTAATGCAAGTCCCCCGCTAAGTCTACATCTTTGCAATAATTTTTTACGCACTCTAGGTGGTTTACCATTCCAGATAAAGCCACAAATTATCTTATCCAGAGAATCAAAAAAGCTTTTAGGCAGAAAAAGAGGAATTGACTGAAATAAAAAAAGGAATTTTGGTAAGATATTCATCTTGACAACATTAATCCTACCCAAGAGTGACAGAGGGAGATTTCGCCAATGCTGGACGTCAGAGGTTATTTTGGCAATAAGGGGAGAAAAATTGGCTGAAGCTAGGCTAGAGAAAGAGCGTGTCACATTTATACCAAGATACTTGAATCCTGCGGGACTAAGTTTGAAGGGTATGTCAGACTGCTGAAGATCCCAGGCAGTCATGTTGATAGGAAAGCATTCGCTTTTTTCCAAATTCAATTTATAACCGGAAAAGGAACTGAAATTATTTAAAATACTCAAGACATTGGGGATAGAACTAACTGGATTTGACACATATAACAACAAATCATCCGCATATAACGACAACTTGTGTTCAGTTCCATTTCGGAAAATCCCACTAAATAAACTGGAAGACCGCAACGCAATGGACAGAGGCTCAATGGCAATAGTGAAGAGCAAGGGCGATAATGGACAGCCTTGCCGTGTGCCACGTCCAAGAGAAAAGTAATCAGAAAACATATCATTAGTTTGAACCCTTGCCTTCGGGGATGTATAGAGGAGACGAATCCAAGAAACAAATTTCTCATTGAATCCAAATTTCCTCAAAACCGCAAACAAATATTCCCACTCTACCCTGTCGAACGCTTTTTCAGCGTCTAGCGATATGACTATTTCTGATGAATCAGATGACTGTTTTGCATAAATTATATTGAAGAGAGTGCGTATATTAAAAAATAATTGTCGTCCCTTAACAAAACCGTTCTGTTCTTCAGATATAATCAAAGGGAGAACCTTCTCCAGACGGGAAGAAATTACTTTGGCTAACACTTTCACGTCAGCATTAAGCAAAGATAGTGGTCTATAAGAGCTACATAGAGTTGGGTCTTTGTCCTTTTTATGAAGTAAAACAATCGAAGCTTGTGTTAGAGTTGGAGGAAGAATACCTCGTTCTAATGATTCATTAAAGGTAGCTAAAAGTAAAGGTGCTAATTTTTCCGTAAATCTTTTATAAAATTCAATGGGAAACCCATCAGGGCCAGGTGCTTTGTTTGATTGCATTGCTTCAATTGAGTTAATTATTTCAACAAGGCCGAGTGGGGAATCCAGGCTTTTTGCAGTGTCTGAGTCAATAACAGGATTCGAGAGGTCATGAAGAAATAAGTTCATGTTATGTGAATCTGTTGGGAACTCCGACGTATATAATGAGGAATAAAATGTTTTAAATGTGGCATTGATTTCATTAGGATCTGTCGTGATTATATGTTGACTATTCTGAATACTACTTATAATCCGAGAATTAGCTTGACGGCGTAGCTGATGTGCCAACAGACGGCTTGCTTTGTCGCCATATTCATAATGAGTTCCACGATTTTGTAGTAATAGCCGTTCAGCTTCTTGGGTTGAAATTAGATCAAGTTCTGACTGTACCTCTATGCGCTGTTTAAATAATTCTGGTGTAGGATTTAAGGCATAACTTTGATCAATATTACTAATAGCTAAAGTGAGTTCAGAAAACTTGGTGTGACGTCTCTTATTAGAAAGAGCAGAATAGTAAATGATTTGTCCTCTAAGGTAGGATTTAAGAGTCTCCCATAATAATGAATATGAAGTAGAATCATTTTGATTAAACAACAAAAACTCATCAGTTGAATTGGAAATAAAATCACAAAACTCTTTATCTGCTAAAAGAAGAGAATTAAACCTCCATGAAGGAAGACTACGTTTATAGGCACCCAACTGAATATCTAATAATAATGGTGCATGATCAGATATTATTATACTTAAATAATCAGAGGAAACTACACAGGAATTTAAAGTACAGTCAATAAAAAAGCAATCAATCCTGGAGTAAGAATGATGCACCTTAGAAAAAAAGGAGAATTTTTTACTGGTTGGATTGCGGAATCTCCAAGGATCGACAAAGCCATTCTGTGTCATGAAATCAGAAAATGTTTGAGACATTAAAGACTTATTTAGATTACGGGGATTAGATCGATCTAATAATGGATCAAAGACACAATTTAAATCGCCCCCTAAGATTAACAAATGTGAATTCAAAAATGGTAAGCTACTTAGTAATTTGTTTGCAAATTCAACATTGTCAATATTTGGGGCATATACATTGACTAACAGAACGTTTTTCTGCATCAAAGTACCGGCAACTATCACATATCTGCCGTTTTTATCAGCTATAATGTTAGTGGCTGAGAATTGTACATTTTTATTAATAAGAATAGCAACCCCCCTTGATTTAGAATTAAACTCTGAATGAAAAACTTGGCTCACCCAAGAGCAGTGCAACCGATGATGATCTTTTATCCGAAGATGGGTCTCCTGCAGAAACACTATTGAGGATTTTAAATGTTTTAAGTGGTTAAAAACTTTTGATCTTTTAACAGGATGACCCATGCCCTTAATATTCCAGCTAATGAATCGCAAAGATGCGCCTAGTAAAGCTGTACCATGGCCTATATTGGTACTAGCCATTTACATGTACCAAAAAAAAAACAACCAACACAAGAACTATTGCTGTGAGCTGAGGTAAAACACCACCCACCCAAAAGAACCCCCAAAACAAATACACCCAAAGTCTCCATGTAACAAAAAAACACACCCAAAAACCAATGGAGACAGCAGTGTCACACACAAAGAAAAGTTGTTCTCAGTTAAATAGGAACAACTCGGAGGCAAAGCCGAGCAGAGAAAAAAAAAAAAAAAAAATATACCAATGGAAAACATGTCTCCTGCCAACTTCCAGAAATTGAATTATAATATGTGCAATGATTAAATTACATGCTGTTTTATACCAGTATTGTAATCTGAACAATAAAGTAAGAAAAAGTAATGATAATATTAAACTCAACAATACACTAAGAGATTCTAATGAACACTCCCAAAATAAAGCAAATAAGCGCAAATGTCCAGGTAACAGCAACAAGTCTAGAGTCCGAGCATATATAAGGATTATAATGAAAGGTTCACAGCTCACCCAGAAATCAGAGTCTTGACGTATTCCTTCGCGTCTTCCGGCAAAGTAAACTTCTTTTCAGTCCCCTGGTAAGAAATGCGTAGCTGCGCCGGGTGGAGAAGTCCGTATTTGACTCCATCAATGCCACGGAGTAGCCGCTTAACCTCGTTGAATGCAGCCCGAGCCCGTGCAATCTTGACGGTGTAGTCCGGAAAGACCGACAAAGTCATACCTCCGACTTTAATCCGCTGGAGCTCTCGCGCACGCCGTAATATATCAACACAGTCACTGTGGTAGTGAAGCCTGCACACAATGGCTCGTGGTCGCTCACCCGGTTTAGGTTTAGGCTGAAGAGTACGATGAGACCGATCCACTAGTGGTTCCTTATCCAAAGAAAAAGCATTTTTCAGCAACGCAGCCACAGCAGTAGGAGAAAAAGAGTCTGGACCCTCTTCAACGCCAGTAATCCTTATGTTATTGCGTCGCGATCTTGATTCTAGATCTTCACATTTGTCTTCCAGCACAGCAACCTTAGCATTGAGGCGCTCAACACTTGTTTTCATATCAGTCATGTCATCCGTATAAGCTGTGAGCGTTTCTTCCATGTCCCCCATAGTGCACGTTAGCTTAGCCAACTTAGCATCAATAGCAGCATTGACGCTCGCTAACTGTGATTTCACAGACTGTAACTCAACCTTAAGAGGTGCCAAAGCGTCTCCGATAATCTCTTGTAGCTCCTTCTTAATAATACCAGAGATGTCTTCTTTTAGAGAGGAAAGCAGCTCAATTTTCAAAGCTTCAGCGTTCAAAACAGGGGCTGGATCAACAGGTTGAACTAGCGGCTCTGAAGTCGGGGCCTGTGAACAAGGCTTCAGGTGCGTCTGAATAGTGCGGGTTTTTCCTTTCCCCGACATTGCAAAACAATTCAAAAGTATCTTTTAAGATACACAGCGAAAAAGAGCCAAGAAAAAAACACTGGGTTTTTAGAAAACTGCACAACTGAATAACAATATTTTACGAAGTTGGCAGGGGCCACCAAAACTGCGTCCTACTCCATTGACCGCACAACAGCGCCCCCGTAACCCTGGTTTTTGACCGTGCCCCAGCGGTTGTGGCTTCTCCCTCTCCGAGACTGACACCCATGAGGCCTGCCCAGTGTATCTTGGCATGTTGCATGCAAAAGCTGCACTTACTAATCCTGAGACATGTGCGCATTGCTGCCATTTCAGAAAGCTGACCCTGGAAAGCCACGTAGCTTTCTGTCTAACGCAGGATTTACACTGAGTCCCGATGTAATCAGTTGCAGATGCAGTGCGACTTGCCCCTTGCATTCATCCCTACCAGCTCTGTGTTTTCCAGCGGTATGGATGAGAACAGAGTTTGAAATACAAGATCACACGAGAATTATACAAAATAATGCGAGATCCTGAGAAAGACCTGAGAGTGACTGAGATGAACCGATCATGATCATTTGATAACAATAAGGAAGTGTGATGTAGCGGCTCCCCACCTGGATTTTTGGGCTCTAAATAAAATGTAAGTAGCCCGTTAATTTTAATTCTATGAAGCGTTTGTATGTTACTCAGCGGAGTGGTGGCCTAGTTGATAGAGCATCCGCCCCACAACCGGGAGGTTGAGGGTTCAAGTCCCAGCCAGGTCATACCAAAGACCATATAAAAATGGTACTTCCCACCTTCTAGCTTGGTGCTCAGTGTAATAGAATGGGGGAAGGAGAAGTTGTTTGTGGAGGCGCCTTGCATGGCAGCGACCCCTCTGATTCTACATATGATTAACATTGTAGACAGGAGAAACGTTATTTCGTTCTACTGTACATGATTGGCTGTATAGTCTGAATGACAATAGAGATGGCTTCCTCTTAAGTCAAGTTTTTACGTTCTTTGACACAGTGGTGGAGGAGTAGACCTCAGAAAATAACGGACGATCCTTAAATTGTTTTTAATGAACAAACGGGTTTTAAATATGGTGAGATACCGTGGGATTTCCTTGCGGATCAGACCCAGCATCTGTCAAAAATAGACTTGTTGCTTTTCATTAGCAAACCGAATCTGATGAGTCGGATTTGTTCCGCAGTGGTCCAGACTAGATGGGGATTTGAAAATTCATGAGAATGGGAACTATTTGCTGCGGAGGCCGGATCACAGTTGTAACGTACTGCATCTGGAGAGTCAGTGTAAATCCTGCATAAGGTGTTGGGAAATTCAGCTGCAGCTAACAACCCCCTTCTGTCTCAAGCCAGCTCCCCCCCCCCCCCCCCCCAAGTGACGCTTGAGGAAATGGAAGATGAGGAATTGGGGCCTTCATGGGGTGACCACATGACCCTCTCCCTACTGATGTCATGGAGGAGGAGCAGTCCGACCTGTCCATTACCATCCATACGGTATGGATGGGAAACCAGCCTGTGGATGGTGAAATTTCCCTTGCAGCCTCCGGTGCCTTTTCTGAAGGTGAAGCAGCGCCTCAGGAGGAGGGTCTGAAGCTGCTACATCCATTCAATGCCTCAGTGGAGGAAGATGGCTCCACACCGGCCCTAATCGATTTGCGCTGCAGAGTGGCCGGGTGACTTGAGGTGCCATGGCCCTCTCCTCCACCCTGTCAGCTCCAGACTAGTTTCTGGATCTGAAGGACCTGGATCGGGCAGGGCTTGCTAACATACCTCCAAAGGATGAGACTCTGGCGGTTCATTTGGCTCCTAAACCAAACATGTCCACCAGCAAACCCACTTTCCCCAGCAAACAATGCCATTTCCCAGCTTCTCAGCAGGAAAGAAAAAATTACCACGCTCAGGGTCTGGCCGCTCATGCGCTAAACACAGTGCCAATGCTGCAGGCTTATCAGGTGGAGATGTTACAGAAGCTGCATGGGGCTTTGCACATGAAAAACAACCGGTTCAAACGCTGGACAAGGTTTGCAGAACAGCTGACTTTATTCTGAGGTTGCCAAGCTCTGTGGCCATGGCCTTGGGGAAATTAATGGAGGAGACCATAATAGCTCCACGGCACCTTTGGCTCACTCTCACGGAGCTGCCTGAAGCGCAGCGATTGGAGTTCCTCCACCAGTCTATCGATCCCTCAGGACTCTTCGGACAGGCTATGGAGAAGATTCAGTCTTGCTGTGACCAGAGGAAAAAGAAGGAGGAAGCTCTGAGGCTCAGCATGCCCATGACACTTTACACTCAGCCTACAGCCACAGGTGAGCGGGGATGCACGCGTCCCCAGTCTCACTCACTTTCCAGATGCACGGCCCAGAAGAGACCCTCTCCGGAGGCCATTCCCTGTTTTGCAGATGACACTGATCAGTTGTGAGAATAGGGAGCAGGTGGAAGAAAACTTGGAAATGTGCACTGGAGAGAAGAGGAATTGAAGTCAGTAGAAGCAATGAATCAGAGGGAGACAAGTGTAACGGTGAAGATGCAAGGAGTAGAGGTAGTGAAGGTAGATGAGTTTAAATACCTTGGGTCAACCATCTAATGCAATGGGAAATGCACAAGAGAGGTGAAGAGAGTGCAGTCAGGGTGGAAACGAGTGTCAGGGGTAATTTGTGGCAAAAGGATAGGAACTAGAGTGAAAGCGAAGATTTACAAGAAGGTAGTGAGACCTGCTATGATGTATGGTTTGGAAACAGTGGCACTGACAAAAAGACAGGAGGCAGCGCTGGAGGTGGAAGAGTTGCAGATGATAAGATTCTCACTGGGAGTGACTAGGAGGGACAGAATTAGAAATGAGTATCTCAAAGGGACAGCTCAGGTTGAGCGGTCTGGAGACAAAGTAAGAGAGGCAAAGCTGAGATGGTGTGGACATGTGCAGAGCAGGAAGTGGATATACTGGACAAAGGATGCTGAAGATGGAACTGCCAGGCAGAAGGAAAAGTATGTAGTGAAGGAGAACAGGGAGAGGCTTGGTGCTACACAGAGCGGGACAGGGTGAGATGGAAGCAGACGATCCGCTATTGCAACCCCTAAAGGGAGCAGCTGGAAGAAGAAAAAGAAGATGAAAGATTGTAATAGAAAGCCAAAAGTTAAGGATGAATAAATAAAACAGTGAGCACTTCAGCTTAGCATGTCTTAAAGCAAGTAAACTATAAGCTGAAAGTCATCCTGATTTATTGATAATTAGTTAACCAGGAACATAAAAAGTGTATGGATGAAAAGATTTTTGTGTTTGTTTTTTTTATTTAAGTTTTTGTAAAGGGTATACAGGTCATTACAGCACTGCATTGTTTACATTTTCATCACATGTTCCCTTATTTTTTGCTATTTGACAACATTGGTAGGATAATTATTACAACACCCCCTTTTTTTTAAAGTGAAAGAAAAAGTGAAATTAAAGAGAATAAAATAAAAAAAACGAACAAACAAACAAACAGAACAGCAAAAAACAAACAAACAGAAAATTAAGTAATTAAAAGTAAAAGAGCATCTGAGTAGCGTTGGAACAAAGAGCAGGACCATTATTGAAATGGTATTTGTCAAAGATTAGATCTAATGGAAGACACATATGCGATCCAGGGTTGCAGATTTTTGTGTTTTAAGAACCACTGACAGACATTTATGATTGTATACTGGAGCTATCAAAAAATATTTCATAGAGACAGAAAAGCTTCTCGCTGTGATGACAGCCATGAGCAGCAATGAGTCAATTTAACATGAGCAGTTACAACAAACTTGGTCACCTTGTGGAGTGCGTCCTCTGTGAGGACTTGGTGTATTTGCCCGGACCCTCTTCCTCACCATCTCCTCAGTAGTGTCCAGTGTCCTTTCATCCTTTGTGTCCTCGTCTCTTTCACCCTCTTGGTGGTCCGCCTCTTTTGGCATTCTGGAGTCTGCAGGGAAATGGGTGACAAGGTGAGTTTGAGCAGCAATTTGTAGTGACTTTAAAATATGAGAATATTCTCACCTTTATCAGATAACCATAATCTAACATATATTAATAAGTGTTAATTACATTTTATTTTCTACTGGCAGTTGCAGTATTCCACGTACCCAAAAGCCAGTTTAGGAAGCTTGGGATCAAACCGCCAAGGTCTCCATCTTTGACCGCCACATGATCCACATAGCACCGGACCCCCATGATCCCTCCTGCAGGTGGTGAGCCCACTGGAGGGCGGGCCCATGTAACTCCTACGGGCTGAGTCCGGCTGGGTCCCATGGGTAGAAACCCAGCCACCAGGCGCCAGCCATTGAGCCCTTCCCCCGGGCCTGGCTCCAGGGTGGGGCCCTGGTAACCCCATACCGGGCGGAGTACACTGAATCCTTGTTCTAATATTTATCATGAGAGTCTGTTGGATCTTTCTTAGTCTGACCCTTCTGAATGGAGCCAGTTGAGGTGGTATGGGCATCTGATCAGGATGCCTCCTGGACGCCTCCCACTTGAGGTGTTTCGGGCATGTCCCTCTGGGAGGAGACCCCATGGCAGACCCAGGACTCGCTGGAGAGACTATGTCTCCCAGCTGGTCTGGGAACGCCTTGGTATCCTCTGGAATAGCTGGAACAGGTGGCTTGGTAGAGGGAAGTCTGGGCTTCTCTGCTTGAACTGCTGCCTCCATGACCCGGACCTCCGGAAAAGCGATAGAAAATGGATGGATGGATGGAGTTGCAGTATTTGACAGTTCACAGAACTCACCTGTCAGTTTAACTGTTGACTATTATAAGAGTTTTTGTAAAATACAACAACTTCATGCAGTTGTATAAAAAAATGTCCACCTTTTGAAAAATGGCTAATATGGGTGATTTTTTTAATTGGCACATTTAATTAATTCTATAGAGTGCCCAGACTTTGGCACATGTCACAATAGTGTGCCTATTTATTTGTTATTTTTGTTCAATTTATAAAATAAGAACTAACATTCATGACTATGCATTGATGTTTGTTGGTGATATTACATTTTCCCCATATCATAAAGGGAGCGTGTTTGCATATTCCATCCATCCATCCATCTTCTACCACTTTTCCGGAGGTCTGGGTCGCAGAGGCAGCAGTTCAAGCAGAGAGGCCCAGACTTCCCTCTCCCCAGCCACCTGCTCCAGCTCTTCAGAGAGGATACCAAGGCGTTCCCAGACCAGCTGGTCTGGTGTTTGCATATTTTGAATAAAAAATATGCTATTTGTCAAGGGGTGGACAAATTTCTGTATATCACTGTATTAGTGTTAAAGAAGGGACACTTCTTATTTTGATGGCATTGAAACGCTACATTTTGGGAATTCTTGAACAAATTTAACTTTTAAATCTTTAAACAAGACACTGAGCCTAGCTGGGAGTCTGTATAATGTCTAAATCATACTGGATAAACTATTAAAATAACTAGCAAGAGGTTATATTAGCTAAACATTTGACAAGCAGTTAAACTAATTAGTATGACTAAATATCTCATAGTGGGCCACCATAAAGAATATCTTTCAAATAAGAGTTTTAAAAAGCAGAACATGAATGGTTTTAAGAGAATAGTTATGACTCCACTGACACATTGAGTACATTTTAGAATTCAGTTAGGCTGTCAGTGGATGTAGTAAATTACCAGAGTGGCGGCTCAGTTGGTAAAGCATCCGCACCACACCCGGGAGGCAGGGGTTCAAATCCCGGCCGGGTCATGCCGAAGACCATATAAAAGTGAAACTTCCTGCCGTCCAGCTTGGTGCTCAGCAATAATGGAATGGAGGAGGGAGATCTGTGGCGGCGCCTTGCATGGCAGCGGCCCTTCTGCTTCTACACATGGGGTGTGTGTGATTGACACTGTAGATAGGATAAAGTACAGTTTCGTTCTACTGTACATGATTGGTTGAATGACAATAAAGGGTGATTTTAAATTGCAATGAAAAAATGGGAAACTGAAAGAGATCCAGATTTATTTGAAAATTACTTGTATAACCCCATATGAACATAACCAAAAATGTTCAGAAACAGAGTGCCCCTCTTATTCCATTTTGCCATAGGTTGACAGTTTCGAGAGGTGTTAATGAAATGTCAGTGACATGTTTTGGTCAAAACAACTCACACTTTAATTGTTGCAGCACCATTTTAAACACAGGAAGGGTTATGGCATATTGCTTTAAGTTTACCCCACCTTCCCTCTTTCGCTATATGTCTGAGATCTCTGTTTTGATAGCGATGCCATAATGTTAGCGGTTAGTATTTCAATCCAAAAATCAAAGCTAACTAAAATCAGATGAACGTGAGAGTTTAAAAGCCCAAATAAAAAATTATGACCCATCCTTAGGATGTAATGAGCACAGAAACAAGCCCGAAATATTGATGGAAGAGGCAATCATCGGGTTCCAAGCAGATGTAGGCTTCAAGGTCTTGTATTGCTTAGCATCCATCCATCCATTTTCTACAGATTTTCCAGAGGTCCGGGTCACGGAGGCAGTAGTTCAAGCAGAGAAGCCGAGACTTCTCTCTCCCCAGCCACCTGCTCCAGCTATTCAGAGAGGATACCAAAGCATTCCCAGGCAAGTTGAGAGACATAGTCTCTCCAGCGTGTCCTGGGTCTGCCCTGAGGTCTCCTCCCAGTGGGACGTGCCCAAAACACCTCAAGTGGGAGGCATCTAGGAGGCATCCTGATCAGATGCCCAAACCACCTTAACTGGCTCTTTTCGATGTGGAGGAGCAGCGGTTCTACTCTGAGCTTCTCACTCTAAAGGTGTGTTCACACCGAACGCAAAGGGGCGATGCAAATCCATACAAAGTCAATGGGAAGACGCAAGTACATGTGAATTTTCATCATCGCGAGTTTGCGACCGGTCTAACAACACTATTATTTACTTTGATTTCCAGGCTCCAACATGTTTTGTGAATCATGTGTACTGCATACTTGGCCAATAAAGATGGGGCTCTTTAACTAGTTCATTTATTTACTGCTAGCCATCATCATCATAGAGTTCAGAGAGCTCACCTCCTGTTCATCTCGGTACTGCCCTCTGCTGGTATTTTTGCAGGGTAAGCTAGGCTGAATGAGCGGCACAGCAGCTCCTCATCAGTGTCTTGAATGGCATGAAAAAACCACAGCTCTGACGTTCTTAAATCGTTTTTGTAAATGGTAATTACCATTATACAACCAAAGCCTAGCTGAGACTGTGCGACATCTAAATCATGTGCAAAAGCGTGCGTGTGTCAAGAAGCGGTGATTGCAATTTTGATGGGATTTCATGAAAAACAAGAAACAAGAAGACGACGCGCAGGTTTGTTTTGATGATGTGCAAACAATGACATCACCCGAACACAGAAGAGGAGGACCAGAGGACCCGAGACGGCAGGTGAAGGAAGCACAGCAAAGCCTGACGGATGCTGTGGCTCGTCTGCGTTAACGTTACTCACCTCGCAAAGAGAAGCGTCGGCTGTGGAAGTCAACTTATCTGGGACTGGCTTTATCTGCGCGGAGGCAACAACAAAGCACCATGACACAGCTACTCCCTCATAGCCCACACATGATGGAGCAATCACGGCTACTCATTCACACGCTGCTCCGAAGCTTCCCAACTGCGTCTTCAGCGGAAAAAAAAGACCGGATTTGATCTGAAAGTGGAAGCTTTTAGACACCTTTGCCTCTTTTCTGCTCGGATGCCGCTAATTGAGAGACTCTTCCTGGATTGGGCGGGGCCTACGTGACGTCACAGCCAAACCCCCTCCCGCACGTACGGTTTTTTTTTTTAAATAAAAAAGAAAAAAATAATGTCAAATTTAGGGAGAGTAGCAAATTTACAAAATAAATAAATTAATTAATTAAAAATAAAAAATAAACACAAAATAAAAATATGAGAAAATTAAGTTTTAAAAAAGTTCATATGTGAGGTAAAAGTTGTACGTTTACCAGAAAGATTTCATAAATAGGAAAAATACAGTAAAGAACAACTTGATCGTTACTATAACTGGCCTGTTTTACTTTGATTTCCAGGCTCCAACATGTTTTGTGGATCTATGGTTAGCATTCAGAACCCAGTTGCAGATACAGACACAAAAGTGAAGATGCAAATGATAAAGTCGTATTGAACCAGGGGTCGGCAGCCTCTATGACACAAAGAGCCATTCTGAGAGATTTCTGACCAGTGGAACTGTGGTGGAGCCACAACAACATCTGAGCCTGGAGACTCATTTAAAAACAGCAGTGCTGCCAACCAGTTCAGACTGGCCTGACACCATCAATATTAGGAGGTTTTTCCTCATTAAATTATAAAGAGACATTTTTGGGGTAAATTTTCTGCTTTTCTAATAAATTTGCCATATTTTTCTTTTGAAATTTGTTAAATTTTCAGGGAAAATTGCAGCCTCTTTCCATATAAATGTGTGATTTTTTTCCCTCATAAAAAGTCAATGTTTTCAGTTTCCTGAAATTTTGCACTTTATTTTCTTGCAAATCTATAAATTATTCTTCCTCATAAGATTGCAACTTTTTTCCACAAATTTCTTATGTTTCTTGCATAAATGTTCTACTTTTCTAATAAATTTGTTCTATTCTCCCTTGTAAATCTGTTACCATTTTCAGGTAAATTTGTAGCACATTTCACATAAATTGTAACATTGTTTTTTTCCTCAGAAATTTTGTGACTTTATCTTGCCAATCTATTGTATTTTCCTCATAAAATTGCAACCTTTTTTCTTTACATTTGTGAAATTTTTTGACATACATCTTCAGTTTTTCTCATAAATTTGTTATTTTTCTAGTAAGTTGTCTTATTTTTTCCTCACAAATCTATGCCCTTTTTGATTTTTTTTGTCAGGGGCTCAGGGAACCACTGACTATGGGCAAAAGAGCCACATGCGGCTCCAGAGCTGCAGGTTGCAGACCCCTGTAATTGAACAGATAGTGTTGTTGTAATGTGGCGATCTGACCTGCAGAGGGGAGAAGAGAGAAGACTAAGTATTTGCTGGGAATAATGGAAACACTGACTAAAGTGATTCATGTATTGGAGGCTATGGAGAATGGTGGAGCTACAGTGGTTATGGTGAACAGAATATCCTTTTCTCTTTGTAGGCACAAGAGTGAGGAACAGGTGAGAAGGAGAGCCGGTGAAGCAGTGATGTGCGGTGAGGTTTGTGGGTGTGCTTTAAAAAATGATCTAGCAAAACAAAACTAGGAACTAGAACTATATAATGAAGAAGACACGGACAAAGCATATGAAATATTTTTACAAATATTTAAATTGTTTTATGATAAAAAAATTGTCCAATTAAACAAAAACAATAAGAAACAAAATATTCATACAGTCCATGGATCACCAAGGGATTAAAAAATGCCTGCAAAAAGAAAAATATGTTGTATAGAGAATTCATTAAACATAGAACTAAGGAGGTAGAAAATAGATATAAAAATATAAAAAATAAATTAACTAATATTATGAGAACAAGTAAAAAGGAATAGTATAGTAAATTAATAGATAATAATAAAAACAATATTAAAGGTATATGGAATATATTAAAGTAATTCAAAATGGAGACAGATAAGATAATTATCTCAATATTATATAGATAATGATATAAATATTAATAATATAAATGACAGTAAATAGAGTCATTGAATTCTTTGTAAATATTGGACCAGAATTAGCAAAAAAAAAACCTGATCCATTCATACATGAAAAGGGGAATAGTAATTTAATGGAAAGAAATCCAAATTCAATGTTTTTAACAGCAGTGGAAGAGAGGAAAATCACTGAGATTGTACATAAATTCAAAAATAAAGTTTCAACTGACTATGATTACATTGATATGGCTATTGAGGAAATTGCTACATCATTGAAACACATTTGTAACTTATCATTCCAAACTGGTACAATTCGAAGTAAAATGAAAATAGCTAAAGTTATACCTCTATACAAAACTGGAAACAAACACCACTTCACAAATTACAGGCCTGTTTCTCTTCTGCCCCAATTC
Organism: Pholidichthys leucotaenia; assembly: GCA_020510985.1. Lineage (NCBI taxonomy): Eukaryota > Metazoa > Chordata > Actinopteri > Cichliformes > Pholidichthyidae > Pholidichthys > Pholidichthys leucotaenia. The sequence continues at coordinate 184,088,868 of CM035840.1, read as the reverse complement.
TTAAAAATACTGGAAAAATTCTTTAATGACAGATTAGATAAGTTCATAGCTGAACACAAATTACTCACAGTCAGTATGGATTTAGAACCAACCACTCCACATTATCAGCTTTAATGGATGTTATAGAAGAAATCACTCATTCTCTGGACAGAAAGAAATTCGCGGTGGGAGTATTTATTGATTTTTAAAAAAGCATTTGATACATTAAATCATGAAATATTGCTTAATAAATTGGAACAGTATGGACTCAGGGGAATAGTATAGGATTGGGTCAGAAACTATTTTAAAAAAAACAGGCAACAATTTATGAAGATGGGGCAATATGAACCTGAGTGTTTGGACATTGTTTGTGGTGTCTGTTATATAAAATAAACAGCACCTTTATTGTGAAGTGCAGTGTGGTGATGTGCACTTTCCGTCACGTCACTGCACTGCCCTATATAAGGCAGGAGTGCCATTTTACGGCCTTTTTATGCCGCATGCCCACGCTGGTGCCTGCCGTGTAACTGCTGTGTTTACCATAAATAAAGCTGTGTTCGACTCTCCCTCATCTTGCCTCATTCATCACCAGGTTTGCATGCATAACATTCGGCGACCAAGGATTAACTCATAGAGGCGTGCGTTACACCACTTCGTCCCTTCCTCGAGCTCCCAGGCAAATCACCAGTTCCATGGCCGCATTGGTGGGAGGCCTATCAAACGTATATTACAGCGCTGGACCTCGAGAAGCTTGGTAAGGTGAGGGCGCGGGCTCAGGCGCTTCTCATTCACTACCTGGATATTGAGGGCCAGAGGATCCTGCGGATTCTCGGCATGGCGGACTCATATGAGGACATCGTGGAGCTGCTAGCTAAATATTTCTCCTCCCCAGACAACTTGACTGTTCGGAGAATTCGTTTTCGCTGGAGACGCCAGTGTGTAGGTGAGCCTATCCACCAGTATGTCATTGACTTGAAGCAGCTAGCCAGCGAGTGTCGTTTTGGACCACTTGAAGACGAGATGGTACGCGACCAACTAACACTGAGCTGTGTGCTAGGCTATTAGTGGTGCCTAATGACTTGAAGTTAGCTGAAGCAGTTGAGCTAGCCCTCTGGTTGAAAGCCATTGTTAAGCTAGCTGTGGAGCTAAATTGGCACCAGCCACAGAAAACGCCGGAGCCACCCACCTCAGCTAATGTTGTGGACCCTGATAGCGAGGATAGCTCGGACAAAGATTATTGGGAAACCAATGCTGCCAGCCGAAGGTCTGTCCCGGGAAACTCCCGTTGCAGGGGTTGTGGGTCCGCGACGCACCGCCATAAAGTGAAGAAATCCAGAAGATCAGCTATCGCTCCGGGGGTCTGCTGTTTCCAGGGGCCTGTCTGCTGAGGGGCTGCCCTGGACCCCCCCATGCCAGTTCCATTTTCTCTACCCAAGTGACTGTGCGGTAGCACTTTATTTATAGTTCTGGTGTTTTATGCATGCATGTTATGATATGGGGTTATTTTGTGTGTTTATCTTTTAGTTTAGATAGATAGATGTACTTTATTGATCCCAAGCTGGGAAATTACAGTGTAACAGCAGCATGACAGTAGACAACCAAATGACAGAAACACACACATGACAGACAAAGGGATTACCCAGGGAAAGTAAAACTAACGCGACTATAAAGCCTATATACATCATAGCTTAATATATGATGACCCGTAAAATCACATGAATCATCCCACTGCACAATGAAGGACTATCAGGAGCAGAGTGAAATGTGAGGTACCAGTTAGACTGTAAGGTGCAGTGTGGCAGCATAGCTATGACCAGAATACAACATCAGAGTGAGTTATTGTACAGTGAAATGGCATGTGGCAGGAAAGATTTCCTGTGCCTGGCTGTTCGACAGCGAAGCTGTAGTAATCTACTGGAGAAAGTGCTCCGCTGTCTGTCCAGCGTGTGGTGGAGGGGGTGATCAGGATTGTCCATGATGGATCGCAGTTTATTTAGTGTTCTCCTCTCCACCACTGTCTCAAAGGTCTCTGGTCTGAGACCAATTACAGAGCCAGCCCTCTTGACAATCTTGTCAAGTCTGTTGGTGTCTCTGGCCCTGATACTGCTACCCCAACAGACAGCAGCAAAGAAGATGGCGCTGGCGACAGTGGTCTGGTAGAAAAGCTCCAACATCCTGCTACACACGTTGAAGGATCTCAGCTTCCTCAGGAAGTAGAGTCTGCTCATCCCCTTCTTGTGCGCAGCATCAGTGTTAGATCTCCAGTCCAACCCGTTGCTGATCCTGACACCCAGATATTTGTAGTCCTCAACCACCCCCACATCCTCCCCCCTAATCTGCAATGGCTGAGAAGGAGCCTTCCCCTTCCTGAAGTCAGTCACCATCTCTCTGGTCTTGCTGACATTCAACCTCAGGTGATTCTGCTCTGTCCACTCCACAAATCTGTCTACCAGTGCCCTGTACTCCCCCTCCTCTCCCCCTCTTATACACCCCACAACAGCTGAGTCGTCAGAGAATTTCTGAAGGTGGCATGACTCTGTGTTGTACTGAAAGTCAGTGGTGTATAAGGTGAAGAGAAAAGGAGAGAGCACAGTCCCCTGTGGAGCTCCCGTATCACTAGCCACCACTCCAGACAAGACACTGCCCAGCCAGACAAACTGTGGCCTGCCTGTCAGGTAGTCAGTAATCCAGGAGATCACAGAGCTGTCAACCCCCACCACCCGCAGCTTCTCACCCAGCAACAGTGGCTGGATGGTGTTAAAGGCACTGGAGAAATCAAAAAAAGTGATTCTCACAGTGTTTCCTCCACCATCCAGGTGCAGATGGGCTCATTGCAGCAGGTAGATGACAGCATCTTCAACTCCTAAATGGGGCTGATACGCAAACTGCACAAGGTCCAGCCACGTCTTCACCTGCGGCCTCAGGTGGGCAAAGACCAGTCTCTCCAGGACCTTCATCACATGAAATGTGAGGGCAACTGGTCGATAGTCATTCAGATCCGATGGAGATGATTTCTTGGGGACAGGAACCAGGCAGGATGTCTTCCACAGCACCGGTACTCTCTCCAGACTCAGGCTCAGATTGTACAGGTGTTTCAGTACTGGAGCTAGCTAGTTGGCACAGGTCCTCAGGGTCCTGGCGGAGATGCCATCAGGGCCCGCTGCTTTCCACTGACGGAGTCTCTCCAGCTGTCTCTTAACCTGGTCTGTAGTTACTGTGATGTGAGGGAGGGTCCTGGTGTCCCCCGAGGAGGAGGAGGAGGAGGGGGTAGATGGAGAGAGGTGCTGCTCAGGAAGGTGGGTGGGGAGGGGTGTGTGGGGGTCTGGTTGTGTTGCTGGGGTGACAGACTGTGAGTTGAACCTATTAAAAAACAGATTCAGTTCATCAGCTCTTTCCTGGCTCCCAGATGGCTGCCTGACTCTCACCTTGTACCCAGTTATTTGTTTCATTCCAGTAATTTTAGTTTGATAATGGACTTTTTTCTTTTAGATATGGGTGGCAAAATAATCCACCATGCCGTGAGGGTTGTGCAGTAGTCCGCCCGTCAGCCCTATTCTAGGTGACTGTGTTAGGCCAATTTATTACATTAGTTTTCGTTATTTTAGAGTGTGATTCGGGTCCCAAATTGGTGTGGGGGGGGGGGTGTCAGTTGTGTGTGTGGTTTTGGACTTTTCTAAAGGGGGAGTAAATGTTATATATAATAAACAGCACCTTTATTGTGAAGTGCAGTGTGGTGGCATGCACTTCCCGTCACGCACTGCCCTACATAAGGCAGGGGCGCCATCTTACGGTCTCCTTATGCCAGATGCCCACGCTGGTGCCTGCTGTGTACTACCTTGTATATAATTCAATAAAGCTGTGTTCGCCAACCATCTTCTTGCCTCATCCTTCACCCAGGTATTTTCCATACATAACAGTGTCCCCCAGGGGTCAGTATTAGCCCCTAAACTTTCCATTTGATATAGCAATGATATTTGTAATGTTTCTGAACTGTTGAAGACTGTGATGTTTGCAGATGACACAACTGTTCTGGGTACTGGTGAGGATCTACAGCAACTTTTGAATATAATCACTACCGAATTCAGTAAAATAAAAGATTGGTATAACAAAAATAATTTATCATTAAATTTGAGCAAAACAAAATTCATGTTATTTGGAAATGGTAAGGCAAATATTCAAGTAAAGATAGAGATAGATGATATCAATACTGAAAGAGTTCAAGACAATAAATTTCTATGTGTGATTATAGATGAAAAAATTTGCTGGAAACCTCACGTTAAATACGTACAAGCTAAACTGTCTAGAAATATTTCAGTCATGAGCAGAACAAAACACATACTGGATCAGAAATCACTCCATATTCTGTATTGTTCACTAGTTTTACCATATTTAAATAACTGTTCAGAAATTTGGGAAAATACATATAAAAGTTCATGACAGCCGCTTGTTATTTTACAAAAAAGAGCAATAAGAATCATCCATAAAGCTGGTTTCCATGATCACACAATTTTTTTTAATTTTCACAGTCTAAAAGTTTGAAATTATTTGATCTGGTGGAATATAAAACTGCAACAATAATGTAAAAAGTAAGGAACAATTTACAGCTAGTCAACATCCAAAACATGTTCTTTGAAAGACAAAAGGGTTATCATTTAAGGGGGAGTTACTTTTAAAGACAATGGATGTACGAACAACAAGGAGAAGCTTTTGTGTTTCGATTTGTGGGGGTTAAATTTTGGAATCGATTAAATACAGAGTTAAAACAATGTCCAAACATTTTGAGTTGTGAAAAAAAGTACAAAAAAGAGAAATTAGATAGATACAGGGAGGAAGATGATTCTGTAAATCACTAGGATTGGTTGGGAATAGAATCAGAATCAGAATCAGAATCAGAATCAGAATCAGGTTTATTGCCATTGTTCATGTAGTACACAAACTAGGAATTTGTCTCGGTACAATGCTGCAACATTAAACATGATAAGATAAGAGAAATAAACTATACATGTAATAAAGTGTAGGATAAGATTAAGTGATACTGGTCAACAGTTAAAATATATATTAGCCAGCAGCAGATACTGTGGAGAACTATATAGTGCAGTCGGTAATGCAGGAAGAAAACAGTGATGATTGACATGAGTCTGGTTGAGCTGCTGTACATGGTGCACGAGAGTCACTTAGTGTTCAGCAGTCTAATGGCAGAGGGGAAGAAGCTGTTCATGTGACGGGAGGTTTTAGTCTGGATGGACCAAAGTCTTCTACCAGAGGGGAGGGGGGCAAACAGTACATGACCAGGGTGTGAGGGATCGGCTATGATCCGGCCAGCACGCCTCCGGGTCCTGGAGATGTACAGATCCTGGAGAGATGGGAGCTTGCAGCCGATCACCTTCTCAGCAGTGCGCACGACGCGCTGCAGCCTTAGTCTGTCCCTGGCAGTGGCTCCTGCGTACCACACGGTTATGGAGGTGGTGAGGATGGACTCGATGATGGCTGTGTAGAACTGCACTAACATCTTGGTGGGTAGCTTGAGCTTCCTCAGCTGCCGCAGGAAGAACATCCTCTGCTGGGCTTTTTTGATGAGTGAGCTGATGGTCAGCTCCCATTTGAGGTCCCTGGTGATGGTAGTGCCTAGGAAGCGGAAGGAATCAGCAGTGGTGATGGAAGAGCCTGAGAGGGTGAGGGGGGGCAGAGGAGTAGTGACTTTCCTGAAGTCTACAATCATCTCCACTGTCTTCAGAGCGTTCAGCTGCAGGTTGTTATTGCTGCACCAGGACGCCAGCTGGGCCACCTCTCTCCTGTAGGCGGACTCGTCGCCGTTGGAGATGAGCCCGATGAGGGTGGTGTCGTCCGCAAACTTGATCAACTTGACAGACTGGTGGCTGGAGGTGCAGGAGTTGGTGTAAAGGGAGAAGAGTAGGGGGGAAAGTACACAGCCCTGGGGTGATCCGGTGCTGATGCTAGTATAGTCTGAGACAGTCTTTCCCAGCCGCACATGCTGCCTCCGGTCCGTCAGGAAGTCGATGATCCACCTGCAGAGGGAGTCAGGCTCGTTGAGCAGGGACAGCTTGTCCCGGAGCAGAGCGGGGCGGATGGTGTTGAATGCGGAGCTGAAGTCCACAAACAGGATCCTGGCGTAGGTTCCCGGGGAGTCCAGGTGCTGCAGGATGGAGTGGAGGGCCAGGTTGACTGCATCGTCTACAGACCTGTTGGCTCGGTAGGCAAACTGCAGCGGGTCCAGGAGAGGGGTGGTGATGGACTTGAGGTGGGACAGGACCAGGCGCTCAAAGGACTTCATGACTACAGAGGTGAGCGCTACAGGTCTGTAGTCATTAAGTCCAGTGATCCGTGGCTTCTTGGGGACAGGGATGATGGTGGAGGATTTGAGGCAGGATGGCACGTGGCATAACTTAAGGGAGGTGTTAAAAATGTCTGTGAATACAGGAGCCAGCTGTTTCGCACAGAGTCTCAGGGTGGAGGGAGACACGCCGTCTGGGCCGGGGGCCTTGCGCGGGTTCAGTCTGGAGAACTGTTTGAGCACATCCTGCTCACTGATGATAAGGGGAGGGGGGGAGGTGGGGGGGGTGCCTTAAATGAAGTAGGGAATGTGGAGGCTGTGGAGCTGGAGGGAGGGGGGGAGTTGGACACAGATGACGAGGTGTCAAAACGGGCATAGTGTTGGGACAGTCTCTGACAAAGGGCTTTGTCATCCTGACCTTTAGGAGCCTGAGGCCAATAGTTGGTGATCTGCCTCAGTCCTCTCCACACGGAAGCCGAATCATTAGCAGTGAACTGCTGCTGGAGTCTCTCTGAGTACACAGATTTAGCCCTCTTCAGCTCTCTGTTAAACCGATATTTAACCTCCCTGTAGCAGTCCCTGTCTCCACTTTTCAGCGCTGCTTCCTTCTCCTTCCTGATCTGTCTGAGCTTAGCTGTGAACCAGGGTTTGTCATTAGAGTAACTCACCCTGGTGCGTGATGGAAGAATGTTCTCTTCACAAAAGTGGATATATGAGTTCACAGTGTCCGTGTACTCATCCAGATCATGCGTGGCTCCTTTAAGCATGCCCCAGTCAGATATTTCCATGCACGTTTCCAGCTTCTCCTCAGCATCACTGGTCCGTATCTTCGTAGTGCTCACAACAGGTTTAGTGAGCTTCAATCTCTGTCTGTATGTGGGAATGAGGTGAACCATCACGTGATCAGATAATCCCAGCGCAGCGCGAGGAACAGCGCGATATGCGTCTTTCACTGTGGTGTAACAGTGATCCAGTGTGTTTAATCCTCTGGTGGGGCATTTAATAAACTGTTTGTAGCGGGGGAGATCGTGGCTCAGATTGCACTGATTAAAGTCGCCAGCCACAATAATCAGCGAGTCTGGAAAACTCCGCTCTGTGTGTTGAATGTGATCCGCGAGCACGCGCTGAGCTTCGCGCGTGTCCGCGTCGGGAGGGGCGTACACAGCGATCAGTATAAAAGAAGCAAACTCCCGTGGGGAATAAAAAGGCTTGCAGTTGATAACAAGAAATTCCAAGGCAGGAGAACAGTGTTTGGAAATTTCCGTTACATCAGAGCACCAGCTACAGTTGATGTAGAAGCAGACTCCGCCTCCTGTGGTCTTGCCGGAAAGCTCTGTGTCACGATCAGCACGGAAGAGCTGGAAGCCGTCGAGGCGCAGCGCGCTGTCCGGTATATTTTCCCGGAGCCAGGTCTCAGTAAAGCAGAGGACAGCTGAGGAGGCGAGGTCCTTAAAACGCATCAGCAGTCTCAGTTCATCCACCTTGTTAGAGAGAGAGTTGGTATTGGACAGAAATATGCCAGGCAGCGCCGTTCGCGAGCCTCTCCTGCGAAGTCGTACGAGAGCGCCCGCTCGTCTTCCTCTCTTCCGCCGTCTCACTTTCCGAGCCAAACAATAAACCAGATCGGCGGCAGGGGCTAGAAAAACTGGGAGGAGGTCCGTGGGGGTCAAAGTCCTGATATTTAAAAGTTCTTCACGGGTATAAGTGCAAGCAGACACACAATTGACAAACAAAAACAAACAAAGAGCGCAGCGAAGCACCATGTCGACCGCTGTGGGCGCCATCTTGGATACCATAGAATAGGTATAGGAATAGATTAGGAATAGATTAGGGTTAGGGTTAGGGTTAGGGTTAGGGTTAGGGAATAGAATAGGAATAGATTATATAATTAGTGGGAATTTGTTTGCCCATTGTATTTTTATTTTGAATTTCTGTTATTTTTTAGTAAGTAATTAGTTTTATTTAATTTCAATGAACCTGTAACCATGTGACTATGATCCTCGGGTCAGGAGCATTATACCAAATTAATCACACCTGTGGATGCACATCTTATATGTAGTGGTGTGAAAAAAGTGTTTACTCCCTTCCTGATTTCTCATTTTTTTGTATGTTTGTCACATTTAAATGTTTCAGATCATCAAACAAATTTAATTATTAGACAAAGATAACAAGTAAACACAAAATGCAGTTTTTAAATGAAGGTGTATATTATTATGGGAAAAAAAATCCAAACCTACGTGGCCCTGTGTGAAATAGCGATTGCCCCCTAAACCTAATAACTGGTTAGGCCACCCTTAGTAGCAACAACTGCAATCAAGCGTTTGTGATAACTGGCAGTGAGTCTTTTACAGCACTGTGGAAGAATTTTGGCCCACTCATCTTTGCAGAATTGTTGTAATTCAGCCACATTGGAGGGTTTTCGAACATTAACCACCTTTTTAAGGTCATGCCACAGCATCTCAGTCGGATTCAGGTCAGGACTGTGACGAGGCCACTCCAAAGTCTTCATTTTGTTTTTCTTAAGCCATTCAGAGGTGGACTTGCTGGTGTGCTTTGGATCATTGTCCTGCTGCAGAACCCAAGTGCGCTTCAGCTTGAGGTCACAAACAGATGGCCGGACATTCTCCTTCAGGATTTTTTGGTAGACAGAAGAATTCATGGTTCCATTTACTACAGCAAATCTTCCAGGTTCTGAAGCAGCAAAACAGCCCCAGACCATCACACTACCACCACCATGCTTTACTGTTGGTATGATGTTTCTTTTCTGAAATGCTGTGTTACTTTTACGCCAGATGTAATGGGACACACACCTTCCAAAAAGTTCAACTTTTGTCTGATCAGTCTAGAGCAGGGGTGGGCAGTGAGGGCCATTCCACTGCAGGTTTTTTGTTCCACCCAGTCTCTTCAGCAGGTGTGTGCTCTGATCAGCTTCAAGGATTGCTAATCATTGAAAACACCTGCTGAAGAGACTGGGTGGAACAGAAAACCTGCAGTAGAATGGCCCTCCATGGCACATGATTGCCCACCCCTGGTCTAGAGAGTATTCTCCCAAAAGTCTTGGGGATCATCAAGATGTTTTCTGGCAAAACTGAAATGAGCCTTTATGTTCTTTTTGCTCATCAGTGGTTTTTGTCTTGGAACTCTGCCATGCAGGCCATTTTTTTCTTATGGTGAAGTCATGAACACTGACCTTAAGTGGGGCAAGTGAGGGCTGCAGTTCTTTGGCTGTTGTTGTGGGGTCTTTTGTGACCTCTTGGATGAGTCATCGCTGTGCTCTTGGGGTAATTTTGGTCGGCCGGCCACTCCTGGAAAGGTTCACCACTGTTCCATGTTTTCTTCATTTGTGGATAATGGCTCTCACTGTGGTTCGCTGGAGTCCCAAAGCTTTAGAAATGGCTTTATAACCTTTTCCAGACTGATAGATCGCAATTACTTTGTTTCTCATTTGTTCCTGAATTTCTTTAGATCACAGCATGATGTCTAGCTTTTGAGGATCTTTTGGTCTACTTCACTTTGTCAGGCAGATCCTATTTAAGTGATTTCTTGACTGAGAACAGGTGTGGCAGTAATCAGGCCTGGGTGTGGCTAGAGAAATTGAACTCGGCTTTCCAAAGATGTGATAAACCACAGTTAATTTATGTTTTAACAGGAGGGGCAATCACTTTTTCACACAGGGCCATGTAGGTTTGGATTTTTTCCCCTTAATAATAAACACCTTCATTTAAAAACTGCATTTTGTGTTTACTTGTGTTATCTTTGTCTAATATTTAAATTTGTTTGATGATCTGAAACATTTAAGTGTGTAAAACATACAAAAAATGAGAAATCAGGAAGGGGGCAAACACTTTGTCACACCACTGTACGTACAGGCTGGGGTGGAGCCGCTGGCAAGGCTGGTGGCTCACTCAACATGGGGAATGGGAATGGCCACTACATGGGCACTGCTTAGGGGTCCACCCCCGGAGGATGTATACGCAGCCGCTGGCTGGGCTCCTTCCTCAACGTTCACCTGCTTCTATCGGCTTAACTTGGCCTCATCAGTCGTCCCCTCATCTGTTCTGGGGGATCGCAGCAGATTCTTAAGTTGCATCTTTTGGTTTTTCTCATTCAAACCAGCATGGGTGCCTTATGATCAAAAATGCTTTTTGTTTCATCTCCGGTTACCAGGAAGAACCAGCTTAATTTGTATGCACTCAGTTAAGCACAGTAAAGCAGCTGAACTCATCTGGTTGTATTCTGTGCTTAATGATGTGATTAGAGCATTGTGCTCCTTCGGCCTGTGGGTGGCGCCACCTCCATTTTCCTTGGCAATGATTTGGTATACTGTTGTCACTTGGTTGCAGGCTCAATGAAATGAAATAAAACGAATGTTTACCTATGTAAACACAGTTTTATGAATGAAAGTGAACCTGTAGCCATTCATTGTCCCTCGTCGGTGGAGGTCAGCTCCTCCCAGTCGTTAGAAAGCGGAAGAGTGGGTGGATGCAGGGGATACAGTATATATAAGGTGTGCATCCACAGGTGTGATTAATTTGGTATAATGGTCCTGACCCAAGGATCATAGTCACATGATTACAAGTTCACTTTCATCCATAAAACCATGTTTACATATGTAAACGTTCAATTTTTAAATGAGCGTAAAGATTTGTTCATTTACTCACTGCATTTCTATTGCTGTTGTGGCAATGTATGTATATACGTATATACATATGTATGTATGTGTATATCCGCATGAAGGTATATAGGTATGTTATTTAGTTAAGGTTGGAATAGGACAAGATAAGCTTTGCTTCAATCCAGTTCCTTTTCGGACAGCGCTGAGTTTTTTTTTTCTTGTTTTTATTTTGTTTTGTTTGAAATAAACAGTATCAGTCAATCAAAATCAAATCCTTTCACCATATAATTTTGTTATTTATTTACTTTTATTGTGTTATGTTTTTATTTATTTGTTTATTTAAGTTATAGATCTTAAACTAAATGAAATGTTATGTATTTCTTAGGTGTTGCACTCTCAACGGCTAAATGAAACTCCCTTCAAGCTGTGGGTGATCCTCAGCTCCAGCGGCCAAGTGGAGTCCATACATTGCACATGCATATATTGTTTACATTGTGTCACACCTCAGAGCTATAGTTTATATTATTTTATTTCTGTCATTCTACTGCATTACATTCTATACCTATACACTGGGAAATGTTGCATTATAACACAAATAAAGACAGTGAGAACTACAGTAAATGTCTTCATTTTATTTTAGTGAAATGTGGGGTACAATAAACATATACAAGACCGGCCTGCTGCTACATAAACTGCATTTCTGCTGTTCAGTGTTGTCCAGTGGAGCAGCATCATCCACCTGTAACCCCTGTGCATCTTCATCTGGTGGGGAAAACATCCTCCTGTGACTGCAGAGCAACCTCATCTGGTCATGCACACTTCAAAAATGATCAGCCAAAACACAAGAAATAAACACTAAGGAGAAAATGACTTAATACAAGAGAAATTATCTATTGATACAGTAAGACAATTTTATTTAATGAGAAACAAATAAATTAGAAAGGCAAAAGACACAAACAAATAAGTTCTACACCTATATAATTAATGGAATATTTTCAAATGTAAGATTTTACATCTTGGTAAGCACAAAAGAATTTGCAGCATTGCTTTTCTTGCACTCTACAAGAAGGGACAGCGCAGGCTGTTCCTACTGAGGAGACTCAGGTCTTTTGGTGTACAAGGGGCGCTGCTGAAGACATTCTATGACACGGTGGTGGCATCAGCCATCACTTTTGGAGTGGTCTGCTGGGGCAGTGGCATTACTGCAGCCGATAGGAAGAGACTGAACAAACTGATCAAGAAATTTAGCTCTGTCCTGGGGCAGCGTCTTGACCCGGTGGAGGAGATAGGAGAGAGAAGGACGGTGGCTAAACTGTCATGAGTCCGAGTTCCACCCTATGCAGGACATACTGAATGCACTGAGGAGCTCATTTAGCAGCAGACTACATCATCCCAGGTGCACAACCGAGAGGTTTCGCAGGTCTTTCCTACCAACGGCTGTCAGACTGTACAACCTAAGCAAGGCTGCTCGCAGAGATAGCAAAAAAGACGTAACAACCTAATAGTTTTTGAATGCAAAAGATGCAATAGACTTACACAATAGTCCCCTCCGGCATACAACTAGGAAAATACCGGTCGCTATGGAGGGTGACAATATGTATGGGCACATAATCATACCATGTAGGATAACTAAGTAGACGGTTGTGCTGTTTCATCCCATCTAGCTACAATGCTCTGCACTGTGTGTGTTTATATATTTACATATTTATTCCATCTAGCTACAATGCTCCGCACTGGGTGTGTTTATATTTAATATATCTATATATTTATTCCATCTAGCTACAATGCTCCACACTGTGTGTGTTTATATATCTACATATTATTCCATCTAGCTACATTGCTCTGCACTGTGTGTTTATATATTTTCATATTTATTCCACCTAGCTGCAATGCTCCGTACTGTGGGTGTTTATATATCTACATATTTATTCCATCTAGCTACAATGCTCCGCACTGTGTGTTTATATACTCATATATTTATTCCATCCAGCTACAATGCTCTGCACTGTGTGTCTGTGTGTATATATATATATATTTATAGTAATATGTACATATGTATATTAGCTGCTCTTGCCTTTTTTTTTCTTGCCTTCTGATTGTTGCTCTGAGTGTTGCTATCCCTGTGCTGTTGCAATCCTGGAATTTCCCCGTTGTGGGACTAATAAAGGCTTATCTTATCTTATCTTATCTTATCTTATCTTTATGTACCTGTGAGCTCTGCTCGGAAACAACTGGTGGTGCAGCTTTAATCATTTCTGACTGCCCAGTGTGCATTTTTTTCACTTCATGACCAAGATGTAATGATGGCTTTTTAAATGTCCAGTTAGTTTTTGGATTAAACAACAAACGTGTCCGAACGAGACACAAAACACCAAAATTATTCAATTAAATTTAAAAGAATATATTACAATAGGTCTCAAATATTTGTAAACGTGTCCCGTTAGCTGACTTGATGTCACTTGGTCCCGTTACATATAATTTAATGTGCCATTTGGGCATTTTGTGTAACGTTAGTTACTACAAGAATGGCCACTTGCCGTTAAATATTAAAATAAAAATGACTGACTTAATTTTTGGGGTGTTTGGTGGGCTTTTGGTGTCGCATAAAAATGATTTCATTTATTATTTGGATATTTTCTAGGGGTTTGGGGTCCCAGTGGTCCCGTTTGTGACATGTTTCAGATAAAACCCAAGCGCAGACACAGGATCAATTAGTTTCACAATGATCTTTATTGATTGAGCGAAAATGTGTGAGTGAGAGTGTATGTGTGTGTGTGCGTGCAGAGCAGGAGAGGTCTGGCAACCCTGCAGAGAAAGGAGAGACAAGAATATGAGCACTCTTGTATCAATGGTTGAATGAACAGAATAATAAATAATCTTATGGAGTATGGGGAGTAGCTGAGGCACCAAGAAGCAGCTTAGTCCTTATCCAGATTGCTAGGGGCCCACTGAGGTGGAGAAGTGCTTGTGAAGATAATTACAGTGCTGGGTGCAGGTGAGACCTCTGCTGAGGGAAAGAGGAGAGAGTTCAGTCCGGGGCTAATGCACTTATGAGACTGAAGACAGTGGGGCCTCCGGCACATGGGTAGTAGTCCGGACCGCCGTCTGGAGCTGGAGAGAGTCCACCTAGAGGTAGGTCCACCTGTGCACAGGAAAGAGGGAGAGAGAAAGGCAGAAGCAGAAGGTGATAACATCCAGTAGAAAATTGCTTACAGTTGCGTTGGGGAGAGGAAACTCCCAGATGATGAGGTGCAGATTCTTGGAAGAAAAGGGAGACGAAACTCCCTGTTAGAAAAGAAGGGTAAACTCAAGCTTGTGGAGTTCTTCACCCTGTTGGAGCATAGACATCTCCATGCAGGAGTGCAGGGATCCACTCCTAATAAAGGCTGTGTTAATTGGGAGGCACTGGTGTGAGTGAAACCACAGCTGTGGAAGATAATTAGTGAGCAGGGGAAACACACAGCACGGATCACCACAGTACCCCCCACCCTTACGGGACACCTCTCGGCGGCTGGTTCAATCTGCCCGGGTGAGTCCAATGGAATTCCCTGATGAGTTACAGATCAGTGATGAAAGAGGATCGAATCCATGATCTCACCTCCTGGCCATACCCTGCCCAATCCACCAGGTAGTGGAGACCTCGCCCCCTGCGTCGAACGTCCATAATGCGGCAGACCTTGGACGCTGGACTACCATCGATCATCACCGGAGGGGGCGTCAGCTTGGGTGGAAGACACAATGGGCTGGAGGAAAATAGCTTTACCTGGGAAACATGGAAGGTAGGACAAATACAAAGGGAAGGGGGAAGAGACAGGCAGACAGCAACTGGATTGACAATGTGGTAGATGGGGTAAGGACCAATGAAGTGAGGGGAAAGCTTCTTAGACTCCATTTTCAAGTTAATGTTTTTAGTAGAAAGCCATGCCTTTTATCCAACCTGGTAGGGTGGAGCTAGGGTCCTGCGACGGTTGGCGATCTCAGAGTTGCAACCCGCCATGCGTTGAAAAACAGCCCTGGTAGACCTCCAAATCTGGCGACATCGTTTGATGTGAGCCTGCACTGACGGGACGGCGATCTCCACCTCCTCCTCTGGGAACAGGGGAGGGTTGTAACCCAGAGACACCTCGAAGGGGGAGAGGCCCGTGGCTGTTGAAATGGCAGAGTTGTGCACATACTCGATCCACGGTAAGTACGAACTCCATGATGCAGGATTGGAGGCCATGACACACCTCAGGGCCGCTTCCAGTTCTTGATTAGTGCGCTCACACTGGCCATTACTCTGTGGGTGGTAACCCGCGGATAAGCTGACCATTGCCCCAATAGCCTTGTAAAAAGGCCGCTAAACCTGGGATATAAACTGAGGACCCCGGTCCAAAATAATGCCCACAGGGATCCCATGAAGACAGATCCCGTGCAGAACGAAGAGGTTGGCTGTCTCCTTGGCAGAAGGAAGCTTGTGAAGGGGAATAAAATGAGCTGCTTTAGAAAACCTGTCCACAATAGTGAGAATCACAGTATGTCCAGCAGAGGGGGGAAGCCCGGTCACAAAATCCAGGGCAACATGAGACCAAGGTCTGCTGGGAATGGGAAGTGTCATGCGGTGACCCTCGCGAGCCACCATAAGACGCCAAAAGTTGCCGGTGAGGTTTGCATAGGTGTTTTATTCACAAAGACAAGAACACACAGCGTAACAGAAAGTAATGAGCCACGGTGGGCTAAAACACACAACACTAAACACAGGAGATCATAAGGCTGACACGAAGCTCACTTACAATCCTGACCATGAACAGGGGATGAGCGTTGACGATCCGTTGCCATGGAATTATAGAGGAATAATGACGAGACTGCTGCATCATACCGCTCCCAGCGCCCGCTTAAGTACAGGGCTGCTGATGAGCCGCAAATGCAGCACAGCTGTTAGCAGCTGTGCTAACAGCAGGAAGCCCTTCCAAGCGCTGTCACAATAAGAGCTCGGGGAGCCAGAAGGTAAACACTGCTGTCAAACCTGGCGAAGATGATGTATGGCCCGAGCACGGACGGAATCGGCGCACGGACCATGACAGGAAGAGGATGCAGCAGGCCCGAGGGGGAAGAAGAGGATGACTTCGCGGTAACGCACTGGGGACAGGCTCGAACGAACTCATTGACATCCTTTCTCATCGACAACCACCAGAAGGTCCTCTGCAGCTGGGACACAGTGTGAGCCATCCCGGGGTGACACATGACCTTGGAGGAGTGTAACCAATCAATGACCTCACCACGGACTGAGGAAGGGACGTACATCTGCCCCGCCCGGGTCGGGCTCTGCTTCCTGCACTCTCTTGACCCTCTCCTTGATGTCCTAGGAAAGCATGCCGACAATGCACAAAGGGGGAACAATAGGATGCGGTTCAGGCACAGCCGTGTCAGGAGAAAACTGCCTAGAGAGCACGTTGGGCTTGGTGTTTTTGGACCCCGGTTGGTAGGTGATTGTAAAATTGAACCTGCTGAAGAACAGGGACCAGTGGGCTTGCCTAGAGTTCAGTCGTTTAGCCGTTCTGAGGTACTCCAAGTTCTTATGGTTGGTCCAAATGACAAACGGCAGCGAAGTGCCCTCCAGCCAGTGGTGCCATTCCTTCAAGGCCAGCTTGGCTGCCAGTAACTCTCGATCCCCCACATCATAATTCCTTTTGGTAGGTGATAGGCGACAGGAGAAGAAGGCGCAGGGATGGACCTTGTTGTCGGAGGGAAAACGCTGTGACAAGACTGCCCCTAACCCAAAGTCCGAGGCATCCCCTTCCACTAGGAACTGCAGAGATGGGTCTACCTGGGCAAGGATAGAGGGAGAAGAAAAGCTAGATTTCAGTTTAGAAAATGCCGCCTCAGCCTCTTCGGACCAACGAAAAGGAACTTTAGTGGAGGTGAGACGGGTGAGCGGCAGAGCAATCACACTGTAGTTGTGGATAAATCACTGATAAAAATTAGAAAATGCCAAAAACTGTTGCAGCTGCCTGCGGGAAGAAGGAACTGGCCACTCCACAACAGCCTTTACCTTATCTGGGTCTGCTAAGATCTTTTTGTGGGCAATGACGAACCCCAGGAAAGTGGTGGAAAATGTGTGGAACTCACATTTTTCTGCCTTGATGTAGAGTTGATTCTCCAGTAGCCGCTGAAGGACCCACCTCACGTGTGCCCAATGCTCCTCTAACGAACGAGAAAAGATGAGGATGTCATCCAGGTACACAAAAACAAACAAGCCCAAAAAGTCCTCAGCACGTCATTGATGAGCCGCTGGAACACAGCCGGCGCATTGGTCAACCCAAACGGCATCACCAAATATTCAAAATGGCCACTAGGAGTGCGGAACCCCATCTTCCACTCATCCCCTTCTTTAATCAGGACCAGGTGGTAGGCATGACGTAGGTCCAGTTTGGTGAAGACGGTGGCCCCCTGAAGAGAATCGAAAGCAGAGTTGATGAGAGGCAGAGTGTATTTATCTTTCACTGTGATGTTATTAAGCTCCCTAAAATCAATGCAGGGTCAAAAGGAGCCATCCTTTTTACCCACAAAAAAGAATCCAGCCCCCACCACCAAAAAAGAAGGCCTAATAATGTTACGACCCGAGCGCTGGGTTCTGTCTGCGCTCGGGCTACGCACAGCTCGCTGCCGGCCTTGACAGCTGTGGGTTGTATTCTGGCCTCACCGGGCTCTTATTGTGAAGGTGCTCGGTGGGGCTTCCGCCTGTCAAGGTTGGTCAGCTGTTTGTCATTACTGCTCGTTAGTGTTCGCCTTTATAAGGCGGGCACTAGCGGCAGTTAAATCGCAAGAGTATCGTCAAACCTCGTCAAAACGTCGTCAGACATCGTCAAGGGTCTGATGATGTCTGACCCTTGACGATGTCTGACCCTTGACGATGTCTGAGCCTTGATAAGGCTGGGGTTAGCCCTACGAGCCCTTGTATTGCTTAATGTGTGTTTTTGCCCTGAGTGGCTCATAGTCTTGTCTTGTCTTGTGTTATTAATAAATCACCATCATTGCAAAACTCACTGGTGGACTCTTGGCGTCTTATGGTGATCCGCGAGGGTCACCGCATGACAGTATACTCCTGCCAGACGTCTAAACGGAGACGCCACACCGAGACGCCTTTTTCACCGTGAGTTTTTGCTTTAATTGGACTATTGTTCTTCCCTGTCTGAGTGTCGTTTGCTGGGAAAATGCCGTCATCCAGGGGCCGCGGTCGGCGCTTGGGCAAAGAGTTAGCGAGCGCGCTGGAGTACGTCGACGGGACGCTCCTCGCCACTACCTTTGACGTCAACTCCAGCTATATGCACTGGCACCTGGACTATGCAGAGGTTCTCCTGGACAACCTTCCTCTCCACTACTACGATCACCCGGAGGTGATGACGAGGAAAGATGAACTTGCCACACAGCATGAGATACTCCGCGGGCTGGAGGAGGAGGAAAGCAGGAAGCAGAGGAGGAGGCATCCTCGCTGCCCATGTTGGGTTCCTGTCCCTGACCCGGTCCAGGAGGTCGCGCCATCTGGAGGTCGTCGACAACGTCGGCGCCACGGCCAAGGAGAACCTCAGCAGAATCCCCGGCTGGACCCGCTGCCGGCAAAGCCCATCAGTGAACCTCTGAGAGCGGCTCCACCTCGTCTTTCCAGGGGGCCCTCTGTCGCCATCCAGCGGGGAGAGGGAGGAACAATGTCCCCTACAGCAGGAACCATCTCTTCTCTGGGAGAAAGGCAAGTGCGTGTTAATTCATTACATCATAATTGTAACCTGCCTTGTCTGACTCCTGGGGGTGGAGTTCGGGGTTCGCAGCCCCCCGAGCTCCCTCCACCTGCTGTAGAGATAACGATTAAACCTGCTGCCTCTGTGTCCCCCCTGTTGAGCGGTCCGCGACGCCAGGCCAACGTCGTCGGATGAAGAGGTGGCCTGCAGTGCTGGAAAGCCTGGATCCGGCCCTGCAGCCACGTCGTGGACGGAGGAGAAGAGCAGACTGCAGCCCGGAGCCTGAGCCGACGATGAAGCGTCCCCGGGTCTCCTCGCCGGAGCGGTCCAAGCCAGTGGGTCGAGTTTCCCCTGCCCCCACGCCTTACGGGTCATCGCCGTGGACAGCAGCGCGGGAGAAACCTCAGGCTGCAGACGACATCTTGCCAGCTGCGGAGCCTGACGCAGCTGAGTTGGAGCCTGCTGATGAGAGTCGCCGCCCTGAACCTGGATCATCGAAGTCCTGGGTGGCAACAGAACCCGAGTGCAGGCAAGTGCTCCCTCTTGTATCTCTGTCCCCTGTTTTGGAGCATTTTTGCCTGCCTCTCGGGGAGGCGAGTGAGGAGCAGCCACCTGCTGCCCCCGAGCTCGTCTCGCTGGGTTCTGTTGCTACCGGTGATTCTGATCCCGGTTTCCTTCTTGTTTGAGAGCCTCGTTGCAGTGTCACCGGCATGGAACCAGTTGGAGTCACTGGGTTGGAGGTCCCAGGTTTGGGGGTGGAGATCGTCAGCGGAGCTGCACCGACCCAGTCGGGGTCCGTCGTGGAGGCTGCTGTGGTCCAATCGGGGTCCAAAGTGGGTGCACCAGAGGCCCAATCGGGGTCCACTGCAGGTGTGGTTCTGGCCCAGTCGGGGTCCGTTGTGGGTGTGCCAGAGGCCCAATCGGGGTCCACCGCAGGTGCGGTTCTGGCCCAATCAGGGTCCGACGTGGGTGCGCCAGAGACTCAATCCGGGTCCACTGCAGGTGTGGTTCTGGCCCAATCAGGGCCCAACGTGGGTGCAGCTGGGACCCAATCGGGGTCCAGCGGAGGTGCAGCACCGGTGTGGTCCGCGGACGGGGGAGGAGCTGCAGACCTTTCGCCGTCGGACGGATTACGGGCTCATCCTTGTCTTCTTTCCCCTCCACTGAGTCACCGCCCCTGCGCATCATTGCCGGGGGCCGTGGGGGTTCCTGTTCGCTCGTCCCGGCTCTCCCAAGTTTTGTCCTCATCAAGGAGGCCGCCGAGGGCTGTTTTTCCCCGGGACTGGTGGCTGAGGGACACGGGTCGGCCGCCTGAGGAACTGCTTTGCCGGTTCGGCGCCCCGGGTCGGCCACCCGACGTGTTATGTGTTTCATTGGGCGACCTGGTTTGACCACCAGAGGAGCGGACGTGCTGGGTGTTGGACTGTGCTGTTGGACGTGGGGAGACCACCTGAACTGTTCCTGTGGCGCTTGGTCTCTGCCGGTCGGCATAAACTGTCCGGGGGGGGGGGGGGGGATTGTGGTCGTTTTCTGATGTTGATCTGTCCCAGTGATTGTTCTGTTTTTTTTAACTTGCTACCCTGTGTGCTTTGTGTTATGGTTATGTCTTGCAGTTGCCTTAATTTGTATTGTGTGTAGTCAGGTATGAGCCAGTAAGTGCTCTGTTTTTTGTATTTGGTTATTTGAAAATTCACATGAGAATTCATACGGGTGGGAAGTCATTTCCTTGTGTAACATGTGGGCCAAGATTTAATTTTCTCATGCTGTCCTGTATTTAGTTTTTCTGAACCAGTGATTCTGTTTTTTTTGTTTTGTCCATGTTATCCTGTGCATTTTTTTGTGATCATTAGTTGACCATTTGATTTAATCTGAATAGTTGGTATTCTTGTCATTGTCCGGTATTTAGTTGTTCTTGCCGGGTTTTGATTGTTTCTGGGTTTGGTCTCTCTCCCTCCGCACCTACCCCCAGCCACCCACCCTGGGGTTGGGAAGGGGGGGGGCAGGGTGGTCCTTGGGCGTTCTGAGCCCGCCCTTGGAGGGAGGGTACTGTTACGACCCGAGCACTGGGTTCTGTCCGCGCTCGGGCTACGCACAGCTCGCTGCCGGCCTTGACAGCTGTGGGTTGTATTCTGGCCTCACTGGGCTCTTATTGTGAAGGCGCTCAGTGGGGCTTCCGCCTGTCAAGGTTGGTCAGCTGTTTGTCATTACTGCTCGTTAGTGTTCGCCTTTATAAGGCGGGCACTAGCGGCAGTTAAATCGCAGGAATATAGTCAAACCTCGTCAAAACGTCGTCAGACATCGTCAAGTAAACCTCGTTAGACCTTCATGTCAGGTTCGTGTTCTTTGGTCTTGTCGTAGTTTAGTTCGTAGTGGCTGGGGTTAGCCCTACGAGCCCTTGTATTGCTTAATGTGTGTTTTTGCCCTGAGCGGCTCATAGTCTTGTCTTGTGTTATTAATAAATCACCATCATTGCAAAACTCACTGGTGGACTCTTGGCATCTTATGGTGATCCGCGAGGGTCACCGCATGACAAATAATGCCTGAACTTAAGGACTCCTTGATGTATTTATCCATTGCCTCCCGCTCCGGGGCAGAGAGGCTATAAAGCCGGCTAGATGGCAATGGAGCTCCTGGCAGGAGGTTAATGGTGCAGTCATAAGGGCGGTAGGGGGGTAGAGAGAGTGCCTTAGCTTTACTGAATACTGGGGCCAGGTTGTGGTACTCAGGGGGAACTGAGGAGAGATTGGGCAGGTGAGTGGGTGGGGAACAAATGGGCACTGAGGGAGAACAGGCTGCAGACTGTAAACAAGCACTCAAACAAAAGGTACTTCATGAAGTGACCATCCCTGCCTGCCAATCAATAAATGGATTGTGAAGTCTAAGCCAAGGGTAACCCAAAACGACGGGGGAAGCAGTAACAGATAAAACAAAAAAAACCTGATATATTCACGATGGTTACCTGACACCAAAACAGAAACGGGGGCGGTCTGCTTAGAGACAATAGTTAGAGGCACATTAGATTATGCGATAAACTTCAAAGGTGTCTTCAGATTGTGGCAGGAGAGCTTCAATCGGGTTGCCAGACTCTCCGAAATGAAGCTCTGTTCAGCACCTGAGTCAATGAGAGCGTTTGTGGAGATTTCAGTGTGACCATGTTGAAAATGCACAGGTAACATCAGTCGTGTAAGGGTTTTGGCATTTCCTACTTGTCCCCCCTACTGTGACGAACTGGTCTCCCCTTTTGGCTGATTGGGACAAGAGGCGACCTCGTGATCGGCACTGACACAGTACATACACAATCCGAGGTCGCGGCAGCATTGTCATTCTGCCAGAGGCAACTTAGACCGGCCCGCCAGTATAGGCTCCTTGGCCTCGGGAGAATCGGGGGGGGGGGGGGGAGGGGGAGGGCAGGGAGACAAGACTGAGGGGAATGGCGAGCCTGAGAGCCCGAGCAATTAGAAAAACAGCGCTCGCTAGCCCGCTCCCTCAACCGATTATTAATACTGATGGCTAAGGAGATTAATTCATTTAGTGAGGAGGGTTTCTCTACACGGGCCAATTCATCCCAAAGACTAGGGCTGAGACTGCGTGAAAAAAAATATGCTACAGAGAGAGGTATCCTCCCACCCTACCTCTGCCGCAACAACCTGGAAGTCTACTGAATAATTGGCGACAGATCTAACCCCCTGCCTAAGATTAAGGAGACGGGTGATGAGGACATTATCACGATCTGAATGGTCAAACACCTCAGTAAACTCAGGTATAAATCGATCATAGATGTAATTGGGATAATCGGGATGGGCCATAATAGCATAAGCCCAAGCTAAGGACCGACCCTCCAGTAAATTTACAACATAACTGATCTGGCTATGATTTGTAGGAAAATCCTCCGGCACCCGCTGAAACAGAAGACGACAGTGAAGTAGGAAACCCTGAGCCTCCTCCAGCTTACCGTTAAAATGGGTGGGGGTGGGAACTGGGGTAAACCAAGAGTGCTGCGCCGGAGGAGAGGTGGGATTAGATGGCTTGGCCAGGCCCCCGGAAGCAGACTTGGGGGGGACTGTGCCTAGGTGAGCTGATCGAGCCGAGAATTGATTTGAGTCAGCTGGTTTAAGATCACTTGTTGTTGGTAAGTTAATTGATCTAACTGAGCCTCCATGGTGTTAAGTCTTTGTGGAAAAGCACTGTCTGCTGGGTTTCCCTGACGGAGACATACTGACATGTTTCAAATAAAACCCAAGTGCAGACGCAGGCTCAATTAGTTTTACAATAATCTTTATTGATTGAGTAAAAGTGTGAAGTGAGAGTGTGTGTGTGTGAGTGTGTGCTTGAGCGGGAGAGATCTGGCAACCCTGCAGAGAGAGAAGAGACAAGAATATGAGCTCTCTTGTATCAATAGTTGAATGAGCAGAATAATAAATAATCTTATGGAGTACGGGGAGTAGCTGAGGCACCAAGAAGCAGCTTAGTCCTTATCCAGATTGCCAGGGGCCCGCTGAGGTGGAGAAGTGCTTGTGAAGATAATTACAGTGCTGGGTGCAGGTGAGACCTCTGCTGAGGGAAAGAGGAGAGAGTTCAGTCCAGGGCTAATGCACTTATGAGACTGAAGAGAGTGGGGCCTCCGGCTCACGGGTAGTGGTCCGGTCCGCTGCCTGGAGCTGGAGAGAGTCCGCCTAGAGGTAGGTCCACCTGTGCACAGGGAAGAGGGAGAGAGAAAGGCAGGAGCAGAAGGTGATAACATCCAGCAGAAAGTTGCTTACAGTTGCGTTGGGAATATGAAACTCCCAGATGACGAGGTGCAGATTCTTGGAGGAAAAGGGAGGCAAAACTCCCTGTTAGAAGAGAAGGGTAAACTCGTGCCTAATAAAGGCTGTGTTAACTGGGAAGCACAAGTGTGAGTGAAACCACAGCCGTGGAAGATAATTAGTTAGCAGGGGAAACAGCACGGATCACCACAGTTTGGTCCGTGAGATAGCTTCCTTTCCTTCACATCTCATATTAACAACATAACCTGATTAGCATACTTGCATCAACCGCTTATGCTCCTCCCTCACCCCACTGCCATCTTGGTTCACAGTCTTGTTACATCTCGTCTTGACTACTGCAATTCCCTCCTGTTTGGTCTTCCACAGAAAATTCTCCATAAATTACAAGTGTTACAGAACTCAGCAGCTTGCATCATCACCAGGACCCATTCTATTCATGATATCTCTCCTGTTCTGCAGCAGCTTCATTGGCTCCCAGTCACGTTCCGAATACAGTATGAAGTACTATTACTCACCTACAAGGCCATCCACAACGTTGCCCCTCCATATCTCTCTGACTTCCTCCACATCACGATACCTGCACACACCCTTAGATCCTTTTCTTCCATTCATCTCACTGTTTCCTCTGTTCGCTGTTATGTCTGAATAAGAACGAGTCGGAGTCTCATCTTGCAGGGAACCAACAGCCAACCACACACTTTATTATCAGAACACAGAATTATATACACCAGTGGCCGTGCCCGCCTGACGTCACCCTGTGGGCAGGTACGGCATCACACATACACACACTACACTCACGACACCACACTTCCCCTCCCCCTTCATCATCATCATCATCATCATCATGATCATAGCAGTCTGTCGTGGGCGACAATGACTGTTCCATTTAGGTCTGATCAGATTCCTCTACACAGCTCTGTCCTTAGCCTTCCGCTGCCAGGAACTCCTGTCTATGTCCAACTTCTTTAAGATTCTTTTTACAGTGTCCGTAAATCTGAGCCTTGGTCTACCCTGATTGCGTTTGCCCTCGCATAACTGTGAGTAGAGTAACTGCCGAGGGAGACGCTGGTAGTCCATCCTCTCAACATGTTTGAGCCATCTCAGGTTTATCTGTATTAGCATGTCCTCCATTGATGGTAGACCAGCTCGTTTCAACACTTCTATGTTGGTTATCTTGTCTTTCCATGAGATGTTCATTATGGCTCGAAGGTGTCTCATCATGTACGCGTGGAGTTTCTTCACCTGCACTCTGTAGACAGTCCAAGTTTCAGCACCGTACAATAGAGTAGCCAGTACTGTCGCTCTGTACACTTTGCATTTCACACGAATAGACACATGTCGATTGTTCCACAGTCTCTCCCTCAAGTTTCCAAACACAATGCTTGCTCTTCCCATTCTGAGAGGTAGTTCATCCTCCAGCCTAGCATTCTCTGAAACAGTACTCCCTAGGTACTTGAAAGTCTTGCACTTGACTAGTGGCTCTGTACCAATGCTGATCTCTTCTGGTAGTGATGTTGATAATTGTGCCCTTCAGAGGTAAAGTGGGCTATCCCACATGTAGGTCAAAAATGAGTTAATTGTACTACACTAATTGTTAAGGGTCTATCATTTTCTTAAACTGCCTAGCTCTGCATAAAACGTATTGTGCTGCCCTCTATTGAGAGTAAATGAAATCATTCTCATTAATTTGGTGAAACTATTGAGAGGTAAAGTGGGCTATCCCACATTCCATGCTCGGTATCACACACGTTGTGGCCTATTCCGACTCATGTGGGGGACAAAATAGAAACTACAAGATGGCATTGATGTGGATTCACATAGTGAACACACTGAACATAGATCTCGTTGATCACAAAATGCTTGTAACGGGTCACAGCTACCTGCCCAATGACCAAGACTTTGGGTTAATAGAAAAAGCCAAGAGGAAGAAACAGCATGTGTTTGTGCCAGATGAGTGGTACGATGTAGTCAGGCAGTCAAAACGGAAGGAACCCCTGTTCAATGTAGTTCCCATGACATCGGCCTTGTTTCACAGTACTAGACCATTGGAAGAGGCTACTGTAAACAGAAAACTGGATGAAGAAAACAATAAGGTCGAATGGTTGAAAATACAATGGATGCAGTTTCGTAAAGCAGATCCTGGTGTGATGTTTTATAAAACTACTTGTGATGCCGAGTTCCCTTTCCAAAGTGTCAACTTCAAACAAAAGAGAGCACTCAGGGGAAGACCTCCAAAGATCATTCAAAACATCACAGACCTTCCTTTACTGTATCCAAATGGGAGGCAGCTGAAGAGAGCCAAACTCGAAGATATCCAATCATTGTTGAAGTATGTGCCGCCTGTTCATCATCCATTTTACGAAACTTTGAAATCAACACAGGAGGGTGGAGGTCACGACAGCTCAAGTGACACCGAGTCAGACTAGACATTGACAATAAATTGGTAGGACATAAGCTTATCCTATTAAACTTGTTTTTACTCTTCAATAACTGTATTTCTGATGTTTTGATAAGAGTTACATGTTGACTTTTTCAGTTAGAAGAAAACTGTTGGTTTGATTTTCATATAGAAATTTTTGCGAATAAGCGAGGACACAAACAACACTGTTTATGTTCTAATTATTGGAAACCAATGCGCAGAAGAATAGCAAAAACTGCCTAGTGTGTGATATCTGTGAAATTTGCAATTTGTCATCTGTTTCATTCATTAAAATTTCAAATTAACATTATTTTTTACTTTTGTCCTCTTACTCGATTTTTATCTTCAGTTAGAGGTAAAGTGGTCTATCCCACATTTTTAACCCCTACTCTCTTATTGTTGTGAATATGTGATTTAAATATATTTTCATATTTAAGTCACACCTTGAAGGTAATTATAGGGGGTAACTTTTTAATGATATAGGCACACTGATTTTTTGAGAATATTCAACTTTAGAGCTCATTTTCTCAAAATAATGGTTTTGTGGGATAGCCCACTTTACCTCTGAAGGGCACAATTGGAACTTTGGTGGTTGATAAAGGCACTCTGTCTTCTTGATGTTGATTTGGAGGCTGAATTGGTTAGCTGCTCTTGCAAATTTCTCCACTAAAGATTGCATATCTTCCACACTGTGTGCAACTAGAGCACTGTCGTCGGCAAAGAGCATTTCTCTTACTACCTTTATTGATGTCTTACTCTTGGCTTTAAACTGTGCCACATTGAACAAGTCTGCTTCTTTCCTTGTTTGGATGTATACTCCTTCTGAAGTGTCTTTGAAGGCCACCTCAAGCATGGCTGCCAGATATAGCGAGAAGAGTGTAGGTGCCAGCACACACCCTTGTTTCACCCCATTGCTTACTGAAAAGTCTTTAGATACTGAACCACTCATTGCCACGTTTGCTTGCATACCTGTATGGAGTGCCTCGATCAGGCTGACAAACTTCTCTGTACAGCCATATTTCTTGAGTACCTGCCAAAGTCCATCCATCCATCCATCTTCTACCGCTTTTCCGGAGGTCCGGGTCGCGGAGGCAGCAGTTCAAGCAGAGAAGCCCAGACTTCCCTCTCCCCAGCCACCTGCTCCAGCTCTTCAGAGGGGATACCAAGGCGTTCCCAGACCAGCTGGGAGACATAGTCTCTCCACCGAGTCCTGGGTCTGCCCCGGGGTCTCCTCCCAGTGGGACGTACCTGAAACACCTCAAGTGGGAGGCGTCCAGGAGGCATCCTAATCAGATGCCCATACCACCTCAACTGACTCCTTTCAATGCGGAGGAGCAGCGGTTCTACTCTGAGCCTCTCCCGGATGACTGAGCTCCTCACCCTATCTCTGAGGGTGAGTCCAGCAATCCTACGGAGAAAGCTCATTTCAGCCGCTTGTATCCGCGATCTCGTTCTTTCGGTCATTACCCAAAGCTTGTGACCATAGGTGAGAGTAGGAACGTAGATTGACTGGTAAATCGACAGCTTTGTCTTAGAACTAAGCTCCCTCTTCACCACAACAGACCGGTACAACGTCCGCATCACTGCAGATGCTGCTCCAATCCGTCTGTCGATCTCTCGCTCCATTTTCCCCTCACTCGTGAACAAGACCCCAAGATACTTAAACTTCTCCACTTGGGGCAGGAGCCTGTCCCCAACCCGGAGAGGACAATCCACCTTTTTCCGGCTGAGGACCATGGACTCGGACTTGGAGGTGCTGATTCTCATCCCAGCCGCTTCACACTCAGCGGCAAACCGTCCCAGCAAGAGCTGTAGGTCATTGCTGGATGAAGCCAACAGGACAACATCATCTGCAAACAACAGAGATGAGATCCTGTGGTCACCAAGCATGACACCCTCCATTCCCTGGCTGCGCCTAGAAATCCTGTCCATAAAAATTATGAACAGGATCGGTGACAAAGGGCAGCCCTGGCGGAGTCCAACTCTCACTGGGAATGACTCCGACCGAGTGTTGGCAATACGAACCAAACTCTCACAACAGTCGTACAGAGACCGAATAGCTCGTAACAACAAGCCCGATACCCCATACTCCCGAAGCACCCCCCACAAAAATCCACGAGGGACGCGGTCAAATGCCTTCTCCAAGTCCACAAAACACATGTAAACTGGTTGGGCAAACTCCCACGAACCCTCAAGAATTCTCGAGAGGGTAAAGAGCTGGTCCGATGTGCCACGGCCAGGACGAAAACCACATTGCTCCTCCTGAATCCGAGGTTCGACCAACGGCCGGACTCTCCTCTCCAGTACCTTGGCATAGACCTTCCCAGGGAGGCTGAGGAGTGTGATCCCTCTAAAGTTGGAGCACACCCTCCGGTCCCCTTTTTTGAAGAGAGGAACCACCACCCCGGTTTGCCATGCCAAAGGCACTGCCCCCGACCTCCACGCAATGTTGCAGAGGCGTGTCAACCATGACAACCCAACAACATCCAGGGCCTTGAGGTACTCAGGGCGAATCTCGTCCACCCCCGGGGCCCGGCCACCAAGGAGATTTTTAACCACCTTGGCGACCTCAGCCCCTGTGATAAGCGAGTCATCCCCCTCGTCCCCAAACCCCGCTTCCTCTGTGGAAGGCGTATCAGTGGGATTGAGGAGATCCTCGAAGTATTCCTTCCACCGCCCGACGATATCCCCAGTTGAAGTCAACAGTGTCCCATCCGCACCATACACAGTGTGGACGGGGAGCTGCTTTCCCCTCCTGAGCCGTCGAACAGTTTGCCAGAATCTCTTTGAAGCCGACCGAAAGTCTTGTTCCATGGCCTCACCGAACTCCTCCCATACCCGCGTTTTTGCTTCAGCAACCACCCGAGCTGCACTCCGCTTGGCCTGCCGGTACACCTCAGCTGCTTCGGGAGTCCCACAAGCCAACCAAGCTTGATAGGACTCCTTCTTCAGCTTAGTGGCCCCCCTCACCACTGGTGTCCACCACTTGGTTCGGGGGTTGCCACCACGAGATGCACCGACCACCTTGCGGCCGCAGCTCTGGGCCGCCGCTTCAACAACAGAGGTGGAGAACATGGCCCATTCAGACTCCATGTCTCCAGACTCCCTCGGAATGTGGATGAAGTTCTTCCGGAGGTGGGAGTTGAAGACCTCCCGGACAGGGGCCTCAGCCAGACGCTCCCCGCACACCCTCACTATACGTTTGGGTCTACCAGGTCTGAATGGCTTCCTCCCCTGCCATCGGATCCAACTCACCACCAGGTGGTGATCAGTTGACAGCTCTGCACCTCTCTTTACTCGGGTGTCCAAGACATACGGTCGCAGGTCTGATGATACGATAACAAAATCGATCATCGACCTGCGACCTAGGGTGTCCTGGTGCCAGGTGCACATATGGACACCCTTATGCTTGAACATGGTGTTCGTTATGGACAGACTGTGGTTAGCACAGAAGTCCAATAACTGAACACCACTCGGGTTCAGATCGGGCAGGCCATTCCTCCCAATCACCCCCCTCCAGGTTTCACTGTCATTGCCCACGTGCGCATTGAAATCCCCCAGTAGGACAATGGAGTCTCCAGGAGGAGTACCCTCCAGCACCCCAGTCACAGACTCCAAAAAGGGTGGGTTCTCTGAAACATCATTTGGTGCATAGGCACAAATGATGGTCAGGACCCGTTTCCCAACCCGAAGGCGCAGGGAAGCAACCCTTTCGTCCACCGGGGAAAACTCCAATATAGAGGCAGCAAGGTGGGGCGATACAAGAATACCCACCCCTGCTCGTCGCCTCTCGCCCGGGGCAACTCCAGAAAAGGCCAAGCTCCAGCCCCTCTCCAGGAGACTGGTTCCGGAACCGGAGCTGTGTGTTGAGGTGAGGCCGACTATATCTAGCCGGTATCGCTCAACCTCGTACACCAGCTCAGGCTCCTTCCCCACCAGAGGGGTGACATTCCACGTACCAAAAGCCAATTTAGAAAGCTTGGGATCAGTCCGCCAAGGTCTCCGCCTTTGACCGCCACCTAATCCACATAGCACCGGACCCCCATGATCCCTCCTGCAGGTGGTGGACCCACTGGAGGGCAGACCCATGTAACTCCTTTGGGCTGAGCCCGGCCGGGTCCCATGGGTGGAAACCCAGCCACCAGACGCTAGCCTTCGAGCCCCTCCCCCAGGCCTGGCTCCAGGGTGGGGCCCCGGTAACCCCATACCGGGCGGGGTACACTGAATCCTTGATATACAATTTATCATGAGAGTCTGTTGGATCGTTCTTAGTCTGGCCCTTCACCCAGGACCAGTTTGTCTTGGGAGACCCTATCAGAGGCAAATTGCCCCCGGACAACATAGCTCCTAGGATCACTGGGGCACGCAAACCCCCCCACCACGATAAGGTGACGATCCATGAGGAGGCCAAAGTCAAAGTCCTGACAAAGTCCTTGTCGCGAAACAGTATCAAAGGCTTTACTGAAGTCCATGAAGACTACATAAAGCGGCATGTTCTGTTCAATACACTTTTCTTGAACCTGTTTCAAGCAGAAAATCATGTCCATTGTGCTTCTTCCACTTCTAAAGCCGCACTGGGTTTCCGGTAGTACATTCTGCGAGATGTGTTCACTGAGTCTGTTAAGTAGTACACGTGAGAGAATCTTACCAACAGTGGCTAGCAGTGATATACCTCAGTAATTTCCACAATCCTTCCTGTCACCTTTCTTGAACAAAGGCACAATACTTGCATCCTTCCAGTCTTGAGGTACCTTCTGGGCATCCCATATCTCTTGGATGAGCTTGTGCAGGCATTTTGTCAGCTGAACACCACCAAATTTCTACACCTCTGCTGGAATCCCATCCCTTTCTGGAGCTTTACAGCTATCAGCTGTGTTGTCCTGATAGCTGCCATTAGTTCATCAAAATTTGGTGGTTCATCCAGACTTGATACAGCTGGTCACTGCACTAGAGCTTCTTTAGCCTCTTCAGTGAGATCTCCAGGGTTGTTTAGTAGTTGGTCAAAGTGGTCTGCAAATCTGTCCAGGATCTTGTCTTTCTCCTGCAAAACCGTTTCACCATCCATAGCCTTTAGTTGGATCAATCCTCTTGGTTTAGGGCCGTAGATTTCTCTCAAACCTGTGAAGAATGTTTTCATGTCCTTCCTGTCTGCTGCAGTTTGAAGTTTCTCCGCTTTTTCATCCCACCAGTTGGACTTCATCTCTCTGGTGTACTTCTGTAGCTCACTCTGAGCCTTTGAGTATTTCTTCTTCTTCGACCTTGTGTTACACTGTAGGTTTTCCTGCCTAGCTGTATTCCTCGCTTCTAGTAGTTTCTTCAGGTGTTCATCATGCTCATCAAACCAATCTTGATGTTTCCTCTCAGGGTAGCCTAATACATCACTCGCAGTCTGATACACCATATCCTTCAGTGTTGCCCATTTCTCTTCTATGTTATTTTCAGAGTTGTTGCTGTCCCAGTCTTTCAAGTTTTCATCCATTTCCTGTGCAAGTTCTTCCTGCTTCTTTTGGCCTTTCAGTGCACTAGTGTTTAGCTTCCGTGGTGGCTTCGCACCAGTCCTGCAGTGCTGTTTTCGTCTCCAAATCCTTAATCTAGATCTCAGCATAACATGATCACTGCCACAGTCCATGCCTCTCATTGCTCTGGTGTCCAATACATCCCTTATTTCTCTATGCCTGACTATTATGTAGTCTAATAAGTGCCAGTGCTTGGATCTTGGATGCATCCATGTCTTCTTGTGTGTGTCCTTGTGCTTAAATAGAGTGTTGGTTATCACAAGGTTGCACTCTGAACATAGTGCAAGTAGAAGTTCTCCATTAGCATTGCACTTGCCTACTCCATAACTGCCTAGCACTCCTTTCCATTTCTCAGTGTCCGAACCAACTCTGGCATTAAAATCTCCAACGAGTATCAGCCTGTCATCAGTCGGTACACGCCTGATAGTCTCACGTAAATCACTGTAGAACTCTTTCTTCACCTCCTCTGTGTTGGTCATTGTTGGGGCATATACACTGATGAGTGTGGCATACATCTTCCGCTGTAGTGGGAGTCTCATAGTCATTATCCTGTCGTTGATTGGCACCGGTTCCTCATCAAGCATTGCTGCTATCTCCTTTCTAACTGCAAAGCCCACTCCTGCTTCTCTCCTTTCCTGAGTTGATCTCCCACTCCAAAAGAAGATGTACCCATGGTCTTCCAAGCTATCATATCCAGGCAATCTTGTTTCACTAAGTGCAGCTATGTCTACATTGTACCTGTTCATTTCCAGAGCCGAAAGCGCGGTCTGTCTTTCTGGGCACTGTGATGTTGTTCTGTCCAACAGAGTGCGTACATTCCATTCTGCTACACACAAGGTTGCTGTTTTCTTCTTCTTTTGTCTTCCTGCTCCTAGCTTACTTTTCGCTGCCTGTTGGAGTGTGAACAGATCAGCTGATCTGTTCCCCTCCCCCTTACAAAATGCAAAACCACACACTCAGTCGAGACCCTCCCCAATTTAGGACCCGAATCATGCACTAAGAGAACAGGGAATAATTAACTGTAATAAAATCACCTAACACACTCATCCCCCCAAAAAACAAACAAACTAAAATTGGACCTAGAGTCTCTAAAAATATGTTGGTACCCCTCTGTTAATGAAAGAAAAACCCACAGTGGTGACAGAAATAATTTGAATCTGACAAAAGTGGTAATAAATAAAAATTATATTAAAATTAACCAATGAAAATCAGACAGTGCTTTTGAATTGTGGTTCAACAGAATTATTTTAAAAAACAAACTCATGAAACAGGCCTGGACAAAAATGATGGTACCCTTAACTTAATATTTTGTTGCACAACCTTTTGAGGCAATCACTGCAATCAAACAGTTTCTGTAACTGTCAATGAGACTTCTGCACCTCTCAGCAGGTATTTTGGCCCACTCCTCATGAGCAAACTGCTCCACTTGTCTCAGGTTTGAAGGGTGCCTTCTCCAGACGGCATGTTTCAGCTCCTTCCACAGATGTTCAATAGGATTTGTCACGACCTGAACGCTCTTTCTCTGCGTTCAGGTTGTCCAGTGTCGCTCCTGCTCCGGGGTAGTCTGTGCCGGGTCTTCCATGGCCCGCTCTTTGACAGCGCCCAGCTGATTGCCAGCTGTCTGTTCAGCTGCGCTGGGACAGCTGTCTCCCATTCCCAATCATCTCCCCCATTTAAGCGAGCAGCCGAGAGTTACTCGTCGCTGCGACCTCGCTATGGGAAGACGTTCCTTGTGTTCCCACGACTGTTAGCTCCTACGTCTAGCTTCAGTCCGCCGTTACCTCGGCGCTTCACCCAAAGTAAGTGTTGCGACTCGGCGTGTATTTTTTCCCTCGCCGCCTCTCTAGCCTTTCTCCCTGGGTGGTATGTTTCCCTTAGTTCTGTGTGTGTTTTAGCCCCACGTGGCTCTTTACTTTTCTGTCCGTTATTTTGTGTAGTGTGTGCTTTGTTAATAAACTACGCTAACTCACTGGTCGCCCTCGTATCTCCTTTCCTGGCTCGTGAGAGCCAGAGTTATGACAGTAGGTCGCAGCCTAGTGAGACGGCCGCGACCGTGAGTTGGCTGTAAGGACTCGACGCCTTTTTTCCTCTTCCTCTGGGTACGGGCGAGCCAGTATCATGTCTCCTTCCAAGGGACTCATGCGGCACCCAGGCCACGATCTCTCGGAGACTCTGGACCTTGTGGACGGAACGTTATTCACCACGGACCTCTACGATGCCCCCAGCGAGATACGCTGGCGCCTGGAGCTCGCCGAGGGTATGCTTAACTGCTTTTCTCACTACTTCCTTCTCCCCGAGGTTAAGGCAAGGAGGGCAGACATCTCTGTGGCCTGGGAGAGGCTCCGTAGGCTGGAGGAGAACTCCGGCAGGAAGCCGAGGACAGAACGCCTTCGCTCCTCGCTTCGGAATCCCGCTCCTGCCGCCGATCCAGTCCAGGAGTTCGCCTCACCCAGGGGTGATCCCCAGGATAGAGTGACGTCAACCGGGTTTCCCCGGAGAAGATGAGAATGACAGCGATGCGCATTGCGGATCGAGTGGCAGCCGCTTCTTCCGCCGCCGTTCCCCCCGTAGCCATGAAGAACGTGATTGCAGCGGTCAGGCTGGTCGAGAAGAACCCGGAGCTGAATGATTATCCGGAATACGCTGACCTGTTGGCTTCGCTCATCGCTCAGGAGCGGCGTTTTCCCGACCTCACGTTCAGAAGACGTCGCTCCCAAATTCCCCACTCGTCTCAGCGAGAGTCCCGTCCGGATCCCGCTCCAGGAAACCACACGAATTCCGCCTCCCAGCCTGCTGTTGCTCCCGTGTCTCGCCGAAGAAGTGAATCAGCTGCTCCCGCTCCTGGGCCCGCTCTCCCCGCTGTCCCGTCAGCTTTGGGCCCCCAGCTCTCCTCAGCTGTTTCACCCCCCTCTTCGTCATTCACTCCGGCCGCTGGGAGAAGCGCAAATTCGTCTCCAGGTCCCGATCCGGTGCGGGTAGCACCGCCTCATCTGTCCGGGGGGTTCCCCACTTCTATCCGGTTGGGAGAAGAGAGACTCGAGTCCCTTGTAGCGGGTTCCACCGGCCCTCCGGGAATCAGGCAAGTGTCCTTTCATTCTCCTCCCATTATGAGTGAATTGCCTTGTTTGATTCCTGGGGGAGGAGTTCAGGGTTCACAGTCCCCTGAGTTCTCTCCTCCCGCTGCAAAAACTGAATATGAACCTGCGTCCTCTGTGTCTCTTCCCCTTGAGTGTGCCCCGGTGCCAGGTGTACACCGCTGCGCGAGGAGGAGGCGGCCTGCGGCCCTGGAGGGTTTTGCCCCAGCCCCGCAGCCACGTTATGGGCAGAGGAGAAGGTCGAACTGCCTGTTGGAGCCGGCACCGACGATTAAGCGTCCCCGGGTCTCCACGGAGGAATGGTTCGGCCCAGCAGAGTCCAGATCTCCTGCCCCCACGCCAGGTGGGCTGTCGACGCGGTCTTCGGCATTTGGAGGTCGTTTGACTGTGGAAACCATCATGCCGGCTGCGGAGCCATTCGCAGTCGAGTTGGAGCCGGAGGACGGAGTCCTGCACGCTGAGCCCGGAGCATCGAAGTCCTGGATGGTGGTAGAACCCGAGATCAGGCAAGTGCTCTATTTTGTTTCTCTCTTCTCTATTCTGGAGCATTATTGCCTGTCTCTCGGGGGGGCGGGCCGGGTGCAGCCGTCTGCTGCGCTCGAGCCTGTTCCGCCGGGCTCTGCCACTGCCGGTGATCCTGATCCCGGTTCCTTTTGTCCCTCTGAGCCTCTCCCCAGGGTCACCGGAGACGAACCTGCTCTGGGTGCCATCTCGGAGGTTCCGGTTCCCTGCACGGTGTTCGCCTCAGATGCTGCGCCCGGGAGTGCTGTCTCGGTCCAGCTGGAGTCCACTGGGAGTGTTTCGCCAGTCCAGCTGGGGTCCACTGGGAGTGTTTCGCCGGTCCAGCTGGGGTCCACCGGGAGTGCTGTCTCGGTCCAGCTGGAGTCCACCGGGAGTGCTGTCTCGGTCCAGCTGGGGTCCACCGGGAGTGCTGTCTCGGTCCAGCTGGGGTCCACCGGGAGTGTTTCGCCGGTCCAGCTGGGGTCCACCGGGGGTGCTGCGCCGGCCCGATCGGGGTCCACCGGGGGTGCTGCGCCGGCCCGATCGGGGTCCACCGGGGGTGCTGCGCCGGTCCGGGTAACGGTTAGTATGGGAGCTGGAGGATTGTGTTCGCCTGACGTCTGGCTGACTTCGTCCCTTGCCTCCATCATTTCTCCTCCTGCCGCTGTTGGGGTTCCTCTCGCCCGGGCCAGTTTCCCCCTACCCTTGTTGCCATTAGATGGCAGGCTAACTTTGCCCCTGGCCTCCATCTCTTCTCCCCCTACTACTGTGGGGGTTTTTCTCACCTGGGTCAGTTTCCTCCTGCCTTTTCCCTCAGGGAGGAAGCTGCACCAAGACCTCTCCCTCAGCTCTACGTGGTCTGAGGTCACGGGACGACCGCCTGGGAAGCCATCTGGCTGGTTCGGTGATCTGGGTCGGCCTCCGGAGAAACTGTGTCTCCTAGCCTGGGACTCGGGTAGGCCACCCGAACTGGTGTTGTGGTTCCTGGCCTGGTGGAGTTCGGGCCGCCCGCCGGACAAGCTGTCATCGCCTGCCCCGCTCCACCTGCTGACGTCCTGGAAGAATTGACTGACTGTTTGTTGCCTTGCATTTGATTGTCCTCCCTAATTTAATACTTTTCAGGACATCAAGGAACTCTCTGCCCTAGAGTCCTTATTGTGGGGTTATCCCAGTTAAAATTTTCCTTGGACTATTTTCTTTGTTTTATAATCCCAGTATGATCCTATTCTAATTTCTCCTTAAGTAGCATTTGCTTCACATTGCCTGGCCTCATTCCGAGTAGTCTTGTTTTCCTGTATTTATATCCTCCTCCAGACTGTTTAGTGACACTTTTGTGCTAATACGTGTTTGAGGAGTTGTTCCTTTTGTATTTTTATCTTCATGCCAATTTGCAGTTCCAGGCTCTATTTTTGGATCTTATGCCCGGTTTGCATCCTTTGTATATTCTGTTTTGGTCGGGGTTTACTTGTGTAAGTCTATTTTTTCAGAGTTTTGTAGTTTTTGGCCTTCGGGACATGAGTTTTGCATTGTCCTCGCCCTGAGTTGTTGTGAACCTTTTTTTTTTCCTCCATGATTATGTCGTTGCTTTTCTGCAGGTTGTTCTCCCCACCTCCTGTGGTCACCTGCACAGACCGTCTGGCCTCTGCAGAGGAGGGGGTGATGGTTTTCTTTTGTGTTTGAAATTATTATGGTATCTGACCCTATACTGTATCTAGGTTTTTTTTTTTTTTTCCTTCCCTGCCTCCTTTGTCTGGTCCCTCCCTTTCTCCCAGATGTGGCCCCCACCGCCCTCCCTGGTCTTCCCTCGGAGGGGGGGGGGGGTTAGCCCGCTCCAGGAGGCGCGGCTCGGGGGAGGAGTACTGTCACGACCTGAACGCTCTTTCTCTGCGTTCAGGTTGTCCAGTGTCGCTCCTGCTCCGGGGTAGTCCGTGCCGGGTCTTCCATGGCCCGCTCTTTGACAGCGCCCAGCTGATTGCCAGCTGTCTGTTCAGCTGCGCTGGGACAGCTGTCTCCCATTCCCAATCATCTCCCCCATTTAAGCGAGCAGCCGAGAGTTACTCGTCGCTGCGACCTCGCTATGGGAAGACGTTCCTTGTGTTCCCACGACTGTTAGCTCCTACGTCTAGCTTCAGTCCGCCGTTACCTCGGCGCTTCACCCAAAGTAAGTGTTGCGACTCGGCGTGTATTTTTTCCCTCGCCGCCTCTCTAGCCTTTCTCCCTGGGTGGTATGTTTCCCTTAGTTCTGTGTGTGTTTTAGCCCCACGTGGCTCTTTACTTTTCTGTCTGTTATTTTGTGTAGTGTGTGCTTTGTTAATAAACTACGCTAACTCACTGGTCGCCCTCGTATCTCCTTTCCTGGCTCGTGAGAGCCAGAGTTATGACAGGATTTAGATCAGGGCTCATAGAAGGCCACTTTAGAATAGTCCAATGTTTGGCTCTTAGCCATTCTTGGGTGTTTTTAGCTGTGTGTTTTGGGTCATTATCCTGTTGCAAGACCCATGACCTGCGACTGAGACCAAGCTGTCTGACACTGGGTAGCACATTTCTCTCTAGAATATCTTGATAGTCTTGAGATTTCATTGCACCCTGCACAGATTCAAGACACCCTGTGCCAGATGCAGCAAAGCAGCCCCAGAACATAACAGAACCTCCTCCATGTTTCACAGTAGGGACAGTGTTCTTTTCTTGGTATGCTTCATTTTTGCATCTGTGAACATAGAGCTAATGTGCCTTGCCAAAAAGTTCCAGTTTTGTCTCGTCTGTCCATAGGACATTCTCCCAGAAGCTTTGTGGCTTGTCAACATGCAGTTTGGCAAATTCCAGTGTGGCTTTTTTATGATTTGTTTTCAACAGTGGTGTCCTCCTTGGTCATCTCCCATGAAGTCCACTTTGGCTCAAACAACGACGGATGGTGCGATCTGACACTGATGTACCTTGACCTTGGAGTTCACCATGAATGTGTTTAGAGGTTGTTCTGGGCTCTTTTGTTACCATTCATATTATCCGTCTCCTCCTGCGGCCACGTCCAGGGAGGTTGGCTACAGTCCCGTGGATCTTAACTTTCTGAATAATATGTGCAACTGTAGTCACAGGAACATCAAGCTGCTTGGAGATGGTCTTATAGCCTTTACCTTTAACATGCTTGTCTATAATTTTCTTTCTAATCTCCTGAGACAACTTTCTCCTTTGCTTCCTCTGGTCCATGTTTAGTGTGGTACACACCATGTCACCAAACAGCACAGTGACTACTTGTCACCCTTTAAATAGGCCGACTGACTGATTACAAGTTTGTAGACACCTGTGTTGTTAATTAGAGGACACATCTTGGTTGAACATGTCCCTATGGTCACATTATTTTCAATCTTTTCTAGGGGTACCATCATTTTTGTCCAGGCCTTTTGAATGAGATTGTTTTTTAAAGTATTTCTGTTGAACCACAATTCAAAAGCATTGTCTGATTTTCATTGGTTAATTTTCATAGAATTTTTGTATTCTGGGTAACTGCGCATGTGCAGTTACCCAGAATATGCTGTTCTGATAGGCGTGCCAAAATGGCAGAACACAGGCTGAGTTCTGTGACTCTCACCTGGTTTCACCTCACTCACGCTCTCGATTATCCCTGATGCAGAGGAGACGTGGGAACTTTCCAGACGCCTAGGTAGCACGACCATCTCCGGCAGCTGTGGAGAGGCATCAAACTGTCCTGGTTCAGGTCTCCCTTGAGATCTGCTCTGTGCTCCTTCGTACATCATGGCCCCCCATTAACTTTTTTACCCTGTGATGCTCTGCTCTTCTTTTCCGTGACAGCCCATGGAGAGGGTGAGATTGTGGTGCAAATGAATTTTTTTCCCTCTCATTCTAGTGGTGCCCCCTAGAGAATGGAGACAGGTCTGTCTGCTGCTTGCAGACTCTCTTGGGAGAATGCCAGCCTGGGCAACCACCCATTTGGCCCATATTTAAAACCGTCTCTGCATGTGTGCATGTGTGTAAATGTGTGCTCACTCACTAGGCTGGTTTTGTTAAATCTGCAGTTAACAAGCAACTTTCGCATCTCGGCTCGCACAAAGCATCGTGGAAGCGTGGCTACCAAACATCTTCTATCGATACATTTAATTTATGGAAAGTTCCTGATCTACGAGCATATTGTATGCATAGGGGTCTTCCCAGTTGTACCCGCAAATGCAAGGATCAACTAGTCACGCGTATTCACGGCCACATTGCAGAAATTGGCCAAAATGGCCCCCCTGTATGTATGCTGACATAGCAGATTTTTTGTTGTCAAAGGACCAAGCACCCTTACTTGCGAGACTCTGAAATGACTACAAAGAAGGTAAGCGAGTGGTTTGACAGCTCAACTTTGGTTTTGTCATTTTGAGTAAATTTCACTCCAAGGCATAGTCTGCTTACTTAGATCTATAGGTTGATACTACTATAGTTTAAGTACCACACGTTTTCAATGATTTGCAATGTTATTTTATACCAGCCTACTTATCAATGGCTTTAATTACATGTGTGTGTAGATCAAGCTTCATTACCAATATACAAAGAACTATATCCTAGACCCAGGCCTGCCTGTCTGTACCTACTACTTCAGGGTTTAGACTCGCATCAATTAGGCTAGAATTTGAATACACAACACTATTTAATTATGTTATAATATACTTACTGCTTTAATCCAACAATTACGTCCGTCCGAATGCTTCAGCTCCGTGGGGAATGTATATAATGTGAATAGCGGCGGACATGTGCACATGCTGGTCCCGAAGTTACATGCATGTATGTTGCAAGTTTGCTTTTCCACCGCTCTAGATGATACATGCCGTTCCACACTTCACTACGGCACAATGTGCACCTGGCACAATGGCGATTTAAAGCTTAAAGCAGACTTTAAACGGCAATTGTTCAGGTGTGACAGTACTGTCTCTATACAAAAGCAAGGCAGCTACCGGAATGTTTGGTAATCTTGAACTTTGAACTTCACATAGTCCGCACATGTGCACTCGTAATGCGAAAGCCGCTTATTGCGGCTTGCTTTGAAATAGGCAACTTTTTCTTCTTAATGTATATTTTCTTTTTCTTTGAAAATTGAGCTTTCTCATAAACTTACCTTTTCTCTATTTAAGAGTTTTCTTATAAATTTAACAGTTTTTAAAATAAACTTAAATATGTTATATTGTTTCCCTCTCCTGTTTTAATTCAAATTATGATTGAGATTTTTTCCCTAAATTTGCTGAATAGGTTGCATTCTTTTTTTTTTTTTTAAAAGGCTTTTTGTCCCCTCCCCTCATAATTTCAACATTTTTTTTTCCTCTTGGAAGTTCTTTCTTTCTTTCTTTCTTTCTTTCTTTCTTTCTTTCTTTCTTCCTTTCTTTCAAGTCTTCATTCATTGTCTATTTTCAGTCAAAGCCACAGGGAGGCGGCCATCTTGCTTACCTGGAGTTTCCCAAAGGTAATGTCAGACATTAAATAACAACAATTTCCCCATTCATATTCACTTAAGACAAACAGTATGATTTTCATTACAATTAAAATCAAGTCCAGGCTTAATGTTGACCTCAAATTAGCAGTAAATTAGCCTGTTTGTTTTTCCCTTTGACAAAGCTAACCAGTGTTAGCATTAGCTTTTGATTTAGCTAGGCTTAGCTTGTTGAGCTACAAGTAACTTTGATAACTAAAGGGCAAAAAAATAAAAATAAAAACAGTGAAAGTTATTCAAATTAGAGTGTAAGATTTTTTAAATCAGTTGTGGGTATATGATAACTAAAATGGCTGGTTATGTGAATATTATGTATTCAAGGAGGTGTACTTCCTGAAGGAGGCAGATTGCCTTTCCAGTCTCTCCAGGATTTCTTGGGATGTTTTTATGATTGTTGCAGCCCAAAAAGTCTAAATTTACAGGAGCTTTTGAGATAAAAAGTTGAGATAAAAGTTGTGATATTTTGAGGGTTTTTTTTTGCACTAAAAGTTGTAGGAAGAATTACAAATTTTAAAGCAGATGCTTTTTTCCATAAAGTTGACTGCAATATCTGTAAATGCAAGGAATTTGCGTGTGTATGTGTCTGTTCCTCACATGCTGTATCTCTCAAACCATTCATAGATAGATAGATAGATAGATAGATAGATAGATAGATAGACAGATAGATAGCTGTACTTTATTGATCCCAAACTGGGAAATTACAGTTCATCAGACTGACCTCAGATTTTCTAAGTACTTTGCTAGTGGGTTGTGCATCCCCGAGTATGGAGTTGTTCAGTCAAAATATGTAATTTTTATCACAGGGCTGTCTACACGGGTACTTACTCACCGCAAGAGCGTGGAGGTAAGAAAAACCAGCAGTTTACCATTGAAACAATACGGCATATCAATATTATGATGAGCTTTCACCTTAAGATCGGATCAGATATGATCAAAAACTTTAAATTT
The DNA here is from genome assembly GCA_020510985.1 of Pholidichthys leucotaenia. Taxonomy (NCBI): domain Eukaryota; kingdom Metazoa; phylum Chordata; class Actinopteri; order Cichliformes; family Pholidichthyidae; genus Pholidichthys; species Pholidichthys leucotaenia. The sequence goes on along the minus strand of CM035840.1, from coordinate 184,047,546 downwards.
GTGATCTCAAAAAGTGTCCCTACCGTCTACCCGCCAGTATGTGGAAAAATGATCCAACAAAGTGGCCAGAAACAATATTTATTGATATTTGTAACTGAATAGATGTGCCAGCTTGGCTGTGCATTGGTGGAGCTCTCTAATAATAGAAAATAAATTGTACCTGCTGTGGAAATCCCCCAAAAGCCGTCGTGTTTAGGTTTGCAAAATTTATCTACTGGCGCGCAGATGAAAAGCAACCTGTTTATTTACAATCATTCGCCCTTGTTAATCCCGACACTTCATTTCAGGTTAAACAGAGCTTTGGTCCATTTGTCAGTAGGTGAGTGTCAGTTTTATTGTTAAACTGTGGAGTGTGTAAATGAAGAGGCAGATTCATGACAGACGATTTATTACATACTCACATCTCACAAGCACAGAATGGACTGAATGGTTACAGCAAGCTCTCCTCTCTATATCCCAAGTCAACACTTCACAAGTTTCCTGGCACTTCACCTCACGCAGCACAATATTTACACTACACTGCATTCAACCCCCTCTGTCCTTCCTGGGCATTGTTCTCCCATGCTTATTCCCTGTCTCTGTCTGAGGTGCTAAATAACCTGACTTCCCCAAGGTCCCCCCCCCCCCCCCAGCATCTAAGACAGACATTAGTCCACACTCGCTTTTGGCTTCAGTCTCCTCCCATATCTGCTGTAACTGGGGTTTACCGCCTCCGTGGCAATGCTGTGCCGGTGGGGGGCTGCTGGGAGTGTGTCTGACTGCGGGTGAGCCGTGGTGAGGGGGGGGGAACTTCGTTCTGCCCATGTGGCTGCTCTGGTGAATCATTTCCCTGGGGAGTTCTCCGTGGGGGTCTTCCACGCCGAGGGGCCCCAGCCAACAGCACTTGCTCATCCGCCACTACAAAGGCGGGTTTGAGTCTGTCTATGCCAATTTTCTCCCGTCTACCCCCCAAATCTAGCACCAAATGCTTATCCCCTGTTTCCAACACTCTGAACGGTCCATCATAGGGTGGGTGCAATGGGGGGCGGTGGGCGTCGTGTCTGACGAACACGAACTGCGCGTTCTTCAAAGTTTTAGGCACGAAGGCACGCGGAAAACTGTGGTGGGCAGGGCCCGGCAGCGTGCCTGTGTTTGCGCTACGCTGCAAAAACTGAGACGGGCAGCTGCCCGGCGCGGGATTATCTGGTAGAAATTCCCCGGGCAGCCGTACTGCACAAAAACGAGCTTTGCCGGGGAAGCTTCCAAATCCTCTTTTGGCATGGAGCGTAACCTCAATAAAACCCACGGCAACCTGTCTACCCAATTTGCATCCGTCAGTGAAGCCCTGAGTGCTGCTTTCAGTGATCTATGAAAACGCTCGCATAACCCATTGGCCTGTGGGTTGTACGCGGTTGTGTGATGAATTGTAACACCCAGGCTGCGGGCCATCGCAGACCAGAGTTCGGAAACAAATTGAGGGCCCCTGTCGGACGTAATGTCCGATGGGACTCCAAAACGCGCCACCCATGCTGTTAAAAAAGCATGTGCTACGTCCGCGGACGTGGTTGCTGCCAGCGGGACTGCTTCTGGCCAGCGTGTGGTGCGGTCCACCACTGTCAGGAGGTGCGTGCACCCCTGTGATGGCGGGAGGGGGCCCACGAGGTCCACGTGCACATGGTCGAACCTTTTAGCCGGTACCGGAAACGGCTTCAAAGGAGCCTTCATGTGTCTGTGTACCTTGGCTCGTTGGCACGCCACGCAGGCTGCAGCCCACTCTTTTACTTGTTTGCGTAGGCTCGGTCACACAAACTTCTCTACCACCATTTTGACTGACGCGCGCACTCCTGGGTGCGCCAGAGTGTGAACCGACTCAAACACGCGGCGGCTCCACACGACCGGGACCACCGGACGTGGGCGTCCCGTGGAGACATTGCAGATTGGGTGGGGGGGGCGCCATCTTGCAGCACTCTGCTCTCCAGCCTTAACCCTGTTGGTCCAGACTGGAGCGTGCGCATGTCTACATCGCTAATCTGCTCCGCGGCCATGGCTGCGTAATCTATCCCCACATAGACCGGGGCCACCACAGCGCGCGAGAGGCAGTCCGCCACCACATTCAGTTTACCCGACACATGCTGAATATCGGTAGTAAACTCTGAGATCGCGGCCAGCTGTCTCTGCTGCCGGCCCGACCACGGTTCTGAAACCTTGGCCATCGCGAACGTTAGTGGCTTGTGGTCTATGAACGCGATGAAGCTGCGTCCTTCCAGCCAGAACTGGAAGTGGCGTATGGCCAGGTGGAGAGCCAGCAACTCTCTGTCGAACGCGCTGTATTTACGTTCGCTGTCACGCAAAGTTCTGCTGAAAAAGGCAAGCGGCTGCCAAGCCCCGGCGACGCGCTGCTCCACGACAGTCCCTATGGCCACGTCTGAAGCGTTGGTGGTGAGCGCTATCCGGGCCATCGGGTCCGGATGCGCCAGCAGTGCGGCGTTTGCCAGGGCTGCTTTAACCTCCGAGAACGCCCGCTCTCACTTTGGGGTCCATTCGTCTCCATCCGCAGGTTTCTGTCTCTTGAGCGCTGCGTACAATGGTTGCATGAGCCGCGCCGCACAGGGAAGGAAACGGTTATAAAAGTTCACCATCCCCAAAAATTCCTGCTGCGCCCTGACTGTCTGAGGCCGGGGAAAATCTGCCACGGCGCGCACTTTGTCGGGCAATGGGATCGCTCCTTCCGGAGAGACACGGTGCCCCAAAAAATCAATCTCCGTCACGCCGAACTGGCATTTCGCCGGGTTGATTATCAACCCGTGCTCCTCCAACCTCCGGAAAACCGTCCTGAGGTGGATTTCGTGTTTGTCTTCGGACGTACTGGCTACCAGGATATCGTCCAGGTAGACGAACATGAACGGGAGATCACGCAGCACTGCATCCATCATGCGCTGGAACGTCTGTGCTGCGCCTTTTAACCTGAATGGCATGCGCAGGAACTCGAATAAACCGAACGGAGTTATTACCGCTGTTTTGGGTACGTCCTTCGCGCACACTGGGACTTGGTGGTAACCGCGGACCAGGTCTATTTTGGAAAAAATGCGTGCTCCGGCGAGGTCAACGGAAAAATCCTGTATGTGGGGAATCGGGTAGCGGTCGTGCGCTGTGGCGTTGTTCAACCTGCGGAAATCCCCGCATGGTCGCCATGATCCCTCAGCCTTAGGGACCATGTGTAGCGGGGATGCCCATGGGATGTTCGAACGCCTGATGATGCCCAGCCTTTCCAGGTTGACGAACTCCTCGCGCGCTATGGCCAGTTTAGCTGCGTCCAAGCGCCGAGGTCTTGCCAAAACGGGTGGCCCGGTGGTGGTTATAAAGTGCTCCACCCTATGTTTAGCGATGGCCGCCGAAAACATCGGGACCGTGAGTGCTGGGAACTGAGTGAGCAGTGCGTGGAACTTACCGCCTGGAGCTATGACGTTGGCTTGTGCTGTTGGCTGGGTCACTCGAGCTGTACAGGGGAGAGAGTCAAAGGACAGTGCATTAACCAGGCGCCTGTTAGCAACATCATCCAGTAAACCATGTGCACACAGAAAATCAGCCCCCAGGATATGATAATTCAGTGTTGCTACGACAAAAGTCCACTCGTATGTACGGCCGTGTAGAGATAAGATCAGTGTCCTCTCACCAAAGGTCTTAATTTCCGAGCCGTTTGCTGCCAGCATCCCGGGGCCGCTAGGTCCTGCCAGCCGGTCAGCGTAGGTCGGCAGGATGATGCTCCTCTGGGCTCCGGTGTCCATGAGGAAACGCCTCCCCGAGCACGCGTCCGTCATGTAGAGCAGCTTGTTCTCTTCACCGAGGGTCACAGCTGCTGCCGACTGCCAGCCTTGGTGTTTTCCCGAGCGCTGGAATTGGCACGGTGGCGCACATCTGCGTGCGTTCTCTCCGAAGCGGCGGTGGTAGAAACAGAGCGTGTCTCTCTGGCGCTCCTTAGCCCCCGCTGCTGCTACCGTCGGTGGCTCCTCGCCTCCTCTGGTCGTCTCGCTGGGCTCCGCCGCCGCCGTGTTGACTGTGATCGCCCTGGTGGTGAGGATGATCCTGTCTGCCTCCTGGGCTAGCGCACGGTAGTCACGCGCGGCCAACAACGGCGAATTGGCCAGAACCACTCTCGCCTCTGTTGGAAGGTTCCGGAGGAAAAGGTGGGCAAACAGAAAGTGCCCGTCGTCCGTGCCCATTAACGCCAGCATCTTCTCCATCAGGTCGACGGCCGACCCATCTCCTAACTCGGTCCGCGCCAGGAGCCTCTCCGCTCTCTCACATTCCGAGAGCGTGTAATGCCGGGTGAGCGCAGCCTTGAGCGCCTCGTATTTGTTGCGGGCTGGTGGCTGATTGAGCAGGCTCGCTACCTGCTGGGCTGTGCGGGCGTCCAGCGCTGCTACCACATGGTAGAACTTGGTGTCGTCTGCCGTTACTCCCCGGAGGGCGAACTGGGCCTCGGTGTGGTGGAACCAAGAGCGCGGGTTGTGCTGCCAGAAATCCGGTAGCTTGACTGAAACCGCACACGCGTTGCTGGGGGTTCCAGTCCGGGCTGTCTGTGGAATGGCTGCTGTATTGCTGGGGCTTCCCGACCGGGCCGGTTCCGGGGTTCTTGCCTTGTGTTCCATAATACGTCTTGGGTCACCAGTGTGGAGTGTGTAAATGAAGAGGCAGATTCATGACAGACGATTTATTACACACTCACATCTCACAAGCACAGAATGGACTGAATGGTTACAGCAAGCTCTCCTCTCTATATCCCAAGTCACACTTCACAAGTTTCCTGGCACTTCACCTCACACAGCATGATATTTACACTACACTGCATTCAACCCCCTCTGTCCTTCCTGGGCATTGCTCTCCCATGCTTATTCCCTGTCTCTGTCTGAGGTGCTAAAATAACCTGACTTCCCCAAGGTCCCAAAAATCTAGTTTAATTGCAGTGTTGATTCGTTTACTCTCAGGCTGATTAGCAGCTCAAATTGGAATGAATACTCCTACCGAGCCAACACGTTTCTATGCTAATGCTATTCTAGCTACTAACTCCCTCTGATGCAAATTTGGGTGTTTTTCACATTAACTTTAAGTGTAGGCAAGTTACTTTTAATGATAAATAAAAGGCATAGTTTGGTAAACAAATATACCTGCAGCAGGAGCAAGCTCCATTTGTGGCCTGACGGAGACGTGAGTCATATCATCCCTCAGCCAACTCGTATGAAAAGGCAGCCCACAAAATCGTCCTTCGGTAATCTGTGCTGGCCGATGTGAATCTAAAAAACTTGTATTTCTGATTGCTATCACCATCTTTCACAAGGTGGTGATGGCTAAATGAGCCAGTTGCGCACCATTTCGGTATTTTCTTTGTTTAAATTTAGCTAACATTGCCATAGAAATGCACTGAAATCGTCGTTTGTTGATACCCTGCTGTGCCATTAGGGTGCGTTCATGAGATCGGTGACGTAAGCGTAGACAGTGTTATGTATGTAAAATGAGGGACAGGAGTCTTGTCTGTCATGCAGCAAGCTCACACTTTATTATGAGAACCGAACTATTTATACACAAGGGCTGTGCCCGCCTGACGTCACACCAGGGGTGGGTACAGCAGCACACACACACTTCACTCACTACACCACAATTCCCCTCCCCCTTACAAAAATGCAAACCACACACACAATCAAGACCCTTCCCAATTTAGGACCCGAGTCGTGCGCTAAGGAACAAGGAATCATGAACTGTAGGAAAATGGCCTATCACATTCACACAAAATAAGTCAAACCAGCGTTTTTCCTTTTTTTTTTTTAAATATACACAAAAAATAACTAAATTGGACCATGTCTCTAAAAATAAGTAAAATAATCCCATAACATATGTTGCCGGGAAATAATACACACTGAACAACAAATGTATTTTATGGGTTTTATCTGATATATAGAAAATAAAGAGCAGCACGCTTCAGAATGAAAAGATTTACAATAATTTTTAAATGTAAATAAAATAAAATGAAATGTACAAATTGTGTCTTTGTATATAACTCTCACGTTTGTGTTACAGTTTGTACTGCCTCAAACACACAGGAGGCGGATCTTAAACAAAATGGTGGATTACTAACAAAGAAAAATACAATCTGATAAAATGCTCAGTAAACTAATGACCCCAAATAAGTCCGTACAAACGGTAGTGGTGATACTGGAAATGAGAAAGGCACATAATAGCTTTAGTACACCACACACCTTAAGTTCACACTCCAAATATGCTCAAAACTTAACAAGAAAAGCTTTTCACTTACAACATACACACGACGCCACACCAGCGCGTGATCACTGACTGATCTTCACAGGACACCCGAGTCTCCCTGGTTTGATTGACAGTATAAAATGTTTCAGTACTCGTCACCGTGTAAAACAAAAAAACACATCATAACATTGTGACCAGAGTAGCAAACAACACACTTTTGCATTTACACTCATGCTTACATCGTACATAGCCTGATATTTTAAACTATATCCTCTTGGATAGGCACTATGTTCAGCCACGGTATACCATGCTAGTCAGGCAGCAAATCTGTAGGTCAATCTACGTCTTATCTGTTACTAGGCCGACTTTATTACATCCTCCTCGGCATAATTCACCGTGTTCGTTAAGAGTAACAATATATTTTAACTGCATTGGTGAACTTACAACGTTTCTTTATGAAGATTATTCCTCGTCTTGTTTGCTTTTCAAATCCGGTCTCCTGAACCGTTTTTTTCCAACCAAAAAAACCCAGATATTCAAAATCCTCTACCTGGCATATCCCACCCACACCCTGAAGTCACTTCCTGTTGAGTCAAGTTCAAATCAAAATATTTAAACGCAAATCAAATCAACAAAGATCCATAAATATGACCCGGTTACATTCTCCCCTGCTTACAAGTCAATGGCCTCGGTGACTACAAATGAGTTTTTGATTTCCCTCACAGCTTCTCTAAACAAGACCGTGCCTAAGTTTGCAAAAATCTGAGCGATTATAGCTGAAGAACTGGGATCCAAAACTGACTTTGGCTCATGGTACGGGTTTGAGTGCTGGCCTGCTGTTGACCTTTGACTCCTGCGGGGAAAGGGAACAGGTTCAGGCATGGCTTCATCTTCTGTATCAGACCGTGTTTCTTGTGAGTCTACCTCAGATTCTGGTTCAGGAAATTCATCATCCTGCTCTGACTCACCATTGATGCTACCTTCCGCACTATTCTCACTGCTAGGGATCCTGACCTGACCATCAGTGTGAGCTGGGTTACGGATGGGACTAAGAGCCCTCACTTCTTCCAAAACTAAACCATCGGTAGGGTCCTCTGAATTTAGACTGTCCTCCGGCGGGGACTCTGGGGACTTTCTAAGACACTGGCTACTCGGTCGTGACCTGAAGACGGGTGGGGACACACATGGTCTGATGTCAACTCTGTTAACTCTTTTTGTCGGTCCTCCTTCTACAGGTTCTACCGTGTATGTAGTTCCTTGAATCTGCACCACACGGTGGGGAATGGGTTTCCAAGCATCTTGAATTTTGTTTCTGCCTGGGGGCCGGTTTCTGACATACACAATCTGACCTAGCTCAATAGGGGGACAGTACACCTTCTCGTTATGCATTGAAATGCGTTCAGCAGCTTTCTGTTCACAGTACTCTTTGGCCCTGGCATGAGCATCATTCAGACGCCTTTGGTGGATCGCCAGCCAGTCGTGACTGGGCTCTGCAGTGGACTCCTGTCCTAAAAGGGCATCAACAGGAAGGTGTGGGTCCACACCAAACAGAAGGTAGTAAGGGGAGTAGCCTGTTGTTGAATGCGGGGTAACATTGTACGCATAGACTAACTCTGGCAAAGACTCTGGCCATCTGCGTTTTTTCTCAGGCGGGAGGGTGCGCAAGAGTTCATGCAATGTCCTATTAAAACGTTCACATTGGGCATTCCCAGTAGGATGATGGGGGGTTGTACGACTTTTTTTTACACCATACAACTTGCAGAGTTCTGAGATCACCTCGCTTTCAAAATTCCGGCCCTGGTCCGAATGCAAACGCTTAGGGACACCATACTTGAGAAACCACTCTCGCAGCAGAACCTTGGCTGTTGTGTCAGCTTTTTGATCACGTGTTGGGAAAGCCTGCGTAAACTTTGTAAACACATCGGTGATCACTAGAACATTTTCTCTACCATCGCTAGAGGGTTCTAGAAGAGTAAAATCAACTGTGACTACCTCTAAGGGCCTACTAGCTAGAAATGATTTCATGGGGGGGTGAATCTTGGGATTTGGCATTTTTGTTAACACACAGCGTTCACATTTCTTTATCCACTGTTTGACATCCTCATGAATCCCTACCCAAAAACATCTTTGTCGTAGCAATTCCAGAGTACGCTCAATGCCTTGGTGCCCCATCGAGTCATGCACACTCTCTAACACCTGAGACTTTAAACAGCCTGGCACTAGTAGTTGAAAACGTTCCCCATACCTCACATCCTCAATCACCCGATAAAGCAGTCCCTCCTTCTCCCTAATATGTGGCCAATGTTTCAATAAAGAGAGCACTGGGTTTTCAAGGTCTTTCCTCTCCTGAAAGTTAGGTTTACTTTTGCCGTCCCAAAACCTTCTAAAAACTCCCAGTACTGGATCCTGCCCCTGAAATTCCCTTAATTCCTCTTTTGAGTAGCCAGGTAAGGTAGGAGTATTACCCTGGGCTCCAGAACCGGAACCATCTCCCTTTTCGTTCGCCCGCATTCGCCTAATCCTGCAACTCTCAAGACCAGCACTGGTTAGCTCAGTGCCAAGTGTTGTCCCTCTCTGTATCACATTGCAGATAGCCACACACCCATCATAATCCATGTCGTCTGACATTGGTTCCTGCTCCCCTGCAAACGGGTGCCTAGATAATGCATCAGCAGCCCAGTTAGACCGGCCAGGCCGATACTGAACATCAAAATCAAACACTGCTAACTGAGCCACCCATCGCTGTTCTAGTGCTCCTAATCTAGCAGTGTTGAGATGACACAACGGATTGTTATCAGTAAGGACCGTGAATTTAGAACCTAGTAGGTAGCCTCTGAATTTTTCTGATATTGCCCATTTCAGAGCTAGAAGTTCTAATTTCATACTGCTATAATTTCTGTCATTCCTCTCTGCATTTCTGAGCCTACGGCTTGCATATGAAATTACTCTTTTCTTTCCCCCTTGTTCTTGATACAATATTGCTCCCAACCCTTGATTACTGGCATCTGTCTCAACAATAAAGGGACGAGTAAAATCCGCATACCCTAGTACTGGGGCGCTAGTGAGTTTCTGTTTCAGAATATCAAACGAGCTTTGGCATTGCGGCATCCATAGACTGCACATCCATTGATTCACCTTGGAAGGAGGCCCTGAATTCAAACAGAGATTCACCAGGTCGTGAAGCGGGCTAGCTATCTGGGAAAAGTGCTCAACAAATCGCCTATAATAACCGCAAAAGCCTAGGAACGAGCGCAACTCTTTCAGTGTGGTAGGCACTGGCCATTGCTTCACTGCCTCTATTTTACCTGGGTCTGTTTCAGTTCCATCTGCTGAAACCTGGTGACCTAAAAACTTAACCTTCTGCTGCAGAAAGTGACATTTCTCTAGTTTGACTTTAAGACCGGTATCTTGTAGTCGTTTCAAGACTATGTCAACTCTTTCTAGGTGCTCCGTGAATGTCTTGGAAAACAGCAAAATGTCATCCAAAAACACCAGCATTATTTGGAAAATCAAATCATTCATCGCAGTTTGCATCAATCTTTGAAACGTTGCTGGACCATTACATACACCCATGGGCATGCGCAAGTACTCAAAGAGACCAAAAGGGGTTGCGAAGGCTGTTTTATGTTGGTCATGCTCTTTTACTGCCACCTGGTGGTACCCACTTGCTAAGTCAATTGTTGAGAAAAACTTTGCTCCCTGCAAAGCATCGAAACTCTCATCAATTCGCGGCAGTGGAAAAGCATCTTTTCGTGTCTTCTGGTTAAGCTTACGGAAATCCACACATAGCCGTATACTACCATCAGTTTTTCTCACTACCACCACCGGAGATGCGTAAGAGCTACAACTCTCCTTGATTATCCCCTTTTTCAACAGCTTGGATATGTGCTCTTTAACCTCTGTGTATTGGTTGGGTGGAATTCGCCGATAGGGTAGGCTCACAGGTACATCATCCACTAGGTTTATGTCATGTTTGACTCTGTCTGTGTACCCCAAGTCATCATCATCGACAGCAAAAACATTAACATACTTGGCCAGCACAGTTTTCAATTGATCCTGTTGCTCTTTACTCCCTCCAATGTCTAATTTGTCCAAGACAGACGAGGTGCTGGCATCAAGGGCACTAGGCTGATCAACTGAGACATGTTCGATACTTGCTGAAATACGGTTAAACTTTACTTTAACTGGGGGTTCGTCACTTAAGCACTCCACAGGGGAAAATACCCCAAGCCGGGTCCTCGCGTTTAGCCACACATCCTCCGATGAAAGATTCACTACTTGCACTGGGACAGTATTACTGCTAGCTTCAACCAATGTGGGTAGGACAACCAGACCACTTGGCAAAGTCATGTTCCCCAGCTCTAGTAATCTCAAGCCGTTACCCTCTTGTACCTTGGGAAACCCTTTTGCCATGACTGTAACTACTGATGCTGAGGGGATGTGGGCTCCATCCCTACCTACCAGCCTAGCCACACTCCGCCTAGTGACTGTACATTTCTGAACCTGCTGAAAGGCGCTTCTCCAGTCTGAATCGAGTTTCCCCCCAAGGACAGTATCAAACTCAGCATGCACCAGTTGACGGCAGCGGCTAATGATATTCATGCCGACAATCCCTGCAGTTTCTGAATTCGGTGGGTCTTTCACAATGAGGAAACCGCAATCAGGTATTTTCAGTCCCATGGTCTCAATCTCTAACTCAAGATATCCTAAATATGGGATTTCTAATCCATTAGCAGCAGTCAACCTTAACCACCCCGCTGTAGTCACCATGTCATCATCCTCCCCACACAAATGCTGACGGAAAAACTGTTCAGTTATGGTGCTGACCTGGCTGCCCGTATCTAGTAAGCAACGGGTTACCACACCACGTATGTTAATCTCTACCGTGGGACATGTTCCTACTGCACGGGCCAGTAACTGATCCTGAGTAATCTGTGCTTTAACTGAGTCTGAAGTGTTCCCCCTAATCGCTTGACTCACGGCGACCGGGGCCTCTAGTTTCCCTGATTCTGACCGCTTTGCTGTGCCCTTTTGCTTCTGGGTGCAATTCTTGGCTATATGCCCCTCCCCTTGACATTTAAGACAGATGGGTTTTTCATCATCTGTAAATTTCAACTGAGCTCGACGGCGGGTATTGGTCTGTTCACTTGAATTTGTTCTCTGCATAGTTAGGGTCTTAACCGCAGCAGCCAGCTCACTGATCTGCTTCCCTTGCTCTGCTACTACTTTGAAAAGATCACCCACAGTTCCCACTTGCTGTTCCTGAGCCGTTATGGCACTGCACTGGGTCTCTCTATCTCCACTGTCTCCTTTACTTCGGCTTTTAGAAGATCTGGAATGGCTAGCATCCTCCACTGACCACAAATAGGCTTCTTCTCGGACCTGTATCATAGTGGAGTCTGGTTTCTGTCTTGCAAACTTCCTCAGTTCTCGCTTAAGGAGTGGATCACTAAGGCCTTCAATGAACTGATCCCTAAGAACTTTCTGCTCATTAGCTAAGGCATTTGCGTCGTGCTTTGAGATCGTTCTCAAAATCTGACACGAGGCATGTGAGTAGCCAAGGATATCTTCACCATCTTTTTGTTTTCGACTGTATAGGTCATGTAAGAGCTGAGCGGTGCATCTTTTATCTCTAAAGGCTTCTCTGAGGTACTTGAACAGGTCAGCAACGGGTAGTGATTTCCCCCCACTACGAAATCGCATCTCCTCTAGAGCTGCACCCTTTAGAAGTGACATTATGAAGTCATACCGGTCACTGTTTGATTGGTACCTAGAATGCACTACACGCTCAACCTCCTCAATAAAATCCTCAACAGAACGACCATCCTTATCATAATCACCACTGAAAGGGGGGATTTGCCGTTCTCTAGGTACATAAACATAGGATCTCTGTGGTTCCTCACTCAAAGCCGCGATGGCTGTCAAGGCTTCAGTTTGTTTACGTTTCAGTTCAGAAACCTGTTCTAAAAGGTCTCTGTTTTCAGGTGATACCTCAGCATTTCTGCTCGCAGAGGAGTCCTCAACGCCTGTGTTTTCAACGCCCCCCACTGCGCCCTCTTCCATGTTCAAAAGTCTCTCTTACAAGTAGTCGAGGATATTGTGTTGAACTGTCCAGTCTGATGGAACCCCGGGAATTGCAGTCTCTTGGCCCCGAGTCCTCTCCGCTGATCCAAGGTCCACGATCACTCCGGCCGGTCTCTCCGTCTGCACCCCGTCAGGCTCCAACCGTCCAGCCGCTCTCGTCTGCTTCGTATCACCACTACCGTTTACTGTACACCAACCCACTCTAAACTATCAGATAATTGACCCCACTCCTGGTACCAAAATTTGTTGCCGGGAAATAATACACACTGAACAACAAATGTATTTTATGGGTTTTATCTGATATATAGAAAATAAAGAGCAGCATGCTTCAGAATGAAAAGATTTACAATAATTTTTAAATGTAAATAAAATAAAATGAAATGTACAAATTGTCTCTTTGTATATAACTCTCACGTTTGTGTTACAGTTTGTACTGCCTCAAACACACAGGAGGCGGATCTTAAACAAAATGGTAGATTACTAACAAAGAAAAATACAATCTGATAAAATGCTCAGTAAACTAATGACCCCAAATAAGTCCGTACAAACGGTAGTGGTGATACTGGAAATGAGAAAGGCACATAATAGCTTTAGTACACCACACACCTTAAGTTCACACTCCAAATATGCTCAAAACTTAACAAGAAAAGCTTTTCACTTACAACATACACACGACGCCACACCAGCGCGTGATCACTGACTGATCTTCACAGGACACCCGAGTCTCCCTGGTTTGATTGACAGTATAAAATGTTTCAGTACTCGTCACCGTGTAAAACAAAAAAACACATCATAACATTGTGACCAGAGTAGCAAACAACACACTTTTACATTTACACTCATGCTTACATCGTACATAGCCTGATATTTTAAACTATATCCTCTTGGATAGGCACTATGTTCAGCCACGGTATACCATGCTAGTCAGGCAGCAAATCTGTAGGTCAATCTACGTCTTATCTGTTACTAGGCCGACTTTATTACATCCTCCTCGGCATAATTCACCGTGTTTGTTAAGAGTAACAATATATTTTAACTGCATTGGTGAACTTACAACGTTTCTTTATGAAGATTATTCCTCGTCTTGCTTGCTTTTCAAATCCGGTCTCCTGAACCGTTTTTTTCCAACCAAAAAAACCCAGATATTCAAAATCCTCTACCTGGCATATCTCGCCCACACCCTGAAGTCACTTCCTGTTGAGTCAAGTTCAAATCAAAATATTTAAACGCAAATCAAATCAACAAAGATCCATAAATATGACCCGGTTACACATACATACCCACATGCACACCAGCAGAGTATATATCTACATATTTACTTCAACTCTATTTTTGAGAAGTTTCAATCTGGGTTTAGATTTCGTCATAGCACTGAGTCTGTCCTGCTAAAGGTGCACAATGATATTATGATGTCTGCTGATGCCAAATGCCCCGTGGTCTTAGTGCTGCTAGATCTTACAGCAGCCTTTGACACAGTGGACCAACTATCCCTTTGTCACTCCTGAATCACCATGTTGGCATCCATGGCACTGCACTTACATGTAAGGGGTTTGAATCCTGCCTATCTAACAGAACTTGTTCTGTAATGATTGGTGACATGTCTTCATCTAGTGCCTTTCTCTCCTGTGGGGTCCCACAGGGCTCTATCCTTGGCCGTATTCTGTTTTCATTATATATGCTGCCACTCGGGTCAATAATAGCCAGGCACAGCATGTCTTGCCACTGTTATGTGGACGATATGCAGCTTTATTTACCTTTGAACCCAGAACAAACAAACTCACAAAGTGTTCTATTGGACTACATCACTGACATTAAGTTGTGGTTAAGCCAAAATTTTCTCCACTTAAATGAAGAAAAAACAGAATGTATTATGTTTGGGGATACTGTAACGGCTGGCTTTGGTACCCTCTCTTTAAGGCTAAGTTCAGCTGTCAGAAATTTGGGGGTGATTTTTGACAGCCATTTAAAATTTGATAAACAGATTGACAATGTAGTCAAGATGAGCTTTTATCAATTACGTCTTCTTCTTCTTCTTTTAGATTTGATTGGTGGTTGGCAACCAGCTTACAGGTTATCCAAAGCCAAACCTTTCCTGAGCCGTCATGATCTTGAGATAGCCATCCATGCTTTAATCACTTCTCGACTTGATTACTGCAATGCACTTTATGTTGGCATCTCTCAATTTTCTCTCGGCCGCCTTCAACTTGTGCAAAATGCAGCGGCCTGTCTTTTGACCAACACAACTAAGCGAGCGCACATTACTCCGATCCTTTTTTCACTTCATTGGCTTCCAGTCCATTTTAGAATTAATTTTAAACTGTTACTTTTTGTTTTTAAAGCTCTTAATGGTCTTGCTACGGTTTATCTGTCTGAGATTTTGACTGTCCGTGACCAAGGCAGGGCTTTGAGGTCATCCATTCAGCTTTAGCTGGATGTGCCCAGGTCAAGGTATAAACATTGGGGTGACCGAACCTTTTCTGTTGTCGCCCCCAGGCTCTGGAATAATCTCCCCCCTGACCTACGTGCTATCTCTGACCTGGCCCTTTTTAAATCAGAACTTAAAACGTATTTGTTTAGGATGGCTTTTAATACCCAGTAGTGGTGATATTTGTTTTGACATTTGTTTTTATTTTATTCTAATTTTTATTTTCAGGTATTTATGCTTATTTCTTTGTTTATGTTCATCCATCCATCCATCCATCTTCTACCGCTTTTCCGGAGGTCCGGGTCGCGGAGGCAGCAGTTCAAGCAGAGAAGCCCAGACTTCCCTCTCCCCCGCCACCTGCTCCAGCTCTTCAGAGAGGATACCAAGGCGTTCCCAGACCAGCTGGGAGACATAGTCTCTCCACCGTGTCCTGGGTCTGCCCCGGGGTCTCCTCCCAGTGGGACGTGCCTGAAACACCTCAAGTGGGAGGCGTCCAGGAGGCATCCTAATCAGATGCCTCATGGATCGTCGCATTATCGTGGTGGGGGGGTTTGCGTGCCCCAGTGACCCCAGGAGCTATGTTGTCCGGGGCAATTTGCCTCTGATAGGGTCTCCCAAGACAAACTGGTCCTGGGTGAAGGGCCAGACTAAGAACGATACAACAGACTCTCATGATAAATTGTATATCAAGGATTCAGTGTACCCCGCCCGGTATGGAGTTACCGGGGCCCCACCCTGGAGCCAGGCCTGGGGGAGGGGCTCGAAGGCTAGCGTCTGGTGGCCGGGTTTCCACCCATGGGACCCGGCCGGGCTCAGCCCGAAGGAGTTACATGGGTCCACCCTCCAGTGGGCTCACCACCTGGAGGAGGGATCATGGGGGTCCGGTGCTATGTGGATCAGGTGGCGGTCAAAGGCGGAGACCTTGGCGTACTGATCCCAAGCTTTCTAAACTGGCTTTTGGTATGTGGAATGTCACCTCTTTGTTTATGTTATTTGTTTTAAATGGTGTCCCCTCATGGATCGTCACCTTATTGTGGTGGGGGGTTTGCGTGCCCCAGTGATCCCAGGAGCTATGTTGTCCGGGGCAATTTGCCTCTGGTAGGGTCACCCAAGACAAACTGGTCCTGGGTGAAGGGCCAGACTAAGAACGATCCAACAGACTCTCATGATAAATACTAGAAGAAGGACTCAGTGTACCCTGCCCGGTATGGAGTTACCGGGGCCCCATCCTGGAGCCAGGCCTGGGGGAGGGACTCGATGGCTAGCGTCTGGTGGCCGGTTTTCCGCCCATGGGACCCGGCCGGGCTCATCCCGAAGGAGTTACATGGGTCCACCCTCCAGTGGGCTCACCACCTGGAGGAGGGATCATGGGGGTCCGGTGCTATGTGGATCAGGTGGCGGTCAAAGGCGGAGACCTTGGCAGACTGATCCCAAGCTTCCTAAACTGGCTTTTGGTATGTGAAATGTCACCTGTCTGGTGGGGAAGGAGCCTGAGCTGGTGCATGAGGTTGAGAGATACCGGCTAGATATAGTTGGCCTCACCTCAACACACAGCTCCGGTTCCAGAACCAGTCTCCTGGAGAGGGGCTGGAGCTTGGCCTACTCTGGAGTTGCCCTGGGCGAGAGGCGACGAGCAGGGGTGGGTATTCTTTTATCCCCCCACCTTGCTGCTTCTATATTGGAGTTTTCCCCAGTGGACGAAAGGGTTGCTTCCCTATGCCTTTGGGTTGGGAAGCGGGTCCTGAACATCATTTGTGCCTATGCACCAGATGATGTTTCAGAGCACCCACCGTTTTTGGAGTCTCTGACTGGGGTGCTGGAGAGTGCTCCTCTTGGAGACTCCATTATCCTACTGGGGGACTTCAATGCGCACGTGGGCAACGACAGTGAAACCTGGAAGGGGTGATTGGGAGGAACGGCCTGCCCGATCTGAACCCAAGTGGTGTTCAGTTATTGGATTTCTGTGCTAATCACAGTTTGTCCATAACGAACACCATGTTCAAGCATAAGGGTGTCCATATGTGCACCTGGCACCAGAACACCCTAGGTCGCAGGTCGATGATCAATTTTGTTATTGTGTCATCAGACCTGTGACCGTATGTCTTGGACACTCGAGTAAAGAGAGGTGCAGAGCTGTCAACTGATCACCACCTGGTGGTGAGTTGGATCCGATGGCAGGGAAGGATGCCATTCAGACCTGGTAGACCCAAACGTATAGTGAGGGTGTGCTGGGAAGGCCTGGCTGAGGCCCCTGTCCGGGAGGTCTTCAACTCCCACCTCTGGAAGAACTTTGACCACATTCCAAGGGAGTCTGGAGACATGGAGTCTGAATGGGCCATGTTCACCACCTCTGTTGTTGAAGCAGCGGCCCAGGAGTTGAACCTCGAATTCAGGAGTAGCAATGTGGTTTTCGTCCTGGCCGTGGCACATCGGACCAGCTCTTTACCCTCTCGAGAATCCTCGAGGGTTCGTGGGAGTTTGCCCAACCAGTTCACATGTGTTTTGTGGACTTGGAGAAGGCATTCGACCGCGTCCCTCGTGGTTTTTTGTGGGGGGTGCTTCGGGAGTATGGGGTGTCGGGCTTATTGTTACGAGCTATACGGTCTCTGTACCACCGTTGTGAGAGTTTGGTTCGTATTGCCAACACTCGATCGGACTCATTCCCAGTGAGAGTTGGACTCCGCCAGGGCTGCCCTTTGTCACCAATCCTGTTCATAATTTTTATGGACAGGATTTCTAGGTACAGCCAGGGAACGGAGGGTGTCATGGTTGGTGACCACAGGATCTCATCTCTGTTGTTTGCAAATGATGTTGTCCTGCTGGCTTCATCCAGCAATGACCTACAGTTCTTGCTGGGACTCCCTGGGAATGAGTCTGATTGAGTGTTGGCAATACGAACCAAACTCTCACAACGGTCATACAGAGACCGAATAGCTCGTAACAACAAGCACGATATCCCATTCTCCCGAAGCACCCCCCACAAAAAACCACAAGGGACGCGGTCGAATGCCTTCTCCAAGTCCACAAAACACATGTAAACTGGTTGGGCAAACTCCCACGAACCCTCGAGAATTCTCGAGAGGGTAAAGAGTTGGTCCGATGTGCCACGGCCGGGACAAAAGCAACATTGCTCCTCCTGAATCCGAGGTTTGACCAACGGCCGGACTCTCCTCTCCAATACCTTGGCATAGACCTTCCCAGGGAGGCTGAGGAGTGTGATCCCTCTAAAGTCAGAGCACACCCTCCGTTCCCCTTTTTTGAAGAGAGGAAGCACCACCCTGGTTTGCCATGCCAAAGGCACTGCCCCCGACCTCCACGCGATGTTGCAGAGGCGTGTCAACCATGACAGCCCTACAACATCCAGGGCCTTGAGGTACTCAGGGTGAATCTCGTCCACCCCCGGGGCCCGGCCACCAAAGAGATTTTTAACCACCTTGGCGACCTCAGCCCCTGTGATAGGCGAGTCGTCCCCCTCGTCCACAAGCTCTGCTTCCTCTGTGGAAGGCGTATCAGTGGGATTGAGGAGATCCTCAAAGTATTCCTTCCACCGCCCGACGATATCCCCAGTCGAAGTCAACAGGGCCCCATCCGCACCATACACAGTGTGGACAGGGAGCTGCTTTCCCCTCCTGAGCCGCCAGACAGTTTGCCAGAATCTCTTTGAGGCCGACCGAAAGTCTTTTTCCATGACCTCACCGAACTCCTCCCATACCCGAGTTTTTGCTTCAGCAACCACCCGAGCTGCACTCCGCTTGGCCTGCCGGTACACCTCAGCTGCTTCGGGAGTCCCACAAACCAACCAAGCCTGATAGGACTCCTTCTTCAGCTTAATGGCCCCCCTCACCACTGGTGTCCACCACTTGGTTCGGGGGTTGCCACCACGAGATGCACTGACCACCTTGCGGCCGCAGTTCTGGTCTGCCGCTTCAACAATAGAGGTGGAGAACATGGCCTATTCAGACTCCATGTCTCCAGACTCCCTTGGAATGTGGTCAAAGTTCTTCCGGAGGTGGGAGTTGAAGACCTCCCGGACAGGGGCCTCAGCCAGGCCTTCCCAGCACACCCTCACTATACGTTTGGGTCTACCAGGTCTGAATGGCATCCTTCCCTGCCATCGGATCCAACTCACCACCAGGTGGTGATCAGTTGACAGCTCTGCACCTGGGTACCCCATACTGGGTACCCCACCCGGTATGGGGTTACCGGGGCCCCACCCTGGAGCCAGGCCTTGGGGAGGGGCTCGATGGCTAGCGTCTGGTGGCCGGGTTTCAACCCATGGGACCCGGCCGGGCTCAGCCCGAAGGAGTTACATGGGTTTGCCCTCCAGTGGGCTCACCACCTTCAGGAGGGATCATGGGAGTCCGGTGCTATGTGGATTAGGTGGCGGTCAAAGGCGGAGACCCTGGCGGACTGATCTAAACTACACATATAAACTAAAACAATTATAATGGTGACTGAACAACTCCTATTCCCCAAACTACAAGATACAACTCTTATGAATATAACTCAGAAAAGATCACACAACTAAGTCTGTCAAACAAACAAGGGTTTTTAAACAGTTGCTAATATTGCATGTCCCGTTCATTTTCAAGAATTCTGTTATTAATACTCCAGGGTTTCCTCTGGTAACATTTCTCCGTGGTGGGCCGCCTCGCCAGAAATCGTACCGCCATGGCAAGCCAATATGATTTTATTAATAAAAAAATAAATGAAGCAATGACTTTCCACAAGCGCGCACACGAACAACGCGCGTGGCCGTCATCCGCACGGAGTTTAGAAGTGCCCCGCTCACATGAGTTTTCCAGTCAGTCAGCAAACAGTGTCTCACTAAGCGTGACTGTCCAACAGAAACATGAGTTTATTAAAGTACTTTAAATGCGGAAAAAAATCATAAGAGGTATGTAAGCACTGGTGTTTGTCATGGTTTTAACCCGCTGGAAACGGGAGCCATAATGGAAGAGTCGCTTAGCTAAGAGATGTGGTTACAATTCAAATGCAGCCGGCTTCATGTGAAGGGAAAGGCGGGGGGACTGATGAATTTCTGAGGATATATTTCACCAGCCACTACAATATTAAGTTATGAGACTGGCAATTTTTCTCTTTTCTTGCGCGAGCAGGCGTGCCGTTTTTATTCTCTAGCAGCAGTGACAAAGCAACAGCTAAAAACGTCAGCTCTAAACTGAGGTCCTTCAGCGGCTGCCTAGAGAGGTGCCTGATGAGAAAGCCTGAGCGCACAACTATAACTGCCTAAACACATCATTCTGTACATGAACACATATTGTGGTGAATTATGTCTTTAGAGTCCGCTACAGTTCCCTATTATGTACCTGGCAGGTTAAGATGACCAAAATTCACGAAATCAATGACTTTAATCCGTCAGCAGCCTTCAGACAAACTAAATTCAAATTCAAATTCAAACGTTTATTTCAAACTCAGGGTTCATATTAAGAGCAAAACTAAAATGAGTAGAAAATAGATAAATAAATTAATAAAAGTATATACAGATCAGCAGACACTCGGCGCTCTTGTAACAACAATAACATACAATAATGGGCTCAGTATAAAATGGAACGCCACCACTTCCAAATGCTGGAATGAAGTGTGAGTGACGAGTTGACAATTGCTGATATAAGATGATTGTTACATGCCAGCAACCTTCTCATAAAACTGTAAACATTCTTACGTATCAATTCGCCAAAAGACGGAATGTTCACAGACAAAAACATCTTGCTTGCACTCGACCTTCGTGGTACATCTAACAACCTTCTTAGGGAGTTATTATATGCAATGCGGATTTTGTTCCTAACAGCAACATTGCTATTAAACCATAAAGGCGAGCAGTACATTGAGGTACAGAAGGTCTTGAACAACATACATTTGACATCTGGAGAACATCTATGGAAATTTCGCAACAGTAAATTTGTTTGAGCATACAGTTTCCTGAGATGCCTGTTACAATCAACATTGGTCTTATCAGATTCAATCCACACACCTAGGTATTTGACTTTTTCAACAAAGTTCAAGCTATTACAACAAAGTGGCATAACAGGATTCGACGTATTGACACCCTTTGGTTTGAAAGCCATACACATAGATTTAGTACAGTTGAACAAGATGTCATTTTTTTCACCAAATTTTTCACATACCGAAAGGAGATGTTGCATCGCTGCAGTAGACAAACTTAACAAACAGAGGTCATCAGCGTAGAAAATGTGATTTAACAGTGCACCGTTAAAGGAGCCGCCCACATTAGTATTGTTCAACAGTACACTGAGATCATCAACATAGACATTAAACAACAAGGGTGACAGTATACCACCTTGTTTAACACCGTTGGTCACATGAAATTTGGATGAGGTGACATTGCCCCATCTAACAACCATAGACTGCCTTCTGTACCAGTATAACAGGATGCTAACAATGTAAATAGGAATACTTCGATCGATCAATTTTCTGAACAAACACCAGTGGTTAATCCTGTCAAAAGCTTTGCTAGCATCTAGGAATGTAGCATAGACACTAGTGGAATGGCTTCTGAAGTAGTCAACAAATTCATGGAGTAGGTAAACAGCCCTGTCAGTTGAAAGAGCTGATTTGAAACCAAACTGATTGTCGTTTGTCCACAGATAATCCTCAATTCTGTTCAGGAATAAACCCTCTAACAGTTTAGATATAACATTTGCAATAGCTATAGGTCTGTAGTTGTTCATATCAGAAAGACTGGCACACTTGTTTTTCACCAAAGGAATAATAACAGAGTCCATCAACATATCTGGCATGTAACCATGAACAAACATACAGTTAAAACACAATGACAACAGAATGCACAAATTGAAATCAGCGTTGATGAGGCATTCACTGGTGAGACAGTCAGGGCCAGCTGATTTGCCTTTCTTGAGAACTTTGATCAGTGAATCAACTTCAACAGGAGTAACAGCAGAAATATCAGAGGCATCAAACATGTCGTTATACAGACGAATATCGTGCATAACAGAATCCTTCATTGAAACATTCTTGACTGAGTTGAAAATAGCTTCATATTGACATTTCCACTTTTCAGCAATATTAACGTCACCAGTCACACCATCAATAGTGTTTGATCTGACAGACCGGTGGGAGCTCATAGCCTTCATTTGTTTCCAGAATTCTACCATGTTCAGTTCACTCATGTGATTAGCTAGCTGGTCACATTTGATACTTTCTTCATTGCGCCTGCATGCCCGTAGAGCATATTTGAACCTAGCCCTGCAATTTTTCATGTTTTCAAATATTGGACCAGAACGTGGTTTGCTATTACTCCTCCACCACAAAAAAGCATCCCGAGCAGCTGTGTGAGCCTCGCTAACGACATCATTCCAGCCTGGGACGTTATATTGGGTGGCCACACTGTGACTAGGAATGCATTCACTCACACAGTAATTTAAAGCATCAACAATATCACTGTAGAACCTGTCGATATCGTCCCTGTGTGCCGCACAATTACGGTCGTGACACCTGATGGCGTCCATAGGAGCACGGATGTTACAGAGTTTCCTACGAGTAAGTTTCTTATATCTGGACAGGTCTGACGCTGTGGCATCACGCCATTTGTATGTTCTACTGCCCGTTGTGGCTGAGGGAGCTTCCCGGGGGCCACTTACAGCACTAGATACCTCAATATCTATAGATAAAGGTACATGATCAGAACTCACATAGTCATACAGAACTTTGATATTGGACACGTTATCATGGCCTGAGGATGTAGTCACACAGTGATCAAGCCATGATGTAGAGCCATGAGCCATGCTAACATGAGTAAAGGTATCACCTGGTAAGATAATCCTGTCTGAGATGTGTAAAGAGTAACTCTCACAAAAAGACACCAGTTCGTCTCCAAAACAACTTGAACGTGCTGTATTAGCGTTGAAGTCACCAATTGTGAACACATATGGAGTTGGAAAGTCCTCGGTGATACGTTTAACAAGACTCAGGCAGTGCAAGTATTCATCCAAGTTTTCAACACTGTCATAGGGGAAATATACACATAATATAAGACAGTGAAAGTCACCCAGGTTGACTTCAATACCTGTAACTCTTACGCAATCGTAAGTTTTCACAACACAACTGTTCGCAAGTGACTTCCGCCATAGGATACCGACGCCGCCATAGGGGCGACCTAAGATAACACGTTCTTCCGTATCCATAAAAGAAACACCTTGTCCTATAAAGTCACCATGTAATCTGCTCAGAATAGACAATTCGTTTTCGAACAACCAGTGTTCCTGCAACAACACAATGTCATGGTTATCACATAAACTGGAGATCTCATTAGATGAAGTTTTTACATTCTGGCAGTTGAATGAACATATTCTAAGGTTGGTCCTACTATTGAATGAGTATAATGACAAACACAATAATGACAATCACATGTAGATCATTTCCTCTCAAAAAACTGTCGAAGGTATAAACCAGATGGCCACACATTTTTATCAAGCAACTTCTTGCTGCAACTGGCAGGACATGTAATCTTAAAAGAGGCATAACCATCATACTTGGTTTCTAGTTGCTCAATCTTGAGATTGTCTTTTAATTTAACATGGGTTTTGATGTAGGAGCGTACATGATGGGGTCTGGTGGTGGGGTCGAGTCGACTGATGAAGACTTGGTGCTTCTTATGACCTTGACCTTGACCCTGATGTCCGCCAGACCTCCTACCAGACTTTGGTACAACGCGTAACTGTGAGTGGGGGCGTGTCTTGTTGACAGCCTGTAGCTGGTTCGTGGTCTGCTTGGCAGTCGGTTGGTTGTCGGATGATTGAAGTGCATTAGCGTAGGACCTCTTCTTCTTCTTGGAACAGCGACTCTCAACTTCCTCGAACTCACACTCGCGTTCTTCAGCAATTACAGCAACTTTGGCAGCTTTGGCAACCCCAGAAGGGTTGCTGCCGACAGCGTCATCAGAACAGGCCTCTGTAGAGTTGGCGGCCTCGTCCGCATTCTCCCCGTCGGCCGTGGCGGTAGGTGGAGGACCACGGGCTGCATTGGCGACCGGGGCGTGGTCGACAGCTGCTACCACGGTCTCCTCATCGCTGGTGATGTTGACAGCACTCTGAGTACTGCCAGCCTCATTGTCATCTTCCACGACCAGGACGTCAGCTGGAGGGGATGTGTCGCCGAGTTTGGACTTTATTGCCGCCATGTCGACCTGGATAGCAGATATCGTTGTGAACACGGTAGCAATGCTCTCTCCAAGGGACATCACACGGCACACATCCTTAGACAGCCTGGCAAGGTCAAATGACTCCAACGAAGCTGGTGGCAAATCCTTGAGGTTCAGGGCAACGTATTGTGGTGCCAGCTGACCAACCTCATTCAGCTTGTGGTAGATGTCGGCGATGTTGTCTTTCTTCTGGCTGGGGCCGATCCTCTTCTTCTTCCGCGATTTTCCCTCTGGACACTGCTCGAACAGCAACTTCTTTGCTCCTTCAACCTGGTTCTCATCATAGAAGTCGCTAACCCATTTCACAAGATAGTGAAATTAAACTAAAAACTAAACGTATCAACATCTGTTTTCAAAATAAGGGAGGTTTTTCCTGCTGTCTGGGTGGTGAGGAGATTTCTAAAAAAACAAACAAAAAAAACCAAACAAACTATAAATATAAAGAAATATTATAACAGAAATAACGGCATCCTTGGTCATTTAAGTTAATTTATTTCATTAAATACAATTTTATTAATATTTTTTCTTTGTAATCAGAGTTAAATTATTGTTCTGTTCTTACTGCAAAATTATGGTCAAAAATGTAAATTGTTATAAGGAAAAAGTAAAAAAAATTACCACAGTCTGTTTCAAATTTATCTAAAAAACCCCCCAGTAATTTTATTTTAAAAAACAGAAAAAAATTAGTCATAAAATAATCCACAAATTTATAATAAAGTTTCAAATGTACAAGAAAAGTCAGTTTTACAAGAGGAAATTACAAATTTGAGGAACATGGTTTCAACTTTAGATTTACAGAGAAAAGTAGAAAACTATAAGAAAATTTTTTATAAATTTTTGAGAAAAACTTCAAACCTTGAAGACTGAAGTCATTACTCAAGTTTTTAAGTGGGTGCTCTTTGTACCCTTAACTCAGTTAGAAATTTTTGGTTGCCTGCTTTTAATTATTAATTTCAAAGCACTGCTTTTACATGAGTAGAATTTCTGGTTACTATACCCACCTGATCATGTAATTTAAGTATGGTTGAGTTCTCGTCTCGTCGGCCTCCGTCGGTCTATGATGACCATGGAAGAGAATCCTAAACGTCTACTCTGCTGGAACAGCACCGCCTGTGGCTGAACAGGCCGATGCGCACCGTTGTTCTACCTTCCAGCGTTGGGCGTTGGTAGGATTCAAGCCTGGACAGGAAGATATGGAGGACAAGATGTTACCCATGCAGCATGTCCCCCCTCTCCACGTCACTGATGAATCCAAAGGAACAGCAGGGCTGCTATAGTTTGGCACCAGCGCCGTCGCAGGAGCTGCCAGAACGACGTTGAGCACAACAGAGAACTGCCTTAGGGGCTCCGACTCCGGATTTTTCCTCAGGGTTGACTCCCGAAGCCTTTCCCGTGACCGGGTGTGCCGCAAGGCAGCGGAGGTTTGAAATCAGGGTTTACCTTCCCCTAGATGGGCTACCTTCCCAGGTTGACGAGCCACCATCTACCCGAAGCATCTGGTTTTAAGGCGCCAGAGATCCGCCCTCGCCCCTTCTCCTATTAGTAAAAGCAGTTCCGCCGGGCTTAGAGACTAAACCACACAGGCAGGCTAGGAGTTGGACTTAGTTGTCAGAGGCTTTTCGAGATGCACGCCGTAAAGAGCATTTTATGAGCACTGGGAGCTTAACCCCAGTGCCGCTCCTGGCTATGACAACCTTGGAACCAAACAAACAGTACGAAACAAACGGATACAACCATACCAAACAGTATGGTTGAGTACATTACTATTATGAATGTTTCTTTCCCTTCCCTACTCTTTTAATGGATAAAAAGAAACACTAGAATAAAAATACAAAAAATCTTTTTGTCATTTATGTAAACCATGACAAAAAAATCCTACAGGACAAAACATGACACTTAATATTTTCTAACCTGTTTGTATACCACCATAGACAGAGAGAGAACCTGAATTAGACAGAGCTCAGAGAGGGCAAGATGAGACAGAAGAGAGGAGCCAAGGAGAGGGAAGTGTTCAGGCAGAGGAAGGAGAGAAGGATAACACCACTAAAAAGTCTAAACACAGGATGTCTGGGTGGGACCCCAACTGGCCCAATATTCAAGCCTCGGTTGTACAGTACTTCAAATGGTAAGTTCCATATGCAACATTACTGTGTAAAATTTTAAAAAGAAATAAATAGTATAAAATTAACATATTATGGTATGAAAATATGTTGCCACCGCACCAAGGTCTTTAAGCCAGCGGAAAAACTGTATTCACACAATCAAATATATTTTACTGTACAGTCCCTTTTATATTTGTCAAAGTGTAACATTTGTGATTGCCTACATATAGGCTACACCTCTTTGTATTCCACTTTCAAACACAGCCTACATTTGGGCCTGTATAGTCTAATTGGCCTACCTGTTTTCAGACAAGAATATATGCTTTCTATGGGCATGCACTAGTCTATCTTTAAATGCACCAACTCTCTGTCTTTCATGTGTGTGTGTGTGTTCCTCAGATATCTCCCAAACCGTTTGTCAGACTGGCCTCAGATTTTATAAGTGCTTTGCTGAGGTTACGAGGGTGTGCATCTCCGAGTATGGAGTTGCTCAAAGTTTAGCCACCGCTCTGTTTCCTCATGCTGTGAGCGGGGTTTTGGATTGACTCCATACGCATTGGATAATATGCGGCATCATGACCAGTTACCAGAGTGCTCCGTAAACAAAACAAGGAAGTGAAAAGCAACAAATTTGACCAGAAAAAGAGTATACTGAAGATTTAATGCTTAAAAATTATACTATAATGTTGCTGTGATTGTGTAGCTCTAAAGGATAATTTGGCATAAGTGGAGAACACGAGGTGCGCAGGTGTGCTGGGGGGGAAGCAGGGAGCCAAGCCCATATATTTACTGTAAACATGATATATTTACTGTAAACATGAAAGTGAGCATGGTGCAGCGACGCATTTGATTGGTTCGACTGAGTGTCTGAGTGCTACTCATGGTCAAATTTGATTGGCGAAATTGGCAGAAGTTGATGACAATTAGCCAAAATTGCAGGAAAGTTGTGGTGATTGGACAAAGTTGCAAGGTCGGGCAAAAGATGCAATGATGGCCTGATTTAGCATGAATTGGTGCTATCGCAACATTGAGAAATCCTGGAGGGACTGCGTTTCTATGTAGAGATACTAATCTCTCCGTTTTGTATTGATCCCTGTTTTTTAACCTGAAAAATAAAATATTAACGAATGAATAAAAAAAATAGCCACAGCATTTAGAATGGTTAGATAAGGTCGTCCACCTTATTCCTGAGGGTGGTGCTGTAGAAATGAATATGTGTGCAACTTCCGCTTTCGGCCGGAAGTGGTGTTAAGTCAGTCAGCAACAGTGGAGTAGCGGGGCATTTAAAATAGTGTTTTGTTTTTTTTTTTAATTCAAATGCGTTTTAATGTATACTCCACATTATGTGTTTTGCAGTCAAGTGGCAGCTAATTTCCATGCTTGTCGTTTTTGTATTTTTGAATGTTTTTGCATAGTTGTGGTACTTGTTGCTGCTGCTCATGTTTGTGCCATAGACTGGATAAATGGAGGCTCCTGATAAACAAGCACAGCTAAATCTGTGACTTCAACAGCAATGCGTAGATCATGTACCGAAAATTAAAAAAGACTGTTCGTTTGTAGTGATCAGTGGTACAGTCACAGGACAGACACAAGAGCACCAGGTATGTTTTCATTGGTATGAATGTCACAGATTGTACAGATATTTTACTTCATGCAAGGCTGCATGAAGTAAAATAATAAATAAAAATAGTTATCAGTTTGCTTCCTAAGGCTTAATGATTAAGAAAAGATATCAAATAGTTTTTTGTTGCACTCGTTGCAGTCCAATGATGTGGACTTGCTATTAACTGCTTTGGTATGCATTAATTAATTTTTAAATAATCACAAAATATTGATCAACAGAATTTTCAACGATTGGCCTGTACATGTTAAGTTAAATAACAAGTGTTCATGGCATGACAGCAGCATGAGCATTTTAATGTCATGGTAAAATGGACAGCTACCACGACATCCAAACAGAGTGTTGTGGTTCTTTGTGGCTCTGATTAGATTCTATGTCTGTTGTAAGGTAAATTAAGATTATGTCCAACATCTTTTAACAAAATGTGACTAACTTTATTGCAGTGGAGACATTGATATATCTCAGCGCTTTTATTCGTTTACAGCGTTAGCATCTTAGCAGCGGAGTTAACTAATGGAGCTACAGTCTGCCAGGCCACTTTTTAAGGTCATCTTCCCATCCCTTCAATAGTCGTGGGAAGTGGTATGATTATATTACTGTTTCTGAAGTGTAAAAGATCGTGTTCCCACATTTCTGATGCCGAAGTCATTGTTTTTTAACAAGGAAAAGCGTCCCATTTCAATGACAAATCCATGTTCTAAACTAGTACAGGAAGTTGTGCACATAATTCACGCAAGGCACCAGAGAGACTAGGAATAAGGTGGATAAGATCAGATTATAAATATTAAATTTAATGGTACTTATTGGTAAGGTTCAGTTACATTTTATATTTAGCTACTACTATATTTAAAAAAAATAATAATAATAAAAAACATTTAAAAACTGAAAACCCTGCAACAAAGAATAGAAAGGCAGTGCAAAAGGAAAATAAAAACATTTACAAACTAAATTAAACTGGTAACTGTCATGGATACATAAATATTCATTCATTCATTCATTCAAGTTTATTTCTTTCTATTCATAGCAAATAATTGTATTTTCTATAATACAATAAATATTTTGGCACCGCACTATTAATATATTGCAGTAATAATATAATGTCAACAAGCAGGATGATGTTATTGTAGCTCACTTGACATGTATAAATTCTAGTGAGAATTTAGTCTTTTTTATGTGGAAAAAGGGGTAGTGTTTTCATGTTGGTTTGTTTGTCTGTTTGTTTGCCTGTTTGTTAGCAAGATTACACAAAAACTGTATGGATTCTGATGAAATAGTCACCAGAGGTGGCCCTTGGGCTATGGATGAACCCATTAGATTTTGGAGGTGACCCGGGCCAGGATATGGATTCTGCATCACTTTTGCCACTTTCTTTAAGATACCTTGTCAGAGGTGTACACTTTCTGAGTGCTGTCTAGTTCAGGACTGTAAAATGTACGGACAGTACAGGTGAATTGTATTTATTGCTTTTCCTACCACCACATCCCATAATATTACCTTCATATAGTCACATATTCACATATTGACGTGAACTGTTACACAGGTGCTACTAGTCACAATACCTATTCCTAATTAGATATATTATTGCTACCACAGGCAGGACTTTGAAACCCAGCAGCAAATTATTATTTGGACCATTTTTTCCTGACATGTTTGACGTGTTTTTTCCAATGACGTGTCTTCAATGACTCTGATTACACGTATTACATGTCTTAGTGGATATCTTTAACTTTTTATATATAAGATTTTATTTAATTTTCTCGAGTCCCATTTAACTTTATGTTATTCTCTCACACTGGCAATACTAACATAACTCAGCCAAAGGCAATTTCGACATTATGTTGCTTAATAGAAATGCTCCATTTTAATAGCCGGCAGTTCTTTTAATTTGTCTTTTCATGGCTTAGAGTCGGTGGTTGATACCTGCTCAGCTGAACCGCAGAAAAGACACTGTGGTTTACTCCTCATTGAGGCATACACACTCATGTGGCCATGCACGCCCATGACCACTGTGACTCAAAAACACACGCCTGCACAAATCCCCTCCTTTCCTCAGCTAGGGGGAAGGGTGTCAGGGTGTCACTTTATGATAGTAGCCATTTCAGGCAGGGATCATTTAATTCTCCTACATGATTGATACTAGCACTGGTTAAATGGGGAAAAAAGGTCCATTTTATTAAGAGCTCAGTGGCTAGTGGAGACCTCCCACTTAAATAGTTATATTTTCCCATAGGTGAGCATTTGTGTGTGAAACATAGCTTCTTAGGAGACAGAGACAGTTGCTGAGGACTATCCACAGGTCAAATTAAATAACCCAGATAATTTAAAAAGCATTGACAGTGTAATCTGTCCATTCAGTGTTATTGCTCTGACCCCTATTAGTGTCAATGGGCTGCTTCGTTTGAACCGCGATGGCCTGTCAAGGTGTTGTCTTCACTCTGCTTGTGGAAGTGGTGTAAAACAAAGAAAGAATAAACCTTAATGGTCATTTCAAAGCCATTAGATTAGATTGTAGTGATTGAGAAGCGTTATGGGGCTTTAATGTTGGAGCCTATTATTTCTGCTAAAATCATTTAAGCAGTAAAATTTGCAAATGAGGAGGTAATTATAAGCCTGTAAGAGGAAAGGCAAAAATGCTGCTGCTTATTAAACATCCCATTCTATTAACCTTTTTTTACCCTAAATGTGTTTTTCTCTGATTAACAGCCTGAAGAGGTCAGAGTGAGGCCTTTGGGTGCCCCGATACAACTCAGTGGATGTCAGTGACACAGGAACACTCTCCACATTTAGCACTTTAACTTACTAACTTTGACAGTACAAGTTACAGTCAATAATATTCATCAATGCTTTTCACTTTATTGTAAAACAAAATGATTATGCCAAAACTACTGACTAGATTTTAATATTAGGGGAAAGGGTGTAGTTTGAGCCATAAACAAGAAGAAGAAGAAGAAGAAGAAGACGAACTTTATTTATATAGCACTTTTTACAGATAGAGATCATAAAGTGCTTTAACAATAAAAATGCAGAGTAGTATAAAACAAGGAAATAAGATAACACACCAATTTAAGTATAAAAGAAACATTAAAACATACAATTACAAGGATAAAATAATAGAATAAATAAAAACCAGGCCACCAGTCAATTAAAAGCTTGCCTAAATAACAGTGTCTTCAACTGTTTTTTAAAAGAGTCAACTGAATCTGTCATGAGCTGAGCACAGGAGGTTTCCGCCTTGCTCAGTCTCATGGTTTTTTCTTTATATTTATATATTTGTTGTATTTTGTGCTTTTTGGGTCTCTGTATTCTTGTACTGTTTGCTATTTTCCTGTTTATGTTTTAGTTTTGTTACACTTTTATTTTGTATTAATTTACATTTATATTTCATTCTGCATTTGTTGATGTTTTATTCTTTAGATCTTTACTGTTGGGTTGACAGCTGTCAAGGGCGTTTCTGGGTTTTGTGCTTCGTGTGAGCGTCGTCCCTGTCAGCTGTCAGCTTCAGCCGCTCTCCTCTCATTGCCCCCAGCTGGTCCTATTATGAATCATTGGTTTCTTCTGCCTGCTTATGTGACCCACACTTGTCATTACTTATGTAAATTGTTTTTGACCCTATTTAAGGACAGTTATTTTCATTTCTTGTTGCCGCAGTCTTGATTGAGTTTCTCCTCATCTCCACCAGTGCCCTGCCTCACTCTGGTGTGCATTATCAGTAAGTTTGCTCATTTGTTTAAATTCTGTGTTAGAGCACTGTGTTGGACTTTATGTTTGTTGTTTTTTTCAATAAATCTCACAAACTCACAGTTCAGCGTGTGGGTCTCACCTTTCTGCCCCGAAGGGCAGTTCATGACAGAAGACTGCGGCCAGTACAGACCCAGCTGCTGTGAGTTTGTGGATTTTTGGCCGTTTTTTGTTTTTCACTCACCTGTTTCCGTGGAGCTCATCATGTCCCCAGCACGCCGGTCTCCGACAATCAAAGGGAGGTTGGCAGCAAGATCCCCGAGTGTGGAGGAGGAATGGGCTGCCGAATTCATCCAGGGATTTGTGGACGAAGCCCTTGCCTCCCGCAGCCCAAAGAAAATCTGGGAGAACGTGGATGCGACGACCGGCATTGTCAAGACGCATCCAGGGTTGTGGAGGCTTGCCCAGTTCGCGGACTTGTTGGCTACGCTCTCAGTCCTCCAACAGTCCTTCCCCGGGCTGAGGTGGGGGCCGTCTCCAGTGAGGCCAACGCGGAAGCACTCTCTGCGGCCGACGTTCTGCAACACCTCCAATTTGGCCATTCTTGCTCCCGCTCCATTGACTCCACAACGACGTGATCAAGTTCCGGCCCGCCGGAGGAACTCTCCCACCTCTCAGGCAGCAACTTCCCCTTCGCCGAGGCAGAAGCCTCCCTCAGCAGTACACTCTCAGTGTTTTTCCTCTCCAGCTGTATCGTCACCCTCTTCCCTCTCCGCAGCTGCTGTTTCCTGCTTCTCCTCGACACTCTCTCCCGCTGCTGAGAGGTCATCAGTTTTCCCTCCGGCTCTGCCCGTCTCCGTGTCCACAGGGGCGGCTCCTCCACGATTCTCTGAGGGGCCCATGTCCACCGTAGCCACGGAGCGGGATGACTCTACACCTACTGCAGCAGGAAACATTGAACCCTGGGAACACAGGCAAGTGTCATTTCATTCTCTTACATTTTATGATGATATACAGTACCTTGCTTGATTCCTGGTAGTGAGGTTCAGTGTTCACAGTCCCCTGAGCCCTCACCACCTGCTGCAGCCATTAATTTCTCACCTGCCCTCTTCATGTCTCCTCCTATTCTCCTCAAGTGTCCGCCGACTACAGGGTTGAGCCGCCAGACAATGGAGGAGCCTGCGGTCGTGGAGGACCTAGTCCCAGCCCCGCAGCCACAGTCTGGATGAAGGGGGAGTGCTGGCACTGAGCTGACATCTGTGCCAATGATGGAGCGTCCCCGGGCCTCAGCTGTGCCAGATCTAGTGCCTACAGGGAACGGATCTCTTGTTGTCACGCCGGGTGAGCCACCTGCGTGGGTCACATCAATGGGGGTTTGGGGACTGCATCGACCATCATGCCTGTTGCTGGGGCTGCCACAGCAGAGTTCGAGCTGGCTCTCCAGAGGACCAGACCCGAAACATCGTCGCCTGGATCAACAGAGTCCTGGACGGCAGTGGAGCTCAAGCTCCGGCAAGTGCTCTCCTTCGTTTTCATTGTCTCAGTTTTGGAGAAATCTTATTGGGCTCTTGGTGGGGAGAGCTAAGTACAGCTGTCAGCTGCACCTGAGCTCACCTTGCCAGACTCCACTGCTGCCGGTGACCTTGACCCTGTTTCCCTGTCTCTCTTGCCTGAGCTTTCCCCCAGGGTCACCGAGGATTGTCCATCTCTGCCAGATGTCTCCATGGATCCAGGCTAGCCGCCTAAGATCTCCATGGGTCCAGCTCTTCCTGCTGAGGTCTTCACGGGTGCTCCGTCCCAGCCTGGGACCTCCGAGAGTGCTGCTTCCTCATTGGCTGAGGTCATCGCGGGTGCTCCGTCGCAGCCTGAGACCTCCGTGGGTGCAGCTCCTCCTCAGTCTGGATCTCCGTGGGTGCTGTGTCCTAGTCAAGGACCGACATGGGTGCTGCGCCCCAGCCTGAAACCTACTTGGGTGCTGCGCTCCAGTGTGGGCCCACTGTTGGCGTTATGCTCCAGCCCGGGGGCCGCCGTGGGTGCAGCTATGGCCCAGTCCGGGCCCACCTTGGGTGCAGCTCCGCTCCAGCCCAGAGCCACCGTGGGTGCTACAGGCCAGTCTGAGGGCGTTGTGGTCCCCCATCCTCTGCCTGACGCCGTCGTGGTCCCCCCTCCTCTGCCTGACGCCATCGTGGTTCCCTCTCCTCTGCCTGATGCCGTCGTGGTTCCCTCTCCTCTGCCTGATGCCGTCGTGGTTCCCTCTCCTCTGCCTGATGCCGTCGTGATTCTCCCTCCTCTGCCTGACATCGTCATGATTCTCCCTCCTCTGCCTGACGCTGTTGTGGTTCCCTCTCCTCTGCCCGAGGTTGTCGTGGTTCCCTCTCCTCCACCTGACATCGTCATGGTTCCCCCGACTTCTGTATTGTGCCCACAATTAGCTCTTCCCATTGGGCAGCCACTTTCTGGACCACCCCTTCTGTTCAGGTGGTTGAAAAACTCTGGCAGACCACTCGACAGGTTGTGCCATGGAGTGTGGTGGCCCACGTTCTCTGGGAGGCCACCCGACTCGTTCTATCATGCCAACTGGTGGACCTGGGACTTTGGTTGCCCGCCTGAACTGTCCAGCTCTTCGGTCCAGGGGGCTTAGGGGGGTTGGGGGTTATCTGGTGTGGGTCCTGAGTGGGGTTTTTGTTTTGTTCCCCCCTAGCCTGTTCCCCCCACCACCCACCCGGGGTGGGTTATTGTTGTGCTTCTATTGGGGGGGGGGGGGTCTTTCTTTTTCTGTTGATGTTACCCTGGGGTGTCTGGTTCCACCCCTTGAGAGGGGGGCTCTGTCATGAGCTGAGCACAGGAGGTTTCCGCCTTGCTCAGTCTCATGGCTTTTTCTTTATATTTATATACTTGTTGTATTTTGTGCTTTTTGGGTCTCTGTATTCTTGTACTGTTTGCTATTTTCCTGTTTATGTTTTAGTTTTGTTACACTTTTATTTTGTATTAATTTACATTTATATTTCAATTTGCATTTGTTGATATTTTATTCTTTAGATCTTTACTGTTGGGTTGACAGCTGTCAAGGGCGTTTTTGGGTTTTGTGCTTCGTGCGGGCATCGTCCCTGTCAGCTTCAGCCGTTCTCCTCTCATTGCCTCCAGCTGGTCCTATTATGAGTCATTGGTTCCTTCTGCCCACTCATGTGACCCACACCTGTCGTTACTTATGTAAATTGTTTTTGACCCTATTTAAGGACAGTTATTTTAATTTCTTGTTGCTGCAGTCTTGATTGAGTTTCTTCTTGTCTCCACCAGAGCCCTGCCTCACTCTGGTGTGTGTTATCAGTAAGTTTGCTCATTTGTTTAAATTCTGTGTTAGAGCAGTACTGTGTTGGACTTTATGTTTGTTGTTTTTTTTCCAATAAATCTCACAAACTCACAGTTCAGCCTGTGGGTCTCACCTTTCTGCCCCGAAGGGCAATTCATGGCAGAATCAGTCAGATGCATAGACAGAGGAAGAGTGTTCCACAAGCGGGGAGCAATGGACTGGAACGATAAGATAGGAGATTCTGACCTGAAGACCTGAATGATCGACCTGAAGAATATGGGGTTTAAAGATCACAAATGTATTTTGGGGCTTGACCATGAATTGGTCTAAAAGTCAAAATTAGAATTTCAACCTTTTGAGTGTGAGATTTTGTGTGCCCCTAGTGGCAGAGCATGGCGCTGCACCTGTCATCTCATTCTGACATGATCAGCTCCATTGAGGATTTGTACTGATTTGTACTGATCTGCCAGTTTCAGAAGGTGGCAGACATCCGTTGGAGGACTCAATGGATGACATGTAATACACCAAAGAAGAACTCCTCATTTCCTTTTCCTGTATTTCCTTCTTTTAGCTCAGAAAGCTAATATGGCCGCGATTGGTTGTCGTCGCCGTCACTTAGTCGGCTTTGTACGCGGAAAATAACCGTGGGATATAAGTGAAATTTTTGTGGGATAATCACAAGACTTTGTAGATGTGATAGAGAGCGTAAATGACCGACAGAACGCAAAATAATGACCATGATGGGTGAAAACGCAGCGGCCACGCCAGCCAGCCAGCCCCCCTTTGTCAACAGTAAGTGAAGAAATTCTGTTTTTTTTAATATTGTATTGATTTCTTGTTCATATACTTTGGAGATAAGATGATGAGGTACCTCTGTACAAAAAACGGTGTTAAAAGATTGAACCACTCTTTGTGTAAATACGTCCAAAGTCCAGTTTTGACTGTGTTATGGAATTTAATGAGGTGCCGTGAAGAGGTGCCGTGACATTATGCAAATTAGATGCGTAAATTTATTCCTATCTGAAACTTTGGATCATATTTTACATCTTTCTAATTGACAGTAAGCCATTATCTCTTACCACTTTCAAGTTATAGCCTTGGAAATCTGAACTATTTTATTGACAAAAAATATTTAACACTCTTGACCACTAGAGGTTATGTCGCAATTCGGCGACAGACACACTCAAAGAGTTAAAATTGTTGCAAAATTTGACTGGTAGCCAGTGAAGAGTGACTAATATTGGGGTGATACAGTCCCGTTTGTGGGCTCCTGTTAAAAGCCTGGCCCCAGCATTCTGAGCAATCTCTAGGCAGCCTAACAAACCTTTGTTAAAACAGGTAAAAAGAGAGTTGCAGTAATCGATTCTGGATGAAATAAAAGTGTGAATAATCATCTCTAGATCTGAGCTTGTAATACATTTTTGAGTTTAGAAATGTGTCTCAGGTGGAAGAAGCAGTTTTTGACTAGTTGCTTTGAATGGCTATCCAAGGCCATTGAACTGTCAAACAGCACCCCCAGGTTTCTGATGATTAGCCGTACCGTGGAGCCCAGAGGTGCTGCTTGATGAGATGAACTTTCACGTCATGTGCGATGAGCAGTGTCTCAGTTTTATCAGAGTTCAGATGGAGGAAGCTATTGTTTAACCATTTTTTGATGGTAGACAAACAGCCAAGTAGATTAGATAGCTTGTTTAACTCAAATTCATGAAATGAGCAATAGAGCTGAATATCATCTGCATAAAAGTGATAGGGTACTTCCTTAAAAAGACTTATAAGCTTTCCAAGAGGGGTCATATACAGTAAAAACAGGATAGGGCCTAGAACTGAACCCAGAGGTACACCACATGACAACTCACTTGGCTCAGACATAAAATTGTTTACTGCAACGCTAAACGTTCTACCAGTAAAATAGGAGGCAAACCAATCTAAAACTGACTCGGACAGCCCAAAATCACTATGCAAGCACTTGGTCAACTGTGTTGAACACAGCTGTCACGTTGAGCAGCACTAAGACTATGTTCTGACCAGAGTCTGCAGCCATCAGTATGTCATTAGAGACTTTTAAAAGAGCAGTCTCAGTTGAGTGGATTTTCCTAAAACCAGACTGAAACACATCAAATAATTTGTGTTCCTCCAAATAGGAGTTAGTTGTTCAGCCACGACTTTTTCCAAAATTTTAGACATAAAAGACAGTTTTGAAATAGGCCTAAAATTATTGGGATCAAATCGATCTAGATTTGGCTTTTTAAGAATAGGGTTAACAACTGCCTTTGAAGGAGCTGGGAACAGAGCCAATTTGGAAAGAAAGGTTGATTATCTTAACCAGGAAAAGGCCCATGAAGTCGAACATTTTTAAAAACATTGCTGTGGGGGGCAGGATCAAGCGGACAAGAAGAAGGTT
Source organism: Pholidichthys leucotaenia (assembly GCA_020510985.1). Classification (NCBI taxonomy): domain Eukaryota; kingdom Metazoa; phylum Chordata; class Actinopteri; order Cichliformes; family Pholidichthyidae; genus Pholidichthys; species Pholidichthys leucotaenia. The sequence continues at coordinate 184,010,492 of CM035840.1, read as the reverse complement.
TGACCTTTTTCAACAGAATATGAATATCATCAAGGGTGACCAGTGAAAAGGTAGACCAGGTATGAGGTGGGAGTGTTGTGTTAATGGGCTGGACCTCATCAGGTGGACCACCCGCCTGTCAACCTAATCACGCTGTCTAAGACCCCGCTCACCACTGTTTCCCACCAGACAGCCCTTGTTTCATTGATCACCTCTGGAAACCATCGGGAAGATATCCGGTTCTGGGTGCTGCCCATCTCCACGTTGCCTGTTATCCTGGGTTATCCATGGCTACGCCTTCGCAACCCCACTTTTGATTGGCAGGCGGGAAACATTACAGCTTGGAGCTCCTTCTGTCTCAGCGCCTGCTTCCGGTCTGCAGCGTGTGCCCCCTCGGTCTCGGTGACCCCGCCCAAACTTCCGCCTCCAGATCTGTCCGGAGTACCAGAGGTCTACCACGATCTGGGAATGGTATTTAGTAAGTCACGGGCACTGTCCCTTCACCCCCACCGGCCCTACGACTGTGCTATCAACCTCCGGGCAGGGGCCCCGTTACCGGCGAGTCATTTATACAGCTTGTCGGCTCCGGAGCGGGAGGCCATGGACACGTACATTAAGGAGTCCCTCAGCTCTGGAATCATCCGTCCATCCTCTTCAGCGGTGGGGGCAGGTTTCTTCTTTGTGGGAAAGAAGGATGGGTCCCTGCGCCCCTGCATCGACTTCCGGGGTTTGAATGAAATCACCGTCAAGGGCAAGTATACATTGCCCCTGATGAACTCGGCCTTTGACTCCCTCCAGGGGGCGTTGTGATTCACGAAGCTGGACCTTCGCAACGCTTATCATCTGGTGCGCATCAGGGAGGGCAACGAATGGAAGACGGCTTTCCGGACCCCAAGCGGCTACTTTGAATATCTTGTGATGCCGTTTGGGTTAACCAACGCTCCGGCCGTCTTCCAGCGTTTGATCAATGACGACCTCCGGGATTTTCTGAACTCCTTCGTGTTTGTGTATTTGGACGACATCCTGATCTTCTCATGCACGTTGGAGGAGCACCAGGTGCTTGTTCGGCGGGTCCTGCAGCGCCTCCTGGAGAACCAGCTTTTCGTCAAGGTCGAGAAGTGCGAATTCCATACGGATAAAACGTCCTTTTTGGGTTTCATCATCGCCCATAACGAAGTGCGCCCGGATCCGGCCAAGGTCAAGGCGGTGGTGGATTGGCCCACTCCTACGTCCAGAAAGCAGTTACAGGGGTTCTTGGGCTTTGCCAGTTTTTACCGTCGGTTTGTGCCAAGGTTCGGGATCATCGCTCGCCCCCTGACCAGCCTTACGTCCCCTAAGACCCCCTTCCGCTGGAGCGAGGAGGCTGCCGCAGCATTCGGGAAGCTGAAGGAGGAGTTCGCCTCTGCTCGCGTTTTGACCCAGGTGGACCCGGATCTGCAGTGCTTGGTGGGGGTGGACGCCTTGGACTCTGGAGTCGGGGCGATTCTTTCCCAGCGCTGTCCCGTGGACGGGGTGATTCGCCCGTGCACCTTCTTCTCCCACCGGCTGACGCCCACCGAGAGGAACTACGGCATCGGGGACAGGGAGTTGCTGGCTGTCAAGCTCGCTCTGGAGGAGTGGAGGCACTGGCTGGAGGGGGCTGCCCACCCGTTCATTGTGTTTACAGACCATAAGAACTTGGAGTATTTCCAGACAGCCAAGCGGTTGAACTCCCGCCAGGCGCGCTGGTCTCTCTTCTTCGGGCGGTTCAATTTTACCATCACCTACCGGCCAGGGAGCAAGAATACCAAGCCGGACGCCCTCTCCAGGCAGTTCGAGGTTGAGCCGTCTGGGGACCGTGATGAGACTATCCTGCCAGCATCCTGTGTGGTGGGTGCCCTAATGTGGGAGATCCGGGATAAAGTCAGGAAGGCAGAGGAGAATGAGCCCGACCCGGGTGGGGGCCCCCCGGACCATTTGTTCGTCCCCTCGTCGGTCAGGGGTGAGGTTATCCAGTGGGGCCACGCTTCCAAGTTGGCATGCCATCCGGGAATCTCTCGCACCGTCAACCTGTTCCAGAGAGCCTTCTGGTGGCCAGGACTGAGGAGGAATGTGACCAACTACGTCTGGGTCTGCGCTCAGTGCGCTACTGGGAAATCGTCATCCTCCCCCCCGGCAGGTCTTCTCCATCCTCTGCCGGTCCCTTCTCGCCCCTGGTCCCATGTCGCCCTGGATTTTGTGACAGGCCTGCCCCCTTCGGACCATTTCACCGTTGTGCTGACGATATGGATCGCTTCTCCAAGGCCGCCCATTTTGTTCCACTCCGGGGGTTGCCCTCGGCCCGGGAGATGGCGGACCTCCTGGTTCAGCATGTGGTGCGCCTCCACGGCATCCCTGCGGACATCGTCTCAGATCAGGGCCTGCAGTTCGTCTGGAAGGCGTTCTGCACGACGTTGGGGGTCACGGCGAGTCTCTCTTCAGGGTATCACCCACAGAGTAATGGTCAGTGCGAGCGAGCCAACCAGGAGCTGGAGGCTGCGCTCCGCTGCGTCATCTCGTCCTGTTCTTCGTCTTGGAGTACGTTCTTGCCCTGGATTGAGTATGCACACAATGCCACAGTGTCCTCAGCAACGGGAGTGTCTCCGTTCAAGGCATCTCTGGGGTATGACCCCCCACTGTTCCCGGAGGAGGAGAAGGAGGTGGCCGTTCTGTCTGTGCAGGCTCATTCCAAACGCTGCCGCCGGATTTGGACCATCACCCACAGAGCCCTCCTCAAGATTACGGAGCGCAACATTCAGGTGGCGAACCGTCATAGGAGACCTGCGCCGGATTATCAGGTGGGGCAGCAGGTTTGGTTATCCACAAAAAATATCAATGTGCCGGCCGAGAAACACAAATTGGTTAAGCGTTTCATCGGTCCATACGAGATTACTCGTATTATTAACCCTGTGACTGTGCGCCTAGCTCTCCCCCCTTCCATGCGCATCTGCCCTTCGTTCCATGTCTCCCAGGTGAAGCCCTGCATCTCCGACCCCCTGTGCCCGCCCCCCGCGGCGTCTCCCCCTCCGAGGATGATCAACGACCACCCGGCTTGGGGGGTTACTGCCATCTTGGATGTCCGTCGGCGGGGTCGGGGTCTTCAGTATTTGGTGGACTGGGAGGGGTTTGGTCCTGAGCACCGTTCCTGGATTCGCCCAGCGTTGATTCTGGATAAACAGCTCATCCGCGATTTCCATCGGGCGCATCCAGGTAAGATAGGGCAGGTGCCTGGAGGCACCTCTAGAGGGAGGAGTACTGTCATGGCGGCCGCTGGGCCGTCATCAGCCTCGGCTGCGCACACACCTGCCGCCAATCATCAGCGGGTCTTAAAAGCCGGCGTCTCTGATGGCTCAGCACGGAGTTGTCTGCCTACTTCGCCACGCAACGCGTCATGGACTCGTCCTCTCGCCAGAGCATCCACGACGCAGTCTCGCCAAGTTTCGCCATGTAAGCATCAAAGTAACTTACCTTGTCAAAGTGTAATCCCCTGTGCACAGGTGGACCTCCCTGGCGGCGGACTAGTCTCCCCGAATAATGGAGCCACTCCTCCTCCTCCTCGGAACTCCTCCACCTCTCCACAGCACCAAGTGTCACCTACACCGAGCCACTGCGAGCTGCAGAGCCAGCGCGAGCCTTCCAGCGCCACCTGCAAGTAAGCAGTACTCATCATTACATCTCTGTACTGCGGACAGCACTAATCTATCTGTGCTTGTGTGTTCCAGGGTTGCCAGGTCGCGGCAGGACTCGCTCAGCCCCAGCGGTTCCACAGCATCACACTCACTCACACCTTCACACACATTACACACCTAATTCAATAAATAATTGTCAAAATAGTCTACTTGTGTCAGTGTCTGTCTCCTGGGTCAAACAGCCATGTCAGTTTAGGATCATTAAATGTCTCTAACTCTAATAAGGAGTTTATCTTTCTGCCACTGTTCCTTTAACTTTACACTTGTGAACTATGCTTCCAACTGTAATCACTTTGCTATCTTTTTATATCCTGTTCCTTGTTTGTGCAAGGCAATGATCTCTGAACTTTTTGGACATTTCTCTTCACTTAGTTATATTTCTAACATGCAATCAAGTGTTACCGTCGTTATTTGAGGTATTTAGTGTTTCTTCTGGCTTAAACACCTTGGCACGGTGGCAACATATTTTTCCGGGGGTTAAGGGGGGGGGGGGCAGAAAACACATGACACTATTGTAACCAGAATATGTTAATTTTATAATATTTATTTCTATTTAATTTTGCACAGTAACTTTGCATGTGGAACTTACCATTTGAAGTATTGTACAACCAAGTCTTGAATGTTGGAATATTGGTCCAGTTGGGGTCCCACCCAGATGTCTTGTGTTTGGACTTTTTACTGGTGTCATCCTTCTCTCCGTCCTCTGCTCTCACCTTTCCTGGACCCTCTGCCTGAACACTTTCCTCTCCTTGGCTCCTCTCTTCTGTCTCATCTTGGCCTCTCTGAGCCCTGTCTAATTCACATTCTCTCTCTGTCTATGGTGGTATACAAACAGGTTAGACAATATCGAGTGTCTTGTTTTGTCCTGCAGGACTTTTTTGTCATTTTTTGTCATTAATAACACAAAATGTGTATTTTTTTTGTATTTTTATTGTAGTGTTTCTTTTTTTCCATTGACAGAGTAGGGAAAGGAAGGGAAAAAAACCCCATTCATGATAGTAATTTATTCATGCATACTTAAATTATATGATCAGAGGTGGGAATAGTAGCCAGAAATTCTACTCATGTAAATGCAGTGCTTTGAAATTAATAATTAAAAGTAAAGTTTCTAGTTGAGTTAAGGGTACAAAGAGCACCCACTTGAAAACTTGAGTAATAACTTCAGTCTTGAAGGTTTGAAGTTTTTCTCCAAAATGTTTAACAATTTTCTTATAGTTTTCTACTTTTCTGTGTAAATTTATCTAAATTTGAAACCATTTTCCTCAAATTTGTAATTTCCTCTTGTAAAATTGACTTTTCTTGTACATTTGAGACTTTGTTATAAATTTGTGGATTTTTTATGGCTAATTTTGTCTATTTTTTAAAAAAAAATAAAATAACTGTTTCTTTAAAATAAATTTGAAAGAGACTGTGGCAATTTTTTTTAACTTTTTCCTTGTAACAATTTTTGACCATAATTTTGAAGAACCAGAATAGAACAATAATTTAACGCTGATTAAAAAAAAAATGTGTTTAATGAAATAAATTAAATGACCAAAGATGCAGTTATTTCTGTTATAATATTTCTATATATTTTTAGTTTTTTAGAAATCTCCTCACCACCCAGACAGCAGGAAAAAAACCCCTTATTTTGAAATCCAAATGTTGGCATGTTTAGTTTGTCTGAAGGCTGCTGGCAGATTAAAGTCAATGATTTTGTGAATTTCGGTCATCTTAATTTGCTAGGTACATAACAATGAACATAAATTAGTTAATATTAACTAAGGTAAAGGAAAAATATCTTTTTATTCTTGTCTGAAATAAGAAAAAAAAACTTAACAATTAAAAAGAAGACAAAATGAACTACTCAAGCTCCTACCCACACCTGTTAGCTAAGTGACTCTTCCATTATTGCTTCCGTGACCAGCGGGTTAAAACCATGATAAATGCCTCCAGTGCTTACATACCTCTTCTGTTTTTTTTTTCTGCATTTAAAGTACTTTAATAAGCTTATGTTTCTCTTGGACAGTAATGCTAGCGAGAAACTCTGCCTGGCAACAGGAGCAGTCACGTGGGTGGGGCGCTTCTGAACTCCGCGCAGATGGCGGTCATGCGTGTTGTTTGTGTGCGCACTTGCGGACCACCATTCCTTCATGTTTTTTTCTTAAATTTATATTTCCTCATAGAGTGGTAGCATAAATTCAAGCGTGGTGGGTCGCACCCAAAAATGTTACCAGTGGAAACCCTGGGTGTTCTATCTCAAGCACACTGGATGCATCTAATGAAGCCCTCAATTGGTTGCATCAGGTGTGCTTGAGACCACACCTGATTTGCAAATGTGTGCTCTTATGAGGAATTATATTCTGGGGATTGAATAATTTTGAGACTGCAGATATAGATATAATTAGATAGATATATATATAATAAATATAGTTAGATAGTAGATATAATTTATAAACTGCTCTTTGCAATTTGTTTATTGCAACCCCAAAAATGTTAAATTTTGCCAATAAACTTCAAATGCAATGGGAGTTGAAAGATTTTGAATGCAACGGTAGCTCTTGATATGTGTTGTAAGTCATAAAAAACATGCACCTGTGCAACAAGAAAAAAAACCCTCGATTTTCATCAGAATATCACGTTAAAATGCCCCCAAAATGCAAGTACACTCACAGCAGCTGAATTTCTTCTCCAAACACATATTTTTGAGTAAGGTTACATTTATAAAAATGAGGGATTCCAATTTTTTTTGAAGGATTAAGTTTGATTTATTTCTTTTATTAAGAAGGACTGTTAGGTTTTACAGTGCATTCATTTCACAGTATTGAGATTACTGAATTTAGTTTAGCATACTGTCAACAAATAAAACTGAAAATACAGTACATGTATTTGTGTATTTTGCATTTAGTGCCTGTTTAAATTTGAAGGTTTAATTCCTTTTTTTTTCCCAGAAAAAGAACCGGTGATGGAGCGGGAGCTGACCCTGTCCAATACTAAAGGTCAAACAGAGAGTGGAGGGACCATCTTAATACAGCTGTTGGAATTTAAAACGCATTTACTCCAGGCTGTCGAGGAGCTGCACATTGGAAGGGTGAAATAGTCATTGTGGTTGTGAGCTGTGTCTGTTAGCATCAACATAAAAATATATTAATAAAAAAGTGGCAAAATTGGGGATGACAACAGATGTATAAAAAAAAGATACATCACATCTGAATACATGGAACAGACTGAGCACGTGGTCAGTAGGAGGTTCCCATGTTTTCAAAAGATGTTTTCCTATTTTTGTTGTTCAGAGGTGTACTGCGTACAGCCCTTTTTGTAGATACAGGTTTAGATTTCAGCCCAGTACAACACAAAAGATCCAACATATTAGTGTTGTCAGGAGAATTTTACCAAAAACAGAGCAATAATTTCTGAGATCTGAGGAAGTAAAAGATACTTACGAGAAAAGAGTTAAAAAAGTGGACAATGACAGTTGTGTGAGTCATTTTAAACAAATAAGTTTTGAATGAAATATTTTACAGTTTTTAGTAGGAAATGAAGTTCTAAACCAAAATATAGTACAACCCCAATTCCGATGAAGGTGGGACATTGTGTAAAATACAAATAAAAACAAAGTACAGTGATTTAAAAATCCTTTTCTGTCATGATTCAGTACAAGTGAGGCTCAAACGCAGAGCTGCCAGAACGAACACTCAGACTCTGTTGTAAAAGTTCACCAGTTTATTTAAAAAAAAAACTACACACAACTCTAAATAAAGAAGCACAACTGAGGAAAGCGCAACTCAAAAACGCACATTTAAATAGACACAAAACTGGGACCTGTTGGAGCACACATAGCCTATGGGAAAAGAGCAGACAGAGATAATTAGGGACAGAATCTCCCAAAGGGGAGAATAATAATGGGAAATCACTCTTACTCTGTGAGCAGAGGAGTCCGGCAGGGAACTCCTGCATGGACCAGGGGAACGGTGACCTGGGTTGACGTCCGGTGTTCTGCTTGGTCAGGCGAGCGTGATCGGCTCCGGAGGACACACCGATGGGTGGCAGCAATCTGAGAGACAGAAGGACAATGGGGAGAAAACACAGGTCAACCAAAAGATAATAGCGTACCAGGCTTAGACGTTTTTTGTGGCAGCAAACCTAATGATCCAGCAATGGGTTCTCCACATGCTGGCTCTTAAATATGCTGGGTCGTCAGGAGGCAACAGGTGTGTAATCACGCAGATGTATCTGATCCTCCGGAGCCAAGAAGACCGGAACAGGAGGGGAGGGGGAGCATGCTCACCTGATCATCACAGTGCCCCCTCCTCAAGGGGCACCTCCTGGCATCCCACTGGGCTTGTGAGGATGGGTCCGGTGGAATGCCTGCACCATCCGTTTGTCCAAAATGTAGGATTCCGCAATCCAGGACCTCTCCTCCGGACCATACCCTTTCCAGTCTACCAGGTACTGGCACCCACAACCCCGTTGATGGACATCCAGGATCTTCTCCACTGTGTATGTGGTCTGGCCGTCGATGACCTGGTGGGGAAGGTGGGGGATCTGGAGGAGGGCAGAGAGGACTGGCGGAGAGGGTCTTAATGCGGGAGATGTGAAACGTTGGGTGGATCCGCATTGAAGGCGGCAGGTCCAACCGAACAGTGACATTGTTGATCAGCCGCTTGATGGTGAACAGGCCAGATAGCAGGGGGAGAGCTTCTGAGACACCGTCTCGAGCGGGATCTGTTTGGCGTATAGCCAAACCTTCTGTCCCACCAAGTATTTCAGCGCCAGCGTGTGTCTGCGGTTAGCGTATTGTTGATTTTGCTCCGCGAAGCGGATGGGGGCCGCTCTTTTGACCCTCCACAGATGGGATGGCGAGGCCTGTCTTCACCATGGGCAGCAGAGGTGGTGTGTAGCCCATCAAGACCTTGAATGGTGTGAGCCCAGTAGAGGAGGAGACAGCAGAATTGTGGGAATACTCCACCCAGGTCATGTGGGAACTCCAGGTGGAGGGGTTCCGGGATGCTACGCACCTTAGGGTGGCCTCCAGAGACTGATTTGCACCCTCGGCCTGACCGTTGCTCTGTGAATGGTATCTGGACATCAGGCTGGTAGTAGCACCTAAGAAGTGGCAGAACGCCTTCCACACCTGGGATGTAAATTGGGGCCCCCGGTCCGAGACCATGTCCTCTGGAATCCCATGCAGCCGCATGACATGCTGTGTCACCAGGTTGGCTGTCTCCGTGGCAGATGGCAGTTTGCAGAGAGGGACGAGATGGTTGGCCTTGGAGAACCGGTCAACGATGGTGAGGATCACTGTGTTGCCTTGGGATGGAGGGAGGCCCGTCACAAAGTCCAAGGCAATATGTGACCATGGGCGACTCGGCACCGGGAGGGGATGAGGAGGCCACCTGGGGGGGAAGAGTCAGTCTTGTTTGTGGGACAGATGTGACAGGCCTTGACAATCTCCTGCACATCCCTCCCGAGTGTGGGCCACCAAAATGCTCTCCTGAGCAGCTCAATTGTCCTGGAGATGCCGGGATGGCAGGCGAAGAAGCTGGTGCACCCCCACTTAATCACCTTGCCGCGTAGCATGGCGGGCACATACAACCGGTCAGGTGGACTTCCCCCCGGGATGGATTTGGATGACTGAGCCTGCCAGACCCTCTGCTCAATCTCCCATGAGAGTATTGCGAGAAAGGAAGAGGATGGAAGATTAGTCTCCAGGGGAGATACAGCAGCTGCGGAGGAGGCGATGAAGGAGGAGGAGTCGGAGGAAAACTGGCGTGAGAGAGCATCAGCCTTGGCATTACGGGACCCTGGTCAGTACGAGATGGAGAGATTGAACCTATTAAAGAACAGGGCCCACCAAGCCTGCTGAGAATTCAACTGTCTCGCCAATCAAAGATATTCTAAATTTTTATTATCAGTCCAGACAGTGACCGGTTACCTAGCTCCCTCCAGCCAGTGTCTCCACTCCTCCAATGCCAGCTTAATGGCCAAGAGTTCATGGTCCTCAACATCGTAATTCCTCTCAGCTGGCGTTAGCCGCTGGGAGAAATACGTGTACGGGCGCCACTTCTGGTCGGAGGTGGAGCGCTGGGAGAGGACAGTGCCCATCCCCGAATTGGAAGCATCCACCTTGACCACGAACTGTGCCGAAGGATCCACCTGCGCCAGGACACGCGTGTTGGTGAGGAGGCCTTTCGGGGTCACAAAAGCTCATTCAGTAGCCTCGGACCACTTGAACGGGCTTTTGGTTGACGTCAACTGCGTAAGCAGTTGCACCACCTTACTATAGTCATGGATAAATCAGCGGTAGAAGTTGGTAAAGCCCAGGAAGTGTTGGAGGTCCTTCCTGGACTGGGGGTTGGCCAGTCTAGTACCGCCTTGATTTTTGCCGGATTGGCCTTTAACGCGCCTTTAGCGATGATGAACCCCAGGAATGAAGTTAAGCGAGTGGAAAATTTGCACTTCTCCACTTTCACAAAAAGCTGATTCTCCAGCAAGCGCTGCAGGATGGAACAAACTTGGGCAATGTGTTCCTCCAGTGTGTGGGAAAAAATCTAAATATCGTCCAGATACACAAAAACAAACTGGTTCACCATGTCCCGTAAGACATCATTAATTAACCGCTGGAAGACGGCATGACATTGATCAGGCCAAATGGCATGACCAAATATTCAAAATGGCCCAGAGGTGTTTTAAATGCCGTCTTCCACTCGTCTACCTCATGAATACGGACCAAGTGGTATGCATTAAAAAAGAAAAAGTCTAACCAGAGATTTCTTACTCCTTGGTTTAACTCAGAAACTCGTGGCTTGAAACAGAAGGCTCGTCAATTGGAAAGAAAATGGCGTTCAACTAATTCAGATGAATTCTACTTGGCGTGGAGAAATCATCTCTTAATCTATAAAAAATCTCTTAGAAAAGCTAGATCAAGCTATTATTCTGCATTAATAGAAGCAAACAAGAATAACCCCAGGTTTCTCTTCAACACTGTAGCCAGGCTTACAAAGAGCCATGACTGGGTCAATCCTCGCATCCCCCCTGAGCTTTCTAGTCAGGACTTTCTGAACTATTTCAATCTTAAAATTTTATCTATTAGAGATGAAATTAGTCAAATTCTTCCTACCGTAAACTCTAGTACATTAACTACTGCTGCTCCTTCAATTGATATCTGCTTGGATAGATTTACTCCAATCGACCTCTTGGAGTTGGATAGGGTAGTTTTCTCTTCTAAGCCTTCATCTTGCCTTCTGGACCCTATTCCTTCCAGGTTATTTAAAATTATTTTCCCAATTATTAGTAGCCGTATTCTTCTTATCATTAATTCTTCTTTAACTCTGGGTTATGTTCCACTGGCTTTTAAAACTGCTGTAATTAAACCTTTACTTAAAAAACCGACGCTCGATCCTGGTGTTTTGGCCAATTATCAACCAATCTCCAATTTGCCTTTCATTTCAAAAATCCTGGAAAGAGTTGTTGCTGTGCAATTATCTGACCATTTGCAGGGAGTTGGTTTGTTTGAGGTGTTTCAATCTGGGTTCAGAGCTCATCACAGCACTGAAACTGCCTTAGTGAAGGTCTCTAATGACCTCCTGACTGCATCTGATAATGGACTTGTCTCTGTTCTTGTTCTTTTAGATCTCAGTGCAGCCTTTGACACTATCGATCATGCCATTCTACTTGATAGATTGGAACACTTTGTTGGACTCAGTGGAACTCCGTTGTAGTGGTTTAGATCTTATTTGTCTGATAGATTTCAGTTTGTCCATGTCAATGATGGATTTTCTTCCAGCTTTAAGCTCACTCATGGAGTTCCACAGGGATCTGTGTTGGGCCCTACTCTTTTTAGTCTATATATTTGTATATATCTGTATATATGTATATATATCTGTATATATATATATATATATATTTTCTTTTCCGGTTCCGGTTCCGCCGGACCGGTGGCGCCACAAGAGTTGGCTGCCTTTTGCAACTGCCTTTTTTTTTAATCTTCCTTCTTCTTTCTACACCTTTCACTCTATATATATATCACGGACACACAGATCGCCCCAAAGGTCTCCCGAGTCGGCGGACGGAGCCTCTGTTTACAGCAGGAGACGATACAGCAGGGAAGAGCTAGCTAGCACCCAACCGCCACCCGGTGCTAACGGAGAAACTCGACATACCGAGGAACTGTAGCGGAAACGACGCGGGTGCCGGGCTGGAGTTTAGGCGGCGTGCAAGAAATATAAGACAGAATAATAAAGAGCGATGGCAAGAACCAAGCAGACCACCCGTAAAATCTAATGGAGGAAAAAGCCCCCCAGGAAGCAGCTAGCCACCAAGGCTGCTCGGAAAAAGCGCTCCGGCCACCGGCGGAGTGAAGAAGCCTCACCGTTACAGGCCCGGTACCGTGGCTCTGAGAGAGATCCGTCGATACCAGAAATCCACGGAGCTGCTCATCCGTAAGCTGCCCTTCCAGCGCCTGGTGAGGGAGATCGCTCAGGACTTCAAGACCGACCTGCGCTTCCAGAGCTCTGCCGTCATGGCTCTGCAGGAGGCCAGCGAGGCCTACCTGGTGGGTCTCTTTGTGGACACCAACCTGTGCGCCATCCACGCCAAGAGGGTCACCATCATGCACACCATCGTGTGGCGCCGCCGGACCGGCGGCGCCACACGAGTCGGCTGCCTGTTGCAACAGCCTTTTTTTTTTAATCTTCCTTCTTCTTTCTACACCTTTCACTCTGTATATATATATCACGGACGCACGGATCGCCCCGGGGGTCTCCCGGGTCGGCGGACGGAGCCACGGTTTGCAGCGGGAGACCCTACAGCGGGGAGGAGCTAGTGCTAGCTAGCACTTGGCCGCCGCCCGGAGCTAATGGGAAACTCGACATACCGGGAGCTGTAGCGAAAACGACGCGGGTGCCGGGCTGGAGTTTAGGAGGCGTGCAAGAAATATAAGACAGAATAATAAAGAGCGATGGCAAGAACCAAGCAGACCGCCCGTAAAATCTACTGGAGGAAGAAGCCCCCCAGGAGACAGCTAGCCACCAGGGCTGCTCGGAGAGGCGCTCCGGCCACCGGCAGAGTGAAGAGGCCTTGCCGCCACAGGCCCGTGGCTCTGAGAGAGATCCGTCGCTGCCAGAAATCCACGGAGCTGCTCATCCGTAAGCTGCCCGTCCAGCGCCTGGTGAGGGAGATCGCTCAGGACTTCAAGACCGTCCCGCGTTTCCTGAGCTTCGCCGTCATGGCTCTGCAGGAGACCAGCGAGGCCCACCTGGTGGTCTCTTCTTTGCTAAGGGGGTCACCATCATGCCCAAAGACTTCCAGCTGGCCCGCTGCATCCGCGGAGAGAGAGCTTAGACTTTCTGCTGCACATTCACCAACCAACCATAATGCTCTGCACTGTGTGTCTATATATATATATATTTATAGTAATATGGACATATGTTTAGTAGATGTTGTTTTTTCTTGCCTTCTGATTATTGCTCTGAGTGTTGCTATCCCTGTGCTGTTGCAATCCTGGAATTTCCCCATTGTGGGACTAATAAAGGCTTATCTTATCATGCCCAAAGACATCCAGCTGGCCCGCCGCATCCGCGGAGAGAGAGCTTAGACTTTCTGCTGCACATTCACCAACCACAATGCTCCGCACTGTGTGTATATATATATATATATATATATATATATATATATATATATATATATATATATATACTGTATATTAATATGTACATATGTATACTAGCTGTTCTTGTTTTTTTCTTGCCTTCTGATTGTTGCTCTGAGTGTTGCTATCCCTGTGCTGTTGCAATCCTGGAATTTCCCCATTGTGGGACTAATAAAGGCTTATCTTATCTTATCTTATCTTATATGCTCCCGCTGGGCAATATCATCAGAAAGCACTGTATACATTTTACATTTTCATTGTTACGCTGATGACACACAACTATACCTGTCAATGAAGCCCGATGATTGTGATCAGTTGGCCAAGCTAGATGCCTGTCTTAAGGACATCAAAGCTTGAATGACTTGTAATTTTTTACTATTGAACTCTGATAAGACTGAAGTCGTTGTTGGCCCAAAACATCTTAGAAATTCCTTTTCAGATTATGCCCTTAATTTAGATGCTGCCACTCTCACTCTGAACAGTTGTGTGAGGAACCTTGGAGTGATTTTTGACCAGGATTTGTCCTTTAATTCACATATTAAAACTGTTTCTAGGACCGCCTTATATCATCTGTGCAATATTGCTAAGATCAGGAGCATCTTGTCTCTGGGTGATGCTGAGAAACTGATTCACGCCTTTGTCAGTTCGCGATTAGATTATTGTAATTCACTATTATCTGGTTGTCCTAGAGTATCTTTAAAAAAGTCTTCAATTGATTCAAAATGCTGCTGCTAGAGTTTTAACTGGTTCTAGAAAAAGAGATCATATTTCCCCGGTTCTGTCCTCCCTCCATTGGCTTCCCATTGAATTCAGAATCAAGTTTAAAATCCTTCTTCTTACTTTCAAAGCTCTTAACAATCTGGCCCCCCAATATATAAAAGATCTGATATTACCTTACCATCCTAACAAAGCATTACGCTCCCAAAATGCTGGCTTACTTGTGGTGCCCAGAATCTCCAAAAGTACGGTGGGAGGCAGAGCCTTCTGCTACCAAGCCCCTTCTCTCTGGAACCAGTTACCACTCTGGGTCCGGGAGTCAGACTTGGTCTCTGTCTTTAAGAATAGGGTAAAATCCTTCCTTTTTAATATAGCTTTCGTTTTTAAGGAGGGTATTTGTGTCTTTTAACCCCACTCTTGTTCTATTGTTATCTGAGCCATACTGCTGGTTGATCTCCAATATTGTACTTGGCATCTTACTGCTATGTTCTTTATGTCTGTCCTTTCCATCCTCCCTATCCCCTCATCCCCAGCCAGTCGCAGCAGACGACTGCCCCTCCCTGAGCCTGGTTCTGCTAGAGGTTTCTTCCTACCAAATGGGAGTTTTTCCTCTCCGCTGTCGCCTAGTGCTTGCTCATAGGGGATCGTCTGATTGCTGGGTCTTTCTGTGACTGTGTGATTTTTTTTATCTGCACTGTGGCGCCACGAGACGGCTTTTGTTGTGATGTGGCGCATTATAAATAAAGCTGAATTGAATTGAATTGAATTGAATTATGGAGGTTGAGCTTGATGAAAAAACGCGCCCTTTGGAGTAGCTCAAACACTGAGTTAAGAAGGGGCAGCGGATATTTATCCTTATGGGTAATCGCGTTAAGCTCACGGTAATCAGTGCATGGCTGCAATGTCCCGTCCTTTTTCCCTACAAAAAAGAACCCAGTGCCGAGAGGGGCGGACAATGGACGAATAATGCCAGCGCTGAGGGAGTCTTTTATGTAGGGCTCCATCGCCTCCCTCTCCGGCCCAGCTAAACTGTAGAGCTGGCTGGATGGTAGCCGCTTGCCCAGGAGGAGGTTGATAGCGCAGTCATAGGCCCAATGAGGTGGTAAAGAAAGGGCACTGGACTTGTTAAAGTCCTCCCCTAAGTTGTGATTAACCTTGGGCACGGAGCTGAGATCCGCCAGCTCAGCCGGAGGGGAGGAGATCGGGAGCATGCGGCCAATCGGAGACGCAATGACAGACGTAAAGGGCTCCAGGACGAAATGGAGCCCTGACTCCAGTTTGTAATTGGGTTGTGAATGCAGAGCCATGGATACCCCAGAATCATGGCGGTGGTGGATTTAGACAGACCATAAAACTGAACAGTCTCGCTGTGATTACCAGACAAAATGACAGAAATGGGATCAGTTTGTTTGGTAACTGCCACGATGCTGCTGCCTGAAACCGCCGAGACACTTAAGGGTGTTGGAACTGTCATGGTGGGTATCTGAAATTTTCTAACAGGCTGCACGGTGGCGCAGTGGTTAGCACTGCGGCAGCACAGTTTACCCTTGGCCGGGGGATTGTGGGGATCGTGGGATCGTGGGTTCGATCCCAGCCCCCGACCAACAGTGATCTGTGTGGAGTTTGCATGTTCTCCCCGTGTTGCGTGGGTTTACTCCGGGATTTCTCCGGTTTCCTCCCACATGCCAAAAACATGCATGTTAGGTTAATTGGCTGTTCTAAATTGTCCCTAGATATCTGTTTCCTATAGGCCCTTAGAATAGAAGGTTAGTATTAATGAAAGCGCTTTGAGTGGTCTTTGTGACTAGAAAAGCGCTATATAAGTGCAGGTTAGTTAGTTAGTTAGTTAGTTAACAATGGCCTGTTGAATGAAATTCTGCTCCGCTCCTGAATCAATCAGAGCGGGGGTTTTGAACTTGGCCCTGGTAACTGAATGAGGGCTGGGAGCTCAAAACGGCTAGGGGATTTTTGCGAAGACCCTCCCGCCAGACCCCCCACTGTGACTGACGGGCCGGGTCTTTCGGGCCGAATTGGGCATTTTGCGATTGCATGGCCAGGGATCCTGCAATAAATGCACTCCCCCGCCTTCTTGCGACGCTGGCGTTCCCTCAGAGTCAAATGGACCTTGCCGAGGCCCATCGGTTCTGGTACCAACGCCGGCAGAACAACATCAGAGGCCAGGGAGCGAACAGGGAAGCAGCGGCCTTCTGTTCCCTTGCACGCTCCCTAAATCGGCTGTCCCTAAATTGGCAATCATCTCATCCAGAGAGGAGGGGGACACGCAGATAGCCAGCTTGTTGCGGAGGTGTGTGTTCAGGCCCCAGAGGAACGGGCTGCGCAGGGCAGCATCGTTCCATCCAGAGTTGGCTGCAGTGACCCAGAACTCAACAGAGAAATCGGCCACAGACCGGTCTTCCTGTCGGAGTCCTATCAGCTGGCTAACTATGTTCCCCTCACTCTCTGTATGGTCGAATGCCTTGGAAAATTCCGCACAAACCGTTCGTATGTGTATAGGGGACCGTCCGGGCTGCTTAAGATGGACTGTGGCCACTTAAGCGCCCGGTCTTGCAGCAACAAGGTCATGAAATGGACCTTAGCTGAATCATCCCTATACTCCCCTTCCACCTGCTGAAAATAAAGCCCGCAGTAAAGCAGGAACCCTCTGCATCACCCCCACCTCTCCCCCATAGGGGGCACGAAGGAACAGATATGTTCCTGTGGATAGCAGACGCTGCTGGAGCAGAAGGTGCAGGGGTAGACATTGCACCAGGAAGCTGGCTTAAGTGTTCGATGATGGTGGCCAGTTGCTGGGTAACTGTTTCGAACTGGTCAAAAAGAAACATGACCCAGCGTTCCGTGACGTCCAAGTGCCAGAGTGCCGATTGTTTGCCTGCACATAAGCTGCTTCATATAAAAACAATATAAATTAAGTGAAGCATAATAAATAATGCAAATAACAAGAATGTAATCAATAAAATCTAAAAACCAATGGTAAAAACTATAGAAATAAATACTAAAGAAAAAAATTTAAAAAAATATAGTAGCAATCATTAAGAGCAGGAGGTACGTTTGTCCCTGGCCTATCTATTTAAGTTTAAAGGGTTTACTGACGCCGGGATAAATGAGTTCTTATATCTGTTGAACCTGCACTTGGGGACTCTCCTCCTTGAAGACAGCAGCTCGTATTCATTGTTTAGTACATGGCTCATGTCACTGATTATTTTTTGGGCTTTTCTGCAGGCTGCATGTTTGTATATGGTCTGCATGGATACATGATCTTTGACTCCAATGATTTTCCACGCAGTATTGATTGGACACAGCACTTTATTTTTTAGCTTCACAGAGAGGTTGCTGAACCAAGCTGTGATGCTGTATGTAATACAGCTCTCCAAAACAGTCTGATAAAATAATAACATAATCCTTTTATCAACGCCATGAATTCTTAGTCTATGCAAAAAATGCAGCCGCTGTTGCAGTCTGCTGCAGAGGTAATCAATATGTCTACTCCAGGTTAATGAATTGTTGATACATACTCCCAAATATTTATATGAAAAAACCTGTGTTATAGTGTGATTATGGATGACCACAGGTCTGTGGTCACCAACTCCCCGAGGGTCAAACATCATCTCTTTTGTTTTGTCAGTATTCAAAATGAGATGATTGTCATTACACCAGCTGACAAACCTCTGAATTTCTTCTTTTTGAAGGAATAATGAAACAGCAGTGTCATCAGACAACTCAATGATTCCATTGCCTGGATAAACACTTCTGCACTCATCAGTGTACAAGGTGAACAAGACTGGTGAGCTAACACAGCCTTGGGGAGCACCTGTGCTTAGGGTTCTGGATTCGGACAAAGTCCCATTTACACTGACCTGCTGTCTACGATGAGTTAAAATGAGTGGCGTGGGCGACCCCCCACAGCCTACAGACTAGCAGAGCGCACAGCTGGAGCAATTAGCAGAACAATGACTGATATCAATAGGCAGCCTCTCTTTTGTCTAGCTTCTTCCTGCCAGTAATCTGCTTTGATATGTGTGACTCAAATGCAGGTGTTCATGCTTCCTGTTCTGTGATGCTAGTGTGCCTTTCATGTATTGTCTGTAACTGGGTATATAAGCTGACTGAAATTCATGCTCACTCTCTCTGTCACTGCTCATCTTACCGCACGCATTGCTGATCTGCTGGAGAGCCTCCGGGTTCGCTCTGGTGCGCATGCACGGCGCCGGAGTGAGTCTGTGATGGCGGTATGATTAATAAACTCCCTTTTAAACTCTCAGTTCGCCGTTTATCATTTCATGTCGCCACACTGGTGACCCCGAGAAAGCACACGCTTTGTGCAACGCAACCTTCTGGTCTGGACAGCCACACTGAGGACCCGACCAAGAAAAGAACACGCTGGCAGCCCCCGGCGGTGACTCTCCGACGACAAGCGAACGCAGCAGCCTGACGCAGATGATCTGCCCTCCCTTCTGCTACAGGCAGACCTCGACGCAGAGCCACCACCAGGCGAAACTCTCCGGAGATCACCCACGACCGGGAAAGCTGCAGAAAGCTTCATGGTGAGATCTGCACACCTGAGATCTGCACATCCACGCTGGGACCGGCCGTTCTCACAGCTCCTCCACACGAGAGTGCACGCACCTCGTCCTCTCTCCACGACGGCGATATCCAGGGCCGACGGAGAACGCAGCATGTGGACCTGAACGCACCATGACCAATCTACAGTAACAGCTCAACAGGGATGACCATCGGCGCCGATGACGCTGATCTCCATCAAGCTCCCTGACCCTGACTCGCCTCTACAGCGGACCGGCCAAGCACCGAACCCCGCACGCACACCGGGGGGTCATGAGGACAGCGCACCACGCACTGGACAATAACGGCTCCACAGACCGCCATCGTCCTTCGCCGCTGCACACAGAACCTTCAGGGCTGCTCACACACCTGAAGCACGCACGCAGCTCGCTCACAGGATTTTGTACGGGTCTCAGCCACGGCGCACAAGGGAATTCAGCCGTCAGCTGTTCCTGAGGACTTAAGGGCTGTGCGCGTGCACCTAAAGCCAACACGCCAAGTCCCTCACTGCTGCAGCTCCTTTTTTCTCACAGCCGCTACGCAGCCTTGCAGCTCCTGTTTTTCTTCATAGCCGCGAGAGGAGTCAGAGACAAATTTTTCTTCGCACAGCCGCTGTGGACCTCCGCCACGTTCAACGGGACAGCCCCTCAACATCGCGGATCCACAGGCAATTTTTGCGCGGCCCAAACAATTTCGCTGTCCTGGGCCGGCACTTGCTACCCCCACCCCCCTCCCTCCACCTCCTCGGCACAGAGCCTTCCCCACAGCTCGCTTCCAAAGCCGGACTATCGAGGCCTCAGCTCCCCACTGAGCCCTCTGGGGGGGAGTACTGTGGGCGACCCCCCACAGCCTACAGACTAGCAGAGCGCACAGCTGGAGCAATTAGCAGAACAATGACTGATATCAATAGGCAGCCTCTCTTTTGTCTAGCTTCTTCCTGCCAGTAATCTGCTTTGATATGTGTGACTCAAATGCAGGTGTTCATGCTTCCTGTTCTGTGATGCTAGTGTGCCTTTCATGTATTGTCTGTAACTGGGTATATAAGCTGACTGAAATTCATGCTCACTCTCTCTGTCACTGCTCATCTTACCGCACGCATTGCTGATCTGCTGGAGAGCCTCCGGGCTCGCTCTGGCGCGCATGCATGGTGCCGGAGTGAGTCTGTGATGGCGGTATGATTAATAAACTCCCTTTTAAACTCTCAGTTCGCCACTTATTATTTCATGCCGCCTCAGTGGTACCATTTAATGATACTGGGTTGCAGCTCGGTGGAACAGTGGTTAGCACTGTGGCAGCACAGTAAGAAGGTCATGGGTTCGATCCCACCCCCCTGACCATCAGTGACCCTTCTGTGTGGAGTTTGCATGTTCTCCCCTTGTCTGCGTGGGGTTACTCCGGTTTCCTCCCACAGGCCAAAAACATGCAAGTTAGGTTAATTGAAGCCTCTAAAATGGCCCTAGGTGTGAATGCGTGTGTGAATGGTGAAGGGATAGGTGCCGCACCGTGGCTGCCTCATCCATTCACGTTGATGCCCTGAATTTCCTTTTGGGATTAATAAAGTATACAAAAATAAAATAAATGCACATTAAAATCATTTAACCTCTTAGTTGAAAGGTGTGGCTGCAGTGTGTTAAAAACTGAACTAAAATCAACCAATAAAAGATGTGCATGAGGTTGTATCTTCCAAGTGTTTAAAAACAGAACGAGTTAGGGTTAAAATGACATCCTCTGTACTTCTATTATTTTTATAAGCAAACTACAGTGGATCTAAGAGTCCTCCAATATTAGTTTTTAGAATATCATTAACAATCTTCTCAAGAGCACTTCAAAAAAAAAAAAAAAAAAATCCAAGATGGCGCCGCGGATGGCAGCCACTGGCTTCTGCTCTCTGATGTTTTTGATAATTTTGTGTGTTTTTTTGGACTTCTGCTCTTCTGTCCGAATCACCTATTCAAGGGAGGAACTACTTTCACTCATACTACCTCCCAATGCAACTTCTCCGCCAGTTACTGCTGCTGATCTGAAGTTTTTTCAGTCGATCTTAGCTGTGGGAGCAGCGGCTATTGGCGCTGGCCGGAAACGAAGGCGGCGTGGTAAACGTGCCGGTGCGCTAGTCAGGTTGAAGAAACGAGGATTTCGCACGCCACTCCCATCGATCCATCTGGCAAATATCCGCAGTTTGGCGAACAAAATGGATGAACTGCTGCTCCTGACTCACAAAAACCGGGATTTTAGCAGATCTGGCGCCCTTTGTTTCACGGAGTCCTGGCTGAGTGAACACATCCCGGACAGCGCGGTGCGTCTGGACGGATTCCAACTGTTTCGCGCTGATCGCAGCCGAGAATTCTCTGGAAAGACTAAGGGTGGTGGAATCTGCTTCTACATAAACGAAGGTTGGTGTACTGATGTCACAGTGTTGAAGAAGTTTTGTAGTCCTAACCTAGAGTCACTATTCATAAACTGTAAACCCTTTTATTCACCGCGAGAGTTCTCCTCATTTATTCTGGTCGGAATTTATATCTCGCCTGCTGCTTGTACAACGGAGGCACTGCAGCACCTCGCTGACCAGATAGCAGAGGTGGAGGAAAAACATCCAGACTCTCTGCTTATCATTCTGGGTGATTTCAATAGAGCTAATCTCACAAATGAGCTTCCTAAATACAGACAGCATATTAAATGTCCCACCAGGGACACAAATACACTTGACCACTGTTACACAGTTTTAAGGAATGCCTATCATGCCGTCCCCCGTGCAGCTCTGGGTTTTTCTGACCACTGTCTGCTCCATCTTATTCCAACATACAGACAGAAACTAAAAACTTCCAAGCCTGTTGTAAGGACTGTGAAGAAATGGACTGAGGAATCAAAGCTGAAGTTACAAGCCTGCTTTGACTGTACAGACTGGAGTGTTTTTGAAGCTGCAGCCATTAACCTAAATGAACTCACTGACACTGTGACGTCATACATCTGTTTCTGCGAGGACATGTGTGTGCAGACCAAGACCTTCTGCATATACAACAACAATAAACCCTGGTTCATTCCTAAACTGAAGCAGCTACGTCAGACCAAGGAGGAGGCCTACAGGACTGGTGACTGGACTCTGTACAAGCGGGCCAGAAACATGCTGACGAAGGAGACCAGGCTTGCTAAGAGGAGCTACAGTGTGAAGTTACAAAAAAACTTCTCAGCTAACAACTCTGCTTCTGTCTGGAGAGGCCTACGGAATATCACCAACTACAGGAGACCATCCCCCCACCCTGCGGAAAACCTCCAGCTGGCTAATGACCTAAACAGCTTTTACTGCAGGTTTGAAAAGAACCTACAGTTCTCACCTCCCACCCACACAAAAGGATTATCTGCAGCCCCAGGAACTCCATCCCTCCTCCACTCTGACCTCCCACCAGCACTAATGATCTGTGAAGAGGAGGTGCGCCGGGTCTTTCAGAGACAAAAGATCAAGAAGGCTGCAGGACCTGATGGTGTGTCTCCGTCCTACCTGAGAGTCTGCTCCAACGAGTTGGCCCCCATCTTCACCCGGATCTTTAACAGATCACTGGAGCTGCGTGAAGTGCCTTCCTGCTTCAAACGCTCCATCATCATTCCAGTTCCCAAGAAACCCTCTATTACAGGATTAAACGACTACAGACCTGTTGCCCTGACCTCTGTGGTCATGAAATCCTTGGAGAGATTGGTGCTGAACCACCTGAAGGTCATCACAGGCCCCCTGATGGACCCACTGCAGTTTGCCTACTGGTCAAACAGGTCAGTGGATGATGCAGTGAATATGGGACTACATTACATCCTGCAACACCTCGACTCCCCAGGGACGTACGCCAGGATCCTGTTTGTCGACTTCAGCTCAGCGTTCAACACCATCATCCCAGGCATTCTTCATCAGAAACTCCTCCAGCTCAAGGTGCCCCCCTCCACCTGCCAGTGGATCTCCAGCTTTCTGACTGACAGGTGGCAACAGGTGAAGCTAGGGAGATTTACATCCAGCTCCCAAAAAATTAGTACTGGCGCCCCCCAAGGATGTGTCCTTTCCCCACTGCTCTTCTCCCTCTACTCCAACGACTGCACCTCAGAGGACCCTTCGGTGAAGCTCCTGAAGTTTGCGGACGACACCACAGTCATCGGTTTGATCCGGGATGATGATGAGTCTGCATACAGGCGGGAGGTGGAGCAGCTGATCCTCTGGTGCAGCCAGAACCATCTTGAACTTAACCCAGCCAAAACGGTGGAGATGACTGTGGATTTCAGGCGACACCCCCCTTCATTCCCCCCACTCACCATCCTCAACAGCACAGTGTCCACTGTGGACTCCTTCAAGTTTCTGGGTACCACAATCTCCCGGAACCTGAAGTGGTCCTCCCATATAGACACTGTCCGGAAAAAGGCCCAGCAGAGGTTGTTTTTTCTGCGTCAGCTCAAGAAGTTTGATTTGCCTCAGGAGCTGCTGGTTGTCTTCTACACCGCCATCATCCAATCTGTCCTCTGCTTTTCCATCACTGTCTGGTTTGGATCTGCCACTAAACAGGACAAGACCAGACTGCAGCGGATCATTAAGTCTGCGGAGAGGATCATTGGTACCGACCTACCCTCCATTGAGAACTTATATCGGTCCATAACCAGGAAACGGGCGGGAAACATCTGTGCTGACCCATCACACCCCGGCCACAAACTGTTTGAACTTCTATCTTCTGGTCGTCGTTACAGATCACTGAAGGTCAAAACCACCCGTCACAGGAACAGTTTCTTTCCTCAAGCCATCACTCTGATGAACTCCTAACATTCACCTAGTCCTACCTGTTTGCTGTACTCATGACTTTTCATCCATTATTACATTGCACATAACTCTCACACTGCTTTTTACTTCATTCACATTATATCACTGAATCTGAGTCCACATTGAAATACTGTGTGATTGTATATTTTTTCATATATTTCTGCAAAGTGTGGTTAGTCTGAGTAAATAACTGCATATATTCCTGTATATATTTGCATCCTTTTATAGAAACGTGGACAGACTGTAATTTACTGTACATACTCTGTTGTCATTGAATCCGTATTTAAATCCTCCACTTGAACAACGAGAGCAAGTTTTTAGCCAAAGTCAAATTCCTTGTATGTGTTGTGCATACTTGGCCAATAAAGCTGATTCTGATTCTGATTCTGATTACCAGTGAGGTAAATGGAACAGGGCG
The DNA here is from genome assembly GCA_020510985.1 of Pholidichthys leucotaenia. Classification (NCBI taxonomy): domain Eukaryota; kingdom Metazoa; phylum Chordata; class Actinopteri; order Cichliformes; family Pholidichthyidae; genus Pholidichthys; species Pholidichthys leucotaenia. Next base: position 183,986,679 of record CM035840.1, on the reverse strand, counting down.
AGAGTCATTATTATCTTTACAGCTTGCTTTTTTGGTACAGGAATTAGAGCTTTTCCAAATTGCTGGGATGGAACAAGTATCTAAAGACTTATGGTGGATGGGACTCCAGGCTTCTGCTAGCTCCTTACTGCATGACTCCAGTAAGCACCCAGAGATTCCATCTGGTCCAGGTGCCTTCATGGGGCATAATACATGAGAAAAATGTCTCCCCAACATGCTGGTCAACTATAATTTTTGTGGAGCCTGAAATAGGTATAACGACCAGAGCAGCTTTTTGTTCATGGGAAAAGTCTAATCAGTTAATGGTATCTGTGCCCTCCTCTAGCTCCAAGTTATGGAAGAGGCCCCAGTCAGTGCATGAAAAGCAACCTCTCAAAGCGTCTATGCCCTCATTGTCTCATATGAAGATTGTCTTTGTCTGTAGTTTGCTGCTTTTAAGCAGAGACTTGTAGGTAGGAATCAATTGAACAGCATTGTGGTCCGAGGACCCTAAGGGGGGCTTAACCCTCGCTGTGTAGCGATTTCTGACGTGCAGCTTTGTCAATGGCAGACGAAAGCTGTATATACTCCAGTCCATCTTGTGCTGTCCAGAAGGTAAATATTTCCCTTCAGAAGCTAAATAATCCCTTTTAGAATCATAGTTGGCAAAATTTGGAGCAAATGCTTCCTCCCTGTGGAAATATATGTTGTGCAATTGTTTATACGACTCTTCTTCTGTGCCCTGGAAGTGATATCAGATTCGACGCGGTTCGGATTTGCTGAGCTCAGTCCTCCAGTGCAGACCAGAAAGCTATATGTGTCTGCCATCTAGTGATGTGAAATGCTTGGTACATCTGGGTTTATTTATTTTTTTCATACTTTTTGAACAATCACGTGACAGCCGCAGATCTGCGACCCCAGCCACAGGAGAGGCAGATCATGTAGTCAAATTTAATCCTTAAGGAGTTAATGATTAATTGACTTTTGATTAATTGTCGATAAGAGTTTTATTGACTCAATTAAATTAGTTATCAATTAATTGAAAGTGGCCCCTTTCTTTTCAACAATTTATTTTCATTAAATGTAGTAGTCCTGGCGAGGGCACTACAGCCTAATCTCTACTACACCTGACATACTTCACTTGAGAAAATGCAAGTGGGCTAAACGGAGTGCTGTATGGGATCATTTTAAACTGGTAAACGCTAACAACAAAGCTAAATGTACACTCTGTGGTACTACATTGAAATACAACAGCTCAACCAGTTTGCTAATTTACCACCTAAAGAACTTACATTCAGCCGTGCTACAAGGAGAGACTAGTTTGGCTTCATCACAACCGACAGTTACCACAGTCCTAGGAAGGCAGGTATGTGATGAGAGGAAGACGGAGAGCATTACTCAGAGGATTTGCAAGATGATTGAAAAAGGCATGATGCCAGTAAGTACTGTTGGAGAGGGCTTTCAGGAGCTGATATACTTTATTGAGCCAGGGTATAATATTCCATCTAGAGGAACGATAACTTCCTGCTTGGAAGCATGCTACAAGAAGAAAAAAAGCAGACCTGAAAACACAGCTAGCCACCGAAAATGTGGCGCTGACAACGGATTGTTGGACTGTGCTAACTACAGAAAGCTACATTACAGTCACTTGCCACTACATTGATAATGAATGGCATGTAAAATCAGCAGTTCTTCTCACAGCGAGCATGCCCGATTTTATATAGTTTTTAATATCATGTGGACTAAGTCTAAATATTTTTTATTCAGAATTTATGTTGCTAAAGTTTAATATCAGCTAGTGCACACACTTTTATGTTATAGTAGTGTTACACCCCGGAGGGCGAAGAAGAAGGAGAGGGCCAACTGGCGGACTTTTCAGCGGTTTATTGACTTTCTACAACACCAGGCACAGCACTTTTACACGGGACATCACTCGATATCAGCCACATCACTCGAGACCATTTTCCTTCACTCTCTGGAACATTCTCTACTCTTCTTCTCTCGCGCTCTAACAGCTTAACAGTGTCCCATCACTACTGAGCGCCACCCGTGGCGCAAAAGCGCTACTGCTTTTACTGATAAACCCCAAACCAAAACAATCCATATTACAGTCCTTCAGACACATTTACTGGAAATGCTCATATTAGCCATCAGCATCTAATCAAAAATGTTTTCTGGGGGTTTTCTAGAGGTTGTCCAAAATTTAATTTTTCCTACACTCACCCCTCGAAAATTTAATGTCGACCCGACATTACAAACAACTTTCCAAAGCTACTTTTTTTTTCTTTCACAGTCCACATTTGGTAACCATGTATCTCATGTAAGTAGGATATTACTAAACAGGAGTCAGAGTTCATTAAAGTCCATAAAGATGCAAACTGGTAATAGTCCATAGTACAGCATGTATCTCCTGTTCCATGCAATACATTCGCAGAAGAGGTCTTTGTGCACGATGACCATCAACCGCTCCTTCCATCATGGTGGGTATCTGCATCTTTCCTGAGAGTGAGGGTACTCAGTCTAGTCATAGCCTACCAAATAATCCTTTATGTGATGCCTGTACCTTAGTAACACACTGAAAATCTTTTTTTTTTTTAAATCAACCATAAAAGTAACTTGGTGATGAGTTTAGTCACTACTCATTTACTTTCCAAAACATTCATGTCTGAACAATGGTTATCTCTAGCTTCTACACATTTGTTTTAAACAGATGAAGTGCAAGGTTGGCCTAACTTATCATAAGTAAATATCAACTTCTGTTTTCTCATTCTTGAAGGATACGTTTTAGCAGGGATCTTGACAGGTTCCTCCTGGTCACTGGAACTGGACTCCGACAACACATCACCCTGGTCCTGGTCTGCCTCAGCTGGATCTGGGACCCCCGGATTGTTGACCTCTGGTGCCAGCTGCACCTGTGTGATGTCATCTGTGTCCTGGTCCTCATCCTCCGGAGTAGTGTCATTGTGTGGGTAGAACGCCGGTGCATCGGCTCTCAGTGGACGGTGATTTTGATCCTTTACAGCTTGTAATCCGATTATTTCGCTCCAGCCCTCTTCATCTTCATCATCCGTGCTGTTTTGTTTGTCCACATTCCTTTGCCTTTTAGACTCTCTTTCTCTTGTTTTATTAGAGGCAGGCTCCACTGTTTCCATGGAAAGAAAGTCACAAGGTAGCAAAAGGTTTCTGTGCATGACCCGAGTGCGCCCCTTGCCATTTTCAGGTCTGATTTCATACACTGGACTGTCTGGGTACTTCTTTTGGGTCACTACATACACCTTGTCTTCCCAGAATGATCTTAATTTTCCTGGCCCACCTTTCTCGGTCAAGTTTCGGACCAGTACTCTGGCTCCAGGGAGCAACTCAGCACCGTGAACCTTCCTGTCATAAAGGGCTTTACTTCTCATCCCTTCTTTGTTTGCTGTTTTAGAGGCAAGTTTGTAAGCTTCAGTCATTTTGGCTCTCCACTTTTCAGCATAGTCCTGCTGAGAAGTGCTCTGCTCTTTTGTTGTTAGGCCAAACATTAGCTCAATGGGCAGCTTTGGACTACGGCCAAATAGCAGAAAATATGGCGCGTACCCTGTAGCCTCACTGCACGTGCAATTATAGGCATGAACCACTTTCGCCAGAGAGGACTTCCAGTCTTCCTTGGCTGCTTCGGGCAAGTTTCTGAGCATTGCCAACAGTGTACGATTGAATCGTTCCACCTGCCCATTCCCTTGGGGATGGTAGGGCGTTGTTCGGGACCCGTGCACTCCACTGTACTCCTGTAGTTTTGCAAAGAGTTTATTTTGGAACTCTCTACCCTGATCATGATGGAGACGTGTGGGGAAGCCAAATTTGAGGGCAAAATCCCCAAATATCTTCTAAGCAGCGGTGTGAGCAGCTTTGTTGCGACAAGGATAAGCCTGGGCAAAGCGAGTGAAGTGGTCCATTATAACCAGGATATACTCATATCCTCCTTTGCACCTCTCCAAGTGCAAGAAATCAACGGACACGAGTTCGAATGGATACGTGGTGACAATATTAGTCAGTGGTGCCCGTGTTTGCTTGTTGGGACGTTTATTCTTCAAACAACTGCAAACTTTGGTGATGTAGTGCTCAACATCCCTTTGCATATGAGCCCAATAAAAGCGCTCCCTTATCAAGTTCATCACTCTCTCTACCCCTAAATGGCCCATGTTTTCGTGGAGCTCTTTAAACACGAGCTTGTGAAACTTTTGGGGTAGAAGTAGCTGGTCATGCGATGCCGTTCTCCTGTAAAGCAGTCCATCATCTTCTAGCTACAGCTTGTGTTTTTGCCTGACTAGAGCTGCAGTTTTACTGTTCAGCTGCTTTCCACTTCTTGGCCATTGTTTTGACACCACATAATGCAACACCTCTCCAATCACAGAGTCTTCTTCTTGAGCTCTCTTTAGAGCAGTCTTTGATATTTCAGCTACAGAGCTGGCTTCTCGATCTGCTTCACTAATGAGAGTGGAAATGGTGACTGGGCAGAACCATGGTTCATTTTCTTGTGACTTTACCTTGACTGCCTGTGCCACACAATGCATTACATCAGGATCAACATTTTGTGTGCATTTGTTCATGTACTGCTCCATATCTAGGGGCATATGTGAAAGGCCGTCTGCATCTCTGTTTGCTTTCCCAGGGCGGTACTTAATCACAAACTGGAAATCAGCTAGTTCTGCTACCCACCTCTGTGTAGTTGCGTTTAACTTTGCAGTGGTGAGCACATATGTTAGGGGATTATTGTCTGTATAGACAGTGAATGGTGGGGAATAGTACAGGTAGTCCCGAAATCTCTCACAGATGGCCCACTTCATGGCAAGAAACTCCAGCTTCCCTGAATGAAGGTGGTAGTTTTTCTCTGGATTTGACAGTGTCCTGGAGCCATACGCTATCACCACCAGTTTGCCTTGTTGTCGCTGATATAACACCGCCCCAAGCCCCTCCTGTGAAGCGTCACAGTGCAAAATGAAGGGTTCCTCAAAGTTCGGGTAACCTAACACTGGGGGCTGGGAGAGAAAGTCAACAAGCTGACAGAGTACTGCATGATGCTCAGGGCGCCACCTGATTGCATGGGATGAGGGCAACTGGCCACCATCTTTCTTTTTGACATGTTTTTTCGAGTTTTTCTTTGTTTTATCTGTGTGGTCGTTAGCAAGAAGGTCGTAAAGAGGCTTTGCTATACGGGAAGTTTGGAATATAGCTGCGGTAATATGAAATAAAACCTAGCAATTTCCTTAGTTCTCCAACAGTGGAAGGTTGCTGCTGTTTTAGGGCCTGCACCGGGGCAATGTCCGCAGGGTCCATAGCGTAGCCCTGTTTTGTTACCATTTTACTAAGGAAACGTAACTGCTGCTTGAATAACTCACATTTCCGGGGAGTCAGCTTCACCCCATGGCTTTGATAGCGGTGCAGGATGCTTCTCAGGTCTCGCAAGTGGTCTTCAAAAGTCTGTGAACGAACAAGGTTATCATTGAGGTAAGGCAGACAAATATCATCCCTCAACCCCCACAAACACTCCTCCATAGATCTTTGGAATGCTGCTGGTGCTGAGGACAAACCAAATGGAATTCTTACCCACTCGAACAAACCCCAGGGAGTGATAAATGCAATGAGGGGCCTACTCGACTCTTCCAGGAAACCCTGGTGATACGCCTTCCCTTGGTCGAGGACTGAAAACCAGGCACTCCCATTCAAACTGTTTAGCATGTCTTGTATGCGGGGAATTGGGTGTCTGTCAGGTATGGACTTTTTGTTCAGCTCTCTAAAGTCGCAGCACAAACGCAGACCTCCATCTTTCTTTTGCACATAGACGATTGGACTGGAGTACGATGACTTAGATTTGGTGATCCAGCCCCTGTTAAGCAGGTCTTCTAAATACTCTTTTACTTCTTTATGAAGTGGTCTGGGAACAGAGATATAAGTCTTTTTGACAGGAGTGGAATCCTTGAGTCTGATTTTCAACTGTAACGAGGGAATTGTCCCTACATCATACTCATCACAGGAAAACGCTTGCCATTCCTCCCGTAATAGCTGTTTTACTTGCTCTTGTTGTATGGGCGAGAGATGATCAAGGGGAACTGGGGGGTCCCACATGTCCATAGTCTCTTTGACGGCACAGTTCATTTCGGTGTCTTTATTCCTTCTGGTTTCACTCGTCATCGGGTCTGCTGTCGCATGGTTTACAGCAGGGGGTCTAATGTCTGCTGGGTAAGCAGTTTTAACCCTCTGTGTTTCTCCCAAAATGGTCTTAGCGGACAGCTGGATATCACGGGAAGTACTGTTTGTTATAGGTATTTTGAACATAGATCGCCCCCCTTTCCATAACTGCACCAACCCACTTTGCATCTGCAAACCCTCCAGTAATTGGGTGTACTGACTCGGCTCAAACAAGACGTCTTGTGTGTCTGGAAGTGAGCCTGCCCTGACAAAACCTTTAACTGCTTTGGTTTGGCCCGCAGGGATGGTGACCAACTTGATGCCAACTTTTACCGTTCCTTTTCCCAGCCTATCCTCCTCACTTTGCATCACCTTCAAAAATACCTCTGTTTTCTTACAATCAAATGAGAAGGCTGCACTAACCGCCTCTGATGGCACAAGGGGGTTCAATGCCCATCTTCAGGACCTGGTCAATCACGTTGAACCCAATGATAGGCTGCTCTGCCACTCCATCCTCCTTCACCACTAGCACAGGAACTAAGAGTTCCACCGGTGGGCTACTATCTGCCGGCAGCTTGAAGGTGACTTCGACCCACCCTGAGAATGGAATCGGTGTCTGGTTCACTGCCCTCCCATTCAGAATACTTGGACCCACCAACTCAGCTAAGTCCCTGACGGTGGTGTGTGGCAGGTGCTCCTGTCTCCAGGTGCCATTCATTAAGTAGACCTGTGACCCTGTGTCCCACAACGCTTCTGTCTCCTTATCATTGAGGAAGCAGGTTATGACATATTTTTTTCCAACCAAATTGAGTAACTGTAATCGGCGATTAGGGGACAGTAGATTAACACGGACCGTTTCTTCAGGAGGTGCCTCTGCTTTAGTTACCAGCCTTGCTTCCAACTTCTGAATACTGTCAGTAACTAGCTCATACAGCTCTTGTGTGTTAGCTTGTTCTGCTGTGGTTGTGACAGTATTGGCCGCCGTGTCTACTTGCCCTGTCCTTTATCCAGGTCTCCTTCCTAACTGACATTCCCTCGACATGTGGCCGCTGAATCCACATCTGTAGCAGTGGTCGCACTGATCGCCATTGCTGGTGGACTGACAGCCTTTGCAGCCACGTGTCCTCCTGGCTCTTTGAGCATGAGGTGCTCTGGGAGACTCACGTATGGCCTTCTTGATCTCCTCCATGTCACTCTTCAGCTGCGTGACTGTGTCCAGGAGCTCAGATTCCGTGCGGGTCACTGTGCTTTGGGATTTAAGGATTTTACCTTTTGTCGATGGTGGAGGGCGCTCTTGGCCATCCACTCCTTCCACGGTTGCATACTGACCCGTCAGATTTTCCACTCGGCGTTCTCGAACTTTGGGTTCTTTCATGTGCCTCTTGAATTTTTGGTGTTGTTCCCATTCAAGACTGGCTGCTGTATTCGTCTTAGAAATCAGAAGCTCGTCGGTGACGGCAGGATCCTCCAGATAGCGCTTCAGTTGGTACTTCACATCAGCACTAATCAGTCCTGTTTCCACCGCCCTCAGAAACTTCCTCTGAATAAGGTCAGAGCTATACTGCTCTTCCGCGCCAGGCTCTCTGGATGCTGCTAAAAGTCTTTCTTTTAAAGGCGTCGGCCGGACGAAATTTCAATATCGCTAAATCATATCTTAAATTTTTGTGTGAGACGAGCTAATTTGAACCGCACATGTTTTGGTGTCAATAAATGTCGCATAAGGTGACAATGCGCTATTGAAGTATGATTTCCTTGAGAGCTGTCTGACTCTGCCAAGCGATCAGCGGCTAAAATGGCCACTGACTGTGTGACGTCAGGTCAGGAAGCGACCAGCAAACACTCGACGGACATTGCGTGTTGTTTACGTTCGGCGATAACGGATATTTCTAGGAGTACTTGTGGATTACAAATAGAGTATTTATTACGATTAGGATTTCAGTGATCGAATTAATTATGGTTTGGCGTTGTGTTGTCTACGGGTGCGACGGTATACCGGAGGAGCATGCGGGGAGTGTTTATGAATTTCCCCTGCCTGGGAAAATCAGAACCGCATGGGTGAATTTCGTTCAGAAAACGCGAAAAAATTGGAATGTTGTCGGAAAATCACCCAACATGTGCAGTAGACATTTCGTTGACAGCGATTTTGAGAATAAGATGCAATTTGAAATGAAATTAGCAAAAAGATTGCTGATAAAAAAATCGGCTGTTCCAACTATATATCCGTTCATTTCAAAGTCCCACTCTCAGACAAGTGTCAGTGACAGTGGCGTGAAAAGCAAGGGTGATCTACCGATGCGATCTGCTGTCAGAAAAACAGAAGTAAACAGGGTAAGTTTTCTTTTTTTAATATTCACTGCCAATATTTACTAAAATTATTTACAAGCAATGAATTTCATTGCCTTAACAACTTATCAAATATTAGAATTTTAGGGTATTCATACTAATCAAATATGAAATATTCAGTGCTGTATAGGGAGGTGGTTGTGCCTGTTTGCTCAAGTTATATTTCTATATATGTAATCCAATTTGACACCTCTGGAATGAAATTATGTTGATCTACTGTTTTTGCAGATGTTATCCACTGTCACTCAACCTTCAAATACTGTGGATTTTTTTTTTGAATTTGATTATTCAGCAATTGTCCTCATTGCAGTCATCCATGTGAGGTAACAAGTCACACTAAAGGCTCTCTGTTGGTGATCAAACAACATTGTCCACATTGTGTTGAGGATCGGTCCTGGCACAGCCAGCCGATGATCAGGGACATGCCAGCTGGTAACATACAGCTTTCATCCACCATTCTCTTCACTGGGGCGTCATATGTCAAGGTCCTCAGAGTTCTAAATGCAGCCGGTATCGTTGGAATTTCCACGACCACTTACAAGGAGCTTTCGATTTCTAATTTTTATTAAATTAATTTTATTTCAGAATATGTGGATGATCTGATGAATACTCTTTTCGACAAAACCTTGGTTGATCCAACCCACTTATTGGAGCAGTGGCACTCTGTACAAGCCAGAGTTCCCGCAACATTGAGTGCCAAATTTCAGCGTCCCATCAAAGCTGATGCTGTTGAGCAACATGTATCTAGATTTTCAAAATCAAACATGTAAAAGTAGAATAAATTTCCAATTAGCAATGAAAGTTCAGCTTTCATTTGTTAGGGAAGCAACATATTTTGCTAAGACAAACAAATATAAGCCGAAGATTTTTAGAGAAATGTGCTTTTAAAAATTGAACACGAATTTTACACCATAAAATGGTAGAGAAATTAGTCTAATGTATATGAGATCCGACTTTGATGAATGCTGAAATATTAGAATTATAAAATTGACATGCACATTAATAAACTCAGTACAGTGGTACCTCTACTTACGAATTTAATTCGTTCCGGAAGAATTCTCGTAACGTGAAAAATTCGTAAGTAGAGGCGCGTTTTACATGTAAATGCCGTAATCCGTTCCAAGCCCCCAAAATTCGGGCATAAATTTTTTATAAATCGTAAAAACGCATCAAAACATGTAACAAATACATGTTACAATTAGATTACTGCACAATAAACATAAAATGAGAGTTTAAAATAAGAGAAAGAATAATAAAAGAGAATAATAAAAGAGAAAGAATAATAAAAATTATGTTCATTTACCCTTTAACTGCTATCGTCGTCGACGTCGTCACCGTTTGCCTTCTTTGGTTCATGTTCTGATCCAAGGATGTTTGCTTTTGTCGGCTTGTAAGTGCTTCGTTTTGTTTTAATACCGTGCTGATCGTTGATGTATTACGGCCATATTCTTTGGCGAGATCAACCAAACGCATAAAGTTTTGGAAAAAAAAACAAAACTTCGTGGCCAATGGGATACCAGGAAGATGCTAGGCGATAGCCAATGGCAGAGCAGCTACAGGTATGTTTACGTTCGGTAAACTACGGAAGCTGCGAGGAGCGCGTACTTTTTTGCCTTTCGTATCCTGAAATTTCGTTCGTAACTAGAGGCAATATTTTCCCGTTGAGGCGTCTCGTAACCTGAAAATTCCGTATGTAGAGACGTTCGTAAGTAGAGGTACCACTGTATATGATTTTAAAAAACTTTATTTAAATAACATTGATCACAAATCTAATCTTGGTAGGCAAAATCCCTTGTAGTGATCAGATGGGAATGTTTCTCTGATGAGGCTCACAGCACAGGCAGGCAATATCACCCTCACTTCTTTCCCAAGATATCCCCAACACCACCGGACCAGTTGCCTGTAGGCTATGAATCTGTATCGCCTGAAAAATATGGGGTTGGCATTGATTATTCCGTTTGCATTGATTATTGAATGTATTGAATGATTTCTTCATAATTGATCTGGAAAATTAAAACACATGAATAAATATTGTTTAAAAACTCACTCGTGTTGACTTGCGTCATGATCACCATATTGCTGTCTGTAGGCCAGATAAGCTGTCTGTAAAACCCAGATGTCAAGACAGACAGAATGGAAACCGGGGTGATCAGTGATACACCTTGGTAGGTTATCATCTGGGTATCCACAGCCCTTCAGTTCTTCTAGTTTCTCCTTCACCTTCAATACCTCCTGGCAGCACCGAGATTCAGTTGATGTTGGCATAATGTTGCATTTCTCACAAGTGCACCTGTTAAAAAAAATGGTATAATCAGATGCTTATAATAAACTAATGGCTCGTAGGAGTGCTATATAAATTGGTCTATGAAGTTTGATTAGAAAATATTAAAAACATGTAAAAAATTTTGAGCAGAAAGAGAAGTTATAGGAAAACAATAATGAATCACAATAATCATGATCCATTATCCATCATGATCCATGATGGATCATGTTGATCCATCAATCTCTTAAGAGAATTATGTAGCTTTTGAGACTAGGATTAACATGATGATGATTAACAACATCTCCTAACAAACTCGTAAAGTACACATATTATCCCTCACATACATTATCCTTTTATTTCCAATGATAATGTTTCTAAATGTTTCTGATGTTTATAAGTCGCCAAGTAAGGCAGCGAGGGAACAATTGGCAGTTTTATTTTGATAATTAAGTGTGTGACCATGCATATCGCCTAAAAAAAAAATTTCAAAGCATATTTTACCAATATAAATCGGCGAGCCGCTCGTCCTCAACGTGGTCTGCTCCGGTCTCTGTTTCGTCCGCGTCTTCCTCCGCACCCTCGGGCTCGAACAAATACGGCTGAATAACCCCATCAGCACCACCCAAAACTACTTCATCATCAGATTCTTCAGTTTCAATATCATCACTTACATTGCGGTCGTCATACTCGATAAAATAATCGCTGTCCGAATCACTCTGCTGTCGTTCAGCCATTTCCTGTTTCTCCCTGACCTGGCGTCACTGCTGCCCCCCCCCCTATTGAGAGATGGCGGTACTGCAGCATCACTAAGTGAAATATGGACTATTAACAAATAAAGTCATTTATGGAGGCTGGTGACACATTTTAAATCACGGGAATGGCCAGAATGGAGTATTTTCATACAATCAGTTTATTGGTTCAATAAAAAAATGTCACCGTCCGAGGCCTTTAACTCAATGGAGTGGAACAGGAAGCTCTGAGGTGACTCGTTACTGTCTTGTGTGAGGTTTATCAGACGATTGTACAAGTCAGTGGAACTATCCTCTTTATAATGTCCTCGCAGGATGATGCACAACTGTGACAGGGTGAGATCTGACTTGATCTCCAGCATATCTCGCAGACTCAGTCTGGGACTCACTGCTCTGACAACAGCCTCAATTATCTCAGCCTCACTGTGCTTTTTCTTTAGGCCCATATCAATCTGATGAATGAGGTTGGAATAAGACAACTTGTCTCTTTGGCCCCTCTCTCCTATCTGACCATTTATCCTAAACTCCCATTTAATGGTAACTTCTGGCAGTAGGGGCGCTGCGGGGACCGCGGCCTGTGTCAGAAAAGGACGACTTTGTGGCTGATTGGCCACGTTACCAGTGAGCCTCGCTATTTCCTCTTCAAGCTTTTTAGCTGAATAAAGGAAACTTTCATGCAGGGCGGCATATTGGTTCTGTAAACTGGCGAGTGCCTCTGCCTCCCGGCTCGTGCCGGCCGCTGCTGCCGCCTGCGTCAACGGTTTGCTTTGCTTAGCTTCGGTAGCACATGCTATTAGCTTTAGCAGAAACACGCGGGCTACATCCTCCTCTTCGCTCTCAATGGTCTTTTCCACCTCCTCGTTTAACAATCGTACCAGTGTGTACTTTTTAGATGGCTTGACTGGGTTTATCTGGGCAAACAAACAGACCTCGTGTAGCTGTTCGGCCTGTAATGGCACCAAGGCCTCGCTTAGCTTATCTAGCAGCTGCTTCAGTTCCATCGTTTCTGCTTGTTTTTTTTTTTTTTATTTGCACACTCACCGTCTTAGGCACGACTGAACCATCCTCTGCTACCAAATTTTGTTACACCCCGGAGGGCGAAGAAGAAGGAGAGGGCCAACTGGCGGACTTTTCAGCGGTTTAGTGACTTTCTACAACACCAGGCACGGCACTCTTACACGGGACATCACTCGATATCAGCCACATCACTCGAGACCATTTTCCTTCACTCTCTGGAACATTCTCTACTCTTCTTCTCTCGCGCTCTAACAGCTTAACAGTGTCCCATCACTACTGAGCGCCACCTGTGGCGCAAAAGCGCTACTGCTTTTACTGATAAACCCCAAACCAAAACAATCCAAATTACAGTCCTTCAGACACATTTACTAGAAATGCTCATATTAGCCATCAGCATCTAATCAAAAATGTTTTCTGGGGGGTTTCTAGAGGTTGTCCAAAATTTAATTTTTCCTACAGTAGCCTTAATATTTATTTTTCTGAGTTTATTTTGTTGTTAATATTTAACATGCATCAGATTAGATGACATAAATAAATCCTCGAGGAATATGACTTGCATTTTTTTATTCAGTATATCAAACAATAATTGGCTTTTTATGTTATAGACCATAATGTACCAAGGGAAATTTAAATTCTCAGAAAAAATCCCGCTGCTTTTCAATTAATCGTTGATCGATCGATAAGGTGAATCAATTAACAATTAATGAATTAATTGATAACTTTAATCGCTAATAGTGATACATACTACATACATATATGTGATACTTTTAATACCATATTTCAGAAGAGATTCCTGTTTGATTGCTGTAAGCTTTTGACACTGCCTTTTCTATTGATGTTTTACAAAAGCAAATTGACAATTTTCGGTGTCCTAGGGTATGCATCTTTCTCCCAATTTTTAAATATGTTCTCATAGATAGATTTTTCTAGACTTCTGATGTGTTATTTTGTTAATAATGTAGAATCATATCAGCTCTCAGAAAAACTATTGCAGTTAGTGGTGGGTTGACCCCAATTTTGCTGTATCTTAACTGGATTATATCACAGGAGTGCAAAAACGAATTTTCCATCAGCCACAAGGTGTAAAGAGGCCAGTCTGATTATTCAGAGACATGTTTTGGATAATTCAACCCAAAGTGCTTCTGCCCATCCCTTTAATGCACAGAGATGCATTGTCTAAAGTGAACTCTGATCATGACGACTTGCTTAAGATGGGTTTTGCGCTGGCCAAATGGCATGCGCGTGAGCAAAAATGCATGCAGTAGTAACGCTGCTTGGTAATAAGAAAGACATCAATCACAGTTGATAACCAGTTAGTTATTTTAGAAAGAACAAACAGGTAAGAGCTAGTGCTGGGCTGGAAAATCAAGCTGAATGGTTTAATGTGCATGGATACAATACACAGACATGAATGGGTTTTAAACTTTCGGAAAAGAGGATGATGCCTGTGCAAACTTTCAAAAAACGGAAGGATCATTAACAGTGGTGTTCCTTCTCACCCATGGGGAGATGGAGTGCTCCCTCTCCTGTTGTTTTTGCCAACTGATGCTCTTTACCTAATCCCTCTCAGGTGGGAGGAGATGAGAAGATCTGACGTGGTGTCCCGTCCGCCACTGATCCCTGCCACAAAGTGAGCCTGCTCTCAGCAGCCACTTGTGGGGGCTGATGGGTGGCAGTTGGAGCGCCCGCAGCTCGAGAAACCTGACCATAGGAGCGCAGTGTGGGTGGCCTCAGCCCGGCTGGAAACATGGGGCATGCGGCCGCAGGCAGATGTGGATGCACCTCCTGTCTCTCTGGGGAGTTACCTGTGAAAACTATAACCCCGTCCATTCATTCCTTCATTCCCCTAAAAATAAACCCATTAATACCTAATGATTTCATGATGAAAATGAAAATATGGATGGAATAAAAATCTTCAGACTGACACATCTCCCCCTGGGCACCGCATCCACACTGGAATGTACACATGCCCCTGTTCATTCCCCTAAAAAAAATCTCATATTAATGCCTAATCTATCGACTCCAATGGTGAGTCCACAATTAAAATGAGAATGTGGATGGAATAAAAAAATATTGAATGTATCATCACATAAATATAATGAGGGGCCATTCTATTATGACTGTTACAACTCTCTCCATTAAAATAGCAGAAAATCCCAGTACATGTTGTTTCCTCATGAGCTCATGAGCTGGCTGATTTCAAAACATGCCACTTGGTGGGCCCAGTGGCCGATGTGGATCCTGCGAACAGAGAAGGCGATCTCTAAAACAGGCAGTGGAATGGGATTGTCAATTTGACGATTTGAAACTACAAACCACTCTGCTGTTACAACGTATTCTGTCCACATACATAATCTATCGTGTGTGTTTTCAATCTTGTCTGTTTGTGTGAAAAAAACACACTCAGCTGTTGTTCATTCATTCATCTTCAAGTGCTAAACCTTTTTAGGTTGCCAGACCATATTGAATTTGAGGGCAGTAAAATACAGACTGTTGGCATATACACTGTAATATTTTCCAAATCATTTGAAGAAACAGCCGAGTTTTCATTGTGCAGAGAAAAAAAAGCTAAACATGAAACATGAAAATTTAAAATGGATCCTACTTTTTGTACTGAAGTTCATGTGTTGCACAATGGAGTGGGATGAGTCAGGCATGCATCCCTGCACCCTACATTAAAATAATTTAAATTCAGCAGGATTATTCAGTCCAATTGTTAAATCAATTATTCAGTCCAATTGTTAAATCAATTGAAATAACTGGCTTGGCATTGACTGCAACTGTGGAGGAATAAGATCAGGTGAGATGCGATGGGTTGGAAGGTTGCAGAGTTTTTTTTCCTCCAACATCATGAGACACACATTGTAGCTCTTGGCGGTACTGTGCTGTTGAGACATGTCACACAAGCTCTTTTATACATTGATACAGGAAGAGAGAATGCATGGCACATTAGCATATCAGTCAATACATATCATTCGCGTGACCAACTGGCGCCCTGATGTCCGCTCCCTAATCCGGGGATGTATAAATAACAGTCCATTGTTCTGGTTGTCCTCAGGGGCTCTCTGTCCGTATGTGAATGGTCCTCTGCTTCCTCCAGACCTTCTGAGTGTCAGGAATGCCCATGTAGAGTGTGGTGGGTCACCACAGGGCTCCCCCCCAGAACACTCAGAAGGGGCTGTGACCCCCCCCCCCCCCCTACAGAGTCTCAGACTGAGTGTTAACCCTCACGTCCTCTCGGCTTCAGCCTCCGCCCATAGCTGCTGTAGAGGGGTGTCGGAGGGCATGTCAGTCCGTGGGGGGGGGGGAAGGGGTGGAAAAGACAGTGTGCTCCGCTCCGAGTTCCAGCACGTTGAATGGCTGTGGATCATGGGTGCACAGGGCCGGTGCGCTTCGTGCGTAATGGAACAAGATGGCGATCGGCCGGCTTTAGGGAGTGAGGTGCGGGAAGAGCGCTATGGAGCAGGAGAGGGAGGGGGGTGGGAGTAAGTGAGTGCCAGCCCGGGACGTCAAAGGTGTCTGTGCGGCGCAAAAATTGTGTGTGGATCTGCGATGGTGAGGGACTTTCCCGGTAAACCAGGGGCAGTGATCCGCAGTGGCTGTGAAAAAAATAAAAATAAATTAAGTCTCTGACTCCTCTCACGGCTCGATCCAGCGAGGATGTGAGGAAGGCGACGGCCAAATTTCCCGAGGATGCGTAGCGGCTGTGAAACAACTGCAGCTGTGTGAGGGTCTTGGCGGTGTGACTTTGGGGGCAGACGCAGCCCTAAAACCCTCGGGGACAGCAATCGGCTAGGCTCCCGTTGTGCGCCGTGGCTGAAAAACCCATAGAAAGTCCTGTGTGCGGACTGCACGTCTGCTTCAGGTGCATGAGCAGCCCTGAAGGTTCTGAGGCTGGCGATCGGCCGCGTTTCTCGGGCATGTGCAGAGGCGGAGGACGATATATCAGTCTGTGGAGCCGGTTTGTCCCTGTGCGTGGCACGCGCTTGGCACAGTGACCACATAGCTGGCAGTTGCGCTGTCCTCGTAATCCTGCGGTGTGCGTGTGGGGCTTCTGTGCGCGGGAGGTCCACTGTCGCGAGGTGAGTCAGGGTCGGGGAGCTTGGTGGAAATCAACGCAGACGGCGTCGATGATTTCTCCGTTCAGGCTGCTTCCTTCGGTTCGCTCGTGTCGCCGTTCATGGTGCGTGTCGGTCCCAGCACTGCCGCTGATCCTCGTGGGTGTGGATGAAGAGGTTGCAGGCGTTCGCTGGTCCTCTGGAGTCCACAGCGCGGTGAGAGGGAGCAGACGGTCATTCTCTCTTGTCAGGCCACCAGTGTGGAGGGAAAAGATAAGGCAAGGGGTGCACCATGACACGCCGGGTCACCAGTGTGGAGGAATAAGATCAGGCGAGATGCGACGAGCTGGAAGGTTGCAGAGTTTTAATTCCTCCACCATCATGAGACAAACATTGTAGCTCTTGGCGCTACTGTGCTCTGCTGTGCTGTTGAGACATGTCACACAAGCTCTTTTATACATTGATACAGGAAGAGAGAATGCATGGCACATTAGCATATCAGTCAATACATATCATTCGCGTGACCAACTGGCGCCTGGATGTCCGCTCCCTAATCCGGGGATGTATATGTGATGACTCGCTCTGGGCCATTATCATCCACAGCTGCACGCACACCGGCTCCTCATCAGGCCAGGACTATATAACCTCACTCTGCCTGCAGGCCTGCATGGAGCCATCTGTCTCCCTGGCTTCATGAAGCGCATCTCACGACTTCCTAGCCAACCTCACCACGATTATCTACCTCGCCACTTCGGCATCAACGCTTGGAGGAAATCCTCTCTGAACCAAGTAAGCCTGCCCTTTACTCACCTGTTCTCCGCTACTCCCCTGTGCACGGGCGGAATCTCCTGGTGGTGGAATCCTCCCTCTCGGCGGCGGTCTCCGCACTCTCCTCTCCACCCTCTGCACAGCTGCAACAACGCTGAGACAGTGGGCGCTGTCTACCTGGCCAACAGGTGCTCACCATCTGCCTGGAACTGTAAGCCACAATTACACCTGAGTGTGTGTCCATCTTGCACCTTGCTAATTGTGTGTCTTTGCTCCGTCCATGGGGTTGCCAGGCTGCACGGCGCTCTGCTCCCTCCCAGCTGCTCGGAGTCTCCAGCCTGCACTCACATACACAACACTACACATTCACGCATTCACACACAAAGCACTTGTTCAATAAAGATAATTGTATCCATTTCTGAGTCCGTGTCTGTTCCCTGGGTCAGCCATTATGTCATTATAAACAACAGTCCATTGTTCTGGTTGTCCCCAGGGGCTCTCTGTCCGTATGTGAATGGTCCTCTGCTTCCTCCAGACCTGCTGAGTGTGAGGAATGTCGATGTAGAGTGTGGTGGGTCACCACACAACTAATGTCTGGCCAAACAGCACATTTCACACATTTTCTGTTCGCTCAGGCACTAGTTCGTTGGACAACAAAAAAACCCCACCCTCTCTCTGAGCTAAACACACCATCATGGTCACAATTCAGCTTAGATCATGTGCCCCTGTGCATTAAAGGTAAAGCTTGGAGAGCTCCTAATTGGGTTATTGCATGTTATGCCTAAAACACACCTCTGACTAATTAAGATCATTAGGACAGCCCCTTCATGCTTTCTGCCCAGTACAAAATTATTTTTTGTTATAATGGCAAAAAGGACTACTATGGATAAATGGGCTCTACAAAGTGGCCAATAGATTGTTGATTATTAGATTGTTGTAATATAGTCCTTCCTGTTAAAGGGCCCCCATTATGCCCTTTTTCCAAATGTTGACAGAGTTTCCAGAGGTGTTAAAGAAATGTCTGTGGCATGCTTTCATCAAAACAATTCATTTGTGAACATGCCCCCCATAACACTAAATGTTAAAGACCTTGGCGCAGTGGCAACATATTTTTCCAGGGAGGTGGGGGGGGGCAGAAAACACATATGTATGAATACATGTGTTAATTTTATACTATTTCTTTCTTTTTTTTATTTTGCACAGTAACTTTGCATATGGCACTTACACTTTGAAGTATTGTACAACCAAGGCTTGAATGTTGGAATACTGGGCCAGTTGGGGTCCCACCCAGACCTGTATTTGGACTTTTTACTGGTGTCATCCTTCTCTCCTTCCTCTGCTCTCACCTCTCCTGGACCCTCTGCCTGAACACTTTCCTCTCCTTGGCTCCTCTCTTCTGTCTAATCTTGCCCTCGCTGAGCTCTGTCTAATTCAGCTTCTTTCTCTGTCTGTGGTGGTATACAAACAGGTTAGAAAATATCAAGTGCCATGTAAATTAAAGAAGACAACCAAAAATTTCTAGTTAAAGGGACAAAGTGTCATATCCGGCTCTAGGGAGCCGGGCAATCAGAGCCAGGGGCAAGCCAGTGAGTCGTGATATTTTATTCAGGGTAAAGGGGAAGGGATGAGGAGAGCACAGACACTCATACAGACGTACATTCTCAGGCTGCACAGCGCAGGGGTAGGTAGCTTGTACCGGACGTGGGGGTAACAAGACGTGCATACTCACAGCGGGATACAAACACCGGAATGCTGCAAGGGGAGTTGAGGCTGACACCAGACGAAGGGGCTTCAGCCTAGCAGTGCTTATGTCGCAGCCCCGAATGATCGAAGCTGCTCCTCTTTATACTCATTAACAGCGCCCCAGCTGATGAGGATTAATTGGCCCCAGCCGTCCCGTGACACTGACAGCTGGGAACCAGCTGAGGCACTGCCCAATGAGAGGCAGGGATAAAAGGAGCATGGGCTGAGCGCCGAGCCGGCGTCTCACCCCATGGTGACAGAGCCTCCCCCTCACGGTCGGGCTCCCGAACGACCAGGAACATCCCAGCCCCCCCCCCCCCCCTCCCCACCTAGGGTGGGCGGAAGGGAGGCAGGACCGGAGGGGAAGATGCAAAGGGAAGGACAAAAAAAACAAAACAATAGACCAATGTAGGGCAGCAGGGCAGAGAAAAAAAAAAAAACCCAAATACAATACCCTACAACACAGGGAAAAGGATTAACCCAGAGCACAGTTAGGGAGAAAACTGAGTTAGGACACAGGTAGGGAAAATACCAAATACGACTACAGACAGCATACAAATAACGTATAGATCGGGGCAAAAAAAAGAAAACCAAAAACCCACCAAAAAGGTGGCAGGAATGAATAAAGCAATCACAGTATAGTTAAGGGGAACAAAACACACTACTCCATAATGCACCAACAAGACAAAGGTCAGGACAAAAAATGAAAAACGCTGTGCATGGATACTAAAGAAAACAAAACACACAGCACCGAATATATAAAAGATCACCTAAAGAAACAGAGGTGACAAGGACAAATTGGTAATAATGAAGTACGGTTAAGTGGGGATGAAACACATTACTTCAAACAATAACAAACACAGTCAATGTTAAAGCCGGGGCCAGGGAAGGCCCCCCACGAGGATAATAAGACAGAATGGGGTGATCACAGAGTATGGTTGAACAGGAAACCACACGCATACTCCATGATGCACCGACGAGGCCAAGGCTAAGGTAAGGATGAATGAAAACGCTGAGTAAAGATAAGAAAATGCAATACACAGCGCGATACATAAGGTGAGTCACCAAGAGGAAAAAAAGGTGACAGGGTAACAGGATAACAATACGATAAAAATGCTGAGTATGGTTAAAAAAAACAACACACAGCACAAAAACATATATTCCCCTAATGGACAAAGAAACTACACCCGAGTGACCTCAATAATAATAAAAGTAGTAAAGGACACCCGAGGAGACGGCAGGCAGAGTCCAAAACGGCCGGAATTGTTCTGGTAATCTCCCCGCCCATTGTCCAGTTGGCAACCCGGG
The DNA here is from genome assembly GCA_020510985.1 of Pholidichthys leucotaenia. Lineage (NCBI taxonomy): Eukaryota > Metazoa > Chordata > Actinopteri > Cichliformes > Pholidichthyidae > Pholidichthys > Pholidichthys leucotaenia. The sequence continues at coordinate 183,966,286 of CM035840.1, read as the reverse complement.
GAAGAGAAATGTTCGGACGGCGAACTCTGGGCCCAGATCCCAGGAATCCAGTCCAACGGCTGCCGAACCAGGCCGCCCAAAGGCAAACACAGACCAGTGGGGGGAAACCAGATCGCCGAACCGAAAGTTTTGCGGGTCGGGTCGTCGACCCGCATCACTCAACCACCAGGACCGTTGAGACGGACGAAGGGTCAGAGCGGATCCCGGTGGAAGAGTCTCAGGGGAGAGCCGATGACGAGGGCGGCGGGCCTCAGGGAAACGGCCACCTCCTCACCGGACCTGGACAACACTGGGGCAGCACCCACGTCGGACCCCGATCGGGCCTCAGGCGAACCCACGTCGGACCCCGATTGGGTCTCGGGCGAACCCACGTTGGACACTGCACCAGAACCGACCTCCAACATTGAACCTGGACCCTCCAGCACCACGAGGAACAGCAACTCCTCGCCGGTGACCCTGGAAGAAGGCTCAGAAGAGAAAACAGAACCGGGATCAGGATCACCGGCAGCGCCAGAACCCGGCGAGACGAGCTTAGACGCAGCGGACGGCTGCACCCTGCTCGTCTCCCCTGGAGATAGGCTGAAGTGCTCAAGGATAAAAAGAGAGAAAAGAAAGGAGAGCACTCGCCTGATCTTGGGTTCTGACGCCGTCCAGGACTGCGAAGATCCAGGATCCGTCGTCAGGAGGTCGTTGTCAGGCTCCCATCTAGCCGCGTCGGGCCCCGCAGCCAGCACGATGGTCAGCGCAGCTTGAGATCCCTCCAGCTCAGGTGACCCCGCCGACGACCCACTCGGCGTGAAGCCAGAAGAATCTCGTCCCGCTGGACCGAACCGCTCCTCCGTGGAGACCCAGGGACGCTCAGTCGTCGGCGTAGACTCCACGCAGCAGTCAGTCCCCCTCCTCCGTCCGCAATGTAGCAGCGGAACCACAGGCCCTCTCCATATCCCACCACGTTGACCCGGAGCCGGGGACCGCTCGGCGGAGAGAGACACAGAGGATGCGGGATTAGGAATACAGGTTACAGCAGGTGGGGAGAGTTCAGGGAGCTGCGAACCCTGAACTTCTCCTCCAGGGATGTGACAGAGCAAATCATTAAGCAGGTGTGAAAAAACAATGACTTGCCTGCCCCCTGGAGGTTGAGCATCGCCTGCTGTAGTGGAATCTGCTTCTTCCTCTCCCCGCCCGGCGATAACGGAGGACCCCCCGGGAATTCGTCTGAGGGTCGCTCGCGTTGTCTCCAGCAGAGAGCTCACCAGGCCGGGATTCCAGGCACACACAGCGGTCAGGAAGCGCGTCGAGGAGGAGGGGGAAACAGCCGGGGTGAGCCAGCCCGAATGTCCAGGAATGACAGCGGGGGAACGAGGCTCAGGGGACGAGGCTGTAGAATCTCCACACTGACGAGGCGGAGGGATGACAGCTGCGTGGGAGGAACGGTCCTGACGATGACCCAGAACTGGATCCGGACGAGGTTCGTGCAGAGGTGACTCGGCGATGTGATGACGACTACTCCCAGGGAACGAAGCGAGGGGGAAACCCAGGATTCGCCGCTCCAGATCGGAGATCGAGACGAGGAAGGCGTCGAGCACGGGAAAGCTTCGTAGCCCTGAAGTCCTCACCATCAATCTCACTGCCGCCGCCACATGCCTGAAGGTGGTGACAGGAAACACAGTAGAGCTCGCGACAGCCACTCGACCCCGGACATAACTGCTGTCAGCTGCGGCTCCTTGAAGGGAATCCCGAGTGACGTGGCGCAGGTCGGGGGAAGTCCTCTGGTTGGCGCGAACTCCCGGACTGGAATGGCGGCAGGAACGGGACTCCGAAGCGGGGAAAGACGTCGCCCACTTCGACTCCCTGCCGGGATTTCCATCCACCCCGTGGAGCTTCTCTTGCTGTGTACCTGCAGCGTCTATCCTGGCACTGTCCTCCAGATGGTACAGAGAGTGAGGGTGACAGTCCAGGAGTTCCTCAGCACGGCCCGGATGCCAGCGTCTCGCGTTGGAGGCGTCGTGCAGGGTGAAGAACGTCCCGTCGACAGCCTCCGAGATGGACCTCAGCTCGTCGCCCTGGCGCCGGAAGTGACTCCTGGGAAACGGCATGCTAGCAGCGCTGACACCCGGACAGAAAGGTACATTTCCACAGCGACTCACGGCCGCCGGCAACTCTTCTGGCTGCGACATACTGTCATATCCGGCTCTAGGGAGCCGGGCAATCAGAGCCAGGGGCAAGCCAGTGAGTCGTGATATTTTATTCAGGGTAAAGGGGAAGGGATGAGGAGAGCACAGACACTCATACAGACGTACATTCTCAGGCTGCACAGCGCAGGGGTAGGTAGCTTGTACCGGACGTGGGGGTAACAAGACGTGCATACTCACAGCGGGATACAAACACCGGAATGCTGCAAGGGGAGTTGAGGCTGACACCAGACGAAGGGGCTTCAGCCTAGCAGTGCTTATGTCGCAGCCCCGAATGATCGAAGCTGCTCCTCTTTATACTCATTAACAGCGCCCCAGCTGATGAGGATTAATTGGCCCCAGCCGTCCCGTGACACTGACAGCTGGGAACCAGCTGAGGCACTGCCCAATGAGAGGCAGGGATAAAAGGAGCATGGGCTGAGCGCCGAGCCGGCGTCTCACCCCATGGTGACACAAAGAGCACCCACTTAAAACTTGAGTAATGAAATTTGTAATTTCCTCTTGTAAAATTGACTTTTCTTGTACATTTGAAACTTTATTATAAATTTGTGGATTATTTTATGGCTTATTGTTGTCTGTTTTTTAAAATAAAATTACTGTTTTTTTAAATAAATTTGAAACAGACTGTGATAATTTTTTTTTACTTTTTCCTTATAACAATTTATATTTTTGACCATAACTTTGCAGTCAGAACAGAACAATAATTTAACTCTCATTACAAAGAAAAAATATTAATAAAATTGTATTTAATGATTTTAAATTAAAATTAGATGAGCAAGGATGACGTTATTTCTGTTATAATATTTCTATATACTTATAGTTGTTTTTTTTTTTTTTTTTTAGAAATTTCCTCTTCACCAAGACAACAAGAAAAATCTCTCTTATTTTGAAATCCAAATGTTGGCACGTTTAGTTTGTCTGAAGGCTGCTGATGGATTAAAGTCATTCGTGAATTTCGGTCATCTTAACTTGCTTGGTACATTATAGGGAACATAACTTAATATTGTAGTCGCTGGTGAAATATATCCTCAGCAATACATCAGTGTAGCTCCTACCTGTCTGTCTGCTGCGTGTCTTACTAAACCAAGTATTCAACACATGAAGAAAAAAAGAGGTGCAAAAAGGCATAGAAAGCCAAGAAACCAGCTGAAATCCATCAGCATTTAGGAAGCCATCCTATCCCCGTCAGTGCAAATTAATTTCAGCCAGTTAAGTCCTGACTGATAGCCTTTAAAAAGGTCTGTGAATATCAGATTGTCACACCGCAAAGACCTCATGATGGGTAGAAGCAAAGAGCTCTCTCTTGACCTTTGCAATCTTATTGTTGCAAAACAATGATGACATTGGTTACAGGCACATTTCTGAACTGCTGAATGTTCCAGTGAGCACTGTTGGAGCCATGATTCGGACCAAAGACCACTCGTGGAAAGCTCCAGAAAGACCTGGAGTTAGCAGGTACTGCTGTTTCAAAGAAAACAATAAGTAATGCACTCAACCGACACGGGCTGTATGCCCGCTCACCTCGCGAGACTGCATTTAAAGGTTGCTGCACAACATTTGAGCAAGCCAGTAAAATACTAGTGTAGCGGTTTGAATTCAACCCCCACAGCACAGAGACAGAACACAGAGACAGTCAGCTCGCACTCCTGGGTTTTTTCCGCTGCATGCTGCGTTTACAGCTATGAGGTTAAAGTGTCACCCATGCATTGTGTTCATGCATCCTGTCTGTACCTCTGATATGCAAATGCCCAGATTAACTGCTGTGAATGTCTTTGATCTATTGTTTGAGTTGAGTATATAAGCTGCACGGTGCTGTAAATCTGCCTCTCAATCTCACTTCTGCAACTACAGCTGCTGGACACAGACATTGTGTCCTCCTTCTCTGAGAGCCGTGGGCTTGCTCCCGGCGCGCACGCACGGCGCCGGGAAAGGAGCTCGTGACGGCGGTATGATATAATAAAACCTGCTTAAAACCTCAGCATCGCTGCCTTATTTTATCATCCGCCGCACTGGTGACCCGACACTGAAACGAACACGCTGCCAGCGAACGCAACACCCGGCGGTGATTCTCCGACGACAAACGAACGCGGCAGCCTGACTGATCTGCCCTCCCTTCTGCTTCAGGGAGACCTCAACGCGGAGTTTCCAGGCGAAACTCCCCGGAGAACACCCACGACCGGGAAAGCTGAGCAACATTTCATGGTGAGATCTGCACGCCTAGATCGGCACATCCACGCTGGACCGGCCGCGCTCACAGCCCCTCCACACGAGAGCGCATTCACCTCGTCCCCTCTCCACGATGGCGATCCCCATGGCCGACAGAGCACACGTGGACCTGAACGCACCATGACCGAGCGAGTGACAGAGCGTCTACTTCCCTTCACCGCTCCAACACACTGAGCAGGGATGATTAAGCTCCCTGACCCTGGTTCTCCTCTCCAGCTGGCCCACCCATCACGGAACCCCGGCGCATGCACCGGGGCGTTACGGGGACGGCGCACCACGCACGGGACAAATACGGCTTTTCTGACCGCCTTCCTTCTGCTGCACATTGGCCCTTCAGGCTTGCTCGTTCACCTGAGGCACGCAGCTTGCTCACTGGATTTTATGGTCTTAGCCACGGCACACAAGGGAAATTCAGCGGTTTGCGGTTCCCAAGAGCTTTAAGGTTGTGCCCGCACCTAAAGCCAACACGCCAGTCCCTCTGCTCTCATCACAGCCGCCACGCAGCCTCATCTTTTCTTCATGGCCGCTATTAATCCTTGCAGGACTTAATCGCGGGAGGAGCCAGAGACTAATTTTTCTCTGCATGTTCAGACGGGACATCGCGGAGCAGCAAACACTTTTGGCGCGACTCGAACGATTTTCCCGCACCCGGTCAGCATGTACTACCGCCCCCCCCCTCCTCCTGCACAGAGCTTTTCCCTGCTCGCTGCCCAGACTGCAACATCGAGGTCACGGTCTCCTACCGTTCCCTCTGGGGGGGGGGGGGGAGCAGTGTAGCGGTTTGAATTCAACCCCCACAGCACAGAGACAGAACACAGAGACAGTCAGCTTGCACTCCTGGGTTTTTTCCGCTGCATGCTGCGTTTACAGCTATGAGGTTAAAGTGTCACCCATGCATTGTGTTCATGCATCCTGTCTGTACCTCTGATATGCAAATGCCCAGATTAACTGCTGTGAATGTCTTTGATCTATTGTTTGAGTTGAGTATATAAGCTGCACTGTGCTGTAAATCTGCCTCTCAATCTCACTTCTGCAACTACAGCTGCTGGACACAGACATTGTGTCCTCCTTCTCGCGCGAGACAGTCAGCTCGCACTCCTGGGTTTTTTCCGCTGCATGCTGCGTTTACAGCTATGAGGTTAAAGTGTCAACCATGCATTGTGTTCATGCATCCTGTCTGTACCTCTGATATGCAAATGCCCAGATTAACTGCTGTGAATGTCTTTGATCTATTGTTTGAGTTGAGTATATAAGCTGCACTGTGCTGTAAATCTGCCTCTCAATCTCACTTCTGCAACTACAGCTGCTGGACACAGACATTGTGTCCTCCTTCTCTGAGAGCCGTGGGCTCGCTCTCGGCGCGCTTGCACGGCGCCGGGAGCGGAGCTTGTGACGGCGGTATGATAATAAAACTCTACTTAAAACCTCCAACAACGCTGCCTTATTTTATCATCCGCCGCACTAGGAGAATTTAGTCTGGTCAGATGAGACCAAAATGGAACCAAAACTCAACAACCCATAGCATGTTTGGAGGAGAAATGGCACTGCACATCAGCCCCAAAACGCCATACCAACAGTGAAGTTGGGAGGTGAGAGCAACATGGTGTGGAGGTGTTTTTCAGCACATGGTACAGGCAGACTTCATATAATTGAAGGAAAGATGAATAGACAAATGTACAGAGACATCTTTGATAAGAACCTGTTACCATCTGCCAAGATGCTGCTGAAGGTGAAATGAGGGTGGACATTTCAGCAAGACAGTGATCGCAAATACACAGCCAAGGAAACTCTCAACTGGCTCCAGAGAAGGAAAATAAAGCTGCTAGAATGGACCAGTCGGTCACCTGACCTGAATCCAATTGAAAATCTATGGAACAAACTGAAGATCAGAGTTCACAGATGACAACCACGGAACCTTCAAGATTTGAAGACAGTTTGTGTGGAAGAATGGGCTAAAATCATTCCTGAGCAATGCCTGTGACTAGTTTCTCCATACAGCAGGTGTCTGGAAGCTGTTATTACCAACAGCGATTTTTCTACTAAATATTAAATGAATTTCACCAAGCGTGTTCAATACTTATTCCCTGTGTCATTCCACTTTATTAAATATAGCTTGTTTTGTGAACACAGTTGCCTTGATTTCTTTGTATGTATGGATTGGGTTGTTACTGATATCTGGTGAAAATCTCAGGTCAGTGGCGCCATCAGAAATATGTTGAATGATAAAAATGTTGACGTGTTCAATACTTATTTTCCCCACTGTATAAAGGGTTACAACACTGGCTGCAATGTTATAGTTCTCTTTCGTGTGTGGTTGTACAGCTCCGGTTGTCAGATATGCACTCTGGCAAAGGGGATGCCTTCCATAGCAGACATGCATTTCTCAGCACAACACCAGCGTCCCCTCTCGCTGACTTGACGTCCGAGTCTCTCCCATGTGGAAGTGAAGGAGGCAAGCAGGCGGGCACGTCGTCCTGTCTACCGCCAATCCCACCAAAGTGAGCTGGCTCTCTGTGGTCTCACTTGGGGGCTGATGGGTGCCCATCGGGGGCCGGAGGTCTGGTGTGCCTGCTCACCGCTGTGGAACCATGACCTTAGCGCATGCCTCAGCTACTGCTGGCTTTCCTGAATCCTGCTTGTTCCTTGGCTCCTCCTTCTTCCCCAGACGTAGTAAACTCAGGTCTGCCCAGTGCTTAGCCTGATTGGTTAACGTTATAATCAGGATAATGTTCTAATCAGGCTAAGCAGGAATGCTTACGTAGCTAGAAACACTCTGTCCAAACTCGTATTTTTTTTTTTTTTTGGGGGGGGGGAGCTTAACTGGATATTCACAGCACAAAAACACAGACTTGGGATTTAGGACTGATTTTGCTCTTGATATGTCTTGTAAGTCACAAAAAACATGTTACAGACATGTTAACAACATAAAAACATATATATTTTTTTTCAGAGTGTCACTTTGAGTAATGATGTGTAACACTATTTAAGTAATGATGTAACCCAGCCACAGGGAGTGCACAAGCCAGTGTACTCCTAGCGCCAGTCCCAAGCCCGGAAAAATGGGGAAGGTTGTGTCAGGAAGGGCATCTGACATAAAACCTTTGCCAAATCAAACATGCAGATCATGACGAATGAGACTTTGATACAGGATCGGTTGAGGCCCGGGTTAACAATGACCGCCACCGGTGCTGTTAACCGACAGGGTGCTGGTGGAAATTGGGCTACTGTTGGCCGAAGATTGAGGAAGGGGAGAGGGGGAAGGTGTGTTAGCAGGGAGAGAGAGAAAAGAAAAGGTAGAAATGTGAAGGTGAGAGTAGGGACGTTAAATGTAGGGACTATGACTGGTAAAGGCAGAGAGTTGGCTGATATGATGGAGAGAAGAAAGGTAGATATACTGTGCGTTCAAGAAACCAGATGGAAGGGAAGCAAGACTAGGAGCATTGGAGGTGGATTTAAACTGTTCTACCATGCTGTAGATAGGAAGAGCAATGAAGTAGGAGTAATCTTGAAGGAAGAGTATGGGAAGTGTTCAGGAGGTAAAGAGGGAGTCAGACAGAATCATGAGTTTGAAGCTAGAAGTCAAAGGTGTGGTGTTGAATGTTGTCAGTGCGTTTGCCCCACAAGTGGGATGTCAGGTAGAAGAGAAAGAGGAATTCTGGAGTAAATTGGATGAAGTAGTTGAGAGTGTTCCCGGGGGGAGAGAGTGGTGATTGGAGCAGACTTTAATGGACATGTAGGTGAAGGGAACAGAGGTTCTGGGTAGGTATGGTTTTAAGGAGAGAAATGTGAAAGGACAGATGGTTGTAGATTTTGCTAAAAGGATGGAAATAGCTGTGGTGAACACATACTTTAAGAAGAGAGAGGAACATAGCGTGAGTTACAATAGTGGAGGAAGGTGCACACAGGTTGACTACATGTTATGCAGAGGGAGAAATCTAAAGAGATAGGAGGCCGTGAGATGGTGGCAGGGGAGAATGCAGCCAGACAACATTGGATGGCAGTCTGTAGGATGATTTGCAAAGCACAAAGAAAACAGTAAAAGCAGAGCCAAAGATTAAATGGGAGAAGTTACAGAAGGAAGAAGGTCGCACAGAGTTCAGGAAGGAATTGATACAGGCTCTGGGTGGTAGGGAAGAATTACCAGATGACTGGGAAAGTACAGCAAAAGTATTGAGGGTAATGAGTAGAAAGGTATGTGGTGTATCCAGTGGACAGAGGAAGGAAGACAAGGAGACTTGGTGGTGGAATGAGGAGGTACAGGAAAGTATTCAAAGGAAGAGGGTAGCAAAGAAAAAGTGGGATAGTTAGGGAGATGAAGAAAGTAGACAGTGTGGGTACCCAGCACAATGCAGACTGACAATATTAACGCTCAGCAGGGATTGCATACAAACAGAGAGCCCCTTGAGGGACAACCAGTTCACCACGCGATTGATATGTATGGACTGATATCAATATGTAAATGTGCCTTGCATTCTCTTTTGTCCTATTGTTATACATCCCCGGAGTAAGGAGAGAAGTCTGGCGCCAGTTAATCAAAGCAATTGATATGTATTGACTGTTATGTATATCAATATGTAAATGTGCCATGCATTCTCTCTTGTCTGTATAAATGTGCTGACTTTACATGCCCAGGGGCTGACTCACAATGCACTCAGAGCGCACACACAGCACATGGTGCTGCAGTGTGTCTCATGATGGAGGAATAAAAACTCTTAAACCTTCAGCATCGCCGTGTCTGCCTGCACTTATTTTATGCCTCCACAACAGGAGTATTTGGAGTCTAGGCACATAGCAAAGAGAGAGGTGGCAAAGTCAAAGGAAAAGGTATATAGTGAGTTGTATGAGGCTGGACACTAAGGAAGGAGAAAAGGACTTGTATCGACTGGCTAGACAGAGAGCTCAAGCTGGAAAGGATGTACAGCAGCTTAGGTTGATTAAGGACAGAAATGGTAATGTACAAACAAGTGATGAGAGTGTGTTGAGAAGGTGGAAGGAGTACTTTCAGGAGCTGATGAATAAAGAAAATGAGAGAGAGGAGGATGGATGAAGGAAAGATGGTGAACAAGGAAGTCCCAAGGATTAGCAAGGCAGAAGTGAAGGCAGCTTTGAAGAGTATGAAGAATGGAAAGGCGGTTGGTCCAGATGACATACTACCTATGGAAGTATGGAGATGTTTAGGAGAGATGGCAGTGGATTTTTGACCAGATTGTTTAACACAATCTTGTAGAGTGAGAGCATGCCTCAGGAGTGGAGAAGAAGTGTTTTGGTACCAATTTTTAAGAACAAAGGTGATGCTCAGAGCTGAAGTAATTACAGAGGCATAAAGTTGATAAGCCACACTATGAAGATGTGGGAGAAAGTTGTTGAAGCCAGGTTAGGACGAGAGGTGACAATGAGTGAGCAGCAGTACGAGTTCATGCCAAGAAAGAGTACTACAGATGCAATGTTTGCTCTCTAAGAGTGCTGATGGAGAAGTATAGAGAAGGTCAGAAGGAGTTGCATTGTGTCTTTGTGAATCTAGAGAAAGCATATGATAGGGTGCCAAGAGAGGAAGTGTGGTACTGTGTAAGTAAGTCAGGAGTGGCAGAGAAGTGTGTGAGGGTGGTGCAGAACATGTATGAAGACAGCGAGACGGTGGTAAGGTGCACTGCAGGAGTGACAGGTGGATTCAAGGTGGGGGTGGGATTACATCAGGGATCGGCTCTGAGCCTCTTGTTGTTTGCCATGGTGATGGACAGGTTGACAGATGAGGTCAGGCAGGAGTCTCCGTGGACCATGGTGTTTGCAGACAACATTTGTAGTGAGAGTAGGGAGCAGGTGGAAGAGAAACTGGAGAGGTGGAGGTATGCTCTGGAGAGAAGAGGAATGAAAGTGAATAGAAGCAAGACAGAATATATGAGTGTGAATGAGAGGGAGGCAGGTGCAATGGTAAAGATGGAAGGAGTAGAGGTAGTAAAGGTAGATGAGTTTAAATACCTGGGGTCAACCATCCAAAGCAATGGAAAATGCACAAGAGAGGTGAAGAAGAGAGTGCAGGCAGGGTGGAGTGGGTGGAGACGAGTGTCTGGGGGGGGATTTGTGCCAGAAAGGTAGTTGCAAGAGTGAAAGGGAAGATTTACAAGACGGTAGTGAGACTTGCTATGATGTATGGTTTGGAGATGGTGGCACTGCCAAAAAGACAGGAAGTGGAGCTGGAGGTGGCAGAGTTGAAGATGCTAAGGTTTTCATTGGGAGTGACTAGGAGGGACAAGATTAGAAATTAGTATATCAGAGGGCCAGCTCAGGTTGAGCGGTTTGGAGACAAAGAGAGGCAAGGCTGAGATGGTTTGGACATTTGCAGAGGAGGGACAGTGGATATATTGGACAAAGGATGTTGAAGATGGAGCTGCCAGGCAGGAGGAAAAGAGGAAGACCACAGAGAATATTCATCAATGTAGTGAAGGAGGACATGGAGAGGGTTGGTGTTACAGAGGAAGATGTGAGATGGAGGCAGATGAGCCGCTGTGGCGACCCCTAAAGGGAGTAGCCAAAAGAGGAAGAAGAAGAAGACTTTAAAGTAAGGATGTGATAACCTAATGAAAAAGAACAACAGATCTAAACAAAGCATTTCAGACAGATTTGTAGTCCTAGTGTTTGTGAGAGGGAACTCCTGTGGAGGAGGACTTTGGGCTGTTTAGCTTTGCAGACCATATAGTATGTCACAAAAGTCCTGCATAACCAACTAAAATACAGGAGAAACCCCCCAAAAAACATAATCAGACTATTAATACAGACTGCTAACTTATTCCCATCTCTTACCATCCTCACCTGTACATAACTGCCCACCTAACTTATTGTACATTATTTGCACATAACGGTACTCTTAACTTTCTGCACTGACCTATCTGCATATATTTGCTTAAATTGCACATACTGTCAATTACTGTATTTACTGCACTGCTGTCCTTTGCACTTCTGATTGGATGCTAAACTGTGTTTCGTTACCTTGTATTCATACATGTGTAATGACAATAAAGTTGAATCTAAATCTAAATCTTAAGTATACATGTTTCAGTTTTTCCTCACTCCTCTGCCTGCATTATATTGCTGTTTGCTAACTACTGAAACTAAAGGTCCAATGTCTGTCTGAGAGCAGTGTAGTTTAGTATAGTAATATTGAGGAGATTGGCATCATAGTGTCTGTGTTTTGTCCAGATGGCCCTTTGGTCTTAAGATGGCGGTCATATTAGTAAACTTGTTGATAAAGAACCAACACAAATAAAGCCTTCTGGCCTCCAGCAAGTACTTTCAACCTGATAGCAGGCACATCTTAAATGTGCTTAAAGGTTAGGGGAGCAAAAATTGGATGTCGGTCGTTTGTTGCCGTTCTGTTTTTTTTATTGTTATAGTCATGTTAACTGGGATAAAGACATTTGATGGTAGATCATTTTGATCCTCCTCAGGCGCTGCTGTTATCAGAGTAATACTGTGTGTGAGCTGTACTGTTCTAAGGGTGAGGAGGTTAAAAAGCAAGAGGATGTCATGATGGTTCCGGACATTCCTGAGCAGGTCAAATTCCAAAGGGTTTGTTTCCTTTTTTTTTTTTTTTTTTTTTTTTTTTAAGCACAGTACAAAGCACTATTTTAGATTTGGAGGATGTGATATATGGGTCAACTTAACTTTGCATGTGTGACTGTGTGACTTTTATATTTCCTGGAAAGTCTTTGGGGATATTCAAATAAATACAATTTTCTTTAAGTGGTATGGAAATGAAGACAGCTTACATAGCAATTTTTGTAGGAACTTGTCAGAGCCGGGTAGTAACTAGTTACATTTACTCAAGTACATACAGCGGGGAAAATAAGTATTGAACACGTTTTAGAGAGTGCATAATGGTGTAGCATCTTAGACTAGAACAAAGAGCATTAGACTAGAACAAAGAACAGAGTTTCCCAGAGTTTCCCTTGGAGATAACAGGGAGGTGTGAAGGACGAATGCAGTATGATCTTTTGTGTTGTCAGACGGATGCAGAGTGATCTTTTGTGTATCAGAGGCTGCGAGGATGTTAAAGGATTAAGGAAGTGAATGCAATGTGACCTTTGATGTGTAGAAACTGCTGGAAGAAGGCCTGAGTATTTAAGGGAAGAGTCTTGTCTGAGATGCCCTCTTTTCTGACTATGCTCATGTGTGAGAATGTGTAATAAACTGTCTGCTTCAAATCCGCCTCGTTATTGACACACTCCACACTGGTGACCCAAGACGAATCATGCAACATGACGAAAGATCCCCGGAGCCAGCCTCGTTGGGAGCCCCCAGCCAAGCATACGCTGTTACAATCCAGCTACCGGATTTTTGGCAGCACAGTCCGCGCTCCTGGTTCCACCTAGTCGAGGCGCAGTTCGTCCTCCGGGGGATATCGGCGGATGACATGAAATTCTACCATGTGGTCGCAAAGCTCGACACCCACACGGTCAGCATGTGGAGAGCCTGCTGGATCAGCCACCAACCAGCGACAAGTACGGCGCATTGAAGGCTGCACTCATCCAGCACTCCATACTCTCGGTTGAGGAGAGAGCAGAGAGACTCCTGACGCGGACCGTGTTAGGAGATGGGTCGGCTATTGACCTGATGGAGAAAATGCTGAGGTTGAAGGGCTCGGAAGACGACCACTTCATTTTTACCCACCTCTTCCTCCGGAACCTTCCATCAGCGACAAGAGCGACCCTGGCCAATTCGCCATTGCTGGCCGAGCGGGACTATCGTGCGCTGGCCCGAGAGGCACACCGGATCATCATGGCCCGCAGAGAGCTCACAACCACGGCGGCAGCAACGGAGCTCGGCGCGACGGCCGGAGGAGGCGAGAAGCCATTGACGGCAGTAGCAGAACCACCGACGACGGCGGCGGCGGAGACCAAAGAACGCGGAGGAGATATCCTTTGTTTCTACCACCGCCGCTTTGCAGAGAAGGCACGCAAATGTATACCACCGTGCCAGTTCAAGCGCTTGGGAAACGCCAAGACCGGGGGTCGGTAGCAGCTGCGGCCCTCGGGGAGGAGAACAAGCTGCTCTACTTGACGGACGCACGCTCGGGGAGGCATTTCCTCGTGGACACCGGCGCCCAGTTGAGTTTCATCATGCCGTCCTACGCCAACCGGCTGGCAGGATCTAGCGGCCCCGAGATGGCAGCAGCAAACGGCTCAGAGATTAAGACCTTTGGTGAGAGGACTCTACTTCTGTCTCTACATGGCCGTGCATTTGAGTGGACCTGCAACACCTTTAAAAAGGTCTGTGAATATCAGATTGTCACAACACAAAGAACTCATGGAGGGTAAAAGCAAAGAGTTCTCTATAGACCTTTGCAACTTTATTGTTGCAAAACATAATGATGGCATTGGTTACAGGTGCATTTCTAAACTGCTGAATGTTCCACTGAGCACTGTTGGAACCATCATTTGGATGTGGAAAGAACATCATTTTACCTTAAACTGGCCACGACCAGGAGCTTTTTGCAAGATTTCTGACAGACGAGTCAGAAGAATTATCAGAAGAGTTATCCAAGAGCCAAAGACCACTCATGGAGAGCTTCAGAAAGAAATGGAGTTAGCAGGTACTACTGTTTCAAAGAAAACAATAAGTAATGCACTCAACCGACATGGTTGGTTCTATGCCCGCTCACCTTGTGAGACTCCATTGCTGAAGAAAAAGCATATAGAAGCTCGTTTAAAGTTTGCTGCACAACATTTGGGCAAGCCAGTAAAATACTGGGAGAATATAGTCTGGTCAGATGAGACCAAAATTGAACTTTTTGGATGGCACAACACACAGCATGTTTGGAGAAATAGCACTGCACACCCCATCTTGGTGTGGGGGTGTTTTTCAGGACAGGGTACAGGCAGACTTCATATAACTGAAGGAAAGATGAATGGAGAAATATACAGAGACATCCTTGATAAGAACTAGTTGTCATCTGCCAAGATGCTGAAGAGAAACGAGGGTGGACATTTCATCAAGACAATGATCCCAAACACACAGCCAAGGAAACTCTCAACTGGCTCCAGAGAAGGAAAATAAAGCTGCTAGAATGGCCCAGTCAGTCACCTGACCTGAATCCAATTGAAAATCTTTGGAATGAACTGAAGATCAGAATTCATAGAAGACACCCACAGAACTTTCAGTTCTGTGGGTGTCTTCTATGAAATTTGACAGTTTGTGTGGTAGAATGGGCTAAAATCACTTCTGAGCAATGCCTGCACCTAGTTTCTCCATACAGGTGGTGTGTGGAAGCTATTACCAACAAAGGCTTTCCTTCTAAATATTAAATGAATTTCACCAAGCGTGTTCAATACTTATTCCCTGTGTCATTCCACTTTATTACATATAACTTGTTTTGTTAACACATTTGCCTTGATTTCTATGTATGTATGAATTACTTGGGTTGTTACTGATATCTGGTGAAAATCTCAGGTCAGTGACTCCATCAGAAATGTTTAAGGACAAAAATATTGACGTTGTGGAGTGTGTGAAATAAGAGGCAGATTCATAGACAGACGGTTTATTACACACTTCACATCTCACAAGCACAGAACAGACTGAATCATTTCAACAAGCTCTCCTCAGTTAACTCTCTCTTCACACGTTTCATGGCATTTCCTATCACACAGCATGACATTTACATTACACTGCATTCAACCCCCTACGTCCTTGACTCCTTCCTGCTATCTCGCCAGGAAACCCCTGGGCATTGTTCTCCCATGCTTATTCACTGTCTCTCTCTGAGATGCTAAATAATCTGACTTCCCCAAGGTCCTACACTGCCCCCCCCCCCCCCCAGCATCTTAGATAGAACATTAGTCCACACGCTTTCTTGGCTTCAGTCTCCTCCCATATCTGCTGTAACTGGGGTTTACCACCTCCGTGGCGCTGCTGTGCCACGGTTCTGAAACCTTGGCCATCACGAACGTTAGTGGCTTGTGGTCCATGAACGCGGTGAAACTGCGCCCTTCCAGCCAGAACTGGAAGTGGCATATGGCCAGGTGGAGGGCCAGCAACTCCCTGTCGAACGCGCTGTATTTACGTTCACTGTTGCGCAAAGTTCTGCTGAAAAAGGCGAGCGGCTGCCAAGCCCCGGCGACACGCTGCTCCACGACAGCCCCTATAGCCACGTCTGAAGCGTCGGTGGTGAGCGCTATCCGGGCCACTGGGTCCGGATGCGCCAGCAGTGCGGCATTTGCCAGGGCTGCTTTAACCTCCGAGAACGCCCACTCTCGCTCCGGGGTCCATTCGACCCCATTCGCGGGTTTCTGTCTCTTGAGCGCAGTGTACAATGGTTGCATGAGCCGCGCCGCGCGGGGAAGGAAACAGTTATAAAAGTTCACCATCCCCAAAAATTCTTGCAGTGCCCTGACCGTCTGAGGCCGGAGAAAATCCGCTACGGCGCGCACTTTGTCGGGCAATGGGATTGCTCCTTCCGGAGAGACGCGGTGCCCCAAAAAATCAATCTCCGTCTCGCCGAACTGGCATTTCGCCGGGTTGATTATTAACCCGTGCTCCTCCAACCTCCGGAAAACTGTCCTGAGGTGGGTTTCGTGTTCGTCTTCGGATGCACTGGCTACCAGGATATCGTCCAGGTAGACGAACATGAACGGGAGATCGTGCAGCACTGCGTCCATCATGCGCTGGAACGTCTGTGCCGCGCCTTTTAACCCGAATGGCATGCGCAGGAACTCGAATAAACCGAATGGAGTTATTACCGCTGTTTTGGGTACGTCCTCTGCGCACACTGGGACCTGATGATAACCGTGGACCAGGTCTATTTTGGAAAAAATGCGTGCTCCGGCGAGGTGAACGGAAAAATCCTGTATGTAGGGAATTGAGTAGCGGTCGTGTGCTGTGGCGTTGTTCAACCTGCAGAAATCACCGCACGGTCGCCACGAGCCCTCAGCCTTAGGGACCATGTGTAGCGGGGATGCCCATGGGCTGTTCGAACGCCCGATGATGCCCAACCTTTCCAGGTTGGCGAACTCCTCGTGTGCTATGGCCAGTTTAGCTGCGTCCAAGTGCCGAGGTCTTGCGAAAACGGGCTGCCCGGTGGTGGTGATAAAGTGCTCCACCCTGTGCTTAGCGATGGCCGCCGAAAACGTCGGGACTGTGAGTGCTGGGAACTGAGTGAGCAGTGCGTGGAACTTACCGCCTGGATCTGTGACGTTGGCTTGTGCTGTTGGCCGGGTCCCTCGAGCTATACAGGGGAGAGAGTCAAAGGACAGTGCATTAACCAGGCATCTGTTAGCTACATCCACAAGTAAACCATGCGCACACAGAAAATCAGTGCCCAGGATCGGGCAACACAGTGCTGCTATGATAAAAGTCCACTCATACGAGCGGCCATGTAGAGATAAGGCCAGTGTTCTCTCACCGAACGTCTTAATCTCCGAGCCTTTTACTGCCACAAGTCCGGGGCCGCTAGGTCCTGCCAGCCGGTCAGCGTAGGACGGCAGGATGACGCTCTTCTGGGCTTCGGTATCGACAAGGAAGCGTCTCCCCGAGCGCGAGTCCGTCACATAGAGCAGCTTGTTCTCTTCACCGGCGGTAGCAGCTGCTACCGACTGCCGGCCTTGGCATTTCCCGAGCGCTTGAACTGGCACGGTGGCGCGCATCTGCACGCGTTCTCTCTGAAGCGGCGGTGGTAGAAGCAGAGCACGTCTCTCTGGCGCTCCTTGGCCCCTGCTGCCGCTACCGTCGGTGGCTCCTCGCCTCCTCTGGTTGTCTCGCTGGGCTCCGCCGCCGCCGCGTTGACAGTGATCGCCCGGGTGGTGAGGATGATCCGGTCTGCCTCCTGGGCTAGCGCATGGTAGTCACGCGCGGCCAGCAACGGCGAATTGGCCAGAACCGCTTTCGCCTCCGTTGGAAGGTTCTGGAGGAAAAGGTGGGCAAACAGAAAGTGCCCGTCGTCCGTGCCCATTAATGCCAGCATCTTCTCCATCAGGTTGACGGCTGAACCATCTCCCAACTCGGTCCGCCCCAGGAGCCTCTCCGCTCTCTCACCTTCCGAGAGCGTGTAGCGCCGGGTCAGCGCAGCCTTGAGCGCCTCGTATTTGCTGTGGGCTGGAGGCTGATCGAGCAGGCTCGCTACCTGCTGGGCTGTGCGAGCGTCCAGCGCTGCTACTACATGGTAGAACTTGGTGTCGTCTGCCATTACTCCCCGGAGGGCGAACTGGGCCTCGGTGTGGTGGAACCGAGAGCGCGGGTAGTGCTGCCAGAAATCCGGTAGCTTGACTGAAACTGCACACGCGTTGCTGGGGGCTCCAGTCTGGGCTGTCTGTGGGATGGCTGCTGCGTCGCTGGGGTTTCCCGACCGGGCCGGCTCTGGGGTTCTTGCCTCGTGTTCCATAATTCGTCCAGGGTCACCAGTGTGGAGTGTGTGAAATAAGAGGCAGATTCATAGACAGACGGTTTATTACACACTTTTCTTCTCACAAGCACAGAACAGACTGAATCATTTCAACAAGCTCTCCTCAGTTAACTCTCTCTTCACACGTTTCATGGCATTTCCTATCATACAGCATGACATTTACATTACACTGCATTCAACCCCCTATGTCCCTGACTCCTTCCTGCTATCTCGCCAGGAACCCCCTGGGCATTGTTCTCCCATGCTTATTCACTGTCTCCCTCTGAGATGCTAAATAATCTGACTTCCCCAAGGTCCTACAACGTGTCCAATACTTATTTTCCCCGCTGTACGTGATCGTACAGCGAGGAAACAAATCAAACAGAAATGTTATAAGTCACATGGGATGTTACATCTATCCATCCATCTTCTTCCGCTTAATCCTTTTTGGGTCGCGGGGGGGCTGGAGCCTATCCCAGCATCGTTGGGCGAGCAGCAGGGTACACCCTGGACAGATCGCCAGTCCATCGCAGGGCCAACACAGAGAGACAGACAACCATTCACTCTCACAGTCATACCTAAGGACAATTTAGAATCCCCAGTTTTTTGATGGCAATTAACCGAACTTGCATATTTTTAGCATGTGGGAGGAAACCGGAGAAATCCCAGAGTAAACCCACGCAGATGTGGGGAGAACATGCAAACTCCACACAGATCACTGTTGGTTGGGGGCTGGGATCAAACCCAGGATCCCCCGGCCAAGGGTGAGTTGCTGTGCTGCCGCATTTTCCAGCTTATTCCACTTGAAAAAAAAATAGCATGAAAAGAGCTCTTGGCGCAGCATATTTGTGCAATTCTTAGTACAACCAGGAGAAAATTAGCCAAACAATCTACAAGGATGGGGGGTGGGGGGGTCTGAAATGTTCATAGGCTGATCGTGGTGCAGTGGCCAAATTTGAGCAAATGTGGTTTATTTTTCACCTGCAAGGATTCAAGGGCTGCAACACCGATGGAAGAAGTGTGTGTACCAAGGGGGAGACTGTGTTGAAAAATATACTGAACTAAACATGAACTTTTCAGCCCCCCCTCGTAAGTTAGCAGTTGGCTACATTGGCAGTCATTGTTTATATAATCAGTCACACCCATTTTCAGCACATATGAGGTGCCTGGCTCACTCTGGGGAGAGGCGAGGCGGCTGGCGGGGTGCACCAGCTGGTGCTCCCAAGCAAGGTGAGGGAAGCCCTCCAGCCGGGCAGCGACTGCCTCTCCACTCCACCGAGAATGATCCTTCTGCAGGTTCACCTACGACGATACTCACCCCAGCTGTTGCGCCACGCACACCAGTGCCATCTCCCCCGGCATGCAGGCTGCAAACCCGTGTCCTCTCCGGTATTTTCAAATCAAATCAAATCAAATCAAACTTTATTGTCATATTGCTTGTACATACAACTGTAGTGCAGGCAAGATGAAACTGCGTTTCTCTCGGCATCCATATAAATAGAAGCAGCATGATTTAAGACACACTCACACATATCTTCACCCCCCCACCCCCCCCATCCATTCACACATCCCTGAGACATACTTGGGAAAAACTAACTAACTATAATATACAAATAATATACATAATGTCTGTAGGTGCAGTAGTGTGTATGAGAGATTCCGGGTCATTTTAGCAGGAACACTGAGGTTTTTCCAAATAAAATAAATCATTGCTGTCGTATTTTCATATCTGTGGGTAAGACTTGTAATTTAAAAGAGGATTTCTTGCTCACACAGCCAAAAACTGAACAGTATGCGGGTCTGAAAAGTTCATAGTGGTCACATTTGACCAAATGTGGTTTATTTTTCAACATAAACTCCCCTTCGGTCCATACACTTTTTCCATCAGTGTCCCTGCGGTTGAAAAATAAACCACATTTGATCAAATTTGACCACTATGGACTTTCCAGCCTATGAACCCCTCCCAATAATCTGCCATCTTTCCCGACTTATAAAAAGCTGAGCTCCTGCATGCTCCTTGGCTCCTCCCTCTTCCCCCGAGAGTGTCACATAGGGGTCTCAGTGCTTAGCCTGTGTCATGATCCTGGGGCACGGTTAGAGATGTGCACAATTTTTTTGGCCAGTGAGCATTTTTCTGTCTGTTTATTGTTATCTAGTATAAGATTATTATTATGGTTTTGAGTTTTGTTGTGTTTGCATTTGTATGTTTCCGGTTTGTTTATTTTGACACCGCTGTGCAGCTTACGGCTGTCAATTCCTTCAAGGCTGCACAGCTGCTGTCCACTCTGTTACTCATGAATTACACCTGTCTCTGATGATGTATTGGGTATTTAAGGGACACGACAACCCTTGCCCATTGTCGTGTCCTTCTCCATCTTCATCCTCATCATTATCCTCCATGTTTACCTGTCCTCTGGACTCCAGCCGTGGGTTTAGGTCCCGCTGTTGAAGTGAGTTGGTGTGCTCCGTCTTGGTGCCTTTTTTCTCTGTCGTCTCAGCCGTCGAGCCCCATAGCCCTCGGGGTCCTCTGGCTGAGCTTCTCCCCTGGTCAGGCGTTCCCTGACTTTGTACCTCTGACATTGAGCCCCACTCTCCTCCAGCGTCTGTATTTATGTTTCCTTATTATTGCATTGCACTTTCATTTGTTGTATTTGTTTGAAATGTTCTTGTTTGTGCTTTCAGTTAATAAATGTGCCAACCTACAGTGAGTGTTTGGAGTCCTATTTTGCACCCGTGAAATGGGCACGTTATGACAGAAGGACACGACCAGTTTGGACACCAGCCGCTGTAGGTTTTGGCGTTTTTTTCTTTTTATAATTATTATTCATCTGTTTTTTCTCTTGTTTTTTGATGAGCGTGCATGCACTCATCATGCCTTCACCACGCTGGGGCCCCGCTAATCAAAGAAAATTTAAAGCAGCTGGCCCCATTATTGATAAACAGTGGGTGGCGGATTTTGCGCAGCAATTTGTGGACGCAGTCTTCTTCTCCCATTCAATGGAGGAGGTCCGCCAGAACATGGAAGCAGCTGCAGGCATTGTGGAGGCGCATCCTGGAATAGGGCTCTACCCCAGGTATGCGGGGCTACTTTATACCATCACAGACCTCCAGATGGACCCCCGCAGGGAGATCTGCTGTCACGAGCACCCAGGGGGAAGCAGACGAGAAGACATCCCCAGGAGCAGGCACTCTCCACTGATGATGAATAATCAAGGCAATTCATCTGATGATGAATTGCCTTGATTAATTCCCGGTGGGGGGGCCTCGGCTGCAGCCATATAGTTCAGCTGAGCTCTCTCCCTTTGCTGCTGCTGAGTTAAATTCTTCCTCTTCTCCTGTCTGTCCTGCTGGGTTTGAGTTTCTGTTGGTCCTGGGCGGCAGCCACCAGACTACAGAGGAGCCTGTTGCTCTGGAGAATTCAGCTCCTAACCTGCAGCCGCACCATGGACGGGAGGAGATCCTGAGCCGACTGATGAGCGTCCCCTGGATCTGAATGCTCAGGAATCTGCACCGTCTGGCACCGCGGGTTCTGCTCCCCTTTCTTCTGAGGTGGCTGAGTCGGATCTGGACGTCCACATGGAGAGAACTGAGGCGCCCCAGCCTGGATTGCCGGAGTCCTGGACAGTGGTGGAGCAAGAGCTAAGGCAAGTGCTCTTTCTTGTTTTCACATTTTCAGTTCTAGAGAGATTTGGGGCCACTGTGGGTGCATCCCGAGAAGTTTCCCTTGAATGGCCACCCTTTGCTGGAGGATGTCGCCTCCTAGTTCTCGTGGCTCATTGGCCTTGGGATGCTGGGAGGCCGCCTGACGGGCTGCTCCTCCTGTTTCGTTGGTTCTGGGGTTTGGGAAGGCCACTTGACGTGTCCCAGCACAGATGCCGGTGGTCTTGGGACTTAGGAAGACCGCCTAAACTGCTCCTGCTGCTCCGTTGGTTCTGGGGCACGGGGAGGCCACCCGACGTGTTCCAACACAGATGCCGGTGGTCATGGGACTCGGGGAGACTGCCTGAACTGCTCCGCCCACTGATTGGTCGGGCTTAGAGTCCCGTGTGGCCACCTGGTAGACAGAGTGTGGTTCATGAGTGTTTTCTTTTGGTTTTCTTTTTGTTTTTTGCTCTGTTTATGGTCCCTCCGTGCCTGGGTTCCCCCTCCTTCCCTCCCAGGGTGGGTTGTTTCTATGTGTGTGGGAGGTTTTGCTTGCCTCTCTCTGTGATGTTACCCTTGGGTGTCTGGACTCCACTCGAGGTGGGGGCTCTGTCATGATCCTGGGGCACGGGTTTGAGCCGTGCCCAGTTTTTTTGGCCAGTGAGCATTTTTCTGTCTGTTTATTGTTAGCTATAAGATTATTATTATGGTTTTGAGTTTTGTTGTGTTTGCATTTATATGTTTCCGGTTTGTTTATTTTGACAGTGCTGGGCAGCTTCCGGCTGTCAGTTCCTTCGAGGCTGCACAGCTGCTGTCCATTCTGTTACTCATGAATTACACCTGTCTCTGATGATGTGTTGGGTATTTAAGGGACACGACAACCCCTGCCCATTGTTGTGTCCGTCTCCATCTTCATCCTCATCTTTATCCTCCATGTTTACTTCTGACAGTGAGCCCCACTCTCCTCCAGCGTCTGTATTTATGTTTCCTTATTATTGCATTGCACTTTCATTTGTTGTGTTTGTTTGAAACGTTCTTGTTTGTGCTTTCAGTTAATAAATGTGCCAACGTACAGCGGGCGTTTGGTGTCCTATTTTGCGCCCGTGAAATGGACACATTATGACAGCCTAATTGGTTAATGTTATAACCAGTCAGGCTAAGCAGGAATACTGACGTCACTAGAAATACTCTGTTCAAATCTGCTTTTTGGGGAGGTGGGGTTGTGGAGCTTAAGCAGACATTCACACAAAAAAAACACATACTTGAGAGTTTGGAATGATTTTGCTCTTGAAAATCACAAGAAACATGTTAACAACAGAAAACTTCACTTTAAACTCAAAGACATTATAACTTTTTATGTCCAAATACATTTTTTCTTAAATAGCCAAATGAATGCAGCCATTCAGAGGAACATTAAAGCAGTAAAACTGCTATGGTTCTGCCTTTGGCAGATGTAGGTGGATTGAATGGACCCAGGGCGCAGGCAGGATGTCGGTGCAAAGATTGTTTATTAACAAAAAACTCAGAGGAACAAAATAAAGGAGCAGCACGGGGCCTGGGAATAACTCAGAAATATATACAACAAACTCAGGGAGATAACTCAGAGCCATACGAGGAGCACGAGAGAGGAAACGACACAATGACCCAACACAGAGCATAGTCACAGACTAGCATATATAGGGTAATTGATAATTAGGGGAACATCGAACAGCTGGGATGACAGTCCGGGGCTAAACAGGAGCACACATGAGGGAAGGTGTCTACAGGTATGGAAAACATGAGGAACTGGAAACAATAGGTAAACCAATGTACATACAAGACCCAGAATAATGACAATAGAGATAAATGGGGGATGAGCACAGTGGACAAATGGGGATGACACATTACTACAGACCAGGGAACACAAAGGACAGTCAGTAGGAATAATAATAATAATAATAATAATGATAATCACCAAGAACTAAACACAGCTGACAGTAAATGCAAATAATGATAAGGGAACACACAAAGATATCAAAATAACTTAAAGTGGCCCATGCCCAGACCATGACAAAAATAATGAAAAGCTATGGGCACACATCCAAAAATGAATTTTCACTTAATAAGTAAAATCAAATAGCTTGAGATGCTGTTCAGTAAATGAGACGATTTAAGTGCCTGTGGGGTTCAGAGATACACAGTTGCCTGTTTTGATTTGCCTGGATTACTGAGCTTATGAAAGCTTTGCACTGAAACAGTACACTTGCCCACATGGCCATTATTCCTCAGTTGAAAAAAATAACAACTTTATCTCCTGTGCACTTCTTTTTTTTAAAAAATGCAGTGCCACGCTGGTAGCATACTTTAATAGGAACTTATAAAATAAAGTCACTGAGTCGAGCAGCTCCCACATGCTCATAAAAAAAGTCCTGTAGATATAGAGAGCAATTGACTTTTACCCGCCTTCTCTTAGGAAACAGGGAGGATAGGGATGGCTCTCCACAAATATCACCTCCCTTCTAATATCCCTGCTTTACTGTGCACTTCTGCAAAAGAGACGCAGGACTGAACCAGAGAAACTTTAAGCAGTTTGCAGTTTTGGATGAACTCCAGGAACTTATTTGTCCACAGATTGAAAGAGATAACATTAGGATTGCACTGCACCAACCAGCCTCTCATTTAAATCTTCTTTCTTGTGATTTAGTGTGTGTGTGTGTGTGTGTGTGGGGGGGGTTCTTTTCTAAGTTGAATGTCAGTTTTTATATAAATTATGGATTTTCTTTTTTTTTTTTTAGGATGCAGAGACACGTTATGAGGATCAGATGAGTAAGCTAGTGCTGGAAAAACGGGAGCTGGAGTGGGAAAAGGTACATCAGTATGCCTCAGTTATGCAAAACATTTGATAATTGATTTAAATAAGAGCATGATTTTATTTAAAGGTCAAAGGTTTGTGCAAAGGGGTGTCTTTGTGAGTTTTATCCTTCAAAAAATACACCCATGGGTCACATGTACACCATTAAAATATGAAAATGCTGACTTCCCAAAGAAGTGCACACTGTTTTTATTTAAGTTATTCAATAAACAAGTGCATTACATTTCCTGGTTTCTTATTGTGTCATAAACAAACAAGCCCTGCTTTAAGTTCTCAAAGTTAGGAAAACTGGTGAAAACGTTTTAGCCTTTTTTTTTTAAAGCCTTTTCATTACCTCCGCCAAGGAGGTTATGTTTTTACCGGGGTTTGTTTGTCTGTTTGTCTGTCTGTCTGTTACCAACATAACTCAAAAAGTTATGAATGCATTTTGACGAAATTTTCAGGACAAGTCCCAAATGGGACAAGGAAGAAATGATTAGATTTTGGGAGTGATCCGGATCATCATCTGGATCCAGGAATTTTTTAAAGGATTCTTTGTCATTGCGAGATAGGGCCATTTTTAGCATATGTGTATATAACTCCACAATAAATGGTCAGGACGCTTGCCAAAAAAATACAGGATAAGATCCCAATAGGTTCTAGGAAATATCAAACACTGATCCGGATCCTGCAAAAAATCTGGATACTGTGATCCAGAACAGGAAATAATAGGGGATCTTTGGAATTTTCATCACTGTAAGGTAACAAATTCAGATATAAACATACAACAAACACCAAAATATAGCCAAGACACTGAGGAATCAGTAGTGTGCCAATGGATTTGTTGTATCTTCAAAAGCTATGGAGCTATAGCCACAAGAAAACCGCCATTGCCGAAAAAGTGCTTTTTGTCAATAACTACTGAACTAATACAGATATCAATGTCAGTCCAATTGCTAAAGGTATGTTTTGATGGTCAAGGAATCTGAAAATATAGATACAATAAATGTAGCACTATTATATTTGGGGAAAATCCCAATATTGGGGGAACTGAGGTACTTGGCGGAGGTCTGCGCTCTCCGAGTGCTTTTCTAGTTATAATAAGTTATAGGAGATTATTAAGAAATTAGATTTATTTTTATCTGACAAAATGAAATTGAACCTCTAGTCTCACTGTATACATATTGCACTCTGAGGGGCTTTCCTCTATACTGTACATTTTATTATTTATTATTCATCTGTTGTTAAATAAAAATAAAAATGGAGGATGTTAAGATATAACATCATATCCTCAAGGTACAGTGAGGATAACTTTGTCTTTCTCTTTGTTATCAGAATAACATTGTTAACAGTCCAGAGGTTAGTGTGTGAATAGCAGCATTACAATAACATGACTAAAATTTAGAATGATCATTAAAATATATGCAGTATGCACATTATTTTTAACTCTTCAACACCTACCTTGTGAACACAACAACTAGAGAAAGAAATGATACGGGCTTTTCAAATTGATACCATAGCTGTAGCTATGAAAAATCTTGGACAAGTTCGAATTTGGGTCACCTTTGACTTTGAGGTCAGAGGTCAATTTTCTCTAAATCTTGTAAACACAATAACTACCCTTTTCTTTTTAATCAACATCTTTTTATTAAAGAATTATCAATTTAACAGAAGGTCCCCTTGCAGGGGATATAGGTACATAGTTTATACAATATACAGTGGGGTAAAAAAGTATTTAGTCAGCCACCAATTGTGCAAGTTCTCCCACTTAAAAGATGCGCGAGGTCTCCAATTTTCATCATAGGTATACCTCAACTATGAGAGACAAAATGAGAAAAAAAAAATCCAGAAAATCACATTGTCTGATTTTTAAAGAATTTATTTGCAAATTATGGTGGAAAATAAGTATTTGGTCAATAACAAAAGTTCATCTCAATACTTTGTTATATACCCTTTGTTGGCAATGACAGAGGTCAAATGTTTTCTGTAAGTTTTCACAAGGTTTTCACACACTGTTGCTGGTATTTTGGCCCATTCCTCCATGCAGATCTCCTCAAGAGCAGTGATGTTTTGAGGCTGTCGCTGGGCAACACGGACTTTCAACTCCTTCCAAAGATTTTTTATGGGGCTGAGATCTGGAGATTGGCTAGGCCACTCCAGGACCTTGAAATGCTTCTTACAAAGCCACTCCTTCGTTGCCCGGGCGGTGTGTTTGGGATCATTGTCATGCTGAAAGACCCAGCCACGTTTCATCTTCAATGCCCTTGCTGATGGAAGGAGGTTTTCACTCAAAAGCTCACGACACATGGCCCCATTCATTCTTTGCTTTACAGGGATCAGTCGTCCTGGTCCCTTTGAAGAAAAACAGCCCCAAAGCATGATGTTTCCACCCCCATGCTTCACAGTAGGTATGGTGTTCTTTCTCCTCCAAACACGACAAGTTGAGTTTTTACCAGAAAGTTCTATTTTGGTTTCATCTGACCATATGACATTCTCCCAATCCTCTTCTGGATCATCCAAATGCTCTCTAGCAAACTTCAGACGGGCCTGAACATGTACTGGCTTAAGCAGGGGGACACATCTGGCACTGCAGGATTTGAGTTCCTGGCGGGGTAGTGTGTTACTGATGGTAGCCTTTGTTACTTTGGTCCCAGCTCTCTGCAGGTCATTCACTAGGTCCCCCCGTGTGATTCTGGGATTTTTGCTCACCATTCTCGTGATAATTTTGACCCCACGGGGTGAGAGCTTGCGTGGAGCCCCAGATCGAGGGAGATTATCAGTGGTCTTGTATGTCTTCCATTTTCTAATAATTGCTCCCACAGTTGATTTCTTCACACCAAGCTGCTTACCTATTGCAGATTCAGTCTTCCCAGCCTGGTGCAGGTCTACAATTTTGTTTCTGGTGTCCTTTGACAGCTCTTTGGTCTTGGCCATAGTGGAATTTGGAGTCTGACTGTTTGAGGTTGTGGACAGGTGTCTTTTATACTGATAACGAGTTCCAACAGGTGCCATTAATACAGGTAACGAGTGGAGGACAGAGGAGCCTCTTGAAGAAGAAGTTACAGGTCTGTGAGAGCCAGAAATCTTGCTTGTTTGTAGGTGACCAAATACTTATTTTCCACCATAATTTGCAAATAAATTCTTTAAAAATCAGACAATGTGATTTTCTGGATTTTTTTTTCTCATTTTGTCTCTCATAGTTGAGGTATACCTATGATGAAAATTGGAGACCTCTCTCATCTTTTAAGTGGGAGAACTTGCACAATTGGTGGCTGACTAAATACTTTTTTGCCCCACTGTACGTATATAGAACAAGAAACATATAACCCCTCCCACCTCTGGGTTAGTGTATGGTGTTAACTAAGTTCCAGGACACAAGTGTCCATACAGAGCCTGTCTTCATGGAGTCAGATGCTATATCAGGTGTCTGCTGTGAAGTTGGAATGCGCATCGTGCTGCAACGTTGGGGTGTTATGGAAATATGTCATAAAGGATCCCCATGTTTTATGGAATTTCCCCTCTGAACCGGACATAAAGAATATGTATCATCTCAAGTTTGATTCAAGACATAGGAGCAGATTTACTAATGTGATGCACCATTGCAAAACCCTTTTTTGGAGTTAAAAACCTACTGTTGAGATTCACTAAAGGGCGCAGGGCAAAATTAGCGGTGGAAAGGCGTGGACTATGTTAATTTTGCACCTTGCCTCATCTGCACCTGACATGATAGTGATTTTTGGTCCCCAGACACCGGCGAGAACAGATGGCGCATGACCGAAGAGACAGAAGCTTCTCTCTGGCTACGGTCACACTGCAGGACTTGATGCTCAACTCCGATTTTTTGCTGAGATCAGATTTTTTTGTGTGGGCATTCACATTACAACTTAAATGCGACCCCCATCAGACTCCAATATGAACAATCTACAGCTATGAAGTGACCCTCATGCGCAGAAGAAAACGTAACGTTAGACACAGCGTTGTAGAACAATTGAGGAAGGGGGGGCAGCACTTCTTAACCCTAATGCAGTGCAGCAAAATAAAATGTTAAAATCATAAATATGAGACCAGCTTCCTTCCTCTACAGGCCAGATGACCGCTGTGATCAGCTCTGCTTTAACAGAACTGATCATCTCTGACAGCCCCCTTTAAAATGAGTAAATGTGCCGTTACTGTGTGCCTGTAATGTCTGACAATTTCAGCCCTGAACTCCCCCCCCCCCACCGGAAATTTTGATTGATTAAAAAAAGAGCACAAATCAGCTGTGTCTGCCATGCTGGCTGCATCCTCCACCGCAGAATTGTAGTGTCTGTCTCACTTCAATGAGGAAAATGTCATGAGCTTGGGTTTGATGTTCCAAACCCAGTTCTGTGCTATTTTGCCCCTTTGTGCTGTTTATTTTCCGTCAGGCACTGTCTGGGAGCCTCTTGGGTCCTTTTGCTCCCTGGCAGCTCAGCCACACCTCCTCCTCTTGTCAGTGGGATCAGCTGTGTCTCATTACTGTGTTTACTTTTCTGTTCCCACGCGCACACACACATTGACATGCACTCCCCTGCACACATACACACACACGCTTCCATTCATCTTCACTCACATGCTCAGACATTCACTCAAGCAAACCTGTTTCCACTCAGTCCAGTCCATGCACTTTCACTGATTCACACTCCCTCTTTCACACCTGCGATCTCTATCGTCATCAGTGGCAGCTCTCTTAAGGCCTGTGTCTGCTGGGAGAGATCGCTGGATCATTGTTGATTGTACCACTAACTTCACTGTGTATTCAGCCTGACTAATTAGTCTTCTGCTAACAATGCCTGATGGTTGCTCGTTGTCTGATGTTAGCGGCTGTTCCTACCTTCCTTCACTTCGGACAGCATGGTCTGCCTTGGACTGCTCCAGCCCGTAAGTTTAATATGTCTTTCTCTCCGTGCCGTTCAGCTGTTCTGCGGCACTAGGCATTCTCTCCCTCGGGCTGTCGAGCATCCTAAAGGCTTCCCTGTTCTCCCGGAGCCCTCCATGACTGTTTAACTCATCCCTCTGTTTGCTGTTCTTAACTGTAGCTGGACTGAACTTATTTTTGTTCAGTAAGTTGCACTCAACACTCTCTGCATGTGGGTTTTGCTTCTCCTTTCCTCCATGCGCTGCGTAAAAGCGTACGGGGACGTAACAGAAAAAGTTGGATGAAATGTGATATGACCGTTCAGACGGAGGTCGCTTTGAAAGACATTAGATATGTATCTGAATTAGGACCACATATGAAAGTGGCCTGGGTCTGGTGTGAAAAAAATCGGATTTGTGTTGTTCAGACTGTCATTAAAAAATCAGATATGGGTCACATTTGTGCAAAAACAAAAAGAATATATATTATATATTTGGTATTTACTTGTATCTATCCTTCAGTCTTTATTTGCCGTCATTTTAGTTCTTGCTTTATATTTGTACATTTGTGTTCTCTCTCTCTCTCTGGGGTTGCAGCTGTCAGTGGCACTTCCCGGTTTTGCTCTGTAGTGGACGGTGCTTCTGTCAAGCTGTCAGGCCTGTCTCCTCTCCTCTCATGACCCCCAGCTGATCTGTATTGTGTAATCATGGTCACCTCCTGCCCACTCACGTGATCCACACCTGGTATCATTTGTTTTGATTGATCTCCTGCCTTATTTAAGACTGGTTTTTTTCATTCACTCCTTGTCAGAGTGTCATTCCACATCTGCCCACTCCCGTCAGGACTCTCTCCCTGTCCTGACATGTATTCCTGTGCTTATTCCGTCGACTACTTATTGTAAGTTTATTTTTGTGCACTTTATGGACCTTATGTTGCCGTTAATAAATACCACAAACTACAGTTCAGCGCCTGGGTCTTTCTCTCTGGCCTGAAGGGGCGAACCATGACAGTAGACTCCGACCAATTTGAGACACAACTGCTGTATTTTGTGGTTTTTTTGTTTCTACTCACCTGTTTTCAGCATGATACCCGGCTACACCTCTTCTATGGGCGGGCGAGATTACCCGATGAGTCTGGGATGGGAGGTCTGCAAAACATTGATGGAGATGAACAATTTTGTCTCCAATGCCTGCAGGGCTTCTAGGCCCAAAGACGCCGTGTGGTACCTGGGTCTGGCAGAGGCAGTTGCTCGCCGGTGCCCTCAGCTCACGGAGCATGCTGAGGGGGTGGAGAGGATTTTGCTGGTGGCGACTTTGCAACATGAGAACAGTGGGATGGTGAGGAATTCCCCGAAGAAGCCTTGGTCAGCACCGAAGAGGAGGTGTCCCCGAGCCTCTATATTATCAGCTCCTCACCAGTCTCCAGCACCAGTTCCTGCTCCCGCTCTACCTGCTCTGGGATGCCGCTGTCCAGTGAAATCCCACCAGAGGAACGCCACCACCTCTCAGTCAGCAGTTTTTTTCTACGCCGAGACAGGCAATCCTCGCAGCAGTTCCTTCTTCCTGTTCTCCTTCGCCGGCTCTCCTATCAGCCTCCTCTTCCTCCTTTGCTGCTGCAACTCCCGTCTCCTCGATGTTCCCTTCCAATGTTGAGGGTCTGGACATTTCCCTTCCGGCTTTGCCCATCTGCAGGGGCAGCTCCTCTACGTTCCTCTGAGGGGCCCTCAACCACTGAAGTCTCGGAGAGGCCTAATTCTCAACCAGCTGCAGCAGAAGACATCATGCCCCGGGAACTCTGGCAAGTGTTTTTTCACTCTCAATCACCAAAACATGAATTACCTTGCCTGATTCCTGGTGGTGAGGCTCAGACTATGCAGTCCTCTGAGTCCTCACTGCCTGCTGCAGCTATAAACTGTTCATCTGTGCTCTCCTTGTCTCCTCTTTTTCCCCTTGAGTGTCTGCCGGCCACAGGATTGAGCTGCTGGACAATGGAGTGACCTGTGACCCTGGAGGACTTGGTTCCTGACCCACAGCCATGGTCCGGACGAAGGGAGAGCACAGTCACCGAGCTAAAGCCTGTGGCAATGAGGGAGCGGCCCCTGGCTTCAGCAGTGCAGGATCTGGCGCCAGCATGGAGCCGACCTCCTGTTGCCACGCCGGGCGAGCCACCTGTGTGGGTCACTTCGTTGGGGGGGTCCCAGGACTGCATTAACCACCATGTCTTCTGCAGGGGCCGCCGCAGCAGAGCTGAAGTTGGACCTCCAGAGGGCCGGACCCAAGACATCGGCACATGGCTCGATGGAGTCCTGGATGGCAGTGAAGTTTGAGCTCAGGCAAGTGCTCTCCTTTCTTTTCACTGTTTCTATTTTGGAGAGCTCTTGTCTGGCTCTTGGTGGGGAGGGCCAAGTGCAGCCATCAGCTGCACCTGAGATCACCTTGCCAGACTTTACAGCCGCCGGTGACCCTGACCTTGTTTCTTTGTCCCTCCTGTTGGAGCCTTTCCACAGGGTCACCAAGGATCGTTCAACTTTGTCAGAGGTCTCCGTGGGTCTAGCCTGACCGCCTGAGATCTCCGTTGGTCCATCTCCTCCAGCTGAGGTCGTTGCGGGTGCTCCGTCCCAGCCCGGGACCGCCGTTGGGCTGCTTCCCCTTCAGCTGACGTCTTTGTGGGTGCTCCATCCCAGCCTGGGACCTCCGTAGGTGCTGCCCCCCCTCCAGTTGAGGTCGTCGCGGGTGCTCCGTCCCAGCCCGGGACCTCCGTGGGTGCAACTCCTCCTCACTCCGGGTCTCCGTGGGTGTTGTGTCCCAGTCAGGGGCTGTCGTGGATGCTGCGTCCCAGCCTCAGACCAGCATGGGTGCTGCGCCCCAGCTTGGATCTACCGTGGGTGTCACGCTCCAGCCTGGGGTCCACCGTGGGTGCAGCTCTGTCCCAGTCCGGGATCACCATGGGTGCAGCTGCGCTCCCTTCTGGAGCCACCGCGGGTGCAGTCTTCCTCCACTCTGGAGCCACCACTGGTGCAGCTTTGCTCCAGCCCGGAGCCGCCTAGGGTGCTGCAGGCCAGTCCGAAGGCATCATAGTTCCCTCTCACTTGCCTGACGCTGTCATGGTTCCCTCTCCTCTGCCTGACGCCGTGGTGGTTCCCCCCTCCTCTACCCGACGTTGTTGTGGGTCCCCGTTCCCTTCCGTCCTCCTTAGTTTCCCCTACTCCTCCATCCTCCTCATCACAGCTTCTTCCTGTTGGGTGGCCACCTCCTGGACCACCCCTTCTGTTCGGGTGGTTAACAAACTATGGAAGACCACCTGACAGACTGCGTCACTGAGACAGGTGGTCCGAGTTCTCCAGGAGGCCGCCTGCCTCCTTCCGTCGTGCCATCCGCCGGGCCTGGAACTCTGGCCGCCCGCCTGAACTGTCCAGCTTTCCGGTCCGGGGGTTTAGGCAGTTTGGTTTTTGCCTGGTGTGGGTCCTGAGCGGGTTTCCTTGTTTCTTTTTTGTTCCCTCCTAGCCTGTTCCCCCCCACTGCCTTCCTGGGGTGGTTTATTGTTCTACTCCTTTTTTTTGGGGGGGAGGGGTCCTTTTTCTGTTTTGATGTTACCCTGGGTGTTTGGAATCCACCCCTTGAGAGGGGGGCTCTGTCATGACCTGAGCACGGTGGGTTCCGCCATGTTCAGTCTCATGGTCCTTTTCCTTATTTGCATATTTGTTGTATTTTTGAGTCTTAGTTTCCTGTCATTTTATCCTTGGTTGGTTTTGATATATCTTAATAATAATAATAATAATAATAATAATAATAATAATAATGTTTATTTATAGAGCACTTTTCACAGACAGAGTCACAAAGTGCTTAACATGGTAAAAAACAAAATAAAAACACAGGCACATAAAACAGTAAAAAAAAACAAACAAAACAAACAAAGTAGACAGTAAAAGCACATAAAAATACAATCAACACATAGTTAATTAAAAAGCCAGGCTAAAAAGGTGGGTCTTTAGTTGCTTCTTAAAAACATCAGTGGAAGGTGCAGATCTAAGTTCAAAAGGTAAAGAGTTCCACAGTCTGGGAGCAACAGCAGCAAAGGCTCTATTGCCTTTGGTTCTGAGCCTAATGCTAGGGACTACCAATAGATTCTGATAAGAAGACCTGAGAGACCTGCTGGGCTGGTGTAGATAGAGCAGGTCACTAATATAAAAAGGCGCCTCTTCATGAATGGCTTTGTAAGTAAGAACAAGAACTTTAAAATCAACTCTATAACTTACAGTAAGCCAATGCAAGGAGGCCAAAACAGGAGTGATATGACAGAATCTACTGGACCTAGTTAGTAATTTTGCAGCAGAGTTCTGGACTAACTGTAGGCGGTGTAAAGAGGATTTGCTAAGACATGTGAAAAGAGCATTACAGTAGTCCAAACGTGAAGAAACAAAGGCATGAATAATGATTTCTAACTGACTGTAGGAAACCAATGACCTAATTTTGGATATATTCCTAAGGTGAAAAAAACAACTCCGGGTCAGAGATTTGACATGCTGATCAAAACTCATTGATTGATCGAAAATGACACCAAGATTTTTTAGATTAGACCGTACATTAGAGCTTAATGAACCAATGCTATTAACCATCTTAGGAATTAGATTATCAGATGCTGCAATAAGGACTTCAGTTTTATCAGCATTAAGTTGCAAAAAGTTACTAGACATCCAGTCCTTAATTGCAGACAGACAATCATGAATAATTTTTAAATTGTCAACATGGTCAGGTTTAAAAGAGAAAAAGTAGCTGTAAATCGTCAGCGTAGCAGTGATAAGACAAACCTTTAAATTTGCTGATGATAGAACCAAGTGGCAGCATATACAGTATAGGGCAAATAAAAGTGGACCCAGAATAGAACCCTGAGGCACCCCACAGGTTAAAGGACCAGAGTCAGATGAATAAGAGCCAACAGCCACAGAAGAATTCCTACCAGAAAGGTAGGAGAAAAACCAATCCAGAGCTTTTCCAGAAATACCTACCCAATCTCTAAGCCTTTGTAACAAAATACAATGATCAATAGTATCAAATGCTGCAGTAAGATCTAATAACACTAAAACAGAGCATTTGCCAGAGTCTGATGACATTAAAATATCATTCGACACCCTAAGAAGAGCGGTCTCTGTCGAGTGTTTCTGACGAAAACCTGACTGAAATTTGTCGAAAATATTGTGTTCAATCAGAAAGTCAGTGAGCTGCTTGGCAACAACTTTTTCTAAAAGCATAGAAATAAAAGGAAGCTTAGAAATTGGCCTGAAGTTTTTAAAATCAGATGGATCAAGGTTAGGTTTTTTTTAAAAGGAACTCCGATTATATTGGCATGTTAGCTGTATATGCTTTATTTTTATGTTAGTAACATAACTATAATATAATTTTTTTGAAAATAATTCCCAGTTTTATATATTTTAAAAAAACTTTATTACGATGTAAATCGCCATTTTTGTTTACGTCGCAATGCATTCTGGGTAGTGACGTAGAATGGTTGCAGCCGTTTTTTCTGTCTTATACAAGCCAAGAGGCGAAGCTACTAACTACTGCCATTTGTCAGTGAAAATTCCACATTGCGCGGCTTTTGGATTTAATTTCCAATCAAAGGGAAATAAAGAGAGCGGGGTAAGCCTCCATAGCTTTCCTAAAAAGGGAAAGTTGAGGAAAAAGCGGGGCGGCAGCGGCTCAGCAGGTAGAGCAGGTCGTCTAATAACCCGATGGTTGGCGGTTTGCATCACGCTCTCCCCAGATATCCTGCCGTTGTGTCCCTGGGCAAGACACTTCACCTGCATTGCCTCCAGTGCCCATAACACTGGGTATGAATGTGTAAAAATGTTTAAATGCTCGGTGGTGGCCGGAGAGGCTGTTGGCGTGGATTGGCAGCCACATTTCCGTCACTCTGTCTGTGATCACGCACTATAGCGCATGCCTGATAAAACTGACATATGTATTAATCACGCTATGATAAAGCACAATATCGCTCAAAGCGCGCGCATGAGACATGTCTGTGATCGCACGCTTGTGTTGACCGTTCCTGCCTTTCGTCTCCTAACCGTGGTTTTGGGACGCAGGGGAGATGTATCTTCCTCCGCGGTCAATTCCCGAGTAAACCTCACTCTTGTGGTACACAGAAGCACAGGCCGTTTTGCTGAAGCGTTGGGGCTTTATTTATATACCGCACTGTTGTCAGCAACAAATTCTACCTGCTCCGGTCGACTTGCTCTTTCTACTCATCCGCACCAAATCACACACACCTTTCGGAGGGGGGGGGGGCGCCTCTGCTGCGCAAACGCTCCCACTCACTCAAGTCCACGCACCGAGCTGCCCCATCCAAACACACGCACCAGACACATCCCACAACACTTGATAGAGCTGACATATGTATTAATCACGCTATGATATCGCTCAAAGCGCGCGCTTGGCTTGACATGTCGAAGATCTGGCTGGCAACAGTCAGAAAAAAAAAAAAAGTCTGGAACGACTGTGGAGCACTGCTTATGGACATTCAACCCGCAGTCTGAGAAAGCAACAGAGAAATTGCTTTATGTTGCTCAGAGTCCATGTTTATTAGTTCAGTGCCCATCATGCTTGTAGACAATTTTTTGTGTTTGAGCATTCTATTGTAAGTAAATCAACAATATATAAGTTTCACTCCGCTCCGCGAGTGTCTCTCCACTTTGTGTCTCAAGCGTGCGCTCGAGGAAGCATTATTTTAAGGTGAAACTTATATATTGTTGATTTACTTACAATAGAATGCTCAAACACATACAATGCTCAAACACACTAGGATGTCCTAGTTGTCTCTTGGTCTGTTATGTATTCATGTCCTTATTATTATTATTATTATTATTATGTCAGTATCTTTAGATATCCTTTTCCATGTAGTTTCTAGTGTTTATATTTTGTTTGTGTGTGACGTGAGTTCCCTACCTCCTCTTCCTCCAGACAGCCCCTCCTTGTTTTCATCTTGTATGTGTACTCAGTGTTCCTTGCTCAGTAATTAGGTCAACCTTCCCGCTCATGTGATCCACACCTGAGGGCACTTGTTATGATTGATTGCCTGCCTTATTAAAAACTGCCTTTTCTGTCTACTCCCTGTCAGTGCCTCATTGTTGCATCCACTAAACCCCGTCGGAACCCCTTCCCTGTTTCGGCGTGCTTTTCTGTGTTTTTCATCTCACCGTTCTCCAGTTCTCTTCAGTAGTAAGTTTATTTTTGTGCACTTTATGGACATTGCGTTTTTCTTTAATAAATACCACAAACTGCAGTTCAGCGCCTGGGTTTCCCTTTCTGCCCCAAAGGGGCCAATTTAGATTCAAAGGCTTTATTATCATGTGCACAGTTAAGAAATGCTACATTTCCTGCAATGAAATTCTTACTTTGCTCTCTGAACGAATGCCAAGTTAAAGGTACAGAAACAACAATTCTAATAGGTCATGACACACTATCACAGTAACTCAATCCTAGCTGTCGTTGTCTGTTTGAAACCTTGGTCACTCTTACACAGACTGGCTATTTTATCTGTTTTTATTTATTTTACCTACTCCGTTTTAAATTTTTATCTTTTTTATTGATATTAACTTTCTTATCTAGTGATATTAGCTTTTTAAACTGGAGCTGGAATTTTGTTGATTGGCTATATTGATCATACAGCTCCCAACAGCTGGACCGTTTATGTTTTTAGTCAAAAATGGACATGACAGTGCCTAGGGATGATAAAATTCTCCTACAGAAAGCACAGAAGAAAATTGCTGACCTGGAGGAGGATATCCGACGACTCTCGGATGTACTGCAGCAGAAAAACATGCTCCTCTCCAACTTCAGCTTACGTCTTCCTCTGCTGTCACAGACGATGAGTCTTTTAGCGGCCCAGGAGTTCAAAAAATGACCTTGAGTGACTCAGCCCTCCGAGACACAGTTGCCTGGGACCCCTCTGCCTGTCCACGGCCCTCGTCCTGCTCAGCGTTGAATCAGATGGCCTGGTCTGAGGTGATGGTCTGGGGCAGGAAAAGGGCCTCAGATGTGTCAACCACCAGACCTCCTCTGCCCATCTTCAACCGCTATGAGGCTCTGGCAATGGCTGATAATCCACCTTCCACAATGCTCCAGCTTCACCAGTTCCAGTTTGTCCAGGCTCCGCTCGACGTGCAGCCCCCGCTGACGTCACACCCGTCTCTTCACTGGAAGACCTGGCTGCCTTTCCTCCGCTGAGGACTGACAACAGTGGGACGGCTGGCGTGGCCCCAGCTGAGCCACAGTGGCTCCGGCCCCGTTCTGGAGAGTCCTGTCCCCAACGTATGATCCTGAGGGAGGCTGTTCGCTGGCACTCCGGGAAGCCACACTGCACGGAGCAGTTGGGGAATCCCTCCTCCAGTTCTTCGCTGCCCTGCTCGTCGGCTGGTGAGGTAAGGGGCACCACCTGCCCCAACGACGGGACCCCCTCCCTCACACAATCAGTGGCCTGCAGTCTGTTTACGTCACATTTCCAGCTCGCTTTAGCGCGGCTGTACCCTGCCCTAGAATAAGTACTAAGGAAAAGCCTACAAACTGGGTAGAGTCGAGTAGAGTAGGGCTGAGTGGGTACTAGTGGAAAAGGGGCTAAAGTCACCTGCAGGTATCAGGTAGTGGGGGCCCAGATCAGGAAGGCGGGAGAAGAAACTGTTGAAAAAACTTGCATCATCTATGTTAGGGGCATTTATATTGGCCAAGACTGTCAGGAACTGAGCCGGCTTGGTTTCCCCCGGCTCGGTCCTGGCCGCTCTATGGGTACGTGCCACATTGTATGCATGTTAGTATGTATTTCTGTGTGCCTTGCCGTGCCCATAGTCACTGCCTTCTGGCCGGCATCGGGGAGGCAGCCTCTTAGGCTCACGCTGGAGTGAGCACTGTCTAACTGTCTGCCAGTTGGACCATGCCCCCTCTCTATTGCTACCAGCTGTTCCCACTCCCGTATGCCATCTTCCCGCTCCTCGCCCAGGTGTAACTAATTTGTGAAACCAGCAATGCGTGTTCTTAAGGAGCCTGTCTCCAGTCATGCATTGCTGGGTCATTGGACTTCATTGACGGTTCGCTTGGAGTCACGTCAAGCAAGGACTGTTTCCCTCGGGACTTATCCGGACTACTGGACCGCTCCAGCTCTGTGAGTAATTGCTGCGAGTGTGTTTCCCCGGTGCCTTCTCCCTGTAGACTGTTGAGCGTCCAGTAGGACACTGCTAGCTTCTGAGGAAACTGTAACTATATGTCTGTGTGTTGTATAAATAAATGTGTGTTTGGTGA
Organism: Pholidichthys leucotaenia; assembly: GCA_020510985.1. Classification (NCBI taxonomy): domain Eukaryota; kingdom Metazoa; phylum Chordata; class Actinopteri; order Cichliformes; family Pholidichthyidae; genus Pholidichthys; species Pholidichthys leucotaenia. The sequence goes on along the minus strand of CM035840.1, from coordinate 183,927,867 downwards.
GACCCGGCACGTAAATCCTAATCCGTTCTCCCCTCGGCATGCGCATTGGAGAAGCGCACTTGAGGCTTCATGACAGAATGACCCAGCCCAATTAAAGGACTTAGTGGGTACACCCACACATCCTTTTTTCCTTTCCTCCTTTCTGTATAATCTTTTGAGACTGAGCTGTGTTGGAGTTGGCCATGGATTTGGTGCCCCACAGCTATCCTTTGAGCTTGGGATGGGAGATTTGCAAAGCATTAATGGACATCAACGGGCTCATCGTGTTGGCCAGCGTTTATTCTACCTCGGAGGACATTCTCTGGTACGTAGGTCTGGTGGAAGCAGGGGTCCAGCGGTGCCCTCAGCTTGCTTGGCATGCTCAAGGAATGGAGAGGATTAGCCGGTTGGCAGCACTGCGGCGTGGGTGCAGTGAAGGGGTGAGGAAATCCCCTAGGAAGACCGAGCTCGCGCCGAGGGTCAAGTGCTCCCGGGGCTCCATTCCTCCTGCCTCCCGCCAGAGCGAGATGCCCGCTCCCATCCCGGCTCCTCCAGCTCCAGCACCCAGTCATCGACGTCATCCAAGGAGACACCGGGAGAAGCCCTCCTTGTCGGCAGCGATCCCTGTCGCTCCGAGGTCCACTGAACTCACCCCGGCCACTTCTACCTCCGTCGCCATGGAGACGGCTCCTCCACCAGTCTGCAGAGGGGCCCACGTCACCGCTGACACAGAGAGGGATGACTGCTACTATCTGCGGCTGCTAAAACCAACGACCGGGATGACAGGCAAGTATTTTATCTTTCTATTTCATCAAATAGTATTAAATCTTGTCTGTCTCCTAAGGGAGAGGCCCAGTTTAAGCAGTCCGCTGGGTCCTCTCCTCCAGCTGCAGATATCAGTTCACCTTTCCTCCTCTCCGTGTCTCCTCCCATTTTCCCTGAGGGCCTGTTGGCCCAAGGTCAGGGCCATCAGACGGTGGAGGAGCCAGTGGCCTCGGATGATCCATTCCCGGAACCAGCACGGAGAAGCTCCCCTGCAGCCACGCCGGAGGATTTCCCAGCATTGGAGCCGCTGCAGGAGGAGCATCGGACTGACACCACCATCTTGCTGGCTACAGCCGAGGACACCAAACACCAGGATGACAGGCAAGTGTGTTTTCAGTTAACTCAGTTGTCCCATAAAAACCCTTGTCTGTCTCCCGAGGGAGAGACCCAGCCTCAGCAGTCCGCTGGGTCCTGTCCTCCGGCTGCAGCGGTGAACTTATCCTCTACTCCCTCTGTGTCTCCTCCCTCTATTTCTGAGTGCCTGTCGGTCCAAGAACCGAGCCGCCAGACTGTGGAGGAGCCAGTGGTTCCGGATGATTCCTTCCCGGAGCCAGCATGGAGAGGACCCCTGCAACCACGCCGGAGGAATCCCCTGCGTTGGAGCTGCTGCAGGAGGTTAATAGGACTGCTGTCCCCATCTCGTCTGCTGTGGAGGCTTCTGCTGCGGACTGGGAGCCTGAGCTGGTCCTCCTGGAGGCCGGGCCCGAGTATTCATCACCAGGATCGACGGAGTCCTGGACTGTGGTGGAGCTCAAGCTCAGACAGGTACTCTCTCTGGTTTTTCTGATCACAGTGTTGGAGAGATCTTGTCTGGCTCTAGGTGGGGAGAGTCAGGAGCAGCGCACAGCTGCATCTGAACTTCCCTTGCCAGGCTCTGCCACTGCTGGCGACCCTAATGACCCTGTTTCTTTTCCCGCTCCTGAGCCATTTTCTAGGGTCGCCGGAGAAGAACAACCATCTCCAGGGGTCCTTGTGGAGCCGGTCTCACCGCCCGAAGATGTTGCACGTCCAGCTTCCCTGAGGTCTGAGGTCGTCGTGTGGTCTTCTCCGCAGGCCGCGCCGCTGTGGGTCCAGCAGGCTGGCTTCGGACCGTCATGGAAGCTGCGCTCCAGGATTAGCCCGACGTGGGTGCTGCACTCCTGCTTGGACCCATCATGGAAGCTACCCTCTGGCGTGGGTTCCACCGAGGGTGCAGCCTTGGCCCGGTCAGGGTCCACCGCGGGTGCTGCAGAGCCTCAGCCGGAGGTCACCGTGGATGCAGCTAGGCTCCCGCTGGAGTCCATCATGGGTGCAATGTAGCTGGCCTGGTCAGCGGCCACCATGGGCACAGTTAGGCTCCTGCTGGAGTCCATCGTGGGTGCAGTGGAGCCAGCCCGGTCGGGGGCCATTGTGGGTGCAGCGGAGCTGGCCCAGTTGTGGGCCACCGCGGGTGCCACGGCAGACCACCCTGAGGACGGCATGGAGGTTCCCTCTCCCCGGTCCGGTTGCCCACCAGTCAGCCTTCCGGTGGGCAGGCCACCTCCTGCTTCACCCCTTCCATCCTGGTGGCTGAGCAACGTTGGCCGGCCGCCAGAAGAATTGACTCCCCAGGTCTGGTGGCCCATGTTTTCCGGCAGGCCGCCGGATCCCGTCCACCGGACCTTCTGCTGGGCCTGGGACTCTGGGCAGCCTCCTGAACCCCAACGGCCGTGGACTTGGGGGGGTTAGTTGAGGTCCCTGGGTGGGATGTTTGTTCCCACCTTTCCTGTTCCCCCTACCTCCCACCCGAGTTTGTGTTGTTTGTTCCTATTGGGGGGGGGGGGTCTGGGATGTTACTTTGGGTGTCAGGGGATCAACCCCTTAAAAGGGGGGCTCTATCAGGAACTGAGCTGGCTTGGTTTCCCCCGGCTCGGTCTTGGCCGCTCTATGGGTACGTGCCACATTGTATGTATGTTAGTATGTATTTCTTTGTGCCTTGCCATGCCCATAACCACTGCCTACTGGCTGGCAGCGATGAGGCAGCCTCTTGTGCTCACGCTGGAGTGAGCGTTGTCTAGCTGTCTGCCGGTCGGACCACACCCCCTCTTTATTGCTACCAGCTGTTCCCACTCCTGTATGCCATCTTCCCACTCCTCGCCCAGGTGTAACTAATTTGTGAAACCAGCAATGTGTGTTCTTAAGGAGCCTGTCTCCAGTCATACATTGCTGGGTCACTGGACTTCATTGACGGTTCGCTTGGAGTCACGTCAAGCAAGGACTGTTTCCCTCAGGACTTATCCGGACTACTGGACCGCTCCAGCTCTGTGAGTAATTGCTGCGTGTGTTTTTCCCCGGTGCCTTCTCCCTGTAGACTGTTGAGCGTCCAGTAGGACACTGCTAGCTTCTGAGGAAACTGTAACTGTATGTCTGTGTGTTGTATAAATAAATGTGTGTTTGGTGAGACCCGGCACGTAAATCCTAATCCGTTCTCCCCTCGCCATGCACATTGGAGAAGCGCACTGGAGGGTTCATGACAAAGACAACAGTTGTATTGAATAACTTCCCTAGCACAATAATAAATCTGCCATTTTTGTCAGCTGTGATTTGGATTGGTTTGAAACTTACATGTTTAATTACTAAGATAGAGACCCCTCTTGCCTTCGCCATGAAGGTGGAGTGGAAATGCTACCCCATCCACCCAGTCAAAAGTCTAGCATTATCTGGAGAGCGCAGGTGAGTTTCCTGTAGGAAGGCAATGTCTATGCTAGACTGTTTGAGAGGAGTTAGTGCCTTTATCCTTTTGACTGGATGGCTTAACCCTTTGACATTGCAACTCATAATATTAAGGTGGCTGGACATTATGTTTTATGAAAGACAGCAGTAGGTAAAGAAGAGTAATGTTGCCACAGGGACTCCAGAGACAGCTCCAGTGACTGTGTGCAAACAGTAGATACAGTGATCAAACTGAGTATTGTTGATGTTGCAAAATTAACCCATCCCACATTCCTCCCTTGCAAAGCTCCCAGAGAATGTGGAAGCACAACCATGGCTATCCCTAAGAATACAGCCCAGATAGCAACTTTAAATGGCAGCAAGCTCTTCCTAAATCTACTCATCTAACCTTGTACTTCGTGTCTACGTTAGCAATTTGACCCCACAATGACAGAAGTGCCTCAATATAAAAGGGGAAAAAAGGGGGGGATATACAGCGGGGAAAATAAGTATTGAACACATCAACATTTTTCTCATTAAGCATACAGTGCTGTGAAAAAGTATTCGCCCGCTTCCTGATTACCTCCGTCAGGCCGAAGGCCAGGAGGAGGTTATGTTTTTGCCAGCGTTTGTCTGTCTGTTTGTCTGTTTGTTTGTTTGTCTGTCTGTTGGTTAGCAAGATAACTCAAAAAATTTGGGACGGATTTCGATGAAACTTTCAGGCGTTGTTGGAAATGGTACAAGGAAGAATTGATTAAATTTTGGGGATGATCCGGATCACCGTCTGGATACAGGAATTTTTTAAAGAATTCTTTAACATTGTCTGATACGGCCATTTCCAACATGTGCGCAGGCGCAATGGAGGGCGCTGGTCGTCCTGTCTGACGAACACAAACGGCGCGTTCTTCAAAGTTTTAGGCACAAAAGCACGCCGAAAACAGTGGTGGGCAGGGCCCGCCAGCGTGCCTGTGTTTGCGCTACGCTGCAAAAGCTCAGACGGGCAGCTGTCCGCCGCCGGATTATTTGGCAGAAATTCCCCGGGCAGCCATAGGGGCTGCGCAAAAACCAGCTCTCTGCCGGGGAAGCTTCCAAATTCTGTTTTGCCGCGGAGCGCAACCCCAATATAAAACCCACGGCAACCTGTCTACCCAATTTGCATCCGTCAGTGAAGCCCTGAGTGCTGCTTTCAGTGGAGGAGATGGACACAACAGCAACACTTCAGTTTATTACCTCCGCCAAGGAGGTAATGCTTTTACTACTGAACCACTAATCCTATCATTGTGAATCCAATTGCTAGTCATATGTTTTCATGGTCAAGGAATCTGAAAACGTACACACAAACACTGTATGGGGGGGAACTGTGGCACTTGGCAGAGGTCTGCGCTCTCCGAGTGCTTTTCTAGTTTCTTATGTTTTTGTGTATTTGTCACACTTCAGTGTTTCAGATCATCAAAGAAATTTTAATATCAGACAAAGATAACCTGAATAAATACAAAATGCAGTTTTCAAATGACGATTTCATTTATTAAAGGAAAAAGAAAACTATCCAAACCTACCTGGCCCTATGTGAAAAAGTAATTGCCACCCGTGTTACATCATGAATTAACTGTGATTAACCACATTTATTGGAAAGCAGAGTTCAATTTCAGTAGCTACATCCAAGCTTGATTACTGCCAGACTTGTTGAATCAATAAATCATTTAAATAGAACCTGTCTGACAACCTGAAGTAGGCTAAAAGATCTCAAAAAGCAACACATCTCACTGTTATCTAAAGAAATTCAAGGTCAGATGAGAAACAAAAACCCAGAACGTCTAAAGAACTGCAAGCATCACTTGCCTCAGTTTGGACACTGGTCCACGATGGAACAATGAGAGACTGGGCAAAAATGGCATCCATGGGAGAGTTCCAAGACAAAAACCACTGCTGGACAAAAAGAACACAAAGTCTTGTCTCACATTTGCCAGAAAACATCTAGATGATCCTCAAGACTTTGGGGAAAATATTCTGGGGACTGACGAGAGAAAAGCTGAACTTTTTGGAAGACATGTGTCCTGTTTTATCTGGCATAAAACTAACACAGAATTTCATAAAAAGAACATTGCATTAACAGTCAAACATGGTGGTGGTAGTGTCTTGGTCTGGGGCTGCTTTGCTGCTTCAGGACCTGGACAACTTGCCCTAATTGACAGAACCATGAATTCTGCTCCAAAAAATGCTGAAGGAGAATGTCCAGCCATCAGTTCATGAAACCCTCCAATGTGACTGAATTTAAATAATTCTGCACAGAAGAGTGTGTCAAAATTCTTCATCAGCGATGCAAAAGGCTCATTGCCAATTGTTGGCACCAATGGTGGCACAACCAGTTATTAGGTTTAGGGGGCAATTAGGGGGCAATTACTTTTTCCACATAGGGTCAGATAGGTTTGGATAGCTTTTTTCCCTTAATAAGCAAGAAATCAGCAAGGGGGCACATACTTTTTCACAGCACTGTATTTCTGATGGAGCCATTGACCTGAGATTTTCACCAGATATCAGTAACAACCCAAGTAATTCATACATGCAAAGAAATCAAGGCAACTGTATTCACAAAACAAGTCATATTTAATAAAGTGGAATGATGCAGGGAATATTGAACTCGCTTGGTGAAATTCATTTAATATTTAGTATAAAAACCTTTGTTGGCAATAACAGCTTCCACACACCTCCTGTATGGAGAAACTAGGCACAGGCATTGCTCAGGAGTGATGTTAGCTCATTCTTCCACACAAACTGTCTTCAAATCTTGAAGGTTCTGTGGGTGTCTTCTATGAACTCTGATCTTCAGTTTGTTCCATAGATTTTCAATTGGATTCAGGTCAGGTGACCGACTGAGCCATTCTAGCAGCTTTATTTTCATCCTCTGAAGCCAGTTGAGAGTTTCCTTGGCTGTGTGTTTGGGATCATTGTCTTACTGAAATGTCCACCCTCATTTCATCTTCAGCATCTTGGCAGATGGCAAGAGGTTCTTATCAAGGATGTCTCTGTACATTTGTCCATTCATCTTTCCTTTAATTATATGAAGTCTGCCTGTACCATGTGCTGAAAAACATCCCCACACCATGATGGGGTGTGCAGTGCTATTTCTCCAAACATGCTGTGTGCTGTGGCATCCAAAAAGTTAAATTTTGGTCTCATCTGACCAGACTATATTCTCCCAGTATTTTATTGGCTTGCCCAAATGTTGTGCAGCAAACTTTAAACAAGCTTCACCATGCTTTTTCTTCAGCATTGGAGTCTTGCAAGGTGCTCTGGCATAGAACCCATATCGGTTGAGTGCATTACTTATTGTTTTCTTTAAACAGCAGTACTTGCTAACTCCAGGTCTTTCTGGAGCTCTCCACGAGTGGTCTTTGGCTCTTGAATAACTATTCTGATAATTCTTTTGACCCCTCTGTCAGAAATCTTGTGAGAAACTCCTGTTCATGGCCGGTTTATGGTAAAATGATGTTTTTTCTACTTCCAAATGATGGCTCCAACAGTACTCACTGGAACATTCAGCAGTTTAGAAGTGCACCTGTAACCAATGCCATCATTATGTTTTGCAAGAATAAGGTTCTGAAGGTCTAGAGAGAGCTTTTTGCTTCTACCCATCATGAGTACTTTGTGTTGTGATAATCTGACATTCACAGACCTATCAGTCAGGACTTAACCAGCTAAAATTAATTTGCACTGATGGGGGATGGGATGGCTTCCTAAATTCTGATGGATTTCAGCTGGTTTCTTGGCTTTTTGCGCCTTTTTGTACCTCTTTTTCTTCACATGCTCAATACTTCTTCCCTGTGTCATTCCACTTTATTAAATATAACTTGTTTTGTGAACACAGTTGCCTTGATTTCTTTGTATGTATGTATTAATTGGGTTGTTACCAATATCTGGTGAAAATTTCAGTTCAGTGGCTCCATCAAAAATATGTTAATGAGAAAAATGTTGATGTGTTCAATACTTATTTTCCCCGCTGTATATCCCCCCGCCAATTTGTTTCTGGAGAGATTCCTGCAAGAAAAAAAAAGTTGTATATTAAATAGGATGTGTAGATTTAATATTCAGAATTAGTATCAGTCCAATAATGGCATGAATTACTTTACTGGATATTGAGGAGAAATAAAAAAATAAAATTAAGGAAATACTTCATAAGAGCTCTCATACATGAGCAGCACATGGTAAGAGCTTCTGTGTGGGGGAGACCTGTCAGACAAGTCAGCAGTGTGAAGAAAATGAAGATGAAAGATGGTTGTTAAAGACCTCTTTTCTATATGAAAACAAAATAAAAAATATATATACAGTGGTGTGAAAAATGTTTGCCCCTTCCTGATTTCTCATTTTTTTGTATATTTGTCACACTTAAATAGTTCCGATCATCAAACGTATTTAAATATTAGACAAAGATAACACAAGTAAACACAAAGTGCAGTTTTTAAATGAAGGTGTTAAGGGAAAAAAAATTCTAACCTACATGGCCCTGTGTGAAAAAGTGATTGCCCCCTAAACCTAATAACTGGTAGAAGATGGATGGATGGATGAATGGATGGTTGGGCCACCCTTAGCAACAGAGGATTTTCAAGCATGAACCGCCTTTTTAAGGTCATGCCCCAGCATCTCAATCGGATTCAGGTCAGGACTTTGACTAGGCCACTCCAGAGTCTTCATTTTGTTTTCCTTAAGCCATTCAGAAGTGGACTTGCTAATGTGGTTTGGATCATTGTCCACGGTGGCGCAGTGGTTAGCACTGCGGCAGCACAGTTTTACCCTCGGCCGGGGGATCGCGGGGATCATGAGATCGTGGGTTCGATCACTGCCCCTGGCCAGCATGTTCTCCCCGTGTTGCGTGGGTTTACTCCGGGATTTCTCCGGTTTCCTCCCACATGCTAAAAACATGCAGGTTAGGGAGTTAAGGGGCGCTTGTGCACGCAGCGACCAGCAGCTGGTGGCTTGTCACCAGACTGCAAAACAAATCTACCTACGGGTACAAAATAAGTACAAAAAGAAAAAAAAATTGTCCTGCTGCAAAGTCAAAGTCAAAGTGCCTTTATTGTCATTCCATTGCTAATAAACAATGCAACAAAATTGAGATACTGCTCCCTAAAAACAAACTATCACACTCACAGTTCACTCATGCGTTTAACATTCTCGTAATTACAACAAAAAGTAGTGCTTGAAACAATATTACCTAAAAGTTGAATACAATATGTACATAGCAGTAATAAAAACATACTGAGTGATAAATATATAAGACCAGCTTATACACACAGGGTTATTGCCACAAAATAACCTAAAATAGCATAAATTAATATCAGCAGTCTGTACGTGTTACATAAGTCCGTTCAAAATATGTACTGCTGCTGGGAAAAAACTATGATTAAAATTGGTAGTCTGGGTTTTATGGGATCTGTACTGCTTTCCCGAGGGGAGCAAGTGAAAGAAATCATGGCCTGGATGAGTGCAGTCTTTAATGATGGCAGTAGCTCTGTTGAGGTACCGAGACCTGGAAATCTCTTCCAGAGAAGGGAGAGAACAGCCAGTGATTTTTTGCGCAGTCTCGATCACTCTCTGGAAAGCTTTGCGGTCTGTGGCTGAACAGCCCTCATACCAAACCGTGATGCCATATGACAAAATGCTCTCAATAGCAGAGCGATAAAATAAAACCAGCAACTGTGCATTCAGGCCATTCTTCTTGAGGAGTCTCAGAAAGTGTAGATGTTGTTGAGCCTTTTTTTATCGTAGCTATGGTGTTAAAGGTAAGGTTGTGAGAAATATGAACACCCAGAAACTTGAAAGCCTCCACCCTCTCCACACACTCCTTGCCTATACTGTATATAGAGGAGGCGGCTCACTGCTATGTTTTGTAAAATCACTAATGAGTTCTTTTGGTTTTTTTTTTGTATTCAGTAGCAAATTATTATCTGAGCACCATCTCACCAGTTTCTGGACCTCATTTCTGTATGCGGACTCATCTCGTCCTGATATGAGCCCCACTACTGTTGTGTCATCTGCAAACTTCACTATAATGTTTGTGGGATGAACAGGTATGCAGTCATATGTGTACAATGAATACAAAGTGGGGCTCAACACACAGCCCTGTGGCGAGCCTGTGTTAAGCATGACTGTAGAGGAGGATTGGGGTCCGAGTCTAACAGTCTGTGTTCGGTTTGTTAGGAATTCCTTAATCCAGCTGCAAATGTGAGTAGGCAGACCAAGCTGAAGCAATTTGGTGATGAGAATGCTGGGAATAATTGTATTAAATGCCGAGCTATAGTCCACAAACAACATTCTTACATAGCTCCCCTTGTCTTCTAAATGGCTGAATGCCGAGTGGAGAGCTATAGCAATAGCATCTTCAGTGGATCTGTTCCGCCTGTAGGCAAACTGGTACCAATCAAAGTCTGGGGGGAGACTAGACAAAACATGTTTCAATACCATTTTCTCAAAGCACTTCATAATAATGTGTGTTAATGCTACTGGTCGATAGTCATTCAGACTGCTAATAATATGTTTTTTAGGCACAGGAATAATGGCTGCAGATTTTAAACACTGTGGAACAACGGCTGCCTTGAGAGACAAATTAAAAATATCAGTCAAAACAGAGCATAGCTGATCTGCACATGCTCTGAGCACCTTTCCTGGCACTCCATTGGGACCAGTAGCCTTTCTCGGGTGAACTGCTCTCAGTGTCTGTCTCATCTCATGATCCTGCAGGGTAAGCACACATCAGAGCTGGCATTCAATAACGTCAGTGGGTCCGGTCGAGGTGTATTTGCCTCAAACCGTGCGAAAAAGCAGTTCAATTCTTCTGCCAGTGAGGCGCTGATGTCACTGGAAATGATGCTGCTGCCCTTATAGTTTGTGATATGGTGAAAGCCTTGCCATACTCGTCTTGAATCATTATCAGAAAAATGGTCCTCAACTTTCTTCTTATAGGTCTGTTTAGCCTCCTTAATGCCTTTCTTCAGATTAGCCCGGGCGGTGCTATACAGATCTGTATCCCCTGACCTGAAGGCTGTATCATGAGCTCTGAGGAATGCCTGGACTTCTTTTGTCATCCAAGGCTTCTGGTTAGGAAAAACCCTGATGCGTTTTTCCACAGTCACCTGGTTGATACAGTAGGTGATGTAGCATAATACAGTCTGTGTGTACATTTCCAGATCCTCATTCTTGAATAAATCCCATAGAGTGTTTGAAAAACAGTCCCGCAGCTGAGAAAGAGCTCCCTCAGGCCATGTTGTTATGTTCTTTATAGTAGGTCTAGCAGTTCTCCTGAGGGGGGTGTATGCTGGGATGAGGAGCAATAATAGATGGTCTGACAGGCCAAGATGTGGACATGGCACAGTTCTGTAGGCATGCTTCAGGTTCGAATACACCCGATCAAGACAATTCTTTCCCCTGGTGGCACATTTCACATACTGTGTGAAATTAGGCAGCACAGTTTTCAAGCATGCTTGATTAAAATCACCAGCTATGATGTGAACACCCTTGGGGTAGGCCTGCTGCTGTTTATTTATTACACTGTACAAATGACTAAGGGCCGCTTTAGTATTTGCATCAGGAGAAATATAGACCGCTGTTATAATAACCATGGTCAGCTCTCTCGGAAGATAAAAAGGCCGACATAAAACTGATATTGTCTCTAGATCAGGAGAACAGTAAGTGTTAATAATACGACTGTGGTTAGTCCAAGTGTTGTGAAGAAAAATGCAGAGACCACCCTCTCTATGTTTCCCGGATTCCGCTGTTCGGTCCATACGGTGACGTGTGCGCCCTGGTAGCTGCACTGCAGTATCGGTGTAGAACCCAAGTGTGCTTCAGCTTGAGGTCATGAACAGATGGCCGGACATTCTCCTTCAGGATTTTTTGGTAGACAGCAGAATTCATGGTTCCACTTACCACAGCAAGTCTTCCAGGTCCTGAAGCAGCAAAATAGCCCCAGACCATCACATTACCACTACCATATTTTACTGTTGGTATAATGTTCCTTTTCCAAAATGCTGTGTTACTTTTACACCGGATGTAATGGGACACACACCTTCCAAAAAGTTCAACTTTTGTCTTGTCTGCCCACAGAGTATTTTCCCAAAAGTCTTGGGGATCATCAAGATGTTTTCTGGCAAAACTTAAGACAAGCCTTTATGTTGTTTTTGCTCAGCATTGGTTTTTGTCTTGGAACTCTGTCATGCAGGTCATTTTTGTCCAGTCTCTTTCTTATGGTGGAGTCATGAACACTGACCTTAACTGAGGCAAGTGAGGCCTGCAGTTCTTTGGATGTTGTTGTGGGGTCTTTTGTGACCTCTTGGATGAGTCGTCTCTGCACTCTTGGGGTAATTTTGGTCAGCCGGCCACTTCTGGGAAGGTTCACCACTGTTCCATGTTTTCGCCATTTGTGGATAATGGCTCTCACTGTGGTTCGTTGGAGTCCCAAAGCTTTAGAAATGGCTTTATAACCTTTTCCAGACTGATAGATCTCAATTACTTGGAACTCATTTGTTCGTGAATTTCTTGGGATCTCAGCATGATGTCTAGCTTTTGAGGATCTTTCGGTCTATTTCACTTTGTCAGGCAGATCCTATTTAAGTGATTTTTTCATTGAGAACAGGTGTGGCAGGAATCAGGCCTGGGTGTGGCTAGAGAAATTGAACTCAGCTTTCCAAAGATGTGATAAACCACAGTTAACTTATGTTTTAACGGGGGGTGGGTGGGTGTCACTTTTTCCACACAGGGCCATGTAGGTTTGGATTTTTTTCCCCCTTAATAATAAACACCTTCATTTAAAAACTGCATTTGGTGTTTACTTGTGTTATTTTTGTATAATATTTAAATTTGTTTGATGATTTGAAACATTTTAGTGTGACAAACATACAAAATAATGAGAAATCAGGAAGGGGCAAACACTTTTTCACACCACTGTATATATATTTTTTATTTTGTTTTCATATAGAAAAGAGGTCTTTAACAACCATCTTTCATCTTCATTTTCTTCACACTGCTGACTTGTCTGACAGGTCTCCCCCACACAGAAGCTCTTACCATGTGCTGCTCATGTGTGAGAGCTCTTATGAAGTATTTCCTTAATTTTATTTTTTTATTTCTTCTCAATATCCAGTAAAGTAATTCATGCCATTATTGGACTGATACTAATTGTGAATATTTAATCTACACATCCCTATTTAATATACAACTTTTTTTTCTTGCAGGAATCTCTCCAGAAACAAATTGAAAAAATCACAAATGAGTATACCGAGTGTCTGGCCAGTGCTAAAAAGCAGGTATGTTCTTTAGGGATAAATTATTAGATACAAGCAAGATTTGTAATAATTCCCTAAAAGTCTCTGAATAATCCATTGTCTTTTTAAGTTTCAGACCAAATTAAGAAACACAGAAGAGGAGAAGGTAAAAAGAGTTTGTTCCCAATACAATCAGTAACTTTATCAAGTGGAGTTGTTCATCTCTGCTGTCCAGTTTTGTCCCTCAGAGGGAAATGTTTTGTGTTTTCAGGGAAAATACCAGGCTATTGCTGAGTTAAAGGAAAAGGAGATTAATAACTTGAAGGAAGAGCTGAAGTCACAGCAGGTCGTGAAAAACACAACCTCTTTTCTTTTTATGCTGTTGTAAAATAAAACTACCACATAGTACATCATATGAGTGTTTGGGCTGCTGCCTCTGCAGCAGTGTAATTGGGTCACCCGAATGAATGCAGGTGTGCCTCACTGCTGTAGAGACAGCAGCTGATGCACTTCATTCTCAGGTGTGGATGTAGGTGTGTGGGGTTGGGCTTTTGCCCAATCGTCTGCATCTCCTCCTTCTATAAAGTCTGGTCTTTTCCTTTCCAAGCATTATAATTCCAACAGTTGGTTTTAGTATTTGTGTATGTGTGTTCTCAGTTTTCTGTTGTTGTTGCCCAAGTCTTGTTCCTGATTCACACCTGCCCAAAACCTGCCCTGGGTTTCCATGTCTGCCTCCCTCAGTTCTCTGCTCTTGTATTTCCCTTGAGTTCCCCTTAGGCCCAGTGTTCTTGTTTCCCTAGTCCCTTTCTTCTCTGCTTTTGGGTCTCTCTGTCTGCGAGTCTTGATTGTACATTCTGGCCAGGAGATGCAGATGTCACTGTGTTTCTTAGCCTATGAGCAGCAGCCACGTACATTACCCACAGACTGTTCTAAAATGGCATATTAATCTATTTGACATGATTTATGACCCAGAAGGCAGACACAGACTCCAGAATAAACTCAATTATATTTTATTGTGAAGTATGAGTGTGAATGTGTGCGTGAGTGCAGGAATGTAGCAGCCGGGCGAGCAGAGCACTGTTCAGACTGGCAACCCTAGGGAAGGGCAAAGACCCGTGGATTAGAGACTGGGATCTGGAGGAATGATTCAGAGAATGTTCAGGCTTACTGTTGGCTAGTTGGTGTGTAGCACAGGAGAGTTCCCGGAGGCTCCGGCCAGTGAGACAGCATCTTCGGCTGAGCAGGTGAGAGGGTGATGAGATGTGCTGAGAGCTGGTGAAGTGCAGGTTGAGCTCAGTCCACCGCCAGCGGGATTCCACCTGTGCACAGGGGAGTAGAGCGAAGCGTGGAGATGAGGAAATGATGAGGGCTTACTTGTCGTTGGGGAGCTAGGGCTCCCAGGAGGATGACGAGACAGGAAAGATCAGAGGAGATGGAACTCCGATGAGGCAGGGAGGATCAGTAGAGATGGAACTCCGGGTCATAGAGTTGACGAGAAGGCAGAGAGGTCTTACCAGACCAGGGAGCTTGACATCTCTGTGCAGACCCAAGGGCAGCGTGGCTTAAATAGGCAGACTTAATGAGGAGAGCAGGTGTGCGCGCAGCTGTGGAGGAAATTAGGGCAACAGGCATGCAGAGCAGATCACTCCAGTACTCCCCCACTACGGGACGCCTATCGGCGGCCGATCCAGCCTACCCGGGTGTGTCCGGTGGAAGTCCCTGATGAGCTGAGGATCCAGCACGAAGGAGGGACACACCCAGGACCTCCATTTAGGGCCATAACCCTCCTAGTCCACCAGGTACTTGAGGCTGCGACCCTGGCACCGGACGTCCAGAATGGAGTTGACCCTCCACGTGGGGTCGCCATCGATCACTACCAGTGGAGGTGGCGTCTTGGGAGGAGGGCACAGAAGGCTAGTGCAGAACGGCTTCACCTGGGAAACGTGAAAGGTGGGACAAATGCGGAAGGAGGGGGGGGGGAGAGCCAGGCGCACAGCCACAGGATTCACAATGTGTGTAATAGGAAAGGGACCAATGAAATGCTGTGAAAGTTTCCTAGATTCAGAACTTGAGATTGATATTTCTGGTGGAGAGTGATGCCTGTTGCCCGACCCGGTAGGGTGGAGCTGAAGTCCTGCGGCGGTTGGCAATGGCGGTGTTGCGGTCCAGTGTGTGTTGAAGTGCGGCCCGGGTAGCCTTTCACAGTCAGCGACAGCGCTTCAGATGGGCCCTCACAGAGGGCACCGCAATGTCCCCCTCCTCTTCGGGAAACAGTGGGGGGTTGTAACCCAAGGAAGCCTCGAATTGTGACATGCCTATGACAGACGAGACCGTGGTGTTGTGTGCGTATTCGATTCATGGCAGATAGGAGCTCTAGGACGCCGGGTTGGCGGTGGTGACACACCGTAGCGCTGCCTCCAGCTCCTGGTTGGCACGCTCGCACTGACCGTTGCTCTGGGGATGGTACCCTGAGGACAGGCTCACCGTAGCCCCAGTGGCGTTGCAGAAAGCCCGCAACACCTGCGAGACAAACTGGAGCCCATGGTCGGACACAATGTCCAGGGGGATACCGTGGAGCTGCACCACGTGGAGGACGAGCAGACTCCTTGGCCGTGGGGGAACCCTGTAGGGGAATGAAATGGGCTGCCTTGGAGAATCTATCCACTGTGGTGAGAATTACAGTGTTGTTAGCAGAGGATGGGAGGCTGGGGATGGGCAGCGGATGAAACAGACCAGCCTGGGGAGAGGAGGACGTCTTACCAGTGGCACACTGGGGACATGAACGGATGTACTCCCCGACATCCCTCCGGAGCGACGGCCACCAAAAGGTCCTCTGCAGTAGAGCCACGGTGCGTGTCATCCCCGGGTGGCATAGGAGCTTGAAGGAGTGGGCCCAATGTATGACTTCGCCCCGGAAGGCAGAAGGCACATACAGTCTTCCCGCTGGCCCCCCACCCGGGCCAGCATCGGTCTCCTGCGCTCTACGAACCTTCTCCTTTATACCCCACAAGAGGGCGCCCACGATGCACAAAGGAGGAATAATGGGGTGAGTTGGTGCCTCCGCCACATCCGAAGCAAATTATCTTGATAGAGCATCAGGCTTGGTGTTCTTGGACCCTGGGCGGTAGGTGATGGTAAAGTCAAACCTGCCAAAGAACAAGGACGAGCGGGCCTGGCGCGCGTTTAGAAGCTTGGCCTTCCTGAGTTACTCCATGTTCTTATGGTCAGTCCATATGATGAATGGCTGGGAGGCCCCCTCCAGCCAATGGCGCCACTCCTCCAAAGCCAGTTTCACCGACAGGACCTCCCTGTCCCCGATGTCATAGTCCCTCTTAGCCGGGGAGAGACGGCGGGAGAAGAACGTACAGGGGCGAATCTTGTCATCTACAGGGGAGCGTTGAGACAAAACTGCTCCGAATCCAAAGTCCGAAGCGTCCACCTCCACCAGACACTGCAGAGCGGGGTCCACTTGAGCCAGAATCGGAGGAGATGAGAATAATGATTTTAATTCCAAAAATGCAGCTTCAGCCTCCTCCGTCCACCGGAAGGGCACTTTGGTGGAGGTGAGGCGAGTGAGAAGGAGGGCAGTGAGACTGTAGTTTTTAATGAAGCGGTGGTAGAAGTTGGCGAATCCCAGAAACTGCTGTAACTGTTTCCGGGATGAGGGGGTCGGGGACTCTACCACTGCTTTTACCTTAGCCGGATCGGTGATGATCTCGTTGTGTGAGATGACGAAACCCAAAAATGAAGAGGATGAGATGTGGAACTCGCACTTCTCCGCTTTAACGAACAGCTTGTTTTCCAGCAGCCGCTACAGCACTTGCTTGATGTGCACTTGGTGCTCGTCAAGGGACTCAGAAAAGATGAGAATATCATCAAGGTAAACAAATACAAAAGAGCCCAAAAAATCCCTCAACACATCGTTTATCAGGTGCTAAAACACAGCGGGGGCGTTGTTCAGCCCAAACGGCATGACGAGGTATTCAAAGTGGCCACTAGGGGTATGGAACCCCGTCTTCCACTCGTCTTCCTCTCGAATCCGTACCAGTTGGTAAGCATTGTGTAGGTCAATTTTGTTAACCAGGAGGCCCCCTGGAGGGAATTGAAAGCCGTGTTGATCAGTAGAAGAGTGTCCTTAATAGTGATATTATTCCGTTCCTGGAAATCAGTGCAGGGCCTCAGGGAGCCGTCCTTCTTGCCTACGAAGAAAAACCCTGCCCCAATTGCCGAGGAAGATGGGCAAATTATGCCAGAGCTCAGGGACTCTTTGATATAAGTTTCCATGGCCCCCCGCTCCGGGACTGACAGGCTGTAAAGCCAACTGGATGACAACGGAGCCCTGGGCCGGAGGTTAATGGCGCAGTCGTATGGGTGGTGGTGGGGGCAGTGAAGAAGGCACTCAAATCGTGGTATTCAGAGGGAACCCGGGACAAGTCAGGCAGGGATGTGTCAGGGGCACCGAGAGGCACGGAGGGCGAGCATGCAGCGGACTGAAGACAGGCACTTAGGCAGAACGAGCTCCACGAGATGATATTTCCAGAGCGCCAATCAATGGAGGGGTTGTGCAACCGGAGCCAGGGATACCCCAAAATGACCGGGGAAGAAGAAACTGGAAGCACAAACAGAGCTGCTCCCGGTGATTACCAGAAACTAGGACAGATACTGGAGCAGTCTGTTTGTACACCAAAGCAAGTGGAGCCTTGGATAGGGCGATTAGCTTCAGTGGAGTTTTCAACTGGTGGCAGGCGAGCCCCAGTCGGGTTGCCAGATTTTCAGAAATGAAACTCTGCTCGGCCCCTGAATCGATGAGTGCATGTGTGGAAATTTCATGGTGGTTATGTGAAAAACGAATGGGCAGCAAGAACTTGGTGAGGGGACTTCTTTGGAGTGAGTCCGTGCGTCCCCCTACTGTGACGCATGGACTCCCTCTTTTGGTCGAATGGGGCAAGTAGCCAGTTCATGTTTCTCACTGCCACAGTATAAATACAGACCTAGTTCTCGGCGGTGCCGTTTCTCTGCCCGCGGCAACTTAGACTGGCCCATTACCATAGGTTCAATGGAATCTAGTGAATCAGATGAAGGAAGGGCTGCAGGGGGAGCTGCGGGGAGTGGCGAAACTGTGAGCCTGAGTGACCGGAAGGTCTGTGCTCGTTGGCCTGTGCCCTCAGCCGATTGTCAATGCTAATGGCTACGGAAATGAGTTTGTTCAGCTTGCTAGGCTTGTCAAGATGGGCTAGCTCATCCCTCAGGATAGGGCTAAGGCTTCGGATGAAAATGCTACAAAGGGAGGCATCCTCCCACCCCACCTCCACTGCCACCACCCGGAAGTCCACGGAGTAATCGGCTACCAACTTATTCCCCTGTTTTTGGTTGAGTAACCGGGTGGTGAGCATGCTATCTCAGTCCGAGTGATCGAATACCTCATTGAACTCACTCACGAATTGATCATAAGTTAAATTAGCATAATCAAACCTAGCCATAACCGCGTAAGCCCAGGCTAAAGCCCGCCCCTCCAGAAGATTGACAACATAGCCTATACGGCTGTGACTGGTGGGAAAATCCCCTGGTACCCGCTGAAACACTATCCCTTACTGTAATAGAAAACCCCTAGCCTCCCCTAGCTTACCGCTGAAGTGTGTGGGCGTGGGGACTGGAGTCAGCTGGGACGGTAGAGAAGGAGAAGGGATGGAACTGGCTGGGCTGGCCGTGTTCTCGGGAGCAGGTGGGAAGGACTGAGGACCTGTAAGGCGATCCAGGCGTGTGTTAATCTGTACCAGCTGTGTAAGTATGACCTGTTGCTGATGAGATAATTGGTCTACCCAAGGCTCAATGATGTTAAGCTTGTGCGCCAATGCACCGTCTGCTGGGTCATTTTGACGGAGACGTACTGACATGATTTATGACCCAGAAGGCAGACACAGACTCCAGGATAAACTCAATTATCTTTTATTGTGAAGTGTGAGTGTGAATGTGTGCGTGAGTGCAGGAATGTAGCAGCCGGGCGAGCAGAGCACCGTTCAGACTGGCAACCCTAGGGAAGAGCAAAGACAGGTGGATTAGAGACTGGGATCTGGAGGAATGATTCAGAGAATGTTCAGTCTTACTGTTGACTAGTTGGTGTGTAGCACAGGAGAGTTCCCGGAGGCTCCGGCCAGTGAGACAGCATCTTCGGCTCCGGCTGCTGAGGAGGTGAGAGGGTGATGAGATGTGCTGAGAGCTGGTGAAGTGCAGGTTGAGCTCAGTCCGCCACCAGCGGGTTTCCACCTGTGCACAGGGGAGTAGAGCGAACCGTGGAGATGAGAAAATGATGAGGGCTTACTTGTCGTTGGGAAGCTAGGACTCCGAGGAGGACGATGAGACAAGAAGGATCAGAGGAGGTGGAACTCCGATAAGGCAGGGAGGATCAGTAGAGATGGAACTCCGGGTCATAGAGGTGATGAGAAGGCAGAGAGGTCTTACCAGACCAGGGAGCTTGACGTCTCCGTGCAGACCCGAGGGCAGCGCGGCTTAAATGGGCAGACTTAATGAGGAGAGCAGGTGTACGCGCAGCTGTGGAGGAAATTAGGGCAACAGGCATGCGGAGCAGATCACTACACTATTAAAGGGGCCTGCACTAGCTTTGGAGTCAGCTGTTTAGCAGACCCAGTCACCCCTCTGCTCCCTCTACAAGGCATTTCAAAAGGGGTTACCCACAGTTTTTGATCACTGGTCTGTGGCAAAGAGGCAGGGGAAACCCCCGAAACCACCCCCACCTCACCAGGGGTTATGACGATGGGGTCTGCAAGGGATTTTTCACTGGGGGCTTCATGAGGCTATTAAAGATAAACTGGCTACCCAGGATGAGGCAAACTCACTGAATGAGCTAATCTCTTGAGCAATCAAGATCAGTAATTGCCTTTGTGAATGCTTTAGGTTCAGGTTCAGGTTCAGGTTACGGTTACTTTATTTGTACCTGTAGGTAGATTTGTTTTGCAGTCTGGTGACATCCATATATACAAGCCCCAAATTACATTCAACATAGACACAAACACAGGCACATATGAAGCTGACTATAAACATGATAAAAATACTCAAGGCTCCATCAATCAGGGTATAAAAATACAAAGAGATGGGAGAAAAACCAGAGGTAAGAGAGAAGGGTCATATTAAAAGTTAAAAACTAGTTAAAGAGGTTAAAAACTCAAAGGTCTAAAACCCAATAAAATATTTAGAACCCAAGTGACATCCTACAAAAATAAGTAAATATAAAATGGAGTTAATAAATAGGTACCTAAATTATGTGCAATATATTTTTACAGCTTGTTCAACTCTTTGACATCAGCAGGGACAAAGCTGTTTTTGTAGCACTGGGTTCTACTTTTTGGGACAGCAAACCTCCGTCTTGAGGGAAGAAGCTGAAAGTGGCAGTGCAAAGGGTGGGAGTCATCATTTAAAATGGAGGTAGCCATCCTCTGTACTTGTCTGGTGTACAGGGATGTCAGGCTCAGCTGTGGCTCACCAAGCAAACGACTGGACCATCTAACTACTTGATCCAAGGATTTCCTCTGTTTCAGTTTTATCTGACCAAACCATGACACTAAAGAAAAGGATAAAACAGATTCAATAAAAGCCCGATAAAACATTGTCATTATGGTTTGGTCAACTTGGAAGCGTGCAAGTTTTCTCAAGCAATGCAAATGTTGCTGACCCTTTTTGCACACCCTTTCACAGTTCTCTTCAAACTTTAAATTACTATCAGTAATCGTCCCATGATATTTGTAGGATTGTACACATTCGGTGGTCTGGCCTTTTAGTACGATGACTTTGTGCCTGGGACTTTTCCTCCTAAAGTCAATAATCATGTCTTTAGTTTTTGTCGTATTCAGCTGCAGGTAGGAATCCTCACACCAGTGAACAAAATCATCAACTACTGGGCCGTGGCCACTCTCACCATCCTGGAGGAGACTGACAATAACTGAGTCATCAGCATACTTTATAATGTGTCTGTTGTCATGTCTGCTCCGACACATGTTTGTGTCCAGGATGAAGAGTAGTGGTGACAACACACACCCCTGAGGAGAGCCAGTAGAAGAGCACTTTAGGTCGGACAATGTACCACTGACCTTTACTCTTTGCATCCTGTTGGTTAAGAAATCCAGAATCTAACCCACCAGATTATTGCTCAAATCAAATTGCTGCAGGAGCCTTTCAACTAAGATATGAGGTTGGATTGTATTGAAGGCGGAGGAAAAGTCCACAAATAAAAGTCTGGCGTGTGTCCCATTAAAATCCAGATGTTTAAAAAGCATGTTAAACAGTGACAGTGGCATCCTCCACTCCTCTGTGAGGCCTATAGGCAAACTGCAGAGGATCCAATGCATGCTCAGTCTGCTTTAGGACCTCACATCTGACCAATTTTTCAAAAATTTTCATTAAAATTGAAGTCAAAGCAACTGGTCTAAAGTCGTTTACCGTTTTAGGACAGCTGGATTTTGGAACGGGAACAACCACGGCTTCTTTCCAGATCTTAGGCACATGTTGTGTCTGTAAGGACTTATTGAAAATGTAATGAAATATAGGACTCGGTTCATGTGCACAGGACTTTACCAAGCGCCCACATAT